>JANDEH010000014.1:12290538-17090538 GCA_024610705.1 Tetragnatha versicolor | reverse complement strand
ATTCAATTTTTCGTATAAATATCCCCGGAAATTAATGTCAATTACCATATATATGTCAAAGACTTTTTACAAAAACCATTGTTTTAAGGAAATTCGTCAAGAACCACAAATGAATCTTTCTATAGTGTAGCACCATTTTTCTCGATGATTATGTTAGTAAGAATTGGCTCGTGGCATTCACAAAGGTGAAAGGCAAAAATATGTTATGACTGTTATATGATGCTATCACAAATTTTTCCATCTGTTCTATTACTTATTTTCACTTAGTTTTGGTTGCTCAGTACTACGTTGTTTAAATTTAACTACAAATCTGATTGAGAATAATGACTTAGCCATTTTTTTCTCATCGTAAAATTAATTCAAAAACATTTTAAGAAAAGTTTTGATGTGCGATAGAGCTGCATAGTTTTACTATGCTGTGATACATTTTTTAAAGAAATAATAAATGTGGAAGGAAAACTTTAATTTTAATTTACAGTATTTAAATTGTTTTACTTCAAATAATTTTATTTCGTTCACAAATAAAATTATTTTCTCTACAAAATTGTGTGTGTACTACTGCCTTAAAATAAAATTTGATTTTTATAAATGCCTTCTAATGACACTTATAACTAATGTTTTGGAGACCTTTCGAAACTTAATACCACAATATTGTACGACATCATGATTTTTTGTCGTGGCTATCGGACTATACCTTTAAATAATGACATAACTTCCACGTTATAGTCTTAAGAACCAATGGCAGAACCAGATTCTAAATCAATGAAGAAAGCGAAGGAGATTTTTGACCGCTCTCCCCATGACGGACGTCTCGTTCGCGTCGCCAGAATCGCTGCTTGTAGACCAGCTCTAAGTTGCTGTGGAGCCTTAGCTCGTTAAGGAGTTTGCTTCGCTTAGGGCAGCACTAACTATCTATTAAGCAGTGAGCTGAGGTTGCTCAGATTGTGAAGTTTGTTATGGGAGTAGTTAAGAAGGGATTTTTTTAGGGAAAATTCTCTCTAGGGTGACAAAAGGATTGTGTGGGTTAGTTTACTTTGGGAGTAAGGGAAAGTTACGGAGAATGAGGTTGAGGTAGGTATGATGACTAATTTACTACCAGTGGGGTATTTTTTGTATTGTTGCGTGTATGTGGGGTAAAGATTATATGTCTAACGATATAAACAATAATATTTTGTACAGTGGTTCAAAAGACTTGATATTTTTAAAAGTTATAGGAGATGCTATGGAGTTATAGGAGTTAGGGAGATGCTATGGGAATGGTTGCCAGTAAAAATGTGCATTAGTCATGTGTATTTTTTTCTTGTTTTTCTTATTTTTATCTAATTTTGTGTGCGATAATTCTGACGAACATTTTTAAGTAGTATGGCCTAAGGATGAGTATTAAGGTGTATCGGAATTTTTTTTAAAAATTTTGATAATGCATTAGTGCGCAAAAGTTTTTCGCCCCCAATTCCATCTTTTATCACACGACGAATGTCTTCACTCGAGTTATGGGTATATATGATGGGTCTTATATGATGTATGCTACTACCCAAAACCGAAGTTTCATGGAACCGACAGAAATCTTCAAAATATTTTAAAAGAAGTAGCATGTTAGTTCATAATTTATAATAATTATTCTAAAGTGAATGAAGTAGTCTTTAAAATAATCTATAATATTAAATTAAGACCATTAAAGGAAAAGTAATCATAAAAAATAGAAAAAAAAGTACGAATAGGGATCTAAGAAATGGTTCGATTCGATTCCGGAATTGATTCCAGAGGTTCAATTCTTTCGATTCTTGGATTCGATTTCTGAGGTTCAATCCCCTACTGGAATCGATTCCTTAGAGCCAGTATCGAAAAAGTAGAATTGAACTTAGCTATTTCAAATCAAAAAGATAATTAGTAATTATTAGTAATTTAATTAATAATCAGCAAAATATTAATTAATTAGTGAACAAAATTAAATAAAAACAACGAAAAAAAATTGCACATGAATTTATTAAAAGCCATACGGCGTTTTGGGGATTCTTTGGATCCCCTTCGTCAGTGGTAGTTGACATTACAAGAAAAATCAGCTTTTATACCCCGCAACAAAACAAGCGTTGCCAAAATGCAAAGGAGAAAAATGTATACAAAAGATCCAATGACAAAAATACAAGAAAATCACCAAAATGCAACATCAAAAACAATTATTCGCTCCAAATCGGAGAAAGAAAGGGTGTACTGGTTAGGTCATTAACTAAGACAGATGCATATTTATTGATTAAAAACAATAAATTAATATTTATTGAACAAAATTGTTAATAATTATCAGTATAAATTAGAAAATTAAGTACGATTCCTAAGATTCGATTTCTGGTGGAATCGATTCCTTCTAGGGTTCGATTCCTTAGTATCGATTCCGGAATCGATTTCTTCAGATATTCAGAACCCTAAGTACGAAACTCTATAACTCATCAGTAATTCGGCTAATTTTCAAAAACTATCTCTGGCTATGCCCAGGTTCACACCAAAATAATTAACCATTAACACCAATTAAAGTCAATTTAAATTTTAACCATCGTTCCATATTTATACAGTCACCTCATGGTAGTACACAGAATAGTTGCCGAAGTCGAGAAAAAGTTAAAAGCGCCACCCCCATCGACTAAGGTGGTAATATCTCTAAATTAACAAAACCCAGAATCATTCATAGGATATTTTCAAGGTGTGTACCAAAACTGGTCCATGTTTTAGTTCAGAAAACACGCTTAGACTTTTAGTTAATTATACATGAAAATAACAAAGTAGCAGCTTTTATTTTTCAGTTGCGTAAATAACAGAATTTGAAGAAAGGAGATTAACCCCCTTTCCAATTTCATGCCTTCAAACACAATGCTGGAGATCAATTTGTATTCCCACTTCCACTTTTTAACGAAATGCCAGAAATGTTTTATGACAAAGCTCACCAGTTAAAATGTGAATTTAAAAAATTTATGATGTTTAAATTAAATTTATTTCAATCATTATTTCAATAAATAATACTACTTAACGTACAAACTCATATTTGGGTTGGTGCGATGCAATTGATAATGGGGTAGCGGTGGAATATTCAAAGCACATCAGTTGCAATGTTGTCAATTGTTCGATGCCTCCATCCATAGCATAAGACTGCATCGATAAATTTAAAGCTATGGTTTTCATTCGGTAATAAGCGACTTGATTCATTGAATTTTATGTTGTTTCTCAAATAGATGGAGAGAAAATAATGAGAAACAGAACATTACATTATAATGGAAATATACACGGTGTTTCAAAAGTCCTTTTCCCGGCTTTTATTTGGGACCAACGTGTCCTAGGGTCACGGAAGTAAGGTATACCCCTAGGTAAGTGACCCTTGAAAATCATTTGAGATGACTTACAGCTCCCCTAGCGGCGAAAAAGTTAACAAAATCAATTTAAAAACTAAAGGAGATAGGGAAAAAACCTCAATGAAAATATTGTTGCCAACGTTATGAAGAACTCACAGAAAAAAGTTTCATGAAAATATCTTGAATATTCTTTATTAGCATAGAATATTAGCGGAGATATTAGCATGTGAAATAGCACTTTTTCAGACTTAAAAAAAAAGAAAAAGGTCGCCAATTTGCAATCTTTTCAGTGTTATTGTGTAGTTTTGTGTTTTGTAGTTGAATAAAGGCAAAATTTAATCAAAGAACCAAAAACAACCCACAAATTTGCAACCTTTTTCTTCTTTGAGGTCTGAAAAAGTGCTATTTTCACATGCTAGTATCTCCGCGAATATTCAAGTTATTTTCATGAAACTTTTTTCTGCGAGTTCTTCATAACGTTGGAAACAATACTCTCAATGAGGTTTTTGATCTATCTCCTACAGGTTTTTAATAAATTTTTTAACTTTTTTATTTTACCGCTAGGGGCGCTGTAAGTCATCCCAATAAATTCTCCAGGTTCACTTACGTAGGGATAGATCTTACTTCCGTGACCCTAGGACACGTTGGTTCCAAATAAAAGCGAAACGGACTTTTGATACACCTTGTATATGTATATACTACGTAATAGAAAACACAAAGAAAGCGAAACAGAACGGTGAGAGGTGGGAACAAATGACTAATAATTGAGAGAACGGGATATGCGAGAATAGAATGAGAGAAGAAAGACAGAAGAGCGAATGAGAGGAGGCAGGCAAATACGAAGAGAAATAAATGAGTAAAGAAAGAGAAAGTCGTAAGAAACTGAACCTTAAAAAATTCCCCTTTTTAACCAACGCAAACAACCATCTCCATCCTCAACTATCCTTCCCCTAATCCCAAAGGAGTTTATTAACCCTCCTATCGGGGGAACTGGCCATCCCCAGAGCGGTCAAGAAGAAAAGCTCATCCGTCTGGGGAGGCTCAAGAGCAGCATAAAGGGGAAAAGAGGGCATTCAGAGGAATGTGTTGTGGTCAGAAGATGCCTTTTGTATGGTTGGTTCCGTCTCCAGATGTGACGGAGTTGATTTTGTGCGCGGAATTCGGCCTTTGTTGAGGGATTGAAAAGGGGTGGGCTTTTAGGGTGAGGGGATGATTTGGAGGGGGTTTTGTGGGGTGGGTGGATGAAAAGGTGCGGGAGGGGTGGATGGAAGAAGATGTTTTAAGGGTAGGGAAAGTGGTGGATGATGCACTCTTAAAACGACAGTCTCAAAAATGAGTAAAAATTACTCAAATCTGAGTATTTCAAGCACTCAAACAGGCTCCGATCCAAATTTACTCAAATTTGAATACATGCATGTACTCATTTTTGAATATGAGCAGATACTCAAAAATAAAACATCATGTACTCATTTTTTAATTCGTCCATAACATTCTTATAAAGAGGGTACAATGTGTTACAGTTATGATAACCATATAGCCACGTTACTATGACGTGGGAATTAGACCATAATTGAGTGAAACGTCGTGTAACAAGTTACCACGCCAACCTAATGTTACTTATTGATACATTGCCATCACTTCTATGTTCAAATATTAACTAAAAATAAGCAAAATTTGAGTGGCGACTGTTAAAGTGTTTGAAACTGAGTACCGGTGTTTCAAAATTGAAAGCATTGGGTGGTCATATTTGAGACAAAACGTTTCATACCAAAATGAGAACATCGATTTACTCAAATTTGAAACTGTCATTTTTTTCTCAGTGTGTAAAAGTGTTCATATTTGAGAGTGTGAAAACTGGGGATTGAAATATGGAGCAAAGTAAGAAAAGTTCGTATGTCTTCTGAAACTCCTGAAAACAATATTTTTCTCTTGAATTTTCTCTTAAACTTCTGAAAAACATCTATCCAAGAGCAAAAGGAAGTTTTTATTAACAATTTGGGGAAAGTAATTGTTTATAACATTTTTTTCCCTTCTTTGTTTAGTAATTTATTCTGAACTCATTTTTTCGGGACATGTAAAGTGGAATAAGGTTAATAGTTATTAATCTTTAATTAGGTTTATAATGATTATCCTTTGATTTTAACTAATAAATAATCCATCATCTAATTTCTTTGTAATTTACTCCTGAAAAACTCCTTAAAGATTCCTGAAGTTCACTAACTTAGATATAATATGAATCCTGATAGTCCATACGAGAAAAACTTTTCTATGTACAATATTATGGCGATTTTTATCAAAAATCAAATCGAATTCCAACCACACCTGGTAGCGGCGGAGCCCATCTCCGTTTCATTAGCCTTCAGGCCTGGGGGGCTAATTATTTAACTTTTGTCCAGGCCGAGGGGCTATCCCGACGATGGATTCCCAGTTGATTTCCTATGCGAGCTTGGTGCTCATTTTTACTACACAGGAAGGATGGGGGAATCAATTCAGAAATCAATTTCTGAGGTGATGGTTAATTATAAACACGGAAATCACGTTTTTGTAACAAATATGTGTTCGAGTTTTCTTTAAATTCGTTTTACTGCTTAACACGTTCAAGCCGGCGCCGATTTTCATGTTTTTCGCTGGGAGGCGGCTCTCGACTTCAGGCTGCGCTTCATCTGGCGGCGCAACCCGATAAGGCCACCCGTGCGGGCCACCGGTGGACAACGCCGCCCCATGGGACAGTCTAGTGTGGGCCACCGGTGGACCGGCCGCCCGATGAGACAGTCTTGTGCGGGCCACCGGTGTACCGCGCCGGCGTGAACGTGTTAAGTTTTTCTTACAACGGTCGATGTGTGGGTAATTATGGACATTACAATATTATCAAGATCTATCGCGTACTTTTTTAAAGAATAAAATGGTTTTTTAACTGGTGGGGGTACTACACTGCAAAAAATAATCGTTGTCGTCGAAAAATAACTGATTTTTAGAATAGAATCAGGATATCGTGAGAAATAAATTATAGATTTGGAATTATACCTATTCATAATCAATTTTTAGATTTATTTTATTAGAGGGTTTTCCCAATTTATATGCTTCATAAACGTAATTAACTACCGATCAATCGTCAATTAAACTATCATGTTTTTTTTCATTCCTCTTTATACAATTTTTAAACTGAGTAACAAATACTCAATTCTGAGCATGTTGCATTCTAAAACTGGCTCCGAATCAAATTTACTCAAGTTTGATATATGCATAAACTCGTTTCTTCTTAAAATAAGCAAGTATGCAAAAACGAATCATGTACTTACGCTAAACTACATAGTATATCATATATACTTAGTTAAAACTTATTCCGTTAAAAAAACATCTAAAAATGACATCGTAATCAACACACCCAGAACCTATTTAACACAAACGCAAAATTAAATACCCAACCCTAATTTCCGAGGTGTCCAACATAATACCGGCCGACATCACTCATTTAAATTACCCTTCAATTAAAACGAACAACCACAAAAAAATAGCCTCGGCCTCAGACAAAGCATGTCTTCGACGCCTTCTTAATTTCCCGAAACAGCTTCCGCAGAATTAATTGCTACCATCCAAGCCACAGACAGGCAATACGGCACGCAAAGTTGCATGCGAGCGTTTGGCAACGGTAGCTTTGCCTTGTGCGAAAGAATCCGTCTAATGCCTATGCATTAATAAATGCCGTGATATTTCCTTTACATTCGTGACAACAACCTCATGTGAGTGATGCCCCGTAACCTGTAATGAGTGGTGCTTTGGAAGAATGTCTAGATTTATTGAATCGATGGTTAGTAGGTATATGCAGAGACTTTTTGGAAAAATTTTCGATTCAAAAGTGTCGGCTTATACGGGGTGTTTCAAAAAACCTGTAACGATAGGATATTTCCTCTAGACCCATACTTCCAATGGAAGATTTTCTTCAAATGAGGTGAAGAATTATATGACACCAGTTTCAACTTCATGGGGGTCTATTTTAGAAGATGCAGAAAAAAAATTTTATACAGCCCCCGTAAATTGAAACCCCAATGAGAAAAATTTTCTCCATTCATTTCTCAATCAGATACAAAAAATTTCATCTCCATATCTTCAAAATTCACCAAGATATTAAAAGCTAAAATTCGTGACTTACACCACTTTAGCATACCTGTGTGTGACATACTTTTACTGCAAAATAGAGGCCATCCACAAAATACAGTTGAACATTTTAGCAACCAAACTACCGTAAAACTTTGATTTTTTGAGGTGACAAGACAAGGACTACATGAAAAACTCCTCCAATCAGCCATGGTGTTGAGCTCGCTCAACTACGCTAATCCAGATACCTGTCATTGCTACTCATATCAGCGATGCCCATCAGAGGGGGCCCATCAGCTCTCATTTTGCGTTCAGATTTGTGACGTCATTGGTTGTAAAGTAACCCTCCTACCAATCAATACTTATACCTAAATCAATACTTATTTATGAATTACCTTGAGCTATCGAAAAGATTATAAAAAATATTTCTTGGAGCCCCAAAATCAGGTACTCCTTCATACCTATTAGCTACGTAAAAAATAATCGAAGCACGAGTGTGTGGCTCCCAGAAACACTTGATACTCAGGAATCAATACCTATAAGTTCCAATTTAGCCAAACACTGCTTTATTGTTTAATAGAATGACGCGCTTTTTAACTTACGGACTGTCCCTTAAAAATATTAACCCTCATATCTCAGTGAAATTTGAAGATATCGAGACAGACTTATTGAGAAGTGAATGGAAAAAATTTTTTCCACTGGAAGTTTCAGTCTACGGGGGCCGTATAAAAAGTTATTTTCTGCATCTTCTAAAATAGACCCCCCATGGAGTTGAAACTGGTCTCATATAATTCTTCACCTCATTTGAAGAAAATTCGCCATTGGAAGTATGGGTCTAGGGCAGCGGTTCCCAAAGTGGTCCACAGCGACTTCCAGGGGGTCCACGGGCATGAAAAGGAAAATTGGGGGTCCACAGAGACTTCTAGGGGGTCCACAGTGACTTTCAGAGGTCCACTGGAAAAATTTCACCAAAATAAAAAATTTTGACCAGTTTCAAAACTTTTGTCTTTGTTATAATCAAATTTTAGTAATATGAAAAGTTGGTTATCACGGAGTCCTATAGCTAAACAGTGGCGAATCCAGAAGGGGGGGCTGTGGGGCTACAGCCTGCAGCCCCCCAGGAATAAGACATTCAAGTTTTGGTAATAGCAATAAAGCCAAAAAAGAAATTTCAACACTTTGCGGACATTCGGTGATGTTACCCAAAGGGTCTCAAATTGAGTCGGAACCCTACTTTTAAGGGTAAAAATTACAAAAATTTTCTGGGGGAAGACCCCCAAACCCCCTCGAAATTTTGGAATATAATAAGTACGGTTTTTCCTTGAAACTTTAGAGATTTACAAAGAGGGATCCTCTTAAATGTAACCTTAAGTGTCTCAACATGAGTTAAAATGCCACTTTTAAGGGCAAAATTTAAAAATTTTTCTGGAATAGGAACCCCTAAACCACCTAGAAATTTTCCAATTCATAATACCATAAACTTTTTTCCTTGAAAATTCTGCCGCTTACAATGAGTGGTGCTCTTTGGGTGGAATAAGGCTTCAAAATGAGCTAAAACACTATTTTGAGGGGCAAATTTTCAAAATTTTTCTGGGGGAGATCCCCCAGACCCCCCTTTTATTTGGAGTTGACATTTAGTGCACCAAAATGAAAACCTTATGATGTCATCTCACCTAAAACTACTGTGATTAGTATTACTGTGATTAGACCTCGAAAAGATGTTGAGTAACCCCCCTAAACAAAAATCTGGCTACGGCACTGGCAACCCCCCTCCGCCCCCTCCCCCTTTCAGTTACTTATAATAATAACCCTGAACAGCCCATAATAGCAATTAAGTTATTTGTGAAACTCAGCCCCCCCCAGACAAATATCCTGGATTCGCCACTGTAGCTAAAAGTTTTTGTGTCGTGAAATGGTAGTGATATTACTATAATTTTAGATTTGTTTTTATTTCAAACTTTTTAAATTTTTGATTATTATAATTTCCTTAAAAATATCAAGTAACCATATGAATGGCAAAATTTTTTTAAATAATGTAAAAGTGAAAACAAATGATTATTATTACAAAATTTATGCGTGGTTTAGAAATATAAATATCATAAACATAAGATTTTAGCTACTTTTTGAACGGTCCCTAAGACAGGGGGTCCACGGGGTACGAAAAATGTCGTCAGGGGGTCCACGGTCCAAAAAAGTTTGGGAACCCCAGGTCTAGGGGAAATATTTTAGGAAATAGCCTATCGTTACAGGTTTTTTGAAACACCCTGTATACGCGGGGATCTAAAGAGTTTTAAAATATCATTAACGGAATGGACTACATACGTCTGACGTCACATTTTTCCCATGATATGACCTACTGAGCTTGCAATTGGTTACCACAGAGATTCAGTAATAGTCGTCTAGACTAGTACTTGCCCTCCGCTCTCTTGCGTTACCTTCCTATACTGTGCTGATGAGTCCTAACAAGGACGAAACAGGTCCATGGTTGGTGGTGAAGCTTGAGAATTCTGAGTTTACACACAGAGATAGTTTGTAGTGAGTTATGATTTTAAAGTGAGTTTGTTTTTCCGATCACGTGATTAATCATTTTTAAGTCAATTTTTTGAATAAAAAGCTTACCTTTTCATTCAGCTTATAGGCGGTAATATAGAGGAGGTCATACTTCAGGTAAGGGATGACGTCGACTATTTTCCCTTTAGGAGGGGGTTAAGGGACCCCCTCCTGCGAGATTTTAACCTAAATCTTTATGTTGTTTTTTCCCTTGAAAATTGTGCAACTTTCAAGGAGCGATCTTCTTCGGGTGTAACCCCAAGGGTATCAAAACGATTTAAAACGCTACTTTTTGAAGGGTTAAACTTCAATTTTTATCCTGAGTGAAGACCCTTAATAAACCCCCTTTCAAAATTTTGTCCGTCTGTAACACAGTGTTTTTCCTTTAAAAATTTGGACGCTTACAAGAAGCGGTTGCCATGGAGTGTTCTCCAAAGAGGTTTCAAAATGAGAAAATTTAGTGAGGTAAACGAGATTGTTCAACTGAAGATGTATAAACATCTTGAGCATCATGATATAATTTGAAATTCTTCTATTTTTCGCGCGGATAGTACTATTTTCTAATTCAATTACTCATGCTGGCAAGTTTGTTTTAAAATTTTTTAAACATTAAAAGGGTGAGTATAGTCACATTGAATCCACTGCCATAAATTGAAAAATGCTTCTTGCACAAAACTTACATAAGCTTTAAGTCAGGAAAAATCACACCCTACTACCTTTTATTTTCCTCTACACAACGAAAAATGATAAACATAAATGATTGTTGCATGCATCGAGAATCCACCCTTTTGTCCATTTTATGCATTTCTCCCCAACTGGCGCATCCAAAACGTCAAGACTGGGCCTTAGCATCATTAATACGTCTCTATGGCATCTGTCTCATTGAGAGATTTCTAATATACCAATGCGTTTGTCATCTTGTAACAAATGACAGTTCTCTGCAATGACAAGTTTAGGGACATGTCCATTAGGGTGTCCCTTAAAAATCGTAAGTCGGGGAAACTTTTACGACACCCCCTAATTTTTTTCCTTTTGGTATCCTAAGAAAGTGTGCAAAATCTTAAATCGATCAGAAAATATTAACACGTGCCTCAAACGGCCTAAAGTTGAGAAATTTTGACATTTTTCTCATTTTTTCGAAAATTTTTAAAAATGCCTTAAAATATCATTTTGTCAAATAATAGGGCTTTAACACATCTACATATTAATATTTGACCGTTTTTCATTCTTAGCTAGGCGAAATTACCCAGTTTTTAGCCTGGTCATCAATCAGAAAATCATCAAATTTGCCCATTTAATACTGAGAATAGAGGATACAAAAGTCAGTGAGGAATGACTTATAACCACATAATTCCTTATCTAGGTACCATTTGTAGACGATATTGATGTGTAGATAAATTATCTGGAGCTAAAATTAATTACTAGCATTTTAATTACAGGCGCCATATTGGATTGCATTACCCTTAAAAAAAGTTCTGGGATAAATTGTATGGGCATTTTTGGTATTGGGTAATGCGTATTTGAGTTTTCTAATCTTAGTTAATACTAATAAAACCCTTAAACCACTTTTTAAAGCTTTTACTCAATTCGAATGGTCAGCATATCTTTTATTACATAACTATAGATGATAGAATTCTAAATGCATAATAGGGGCAAGAGAAATTATAAAAATATATTGAAAAACTATACACAGAAGTATTGTATTGTTGAAAAGTTGAAGTTGATAGAAAATTAACCCGCACTTCAGAATGATTGAGCCCACTACACCCAGATTATAAGTCATTAACCATCTTTAATAGATCTTGTATTTCATAATTTTATACATAAACATAAAAACTTCCTGCAATTCAGCTAATTAGTAACATGAAAAGCCGATTAAACACTGGTATTTGGTTCATTGCTTGGAGAATTTTAAATACTAACTACAGTTTCTGTAACTCTTCAACTTCTCTTAGTATTTTTTCGCACTATGCAATATTAATTTGGGATAGAATGGCCAAATCTGGCCCTTGTCCCATAAAACCCCTCAATTTTCATTAGTGAACGTTCTTGAAGAAGAAATTAGGTTTCAAGTTGATTTTTGATAAATTTATTTATAAAATTAAATTATTTTAAACTCTCAGTATTTTTTAAGAGTAAAGTGAATAAAATTTTTAAGAGTGAAGTGTAGCTCTGACTTAAAAACTGACTTTAAGCAAGGACTGGTTTCAGCAATCATTGTCAATGTCAGTATTTAATATATTCTCATAAAAATATCAGTATCTAATCGGTTTTTCATGTTACAGGTATATTTTATGCTATTTTGTACTATAAAATTATGGTAAAGCATAAAAACAGGCTTTAAACATAGTAGGTAAATGGCTTTTATTCTGAGTGCAGTAAGATCAATCATCATGAAGAGCAGGTTAATTTTGTATGAACTTCAATTTTTCAACTAAGTTACAGAATGCAATAGTACTTCTGTATGTGCTGAAGTCTATTTTTCAATATTTTTCTAGAATTTCTCTTTCCCCTATTATGCATTTAGAATTTTATCATCTATCATATGTAATAAGAGATCTTCTGGCCATTCGAACTGAGTAAAGAGCTTTAAAAAAGTGGTTTAAGGATTTTATTAGTATTAACTGAGATTAGAAAACTCAAATACGCATTGCCTAATACCAAACATGCCCATACCGTTTATCTCAGAATTTTTTTTAGTGGTAATGTAATCCAATATGGCGCCTGTAATTAAATTGCTTGTAATTAATTTTAGCTCCAGATAATTTATTTATTCATCAATATCGTCTACAAATAGTACCTAGTTAAGGAATTACGTGGTTATAAGTCATTCCTCACTGACTTTTGTATCCTCTATTCTCAGTATAAAATGGGCAAATTTGATGATTTTCCGATTGATGACCAGGCTAAAAACTGGGTAATTTCGCCTAGCTAAGAATGAAAAACGGTCAAATATGAATATTTAGATGTGTTAAAGCCCTATTATTTGAGAAAATAATATTTAAAGGCATTTTTAAAAATTTTCGAAAAAATGAGAAAAATGTCAAAATTTCTCAACTTTAGGCCGTTTTAGGCACGTGTTAATATTTTCTGATTGATTTAAGATTTTGAACACTTTCTTAGGATACCAAAAGGAAAAATTTAGAGGGTGTCGCAAAAGTTTCCCCGACTTTCGATTTTTAAGGGACACCCTAATGTCCATGTATTTCAAAGGCCATATAGGTCTCAACCAGATTTAATGTCGTGTGTGGACCTAAGATTCCATTCTGGCTTGGGATAATTGATGGCATTGCACCTTAGCAGTGTTCTTTTTAGTTAAGTTATTCGGGGTTAGTGCTTGAAAGAAGGGTTTGGAATTTTGAAAAAATATAAAATCAAAGAAAGCTCGAGTCAAAATTTATACCTGGTATTCGTCAAAAAGTGGAGGAGTTTTTCTTTAAAACTACTACGGGAAAAATATATAGTCTTCGTGGTGGCACTGAATATTCATTATTGCTTCAGGTTATTGGTTTTATGTGTATTGAATATGCTTTTTTGGTTCCCAGGGCAATATTTTTCAAAATGGTTTAGATTTTAAGAAAGGTAGAACCGCTTTTGACACATTTATGGCGAATTTTTAAAAAAAATTCTAGAAAGGAGTTGTATTTATTGGATTCCAACCAATTTATTAAAATTCCTAAGTGGATTGTATTTTAAGTTTCAGAATAAAACGCAATGTAAAAATCACGAATTCAATTGTAGTTTAGGCTCATTTACCGACCCTGCTTTAATAAAACAAGAGCACATTGTAATTCAAAGCAAACATCTGAAAGAAAGAATATAAAAATGCCCATTTAACACAGTTTTATTCTTTAAAAAAAAGCATTGAATAAAATTAAAAAATTTTAAATGTAAGGGGAAGAACAAAATCTAGAGAATTACTGATAATTATCAAAATTATCACCACTAATGTTTTAGACACGAGTTTTTCTTTTCTGATCGCCAAACAATGAATCTTGTTTGCGGAAAACCCTGCCTGACGTGGCGAATACAAAAAAATATATATGTTACGGGCAAAGTGATTAATTGGGCATTATTAATAATGCCCAGAGTGGAGACGGGCAAAGTGATAAATTTCATTGATAAATGCCATTGAATTTATCACATTGCCCTCCTACACCTTCGGGCATTTTTATACTATCTGATTTATCACATTGCCCGTAACATATATATTTAAAAGTTTTGTTCTCAAAAACAACAATGCATAAAACTAATAATCATACAACTCCAAATGTCAGGTGAAGAACACAATCTAAAGAGCTCGCGTAAGCTGAATAACTGATATATTATATCCCTCAAATACGTTTCATTAAGCCCCTGAGCAAAACGAAAAGGCTTCAAGAAACAGTTTGAAATAGATTGATCACAAGCCTTAAACCCAGAAATCAAGTAGATCCATCTTTCCACATAAATAATTTGGGTGCTTTCAAAAACACAAAACGAATACGCGCGCTTTGTTAAAAATTTCTTACATCATTGTGTGGCGGAAAATGCACCGAGGCAAACAATTTATCAAACGTTAGGTTTATCAAAGATTTTATTAAAGAATCTGATAAATTATGCATGAAGTTATAAAACGCGTAATCGTAAATTTCCACTAATACTCTATACACCGGAGCAGTTATAAATATGCATTTTTGTATCTAGATTAAGTAAGTTTTTTTTTCAAAATTCGGTAATGGAGATTCTAAATTCATTAATCAAAAGAGGTAAGTAAGTTAAAAGATGAATTGTGGGTACTGGTATTAAAAAGTAACCCTGGTAATGGATATGGTGCTTTGATTTATTCACTTGTTTTGTATTTGACATCCGTGGTTAATGTACTCGTATATAAAATGCCATTTAATTCTGTGTCGGAAATTTCAAAATGAGCTATAACCCATAATATATCAAGAGTAATTGCATATGAATCACTTGGATTTATGTTTTGGATGGAAGAAATCGAAAAGCATGGTGGGAGATAAAATAATTTCGCTCGGGCTCAAAAATGAATATACACTAGCGGAAATAAAAATCCCAACACCAAGAAGGAAAGGAGATATCAAAGTGAAATTTATGTCTATGATTGTACATAGTATCAATGTGAATTGATTAAAAAATCAGCCTTCCTGGATGTTAGGAGGCCCAGAAAACTTGGGAGGAGTGTTGTCTCCATAGATGTCCATTACCGCTGTCACACGTCATGGCATTGAGTGACAGGGGCTCTAAATGACTTTTGAGGTATTGGAGGACCATGTTGCCTCCTCAGGTAGTCCATATTCATATGGTGCACCAGCGGACGTTGCATACCGGGCTAGGTGATTTCTCCTCATTGACCGGACTTGTTTTGTGGGTGTTGGTTCTAGAGAACGGGAAAGACGGGGTAAAAATGCAACCTAGGGGGTTAAGAAGAAAGCTTGGACATTGCATACAACATATGGTTGTGCATGTTTCTCTTGAAATTTTTCCCCAGGACAGGTCTGAAGGTAAGGACGGTCTACCGGCTCCAAAACCTCAATGACGCAGCTCTGGTTGGAAAAAGTACTGGGGAATCATACCCAGGAGTTGCAGAAATGGAATCCAATGCATCCCCACTCCGTTACCCTGCATCACCACTTCGTGGAACGATTAGAAAATCATCAGCTGAGTGCGCTTTCTCCATTGTCTCTTTAACCCGTTAACGCCCGAATTAATTCTACCTAAAGTATTTCAATGATTATTTCAAATTGGTGTAATTATGACCTAATTAAGACAAAAAATCCAAAATTTAAACATTTTGTTAATTAGTGTGGAAGTTACAGCCCGTCCTCGTTTGAGGACGCTGGGCGTTCCGGCGTAAAAAAATCAAGAGATCAGAAAAGTCAGCAAATAGGAAAATAAAGCATATAGGTATGCCCAACAACTTAAAATGGACTAGTTACAGTAAGACTTTATGATGAAATTAATTATAAACTACACTTTATAGCATTATTTTTATTAATTTTAAGAATTTATCTCCTTTTGAGTAAATCAAATGGTACAGATTTTGTGTTGTACGAAGTGTGATAGTTGATAGTGAGGGAAAACTTTTATTAGGAGATCATGAGGAACATGTTAAATACATGAAAATGCAATACATATATGATACATGAACAAAATGCGCGTTAATTTTAAATAAATTCTAGCACTTGGTATGATATTTGGGAAAACAAGGTGCTCAAAATATGATTTACAAAATATGTCACATCGACATTTTATTTCCCTTATTAAATTAATGTTCACAAATCCCCTTAGGTACTTTTTCTATTTATTCCGAGATTTCAGAGGACATCGAGCCATTTTATTGCCTTTTTATAGTCTCAAAATCCTGCAATTCTGCAATAGGTCCTCACAATTCTGCAATCGGTAGAACCTATGAGCCATTGTAACTACTAAAAACCCTTCTAAAACAAAAATAAATATTATTAACTACCTTATAATATTTGGAGAACAGCTTTAACACGATAGTAGATCGAAAAAATCCAAAAACTGTAATGAGTAAAAATCGGAAAAAAGTTGTCTGGAACGCCCAGCGTCCTCAAACGAGGACAGTAAAATTGGACGTCATTTTTGAAAACGAAATTTTTTTAAAAGTTACTAATTTTCCTTTATATGTATACATATGACCTTAATTTGAAATACTACAGAAAATAAAATTATTACCTTGACTTCAGCCGATGCAGCTAGACAGAAAGGCAACACAAGTGTAATACATGAAAAAAGCGCGAAATTGCGAGCCGAATCAAGGACCTTAAAACAAACCCAGACACTTGATAATTTGTGGCATGTTTTGTAGTATTGCCATCTATCGTCATGCAAAATAAACAATCGTTTCCGGAAAAAGGAAAGATTTTACACACCCTTTTATGCACTGTCCTCAAACGAGGACGCTGGGCGTTAACGGGTTAAACTCATACCCAACCGTCGTGGTACTCCAAACCGAAGCAGGATTCTCTCATAAACACAATGTCATGAAATTGGGATTTTCATTTCCTTATTTCGTGCACTATTGGAAACAGAAAGGCCCATTTTCAGCCCCTTGTTTATAGGCAAAGACGTAAGAAGCTATGCTGACAAAATGGACAATCCGCAGTACTGCAAACGACATCCATCATACTGCCACTTGTCCTCAGTATGATCTACCGGTACTTTGGCCAACCAGAGCTGCTTCATTGAGGTTTTTTAGCCGGTTGTCCGTCCTTACCTTCAGACCTGTCCTGGGAACAAATTTCAAGAGAAAAATACACAAACACATGTTTCATGCAATGTCCAAGCTTTCTTCTTAACCCCCTATGTTGCATTTTTACCTTGGCTTATCCGTTCGTAAGAACCAAAGCTCACAAAACATGTCCGGAGAAAGAGGAGAAATCACCTAGCCCGGTATGCAACGTCCGCTGGTGCACCATATGAATTTGGACTACCTGAGGAGGCAACATGGTCCCCCAATCCCTCAAAAGTCATTTAGAGCCCCTGTCACTCAATGCCATGACGTGTGACGGCGGTAATGGACACCTATGGAGACAACACTCCTCCCTGTTTTTCTCGGCCCCCTAATATCCAGGAAGGCTGATTTTTTACGCAACTCACATTGATACTATGTGCAATCATAGAAATAAATTTGACTTTGAAATCTCCTTTCCTTCTTGGTGTTGGGATTTTTATTTCCGCTAGTGTATATACTTAATTTTAATTTATGCATTATATCTGTTTTCAACTGCTATAAAGAACTTTTGAAGATTATAATTTAAAGGCATTTAAATTTCTCAATACTTTAGAATCATTGATAAAAAGTGTTTTTATGAGTACAAATTTATTAGTTTTTTTATGATGAACACAATTAAAATTCAATCTTTCAGTAAAATTTACATATTTGTTAGAAGTTTTATAATAACAGCTGGGGTTTTTCTATCACTAACTGAAAAATTATCTTAAAGAAGTCTATATGATTGTAAATAACTTCCATGTACTTACTTTAAAAGGTGGTATAGATGTTGTTATATTTATAAAAATAAACAATATAAAGTGGTGACTATTAATTTTTTTGTCTTACGTTTTAAGAAATGTTACTATCCAATAAAAGGGCCGGGCCGTCCTAAAATGATGTCACGTTCAGAGAGGGTTCATCAATTTGCAATAATTTATGACAAGTGGGAGGGGGGTTACAAAATGTGTGATATCACATCTTGCACATGAAATAAAAAAAACTTAGCTAGTAAAACTATTGTATATTCTTTATCTTAAAATACGTCTTAAGGCTGTCTTTAAGGTTGATAGAAATGAAACTATAAGGTGAGGCTAAATTAAGCTCAAATAAAAACAGTTGGTTCCGGCCACTTTCAAACCATATCCATCATTTATAGATGGTCCAAAGTTGATTCAATAAAATATCCAACGCCCCTCTACATAATAGGTTCCCTAACTTTTTTGGACCACCGCCCCCTTTTCATGAAGACAGTTTTCCACCGCCCCCTTACAAATTTTTGCCTTTAATTTGCTTATATGATATAGAATTTTATACAAACATTTCCTTATGAAAAGAAGAAAGAAATTTGGCATATATCCTACTGAAAATTTCCTACATCCATCTTAAAAGTTATCAAAATTATTAAATTTTTTAAATTTTAACATGTTAAAAAGGAATTTTAAGCTACTTTTACCTGGATTTTCCTGGATTTAGTAGTTAAGCTACTTTTACCTGGTCATTAAGTAGTCAATGCTCTCTTTTACTCAAATAGTGCCCCCAATTTCCTTTCAAATCATCACCACCCCCTAGTACTCTTAAACGCCTCGCAGGAGGCGTTACCGCCCATTTTCGGAGTCACTGCTTCTACCTCGAAAACAACCACCCACAACTTTCCTTTACTCTATTATTTAAGGACCAGAAGTGAGGTCAAAAAACCAGATGCCTAGTGTCAAAAAGGCTAAATAAATCTGACACCTGGAAACCGACCCACGTAACCAGGTGCTATTTCAACCCCACTAAAAAGAAAAAAACCGCTTGCGTCTGAGAGGATTTCCTATGAAGCTGTTTATTGTGTTTGTGATAAATTGCGTATCCTAAGGGGATTTTGAACTTTTTCTAACAAAGCCAATTTTAGTTTTCTTGAGTCCGAAAAACGGGCAGTTTTAGAGGAAGAGCCTTATCTTTGAAAAACCTTGGAATCCCGCAAAGGATTATTTACTTTTAATGGTGAAATATACCTTTCGTTTATTACCCCTGGGAAAGTTTATCTTGAAGGTGATACTATGAAAGCTGAATTACAATTTCTGAACGGAGTTATTAACTTTTGAAACAGAAGATGCTTTTCCCCTCAACGATTTTAATCTTGTGTGTATTAGGGTTTTCCTAAAAACTTAAAACGTGTACATTTAATTGCATCTTTTCTTTCATTTTAATTTGTTGAGCATTTTATGGTTAAAAGCATTCTGTTGTCAATAACTTGTTTATTTCACTAAGACAAATTCGCACAAATGAAATTGATATTGTTCAAGTACTAATTTTACATTTTTTAATCCAAAGAACATATTGGAAGATAAACAACATTTTATTTACCGTTTTAGAGATGAACTTAGTATTATAATTAATTATTTCCATTTGTTTGCTTTGCATTCCTTTATTTCAAAATTTCTAGAATCAATTTTAATTATAACATAAACATAAAACATAACGTTTATTATTTTATATAGCAATTTTACATTGAACATAAAAGGAACGAACCAAACACGGAAACTAAAAATGAACATAAGAATACATATATACTATAAACAATAGAGAAAAAAATATTAATAGAGTTGTTTGTATTACTCAGGGGTCAGCGCAGTGACCCATACGAGTAACTAAAACTATTTAATAAAAAAATTAAAATTATTTTTAAATTATAAATACAATTTAAGATATTATTTAAAAATTATATATAATTAAATACAAGTGAAAACTATCGCGAGGTGAAGGCCCATTCACACTGTTTCACTTTCACTGTTCATCGCAGTGATTCATCGCAGTGAAAGACTAGTTCGGTGAACAGCTTTGTTTGCACTTTCACTCTTCATCAGACTCGTTCACTTTCATCGGTTGTTTATACTTACCAGGTTACTAGATAATGAACAGTGAAAGTGAAACAGTGTGAATGGGCCTTGAGCTTCAGTATTATAACTCAGAATAAAAAGAGCGTTTATTGTGGGGAAAAAATAAAAAAAAACCCTCAATTTTATCTATTGTCATAACAAAGAGTTTTAGTTGTTTCTTAAATTTAAAAGGAGATCTTTCTGATTTTAGGTCTTCAGGTAAAGCATTAAAGAATTTAGGTGATAAATAAACAAAATTTTTATGAAATATTTCTTTTTTTGATTTAGGCACGGTATATAGGTTTTTTGATCGCAAATTATAACTAAAGTTTCGTAATTCAGAGCTAAATTTCAGTTTTGTCGAAATTATAATTTCTTAGAAAATCCTTTATATGTTACCAAAACTAATTGAAAAGATAATACGAATGAATTCAAATATATAAATCACATGAAATCTGAAACAATCTTATAAATAAATATGTCGTAAAAATGGAAAATTAAGTATTGTTTTGATCTTTAAGTTTTATATAGCATCCAACGTATTTAAAAATAACTTTAATTAATATTTTACTACAATAAATTTACAAATTGTTTCAGTTTTTTACATTTCATTTTCATTTTTACTTCAGTTTTTTACATTACTCCACCCTCTGGTGCTCCAGTCTTTGGACAACGGTGGCTGCATTTTTCTTCTATGAACATGTTTTAAATATCATAATCATACCTAATATAGGCCACTATTCATAACAGATCATAGCCTGATGAAGAAAAACTATTCATATAAAAAATATAGTGTGTTTATGTGTAATGGCTATAAATATTATATCTACTTCTAAATTACGTTTCATAGTTTAAATAAATGAAAACTAATAACAGGGAATATTTTGCTAAATGACTCTTACAGGAACGTTTCTGCCACAGTTATGATTGTGTGTGGAACTCCATTTTCAAAGGAGGGCCTTTGTAGTACCTCTTAACTATGGTTTGGATAACTTAATCCCGGACTACAGATTTTCCCCCTTACTCCCATAATTCGTCCGTAACTTGACTGGCGGTTAAACAGCAGTTACGGCCGTATTCACCTGTTACTTGACCGGTGGTTTACCGGGAGTCAAACCTGGTGGAAAACTAGTTTTCCTTCTTCAACGTCCAATCAGAATCTTGACTGTCGTTTAACCGCCGGTTAAGTTACCGGTGAATACGGCTGTTAGACTTCTGATTGGCTGTTAGAGAAAGAAAGTTAGTTTTCCGCCAATCAGAAGTTTGACTCCCGGTTAACCGCCAGTCACCGGTGAATATGTAGTTAGATCCTATGGGATGAATTTCAATGGTAAGGAATCAATCCAAAAATAAAAATTATCCTTGTTATTTGGACACGAATGTATGATGATACACTCATTCACTCTTAGTTACAGATCATAAACCCACATGAAATATTTAACACAGCATTATACTACCCAAATATCACAGCTAACCTTACCCAAACATAATCAGTCCCTCTGCTGTGTACAACCACCAATATAACTACCCTCACTCTATATGATACTACTCAAACCCACATCTTTCATTACCCGAAATGTAATGACAGAGTATGTATGTAGTATGAATAATAGGCTGGGTCGAAAAAGACAAAATTTCGAATATCGAAACGCTTCAGGTCTCAAAAGTTGCGTCTTGGCATGCTGATAACTGGAAAAATAATCAAAAAATTCCTAAAAATATCCCTGAAGAGCGCATCGGGCCTAAAGTTTGAGAAAATTGACAAAAATAACCTTAAGTTGAAAAAATTCCCGAATTTCGTAAACTGTGATCATAAACTTCAAACTAGGTGTAAGTCAGTTGTCTGAACTCAAATAAAAATATCTGAAAAGTTTACTTCATTTTTGAAATCCGAAAAGGAGGCCTAAACGTGGTGAATTTCAGTGAAAAACCTAAAATTTAGTACTTGTAAAAGAAAGACACTATTGAATGTAAAACTAAAAAAAATTAGCTTTTTATTGATGAAATAACTTCTTTTATACCTTTTCATCACCTTTTGGTCATTTTATATAGTGCACAGTTAAAAAAATTAGTTACATGAAGACACAAAAAATATCTCCTGTGAAGCATGCCTAAATACATTACCATACAGTAAACCCCATTTAATCGTAGAAAATATATCTTATTAAGTCTGTGAAATATCTTTAAAGTTGGGTTTAATCTGGGATACAAGAAATCTGGATATAAGAATCTGGGATACAAGATTGTGTGTGTAAACAATGTTGCTTGTAGGAATCCTTCTCCATCTTTGTTTTTAATAGCCAACTCCTTCATAAGTATCACACATTTTTCGACAGCTTACTGGTATCAAGAATAGCTGAAAAAGATTATCGTGGTACGACGCTCTGTCCATATTTTATGTTTATGTCCACAGCAGCTTCATTACTATCAGCGTTACAAGTACATTTTATGTTGAATCAAAGAAGGTCGTGATATGAACATATTCTGTTGTAATATTCTACTTGTCATTTTTAAATTGAGTTTTCTTTCAGAAATGTATTATCCTAAAACGAGAATGACACATATAAGCATCTAGACTAGAGTGTCTTAACTCAAGATCTTTTACAGCAAGATCGAAGAACACTCACCAACCTGTAGTGCCTTAGAAAGTACCTCTGATCTTATTTAAGATCAGTTTGTAATCCATAGAATATTCACTTGAAATTCCTTTGAAAACTATAGTAGGCAAGTGACAGCCAGTTAGTTTGCCAATTGCCCCGTTTTGAAAGTTAATGGTCCTGTAGTTTCCCCATCTAAGTATTGAAGCAAGAGTCTGAAAAGTAGCTCATAGCAATAAAAACACTACTATATACGCTGAATAAGACCCTCACTGCTAGGAACTAATGTCGATTGGTGTTCTATCACAACCTATTTCTACCCCTCCATCAATATAAAAAAACTGTTCATTAAGGGGCGGGTTAAAAACTGTTATGCCTCCTGCCATTACATTTTATGCAAATATATTAGGTTGATTCTCTCCAGTGGACAAACTGTGTGCCCTCTTCCTCACACATGCTGGAAAACCTAATTTCTGAAGACATATAATAAAATGTGAACAAAGCATTGTACCACAATAATATTTCTAAACCATTCTTGCCACAAGTAAGCTGTCGAAAGATGTGTGATTTTTGTGAAGGAGTTTGCTATTAAAAACAAAGATGGGGAAGAGGAGAAGGATTCTTACAAGCAGCTTTGTTTTCACACACAATCTCGTATCCCAGATTTTGATTGTAAACCCAACTTTAAAGCTTTTTACAGACTTAATAAGATATATTTTCTACGATTAAATGGGGTTTACTGTATGGTAATGTATTTAGGCATGCTTCACAGGAGATATTTTTTGTGTCTTCATGTAACTAATTTTTTTAATTATGCACTATATAAAATAACCAAAAGGTGATGAAAAGGTATAAAGGAAGTTATTTTATCAATAAAAAGCGCATTTGCTGAGTTTTACATTCAATAGTGCCTTTTTTTAACAAGTGCTAAATTTTAGGTTTTTTCACTGAAATTCACCAAGTTTAGGCCTCCTTTTCGGATTTCAAAAATGAACTAAACTTTTCAGATATTTTTATTTGAATTTAGACAACTAAAAGGATATACTTACACCTAGTTTGAAGTTTATGAACACAATTTACGAAATTCGGGAATTTTTTCAACTTGAGGTTATTTTTGTCAATTTTCTCAAACTTTAGGCCCGATGCGCTCTTCAGGGATATTTTTAGGAATTTTTTGATTATTTTTCCAGTTATCAGCATGCCAAGACGCAACTTTTGAGACCTGAAGCGTTTCGATATTCGAATATTCGTCTTTTTCGACCCAGCCTAATGAATAACCCTCTTGTGGGCAGGCACCAACCCATCAGAAACTGTTTTGTGACTCGTGAAACAGAAACCGTGGGTGTTTGGGTTTAGGATTTTGTGAAAGCACTAATACTTCGCTGTGTGATATTGTGGAGTGTAGGGTATTTAATTTCCGGAGAATGGCAACAGTGGGAGGCATATATGTGAGGTGATGAAAGAGGATGTTGAATTTCATAGGTTTGGGTAGGATTATTGGTGAAACTGTAATTACAAGAGATGGAGGAAATATTTTGGATAGAAATAGGTGAATCACCAGATGGATTGACTGCCTGGAAAGTGACCCCACCACTCTGAGGGTGATCAATTGGAAGACCATGGCCAAAAAAAGAGAGGCCTGGAAGAAAATTCTTGAGAAGGCCAGGGCCGCAGGGCCCACCCGGGGCTGTCGTGCCATTGAAGAAGAAGAAGAAGAAATAGGTGAATAAATTAAACGATCGGTTCAGTTTATTATTTTACAAATGTGTGTTTCAGAAATGATTAAAACATAGTCTAGAAAATGTCTTTGTCTCATAAACTATTACACACTTCTTCTGTTGGGTTCTTAGTTATTCAGTACACCCTCGTTATTTCGAAAACTTCCATGCATATCTCGAATTTTTTTCTTTTAAAATAAGTACTCCATTTTTCTTGTTATCTCGAAAACTCGTTATTAATTATTGTCGCATTTTAGAGTCAACTTGTTGGAGATAAATTCATTACAGTTTTTATAAATAAATTGAAACACGATTGCGTTGGCTTTGAAATCCATGAAAATATAATTCAAATGAAACTTAGCGAATTTATTTTCCACAACCGTTCGCCCCTAATAACCGATAGTTGATTGCTAATTTAGTTCGCACTATAATGTCATGGGTAGGGTTCTAAATATTTCTGAAGGAACGTATTTGGGAATCTAATTGGAATCGATACCAAAGAATCGAACCCTTGAAGGAATCGATTCCAGCAGGAATCGAATCTTAGGAATCGTACTTCATTTTCTAAGTAATACAGAAAATTTTTAACAATTTTATTCACTAATAAAGCATCATTTTGATAATTATTTAATATTTAGCTGATTATAAATTAAATTATTAATACATAATTACTAATTATAGTTGATTTGTGATTGAAATAGATAATTTATATTCTACTTTTTCGATACTGTTTCTAAAGGAAACTATTCCAGGTTAGAATCGAATCCATGAAGTGACCTTTAGGAATCGATTCCTGAGTCGAATCGAAAGATTTTTTTAGATCCCTATAGGATTACTTTGAGAACCTTTTCAATGGGGATTCAAGCTACAATGTCTACCGTGGTCATGAGTTTAAACCAGAGATGGGCGTAATCAAACTACTTTTGTAATCAGATTAATAATCTGATTACATTTGTAATCATTACATTTGTAATCTGATTACTTTTTGCAGTTTTTAATCTAACTACATTTGTAATCATTACATTTGTAATCTGATTAAATTTTGAAATTTTCAATCCAACTACATCTGTAATCTGAATGAATGTAATCTGATTACATTTGAAGTTAGATTACATTTTGTAATCTAAATGTGAATGTAATCTGATTACTTTTGTAGTTTGATTACATTTGTAGTTTGATTACATTTTTAGTTTGATTACATTTTTAGTCTAAATACATTTGTAATCTTCAATCCAATTACTCTGGTACCTTTACCGGAAGTGGTCCACAACTTGCCGGAAGTGGTCCACAACTTACCGGAAATGGTCTACAACTTGCCGGAAGTGGTCTGTTTCTTACCGGAAGTGGTCCGTAACCTACGGAAGTGGTCCATAACTTACCGGAAGTGGTCCACAACTTGCCGGAAGTGGTCCGTTACTTACCGGAAGTGGTCCGTGACTTATCAAAAGTGGTCCACAACTTACCGGAAGTAGTCTGTTACTTACCGGAAGTGGTCCACAACTTGCCGGAAATGGTCTGTTACTTACCGGAAGTGGTCCATGACTTACCGGAAGTGGACCCCAACTTGCCGGAAGTAGTCTGTTACTTACCGGAAGTGGTCCGTAACCTACCGGAAGTTGTCCATGACTTACCGGAAGTGGTCCACAACTTGCCGGAAGTGGTCCGTAACCTACCAGAAGTGGTCCATGACTTTCCAGAAGTGGTCCACAACTTGCCGGAAGTGGTCTGTTACTTACCGGAAGTGGTCCATGACTTACCGGAAGTGGACCCCATCTTGCCGGAAGTAGCCTGTTACTTACCGGAAGTGGTCCGTAACCTACCGGAAGTGGTCCATGATTTACCGGAAGTGGTCCACAACTTGCCGGAAGTGGTCTGTTACTTACCGGAAGTTGTCCGTAACCTACCAGAACTGGGTCAATGACTTACCGGAAGTGGTCCACAACTTGCCGGAAGTGATCTGTTACGAACCGGAAGTGGTCCGTAACCTACCAGAAGTGGTCCATGACTTACCGGAAGTGGTCCACAACTTGTCGGTAAGTTTCGTAGCACTTCCGGGAAGTTGTGGACCACTTCCGGTCAGTTGTGTACCACTTTCGGTCAGTTGTAGACCACTTCCGATCTGTTTTGGACCACTTCTGGTAAGCCGCGGACAACTTCCGGGAAGATAAGAACTATGCCTATTAAGTTGCGTACCGTTTCCGGTAAGTTTCAGAGCACTTCCGGTCAATTGTGAACCACTTCCGGTCAGATGTGAACCACTTCCGGTCAGTTGAGGACCCTTTTCGGTCAGTTGCGGGCCACTTCTGGTCAATTGGGAACCACTTCCGGTCAGTTGTTGACTACTTCCGGTAAGTTGTGGACCACTTCCGGTGAGCTGTGGACAACTTCCGGGAAGTTACGAACCACTTCTTTTAAGTTGCGGACCATTTCCGGTAAAATGTGGACCATATCCGGTCAGTTGTGGACCACTTCCGGTAAGTTTCGGACCACTTCCGATCAGTTTTGGACCACTTCCGGGGAGTCGCGGACAACTTTCGGGGAGTTACGAAACCACTACTATTAAGTTGCGGACCGTTTCCGGCAAGTTGGGAACCATTTCCGGAAAGTTTCGGAGCACTTCCGGGAAGTTACGAACCTCTATTTTTAAGTTGCGGACCGTTTCCGGCAAGTTGTGGACTACTTCCGGGAAGTTTCGGAGCACTTCCGGTGAGTTGTTGACCACTTCCAGTCAGTTTTGGACCACTTCCGGTCAATTTTGGAGCACTTCCGGTCAATTTTGGACCATTTCCTGTCAGTTGTGGACCACTTCCTGTATGTGGCGGAACAACAATACACCCTATTCGCACCCTACCATTATCAATCAGAAAAAGTAATCAAGATATGTTATATTAGATTACAATTGTAATCTGTAATCAGATTAACGATTACAAAATGTAATCTGTAATCAGATTACATTTGTACAAAAGTAATCAGATTACAAATGTAATCAGATTACATTTGTGCAAAAGTAATCAGATTACAAATGTAATCAGATTACATTTGTGAAAAAGTAATCAGATTACAAATGTAATCAGATTACATTTGTGAAAAAGTAATCAGATTACAAATGTAATCAGATTACATTTGTAATCGTAATCGTTAATCATTAATCTGATTACATTTTGCCCATCTCTGGTTTAAACCCTCTATCTGCGAGTCCATTGTGTTAAAAATCACCCCATGTAGTATCTAGCCTAAATTGTTACAACACCAGGCGCGGATTCAGGGGGTGGCACTCTGGACAGTGCCCCCCTTTGGAACCCAAAAAGGTTCTCAAAATGAGTAAAAACAATACTTTTGCAGGTTTAATTTCAAATTTTTTTCTGGGGGGGGACGCCCATACCCCCCCATTTTTACCACAAGGGGATCTTCAGTGATGATTTTTAGAAAATCCCTAATATTTCAACATTTTGGGTCAAAAAGTAATGGTAATAGTGTTTAAAAGTGCCCCCCTTAGACTCAAAACGTATCAAAAAATGAGTTAAAACCATACTTTTTCACAATCAAATTTCAATTTTTTTCTAGGGGAGGACCCCCATACTCCCAATGATACCACAAAGGGTTCTTGTCTGGAAAAGTGTCCCCCTTGGAGTCGTGCTGGATCCGCGCCTGTACAACACTGGTACTCCAACGTAAGAGTGTCAGCCATGTTTTTTTTTATTTATTTAAAAAAACACAATTTCCATATCCTGTAAGAAGCTGAGTTATTTTAGTTAGTTAAAAAGTGATGGTTGGCCAATCTGATTGTTATGTGGATGGAAAGAATTTCTTGGTTACTGTTTATTTGCTTGAGCTGAGGTACTCCTTGTTCCATGCATCCACAACAAGTACTAATTAATTATTCTAATGTAGGCCAGCCATGTTGTGTTCAGATTTAATTAAATCGTCACCTTATTATCAAACCCTGCTATCTCCTTTCAGAAAACTTCGGGAATCATCACGATCCTTGGTTTTGGTTACTAAGCTCAGCGATTATGACCCAATCAAATGAGATTCCCCACTTTCAAATCCGAAATTTCCCGTAGCTGACCTGAATGAGGAAGTTGCATGATTTTTAAAATTTTTTAATCGATTCTTCTTGCAAAAATAAGCAACTACCCAAAATTTGAGGCCGATCGAGAAATTTTTTGATTGCCAAAAAAATTAACAAAAATCCAATTTTTAAAAGCGCGCGAAAACACCAAGAGTTTGGATGTGACGTCATGATACGATAAACATTGTTGTAAAGCAATGGAGTTGATGGTATGATTGTTGATGTCATCGTACGACTTAAACAATAAACGTTTTCAGTTGCGTGTTTTATTCTCGACTTTTAAATTAAAATATTTAATTACCTGTACATTTTTTTTCGAAAAATTGACTAGATATTTCATTTTACTATACAAAAAAACCATACGGAACACTTGTTTGTTTTGGAAAATCTGCCACATGCAACTTCCTAAAACACTGTTACTTACCTCGTCTGATTATGAAAAATTACAATACGGTATCGTATTGCGTATTTAATAACTACATGTTTAGACTTTAGTGGTGTTTTACATAATCGTGAAAATCTACATACTCTTCAATAATAAATATAAATAGTGGTGACTAACAGCAGATATATGCAACTTTACAAATAAAATTTCAAAAATATAAATACTATAATAAGGAAAATAGTTGTACTGACTGGTGCAGGCTGGCGGCTCGTCGCTGAGGTCCCCGCAGTCGTCGTTGCCGTCGCAGAAGCGACCCGCGTCGACGCAGCGTCCGTTGTCGCAGCGGTGCTGGGAGAGGCGACAGGCGGCCCCCCGCCTCGCCAGAAGCAGCAGGCAGAGCAGGACGGCCGGCCATCCCATGCTCCACCAACCCTCACATCACGGCCACGCCACCCATCGCCTCCTCCTGCAACAGGTATATTGTGAGTTAATAGCGTAATAGTGAAAAATAAACTGGCATAAAACAACAAAATTACAACAAACTAGTTTAAATAAAACAGGTATTGCGGTAATAGTAGAACGGTGTAAAGAAGTACTAGTAGCAGGAGAAAAAATAAACAATGAAAGGAAAATAAACTAGACTAGTAGATGGAAAGAAATGACTTCAACTTGTTCTGAAAAGGAAAAGAGAAAAATATTGTACCATTTTTAATTTAGAGTGAAAAGATGTTTTGAATAAATAGACCTATTTTTGTAAATGTTTTCGTTAAGACGTTACAACGGTAATAATAACATGTATTGATGAGACGTGTTAAAAGAAGAGATACGACGTCATATCCGTTCACGCTAAAAGAAGGTTTATGGAGAACGCATGAACATGGTAATTTAAGAAGTGTTTGATCACTAAGATGATGAAAATATCCATTTCTCATGCCTACACTGGAATAGAATAGTAAAGTTTTTCTTGGGCTTAATCCTAGTATCCGTAACCAATTGGATTTGGCGATGTTTGGCGACATTTGAGAGGGCGATAAGATTTAAATCTGATACCAAAATAAAATGTTTGAAAACATTGAGTACCCATGTAGGTTTTGTCTCTTATTTTTTTAAAAGCTTAAAAGGTATTGTTTAAAAAGGTATTTTTTTTAAAATATGGATTTTATAAAGATTTTATTACGAAGTTAATCTAAAGGATTACGGAACTAATGCAATTCATAAATTTAAATTTAACAAATGCTTGTATAAAATAATTCAAATTTTTGGTATTCTACAAAATACTGGAAATTTGACATTTACAAAAATTTGACTAGTAACTTAATCTTGATAAAAAAAAAGCTTTTAAAAACACAGGCACGTTTAACGCATCATCAGGAAAATTCAAATAACCAAATTCAAAGTGGAAGCAGGATGCATTTTTATTACCTAAGATAGCTAAGGGTAAGTTATATTGATAATATTTTTTTAAAATTTGAATTTAATAAAATTTATCTGTTTTGTTTCAAAAAAGTTGTTATTTATTGAGACACTGATTTAAAATGTTTAGGAGCAAGTACCTGATGTTTTTTTTAAAGATTTCATGTGATAATTTGTACTTAAACTTTCATTTCTTATTTTCTTTGTTATTTTTAAATTACTTTCGTTAAAGACTAATTTTTTGTATGTTGATAATTGAGTCAACAAAGTTACGTATTCCAGTAGCGGATTTCTAAATAGGCTAGCTAGGCTATAGCCTACGGCGGCAAATTTTCGTAGGCGGCAAATTTTCAGCGGCGGAATTTTTTTCCGCAAATAAAAGAAGAGATTGGAAACGCTAAACATAAGCACTGGAAAGACGGGGAACGCTCCTTTCAAAAAAGCAATCCCAGGAACCAAGGCCCTCCGACAGGGGGGGATCCAGGGGTACTTTCTCCGGGACTCAGGACAACAGGGGTCCGCCGTGTCGGCTGACTAATTACGGTTTTGAAATGTGCATTTCCATGAAAGGGTTGGTTGGGTTTTATGACGCAAGGGGTTTCTAGGAGAGGGGATTTATCTGGTCTCGAAAACTTTTACTACCCACTACCCTTTATTGGTCGTTTGCCTATTTTCTTGTTTTCACGGGGTCATCTTGAAGGGGGTGAACATTCAGGTAAGTGTTCGTGCGTGCTCTTTAAATTTTGTGGAATTACTTTAAAAAAAAAAGGTGTTACTGCTGATTTAATAAGGTAAGAATGTTGTTATACTATTTACGGTGTGCGTGCAAACTTGAAATCTCAGAAACGCGTAAAAATATTAGATATGTTGTTGATGTTGATTTGTTAACATATATTTTCCGGTTTGTGTGCTTGATCTATTAGATATGTCTCTTTCATTGTTTACTCATTTTCTTTACTTCATTACTTTGCCAAATTATTTTGTAGCTCATTATTTACTTTATAGCTTCCGTGGCTTTATTTTTATGAAAATATGTAGTATTTCCAATTTAATTTTTTTACAAGTGTTAAAAGTTAGAACAGTTATAATGGGGCAGATGATAAGTATAAAATAATTATTTCCCTATAAAATAATCTGTTGAAGAATCTGAATTATGGAGAATCTGTGAACATAAAATTTCGGTATTTTGTGTACAAAATTATATTATACGAATTTACAATTGCTTATGGGGATGAGCTTTTCTTGATTTTTTTTCATGGACGGAAAATTTTTACTTAGCTACTTTATGTGTGGTTCGCCCCTTAAAATTTGTAAACTTTTATAGCATTTCTAGTTTAATTACCCTTTTTAAAAATGCTTCTGACCCTCAAAAGTATAGGTAATATCCTTTTAGAATTCTGTGGAAAAAATCGCTGTTACCCGTCATAGCCGTGCTACTGGGCGGGGGCGAAGGGTGCGGCCGCTCCGGGCCCCAAATTCACTAAAAGGAGCCAAATTCATGTTTGAGAATTTTTACATGAGTTGTTACCATTAAAAATGTATTCCTGATTCCGTTTTGCTTTCCACTTGAGGCTCAAGAAGCGAATAGAACCATAGAACACAGACCCGCGTGTAGGAGAGACGCCATGGGGGTCACCTGTTGCTGGTTGCGATAAGTAAGGGTCATGTCATACGTGGCGTTCTTAAGACGTGACATCGATCCATCACCATTAAAAAACGATTAAGATAGTACCAGGAGGAGGGGCGATCGGAGTGGACTCGAGGGGGCGATATAGTAGATAACTCCTGATGATAAAAGATGACACCTGTTTTCCTCCACTGCAGGAATAATCTACTACATCGTCCCTCGAGTCCCCTCCTCTCCTCCCCTTATCGCTCCTCCCTTTGACAGTTTGAGTTATTGGAGCGACTGCTATAAGAAGTCCGGTCTGTCATGACCCTAAGCGTCAAGTCAGACCTAGCGTCTTATGACCGCCCGACCCATTAATCACCATTAAAAAAAGCATGGGAAAGCCTAGTCCCCTATCTCGACAGGAATCAAGATTCCTGTCGAGATAGGGGGAGTCTCAGGCTGAACTCCATGCTTTCTCCTTATCTGATTTACGATTCGGGCGTTTCGAGACGCTTGTAATGTGGCGCGAGCCTAAGAGAGAGAGGGGGGGGCACGCTTTTTGCTTGACCAGATGTGTCCATTTCCAATCTTCGGTTGCAATGTTGTTTTAAGACACATTGGGGGGTGAAGACTGGGGTAGGACTGGTAGGACGTGTGAAAGATTTATGGACCAGATGGACTAGAAAGGTTTTGGGCTGCCTGGGGCGGGCTTACTTCAAAGGGGGTGCTGTTTTGATAACAAGCATTTCAGGTTTCTTGACCAAAGAATTCCAGGAAAATCTTGAGTGCTCAGGGATGAAAAGAACGTTCAATTAGTTCCATTGCCACCTGCTCAAAGGGGTCATAAATAAATCGAAGATATAAAGGATTCCCAACGCTTCTTGAGCTCTTCATCAGCTATTGGATCATTTTACGAAGAACCAATCCTGTGTATACGGGGTTGGTTTTCATCCCCTTTCCTTGATTGTGTTCATGAGACCGCTTCCATATAAGCTATGTTTTCTGTTTTGCTTCTCAATTGGCAGTATTGAAGAGTGAGAGAACTGAGAGAGACCTTCCAAGTGTGTGTAAGTTCAAAACAACAAATTCGAACATCGTTTTCTGGTAAGTTCTTATTTGTTTTTCGTATTTTATGGTGTTAATCAATAAATTTTATAAAAATAATTGGATATTCATACTTGCCAACTTTTAAGGATTTTCCGTAAAAGGTACGGATTTTCGTTTAGTTTACGGTCTTACTGATAGATCGGAAACTTTTGTAGATATTGCGTTTCTTTTCACTTCAAAATCAGATTCCTCTGCTAATCTCTGTCCATTTGATTTTCACAATTTTGGTCTTTATATTAAATTAATTTTACTTTTTTGTAAGTCTTTGATTCGCTCGCAAGTCTCCTGAGTCTTGATGGGCACTCACCGCTCACCGGGCTTCAGTAATCAATAAATCAATGAAAATTTATTACTACGCATTGTAAATTTCTGAAACTAATTTTTTTTTGTTATTCCGGATACATTGGGTCTCTGAATAAACAGTCAATTACGTATAATTACTGAAAATTATAATAATTTTCTTTTTATCTGTTACAACTGTGGAACTTTCTTGGGAAAAATTTTTCATGACGAATTTATTTGATCTGCTTCTTGTTTATTATTATTATTATTTCCCAACAGCAGATAATTGAGGTTTTAAATGGTTCTTCATCTTCAATACATTCTGCTGTGTGCTTAAGTTTGTGTGTGCCTGTGTGTTCGTGTTCTATTCCACTTGCCAACACTAAATAACTAGCTTATTGCCTATTTTACTTTTAGTTTTTTAAGATACATATAGCATTAGGCGGCAATTTTTGGTTCAGCCTATAGGCGGCACTTTTGGAAATCCGCCACTGACGTATTCTAAATTTGTGAGGCTCTCGCTTTTACTTGATTTTATAGCTCTAATATCGGTAAAATCCTAGTATACATAACCGGCTTGGCATTTTTTATGTCTATTAAAATTTACTAATGCTTGAATTTCAAGTTTACTTATTCGTGTAAGATTTATTTTATTTTTTCATTATATTTTTACATTTTCGACATGGTATTTTTCAATGTTTTTGCCCACGCCAATTAGCGGCCATTTTGATTGTGACGATTATGAAAAAATCGCCAACTTTTAAAGAATTGGCGACTTTTTCAAAATCGCGCCAAGCCGGTTACGTATACTAGGATTTTACCTTTTCTTGGATTTGACATCACATTTTTCGAAACATAAAATTCGCTGTAGAGGTAAGTTATCGCAGTAAACATTCTGGGGAAAGTTGGGACGGACTTAAAAAACTGTCTTTCAAACTAGACTTTAAACTACCCTGAAATTATCTGCTTATAAATTTACGGCTCACATATTATTTTCCCGATAAAAACCAAACAAAAACCATCTCCTCAAAACAAAAAATCGACTCGCATATCACCCAAAAACACCATCCCTAACCCACAAACAATTCCACAAGCCGGCAAACGAACTTCGTCAAAAGCGATATCGCCCCGAATAAATCTCAGAACACCCAGAAACGTTCGATGGGGTGCCCGAAACGCTGGAAACAATTCGATTCTTTCTCCCGAGGCCAATTTTCCGAAGCGCTGTCCGGTTATCTGCTCTGCCGTGAAAGGGTGCCTTCCACCCTCCACAACTTTCTTTTTTTATCAGACTGCATCGGTGTTCTTTTTTTTTTCGGTTTGAAAGGGGGTGCGGTTTGAAAATTGTCGTTTGCTTGGGGTCTCCAGAGACGCGTTTATGGGGATTCGCCGGTGGATCCGGAAAATGCATTTTGTGGGAAGAGGATTTGAGGTGTATTGGATATAGGTGGAATGTATGAACTGGGAGTATGGTTTTGATACTATTTGGTAAAATGTTAAATTCGTAGATCTATGGCAGATCCGAATAATTGACAAGATTAAATTTCCATAAAAAATTGCTTCAAAATATATATTTATTACGCTTATTTAACAGTTTAACATCGACTTTGATAAAGAGCAATTGAAATTTACTCTTATAAATTTAGTAGAAAACTTAGACGACTTAACTTGAATGACATTGTGGAAGCAAAATAAAAAAAAGGGTTTATGAAGTGTAAGTTTTTTTATAAATTGAATCAATAAATAAAAACTCACTTGATTAAAATCATTCCTTTTTTATGATTTTGAAATATTAAATGTTACAAAACATAATTGTTTAATGCGACAAACCAAATAAATGTATCAGATTCTTAAAGTTTTTATAAGTACAAAATAAATTAGATCTACCAGTTGGTTTTCTGAAAAAGTCAGTGGATTTTAGGGTGGGATTATCTTTTATTGTTTTTCAAAGCTGAAGTAACTTTTAAATAAGTACCATAGTTACAAAAAAATGAAATGTTTTCTTTTTCTATTTATTATGAGGTTGGAATATGAACCCGCAACTTTATTATTACAAATAAAATGGAATTCTTAATCTAGTTACCTAATTTACTTCAGATAGATTTATCATATGCACACAAGTTTGAAAATTATAAGTGAAAGTGTTAGAACCTATTATAATTCAACTGACATTAGGTATTTACACGACATATCTTGGGAAATTTGTAAACCAAATAAGCTAGTCCCTCTTCTTAGAACATTCTCCATTTATATCAAAATCATTAAACCACCCTAAAACAATTACAATAATAAACCATTGAGCTGAATATAATACTTTTAACCAAACACGCAAACTGGGCATTAAAAGGTACTGAAATTCATCAATTGGCGCAACTCTTATCTGTTATATCTCAAATGCATAAATCTTTAAACTCAAGATGCATCATTAAGGGTAACAGAATGGTTATAAATTTATGTCTTAGCGTGACAATTACTGGGGACATTTTAAATGGCATTTACTTTTTTTTAAAACGTCAATTGGTCCACCACTGCATAACTACAACTTTTTTATGGAGTGTCATTATTGTCATTTTAAATTATTCATATGGCGTATTTCAACTGATTCATGCAAAGCTGTTAGGTATTTTTTACAATATCAGTACTAAACCGACTTTTGGTAAATTTAGGGCGGTAAGGACTAGGGATCTTAAAATTCGTTCGAATCGATTCATGAGGTTCGATTCAAACTTGGTATCGATTCTCTAGGGCCAGTATCGAATAAGTAGAATCGAAACTACATATTTCAATCACTCCCAAATATAAGATAATGATTAATTATTTATCAAAATATTAAATAATCATCAAAACACTAATTAATTAGTAAAAAATTGTTAATAACTATTTAATTGTTATTAACTAATAATCAAAACACTGATCAATTAGTTAAAAAAATTGTTAATAACAAAATTAATTAAGTACCATTCCTAAGATTCGATTCCTTCGGGGGTTTAATTCCTCTTGGTATCGATTCCAAGTCATTCGATTCCTGAATCGATTCGTTCGGAAATACGTAGAACCCTAGTAAGGTTAAGATACTAAAGCTCACAATTTCTTATCTAACAAATTATAAAAAATTAAAACTATGTATACTAAATTACTCCGTTTCTTGTCAGTGATGTCACCAATTGACGTAAGAACACTCCCACTTTCTAGGTACCTAATTGGAGAAAAAGTGAGCGAGACTTACCAATTAGGTAGCTAGAAAGTGTGGCTTGATCTTACGTCAATTGGTGACATCACTAACAAGAAAAGTTGAGTTGTAGAAAAGTTTCTTTAGATCCAAAAGTCCAAAACCTCCATGATGGATCAAAGGTATCACGTGGTATTTTCTTAGCCAATCATGTAAAACTGATATTTTAACCATCGTCTCTAAAGACGCTTGTGTAATTGTAGTATAGGCTTACACGGCCGGAGTTACAATCAAAACAAAAGTAAAGTTCCGCACGCGCCGTGGTCTTGAAACGTTTAACATTTCACAACCATCTTCAAGACTCGGAAGTTCCCTTTTGTTTCAATTACTATACAAATTTAGTAAACCAACCTTCCCATATCATAGGAAGATTTTTTTAAATATAATGAATGGATAATATGTAAGCCTGTTACGCAGCAATTTTATTTTGAAAAAAGTAAATTTACTAAACATTTGAGTGGTGGTTATAACCACAGCATTCAAAACAAAATCCACAATTCTCACTTTTTCCATTCCAAGATTTTTTAATAGAGTAAATTAAGATGTGCAGAAATGATCTTCTAAACAAAAAGAAATACTTCTCTACTTTGTTTAATGAGAATTAACTTCACCAGCAAAAATAACAACAAGAATATGGAATGTTTGCATCGAGACTCTGGATGGAAGAGTTGCCAACTTACAAAGTAGAAAAATAATGAAAATGAATTATTAACACAAAATGATGTTACTGTGTATTCGAAGTGTATATTTGGACGGCCCAAACGGCCCGTGGCGCATGCGCTGTAGGTCTCGTGGTTACGTAGCAGTCTAGGTGCTTAGTGATGGAACCAATGGAACGCCGGGCCGCATATTCTATTTCCCTCGTCGTTACAGAGCATTTCTTAATAATCTCCAAAATCATAATTATTAGCGTGGATTAGTGACCTTGAACACATTAATTATGATTTTGGAGATTATTAAGAAATGCTCTGTAACGACGAGGGAAATAGAATATTCCGCCGGGCCGTGGAAATTATAGTAGAGTTTAGTTGAAAAAAGGCCTTCCACATTTACAGTGCCTACTGTATTTAACAATCTAACCTTCCTATTATATGGAAGGTTTTAAAAATTAATCAACCGATTGCAAATACTAGGCACATGGAAAAATAATTTTATTTTATATTTAATAAATTTGCTAAACATTTGAGTGGTGAGTATAACCACAACATGCGAAACAAAATCCGCAATTCTCCCTTTTTCCATTCCAAGATTTTTTAGTAAAAAAAAGCACATTCCACCGACGAATCAACCTTTTTTGAGAACACAAAAATAACCGACCCATAAATTCCAAAAAAGCCACAAAAAAAGAATAATTCACGAGACATCTTCACTATTCTCCCCGTTCGATCAACCGTTTTCAGTAGCGAAAACGCTGTTTATCCACAGAGCTTTTCGCTCACGCCAGCTATAGCTGAATCAGTTTTCGGGAAACAAGCCACACTAGATAAAGTAGGTCATAACTTCCATTAAGCTTTGAAAGCAACCAGAAGGAACATTAAGCCATCTGCCGTCGTGAATATGTGTGAATTGTGGGCGTTTTAAACGTGTGTTTCCCACTAGCAAGTCTTCGCTCTTAATAGACCTTAAGAGCGTTTCTTCGTTTCCTTGACCTGGGGTTAGCTGGACATAAATTCTTTTGGCTGCATTTATGAAGCTCTATAGTTTCTCTAAAAATATGTATTATAATGGGTTATGTGATGAATTCGGACAATATTGATTATTATAGCACGAACGATGTTCATGTTAAACTTTTAAACGCCGCAATTCCAATTTCAAATTAAAGGTTTTTGGCTTAAATGGATTGTTTCATCATAACTGAAACCATTCTCGCAATTTTTTTGGCAGATAAAAAATCCTATATGATTTTGAGGATGATCTCATTTGAGAACATCGGCGTTTGTGGTGGAGTTTGTAGGGGGATTTCCAAAACGCATATATTTTATAATTAATTCAAATAAAATTACTGAAATAGGTTTCTACTTATTATTTTTGAACATTTTTAAGATATTGGACATCTTTATTACCCATGGTTGGATGGGTAAAATTTTATAGATTTTCATTTGAAAAAAATTTACATGCTTTTATTACATGCGCTACACTTTTCCGTACATTACTCATGCACTATGGGTAATATTTCGATATAAAAGATACGAAAGAGTGTTCCCATTCGTTTCGAAGCTAGGCAGTTATGTATCCGTGTGAAAAATTTGTTTTAATTACTGTTCTATACGGATATCTAGCAAAAAACCCACGAATTGCATTCAAATCTAATTAACTTTCATAAGTGATAATCGTAATTATCTCCATTGATTTATTAAAGCCGCGTTTCTCATGGAAGATTCCAAACTAAACCACATATATCTTACAACTTACATCCAACTTACGTTAGAAGAATGTTTTTATATTTACATACTTTTTTTCATTATTTTCAAAATTCTTCAGTTTTATTCCTAAAGTTTTATGTAAAAAAGAGCACTTGAACTAATTGAATATGCAAGTTCTAAGAAGTACCCCAAATACGCCTTTTGCATGACACTTAATGATAATTATTGAAAATTAATCGATCGGGGAGTTAGAAAATGAAATATACAAGTGTGGGTATCTGCTATATAGATTTGGCATTTATTCCTCCGCAAATGAGGTGAAAAAATAAAAATTATAGATTTAGAAATTCAAAGCATCTTTATCTTAACCTGTTTAGATCCTTTGAGACAAAGGTTAAAAAAATTAAGGAAATTGGAAAAAAAACTTGAATTTTTACATGTTATAAAAATCCCCTGATAACTGTACCCCAAACGCCGATGTTCCCAATTAGGAACATATACGTTGAATTGGTAATTATTCCCCAAAATGGGAATATAAAGCTATTCTGTCAAGCCAAATGAGAAGATGTTAGCCAAATGAGATTTAAGCTACCTAAACACAGCAGAATTAATTAATTACCATAAGCTGAAACTTTTACAATTTTTGTAAGAGCCAAAAATCGGTAATTTTTATATAAATTCTACAAAAAGGATTAGATTGCACGTGAAAAACTTTTGCATGTAAAATAACTTCATATCTTTGAGTTGCTTACTACCAAGTATCAATTTTCTGCATGAAAAATTTAGTATTGGAAAAAATTCCCAAAAAGTAATGTTCCCATTTGGAAACATCGGCAGGTAAAAGGTTAAAATGCTAATGTGGCTGTATCATCCATAGATGATGCACATATGAGGGAAAATATTCAGAAGGGATACATAATGAAAAGTGAATAAAAATTGATGCAATCAAAATTTACTCCAAAAACTTATATCTTTATTATTAGTAGTATTTCAGAGCTATGCAAGTATTTCGAATTATCTCTCCTCGAAAATAACTTCGTTAAATGATTAATTTAATTTATGTAGTTAAATGTTAAAGATAAATTAAAATATTTTAAAGATTTTAACTATTTTAAAACTATTTTTTCATTTTTGTAATAAGTATTTGAGCAATTTTGAATCTAGATCAACTTTTTGTTCAACCAAGCATAATAAAATAAAAAATATTAAAATAGGTTTTTGTAATAATACATATTACTTTTTCGTCTATTACAACATAATATATGATCAAATATGTATTTGGAGTTCCATTCCAGATAATATGAGTATAAGGAAGATATTTTTAAGAGGAAAAAATTTAAGTTAATACTAAATACTAGTTCTTTGAAAAAAATTTTATTATATGTATGTTTCATATATTCTGACAGATAACTCAAACTTAATCTAACTTTTTAAAAAAGTTCTTAAAAGATAGTTCAATAGTTTTCAAGATTTTGATACAGACTGACTTAACTCATTTATCTACACACAAAAAATATTATTTATGTATATGTTCAATATAATATCAGATAAAAAGTATTATTTATACGCACCCCTTCAAAAAGAACTACAACTATTTTCGTATATTTACTACTTTTTATCAGAAATTGTATTAACTACATTTTAGAAAAGAGCTAAAATATACATCTCCAATAACAAACTAAACATTCTCAAGTCTAGACAGCGTTTGCGTGCTCTTAACAAATTAAGACCGCTCACTTAAAAAACAAACTAACGCGAATAGTTTACTTAGAGACACTTATCATAAATAAAAGCGCCGATTTAAAAGCTTAAATTAGGTTTAGTTAAAACTCCATAACATTGAAAAATCCAGCTGCTCTAAACTGCTGAAAGCCTCATGTATTACCTCGGCTTGGCTTTACGAGGCTTTAAAAAAACTCTTCGAACAGCCCAATAGCGTGCTTTTCGGTCATCTCTTAGAAATTAAACATTTTCTCCCCTATTTTAAATAGGCAACTAAACCAGTAAATTAATGTATGTTCAGCTCAGAGTGCTATCGTTAACTTCACAGATGGTTGGTCGGAGCTTTTGAAGAATCTGCATCTGGTAGTAACATCTCTTAGTTTACATCAGGGTTTGAATGAAAGGATTGCAGTTAATCGCAAAAACCTGATTCAGTTGTTGAATTTTGAGTAAAATCGAAAACATAGGGCATGGTTTAAGGCGAGCCCCCACAATTTGTTTTGATTAAAAATCACGATTTACTTTTAAGCAAAACGGTTTCACTTGAAAAATTTACATTAAAAATTATGATGAAAAATATTTCAGTAAAAAAACTCAGCGTCAAAACGTTTCGTTCATATCTCGCCAAAATCACCAATCTAACTTTTCGAAGACAAACGTTCTCTTCCGCATTTTTCAGAATGGTCGAGGTATCTCTCCATTGGCAATTTGGCAATCTTTCACATGACTAAATTATTTTCATTTTATATAAAAAAAATAATAATTTGAAAATAATGAACGCATACAATTACTAAAATTATGATCACGAGTAATGATTGTAATGCGATTTTTTTTCTTTTCTAATCGCCAAACAATGATCTGTGTTTAACCCGGTGGGACTCGCGCCTCCCGGGCGAACGTTGAGACTCGCGGGGGTTATGGAATAGCCCCAACCTTTTCACTCTTTTCTACATCGTTAAAAATATTTTTTTTAGTTGGAACCATTAAATTTTTAGACTTTAAAACATAACTGATTAAGAAAACTTATAATCTGCAATATTTTCTACGCTGAGAAATAATTTTTTGAGTTTGATATTAATTTTTCTTATTACACAATACACACATATTATGTAACAAACTAACACAAATCATTTCAACGTAAAAATTAATTTAATTACTTCAAAATACTATATAATGAATTTCTTAAAGCTTTCTTTTGGTAAAGACAATTATCACAAATGGTATTAACGTGGGCTTTGCTAAAAAAATTTAAACACAAATTACAGACACAAGTGGTTTTTCTATCCTACTTCCAACATTTTTTTCTAACACTCAAACTAGGGTATTTTTTCTTCGAAAACTTGTTACCTCAATACACTTTCCTAGCTCCTTTCCCATTCAATACAAAAGCAAAGAATGTAAGGGGCGGGATACAGTGGTCTGGTGAATTACAAGTCATAAAACTGTCACGGGGACCAGTATTGAAAGTACCCACACCTGTGTCTTCCTTTTCTTTGTACTAAAATGAAATAGAACCCCCTTAGAATTTCTTTAAATTTGTTTACACATGTTTTGGGCCCTTATCAGTAGGTTGTATAGAAGGCGGAGTACAAAAAAACGGATGTGCAGCACTAACGAAGAGACTCGCGGGGGTCATTCCATTACCCCAAAAGCTAACAAAATGCGTCTGGGGGGCGGAAAAATAATCCGAATTCCACGAAACTTCTCAGGCATGTAGATAAGGGTCAGAAACCCAGCTACTGAGAAGTAAAGAATCCCCAGGTGTTTAGTTTTCCGTTAAATGGAATGTTTGTGTGAGCTTGGGGTTATAAAATGACCCCGCGAGTCCCAACGGGTTAATGTAAAATTCTGCCTGATATTCAACAGAGTTGCAAATGAAAATTTTGATCCGATTTTGATTTTTTTTTCTCCGTTTTTATAATTATTAATTTTAATCACTGATTCTTTTTGGAATACGAAAAATCTCGAGAACCGAGAGAAATGGGAAAATAGCTAATTTCATTTCGCACCTTGTGATCGTGATCTTACTCACCACTCAAATGTTTAGTAAATTTATTTACTTATAAAAATAGTTTTAGACCAGTTAACCGGTACCAGTAATCCTTCGAATTCTTTCAAAAAATAAACTCTCATTTTTATGGGAGGTTGGTTAATAGGCTAATAAAAGTGGCAAAGAAAATCTGTAACATTATTAAGTGTTTTCTCCGTCTTTCTAATTATCATTTTCAATTCAAACTTCGAGAATTTAACACATTATCTACCCTATTCTGCAAATATACAATACATATAAAAATCACCAAAAGCTCGGCTATGAATTAAATGTATATGTTCACCTCTGAGCACTATCCTTAAATCACCGATAGTTGGTCTGAGTTTTTGAAGAATACACATCTGGTGGTAACATTTCCTAGTTTACATATTAAAGGAATAAATCACAGTCGAAGTTACCCCATCGATTGAGACTTTTCCAAAATATTTTCCTTCGAGAAAACTTTTCTCGGGCTACGAATTTGTTTATTTCCAAGAAACTGAAAATATTTTCCTTGGCATCAGTGAAATGCATTTCCCTTTTCAATATTGAGAATGGTGAAAGTAACTTTATAAATAACATGACTCTGTGACATATTTAAATGCGGTTAGACCAACCGAATAAACTAAATATTAAATGTTTTCGTTAGCGTTTTTGGTTTTGACTATCCGGTAACCCTCAGTAAAAATTTACACTGCTATTTGCTCTTTCACTTTTCTCGATTTTTCAAAATTTTTTGTTGATTATTTATTCAAAATTTATTGATGAACTTTTAATTTCATAACAAATTTTTGTTAATTTAAATTTATGTTTATTTAAATTTAAATTTATGTCTATTTAAATTTAAATTTATGTTTATTTAAATTTAAATTTATGTCTATTTAAATTTAAATATGTTTGTCCAAATTCCTTTCAACATAAAATATATCGTAGGTAAATTTTAAATTGTGACTCTAATTACACGTAACCTAGGGGAGAGAAGTCGGACTCTCTCTCACGAGTTGTACCCCTTTTGCCTTGAATCCTTACGGAGCTTGGGTATTTAAAATGGCACATAACAACAACATTACATGTAACCATCTTAAAAATTGTATACAACCTCATAACAAAATTTCATTTTAATGCAAAACGGCAGGAATTTCTTTTTAGAGTGGTGCTTCTAAGGTGTAAAAGTGATGAATGAAAAATTGCAATCGTAGTTGTGTTACATATTTTATAGATTTGTCTCCTTTTCATTTATATTCATACGCATTCATGCAGTATTCTTATACTGCAATTTTTTTATATTTGAACGTCTGGTAGTCTTTGAAATAATCCAATATAGTAGAGTAGAACTCCAATTTTCCAAACTCCGACTGTCCGAATCGCTAATTATCCGGATAGCTATCAGAATTGAAGGGATGGTGGATGAAGGGGCTATGTTACAAGGCCTGTCCTGAAAGTAACCAGACTGAATTCCAGTCAGAATTAGGGAATTCAGTCTCCTTACTTTCGGTTCAGGTCTTGTAACATAGCCCCTTCATCCACCAAGCCCTTCAATTCATACTATGATTTTAAAGTCCGTTTACAGTGAAAGTTCGTTTCAAGTGTTTTTCCAAAAAGTTTTATGATGGGAAAATCAATTTCGTGTCTGATTATTTGTGTAAAAGATAAAATATTTGATAAGATACGGTTGTTCATGTTCATTCTTTAAAGCAAATAGCTTAACCTTGTAAACCCTTTTTTATTTAAAATATCCAATTACCCGCATTTTTGATTATCCGAATAGTGTCCGGTCCCAATTGATTCGGATAATTCTAGTTCTACTGTATCTTAAATTCTATTAAGTATTGATTAATCTCCTTATCTTATGAAAGTTCAAAATAACAAAGGCTGCTCAGACAAGTGACTCATTGCAAAAGCAATGTAATAACGCTGTTTTCAGGCTACTAGTTCTTTACGACTTCCACACGCACAAATTGAAGGCCCCATTTTCCAAGTAAACCGTCTTTAACTGCGACATTATTAACACCGTTTGAAATTCATGTATTCAATGCAGAAGTGATAGCGTGCCAAAAGAAGAAAAAAATGTGTCGATTTTCTGTCGCGTAGAATGTCGCATGATGCGTTTATTCTAACACCGGACTTGACAGTCAATGACTGACATTTCAGTTTAACTTTCATGAGGTGAGGTTAACATGCACGTATACTGTGTTTCTGATTCCACAAGGCAGCTCAGAATAAGATTATTTTATTTACAGAAGTTTAGAAAATTATGATGTGTCTGTCTTTTCAAACTACAGGGTGATTCTGAATTCATCATCAATATTTTGGGGGGAGGTAGACGTGACCTAGACAAGCATATTTCGAATAGGAATGGGGGGGGTGCAGACGCACTGTTAAAGAGCTAAGACCTAATGTAGTGCGAGAGCATTACAAAAGGACGATTTGCCAAGGCCCGTTTAACGAAAACAAACATTATAAAATGGAAAAATTATTGCATGAGGTATAGAAGTATCCGTACTACTTACACTATAAATTTTATAGAAATTGGACAACTTGCTTAACCGTGGGGTGAGTTTTAAAACGCCCAGTATTAATCTTTTAGGCAAAGAATGGAGTTCCCTTAGTGCAATGGTATTTAGAAAAATGATGATCAGGGAAGGAATTTTCAATGATCATATAGTTTTTTAACAAATAAGAGATCGTGCTTGATCATTGAAAATTCCTTCCCCGATCATCATTTCTCTAAATACCATTACACTAAGGGAACTCCATTCTTTGGCTAAAAAATTAATTATTGCGAGTTTTAAAACTCACCCCAAGGTTTAGCAAGTGGTCCAATTTCTATCAAATTTTTTGGTGTAAGTAGTACGGATACTTCTGTACCTCATGCAATAATTTTTTTCATTCTATTATGTTTTGTTTCGTTACACGGGCCTTGGCAAAACGTCCTTTTGTAACGCTCTCGCACTACATGCTTGTCTAGATCCCCTCTATTTCCCTCAAAATATTGATGATGGATTCAGAATAACTCTGTTATATGCATATAAATATCGTTGGTGATTTCCATTGATTCCGTTAATTTTATGATAAAACCAGAGAAAAAGAGCTCTAGAAACTTGTGGCGATTGCACTTACCAGTCAAAGAGTTAGATAATTACAAATATAGTAAATATTTACAACCGGACACGGAGAACCTGATGATCTCTCTAATCCAAGAAGAGTAGCTTACGCTGCTGATATCCTCTCAAATGAAATTGTAGAGTATACTCGAACCTGTTTTTGTGCGACTATTTTTGAGCAATCTTACATTTGTGCGGTCTTTATTGCTGCGAGTTTTTCCACTGAAAAAAAGAACGCACAAAAACAGGTATAAGTGTACTAAAGATTTTCTACACCTTATTCCTGTAGGTCTGAAAAATCAGACCTTGGCACACTAGACGTGGACTTCATAGCACATAGATTATTAAATAGCACATAGATTAGTTAACGTTACTATGAATAAAAATTTCAAGGTATCACTTTGATGTACTCGTTTATTTAGAGAGAGAAAAAAAGAAAATTATCATACTTGAAATATGTTAAGTGACTTTTATTGTTTTTAAAATTAATTAAAACCTTAAACAAAAGCAACTAGTTATGAAAATATCATTTTCCATTGTAAAAGTTTTAAAATATTCAACTCAGTAATTACGTACTGTAGTTTAATGAAGAATTTCCCCCAACAAAATAGGTACTTAGGCAGCAAAAGTTCACCGGAGGATCCCATTGAAGAAGAAGGCAACTTATTTCCACCAGAATAACCAGACGTTTCAACAACGGGGCCTTAAAATTTGAAAACATTTTAGAATACCAAACGGACGGTAGTCTATACTAAAGCAAAGTGAACGGAGCAAAGAAGATTAAGCCTTAGCTCATGGTTGACTTTCGAGTATGCCAAAAATGCTGACTTGCTTTATTCCCGCATTTTTGAGTGAACTGGGAATTTACACGATAAGATAGTCATGAACGTAACACTTTAACGACTCAATGCATTATCTAGAAATTTTAAATTTAAGTGGAATAAAAGTATTGCATCGAAAATGTACGAAATAACTTTTCTAACAATAGATGTGCATTGCAATTTTTTGACTTAGTCAGAAATTGAGTGTAAGTACGGTGTAGTACTATACTGACAATAGAGGTGTATTACAGATTCTGCTGCAATTTTTAACTTTGTCAGAAATTTAAGAAAAAAAAATGAAGTATTATATATAACTTTTTCATAAATTATGCAAACATGTTGGTAAGGAATAAATTTTATATTATGAGACTCGTTTATTGCATTAATTACTCTTTTATCCAATTTAAAAAAAACAAGCAAGTTGTTGCTTTATTATCTTAATTGAATTCCAAACGAAAAAATAGCACTCGTAAAAAAGAACTTATCGGAGGCAGGCGAAAATTAGTTTCGTTGCTTTAATAGTTTATGTGTCTAAAATTAGTTTACTTAGAAAACAATGAAAAATAACTGAAAACTTTAAACTTTTTACATTTGAAAGCTAACTTTTACATTACTGAACTGTGTACATTTTAACCAAGATCTAATATCAAACCTAAGACCTGAAGATTAGTTATCTAAATTAAAGAAAATCAGAATATCGTCGCTGTGAAATCAAACCGGCATCTGTAAAATGCATATTTTTCACTAGAGCGCTTAAGTTTTTGCATGTGATACTTTAAATATGAATAAAAATGTAATACTGTGAGATAGTTCAGTTTTACTTAATGATGGACATCTTACCTCCTTTAAGGTTTGGAAACGACTGGTGTATTGCGCAATAGATCTGTCTTATAAACAAAATGGATAAATTTCCGATAGATTGGATAATTAGATCGGTTGTAATAGATGCATACCAGTCAAACGTGATCTGACGGAGTTCTATTCAACTAAACGATATGCCGGTTTGACATAAAAATAGACGGCGGAAAAAAGAAATTTTTTGAGACCAACAACTCAAAAACTCAATTTTTGCAGATATGCCGGTATGATTTTAGATCTCAGAGAAAGTCAAAGGAAGACTGAAATTTCCCCATCAGAAGCGCCTTTCTTGGCCAAAAGGTCAGCGTTTCATTGCCGAAGAGGCCAATGTGAGATGGCACCCATTGAATGGAGATTTTATGCAGATGAGATAGTTGTTTGATTGTATTTTGTATGTATGTTACGGGCAATGTGATAAATTGGGCATAATTAATGATGCCTGAAGTGAAGGGCAATGTTATAAATTCAATGACATTTATCAATGAAATTTATCACTTTGCCCACCTCCACTCTGGGCATTATTAATAATGCCCAATTAATCACTTTGCCCACCTCCACTCTCGGTATAATTAATAATGCCCAATTAATCACTTTGCCCGTAACTTATACACAGATGTTTTATCACCAACCTTATTCCAGTTACGTAAGTAACGTCTACCCTAGTAGCACAGTTCCTACCAAATACGTCCAGTTTACGTAACTGTAACTAAAAATAAACGAAATTTCACCATACATGACAAAAATGAGACGAAATTTGAACGTGTATGTTTCTTAGGTAAGTAACAGAAATCTAAACCCACCACAAAATTAAATTTCCCAATCACAAATAACCCCCACAAATAAAACGAAATAGATATACAAAATCATTTCAATCCAGAAAACCAAACTAAAAAAACTACACAAAAAAATCCCTCCGCATCTCCAAACCTTCCGATTTCGAGAAATCCTTATAAAACCGTATCTATATATCTCCACAGGCGGCGTTTCAATATTCCCTCGCCAAATTTGATTTAGGCCACGCCCAACTGTGTACTGCCCGTATTTACCGCCAGAATTGATTGGCGAAGGGCTTGTGGAGTTGTTTTGAATGTCAACCGAGATGTCATATCGCGGTGATCGCGTAGGAGTTTGATGGAGAGATATCGCAGCCCTTGTGTTTTGGAAGCTGTGTTGGCGAGGATTAGGATAACCTGAAGGTGTTTAGAGTGGGTTTAAATAACCGAATTCTCCCACACACACTCGTAATGTCAGTTTGTAAGCCGAAGGGGAGTAATATACTCATGGATACTTCGTATATAATATATACATATAGGATACTTCATGGTTTGAAATAAATTGATAGTTAAGGAGATTGAGAAAAATTCAATATCAGATCAAAATTTTTACTTGCCGCTTTTAAATATATATGAGACAGCCTTTTTTTCATCAAACACAGATCATAGTTTGGCAATAATAGTGGTAGACATTTTTAAAGATAATTTATAACACAATTTTCAATTATTTACACGCATATTTCAGTTATTCCGCATAGCTTTCAGCTGAAATGTTGACCTATCTACAGCATTAAACAAGATATCTCTTTCGAAAAAAATATTTATCCTTAAACAAAAAATATGCCGAATATTTTACTAATTTTTTTCAAAAGTAGTCATATGAGTATGGGCTAAAGCAGCTTTTTGCTGCTAGTACCCCACAATCAACAAAACATGCAAATATGTAAGCATAAAGATAATTTCTAATTACAAGAGAAAAAATATTCAATACTTAAGATAAAATTTCTGGCCCTAAATAATGATAATATTCTAATTTTAATACGTTTTAAAGGATAAATTTAGTTTTAATTCAAAAGGGAAAACACACACACATCGGTGAATTATGCAGAAAACTTCGTTTTATTCCTAATTTTATTTAATCAAACTTCATTCAAGGGAAGTGAGGGCTAGATAACGGTATCAGTAAACAGGAAAAAATTTAACTTTACTGTTTTAATACAATCAAGGTAAATTTTTTTCAACAGTAGACTATTTTGACTATGTGATGACGCTTTTTTTTGTAAGAACAATCTTACATTGAAGATGCATGAAGAAACATTAACACTATTATGAGTTGTTCTTTTTTTAAATAAACATAAATCTGGGGTACAATGGGGGTACCCTATTAACGACATCATTCATCAATAACAATAAATCTAGTTTGATGGACTATTTGACTTAACCCTTTATCTACTTACAAGTACCACCCGATTTAAAATTAAATAGTAGAATAACCATCCTAATGAATGTACTGACGATACTTTGCGGGACACTCTTTTAGTTTTATTCTTCCCGGACAGATGAGCTGTAAAATAGTAGTGAGCGTTCTATAGTTATTTAGCAGTTTTAAGAACTGCGTTAAAAAGTCATATTTTTTGTATTGTGATAATATTTTATCCTTCCGTGTTCTGACGGTACTACTTTAAGTACCGATTCAATTAATTGGATCTATCTGATTGAATTTTCCAAAGATGACTATTTCATTTATGTATATCCTTAATTTTAAACTCAGTGACTCAAACAAAACAAAATATTGCATATGTAGTAGATAAAGGGTTAAGGACATTGACCTTTTTCATTGGACGCTTTCCACATCACTCAAGATTAGAGCAGCTAAGCCCCTCCCACACTCAATCTTTGGCAGTCTAATGACGTCATCACCAGCCTCTCATTACGCCAAAAGAGATCGCCAATGCTTTTCCCAACAGGCCATCAGACACGTGTTCTAATCTCCCAATTGCCCGTCGTTGCCATTCCGCCAGAGAGAAACTCTGGCTCCATTCGAGTAAAATTAGAGATATCGGGAGTCGTTTGGGGGGCCAGAAATCGTTTGCAACGTTGTTCGGAGAGAGAGAGAAGGAGTTTGGTTTGTTTAAGGAATAGAACAGTTTGGGAAAGTCTAGTAGTCGATGGCGAGATTGGATTGAGATATACTTAAGAGATCATGAACCTTTGGAATGTCCCATGACTGTTTCTAAGGGGTGATTCGCTGACAGGGCATGGATTTCCTGTTCTGATTGGTATGATCTTCCATCTGTTAGCTTTATTCACAAATTTAAAAAAATAAACTTCAATTAACAAACAGGGTTTGAAATAATAACTTATTAACCTTGCCAATAGGACTTAACAAGCGAAGATTTACAAATTACACATAGTAATAACACAGCAAAAATTAAAAGCAACACAACTAAATAAAGTTTCATAAGGCCACTTTTCATTTTAATATTCGTTTATTTTGTCATTTAGTATAAAAACCTTGACCTTGAGTCCGACTAATCCTAAAGTATCTCGATTCCGTACTGACACCTCTGAGGTAGCGGAAGATCTTCTATCATACCGATAGTATATAGTCTGTATTGAAAATAATTCTTCAATTCCAGGAATTCAGGAATCCTAGTTCTTGTTATACAAATCGCTCTTATGGAGGCTTTACACCACGCGGTTTGCGACAGCGATTTTCTGCTATTGCGACTACCGCAGTAATTCAGCGACCTCTCGAAAGAGGGCGCTGTTCAATTAAGGGAAGAGGGTCAATTTTTGTCGCGAATCGCATGTCGCAGAATCGCTGTCGCGAATCGCGTGGTGTAAAGCCGCCTTTACTATTAACTTTCTATGTCTCAATTTAAGATCAATATTTGTTGCCATTTATCACCCAAAGACAACTTTTATATTAGTATTACTTTCCAACTCCGACGAGTAGAAGTAATGAAATAGAATGCCGTAATTTGAAACATAATTATATTAAAGAGAGAGTTTTGTATACTTTTTTTGTTTTACTAAACTAATGGTGACTATTATCAAATCTCTCAACTTACTCAAGTAAATTCATTTATTTTACAATGCGTAAGACGAGTGTTAATTAATTATTTACACTGTTATTTCTCAGATTCTTATTTATTCGGTCTACAAAATATATCCTATGTACCATAGTTTCTTAAACTGTTGGTCGGAACAAGATTTTGAAATTGTCTAAATTTAAAGAATACTTTTTTATTATTTTATTGTTCGCTCTCAAATGCCAGATATTTAAGAAAAAGAGCAATGAGAAAAATATCCTACTTGGTGCCGAACGCAAAGGACAATTAAAGTAATGTGAGTCAATTATTGTTATTCAAATGAGATTTGAAAAAAAAAATCAGTGTTTCTTAGGCCTTAGGCCTGCTTACTGGGAGTGTATTTCAATTTTAAAGAATTTTCTAAGGGAATTATGTTGTAATTGCATTTTACCCCAGATTAGAGGTGCAAAAGTTCCGGAAATTTAAGGAAGGCGCTTAAAAAAATACTGAAAAAAATATTTTCCTTAAAAATTGGAATTTTTTTTTTTGCAAACGAAAGAGCTTTAAAGCCTTTTTCAAGAAACCGATTACCAGTTCTTAGCCATTATGATGTCAAAATATTCATCTAGGACTAGGATATCTTTCCATCTTATTGGGTCTTCCTCTAGGTTCTAGGTCATCTTAAAGATTACCTGATATGAGATATACTATATTGTATATATCTATATTGATCTATATTGTATATATTTCTGTATATAACAGTAAAAAATAATTTTCCTAGCAGAGCCGTGCCGTGGTAAAACGGCGCCCGGGGCGAAAGTACCTAATTGGCGCCCCCTCCATTTTTTACAATATCAGGATTTTTGAAAAACCCTTATAGATCCCCAATCTTCCTTTAAATAAACACAGTTGCCCATTTTACGATATTTAAAGGTTGGCTTGAATATTTAAAGTGGCTAATGAAACAAAAAAAAACATAATATGTTTTTCAACATTTAAAACTCATACAGTCGAACCCGCTTAATGTGATCGCATTTGTCCCATATTAAACTGATAACATTATCCGATTGATAACAATAAGCGATTTCACTTTAAAATGTAGCGAACCGCGTTATATAACCGTAATTAATGTTTTAAAAACAATTTTACGCTATTTGTACTTGGCAACTTAAAATTTTAGTATAAAATAAAAGAATAGTCCTATTGATAAAAATAAAATATTCGCTTACTTTGTATTTTCATTTAAGTGAGCACTGCACTTATGCGATTCCGCTAATAAATTTCTTTTCTTTCGACTTTCAAACAAGATATCACAGGAGGTATTTCTCAAAATTTTACATAGGAAATACCGCTGAAATTCATCTGAATTCCACTAATCAAGAAACCAAAAATCTCTTATCAGAAACACCTGCAAAGAGCAGATGGTGATATCCAACGACAAGCTTGAATTCTCCCCCCCCCCTGTTTTCTTTCAATGTAGCAATGCAGGAGGACGGAGAGCATCGAATGTTTTCTTTTTCTTACAACTGAAGGAAAGAGGGCAACTGTAAACTGAATTAAAAAAAGTTCTCCGTGGAAAAAACCCTTGAAAACGGTCTTTTTTAAGGGGATATGGACCAATTTGATAACATTAAGCGGCGTTTTAAAGGCGTGTTGATCATATTAAACGATATATTTTACATTAAATTAAATAGAAATGATCGGGACTTGCTGATTTCTATAACAATAACCGATTGATAACATTAACCGTGATCACATTAAGCGGGTTCGACTGTATTTCAAATATAAAATAAACGAAAAGGAAACTTAACATAAAGGTAGGAATTAAGTCGATTGTCAATTAATAATGAACCTTAAACTCCACAGCTATTGTACATATATAGTACATGTACTTGTATAGTTTACAAGAATATACAAATTTAATGAGAAGAAAACAGAGTTCATGATTTATTTGAAATTTTTCGAGTTGACTGGAAGAAATTCTTCCAAGAATTTGTGCCACTACATGCTGTCTGGAAAAAAAAACAGTATCTTTGAAGTTCTAGTTCTATCTTTAAAACTATGATTTTGAGAAGAAAATAAATATTTGGTTAAGACATTTTAATGCTTAAATTAGTATTATCATTAAATTAGTATGAAATCTAAGAATAGGAACTCAGTATGACTGAAATAAAGAGACAAGTATTTTAAATAACATTTTAATGAAAAAGTAAATTCTGAGAAAATTTTCCAATACTCTATACATTTACGACTCTTTTTCAAATCTGAAGTCCACAAACGGATCTTACATCACTCCATAAAAATGAAAACAAAATAACTTCATTTTATGCAATAAAAACCTTTTAAAACAAAATAAAAAGTAGTACATATATTTGGTGAATTTACAATACTACTCTTCTGGCTTTTAAAGATGCAAAATCATCTATTATTTTTTCTAAGTTTAAGGATTTTACTACCTCATGCTCAGTGGAAAGTAAACATAGACTGCTTAATCTCTCTTGTCCCATCGTGGACCTTAAATAATTTTTTATCAACTTTAGTTTACTAAAGGATCTTTCAGCGGATGCTGACGTTACTGGCATTGATAAAAAGATTCTATACGCCGTCTCCATATTTTTATAATTTGAAGTTAAATTGTATTCGTAAAGAAATTGTAAGATTTCCAAATGGTCCATTTTTTCTAAATTTTCGTTTAAAATTAAAAACAACTTTTTGGCATCTAAAACTTCTGCAGAAAAATCCGTTGCATTCAGATCAAATGGATATTTTTTTGCCAAATTCGCTGAACACTTAATCAGCTCTAGATCTTCATAGTTAATTAAATTTGGTCCCATTAAAAATTCAAAATCTTCTGAAACGCTTCTTAGTTTTTCAAAGCGCCAGTCTATTTGGCCTATTATTGTGTCCAATACTTCAAGGTGATTTCTTTTAAATTTACTAAGTTCTGTTTCCGTAGCATCTTCACTTTCGTAACTAAACTGTTTTCGAACTTTGCGTTTTCTTTTTTCTTCTACATTGGGATCAATACTCAGTTCCTTTGATAATGCTACACTTTCTTCATAGAAGCTTGAAAGATTTTCCGATCTTAATGACATCATCTTGCTCTTAAGTTTTTGAATCAATTTAGTTGCTGTGGATATGTTTACAGTCTTTTTCTGGAGGAGAATGTTAACAGAATCCAGCTCATTTAATATGTTTGCCCATATGACAAGATTAGAGATAAAGTTAAAAGATTTTATTTGTTTGAGAAAGTTCTTGGCACCGGAAAAGGTTTCTTCATTTTTTCTTTCTTTTATTAGATGTTCAAGGACTTTAATTAAATTTGGGAATTGTTTGTAAATTGCGTTAACTGCGTTTTTTCGAGATGACCATCGCGTATCACTATGTTTTTTTAGGGTTATATCAAAGAAACTTTTTAAAGTATCCCATCTTTCTGGAGAACTTGAAAAAAAAACAAAGAGATTTTGAACAGTTCCAAAAAATGTCATCATTTGAGGGGACACACTTGCTGCTCGAACTCCAATCAAATTTAAAGAATGGGCAGAACAAGGAAGGAAGTAGGCGAATTCATTTTTTTGGAGAATCCTAGATTGGACTCCTTTATATTTACCACTCATATTCGCTCCATTATCATAGCACTGTGCTCTACAATTTTTTATATCCAGGCTGTCTGCTTCTATTTTATCTAGAATTTCTTTCGCGAGTCCCTCACCGGTTTTCTCCTTAGACTCAATGAAGTCTAGGAATCTTTCTTCTATAGAGCAGTTGCCACAAGGCGTAATTTTTACATACCTAATTATTTGGGTCATCTGTTCTTTGTGAGAAAAATCAGGTGTGCAGTCGAATGAAATGGCATAATATTTGGCTTTATTAATTTCTTCTATTATTATTTTCTTAATTTCTCTAGTAAGAATCATTATCACTTCATTTTGAATTCTGTTTGAAAAATAAGAAATATGTTTTCCGGGTTTTTTTATTTCTTCAATATGTCTTCGGATTTCTGAATCGTGTTTCGCTATTAATTTAATAGTGTTCAAAAATATCCCACAGTCTTGAGAGTCAATATCATTTGAGGATCCCCTCAAAGGTAAATTATTTTGTGCACAAAAGAGAATAACATTAATAGTTGTTCTTATAACATGCCGCCATTTGGATTTTTCAGACTCAATTTGATCCTCTAATTTGGAATTAATAAGACCAGATTTCGTTCTTAAACCTTTTTCGATACGTTTCCAATTAACATAGGAAATTCTATGTTGTGGGGAATTCTCGTGATCAGCAATTTTAGGATTTAATTTCTTCCAATTAGAAAAACCGCATTTTGGATTTGCTATTTGTGGACGAATATCCTTAAATTCCCCAAACAATAAGCATGAAAAGCAGAACAAGGCCTTTTTCTGCTTGCTAAATACTAGCCAATCTCGATTAACTATTTCGCCATTTGGCATAGTTTTGTAAAACCATTTGCCAGAAAAATGACGGCCTTCGGCGTCTACTGTTTGTGAAAAATCACAATGTTCATTTTGATTTGGACCCGCTTCAACTAGGGCTGATATAACGGAATGGGCTAAAGGAAATTTCCAAGAAGCTGGATCTGATTTTTCGGTTGAATTTTCTTGAAAATTGGAATTTTTGTCTATTTCCTCTTCAGAATTATCTGATGCATCTTCACAGCATAAGTTCGTTCTCTCTTCTTGGGAATTGGAATTAGTACTTTCTAGCCTCGCTTCAGGATTCTGTGCAGTCTCTTCACAGCTAAAGTTCGATCTCTCTTCTTGGGAATTGGAATTAGTACTTTCTAGCCTCGCTTCAGAATTCTGTGCAGTCTCTTCACAGCTAAAGTTCGATCTTTCTTCTTGGGAATTGGAATTAGTACTTTCTAGCCTCGCTTCAGGATTCTGTGCAGTCTCTTCACAGCTAAAGTTCGATCTTTCTTCTAGGGAATTGGAATTAGTACTTTCTAGCCTTGCTTCAGAATTCTGTGCAGTCTCTTCACAGCTTAAGTTCGATCTTTCTTCTAGGGAATTGGAATTAGTACTTTCTAGCCTAAGTTCAGAATTCTGTGTTGTTTCTGATGGGCTACTTATCTCTGGTTCCCGGGGTTCAGACGAGGAAGTGGTGTTGGGTTTTTTGAACCATTTTTCCCAATTCTTATCTAAAATCTTTTTTTCTTCTTCCCTTTTAGATCTTAATTTTCGATACTCTGCCCCCGACTTCTTCGACATGTTACTTTTACCATTAGGCGCCAACTATAAAGAACAAATTAAACTTTACCAAAAAGAAATTATAATGTATTTTTTCTGTGTTTGGATATTTTAAAAGTAAAGTTATTAAAATATTAAGATTTCTATATTATTTTATTAGAGAAGGTCATGGGCGGATTTAGGGGGTGGACTCTGAGAGGGCAGACTAGAAACTTTGGAGGCAAGCTGTCCCTGATGGCTTTGGAAACATGATTTTCCCTCATAAAATGGAATTTTCTCAAAAAAGTTGTGGGGCATTGCCCTCCCTTAATTTTTTTTTGTTTGGTTTAAGGATCTATTTGACGGCTTCCTCAAAACCTGCGGGTCAAGACCCAATCGATCTCCTTATATTTTTCACAAGTTTGAGAGGATATTTTTAAAAGAGTAATTTCAAAATAACAATATACTTATACAAAAGCAAGTTTGTTCAAATCATTAAATTGAAGAATATGAAGAATTCAGTAAAATTCCAGCAGTTAGGATTTTTCTATAATCGACCACCATTAACTTTAGGGAATAATTTTTTTAATTCTTACTTGTACACCGACCTTAATTTAAGCTTCGTGTTTAGGTTCTCGATTGCCAGCATTGACCCGCGGGCAATACTTAGGAAATAAAATAACTCTCCAAAATTCAGCAAATGATTTAGTAGGTCCCATACCTCTTTATTAAAATGAAAACACAATTTTAAGGGGAAAATATAGCTTGTTTTAACAAATTTCTATGCATCAAAACAGTACTAAAAAATACATATTTAAAAATATTTTTCACGAGTTTTTATAATTATGTGTGTTGTAATTTTAGCTGAATCTGAAATTTACAGTTCTAATTATAATCTTTGACACGGAGTCTAAAATACTTATGCAAGCACATCAAGAATATTTTTCTTAAAAAAAAGGAACAAAAAGTATTCAATGTAACATGATATGCAGCCAATAATGCTTATATCAGTTTTATATACGCTTATATCAATATTATGTATTAATAGCAATTTTATACGAAAATAAAAAACTTATTATAGTTGTGTGTTGTGAAGACCTCTTTAGTAAAAAAACTTAAATTTAAGTATAATTTTTAATAAATTTGGTTGGATTTTAAAAATTTTTCCTATTTCTAATCAAAAACAGCCATATTTTCCCGAAATTTTTGAGTATTTTCACAAATGTTTTTATGGAAAAACATTTCTCTAATTGTTAGAGGACGTCCAAAAATTACCTGGAGGTTCAAAAGAAGTAGAGGTCTAGTGAAATCTCAGCAAGCGGGAAGAGGGAGTCAGATGAAATCAAAAGTCAACTTTTTAGAAAATGTACATACATTCGGTTTTCTATATTTTTAGAACAAGTTATGGAAAATGAGCAGATTAGTCAAACATCTAATTAATAACCAGTCACTCATTATAATAAAAAGTTAAGAACATGTTTTTCATTACAACATGTATTTGTTTAAAAGTGATTCAGAAAATCTCATGGAACAATTTAAGGGGGATTCAGCAAAATCCCACTGAACCTCACCAAGAGGTAGGGAGGGGGCCGAAATTCGGAAAAAAAAAACACCTCAAGTAATTTATGGACATCCCCTTACTTGATAAGTATTAAATTTCCAATGGAAGGTTGGAATTAAAAATGCTGTACACTAAAATTTTAGGGAGGATACCATATCAACACTACTTTGTTCCACTGTATTTTCATTCTCAAAAGTATTTTACGGAGAAAATTAAATTTTAAAGTATTTTTAGATGCACCACGATATACATACATTCAACACAACTCAAACTAAATGTAATATAAAACTTAAAACTTTTTATAAGGTTTTAACATATACATTATAACATATTACGTTACGCACTACTCTTCAATAAAGTAGAGATACTGCTAATTATATCTTAAGAAAGTTTTTAAATCTACATTAAATTACAAAAAGCTAATTACCCCAAAGCAAAAAAATTCAATTCAAACAATGCAAGTTTTTATAAAATTCAATTAATATAGAAAAGTACGTTAAGCAAATTTGAACTTACCAGATGGAATATTTTATTTCTCCTCTAGTGGATAACTCCTTCGGCAGGCTTAGAATTTTAACTACGAGCGAGAAAACTAACTAAATGAAAACTTTCATACGTAGGGGGTGAGTCACCCCCTTCCATTTCCTACTTTACCATTGCTTGGTGCACCAACCAATAGCTGATGACCATGAGTGTTTTCTCAAGTTCACACAAATCCTTATCTTTGTTTGTTATCCCCTCAATGCAGGGGCCTTAGTACGAGCTAGTTGATTTGCGAAATCAACATCGAGATTCTCCTATCACGTGACCAATGACGTCAAATTTCGACATTGGCAAGAAGTTCGTAGCACGAGCCTCTTGATATAGATTGCAAGTCGAAATTACAGTTGATATCACGGTTGGAATGGCAACCGATAATCTCACCGGCCTCTGCGAGCGTGAAATGCTCATTTCACTGTTGAGATTGTGTTGTTTTGATGGAAGTGATTGGAATCGAAGCTTTTGAACTTAAACTAAAGTAAGTTATTCATGATTTTTTCATCATTAGATCATATTATGTGTGTTCTGAATTGTTTTAACAGTTTTATAACTTCTAAAACTATATTTTCATGCGTATATCTTTAACCCTACAATGATCGCCCGAGTCTTGAGACTCGGAACACATTTTTGTGCAATGAAATGTATATATTTCTAAATAAGTTCTAAATTTATCCCTATTATTAAGTAAGAAACCTTATAGTAGTTTTCCACCTTTACTTGTAATAGTATATCTCAAATATAATTCTACTGTGGATTAAACCACTATCCCTAGTGTTTGCATGATTGTTGTGTTTATGATAGCCAAATGCTTATTTTGCTCAAACAAATTTTACTTCCATTAAGACGGAGCAGTGGGTACTTTTGTGAGTTTTGTTATCAATTTAAAATGAAATATTTTCTCAATTTTTAATTCAGCCAAACTAGATTACTCTCAGCTAATATACGAACTATTTACATTTTGCATTCACAACCTTCTGTCTAATGTAACACAATTCTGATTAATTCTATGTAATCATGATTGGTACAACAGCCATCTCTTTTCCTGTTAACTAATTACTTTGCTTAAACTGTTGGTGAATCAGTTTTAAAAGCAGTCTTGCTTTAGACGCTGCTCAGGATTAATCTTGTTTGACAGAAATAACTTAATACACCTTTAATTTATTCAAACGATTCTTTCAGTTCTGATTTTATTTAATAACCCATAAATTTCACTTGCTTTTATTAATGATTTGTTCAAAATTGGTTTTGTTGACCTTTCTTTTGGACCTAAAAGTTGAAATATTATTGCTAAATAATATCAAATTAATAGATTAAAATATTTATATAGTAAGATCAATAACTGCTTAGTTTATCAATAAAAATCAGAAAAACTTGTCGATATTTGAATTATGGCGCTCATAAAAACTTGGTGATAGCGGAAGCTTTAACGGAATTAACACATTTTTTATTAACGACTAGTTCAAAACTGGTTTCTGTTGACCTTTTAAATTTTTGTAGGTTTTTGGTCCTTTTGCTGATAGCGGCATCTGAAGACTAGGTATATGCAGCTGATGTGTGCCGTGTTGATGTGTGTGCAGCAACAAAGTGTGCCGTTCCTGATAATTCAACTTTTCTGGAATAAAAGTGGCAATATTTTCCAAAAATAGGTATAAATTGGTTAATTCTATTTAAAGCTGCATCTATCTTAACCCATTACTACTTTCATCATACCATATTGGTATTGTAGGATAAGCCAGGTGCAATTACTTTATATTATGATAAATACCCCAAACACAATCAAATATAAATATTAAAAAAACATTAAATATCTTAACAAATTGATACTTAAAATGTTTGTTAGTTTTTTTGTAACTTGGAGCACATTGACAACATAGTCTAATTGACAAGTCGGGAAATATTTTATGTAGATATTCTCAGCAACCATTAATAAAAGCTCTAAAAGAATAGAACTAAAGCAGTCGCAATTCAGACAGTCTCTATATCTTTACAACTGTCGTCCTTTTTGCTGTTGAGGACCTACATAAATCTTCTCGAGCAAAATTTGCACCCGGCTAATCCTAAAATACCACCCTTTTTTCATGCAGTACATTTTGTCAGTACTATGTTTTTAAGCGTATTAGTACCTTGATCACATTTGCAGAACACTATTTAATACTTGGTTCAATAACTGTCTTGCTAAACATCAAGCTATTTTGGATGCCAAAAATTAGGACACTAAAAATTGCAAACTGATCTATTTAAATATACAGCTACATCAACGACAAGCATAATCTTGGAATATTTTGTGTTAAAACAGCTTGATATTTAGCGGGACAGGTAACAGATTTAAAAAATAACGTGAATGTAAAGAACACATAAAATTAGTTTTAATATTCCGTTGAGATAGGTACTAGTCCCTATTTGCTCGAACACTTTTCTAAATAGATGAGAGGTTTCAGCGGGCATAAATGTTAGACCAATTCGCTTAATAGTACAATTGGCCCAATACCAAGTTGCAGCTACTTGAACAACAAGAATCTACAGCATTGTTTTTATTTTTTCCTATAGGTAACAATAATAAGCTGTAAAATGTCACCAATAATGTCCTCTTGGGGAGATTTGCACTCGGCTTATCTAGAGTAGCACAATGAAAGTTAAGCACTAACAGAGACACGGCAGAAATGACAAACCTTGAAATATGTGTGTGCCTATAGATAATAATATGCAGACTGTAATTTGGGATAATTGTTTCCCCGAGGGTACTTAGTTTTTTCAATTTAATGGATAAATGAATTGGTTCCTAAGTACTAAACAAGTGTTTTGACTTGCTTCTATTTGAAGCATAGACATTCACATTTTGTTAGACTATGATCTTCAATAATTTTTTTGTTTTTAGGATGCAAGGAATGTTGAAAAAAGGAATCGACATGCTGTAATCGATGACTGTCATTCCAATTGGAAGCGTTATTTAAAATAAAAGGAAAATCACTCAATTAATGTAGTAAGTAGTGATCTGTTATTGTTTTCAGTATTTGATTCTACTCAATTATCCACATATGTCAAAATATTTTGGCACAGCTTCGATAAGAGTCGACCAGCCGCCATGTTTACCCACAGCGCAAATTAGATCTATATGGTTGTGTGTCGTCTTTTGAGCTGTGGGTAAACATGGTAGCTGGTTGACTCTTACCGAAGCTGTGCCAATATTTTTAATAATGACAAATGTCTAAGTCTTGCCGATATGTTTTAAATTTACTATTAACTTAACTTCAATCACTTTGAACACCACTAAAAATAATACATTTCTTTTTTGTGTGGGGGGCCTTCCCACTTATTGTCTCTCCAATTACTTATATTTAAATCGGGGTTTAATGAACTTTAAAATGAAACTCATCTAAAGCTCCTAATAATAAATTATGACCAAAGCGGAGAATATCGGTCAAGAAGGAAACTATTTTGGGGTGTAATTTTTTCTAGAGCTTTTCTAGATTTTTTCTTGCTGCTTAGTTGTTAATATTGTTAAGGAGCAGTAACAAAATTATTATTTTGTTCCTTTTGCCAGCCTTGATTTTAATACATATCAGGATTTTTAATTAGCATGATCTGATAGAATGACAAAGATAAGCAAAACAAGGTAATGTATTGCAATAAGCTTGGCTTCGCCCACGAAAAATACAAGTGGTTTTTCCCAACGGGTTAAAAGAGTTGAAAGTAAAATAAAAGTTAAGTCCCCCAAAATTTTTGGTTCCAATTACAACACGGGTTAACCCTGATTCCGAGGGTCAAATTTTCAAAAACATTTCTTTGGGGGAACCTTCAGATCCTCTTCTCTTATTATTAAGAACTACTAGTTCTCCCAAAAAACTTTTGACAAAATAAACCAATTTTTCAACACGAATTTCAAAGAAACCTTAAACCATTTGCTTTAACTACTATGCATTAAATTGGTTAGAGCCAGTGGGTGGTTAGTAAGAGAATATTGAAATGTTTATTTCTTTGGTAGTTATTAAATCAATTTTTAATAACTTTTTCCGAGAAGGGGTTCTCAATCCTTGAGCTGTCCCTATCATTATTCTATTGTTGAAGACACCTGGGTAACAGGTAACTGACTGACATTTTTTAAGAAAAACGCCTAGTATTTTATAATATTCTTCCCAAAAATAAATGATAAAAATTACTTTCCACCCAGTTTATTGCTTTCTTGTTAGCTTCTAAAGGCACAATTAAATTTTCAAAATATGTTTTATTTATTTTTGAAAAATTTTAAACAACATGGTAACTGACTGACATAAATGTTAGTCAGTTACCATGTTTAAAATTTTTCAATAATAAATAAAAACATATTTTGAAAATTTAATTGCTCCATTAGATTAAGCTAACAAGAGAGCAATAAACTGGGTGGAAAGTATTTTTTTATCATTTATTTTTGGGAAGAAAATTACAAAATACTAAGTGTTTTTCTTAAAAATGTCAGTCAGTTTTACCCGTGGAATAACCCACCTTTAACTATGTAATAAATTGAACACAGTGACAATTTTAAAATCTTTATATTGGGATATCAGTCTTAATACAATTTTGGTTGAGTATCCTCAGCTTACAAAAGAAAACTGAGTTGCTTATAAAAATGATTGAACCAGCTGAAATGTGAGATGGTATGGCGCTAAAGAAAACATTCAGATATTGCCTAATTTTGTGTAACCTTGTATGCAATTTTTTTATTTGAATACAGATATCCTGTATCTTAATTGTATAGCATTTATTTCTCTAATATTTTGTTTCCTATTTCAGATGAACTTGGAATTGAAAGATGATGAAAATGATGGGGGCATCTTACTGTTAATATTTTATTTGTACTTGAATAAACCTCCAGTCTGTTTTATCTGCATATTTTCTTGTTATTTATTTCTTATTACTGTACATTGCATTATGGTGAAAGAAATTAATTTGAATTTTAAAAATATTTGATAATTGTTACCTTTAATTGAAGTAGTTCAAGCTTATGTCAAAAGCTTTACATTGAGGCACTTGCAACTACGAGACAATTTCAATATAAAGTTGTTGGAGTTAGCTCGTTGTTTAAGGGAATGCCTCAATTGGGAAAACCATGCCAATCCATGTTCTAAGAATGAAGTTTTACTTAAAACAAAACTTGTATTTATTATTATTTGATTTTTCAAGTGTTTAGGAATGTGTTTTGAAACATTTTATCAAGTTCCACCTAAAATTGACATTAAAGCATCAAATTTTAACATCTGTGTGATAAGTTGAATTCATTTTGATGACTAAATAAAAATATCTGAACAATTGAAACTGACTAACTTCACATTAGCAGTATTAATCATTTAGTATCATTGTCAGTAAAATTATTAAGAATTATAAAAATGTTCAATTTGGTTAAAATTTATTATATTCTTAATTAATGAAACTTTGGGAATAAAATTAAATTTGAGTGGTTTGTTTTCTTACTACAATCACTTCAAATTTCTACTACTATACTCATAACTTATTATATCGAGGTTTTATATTGGTTAACGTATGGAGGTTTTTGTTTATTCATTAAATTAAGTGCCTCATTTAATTTTTTTCCTCTGAATAGTGGCACTTTTACCAGAAAGGATGGCCACAACTGTGTTACAGCATAGACCTTATTAAAGTGAAATATTTTATATAAATTTCTCTTGGCAAATTAGAATAATAAATGAATTTGAATGGTATCACTTAATATGTAAAACATTAGAGTGACTAAGTATTTTGAACATCTATTCATGCTCCTAATTATAAATAGAGTTTTTAAAGTGGGGCATGTGTTTTTAGACAGACCTTTCAGATAATTCTTTAGATAATAATACATATATAACAATTAAGTATTAATTGTTTTGAAGACAGAATTGAAGCTTAATTGCTTTTTAAGGCCCCTACAGATAGGAATCATCTATTTACTTAAATAAAATGCATTAAGAGTTAAAGAAACATTTATCTACTATTTTTTACGAACTATTTGTTTTTTTTACATTGTTTGTTAAATAAATTAGCGACTACAAATAGATGCACATTTTTTTGCTCATAATTAATTTCAAAAGAGTTTGATAGCTTAAAAAACCAATGAGTTTGATACTGTAATTGGATAACTACTTCAAAAATAAACTATTTCCAAACATCACGCAAGAAAATGTAGGGCGATACGATGAGAGGGACGACGAAACGACCGCGCGAGTCGAGCTCAAAAACAAGAATGAACCTGAGAACCAATGAAATCCATCCCTTCCCCAATGTTAGCTATTCTGTGATTGGCCAGCGCCATTCCCATTCCAACATCGCTTTCGCGACTTTTCCCAAATCAACAGTTGGAATTCCGGACTTCGTGCTACGGAGTTAAGCGACTGTTGATTTCAGATCTCTACGATTTTCAAAAGCAACATCGATATCGTCGATGTTGATTTCGCAAATCAACTAGCTCGTACTAAGGCCCCGGACCAATTTACAGTCCAGATGTTGACATATGGGAAGGATAACCACCTGAATCCCCAGTAGTAAATTACTCATTTTGACAGACCCCCTTCGAACTATCGAACAATTTCTTAGAATTTTCCGGCTGAACCGTCACAGCACATGAGCTTTGCTTTTCCTCTAGATTGGGATTCAATGTAAACAAACAAGAGAAATCCAATCCAACTTAAACAGCTTGTTGTTAAAAAGGGAAACGGGGAAATTCCCCCCCCCACAAAGGCAAAGGAGTGTGAGTAGATTATTCCGATTGATTGCTCCTACAGCATTAAGAATTTCGAGATTGAAATGAAAAATAAAGAAAATAGTAAATTATTCCTAGATTAATTTAAGAAGGGCCTAACAAAAATTAGATCATTAAAGTGCTATCTATCGCAGATAAAATAGAATAATGTAGTTTCATGAATGTTTCTATGCTATAAAAAAGTTCTATTAAAGTAAGACTTAAATTTTAAACACATGGTAATATGATCCAAAAAATGTGGCATAAAGTTAAATCATCCCATCTTTATAAAAACTCAAAAGTTGTGTCCATCGATTCATAATTTGTTGGAAAATATTCTAAAATTCTAAAAATTCATAAAAACTCTCAGAGTAGTTAAAGATTTTTCAGTTTTTACACGTAAAAATTTGTAACACTTGAAACTTATTCATTCTTGAGTCTTATCCATAAAACGTTAAGTTTTATGGATAAGACTTCTTAGATATTGCCTGAGAAGTCAAATGATCAGTATTGAAGATAAATTCATATTACAAAATAATAGACAAAGCCTTTGCACCTAGTTAAAAAAATCCAAACAATTAAGAAACATAATGGCAAAAATTAAATTAAGAAATTAAAAAAAAACTATAAACAGTATCCCTAATTGCAAATACATAGGTTTCAATTTTCAGATTGGGTTTCATTTTTTATTTATTTTCTAAAAATGACCCGAATTTTTAGTTTTTATATTTAGTCAAGTGTTTATTAGTATCTTATACGATAATAATGACCTTTATAATCTAGTATTTTACTAATGCAATTATATATTTAAGAGATATAAAATAATAAATGTGTGCGGTTTACTTTTAAAATTCTTTTAAACATCTTACGATTTGTATATTTTTATGTTACGGTTATGAATGCCTATAAATGTAACGATTATGTCATTATTCAATCTTTCTCATAACTAACATTAAATTTTCAACTATTTTAACTTAGCAAATATATCAGTAAGTTTTTATGTAATTAGTATGCGTTTTTTAATTTAAAGGAAATATATTTTCTAGATTCATTAGAAAATGTTAAATTATCATTACTAGATAGATGAGTTTCCATTTCTAAAATGACTGAATTTTTATATTTTTTTTGAGGTCGGATACGGGGGACCTAGGCATACGTCAACATGGCAGTTGTCCTTGAAAATCTTTAGCAGAACCCCCCTGCCGCAGGTGACAGGTCATACATCACTCGCAACCTCCTCGGGTTGTTTGGATAGTGGACCAATTAGTGGCCACAGTCCTCTTCCGGTGGGGAGCGGGAGCTGCCGTTTTCTACTCGCTTTTGGATCTTTACGTGGAAGCCAAAACAAAATCAGGCAGGAATGTATTTTTGATGGTAACAACTAAAAAAAAGCAGTTCTCAAACATGAATTTGGCGCCCCCTTCCCCTTTAGTAAATTTGGCGCCCGGGGCGGCGGCCCCTTTCGCCCCCCCCTTAGCACGGCTCTGTTTCCTAGAAATCCCATTTATGGTATACAGTCACAGTACTTAACTTTTTAAGCTGTGAGGATCTGTTAAGTACAGCGGTAAACATTATGTCATAGGAAAACATTGTAAGCATTCAGATAACTCCTTTTGTGATCAAACACACTCAATAATCAAACAATGAATATAGACCCTGTTGATTCGTTCAGGAGTTTAAGAATCCTAGTTCTTATTTATACTAATCAATTACTCGCTCCATTCTTTTGAACGTAACATTCTTTTTTCTCAATATATGATCAATATCTGTTGTTTGCCGTTCAGTATTAGACCATTCAGAGATGTAGGCATCTTTATTTTTATTGAATTACTTTCCCACTCTGACGAGTAGATAGTAAAGGAAGAAATATTTCAAAAAAAGGTATTTTTCTCAGGTGATTGTTATTTACATTTTTAATATACTAAACTACACTGCTGGCTATCCAAAATGGTACACCAAGAAGGAAAAAAGATATCAAATCCAAATTTATTTCTATGATTGCAAATAGTATTAATGTGAAGTGAATAAAAATTCAGCCTTCCTGGATGTTAGGGGGCCGAGAAAATCACTGAGGAGTGTTGTCTCCATAGGTGTCCATTACCGCCGCCCATCGCCATGATATTGAGTGAAGAAGGCTCTAAATGGGCTTTGAGGGATTAGAGGACCATGTTGAGTCCACAGGTAGTCAAAGTTCATGTGGTGCACCAGCGGACTTGCATTCCGGGCTAGGTGATTTCTCCTCTTTCATCGGACATGTTTTGTGGCGTTGGTTCTTAGGAACGGGTAGGTCAGGGTAAAAATGCAACATAGGGGGTAAGCAGAAAGCTTGGACATTGAGTTCGTCACGTGGTTGTGCATTTTTCTCTTGAGACTTGTCCGCAGGCGAGGGTTGAAGGTAAGGGTGGACAACAGGTGCACCAGCGGACTTGCATACCGGGCTAGGTGATTTCTTCTCTTTCATCGGACATGTTTTGTGGCGTTGGTTCTTAAGAACGGGTAAGTCAGGGTAAAAATGCAACATAGGGGGGTAAGAAGAAAGCCTGGACTTTGAGTTCATCACGTGGTTGTGCATTTTTCTCTTGAGACTTGTCCGCAGGCGAGGGTTGAAGGTAAGGGTGGACAACAGGTTGTCAAACCTCAATGATGCAGTTCTGGTTGGTAAATGTGTCGTTAATTATACTGAGGAGGTGTGGGAGTGGAATCCAATGCTTCACTACCTCGTTCCTCTGCGTAAAGAAGAAATCTTACGATTACAAAATCAATAGCCGAGTGCTCTCTTTTCTCGCTGTCGTAGAGTGATCTCCAACTATCGTGGTACTCCAGACCGCATTGGGATACTCTCATAAACTCTCTGCCATCAAATTGAGATGTCAATTTCCTTATTTAGAGCATTGTTGCCAACGCCAAATCATGTGTTGAAGATTGGAATTTTTCTGAAGCTATGCTTGCCAAACGGCCAGTCCCCTGCACTGTAAACGACATGCATTCCACTCCCACACACCTCCTCAGTATGATTTACCGGCCCATTGGCCAACCAGAGCTGCAGTATTGAGGTTTGTCAACCAGTTACCTTCAACCCTCCCCTGCGCACAAGTCTCAAGAGAAAAATGCACAACCACGTGATGAACTCAATGTCAAAGCTTTCTTCTTAATCCCCCTATGTTGCATTTTTACCCTCACCAACCCGTTCTTAAGAACCAACGCCACAAAACATGTCCGATGAAAGAGGAGAAATCACCTAGCCCGTTATGCCACGTCCGCAGGTGCACCACATGAACTTTGATTACCTGTGGACTCAACATGGTCCTCCAATCCCTCAAAGCCCATTTAGAGCCTCCTTCACTCAATACACCGTTGGAGACAACACTCCTCAGCGATTTTCTCGGCCCCCTAACACCCAGGAAGGCTGAATTTTTAATCAATTCACATTAACACTATGTGCAATCATAGAAATAAATTTGGGTTTGATATTTCTGTTCCTTCTTGGTGTACCATTTTGGATGGCCAGCAGTGTAGTTTTCAGTTAAATCTTACTTCAATGACATATATGTTTATTCCTCTTGCAATGTGAAAACCAAGTGTTAAATTTAAATGGACATTTCACTTCTCAGCCTCAAATACAGGGATATTCAAAAGTTCGTTTGGCGGCTTTTCTTTGGAACCAACGTGACCTAGGGTCACAGAAGTAAGGTCTACCCCAAGGTAAAAGACCCTGGAGAATCCATTGAGATGACTTTCAGCGCCCCTAGCGGCAAAATAAAAAAGGTAAAAAAATTATTTAAAAACTATAGGAGATAGAGCAAAAACGTCAATAAGATTATTGATGGAAACCAGAATAAAGAACTCGCAGAATAAAATTTTATGAAAATATCTTGAATATTTTCGGAGATTTTAGCATGTTTCGTAGCACTTTTTCAGACATAAAAAAAATAAAGTTTGCAAATTTTCAAGTTTTTTTAAATTTTTTATTAAAGTTTGCCTTTTTTCTCTCTATATTAAAAAAAAGTTACTGTCACCGCTGCCGCCGCCGCTGTTTCAGAAAATTTAATTTTTCAACTCTTTGAACTCTCATAACCCAAAAACTACTAGATAGAAATTTATGAAATTTGAAAGGTTTGTAAAGGAATATTTGGGGCACATTCTCGAATAAAAAACTAACTGATGTGATAATTAGTTCTAGGGTATTTTTAAGGTCAAAGTTTTTGTTTTTTAGCCGCGTAATCCAGTTCAGCGAAATCTATTAGCAGCAGAACTATGATTTTTTGCAGCCTAATACTCTGAAGTATGAAGATGTGCACTACGTCGCCCTTTTTTCGAATTTGGTTTAGAGTAATTAATTTTAATTTTCGTAGTTTTTGACACTTTTTCGGTTTTTTCGATCTAAATTGAAAATTAACCATGGTATCAATATGATTTTTTAAACACTTATACTCTTATTTTTTAGAAAGAGATTGGCGTTTCATTCTTTAAAAAATTCTAATTAGTTTTGGAATTATTAAGCATCAAAGTTTCATTTTTTTCATAGTTTTAGTAGGTCTTTATCAGACGTGTTTGATGTTTTTAAATTTTATATTTGCCTGTTCACTAGATTGTCGCTAGCACGGATATTTAAATTAAAAAGTTTTGTATGTGCACGTTTTTTCTCTAAGTTTGCTACCGATAGTAGTACAGACTTGGTTAATAATCTTTTTAAAGATATTCCAATATTTTTTAACTACTTGAGAAATAAATAATTTAGCTTTTTTGAGTGTTATTTGTGCCAATGAAAGGTAGAGGATTTTCGAGAAGTTTGCTTTACTCTACTAAAGATCGATTGCAGATATTTATTGATTGATTGCAGATTGCAGATTTACAGATCGCGAAGCGATCTGTAAAGAGCTGCATAGCAGTTACGGGGGTTGGTGAGCGTAAGCGAGCATCCGTTAAATTATTGATAATTTAAAAAGGAATATTTCAGTAATAGTTTTATTTTGATATTTTCGTGGTAATGATCCGAATTCAATTATTGAAAAGTTTGAGGGATAAAAACTTTCGATATTTAATGATCATTAACTATACTCTGTTCATTTAGAATTAGCGCCTAGACGTAATGTAGTAGAAGAGTTATTATTCTAATTATCGTTGAAAAAAACTTTCTTCTGCAATGACAAGGCTGCCTAAGCAGAAGTAGTTATAATACTGTAAAAAATTAGTCACTGAAGTTGTCTGATGAGCGTTATTAAGCATTATTTAGCGTTTTTGATCCTGTTTCAGGCGCCTATTCTAAATGAACAGACTATAAGTAGACAAGTTCCAGGTTGTATTGGATAGTTAAGTTGGATAAGATAGTTAAGTCAGCTCTGCTCGCTAAGATCGCGAAGCGATCTTCAAAGAACTGCGAAGCAGTTTCGGTGGTTGGTGAGCGATAGCAAGCAGGGGACAGAGCCCCCTAGTCAACTAAAAAACACAAAACTACATAATAACACAAAAAAATGCAAATTTGCGAACATTTTCTTTTTTGAGGTCTGAAAAAGTGCTATTTTCGCATGCTAATATCTCTGCAAATATTCGCAAGTTAGTTTCATGAAACTTTTTTCTGTGAATTCTTCATAACATTTTGCATCAATACTCTTACTGAGGTTTTTGCTCTATCTCCTATAGTTTTTAAATTCATTTTTAACTTTTTTATTTCGCCGCCAGAGGCGCTGTAAGTGAACTCAATGGATTCTCCAGGTTCACTTACCTAGGGGTATACCTTACTTTCGTGCCCCTAGGGCACGTTGGTTCCAAATAAAAGCCTCGAAGTAGGTAGTACCTTACATTAAGGTGTCTCAAAAAACTTTTTTTCGAAAAACCTCGCTCCCCAGGGCTATTCCCATTTCTTTTGGTCCCAAAAGATAGTGTGTGAAGTTTCAGGCCCCTAAGTTAACTCTAGGGTTTGCCTGTAGAGCCCCAAAGTTTGAAAAAAGTGGAAAAAATGACCAATTTTCAGAATTTTTAAAAATTAAATTTAAGATTGATACTGCGGTAAAACCGGTTCAAATGTGTCATTTAGGACTTATTTTGGTGGAATATATTGATTTATGTGTATTTACTGTACCCTATAGCCCCTATAATTTAAGATTAAAAGGTACTACTTAGAGACGTTGCACTCGCCAAAGCTTATAATGCACTACTGGTGGACGAAATGAATTAAATCCGAATTTCTTCGAAGGAACTCCCTCAAGTGATGTCATTTGGAGCTAAAATGATACTATAAATTATAAAAACCAGTGAAATAACAGTGTTTGGCCCTTCCCACTGAGCTTTTAATGTAAAAATGGTTTTTCTTCAAAATTTCTCGTTTTCAGCCGATAAAACCCAAAATTTCTACTAAAAAAGGGGTTTGCTGAACTTTTTTAGATACCAAACTTATTGATCTTTATAGGGGTTTCATTTTTAATAAGTAGAATTAAATTTTAAAGCGCACAAATCGGAAATGACATGGATATTTCCTATACAAGACGTGAAAATCTATTTTATTTTTTAAGTTTGGAAAATTACTTCCTTTTAACGTATTAGGGTAAAGTTTTAATTAAAAACTTCTTTCCTTAACATTTCAACCAATATTCACAAGTATTAAACTATTTTCCTAACTTTGAAAGAAGAAAATTGATTTTCACGTCTGGCATAGGAAATATCCATGTCATTTACGATCTGTGCTGTTTAAAATTTAATTCTACTTGAAGAAATGAAACTCCTATAAAGGTTCCAATGTTTGGTAACTAAAAAAATTCAGCAAACCCCTTTTTTAGCATAAGTTTTGGGTTTCATCAGCTGAAAACGAGATATTTTGAAGAAAAACAATTTTTACATTAAAAGCTCAGTGGAACAGGTCAAAACTGTTATTTACTGTTTTTTTTTAATTTATAATATCATTTTATCCCCAAATAGAATCATTTGAGGGAGTTCCTTTGAAGAAATTCGGATTTAATTCATTTCGTCCACCGGTAGTGCATTATAAGCTTTGGCGAGTGCAAAGTAGTACGTTTTAAACTTAAATTATAGGGCCTATAGGGTACAGTAAATACACATAAATAAATATATTCCACCAAAATAAGTCCTAAATGACACATTTGAACCGGTTTTATCGCAGTATCAATCTTAAAATATAATTTTTAAAAATTCTGAAAATGAGGAAGTTGCATGATTTTTTTTATTTTTTTAATCGATTCCTTTTGCAAAAATAAGCAACTACCCAAAATTTTAGGCCGATCGAGAAATTTTTTGATTGCCAAAAAAATTAACAAAAATCCCCTTTTTAAAAGCGCGCGAAAACACCAAGAGTTTGGATGTGACGTCATCTTATACTAAACATTGTTGTAAAGCAATGGAGTTGATGGTATTATTGTTGACGTCATCTTATAGTTTAAACAATAAACGTTTTCATTCACGTGTTTTTTTCTCGACTTTTAAATTAAAATATTTAAGAACCTGTACATTTTTTTGAAAAATTGACTAGATATTTCATTTTACAATTCAAAAAACCATACAGAACACTTGTTTGCTTTTGAAAATCTGACACATGCAACTTCCTTATTGGTCATTTTTTCCACTTTTTCAAACTTTGGGGCTCTACAGGCAAACCTTAGTTGGGACCAAAAGGAATGGGAAAAGCCTTGGGGAGCAAGGTTTTTCGAAAAAAGGTTTTTTTGAGACACCCTAACCTTACATCACTTAATTAGTGTTAAAGTTTATTTCATTTTGTAAGAGAGGATTCTTTCCTTTCTTCTAACAAATATGGCCCTTACTTTTTTTTGAAATTATCAAGAGTGAGCATATAACTTATTCATTCCTATGGAAGACAATCGTCGCTGTGAAATCATACCGGCATATCTGCAAAAATTTAGTTATTGGTGTCAAAAAATTCCTTCCCCCCCTGTCTATTTTACGTCAAACCGGCATATCGCTAAGTTGAATAAACTCCGTCAGATCGCGTTGGACCGGGTGCATCTAATCGGGAATAGCCATTTTGTTTATCAGAAGACAGATCTATTGTACCAGTTGCGTCAAAACCTTCAAGGTGGAAAGATGTCCATCATCTAAGTAAAACTGAACTATATCACAATCTTACATTTTTATTATTATTTTAAGTATCACAGGCGAAACCTTTAAAGGGCTATTCCATATGAACAGGGACATGATCAAGAAAAATGTAAAAATTAAATAATAAAATTTTCTAATTATTTTAGGGAATAATTATGCAGTATTGATCCAATGAGGAAGTTGCATGATTTTTTTTTATTTTTTTAATCGATTCCTCTTGCAAAAATAAGCAACTACCCAAAATTTGAGGCCAATCGAGAAATTTTTTGATTGCCAAAAAAATTAACAAAAATCCCCTTTTTAAAAGCGCGCGAAAACGCCAAGAGTTTGGTTGTGACGTCATCTTATACTAAACATTGTTGTAAAGCAATGGAGTTGATCTTATTATTGTTGACGTCATCTTATAGTTTAAACAATAAACGTTTTCAGTCACGTGTTTTTTTCTCGACTTTTAAATTAAAATATTTAATTACCTGTACATTTTTTTGAAAAACTGACTAGATATTTCATTTTACCATACAAAAAACCATACGGAACACTTGTTTGTTTTTGAAAATCTGACACATGCAACTTCCTTATTGTATTTTGCATTGCTTAAATTTTGTGTAAAATTGTTTTTATCGGAATGTCAGCATTTAAAGTCAATATTTAGAAATATTTGTTTTAAAGGTTAATTTGTTAATGAAAAATGTATCCTCTTCAGACCCAAGGTATAAAAAAATTTTTTCAACTCAAATTTTTTTCTTAAAATAGTATTAAAATGCTTCACAAAGTTCATAAAAATCTTCAATTCAAGAAAATGTTTTTTAGGGGGCTTACAATTTAAGGTCCACCCTGGTGGACCTCAGTTCTAAATGTAGTAAAACATGACACACTTCCTATGGTATAAAATTGTTACTTTCTATAATTATAATTTAAATAAATGAATTATTTATAATTTTTTTGTCATAGTAGGTTATTTGAAGGTTGTAACTTAATTTCCTTTTTAAAATAAATAATTTTTTAGAAAATTAAATTTTTTAAAAATTCAAAAATTCCTTTTTTAGGGGCATAGAAAACTTTTTGTGCATGTTTTTAACATTTTTATGCAATAATAAAAGTAAATGTACATTTATACTGTAGAAAAAAGTATTCATTTTGAGTTTTACAGAATTTATTTTAAAAAATTTTGAAAAATTTAAAAAATTTTGAAAAAAAAATTTTTTTAATTTGTTTTTTCTATATGAAATTCAAAATTTTAAATGACAAATATAATAATTATCATTTAAATTATAAAAAAAGTTTTTTAAATTCTCAAAATAGTTTATTTACCAGTTTTTTATTAATTTTTACTCCTACACAATTACCATCGTTAAGAACCGAGTTCCACCCTGGTGGACCTCTCTATATCTTGCTCTCCAAAACTCAAAATTTGTTGGATTTCTTTACAAACTGTTTTGTTTTACTTGAAAGGATACTAATTAATAAAACTAGTCAAATTAAGTCTCATAAATAAATTAATTTAGGTTTAAATTAATTAATATTCCCAAGTTTTAGATAGGACGCCATTTTTTCCAAAATCCTCTTTTTAAATATGTGCTGTGAGCAAAATTTTGTTTTAAAGCGCCATCTCTCGATTGAAATAGGAAGTAAAAACATCAAATAATACATATTTCAGCTTTTAGCTGATAATTTTCAATAAAAAGTTTGTTTTTGAGGGGGTAAGCGAAGGTCCACCACGGTGGAACTGGGGCGTGAAGAGGAGTTTATTTAGAAAATTAAAAATAAATTAATTAGTTTTGTTAAATATACTCATAAACTTTATAGTAAAAATGAAATAAAGTGTTTAAATCAATTTAATTATATTTATATTCATGAATAACTGAACGCTTATACACACATGTAGCGTGAGTTACGAAGTACTGTAGCGTGAATTACGAACAGCTCTCTATATTTTATTTTATTTCTGATTTTCTTAAGCATTCCCAGTAAAACTGTTTGCTGTTTTAGAATAAAGGAAGATTCAAACACCTGACAAGCATATAGAATTATTGAAACACTATTTAAGCAGAAAAACAAATTTGAATTTTATACTCATAAGTCCATGTCTTTTTCTTGCAGCGTGAGTTACGACTCTATTTTAATTAATATTTAAAAAACTAAAATTCTTAAAAGATTCGCAATACTTATTTTAAATTATTAACATAAATTTCAATATGTATGATATTTTAGAAAGAAAATAATAGTTATTTCTATATTTAAAAATTATTTGAAATTGCAATTTTGGAAAAAATGTAGCGTGAGTTACGGTGGAATTGCCCTAAAGCGCTCTAGTGAAAAATGTGCATTATGCAGATATGCCTGTTTGATTTCACAGCGACGATATATTGTCAGGAAAAAAGTCACTTTTGGATTAAATTCTCTGTTCGAGGATATGGCGAATTTCTCTAATCGGTGGAATCCTTCTTTTATCAAGGATTTAACAACGACGCTGATGGCTCCGAATATGACTTTAAGTCCCTTTTGGCTTAAGTTCTCTGTACGAAGGCACGCTAAATTTGGAGGTATCCGATCGCATTTGTTTTGATACATGCGATTTTCTAAACACTGATGACCACTTTACAGTTTGGCGAGATTTTGGGAGCTCACTCGTATTTTGGCGTCCTTCAATAGATTCTCCTAAAGTCACTTACTGCCGTTTCCCTCTATAACGACGATATAATGATTACTTAACAGTTTCAGTCCTAAACCATTGAATCATATTATGAATATAGGGCAGCCAGGAATGAAAGGGTAAAATGAAAGCACTTCTTTACCATTACTTATTTTGGCGCAATATGATCTGATCATACTATTTTGTTCTTGCGCGATAAAACAATAACCAAACCTAACCATTACCTTGTACTTCTATTTAAGCGCTTCTCTATAAAATAAAAGGGAGAAAGTACAGAAAAAATCAATAAAAAGTGCCTCATGGACCGAAAAGTTACTTTTTTGGTTCAAAAATTGTGCAGGGAACGAATCCCACGAATTGGGTTGAGTTAAAATTTGCTTAATATTTTGAAATGAATTCTTATTGAGTACTCTGTAGCAATGAGATATTCTTTAATCCTTTCAGCCCTAACCGCAGCAAGGTTTCCTTAGTATCCAATGGTAATGTCGTGATGAGTGTTATGAATGAATGAATCAGTGGTATTTGGATTTTATACAGGGTGGTCCTTAATTCATCGTACAAACTTCTAGGGGTGTTAGAGTACACCTAGAAGAACAAGAATTGGTATAGGAAGGGGGGTCGCAGTTACACCGTTAAAGAGCTAGGTCCTAATGTAGTGCGAGAGCGTTACAAAAGGACGTTTTGCCAAGGCCCGTTTAACGAAAAAAAACATAATGAAATGAAAAAATTTATTGCATGAGGTACAGCAGTATCCGTATTACTTACATCATAAATTTGATAGAAATTGGACCACTTTCAAAACCGTGGGGTGAGTTTTAAAACGTGCTCTTAGTCAAACAATGGAGTTCCATTAATGGTATTTAGAAAAATGATGATCGGGGAAGGAATTTTCAATGATCGTAACATGGATCATTGAAACTGTTTGATCATTGAAAATTCCTTCCCCGATCATCATTTTTCTAAATACCATTAATGGAACTCCATTGTTTAACTAAGAGCACGTTTTAAAACTCACCCCACGGTTTTGAAAGTGGTCCAATTTCTATCAAATTTATGATGTAAGTAATACGGATACTGCTGTACCTCATGCAATAAATTTTTTCATTTCATTATGTTTTTTTTTCGTTAAACGGGCCTTGGCAAAACGTCCTTTTGTAACGCTCTCGCACTACATTAGGACCTAGCTCTTTAACGGTGTAACTGCGACCCTCCTTCCTATACCAATTCTTGTTCGTCTAGGTGTACTCTAACACCCCTAGAAGTTTGTACCATGAATTAAGGACCACCCTGTATATAGATTTTGGGCGGTCAGGACTGAAAAAGTTAAGAATAGAGTAGAATATACAGGGAAACCTAAATTTGGGGTGTAACGTGGTAGGCCTGCTCGTGGTGCACCCTGGGTAATGATAAATCTACCACAACAAAAATCCATATTTTAATCTTAAAGAATACAAATTAATTTATTTGTTAGATTTTAATTTTTATTTTTATTACATTCCTTTTGAAGTCTTCTATCAAACCGTGGAACATAAGTGAGATTTTGGTGGGCCAATGCAAAATTTTGAATTGTAAAATATGTATTTTTACGATTTTTAAAAATATGTGTTGGTTTTACCAGATGGTAGAAATAAATAAGAGTTGTCTTATTTCAAGTGTAAGAAAATGTGTGGAAGTTTCACAAGTCCATAAAAGGTTGCGTAAGGCAAACTTCTTAATCTATCAATTCAAAACAAAGTTCTGAATTTATGAGCCCAGTAAAATGTATTAGATTTTTACATAAGTAAAAGCCTATCTTAACATTTTGATTAATTTATACAGTTGGAAATAATTATCGTAATTTTATTTCTAAACTTCGACTGTTATCTACTTTTTTCCTTAGTTTACAACGAAAAACTCACCAGTAAAATAGTTATTAAATATATTTGTACTATAAATAATATTCAAAAGACACGATGTCTTTCTAAATAGAAATTTTGAATGCTTGAGTACGCCAATTTAATTTGAGTTGTACCAAACACAGCGTTAAAAAACACTCCAAACAAGCAGGCGAAACATTCTTTATGTAAAAGGAACTCCCGACTCCAGCCTTAAGTTGCGGAGTCACATGATTCGTCAATAAAAATACATCCCGGAGTCTCCAAAAGGAAATATCCGGTTTTATTTTATTTTCAGGGAAAAAAAAGAAACTTTTTCAGGCACTCCGAAATTCGAAGTGTAGGAAGTTTGAACTTTTTACAGGCCTTCTTTCTCATGAGAAGAGATTTTAGGACAAGTAATTCGGCTGACAGAAGAATTTCTTAAAATGTTCTAAAATTCGTCCGGAGTTATCTGTAGATATTAGGGTTTAGGAGGTTTCTTAATCAATGGAAAGTTCTGTTAAATGGTTCAAGATTTGTAGAGAGTTTAGCAGAAACCACATTCTGATTTGGAATGTCTGTCAGTATAAAAGTATCAAAAAGCAAGGGAAATTTTAAAAAGTATAGTTTCTCCCTTTAAAAGTTTTTTTAGAGCAGGCCAAAAGTAAGAAATTAAAAGATAATTAGATATCGGAACAATGAAGTAGGGCCCATGAACCTTCTTTTTCAAAATTAAGTATGTTATCAAAGCAATGATTTGGATAGTTTTACCTAAACCCATTTCATCCGCCTAATTCCATTGAGATTACTAAGAATCAAGTTTTCAAGTTGGTAAATTCGTAATTTCAAAAAAAATATGAGTTTATTTTTAAGTTTTAAAAGTTCTAACCTCATCAAAATCCTCACAATTATCAGTGAGGAGTGCATATTTTTATTCTAAAGAACTCATAAAAAAATTAAATTTCATCTCAACAAATTAATTCTACCTTTATATCCCACGCCATACTACTTAGAACAGGATAATTGGCAAGCTCGAACTGAAATGCAAAAATTTAACTTTCTATTTAAAGATTAAACAGAACATTCCTCCAGCTATGACTCCTTAAAAAGCTTGGAAACAGTTTAACTCTAGACTAGATATTTAACGAATGGTGTTTAGGTGTGAACCCAGTAAAAGAATTCGTGAAAATTTTGCTTAAAGCATCGTATCAATTAAGAATTAATTCTGAACAAGTAAAATTAAAAATGTTTACATATTTTCGTTAGGCTTAACGCTCTCTTTCATTAACATACTGTCTAATTCCTTCTTTTTATTATAATTCATCGGATTAAACGGGTTTAATTATTGTGAGCTTGCTCGTCTCTAGATTAGAAGCGTTGAGAAGATGTATGAAATGAAAACAAATGAGCTGATCTCTCACTTTTGTTTTGTTTACCCGTAAAAGAAAAATGTTCCGAGAGGATTAAATGTATGGGTGATATTGCTTCTAGCGCTTGTCTCGTTTTAATTTGAAATTGTGTGTTCGTTTAAAAAAATCCTGTTAGAATGAATTGTTCAAATCTTAACAGACAAATTAGGAATTTTAAGCAAGTATATTTAAATCCGATTTTATGACGAATCTTCATTTGAGTGGGTTAGTAGACAATTGGTTTCAGCACTAAATCTAAAATTTAACATAAATGTGATACTTCTCATTCTTTCCAAAAATATGAGCTTTACCCCTGCAGAACAACATTATACCAATTAATCCTTTTATAAAATGTGACGTTTTTTACCACTGGGTTTCATAATAAGCCCCTATCCTTTGATTTGGCAGGTACTTTGTAAATCAGAATATTTGAATGTAAAATATTTAAAGCCAGAAATTTGTTAAATATAAGTTTCAGTAGCAATTTTATGACACATCGTTAAGTGAAGATGTATTAAGTATTTAGGGAGTACAACATATGAAATAGACATTTAATATGTCTAATAGCCTTATCCAAAGGTGAATCTAATATCAACCCATAGTTAAAGCTAATTGAAAGGGTAAATTAAAATCGTATTTTATTAAACTTTCAACATTTTAGCGCAATTTTCCACATTTTCAAGTGAAGGTATGTATGATGTGAAACATGAGATAGGCAATCTATTTAAGCCTCATATAAAGGTAAATCTACAAGCAAATCCATAGTTGAAACTATATTTCTAAGGGTAAATTAAATTTTCCATTTTTTTAGGTGCACGGTAATTAAAATTAATATGTTATCAAGAATAGGAATTCTGAATCGATTACATTTCCATTTCATTATTCCTATTTCACGTTGATTAGTTTCCACGACTAAATTTTTTTACAACTTACTTTCCAGTAAAGATATAAAAAGATATTAATTATAAGTGATTGATCTTCGTAGATAAAGATTATGAATTAAAATAAATTGAAATTGTATTGATTTTGAAATCAAACCACTCTACTAAATATAGTACAATTTATAAGGTACAAACATCTGTAAGTGGAAAAAAATCCTCCTTTTTATTAATTACATTTTATTCCAGTATTCTCTAGCAATTAATTGGAGTTTCAATAACAAATGTTAGTTTTGAACTTAAATTCATTTTTAATAATTTAGTACACTTAAAAATGTTTGATAAATTAATGTTCTAGTTAATGGCATGAAGTAATTAATTAAAAAAAGTAGGTACATAGAGCAAAAAAGTTGAACGACGCTGTAATGTCAAAAAGTTTTGAAGATGTCTAATATTGTTTTGACTTTAAACTGTTAGTTAGAAAAGGTATTGTCCTCCACAGATGGAAAACATATAAGTTAATTAATACTTATCTAAAAAATCTATATTAGAATTTTCCATAAATAAATTAAATGTTTGTGTGTCTTGACATTTTAGATATTTGATTCTCAATTATTTTAGATTCAATTTTAACCCTTCTCGGCACCAAAACATCAAAAAAGTGAAAAAAACTTTTTTCTTTTTTTCAATATATCCAAAATACCCCTATAATTTGTCTGGAAAACAATTTTCTTTCTTGTGTGCAATCCTTCCTAGTTATTTTTATGAGCCTCATATGAGGCCATATTTTTTTTCATTTTAACAGAAAATACTTGGTTTTGAACTTATTTAAAGACATGGTCATAATATTAGAAGGTTACGAAATAAGAAAATATGTACCAACCTATAAAAATGTTCTGCAGAAGTTAGTATCTAGCTAGTATTTTCTCTTCACAAGCATCACAGCTTAAAATGTAAACATTGAGGTATAAATCATCTTGCTGCCATTTAGGAACGAATTCAGAAACCATGTAGAAGTCTCATATATGTGATCTACATGAATCAGTGAAGTCACTGATGAAAAGAAAATAAATTTGCGTGTTTACATCATACAAAAATTGAGCTCATAAGTAGGAGCCTCATATGAGGCCGAGGGTGGCGAGAGGGTTAAAGTTGGTTTAAATTTAGTAATTTTGCAAAAAAAAAGAGTAAATTTGTTCAAATTTTAATTGATTTGAAAACTTTTGGCATCGTCTATCTTTGTATGTATGTGAAACAAAATTAGCCCAAAGTTCAATTATCTCTTTTTACATCGTTCTTCTTGATTACAATATAGTTCAGTTTTTAAAGATACGTAAATATCAAGAGAAGATTATTTCACTGAAACTCTCCATCATTGTAATAACATATTGAACCTTGTACAGGAAGAAAAACATAAAATGGTTACAGATATTACCTTTTTATCGCATCTAAGCATGTTTAAAAGTGCGAAGCAATAATACAGAATGCTATAACATAAAACTTTAAAATGGCTTCTTATAAACGGCAATACAAATATAAACGAGTTGACATTCAAAGCTGTTATTAAACCATTTCAGACCCAAACTACTCAATATCTGCACCACCTCATAAACCTTAAGTATTGAAGTTCGACTTAAGGAAGAAAAAAATACAACCCAGCTCTAAATTATCCCACAGAAAACAACATTCATTACTTTTCACTAAAAAACACGACTCTGATAGCTCGGCATAACACATAATGGGCAAGTCAAAACAGCCTCAAAACGACATAACGTGTTATTTACTACAGAATAAATCGAAAACAGCATAACATCCTAACCCCCAGGAATCCCAGTCCGCTCGCAAATGACCGATCATTAGACCTATGTGATATTACCCTTCATATATATAAAAGCCATTCGGACCAATCCGGACAGAACTGGTCAAGCGGTCATAAAACCGGCATACTAAAAATTTTGAAGAAAACATTCTTGACCGAAGATTTCTTCTTTCTGACCTCTCTGGATTCTGTTGATTTCTTCGGGTATAAAAAAGTAAGAGTTATATAAGAGAAGAGAGCAAAAAAATATCTTATCTGCGCTACTTAATGGCCAAAACTCAAACTTCTGTGGGGATAATCGACTTTGGGAAAGACGGAGATAGAGAAGGGCTCTATTTTGGTTTTCGTTTTCGATCGAAATTCGATAAGGGCTCCTTCCGAGGTTCTCTGTGTTTATCTACCCTTTGGAAGGGCAGGTAGAACCTTTTCTTAGGGTTTTTTGGGAGGAGATAGCGTTTTCAATAAGGCATTAAGATCTTTTACGATGGCTTTTTAAAGACGGACAGGGCTGGGATTTCTGGGGGTGGGTTTTGGGCGTGGGACTATTGCAGATGCTGAGTGGATTCTGATGAATTGTTTTTGCTGTGGGTGATTAAATTTTTTTGCATGTTGTTGAAAAAAGGTTCTTAATTGATTGCGATGTTAAAAAATGCGATTTTTTCATTGAAGTTTCATAAAAAATCTGCAAAATGGCTTCAAAAAATCAATAATAAAGTGCGGTTTTCTCAAAGAAGTCTGCGGTTATTTTACAGCAATAGAACTTTTGAAGCCTTTCAACATAAGTAATTCTGCACTTACTCTACAGTAAATTTGCAACCAACCTAAAGACTTATAAGCTGTTTAAAAAAGCATGTAGATTTTTTTAAAGTTATTGCAGACAAAGGGTTTCAAATCAATTCAGTTTTTTAATAGCAATTATGCAGCATTTTTTGGCTTGGTTTTCTCAAAGTTAATTTTATAACAATTTATCGAAAATCTCCAGATAGGAATGGACTTAGAATAAACTATATTACCATAGGAACATTTCAGGGTAACTAACATTTTGTAAAGTAGAAAGTTCCACATATGGTATGGCATCTAAACTTTTCGCCAATTAGCAATTCATTAATACATTAATCCTATTTTAGCCACATGTTTTCTATAGCTTTAAACATATTTAATCATTAATATAAATATTTTGTTTGGAATTGGGGTTCTTCCCCGAAAATATTTTGAATTTTAGCATGCTAATAAGTGTTCTAAAGCTATTTTTGGGGAGTTTTAAGGGGACTTCGTGACCCTCACAAAATGAGCCTGCATTTGGAAATCCCTGTTCTACGCAGAAAGGGTTTAATTACGCTATTTTAGATACTCTTGCATGCAACTGTAATAACGATGACATGCGTTCTAATTGTTTATTTTTAAATAGTACTGTCTCATGCTAATTTTAGATATTATTATAATTATCTTTTGATGATCTTTTTTACTGGTGGCCAACTAAATGGCTAGTGTCCGCGGTGGTGTAGTGGTTAGCATGCCTGGCTACGAGCATTACCGACTCAGGTTCGATGCCTCGTGGCTCCTGCTTGGGTAGCTGGTCATGGGTCAACTCAGCCCTTCATCTTTCCGGGGTCGATAAATGAGGAAAGCTTGCTTGGGGAATCAACTGGGGGTTCAGCGTTGGGCTAGCCACTCGGCCTGGACAATAGCTAAGTAATTAGCACCCTAGGCCCAAAGGCTAATGAAACGGAGATGGGCACCGCCTGATAGGGCATTAGGCCTGGGCAGATTTGATTGAACTAAAGGCTAAAAAGTTTTTCTTGTTCTTTAAATACCAGATTCAAACCACGAAAGAGAAACATCAAAATGGATTAAAAAAACTAATAACATATCTAAAAGGAGAATTTCACCAATTATATCTAGTTAAGCGGACAATAAGTGTAAACTCACAACTCTCAAGCGTCACCTCCAACCGTGGACCGGTTTCGTCCTTGTTAGGACTTGTTCGTCCTTGTTAGGTTTTTTAAAAAACCGGTTATTTATGTTCCTGTTTTCGGTTTTAACCGGTTATTTTTTCCTTCGGTTTAACCGGTTCGGTTTTTTTCAAATTCAACAACCGGACAAAAAAACCGGAAGGAATTCTGGCCAAAATCGAAATTTCAATCCCGTTAAAAATTTCCCTATTATAAATTTAGATAAAATATTGCTGTTTGGTACTATTTCCATAACCGGATGTAAAGAGATAAGTTAACCGGTTTTTTGTGGTGTAGAGGGATGAAATTTTATATCTGTATAGGTTAAGGCATTTATAAAGCAGTAGAGGGTAACCGTTTTTAAATTTGCAAAAAACAATTCTGTTATATACCCTTATGACACCCTTATGAGAGTGCATAGGTCCGGTTTTCTTCAAAATTTAACAACCGGCTGAAAGTCTGGCTCAAAAGCTAAAATTTTGTAACTTAAGAAGATGAGGATGCAAAATTCAATAACCGGTTGAAAAGAACACTAAAATTCTGACTCAAAATCTAAAACATAAATTGCTAGAAAGGATGAGAGTGTATCGGTCCGGTTTTCTTTAAAATTCCATTACCGGCTGAAAAAAAACCCGGCTGAAAGTGAAGATAAAAAAACTTACATTTCAATACCTTGAAAATATGAGTGTACTGGTCCAGTTTTTTAAAATTCAACACCCGGTGTAAAAAGCCGGCTAAAATTCTGACTCAAAATCTAAAACTTGAATGGCTTAAAAAGATGAGAGTGTATCGGTCCTGTTTTCTTTAAAATTCAACAACCGGCTGAAAAAAAACCGACTGAAAGTGAAGCTAAAAAACTGAAATTTTTCTAAATTTTTAATTTTAAAATCGATGTTTTTTCTATTGTATGATTATTAGTAACCATCCACAAATAACAGATCGGTTTTTATTTTGACGAAACCGTTTTTCTAATGCATTTCAAGTGTAGGAAAAACCGGTTTTTCGGTTTTTTAAATAACCGGTTATTTTGATCGGTTTAAACCGAGCGGTTTAACCGAGAGGAAAAATAAACCGGTTAACCGAAAACCGGTTATTTTGAAAATTTTGACATCCCTACTAGGAATGCCATTGTCATTCCAGCAGATGAATGGAGGACTAATCAATGGTCACCACTTTTTTAGTTATAGTCGGCAAGACTAGTACTTGACCTCCTCTCTTGCGTAATCTTCTATACCGCGCTGATAAGTCCTAACAAGCCTAATAAGTCCTAAAAAGCCTAAAGCACTTATTGTCCGCATAAAAAGCAATAAATGGTGAAATTCTCCTTTCATGTACAGTTGAGGAAAAAAATGACTCAGTTGTGATTTCTGGCGAACCACTTGGGTTAGGATGACAAAATAGGGGGTTACCAAAATAGGGGACATCGATTACCATGAAAAAATATCACGATTTAAAAAAAATTTTTAAGTTTATTTTTAAAAAATAATTTTTTTTTCAATCAATCTGGATGAAACTGGGTATTTAAGGGTTTGGGAGGATGGCCTTTCAGAAAAACTACTGTAATTTCGCTCGTATAGTCCGTGGACTATCTGTGTTTAAAATGCGAATTTTTGAAGCTGCGGACTCTCCACCAGTGCGGATAATACGCTGGTTTTTCACGGTTAAAATCGTTGAAAATTAAAAAACACGCTGTGGTGAACTGCCAAACTGTTTAATTCTGATACCGATGAATCAGACTTCGAAGGTTTTCGTTAATGTAGTAGAATGTGTGATTAATTAAAATATGATTAATTAGTAAGCACTGTTTTTTATTTGTATTTAGCGTTTTACTTCTGAAGGTATATTAGTAAGTAAGTACTTTTTTTCTATTTATACTTAGTTCTTTGTTTATAAAATACATTAATATTGCCGTAGTATAAAATAACGTAATCTCGGACGTATAGCCCGCGGACTATCCGGTGGTGCGGACTACCTGACGATTTTTGAAAAATTTTTTTACATAAAATTGTGTCTTCGGACTACACGCAATTATTATAATATAATAATTGGGGGTCCCCATTGGAAAAAAGTTAGTGTTTCGTTTAATATGAAGACGACCCCCTAAGGACTCAAAAATTTGTTTGGTAAAAGAATACTTAAATTAATGAAAAACGACCCCGATTTTGTCTTCCTAACCCAAGTGGAACTCACTACTGACTACTCACTACTGAGTCATTTTTTTTTCTCAACTGTACCTTGCCTTTCTAGGAATGCCATTGTCATTCCAGCAGATGAGTGGAGGACTAATCAATGGTCACCACCTTTTCAGTTATAGTCGGCTGGACTTGCCCTCCGCTCTCTTGCGTTACCTTCCTATACCGTGCTGATAAGTCCTAACAAGGACGAAACCGGTCCACGGTTGGAGGTAACGCTTGAGATTTGTTAGATTACACTTAATAACATATCTGTTCTGATTGTTTTTATTTGATATATCTCATATGGACAATAAAGTAAAGTAATCTATATAAATATATCGAACTTGTTTGAAAACGTCGCGAGAACTTTTTTATCACTATAAAGTTAAAAGCTTTATCAAAGGCGTAAAAAGCTGTGGAAAATATTACTCACAAAAATGTTTTTAAAAAGCTAGTACTCATTGAGCTGTATTTTCAATTCAATATAAAAGTTCTACTTAAATTCATTATATTCTTATCAATTCTTAAATTCTAGATGGTAATCCCGAAAATTTCAATACATATGAAACATACTTAAATCTCATTAAATATATAAACTTGATAACTCATTAAAGGCTTAGTAGTGCATATCTGGTTGAGTCTAGACAGAAGATAGTTCTTGATCCTACATAATTGTAAACTGGAAGAAACTCTAAACAAGGCAGGATCTACTTGTTGATTAATTGAATTCTGGATCAAAGAAGTAAACTACAATGTTATTCAGACTTTGCTCTAAATATATATTCTAATGCAATTTATATAACTATTTAATCTGCTACATTCATCAAAATAGTAAGTTAAATGGTTTCACAAGCATCAACCTTTCCAGGACACAACATAAAAGGACAGAGTTACAAGAAATTACCAAAACCTTCATAGATATTCATTAGACAAATCAATATCCTTTTCTTGCGGAAATTCCCATTACCTCTTACCCGACAAATGACACATTCAATGCTCCTTATAATGATCCTAAGGGACTAAACAAACCTAAGATGAAAATCTTTACCGCAACATTAAAAAAAATCAAATCCAATAACATCAGCTAAACGCGCTTTACTTTGGCGCAAATTAAATATAGACCGAGAAGCCGGTATAATCCTCTTAAATTACTTCAAAATCAAACATTCTTCCATTAATAACTAAAGACCCAAACGCCAATAAGCCGAAGCGAAAAAGCCGATAGAGTTAAAGCAAGAACACGAGTCTCCCCTAATCAAATTAGTAAGAGACGAAATTCCTATCCTTTTAAAGCGATACTGAGGAAATTTAAATCCATTAGTTGAAGATACACAGTAGTGCCGAAAGAAACTAAGAAGACTGTGTTGTTGTAGTAATTGGCTTAAATCATTAAAGAGATGTAAACATATCAGATGAAAGATTCGGCGTTTTTTGCTTGTTGCCGTGTTGTTTTTAGACTATGCGGTTCTTTATATCGCATTTGCTATTAATGTGATAGGTTTTTACTAAGAATCTAATAAAGTGAAATAGAGTGGATTGTTTGTGTGTGAAGAATAGGTAAACACGTAGATAAAAGAATGTCTTTTTGTATCATTACTGCGAGCTTTCGCATTTATCCAAAAGCTTTGGCAAATAAATCAAATATTTACAACCCTCATCCTCTAAACTAGTTACGTGTTCTTTGAAGTATCTCGGCTACTGGGTCGATTCTGACGATTTTGCGTATTTGTTACTCTGTAACTGTTATTCTGTGATTTCAAAGCACCTTCTGACAGGTATTATGTTGAGTAGTGTATTGTATGCATGATGGACTTCGTTAGTTATAAAATCACGTAAATTAGTATGTTAAAGTTTATGCACAAAGTTGAGTTTAATGTAATTAATTTCAATGCCAACACTAAAAGATGATATAGAAGAGGATGTTTTCCATTTTAAAGTAATTTTTATAGTTTTCATGTTCTGAGCATTTACACGTTGACTGACATGGAAATTTTTAACAATTTCGTTTCAAAACTGTGCGAAACACGTTTCTTATCACCAATCTGCCAAGAGAAGCCAGTATACTTTGCGTGGAAGATTGTTTAAATTAAAAACTATCATAAACAAAGGATATTTATTTCTAATCCTGTATGAATAGACTTATATAAAATTTTTTTTGAATGAACTTGTAGACTTTTTTAAGTATTATTGTGTTTTCTGTTCTTTTAAGCCAAACCTGATTTTTATTCCCGTTCCTTGGACCATCTATTCATCTTTTCTACGGGTTTCCTCATAGCTGTACAAATATGGCAAGTAATGAAGGAACAAGATAACCCGTAGTAGACGTTCTTAGCAAGAAAAAAACTACAAGATACCTTGTAGTTGGCTGTAAACGTGTTAGTAACATATTTACTAGTTTGATTAAATACGACTTCTTTCGTAAAACTTGATATGCATTACATGATAATCATTAGATTAGCCTAAATATTCATTCGAATTTTAATCTTTATGAATAGTCCATATAGATATTAATATCACAACTATTTTTACAAGGAATTTCTTCCCCGAATAATTTGTTGTAATCATCAAACATCATGAACCCATACACGTGCTTTTTACGTATACCCTTTCATGTCATCATAAATATATCCTTTAATATAGCGTGCTACCCTTTATAAGAAATATGGAGATAACGACCTCAAGATAAAATAAATGATTACAACAATACAATCCTTACAATGAGAGATTTCATTTGTACTGACCTTTTGCTTCTCTTATCAAATACAGATAATTCAGCAATTCTCTCAGAGGGCCAAAATAAATGAATAGCGCACAATCTTCCAATTCTTTTCTTATATAACGCTCACTGATTGATATGGTTACACTTGACTTCACCTCCAACATTCATGGAATGAGACAAAGTTTTATCTTATCTTGTAAGCTATTCAGGGACACTTGTCCCGAAACGATTCATTGACGTTTTTATTGCCAAATGAAGCAAGTAAAGTAACTACTCAAACTAAAAGGGACGTATTCGGTCGAATTGTCATTGAAGCACAGTAGATCTAGCAATGTTTTCGTTTCGGACAGCAATTACCCTGATTAGTTTATTTTAAGGAGGAAACTATAAGGTACAGTTCCGTTAAGACCCGTTAAAATGTCACCAAATTTTTACGATTGTCATTAATGTAACTATAGTTGTATATGCTAAGTTTAAAATTTTTGGAGACTTTTCTAACATTTGGCGTTTAAAACAACTTGGTGACATTTAACGGAACAGTTAATGATATTGTAATAATATGTATAAAATGTAAATAATATGTACCCGTTTTTTTACTATATAGCCTTGAATTTATTATTAATTATTTAAGAATTAACTAAAAACTTTAAACAATTAAGAATCAAGAAATTAATTTCAAGTAGAAAGGTTTCAGAAGAGAAAATACTACACTACCTTTGTCTTAAGATTTATTTTATAGCGGTTTTTCAGTGCAGTGTTTTTCAGTTGCTTTTAGTACCGTAATTTAATTCTTTATTTTCAAAATTTATAATGTTAACCATTTGTAATTAATTTGATTTTTTCAAGTAACGAAATCAGTTTGATTCTTTCTGATAACACTTCAAAAACACTAATATCTCCGCAAACTTCATTGAACATAATGGGACGGATGCATGATTCTTTCATGCAACTCAACTATCGTTTTCCTGAGTAATTTTTCCAGCATGCCGCTGATTGGTTTTCAAGAACTACGTCATTGAACCACGTGCATTTGACCTGGCTTTCCCGCTCTCCGCGCGCATTGCTACGTAGTGGAACGCTTCAGCCAATCAGGAGGAAAACGACAGCCGGATCGTTGTAAAACGCCACCTCATGAGCAGGCGTTCTTGGGCGATCATTATTAGGTGATATACGGTTCTTTAGCACGTCGCAGAACGTAGTTGCATCCGGCCCAATAATAAAAATTTCGCAAGAAGTAAAACAATAAGTTCCTTGTTTATAGAATTTTATAGTTAAGATTCATTTACATCGATATTAGTATACACGGTGTTTCAAAAGTCCGTTTCGGGGCTTTTATTTGGAACCAACGTGTTCTAGGGTCACGGAAGTAAAGTCTACCCCAATTAAGTGACCCTGGAGAATCCATTGAGATTGCAAAATTTTTTGTTTTTTTGATTAAATTTTGTCTTCATTCAACTAAAATAAACAAGACTACAGAATGACACCGAAAAATTTGCAAATTAGCGAACTTTTTCTTTTTTGAGGCCTGAAAAAGTGATATTTTCACATGCCAATATCTCCGCGAATATTCATGATATTTTCATGAATTTTTTTTTCAACAATACTCTCACTGAAGGTTTTGCTCTATTCTATCTCCTTTAGTTTTAAATTAATTTTTTCAACTATTATTTCTCCGCTAGGGGCTCTATAAGTCATCTCAATGGATTCTACAAGGTCATTTATCTATGGGTAGACCTTACTTTGAAACACCCTGTATATCAACGACCGGTGTTATTCTAAAACAAATAATAATACATTTGGTGTACCTGGAATGTTTTATTGGTTTCGTGATTTCGAAAACTAATAAAATGTTTGGTATAGCATAGCAAAATACTATTATGTTCTTGTAAACTAAATGCTTCTAACAACAAGGGAATATAAATTTTGGTTGTATAAATGCGTCCTATACTAAACCCCATCGTCCCCTCAAAATTTGACGTAATTTATGACTACCCCGAACCCCTAACAAGGGCCAGAACTTTCGATTACTCTGTTTCTAAACAAACAAAACTTCACCGTGACTACCCTTTTTATTTCCTGAATATACACCCACTCCAGATTTATGTCCCCAAAATCCCTGTCGCCAAACAAAAAAAACAACAGCGGCGGCGGCCCTATCTTATCTACAACGTAGTTCCACGCCACTCTGCCCACACTTGGCGACATTTTCCGCATTGCCAAATGATCCAAATAATGTAGCTAATGTTAAACCAGCCCCCGCTCCGACATTATTAGAGCCATGTCTCCTCCTCTGATTGCTGGGCAATTTCTCTCTTTGAAATCGAGTTAAGAAGAGAGGAAAGAAAAATTGGGGCATCATCGGACGTCTTTTGGCTGGGATTTGGACGTCCTTCGGCTTTATTATTGGATTCCGCTGTATTCAAATGAACTGTGGATCTTTTCAACCACAGAACAAACTTTTGGTATTGGAGTCCGGGATGTCGTTAAATTGGATTTGATGAAACATTCATCGTTTTGTGAATTGGGGAAATTAGGGATAATCTTTAAAGTGAATTGAATGGGATGTTGTAGAAATTGTGTACTATATGATTTGCATGTTTTCGATTTCAAAGTTGGGTCGTTTCAATGAGATTCATTATAGCGTTCATGCGCTCATTGAAAATATGTCATTTCGGAGATATGATGAATAATGGGAATGATTTCAAACATTAGCTTCAATGGCGAAAAGAATCTTGTGCAAATGTTAATATCAATTGAAAAACAACGTTTATTTTTACACAATTTATAAATTTTTTTTAAAATTGTAGACAATTGTTTCGGGGATCAATGGATCCCCTTCTTCAGTACAAAAAGACGAAAATAAACATCAAATCAATAATTTAAACATAACATGAAGGCAAAAAGTTACAGTTTAAGAGAAAATACAATAGAGGGAAAACAATTTGAGTTAAAAATACAAAATCATGGTTAAATTACAGAATCAATACAAAGGTAACCAGATGGGTGAGAAATAAGGAATACTATTTAAATCATTAACAAGGAAATCTGAAAATTTATTTATATAAAACGATTCAAAAAAATCAAGGTCACTAGGTATATTACAATTTTTAATAATGGTAGCAGATGAAAATTCAAAGTTATGATTGAGGTTCCAAACATGTTTAGCTATGGATGATTTGTCGAATTCTTGCTTTCTGACATAACCCTCATGCTCTTTAACTCTAAATTTTAACGCACGTTTTGTTTGACCTATATAAGATAAACCGCAGTTGCAATAAATTCTATAAATACCAGATTTATTAAGTGTTTCTATAGGATCTTTAAGATTAGAAAACATAATTTTATTGTGTGGGGAAAAAACGGTAATAAAGCCAAACTTTTTTAGAACATTAGAAATACGGGAACTTGTTTTAGAGTAAAAGGGTAATACAATTAATTAAATTATTTAACCCATCTGGTTACCTTTGTATTGATTCTGTAATTTAACCATGCTTTTGTATTTTTAACTCAAATTGTTTTCCCTCTATTGTATTTTCTCTTAAACTGTAACTTTTTGCCTTCATGTTATGTTTAAATTATTGATTTGATGTTTATTTTCGTCTTTTTGTACTGAAGAAGGGGATCCATTGATCCCCGAAACAATTGTCTACAATTTAAAAAAAAATTTATAAATTGTGTAAAAATAAACGTTGTTTTTCAATTGATATTAGCTTCAATGGTTCTATTTGTGTCATTATTATGTAGTCTGTTTGTCTCATTAACCCTTATGTACTGCATTATGATTTACTGCAATTTTGTTCGAGTAAATATTTTTTTAGTCACTAAACTGAAAATTAAGGGATAGATATGTTACAGGCAAAGTGAATAATTGGGCATTATTAATAATTCCCAGAAATCACCCAAAGTGATAAATTTCATTGGTAAATGCTATTGGATTTATGACATTGCCCTCCTCCACTTCAGGCATTATTAATAATGCCTGATTTAACACATTGCCCATAACATATACCATATACATAAATAAAATACTCATCTTTGGGAAATTTAATCCGCTAGAGCTAATTAACTAAATTGATACTTTTGAGTACCGTCAGTACACTGAGGGCTAAAATATGCTAACAATACATAAAAAAAACATATGGCTTTTTACAGCAGTTTTAAGTCTTAAAAAATAATACACTTTCCTTTTGACGTTTAACTACTTTTGAGGAAACAAAAATGACAAACATGGCAATGTGTTCAAAATGGCAGCTGAAAGCACAACTTCAGTTTTAAATCTATTTGCATTTCCGGCTAAAATACTCCTCACAGAACCCATGCTGTCTTTTGTTTTAGAAGAGGAAGACTAAACGAGTGTTCCTGCAAAGTATCATCAGTATATTCGTAAGGATGTTTATTCTATGTAATTTTAAAGTTTGTGGGACTTGTAAGGGCCGCCAGTAGATAAAGGGTTAAGCCATTACGCTCCTAATTCTACAAAGTATTTAATGGTAATCTCGGTCAGATTAGGATTTAAAGGGTTAATTTATAAAAAGGGAAGGTTTTATTAAAAAGCAGTAGGCAAAAATGTATCTTTAAATTGATTGAAATATTGTAGAACTCTAATTTACTAGTTCTTGCAGAAAAAATACATTAAATCCGACAATTAAAGTTGTAAAAACATCCAGTTGTTTTTAATACTGATGGTAAAATACTTTGGGTGTAAACCGAGTAAACTCACAACAGAACATTTTTTATGAGCCTTTAAAACTTTTCCATTTTCCTCAGTTTCAATTTTTTTGATGTTTTGGTACACTTTTAAAAAAATCTATTATAGTTAGAGATTCCAAATTTTCCCTACATATAAACCTTACTAATCTCTCTATTCTAAAAAAAAGTTTTTAGTGAACGGTTTCCAGAGAAAGGCTTTTTAATTACTGAACCGAATGACACATATATGGTATCAAAATGTCCGAATTCTTTCCGGATTTCCGAGTAAGCCCTTCGATTTTTCAAAAAAATTCTCAATTTTAAAATATTTCCATTTTTTTAGATAACGGATAAGGTCGCAGTTATAAAGCAAGTACTGCCATTCAAATTATTATGCATCCAATCATAACGACCGATTGACGCTATATTTTAAGATGAAACATGTTTTTTAACCTTTTAAAAAAGTACTTTCTTGATGAAATATCACTCAGACTGATAAAAACAGATTCTAAGAACTTACATGAACGCCATTTTATACTAAAATTTCACACTTTTTGTCCAATATTTATAATTTTTAGTCTGATTTTATCGGAATTAATTGTAAACATAGAGTGATGTTTTGCCTCTTATTATTTTCAATTGCTTAAACGGTATTGTTTAAGAAGTCTGGGTTTAAAAAATATTTGAATGATAAACACTAGGCATATTATACTACTAACGAGTTACTAATGGCTTTTGTTTGGTCCGAATATTGATAAACAATTTTAATTATTTATTTTTATAACCATAGATCAAAAATAATTAAGATGGATATTTTTAAAAACATTTCGTTTATATTTTTGATAAGTTCGAGTTAATATATAATTAAACTTTTAAGGGGGATATATTCATGAAGGGGATTTGGTGAAGTATTTTTGGAAAGTTGGTTGAAGTTTTTTCTGTAAATTGTTTAATGGTTTTATAAAGTGCATTACATTAGCGAGTTGGAATTTGTGGGAATTGCGAATCAATTCCAAAAGGTCCTGCGTCAGCAGTTTACGGGGATTGGCGAGCGATAGCGAGAAGGGGGCGGTAGCTCCCTAGTTTCTAAAATAATAAGCTCTGAATAACCAATCAGAGTTATATTTCGATAGAAAAAAGGTTTTTATGTCTTAAATTTGATTTATTTTTGAAACCTAAATTTTAAAATTTTTGAAAATTAATTGTTGTGTAGCTAAAATAAAAAGATTGTTTATTATTATTTATCAACTTATAATCTATAGCTGGTCCAAATTTTAAGTAAAATGTGCAGTAGTTTTTTTAACAAATGTACCTTAACAACACTTAGTCAATATGTACCGCAGAAACTAAGTCCATTTTAACTATAAATTTAAATATTAAAATATTTAATTTTTTTATTTTTCTTGTGTTATATATAAACTACAGTAACTTGACTGCTTCCTGTAAAAATTTTAAAGATCGGAATGCATTTTTAGTTTTATTTCTGAAAGAAATTGGAAAAGCTAAATTTGACGTACTTTGGCTGTCGAGATGTCTTGTGTCAACTTAAGATTGTGTCTAAAAATTTTGAATACGCGATTCAAAAAGAAATATAGTGATAATAATAGTTAACAGAGATGAAACAAATCAACATTTTTTTACATTCTCATCAGGCACCCATCTCTAATCGAAACTGATTGCAAAGAAAAAACCCACATTTGAAAAGACTTTCGTTTCTATCGGATCTACTTCCAGAAGCTTCTGGAACTTTACTGATGCTCTCTTTTATTTTTTTCACTTGGTTCTTCCTTCTTGATTGTTTCAATTCTATTCAGTAGTAGAGACTAGCTGTAGAAAGGTAGGAAAGTAAGTGGAAGGCCAATTTAAGTGTAAGCCAGTTTAGGATAGGAAATGTGGTGAATTCCCAAGGAAATTAAAGGAAAGAAGTCAATGTATTTAAACTTTTGCTTTCAAGTAAATACTTAAGAAAAGTATAGATGTTTTTTTTAAATATTCGCAAAATGAAGCATTTTAGGAAGAAATTTTAACTTGTTTGTTTGTAAATGCATTGTGTTTGAATTTTCTAAAAATATCAGTCTGTAAAAATGGGTACTTACGTACTAACGCCACCGCAACTACATATTTGGCCTTAAAAATACCTTATAATCTAACCTAATAATTTAATAATAATTATAAAACCTTATAATTTTATCTTATGAATATATCTTATAATCTAAATTAAAACCGCCAAATCTGTAGCTGCGGTGGCGTAAAAATGTAAGAACCTAAAAATGTATAGCGAGTAGCTCTTCAATTTTCTTAGAAATTGCTTTGGTTTGAAAAAAAAAAGCTAGAAATTTCCAAAACATATCAAGCTAATTAAAAATGGGTATTTACGTATTGTACCGTAACAAATGATAAATGTAGAAAACAAATATATTAGCGGAATACTTAGAAATATTGCGTGCAGATATCATAACTTGTACTTTCTGAAGAAGATTATAATTTTTAATCGCTCGGTTTTACTTTTTTACATTTTATCACTTTATATTATTTGATAGAAACATTTTTTGGTAAAAAAGTGGATCTTAACCTAAACCATCCAAGAACTTGAAGAAAACTTTTAAAAAAGACAAGTACAATAGAATTAGAGAGTTAAACGAATTTATTATCACCCTATATCAAGCTTTTTGGCACGTTTTCAACATTTTTAAAACAAAATTCCAAACTAAAAGTTATACTTTTTCATCTTTCGAATAAGTAACTAACGTTAGCTGAATTTCAGCGTATTATTTTTAAAAGAAACTATTTACACATTTTAGTCGTGATTCTTCATGGTTGAACTATCACAAATTAAACATTTCTGTAACAAAAAAATACAAGCGATATAAATAAAGATTGTTAAGCTGTCGGAGGAAATTTTTTTAGGTAAAAAAATATTGTCTGTAATGTTTTCATTCATAAGATTTTTTCTACATAAAATGGATCTTACAATATTAAAAGACCTCCTTTTATCATCGCTTAGGGGATTTTGTAAGAAGAAAAAGATTCTAACAACCGTTTTGTTGGAATCAAGAATTCATGGAAATATCGTAAAAATAAGAAAATTTGTATGGATAGCAGATTTATGCTAATTAAATGAATACATATAAATATAAATGTTTCTCTTCATATTGCAAAAAAGGAAAAGAAAAATCATTATATTATTCAGTTTCGTCAATTTTTCAGTCTGGAAAGAATATTCTTATAATTACATTGGTAAAAAAATATTAATTCAGTTTGTGGACAATTTATAGTAAATTGATTTAAGTATATTATAAATTGAATTAAATATGCTCTACGGATAGAAAACTACTATTATTCCGTTAAAAATAAGAACAACGATTTTTTGAATAGTTATTACTTTGTTAATAGAGGAGAAAAACTATTGTAAAAACATTTCATTTGTAGGGTTGGAAAAAATACTTTACTTCGAAGAAAAATTACGAATAAAGGATTTGGAATAAGGTAAATGTGGGAAAAGTGGACACTAGGGTGTATCGAAAAAAACTCTTTTTTTATTTTGATGATGCCTTAGTGCGGAAAAGTTGTCTAAGGTGTCAGAGAGTACCTGTGAATTTTTTCAGAATTTTCGGATAATATCTTGAGGTGCCGCCAAGGCCCTGAAGGTCCCTATGTTAATCCAATGGAGCGCGCAAGCCAAATTGGTTTTTCACCCCTCATTTCTACCCTAATCACACGACGAATGTCTTCACTCGAGTTATGGACCCTATATGATCTAGGCTATCCGACAAAACTTGAATAATAGCCTAAATCCCTTTATTACGTTTTTTTGTATGCTCCAATTTCTCGTATTTTCTCGTTCAAATCAGAGCCCACAATCAACATAATATAGAGATTTAGGCTATTATTCAAGTTTTGTCGGATAGCCTAGATCATATAGGGTCCATAACTCGAGTGAAGACATTCGTCGTGTGATTAGGGTAGAAATGTGGGGCGAAAAACCAATTTGGCTTGCGCGCTCCATTGGATTAACATAGGGACCTTCAGGGCCTTGGCGGCACCTCAAGATATTATCCGAAAATTCTGAAAAAATTCACAGGTACTCTCTGACACCTTAGACAACTTTTCCGCACTAAGGCATCATCAAAATAAAAAAAAAAGTTTTTTTCGATACACCCTAGTGGACACTGTACCAATAGTCCACATGGCTGATTGATTTTAAATAGAACGAGTCAGAGGCATCAAACAGCGTCAAAATTTATAGACATAGTAGATTGTACAATCAGGTAAGCTGGTAAATTACCGTCGATACCACAGATCAGCATGGGAAGGATATTAAATATTTGAAAATAACAACATCGGCAGAGACTGAAAGTTGATTTGGCTTATTGAATCGCGTAAGGAAATGGGTATGTCGGAACTGATTTTTTTGTATTTATTACCGTTTGATTGACTTTTAAATTAATATTAAGATAAAGAAGAGTGTATAAAATGATAATGAATAATTTTTTTTTATTTTGACTTTACGAGGATTTATGGGGGTGGCCACTTTACCAACACATAATCTTAGACTTTTCAATAGTGGCCACAGCAATGGCTTCTAATAGAAACTTAAATAATATTTAATTTGAATCAGTTTTTCTTCAGAAACTGTTGACTGTGATTTAAAATGAGTGTTGAATAAATTTGGTTTCATTCTGGCTTCTGGAACCAATGTTTCTAAAACATTGAATCACATGCTAAATTCCTCAAAAAACAGCTACAGCGTAGGCTTTGGGCAGAAAACTATAAAGTATTTTTTAAATAAATCTAATTTGATTGGATCTAATATACATTTCGTTGGAAAGGAAGATTTAATTAGAACTAAACGACAATACCATAAAAACCCCTCAATTTCATGCATAAACCTCATACAGGCAGAAAAAGAGAGGTGTCCACTATAGATGCAAGAGGTGTCCACCATAGAAACAAAAGCTACGTGTATGTAGCCACTATAGATGTAATTTGGTGTACTATTTAAAAATTAAATAAAAATACTTTACCCAATCTAATTAAAACTTTTAATGGTAAAATCGAAAGAAGATCCAATTAACCTAAAAATAGGATGATAACCGTTCCAAGCAAATAGGTTGGTAGTTATAAAGAATTTAAGCAAACATTTTCCTTAAAGTGTCCACTATACCCACATTTATCTTATATTCCATTTCATAAAAAAAATGGTAAATCTTTTCATCATAAAAAATATTATATTTAATCAACCAATTACCTGTACGGTAAATTGACGACAATTGAAAAACATAAGATCCTACAATAAAGAAAAATAATAAAAAAATTATTATAAATTTAAAAAAATTACTTTTTTAGTGGTGATCAATGATCATTATCAAGCAACAATCCAATGGACTCCATTATTCCACACCATTTAATTTCTACATCACTCTCATAAAAAAACCCCCCATCAATGCATCTCCACAAAGTATTCTTAAACGAAACCCATCCCCAAAACTACTCCAGAAACCTCAGCAATTAAGCACAAACACCCCAACAAAAAACATTTAAACTCAGCCGAACCTTTACCCCAGCTCATTAACGGAAAGGAAATGATCTGGTTTTATAATTAAATACTGAAATGAAATAGCCCCGCGTTACCATACAGCATGTCATTATTAACCCAAGAATAATAATCCACGAAAAGCCATTAATTTCGCTCATAAAGCCTCGAACGCTACCCATTAAAAGCAAGGGAGAAAGTAGACTTTTTTAATTAATGCCGGTGCTTTAATTTTTGATAGCGCCCTTGTCTGTTTTGTTTTTTTATTGCTTTTCTCTTTAATCGCTGGTGTGCAGTATTGTGTTAATGTTAATTTCGGACTGGTTAATTGGAGTATTTTGGTGTTTGAAAGGGGGGTACTTGTTGGACCGTGGCTAGTTTCATGGTTTGATGCGAATTGGGGTTGAAAGGAAGGGATTTTATTTCGTTTGAAGGTCACTTTTTGAAAAGACCGTTTGTAATTAATGCTAAATGAGTAAAATTGATGATTAAATTTGGTATTTTGTCAGAAACAATGATTATCGAGACCGAGAGAATCATTAGTTGTCAGATGGACTGTGATACCATTCAATTCGGGTTAGAATATTTGGAATCAATTGTTTTTGGCATCAAAACGCATTACCGAAAGTATTTTTTTTCTTTAATTTGCATTTTTAAATAGCTACTATACATAAAATTTTACCTCAATATATTAGTTATTGTCAATATGCAAATTATGTTTAAAGGGAACAATCAGAATATAGTGATTATTTGTATTTTATATTTTGGCATCGTTCATGTAGAACTTTCTAGAACATTCTTTTTAGTTTATAAATATGTGTTTGTTGTTCCCGATGTTCTCATTAATTATGATCTAAATCAATTATATTAGATTTTACTCTTCTGGTTCTTTATTTTTAAAGCAATCTGTATTAGTTCTACTTATAATTATTGATTATTGATCGTTAATACTCTTTTAAAATGTAACATCTTAGTGTCACGTTAAATGTAAATTTTGAAAGCTTTAACAAGATTATTGGTATTCTAACGTAAATTATTTTGGGATTCCAATAATTAACATATAAATATACGTGAATCACACCACAAATTAGCTAAATTTCATCTTAAAATGTCAACCGAAGGAAAATGTGAGTCACTACACAGATTTCACCAAGAGCAGGAAATATATCATAAAATAAATTAAATTCAGTAGTTTGCAAAAACCAACCATCAGCAAAAGGTAAAACAAATTTAGTTCAAGAGCAATCCTTCAGTTGCAAATTTAGGGCCATATTCAGATCTTCGCCGACGGCGAAAAAGTTGAGCTAAATAGTTGAAACGGTATTTAGATTGACTTTTTCTCGACTCACTTTTTCGAAATCGCTGACGGCGAAATTACCGACTTTCTCTTCTCTCATTGGCTGAAACTGCGCTGAAACCTTGGAAACAGTTTGTTTACATTCTTCATTTGGTTGTACTTCGTAACAAAAATCGGGTGTCCATCTTTAGGGAAATTTGCATGCTTTGATTAGTAAGATGTAGAGTCATTAATGTCTGGATTGATATATTAAAATATTTGATAAATTTAACAAGAATGAGAGAGCACAGAAGAAAAATGGCACAGCTGAGATAAGAGTCGACCATGCCAAACCAACACTCCTTGCCCTGCTTCAGCTTACTCCCGATAGCAAAGAAAAATTTGAGGTATGTAAATCGTTTTTTTATTTAATTTTCTCTTTATGGAATCTCAGAATTGGTAAATGTTTGTGTATTCAATATTTCGGATCAATTAGGTTATGTTCCGTTAAATATCGCCAAGTTTGTTTTGGTATCAAATATTAGAAACATAGCTTCAACTATTACTAATCTTAATAGGATAAAAATGTTCATTTAGTATAAAATGGAATAATTTATAATGTTTTTAATGTTTCACAAATCGACGTGGCAAATTTCTTTTTGAATTGTTATATTTTAAGATTAAGAATTCTGAATAGACTCGGAAGTCCAATTCAAGATTTGAATTAAGAAGAAGGATGTGTTCAGTACTTTTTTTTATTCAGAGAAAGTTATAAATGGAAAGCTATAAAATAGATATATTTAAATGTTTATTTCAGTTGTAATAATATAAGAAATAGTTTGTGTTTTAAATTCATGAAAGATATCATTTTTGCACAGAATACATTAGTTATTACTTGCAATTCTTGATTTTTTTATGTACAGCTTATAGCATTTTTTTGCATTGGAATATCACATATTTAAAGAATTCCTATTCTATCGCTTTCCATTAAACTAGCTTCCTTCAGCAAAAAAGTGTTTTTTCATTTTAGGATAGTATTAATTAAATTAAGAAGATTACACCAAGATCCAATCATTGAATGCGAATATAAACATTTCAAAATAGTACTATAATTAAATAAAAATCAATTATGCTGTTAAATAATTTTTTCTTTTAAGTACTTAATATTTTCATTTTATGTTTACATGCAAATATAATTTTTTTCCAGTTCAACTAAAATGCTGTTTTCTGTGAATCCAGAAAGAAGTATTGAAAAGGGAAAATTATAAAAGTTTAAAAGGATGAAACTTCTATATAAACTGAAAGTTATCTTTTAAAAAATATTTGATAAATAGTAATGGAAATTAATCAATAATTCATTTAAATTGTTTTCAGGTATAGTTATTGTATTTGATAATTTATGAAAAAAATTTCCTCCTGTGAACAGTGACAATCCATACTCAATTAACCAAACAGAATCATTATTGAGAAAAGAGTTGTATAAATGTTGGAACAAATTGGTGTAGTGCTTACTTTTTTTGTTGATAATAAATAATATTTTTTGTGATTAGAGGAGTTTTTATATTTTTAAGATTTAGTTCATATAATATACTTTGAAATTATCACAAGTTACACTTTAGTCTAACTGGAGTAATAAAAATTTTTTTGTAAATTCTGCCTCATTCTTTCTTACATGTTGTACTAATAAATTTCAATTTAATACAGAGTAACTGCAATAGTTTACACATTTAACTGTAAAAAAATAATTTTTGCTCCATTGAGCGGAAAATTCTCCAACAAATTAAGTATGCAGTTTAAAATATAATAAGTTGAAGAATATTTAATACAAAATTCCTAAACTTTTATTGAATCTATCGTAAAAATAAAAAAGGGAACTTTCAAATATTGTGTAGAAATGAAAATAGTATAAGTACTTATTTATTTTGTTTTATAAGCTTGCAAAGTTTCAGTTTATAGATTTAAAAAGTGCAGCTAAAATTGGGAAATGATAATTAAGGATTAGTTTACTGTACCAATAAGGTGAGTATTATACTAAACTCTTATCAACCAGAATTATGAATTATAGTTCCTACTTCCTAACATCTTGTATTATATTGAATTTAATGAGTAATTAATTCCTTTGATGAAAAGATATTTCCATGTAATCATACTTTATGAAATAACTTTTTTCTATTGAATTTTTGTTTTCTACCCCAGCTATTATCTCTCTTTTTCATAACCATTCTTTCAAAATCATGCAAGAATGAATTTCCAAAACATACTTGGAATTAAATTTGGGAAATGAAGCATTACTGTTATGAGTTACAAGAATTACTTGGTTATGCTCCTTTAAAAGGTGCAAAGCTTGTAGAAATAAGAAAAGATGAAATATTTTCTTTTTCTTTTATTGTTTTTATCAACTCTTTAATATGTGCGCTCAGCTAAAAGCTTCAGCTTGGTTTCTAGTTCACTCAAACAACACAAACAAGCGACTTGCAGTGCAGATTGAGTTTGTTTACACTTTTGGGAACATGTGAATGTATCAGTGATGTTTTCCCGCCTTTTTAGAGAGGGATTTTATTGGTCGCTAAGCGTTTCACGTCAACAACACAACTAACCAATGAGCTGAATCTCCGAGATTTCCGCGTCTTTTCGGAAGAAGATCTGAATACGGTGAAAAAGTTCAAGGCGAAATAGATATTTCGAAATCGCCTCAACTATTTAGCTGAACTTTTTCGCCGTCGGCGAAGATCTGAATATGGCCCTTAAGATTCAAGTTTAGCGCATTTGTATTGGGGACGAAGCATCGTATTTGCCTCCGTTAAAACATAATAAAGCATATTTTAGTAAAACTATAAAATTAAGAGTAATTAAATATTTTCTCTTTGAAAAATTTCTGCATCGCATTTAAATTCAAACTTTTTTAGAAACACGAAATATAAGGGAATATTTACGATTTTCGGATATCCAGAAATGCTATTTCGATACAGGTGCTAGCAAACAAAGCTATGCATTAAAGGAAATCAATATGCATTAGTGGTTTACCATTAAAACCATCCCAAAAAATATTTTTTACTTTATTTTTTTATCCAAGGTGAATTGAATTACCATAAAATAAATGAACAATGTAATCTTTTCAATAGACGAATATTTGTTCAAAATTTAGAAAAATATATTTAGATTGAAAAACGTTATTTAAATATTCTGGATCTTATTTTCTAAAGCAATTTATAGAAAATTTAATTTATAGAAGATTAACCTATCCCTCTATTTCTAATTTATGTATCTATAAATACTTAATGTAGTATTAAGACAAAATTATAATATAAAATTTATAAGTAATTTTTAAAATAAAATTACTGACAAAATTATATTAAACTTATCAGTAATTTTTAAAATTAATTTGATGTTGTTTTGAATTTATAAGTTACTGTATTCAATATTTACTTTCAAAAAATAATTTTATCCGTTCTAGACTATTAAACTCACCGTTATGTATTTTTTTTATTACTGAAAATCAAAGTCAATTGCAATATCTAGTTTTCTCAATAAAATAGAATGTTTAAATATATCTTAGAAAAAATTCGTACATAAATATCGTTCCATATAAAATTTAGAATTCAAATAAAATCTAGATTTAAGGCCAAAAGAAAATATCCGATTCTTTATCGCTTTTAAAGCCGATTTATATATAGTAATCTTGGCATAAAGGGCAAAACAAAGCCTTTAGGGGAAAGTTTCGCTGATGCTTTCTGGGAATGAAATCATTTTAGTATTGTATACAGACTCAGTTTTTTGGAAAATGTCCCAACAATTCAATTTCACTTCCGGATTGACTATTTATAATTTTTTTCGAACTCTTTTTATAGTTTATGCAGTTTGTAGTTTGATACTTTGAATAACTGAACAAAATCAGAAATAAAAATTTCTGGTGTATTAGTATAATATAATTTTACTGTCGTTTATAACAATTAAAATATTCTTATTAAACCATAGTTTTAACATTTTTATAAAAGATCAGGGTTTTTGAGTAATTTTCGAGGTATGCCAAACCGAAGCTTTTCTATAATTGAGGTGTTTGGGTCAACAATGAGCTAACTTCAATGCAAAATTGTTGGAGTTAGTTCATTGTTGCTGCAAACATATCAATAACCTTTCTTTAGTTATTTATGTAACAAATGGTAATGTAGTTTTAATACTCAGATACCTGGTTTTTACTAAAAAATGTATCTATATTTATCTCATCTCACTTTCTAAAAAAAAAGTTTTTGGTCAACGGTTTCCAGAGAAAAACTTTTTAATAACTGATCCGTATAACACATTTTATGCATCAACTCTTCGGATTCTTTTGAGGATGTGCAATAATTGCACATCCTCAAAAGAATTATTAAGAATTAAAAGAATTAAAAAGAATTAGAAATTCGAATGACATTGTCATTCGAATTTCTAATAAAAATTTCGATTTTAAAATATTTCCATTTTTTTAGATTACAAATAAGTTCCAAGTTACAAAGCAAGTAGAGTCAAGCAACTTATTTTATACGTCCAATCGCAACAACCAGTTGACGCTATATTTAATGATGAAATATATTTTTCAAGTTTTAAATGTGTTCTTTAGAGTAATTTCCAAATTGAATATCATTCAAAGACTGGTAAATGTAGTATTTTAAAAACTTACATGTATGATATTTCATACTAAAATTTCACACATTTTGTCTGATATTTATAATTTTTAGTTTGTAATAGAAATCAATAGGTTTCATTTAGGTTTTGTCTCCTAAAATTTTCAGTGGACTTAAAGGTATTGTATAACAAGTCCAGGTTGAAACATCAATGATAAAACACTAGGTATGCTACTAACAAGTTACTAGGTAAATATTAAATTTAAATGATTCCTTGGTGTATACGTTTTTTTGGTGTATTAACAATAGTTATTTGTTAACTTGCTGGATATTTTAAAGGAAAAATTTTTTATTTAATTATTGATAAGTTAGAACCAATAAATAATTCTAACTTTTAAGAGAGTTATTCATAGAGATGGTGACGTATTTTTGGAAAGCTGGTTGACGTTTCTTCTGCTTATTGTTTTTACGAATAAGTAAGTTTAGTGAGCAGATTTTTTCGTGAGGATTGTGAAGCGTTCCGAAAGGTCCTGCGTAAGGATCCTACGAAGCTTGGTGAGCAATGGCGAGCAGGGGGTGGCAGCTCCCTAGTTTTAGAAATAAAACTTCAACCTTAACCTTTGCAATTACCGACTTATTATTGCTTATACCTATGTTATAATTCAGCTATTACCAAAGGATTTAAGTTATTTTTATCAACCAAAATTAACGACATAAAGTATAAACCAATATTATATTTAAAATCCAGATAGTTACATTGACAACTAAATATTGCTTTTATTTCAATGGATGCTTTTAAAACGTTATAAAAGCACAATGGAACATTCTGTGTATGGAACATTATTACTTCTTACGGTTTATTATTAGGTATCGATGGACTCTCTCTTTTTTGAGGTTAGTTACGTTGTTACAAACTGTTTAAATATTTTAAATATTAACCTTACTCAATATATCTCCAGTTTATCAGATTTAATGCATAATGAGGTATTCTCACGTTTTGAGATTAAATTTTATTAAAATAGTTGATAAAAATCCATGAAAAATGACGTTTACATCAAGTATTTCCGTAGCCTTGTTTCTGAGATATAAATTTTTGAAATTTCGTTTTTTGTTTGGGGCGAAAACACTTTCGAATCCCAAATCATGCGCTGTGAGGTCACATCCAATAGAAGCCCGTTTTCTGATCACGTGACTTTTCTGACGTTTTGGCAAAAATAAATTGAATTTTAAATTATTTAAAACACATTTTTGAACTTAAAAATAAAAAATTTGGGAGTTTTAGACCATAATTTATCGAAAAAGTATAAAATTAAGCAAATCCCTCACTCATGCAAATCCCTCATTGTATCTCAAAGTTAAGCTTTAAAATAATTTTAATCAATTTATTAAAAATCATCTTTATGCTATCGCAATTTTTTCTACATTAAATATGCTTTATTTACAAAATGGCATTATAATCTTCCAATGAAAGAACCTAAAACAAGAATTTACTTAACGTTTTCTTTAAAAGAATAACCATAAAACTGAGAAGATATTTTATTAAATAATGCGGAAGGTTTTTATTTCTGGAATGTTAAAATTAAGTTACTTTCCTTTTAAATTAAAATACGAAGGAATTTAATTTAAGAACATATTTATGTTTTTACTCGGTATTTTTTTTTACTTTGGCATTAAAGTAATAAAGTAAAAAGTTTATTGCTTTTAGTTTTTGAATCATGGATTGTAAAAGTATCAAGATAACATTGAAGCAAATTTGGTATAAAAGTGTGCTCAGTTGTGTGTTTTTATGTGAGATATATACAGGGTGTCCCACGAGAAGTGGCCCAACCCCATTAACTTTTGAACCCCTACAGATATAGTCATGAAAGTGGGGTCTATGTATAGTAAAAGACCATGCTCTATCTGATGAGATAATTTTCAACGCCCTCTAGCGGAAAATTTAGGAGTTATAATATGTATTTTAAAAACTATGTGAGGTATGTGAAAAAAGTCAATGACTATGTTGTAGAGCAGCATCGATTTAGTACGAAAAGACACCTTAAGCAGAAAAATATCTTGAATAAAACCCCTTAAACGTACGCTCAATTAGGTTGAAATTACGTAGATTTTACTTCTTAAAACGCTCCTCACAAGGCAAAAATGAGAAATTTTTATTTTTATGACTTAAGTAAATGACTAAAAGTATTATTAGTTCATTAAATTCAAAATTTCTCATTTTTGCCTCGTGAGGAGCGTTTTAAAACGTAAAATCTACGTAAATTCAAGCTAATTGAGCGTGCTTTTTAGGGGTTTTATTCAAGATATTTTTCTGCTAAAGGTGTCTTTTCCTACTGAATCGATGCTGCTCTACAACATAGTCATTGACTTTTTTCACATACCTCACATAGTTTTCAAAATAAAAATTATAACTCGTAAAGTTTCCGCTAGAGGGCGTTGAAACTTATCTCATCAGATGGAGCATAATCACTTTACTATACCTAGACCCCACTTTTATGACTATATCTGTAGGGGATCAAAAGTTAAAGGGAAGGGGTTGGGCCACTTCTCGTGGGACACCCTGTATATATATAATAACTGTTTATTTCTTACCTCTTTGTTTTTAACTTTAAAAAGAAAATGGCAAGATTTCACAATTTGCACCCATTACCAAAAATGATACCATCATAAAAAGTGGAACTTTTTACTTGATAAAACCTTACTAATCACCACTACTTTAGATCAAAAAAGTTTTATAAAATAATTCGCATAACCATTAATATTCGACCTCGCAAATTGGGATTTCAATTTTAATAATAATTATCCTAGGGTAGTTGTTATTGTAATAACATTATCACCTAATCACACCCAGATCATGTATAAGACTTATTAACGGAAAAAAGTCAAAGACGAGAAGAGTTGAGTAAAAATTCCTCCAGATAAGACAGACCCAAGCAGTCGAAGATACAACGAGCTGAAGCCTAGGGTTGGTGGCATTTCATTTTGGTTATAGAGGGAAAATACCGTAAAATGGGGATAACTTTGGCTATTCAAAAATGATAAATAACAGTGGTAATCATTATTTCACATCAGGGGTTAGTCCTTGAATAAGATAAGTGATACCCACTCTTCTCCAGTCCTTTTTGTTAAACAATCCTTCCAACTTGAAAAATATTACCCTCAATATTTAAAGTTACCCCAGTTTGTCACTACTCAAAACCATTAACGCGTAACGCAGCTATTTACAACCAAGGTTTAAAATTGATAATTACAGCGACGGAGAAAAAACTCAATATCAGGGCTTGTTCATAAACTCGCACTCGTTCAACGCGTTGCACTAAGTTCTCCAACTATGCGTTCAAAAAGTATTGCAGTTTTTTCCGTGCGGTTAACTGGCCGTTCAAAAACTCAAGTGCACTGGAAAAAGTGCGGAACTCAACGCACCGAGAATTTTCCAAGTGTTGTTCAGTGCACGAAAACGTAAACATCGCGACTCTAAAGGGCTCGTTCATAAACTCGCACTCGTTCAACGCGCTGCACTCAGTTCTCCAACTGTGCGTTCAAAAATTATTGCAATTTCTTCCGCGTGGATAACCGGACGTTCAAAAACTCAACTGAACTGTTATTGTGAACTGAAAGAAGTTTGAGTGTTCATATTGCAAGTGCTCAATGCAATGGGTTTTTTTCGGGTCACGTGACCAGCCTATTTTTCAATGCCCACATAAAAGTGTGTGAATTTTTGAACAAGCCCTCAGATCGAAATTTTTATTTGCCACTTCTAAATAGCCCGATTTTTACGATTTTACTCAAATTTTAACCCTACAATGCATGATTTTTTAAATTCACTTGAAAATCATTTATGTGTCTTCTATTATGGTGTAAATTAGTAAAAAAATACTAAAAAAATTAATTTAATTTTTTCTACTTTTAATTGACAAAAAACTTTGTCCTTGTGAAATTAATTTGTGTCCCTTGTGAAATTAATTGTGTAGTGAAATAAAACCAAATGCTCTAAAAATATAAAAAACAACTTATCTTTTCAAAACAATTTATTTTCAAGCTGGAAAATTTTTTTATTTTAATTTATATGGTCCTTTTATTTTGGCGTTTTCTGTGTCTTGACTTTCGTCTCACTAGCTACTAACAAATGTCTCAAAATAGTACGCCTGCTGCCATTTACTGGCAATCTAAAGTGCTATAACAATGAAATGTTATATTGATTGTACTCATTGAATGGTGTTGTCGTTTGGAAATGGAAGTTCGAGTAGAAAACGGGGAAAAATGTCGTGTTGCCAAATGGCAACAGTATGCACTGTAGGGTTAATAACTAAAGCAGGTTTTGGCAATCAAGTGTAATCATTATATTCAAATCCTGTTTACAACCAATACAAACTGACACACGTGCCGTGTTCCCTAACATGGTATACACAAGTCCCCTCGCATTTACGACTGTGTGCACTGCAGAGTATTACTATCAATGGGTATGCGGGTGTCCAGGATTCTAATCGAACCCGGTGCCCTTGTTAAGCTTCTATCTATCAACACTTGTAGCGTAGTGAGAGATGTTACAGCACTGACTAATTACCGGATCTCTTGTGTTGAGTGGCTGTACTGTAGTTTACTGTAGGGTTGGCTATACAAGGTGTTGTAATTACGGTAAGGAATGCTTGTAGCTCACGAAAGTAATAAATATTTACAAGTGAATTAATGATTATTTTCGGAGTTCAACCATGTCCCTCAAAATTAATCATTACTTTCAACCTTCCAGTAGACGCGCTTTTTTTTAAAAGAGAAAGAAAAGAACGCCTTATATCCTATAATACAACATTGGAAATGTATATTTTCAACCATACAAGTTTTGAAACTAAGCTTTAATCAGTTTGGTTAAAATGAGTAGGGGAGAGTGGGGCAGGTTTCAACAGTTTCGTTTTCGATTAAAATCGTTTTCTCGTTAGTTATGCGGTTGATTGAAATGTCATCTGGTGTTAAATAATGTTCTTTATCATGAGAACATGTGTTTCTACCATTTTACCATTAAGATTTTTTTAATCGAGTAAAGTTGATTTTGACGTCTCAAAGTAACTTTTTGATTTCTTTGAAAAAATCCCTTTTTATTAATTTAGGGGAGTGATTTTTACATATATTATTAATTAAAGTCTTCTGCTTCAATGTATACCATTTCAAACGCGGATATCTTTATTCTTAAGGTTATGAGAGGTCTTAAACAGTGAGGACCAAAGGTGGGGCAGGTTTCAACAAATGCGTTTTTCTTGGTATATTGAGCTTTCGCAATGTTTTTTCTTGAAGTAAACTCTTTTTAATTATTTATATAACAAATAATAGTATTTTATTATGTTCAATAATTTATTTTTAACGAAAAAACAGCTGAAATTGGTTTAAATTATTTACATTAAAATACATACAATTTTTTACATACAATATAAGTTAAGGCTACTATATGAGTCTTAAAAACAATTTTTATGCATTTAGTAAATATAAGCTTCGATTTAAATAAAACTTTTTATTTTATAATTCTCTCGGATGATTAGTAACAAGCAAAATTTTAAATAAATTAAAAGAGGTTAAAAAAATAAAATATTTGAAAAATTCTGATCGAAAAATACTCGAATTAACAACATATTTTTGTAATACTGCTCAAAAGAACTTTTAAATGAAAAAATAAACACACCTTTTTGAGTCAAAAAACAGAAAAACATCAAAATTTGGAAAAAAATTTTTAGAATTTTTACTCTAAACTAGTAAAATATCTTTATATTATAATGTATATTTCAATGTATTAAAAGTTAAATCAGTTGAGACTTTTATAACTTAGAAATTAACCCGCTATTGAAACCTTCCCCATCCGGTTGCCAGATTTTAACAGAAGAGAACCTTTTTTAAAACGCAATTTTGGACTACTTAATTTTCTCTGAGAAATGGGGCAAAATTACACAATATGTCCGAAAGTCCACGGTAGGCTATGCAAGTGAAAGTTTTAGGATGCGTCAAATTGTAAGTTCACAAAAAAAATCGAAAACTGTGGAAAGGTGCCCCACCTTTCCCCTACGCTTTACTTAAATATCTGTGAACCAATACAATGATCAAATCCAACCCCTAAGTATCTCCCACATACGCGTGCACACTGGAAGGTAAATCGAAACGAATTAAACTCAAAATCTGATCATTAGTTTAATGCCTTAAATCAGGCTCGATTTTTACGATTTTACTCAAATTTTAATCATTTAACCCTGTTTATCCTGACGGTACTTATAAGTACCGCTTTGTTCAAACACCTATAGATTCGTAATCTGACCGTTTTTCCTGAAGGAACTCAAAATGACTCGAAGAGTGCAATCATATATCTTTCTTCTTTGCATTGTAGCGATTTTTTTTGTTTGGCGCGCAGCATTCGAAAGCCATTTTGAAGTACAGTTTATGCACGTGTTGTTGTTTTGAGTAATTTAGTGGTTTATTACCGGTTATTTGGAACCATAATTTTTTATTATCTTCTATACTCTACAGGTAAGCATTCCCAATACTTTATTTAAAATTAACGATTTTATTTTCTGCCATAGGGTAAAAAAATTTTCTATTACTCAAAAGTACCGCCAGAATACGAGAGTAATTTTTTTTGGTAAGGGTAAATTCGGACATATAGTTGTATTTGAATGCATAAAAATTACTTAAAATGGGAGACAAAATAAAGAAGATGATTTTTACCCCATATAAAACTTAATGTTGGTAATTATTATTTGATTTTGATTTTTGTTAGCAGTAATTGTTAGGTGGTTCTTGAAATGTTGTGATGTTTAGTGTCCCCCTTTTTTTAATTATATTTCAATGTATAAATATTATTTCAAATGGGGGACAAAATAAAAGGGAGTATTTTTACCCCATTGAAAACCTAATGTTGATAATTATTGTTTAATCAAGTAAAGTACAATCCAAACCTCATTCAAAATGTTCATTTTGTAACATATTTCTCTGCTGCAATAAAAAAAAAGAACTGTTTTCATGATTATCACCTCAAATAGTTTAAATAAAAATATGTGTGATTAAAATTTTTTGTCCTTGCATATTACTCATATTCTTGACGTACTTCTAAGTACCAGCTGCATAATTAATCACTAAAACACTTTAAAAATTATTTTCTTCTTTCCTATGGTTATTACTCACTAAAACTATTTAATGACGCAAAAGTTCAATTAAAAACTTGATGGTAAGTTAATTCAGGATATAAAGGGTTAAGCTGGTTTTGGCGATAAATGTGATCATCAAATTCAAACCCTGCCTACTCATAAAAATGAAGAATTTCAACCACCATTCAAGCAACAACCAAAAAAATTCTTATATCATTCCAACCTCTTGTAGCACATCACCCCAAAACTAAATTTTCTATATCCCATTTCAAATCCGGGAAAAAAAGCCACCCGATTCTTGCAATTCAAATATCTGGCTCCCCATTTGCGTGAAAGACCCAGAGCAAATAACGAGAGCTGAAACAGATTTTCACAATAGGCTTCAGCAATAGCTTTTTGTTCACACAAGGTGGCGTAGTAAGCAGGCTATGAATAATGCAGTGGAGTTGTCATATAGTGGGATCTGGTGGGCTGCAGACGCGGATGAATTTTTTGCAGGATCTTGCAGGATGGGTTGTATGTTTTTTTTTGTGCGGGGAGGTACTATATCAACCATTTCTTTGAAGGTAACAAACTAAGAAAACGGTGAAAAATTATGTTTACATATATTTGCTAGACATTGGCTAATCGAAGTAATCTGACTAAAAATTGGTCAAAATGTAATAAGTTTACTTAAATAATAACAAAGTTTGCGTTACCATTTTGTCGTATCTTAATTCTAAGCATAAATGTCATACAATTCAATGTAAAGGATCAAAATAGTGAACAAATTCATCAACAGAATATTCCATAAAATATTAAAATGAATCGCTATAACCCAAAAATAATTATAAAGACTTATTCAAAGGAAGAGACGTATTCAAAGGTAAAGACGTATTCATTTATTAAGAAAGTTAAACTATGAGAATGTCAAGAAATATGCTATACTATCGATTTTATCACACAAAAGGAAACAAATCGACCTTTTTTGTAAAAATAATTAAAAAATTTTTTTTGATACTGTATAAAATCTTTGATTGAGTATAAAATCTAATGAAATTATTTTAATGACTGTAGAAATGTTAATCTTAACATTTGTTGAATATGATTAAATAAGCAAAAAAATTAAATTAGCAATTTATAACGATTTTCATAGAGTAACTTATTTGTTCTAAATTTAACAATAGATACTAAACAAAAGTAAATTTAACAGTGTATAAAAAGACCTTTTTATTAATTTCAAATGATATAATGATTAATATAATGGGTAGTGACACAAAATTAGTCAGAATAAATAAGATTAGTAAAAATATTAATTAGAATAAATAAGGGAATTATAACGCGTAGTTTCATTATTAGATAAAAACCTGAAAAACTCTACACGCAATGAATATTTTGGAGATTTTCGTTAACATAATCTGGAAAAATAAGATTAAAAAAATTAATTCGTTTTTTGAAGAAAACAAGTTTTCATTAATATCAAATTAATGTATCACATAAAATAGAAAAATGATAACAAAATAACTGATTTATTTTTGCTAGTTTTACCATAGTGGAACATTAAAAAATTCAATTTAATAATGGTACGAAATTCACATGGTTTAATTAATGAATGTAATTTATGCACGTTTTAACATTGCAGAACTACCGACCAGTAGTCGTCTTAGGTCCGTATTTAATATATGCTCAAAATCTTAAAATAGAATTCAACTATTTTTCGACTTTATGCTTTCATTTATCAATCATTAAAAATTTTCATTTCATATCTGAGCTTTTAAAGTACAACTGCACACCATTATCAAGCAGATTCCTTTCTTTTTTCATTTAACGTTGGTATAACTTTTTAGGGTATAGAATCTTATCAAGCATCCTCTCATTAATTTGATATCAGTGAAAGCACTTACATGGAAAAAACCTTTTACTCATTGAAAGACTAACAAAAGGTGCTCAGTGTTTTTCTCCATAATAGCGAAAGTAAACTCATTTAGAAATGCCTTTTTTTAAAAAAGGGGAAAAGTGATAATTATTCACTGGAAGCCCGCGGATTATAATGCTTACATAAATTTCTCTTTTATTTGATTTTGATAAGAAGAAGGGCCTTGCTTTAAGAAGGGCGCAAAAAACCAACATTTTTCCCTTACCGCCACTCAACACTTAAAACAGAAAATCTCAGCTTCGCAGAAGAAAAAAACGCACTGAGCATCGGGGTTGCTAAAAAACCTCAAAGCAAAAAAAATCCGAAGAAAACGTTTAAAAGCAACTCGGTTGCCGTAGCACGAAATCGCCTCTACTTTAATTAGAGCTTCTTTCGAAATCGAGAGGCTTGATTTTTTTCCCGGAACAAAAACTAGAGGAAAAAGTGGTGAGTAACCTGCAGAAAGAAACCACCGCGTCTTGGGCGAAAACAAAAGAAGACAGATTACTTAACTGTGGAAAAGAAAATGGCGGAAACGTCAAGAGCCTTCGGAACACAAAAACGAAAAGAAGAATTCATCCCCGCAAAAAGGGGAAAAATTACTTTTGCCGCTCGGAAAATTCGGAAGGAAGCACTTAATTACTGGAAGTTCCGGGCTTCCTTTTCGAATAGAATGGGACTTGAGAGCGTTTGATCGATGGGTCCAGGCTGGAGACATGCCGTGAAACACAAATGGCGGGCATTATGGCACAATAAGTGCCGGGCCTCTCTTAACAGTGACAAACTCTAAAGAGTATACCTTGATGAGAGGATCTAGTTTTGGGACAGCAGTTTTAAATAGGGGCTTTGTGAGGGAGTTCATGAAAAGCCGGGGTCTTTTTTGTGATGTTTTACTTGTTGATGCTGAATTTATTTACTTTAGAGCAGGGTTTTTGAAATTGTAATTATAAAGACTGAAAAAACTAGGATAGAAGTTTTTATTTGCCACTTTTAAAACTCAGGAAGCGTTTTTCATCAAACACGGCCCTAATGGAAATTTTTTCGGGTGTTTCATAAACCAGTATCAAATTATACTGGATTCAGTATCATTTATACTGGTTCCAGTATCATTTATACTGGTTCCAGTATCATTTATACTGGTTCCAGTATCATTTATACTGTATCCAGTATAATTTGATACTGGTTTATGAGACACAAGAAACATTTTTCCGATAGGGGGATCATTGTATGGCAACCAGAAAAGAAAAAAACGCGCTTTTTCATCGCTGGTGATAGTAATTTTAATGATTATCTTTGATCATTATTTTCTGAGTAATATTTTTTGTTTAAATATGTTTTCTTTGACCATACTGAAATCCTAACGAAGACAACCCATTAATTCTAGAGAATAGTCAGGAAAGCTAATAATAATCAATAAAATAATTTTATTGAGAAATAGAAAGGGCATCCCATACCAAGCGTCTGGCCCCCGGCTTTTACGAAATGCGAGATTTAGCAACTACAACAATTGGGGAATAGCACCAGATTTCATACCTTGTTTTCAATTGGAGAGTTCAAGGATTATCTGTTTGTTATCAATTTAAATAAATAGTAACTATTCAGATAGAGGAAACCTTCATTATTAATCAGATTACATTGATGATTAATGGTAACTTCAAATAATCTTTAATTGACTTTCAGTGCCCTGATATATGGTATTAATATGATCATTTTGGCCACTTTAAATGCATTATAAAAACTCGACTCTCAGATTTACTGTTTTTTCCTTAAATATGCAACTAAATTAAATCGATCTGAAATAAATAAAAATTTTAAGAAAAAGTTAAGGCTTTGGAATAAACAGAAAAGAAGTAAGCAAGCAGTAAAAAAACTTTGTTTTGGCAAAAGTTTACAGTGTAAAGAATAAAAAAAGAAAGATAAATTATCTTAAATTTGAAATTTAAATAAAAAATTAGAGTGGAAAAACTGAATAAAATACCAATGAATGGACATCGATTTTTGCAAATTCAAGAGGTTACATCTGCCTATAGGGGTTAGTTATTCCACCCTCTTATAACTCATATGTAGAACAAAGATTTGATATTCTTCGGTGCACATAAAGTAGATTTGCTATTTTTGGACTTATTCCCTCCTTCCAACTTACGATTCAGTTACACCCAATATTATCTTACACGTAACGAATTCAAATTACAATACTTTCAATAAATCAACCATTTCTCACATACAGCCAAACCTTACCATCCCCCAAACAAATCAACCCAACCCAAACTTCCCAAAAAGCCCCTGAATCCACTCCTGCAGCCCCGCACATGATTTACCACGACCCAGTCCCATCCACGGGACTCTCCATCACTTCCGGCTCCCGGAGTTTCCCGGAAAAAAGAGCCTCGAACCATCCATCAAGTCCCGAAAATGACTAAAATTCAGGGTTCTGGGATTCGGGATTTTTAAGATCCCGGTGGCTCTGACTTTCCCCCGGATTATGCCCCGGTAGAGGTTTTTCGGTATGCCCGGACATAAATTTCTCCGGGTTGTGTGGGGTCATCAATCTTGTTTTGCGGGGCTTTGTTAATGTTTGAGGGTAACGATGGGGTGATTGACCGTGGTATAACCCTTTGGAGCAGATTGGGAGATCTCTGAAGTGGAGTTTGAAGTGGGTTTTTTTAAAAATCGGGTTTATTTCCTCGATAGCTTTTTTGTTCCTTGCATATTTTTAAGTTGACATTTTCAAAACTGAGTATATACTCAAATATGAGTATGTCATACTGGCTCAGGAACAAATTTACTCAAGTTTAAAACATGAATATAATTCCTAAAAAAAATCAGATACTCAAAAATAATACATCATGTTCTCTCTTTTGAGGCAGTGAGTGCATGGCTTTCAATTGATCCGAGATGTCGAAAATATTGTTTATAAAGTGCTTTTACTTCAAATAATATAATTAATTATGTACTCTTATTCTATTATCTCTCTATTAATGTACTCTTTATTTGTTTAAATATATGTTATCTATGTTATTTTGCTTTGCTTTGTACATTATGGATAAATAAATTATTATTATTAACAGATCATGGTGAGATTTCGGATTTTTAATTATAAATTAACCCATAGTATTATTATACTCTATTCATTTAGAATTGGCGCTTGAGAAATAGTGCTTTCCCCCACGCTAGAAGCGTAACCATAGTTACGCTCTTCTAGCAGCCAATAGTAAGCCTTCTTCGTCACTTTGAAGAGGATAGTTGCTATGGTTACCGATCGGTGGTGGGGGAAGGAAATATTTTTAAGCGCCAGTTCAAAATGAACAGAGTATAGTTCGTGTTCTAACCCTTTGGAGCAGGTCGGGAGAACTCTGAAATAGAGTTAGAAGTGTTCCTTTGAATCGCGTTTTTTTTCGATCCATTTGTTGTCTCTTTAAAGTGGGTGTGTTATTTTTGTTCTACATTTTGTTCTCTCATCGTCTATCATTTTCTCATTCACAATGCATGCCCTGATGTGATTATCGATCATTTAAATTAATTATCCATTAATATTGTTACTAAATATTATCTTTAAAGTATGTAAGTTAATAAAAGTAAAAAATAGCTTCTTCAAGGAAAGGAAATTAAATGATTTAAGCTAGCCAATGCAATTTTGGCTTAACACATACTAATAAAAAGTATCCTACTCTTACCCAATAATATTTACAATTTTACATACTTAATGTTGTTTCTATTTTAAGCCTCAAATAAGCTTTCTATTTTTCAACCCAACTCTTTCGTTGTCACTCTCTTTTCCTTATCACTTCCCTAATCCCCGTTTTCATCAGAAACATAACAAAATAACACAGTTTTCTTCATTTTATTTTCCCCATCTAATCTAAAAAAAGCGATATATTTCACCCTACATCCCAACCAAAACACTGCCATAATCTCACATCGCTACTCCAATGCTTCCATACATACTAAATAAACTTTCGCTTCACTGGACTCCGCTCGCACTTGTACCATCGTTCATTAAACACCAAGGTAGTTAAAACGCAATTATTACTATCATCATCAAAAAGACACCCACGACTCTGCGAGACGGTTGTTCATTTAACAAATGAAAACGCCTTTCTTTGAAAAGAAGCCAAAAACGCTCCATTATTTATTTCTTCCGCTGCCGGATTCGAAAGGAACATTATGTCAACTTTCATCATCCAAAAAAGAACGAATGGAGACGACGAAAAAGTCCGATGCATTTGTCGGAATAAAGTACGTTTTTGGAAAGTTTGGCACGTTACTTCATTTTTTAGACGTTGTTTTTGTTTTTGACGACATGCTTGAACACGCTTTGGTGTTTTTCGTGACGTTGTTTTAGGACGTTAATTATAATTTACATGCAGTTTGTTTCCGCTTTGATTCATTTCTTTTTGAGTTAAATGAACGTTTTTTAGTTGATTTTCCCATAAATATTGGCTTTGGCGAAACAAATCTAGTATTTAAAATAGTTTTTTTATAGATGTGGATAGGGCAAGGAAAAGGTTTTGTATTGAATCTTCTAAAGTTCACTCATAGTTTATGAATTGAATTTAATAAATGGGATAAGCGAAAAAATAAATAAATTGAATACTCATATAGAATGAACCGATGCATAGATAATCATACTTACATAAATATTAACAATTTCATTGGAGATTTTAAAATTCTTAATTTCATATTTTAATGTAAGTGTCGTATAATGCCTGCTATAGATATAAATATATGCAAGAAACTTTCACAAAAATCAAAATATTTAACTTACCATTTTAATGAGGGCATGACGTATTTCCAAGAATCCTGCCGATTTATCTGCAAAAAGAGACAAATTTAAATATTTTATAAATGTTTGTGTCAAAAACAATTCTAAAAAAATGATATGACACACACTTGATACATCGAGGCTCAAAAAAAATATACTTAGCAACCAAAATGAAAGTAAAGTAAAATTCTTAAATGAATATCTGAATACAGCCATTATCTATTTTTATGTATATTAATCTGATTCCAGATTTGGATTTTCCATGACATAAAAATTAAACCCTTTCAATGTAATATACTTTTATTTGGCAAAAAAAAAAGTTATTTTATAAAACTATGTAAGAATGTAAGAAAAGATAATCACCACCAATTTTCCTACTGTTCATAAAAAAGTACCTAGTTCGTTTAAATCCTGATACCTTAGAACTTCAATTTATAACATATATTTCTGGCAAAACTGGATACTTTCCAAAACTGTAATTATTTTCAGTATAACTAAGCATCCTCTAACATTTTAACCCCAAAACCTCACTAATCATTCAGTCACAAACTCATTTCAAATATACCTTTTACTCTTTCAACTCAAAAATACTCTCAAAAGACCGCTAACTCTACTTCCCCCATCAATACCATCACATCCAAATGAACTCTTCCACCGCACTCACATCCAACGGCTCCCATCCTTCACCCCCTGTCAAAAACTGCCGATTCTTCTTTCCGCGACTCTTTTGCCGTTGCCATTCTCACGCAGCTTAATTAAGTCCACAAGAGCCGATCCAATTAACCTCGAAGCAGACGCGCATGACAAATGGCCGTGCGACTGCTCGTGCGAATTACAAATCCTATTTTCGAATCTTATTAACTCGGTCCGGTTCGTTCGAGGATATATTGGCTTCGATCTGCGAACGCGTAAATTTCTTTGCGTTCAATGGGGTAGAACGGTATTGATAGGTTGGTGGAATGCGAAGTAACCACAATTCACGGGGACTGAATGTAAACAGTACTTAGAGTAATTATTAGTTCAATTTTCTGTTTAAAACAAGACCATCTAGTAGTATCTTAAGGCTAGAGAAGCTAAAAATCATGACATGAAATAGTAGGCTTGAGATATCACTCAGCATCATTTTTTGATAACAACGTTCATTTTTATTATGAAATTTTGTAGCAAGTCCTTGACTTTATTACAGTTACAACTTATTAAATTGTTAAAAAAAGGTGGTGAGGGCTCCGATAGGAAATCTTTCTCAATATGGCCTCACACTCGAGTAATAGTTAGGCTCGCAACTATCCCAAGCACATGTTGCCCAGCATATCGAACGCGTTACGAAACATCGCAAGCCCATTTTTGCCATTTAACGACAGTGCCGAATTAATATTTAAATTTACCCATTCAATTATATTTGCTTACCTAATTTTAATCCTATTCTACTTATTTACTAACTTATTTTAACTATTTTAATTTAATTTAAGTTACCAGATTTTTTTGCTGGTGAGTACAATTCCCCCACAGCTAATTAAATTAATTAGGATTAGGCCATCAAGGGACATTTAATTCACCGCGCGTGGCTAGACTTTTTCTTTAAAGATATCATTTGTATATAATTTCCAGAATATTAGAAAAAAAAATGTTTATTCGATTAATAAGTAGTATAACCATCTAAATCAGTTGTTCCCAAAGTGGGTGGTACCGCCCCCAGGGGCGTTTAAGAGTTATAAGGGCGTTGAGTCCTTTTAAACTATTGTTTGTGATGCAATGATGAGAATTTTAGATGATGAGAATTATAGGGGGACGGTGATGAGTTGAAAGGAGATTGGGTGCGCTGACTACTTTAAAACTATTGCTTGATGTCATTTTTATGGGAAAAAGCTTTAAACAAATCCAGGTAAAAGTAGTTAAAATCCCATTTTAACATGTTAAAACTCAAAAATTTTCATGGGAGGACCCCAGATCCTCCTTATATCTATGATAGAGATATCAATTATTTTGATAACTTTTAAAATAAATAAAGGAAATTATTTGTAGGGACATACCAAATTTCCTTTGCACCCAAAGATTTCAGTTTATTCAGAATAAGGTATAAATAATGATTTTTTAAATCAAAGCTTTTAAAAAGGTGGTCTTATAAAAGGTAGAATTTTTACCAAATTATTTCAAATTAAATTTTTAGATGCATCGAAAACTTAACTTTTGAATTTTGTCCATGTACTAGCTTTTTTGTTATAGATTAGTATTTTTATTACTTTGTATAAACTGTTTTGTATAAAACACTATAAAATGTAAGCAAATTAGCGGCAAAAATTTGTAAGGGGGTGGTGTGAAACCTTCTTCTTGAAAAGGGGACGGTGGTTCCAAAAAGTTTGGGAACCTATGATCTAAATAAAAAGGAATATAGATAACAATTGGGATATTGAAATGTGACAACGCGTGACTGACATAGGGGTAGGGAGGAGTACAAATTCCCTAAAACTTGTTAGACGTATCTTATTTGTAAATGGTCCCAATAGTTTCCCGATGTGTGTGTGTAAAATCATTCCGTTTTCAGGAGTACAATAAATTAGTTTTGGTTTGGCATAATTTTCCGCTTTCCTTTTACCTGATAATGACTACAAGTAGACATTAGAGATATTGTGGTTCACCATTAATTTGTGTAAGGCATCTAGTGGTCCTTGAGTATGAAAAGTTGAGAATCCTGTTCTACGATATGTTTCCTACTCAAATTCGTGTATAATCTTCGATGGGCACACTGAACAATTTAACCCTTTATTTACCGCATTATGATTCGCTGCAATTTTTTTCATGCAAATACTTTTTTGAGTCACTAAATTGAAAATAATGGATATACAAATACATAAATAAAATAATCATCTTTGGAAAATTGAATCCGCTAGAGCCAATTACTTAAATTGATACTTTTGGGTACTGTCAGTACACGGAGTGCTAAAATATTCTCACAATACAAGAAAAACATAGCTTTTTTATCGCAGTAATAAGTCTTAAAAAATAATACACTTAACTTTTGACTTTAAGGGGGTAGGTGCACACCTTTCGACCAAAAAACACATTTTTCAATTTTTGCATTTTCATTTAGTATTACATTTTACGCTTCAAACGACACCAAAATTATTACTCTACGCGGATTAGAAGTATTTTTAATTATTTTTTACAGAAATAATTAATGCACAACTACTATGCAAGATTCTTACTAAATTTCCATTTTCCTCAAAACTGAATTTTGACCATAAAAGGAACATTTTCTCAAAATCTATTATAGCAAACAACTTATAACTTGGTAACTTTATTTATGACACTATGTTACATACTTTAACATGAGCTTTTAGGGCTATTATGTCTGGTTATTTTTTAAAAAAATATTAACTGAATGAACTTAGGGTTTTTCTCAAAAAGACTGAAATTTCATGATGTTTTATGCTATAACTTCAGTTTAAAGGACTTTTTTGAGAAACCATTGTGTTAAAGTATGTAACATAGCGTCATTAATAAGGTTACCAAGTTATAAGATGTTTGCTATAATAGATTTTGAGAAAATGTTCCTTTTATGGTAAAAATTCAGTTTTGAGAAAAATGGAAATTTAGTAAGAATCTCGCATAGTAGTAGTGCATTAATTATTTCCGTAAAAAATAATTAAAAATATTTCTAATCCGCGTAGAGTAATAATTTTGGTGTCGTTTGAAGCGTAAAATGTAATACTAAACGAAAATGCAAAAATTGAAAAATGTGTTTTTTGGTCGAAAGGTGTGCACCTACCCCCTTAACTACTTTTTTGCGGGAACAAAAATGACAATCATGTGAATCCGATCGAAATGGCAGCTTAACTTACAACTTCAGTTAAATCTATTCGCATTTCCTGCTAAAATACTCATCATAGAAACTTCGCTGCTTTTTATCCTGAAAGAGGATAACTGAAAGAGTGTTCCTGTAAATTATCGTCAATATATTCGCAAGGATGGTTATTCTATGTAATTTTAAAGTTGGCGGTACTTGTAAGTACCGTCGGTAAATAAAGGGTTAAGATATAATCCACCAAATGCAACACGCCGCGCAATTCTACGGTTGCTTCTTTTGTACCTATATTTTTAAAAGTTCTCTATTTCTTAATTAGAACGCAATATTTCAAATTATTCTTTTTGTTTTTATAGTGGTGACTAATAATACATGAAACTTTCAGCAATCACTTTCAGAATACATACAGCAATCACGCCAGAGCTACGTTATTTTTTTTCAACTATTTCCCAGGGGTTATTTTATTTTCTCTTTCAATTTTGTTCAGATAATTCGGAAAATTATTATTTCCGAAAATTAAATTATTATTTTAATTAAGAAAAGTACTATTCCGACTTGAAAAAAGGTCTCAAATCTTGTATTCACTAAATAAAACTGGATAAAGATAAGTAAAGGTTATTTTTATCAAATGAGCTGTTTAAGACAAATAACCAACAGTTGACAAGATTATAAAGGTCACTGCCAAGAATGATGTAACTATTCAAGGATAAATTAGTGAATTTAACTCATTGATAAAATAAAACTGATTCTGAAAATACCTGAAGATAACGCATATCTTTAAAATATGGCTTGAAGGGGATGTGGGCTAGAATGTTTAGATTACATTAAAATCCACTTTGGTTTCCCCAATTTCCCTAAAGAACAATAATTTTGAATTGCACGCATAAATGCAAAGGAAAAAAATACGCAAACAACATTAAGCATAATCTTAGCATAATTTTAGCATAATCAATTAGTCGGAAGTTTGTTTAGAATTTTAATAATTTTTCAATACATTGTTTCTTTTATATAGATAATTTTTTCATTTTAGGAACATTAAATTAAGATACAAAAAATAAAAAGTTAAACAAAATGCGTTTAATTTAAAAGAAAATTTTTGCCGAATAATTTAAAGTTAAAAAAATTAAATATCTCATTAGTAATCTCATAAATGTTTTACTCGTTTTTCAAAACAAAAATAACCTTATTATATTTAATATACTTTCACATACGTCGATTAACCTTAATTTTTTACTTGAATTTTAGACCTTAAAAAGTAGTCTGAAAGGTAAACGTTTATCATAGCATCAAATCAGACACTTAAGAAAAAGAAATTAAACTACCCCATTTCTCGACGAAATTGAGTGCTTTCTTAGGGACAGTTATAATTTTTAAGTATAATATGTTAGGTACCTATTTTATGAAAAAATCCCAACTGGACACACACATTCATTCTTGCATTTTAATATTTCCATTCAAATAAAACTTCCCCTAACTCCGCGATATTTATTTGAAAAAATGCATAATTCTGATTTTTAAACAAATTAATGTAAAAAAGCTTATAAAAGTACGTTAATGTAAAGATTATAATTTCTTAACTACCAACACGTACGTCGAATCAATACTCTTAAGAAAAAAATTGGATAAATACTTAACAAAAAGCCCCTAACTCAATAGCCTTATTAGCAAAACGTAACCAAATAAAAGGCCAAAAGCGTAATTCTTTTCCTCATTCAAAAACGGCCAACCACAGTAAGCAATAGACCATTCCTTCTTGTTAAGCATTCTGAATATTAAATTAACCTTGTTTCAGAAAGCGTTCAATTATTAATGAATAATCTTAAGTAAATACGTTCTCGGAAGCATATCCTCTCGAAAGGTTACCTGCTACTTTCTATTAAGGTATTTTTACCCCTGGGCAAAGGTAATTTGTAGCGAAAGCAGAGTTATTATTCATGTAGTGTATAAGAGGGTAACAACACTGCTAATTCCCAAAGGATATCGAGAGGAGGGCCCGAGCTTCTTTAATTACCACTTCGTGACAGAAAGGTTAGGTGTTTTAATAAAGTAATTAAGGAGGACACTCTACTATCAATTTTAATGAACCGGGTAACTATTAGCGGTGTGTGACTAGTGCTTCAGATTGGTTAATTGGGACGTTTTTGCGGTTTTGGAAGTGAAAGGGGAAGTAATTTGCTTGAAAAGAGATAAAGACTTGAATATTATTATTCCGTTGGTTTATTCTATTTGGGATATAATCAGGGAGTCAGTATGTATATCTATTCCTTTCAAAAGAATTAGTGAATAAATATCATACCTGTATTCTTAAAAAGAGAAACAATTGTGTCTGTATGTACTGAATAGTCTATACAGATGTGAAACGAATATTTTACCTTAGACCAGCAACAATCTGTATATAATATCTTTAACTTAATTGGATAGCAACATATTTATTTGTCTTTTATATAAATACTGGTGTTTTTACTGTATTAAGGATTTCTTATATTCAAACACTCTGCGTGGTAATATTCTCATGTATACTAAAACCGAATTATAAAATTTAATAAATAATAATAAACAGAGAAAAAGCCGAAAAGTGGATCTGAAAACGCTATTTTCTAAAGTCATCGTACGTTAAAGACCAGTACGACAGCAAAGTATATGGGAGACAGTTCAATTTGGTGGTCTCAGCTGTGATTGTGATGTTTTCATTCAATCAATCACTTTCCAAGAGGAATTAGGACTCGAGAATTGAGATTTTATCCCTCCTACTTTCGTGAAAAGGAAAACTTTCTTTTAATTACTTTATTTTCACAATAATGAAGCTTATTTTGAAACAAAATTTTAAAGTAGTTTTAGAGAAACGGATGAAATTGATAAATAGATACCAAGTCGATGAATCAGATGCTTACAGAATCTTGATTAATCAAAATAGTAGGCACCGTGCGAATTCCTTTTCTTTCTATTCCTTTCAATAGTCATCAATCAATAGTTGTCAGTGAACCAGTAGAAGAAAAGAACCTGCCTCGAAATAGAAACGAAAAACTATTACTTCCTCTCTCCCATTCAATCCAATTCTATTACACATCCTCCATGTCCAGAAATTAATTCACTTCCTTTTATCAAAGTTATAAAATCCCTTTCCCTCGCAATCCCCTCAAAAAGAAAACAGTCGCAAGTAGAGTCTCTTAAAACTTCAATCACTCCAAATAAAAAACAGTTACGATTCCCCAGAAAAGCTACGGCGGCCATTTCCAATTGAATCTAAGTAAGAACCCCAAATTCACACACCGTACAAGCCTGAATACGAAATCTCGGCGGGTTAAGCTCATCCCGGGAAAAAATAAAATCCAGGATTCCCGGAGAAAATCGCTTTCTTGAAGGATTTCCTAATTCAAGAGCGGGCTGAGGACGAGAGTAGTGGTGAAAAAAAACATAATAAAAGAAAAAATGGCGCGCGTGGATGTCGTGATGGAATTTTTTTCCCGCGCTTATTTTATTCTTGGAATTTTGGCGAATATTTTTTATATATTCAACTCAACTCGTCCGCCGATTTTCTATTTGCGTTCGCTGGCGCGTAATATTAAGGGGCTTCGGGAATTCCTGGGTTCGAGAGCTCCTTTCGGAAGTCTTAGGGCATTTTCGTGACCTCGCCTGTCGACGCCTGAGTTCCCATGGCAACCATGGACGCTTATGAATGCCGTATCAGTTCCGTGATTCTGATTCAATGTGACTATGATTTATTCCAAGGACACGATGATGGGCTTAATTTGGTTCGGGTTATGTTATTTTCAGTCGACCATGAGAAACTCTTGATAGATTTTTACCGCTATTACAACGAATATAAATCACTAATAGTTACACATCAACTCACTTTATATTAAGAGTTTTATGGTTAAGACAAGAAAATGTAACGGTTGTAAAAATAGTATTAAAATGAAATTATATAATTGAAACATTTCAAGACTTTCTTACTGAATAAGTTAGTTTCTTCAATATTTCTTTCATCGATATTATAAATTTTTGATATTCTGGTACGCTATCAACAATAATGGACAAAAGATTCGGCCACTATTATTGCGAATAAATATTTATCGCCCCCTTTCATCGGATGACCTAATTTAATAAGGATATTTTGAAATAAATTCCTCGGAAAATTTAATTTAATTTTATTTGTAAAGGCCTTTTTGGACATTTTATAAGTAGGAAACTGAAACTAAAAGAAAGATTAAAATAAGTTAAAGAAAAAAACTAAGAAAGTGAAACTATTAGTTTTTTCGTTTCAGATACACGTGATACGTATTCATTTTTAGTCTTCGTTTTAAGTATCAATGATTGCTTTCACACTAAAATTTTAATACATTAAACAAGTCAAAGCCAAAATTATGCATACATGTCGGGAAGTGACTGGTAATCAAAATAGAATAACACTCTGTCCCATCAAGTAGAGATATAACTCGTTATTTTATTTGTTGTGCCATGCATGTATGACGAATTGATTCTAAAATAATACAACAGCAATAGCTGCCATACACCATGCACAACCTAAAACTCATTAAAACCGATAAATATTTCCAATGTTAAAAATTTTCCGATTCTTCAAGAAACAATAGGTAATTTTCCTCTAAATTACCTCCAACCTCCAAAAAATACGCGAATGTTTACCACGAAATTAGTCAACACATTACTCCTTCACATTTGTAAAAAAACCCATCAAACACTCTACAGTAAAAAAGTACACAAACTCAAACAAATATAATCTCAATGGGCAGATTATGAATCATCACCAGCCACTTCGATCGCATCAAAAGAGGTCACAATCCCTGCTCGGGGATATCACAAAAAAGCTTTGAAATATTGAGCCACTTTTCACCGCCGTGAGTTCCGGGAGCTATTAAGGAGATAATAAAGCAAATAATGCGTAAATTACATGCCCAGGCATGTTCATCCATCATCCCAGACGATAAAGAGTGCCACGTTAATTATGCGTCGGTGACCGATTGATTGTTGACTTCGGGACTTTGGAAAGAAGTGGAATTGTAAAACTGCTTTTGAGGGAACTGTTAGGGCCGTATTCAGTATGGAGAATTGCAGCATTTCTTTAAATTCTGAATATTCAATTTTAAATTATTAAAAATTCTCTCCTGATTCCAAAAATTTCCTAGTCTTTTACCACAAATTTTATTTTAATTAATAAGGAAGTTGCATGTGTCAGATTTTCAAAAACAAACAAGTGTTCCGTATAGTTTTTTGTATGGTAAAATGAAATATCTAGTCAGTTTTTCAAAAAAAATGTACAGGTAATTAAATATTTTAATTTAAAAGTCGAGAAAAAAACACGTGACTGAAAACGTTTATTTTTTAAACTATAAGATGACGTCAACAATAATGCCATCAACTCCATTGCTTTACAACAATGTTTAGTATAAGATGACGTCACATCCAAACTCTTGGCGTTTTCGCGCGCTTTTAAAAAGGGGATTTTTGTTAATTTTTTTGACAATCAAAACATTTCTCGATCGGCCTCAAATTTTGGGTAGTTGCTTATTTTTGCAAGAGGAATCGATTAAAAAAATAAAAAAAAATCATGCAACTTCCTCATTATGAGATATTTTATTACAGAAAGCGCCTAACAGTGTGACGTCACATGTGCCTATTGAAAACGTGGGAAACGCCGTTTTCATCGAAACACTAGGCTGTAAAAAACTAGAGCTCAGTTTTTCAAAGCGGAACACTAGTAAAAGGAACATTTGACGTCACAAGCTGTTACGTTACGGAAACGAGATATTTTATATAGGAGCTCTCTCGTTTCTGTGTTTCGAATATGTGCTTTATTGGATTGCTTTTACCCTTTTTGTGGTCCGTTAAATAGTTCCTCAAATACTAGAACAGCTACATGTTATAAAAAAAGTTTTATTCATTAATTTATTTTAATAGAAATCTTGTGTTGTGTGTGGCATTCCACATTATCAAGTGTATTTACTGGGTATCTCAATTTTAATAATTATCTCTGTATGAGCATTATTATTTTCTTATTTCTATTTTTTGTTCCTGAAAATAAAAATCATTTTTTTGCACAAAAATATTTCCAAATTGCCAATGGAGAAATGAATGGATTACTCTGAAAAATACTGAAAAGAACGCCTGCCCTCGAAAAAAAATTAGATCGTCGGTTTTGGCGAGTATTATACTAAGGTACGTCGAACCGCACTTATTTCAGCGGACCGAATCGTAATAGTGCGGAAAACTTGCCTACCCATAACAGTAACTCGTGTGTGAAATTTGAGCCCTATCAAATAATATCTTCTGTTCTGAACCTCGGCCTAAAGTTTTGAATTTTTACCAAAAATTAGCTATTTTGCAATATTTCTTATAGTTATGGGGCCTTCTGATGCACAGATTTTTTTCAGGAGGTGTGGTAGATGTCTAGAGGGATTATTCTATGAACCCCATCCTTATTTTCACTTTTCCCCCTACGCGAGCGGGGGTTTTGTGGGCGAGCGCGCTGCTGGTAACGTTGGCTTTCCCTCCAAACTCCAACGCTGCGCCCGCCTTCGTAGCCCTTTTAGTGCATCAGAACCTCACATAAACCAATTATTTTCATGAAAGTGACCCAGAACCCCCCATTGAGCGGTATCTTTCCATCAGGTTCCATGTATTAATTATTATTTTATAATTTTTTTATTTACTTTAATTCCTATTTTACAAACAAATTTTTTTACAATCTACTTTTTAGCAATCTGAAACTGCCAGTAGAAGGTAGATGGGAATGGGAATGTATTGGCTGCGAAAGCCTGAACTTGCAACGAATGACATGATTTCTGAAAGGCCCATTCCATAAAACTAATCAGATAAATTTTAGATACAATTCATTATATTATCTATTTAGAGGTAGCATAGTGTCCCCCTTGTTTGCACTGAGTGTCTCGATCCCTAAATGTGCATTGTCAGAAGAGGTAAATCAGCAAACTTTTATTCATCGATTACTATATTCAGAAATTCCAACTTATCTCATCTAGCTCCATCAAGGGGTACCTCAACAGCCGATGGGGGTCTGGGTGTACGTTATACTATGGTTCGATGATATACTTTAACTTTAAAAGTCTATTAAAGACGGTACGGGAGTTTTGGTCTCCATACTTAAAAAAAGATATTGATTCAATTGAAAGGGTTCAGCATAGGGCTACTAAAATGGTCAAGGGTATATCCAGTTTAAGTTATGAGGGAAGATTAAAGAAGCTAAATATGTTCACTCTAGAGAAAAGAAGGATTAGAGGGGATTTGATTCAACTTTTTAAAATGGTAAAGCAAGGGGACAAAGAGGGACTAGATTTCAATACGGGTATAGAACAAGGGGTCACAATTTCAAGTTGAATAAAGTAAACTTTAAGACGGATTGTAGAAAGCATTATTTTTTTAATAGGGTAGTGGATAGATGGAATGCGTTGCCTGAAACAATCGTAAATTCAAGTGGGGTAAACGAGTTCAAGAGGAAAATTGACAGATACTGGTATTCCAGTAGTTTGAGTTAAAAAGACTGGACCAACCTTGCTGGGCTTACGCCTGTAGTTGGTCGACTTAATTTGTATTTGTATCTCTTTGATTCAGTATAGGAAAACATCTTGCTGGGCATGATGACTGATTAAAAGATATACTAGAGAAAACGCTCTACAAGATTTTGTAGTCAGGAGAACAAGCAATTGGTTGAAAGTGTTCGCAGTTTAGGTTAGGCATAACAATGTTAAAATGATAGACTGGGAAAGTGCTCAAACAACGGTTCCACCAGTTCTTAGAAACTGATAGATGGGCTAACATAGGACAGTAGGGATTCGGAAATATCGAAGTAACAGTTTCAACGAAGGAAAAGGTTCTGCAGTTAGTTATCTAGAGCTTCCAGCAAGGTGAGGGAGGCCATGGGCGTAATCAAGGGGGATATGGGGATGTATTTACTTGATTGAAAAAAAAATAACACTGAAACTAACTCAAATTCCCTCCGAAATATAAATATTACTCTCCGGAATTTTTTAGCTATTAACCGAGAGGTTCTCTGTTCGGAAGGTATTTGTCAGATCTTCTCATAAATAAAGGAAAAGAGGTTCCCCGCAGATGAAATCTGACTGGATATCTGAACTATTTAAACGCAATACATTCCCATCTACCTTCTACTGGCAGTTTCAGATTGCTAAAAAGTAGATTGTAAAAAAATTTGTTTGTAAAATAGGAACTAAAGTAAATAAAAAAATTATAAAATAATAATTAATACATGGAACCTGATGGAAAGATACCGCTCAATGGGGGGTTCTGGGTCACTTTCATGAAAATAATTGGTTTATGTGAGGTTCTGATGCACTAAAAGGGCTACGAAGGCGGGCGCAGCGTTGGAGTTTGGAGGGAAAGCCAACATTACCAGCAGCGCGCTCGCCCACAAAACCCCCGCTCGCGTAGGGGGAAAAGTGAAAATATGGATAGGGTTAATGGAATAATCCCTCTAGACATCTACCACACCTCCTGAAAAAATCTGTGCATCAGAAGGCCCCATAACTATAAGAAATATTGCAAAATAGCTAATTTTTGGTAAAAATTCAAAACTTTTGGCCGAGGTTCAGAACAGAAGATATTATTTGATAGGGCTCAAATTTCACACACGAGTTACTGTTATGGGTAGGCAAGTTTTCCGCACTATTACGATTTGGTCAGCTGAAATAAGTGCGGTTCGACGTACCTTAGTATTATACCCCGTTCGCACTGGCCTTTATTTTTGTCTCTATTTTCGTTAGCACTTGGTTGTCATGGAAACACACTAATCAATTCACTAGTCAATTAATAATCTTTTATGTATTTTTACTTGTATTTTTGGTGATTTTATTCACTAGTTTTAAGTTGTATTGATAAATTAAATTTTTAATTATTTTACAAATCATGCTGTTATTGTTTACACACAGTAAAGTGCTTATTTTCGCCCCTTGTCAGTGAAAACGCCGTTTTCAAAAGATGGGGCGATTTTGCCTGTTTCCATGACAACAAAGTGCTAACGAAAATAAAGGGTCTTTTTTCTGCCAGTGCGAACGGGGTATTAGGCGGTGTTTTGGTGCTGTTCATTATTCACACAAATATTATATAGCCTTCTCTTCATTTCATTCAATGCACACTGCTTTAAAAACCAATATTTATATAAAACATGTGTGCTATCGAACTGCGGACTTAAGGCTTTACACAGACCAACGATCCGCAGGTCACCGGTTGAGACCCGCTTCCAAATCAAGCCATCCCCATAAAACACAAAATAAAACCCGAAATATTTCTCATAACGAACAACAAATCTCTTCGAGACCACATCCTCACTTCTCAGTTGAATTCGTGTCCGACGAATTCAGAATTTGGCCATTTTACAGCCCGCGATAAAAACGAAGTTAACCGACCGCCGCCGAGCGTTTTTACGTCGCCGAGATGGATTCCCATTGGTGGAGCGCCGCACTGGGATCTTTATTCATAGGCGATCGTAAAACATCGGAATGGCTCGGGATTCGATGTGTCTGTCTGCGGGAATGAAAACTGGGTTTTTGGTTTTGACGGACAACTTCTATTTGTGGGGGAATATAGGCGTTATATTATAGTTTGTTCTGGATTTTTAGAGTGCTTTTAAAAATAATGAATACACTAAATAAGAAAAATTTTGTTCGAAGCAAGTTATCAAAATTAAATTGTTTAAAATTACCGGTGATAAAGCGATAGAAATAATCTACTGCAAATTAGAGAGCCAGTATACGAGAGAGAGGCGACAACTCAGTACAGCGCGCGCAGATCGTAAACAGGTTTTCTGTTCGCCACAACCGGAGTTAGGTTTCCCTCCATAGGATTAGCATGGGACGCGAGACAAGCGGCATAATACAGTTTGGACAGAATTTGGACAGAATTGGATGCGCAGAGACGCTTTTAAGCGAGTTGTCGCCTCTCTCTCGTACACAGGCTCTATACTGCAAATATACCATATTTGCGATGAAGTGCATTTGAAATAAATTTTCACACGTATTTAGTTTTTGTCTTTTTTTAAGTTACGGGAGTTATTCCAGTTAACCAAATAATTATATTTTAAAATTGACGTTCTTTGTTTCACTCGAAATTCAGACACCCCGATGGGAACTATTTTGCTTGTTAATGACGTAGTAGGTTCAACTTAAGTTGCTGTCTAGTATAGGTGTTTCGGTACGCAAATCGTGATAAAAATACGCTATAATACATGGGTTTAACAAGCTAATCACATTTCTAAATTACATTTTTTTTATTTCACTCAAAATTCAGACACTGCGCTTGGAACTACTTTCTTTGTTTGCTCTCAGCAAGGGTCAAGTAATGTTGCAGCCAAGTATAAATATGTTGCCAGAACCTGATAATAAAAACACAAATAATATTTTTAATTCAATTTTTGTTGGCATCCAAAATATAAAAATTCCTGTTAGGTTTCTCCGGAACAAATCCCGAAACTTCAAAACCCTACATATCATAATTGAATCGTCAGTTTGAAGAAGGGAATAAGTCCAAAAAATGACAAATTGACTTTTTGTGCTCAAAAAAATCTCTAAGCTTTGCTCTACACATGGGTGAAAAGAGGGGAACAATAACTGACCCCTATAGGGAGATATCGCCCCTTGAAGTTGTGAAATCGATGTCCATTCATTGTATTTTTTAAGCTAATTTGGAATTAAAGTTAATTTTTCTTTCTCCTCATATTCTTTGTGCTGTAAACTAAGTTAAAATAAAATTTTCTCTTAATTTCAATGTTTTTCAAACTTTTTTTTATGTAGAGAATGTTTGACTCCATTCATATCCACTCACTCCATTGATACTGCTTTAATAACCCAGTTTCACTATAATTTTGAATTTCATTTGTCTTATTCTTTTTATTTCACCCTTTTGTGGTGTAAACTAAGGAGAAATATAATTTAAATGTGATTTTAAGGGTTTTTAAAGATTTTTTCATCAGAAAAATTTCATAAGGTGTAAGAAGGGAATAAGTCCATCAACTTATTTTGGCTGTAAAATATTTTTGAATACAGTTATATTTGTTTTGATGATTGCTCTGTTTTCTAAATAGGGTTCTGAACTTTCAGTAAAAATTTCGCGGTTATACAATGAAAATTCCATTACTTATACAGTTTTTTTCGATTTTCTCAAAACTTGATTTTTGGACTTATTCCCTTCTTCAAACTGACGATTCAATTGTTTTACTACACCACCTTCACAATCACCAGTTTTTATACATAAATTTATTACACTGCTCAAAACTGCTACAGTTTCAAATAAATCTCTGCAGGGGACACGAAAGCAATGATTGTTCTTCAAGCTGAAGACTCGTTCGGAATTAGATTTTCTTGCAATTGTTTCACTGGGATTTCGGAATGAAAAGAAACCAGGGCGTCCACTTTAATGCAACTATTCCCCCTTAAGTTGGATTGGAAACAAGTTCGGGGTTTCAATTCCTTGCTTTAAAGGTGGGACGTGGGAATTTTTTTTGTGTTCGAATGTCTTTTAGAAACAAGCTCTCTAAAAGAAAGTGTTTGTGTTACTTTTGATAAGGATTGAGGGTGGGACTTAGCCTTGTTCACCCAGAGTGGTTTAGAAGCGATTTGAAGAAAAAGGATGTAAAGTGTACTTACTCTTAACCGATTTTGAGACTGAAAAAGAGCGTGTATTTTTCTTCTCGTATTGATCGTCGTGGGAATTTACCGATACTGTTTTTGACAAGAACTATTCATATAATTTATTATTTTTCGAAATAAAAATCTACAACCGTATTTTTGTCACATTTGAATATAGAAAAATAAATGTTGCTCAATTCTATCCATTCTATTTAAATGCATTTTTGGGCAATTTGCCAATTCAAACTACACAAAACCGTATTGAAAAATTTTATAGGAATTTTATTTTTTAAAGGTCCTTGGAGAATCTCTAATTATACAATCGTGGATAATTTATGAATTATGTGATTGATTTTTTTATTGATATATAGCATTGATCTGATGTCGAAACAGCATGTTATCAGATATTACATTATTTCGATTTAGATGTTTTTTGACGACTTATAAATTAAATGGCGAATTTTGAATTAGGAATTTGCTTTCTTGCTTCACATTAAACAATACTTGCATATTGTTATACTTTTAATACAGTTAAATCCGTAGTTAACTCTTACTATCATTATTGAATAGATATGCTCAGTTAACCATGCGAAAACAGTTTTTCCTATCGTATCTTAATATCAGAATTATCTATACGTATTTATACTAATATCTCTCTTTAAATGTGTTTTTCTCTCCGGCAAAAAAACCATGTTCAATACGTTTTAATCACATTATCAAATTCAAATTCGAATATTCAATAATACTTCAATAAATAAGTTTACTTGAAAAAATCACTCAAAACACACTATATGGTAAAAGCTACCAAACCGTCAAAAGTTACTCTGCATTGTTTGCAAACTCGATTGTAAAACAAAAAATGAACTTGAAATTAAGAAATCGTAATTTTGTTGAGTAATAAATTGCACTTAAACAACACTAAATTTAGAAACTCATGGGAAGAAGCAATAGTGACCCTGCACATAAATTGTGAATGGCTTCAAAGAAGTTATAACTTGTATGATTTTTTAGTATATTGTGGTTATTGTATATTTATGTTTGTAGCATATTTGACCACACGTTATACTTTAAAAATATTAGGTTTATTTAGGTTGAATATATTTACAAGATATATTTACAAACTCCATGTTTTGAGTTCTAGCCTGTTCTATTTATATTTGTTAGTTTTTTCCTTTTCTGCACGTGCCTCGTGATGCCAGTCTCTTTTAAGAAAGTTTTGAGTTACTAGTACAATTAAAATGAATAAATTAGTTTACTAGTACCTTACATTAATTCCCCCCTTTGAAAAGACAGTCCATACCGATCTGGCTTTCTGGAACTCTTGCTACAGATTTCATAGCTACTATTCCAGTATGAGATTCATGTAACTTTTCCATGACTGCCCGTTTTAGCTTTTCTGGAATGACCAGTCGATTGTTCCACATTAAAATTCCTTGTTCGTATGAGAGTTCTTCTCTTTTCTCAAAGTATGGGAAAAACTGTTCTTGAAGATCTTTCTTCATCGGCCAACCTTTATCTAAGTATAGAATTACTTTCGACAAAATTGGGTCTTTTTCAGTGAGTCTTCTCAGAGTTTGCCTTGTCAAAATCAACTCATTGAGTGTGTGATTTATGATACGGTATACAAATGACGTATCTTCAAACTCACTCACTTCGTTCTGTGGTAAAGGTAAGCGTGAAAGAGCGTCAGGTACAACCATTTGTTTTCCAGGTTGGTGTTCTATCTCGTAGTCAAAAGCACTCAAGGTAACTGCCCATCTTGTAAGTCTTGAAGCAGCTAACTTTGGAATTTCACTGTTCTGGTTTAGAATGCGTTCCAGAGGTTTGTGATCACTTTGTATTGTGAAATGTATGCCGATCAAGTATTTATAAAACTTCTGCAAACCAAACATGATTGCAAGAGCCTCTCGATCTATACTTGAATAGTTGCGTTCAGCTTTTGTTAATGTTCTTGAAGCAGCAGCTATCAACTTCAGTTCTCCATTAATACGGTGTTGAATTACCGCACCAAGTCCTCTAATTGAAGAATCACACGCTAATACTATAGGCAACTTGGGATCAAAATGTACCAGTACAGCAGGTGATGATATGTGTTCTCGTATTTGTTCAAAAATGTTCTGATGGTGCTTAGTCCATTTCCACGGAGTGTTCTTTGTTAGGAGATCATGTAATGGTGAACAAAGTGATTGCAAATTCTTCACAAAACGACAGTAAAAATTTACTGATCCAAGAAATTATCTCAATTCAGATATGTTCGTTGGAGGAGGTTGTTCTTTTAGAGCTTTAATACGCTCATAATCCGGTTCTGTGCCATGCTCGCTTATGACATGTCCTAAAAATTTGATTTCGTTCTTGAAAAGTTGCAGCTTATTCATCTGTGTTTTCAAGCCAACTTTCCTGAATATCTCGAAAACTTTTCTTAATCGTTCTGAGTGTTCTTTAAGATCTTTTCCTCCTACCGCAATGTCGTCTTGAAACCATGCAACACCTTCAACTCCAGTCAAAAACTGATCCATCAGTCTTTGGAAAATGATAGGCGCAGCAGAAATTCCAAATGGCATCCGGCAAAAGCGATAATAACCTCGGTGTGTTGCTATTACTAAGAATTTTCGAGACTGTTCACTAACTTTAACTTGCAAGAATGCATCTTTTAAGTCAATTACGCTGAAGATTTTACAGCCGTTCAACTTGGACAAAATATCATCTAACGTTGGGTATGGATATTGATCTTTTATCATATACTTGTTTATGGTACTTTTAAAGTCACCACATAGCCTTATTTGCCCGTTTTTCTTTGCTGCGTACACTACAGGAGAAGCCCATTCAATAATTTGTTCGTTGACTTCTACTGGTTCTAATGTACCGTTGCTGACCATGCGATCAATTTCAGCGTCTGCTGCCGATTTTAATGCATATGGTACCTGTCTTGCTTTGCAAATAACGGGTTTGGCATCTTCTGTAAGCTTGATGTTAACTTCAAAGCTTTGGACTGTTCCCAATTTAGATTGGTCGAATACATCAGCATAGTTCTTTACGATTTCTGCCTTTAATGGTTCGTGTGTTTCATTAATGCTTTTTACCGAAAATTTGGGTTCAATGTTAAAAATTTTCATAAGATCTTGTCCTAATATTGGAATACTGTCACCGGGTACTACTGTTAATGAACAGGAATCCTTTGTTTGTGTCCCTATCTTTACAGTTGCTTTAACCTCTCCTAAAGTCTCGATTGGCTTGTCAGGATACGCAATAAGAACTTTAGATTTTGTTAAACGAGGCTTCCCTATCTTTTTGTAAAAACTTTCAGGAATAATTGATATGCTAGATCCCGTGTCATATTGAAAAACAAGTGATTTTCCATTTACTTTAACCGTCACCTCGTATATACTCTTGTTTTCTCTACCTTTGAAAATCTGATGGACAAACTCTGCTTTCCCAGATTTTACACACACTTTCTCGAAATGCCCTTTTGTATTACAAGCTTTACAAATAGCTGTTTCAGCTCTACAGCTCTCCCCCTTCTGATGTTTCTTGTTCCCACATCTTAAGCACATTGTTCCCTTATTTATTTGAAATTTGCTCATCTTAGTATTCTTTGAGGTGGTGTTCGTGGTGTTCTGTTTATTCGGTTTTCCTCTAATTTTGTTCACTCTGGAGTTAGAAGTGGACTGTTCTGATTTATAAACCGATTCTATCACTGCAGCGTTTAATACAGCTGACTCAAAATTAAGAGCTGTTTTCGTCGCCATTATGTAGAATATTTGACCACACGTTATACTTTAAAAATATTAGGTTTATTTAGGTTGAATATATTTACAAGATATATTTACTAACTCCATGTTTTGAGTTCTAGCCTGTTCTATTTATATTTGTTAGTTTTTTCCTTTTCTGCACGTGCCTCGTGATGCCAGTCTCTTTTAAGAAAGTTTTGAGTTACTAGTACAATTAAAATGAATAAATTAGTTTACTAGTACCTTACAATGTTCATGTTTTCTCAGTTTATTTAAAATTGTTATTTTTTACTAATTCAGTGTTGAGCAATTTGTTGTTGTGTATCATAAAGTGTCTCCCCTTTTTTAAACGTTATTTCAGAGCTCCTGTCAGCTTATGGTTGCAGTTGTAATTATTATACCGTGGTCGAAAAATCTTAACGTGTATTAAGAACATTTCTACACAACTTTGTAGCACCCTTGAACTTTTGTAACACCTCTTCCAGCTTGAGAAAACCTCAATTTCAAAACAAAAGGCATTACAAAAACCTGTCTGTCCTCCCTCCTAGCAATTCTCATAAAAGAACCAAAAAAAAAACGCAACAACGTTCCCAAACTACCCCCATTACCCCACAGAAAACTACCCCTCACCTGAGTAACGCATCCCTTCGAAACGCCTTCGCGATTTGCTTCAATTTCCCTCAGTTTTAGAGAGGTGAGTACTACTTTACACTCTCGAGAAAACGTAATGTATGCAAACCATCAGCGCGCTGTTCTTACATCCCTGCCAAAGCAGTATGCATAAATATTTTACTCCTGATGCCCTTTCGGGACCTTATTTTCGCTTTGGAAGGCATTTGCATTTATTTTCGTCGTTTTTAACCCGGGCATGGGATACGTGAATTGAGGGCAAAGTGAGGGCATATTTCTAGCGTGAATGGGGAGTGGCAAGTTTTCGCTGGATGTTGTTGGGAGGTTATCGCTGGTGATGTTTCATGCTTAAGGAGGAGGTAGTTTTAAGGTGGGATGAACGGTGCTGCCATTGTTTTTGTTCGACGGAATTTCGCTGGATGTCAGAAGTTGGATAGTTATGGAAGTTTAAGGAATGTTTTTCAGTGTCTGAAGAGTTTGATGGTATAGCATATTTGACCCACACGTTATACTATAAAATGTTAATTTTATTGATGTTGAGTAGATTTACAAAATATATTTACAACTCCATTTTTTGAGTCTTCGCCTGTTCTATAAATATTTGTTAGTTTTCCTTTTCTGCACGTGCTTAGTGATGCCAATATCTTTTAAAGTAGTTTTGAGTTACTAGTACAATTTCAATAGATAAATTGGTTCTCTAGTATCTTACAGATGTTGTTGTTGTTGTTGTCGTGTGCCACTTGGTACTACCCAAGCTCCACAAGGATTCAAGGCAAAGGGGGTGCGGCTCCTGAGAAAGTGAGGCCCATAAATGGCAGGAGTCCGACTTCTGCCTCATGAGATGATAGATGCTGCCACTATCTATCGCCACCTCCACAATTTTGCCATGTATCTGAAGGGGAGGGAAATAGTCTCCAGACACCTGGACCCATGGTAAACTGCGCCATGACGGACCACAGGACTTTCGGACCCACAGACTTCACGAGCACGTACTCCGCATATACTCGGTGGGTCTTTAGCGGTGTCGGGAATCGAACCCGGGACCCTCCGATCCCGAAGCCGATGCCTTAACCACTAGGCTCCCCACAGCCCTCTTACAGATGTTTAATCGGTTTTATGGCTCAAGAATCAAGTCAGATAATATTGCTCGAAGAGAAACATAAGAAAAAGATAACGTGTAATAAATAGAAGATTCAGGCTAAGAAGCCATTGTAGAACACAATCTATACGTAAGTTTAAAAGCAAGTCAAGACTGATAGTAAATTCTAGAGCAAGTTGATTGATAGTTAAATTATATTTTTTCAGATGTAAAGAAGCGATAGAATTGAAAAGTTTGTAACAGAAGGATACAAGTGATGTGTGATTAATTTTTGTATATGAGTTTTGTGGGCGAACTTCGAGAGTTGGCCCCGACTTCTTCCCCAATCATGTGTTCCCGATAGGAAATGTTACTAAACTGCACAAAAAACGATTCTAGAACTTCCAAATTAAGCATAACTACCTCCTTCGGCTGAACTCTATAGCTTATTTATTTATCTGAGCAGGAGAAGATTTACACCCTAGATTCCACTCAACTGAAATTGGTGTTTTTTCTTCAGAAATCATGTTACGAGAAAAAAATATAGTTATAATAATAACATAGTTATAGTTATAAAAATATAAAATTTGCTAATATTTTTCACTGAAACCGTATTTGCGAGAGTTTAGCAGCTCTACTCCATATCATAATTCAAAAGAACTTGCACCAAAATACTAGCTTGCCACCTAAGCCCCCAAAATACTAGTGAAGTCTTTTACAAAAACTGAACCCTAATACATCATAAAATTTCCAATTTGAGGGACATTTAACTTTTAAGAAATTTTAAATCAAGACTTTTTACTTAAACGAAAGAAATATCTTTTTTAGAGCACTAGGGAGCTACCGCCCCCTGCTCGCTATCGCTCGCCAACCCCCGTTAACTGCTGACGCTGATACTTAAGGATCTCTTTGCCATCCTCACAAAACACAGCTCACAGCACTTACACATTTTATAAAACATTCTTAAAACAGGGGAACTACTTCTCTGGGGGTATTCTTTCAAAAAAAGGGGAATATTCATTCAGCGGCGAAATTTTAACAGTTCCTTTATGGCAATATGAATTGGCGGATCGCCATTTAATTCCAAGAAAATTAGTAACAAAGCAGTGTAAACTTTCTTTTACCATTTCCCCAAGGTAATGTTTTTCTCACACAGATCCATTCAGAAGCACTGAAACATCTCCGGAATAAACTTTACTTTCTTAAAATTTGTAATGATTTTCATTGATTGTCTGTGAAAAATGTAGTAATTATCGTAAACATCACAAAAATTTAGAATTTTGCTTCATGAGAACAAATAAACATCGAAATTGTGTCAGTTTCATAGCAATGACACGAATGTTCTGACTTTCGATTTTTATCTTTATTTCTAAAACATTCACCCGCCATATCTAGTTTTGCGTTTTGGCATTATAAAAAAAAGTTACCTTTTACTACCTTAAATAATATAACTTGCAAAAGGATATAAAAATAATTATTATTGTAATAAATAAATGCAAAAGTTCAAAATTTCTGAAAGCGAGTTAATATTTTATTGTAAATATAGTAATGATTAGGTTGCCACAACGACAAAGATAAATATATAAATATGAATTAATTATTTAAAAATAAAAGATAAATTAATTATACATTAGTTTTAAATATAATTAAAATCGTTTGAACAGCAAAAATATAAATATTGTTAAAAAGAATCCAATATGTATTTTTTAAATTAGTGTGATAAATAGAAAGATGATTATTTAATGTATTTGAATGTTAAAAAACCAGTGAAATATATTTTCAATTGTTTTAAAATTCATAGTTTCTTGCTTTGTAACTGCGACCTTATCCGAAATCTAAAAAAATGGAAATATTTTAAAATTAAGAATTTTTTTGAAAAATCGAAGGGCTTACTCGGAAATCCGGAAAGAATTCGGATATTTTGATACCATATATGTGTCATTTGGTTCAGTAATTAAAAAGCCTTTCTCTGGAAACCGTTCACCAAAAACTTTTTTTTAGAATAGAGAGATTACGTTTTATTTAATTTATTTATTTTTTAAAAGGTTACCAGTTTTTAAAGGAAAATATTAGTTGATTAACGTTAAAAACAATTTTCCTGTCTTTGACATTTTTAATTTACTGAAATGGGAGTACTTAATTTCATGCTCTCCTAAATAATTAATTAGTTTCCCTCGCTAAAGATTTCTTCTAAATTAAAAATTTTAATCTAAAAAAATTTTGAAAGTGAAATAATAACTGATCCGAATGATTATTTTTTCACCCACGGGAAAAAAGATATCTTGACAAAATTAATACCTCATAGATTGAGCATTAAATATGAGGAAATGAAATAATTTTTCCCCTAGCTTTCCTCGCATTAATAAAAACCCAATCTTCCAAATTATTAACATGTCAAATTAAGTCATCTTTAACATGTAATAATCATATTCGCACTCAAATCTTCAAAAAAAAGTATCTAATCTAAAAAAATTCCATTTCCACAAGATTATTTTTAAGAAACCCTTAGAACTCAGTGAAAATCTCAATAAAAAGTCTCATATCTAATTAAACCCGGTTTCAGCTCCCATGTTGCTTCAAATGAAGCATTTTAAAATTAATCAAAAACTCAATTTCACACCCCTCTGCGTGTGCCTAATAACTTACTTAAATGAAATGAGGTATTTTGGAATTGAATCTAGATACCACATAAGTCACTTTCTTAAGAAACTTCATTTTTAAGTAATTAACCCTCAATTTCTTATCGAATGGCTACAAATGGATTAAGAGACTTAAATAAGTAAAAACCTTTGAATACGATTATGTTTAAAGCTATTAAGGATAATTAATGATTTGAGGTTTTGTTTTAATCAGCTTTTTTTGTTCTTTATCCTTTCATTTATTATGTAGTGAAAATTGCAGTGGTTATTTTTTATCGTTTTATTATTTTTGATTGTTGGAAAAAATGGTTATAGACTGTATTTGAGCTATTTACCGTTACTTTGAAGTTAAAGTTTTTATTTTATTCTTATAACTGTTGCCAAAAAAATAAGTGAAAATCTGCTGAAAACAGATGAAAATGAGAGGGTTAAAGAATTATTATACTTACGAATTAGTTTACGATTTCGTATGTTATAGAATTTTTCACAGGGAGTGCAATGCAGATGTTTTATTAAATAAAGAATATCAAAAATATTTTTGAAAAGTAAAAACATGTTTTAGCAGAAAAAATATAATCATAACTTTCAAAATTAGAGGTAATAGCAATAAAAATGCTACGTGCGATGTGATTAATTTGGGCAATATTAATAATGCCCGGTTAATCACTTTCCTTGTAGCATTAACGTGATTTATTAATCATATTAGTGACCAGTTGACGATAATGAATACATTTGAACCTGTTTTTGTGCGGTCCTTTTTAATGTGATATTTTTTATTTGTGCGACTATTTTTGTGCGATTTTTTTTATTTTCGGTCTTTCTTACAACGACTTATATATGCCGGACAAAAAAATCTCAGAAAAAAGACCGGAAAATAGAAAAAAAAGCACAATAAAGGACCTCACAAAAACAGGTTTTAGCTAAGTTAATATTCAGTCAGTGTTACGAAAAAAGGCAAATTTAGAAAGGACCAGAACAACCTTGGTAGAACATGGACTTCTGAATAACAGAACACCACCCTAGCACTTTAAAAACCTCTTTCCCACCAATACCATCGAAGATTCATAATATCGAACTCTTGTTTAAACTACCTAGAGTTACCATGTTGGTTTGACAAATTCAAATAATCTGATAAGTTAATGATTTTTCCAGAGTCTATCATGATATATGTTCCTCGTTCTACCATTCGTGTAGAATTCAACCCCTTTTCAGAATCTAGTGAATATGTAACAACCACGAGAAAAGTAGTATTTCTCTCTATCTCTCTATATTAAAAAAAAGTAACAGTCGCCGCCGCTGCCGCCGCCGCCGCTGTTTCAGAAAATGTTATTTTTGAACACTTTGAACTATCACTACGCAAAAACTATTTAAAGGAATATTATGAAATTTTGACCATTGGTAGACAAATGTATGAGGGTCATTTCAGTTTCCAAACCTAATTAATTAGATAATTAGTTCTGGAGTTATTTAATGTCAAAGTCGAAAATTATTTTTTTCGGCTGCGAGTTCGCCCCCAGCAAAATCTATTTACAGCAGAAACATGATTTTTTGCAGACACATACTCTTAGGTATGAAGTTGTGCACCTCGTCGCCCTTTTTTCGAATTTCGAATTATTTTTGGAGTAATTAAATTCTAAAGTTTCGAAATTTTTTACCCTTTTTCAGTTTTTTCGATATAAAAGAAAAACTAATCACAGTAGAACTATGATATTTTAAACACGCATACAATTATTTTTTATAGAAAGATTGGCGTTTCGTTTTTTTTAAAATTCGAATTAGTTTTAGAATTATTAAGATACCAAGTTTCAATTTTTTCTTCTCTTTCTGGTCGTTCACTAGAGAAACAGGCGATTATTTTTATGAGTATGATTTCTTATTTCTTATCCCTGATGATTCACTAGATACACACGTGCATTTTATAAATTTAAAAGTTTTTTTTAATGGCATGGTTTTTTTTCTCTAAGATGGTTGATGATAATTAGTAGACTTGCTGGATATATTTGAAAACATTTCAGTTAAATTATTGTTAAACTAAAAAGGAATATTTTAGTAACAGTTTTATTTTGATATTTTTGTAGTTATGGTCCGCATTAAGTTATTGGTAAGTTAGAGAGATAAAAGGTTTCGATTTTAAATGATCATTAACTAAGCAGGCAAGTTCCAGGTTTTACTGGATAGTTGAGATGAAATAAGCGAGCTCTGCTCGCTAAGATCGCGAAGCGATCTTCATAGAACTGCAAAGCAGTTCCGGGGGTTGGTGAGCGATAGCGAGCAGGGGGCAGAGCCCCCTAGTATTAAAAAAAGTAACAGTGACCGCCGCCGCCGCTGATTTTGAAAATTTTATTTTTTAACATTTTGAACTCTAACTACGAAAAAACTATTCAAAGGAATATTATGAAATTTTGACCATTGGTAGACAAACGCATGATAATCATTTTCGTTCCAAAACCTAATTAATTAGATAATTAGTTCTGGAGTTTTTTAATATCAAAGTCGAAAATTATTTTTTTCTGCTGCGAGTTCGCCTCCAGCAAAATCTATTTACAGCAGAAACGTGATTTTTTGCATACACATACTCTTAGGCATGAAGTTTTGCACCTCATCACTCTTTTTTCGAATTTCGAATTAGTTTTTGAGTAATTCAATTTTAAAGTTTCGAAATTTTTGACAATTTTTCGATTTTTTCGCTATAAAATAAAAACTAATCATGATAGAGGCACAATATTTTAGACACATATACAGTTATTTTTTATAAAAATATTGGCGTTTCGTTTTTTAAAAAATTCGAATCAGTTTTAGAATTATTGAGATTCAAATTTTCAATTTTTTCTTCTCTTTCTGGTCTTTCACTAGGGAAACAGCTCACTTTTATGAGTCTTATTTCTTTAATTTCCGACGATTCACTAGATGTTTACGTGCATATTAAAAATTTAAAGTTTCTTAAAGGCTTGTTTTTACTCTAAGTTGGTTGAGGATAATTGGTAGACTTGCTTGATATTTTTTTAAAAACATTTCTATTCAATTATTGAGAAAAAGAAGAATTGAAGTTAAGAGATGAATATTTTAGAAACAGTTTTATTTTGATATCTTCGAGGGAATGAATGATTCGAATTAAATCATTGATACACTAGAGAGATGAGTAGCTTCGGTATCAAAGGCGCATTAACTAAGCCAGTGGTGCCCAACCTTTTTTATCACGAGGGCCAATTTGCTTATGAAAATTTATCTCGCGGGCCACATAAAAACACTTTTAAGGATTTTTCTAAACATAAAGAAAAATTACCCGTTTTCAATAAGTTTGCATCTGTTTGGAGGATACTGGTTCTTCGGCTCCAAATTTGTAACACTTATCCTTAAAACTTAATTAAGATGATTATCTATAAGTCGAGATCGAGCACTAGTTTTTGTTCTTTTCAGAACAGATAATGTTTGTTCCCAAACACACAGTTTGTTCAGTCTCCTTACATATAAAACACAATGGTTTTTTTCTCCCTGAATGAAGAAATATGAATTTGTCTACTTTTCTTGAAAGTTTCGGCAATCCGAGTGAATCTTCAACTTTTTACGATCGGACATCTTTTCGAAGTTTGGTTCTAAAAAGATCCTTATAATGTTATAAACTGAATTCAAATGGATAACTGATACTGAAAAATATTTATCCAATGGCAAATTCCCCGTATCTAGAAAATACCAAAACAGAGAAGTAAAGAAAAAAATTTTTTACTGGGATGTTGCAGAATTCCTTTTTTTATCATATTTTTTTAGATGGAAGTGCCATAATGTCTCGCACGATTTCGTGGTTTTCTTGGAAGATATCTGAAAGTGGTTTTTGTTTTTAAGATTTAACGAGTCCGCGGGCCACATGGATCAGCCTCGCGGGCCACATTTGGCCCGCGGGCCGTAGGTTGGGCACCACTGAACTAAGCCAACGAGCCTGGATTGTTGAGATGAAACAAACGAGCTCTGCTCGCTAAGATCGCGAAGCGATCCTCAAAGAACTGCGAAGCAGTTCCGGGGGTTGGTGAGCGATAGCGAGCAGGGGGCAGAGCCCCCTAGTAATTGAAAAAAAACATAACTTCTTTGAGCTAGTTTCCTTTCAAAAGTAAATCTATAATTGATCTAACTAGTGGTTTTATACCGCGTTTAAATTAACTGAGCAATAAAGTGGTGACTGATTAGAAAATCTATTTTACAAATTCGAATGTATAGTAACTAACTCCCTTAAAAATTATAATTCTGGAGAACAGAAAAATCATTTAACAAAATATATTGCGAGAGCATAATCCTCCCAAAAAGAAAAATTTATTTTTAATAATTAGCTGTTTTACCATTTCGCAAGTCAACACTATATCTTCAAGCTAATTAAAAGAAAACGAAGTTTAGCGCAAGAAAACACATAAAAACGCTTAAAGGTGTTGTCTGATACTTTATAAAAGCATTTCCATTTTTCAGTGGAAAAAGTATAAGATTACCTAACATAAATCTTTAAAAAACGCTATTCCCCTCTTTGGCAGTAAAACTATCATTAAAGAAGAATTTCATAAATTTCTTGGAATTAATTTAGGCAGTATTCTCTAGTTAGTTAATAAAGTTTTGCATGCAGAGAAAAGTAAAGCTCTCCTCCTAAGTTGCAGATTGCACAAACAAGCATAAAATTATTGTTAAGATGAGGTAAAAAAATGTTTTAATTAGTTTTTGTCTGAGATACATATAAAAATAAATTTCCCCTTTAGTGTTTTAAACTCTGAAACTACACTTTAACATGAACTGGAGTAAGTTAACTAACATTAGTTACTCTTTAAGGTTTTTAAGTGTTTTTATGTCTATGCATAAATTTGTGTTGAAGTATACCAATTATAATTATACGGTATTAAATTGTTTGATTATGTAATTATATTAGGTTATGTTTTAGGTAGATCTTCAAATAACGTTTAGGAGTTTATTTATATTCATAATTATTACATACAAATATCTGAGAATTATTAAATATTTACTTAAGGATAGGATAATATATTTTTAAATAATAATTATTTAGTTTTTAAACTTTAATAATGAATAAAGGTGTACATACTATGCATTTATGATGACCTGAGACGTATTTTTAAAAAGTTGTTTGACGTTTCTTCTGTTAATTGTTCTTATTGTTTTATAAAGTGAGTTAAGTTCAGTGAGCTGGTTTTGTGAGGATTGCGAAACAATCCAGATGGCTCTGCGTAAGCAGTTTAGGGGTTGGTGAGCGATATCGAGCGGGGGTGGTAGCTCCCTAGTATGAATAAAATTACAGGATAACGGGATTATTCTAAATAAATTTTCGAATTTTATTTGTGCAAAATGTTTCCGCCAAAATTTGTCCTCATTTTTTTTGCGATCAGAGTAGAAAACTTTATATTTGAAAACCGAAAAGGATGGTTTTTCAATCGATACCAATAGTAGCAGAACAGAATACATATTATTGAAAACTTAGCCCCCCTCCGTTGACAATTCTCAACAAATTCACCATTTGGTAATCATCAGTACAGTACGCATATTATCAGCATACCGCTTTAAAAATACATAGTGGGGTTAGGATTTTTTTTAAGATTTAAAAGCCTGTGGTAGCAAACGATGAGTATTGGTCCATAACCCCTTTGGAATAAAACTTTTATTTTTTAAAACTTTGAAAAAAACCTTGCGCACTTATCGAAATGTTGTATAGCGCTGAAGCACTGAAAGGCGGTTGATAAAATTTTATTTGAAGCTGATTGTAATATAAAGTATATCATAAAAGTGGTTTATATTTGTAAATTAGAATTTAAAAAAATTGCTGTTTAGGATTTTCCACTTTTACAAATGTTTCGGAGTTCTTCCATCAGCTTAGCAGCTCGCTCGGCCTCCATACTTGATCGAGGTACATCGATGGCCTGATGGTTCCTGAAACCAGTATTTTCAAAGGCATTTTAAGGCCTGAGAGCACTGAAGTTAGGTTATGTATGATTGAGTAGGGTGTGTGTGATTGAAATGATTTTGGGTGCGCAAGGTTATTTTTTTCAATACAAAGAAATTAATGCCATAAAATTAACATACGGACAAAAGTTCATAGAATGCTACATCAGGCTTTTGTATATTTAAAAAAAAGTCTCAGAATTCTAACCCTATACACAGAGTAAACTTACAACTCTCAAGCGTCACCTCCAACCGTGGACCGGTTTAGTCCTTGTTAGGACTCATCAGCACGGTATAGGAAGGCAATGCAATAGAGCGGAGGGCAAGTACAATGAATTCCTTTCTTGTACCTTGCCTTTTTGGAATTAAATCTGTTCTAGGAATGCCATGTCATTCAAGCAGATGAGTGGAGGATTAATCAATGGTCACCACTTTTTCAGTTATAGTCGGCTAGACTTGTACTTGCCCTCCGCTCTCTTGCGTTGCCTTTCTATACCATGTTAAAAAAAACTAAAAAGGACTAAACGGGTCCACGGTTGGAGGTGACGCTTGAGAGTTGCGAGTTTGCACTTTTTGTCCGTTAAACCAGCTATAATGGTGAAATACTCCTTCCTAATACACAGCTTTCGAAATCCATACTGACTATAAAATCGGATGCTTCTGGAACATCTTTCGTATAGCACCTATGAAAAATCACTACCTTTAACCCATCAAATATTTCATTTCGGACAATATACGCTCGCATAAAAATCACTCCCAGCCTCACAGGCCCTTTATTTAGCCCATTAAATTTTCCAACCCATCGGAAAAACACCCACAAGAATCCAAGAATCAACACTCAATCAACCCCAACAAAAGCGGGGACCCGATATCGAAGGCGTGATGCTTCCTCTCCCCTCAAAAACTCGATTCCCTCCAAGAAAAGTGAAAACTATCGATTCATCGCGGAGAGATCACCAGGGAAAAACCATCCCTTGCACCACATGGAGTGACCGCACTTAAGTAACGGCATTGATTAATCGATAGATGCTTTCAGCTGGTCACTTCGATTAGCGATTAAAGATCGGAGTTGAGTTGTCTTACACCTGAATCTGGAGAAAAATCGGATGGAGTGTCTGCTGGAGGGCAAACATCGATTCTTTTTTTTATTGTTTGATGAAAAAATAACTTAAAAATGGGATCGGGAGTGAAAATTGAAGTCGATCCGAGTTTTTTCATCGACTCTTCAGGGCATTAATCTCAATTACAAAGATTGATGGTGGATACCTTTGAGGAAAATCGTGTTTTTCTTCTCTTGTATTTGCATGAGAAACTTTTTGAACGTAATTATGGTAATTTTATTCGCTCTTTTTTAGCGGGTCTTTCCTTTAGCACCTTGTAGTTTTTGTCGATGGCAGAGGTTGAAGGATTTTCTTTCGGCAAATGAAAGTTTTCTCATTTTAAGGAAATTACAAAAGATAGTTTTTTACTAGTGATTTGAGAGTAGCAAAAGTCCCCGAGCAGTTTCTTTCATTGGATTGCAAGAATATTTTCTGATATTTTTTCACGTCACTAATATTTTTTTCCATTTTCGATTTTCATAATTGTGAATTAAATTGATCAAATAAAGTAATATTCTTTCCAAAAATACAATTTGGCAACAATTCAATATAACAAAAATTTGATACTTTTATTAAATTTTGGAAATAGACACTGAAATAATTTATATATAGGATCATAAAAATACCCTGTTCAACCGTTATCGTATAAGTTTTTGATTAGGCAAAAGTTAAAATGTCTATGCGTTGCATGTTTACTATGCGTGGAGGATAAAATTATAAACACCAAATAGTATTTCATTTAACAACCTCATACAAACCTCAACCCGCTAAGTCGCTTTTGTCCCGTTGCTTCAGACCTATTCATACGTTTACACAGGGGGGGCCCATCAGCTCTTATTTTGCGTTCAGTTTTGTGACGTCACTGGTTTGAAAGTTCTCCGCCTACCGAACTGAGTGGCCAATCAGGATTGTTAAGGAAATTCACGGAGATTTTTCTGAAGTAGAAAGGGAGAAAAGTAAAACCCAGGGAAAATATAAACAAATAGTTTTCTTCTTCTTATGGAAATAAATGCTGAAATTAAAGCAATATTTGTTGTCGCTAGCAGCCTACGCGCTGTGTTGTCGTTGGTTCGATTCCGGCCTTACCCTTTCCCTGGACTGGGTGTATTTTCTCTCTCTCTGTGTCAGTAAAACAATTATGTTTGTGCCTTGACGAAGGATTATAAGCGGATCCTTGGGATCAAGCACACAAACCGGAAAATATATGTAACACCAATCCATGTTATCGCTATGGATACATAGTTTTACTGTATTTTTTCTAATTAAATACTAGTAAAACTTATAATCTGCATCATATGATGATTATTTTGTTTCCTTTTTGTTAGGATCAAAATATTTTAGATTGAATATTGTTATGGAACTAGTGTTTGAGACTTGTAATGAGATTACAAAGATACTCTTAACGGTGATTTGAGATTACGTATAGAAAAATTTAAGTATGAATTCATTGAACACTTCCTATTTGTTACAGAGTATTGTGTAATTTAGTTATGTTAATACTTTATAGTTAGTAAAAGTTTGATTTCATTATTTTATGTTATTCATTTCTTTATGTTCGGACCGTAATGCAATCCCCACCCTACAGCTGAATTGAGAAACCGTAATAGCCTAAAAATTCCCTCTCAGCCAATCAGAAACTATCAGTGCGTTGTCGCCTCTCTCTTCCTACTTTAGGCTCTCTAGTTTTAAGAATTAAAGTTATAGTATTAGATCGGATTGGAGTTACATATATTTTCTGGATTGTTTGCTTCATCTCAAGGATCCGCTTATTCGTAGAGAAGACACAAACATAATTTTAATTGACAGAGAGAGAGAGAGAGAGAGAGAGAGAGAGAGAGAGAGAGAGAGAGAGAGAGAGAGAGAAAATATACCCAGGGCAAGGCCGGAATCGAACCGACGACAGGTACAGAGCGCAGACTGCTAGCGTATGTATCGCATCATTAAAGAAAAAACTCTTACCATAGAAAAGTCGTACAACTAAACCTGTTGAACCGAAGATGAAATATCCCTCTCTGAAACAAAAAGTTCCTAAAACATAGTGCCTCTACTTCAGTCCCACCCAAGTGAATGGGATTGGTTAATAAGACGAAAACCACTGACGTCACTGGTTTGAATCTTACACACCCCTTGAATTTTTCGTTTCTATGAGAAGAGCCAACCTAGTATTCTACTAACCTTGACGTTTACACCATCTAAAACTTTAAGAAAGCATCAAAATTTTAATTTTTAAATAAAATTTGGAGTCTGCTTTTTAAAGTACAGGCTGTCATAAAATGCAATCCCTTCAAATAAATTTTCTTTAATTTTTAAATAATTTCATAAAACTTGTCAGTACAACTTAAATATTGCTTTTTACGGAATAACTGTAAGGGCCCTTTCAAATATTACGTAAAAAAATTCAAAGGAGATTTGGTTTTTGTTTTTTCTGACAAGGGGCAGAGGAGGGATTTGAGTGTTGTTTTACTTGAAGAATATAAACTACTATATTTCCAAAAAAAATTGTATATTTACATACATAATTTGTGAGTTCTATTCATAAAAATTATTTCTATTCAATAAAGATAGCTTCGCCGGGAAAAATATCATTTCATACTTTTTTGACTGTTTTATAAATTACTTATTAAAAATAATAAAAACCGAAGAGATATACTGATTGTTTTTTATTTTGTTATTTGTTTTTCTGATGATTTTCATGTGGCTATATATTTCACGTGGCCAGCTTTTTTTAAATTAAAATTAAAGGTATTTACGTATTAGCCCGTCATATTCAGCGGCACGAATAGTTATCGGATTCAGCGGCATGGTCAATACATAAGTACCAAATCAAGTTTCACATTTTATAACCATCACACCATTACTGAAAGTTTTGTACTAAACGAATAATTTGCTCCTTTTTGCATACATAATATTCCATCAACCCCTAGTCATTAAAAATACCGTTCTTATCATCATTTAACTTATAATTACCTACTGAGAATCTCATCCCTCTTATCACCGTAAAAAATACGCCATTTTACACCAAAAGTGGTGGATAGAAATTGCCTCAGTACATTGAAAGATGTTACATCGCGATACGGTGGGAGGTTCCCCCATATCGCGATGTAACATTCCTCAATGTATTAAGGCAATTTCTTTCCACCACTTTTGGTGTAAAATGCCGTATTTCTTTTTAAAGCGATAGGAAATTCGAAATAATAAAATGAACGAAATTCACTGTAACCGGCAAGAACAGAACTCCTTCAAACAGCCTGGAACCCAGATCCCCCAAACTGCATTTGCGTTCAATCTCTTGATTCCAACTCGAGGACATCTAAACTCCTGATCCCATTTATGACTTCTTTCAGGCGATTTCAAACAAACGAGTTCGACGGCAATCCGGCTGAAAACTATCATCGGAGAGCAGCAATGTCGCTAGAGATATAGGATTGCGAGTTAGCAATTTCAAAAGCAATTGAGACGATAACGAAGCCTGGGAGAATGGGCGTAATAAGTTTTTCCGTCCATTCTTACCAGAAGGGTAACGTCAGTAGAGAGTAATTTAAGTCCGAGTACAGGCAGCGGCAATGGATAAGTAGGCATTTGTTCACTTGTTTATTGCGGATGTGTTATAGGGCATCTGAAATTGTGATATCTCGTTTCAAATAAGTGGATAAGGGATTTGTTATTGATGCATGAATTTTAATTAGGGCGAACTCTTTGATAGTTAACGGAGTTTTCGAGGAAATGTAAACTAATATATTTTCGTTGTAGAAACTAATTGTTTCATTACAAGAGGTGGAAGCTGGTTAAATAGGAAGTATAAAATAAATGGATCTAGGAGCTCGGAATGAATTGGTTTAAAACCAGTAGTTTTTAAGCAGCTAGATGTTTAGATATACAGTTAAAGAGATCAAACGAAAATCAATTCCACATGGTAAAAGGTTTATTAAAAGCCAAACAGCGTTTCGGGGATACTATAGATCACCTTCGTCAGTGAATCAGATGTTTAGAACTCTGAGAAAATAAGTTACCAATTAAGTGCTTTCTATAGGAATTAAAAGCTCACAACACGTTTTATAAATTGGCTTAGTTAAATGTAAAGAATATCTTTTCGTATATTCAATGCATTTTAAATATTAGATTGATACAAATTTCCTTCATCACGTTATTACTCGTATGATAAGGAACACGAAAGATGCTTTAGATTTAGAGAAACGTAAAAAAGTTAATGGAATAATTTAATTTAGCCACATTTTCTGATATTTTTGGGTCTTGTTTATTATTTGCTGATGATCTAAAAATTTACCGTTGTATTTCTACTGAACAAGATTGTGAAATTTTACAGATTGAACTTGAAAATTTGTATGAATGGTGTACCAAAAATAGGCTTTATCTAAATATTGACAAGTGCTTTATTGTTTCCTTCACTAGAAAACTTAATCATCTCATTAGAAATTATAGTATTGATAATAAGCCTCTCATTCGGAAAAATAGCATCAAAGATCTGGGTATTATTTATGATTGTGATTTCAGTTTTAATTCACATATCCTTCAAATATCCAAAAACGCTCACAAAAAATTAGGTTTGCTCAAAAGAACTACTATGCAATTTTGTAATGTGTCTGTACTTATATGTCTATTTAATACTTTAATTCGTTCTATGCTTGAATACAACTGTGTCATTTGGAGTCCTTCTACGAATAATCTCAAGTATGCTATTGAAAAAATTCAAAACAAATTTCTACGCTATATTCATTACAAATCTAATAATATTGAATATCCATCTAACGCTTTGGCCAGGCTGAATTTTAATTTGTGCTCTTTGGAATGCAATAGAACAATATCCATATTTAAATTTTTTTATAACCTATTTAATAACAAAATTGATTGTCCTGTTTTACTTCAGGAATTTAATTTTCATGTCCCCATATACAACTCACGTACTAAATTTGTATTTAAAGTTCCTCTATTTACGAAAAATTACTGAAAATATCAACCCATGGTAGAGAGAGAGAGAGAATTCATAAATTTTTTAAATACTTTACCAGAATGTGATTTATTTTTTCATAATTTCTTTTTTTTTAAATCTATTATTATTTCTAAATATCCTTAGTTCTATTTAAATGTTTGTCTTTTTTATGTTGTATGTATTGTTGTAGGTATTGTATATATTGTCCTTTATACTGTAGTATTTTGTCCTTTGTACTGTCATTTAATTGGATATTTTCTGTTTGACAGTTAAATAAATAAATAAATAAATAAAAACTAAATAGCTTAATGAATTTAAATCGATGTTTTACGTGGAAACAATCATCAATTAAATGTAATATTGTTTCTTTCATATTGCTGGCTTCGTGCAGTCCCTTTACAATCTTAAGATCTTTAGCTATAAGGCTATTGTTTCAATTGACCTTACTCGTTCTGTTGTATTTAGTGTTCTCAAAAAATGAGGAAAGAATAGAGAAAAATTGGAAAAAAATAACCGTTATAAATGAAGAGAGATGAACGAAACGAAAAATAAATGTAAGATATATGTGTAAGTGCACTCTTAAAACGATTGTATCAAAATTGAGTAAAAAGTACTCAAAAAGGCTCCGATCCAATAAGTACTCAAATTTTAATATATGAATATACTCATTCTGAAATGTGCATACTCAAAAATGAAACATCGTGAGCTCATTTTTGAGTTCAAGCTCAAGATGTTTCATTTTTGAGTATGCACATTTTCAGAAATGAGTATACTCATGTATTCAAATTTGAGTACTTATTGGATCGGAGCCTTTTTGAGTATTTTTTACTCAATTTTGATACAATCGTTTTAAGAGTGTGTAAGAATGATACACAGAGTGTTTAAGATAAGTGTTTCATTACTTTAGGAGGGGTAGGGCACCATATAGACGACTCTGAATCACTTAGAAATGGGGCTCGGAAATGCAGCCCTAACGACCCAGGGTTTTTTTAAAGCCGGCATGGGAGGTTGTTTAATCTATAGTGGAAATTGACTCGTAACTTTTAAGGATTGGATTAAAACCAGCAAAATCGTTCGATTTCGGCAGTTGTTACATAAAACCGATTTAGGAGCTGAAATTTCAGCTCTTTTAATTGGTTGTATGGGATAAATACCTGAATAGATGATTTTAATTCGATCTTAAAATCTTACGTGTGAATTTCCACAGGGGAATTTTACGACTTCCCAGGTTCGCTTATAAAAACCCCTAACCAAGATGAGTGGAGGACTAATCAATGGTCACCACTTTTTCAGTTATAGTCGGCTAGACTAGTACTTGTCCTCCGCTCTCTTGCGTTACCTTCCTATACTGTGCTAATGAGTCCTAAAAAGGACGAAACTGGTCCACGTTGGAGGTGACGCTTGAGAAGTGTGAGTTAACACTTATTTTCCGCTTTATACCAGATATAAATGGTGAAGTTCTCCTTTCATTTAACCCCTAGCTCGTTAGGGGAGAATTTCCGACCCCCATTTCAACGTTTTTCTGAATCGTCTAGGTTTTCCCTACCTCTAAGTTATGAAACACTTATCTTAAACACCCTATATAAAGGAGATAAACAGAAAGATGAAAGGAAGAGAAGAAAGCTCATCTCGCATTCTTCCCTTTCTCTTTTCACACATTTTCGATTCGGGAAGCCATTGCCTAAAACCAGTTATAAAAACCATCTACGTATATTCGTATACTGCATTGCTGTAGCGCAGAAATATATCTCTTGTACAAAGAAAACTATTCTTAAGTTTCATCTACAACCACAATTTGGTGAAAAATAACAATTCTCATTTTATTATCTCTTTGTTCTTAAAAAAAAGCTTTTGGTGATTTATTTTTGATGATTGCGAAGCGATCCCAAAGGTCCTACGTAAGCAGTTTACGGGGGTTGGTGAGCGATAGCGAGCAGTAGTAAGAAAAGTCCCTAGTAGTAAGAAAATTTCAAACCGTTTATCTCGTGTACCTCTTTAAAAAGTTTATGGAATACAGTTAATAAATCTAATTTAAAGTAGGGGAAGGTGGGCACCTTTCAACAGATTTCTGTTTATTTTTTTTGTGACCTAACAAATTGACGCATCCTAAAACTTTCACTTGCATATCCTACCGTGGACCTTCGGACACATAGTGTAATTTTACCCAAGTTGTCAGAGAAAATTAAGTAGTCCAAAATTGCGTTTTAAAAAAGGTTATCTCCTGTTGAAATCTGGCAACTGGGTGGGGCAGGTTTCAACAGTAGGTGGGGCAGGTTTCAACAGCGGGTTAATTTCTAAATTATAAAAGTTTAAATTGATTTAACTTTTAATACATTGAAATTTACATTATAATAAAGATATTTTACTAGTTTGGAGTAAAAATTTCTAAAAAAAATTCCAAATTTTGATGTTTTCTGTTTTTGTGTTTTTTGACTCAAATAAGTGTGTTTAACTTTATTTTTTCATTTAAAAGTTCTTTTGAGCTGTATTACAAAAATATCTTGTTAATTCCAGTATTTTATCAGAATTTACCAAAGATTTTCTAATTTATGTAAAATTTTGCTACTTACTAGTCATCAGAGAGAGGAATAAAATAAAAAGTTTTATTGAAATTGATGCTTATATTTACTAAATGTATAAAAATTGTTTTTAAGAATCGTACAGTAGCCTTAACTTTAAAAATTATATGTATTTTAATGTGAATAATATAAACCAATTTTCAGCTGTTTTTTCATTAAAAATAATTTATTAACCATAATATAATAAAATAATATTATATGCCATATAAATTATTTAAAAGAGTTTACTTCAAGAAAAAACATTGCGAAATCCCAAAATGCCAAGAAAAACTCATTTTTGTGGTGTTGAAACCTGCCCCAACCTAAGTGTTGAAAGGTGCCCCACCTTTGGTCCTCACCATTTAAGACCCCTCAAACCCTTCAAAATAAAGATATCAGTTTGAAAATGGTATACATAGAAGCAGAAGACTTTAATGAATATTATATGAAAAAAACACACACCTAAATTAATAAAAAAAAAGGGTAAAATCCGATTTTTTCAAAGAAATCAAAAAGTTACTTTGAGACGTCAAAATCAACTTTACTCGATTATAAAAAATTTTAAAGGTGAAACTGTGGAAATACAACGGACAAATGTTCTCATGATAAAACACATTATTTAACACCAGATGGCATTTCAATCAACCGCATAACTAACGAGAAAACAATTTTAATCAAAAACGAAACTATTGAAACCTGCCCCACTCTCCCCTACTCTTCTCGGTATGCACAATGCACTTGCACTCGGTATGCATAAACTTGCACAATGCACATATAAAGCGTACTTTCTCTTTATCCATCCATCTATAAATATATAAAAACGTTTGTGACTATGTGGGTGGAGGACACATCTCCTCCTAAACCACGCCGAAGGCGTGGTCAAAACTCGGTACATAGACGTATCTCGAGGTGTCGATTGTCACTGTCAAGTTTTCCAAGCTGGAAAATCGAACAATTACGAGCAATTTGCGAATTTATAGCCAAAAACGCTTATTTCTCCATTTCTCTACCAGAGTAGATCTGCTCGACACACTATTGTTCACGAGATTAAAACCTCCAAAAATCAAATATTTTAACAGGAAAAACTCTATAATTGTCCATTTAAAAAGGATGTTAGTTGTGAAAACACCAAAATAAATTCAAATAATTTATTTTCAAACGGTATTTTCCTTTATTTTAAGATTTTTTCCTTGAAAATAAAAATATTTATGGAAACGTGTAAATTTTTTTAATGGAAAACGACTTAAAAATAAAACATTGTTTCAAATGAAGCGGTTCACCAGACTTTTCAATTTAGTAGAGATCTTTTATTATTGTTTCAAATTTGGTATTTTTGTTCACTAGACTCATTAATTTACTAGGAAACATTGTCGAGAACACCGGGAAAAGAAAAATTACCGGGAACATCGGGATAGGAAAAAATACCGGGATTACCGGGACATAAAAATTATCTTGAACATCGGGATAGGAAAATTATCGGGAATATCGGGATATGAAGATTACCGGGAACATCGGGATATGAAAAATTACCGGGAACATCGGGATATGAAAAATTACCGGGAACACCGGGATAGGAAAACGGCGTCTGGGATACTGGGATGATTGGTAATTGCTGATTTAAAAGTTATAAATGTATTTTGAGAAAACTTCAAACAATAAATTTATATACTCCACCCGTGCAAGGCCGGGTATATCAGCTAGTATATAACTAAAAACGTTTGTGGCTGTGTATGTGGGTGGAGGCCACATCTCCTCCAAAACCACGCCGAAGGCGTGGTCAAAATTTGGTACATGGACGTATCTCGAGGTATCGATTGTCACTGTCAAGTTTTCCAAGCTCGAAAATCGAACAATTACGAGTAATTAGCGAATTTATAGCCGAAAACGCTTATTTCTCCATTTCTCTACCAGAGTAGATCTGCTCGACTCACTATTGTTCACGAGATTAAAACCTTCAAAAATTAAATATTTTAACAGGAAAAACTCGATAATTGTCCATTTAAAAACTATATCAGTAGTAAAAACACCGAAATAAATTCAAATAATTGATTTTGAAACATTAGTTTCCCCTATTTTAAGATATTTTCCTTTGAAATAAAAATATTTATGGAAAAGTTTAAATTTTTTTCATGGAGAACGACTTAAAAATAAAACATTGTTTCAAATGAGGCTGTTCACTAGACTTTTAAATTTATTAGATATTTTATTTAAGTTTCAAATTTTTTACTTTGTTCACTAGATTTATTAATTTACTAGAGCGGGAACACTGTGATTTGAAAATTACTTGGACCACTGGGATAGAAAAACATATCGGGAACACCGGGAAAGGAAAAATTACCGGAGACATCGGGAGGGGAAAAATTACTGCGAATACCGGGAAACGAAAAATTACCGGGAATATCGGGAGAGTGAAAATTACTGGGAACATCGGGAAAGAAAAATTACCGGGAACATCGGGAGAGGAAAAATTACTGAGAACACCGGAAAAAGAAAATTACCGGGAACATCGGGAGAGGGAAAATTAATGGGAACATCGGGAAAGGAAAAAATTACCGGGAACACCGGGAGAGGGAAAATTAATGGGAACATCGGGAAAGGAAAAAATTACCGGGAACACCGGGATAAGAAAAATTACCAGGAGCACAAGAGTATGAAAGATACGCCAGGGATACCGGGATGATTGGTAATTGCTGATGTAAAAAATTATAAATCTATTTTGAGAAAATTTAATTTAAAAAAAATTATACACTCCACCCGTGCAAGGCCGGGCATATCAGCTAGTTTTAAATAAAAATATGTTTTCTAGTTTATTTGGTTCTTACTTAGAGAAACACAATCACTGTAGAGAAGACTTGTGCAACATTATAAATTGAAACAAATAAGCACTAAAAATTCAAATAAGATTAATTTAAAAGTACATCTCCACTGTCTACCTTAGATAATGATAAGCATCCATCATAATTCATCCCTAATAATCCATTAAATCCGGGTATGATTAATCCCAAGAATCCAGAAGACTGGATTTGAGAAACACAGTAACAATTATTCACCGGGGGTAATTTTGAACAAAATAAAAATAAGAGAAAAAAGTGGTGAGAGAGAGAAGCTTACTTTCTTTCCTTTACGAAATTGTCAGTTGCAAAAGCTCGCAGAAAATCGACGATTTAATTGAAGATGTCAAAAACAGACGATGCCCGGGTTTTTCTTCCTTTCTTTTTCCGAAAGTAATTTCGCAGATATTAGAAGATGTGGGGTGGCATCAGCGAGGCGATGTCACGGGAGGGGGTTCTCGAGATTTTATTCTCATTAAGTGATCTCTAGAGAGGAGCTGAGTTGAGATGTCGTGCTGGGATGACCTATCTTTTTTTTTCTCTTTCTTGAGAAGACCTTTCCGTGTTGGAGCGAAGATTAAGCAATTTGGGTGTTATTCTTGACCGGAAGTGAAGGACAAATTGAGACGTTTTTCGTTCGGGTAATTATCGTTTGATATTTATTTAAAACAGAGGACGAGATTCGTTTGTCATGTATTATGGAGTTTTTTTGGGGAGATTTTTTTTTCGTGCAAGAGTACGAAGTTAACCTTAAATTGCCTTTTCAGGGTAAAATTGTTCCAATTGATTGCTTCGTGCGTGAGTTTAGTTGCTTTGATAAATTAGATTCTTAAGTGAATATAAGTTTAAATGGATTTTGAGTAGTGCCATAGGTGAAAATTTAACAGAAAATTCATCGATTTTCTTTGCTGAATAACATCAATTTAAAGCTGTTGCTTATCCCACGAATGAAAAAGAAAATAACTTCACTCATTATAGACTGATATTACAGAAGAGAACTTTTTTGAAGCGCAATTCTGAGCCTTTCAATTTTCTCTAAAAACAAATTTAAGGCAAAGCGTCCGAAAGTAGTGCGTAGTAGGATACACAAGTAGAAGTTTTAAGGTGCGTCAATTTGTTCGGTTTCAATTTAAGTTACTCCGATATCAGTTGAACCCTATTCAGTCTACTGGTTATGATTTAATATGCTGCCCTTGAAATATTGGTGGGAGCATTTAAGTAAATCATACATACGTTATATATCGTAGACAATTTTCACATTTGAAATAATTTATTATTCATTTTTGTGGTATTTTAAGTGGTGACTATTAATGGTGGCAGTAAATTTTTTTAGCATTACCCACTTAAAATATTGCAGGCCTCAAACTAGCATTCCAAGCAGCACAAAAGTTCAAGTTTCGTCCAATTCTGATGGATTTCATTTACTTCTAGACGTAAACTTAACGTATTTGGTAAGGATCTGGGCTACAAGGGAATCCCATAACGGCTCATCTCACTATTACCTGTTGCTAGATACCCAACAGGCTTCTTTTTCACCATTACTCCTTTCCAAACACCGCCCCCTCCTCGTTCGTGCAACCGTTACACGAAAAATTCCACCGGCGCCATTTTTATTCCAGGCTTCGATTATCGCCATTTTTCCAAAAGCCCCGCGTGATTTCCATCGCGATGTTTCTTTCCGCGAACAACACGATGCCAGATTCCGAATTAAGAATGCCGGCATTTCAATTAATCCTGGTCCGTGTTTACACTGCTGGAAGCGTGTTCTAGATCTGCAAACATTAGGTTCCGTGCCCTACAGCTTAGCGCGTCGCCATTTTTTTTCGTTCAGCTTCGAATAAAGACACGCATTTGAAAGATAATTCTGATTGAGAAAAGTGTAAGTAAGCAGGCGGTATTGTTTCCTCTTTAAGAATATAGGATCAAACAATGCATTTGTGAATGAATAGAGTTTAATTTTTAACGACTAAAAATAAAACGTGAAAGTAACGAGGCAGCTTAAAAGCTCCATTGAATTTTGCACTTTTGATTTATTACACTTGACTAATTAATATAAAATGCAAAATGAAAGCTTTGTTTGGCTGGCATGTAAAATTCAACTAAAAATTAAAATTTTCGAATAAGTAGAACAAACTTTGTTTTAAAATTCGCTCACTAAATTTTACAAAATAGTACTTTTATAAAATCAATTTTATTCTGCATTGAAGATTAGCGTAGGTGGTAAAATGGAACATTTTAATTAACTCTATGTAAATTTAATTAAATTTAAATTTTTTCCCCAATTTTAGTATTGTAGTTTTTATATGTAAACTGTAAACCATCTTTCAACAAAAAAAATTAATTAAAAATTGAATTTTAGACTCCAGTACACATTAGGGTTGTGATTTTTTTTTTCAAATTTAAAAGTATGTGGTGGCAACTGATGAGTATTGGTACATAACCTCTCAAAAATAACTTTTATTTTTGAAAATTTCGAAAAAAGTTGGAGCACCTAAGATTTTGCATCACGCTGAAGCAATGTGAATGGAGGTTAATAAAATTTCATATGAAGCGAAATAAAGCATAAATTAAATCAAAATGTTTTAAATTTGTAAATTAGAATTTATAAACTTTTGTTCTTCCATCAGTAGCCCACTTGGCCACTATACTATCGAAGCACATCCAGGCACAAACATATGATTATATTACTACATACATTTAATGCACGTAATCTTTTATATTTTTACTAATATTAATAAAATCAAAATTACCCAACTCCTTCCACGTGATTGTGATAACACATAGGTACCGCGTAACGTCGGGCCCCTTCCTGAATGTTGGGCCTCGTGTTAGAAATTTTCTAAATCTGGCCCTGGGCACATCAATGGCTTGATGGTTCCTGTATTCAGTATTTTCTAAGGCATTTTAAGGCGTGAGGGCACTTAAGCTAGGTGATGTATGATTGAGTAGGTGGTGTGTGATTGCTATATGAGAAAGTGAAATGATGTTGAGTGGCGCAAGGTTTTTCTCAATACAAAGATATTAATGCCATAAAATTAACAAACGGGCAAAAGTTTATCGAATATGCAACATCGGGGTTTTAAATATTTCAAATAAGTCTTAGGATTATAACCCTAGTACACATGGTATACAAACATTTGAAAATAAGTATATTAGGTCATCCCGAAAGTTTTGTCGCTCTTGGGAGCAACTGTTTATAAGATATTTTTGATACTTTTACTTACGGTGATACCAATATAAACTGTAACTTTATCTACAGTCAACTTGGCATATTGGCTTGATTTTGGGGACCGGTTGACAACTGGGCTTTCCTTAAATATATGATAGCTTGTTACTTTCTTCTCAAAATTTTGCATTTTTCCTAAATTAAGATTTTTAAATTAAAATTAACTGGCTACTTCCATAAAACAATTAAAGTTTTATGTATTTTTTACAAATGTGGAAAATTTAACTTAGATTTAAATTTTTTCTGAGGCATCTGTACAGTTTGATCACAATCATCCATATTAAATTGCTGGATTGCTACTCCTAACCCTCTATTAGGAAAGATCCGGATGATCATTTACAGGAATCTAGATCACTGGAAATTCTACCACCGCTCTACAAAAGTAGTATAAAATGAGTTTCAATTTATTACAATCTTAATATGACTAAAAATTAAAGTTAAATTCCTTTGAATTTTAATTTTGAAAGTTTTTAATTAAGGGCAACTTGAAGTAAACTAAATCTTATTAATCGTAGAAACTAGGAAAGCTCGAAACGTGAGCCAACAAAAAAGAGCCAAAATTCGCCAAATGGGCTTCAGATAGAAGTAGAAGTACTTTACTGGTTTACCGTAATAGAAAAGTACCAAAAAATACATTGTATGCAGACTGTCCTGTCCCTGAAGCGACAAAACTTTCGGGATGACCTAATAGTATCAACCAGTTAGCCGTAGTACACTCTTGTCCAAAATTTAAGGATTATTTGATTTTTCGGAATAATGACAAACATTTAATTTCCTAATTAATTAAATTCAAATCATAGGATAATCTAAAAGTGAGAATATATGTAATCCAGGATCAACTTACCCTAACAATATTAGGCGGCACAGTAGACTTCCTTCCTTAGCCCCTTATATCTCGTATAAATTTCGAGAAAATTATCCTAAAAGTGCTAATTTTTTTATTCGAGAAATTTAAATTAAAATAAATGAATGAGCAATATATGACTTCATTTTTAAGTTTTGGACTTTTTTAATTAAAAAATTAAAAATTAAATTACCTCACAATAAAAATCACCACTAACTAAATTAAAGAACCAAACAACCTAATCGGAATCCATAATGTAAGCGGTACTAAGAATATATTGTCACACTGATTACAAACCACGTGATCTTAAAAAGTCTTACAAAGCCAAGAAAAGATAATGAATTTCATTAATCGAGATGTATCTAGTCAAAATTCAGTCAGAATTCGACAAATCATCCATAGCTAAACATGTTTGGAACCTCAATCATAACTTTGAATTTTCATCTGCTACCATTATTAAAAATTGTAATATACCTAGTGACCTTGATTTTTTTGAATCGTTTTATATAAATAAATTTTCAGATTTCCTTGTTAATGATTTAAATAGCATTCCTTATTTCTCATGGTCTAAGAGCTGGATGCAAATTTTGGGAATGATAAGGTGCACGAGATATTTCACCTGGAACAGATTCGATTGATGATGGGAAAACTTATGTCACCAACGCCAGAAGGCGGAGTGGAAGCTTTCAGTCTGAAAGGGGGGGGGGTCGAACATGCAAACAGCGCGCGGTCCCTTGCGACAGAGATTTTGAGGAAATCGGTTGAAAATTTGCACAGTTTAAGGGGAGTGTGAATAAAAGATAATGTAGCATTCTCAAAAGTATAAGTTGTGTTTTAAGGGTCGTAGAGAACTAAACGAATTTTCGAATGTTTATATGAATGATCTGTACGGCCGACGAGGTGCAAGGGTGGACATAGGCTTAATGTATTGAAGAATGTTAGTAAAAGTTAGGGTAACACTCCCAGAAGACTAAGTGGAAGACAAAGGGTGGCCAGAAGTCACCAAAGGTGCAGAAAAATCTTAAAACCCGAATCATTCGGAAACTTCTGGCTGTTTGCATATGTATAGCTGACATATAGAACAAACTATATGCAAACAGCCAGAAGTATAAGTGGAAGCGTTCGGGAGATATTCAGGCGCTAAGTAAAAGACTGAATAAAAGCAATTCTCTTGCAACAATGACTAATAATACGCTAATAAATATAAAGTCATTGTTAGCGTGGTTTTTAGAGTATTATTAGTCACTAGCTGTTATGCCCGGCCTTGCACGGGTGGAGTGTATAAATTCAATTTTTTAAGTTTTCTTAAAATATATTCATATAATTTTGTAAATCAACAATTACCGATCATCCCGGTATCCCAGACGCCTTTCCTATCCCGGTGTTCCCTGTAATTTTATCCTATCCCTGTGTTCCCGGTAATTTTTCCTATCCCGGTGTTCCCGATAATTTGTCATATCCCGATATTCCCGGTAATTTTTCCTAACCCAGTATTCCCGGTAATTTTTCCTATCCCTGTGTTCCCGGTAATGTTTAATATCCCGGTGTCTTTTTCCATCTTAATAAAATATCAAATTCGGAACAACTATAAAAAAATATCTGGTTAATATTAATAAATCTAGTGAAAAAAGTAACCAATTTGGAAATGAAATAAACGGTCTAGTTCTAGTAGTAAGTATAAGAGTCTAGTGAACCGTGTCTTTTGAAACAATGTATTATTTTAAACTCGTTTTCCATGAAAAAATAATTTACAATTTTCCATAAATATTTTTATTTGAAGGAAAAAATCTTAAAATAAAAGATAATAACGTTTGATAATGAATTATTTGAAATTATTTTGATGTTTTCATAGCTGATAAAGCATTTAAATGGACAATTATAGAGTTTTCCTGTTAAAATATTTGATTTTTGAAGGTTTTCTTCTCGTTAACAATAGTGAGTCGAGCAGATCTACTCTAGTAGAGAAATGGAGAAATAAGCGTTTTTGGCAATAAATTCGCTAATTACTCGTAATTGTTCGATTTTCGAGCTTGGAAAACTTGACAGTGACAATCGACACCTCGAGATACGTCTATGTACCGAGTTTTGTTCACGCCTTCGGCGTGGTTTTGGAGGAGATGTGTCCTCCACCCACATACACAGCCACAAACGTTTTTAGTTATATACTAGCTGATATGCCCGGCCTTGCACGGGTGGAGTGTATAATTTTTTTTAATTAAATTTTCTCAAAATAGATTTATAATTTTTTACATCAGCAATTACCAATCATCCCGGTATCCCAGGCGTATCTTTCATACTCTTGTGCTCCTGGTAATTTTTCTTATCCCGGTGTTCCCGGTAATTTTTTCCTTTCCCGATGTTCCCATTAATTTTCCCTCTCCCGGTGTTCCCGGTAATTTTTTCCTTTCCCGATGTTCCCATTAATTTTCCCTCTCCCGATGTTCCCGGTAATTTTCTTTTTCCGGTGTTCTCAGTAATTTTTCCTCTCCCGATGTTCCCGGTAATTTTTCTTTCCCGATGTTCCCAGTAATTTTCACTCTCCCGATATTCCCGGTAATTTTTCGTTTCCCGGTATTCGCAGTAATTTTTCCCCTCCCGATGTCTCCGGTAATTTTTCCTTTCCCGGTGTTCCCGATATGTTTTCCTATCCCAGTGGTCCAAGTAATTTTCAAATCACAGTGTTCCCGCTCTAGTAAATTAATAAATCTAGTGAACAAAGTAAAAAATTTGAAACTTAAATAAAATATCTAATAAATTTAAAAGTCTAGTGAACAGCCTCATTTGAAACAATGTTTTATTTTTAAGTCGTTCTCCATGAAAAAAATTTAAACTTTTCCATAAATATTTTTATTTCAAAGGAAAATATCTTAAAATAGGGGAAACTAATGTTTCAAAATCAATTATTTGAATTTATTTCGGTGTTTTTACTACTGATATAGTTTTTAAATGGACAATTATCGAGTTTTTCCTGTTAAAATATTTAATTTTTGAAGGTTTTGATCTCGTGAACAATAGTGAGTCGAGCAGATCTACTCTGGTAGAGAAATGGAGAAATAAGCGTTTTCGGCTATAAATTCGCTAATTACTCGTAATTGTTCGATTTTCGAGCTTGGAAAACTTGACAGTGACAATCGACACCTCGAGATACGTCCATGTACCGAGTATTGACCACGCCTTCGGCGTGGTTTAGGAGGAGATGTGTCCTCCACCCACATACATACATAGCCACAAACGTTTTTAGTAATATACTAGCGGATATGCCCGGCCTTGCACGGGTGGAGTGTATAATTTATTTTTTTAAGTTTTCTTAAAATATAATTATAAATTTGTAAATAAGCAAAATTACCAATCATCCTAGTACCCCAGGTCCCTTTTTCCTATCCCAATGTTCCCGGTAATTTTCAAATCCCGGTGTTCTCGGTAATTTTGCCTATCCCGATGTTCCCGGTAATTTTCCTATCCCAATCTTCCCGGTAATTTTAATATCCCGGTGTTCCCTGTAATTTTTTACCTCTCGATGTTCCCGTTAATTTTTCCTTTCCCGGTGTTCCTGGTATTTTCAAATCCTGATGTTTCCGGCAATTTTTTATATTCCGGTATTCCCGGTGTCTTTATGGTAATTTTCCTATCCCGGCGTTCTCGATATATTTTTATAACCCAGTAATTTTTCCTATTCGGATGTTCCCGCTAATTTTATAATCTTTGTGTTCCCGATACTTTTTTCAATCCCGGTGTTCCTGTTTATTTTTCTGTTTCAAATTTAAAGGATTATAAAAAGTCTAGTTAATTGATAAGCCTAGTGAACAAAATATCAAATTTGAAACTACAATAAAAAAATCTTGTAAATTGAAAAGTCTAGTGAACCGTCTCATTTGAAACAATGTTTTATTTTTAAAACTCTGGTTCCATGAAAAAATAATTTACAATTTTCCATAAATATTTATATTTTAATGGAAAATATCTTAAAATAAAAGAAAATAATGTTTGTAAATAAAGTAATCGAATTTATTTTGGTGTTTTCATAGCTTATATCCTTTTTAAATGGACAATTATAGAAATTTTCAAGTTAAAATATTTAATTTTTGAAGGTTTTCATCTCGTTAACAATAGTGAGTCGAGCAAATCTACTGTGGTAGAGAAATGGAGAAATAAGCGTTTTCGGCTATAAATTCGTTAATTACTCGTAATTATTCGATTTTCGAGCTTGGAAAACTTGACAGTGACAATCGACACCTCGAGATACGTCTATGTACCGAGTATTGACCACGCCTTCGGCGTGGTTTAGGAGGAGATGTGTCCTCCACCCACATACATACATAGCCACAAACGTTTTTAGTAATATACTAGCGGATATGCCCGGCCTTGCACGGGTGGAGTGTATAATTTTTTTTAAATTAAATTTTCTCAAAATATGTTTATAATTTTTAAATCAGCAATTACCAATCATCCCGGTATCCCAGACGCCTTTTTCCTATCCCGGTGTTCCCGGTAATTTTTCATATAACGGTGTTCCCGATAATTTTCCAATCCCGATGTTCCCGATAATTTTTCAATCCCGATGTTCCCGATAATTTTCCTATCCCGATGTTCCCAATAATTTTCCTATCCCGATGTTCCCGATAATTTTCCTATCCCGATGTTCCCAATAATTTTCCCGATGTTCCCGATAATTTTCCTTTCCCGATGATCGAGATAATTTTTATGTCCCTGTAATCCAGGTAATCCAATTTTTCCTATCCCGATGTTTCCGGTAATTTTTCTTTTCCCGGTGTTCTCGGCAATGTTTCCTGGTAAATTAATGAGTCTAGTGAACAAAAATAACAAATTTGAAACAATAATAAAAGATCTAGTAAATTTAAAAGTCTAGTGAACGGCTTCATTTAAAACAATGTTTTATTTTTAAGTCGTTTTCCATGAAGAAAATATACACTTTTCCATAAATATTTAAATTTTAAAGGAAAATATCCTAAAATAACTAATAAAACTAACGTTTCAAAATTAATTACTTGAATTTATTTTGGTGTTTTTACAACTGATATAGTTTTTAAATAGACAATTATCGAGTTTTTCCTTTTAAAATATTTTATTTTTGAAGGTTTTCATCTCGTTAACAATAGTGAGTCGAGCAGATCTACTCTGGTAGAGAAATGGAGAAATAAGCGTTTTCGGCTATAAATTCGTTAATTACTCGTAATTGTTCGATTTTCGAGCTTGGAAAACTTGACAGTGACAATCGGCACCTCGAGATACATCTATGTACCGAGTTTTGACCACGCCTTCGGCGTGGTTTAAGAGGAGATGTGTCACATACCCACATACATACATAGCCACAAACGTTTTTAGTTATATACTAGCGGATATGCCCGGCCTTGCACGGGTGGAGTGTATAATTTTTTTTAAATTAAATTTTCTCAAAATATGTTTATAATTTTTAAATCAGCAATTACCAATCATCCCGGTATCCCAGACGCCTTTTTCCTATCCCGGTGTTCCCGGTAATTTTTCATATAACGGTGTACCCGATAATTTTCCTATCCCGATGTTCCCAATAATTTTCCTATCCCGATGTTCCCGATAATTTTCCTTTCCCGATGATCGAGATAATTTTTATGTCCCTGTAATCCAGGTACTTTTTTTCCTATCCCGATGTTTCCGGTAATTTTTCTTTTCCCGGTGTTCTCGGCAATGTTTCCTGGTAAATTAATGAGTCTAGTGAAAAAAAAATACTAAATTTGAAACAATAATAAAAGATCTAGTAAATTTAAAAGTCTAGTGAACGGCTTCATTTAAAACAATGTTTTATTTTTAAGTCGTTTTCCATGAAGAAAATATACACTTTTCCATAAATATTTAAATTTTAAAGGAAAATATCCTAAAAAAGGGGAAACTAACGTTTCAAAATTAATTACTTGAATTTATTTTGGTGTTTTTACAACTGATATAGTTTTTAAATAGACAATTATCGAGTTTTTCCTGTTAAAATATTTTATTTTTGAAGGTTTTCATCTCGTTAACAATAGTGAGTCGAGCAGATCTACTCTGGTAGAGAAATGGAGAAATAAGCGTTTTCGACTATAAATTCGTTAATTACTCGTAATTGTTCGATTTTCGAGCTTGGAAAACTTGACAGTGACAATCGGCACCTCGAGATACGTCTATGTACCGAGTTTTGACCACGCCTTCGGCGTGGTTTAAGAGGAGATGTGTCACATACCCACATACATACATAGCCACAAACGTTTTTAGTAATATACTAGCGGATATGCCCGGCCTTGCACGGGTGGAGTGTATAAATTCATTTTTTTAGTTTTCTTAAAATTAATTTATATAAATTTGTAAATAAGCAATATTACCAATCATTCCGGTACCCCAGGTCCCTTTTTCCTATCCAGCGTTCCTGGTAATTTTCAAATCCCGGTGTTCCCTGTAATTTTGACTATCCCGATGTTCCCGGTAATTTTCCTATTCCGATCTTCCCGGTAATTTTCCAATCCCGGTGTTCCCGGTAATTTTTACCCTCTCGATGTTCCCGGTAATTTTTCCTTTCCCTGTGTTCCCCGTACGTTTTCCTATGCCGGTGTTCCCGGCAATTTTATATATTCCGGTATTCCCAGTAATTTTTCTAATCCCCGTAGTCCCGGTAATTTTCCTATCTCGGTGTTTCGGGGTAATTTTTTATATTCCAGTATTCCCGGTGTCTTTATGGTTATTTTCCTATCCCTTATTTTTATAACCCGGTAATTTTTCCTATTCCTATCTTCCCGCTAATTTTACAATCCTTGCGTTCCCGATACTTTTTACAATCCCGGTTTTCCTGTTTATGTTTATATCTTGGTGCTTTTATTAAGTAACAAATTTAAAGGATGATAAAAAGTCTAGTAGATTGATAAGCCTAGTGAACAAAATATCAAGTTTTAAACTACAATAAAAAATCTAGTAAATTTAAAAGTCTAGTGAACCGCTTCATTTGAAACAATGTTTTATCTTCAAGTCGTTTTCCATGTGAAAAAATTTAAACTTTCCCATAAGTATTTAAATTTTAAAGGAAACAATCTTGAAAAAATGGAAAATTACGTTTGAAATAAAATTATTTGATTTAATTTTGGTGTTTTTACTACTGATATAGTTTTTAAATGGACAATTATCGAGTTTTTCTTGTTAAAATATTTGATTTAGGAGGTTTTAATTCCGTTAACAATAGTGAGTCGAGCAGATCCACTCTGGTAGAGAAATGGAGAAATAAGCGTTTTCGGCTATAAATTCGCTAATTACGCGTAATTGTTCGATTTTCGAGCTTGGAAAAGTTGACAGTGATCGTCCTCGCCTCGAGATACGTCTATATACCGAATTTTAGCCACGCCTGCGGCGTGGCTTGGGAGGAGATGCGTCACATACATACATACATAGCCACAAACGTTTTTAGTAATATACTAGCTGATGTGCCCGGCCTTGCACGGGTGGAGTGCATAAATTCATTTTTTTAAGTTTTCTTAAAATATATTTATTAATTTGTAAATAAGCAATATTACCAATCTTACTGGTACACCAGGTCCCTTTCTCCTATCCCAGTGTTCCCGGTAATTTTCAAAACCCGGTGTTCTCGGTAATTTTGCTTATCCCGATGTTCCCGGTAATTTTCCTATCCCGATCTTCCCGGTAATTTTCAAATCTCGGTGTTCCCGGTAATTTTCCCCTCTCGATGTTCCCGGTAATTTTTTCTTTCCCGATGTTCCCGGCAATTTTAAATATCCCGGTATTCCCAGTAATTTTTCTAATCCCGGTGGTCCCGGTAATTTTCCTATCTCGGTGTTTCGGGTAATTTTTTATATTCCGGTATTCCCGGTGTCTTTATGGTAATTTTCCTATCCCGGTGTTCTCGGTATATTTTTTATAACCCGGTAATTATTCCTATCCCGATGTTTTCGCTAATTTTCCAATCCTTGTGTTCCCGATACTTTTACAATCCCGGTTTTCCTGTTTATGTTTATATCTTGGTGCTTTTATTAAGTAACAAATTTAAATGATTATAAAAAGTCTAGTAAATTTATAAGCCTAGTGAACAAAATATAAAATTTAAAACTACAATAAAATATCTAGTAAATTTAAAAGTCTAGTGAACCGCATCATTTGAAACAATGTTTTATTTTTAAGTCGTTTTCCATGAAAAAAATTTAACACTTTTCCATAAATATTCAAATTTTAAAGGAAAATATCTTAAAATAGGGGAAAGTAACGTTTCAAAATTAATTATTTGAATTAATTTTGGTGTTTTTACAACTGATATAGTTTTTAAATGGACAATTATCGAGTTTTTCCTGTTAAAATATTTAATTTTTGAAGGTTTTCATCTCGTTAACAATAGTGAGTCGAGCAGATCTACTCTGGTAGAGAAATGGAGAAATAAGCGTTTTCGGCTATAAATTCGCTAATTACTCGTAATTATTCGATTTTCGAACTTGGAAAACTTGACAGTGATCGTTCTCGCCTCGAGATACGTCTATATACCGAATTTTGGCCACGCCTGCGGCGTGGCTTGGGAGGAGATGCGTCACATACATACATACATAGCCACAAACGGTTTTAGTTATATACTAGCGGATATGCCCGGCCTTGCACGGGTGGAGTGTATAAATTCATTTTTTTAGTTTTCTTAAAATTAATTTATATAAATTTGTAAATAAGCAATATTACCAATCATTCCGGTACCCCAGGTCCCTTTTTCCTATCCAGCGTTCCTGGTAATTTTCAAATCCCGGTGTTCCCTGTAATTTTGACTATCCCGATGTTCCCGGTAATTTTCCTATTCCGATCTTCCCGGTAATTTTCCAATCCCGGTGTTCCCGGTAATTTTTACCCTCTCGATGTTCCCGGTAATTTTTCCTTTCCCGGTGTTCCCCGTACGTTTTCCTATGCCGGTGTTCCCGGCAATTTTATATATTCCGGTATTCCCAGTAATTTTTCTAATCCCCGTAGTCCCGGTAATTTTCCTATCTCGGTGTTTCGGGGTAATTTTTTATATTCCAGTATTCCCGGTGTCTTTATGGTTATTTTCCTATCCCTTATTTTTATAACCCGGTAATTTTTCCTATTCCTATCTTCCCGCTAATTTTACAATCCTTGCGTTCCCGATACTTTTTACAATCCCGGTTTTCCTGTTTATGTTTATATCTTGGTGCTTTTATTAAGTAACAAATTTAAAGGATGATAAAAAGTCTAGTAGATTGATAAGCCTAGTGAACAAAATATCAAGTTTTAAACTACAATAAAAAATCTAGTAAATTTAAAAGTCTAGTGAACCGCTTCATTTGAAACAATGTTTTATCTTCAAGTCGTTTTCCATGTGAAAAAATTTAAACTTTCCCATAAGTATTTAAATTTTAAAGGAAACAATCTTGAAAAAATGGAAAATTACGTTTGAAATAAAATTATTTGATTTAATTTTGGTGTTTTTACTACTGATATAGTTTTTAAATGGACAATTATCGAGTTTTTCTTGTTAAAATATTTGATTTAGGAGGTTTTAATTCCGTTAACAATAGTGAGTCGAGCAGATCCACTCTGGTAGAGAAATGGAGAAATAAGCGTTTTCGGCTATAAATTCGCTAATTACGCGTAATTGTTCGATTTTCGAGCTTGGAAAAGTTGACAGTGATCGTCCTCGCCTCGAGATACGTCTATATACCGAATTTTAGCCACGCCTGCGGCGTGGCTTGGGAGGAGATGCGTCACATACATACATACATAGCCACAAACGTTTTTAGTAATATATAGATAGATAGATAGATATAGATAGATAGATAGATAGATTGTTGCAAGAGAAAAGTTATATGTTATAAGTCATTTGTTATATATAAACATTGGAAAATTCGTTAGTTTCCTACAACCCTTAAAACACAACTTATACTGTTGAGAATGCTACATTATCTTTTATTCACACTCTCCTAAAACTGTGCAAATTTTCAACCAATTTCTGCAAAATTTCTGTCGCAAGAGACCGCGCGCTTTTATTCGGTTTTGTACTTCGTGCCTGAATATCTCCCGAACGCTTCCACTTAGACTTCTGGCTGTTTGCATATAGTTTGTTCTATATATCAGCTATACATATGCAAACAGCCAGAAGTTTCCGAATGATTCGGGTTTTAAGATTTTTCTGCACCTTTGGTGACTTCTGGCCACCCTTTGTCTTCCACTTAGTCTTCTGGGAGTGTTACCCTAACTTTTACTAACATTCTTCAATACATTAAGCCTATGTCCACCCTTGCACCTCGTCGGCCGTACAGATCATTCATATAAACATTCGAAAATTCGTTTAGTTCTCTACGACCCTTAAAACACAACTTATACTTTTGAGAATGCTACATTATCTTTTATTCACACTCCCCTTAAACTGTGCAAATTTTCAACCGATTTCCTCAAAATCTCTGTCGCAAGGGACCGCGCGCTGTTTGCATGTTCGACCCCCCCCCCCCTTTCAGACTGAAAGCTTCCACTCCGCCTTCTGGCGTTGGTGACATAAGTTTTCCCATCATCAATCGAATCTGTTCCAGGTGAAATATCTCGTGCACCTTATCATTCCCAAAATTTGCATCCAGCTCTCAGGCTATCACCCATCTGGTTACCTTTGTATTGATTTTGTAATTTATCCATGCTTTTGTATTTTTAACTCCAACTGTTTTCCCTCTATTGTATTTTCACTTAAACTGTAACTTTTTGCCTTCATGTTATGTTTAAATTATTGATTTGATGTTTATTTTTGTCTTTTTGTACTGAAGAAGGGGATCCATTGATCCCCGAAACAATTGTCTACAGTTTTTAAAAAATTTTATAAATTGTGTAAAAATAAACGTTGTTTTTCAATTGATGTTAACATTTGCACAAGATTCTTTTCGCATTATTACAACGTTTTTACAACGTTTTTATTAGGTCGCTTTCAATCTTGTCTGTCTGTCCGTCCGTCTATCTGTCTGTTCGGGGGGAATTTAGTAATCAATTTTAAGCATACTTCCCCATGAGCTAGATACTTGAAATTTTGAACAAAGTTCAGATCTGGATGAAAATACGATATCATCTCGTTAGTTCGGTTCAATTTGCTGTCCCTGAACCCCCAGGGGGACTTAAAGTTTAGAAGTTCAACTATAGGATCTTATTGTTAAAAAATCATTGTTGTGCAGTTTGCCTCCTCTCGTTATCAAGATGGCTTTAGAAGTGTTGTATAAAATATTAGCAAAATGAAAATTTGTAAGAATAAAAGTAATGCAAGTACATGCAGTACTTCATGCAAGTTTTGTATTTGTAATACATCTAAGGGACTGACTTTATTAATTAGTTACTGACGAGTTTATCACCAAAATATTTTTTAAAACACTTTTTTATATTACTAGTGTTTCAAAAATTTTCAACGGCATCTGAATAATAGCTAGAGGCAAAAACAGTGCAATGATTTTAAAAAAAAAAACATAGTAAAGCCATGTGTTTTAGTTAAAGTTCAGAAAAAAAACACTTTTTAGAGTTTTATTAAAAAGAGAAAGGAATCAAATTCTTGGAAGGCGTTCAAGGGTTCAGGTCGCGAATTCTAAACTTTACACAACAAAACTAAAAACCAGAAAATAATTAATGAAAAAAAATCTTTTTAAAGAACAACGTTTTTAAAATGCACTAAAAAGTATAAAATAATTTTTTGTAACTCCTTGTAAAACGAAAAACGTGGGGATCATGCAATAATATTTACAGCTACTACTCTTGTCACTCTATTTACCATTATATCTACAGTTAAAAATTATTTAAATGAATGATGAAATTAAGTTGGATTAAATACCTAATGCATGATCCCCACGTTTTTCGTTTTTCAAGGAGTTACAAAAAAATATTTTATACTTTTTAGTGCATTTTAAAAACGTTGTTCTTTAAAAAAGTTTTTTTTTCATTAATTATTTTTATTTCTGATTAAAACAATTAACAATGTAAATTTTTAAAATAAACATTAGGTGGTTTCGTATCAAAAAGTCCCCACCAATATTTTTACATCCCCAACTTTACGCTGACAAATGAATGGGTCACGTGACGAGTAAGAACAGCTATGATTGGCTGTGACTGGAGGAATCACTGTTTGACTGAAAACAGGCTCTGGAGGAAACACTTTTTGATTGAAACATCAATTTCCTAAGTAGTTTTAAGAATAGGTTAAAACTTGTTTTAGTTGAAGATAATAGCATTATTATTTTGTGCAGTAACTCATTTTTTATTTTCTTTGGAGAAAACACGGTTTGATTGTTTGCTCCTCAGTTAAGGCCTGCAATAATGACATTTTGCCTCACCATTGCAGTTATGCTAAAACTGACGATAGCTGCGATTTGAGTCGTTTTCTCACAAAACCGCTTGTACCAGGTAATCCGGGGTCGAAATTTACATAAAGATTGATGCATAACTCAAAATGTCAGTTATGCCATGTTGCGCCTTAAGCGACGATCTATCACATCATTATCCATTTTAACGAAATCCTTTCGTATGATAGTTCCCTTGCACGGAGACACACCAAGAACCTTCCAACTCCTCCATGAAAAACCCAACCATGAAAAATGAAAAGCTCCATGAAAATCACATTCAATCTCAACACCCTCACACAAGATAAAGCCTTCGCATTAAAAGCTTTTCACGTCCCTTCAGCCCCGTCTCCAATCGGGAAATAACCGCCTCTCTTAACTTTTCCGGCGCTGCCTTTAATTCCTCGAGGGGTGGCACGGCCGGATGCGAAAAGGGCCGGATTTCCAGGACTCGCACTGTCCGGCTGGGTGGCTTCATTAGCTGCTTCCTGGATTCCCGGAAACGGGAGACTGCGTTCCTTCTGGAGAGCGAGTGACTCGCATATTGTTTCTTGAGGCGGTTGGAATGATGTGTCGAGTGGTGGGTAGTTTTGAAGGGCGATAAATAGCCAAGTCTGTTAACCCTACTCCTTATAGTAACCAAGGTTTGAATTTGATAAAATGGAGACTGAGAAAAAACTCAAAATACGATCAAAATTGTTCTTTCAATTTTAGAAAGCAGGACGTTTTTCATCAGAGACCATCGTTTAGCGATCCGAAAAGAAAACTCGTGTCGTAATCATTACTGGTGATCATAATTTTGATGATTATCTGATATCATTATTTTTTGAGTTTATTTTTTCCAACAGAAAAATATAAAAAAATTTCTCACAGAAGATTGCCGAATCCACAAAGAGATACCTCGGTTGTTCTGTTCTGAAAAAATAGTGAAGATAACATGAACAAACATGATCAAAACATGATAGGAGGTTTTGGCTAGGGTTAACGGAATGTTTTGGCGCACTTTAGGTTCTAATTTTGGATAAAACATTTTTAATCATAAATTAATCATTAGTACCGGATTAAAACCCAGTATCGCTCAAAGCAGTTATTTTTAATAGAGAAACCAAGCAAACTCAAATTCCGAGGTTTTTTCCCAAAACCAGGCTCGATTTAAACTATTTCAGTAAAAATTCAATCATTAAACCAGGTTTGGCGAATAAGCAGTCATTAAATTCAAACCCTATAAGTAACGATGAAGGAATACTTGAGATTATTAGTAGCGATTTACAATCAACTGAGATAACATTGGAAAAAATTCACTGCTTATGTCACTGGAAAAGCAAATAAAGTTGTTGAAGGGGATAGTGGAAGAAGGAGAGGTATGAAACAACCCTAGCAGCACAAACGTTCAAGATTCGTCCTTACATACCTAATATCACTGAGCTATATAACAAACTCATATAGCGTTTGTTTTATAGCTCAGTGCCTAATATTTGGTATGAGCTGTGCTACTAGGGAAAAAACTCGTTTTGATACATTTTTGCCTTAAAGTTTTTATTTTGGTATCTTTTGTGGTTTTCCTTCCCAACACTAATATTTCTCAATAATGGTCTTATAAAGATCGAGTCTGTACTAAAAGGTAGGTCTAAATGCAAATGTCATTCATTCTCAAAAATATTTCAGTTTCTTGAAAATGTCAAATACAATAAAATCTCAATATCTCGAAACCGAAGAGAGCCGAGAATAAATTCGAGATATCAAGTTTTCTTGATAACAATGTTTCTCCAAATGTATAATGAGTACTTTCTTTCAAGGGGAAAATATAGTTTCGATTTATCAAAGTTGGAGATAACGAGGTTATCCTGTACCTCCTTTTTCCACTCCCTCTTCAATTTAGGCGATTGCAACAACGACGAGCTAACTCCAAAAGCTTTTATCGGAGAATGTTATTTTTGACAGCAAGCCCCTAAATTCCTACAAACATTTGGTATGCTAATTGGTTTATGTTATGATATTTTAAAATGTTTAATTATAATGTAACTATTTCCAAAGTACGCATATTTTTCGCCCAATACCTTCTAGATCCTTGGATAATAAGAAACTACCTGCGCTTTCTCGCTCTAAGTAACAGTTTCCAGAAACCGAGGAAGCAGATATTGACCAGATCACGTTCACCGGAAAAAAAAAACGTACTCGGGGAAACTGCTATTTTAGAGAGCGAAAAACCGATTTGGATCAAAGTTGGTAACTTTCAGTAACAGGTAGAGGTTTAGTTCGGGAGAAGCTTCTGTTCGCGACTAACAATTTCCAAACATTTTAAGGGTTTTTTTTCAAAAAGTTAAAAATTCTTCCATAAAATTAAAAAAAATTTAATTTTAATGAAAAACATAAAATTTTCCACATTTCTACTAAGAATGATTGGATCCGCTCTTGTAAGCAAGGATTTATTTCGCATAGTTCCTAATTTGGAATTAATCCTTTCTCGAAAGAGACAGATGTGCATTGTCTTTCTCAGAATATAAAACGACTGACTTCCTAAAAGTTTAACACTGAAATCCGTATCCAAAGTATAAAAGGAGTAAGGCTTAACTTTCTAAACTATTCTATTCCCTTTAATTAAATTTAGTCGAGGTTAACTATCTTTCACTTTTGTTTGCAAGTAAGATTAAAAAGTAGGATATTCTCAATTGGAAGATTCTTGGAAGTATTATTAATTAGTATAGCACTACTATGTTCGCTAGTAAGACCAAAAAATAGTGTTCTCAATTTAGCGATTCGTGGAATAGTTTTAATTAGTATAAATTTACTTTCAAAAGCAAAATCTAATTACTGAGACATCTACAAGTAGTCTTACAAGAAATTCCGTGAGACAATTTTATGATACTTTTAGTTATACGTTTACGCTGACAATTTTAATGACAGATTACGCTGCGCAGATCACTATAAGCGGACATTTCCAAAATTATAAAAGTAGGTTTAAAATCATATATAACATAAGCTATTATATTTAAAACTCAATTATATTTCAGAGATTAGGTTAAAAGACAGAAAACAGATAAAACTTTTGGAATTTAAAGGTAGTATTAGATAAGTTGCTAGAACTGGGTACCCATCTCCGTTTGGAGCTGTTTCAAATACTACCTGGCGGTTAAAAAGAAACTTCGTACGCAGTTTCAAAAGTTTCCGTTTGCAGTAATACGCAAAATACGCAGTTTTTGTGTTTCAAACGCCAAATATTAGAAATATCACCAAAAATTTCAAACTTATTGATAAAAGTACAGTTACATAGTAATATCAATAAAAATTTGTCGATATTTGACAAACAGCTAAACAATTTTAAAGGGATAAATAACAGACTCATACCATATCAAAGGGTAAATTTCTAAATCAAAAGTACATGGCTTTATATCTCTTGAAAATCATCAAACATCCTTACATAACATAGAAAATCACACACACAATTACCCTTAACGCCCTTACACACCTCATAAACCAAACATCGCACGTCAACCACCATTTTGAATTCCTTTTCACGACGATGAGTTACGAACTATCCAGGCTCAAAAGATGAAAAGGAAGTCGACGAAAGAAAATCCCACCATTTTTCACTTACCCACTCACAATGCCCGCGGATTTACGACTCGAAACACGAATTTCCCGACTTGCGTATACGCTCAACCTACGCAATGAAAAGCGTTTTTCCGGGGACGTTTAATTCCCGACTGCGAATCACGTCGGCGGCATGCAAAAATTTCTAAAATGTCGGAACGTGGTTAAAATTTTGTTTAGAAACGCACTGGTGAGGATAAATAACCCGGATTATTATTTTTTTTACTTTTACTCACCCCATGAAAAAAGCCACCCTGAGCGAAAGAGCTCTTAAAAACTTTTTCCCCAGGAATCCAATAACAAAACAAACTACGCAGCGTATATAATAAACCCTTGAAAAAAGGGTTTCTTATGCTGTGTAGTAAAGACAAAAGATAACTAGGGCAAAAACTAAACCAGATAGGGGGAGCCGTGAAAAATTCTTTCCCGACTTTTCTTGTTCAGAGATAATGGTGGGAGTTTTTGGAAAGCGCCACTGTGGTTTTTATCTCCCACTTCAAAATGATAGAAAAAGGTAATAAATAGTGTTTTTAGAGGTAGGAGGTGATAAGGTTTTATAAAGGTTATGAGACAATGGCGTAGAACCATCAATTATTGTTGTTAATTGCTTCCTTAAGGAGAGTGATTAATCATAAATATGCAGAATGGCCCGTCCGCGGAAGATAAATAATACTTAATCCTGGTATTATGTCACAAGTCTGCGGAGGATACATAAGAACTTATTCAAAAAGTGTGTTGACATTATTTTTACCAGCAAGGATTCGTGGGTCAGTGAGTCCCCAGCGTTTAAATAAACTTTCTCTGAAACTCATTTTCAACCAAAAGAGCTAAATCAAGTGTGGCTGGCTAAAAGATTTCCACCAATAACCTATAGAAGCTTACATAAAGTAGCTGTATTATGACGTCGTTTTTATTGAAGAGCTTCTCAAACTGAGGGCATGGGCGCTAGTTATGAACTGATTCCGAAAAAGGACCAATCTTATCATTCTTTTCGGTACTTACGTACTATCCAGTCGACCGTTTAGTGGCCGTCTATTTCAGCTGCACAGCTATAGAACAGTCAATGGGATTTGATAACTTTTTCGGATTCAGCAGAACTGTCGACGGGAAAATACGTAAGAACATTATTTTCTTACAAATAGGAAACTATAAATACACACCACTCAGTTAACTTCTTATCCCCTTTTAGAAAAAAAAACGTTTTTCATAGAACAATGTGGTATAAAAGTATTCAGTGTGAAATAGTCTATTATATTATCTTGCAACAAAAATCGTCAACTTAAAAATTAAATATTTCTACATGTGAGGATATAAAACCTCAAATTTAATTACAAAGAACAACTTCTCATAGAACCGTCTTTGGGTTTAACGCTCTGTTTCGGGTTCTTCACCCCACCAGACGGTTTTCTGGGAATTGTTCTAAAACCCCTCCCGGGTCCCTGATTGGTCTGAGCTCCCCTCAAAAAAACTAGCGTTCCCAACGTCGCCTGTGGATGCTGATGACTTTTAAAGGGAGAGACTAAGCTAATTTTGATGAAGGTAGTTGTACTTTTTTGCACTCCGGTGCGTTGTAAAAATATTTTGTACATAAATTAAATGTAAAATAAACTAATCAAGAGAAGACTGACTCGACATGACTGCAAATTATTATTTAACTCCTGAAGCACCACATACATATTGAATGTTCCCTGATGACCCCACTCGCGTTCCCGCGTAACGGAAAAAAATACGTTCCACGCGGGTTTATATAACTACATCCTCATACCTATTGCTAGAGTGTAGAGGGTATTCACTTAAAATGATTTGTGATATAGTGATTCGCAATAAGTACTTTGAAATAGGTTTTTATATATTTATGTTATACTTTCTTGAAGTGGTGACTATTACTAAGGCAGAAATTTTGTTTTCAGTATCGCCTCGATGGCAAGTTTCTCGCTACTTCCTCAAGTACAAATCTCGTGAACTACGACAGACAATGAATCTTCAAGTATCGAGTGATACAAAAAATTCTTAAATAAGGTGGTATAAAATCTTCGTTACAATATGTTGAGAAAAAATATCCTTTAGTATAGACTGTGCAAGGATACAAACAAAAAAGGGGCAGTGAAGTCACAAAACTTCGCTTCCAAGTTTCAACCGAACAATTCCCATTGATTTTAATGTCTTTTTCTTATGGTTTTCACCTACAAATAACTTTTACGGTCAAAAAAGACAATTCCATGCATAGAGAGTGATTCCTGTATATTTTGCGGTAAAGAATATGGAAATTCCAAATGTCTAAAAAAGACGAAGTTTTGACGAAAGTGATAATGTCGCAAAATATGAAGAAGAGTTTAAAGCAAGAAAATATAATTTTTCAGTAAATATTGTACTTACTCCTATAAAAAATTATTTTACTCCTTAGGAAATCCTTGTAATATTTAAAAGGAGTAAATTTTATCGATGGTACTAAAACAAGCAACGTAAACAAATACCCAAAATCCATTTTCCTTTAATATCCGGAACATCAATTGAAATTTATACCATACGAAATCAAAATCTTGACTCGAATTCAATAAAATCCCTGTTCCAAGGGTCTCAAAGCAAACCTTCATTTTCAAAAATGATGCAAACACGTCTGGTGCTTCAGATTTTCCAATATTTTATATAAATAGAAACCGTCGTGTTTTTAAAACGAATTAATAGTATCCCTAAACGCATAAAAGGGGCTTGATATGTTTCCTAATATCAGATTCAAATGGGTATTTATTTATACCTTATTGAGTTCAATAGGAAAGGAAGGAACGCGAACTTTTCTGATATCTGACGCGAACTTTTCTGATATCTGACAAATTGTAATTATTTGTTTTGGAAGATTATTATTTACTGATGTTTTTTACAATACTATTAGAGATACATACAAATTCTTATTCTTATATAGTACCCTGCAAAGGCTTTGTTCAAATTTATTTAAGGGATGATTTAAGTGTAATTTTTAAGGAGACTTAAACAATAATGAAGATTATTAGTTCTCAAAGGTATCTATACAGATAGACTCTTTGGAGATAGTAAATATTTACAAACCGACCTATGGAGATCTAAAGGTCAATGAAGGTTAAAGGGAAAAATAGTTTCATATTAAGCTGAGTGATTCTTGGAATGAACAAGTTTTAAATTTTACCAAATTTTTATAAAAGTGACTCAAGTTTGCAATAAAATTAGTATACTCAAGTTTATAGGAACAACGATTGTTTACCTAGATTCCTTTGATTCATTTTGTCTGGAAAAATTCTGTGGTTTAAGAATTCATAAAGGAAAATTTTCGAAAGACGAATTTGTTTTTTATATCAGACACTAATCATGACATCCCGCAATCGCAAATTGAAATTAAAATAAAAGGAAATTAAAGTTAAATGCTTTTCACACTTTCATGTTCAACTCAAGTTACTATAAGGTAATCTCTGGAAGTATTTATAAAATCTTCAAATAATTCTTCAAATAAAATTCAAAATCGAAATAAATCTTCAAATAAAATTCAATATTTTTAATGAGTAGGGTCGGATGGGGTAAAATATTAACGGGGTAAAATGCATATAGGGGCTTTAATATTTTTATATAAAGCTGATTTTTATTTAGGTTCATATCAAAATTATGTTTCCATTAGAAGATAACTTTTAAAGCAATACGTCATCGTGGATGGAAGCAATCTGATAACCTGATGGGCCTACCATGGGATGCGCACGCATGCTCCATCTATTGTATTCGAAAGTCTGTGGGGTAATAAGTAAGTACCGAAGTCACCCACCATATCTTTCATCACAAGCCCATTCCGGTGACAAAGCCGCCAGATTACCCCCCACCATAGCTCCAGACGAGTGAGAAGCCCGTCAATTCAAAGGAACAAACCAAAGGACACGATCGTAACATGTCCAATATCCCCCAACCAACAAGTCCTGAGGCCTTAATAAAACCTTCGTCCGTAATGGCCGCCCGAAAACAAAAGCCCGGATGCAGTATCCGTCGGCCGAGCACTATTTCACGTCATCGTTTCACAATGGCGGAACAAAAATATTACATACTTGCATCAGGCGGCGGGCGGTTTTCTTTCTGGAGCATTAAACGAGACAAACGGCCAGCCGCCGTCTGAGTTCTGGAACTAAACGCAGTCATCCATTTTCCTTATTGTCCGACCGGTATTCTTTCGAGGAGACGGGTATGGAAGTTTTTGGCGGGAAAAAGAAGGATTCGATCGCCGCCATTTTCACCTCGCATTCGTCTCGCGTCGCACAGCTTGGAGATGATGTAATGGCCGTTGAGGTGAGTTGTTTGATAGCTGATTCTGTTGGAAATGGGGTTCTTTCTGGCAGCTGAGAAGAGGAAATGTCTGTGAAAGGGGGAAATCGACTCGCCTGCTGTTTTTAGGTAGAGATAATTTAATAAATATGTCTCATATCTGACAGATCCTTATGTATAGAAGGGCATTTTCAATCACATGACTCGGACCTAGCAACGGCCTTAGCAACAGATTGTTTGACCTACAGAAGTTATCAGCTAAAAGAAAATAACTGGTCATGGAACGCTTCTATTGGAGCATTGGCAATCACATGACAGCAACAGATACCACCGCACCTAGCAACGGCCTTAGCAACAGACTGTTTGACCTACAGCAAGGAAGAAAATAAATGGTCTTGACGTCATCTGAAAACACTCTAAAAAAGATCATCAAAAACTATTTCACAGACAAAAACTCCTCATTCCCGTCATTTCCAACACCCTACAAAATCCTCCAACCCTCCAAAAGGACAATCGAAAAAAGGAATCACTCGTCTCTCAAGCACCCCGAGATATTATGTCTCGTTCCCCGAAACTCATTATCAGAGCTCAGCTTTATTAGACAGCGTTTGGCAGCAGCGAACTTGTGATTCCAGTGCTGCCAGTTAGCGAAATGGAATTTGGGCCACTTTTCCAGTAATTGGTCCGAATTGATACAGTGGGCTTTAGTGAGGATTAGGATCAGCTGGGAGGTGTTTTGTTTGAAGTTTGGCCTTTCCTAGTAGCACGGCTCATACGAAATATATCGAGTTGACGTAAATTCAACTAGTCCTAAACGAAATGTGGCCATACATGACAAAAATTGGACGAGTCTTGAACATTTGCACTGCTTAGGTATAACGCTAAGTTAATATAGTTAAGGTGGTTTGGAGGTATGGTCTGTAGCACGGATCATACGAAATATGTCAAGTTTACGTAAATTCAACTAGAAGTAAACGAAATTTGGTCATGCTTGACAAAAATTGTACGAATTTCGAACATATTTGCTGTTTAGGTATAAATCTCAGTTTTGTTTGCGGTATGGATCATTTCACGGTGAATGTATATAGTATGGTATGGGGATGTAGTCCTATTTTTGGCTTTTGTTTGACTTGTTATTGTTAAATCGTCATAGAATTTGATAGAAAGTTGGTTAACAAACCAAAAAATATTAGTTTTTTTTGCTTAACCTTTTATGCCCCGAATTATTTTCCTCATCCTCTTCCAAAATATGTCAAGTTTACGTAACTGCAATTATAAGTAAACTAAATTTGGCCTTACATGACGAAAATTGGACGAATTTGGAACATTGGGAAGTGGGACTTACAAGACATAAAGTGCTAAATTGCAAAAGGAAGTATGAATAAGGATTTCATCGAAAAAGTTAATTAAAATTCTGAAGACATGATAAATCAAGGGGGTCAAATGGGCATTTAAAATAAATTTTAGGATAATGTTTTTTTCTGATACATATATTTTTGTCTTTCATGGGAATCATGTGGTAAGCATAGAAATTGTTCAAAATTTCGTATGCTCGACAACGGGATGCAATTCAATACCTTTTATCCAACAAAATAAGGAATGAAATATAATAAAATTTTAAAAAATATCTAACCTCTCCCGTGCAAGACCGGGCATATCAGCAAGTATTTAATAAAACCAATTTACCTTTACAAAAAATCTTAATTTCACACTAAACCTAAACAACAAAATTACACTTTCAAACCCTCACATACTCTAAACGAGTTTATCCTCAAGAAATCCCCATCAATACCATCCTCTACTCACTCACGATCCAAATTTACATGATCCCCTCACAGCCAGAACACAAAAACGCACTTAGTCATTATCGGACGTTCATCACCCTGAATGTCCCACTGGATAATGACCTCCCATCACGTCACATCTCTGATGCAGAAAGACATCCCATTATCATTATCGATCTCTTCACCTGAGAGTCACGAGTACTTATTAAACGCCTTCTTCATCATCATCATATCTTTGTGCGTATACAACGCGGTGTCAAGGTCTTTATGTTTAAGGATACTTTGTTTTATCGTACCTTTATCTACTGCATTATGATTTTCTGCAATTTTTTTTCTGCAAATATTTTTTGAGTCAATAAACTGAACATTATGGGATATACATAAATAAAATAATCATCTTTGGAAATTTTAATCCGCTAGAGCTAATTAATTAAATTGATACTTTGGGTACCGTCACTACAGTGAGGACTAAAATATTATCACAATACAAAAAACATATGGCTTATTATCGCAGTTTTAAGTCTTAAAAAATAATACTTTTTCCTTTTGACTTAAACTACTTTTGAGGGAACAAAAATGGCAATCATGGGAATCCGATCGAAATGGCAGCTGAAAGCACAACTTCAGTTTTCCGCAACTATTCGCATTTTCCGCTAAAATACTCATCGCAGAACCTGTGCTGATTTTTATCCTTGAAGAGGAAAACTAAAAGAGTGTCCTTGCAAAGTATCGTCAGTATATTCGTAAGGATGGTTATTCTATGTAGGGTCACTTGGGGTAAGTGGGACCCCTTTTCGGCCTAGTACATTTTTGTAGCTTTATAGAAAAAATTTGAAAGGGTTTATTTTGTACTTGTTGACTAATTTCGTTAGAGAGTCTATCGATAAACAAAAATTCATCAGTAGTTTCTAAAATAAAGCTTTACATTTTTCTTAACTGGTCTTTTTATCAAAAATGAGATGGGTGACCCACTTAGCCCAAGAGATGGGGTAAGTGGGTCACCCCCTCTTTATTTATATTTAAAGCAAGCAAAACTTAAAAGGAAGTAAGTAGGTCTTACTTGATAAAGTACAGTAAATTTCAATATAAAATATTTTATTGTAACTGTATCCATGAGTGAGAAATATACTCAACTCAAAATCAACATGACAAGGTAAGAATACAATGAAAAGCAAAATAAGTATTTTAAAGAATATTTTGAAAGATTAAAGGGATATGTTTTACTTTAGCATATAAAATAGTGTGGAAAAACCTAATAAGGTTGATTAAGATTTATTTTTGGCACTTAAATACACATTGTAAGATAAAAAAGAAATCGGACACACTAAATGAGAATGAACACTATTGATGAGATATTTCACTTTATTCACCATAACTTAAATTAAAACTCAAATTTGATATAAAATGTGGATCAAACTATACATAAATTTTAATGAATTTTGAAGTGGTGAGAAAAAGGTCTTGCTAAATCGAAATATTTTCTGAAAATATTGGGGGAAATTGTCCCTATAACCCCCCTGAAATCCACACATGTCTTCAGTTATAGTTCCTATATCATATGGAACCCTCTAAAACCACTTATATCATAATAAGGGGTCCCACTTACCTAACGTGACCAGACGTCCCGTTTTGAACGGGACTGTCCCTTTTTAGAGTTACGAGTCCCGGTGTCCCCGAAATGAACTCTGGGACGCAAAATTGTCCCGTTTTCTGAAACCGCGCGAAAATGTGAGTGTTTTTGACGAATTTTCGTTAATTTGTAACTACATTACATCGCAGAATGTAACCGAATGGAATAATCCAAAATGTTTCCACGAAAACTCGCTGGGTAGAAGTATTTAAACACTTTCAAGCCAACAATCTTCAACATGAAAACTTTTCTATTTTAATTTAATATATTTTATGTTTGCCTGCTACAAATGCTCCAGCAGAAAGAGTTTTTTCTTTGAGGAACAAATTGTGGTCATCTGAGAAGACCCAGTTACAAAAATTTCAGTTCTAAAGGCGATGTTGATAATTGAAGGGCTTGGTGGATGAAGGGGCTTTGTTACAAGGCCTGTCCCGAAAGTAACGAGACTGAATTCGCTAATTCTGACTGGAATTCAGTCTCGTTACTTTCGGGACAGGCCTTTTAACATAGCCCCTTCATCCACCAAGCCCTTCAATTAAGGTGAATATAAAAAGCGTGCCAAGAGTTTCATTCTTACTTAAAATCATCATCAGCTATATTAAAGCAAATTTGTTCCACTGATAAATATAAATATAACTAAACGTTTCGGGTACATATATTTTTTAATTCGTAATTTTTAAGCTAACTGACTTTTTCTGAATAAATAACTTTTAAAAAGTGTTTTTTTACTGACTACCTGTTAATTAACTAAACCAATGTCCCGTTTTGAGTAAAAAATAAATGGTCACATTACACTTACCCCACACTGAGGGGTCCCACTTACCCCAACCATGCTAAAAATATGGGGTAAGTGGGACCCCCCTGTTAAACACTTAAAAATTAAAAATTTTGAAAATTTTCAAATTGCCGTATGTATTTTAGGTCAAACTCTGCAAAACAGTTCAATAAACATTAAAATGTAATGAAAACTTACCTTGAAATACTTCTTTGAAAAATGCGTCTTGAACTCACCAAAAAATCCATTCTGGGAATCTATTTTAAATTAGTTCTAAAATCTTAAAAATAAATTAAACACATCTCAAATATATGCAAAACTCATCGGTGTGACAAGCTGTAACATAATCAATGCGAGTAAGTGTGAAATTCCTGTACATATTATAGTTTTAGGGGGGTGACCCACTTACCCCAGTGACCCACTTACCCCAAGTAACCCTAATTTTAAAGTTGGTGGGACTTGTAAGTATCGTCAGTTTATAAAGGGTTAAAAGGCTATCATGTTTGAGTGATGCCAGACAAAGTAGTGAAGCTCTCATTGACGGTTTATACTAACACAATAATTTTCATGTTGTCAGCTAACAGAAAAAAGGCACTAGGTCACTTAGAACAACTCATCTAACTAAGGTCACTCTATTGACGAAAGTATTGGTAAAAAAAACCAAAATTTTAAAGAGGGATATATGAAGGGATGGGACTTATTAAAACGTCCTGTATATTTTGATAAATTAATAGCCGTAACCATGGAGAAAAGATTTATCGTGAAACAATAAACTGATTAGTATTAGAAAATAATCCTACTTTGTATTTATGATAGGATCTACGCCTTTTGTAAATTTATTTTCTCAAAGTTTGTACATTTTTTATGTTGACCAGTAATCTCTCTAGATTATTCCCTTTTTTCCGGGGGGCAAATTTACCCCATCGTTATAAATATTCCTTAGGCCAAAACAAAAATTTAAACAAACTATTTGCAATAAAGGTGGTTGAAACCAATGAAAATTATTTAAATATCGCTCTCAATCACTTACTTTATCACATTTACAAGGAAAAGTAGTTATAGTCGATAGTGTTAAAACATTAAATGAAAAAATCGACGTTGAAAGTAGGTAGTTGGAATGCTTGGTAGTAGATCAATAAATAAATCTTGAAATTACGAATTAACGTGGAAAATCAGTAACACTACAAATATATTTTACATTTACAAAGTTTAAAACCTACTAGTAATAGTAATTTCAAGACAAAACTTTGAGAATAACAAGATAATTATGTCCCACGTGGACATACAATCTTTTAATGTAGGACATAAATATTTTTTGTTGGTTGGACCAAATTCCAAATTTAAACCAGTTGAGGGTACATGAAACAATCCCATTTCAACTGATTGAAAACATTTTATGTCCCAGTCCCTTTTCCTATTAAAAACCATTTATCAAGCCAGATAATAAGTGTTATCTAAATATGTATGAAAAGTATCGGAAGTAAAATAACTAAAGTGCATCATCTCTTATTATTTGGCTATAAACACAAACGAGTGATCATATCAAACATTTAAGATCAAAATCTCCCAAGCTGGGAGAAATATTTTTTATTCCATATAATGATTAATCTTTCGATTGCGTGAGAACCATTTGAAGAATATAAGTCTACCACGTATAACCCTTTCTAGAACAACGCAGTCAAGGATGTGTCCTAAGCTTCAACTCGATCATTTAGCTAGAGACTACTGATGCGTGTTCTATGTCTCGACGAATTACTATCCCAATTGGGTTGCTGAACATCATCATTAAATATATCATGCTTAAAACAATGTTTCTTAACTCTGTTATTACCTTAAGTAATCTGAAAAATTTATTCAGTCTGGCATCCTTAAAAAGCAGAAACTAAATTTGAATTTATCTAGTTTCATTCCTTACCATACATTTTCTAATTTAAGACATTTTAAGGGTTTACATGTTTGAATATTAAGATGAGGTGTTCCGATATTTCTTAACAGACATTATCAAAATTTTTAAATATCAGTTCGGTAGATTCCTAAATTGTTAAATTAAAAATTTATGTTTAGTAACGCTTACAACTTTTAAATCAAATTAATTAAGAAATAAAATAAGATTTGGCAAGTAGATTTTTTTTTGCAAATGGTATCAGAACTATAGCATTAGTTGATTCAATGAGAAAATGAATTGAATATATCTCTCTATATTAAAAAAAAGTAACAGTGACCGCCGCCGTCGCCGCCGCTGATTTTGAAAATTTTATTTTTGAACATTTTGAACTCTAACTACGCAAAAACTATTCAAAGGAATATTATGAAATTTTGACCATTGGTAGACAACACTACCCTGCGATGAAAAAAATACAAGGGGTCTGACAGCAGTTCTTGGGGTAGTTTTTGGTGCTGATTTCGAAAATACCAACGAAAAGTTTCAATCACATCAAGTTTTTTAGAAAAATTCAATTTTACTTGGATTTTTAAGATTTTTTAATAAAAAAATTATTTTGGCAATGAATATCTTCCCTCTTTGCCTAACCATTATTCTACAGTGGTTAAACATACAAAATACCGATATGAGAAACTCCATATTATGTTGCCATCCCTCCCTCTCAATCGAAACAATTGCTTTATGTACCATCAACCAATAGCTTTCACCAATGACGCGCGAAGGACTCGGATCATTCGTTGACCTTGCAGGAGTGCAGAGATGACCACGGTTGGACCACTCGTGGGGATTTGAAAGTTATATCCATGCTTCTTGGGCAACAAGGTGGATATACAAAGTATCCATGTTTCATTTGTGAGTGGGACAGCCGTGATAAGACTCAACATTGGGTCAAAAAGAATGGTCGAAAAGAGAAAATCTTGTACCAGGCACCAAAAATGTGATTCGGAATAGCTTAGTTGATCCAAAAAAGTATTGTTACCCCTATACATATCAAACTAGGTTTAATGAAGCAGTTTGTGAAGGCTGTTTCAAAAGAGGGCGATTGTTTCAAATACTTGTGTAAAAAGTTCCCAGGCTTATCCGAATCCAAGTTAAAAGAGGGAATATTTAATGGTCCAGATATCCGGAAGCTTATGAAGGATAAAGAATTTGAGACTACCCTGACTACAAAAGAAAAAGAAGCTTGGGTTGCCTTCAAAGAAGTCGTCAGTAAATTTCTCGGTAATTACAAGGATCCTGACTATAAACCAATTGTGATGGATATGCTAGAGCTAGACAAATATCAAGCTTTGGGTTGCTCCATGAGTGTCAAAATACATTTCCTTCACTCACATGTGGACTTTCCCCCCGAAAACTTGGGATCAGTCAGTGAAGAACAGGGTGAAAGGTTCCACCAAGACTTCAAAGATATGGAACGCAGGTATCAGGGAAGATGGGACTGGAATATGCTCGCCGACTGTTGGATGTTAACGCATGATAGACCCGAAATCGAGCATAAAAGAAGATCCACAAAAAGAAGTTTTACAGAAAAAGAGTATACGTACTTAACTATAAACTTTTTTTATTTGCTTTTGAATAAGCTTAATTTTTTTCAAGCTATCATGTTTACAAACATAATACTCTTTGCTTTTCTTGTTTAATCGTCTATTTCATGTAAGATATCTTAATAAAAACAAACTAAAATAATATTTCGGCAATTTTATTTTGAAGAAACAATACTTTTAATTAAAAATTTTGACTCTTGAATTTTTTTTGTGTTTTTCTCGACCAGAGGTGGGTCATGGGATCTGGCAACAGTATTTTCATACATTTAAATGTATAAAAAATAAAAATATGGTCAATAAATAATCAAACCAACTTTCCTTACAAAGATTTGACTATATTACACATATTTAAGTGGATAAAACCACAGTTGCTAGATAATAAACCCACGATTTTTTGCTATAATGTCTCTTTTATAGGATTTTAGCAAAAATATTGATATTGATTTTATAAAAAATCCTGATGTGATTGGGGAAAATGGAGGTCATTTTCGTAATCAGCACACCAAATAACATAAAAATTACTAAAGACTTATCTTGTATTTTTCCAAAAGTTGAATTTCGCAGGGTAGTGCAATCGCATGATAATCATTTTCGTTCCAAATCCTAATTAATTAGATAATTAGTTCTGGAGTTATTTAATGTCAAAGTCGGAAATTATTTTTTTCTGCTGCGAGTTCGCCTCCAGCAAAATCTATTTACAGCAGAAACGTGATTTTTTGCATACACATACTCTTAAGCATGAAGTTTTGCACCTCATCGCTCTTTTTTCGAATTTCGAATTGGTTTTTGAGTAATTCAATTTTAAAGTTTCGAAATTTTTGAAAATTTTTCGATTTTTTCGCTATAAAATAAAAACTAATCATGATAGAGGCACAATATTTTAGACACATATACAGTTATTTTTTATAAAATATTGGCGTTTCGTTTTTTAAAAAATTCGAATCAGTTTTAGAATTATTGAGATTCAAAGTTTCAATTTTTTCTTCTCTTTCTGGTCTTTCACTAGGGAAACAGCTTATTTTTATGAATCTTATTTCTTTAATTTCCGACGATTCACTAGATGTTTACGTGCATATTAAAAATTTAAAGTTTCTTAAAAGCTTGTTTTTACTCTAAGTTGGTTGATGATAATTGGTAGACTTGCTTGATATTTTTTTTAAAAACATTTCTATTCAATAATTGAAGAAAGAAGAATTGAAGTTAAGAGATGAATATTTTAGAAACAGTTTTATTTTGATATCTTCGAGGGAATGAATGATTCGAATTAAATCATTGATACACTAGAGAGATGAGTAGCTTCGGTATCAAAGGCGCATTAACTAAGCCGACGAGCCTGGATTGTTGAGATGAAACAAACGAGCTCTGCTCGCTAAGATCGCGAAGCGATCTTCAAAGAACTGCGAAGCAGTTCCGGGGGTTGGTGAGCGATAGCGAGCAGGGGGCAGAGCCCCCTAGTCTAATATAATAAAACAAAGTGTGGGTATGTATGTATGTTTGTCTTTTATACAAATCCACAGTTTACTTCCGATCTGCACCAAACTTGGTATACATACGTAAAAAAACTCGGAAAAAAACATAGGATATGTTTCGAAAACTTTTAATGACCCCTTGACCCCTTTTTTGTTCTTTTTATGGTCATTTTGCTGAAATAGCTTTATTTCTCCTCCAAAAGAGATCTGTTCACCCCATTGTTACAAAGAAAACTTAATGCTAAAAAATAAGTTTTTAATAGAAACACTAGGTACAAGTCTATTTAAAAATTATATTACTAATTTAAAAATCTATTTCCACGAAATTGAAAAGTTTAATATAGTTAACCATATTTTTATTTGAGATTTTATCTAATTTTTATATTTTAAGGCTAAGCGCGCACTAAGAGACTTCTGTCTCGGCGACTTAAAACACTAGTCACTCGAGAGCAATGCATTTCTATGAGGAAATTCTTGGCCTAGTGATCTTGGTCTCGTCGCCATGTGCGCGCACTCTAGCTTCTTGCAATAGCCAGGGAAGCAATTTTGTCTTTGTCTCCGAGAGCAATTTTGTCTTTGTCTCCTAGTGCGCGCTTAGCCTAAAAGCTCTATGGAATACCATTGTTGTTAAAACAGTATCCATGGAAACGAAGATGTAAAATTAAAAGGTGATAATATTTTAGCTTTAAGGCTGAGCGCGCACTAGAGACTTTTGTCTCGGAGACTTAAAACACTAGTCACTCGAGAGCAATGCATTTCTATGAAGGAATTCTTGGTCTAGTGATCTTGGTCTCGTCGCTAGATCACTAGGCCAAGAATTTCCTCATAGAAATGCATTGCTCTCGAGTGACTAGTGTTTTAAGTCTCCGAGACAAAAGTCTCCAGTGCGCGCTCAGCCTTAAGAAAGTTGGTTAACAAATAAAAAAAAACTCCCTTTCAACTAGAAAAGATTGATTTTTTTTCTTAATTTGCAAAATGGAATAAGCTTTAGTTATTGAATAATTTTACCGAAAACGTTAATTCCTGAAGATATGATTAATCAAGGGATCTAAGCAATTTTAAATACTTTTTAGATTAATTTTTCCCATGTAAATGTGGAAATCATTCAAAAATTATATTGCTTGAGAACTGAAGGAATTTTAATCCATCTGGGAACACTGGGATAAGAAAAATAACTAAGAACACCGGGATAGGAAAAGTTACCGGGAAGACTGGAGTATGAAAAAGAGGCCTTGGATACCGGGATGATTGGTAAATGCTGATTATCTAAATTTAGTAATGTATTTGGGAAAACTTAAAAATGAGGCGTTTGCTATATCAAAACCAGCTTATTCCATTTTTAGAAATTTTACAGGAGAGACAAAAAAACTTCTCACGTCTACAGTTCTGAAGTTAAATTTCTTTTTAAATTTTTAGTTGTAGGTATAACCACCTAGAATTTGATTAGTTTTTCATTTTCCTTTCAGTTTCATTACCTTGGGTGTAATTACGCTAATTAGGTTAGAATGAGCTGACTTTGATGCAAAAACACGATTTTTCATACTTTTTTACAGTTTTTTTTGTTCAATTAAGTTGTGAAGTAGTTTTTTCCAGTTTATTGGGTTGGAATGAGCTGGGTTTGAGCTATATCCCTTCGCCAGGTTATGAAGAACCCTCTAAACTTTCAAAATATGCAAAAAAGTGGATTTCAGAAAAATATGGAATGAGCTGGTTTTGATAGCAAACTCCTCAAATAATAAATTTATACTCTTCACCCGTGCAAGGCCGGGCATATCAGCTAGTAACATATACAATACACAATATATTGAATACTTAAAGAAAACATCAAAATATTTATTCATCACAGTAAACTTCTACGTAACTCTTATTTTATTATTATTTTTCAGAAAATTATTTGTAGACTCTTTTGGCTCCTCAAACTCAATAAATTCCCTTGAACTAAACTGATTGCGTTCTAAGCCTGTATATTATTCTCTACTAAATATAGATCTGTAACACGAATATTCTAAAAAAAACTATTGTTTACTTACAGTTTTTAACATACAAGCTAAATTTCTGGTTTTTAAAGAGTGGGCACGAACAGCATAAAACTTTTATGCACCTTTTAAATGTAAATACGAAATCAATATCCAATTAATATGGTTTCTGACTTATTAATACTTATTAACATTAACTTTTTTACTGGTGATGATTTTTAAGGTTTTGTAGTAAATTCAGGGCGAAAATGGGCATCTACCAAATGACACCACAATGAGACAATTTAAAATCTACTCTTTGAAAACTAAGGTATGGTATTCAATAGCATTGCAGATAAATCTAGTATCGAACAGTTTTATCCAGTTTTTTTAAAGGCACTTCATATTCGAAGGGAATAATTACACATTGTTGTATGACATAACTGTATAAGCTAACGCTTTCGCAAAAAAAACTTCAGGAAAAAAAGTCACCCTAAATGGACCGAAATACCCCTTCCATTCCACCCAAACAATCAATCAGCACTCCCATATCCTCCATTTCAGGTCAACTTACAATAAATAAATTTCCAACAACCAAAAAAACTCTCCTCAAACACCCAACATCCATCAAATCCAATCGCGTGACGATTTTTCGTCCGTCTGTCCAAACACCTGTCCACCAGTAAAACAAGACATCCAGGAAAGGAGAAAGGTGTCCGAGGATTGATCTTTTCTCTCCACAAGACAACCCTTCATTACTCATACCCATTAAAGCTTCCAGACACTTGTCATCTGTTAAAAAGCCATTATATCTCTACAAGATCGATCGCATGGGAGAAAGGAGTATTGGATTAACTTCGTGTGTAAGGGTGGTGTTTTGAGGTGTCATGTTCCGTGTTTGGCCAATATTGACCGAGGTATACTGATATGGGATGTTGCCGAGTCCATTTTAAAAACGTCCATTCAGAAAGTCGATTATTTTTATGGTATATGATAACAGTAGAAAATTTATCTTCTGAGTGAAATACAGGGTGTTTTAAACCAGAGTTTAAATATAATAACCCTACTTGATCGACAAAAACTGGTTTAATGATTAACTTTTGAGTAAAATCAGATCTGGATTGAGGCAAAAAACTCACGATGGGATTTTGTTTTTATTGGTTTCGATTTAACATCACATGCAAGAAACTTCAAGAACCAAATTTTTCGTACAACATGTTTTATTTTAAAAATGGTATTGCATTACGTTTTGCATATTATTTTCTAGTTGAATTAGAAAAATGTCTCTAAATGCAGTCCTATTAACAAAAGCTTGCAAAAATATGTAAAGTTGTTTTCCTGAATTATAACTCCTATCAAGGAAAAGATCGTTCTACAGGTATCAAAGGAAAAGAAAACACTACGCTTTTTTTCAATTTCTTTTTACTTTCAATTTTGCTTTTTGAGAAATGATACAAAATATAGGATCGCAATCTAATTTCTAAAGAAAAACAAACATAAAAAAATTACCCTCTGATACCATTGTGTATTTTTGGTTCTCCTTCATCAATAAACAATCGTTGTAAAACTCGGCCACTTTAATAGTAAAACGTAAAGTTGTTTTCTTGCATGAATATTCTTATCAAGGAAAAGGTCGTTCTACAGGTATCAAAGGCAAAGAAAATACTACAGTAAACTTTTCTTTAATGACAGGAATTAAGCATTCAATAAAGCATTCTAAGGCTCTATACTGCAAATAGGATCGTAATATACTTATTAAATAAAAACAAACATAAAAAATTGTACTGTTATACTATTTTGTGTATTTGCGGTACACCTTCATAACAAACAACTTCTAAGCTGGAAAACTCGGCCCCTTTAATAGTAAAAGCGTAAAGTTGTTTTCCTGCATGATACCTCCTATTAGAAAAAGGTCGTTCTACAGGTATCAAAGTAGAGAAATCTATATGATTTTCTTCAATGTCTTTTTACTTTCAATTTTGAATTTCGATGCACGATACAATACATAGGATCGCAATCTACTAATAAAAGAATAATAATCATAAAAATACTGTTATTGCAGTTTCCATTTTAGGCTCTCCTTCATCAACAAACAACTTTTAAGCTGGAAAACTCTCCTACTTAAATAGTAAAAATGTAAAGTTGTTTTCTTGCATAGTAACTCCTGTGAAGGAAAAGGTCATTCTACAGGTATCAGAGGAAAAGAAAACACTACGCTTTTCTTCAATGACTTTTTGCTTTCAATAGCACATATGATCGTAATCGGCTTATTAAAGAAAATCAAACATAAAAATTACACTCCAGTGTCATTTGTATTTTTGGTTCTCCTTCATAAACAACTTTTAAGCTGGAAAACTAGGCACTGGGCACTAGGGTGGAGCGAAAAACTTTTTTTTAGAAATTTAAAACGCCTGAGGTGGGAATAGGTGCCATTTAGGATAAAACTTAAAAATTCAAAACTTGAGTTCAATCAATTAATATCTTCAGGTTCCACATTCACGTTAAAGTTTCGAAGTTTCATCAAATTTTACGTAAAAATGGTTATAAATGATTCTCACACAATTTTAGCTCCCTTTTCAAACCATAGCTGGTTGAGTTTATATTCTTAGGATGTCAAACAATATTTTAAGACCTTCTATGGATCTGAAATGGGGGATTTCCAATTTTTCAAGCCCGAAATAAGGGCGCATGCCATTAAAAATAGGCTAACGACCGAAAAACAAATTTTAGAATATCGGTGCCAAATAGAGCTCAAAAGTTGCGTTTTACCCTTCTCATTCATGCAAAATTAATAAAAAAATTCCTAAAAAATAATTTTGGTTTGTTTTGGCCCTAGAATTTGAAAAAATCGATCTCTTGCATAGCGTTTTATGGGAAAAGTTTTAATCAATCAAATTCAAGTTTTAAATGTTATAAAAGCTTATAGTAACATTAATTAGCTGTCTGAATAGTCAAAAAAAGTATGTACAAGTGTACTGCAGTGTGATTTGAGCTAACCAGTTAAGGCATACAGCTTAGAATCGCCAAATGAGAGAAAAATTAATTTTTATACTTATTATATTTATTTTTTCAGATAATAGCATTAAAATTACTTATAATATACTCTAAATTTTCTCCAATTATATCTAACACTAATCATAACCTTTTATTTGATAGTCCGCCCCTTTAAATTTGAAGACTCTTTATAAAAAGTGGTAGTTCAGGTTAAAGTTTGGAATAAAATGCCTATATTGCAATATACCGTTTTTTTCGTACGTTTTCTATAAAAATATCAACCTTAGTGTTTTAAAAGCATTTTATGTAAACAAGAATGTGTATTAAAGACTAAATAAAATATTTGAACTTAAAATTTATAAATTTTGGGGTTTTCAAGTTTTTTTCATCCAAATTTGCAATTTTTGGCTGTTAACTTGATTTAAAAAAATTAATACAGAACTCAAAAGTATTATTAACTATTAAGACACCAAATTAATGTAACTATAAGCTTTAATATCAATTAAAACTTTAATTTGATTGATTCAGACGTTTCCCATTATACGCTATTCAAAAGATCGATTTTTTCAAATTGTAGGGCCAAAACAAACTTAAATTATTTTTTACGAATTTTTTATTATTTTTCCATGAATGAGGAGGGTAAAACGCAACTTTTGAGCTCTATTTGGCACCGATATTCTAAAATTTGTTTTTCGGTCGCTAGCCCATTTTAATGGCATGCGCCCTTATTTCGGGCTTGAAAAATTGGAAATTTCCCCCATTTCAGATCCATAGAAGGTCTTAAAATGTTGTTTGACATCTTAAGAATATAAACTCAACCAGCTATGGTTTGAAAAGGGAGCTAAAATTGTGTGGGAATCATTTATAACCATTTTTACGTAAAATTTGATGAAACTTCGAAACTTCAACGTTAATGTGGAACCTGGAGATATTAATTGATCGAACTCAAGTTTTGAATTTTTCAGTTTTATCCTAAATGGCACCTATTCCCACCTCAGGTGTTTTCAATTTTCAAAGTTGGTCATTTTTGGCTAGTTTCGCTCCACCCTACTGGGCACTTTATTAGTAAATATAGATAGTTTTCCTGCATGATAACTCCTATCAAGGAAAAGGCCGTTCTACAGGTATCAAAGGAAGAGAAAACACTTCGCTTTTCTTCAAAATATTTTTACTTTCAATTTTGCATTTCGAGGCACGATAGAATACATAGGATCACAATCTACCAATTAAAGTAAAAACAAAAAAATTAAGTATTACGGTAAAACCATTTTGTATTATTTTGTATCCTTAATAAAAAACTTTTTTAGCCCAACCACTTTAATTTTGGAATAAACTCAATTCACGACTAAAAGTACTAAATAATTTCAAAAAATAATCCACTATAAATTAATTGGCTAGACATAAAAAATTATACTTTGTATGATTTAATCCTCACTAAAAAGTCTATAAAGATACGCAACATGCATAACATAGAAAAAGAACTGAGATCTGCTTCCAAATATGTGTTATTTCTATTTACTAAATCGCGTTGATTTTAACATATAATGTGTACTTTACTCAATCAATAAAAACTACATTTGAAACGCATGGACATATGCTATAAGCCCCAATTCACTGCAAGCAGCATTATCGGAAAAATACGTTTCATTCATATCTGTGATATCTCTTCACATACCCCCCTTCAAAAGCAATAATTCTTCTTTCGATATGATCGAAATCATTCTAGTCGAGAGACTATGCGTGATAATTACTGCAATTTATACAGTAAGATTCAATCCGGCGTAACAACTAATCGATATGCTCCAAAGAAAAAAAACTCGAATAAAACAAATACTCGATTATTTTTCCCCTCTCTGAGTAGCCATGCGTGTACTGCAAAGTAGCTGGTGCTTTACGTAAATTTCTAAAGAAAAAACATTTGATTTGCGTGCATATCCGAAGTTAAGACCGTGAAATATTGCTTTTTAAAGACGCTTTAAGAGTGGCACGTGGATTGGAGAGATTTCGTCATGTAAAGCGTATCGATATTTTCTGCGAGTGTGAAAAAAACGATTTTTTAAAGCGAATAATCGATCATTTGTCATAACAATCGTAAAGTTGGAACAGTGTTTTGAAGTGAGGGGCAAATGTTTGTATTGGGAGGAGATCGATTTTTTAAAGGATGACTACGTGTTTACATAGGGTCTAGAAGAGAAACTGTATAGTGGAATGATGGAAAATAGCTTTATGGATTTTGAGTTGAGTGATTTAGACTAAACAGATAGATTTTGAGGGATTTTCTCTTTTTAAGTTTGTTACCGTGCATTTTCTATTTCGGAGAAAATATAAGATGTGTAACAGAATAATCCGGTATTGAATGATCTTCTAAACAGTGTTTTGAGCGTCAAATATTTTACAGAGATAAAATGAGTACAATACTCGCAGATTTTTACGTTTACTTGTAAATAAAGAAATAATTACATGTTTCATATTCAAAATTAATTAACTACACACAAAAACAGTTTTAAAAAAGAACCGTATATTAGTTTCTATTTTTCATGCAATTGGGTATTTGTTTAAGTGTTAGAAACCAATAAGTCGAATTAAGTGAGCTTTGATATAAAACATTATTAAACTCGTTCTGGTTAAATTTCTTGGACATCATATCGACAAACTTTTCTGATTTTTAATGATAAACTGAACAGAGTTATGGATCTAATCAAACATTTTAATCTATGAGTTTGGAAATATTTAGCAGGTTTTTTACTTTTTGGTGTCCAAAAGAGCATGGCGGTATTTAGCGGGAACGTTAACGGAATTAAACCCTAGTTTTTAGCATAGTGTTATGCTGTATTGTTAAAACTTTTCCTGCACTGAAAGGTGTGAGAAAATTTTAATTTTTACTTTTAAATTTATTTTTTATAATTGTGATTGTTACACATAAATGCATATTTTATATGCATGCATATTTTTATTATGTTTGCATATTATATTATGTATATTTTCAGAATTTCCAGTATTCAAAAGGAATGTTATCCCTTACATCTGTTTATTTAATATGAACATGCACATCATAATTTTTTAATTATAAAGAAGAACAAATATTTTCCTCGCAGTTTTTTTAGCTTGAATTACACAAAAAATTATCACTTAAACAACCGTCTACGCTAAAGAAGAACGTAAAAACTGCAAGCTTATACATGTACGTCACTTCTCAGAATCGAAGTAAAAGAAGCAATCGCAAAAAATAATTATTCAAATACTCCTTTTCCAAGAAAAAATATTCTTGAAACATTTTTAATTAATGATTATCTCCCCTTTAATTCTTTTAAATACACATTACTCAGGTGAGAAGTTATCGCCAATAGCTGAACACTTCAAAAATACCAGTTAAAAACAGTGATTGGAGAAAGTCTCAAATCTCAACGAAATTCGTTATTAAATTCAAAACTCGTTGCCAGTTCTTATTCAATTAAATTCTCTAAAACATGCATGTCATTTCACTTTCATCTCTCTCTGCATTTTCCTATAATAATTGGAAAATAATTGGGTTTCAAAAATTTGCGAGCACTTTGAAAGTTATCTCGCGTATTTCTTTTTACTTTAAGTAGTTAACTAGTTCATCTGACTGGGTATAATTTATTTCACTGTCCCACGGGCATACGTGCGTTAAAAATTCAAAATGGATTACTTAGCACTTTTTCTCGTTCTAATCAAATTCCAATCGGAGAAGGATCTTAACAACTTAATAAAAAAGTTTTTTTCTGCATCGAATTCTGATATTTGTAATGGATGGCTTGTCGACACTTTTAATTTTGCTTTAGCATTCGGATTTTCAAGTTTAACGAGATTTAAGTCAAAGTTATCAGGTTTCTGGATGTTTTCTTGGTATTTCTTGTACACTTTTTTATATTGGATGTTAAATAAATTTATCACGTTTATGTCATAGATAGCTCATGATTTTAATATTTCTGTGAGGTTTTTTATGAAGTTTTGTTTTACAATAATCATTGTTTGGCCCATTCTTACAAAATATTACAGAAATAAAGGCCATTTTTTCATATTTTTAATTAATTTATTTATGTATTGTATTTCTTAGTATTATTTCTTATTTCTATTCAAGTTTTATTCTGATTTTATTATTATGTAATATTTTTTTATTAGATCCTTATTCCCCTTGTCATTGAATTTTCTCACATTAAATTATGAAAGGTTTTTTTATTTCTTTAAAATAGATACGTTATTGCAGTTTAAGATCGTTCCAGTTAGCATTCCTATAGTTACAGTCAATATAGTGAACGTCAGATCGAGGTTAGCAATATATCATGAGTTACTACTTCAAGGTATGTTCTGTAAGTTCGTAAAGATTTTCTCGTTAACTGAGCCATGAATAACGCTATAACCATGTAATGTTTCAGTCATTTCACTGTTTTTTCTAGAATTACAAAGAAAAAAATTTATATTCTACTATTCAAAAATAAAAAAAGAGGTATGTTTTGAGTTAATAACTTAGGTTTGAAATAAATTGTGTTTTTTTATCTTAATCCATGATAAAATTACTTTTCTCAACCCGATCTTTCTTTTATCTTCCTAATACATTTGAAAACAGTTAGTTATATTTTTATTCATAGTACTTCAGAAAATCGTTAACATCACAATCACTTTTCCTATCTAAACTGACAAATTCCCTCTGCTGTAATTTTTAATATGGGTCTATGTCACTACCGCACAGCCCTTATTGAAATATATATGCATCATTAATAGAATTAATAATTGAACCTATTTATATAAATATTTTTAAAATTAATTTATTTAGTGGTGATCAAATTCCAATAACCAAAACATTTACGTTTCCAGACACGAAATAAACTGGTAGTGACCAGAAAACCCTTTAAAGCAATATAAATCAAAGCTTCTCCAACCCTCCTTAAAACCCCTCAAAAAATAAATTCCCGCAGCAAAGAAGTCATACCACCAAACCTCAAAAAAAACTCCCAACTTCATTGACAAGGACCAATACTTCTCAACTCCACAAAGAGGACCCGTGTCGGACACGGCCCTGCGAAAAGTCCCTGCCAAACAAACTCTCGCCTAATGTCTAAAATATGGCTCTAGTTTCTTTTCAACACTTTTAGTTCCCCCTCTTCACCAGCAGCTGACTTTCCCCCTCAACCCATCGATTAGAAACGAAGAAAAAGAAATCGTCTGCATTGTTGGAAGGAAGGAGTTCTACAACTCAACCGGAAAACCCGCGTTCCATTTTTCACGGCTAAACCAACGTTCGATGAAGAATTGGAGTTCCCGCCGTTGACGGAATCCTTTTTTTATTTATTTATTTATTCTAGTTCTAACTTTTCAGTATCAGGTGGAATAGTTCGTTTGCTGGGCTGGATTCCTTCCAAAAATAACACGCCGTGAGTCGGTGTTTTTTTTATCTTTGTTTGTTCTTTGGGGTGTTTCCTTTTTAACCAGGGTGATACGGTGTAAACATTTTGGGAATTTGTTCCCGGATGTTATCAGGAGATTTTAGATTAAATGCTTTCAGAACCGTGGCCAAGGGACTTTTTGAATGGATGGGAAAGTTTCTTTCGAGGGCCACTTCAGAGTTTTAAGACTGGAATGGTTGTTTATTTGGAAGATATAAAATCTAAAAGAGATTGAAGCGGAACCAGGCGTTTTGGTGTTGATGAATTTCACCACTAGCTATATTTCTGAGGTGAAACTTTTAAAAGATGAGGGATAAAAAATTAACCCATTAAGATATTGAACTATAAGAACTAAACTTTACATCTTCTAGAATACGGCCAACTTTCCCGGAAAACCGAAGTTTTAATTACGATTCCAGCCTATGTAGTTTTATGAACTATAAGAACTATATTTATTTTTTAGACAGAAGACGCTAGGTTTAAAAACACCTTTTTATAGTATGTTCATTTAGAATAAGCGGCTGATACGTAGTGTATTAGAAACCGTTACTATTATAATAATCATCGAAAAAAATTATTGTGCAATTACTAGACAGCCTAAAGAGAAGTAGTTAAAATACTACTGTAAAATAATCGGTACTGAGGTTGCGTGATAAGGGTGATTAGGGGTTATTGAGCGTTTTTGCTCTTGTTTCACACGCCTCTTCTAAATGAGCAGACTATAACAAACGCTTATGTTTTCACTATGTTCATTGATGGTAACTCAAATCTTAATTCTGTTGTATTATAACTTTGACCCTGACTGTTACCTCATCTATATATTTGCCTGCTTGCGTATTTTATTGTAATAAATGGTTTTACTAGCCCTAGCGCGTCTATTCTTTACTTGTCTCCAACGACGCACTATCTGTAAGTGAAACCCAAATTTAAGACTGTAGACTGTAGATACTATTATATGCTTTCAATTTCCATTGTGAAAAATAAAATCAACCCACTTTTTTCGAACTTTTTGCACACTTCATCTGGTTCTATAGTTCGAAAAGGATAAAGTTTTTTTTTCAAAATACTTTGAGAAATTTTCGTAAAATTTCGTTTGCAATCATTAAGTTATTATTTTTTTTAGAATTTAAAGTATGATTCGTTCACTTTTTATTGTTTTTATGGTATAAATAATGTAACGATGATAATTTTTCTTTTTAGTATAAATGGAATACATAAATATAACACGAAATTTTATTTCATTACTTGAATTATAATATTTAAAGACCTTATTTTGTCAGAGAAGATAAAAAAACTCCCCTCAGGAGTAATTTAAAGACTAAAGTAATGCTTTATGACTCTAAAAATCGAATTCAAAGTCACTAAGTCATCGAAAAACGAAAACAAAGAGGGAGGGGCTTGTCTTCTTGGCCCCGAATATGGGTTGATTAAAAGGGGCAAGTCTCACCTCTTGATATTGCGTTGTGTTTTTATGAAAGAATAAATTGATACGCCATTGAAGATAAGCACATACACTTTTATTCCATCTAGCTTAGGGGGATGAGGTAGGCAGGAGTGTCTTCGATAAAGGGTGTCAGTTTAAGTAAAGAAGGGCAAATAATACTGGTAGTATATAGATTTATATACCCCTTAAAATAACACATATTTACATATTTAGGTGGAATCCATGGAAAAGGGCTTGATTAATTCAGAAAAAGAAAAACTATACCAACTTAGCTATTCATAGCTGAAAAACTACCATTGTTCTCTGATAACCGCTGTTTTTCTCAACTTTGACCTCAATGAGGCGGGTCTTAACATTATCCGATTGAGTTGAAGCCTTGCCAATCTTATTATCTATCTAGCCTATTGGCACATTTTAGGGGGTTCCCACAGAAGAAATTCAAAGTTGTTTTGATTTCTGTATAGATGTAGGCAAGATGATAAGAAATTCTATTAGCAAGCGATGTTTCGAAGTAGTCACCCTCCCAAGTATTACCCGTACCTGGAAGTGCTTAACTTCAGTGATGAATAAATGTGCTAGTGTTGGTTTAGACTCGATTTAAGCAGCAACCATACGAAACCATATTTGGCTATTTATTTCGCTTCTAATTGAAACAATCGACAACTACACCAAACTGTGTCTTTTTCCGATGTTAGATGTGCGGTATTGCATCTTCCACGGTATAGATGGTTGAATACAACGTCGTTTATTTAAACAATAAATCTAACCTTACCTATGTTTTTTTATATCCCACTTTCCGATAAAGGGGATTTGATAATTAGGGAATCGTCAATTTAATAGTCAGTCATAGCAGTTCGACTAAAATACTTAAAGCAATATTATTTAACTTTTATACCGGTGACATATGAATGGTACAGAATAGAGTAATCTTCAGCTTGTTTTAACACTCTGACATTTTGAGACCTTTTAGAAAATGAGTGAGAATTCTCTTAATACTCAATATCCAAAAAACGTGCCTCCCTTTTTCTGATATCTCTTCATCATGTTGTTTTTTTATACACAAATCTTTAATTTAAAGTTCATCCAATTTATTAGGCTTTAAGGAGAGAGTAGTAGTTTCTGATTAACTCATGGATTAACTGTTTTCACTACACAATTTATTGCAAGAGTTTTTACTCTCAAAATTTGTACTGCTCGGTATGAGAAACATAAAAAACATTTTGTGCGATTTTAAAAATTGAAATTAATACTTTTGAAAATGCTAGTTTTCTTATGCTAGGTTTTTATGAGCGTAATAAGAAAACACATTGAATTATGAATTTAGTTATGGATGGCAATATGCTGTCTGCAACTTTTATGGTTTGTTGGAATTTATTAGATTGGTTTATTATTGGTTATAATTAATTATCATCGGCTAGATTGGTTTATTTAGGCTAAGCGCACACTAGAGACTTTTGTCACGGCGACTGAGACAAAATTATCACCCCGGCTATTGCAAGAAGCTAGAGCGCGCGCATTAGGCGACGAGACCGATTGCCAAGAATCTTGCCATAGAAATGCATTGCTCTCGAGTGACCTAGTGTTAAAAGTTGTCGTGACAGAAGTCTAGTGCGCGCTTAGCCTTATTGGTTAAAATCAATTATTATCGGTTAGATTGGTCAGTTTTAGTTTTAGAGAACATTTCATCCACGGATACGAAAACAACTTAATTTATTATCTGTTTACTACAGGTTGGATGGCAAAGTATAATTAAGCGGTAGCAGACGTCCTTGAAACCTAATTACTCGCTTTTCAAAGATTTTTATGGAAATCCAAACAAATAGCTTTAAACAAGAATATTACGGAAAATAAATTATTATCAATCTCTACTCATCCGCCAAATCAGGTCTCTCTCTCTCCGGTACTTAAAACCCCTTCTCGTCCCATCAAACCGGTGGTTAGCAATCCATTTCCCGAAACAAAATACCCCGTCAACAAAAATTTATTGCTCTCTGTCCAGACCAACCATTTTGAAAAGATAACCATGCTCAGTAGGAAGCCCGTTGAAAGCCATCATCAATGAGCTATCATTATATCCAAATATACATCAAAGACCTTAGGCCTGGGAGATAAGCGAAAATGTAAAGGAAATGTTATCAGAAAGGGAGAGAAAACATGGATGTTTGGAAGGGAGCCAGTAAGAAGAAAATTACCTTCTCTAAAAAGGAAGGAACGGGGAATCTTTATGCTGGCGGATCGTTATTTTTGTGTTAGGGAAGGATATGTAAACAAAGTGGTAGGTGGGGATTTATTGGGGACAATTAATATCTTCGGGCTGTGTCATTAGCGTGGGTTTGGTTGTGATGGAGAATAGCTCTATGCGTTAAATTAGTAAGGGTGTTAAATGGGAAACATATAGGGTTGTTTACAGTATACCCTCGTTATCTCAAACTTTGATAACTCGATAACCTTTACATTATATCTCGAAAAAAATTCCCCCTTGAAATAAAGTACCTATTTATTTCATATTTTGAGTAAATTTTTCATCTTGAAAACTTGAATTATTTTCAATTTAAAATTTAATACCAAATCTCATAAACCTTTCCCCAAAAAAAGTCCATAAGAGCAACGTCACTATAAAATGCACGGACGTGTTTCTTTTTTCTGAATTTATTCTACGTATTAAATCATTAAACTGCAACTTCACATTAAACTCAAGTAATTTTAAAAAATTCGTTCTTTACTTTATATTAGTATAATGAATCATCTTAATGAAATCATCTTAAGAGAAAATGTTTTTTTAATAATTACGCGTAAATCAAATGATAGTAAAGACTCGTTCTTTCAAAGCAGAGGAAATCTCACGACAAAATCCTTTTAACTCATTTAAAATCCATCTCTTCTTTTGAAACTATCCTTATAGTACCCTTTACACATACCCATACCACATTAAAATATTTTGTAATCACACATTAAATTTCTCAAAACTTAATATCCCTTTTCTAATATATCCGAAAAAAACTCACTCTAAAGGCCTTTTACTCCTCCCAGACTACTCAACTAAACCCACCACCACTACCCAACCAATACTTTCTACCTCCCTCAAACAAGGCTTTCCAATCCAGTAATTGGCCCACAGCTAATTATACCCCTATCGCTAGAAACCATTCACCAGTCTCCCCGACCGACCGGCTGAAACCGGATTCTTCGTTTCGATGCAAAGGCTGGTCGTAGAGTTATTAAGACCCTAGTTGTTAGGACCGCCTCATTGCCTGCTGGTTTTAAAGGGGTAATGGAAGTTTTTTTTTTCTTGAGGGATGTGAGGTTTTTGATGTGGTTTTAATGTGCGAGGTGCTGTATTTGATTTGGATTTTTTGCTTATTATGGATAATGGTGCTTTGGAAGTTTGTAAAGGGATGTATTTTAACCACGAGGTATGTGTGAATGGAAGGTTTTTGGAATATACACCTCGTTAGCTATCAAGTTATAATTGAAGGGCTTGGTGGATGAAGGGGCTATGTTACAAGGCCTGTCCTAAAAGTAATGAGACTGAATTCCCTAATTCTGACTGGAATTCAGTCTCGTTACTTTTGGGATAGGCCTTGTAACATAGCCCCTTCATCCACCAAGCCCTTCAATTATTAAATACGCTGTTATTTAAAATACGCTGATTTTTTTACGCTGTTTGTCAGTTTGAAGAAAGGAACAAGTAGAAAACAGTTTTGAGATAATCGCAACAAACCCTCTATAATTTATGGAATTTGCATTGTATAACCACCAAATGTTTACTGGAAATTCAGAACCCTAGTTAGAAGAATACAGAAAAATCATCTAAACATTATAAGTATATTTAAAAACATTGAGCAGCTTAAAAAAATTGATGGACTTACTCCCTTGATCATTATGGAAACGGAGAAAAAACTCAAAATAGGATCAAAATTTTTATCTTCTACTTGTAAAAATCAGGCTATTATGTTTCTATTATGTTTTTCATCAAACACAGATCCTCGTTGGGTGATCAGAAAAAAACACGCTTTAATCATTACTGATTATCGTTATTTTAATGATTATGTTATCGTTATTTTCTGAGTAATATTTTGTTCGATAATAAAAAAATCATTTTTGTCACGTGTGAAAGATCACCAAATAGACAAAGGAGAGAGGTCTCAATTATTCTGAAAAATACTGAAAATAACGTCTAGCGTCGAAAAATTAGACTGGCGGTTTTTGGCGAGGTGTGAACGATTTGTTAAGACGCTATTTGAGTTTGAGTTTTCGATCGAAATATTTTAAATCAGAAATTTTTTATTATAATTGAAGTAAAACCGTATCACTCAAAATTGATCATCATTTTTAATCGAAGCCAATTAAACTTAAAATCAGATCATGATTTTTACGGTCTACTACTATTCGGCGCTGGCCGTTTTGGCGTGGGGACGATTCGGCGCGAGAAATAAAATGAAAGTAAATAGAAATATTTCACAATAATTCTAAAAATTAGAAGAAAAACATTTTTTTTAGTTTCGCGTTGAAGCGGGTGGGTGCCGAATCGTCCCATTCCGTGAGTTTTAAGCCTTTAATCAGGCCCAATTTTTCTTTCAATACGGCGGGGACATTGCTGGGACAATGATTCCATCATTGGGACATTGATGTCCCGTCATTAAATTTAAACATTGGCTGTACATCATGTTGTTGTTGAGGGAACGTTATTTATCATCATCGGTTATTTCATCGCAATAATCACTCGGAGGAGTAATAACTGTTCTCAGTTATGAAAACGCACTAAACTTACTTATTTTTTGCCGTATAAAAAATATTAATGATTAAGGAAGGTTTTTGCGATCATTGAATTCAACCCCAGGTGGGACCGTAAATTTCAAATTCTGCTTTTTACCTTTAAAATGGGTAACGACAGGTCGCAACCCTTTTTTAAACTGCTTTTTTGATAAAACATACACTTGAACACATAGCATAGTTATAATTAATATATTATTTTTATTATAACTTATTTAGTGGTGACTAAAAATCATTACATTCCCATTATCTGCACCAAAGAAACCTGCACCTAATACATCTAATATCAGAGCGAATCAAGCGAACCCAAAACCAACTAGATCAATACGCACCTAGGCCCCGTCACGTACTATAACCGTGGACACGGCTCCTTGTTTCCCAGATATCTCACGGATTCGGTAATTCGGCGTCGCGAATCGCGTCGTTGCCATGGCAACGGGATGCCGCAGATCCTTTTAACTTTATGAAAAGACGTGAGCGGACTGGGCGCCGCGGTTTTTGAGTTGGTTATAGTTAGGCGCGTCTGTTGACAAATATCGCTTGCCTGTGGTGAGAGTAGGGAGGTTCGGAGTTGGATCACGTTTGAGTGGTCTTGAGGGGTGTTTTTTCGCAGTGAGGAAAGTTTCGGTTGTTTACAGGGGGTGGGGGGTAAGTTTTGCGTTTTTAGGGTCCGGAAGAACATTTTCTCGTTTGGAGAAGCCCTCCGTAGGGAAATGGGATTATTTTTTGTCGTGAACTTTAGTTTAGGTTCTCACTTAAGAATGGTTTGGTTGGAAATACAATAAACTAGGTGGTTTTTATGAACAAGCGAGATGTAGTATTTTTAATCTGTATTAACTTTAAAAACGCGCATTCAGAAAAATTAATAATCGTAAGATTGTCACCTTTAGCTTTGAGGAAATCGCAAATAGCTATTGTTTTAATGCGGTTGACATTTTAAGAAAGAAAATGAGATCGTACTGTTTCAGCAATTAAACAATGCATATTAACATGTCTTTAATACATGTTTAGATAAAATCAGATTTTAAGCGAGTAAAAATATCCAAATTGAAGTCAACATTGGGTTAAAAAAATCTAATTTATATATAATTTCCCTACTAATCTGATAAATCCGGTCTTAAAGTTTCAGAACTGATTTATTAAAAGTCTGAAATATAAAAGTGTAGTATGTAAGAACCTAATTTTTGCTAGTAGTACTTTCTGTGCAAAGTAGCCTAATCGATGTAAAGATTTCCCACATTTGTTTTCAGTCTATGGGAGGAAATTTGGGTAAGGGAGGTACTCCTGTTAAAATTAATAAGTTTTCAAGAACATAAACGGTTCTCTATAGAGATAAAGATGAAAATATTGGTGGTATATTTGAGTGATGAAGTTACATTTTCAATTTTTACTTAATATTCCCAAAAAGAATAACATAACTAAGCATTTTATAAACCGTAAGCAAATACGAAGATAAATGTAGTCAACACTGTTTAAAAAAAGTAGGGATATCTACAATACAAAGAGAAAACGCAAAATCGTTTATTACCAACCTAAGAATAAGCATTTTAGAGTTAGCTTTCTACATTTTTCTCAAACTCTTACATCATTAAAGTTGAACTAAAAGACTTGCATTCTATTTACCATAAAATGCTACCAATATATCATCGATTTCGATAAGACAATCGATATTTGGTTACAAAGGTACTTAATTGTTCAAAACACAACAGCAGCTCCATTAGTTTATAAAGAAATCAGCAAGAAAATACTGTGTAATTCTAAAGGTATGTATAAACCCAAACTTGTCGAGAACAAATACAACCCAATCAATTTCTCCTAACAAGGAGCTCAATTGTTCAAGTCTAATAGTATAACATCACAAGGTAAATATTTTTTACGATTATTCTCAGTGAAACGAATCAACACTTTAAACACGAAGATCAACCCATTCAAATACCATGGGTGGAATTTCAAAGCAGCTGTGGCATTCAGCACAAACGAGATACGGCGACGTATCCCAGTGACAGCTTCAATCGAAGAAGACAGACGAGCTGTATGAACACGATACAGTTACAGTTTAGAAAAATAACCGGAAACGTTTTCTTTTGTTGAACGCTGATGCTGCAAACGGTCCTCATTCTGAAAGCAGTTTGTTCTGGGAAAGAATATCCACAATGGACTCGGAACTGAAAATCAATTATTCGATTTGGAACCATCGATTCGCATTCTTATAACGGGAAAGGGAATTAGCATCTAAAACGCCTGGAGTGCCACCTAAGCTGAACGTTGCAAACGATTTTAGTTAGTAATAGTTAAGCTGAAAAGAGGGAGTTTGCCACTTAACCAAGTGTAGTATGAACTTGCATAATTTTGTTTACCTATATATTGTGTTCTGAAAGAGGTTAAGAATATCAGTTTTGTATAATTTGATAAAAATATTAATAAATTTTGATATAAGTTTGTTTAATTCTTATTTATTTAAAAACTTAGAGTTAATGGGGGAAAGAAAATAATAGACATACGCACGGGGGTAGACAAACAGGGATTTGGGAATATCCCCACAGAAAGTCGGAAAATTTTCCTATTTATCTACGGAAAAGGACTAAAGTCCAAAACCTCCAAAACCTACCAAAACCTCCAAAATTCCATTATATCTCTACTACATTAGTATTCGCGCTACACTTCTAGGCATGGTAAACTAACTTAAAATGTACTTAAACTTAATTAGTAACCTAATTAGTAAGGTATTTTGATATCTTTGTTATTTCGTTGATAAGTGAGTAAAGTGTTAAATTAATGAAATGAAAAGTATTAAAAAACAAATAACAGCAAAATGAGGAAGTTGCATGATTTTTTTTATTTTTTAATCGATTCCTCTTGCAAAAATAAGCAACTATCCAAAATTTGAGGCCGATCGAGAAATTTTTTGATTGTCAAAAAAATTAACAAAAATCCCCTTTTTAAAAGCGCGCGAAAACGCCAAGAGTTTGGATGTGACGTCATCTTATACTAAACATTGTTGTAAAGCAATGGAGTTGATGGTATTATTGTTGACGTCATCTTATAGTTTAAACAATAAACGTTTTCAGTCACGTGTTTTTTTCTCGACTTTTAAATTAAAATATTTAATTACCTGTACATTTTTTTGAAAAACTGACTAGATATTTCATTTTACCATACAAAAAACCATACGGAACACTTGTTTGTTTTTGAAAATCTGACACATGCAACTTCCTTATTTTAAAAGAGTAAAATGTTAGTTTAATGAAATGAAGAGTTATTAAAAAAACAATTAACCTTTCACCACGCTTTACCTTACTAACGTAATTTGAATATTTTAAAGTTGAATAGAATTTAAATTTTAAGAAATTTATTATCTAAAACATTTTTTAATCATCAACTTAAAACTCGGAATAATCCTAAATCGATTAGTTAAACCCATTTTTAAAGACATGTATTTAAGTGTTATATTTCAAAAAATAATAAAAATTAAGATGAAAAGTTTGAAATTAAATTTAGCTTTAGTTAAAATTTATCTACTTCTTCCTTCTAGTAACTTTTATTTATCTTTTTAGCTAAATTGATTATTTTGAAAGTACCCCAAAGCAAAATTTCTTAATTACGAATTTGATAAGATTACAAAGACTAATAAAAATATTACTTTCTTTATATGAGGTATTAAATAAAAAAGAATAATTTTAGGTAGAATTAATTACATTTACCTTGCCCCATACAAAATACACAATCCTTGAAATTTTAAAATTAACTCATGCCTAGTTAGTCTTAAAATAGGATTTTAAACGAATAAAAAAATATCTTAAAAGGAACAAATAATGTAAAAATATTTAAATTTCCATTTAAATTTAGTACTACTCAAAAGAATAAGTGACCTATGTAGGACCTAAAGAATACATACAAACTTAAGTAAACTATAATTGTTTAGGGGTAACTTTAGTTTAAACAAACAAAATTCTTCAGACAATTTATGCTAATTGGGCTTTAAAATAGACAAGTAGCTAAAAATGCTCCCCATACACTAAGCTTATCTTCTTTAAAAGGCATATAAAACTGTATTGAGTCTTAAAATTCAAAAATTGCACCCAATGTTGAATCGCATCTCATCTGAAATAGTTTCCTTAACAAAATGTCAGACTCTTCATAAAAAACATGAACAAAACAAAAACTACTTAAAAGCTTTCTCAATTTAGTTTTTTTCTATTTCCTGGAGGCTTTATTCAGTATTTTGAACACCAACTGAAATTTCAAAGCATTAATTAAAAAATGGCACCTACCTAATGGTGCCACAAAAATTCCCTGAAACTCTGAATACTCGGAAATAGAGTTTCATTGTTGCCAACATAGAAATTAATATTTTACCGGAAATTAAGCTCTTGAATACCATGGCCAGGGTTTTCTATAGAATCAGATCTGCTGTTATTTTTTAGTACGTATCTTGGTTTCTTTCATAAAACTGTGTTAGAATTCTAAAACCCGTTTCAAAGCACTGAGTACACAAAAGATGTTTACGCACTTGGTTTAAAAGGAACTGGAAATTTATTCTTTGGTTTGTATTTATTTCAAAAAGAAAATTAATTTCAATGCTACCAATTTTCATTTTAAAGTCACCGGTATCTTTTTAAAGAGATTTAAGGATTAATTAATCTTGTTTATTTATGAGCAATTTATTTATTTGGGTAAATAATCACTTCATATTCGTTAAGAGTGGTTAAGGGATATTTATTACTTTCTCTTGCGAGTTTCGGGAAAGAAATTTTAAATAATTTAGGAATGTTTTTTATTCCATTTCCCCTGAGATGTGTGATTTGAAATTAATTAAATCACTGACTTCAGCCCAGAAAAAAAATACCAGGCGTTTCTAAAACATTTTATTTGCCAAGTTACTAATTTAAATGAAGTAATAACTTATGAAACGGTTATTTTTATCTCTAAAACTTTAACGCAGTTTCAAACGTTTATTAAAGATGAATATCGCCGTATATTATTTTATCATTCCTGTTTAAAAATTAAATCTTAGTTAATTGCATTTTTTAGATGGTTCGCAATTTAAATTATAATATTCGTTCTTCTGTAAACACATTGAGCAAGGTAGTAAAAATTTCTTAAAATATTTATTATGTAAACGAAAAAAAAACATGCTGTTTGAAGTTTATGGTAATTAACAGCGTTTAAAACTAGTTAGTTAATAATTTGACTTAAATAGAAGTCAAATTTCTTTACCATGTAATTTAAATTGAGTAAATAAGTGCGCATAAACTAAATAATGTAAAATATCATAGTTTTTTTTACCAAAACTATTCAATGATTAAAAATATCCACTCCATTTGGTTAGAATTATACGTTTTCAATTTTACTACTTTTAAAATTCAAAAACATTTTAGGTAATCATCAAGTATCCAGTAGTAACAAAAGTTTTATTTATTTCATATTTCTTTAAGGTACATTTTAAACTTTCTATTTGGATAAAGTATGTTCTTTATTTTAGACCGGTGGAAGGGGGAAATTTCCTAGTAAAAAGTGTAATATTATAAATTTCGGCTAAATATAGGAAAAATTTCAAAAAATAATAATTAAACAATGTTTTTTTTTCTATATTTAGTTAACTCACGTCATTTTAAATTGTTATACATTTATAAAACATAATAATAAATAAAAAAACTTACCCTCAATATGTTTCCACTGTGTGCCTTTCCTTTGAGAAACCAACTTTATTGAAACATGAACCTTATAATATCAAAGGTTCAAATAGTTCATTTTTTGAAGTTCTACACATTAGCACATTCAGAAACTATGAAGTTAGTAACGAAACCATATTACCTGAAAGAAAAGAATAGAAAATATTTAAGTTACATTTTGGTTACTTTTATAATGATTAAAACTAACTCAAAGAATTAAAGTAATTCCAAAATGCATTCTTTAAAACTTTCACAAATATGTTTTTCTTGCCTTATCAAGAAAAAGATTTTGTATGATATTTAAAAAGGAGTGATATAATAATATAAAAAATCTTTTTCTGGTGCAATTTTTAACCTATTTTAAATAAAAAAGAAACAAACAAATAAATAAAAACAAAACATGAGCATGGGTGGATGTAATCAAGACCCTCTATATAGCCCCGGTATATAGAGGGTCTTGATGTAATTCCCCTCCAAGATTTACAGTATGCCTCCAAGGTTCACCTCCTAAATCCTCCCATGAACATGAAAATAGCATTATAATGATAGCTTTGAAAGCACAGAATAATATTTAATAACAATAATTTATAGACAGAAATTTTAAATATTTCCTTTTTTTCACTGAGGGGACCTGAAATGAAATACTAGTTAAAAAACTAGGTGAATTTGTACGGAAAAGAGAAAAAATACAAATTACCTTAAATAAAACGAACACGAAAATAAATCAAGATTAAGCAATACTACTAGAGAAAACACAGATACGAAAATAAAAAGAAAGCCAAAAGAACTATTCCCATTACTTTTATTTAAAAATGAAGTCCCGCATTTTTAAGTTTTTCATGATAATAATTGTTTGCGCGAAAAATGCATAAAAATTTTTATGTAAACCCTAAAACTATAATTCACGAATTATTCAGGAAAACTAAAAAAAAGCATACATAAAAATGCAGAGTTTTCTTATAAAAGAAACCTTGCCATCCCTATTTTTAACTCGAAAAAGTTCAAGGAATCGAATATGAAAAAAAAACACTAACCCACTTACAAATACGCCTAATAACCTCAAGCCTCTATGAAAATGCATATTCCGCTCCACATACCAAACTACTCTACACAATGCCTTTGGAATTCCGGAATTAAATTCCGCCTTTCTGGAATAAAGGATAGCACTATCGCATATCGCAGTGGCCAATCCGCATCGAGGTTTACGCTCCAACTTTTAAGAGCTGCTCCAATTACAACTACTGCCTCGGATTCTCGATTTCGTATTGGCCACTGCGAATATCGATAAATTTGAAGAATACCGGACAATTCGATTGAAAGGGGACTGGATCTAATTACGACGATTCGCAACTGTCACTCGACTGGGATCGATATTTGATGGCATTCAAATTGGCATTCGGATGTATGGATGGAGACTTGAGCAAAGATCGATCTTGTGGATGGATTCGATCTGTGTGTGGAAGTTCTGAGTGTTGCTTCATCCGTTATATTTGATAGAAAAGCTCTTTTATTGAGTTAGAAATGTTTCTTAGATATTTGAAAATTGATTTATATGCATTATATTAATTTTCTGGGTAGTAACCCAGCTATTCTCCACTTGTTACGGTAATAAATTTTAGAAAAAAAAGATGAGGTGGATTCAACCTCGTTTGACTCACTTTTTTAAAAAGATTTTAAAATAATTATGAGTTATTGGGTTGGATTTGTTTAATAGTTATTTGTATATATCTTGAATCGTACGCTGTACCAAAACTTGGGTTCTTTGCATTTATGTGACCCTAACACCAAGATTTAAGAACCCTCTGACATTCTTAGAAACTTTGAATTTTGAATTTTAACCGTTTTTTAAATCATGATAGACACGGCAAACACAGCCTATATTTACTTAAGTTAGAAAAAAGATCAAACATTTGTGGAGTAAGTTTTATTTGCTTCAAGGAAAACAAAAATGTTGGTTTAAAAATCCACTTATTTAAACATATGAACCCTACATTACATGCTTATCTATGAGTAATTGTAAATATTTTTTAAAATCATTATAAAAATATGCATGATAATTGTATGCCTAAAAAGATTTCAAGATTTAAAAGGTTCTAGATTAAAAATACACTCCCTCTCCAGTTTTATAAGAACAAATGTAGTTTTGTTAGCATTTTAAGTTCAATGTAAGGGATACTAATTTTATTCTACAAAACTAGTTCCCAACACCGCTAAAGACCCATCGAGTATATGCGGAATACGAGCTCGTTAAGTCCTGTGGTCCGTCATGGCGCAGTTTACCACAGGTCTGGAGACTATTTCCCTCCCCTTCAGATACAGGGCAAAATTGTGGAGGTAGCGATAGATAGTGGCAGCATCTATCATCTCATGAGGCAAAAATCGGACTCCCGCCATTTATGACCCTTTGCCTTGAATCCTTGTGGAGCTTGGGTATTCCAAGTGGCACATGACAACAACAAACAAGTCACTGCATATCCTAATGACCTAAGTTTACTACGTCTGAAATCAATATTACCTTGAAATATCAATAGAATTATTGAACATTTTATACATAATTTCAACCTATAAATTCAATTTCTAATGGAAACCACCCATAAATGATTCCGCTCTACCCAAAATCCACTTCCTTCACTCCATGTTCCAAACCACTTTAAAAAGCTCCCCAATAAATATTCCCCAACTCTTCCTAAAAAAGAACCTCCAACCTAATAATTCCAAAACTTTCAACACCATAGCTCGCTCAATAATCCTCTAACGATGCCACCACCTTCGCAAATATGAAAATTTTATACCCGCCATAACAAGCCAAAAACCGCAGCCAGCGAATTACCAGCGCTACCGACACAGCCACAGCGCTAAGTGCAAGCAGCAGCGGTTTGCCTTTTCGATATAAAACTCGTATCGATTCCTGGAGTTTTCATCGATGGATGGATGGAGGGAGAAAAAGTTTCTGGCTGTTGTTCTGGGAAGGTAATTTTCTTGTTTGGTTTTGGGAGGACAATGGAAGGCGATATTTAATGCATATTCAGGGTTGCGGTGGTTCGAGGCTATTTTTTCGTTTTGGGGGTCTTGGAATTTGTTGCAGGGCGTTCTGAATTTTGGATGATGTAAATCGATTTTGAGGAGTTTTTGGGTGGAAACAAAGGTGGGATACATAAAATGCGTTGTTTTTCTACTGTTACATTAAAGTGGAATTTTGAAATTTTTGGGGTAACTTTTTATTTCCTTAGTTTAATGAAAAGCTTTTTAGATTCTTTCAAAATACCCCTAGGCAGTTAATAATTATTTAGAAAATATAATACTTATTTTTGATGTCGTGTATTTCTTTCTTTTTTAAATAGATGATTAAATTTTGCAACGTTTTGCTAGGGAAATTGACTTGTTAAATATAGCGAAAAAATATCAATCATCGAGATACGAGAAAATCGAAAAAAATCTGTGCATGTAATGAAGTTTTCATTGCATAATCACCAAATTTTTACTGGAAATTAAATTTCTCTTTTAATCCCTCTCACCGCTATTTTCAAAAAAAATAATCCTAAATTCAATTGTCATATGCACCATCCGTTTGAATTTCATGAAAATATCGGAGAATTTTGCTTTTTAAAAGTACTTTAATACTATGACTGATTTTAAGCTATTATTTTGTCACCGCGTACCCCTGTATGTATAACCCTTGTTGTGCACCTACGGAACACTTACGCTGCCTTTTAAAAGAAGTTTTTTTAAAAACTTTTTTTTCAAGCCTTTTTCCATTGTTAACGTGGTCAAGTTGGACTTATAGCTGGAAAAAAGCACTTATATATTCAGGAAGCTGGATAATTTTACATCTGTTTGTGTAGTTGTAGTAGGTTAACTTTGCTTCTCTGCCGCAAGACTCACTCAAATGAAAAGCAACATTGCCGTGACGCGTAATGCGAGAAAAACAAGTTTACGATGTTTCGCAGTTTTGGTGCTATATACCTTGCATAGTAAAAGCAGTATACAACCTACACTAAATTATAAAGTTTCTTGCCAGTGAAGTCACGGATCAAAGTAAGAACACGCCCCACTTTCTAGCAACCTAATTGGCGAAAAAGACAGAGCGAGCGAGAGTCATCCCTGACCGACCAATTAGGTAGCTAGAAAGTGTGGTGACGTCACTGACAGGAAACGTTGTAATTTAGTAGAGTTTATCCGGAAACCCGGAAAGGTTCGAGTAATGAATCAAATATTAATTAGTTTGAAAAAAGGAAATAAGTCCAAAAACCAAGTTTTGAGAAAATCGACAAAAATAAATAACGGTAAAAAAATTAAGGAACCTATTTTAGAAAGCAGAACAATCAGACAGAACAGAACAATTTGTAACATGCCATTTATTCACAACGACAATATTATTGCTATAATCTTAACAAAATTTACATAAACACAACCCTCATTCCAGTTCAACACAGTACTGCTTAACCAACGATAGTAAAAGGGTCAAGTGATTTTTACAGACGTTGCACGGCCGATAGTACTCGACTTGTATGAAGTATATTGATGTTACCCAAGGAGCGGAACCGTTTAATATCAACATGGAGATTTCATTTCATACAAGTCGAGTACTATCGGCCATGCAACGTCTGTAAAAATCACGTGACCCTTTTACTATCGTTGGCTAAGCAGTATCCAGCTAAACTTATCTTTTCATAGACTACCCACATCCTCCCTTCCCCTGGGATACGGACCAGATTGCTCCCAGCCCATGATCCGGGAAAAACACGGGAGCTCCCCTAATCCGGAAAGTGCCGACAGCTCGACCCGTGATAACACCCCCGGGAGAAGCAGTAATCCGGATGGGATAGGAGTCCGGCACAGCTGCGAGTGGCCGGATTAGGGATCGGGTTTCCGTTGACCCCGGAATGGAGTTGGAGTGGGGATGTGGAGTTTTAACGCGTTATTTCCTGCGGATTTCGTTTTGAGAACTGGGATATGAACTGGTTTTGGAAGGAACTGGGAAAAGAGTGGATTGATGGAGTTAGGCGTTTCGTTTTATTTTTAAAGTAAAAATATTACTCACACTACTTTTTGTCATCTTAATATAGAAAAGTACTATCTCTGTTCTCCCTGGGCATTGCCAGCATTTTTTGAAAACAGAAAAAAATGCCTTTTTCCAGTAAAATAAATAGATCTTAATTCAAAAATCGACATGAAAGGCTTAAAATAGAGAATTTAGTAAACGCAATATTTTAAAATAAAATTGACGATACCTTTGCATTTTTGTTTAGGATTGAATGACGTCAGATTTGTTTCGGCCTTACCACAGATTAAAGAGCTAACATAGATTCCAAACGGCACTTTTCCTCTTTAGGTACTTAATTTAATTCACGCTCGCAAATTATTATCATTTCACTAGCAGCCAATCAGAGAAGGCAAAATGTGAAAGTGATTTCTGATTGGATATGGAACTTCTACCAAGCGGCATTTTAATTTCATCGGTGTTGTTTATTTCCCTCCAGTTTCGATTTGGATTTGAGTGGGCGAATGACTCAGTGGGCGAATGTGCCATAGTGGGCGAATGACAGAATAGGAAGCGGGTCCGTTTGGCCTGAAGTTTATCTATGGGAAAGCCCTGTTAAAAAAGGTGCCATTAGCGTCTATAGTAGGGGTGCCCAACCTTTTTTGGAGGAGGGCCACTCAGGGTATTTGATGAGGTGTGGAGGGCCAGAAAGTAAATTACAGTTGAAGAGCAAAAGCGCTAACTGATGCTTAATAACAACAATACATTTTATTACTTTTCATTTACAGTATTTTTGCAACTTGGCATTTTTAACGAATTTTTTTTCAGCAAAAACCCCCCGGAAAACAAAGTAATAACTAGCGGATCCAGGGGGAGGCTAAGGGGCTGAAGCCCCCCAAATGAAAAGTTTTACTCTATATTAATATGATATTTTATGCACCAAAATGAGTTAAAACCCTGTTATTTTAAGTTCAAATTTTAAAAAAAATTATGGGGGAGGACCTCCAGACCCCCTTGGCACTTGTAACTCTGTTATTACAACTATTTTTTACTAAGTTTGTCAAAACGCAAAAAATCTATACACAAAATTCGGATGAAGCGTACCAAAACAAGTTGAAAAAGTGGGGTTTTTGACTTAAATTTCCAAAAATTTTATGGAGGAGATCCCCCTGACCCCCCTTTTGGTAGTTGGAGCAGGATAATTCACTATCTTTTTCGTAATAACATTAACAAGATTCAATTGGGTTATGAAAATTCTTAGCCCCCAAAACCAAATCCTGGATCCGCCACTGAAAGTAATAAAAGGTGTTGCTCTAATTTCGTTCGCGGGCCGGATTCAGAGGGCTCGGGGGCCGGATCTGGCCCGCGGGCCGGAGGTTGGGCAGCCCTAGTCTATGGAGATTAATACTGTGTTAAGCTCTATACTCTGTGGATACCTCTATCGAATAAAAAAATAAAATAAAAATTCTGGAATTGCCCATTGAAACCACTACCATTAACCAATCCACCAATCAAATATCGCTAAATCAAATAATAATAATTACTTCAGATCGTCAGACGCTCGTTTGATTGGTTAGGCACTTTGCCAGCTCGATGATGTCACGCTTACGAACTAATGAAATGAGCTTCCCCGCTTGCATTTCCGATTATTCCCGACCAGAAGACAGTGTTATTTGATTTTAAGATGACGAAAATGTAGAGTCTGATGCCATATCAAAATGCCCAAGATCGTCGTTGAATCCAAGGAGAGGCCTTATTCACGGGCACTAAACCAGCAGTTACATAAGCTGCGTAATATTTCGGAGATAGTAGTTTAACAACGCTATTGTAGTGTCGATGTCGCATTGATAACTTGGGAATAAACCTTAAAATTCAATACAGGGCGTCCCCCCAATGCCGTGTACAAACTTGCAGGGGAGGTAAAGAACATGGTGTGGAAAGTATGGGTGGAAACGCAACCCTAACGAGACACAGAGACAAAAAGACAGTAAGGCCACAACGCGGAATTAGTGTAAAACTCTTTATTACACAAAAAAACGACAGTAAATAAAATTATGACATTTAAGCATCACAGGAGGTGTTCCGAATATACATCCCCGCTGCTAACATCCGTGAAACTGCCGGTATTTTCGAACATGTCCGCTAATCCATGTCGCGTCGCTGTTGTGCGTGCATACATGCTAATGGCCGTAATTTCGAACACATCTTGTGATGTTTTTATGTCCTACTTTTTTATTACTGTTTTTTTGTGTAATAAAGCGTTTTACATTACATTCTGTGTTGTGGCCTGTGTCTCAGTATCTCTTTGGGGGTAACGTTTCCGCCCAAGCTTTCCTAAGAAATTATGACTCCGTACGATGTTCGCTAACTTCCCTCCTTGTTTGTACACGGCATTCGGACACCATGTTTTAACAGGATATAAATGCGATAATTTCAATGTTAAAACTTGTTATATATTTAAATTAATTTTTTATTATAGTGGTGAACAATGTACTCTGTATGCTACTAATACGAATACATACAGTAACAAAATCGACATGCAATTTCGGGTGCTAAAAAATTAAAAATTGCTAAATTATTGTTTGGTATGTAGTGTCATAACGTAAACATGTTATCAAAATTTAAATATTAATTTTACACATAAATTTTGAAAAAAAAAATATATGTTGGTAAAAGTTTGCTAACTTTCTAAATGAGTGTAAATTTGTCAGAATACATTTAAATGCACTCATTTTTTGGAAAACAATAAAAGAAAGAATCGGATTTATTGAAATAGAAGGCAATTATATCATTCAAATATTCCCTAAAAATCAAAGGATGATTTTGTTTCCAACTTTTAAATCGAGCGTTTAAAAATGTATAACTTTAGGAGCAAACACATAAATGGTTTAAAATTTCAAGTGAATTTAGTCCCAATATTAGATTCAAACCAGCTATGCTAGTAGAAAACTAACACCATATCGAAAACAAAAAAATGTCGAAGGCATGGTATTATTTATGAAGATTCTTTTCTCAAAAGCTATAAAATAAATAAAAGCATTTTTATCACAGAACACAATAGAAAAGGGTCAACAAGAGCTAGAATTCCTTGATACGAATTGCGCCACTCATAAAAACTTTCCTAATTCCAAGGAGCAATCATTCTCAAATAATCGAATTTATTTACACAAAATCGAATAGTCTTATAACAAGCTCTGACAACAAACACAAAACTTCATTCGTCCTATTTTCAAAAACTCATTTTTATAACGAAACATTTTTAAAGCACTAAATTTAAGCTGTCTTTTGTGAGAGTTTCGCGTCTACAATTCCAAAAGGATTATGTTGCCGGCTTAGAAAGAAGTAATTTCCTGAAATTGAAGCGGAAATATGGGCTTAGTTCGTTTTTATTTAATTTTCTCTCACTTCCCTCTTTCCGATGTTTTCAGAAGCGATGTGCCAAAATAAACAATTTATTCTCGTAGAAATGCGTTCGGTTGTTCTTGCAATTGATTTGTTTGTGATGGAAGGGATAGCGGAGTAAGACGACATTTGTAAAATAAAATGCTAATTTTTAATCTGGGTCTTAAAACGAGGATCTGTTGTTTTATAATAAAGATTCAAATAACTTGTGTTCATTGATGTAAACAGGAAATACAGCAATTCAAATTTGAGCTTTAATTCATATCTAGCTCTCTAGAATATTTATTTTCTTGGGGAATTATAAGAACGAGAGTTCCAGAGAGATATTAATTTGTTCTTTGTTTTTTCGAATTTTATTGCTTTATGTTTTAATCACACGTGACAATTCGACGATCCGCAGAGATTATAGAAAATGCTTGGATCAATTAACTTTATAGTATAAAAACAATTGGGTATGTTTTATGAAGTTTTGGATGTGCAAATATACATACCAAACGCTAATCTCTCAATTTTTTTAAAATCTTCAATTCCTTATTGTAATTTTACGTGAAACTTGCGTCTAAAAATGTACTCTCGAACATTTTGCTTATGAAGATGGTTTTGAAATAATATGCCAAAAGAAACTTTTTGAAAGTGTTTTCATCCTGATTATGATTATTACTTCAAAAGCTCTACACTTACTTACAATTTGCGTCTGAACTAAAATAAGTATCAAACTAATATAATTTCACTAATTTGATTTCTGAAAATCTGATGGAATGTTGTGCATGAAGGTATGAAATAACCAAATTTTCTTTCAGTTCCTATGGAAGGTATATTGCAGCTAAAGGATCTTAAATAGTTGAAAGCTACTTTATAAACACAGTGTTCTTTGGTTTATTAAGTTGTTTTATAGAAGTTGGTTTACACATTCTGTGAAAGAACGTTGTGATTATAATTTAAATGAAACTTGCCTTGTCAAAAAAAAATAACTTAAAACTTTACATAACATTCATTTTACAATGTTATCAATTTTAGCTTAGAGCAGTGTTTGGCAAGTAATTTTACTTCGGGTCCAAATAATTTTGAAAATTTTCATCGAGGTCCGGAGAAGAAATATGCTACTATTACTAGTTTAAATTGGTAACTTCAGATACACATAAAGATGCAGTTTGAGTACGCTACCTGCTTAATTAAATTGTTCGCTGCATAAGTGAACTATTTAAAAAAAAAGCAACCATTACGCATGAGCTTGTGGGAGAACACTCACCACTAAAAAAGTTGAATTAATAAACTAGGGTATAAGTATTGAAAGGAGCTCACCAGAAGAAGTTTCAACTTGAATCGTAAGGCCTTCAGGTCGGTAATTCTCAGCAGACATATTGATACAAGTTCCAAGCTTTATTACCAAGGTGTTTGGTAAACAAATTTTTACTTGGATCCCAGTTTTAAAAACATAATTCCAATATAAGTTATTTACGGCAGTATTTTAAATTCAACTCACAAGACTTTTGGAATTGAAACCCCAATACTAGTTTCCTTCAAAAGACTCCTTTGAAATAAATTCAAATTAAACGCTTTGATGACACAAAGAATATTTTACTCCATAAAAAGCAAGCCGAAAAAGAAACCTCCGAAGATCCCCTTATTACCAACTCAGAAAATCCTTCTTTCCCTAACAAGCTGTTTATAAAACAATCAAACCACCTTCACTGGCTACAAAAACGCCTCAAACTCAGCAAAAAAAAGCCTCAGAAAAACCTCACGAGTCCACTTTATTATTTTCCCTCGCCAACCAACCAACTTCTCCTCATTAGATGCGTCAAAAATATGCAGATGAAGAATCTAAATGGGATAGGGTGGGAATACAAGGAGAATCTCGTCACCAACGAAAATTGCTAGAACGGAGTAATGAAAAAAGCGGTACTTTTTCACCAATTCACCGCACGAATCGATCACCGCATGAAAGATCGATGTTCAAGAATCGATCTTCAAAATCACTTCAGTTTGATTGCATTCGATGTATGGGTGTTTTTGGGATCGATTTTTTGCGGGGATATATCGTAAATGTAGGGAGGAATACCCCAGGATCAAATGACGATGCGGACTTAGGAAAATGAAGGTGGGAGTTTTTACGAGACTTTCTATTTGAATGTGCATTTCCTGTTTTTTATTTCCATTAAGTTGGCCTTTTTATGAAAAGTCTGTAAGGAGTTTTTCGGGTATGACCTTTCAAAAGAGTTTCCCCTAATCAACTAGTTTCTTTCTGGCGCCGTCCGTCAGAAAAATAAACAAGTAATCGTGGATAAAGAGGTTCAAAATCAAAACAGCACTATACTTTGGTATTTTTTATATATTAAAACCTCACTGAGTGACCATATCTATACATATACATTACAATGACTAGCTCCTTTAACGACCAGTATTTTAAGGCCCCAATTTATCCGCTATCCTCCTAATGTTAAAATACTGTTGAACCAACGATAGTAAAAGGGTCACGTGATTTTGACATACTCGGAGGGGAAAGGAAGAAGCTGAGGGGCAGTTGATCGAAAGAGGAAGATACATTTACACCCTCTAACCTTAGTTATACTCTCTATATACATAAAAAATCAGTATATTTTAAATAAAATAAAAAATACTGAAGCCAAAGATCCCGTGACCCTTTTACTATCGTTGGTTCCACAGTAACTCTTTGTAATCACCATTAAAACCCCAACACCCCCCAGCGATCATAAACTGTTCAACTTGTTTTAAAGCCAGGAATAGAAAGAAATATTATTGTCGTTTAATAGACTGTTATTAAATTTGTTCCACGCCATTCAAATACAATTTAAAAACATTCGTTCTATCATTTTTAAAAACACTTTTTTGAAAACGAAGAGACAACACTTTTTAAAAAGAACCTTCATTTTTAAATTTATTTTTATTCTAGCTTTGAAACAAATATTGACTCTCAGGTGTTATTTAAAGCTATTCTCATTATCTTCCCCTTAAGGTGGAAACAAATTAGAGCCGAGCGGCGTAAGCGAACAGCCACGAACACGCTCTGCGCACGCGCATATCGTAGGCGCTAAGAGCGGCGCTTGCGCAGAGCGTGTTCGCGGCTGTTCGCTTACAGCGCTCGGCTCCAATTTGTTTCCACCTTAACAGTTCAACTTTTATTTGGGCTATGAATGACACGGATGTTATATAGGACTGTGTTTATTTAGGTGACAAGTTATCAGACGCATATTTTTGAGTGGAGGCAAATCCAAGACAGACATAATATTTCTGAAAAATAGTGAAGCTTATTACCATTCACTTGAGTGAATTGCTTCAATTTTTTTTACAAAAATATGTTATATATATATTCGATGCAAAATAAAAAAATCCTACAACGACAAGCATATTTGTGCATTTACTGTGTAAAATATAATCACCACTTATTAAACATAAATAAATATTAAAAAATAAAAAAGGATGAGTTACCGGGGAGTAGGAAAGAACACATAACAAAAAAAATTAAATAACAACTCAAGTCTCTTAAGACTTGGGTTACCAGTTTGTAATAGTGGTAAGGTAGTGTGATTCAATGCAAGCAGAGCAAGTAGGGGAGACCGGGGATGGATGGGACACCTCCAATAAATCTTAAAACTATAAATAAAATCAGTTTTTGAGTGTTCCACCATGGCTTCATACTTGTTGCTGTTTACTATTTTAGTTGCAAGCTCCTACAAGTTTCTAAATGAAAAAGATGGTTTCACTATAGCAAAAGTAACTAAGTATTACACTTTTCAAAGTGAATTTTCAATCTGATTCTTGGTTGCTTTCTTAATGGTTTATATTATTTTCTAAACAGCATAATGTATTCTTTATGATTAAATAGTTGAGTTAAGCCTTAAAGCTACAGTTCTTTGGAAAGAACCTATTTTTTAAACGGCTACCGGCTTTTGCTACCGGGGTGGGATGGGACACCATGACTTGGGGTGGGATGGGACATGCCCAATTCCTCTCAATACCTAAATACAAGCTATTGCATACATTTCTTTAGATACCTTTGTTTTGAAACTGATTAGTATTGCAGTTGAAAACATATTTTCTTAGATTAAAGAAGAATTTTAACTATTTTGTATCTTTCACTTAAGTTAGATTTTTCGAAGAAAATAAAGGGTAAAATAACTGATGTTTTTGTAATAAATCTTTAAAATAGGTAAAATACTTCCATCTTTGTGGTTTTTTATCATATATTTAAAAAGTAATCATAAATTTTAATTTAAAAAGATATATCCCATCCCACCCCGGCCCGGGGTGGATGGGACACTTTTAGAGGTTACTTTAATTCGTTCATAAATCCCAAGTTTTATTTGCTATCACTTTGGTTATATTTTTAAACATGTTTATAAAATGTTCCAAGATGTTAGTTTGAAAGTTTAAAATTTATACAATGAAAAATAAATTTTTAAGAAAATATTCTTGGAAAAAGTGTCCCATCCCTCCGGTTGTAATTACATATTTTTTCAGGAATCTGATATTAAAGGATATGTTCTTGAATTCTATAAGTTTTAAAAGATTTTGTATCGATAAAGACCACGTTTATTTTACATATTTTCACATATTTCGGTTTATTTATATATTTTTACATATTCAACCTATAACTACCTATTTTTATCACATATTTATCCATTTTCAAGTTTTTCAAAAATAATCACATGTTTGACCGATTTTCAAAATAAAGTAACCCATGAAATGAAATACACATTCAAATTGTAGTTAAAATTAGTGCTCCCAATGCTGAATTTAACTTTTAAAAGGTTCTGAAGTCGGGATTGTCAGATGAAACATATCAGACGCGCCGAGAAGGGAAGTAGACACATGGTTTTCGTTTTTTTTTCTCACGACAAGACAGCAAAAAAACATGAGCTGTCAGCAAATAGCGAAAACCACCCTTCCCTACTGTAAGCTTGCGTAATATTTGGAGAGCCCCTTTAAAAAATTACTTGACATTTTCTTTTTGTTATTACATATTTAGCATTTTTAACACATATTTTGCTACAATAGACACATATTACATGTACATATTTTGGATATTTAGTTACATATAAATCACAGCCCTTGTTATAAGTATCCCAAGTTTGCTTATTTCAATAACAAAACTTATTTCTCTCGTTTCCCCGGTTGTCTAACTCACGTTTCGTCGCTTAAAATTACCTTTAAGTATTCCAAAATATCTATTATTAAATGCCTCATATTTTATAAAGGTATAAAATTTATTCCTCCGACAGCCTCAAGCTTTATGACTCCAATCTAAAATCCCTCCCACTGCCATTTTCAAAAGAACAAGAACAATCTCATTCAAAAATCCCACAAACCAATAATAAACCCACTCCGCGTGTAATGTCCGTCAGAAATCCCTTCAACACCAGTTTAATATCTGTCACGAAAAGCGACGAAATCCGAACCGAAACATAAAGTATTTTAAATATAAAAGAGCTCTGCGAAGGGCCCTGCAAGAAAAAAAGAACAAATAAACATCGGATGAAAAATCAGTAGAATATTTTCTCCGGGAGAGTTGGACAGGCTTTTTCTCCGTTGTAGAACTTCGGGTTTTTCCCCCGCCATTTTTTTCTTCGTCCTCGAGGCAGCGTTTCTTGTGATTCCATTCCCTCAGGCAACGTTGAAAGATTCCGAATAAAATTCCAAAAATAGGGAAGAACAAAAAGAATATATCTTTCTCCCATTGTACTGAGCAGTAACCGAAGTCCAATTTTCTAATGTGAGGCTCGAAGCACTTGCGCATTTCTTGCTCCAGAACGTTCTTTCTGATTCCAAAAACGGTTTCTTCGGGCGTTCTGGAACACTTTATGCTTCGGGAAACTTCCCCTCGCACTGATAGTGGAGTTCTTGGATCAATTGCGGAAACTATCTCCTAAAAACCGTTCCGGGGTTCTGTTTATTCTTTCCGAAACTATTCTAATTTCTAGAAGGTCGGGTGACAAATGCTCTAAGTTGAGGGACGCTTTTTATACATCTTGGATTTATGGCCGATGGAACAGCTCATGCGAAAGTGGGAGGGAAAGCGGTGTAAGTCGGGAAGTTCCAGCAAAAAGAAATTAATGTTTAGAGGGGAAACTCGATACCGAACTTCTATTCGCAGAAGAAAAACTAATATTTTATGCGATAACAAGGGGTGTTTTTATGATGAGTTTATTCCTCAAGGTGCTGTTAATGCTCTTTTTGAATTTTGTTGCGTTTAATATTTGCAACTTTTTGACCGCAGGTTTTGTTATTGCGGTTTGTTGGTCTTGAACCGAATAAATCAGGGATTAAATTTAAATTGAGCTTTTTAGACCATGTTCAAACAAGCTTGCTTGTGAATGGGAATGTTATACATATTTTACAGATAAAATACACGATCAGCGCCTTAGAAATAAATTGATTCGGTAAGTTTGAATCATGCACGAAAGTGATTTTAAACATCGATATGAAGTAACCGTTTACTAGGCTAACTTTTCCTATGCGGGTGAATCCATGTATTTAGTGTTCATACAAGTTACCAGTATAAAAGTTTAAATAATAATATTAAATTATTAAATACACATTTTAGGGTTGGATGGTAATATTAAAGCTGTATATGAAAAACCCAATAATATTGAACTGGGTTAATTATGGAAGAGTAAAATTAAAGCCTTAGATCCGCTAAGGTAGAGTATCCAGGGCAATGTGCTTCTACTTTTCCTTCACAGTAGTATACTATGTAATTGAATCGCGTAATTCTGAAACGTGTCAAACGCCCCTTTTTTCAAAAATGAGTTATTGATGTCACGGGATTCTGTACGGGTAAACGCACATTTTAAAGTAAGAATTATAAAAATAACATGATTTTAAAATAGTTTGCCAGCATGTTTAATTTCAGCTCTAGTGCAGAAACATGTCAAACGACGTCGCTTGACTTGTTTCTGCACTTAAACTGCGGGGAATTTCGTTCATGACGTCTCATCTACAGCTTGCTTGGGGCTGCTTTTTTTTAATTTAATCACGTACAAACTTTAAAGGTGATTGGAAAAGTCATTCTTTAGAGGTTAGGTCCATAGTAAACACCATATTTTTAAAATTTTTGTACGAATCTCAAGACTAAGGACGTTTTGGTCGCTATATATTTAAAATTTCCATGCTTGTGGCCCTTTATTACATCCATGTGATTGATATTTTGAATCTATGGATCACTTTACTAAAAAGGGATATAAAATCTATACGCCAGATCTTAATATTGAACTAGTTAACTGATTTTGTAGGCTTTTAAAGCAAAATCATTTTACTGTCCACATAGTTACATCTAAACAACTATCTAATTGACTTCGAATATGTCTATATTAACATTTTGAATTGGCTGACCACTATTTTTGAGTCAAATCATTCATAAAAGAGGTATTTATACATCTACTAACCAAAAGAGAAAAAATAAGAATTCAATAATAATTTTATGGGTTAGTATTTAATAAGGAAATTTTATTTTCGACTAATAGTCCCACTTTTATTACCAAATCCTTTAATAAATTAGAGTTAAGCTATGAAAATAAGCCTGAATACTCTGTTTATTGCAGAAACCTGTCAAATGCAAATATTTCAATAATTTTTTTGAAAAGAATAAAAACATTAAAAAAATTATTTTGTCTGTAAAATATCCAAATGAGGCCTACTTTAAGAAAAAAATTACTAAACATCTTCATAAAAATGTCTTGGGCTTCTATACAGTTTTTCTCGTTTATCTCAAAACAAGAAAAGTGGCAAATGAAAGGAGCATTTCACCAATTATTGATGGCCAAGCGGACAATAAGTGTAAACTCACAACTCTCAAGCGTCACCTCCGACCGTGGAACGGTTTCGTCCTTGTTAGGACTCATCAGCACGGTATAGGAAGGTAACGCAACCTTCCTATACCGTTTGCGTTACCTTCCTATACCGTGCTGATGACTCCTAACAAGGACGAAACCGGTCCACGGTTGGAGGTGACGCTTGAGAGTTGTGAGTTTACACTTAAGAAAAGTGGCGTTTGAGCTGTTTCAGAAATAAGTGATTCAATTAGAATAGGCGGTCCGTCACCATGGCAACGCAATAGAAATGCAATGGGAAATGACTATACTCTGTTCATTTAGAATAGGCCCCTGAGACGTAATGTATTAGAAGCAGTTACTATTGTAATTATCATCGAATAATATTTCTTCTGCAATGACAAGGTAGCCTAAACAAAAGTAGTTAAAATACCGTAAAAAATCGGTCACTGAAGTTGTGTGATGAGCGTTATTAAGCATTATTGAGCGTTTTTGATCCTGTTTCAGGCGCCAATTCTAAGTGAATAGACTATATAGTAATGAGCCGCCAATTTTATTTACACACACTATAATAGGTGCCAATCGCTGCTAAAGAAAGATTGTTCTAATTTTGAGTTTTCCTGTCTCCATAATCATTGAATCGCTTATTTCTGAAACATATAATAAGCTACTCAAACTTTCATCCGTAAATCCCTTATATATGCAGAAAAAGAGAGGTGTCCACTTTAGATACAAGATGTATCTGTCGTAGCCAGATCGTGAAATTAGACATTTCGTGAACTGTCTAGAAGTCTAGACATTTCATGAACTGCAGCCAGATCGTGTAATGGTCAATCAGTTACACGAAGTGGCTAAATTTTTTAGACAGTTCATGAAATGCAATTGAGCCTTAGACAGATCGTGTAATGTTCCAGAATTACATGAAATGTCTAAATTTTTTAGACAGTTCATGAAATGTCTAATAGCTGTTTTGCCGATCGTGTAATACACAGAGAAAAATCCTTACAGAAGGTCCAAAACGATATTTTCATATTCTGGATGGGTTTCAGGGTGCCACGAGGAACTATAAATGATTGACAGACAGGGGCGTGCCAACAGGGGGGCAGGGGGGTTTTTCGCCCCCGCAGTTTTGAGAGTGAGGGGGTGAACACTATATTTCGCCCCCCCCCCAGTTTTTCATGAATTTTTTTTTCAGTCATCTAATCCGAAAAAAATTTTGAAACATTTTTTAATTCAACCCAGATTGTCTTATTATTCAAGAATCTCCCCACTTGATGGCCCAACAACGGGTGTTTATTCAACCTGTCGCTCAATCTGCTATATTCGAAGGAGAAGGAAAAAAGTTTTCCTCGCCCAATCAGGCATTTTTTCTCCACCTCTTGGGACGTAGATGCTTTTTCCAGCTGGGTCTCAGTTCTTTACACGTGATGACCTAGACTTGGAAAAACTTCTTTCTTTGAGAGAAGCAGTGAACATTTGCAGTGGATAGCAAGGATTTTTTCACTGCTCGTGCAGAGCTTCTGACGTGTAATGCACTACAAAAAGATGCGCAAAAAGAAAGCTAACGTTTTGTGTAATAGTTGATGTCACTCAGGTTTACCATGTGTAAATAAATAAAAAAGACGAAATATTTTATATTTGAAGTTTTGTAAATAAGTGAAAAATGAAATTTTATTCATAAATAAATAAAATTGGTTGCTTTAACTAATATCTTATCTTTTTTTAGTTTATTCCTTTTGAATAATCAACTACTCCTAGATATTACACGATCTGCAAATCAGCTATTAGACATTTCATGAACTGTCTAAAAAATTTGGACATTTCATGTAATTCTGGAACATTACACGATCTGTCTAAGGCCCAATTGCATTTCATGAACTGTCTAAAAATTTTAGCCACTTCGTGTAACTGATCGACCATTACACGATCTGGCTGCAGTTCATGAAATGTCTAGACAGTTCACGAAATGTCTAATTTCACGATCTGTCTACGACATATCCACCATAGAAACAGCAGCTACATCTAGGTGGGCACTATAGATGCAATTTGGAGTACTTTTTAAAAATTAATTGAAAATACTTAACCCAATCCAATTAAAAAATTTTATGGTAAAACCGAAAGAAGATCCAATTAACCTAAAAGTAGGATGATATCCGTTTCCAAGCAAATAGGGGTTTCACACTACAAGCGGGTGACACTTGTTTTTTTAGCTTCGCCAACTAGGCCGATAATTAATTTTCTAGCAACCCAGCGGATATACCATTGTATTGAATTATGACGCCAAAAGTGGTGCCAAAAACGTCGCCAAGAAGAGTGGCACCCGGTTGTATAATAGCACCCAAATAGGTTGGTATTTATTATGAATTTAAGCAAAAATTTTTCTTAAAGTGTACCTACATTTACCTTAGTACAACTAGGTGCAAATCGCGGTTGATAAAGATCGATCTGAATAGAAGATATTCTATTGTCTCCATAATTATCAATTTCAAACCCTGACAAGAAGTGTAGACAAAAGTGTTCTGGAAACTTCTTCTTCACCTTAAGCCCTACCTGAACAGAACACTTCCCTCAATCAACCACAAAAAGTACTTGTATCAACTTCAACCCACCCGTTCTCATCCGCCCACGGATCATCTTCAAACCCTCATTCCCTTCTAATTGCCAAAAACAAAGCTTCACCGATCCATACTCCCATTGTCGACTCTGAATTCCCTATCTCCCTTTTCAGAGAGGCGAGGCGTCTGTTTCGATTTGGACGTTGTTATTAAAATTAATGAGTGAAAGATGAGAGATCTTCGCCTTGTTAAAGTATCGGATACGCTCTGGGGATCGGTGGGAGTTGTATTCGCCTGGGGAAGCGGTGGGGTGTTTAGTTGCCACGGTTGGGTACTCTGGGGTGTATTGGGTGGCTTTTGTTTTAATTTGAATTTAGTGTTGTTCTTGATCGAAGTTGCTTGAGCGGTTTCTTGCTCGGAAGATTTTATGCCTATCACTCTTTCAATGAACCGTTGCGGTGTTCTGAACTGAAAAGACGAAAAGATATTGAAATTTATGGACACAGTTTCTCACCAAGTATATGCAGAGGAATCTTCCATGAAATTTTAAGATGGTTTTATGATGATATTTTTGTCTTGGAAAAAATACACAATAACGAAAACTAATGGTGATATTAGTTCCATTTCTTGCCCAATTAAGAATGATAGTTTAGCAACGTAAACTAGTCTGTAAGTAATAAAAAAACGAACCTTCAAATACTGGCTGCTGGCACCTTTTCATTTAAATTATGTTTTTCAAACAAGGAGTTGCAACTTTTACTATGTGTATTTAAAAAAAGAAGAAAACCTGTTCCATTTTGGCAGTCTTGATAATTTTCTAATAATAAAGTGCTATTTTCAAACAAAGTTTTTCGTTACGAATTTACAATAGATAGGGGTGTCTATTTGAAAGTAAATCCTGATTACACCCTCCCGTTTATTTGAAATGGTCTTGATTTAATGTCCCTCTTCAACCTTCTGTGTTTTAGACTATTTATTATTTTCGTTTTATAAAGATCTGATTTCATTCAGCACCCTCTATAGAGCTAATATTTCCCCCTTTTTTTTAAATTATATTCCTATAACATCCGTTAAACTATAATATAACATAAAAGAAGCCTGCATAAATATTTATGGGTAAAGTTTAATGCTGTCTTTTCTAGCATGCTCAAATCATAAAACACAACTTATATTCCCGGTTGATAACGTTCATAATTACTCATAAAGCTTTAACTATTCCAGGCGTCTATACTAATTCCGGCTTAATTGTCATCATTTCAAAGACAGATTGCTGCATCCATAGTTTCCTCGGTACTGCTCTGCTCCGTCACTCATCATGACAAGTTAAAATTAATGTGCCAAAACAGAGACGGCCTCTCCCGATCATCAAATACTACACAAGCTCACAGACTCTGCAGTGAAGCCCGGCTTCAGAACTGAATTACAAACCATTCGTCTCTATTCTCATAATCTTGGAACACCATTGAATAGAACCATTGGTGATGAACTTTGGTTTTTTTACCATACAGCTTTTTATTCATCTCCTTTTTTGTTAAATTTCATTCGCAAATTTTCACTGCGCTATAACGCTTGTAATTTTTCGATACGTAGTTAAAGTTTGAAGTTTGAGGTGGAATTTAAACACCATATGCTTCACTTGACCTAAAAAAGTTTCATGAAGAAATATTGAATGTTTAGCAGTTATCGTTCGGGAGCTACATTATAAACAATCCTCTGGAAAAACGGATGGCTTTAAGATACGTTTTCTTTGGCATAAATATCTATAAATAAATACATTTGTGACACTGAAGTTTAATAAATAACATGGTTTGGGAAGCCCTTGGTCTTTCAACCTTTTCTAATGTTTATTTACATGAATGATGCTTGTTTCGAATACATATATTATTTAAAATGAAAAACTGGCTTTAATTTCAATACCCTCTTTAATGGGGCCTTTAATTATGTCAGACTATTCATAGGTTGATACCTGAAGCAGTTTTTTTTCATTTAACCTCTATGTTAGGGCAATCTGGTGGAACAAGTATACGAATTACAGAAGGAAAAAAAAGAGACGTGTCAAACTGTCTTATTGAGATTGGTCAATTGGTTTCACCTGATATGGGAAGAGTGGGGTGGTTTTCAACAGATTTGTTTTCGATTAAAATCGTTTTCTCATTTGTTATTGAGTAAAAGGAAATGTTTCTTATAATATTTCTTATCGTACGACAAATTCGCGCCATTTTTTTTCTTTAACTTTTTCTAATCCAGTGATTTTATGTCTGAAAAGTAACTTCCGAAGCATGTCCGAAGGTTCATGTAAAGTTAAATGGTAAGTAAAAAGTTAACAAGTAGCAAGTTAACAAGTAAAAGTTAAATGGTGGATCAATTTTTTCGGTCATAAAAAGATAAAAACCTAAATCTGTTGAAAGCTGCCCCTTCCTCCTCTACGTTAAAAAATTTTGATAAGTAAATACGAACGTTTAACATGTTCGGTGAACAAGCAAAGGTGAAAATAACTTAAGTTTAACCAAATCAGAGATACAACTGTTCCCTTCAAATGGGGGAGTTCCCGCTCTTACTTAGATCTGATACTTTGCAACCAACAACTTCGCCAAACGAATCACAATGAGACAGTCCAAATAACATCCCTTTCGTCTATCTGTCTCATTAGATTGGCGTTCCACATAGACCCGAATAAGCGAAAACTCCGGGAAATACAAAACAAAGCGAAAGTACACAACACCAGTTTAGGGATGCAGAAATTATAATTTCTACCAAAAACCTCAAAACGCTTTCTATTCCATTAGTTTTCCCAACACGACGAACTGTACCCTCTCGCATACTTTTCTAAATCCCGAAAGAAACCTTCGGGGGTTCTAACACAACCCCCCACACAACACACTTAAAGTGATTAATAGAAGAACGCCACTCCACAAAAGCACCCCAATGCACACTTACAGAACCATTACCCAAAATTATAATAATCGCAAATACGGCTTTGAATATAACTCCCTCATAACTGCGAAATAAATACACCGCGAAGAATAGACGAACTTTTTAATTCCAGAACAATAACCAAACGATACCCCAGCATCACGCCATAAAGAGGAGAGAAAGAGCTCTTCCCCATTTGAATTTCTAATTAAATACCGAGATAATTCTCCCTGCATGGGGCGCGATAAGGCAGGTGCAACGTTACCCAGTTTCGCGAGAAGGTGCAATATTGCACAGTTCAATAAGCGAGGAAGGGGCGAATAAAATGCGCGTCGGGTGTTAATTATTGCCCCCTTTTCTAGAGTTAAATATTTGAAGTTTTCGCTCGTTAATTTTAACGAACGGGACGCGAGGACCGGGAACAATGGGGAAGGTGATCAGTCATCCGCGATATGACTTTTAAGATGGTCTCACTAGCGCTCTTTTCCTTTAGTTATGGATGTGGCAGGCTTTGACATCGTGAAGTTTGAGAATTTTTATCTTACTTTACTTTATTTGTAAAAGAAGTGGTGACTATTAAGAAATAAGGTATACCTTCCGGTAAAAAACAAAAATACTGTTTCCCATCCAGCTCCTGAGCATCTTATTCCTAAAAACGGTCACACATTTGCTTACGGCCGTATTCTCTGTGCTTTCTGACCAGCAGCGGTTAAACAGCAATCAAAGTAGGATACCACCAATCAGAGTCGGCGATTCCTTCTTCGATTGGTTGTTAACCTCTGATCAAGTAGCACAGAATACGGCCCTTACTGTCTCAAAATAACTTATGAATTCCTTTCCTAAAGGTTCCGTAAGCCGTCCTATTTCTATCGAGGTCAAAATTTTAATAGAAATAATAGTTTTATCTTTTAAAATTTCGTTTTTTTCTGCAATGTTTCTTAACCCTATGACGTCACTACGCAGAATGGAGCAACTGAGTAAACAGAAAGCCTGTTGGGTTGTTATGAGGAGGTCCAGTACGCAAATCGTGATAAAAAGACGCTATAATACATAATTTTAACAAACTAATCATTCTTCTGAATTGAAGTTCTTAATTCAACTCCAAATTCAGACACCACGTTGGGAACTAATTTTTTCGTTTGCTCTCAGCCACGGTTGCAGTCTAATATAATGACCGTGAAAATGAACTTGTTTTACTAAGTTGTGCTCATCTTATTAATATCGGCAGTATGAAGAATCATTCTCTCTGTTTCACTTTCACTATTCCTCCTGAGTGACTTACTACAGTGAATCGCTAGTTCCAATAGAAAAGTGAAATAGTAGAGTAAAACACCGATTCACATTTCATTTTGGATGATTCCTTCAATATGAACACAAAAAGTGATAACTCTGAATGAGCTTTAAGCTTCGCTTGCCCCAATTATGAGGAAAAATGAAGGGGAAAAAGAGTGAAAAATTTTCATTGGCAACAAACTGTTAGAAGGAAATTTTTCGAATGAAGTAAAGGGTGCCGCAGAACGAAACTAAAATATTCTGCCAATTCATTTCGTATTTCTTAAATAACTTTGCGTCTATTAAGCAGTTAGAAACACTCATCATTGATATCTATACTCCGTGTAAATAGAATAGGCGGCTGGTCACCATAGCAACGCAATAGAAATGCAATGGGAAATGACTAGGAGTGAGCCGCCGATTCAAATTACACAGTCTATAATCTTGGTTGACATCGACAACCATTTGGCTTAAATTTCCTGCGGCTATATCTTGCTTTAAAGATTAGAGAATTAGACGATCCCAACCAGGAAGGTTTCCTACCCTCAGAAGAACAACTCAATGTGCCCATTTTTTGAATTGACGCGCCAAAACATTGAAAATAAACAATAAAACAACGTGAACAAACATGGCCTTCGAAGAATCCATTCATATAATTAAGAACTTCCGTGAATATTTTTAAAAAGTACAACAGAAAATTTTGTAGATTTTTTTTCAATTTCTTAGAATCATGATAATGAAAAGATACAGTGTTACTTTATTCAAAAGAAAAATGATTCCAGTAAGAAGATTAATACACATGTTTTCTCATGGAATTTTAAATATTCCTCTTTTTAAGAAAATTCCAATACAAAAATCTTTTTCAAAGGAAAAATTAGCTAAAAAACCCATATGTTTGAAAAGGTTAGTAAATTTTTGAAATACTTATCTTAATAATTACCACGTCTGAAATATTCGTAGATTAAAACTTATTCTTTTATAAATATGATCTCGTACGCGTTTAAAAAATGAAGAAAAGACATTAAAGTAAGACCTCAATTACTTTTATGTTTCTGAAGAAAACCGCACAAATTTCAGAATGCCATACACGCTAAAGAAGTAACGTATTTTGCGCCATTTACAATGCAAATAATTGTAATAAAAACCCAAATTAGTATCTTTGTGTCTCTTCTCATGCTAATTTGGATTTTTTAGAACCGAAAAAGTGAAATCGTTTTTAAGCGAAATAATAACTAGAGACGCATAACACTTTATTAAGACAAATTTTCAAAAAACAACCTTAGAGTAATTCTTTTTTTTTCTCTTTCAACGCGGCTGGGTTTTAACTAAGGAACGCCGGGCCGAAAAAAGAACTGGATCATTTGGAATGTTTTTGGGAGGATTTTATTTTTGTTCGATGCAATTGACTTTTATGTGCAGAGAATCTTTTATAACATTAAGACTCGATTCCCTTTAATTTGAAACTGGCGCCTTCGAGGAAAAAAACGCAATTTTAATTAAGATAATCCATTTGAAGTGGAAAGAAATTGAATAACAAACTGTTTTTTGCTGCAGCAAATTAATATTTGTAGTTGTATTTATTCTAAATATTTAAGCTGAGATTTGTATTTTTAAGAAATCATTCGTTTCTTATCTATTATCTTACACAATGCTTAAATATTAACTTCGGAGCATTTCTTAGTTGCGCAGTGCACTAAAGGAAAATTCTTCAACAAGGCCTACACAAAACACAAAAAAAGCACTGATAGTTTTCTCCTATACTAGACAGCAACTTAAGTTGAACCTACTATGTCATTAACAAACAAAGTTGTTCCCAAGTCCCCATCACGGTGTCTAAATTTCGAGTGAAACAAAGAAGGTCAGTTTTAAAATATGATTATTTTGTTAAACCCATGCATAAAAAGTGTCTTTTTATCACGATTCACGTATCTAAATTCCTCCTATCAACCCAACAGGCTTTGTGTTTACTCACTTTCTCTTTCCGCGTAGTGACGTACTGGGTTCAGGAAACTATGCTAGTCTAATCTCTAGTCTATCGAGTGCGTTTGGTTTAGCAAACAATGCATCCATTTCAAAATTTGTGTGCTACATTATCTTTAACTGTAAGTCACTATCCTTAAGTACGCATTAGACCAAGACCCTCTAAATACATGGCCTTGCAACATGAACGTGTGACGTCAAAAACAGGGCGATATCAGTGAATTTGCTGTTAAGTCTATGGAGCATAAAAACTTACTTTAGGGGGTAAATTCCGATGTTAATATAGATACCCAGCCTTGAAGAGATACATAACGAGAGGAAGTTTTTTCTAGCGAAGTTTTTATGCTCCATAAACTTAACATAGCAAATTCACCAATTTCGAGCAACATTTGACGTCACACGTCTGAGTTATGAGGTTTGTTATGACTTGGATATAAATGTTTCAATTTTTTTTACTATAGACACTACATTTAGTTTCTTTCGGACAAGAATGCTATTTTAAGTATAAATTATGGGTTTAACTTAAAACTTAAGCTCAATAACTACAATTGCTTAAACTATTTTTAAAACTGAATGGAAGAGTCGTAAGAAATAAAAGATCTCTTTTAGGAAAAAAAAATATAAAATGTTCACTGAGTAGTATACTCAGAATTTCATAGTTTCTTTTGAATAAATTAGATTCTGAACATTTTTTCATCCGTCATAATAAGACGAAGTAAAATGCTACACAAATGTTAACTTGGTTTTATTTTGTGGTAAATGTAATTTTTGGGGCTCGGTATTTATATTGTAATTAAGTTATATAATTCTAGTGGTGAATAAACTTCCCACAATCATAATATCTGTTCTTGATTTTGCTACATCTCCCGCCAAACTAAGCTGCGCATGAGCTTGAGCAGATATAGCACCACACGCAAACAACCTACCAGAAGATGGCGGACCAGAGGTCTAGTAAATTGTTCTAGAATAAATTTAAATGCGTTACTAGAATACAACTTATAGTATTTCATTTAAAAAGGGCAAATCAAGCGTTACAGATTTAGTGATCCAGCTTTCTATAGCATAAGCTTTTTTTTATCAGATCCCTACAACATGTAGGTAGATATATAAAAGAAATGCACCCTTTTCCGAACTTTTATATAAGCCACATTTTCCCTTAGAAAGCACTAAACAAAATACAATAATCTCGTAGAATCAGTTCCTTCTTTCCTCAAAAAATATCAATTTAGGGGTACTTCCTCAGCACAATATCCTAGAAATTGAAAACTAATGTTCTTTTTAAGTCTAAACAAGGTTAGAAAACTTCTATAAGCTCTAATAATTAAAGAATAAAACGGTGTAGACTGTAAGTGGTAACAAAATTGGATTGATAACTATAATGAATACTTGAGGAAGATGAAAAGAATAGATGATAAGGTGTTAGGTTAGATTCTTGGGAGGAATTCTTAGGATTTATAAACTTTCTGTGGGGTGAATAAAAAGCATTCAAAGAATTAGCTGCATGAAGTGTATTTTCTTTCTTATAATTTATTTTTAAGATTGCTATAAATTTAATTTCTGAATCCATATTTATCTTCGTTTTTAAAATCAGTAATTGTAGTTTAAAGGGATTAATTGTGCTAATTGCGTAATTTTACTTTAAATGCGAAGTACCTATTTTCAACTCGGGCGCTAAAAATGGTGCTTAGATGTGACACAAAAGTAACCATAACTCCAGGACATATTTCTGAAGAAAACGGTGTGATTCACTTATTACTAAGACACTACAAAGAACCTTTAGTGTAAATTTCAGCCAAATCAAAAACGTCAACTAAATCACGCTGCCAGAAAATCAATCTTCATTATACTATAAGAAGGAAATTTAGAATTACCATTGAACTTTTAATCTAGTAAATACATTCCGTTGTATTGAATACAGTCAAACCTGTTTTTGTGCGAGGAATAGGGACTCCATGAAAGAAAATGCATACAAAATCCGCACAAAACTTCGCGAGTAGCTATAAAGAATAGTTTTTGTAACACAATTACAAAAATACTAGGTTTATGCGGTGAATAGAGACCGCATAAAAAAGTCCCACGCAGGACCGTAGAGAAAATCCCTCAGCATAGCTGAAATGAAAAACTCTTTATATTCGGACCTTAACGTAATCCCCACCCTACAGCTGAATTGTGAAACCGTTTCTATACTTTCTTTTTTTTCAGTTACCATGTAGCCGGCGAAGACTGTTGTTTCACTAGACCCTTTTGTATGTGTCTCGTTAGCCATATAAACAAGATTTTTCCTCCCTGTTCCAATTTGATTGAAATTTTCATACACCGTACAAAAAAATTGCAGAAAAAAAGACCGCACAACTAAAAAATCGCACAAAAACAGGTTTGAGTGTAGCTTGAACAGAGGGAACGTAAAAAATGTCAAGATAGTAGTATTTATAACTATTTTAAAAGGTAGTAACACTTGAAACGAACCTCAACATTTAATTTTTAAGTTATGCATATATTATATGGTAAGATGTTATGCGTATATTATGTTAAGTTATGCATATATTTTTAAGTTATGCATTAATAACTGAATTCTACAACCAACGACTTCTCAGCTATGGAAAACACCTCAAAATTCCTACGCAGATGAAATAGCCCTCCAAAACATATGTTATTCAATCTTTATAAAATGCAAACATGATTGTGACAATTTTTTAAATAGACAGCAAAAAAAGAGGCATCCTTCAGACAGAGATGGTTTTTCCCCGAATTCTCCTTAATAAACTTTCCTTAAAACTAATTTAGCGCTTAAATTAAATTCCCCTTAAAAATAAGCGTGTTTAGGAATTAGTTTTAGCTAGAAAAACTGTTTTTTAATTCAAAGCTAATGGACCGTTTTTTAATTTTGCTTGTCTTTCAAGTAAACCTGCTTTAAGTTCGATGAGGTTCTTTTTTTAATGTTTCATAAATTGAGTCTATAAAAGAAAAGCTTGAGATAGAGAGGACCTTTCTTTTATGTTGTCTTTAGTTGTGTTAATAGTGATAAGATGAAAGAATGGTCTTAAAACTAACTCGTTTTACAACTTAGAAAAAGAAAACGCTCTATATATCCCTCTATAAAGAATATCTTTTGATTCAAAGGTAAATGTTTACTTCACTGATGATTAAACGCTGTACTAATAAGGTTTTTCTTTTGATTATTCTTTTGAGATTGATTAGGAATTTCGAAGGACAAAGAAAGTATTCTAAAGATTAAGTGATGTGCTCAAATTATTACGTAACCAAGACAATTAATTATTTTACCATAAAATATGGATCTTGAAACATATTTTTACTTCAATATGAAGTAACAAAGGTTATTAATAAAAAATATGATACAAATTAATAATAATAATATGGAGATAGTGATAATGAGTTGGAAATCGGGATAAAAACAACATAATTGCGACACATTGCTATTTTTTGTGTCAAAAAATGTTAGTAAGCTGACAAAGCATTGTATTTAATAGTTAAGCCATTTTTTGTAGTGTTACAATATATCAAGCTGCATTCCTTGATAATGCTTAGTTTTCGGAAACCTAATCAGTTCAAATGTACCATAATAGAGTTCATTTACGAAGTAAAATTATGTATTCCACTTTTTTTACTTAATTTGTGGTAGATAAGCTTATTTATAATTTTTTATGCTAGCTAATAATTTATTTTTTGTGGGAAAACCCCTAAAATGTGTTTTAAAATTATTACTGTATTTAGATACCTTAAGATATAACTTGTTAAAGTTATGACTATAAAGTTATGATTCGCAATTACATTTTTTTTGCATTTAGAGTATATAAACATCAGTATAAATAAATCTTTATAGTGCAAAACTGAGGTCAGTAACAAGCATCGTTTTAAAATAACACTCTTTAAATTCTTTAAAAAACAGTTGTTAGTTAAAAATAAATTTTTAAAATGCAACTCAAAATAATTTTAAATGCAAGGAATAAAGGAAAATCCATCTCAAGGAAAAAGGAAATGTGTAAAGTGTAAATTTTGGATAGACCAAATTTCTGTCAAAACAACAGGAAAACTCCAAAATTTTTAGGTTTTTTTCTTTAAATTTATGAAAAAACTATATTAAAGTGTATAGTTCTATAAAACTAAGTTTAAAAATCAAATGTAAATATTAAAATCAGTCAATCTACTGTTGAAACCTTTCAACAGAAAACCTTTATTTTCAAATAGAATTCTGAACACTTAAATAAACCTGTGATATTACATGAATTTTGCGGAATTAAGTATACATTGTTTGGTTACAAAAAATTAATAATTGAAATGTTTGCAGCAACAATAAGCTATAACTCCAAAAGCTTTCCATTCGAGTTACCTTAATAAATTGAGTTTGTTGAACGTTGTTTCACTAAAGGTTTCACCTTCCCCATGTGACCTAATAATACACTGCTGTGCAAAAATTAAGGACGGAACTGTTTTTTCAGCATAACACCTAGAAGAAATATTGTTCATACACGAAAATCATACCGAAAGATGTTTATTGGGTGAGCATACAGGGCCCGATAACAAATTTTTCCTATAAATATTTTAAGGGGGTAAATGGGACATCCATTGATAATGGAGTTCCATTACACATTTGGATCAGTGACAGAAAAAACGTCTATGTAAGAGGTATTTAACCGAGACATTTAAGGTTTTTGGAATGAATTTGATTATTCCTAAACTCAATGCATATTATTAAACGTTTGTGCTACCTTTAAATGGTATTTTTTAGGTTTTAATGAAAAATATCGGTCTAATCATAATTTTTTGGCAAGTTTCAGCGTCTGGGTCATTTTTGGTAAGTGGTATCTTACCGTCAACTATGTTTTTAGTCGTTCTCATATGTGCCTGATTGCGTTTAGGTCTGGGGAAATGAAAACTAACTTCGTTCTTTCAATATCGTTACTTATGAACAACTTTGAGATATCAAATTGTGATTTTCTGAAGCTTTTTCAATAATAAAGAGAATATCTTGACCCAAGATGTCTTCTAAAAGAAGCAAATGGGCCATGAGAATACAGATATGCAATTGCAGACATCGGGAGAAATCACTTTTGAGTGTAGGGGTTGTTGAAATGTCTATAAGGATAGTACAGTTTCAAAGGAGAAATTCGATATCTTTAAACTTCATTTTAAAGGTAATGGAGATATGTTTACAGACATATCTTTCTTTTCAGACATTTATAAGTCCATAAAAACTAAAAATGCATTTTTTTATTATTAATAACAAATGTCCTTTCTGGGAAACTATGCAATACTTTCAAATAAACCGTTTCAGCACCCCTTAGACGGATCACAAATTTCACTGATACCTACAATTGCATACATGTGTTCTCATGTCCCTTTTACATCTTTTAGAAGACCTCTCGGGTCAAATATTTCTTTATTAGTAAAAAAAGCTTCAGAAAATCACAATTTGACTACCTCAAAGTTGTTCATAAGTAACGATATTGAAAGAACGAAGTTAGTTTTCAGGTCCCCAGACCTAAACGCAACCATGCACATGTGAGACCTACTAAAAACATAGTTGACGGTAAGATACCACTTACCAAAAATGACCCAGAAGCTAAAACTTGCCAAAAATGATGATTAGACCGATATTTTTAAATAAAAACTAAAAAATACCATTTAAATGCAGCACAAACGTTTAATAATATGCATTGAGTTTAGGAATAATCAAATTCATTCCAAAAACCTTAAATTTCTCGGTTAAATACCTCTTACATAGACGTTTTTTCTGTCACTGCTCCAAATGTGTAATGGAACTCCATTATCAAAGAAGGTCCCATTAACCCCTTAAAATAATGATAGTTAAAATTTGTCATCGGGCCCTGTATGCTCACCCAATAAGGGGACATCCATAAATTACGTGAGGTGTTTTTTCCAAAGTCTGGACCCCCCCTCCCACCCACGTGAGATTTACCTACAACCTTTAAAAATAATTTTCTATCCTATTCGTTTGCATTTTGTGCTTCACAGCACCTGAAAGTTTTCCATTATTAATGATGTGGGGGAAAGGACATTATTTCGCCTAAAAATCACCACAGTATCTTATCCTGTGGGTATTATTCCTTTCTCATACTTCAAAAAAATCGTTTAATTTCTAACTTATAAAGTTGACGTGAGATTTTAATCGACCCCCCTCCCCCTTTGGTGAGATTTTTCCAAACCCCTCCCCCCTTTTTGACCTCACGTAATTTATGGATGTCCCCCTAAACATCTTTCGGTATGATTTTCATGGGTGAACAATAATTTTTCTAGGTGTTATGCTGAAAAAGTAGTCCCGTCCTTAATTTCTGCACAGCAGTGTATTATCAATCATCACGCTCTACCTACTCTAACAGTAGAGGTGTTTAAAAACTTTTTAAACTTAAATGGATAATTAGACATTAAGATTTTGTACATTTATATAATTTTTTTAAATAATTTAGTGGTGAGTAAAACTAAAATTTATTTTCTTTCAATCATCGGGTTTTTCACACCTTGAATACTTTAAAATAATTATTGAGTGGTGCACCAAAATTTAGTTGTTGGATCAATCCATATCAAGTGATCCAGAAAAACAGAAATGGTCGCTCGACCATTTTAGAATGAAATAATTTTTTGAGGGTTGATTATTATATCATTGGAGATACCGATAACACTATCTTGAATTTCGTATCTTTATTTGAATTTTTATGGAAGCCATCGAAAATGCTAATTTTTGCGTTTGTAAGGGTTTCAGTTAACTTTCGTTACTCCTGACTGGTTTAACTTAAATTAATGCATTAAAATCCATTGCACTCAGAAAAATACATATTTCATAATGTACGGTACAATTTTTTGGAGAATAGTGTCCCAAATATAGAAAAACAGCTCAAAAGTAGAAATTTAAAAATGACGAATTTTCACTTTTCGAAGGCGTAGTATTCCCAAAAGATCTATATTTTCCCAATGTTTTTTGTAGACAATGTGTATACTACTTACAGGACTATATTCTGAAAAATTCAACTCTGGTATTTTGTTCTTTTTTGTAGTTATAGGCCTCCAAAGTTGGAACATTTCAGAAAAATCCAAACTTTGACCCTCTATATCTCTGTTGGAACAAAGTTTAAAAATCTGAAATTTTTACAGGTTAAGCCTCACTAAGGTATTATACAACTGTAAAAATTTCACTTTTGGTATTTGCTTCCAAGTGGAGTTATGAACCTTTAAAATAAGATTATTTCAAAAAAATCCTTACTTTCACCCTCTATATCTCTGGTGGAACAAAGTGTAAATGTTTGAAAATTTCACAGATTACGCCTCACTTAGGTATTATCCTCCTGTAAAAATTTTATCTTTGGTATTTACTTCTATGTCAAGTTACAGGACCATAAAAACGATATGTTTGAAGAACATTAAACTGAAGGATGAGGGTATTGTTACAATAAGGGATTTTATCATGTTCCCAACTAAGCGTTTTTACGGTCCTGTAACTTGACTTAGAAGTAAATACCAAGGATGAAATTTCTACAGGAGTATGATACGTAAGTGAGGCGTAACCTGTGAAATTTTCAAACTTTTAAACTTAGTTCCACCCGAGATATAGGGAGTCAAAGTAAGGATTTCAAATCATCATATTTTGAAGGTTCATAACTCCACTTGAAAGCAAATACCAAAAGTGAAATTTTTACAGTTGGATGATACCCTAGTGAGGCTTTACCTGTAAAAATTTCTGAATTTTAAACTTTGTTCCAACAGAGATATAGAGGGTCAAAGTTTGGATTTTTCTGAAATTTTCCAAATTTGGAAGCCTATAACTACAAAAAAGGACAAAATACCAGAGTTGAATTTTTTTCAGAATATAGTCCAGTAAGTAGGCTACACATTGTCTACAAAAAACATTGGGAAAATATAGATCTTTTGGGAATACTACGCCTTCGAAAAGTGAAAAATTATCATTTTTAAAGTTCTACTTTTGGGCTGTTTTTCTATATTTGGAACACGATTCTCCAAACAATTGTACCGTAAATTTTGAAGGATGTATCTTTCTGAGTACAATGACTTTTGTTGCATGAATTTAAATTAAACCACTCAGGAGTAACGAAAGTTAACAGAAACCCTTACAAACGCAAAAATCAGCATTTTTCGATGGCTGCCATAAAAAATTAACGATAGTGTTTTTGGACTCTCCAATGATATAAGAATCAACCCTCAAAAAATTATTTGATTCTAAAATGGTAGAGCGACCACCTCCGGATCACTTGATATGGATTGACCCTGTTATGAAATTGGACTGTCAGTTAATGAAGAACATTCCCCGCAGAAACTCCCAGCAACTACATGTTTGCACTCATGCCTCGTTCTCCAATTGTAAGAAATTACAATTCAATATCAATAGGATGATGTATAGATTTTTCCACTTTATAAATTGCGCATAAATCAGAGGTTCTCAAACAGTGGGGCGCGCCCCTCTAGGGGGCGTGAGCCAAGCCCTGGCCCCATGCCTGAAATTTGGACAAAGTGGGCGAAAACTAGTAAAAACCTTGTTCTTAAGGATCAAATTTTCGAAACTTTTATGCGGGACCTCCCTTTTGTATTGGAACTCTGTATCAACCACACTAAAGAGGTAAATACTACCTTACGATTTCTAAAAAGCTACATTTATTGTGGGCTTTGGAATAATTTAATCTTATAGACAAAAATCTAGGTAAAGTTAGTCTATGCTCGCTTGGCGGTAATGATAAACCCAAACGGGGAAAGCCATTCTCTCCCTGGGGTTGGATAGGTAGGGAGAGAGCGTGCCAAATTGGTTACTTCTCGATAAGAAGTACTCCACCTCCCTTCCCTCTCCTTTGCCAATGGGATATGCTTAAGTAGCCAAGCCAAATACCCAGATTTCCAGCACCCCTACTCGAACTTGGATTTCCCCGCTTCCCACTGCCAAGCGAGCACAAGCTCTATGAGTCTTGCGGTATATATGCGGTAATCCATACTAGGTTCATCCTAGAAATATATTCCCTGTACGCTAATGATTGTACAGAAAGAGTTACAAGATTTGGACCTATGGTGGGCCCAGAGATGTCATGTATCCCCGAGAAACCCTAAGGAATAGTTTAAATTTTTACTTTTTATCACACTAAAATTTAAAAACTTTTCTGGAGGAGGTATAGGGATACCTCCATCCCGTAGCTGTTTTTAACAGGTTTTCATCAGGTATTGCATTTTTAAAGTCAAAAAATATTATTATTGCTTTTTATACATTTTTACGGTATGAAATGGGGGCGCAGTGAAAACTACTGTTGAAATTCGGGTCGCCAATATTGAAAGTTTTAGAAGCAGTGGCATAAAGTTTGGTCCCGATCTAAAACAAACCATCGCCACCCACCGCGCCACCCCTCTAACGATAGCTCATTGCGCATCCATCGAACCAAGCTCAATAAATACCACTTATCTGCAAGAGCCTCTTCCTTGAGGAAGGCTCACGGTTTGTAGCAATGTGTCTCCCCTTAATGCACTCCTCAAATAATCGATGAGCTTGAGGGATTAAGGATCCCTCCCTATTACCTCAACTTTCCGGAAAGGTGGATCACGGCAGAGTAGTGTGATGAGCTCCGTGGCCTCTTCTCAATGGAAGGATTTTGATTTATTGTTGATTGTCTGGGAATTATTTTGTTGGTTGATTGCGCTATTTGGAAGGAGGCTTCATTGAATTTGGGTTGAAGGGTTTGGAGTTCAAGGGGTGCAAGTGACAGGGGAGTTTGTATGGGAGTTGCTTTGTTGGCGAACTTCGAGTTAGTGAGTTCATTCCCTGCTTTGTGTTTTTAATAATCATGTTTGCGTTTTCCATAAACCTCATTAAGTTGGGCGGTAAAAACATTAAGTTGGTTGTTAATAGGTGGGGTTTCACACCTCTCTACAGGGAGTCATCTCTTCTATGGAGGAATTCTAGATACAGGTTCCAGACAGCCATAAATGGTAACAGAAGCTAAAGCACAAAGAAAAAGATGTAACGATGAGGGAAAAGATGCCGAAAAGCAGAGAGGCTCAAGAGCACAGTGATGTGGAAATGCAATGGAACGGTTAAGGCCCAAGTCAGACCTAGCGACCATAAGACGCTACTGGAATTAATCAAAGAGGGGGGAAAGCATTGAGTTCAGCCTGAGACTCCCCCTATCTTGACAGGAATCTTCCTTCCTGTCAAGATAGGGGACTAGGCTTTCTCCATGCTTTTTTATGGAGATTGATTGCAGTAGCGTCTATAAGACGCGCAGTGTGTTTTGCACCTAAGATTAAAGGGATACACAGCAGTAGATTATAGTCATTGGCCAGGATAAAAACTTTGACTTAAAAACCAAAAATCTGACAAGAAGTACAAAGCCGAATGATTGTCATACTGATTTTGCCCAAAACGTTTTTTCGTCGGTTATGAATTACCGTCACCCGAGAAATTCAGTGGGAAAATCCGCTCCCATAACAATACCAGCAATACTGTGAGACGTCAAAAGTTTTTCTCGTGGCGGTATTACTATAGTTCAAGAGCAAAAGAAAGCTGAAGCTTATAAATATTTTCTGATAATGAAAGATGTTCCGGAAAGAACCTATGACGTGGGAACGCAAAACACTACTCCACTACGCCACGGGACTTCAATGATATTATAACTTCCTTCTACTTATGTGAACTATTTATTACTATACCAGGGTGTCCTAAAAGAAGACACATTTTAAAAATCAATAACTGATTACTTGAAAACTAAAAAAGATAAAAGTACGCGGTCTGTCAATTCTTATTATCTTTTATTACTTTATTTTATCTTTTTTAGTTTCTGAGTTATTAGTTATTGATTTTTAAAATATGTCAGTCTTTTTTTGGACACCTTGTACTATTACCAAGTATATTTTAAATATCTACTACTATATATCTTGTGGGTGTTATTCACCACTTTTGACTGGTTAGTGTGTCCCCTCCTAAGAACTACTAAACGCCTCCCCACTTATCCCAAAACCATCCCTCCCATAAACGGCGTGCCATCCTTAGCCAAAGGAATTAGCAATAAATTCCGCCCCCAACCTCCCAGAATTGATCTTCTCGCTCCGGTCGAACGAGCAAAGACGAGTTGAGTTACACATCCCCTGCCTCAAGATTAAATTCCCGATTCACGGAAACCCCAAATCCGATTAGCTCCGGTAGGTTGGTTCGCGGAACTTGAATTAGAGGAGAGTCAATAGGGTCCATGACGCGAGCCTAAATACCCTCGTGTAGTACTAGGTGTTCTTGGAGGGTGGAGAAGGCTTGTGGGTTTTGCCAGGGAATCCATAACTGTGTGTGTATAGGACGCATGCGGAGAATTGGGATTACCACCTACACGATGTGATGTTGTGGTAAGAATGGGATGAATTTCGGTGATATCCACGAGACCAGGGATCTAAATAATCGTTCAATTCGATTCCCGAATCGATTCCTTAGGTTCGATTCCCGAATCGATTCCTTAGGTTCAATTCCCGAATCGATTCCTTAGGTTCGATTCTTGGATTCGATTCCAACCTGGAATCGATTCCTTAAGGCCAGTACCGGAAGAGTAGAATCGAAATTATCTATTTCTTCTACAAATCAAGGATTATTATTAATTTAACTGATAAACAGTAAAATATTAATTAATTATCAAAATACTACTTAATTAGTGAAAAAATTGTTTAATTTTCTGTATTAATTATAAAATTAAGTACGATTCCTGAGATTCGATTCCTGCTGCAGAATAATAATTATCAAAATACTAATTAATTAGTGAAGCAAATCGTTAATTATCTTTATTAATTAGAAAATTAAGTACGATTCGTAAGATTCGATTCCTGCTGGAATCAATTCCTGATTTTCTTCAAGGCTTCTATTCCTTCGAATCGATTCCAAGGTATTCGATTGATTCGATTTCAGAATCGATTCCTTCGCATATAGTCCGACCGCCACGAGAAAAACTTTTGGCGCACAAATTTGTTGTTATGGAAACGGATCATTCCACTGAATTTTGAGGGGTGACGGTAATTAGTAAACGCTTAAAAAGTATTTTGTCCCAAATCTTTGTGACTATCAAATTGTCATTCTTTTCAAAGTTTTGTTTTTGCTGTCAAAGTTTTTCTCGTGGTGGTAGGACTATACTCACTACTCAAAGAGTTATGTCAAGAGTCAACAAACAGCGAACCGTGTGAATTTTTTTTCCTTTTAAAATCGTTTATTCTTAGACACCAAAATTTTGTTAAACGTTGATATAAGTTTAAATTATACCAGGGGGAAACTCTCAGAATAAACTCATCTGAATAAAACTCTTGTTTTGAAGCTTTAATTCATATGATTAATATAAGGAGAGCTATATCGTAAATAGTTCATTACTTCGTATAAATGAATCAAAGTCTTGTGAAAACACTTTGAGAGATAATCCCAAATTCCCGGTTCATCCCTTTCTTATTGCCTTTAAAAATACTAAAATGCAATAATCTTACGAACCATTTTCAAAAGTATACAATAGTTATTTTTTTAATTACGCTCTCGTTACATTTTTGATTTAAATCGCGTGATTTGTTATAAAAATGAAACTAATTACATCACGATTTAAAATCAAGTTTTTTCAAATCCTTAGGTTATTAACAAAACAATATAAAGTTCCTGTTGATTAATCTAATATTAAAAAACGAAATGATAAAAAAACAAAGACCCCAAACCACCCCCAACGAATCCTTACACCTATCATTGGCCACCATAAATTGATCTAAATCTCAACAAAATCAATACCATTCACCAAACTCGAACGGCAGACACAGCATAGACATTTCGAAACCACTCCCAAGTGTCTTTCGTCTATTCAAAACTTCCATCCCGAGTTTATATGTAAGTCTTCCCTGAGGCTACCCAACATCAAAGCCAGAGCATGTAGTAGTAGGTAATAATTGGAGTTCTATTGCACCACCAGCCTTTTCATGTAGTAGAGATCAAATAGCAGCCTAATTTCTCTTTGAAGTTGGGAAAGTCCGCATTGGTTTTCGCAATGCTCTGCTGCATTGTTGTGGTTTTGAGAGAGCTGTTCATATTTGAGGCTGGATGAATGTGTGGACATAGGTGGTTGAAAGAGGGAATTTTCGAAGTTGTTGAACTCAGAATGAAGAGATGATTGGGTAGAAAGGTTAGGGAAGGGGTTTTCAGTAAGAGGATGAAGCTGCTTCTTCCTAAATCGAGGGTAATTTCTTTTACTTTAGCTTAACTAATTAATTTTCAAGAAGGGAAATCTTTAAAACTCTGATTACTTGAGCGTAGACCTACGTCAAAGAGGATTTAAAGTTAAAAATGAGGGATCCCACCTAGAGCCGTATCAAAGAGTGGGTTTACACATTATATATTCAAGTAAACTCTGAACGTAAGTAAAAATTAAGGCTTAAATAATATAATTACTGTAAAGGTGTAAAAGCTATAAAGAATTATGTTAGATGATTTTGAAGACAATACCTAACTATTTCTTGTGTATATTTCATTTAAAAATGCAACTTAAAAATCACGCAAGGTCACGCAAGGCATGCAAGGTCAAAATGCACTTAAAAATCGAAAAAGAGAAACGTTGAAAGGATACATTGGAGGGACAAAAATATAAGCTCTAAAAAATTAAAGTGCGTCCAAAATCTCAGGGCATTGTCTTATTGGCAATAAACACTAAGCGAAATCGAAAACCAGAAAAACACATTACTGTACTCTAAAAATTTACACTAACGGATCCTAAAAGCAATTTATTTTTCTCACTAGCAATCAATCTTCTCAATATTCAAATTATACAGATAATACCATCAATAATGCATTTCATCCCCTTAATGGATACCCTATAAAAGCATTTAACATTTATTACTGATGGAATAATATAGTGAATTGTCAATTCCCAAACAAAAACATAGTTTCAGCTTTAGGAACAAACGTAACCCATTATATTTTATTAATTCATTTTCCAGCTTTGAGCAGCAAATATGCAAACTCAAGTTCCATATAATTTATTTACATTTTACTACTTATTCCTCTACACCTACACATTATGCATACACCAAAAGTACACACAACAGAGCACGTCAATAGACTGGTGGCCATTACTAGATAATGGAACTTCACAGACCATTAAGCTTAGGCATAGACATAAAACCATCCTACAGTAACAAATTTCATTCCTCTCTGAAAAACTCCATCTTCCCAAATCATTCAAATAAAAACATTACTTACAAGCCAACAATAAAAGCCTGCCTCCTTTTCGATACTTAGCTTTTCCCCATATCCATTTGAATACACGCAAGAAAAAAATACGCCAAGACTGATAGGGAAGATTTTTTTCCCTCCTTCGGCTATAAATCGGAAAAAATCGGGGGAAATTTACATTTCGTCGAGTGCACGGTTCGGAAACAAAATAATAATGATGGGAGTTCGGAAATAAATATGTCTAGCTTCGAAAAATGCGCTGATTGCTTTTTTTTCGGGTAGAGCCTGACAACAGTTGATTCGGAAAAGCTCGGTTTCTTTCGGCTGAGTCCGATAATGGTCTAAGCTGAGTGTTGGGATTGAGGATTGGGAATCTGTGATGGTTAATCTTTCAGAACGAGTGGATTGAAGTTTTGGATGCACTTTTTTAGTGCCGTGTTTAAGTTTCTTTTTGAACTGAGAACATCAAGTTTATCTTCGGTTAAAAATAATATATTTTTGTTCGGAAAATGACTATGGATCTTTGTATAGCTTTATCATATTAATTTCTCTATTTACACACTAATAAGTTTATGTATGTAGAGCACATTTTTAAAAATTACTTTATTGTTATTTATTTTTACTAATTAATTCCATCAGCTGCTATGAAATGTATTTTCATGATATTTATAAGACTTAATGAAGTTTCGTTCAAATAGATTGAACTTAGTTGAAAGGATTATGCAACTGAAATTGTTTGCGATACCTTTACTAATTACCAGAACTAATCACTGGGTACCAACGTTTTAATTCCTATTGCACAGTAATTCCACATTGGCACGTTATATATTATTCCACTGAGGAAAAGAAATTAATGAGAAAATATATAAAAAGCAAACATTATTAACACTTTATATAGAGAAGACCATAACGGTCTAAAAAAAACCTAAGATAAAAGAACACAAAAACGCTATAAATTTTTAATTAAACAGGTACTGAAATTCTACTTAAAGATGAATTTCACCCTCTACCACTCTTTGGTGTTAATATAATTTGAGGATTTACACATATGCATGATCAAAAGTAAGTTTAAGTATCTAGATATTTTACAAAATTTTAATTGCTCTTCTCAGTGATTAAAAAATTTAGTTTTCACAGGATTTTTAACTATGAAAGGTGCAAGGGTGCAACCTACGGGGTTACGTATAACGTAGAGATACCCGAAACAAAAGTTTTTCAATTTTAAAAGTACGCTGTGAGAAGAAATATCAGTTAGAATTTATACCTTTATTTAATAATTTGATTATTTGACTGGTGATTAAAGTACTTAAAAAATTTAAATACCTTAACAAAATTTTCTGTTCAGACTAAAACATAATGTTCACTTTAACATTTTATATATCCCCTAATTCAAACACTAAGAACTTAACTGAGCGAATAAAATCTCCTTTCAGCTGCCTCTCCGCCGTTCTTTTTAAAGCTTCGAATCTAAAACAATGCGCGAGCGGCTGATGCTTGTAAAATAACAAGTTTAGAAGCTTTTCCACTCCTGTAAAAGAAAAGCCATCTTGCCTGGACAAACTACTTTCTTTGAGAAAAGCGGCTTCAAATATTCATGCCCGGAAATCTTCTCGGGGTAGCCAAGCCCTTTAAAACCTTGAACTAAGAAGAATGCATCTTTTACTATTTACCCGCGTGCATCCTGTCAACCGACCTTCTTTCGTTGTCCTCGAAGATTCCTCTGCGCCTTTTTAAAATGGATAAAGATTTGGTCTCGTGAACTCAGCCAGAAAAGTCATTGAAGCTTTTCTTTCCTTTCTGCTGTGCGCACACAAAAATAAGTTTGCCTTGAAAAAGCCTCTACTGTACCTGATACAAATCGAGGCTTGAAAGATTTTGTGAAAAATTCTAAAGTTTTATAATGCTTTTATTTAAAAGATATGTTTAATTTCAGATAAAATATGAATTTACATTTTAAAAAAATATTTTAGTTTTTCGTGCAATGGATAGAGCGACAATTTTGGGTTTAATAATGTATTTTCTTACTATTTTAATGTCAAATCCATAGCATTAAACTATTTTATGCCTCCATGAACTTATTAATTAATGGAGTAGGGTGAACTGCTCAGTGAACAAACACTTATAGCATTTGAACTTGTGATTGGTATCACTTTCAAGGCTTTTATTAAACTAAATATCTAAAGTTAGATGTGTAAACAGGCTTTTTTCAGGCAATATGGTTTTAATATCGCAAAAATTTATTATTTTAGTGAAGAAAAGTTATAGTACCTAGTACACGAAAATAATCCTCCAATTTCCTATACTTACTGCTCAGCAAACGATAGTAAAAAGGTCACGTGATTTTTACAGATTTTGCACGGCCGATGGTTGGGTAACCAGTGATAGTTAGGGTCTTGCTTCTGTATACAAGCAAATGTCTCTTCCTCTTTCGATCAACTGCCCCTCAACTTCCACCTGTCTCCCCTCCGAAATACTAGTTCCACCCTTTTACTATCGTTGGTTTAGCAGTAGTGTTCTACAGTACACTACTTATTATGAAAAACGTTACCTGTTATTTTAAAATGACAAAAAACATTCTCCCTGATTTTCAGTTTTTTCTCCGTTTCCATGATTATCAATATAGAACCCTCAAAAATATTAATTTACTCTATGTCTAACTTAATGGTTATAATATTGTTGCTTCGTGTATTATCACGAAACAGCAGTGAATATGATATTTTGTCGATTACGTAAACTTCAGAAAGTGCAGGAAATTGATATTTAAATATGTTTTATTTTTTACTGGTGATTAATGTTACTAATTATAATGGATTTCAAACTTTGCCTGAACAAAAGTCTTTTAAAAGAACTAAACGGTTTCAAGCAACACTATTTATCCACATAAAGCACAAGATGTCCATCGACAAACCTTCACTTATATCCAGGCAAAACATATTTTGTGGAGGACCCCCTAACAAACGTTCAGATCTCATCATCCCCTAAGACATTACGGAAGCCTGCTGAACCATAAGTGGCCCCTGATGAAAAATTAACAACACTCAGATCGCGAGATCGTGAGGGGAGGATCACCCCCTTAAGCCACTTCCCCTCACACTACATCGAAAAAAGATATTAAGGCCGAAAAAGGGGGATATAAAATCCCCCTCTCCTCTTACGAAAGACTTTAATAATAATATAAAACCACCCAATAGAAAAAACACCCCATATTGTAGGTGGTATTATCCATTGAAGAGTGAAGAAACAGTATGGCTAGGTCGTTAGTCGTTTTCCAATGCTACATATGCAGCGGATCGAAGCCTTTATATTTTGAGTGATGGATGATTCCATCTTTTTTTTTGAGGGGGGGAGGGTTCTTTGCGGGGAGGGAAAAGGAAAATTGACAGTCCACCCCCTCGAAGTTCTTTTTTTTCCGGGGGGCATGGAAGAATACAAGTACCTCATCTTTCCGAAAACGATTTGGAGAGGATGGATAATATCCTTAAGAAGCTGTAGAGGAAGGGAAGAAGAAGAAGAAAAGGGGGGATGATGGGGGAGGAGGAATCCGTTTCCGGTGAAGAATGTCGTTTGCATATCTACCTGGGGATGTCATTTCCAAGGGGATGTTCGAATAATGGATCGGGGGAGTCCGTCGTGGGGAATCAAACGATTGTATTAGGGGTCATTTCTCATCCGGGTCTGTAATTTTGTATCGTTTGTAGAATGAAAATGTTCCGGGTCATCGGGGTGATTTTTTTTTCGACCTCGACTATGACTTTTGGAATGAATTACAAGATTTTCGAATGAATTGCTTATATATTATTATTTTTTTGTCTCAAACGAGAGGGGGCGTCCAGAAAGGCCCGGAGTTTCTTGAGGCTGTAAAAAAGAATTAAAGAGTTGTGATGACATTACTCACCAGTAGAATAACTTATTGGTTTAATTTTTATAAAAAATCTTCATGTTAGCGTGTTGATTATCCAATAAACCTTTTGACGAGTTATTAATTCACTGCTAAATGCTTACGAGCAGCAACATGGCAGTTTAATATCAAACAAGTTTGAGGATATACCAACCCACTTAGGTACTACATAAAAAACTTGTTATGCAAACTTCCAATAACTTAACTTTGTGAAAATTGTACCGCTTTTTGAGTAATTTCCAGTTTAAAGGGGCAAATACTTTTGAACTAAAACATTAATACTATTCAATATATTGAAAATAGTTCTCTAAAAAAACTAATGCTCATTTGACTATCTTGTTTTTTCATTGTTTTTCAAAAGAAATTTTGTTAATGCTTTATAGCTTTTGCGCTCAATTTCATTTAATAAATAAACATGTTGAATTGGATTCTGTTAACATGCAAGCAATGGGGGGAACTTGCTCTTAGCCCCTTTGGGGTAATGACACAGTGTTAATTTTGTCACGCTGTGTTTGCGCACCAGGTTATTATATTATAGCTCATTAGGTATACTTTATATTGTGATGAGGCTTCCGAGTCTAGTGTCACAAAAGATCAGAACCAACGTGTTTAATAAAATATACTAGTAGATGTTATTAGGTGCAAGAACAAGGGGGTTAGACAAATTAAGGATAGAAAACAAAGAATGGAGTGTTGGTAGATATTTGTTGAAAAAATTATTCCTTTCTTACAACCAAAGAAATTCCTGTCAAGTCATCTTAACTTGAAGACATCCGTGTAATGTAGCGTGCTGACGCTATTATTTCTTGGTAACCAGATTAGAGATTATTTCTGGACACTAGACCTCCGAAATAAAGGTTAAAATATATTTTTATATCCCTTTTATATCGTCACATCTTCGAGAAGCTTGATATATTTTGATAGTGCACCCTCCTCCCAATGTCTCGCATATTTGCCACAAACAAAATAGATTTTTGTAAAGCCCTGTATAAAACACCGCTGCATTAAGCTCATGCAAGATTACTGATACAAGAGCTAGAAAGCTTTAAAACGAAAGAGGAAAAATCACGTTTCTACATGCACTCAATCCAGCATAAAATACACTTTTGACCTTCCCCTACCCATTCACCCATCCCAAACAACACTACAAGCATAATACCCCTTTAAAAAAACCGGCTCATCATTTATAGCTCCGAATAATTTTTACAACCCCCCAAAAAACACTCACCCCGTACTCCCACATCCAAACCTTCGGCATACAGATTCCTTCTCAACCGAACAAATCCCCTTTTATTAAACGAATAGCGAAAGACCCCCAAATTGAGATTTGAATGCAGCCGCCGGGGGAAAACCCCACTCCCAAGGGATCCCCTCTTCTCCCAGTGCAGTCACGTATCCCCGTTCCAGCTATTAGGTCCCCAAGTGCCCCGGAGTTGAAGAGTTTACGATAATCGAATTTGATAAAAGGGATGCCGGGGAAAAGCGTCTTCACAAATCCCTCGGTCATTTTGTACGAGTGTCTGCCCAGACTGGAGCGACTATTGTCGCAGATACTTTTCCACCACGGTTAAGTATCTGCGACATTTTAGATTAAGATTAAGTTAGATTTAGATAAGGGTTAGATTAAGATACTTATCAACCGGAGGGGGAGAAAGAAGGGAAGTTGAGGAGTGATGTTTTCAGGGTTCTAAATAATTCAATAATTAATATATTCCGGAATTGAATCGGAATCGAATGCTTTGGAATCGATACCAGGGTATTAAAGTTCCTCAAAGAATCGATTCCCGCATGAATCGAATCTTAGGAATCGTTCTTAATTTTCTACTTACGAGTAGTACGGATAGTGATTTACAACTATTTTTCACAAATTAATAAGTATTTTGATTATGAACTTTTATTGATGTAATTAGTTATTTATTAATTTTCTAATCAATACGAATAGTTGAAGACTGGACTTCAAAAAGAAGCTAAGGGCCAAAAGTAAAAAATATGAGTTAAACCCGATAAACCAATCTAAGTGCCATCGCCAACAACCTATAAAGTCAGCTTAGCACCACAACAATTATTAATAGTTTAAAATTAACCCGAAAGATGACTTTTTATGTGTATTCCTATGGAGAATCAAATTTAAAATGATCAATTACAGGAAATTTACTTTTTGGCACTTAGATTGTTTTTGAAGTCCAGTCCTCAGTTATTAACAACTTTTTTCACTAATGAATACGTATTTTGATTATTAACTTTAATTGATATAATTAGATATTTATTATTTTCAATTTGTGATGGAAATGTATAGTAAGTCCGTAAATTGAAGAAGGGAGACTTCGGAGATCGATTTTGAAGAAGGACAGTCGCCAAAAGTTAGAGTTCTGATTCGGAATTTTTTTCTCGATTCTACTTTTTGGATACCGGGCCTTAGGAATCGATTCCGGAATCGAATCGAACGACTTTTTAGATCCCTAGATGCATTAGACAACTCCTGTAGCGGAGAAAAACGAGTGTCATCCTTTCCACTTCCAACTGCATCTACTGCATCTAGGGATTTGAAAAATCGTTCGATTCAATTCCTGAGGTTCGATTCTTGGATTCGATTCCCACCTGGAATCGATTCCTTAGGGCCAGTGTCGAAAAAGTAGAATCGAGCTTATCTATTTCTATATTGAAAATCAAGGGTAATTATTAATTTAACTAATAACGAGTAAAATAATAATTAATTATCAAAATACTAATTAATTAGTGAACAAAATTGTTAATTACCTGTATTAATTATAAAATTTAGTACGATTCCTAAGATTCGTTCCCTGGTGAAATCGATTCATTCAAGAATTCGATTCCTTGGTATCGATTCCATTGTATTCGATACCGGAATCGATTCCTTCGGTAATATTTAGAACCCTAACTGCCTCTGAGGGGAGTCCCCTCGAAGTCTCCTTCTTTCTCCCCTCCGTTTGATAAAAGATCTTAATGGGTCGCACGACAGTTGTCGCTCCAGTCTGGACAGACACTTGGAGTAGGGAGAGTATTTTTTATTTGTGTTGATCATGGGGGTTGCAAATGAGTGGCGTTTTGGTTGCAAATAGGTTTCGAGTGGGATTTATTATTGATTTAGGAAGAGATATGGGAGACGGAGATCAAGTGGGAAGTTTTTTTGGGGGGGGGGGAGGGTTGCTAATTCAGGGTAATTGCTGTAAATGCGCATTCTGTGTTATCTCGTGTTTGGGGATTAAAGTTGGACTTGTATTCAATGCATCAGAGAGCTAATTTCGGATCAAATTCCGTTAATTGATTGGGAAACTTTTGGTTAAGTGTTTGAATTCAGTGTAGGAGTCTTTTGAATGAGTTTATTTTCTTTTCTGCATCATAATTTTATTCGTCCCGACTCAAACTATTTTGGATTAAGAAGATAGTATCCTTTAATTTCTATGGCCACTCATTTATCTGCACATTTGAATTGATAAGCGTGCTACTTTTTGGCAATAATTTTAGTAATTCATAATTACTGGTCAATTTTTTATGGTTTTCCTTACTCCGTTGAAATTGTGAATGATATTGCATTTTTAAGCTGAAGTTCTCATGTAAATACATACTCTACAAAGTAAGAGTTCCCTTACTCAATCCATGTTTAAAGTACCGTATTAATAGCAACGCATTTTATCCAAAGACATCGAACGTTTTTCCAGACACAATATCCAGGGAACTTCCTTGATAAAATTTTACAAGTGTGAAAAAAATTTTACAGCCGTTTGTTGCTGAAAACAACTGTAAACCAAATCGCTTTTCTTGTTAGAAACAATTTAACATCCCCATCTGATTTGATGCTTAGTAATCATTCTCAAATCCATCAAATGCCTTTTTCATGTAGTTTAGGCTAAAAAATGGCAAAAAAATCTTTTTTTTTATTTAAAAAAAATAACTGGGGGGATAAAACAAAATTTTTTAAATTATTGGCAATTATTGCTGCAATAACTTAAAAACATGCTGAAACGTGTAGCTAAAGAAAGGTAGGGAAACTTCATTTAATATTTATACCATATTCAAATAATATGACAATTAGAGCGGAGCGGTGAATAAGCTTGCTACACTTTGCTGTGTTTTTGTTGAAATAACTCTTTAAAGAGTTATGGAAGTAATCTCCCCTTATCAAAAATGACCCTGCTGAATACATTTTGATGGACCACTCCTCTCGAGGGGAAATAAAAAAATACAACAAAAGTTAATTTTTAAATTAAAGGAGGTTGAGCAAAACGTTCAATTAGCAAAATGAGTGCAAAATCGTCGTGAACAAAGAAAAAGTTTAATGAAAATAATAAATTAATTATTCCAGGATAAATTTATTGCAATTGAAATTTGTACACTTTAGATCTAAAAAAAGATCCATCACAAGATTACTGGCTTTTCCTACATTTTGACAACGAATTCTAAATCAAACAAAATCCTTTTGTTATTCACTCTTTCTCTATTAATGAGGATTAATAAAAATCAAGTAATTGCAAGTACGTAAATCACAAGTTATACAATGTTAAGAAAATACATAAAAATTCACTGGGGTTGAAAGAACTGAATTAATAACAAAACAGCGAATATTATAAATAGAGTGAAAATTTAAGAAATGATACAATCAAGTGCCTTTGAATTACTTTTAAACGTTTCATATCCATAAATTTATATTTTTATTTAAGAAGTCCCTATCTCTGAGGGATCTATCACGAATTTAAGGAAAAGGTTATGTGAACATTAAAACTAACTCTACTTAACATTGACTCTTAGCTTATGTGAGACTTTTAATGTAAAAAAGCACTTTGTTTACTCCAACAACTCGACGAATAGTTCAAAGAAACAAAGCATTCTAAATTTTACCAGTAAAAACTCCTTTTTAAACATCTAATTGCTTACTGCAACCTCTTTCCTCTGTAAAATTCTTCCAAAGGCCTTAGCTTTTCCCCCCTTTGAAACACAATAAATAATAATAAAGCACCGACGGCATCCCAAAACAAATTCCAGACCCCAAAATTTCGTCTCCATAGCAACCAAAGAACGCCTTTTTTGCTCGTGAACGAAATCCGGAAAACATGCACCCTTTTTACCAAAAGATTACAGCTGAAAATCCCTTCTTTTCGTTTGAAAGGGGTATGGAGAGGCTCACTTATTGTCTTCTTTCACTGACATCTTTAAGTTTTTCCCCTCTTAAGCTCTAAAAATGATAATTTCTCAAAACTATTTGTTGAGCTAATTTTGAACTCTTAACCAAAAACAATGATGTCCTTTATCGAATATCCATTTTTATTAGTCACCAATTTTATTGTTATATAAATTACTTTAAATTTAAATGCATTGCTCAATTGTACGGTATCAATAATTCCATTTGTCATATCTTAAGTGCTAATGTGATACGCATATTGCACAGGAAGGAAAAGCGAGCCACTCTTCAATATTTTTCGGTGTATATTTTCATGCGGCCAGGCGAGTTAATGAGTTATGAAACGATTACTTCTATTTGGACTTTCGGACACATATAAGTGTAATTTTACCCAAGTTCATAGAGAAAATGAAAAGGTCAAAAATTTCGTTTTAAATAAGGTTATTTGTTTCAATGATTTAATTAATTTTAAGTTTCAGTTATTTTTATTGAAATATACTGAGTTATTTTTCATCGTCGATCTTTTACAGACAAAAATGATTATTTTTTATCCAAAAAATTCTACAACTCAGAAAATAATCGCTACATGTCAAATAGTCAGCATCCCTCTTTGGTGTCATATAAAGCATTTGAGAAAGTGGTACCCACAACTGTAGCTACCTAAGTATCCACTTAGTTTCAAAATTTTCCGCAGAAAAATTCTTTTAATAATAAAATTCTCGTCTGTGCTTCTCAACACGCCCTCGATTTTGGTTTGTAATTTTATCTTATAAAATATTTTTCCTCACAAAAATAAGAGATATTACACTATAATAGAACCCACCACACGCAAGTAGTACTAAAATCTCTATTCTGATTCCCTTTGCAAAACCTCTTTCTTTCCAACAAATTACACCAGTAGACTTATCCACTACCTTTCTTCCAGGTCCCATGAGAATGCAGATCCCGCACAGAGGATGAAGAAGCTGTTGCGAAGAAACATTCGGAATCCCTCCCCCCCCTCAGGAATCGTCCGCGCTTTGTCTCCATCAGCCCCCCCAAAAAAGATACCAGCTCAGATAATGAAACGATTCTGTGAGCAGTCGATTAAGATGGAAAGAGATAGCCGCCCCTCCTATCCATACCTTCCCCACCTCTGATACGGTAATGGATGAATCCGATAATCGTCGCAAGAAGAAAAGAGCCGAATGAATAACGATAAAAATCCCTATCGCAAAAGTGTTTCCCCTTTTTTTATTATTGCTTTATCGTTTGCGTTTCTTTTATTTATAATTTTCTCTCCTCAGAAATTGAAGGTGAATAATGTAATTTCGTTATCAGAGCAGTTTCTTTTTCGGGGGATTTTTCTCTTTGGAATGTCACTCGCCTGTGTGTGTGAAAACGCGCGGTTTCGATCATTTAATTTTCTCTCTCGGAACGTTCTTTTTTTTGTTTGTTTTCCCCTGGTTTTGCGGAAAGAGTGATTATTTGGGGATTTTTTCCGAAGTTTCGTTCGAATTGTTTGGCGGTGATTGAATGTTTGGCGGATATATTGTGTGGCGCAGGAGAAAAAGATTTTTAACGAGTTCCGATTGAGAAGCTGTCTTACTTTTTTTCCCTTGCTGAATTCATTCACAAACAGTTTAAATGAAATTGTTTTCTTTTTCTTAAACTTCGTTGTGTTGAAATTACATAGAGCGCGTTCGCAATCGAATCATCGTGGGTTCTTTGAATAAAAAATATGTTTATAAATAATTCAAGTGAGTTTCTGTGCCTGAACTTTCAAAATATAATGTTCTTTTCACATCATTATTTAATCTTCAGAAAAGTTATGCTTCACATCTAAATAAAGAATGGATAAAAGTTTTTCTACTTATTCACAAACTCATTCTTGCAGCGATTGGATCGAAGGAAAAACAACATTTTATACTGAATTGAAATGTAAGTTTTTGAGATACTATTTGAAAGCGTGCATTTTTTTTTAGATTTTTTAACTGGAACTTTGGCCTCACACTCAGACCAGTAAGTAAAAAGTACAAGTCTATCTTAATTTAAAAATTTCATAAGTTGAGTTCATTTCCTTCTTTAAAGTTGGAAAATTTCTTACCTTTGTCAAAAAAAACCTGAAAAATGTTTTATGTTACTAACAAACTTTTTTAAGTATTTTTCTCTGGAAAAACTTTCCCAGAGGGATGAAAACAATTTAAAACTAAATTGTAAAATCTTGCTTTAAAAAATATTCGAAGACTTCTCTTCGAACATTATTTTTACTGTCAAAAACCTTTAGAATGTGCTTTGAGTCGTCTGAAATAATAAGATATACATTTCACAATCGTAAAGTTCAAAGTTTTAAAATTTACTATGTTTGCAAAAATAATACGCCAAGTTCACAATTACTCTACTTGACTAATAAAAATACTAAGACTCACAAAAGTTAAAGTTTTCACTTCAAATACTACATGAAAATTCGTTGTTTAGGGCTAGAGATTGCAATCAAAGGGCAGCAGCAATAAGTCAGAAATTGTCTATTCAAAAGCAGGAATGTGGAGCAAAGCTTGGCGATATTTAATTCCCAAAATGTCCATCTGTTAAAATTCTTTTTTATATTATCAATTCAGATAATGTTGGCAGTGATATTAGGTATGTCGATTTATTGTTTGTACGTAATGTAATTCTACATTACTACTTTAAAATAAACAAATATGTTCTCTAAAATTATCCGTCAATAAACGACACTAACATAACAATTCAAGAAGCCCCATCATGTTTTAAAAGGTGCAATATATTAAACACCTAAGCCAGAACATACTTTCATACTTAAAAGCTATTTGAAATTATTTGATTACGTGCTGTATTTCATATGAATTCTAAAATTAAATTAAATTGGGTAGAAATGATAATAGGGAGGGAACTAGTTAACAATGCTCTTTTAATTTTACCAGACTAAACGTAGATTTTAAAAAAAATTTCTTTCACTACTAAAATTAGGATATAGTATAGTATAGAATAGAGTTAAAGAAAAAATGCTTTAAAAAAGTTTTGTTAAAATTTGTACCAAACTCGACTTAATTTTAGGTCAAGAAGGATAAATTATAGCTTTGATAAAAGTATCAATAATTTAAAACTTTGGCATCAATGTATTAAAACTGATAGTACCAAAATATAAAAAATATCTTGCTTCAAAATCTTCGAATGTAATAATTGATTTAGATAAAAAAAACAATTATTTTTTGGGAAAAAAAAAGAGTTGAAATCACTTATCACATCAATTTATTGATAAACGAAGCATCAATACCCACCACTTTAAAATTTATCGATCTAATTATATTTCTAATTCTTACAGATAGAGTACTGGTACTAAATCAAGTCGAAAATAAATTTACAAAGTTCTCTACCAAAGAGAAATTTATTCATTGTCAAAGACATCAACTATCCCCCAAAGTGTTGCCAGGCGTATTAAATATTGGGTACTTGATATTAGTGAACACTTACCGAGTATCGCAAAATATCAAGTACGTATGCAGTAAAGTCGAATAAAAGTTGGTATTATGTGCTATATCCGGCCTTTGGAAGTATTCTTTATGTCTTTAATTCTACGAATAAAACCGGTAACGCTAAATAAAAATTTTACGATTAATCTAATAAATAAAATTCAATGATCGATATTTTATAATAATCGGGCATGATTATCATGTAAAAACTTGACTATCAGATTTAAACCCTGATATTTAAATATGAAATGAATGAAGGTTCCCTTTTCCTCTATGAATTTTTGCCTAGAAATTTATTTCCCAACTATCAGTCCTAGGGGAAATCACAATAGGCGTATATCATTATGAATTCTACCAAATTTTAAATTTAAAAAAATTATTCTATCCACACTCATTTTCTTAGAGTGTAATTTAATCTTGCGCGATAAACCAACGATAATAGTAACCGAAGGATCTCATAAACTTTTTTTTTCATTTTATTCCTCGCGGAAAGGACCATAAAATTACTGTTATGTAGCAGAAAATTTTCCCTGCGGTCTTAAATCTTGTGTCGTCTCAATTTTCATGATCGTGGTGTTCTAAGCCTTGTGAAATATCCTCGCTTAATGTTTTCATTACGGTTTTAACTTGCCAGAAAAACGCTGATGGTATTTTTGTCCGTGCGGAACGTGTAGAAATAATAACTCCCTTTTGTGTTGTTCGTCATTGTTTTTTTGAAGCTGCTCTAAATGATAAATAAAGCTGAAAGATGAGTTTATTTTACCAGTCGTTAACTGTGTGTTTTGTTAACTCAATAACAGTCTCCTTATTTGTTTTAAGAGTATATATTCCTCTTTTAACCTCCATAATACTTCTTATAAGGTATAATACACAATTTTTCTTTTAGGAAACCCTTCATTTAATATTACTTTTCTTTAAAACGTACGACTTTCTTTGCATAAAAATTCAATACCAGTACTCATATATCAGTGTACCCGAATTTTTTCCCTTTTTTTTTAAATAGCTAACTATACTTATTATTAGGCCTTAAATAAAGGAAAAGTTGATACTCTTTAGTTAAAAGTTTTGCTTTTTAGATTCCTTACAAAACATTTAATCTTTCGGTAAATGTTCTTTTAGAGCATCATTAATTTTGATATTGTCTTCACAAAGTGTTAAAATAAACGCGGTTTTCGTATCATAATGAATTTCACTGAATAATCTGCCCAGACTCACTGAAAATTAGCGTTATTTATCTTAATTTAATAATACGATAAGCTTTAGAAAAATGCCACTTTCCTTAAATTTAAGGGAATTTTAAAATAATTAGTTTGCTTGCATTATAAGGGTTTTCTATTGTATGCAGTTAATAAGATACGCTAGTACGCTGTTTAAAATAATGGTTCAACGTTTGAAAAAAAGTTTGTTAAAACTTAGATACGGTTATAGAGGTCTACGTTAAAACCTATAGTGGAGGCGCTTATGTAAATCTGTAAAGTTCGTGTAAATTTTTGGGACTAAGGTTATTTTCGTTCTTTAGGGTATAGAGAATCACAGAAAAACTTTTGTTTCAATTTTCCTTTTCAATTTCCTGATCTAGAGGTCACGTCAAAGGTCATATATCGAATTTCAATATTTTGAGTTTTGAGCTGGTTTAATTCAGTAATTTACCTCTTTAAGTTGGTAAAATGATGGATAAGCAGGTTTTTAAGCATATCAGTATTGAAAAAAAAATCAAAACAGCTTTAATAAAACTCGCATCCTGTGGTTGTGTGTGGTAAATGTTTAAGTGGCAAATGTTCCCGGTATACTATTATATCTGCACGCTGTAAATGAATCAAAACATTCAAATTATTTTAGGGTGAAATCAATGTGTAATTTATGACCTAAATTAATAATTTTCATGAAAATATTTTACCAAGAGAATGGACCTTGAAAAGTGCCTTTAGAAAAGTTTTGAAATAGACTGGATAATGTTCAATTTTGTCTAAAAAACACAGAATTAATGACTTTTAGATAAATAGTTTGCAAGGATAAAAGTTTTCTTCCGGGCAATTAGGCCGTGGTCGAAAGGTAGATGTTAAAGGTCCAAACGTTTCGTCTGCAACTTCGGCAGACATTATCAATGGGAATAAAAGGCTAAAAAATCTCTAGAAAGTCAAAATCAAAATCAAGATTACTGCCGTCTGCGTGGTCGAAGGTTATATACAGTTGGAACATCAACAACTGGATGCGATGCCACACCAGACTCAAAAGCGATAACTGCAGCGGGCGAGTCCATCCTAACATCGATAGACGACTTCGGAAACGAACCACCAACCACAGCTGGCAAAGGTGCAGAGGTCGACTCCCGATCCGAACTCTCAGGCCTGTGACCAAAGGCAGCCAATACAGGAAACCACGTTCTATTCATCCTGAGACCCTCCTCCTTTCTATTGATGTTGTGAGGGTGCTTAAATATTTCAATAGCCTCCCTCTGGAGGCGCGTATAATAATGTGTTGTAGTAGACAAGACCTCTGTTTCGTCGAAGTTTATGGTGTGGCCCGGTGCAGATAATACCATGGAGAGAGAGAAAGATCGACAGCTTGCTTTCTTGGATGTCTTGGTAACTAGGAAAGATGATGGAAGATTGGGCCACTCGGTGTATAGGAAGCCTACTCACACGGATCGTTACCTTAATAAGGAATCTAACCATCACCCTAGCCAGAAGCGGGCTATGATAAAAACACTTATCGACCGTGCCAACCGGATTTGCGAACCACATCTTATCCAAAATGAGCTTCGACATCTGGAAAAAGCCTTACGGGCCAATGGTTATACCTATCATGAAATAAGACGAGCTATGAATCCTCGGAGATATGGTTCCAATGTGGAATCCAATCAAACACCTACTTGTGGTAGGATTTTCTTACAGTATATCAATAAGGTAACTGATCGCATTGGAAAGATATGTAAACGTCATAGGTTAAAAACCATTTACAGACCAACACGGCAAATCCGTAATTCACTCAGGTCAGCCAAGGATGGTAGAAACCCCCTTTCCGCTGCCGGGGTATACAGAATACCTTGCACGTGCGGCGCTGTGTACATCGGGACCACAGGTCGTAGCATCTCGACAAGACTAAAAGAACATGAACGTAGCTGCAGACTCATGCAACCTGAGAAATCGGCCATAGCCGAACATGTTTTATCTGCACCGGGCCACACCATAAACTTCGACGAAACAGAGGTCTTGTCTACTACAACACATTATTATACGCGCCTCCAGAGGGAGGCTATTGAAATATTTAAGCACCCTCACAACATCAATAGAAAGGAGGAGGGTCTCAGGATGAATAGAACGTGGTTTCCTGTATTGGCTGCCTTTGGTCACAGGCCTGAGAGTTCGGATCGGGAGTCGACCTCTGCACCTTTGCCAGCTGTGGTTGGTGGTTCGTTTCCGAAGTCGTCTATCGATGTTAGGATGGACTCGCCCGCTGCAGTTATCGCTTTTGAGTCTGGTGTGGCATCGCATCCAGTTGTTGATGTTCCAACTGTATATAACCTTCGACCACGCAGACGGCAGTAATCTTGATTTTGATTTTGACTTTCTAGAGATTTTTTAGCCTTTTATTCCCATTGATAATGTCTGCCGAAGTTGCAGACGAAACGTTTGGACCTTTAACATCTACCTTTCGACCACGGCCTAATTGCCCGGAAGAAAACTTTTATCCTAACCCATCCGGTCGTGAAAGCCTTTGTTCTTAAATAGTTTGCAGTCTATCTAATACTAATTATTAAGGCGTCAGGCCACAGTTGATATTGATATCAAATATCCCGGTGTGGGAGGGGGGGAATTGGCAAAGTCGAGAAATAATTTTTATATTAATTAAACGCGTATAAAAATTATAAACATGGAGTCTATTTTTAGCACAAAGGTAACTTATTCAAAAATTACCCTGAAGTATTACAGGAAAATAGTTTTGTACCCGAAAACAAAAACTTCCAATTAACCTCAGTCTTCCATATACAATATTTAGAAAACCTTTATAACGTGAGCAAACCACCCTGAACTGTATGTTGTGTAAAACTGAACCCTCATTAACCGTCGAATGCCTACTATCAGAAATAACTGTGGAAAATTATTTATTTGCTTTTATTCCTGCAGTGTGGGGCAAAACAAATTAAAAATGTCCCAATTTTTTATAATTTATAAAATTTTTTATCTCAAAAATTTTTTTAAATGTTGAAAATGGGGACGGTCCCGCTAAGATAAAGGGTTTAACTGCCTTAATTAACTCTGAAACTAATTGATAGGTTTGGGTAAAAATTGGTATCCATCCTTATTTACGCATACATTGATCATACAAAATGTCATTCAAATCTGCGATAGGTGGGTGGATTGATTGGCATGGATGATTTGACATGGAATGGCCCCCGCTTAGAATTTGATTTCAGAACGACGTGATGTGGGATCGAGAGCTCCTGAGCTACCGTGACAAATCCACCGTTTCCGTACCGTTCTCGTTTTCTTCCACGTATTTTGTCATTCTGAATATGGGCCTTAAGACTAAAAGAGAACCCTCAAATCACAAACGCCCTTCCCGTGACAAACTCCGTCTCCCCTGATCCCAGTCAAAATAACCACCCCCTTCGAATCCAGGAGAGCTCAATCAAAACGGGAGTAGGACAAAACGGGATGCCCGGGGGGTCCGGGAATTTGTAAAACGGAGATCCGGGATCGCGATTTGATAAATGGTCCCCCGTGATTAATGGCGCCGAGGCATGTTTGCCCGAAGACAATAAATTAATTTCGGCTTTTCTGAGCAGGGTATTATTTATGCTGGAGGACTTATCAATTCTGGCGATATATCGGGTTTTGGATGGGGAAGGTCGGGTTTCGTCCATGGGGGTTGCGTTTGTGGTATGGGTGGCATGGATTAATTTTTTGGAATGAATTTGCAATAGACAAACAAAATAACAAAAAAAAACACATCACCTTGGATCGTATTAACGATTCATGTAGTACATGTATAGAATAAATGTACAAAACATGTATAAGAAATGTTGAAACAAATGTATAAAATATGTATGACAAATGTTGAAACAAATGTATAAAACGTGTATAACAAATGAATAAAACATGTATAACAAATGTATAGAACATGTATAACAAATGTATAAGACCTGTCTAACAAATGTATAAAACATGTATAACAAATATATATAATGAACAAACATGTATAAAATAAATAACATGTTAAGTTACAAAAGAATTAAAGGAAAATTTAAAGTGTGAAGATCATATATAAGGGAAACAATACATGAAAGCTATAAAAGAACTGTATAAATCGGGAACATGAGTGGTGGAAAACAGGGTGTCTTAAGTTATGGGTTTATTATTTGTCATAAGGTTAGTAGTAGTGCAAAAAATAATAAGGATAGTTAATACTTATTGTAACAGTGTAGAATTAAACGAGAAAAGTTTTCAATGATGTATATGTTACAGTTAAAGTCCGGAAATCAGTTAATTTACAGATAACCTAGGTAATTTACAGATTAACGAGGGTGATCCGTTAAAGAGCGAATTTTTTTTCAATTTCTAAGATTACCTAGGTAATCTTGATATTACCTAGGTATTCTGCACCCTACCGACTAGACACTCGTTAATCTGCATACTACCTGAATCAGTTATTTTACATATTAACGAGGGTGATCCGTTAAAGTACAAAATTTTATTTTATTTTATAAAAAGTTTAAGGAGGTTGGGGGGGCTGCCGCCCCCCCAAACCCCCCTGTCCTAACTATAACCAAACTCGTTTTGGGGGTAAACAGTAACAATGACGAATCAAAAAAGGGGGATCGGTACTTTTTTCATATTACACAAAACACGCAAATCCCACAAAAATAGTAATGAAATAGCAATTTTAAAACTAGAATATAAAAACAATAATAATAGAATATTAAAGTACCAACTGAGATTTGTATCAATTGTGGTTTTCGATCTCGATTTGACAGCGTATTTCAATGAGCACTTAAACTAGCAAATCTTAATGAAAGCGCGGTGTAATCGGCTGGCAGCCTGCCCTGAACTATTGCTAGGATTCGCGATCGATTACATATGTTAAACCCTTGCCCAGGTTCCAGCGATTGTTGAATTAACGTTTGTTGAAAAGATATTTCAACAGCTGGGACATTTGCTTTCGTTAAAAGAAATCTCTGTCACTCTGAAGTCGGAGCTTCAACACAATTGTTTCAAAATACCCGTTTTAGTAGTAATATACTGTACTTAATCATGTAAATTTACAGTACTTACTTGCTTGTATTATTTTGTTTTAACATTCAACATGACAACTACCAGTGCTACGCACTAAATTTGAAATCAAAACACCAAATATGACAACAAACTACGTATTGAAACCCAACTGCGCAGGGGTAAGCGCATGTCGCAGTGAGCACCTCAACATTTTAACAGAAAGTATTGAACGAAACAAACTATTTTGAACTTTAACTATCAAGAGGCCGTTATAGTGTAGATTCCCTAGGTAAAATGCGAAAAACTCAAAAATCCGCACATTAACGACAGAAATCAGTTAATCTTAAGTTTACCTAGGTATTCTTCAGAATAACTAATTATCAACTTTAGCGGTAACATATACAATGGAAAACAAAAACTATTTTAATTTCTTTTTAAATGCATGTGTGGATGGACTATTTTTAATTTATACTGCTAGTTATAACTTAGGGGCAAAATAAAAGAAATGTTTACAAAAAATAGGTATAATATTAAGGGTATAATATAATTTAGGTATAATATTAAGGGTATAATATAATTTAGGTATAATATTAAGGGTATAATATAATTTAGGTATAATATTAAGGATATAATATAATTTAGGTATAATATTAAGGGTATAATATAATTTAGGTATAATATTAAGGGTATTAGGTAGGGTTATGATTCAAATACTTTTTTTAAAATATGTTGTATTTGATGAAATTAATTTCTTTGTAATGAGAAAAAAACCTTGCGCACCGTTAATATCATATCACTTTCACTACAGGAAACACCAAAGCTTGATGTGCCCCGATCCAGTATGGTGGCCGAGTTCTTTATTAGCAGGTTTATAAATTATAATTTACAAATTTAAATACCTTTTTTATTTAATTTGTGATTCTGCATCAAATGCAATTTTATTAACTGCCTTGAATTGTCCTCTTCAGCTTTATACAAAATCCTACCTATTGGGTATTGTCCTATTGGGTGTATCCAAGCTTTTTTTCAATTTTCAAAAATAAAAGTCATTTCCGAGAATTATGGAGCATTAGGGTGGTCCTAAACATAATGGTAAAAAAATTTTTTCGGAATTTTTGAAGTCGCACCCCCTAATTTTTTTTACTTATGGGGTAGTAAGTAACTGGTAAAAATTTTATTCGAATCGGTAAATATTAACACGTGCCGCAAAAGGGATGAAAATCTGAAAAAACATCAAAATTCTCAAAACTTTGAAAAATCATAAAATTCATTTAAAATATATTATTCGATTTATTTCAATACTTTTTTAACAGAAAATGCTTAAACATGAAGAATATTTGACTTTATAGCCTTTGGCCATTTTTTAAAGGTGTTGTATTTACTCCTCATTATGCGTTAAAATATCGTTTTACTCCTCAATGAGCTTGATTCCCCTTTCTGCAGAATCATTTACAACAGACTATTACTGACGACTTTAAATTCTTCCTGATAATATCATCACGTTAAAGTATTTCTAAAAATAAAGTTTGAAAATAACTTAAAAACCTTCGAAAAAAGTTTTCGGTTCATTTTGCCACAAAATCGACTAGATTTATCTGCCAGTTTTTCATAACTAATTTGCAACCACTCTGATACATGGGTGGATTCTTTCTCTTTAAACTCTTTGGCAGCTCATTGTTGTGTGGGGAAAATGTGTGGCGACAATCGCATCGAAAAAGGCTAAGGCAATTGTCTCCTTCATCAAGAAACCCTCCATGACTAATCATTTTCAATGCTGCTATAAAGACATATTTTCATTAATTCCTCTGTAGAAAAACAGGCCCTCATGAATTTCAAATATTTAAATGTGGCTTTGTGAGCCATTTGCACATCAAACCAGATCCAATAAATATACTCGTACCTTTTAATCCTTGTAGTTCTCGACTATCCAAATTAACCTCGTTTCTAAAAATAAAAATTTGCTTCTCGATTTTCTATAAGTGCTACAGTTAACTATAGAAATCTTTATAGCCATACCTCGGTCAGTGTTCAAGAGCACTCAAAGTTCAAACTTAAGAATTTCTTCTTTGTCTCTTCCGATTGTGTTTTTCTCAAGATTTTTGAAAAAATTTAAATAAAAGTACATAAGGTCCAAGGGATACAGTAACACTAGCTTCAAAGGCCTTTTTTTAACACAAATTCATAAATTAACACTGATTTCATAAAATTAAAATGTATTATTTAAACTTAAGCTTATAAAATTCAGAGTAAATTTATTTATAAGGCTTTTAATTATAATGAATTACATTTAAAATATAATTTTCATTGCTTTGAACATGACATTTAAGTTTTGTTTTTTGTCCCAACCCTCGTTCGACCCAACCAGTGATATTTTTAACGGCTCTGAGAGTGTATTTCACGCATTGGAAATCGAAAATACGGTTTCAAAACTAGCCAGGCGTATTTTCACGCTTTGAATTTTTAATCAAGGTTTTGCTTAAAAATGCATGGTGCCCCACCGAAATTGAAAAATAATATTTTTTTCTACTCAAATTTGTTATAATATTGCATTTAAGAATGCTTAATGTTAAATATATTATTTTATTTATAATTTTTAATATTGTCTACTAATACTTAACACAGATGCTATAATAGTTAGAAACCAAAATAGCATCCTCACTTTTTTCCATTTCATTTTTCCAATAAAAAAGAAAGAGTTTTTATGAAAAAATTTTCTCTGTATTTGCAGTCATGCTATTTCCGTATTTCACTCACCTCAACAATGAATTTCACGCCTCCTGAAAAGGTCAAGGAGTATTTTTACTCCTCCAAAAAAATCTAAAGAATAACACTGGACCCAACCCTCGTCTACTTTACCTTAAATCTTCCATTGGAATTTACTTATAATAATGAATTATACCCTAAAATATATGCAATAACTATAGTGTAGGAGGTTTTTCAAGTTTATCTCAAAATACATGAAGATACTGCCTTTGAAAGTCTTGTTTTTAAGAACGCCCGCCAGTGTCTTCTGCCATGCGGTAGAAAATGCGCCGGAGCCGGCTTTTCTTCCCGAGTGGTGACGGAGTCTTGCGCTTTTACCGTACTATAACTTCAATCGCTTTGCGGCACGTGTTAATATTAAAATATTTAAAAAAATATTTGGTATACTTTCATTTCATACCTTAAGGAAAAAAGTTGGGGGTTGCGACCGAAGAAATTCCGAGTTTGAAAAATTAGGACCACCCTAATGGAGCATACTCATCATTTACCACTGCAGGCATTTAAATCTGAAAAAAAAATCATGACTCTAGTTCCCTAGTAGTATCTCCATGAGTAGTAGTTCGATTAATAATAAATTATGTTTCGCTTTGTGCAAAAGATGTGATGTTAGTCACCACTATATAATTACACAAAATAAAATTAATTATTACAAATGTGTAGGTTACCGAAAATATTTGAATCTATGAAATACTTCTAGTGTGAGTCGCATGTCGCGACCCAATTGTAAGAGTGGTTTTACATGAAGTGGTTCGGGCGATGCAACTGGCACGACAGTGGGAAAACTGGCGAATATTCTCTATCGATTAAGTTAGAATCATGTCTTGCCATAAATTCTTAGGTCTATGACATTACTTATGTCATCATTTGAATATATAGAGAGGTTTTGACCAGTCGCATCGCTAAAATAGCTCAACCTTTGACATAAAAACAAAACTTTTTTTAAGATTTACCCGTGGCCGTCAGACTATTTTTATTGAGTGAATTTTCTTAGATCTACAAGAAAATTATTGTATATAAATTTGTTAATTAAACTATATTCACTTATGCTATCACTCTTAAAACGATTGTATCAAAATTGAGTAAAAAAGTACTCAAAAAGGCTCCGATCCAAAAATATTCAAATTTGAATACATGAATATACTCATTTCTGAAAATGTGCATACTCAAAAATGAAACATATCGAGCTTGAACTCAAAAATGAGCTCATAATGTTTCATTTTTGAGTATGCACATTTTCAGAATAAGTATATTCATGTATTCAAATTTGAGTATTTTTGGATCGGAGCCTTTTTGAGTACTTTTTTACTCAGTTTTGATACAATTGTTTTAAGAGTGTGGTTAAAGTGGTTAGTTAGTAAAAAAAGCCAAATCTGAGTTTAAAACCAGACGAAAATCCCAATTCAACATAAAACCACCAACACAAAGTAGCCGCAAAACCTTCATCGAATTTCCCACCCTTCATGCGTCAACAGCTCAGCCAACTACAAATCACATCACAAAGCGGCGACGGGATCCCCAACTCAAGTGGGCCGCGAACCTCCATTGAAATTCCGGGCAGGCTTGACAAATGTCGCCGAATCCGGCCGTAATTAAGGAGGCGGCCGGAATTAACTGTCCGGCAGCAGATAGTCCGAAGGTGCGGTCTCTGAAATATTAGGATTTATCATTGAGGTGGTCTTTTCTGTCTCTGCGGCAATTGAGATGAATCGCGGGTTTGTGCGGCCTGTAATTGGATAGTGCTGTAATGCTGTAGGGTTTGTTTAGAGATGGCCAGATTCGATACGTAAATAAAATGAGACCATACGTTCTGCTTTTTGTCTCACTGGCCGAATGTCTTAATTAAATGTAAAACCTTTCTCCACGGCCAGGGTTTTAAAATTGATAATATGGAGATGGAGGAAAAGCTCAAAACGAGAAAGAAATTTTCGATTGCCACTTTTATAAATCAGTCAGCGTTTTTCATCAAACACTGATCATCGTTTGGCGATCAATCAAATCAAATTTATCATAATAAACAAGAAAGCAAAACGGTATAACAAAAAAGTATACAAAAAAGAAAAAATACATTGATCCCAATATTTATCTCAAAGGAGTTACAGGATGGGTAACTGGAATCCATGGGTTACAGGAATTTCAAAAATAAATGTGTGATCAAAAACAAAGGATGAATAATACATAAAATCCCGTAAAAAATCAGAACAGAAAATTTATTGCAATTTATAAAAGATAATGTTGAAGATAGAAATATTAAAGATTTTTAAATCTACGCATTATCTTGAGTCCCAACAAAGCTTTTCAAGCATAGTATATCTCAATCATAAAAGGTCGTCAAAATAATGAATTCTTGATAATCTGTCATTTAAAAAAAAGATGAAAATTTAATTTTGAGAAACAGAAATTCAGTACTGAAAAATCAGCGCCTAAAATAAGCACACAAAGAACCTCCTACACGTGGCCAAGAAACTAATTCGTTTCTACGATGACGCCTCAATGAAGCTTTTAAGCAGAAATTACAAAACAAAAAAATAAAGCTTGTTCAAATTTCTTTGAAAGGGGGATTTTAAAAAAAAGAGGAGGAAATAGTTTTAAGTTATCCAAATATTCTTTTCTAATAAAATTATAGATGGTTTAAATGTTCCTAATATTATGAAATTGCATCAAAGTTTTTTTATTTTATGTTCTTTCGTTAATTACTTTACAATACAATCAACCGAGAAAATAACTAAGAAACGACACCAACAAGTAGGAAAAGGTAAGTAAAGCAAATAAGAAATACTGCTACTAAATTCTCAACATTGGTAACATCTTTTAATAGCATTCATAATATGCGAGTCCACTGATCGTCAATTAATTCACGCTTAACATCACCGAACGCAAACTACTTTACAAACAAACTTATAAACAAACTTTGCGAGAAATACTACCTAAATTTTACGAAATATTTACAAAATGGAAAAGTGAGAGAGACTTTACAATGTTCGTGCAACTCACATCAACCAGTCATTTTACAATACGGTCAAAAACCGATAATTGCCTTTCAATGAGAACCAAGTAAAATATTGACTACTCTTCCATTGACAGGGCAATGAACCCAGGTCAAGTCAATGCTTTATCCGACCCTTAACCAAATCAAGTTAAAAGAATCCAGCTTATCGAAATTGCTTTCGGTGCCCGGTTCTGGGATTGATAGCAGTACACTATCTTTCCACTAAGCCAGTATCTCCTTTAGTTACTCTGGGATGGTCAGACAACTGTACAGGCAACACTTAAATGCTAATTATTATGTCTGAGTCTGAGAGAGAGACGGGCTAACTATACAGTTTGAGATAGTTAACAGGAGAAGGGATTTACTAGAAAGGTGTGTGTGAAAGTAATCTTCATTGTGTGAATATTCATCAATAACTGTTTCATTTTAAGGATTTAGTTTTTTTTAAATGGGAAAATTTTAATGATTTAATGGGGAAGAGTTGGTGTCCCAGCATTTTCGTATGCTTTTTTACTTCTTGAATTAAGTTTTGTCATTTTGCATGTTAAGTTCTTAGCCCTCTCGGCACCAGAACATCAAAAAAGTGAAAAAAAAAACCTTTTTTTTCTTCTCAATACATCCAAAATGCCCCTATAATTTGTCTGGAATTTTTTTTTCTTGTGTGTACTCCTTCCTAGTTATTTTTATGAGCCTCATATGAGGCCATATGGGCCATACTTTTTCATTTTAACAGAAAATACTTGGTTTAGAACTTATTAAAAGACATGGTCATAATATTAGACGATTACGAAATAAGAAAATATCTACCAACCTTTAAAAAATGTTCTACAGAAGCTAGTATCTAGCTAGTATTTTCTCTTCACAAGCATCACAGCTTAAAATGTAAACATTGAGGCATAAATCATCTTGCTGCCATTTAGGAACGAATTCAGAAACCATGTAGAAGTCTCATATGTGATCTACATGAATCAGTGAAGTCACTGATGAAAAGAAAATAAATTTGCTTGTTTACATCATACCAAAATTGAGCTCATAAAGGAGCCTCATATGAGGCCCAGGGTGGCGAGAGGGTTGGAGAAAATAAATCAAATAAAGATCACCACTTTTTAAAGATTTTGTTAAAGTATATATTTATTTAAACAACAGATCCTCGCGATTTTCTACGACATATTTTTTTGATTTTTCAATCGCTCATCTGAAAAGTATTGGAAGAGCGTAAATAACAATAGCGCTGAGGGTTGAAACTGATTTTATGGAGATTAGAAAAACTCAAAATTGGATCAAAACTTTTTTGGCCAACTTTTTATATATTTTTTATTTTTTTTATATACAGGGTGTTCAAAAACGACCGCATAAACTCTACACAGCTAAATTCCTCTTTGGGAGTACATAAAAACTGCCCAAAGAAGCGTTCCTGTACGATCCATAGTTTACGAGAAAAAATACGAAAAACAAAGTATGACGTCACTGCCGGTGCAAGAAAAAAACACTTCATTGAACATATCAACAGCAAAATTATGCACAATTTAAAGCAGATGTTAAAAGTGTCAGCCGTGGCTTCTTTGGGCAGTTTTTATGTACTCCCAACAAGGAATCTATAGATTCCATATAGGAATCTATAGACTCTCTGCACAGCTATAGTTGTGCAGAATTTATGCGGTCGTTTTGGAACACCCAGTATATGTTTTTCATATTTGGAAAATTTAATCCGCTAGAGCCAATTAATTAAATTGATACTTTTGAGAACTGTCAGTACACTGAGGGCTAAAATATTCTCAGAATACAAAAAGAAACATATGGATTTTTATCGCGGTTTAAGTCTTAAAAAATAATACACTTTCCTTTTGACTTTAACTACGTTTGCGGGAACAGAAATGACAACCATGGGAATCCGATCAAAATGGCAGATGAAAGCATAACTTCAACTCAATCTATTATTCGCCTTTCCCGCTAAAATACTCATCATAGAACCCGTGCTATATTTTATCATGGAAGAGTAAATCTAAAAGAGTGTTCCTGCAAAGTATCGTCAGTATATTCGTAAGGATGGTTATTTTATGTAACTTTAAAGTTGGTGGTATTCGTAAGTACCGTGAGTAGACAAAGGGCTAAATCCTGTACGGTTTGCGGTTGGAGCTTGTATATTCCAAGTGGCATTAGAAACAACAACAGCACCAGAATTCATTCCCAGCCTCTACATAAAATCTTCCTCGTTTAACAACGAACGCGACAATAACCTGAAAAAACGCTATAACAAGCCGCGGGGTTATGAATGACACAAATTTTCGATAATAATTTCGAGTTATAAATTCTCAAAAGCGAAGCGGAACAATGATACTTACGATAATGGCGCACTTCCGACAATTTTATGGGACCTCCGTTCCGCCAAGAAGAAAGGATCAAAGAAAAATAACGAATATTCCAAAAAAGAAGTATTTGACGCCGACTTCGAAAAGGTTACCCCCTTCTCTCCATCTTCTTTCTGACGGAATTCGGATCATAAATTTCGTATATGGCAGGGTATTTCTGTGGCCCTAAATCATTTTTAAGGGCCTTAGGTTTTCGGGGGCCTTATCAGTGCCAGAAACGGGCTTTGCTAATAGAGTCCCCTCATTTGAATAAATTATGGGTCTTTCAGAAGGAGTGGTATTTCACCTGGACTTGTTTTGTTGGTCTCTAATCTCTTTTTAAAGGAATGGGATGTGTGTTTTTAAACAGTTTTGGTCCCTTAACTGTTTTTAAAGCGAAATTTATTGCCCAGACATCAGACTTTGTTAGTACTTAATAGGTCTTAAGGGCCGTAAATTCTTCTCTCTTTTAAAAAAGAGGATGATATTGCCTTCCCTTTTAAAAGGGATTAAAGGGGAATGCTCTTAAATTAAGCGCCTTATAATGAGTTAAATCTCTTAGAAAATATAAGTAAGAAGTAAGACAATTAGGAAAAAGTCGTACAAAAGAGTGATGATGATGCTTATTTGGTAGTAGCAACTTTTTTGAGGGTATTTTATGGGAGAATGTGACTTGCAACTGGAAATATGATAAGAACTGAAGAAGAAGGGGGAAGAACACCCCGAAATAGCGATTGGTTTGCCATCTGTTGCATTTTTAAGATTCATCATATGATGATTAGAAGATGTTGTTGTCGTGTGCCACTTGGAATACCCAAACTAAACAAGGATTCAAGGCAAAGGGGGAAGATTGTTTCATTTTTAAGATTATTAAGCATTGACAAGTCCTTAGAGGAAAAAAATCGGTCCTCTATGATAGTTATTACTTGAAGAAGATTTTCTGTGTCCAGTACTTGATAAAAACGTAAATTTCTTAACATTTCAATTCGTTTTTCTCAGAAAAATCTTTCATAGACACGTGTCGCGTCTTCTCCCGACATCTTAAGTTTAAGTGCATAGTTTGTAAGAGAACAGGGCATGACACAATTTCTTAAGCTATCGCGCTACTTGAGAAAAGTGCAACAGGAATACCACAGGGGGAAGTAAATGAAGCATATTAGATAGAAAATTTGTAACCTACTGTATAAATACACGAAAACCCCTAAAAAACTAATTGAAATTAACTAAAATTAGAATTATTTTTTGAAAGTCCGTCGTCTTTGTAAAGGGGCTCCAAAAGGCGCTAATTAATTTTATTGAGTTATTTACGGAACCAAACTTTCCGGTGAAAAATCTAATTCTACATCAACAGTGTTTTTGTTATCTAGATCATCTTTTCTCCTGTCACGCCATTTTGTCGAAATTGCAGAACATTAGCAACAATCCCTATGAAGACATACATAAAGATAATTGTGTTCGTCCAGATTGCCGAAGCTATTTATGGGACCTTCGGTCCTATATAGGAACATATATACATGACACGACATAAACCAACCAATGCTTTTATTTTCAGTTAACAGATTGAAACCCAGCAGAATAATCTGCACGCCCACTCCTCCATTCCGACACGAATTGAAAACAGGCAAACAACATAATTACCAATCCTTTGCTCACAAGTCCCCAAACAATAACACCCACTACCAACACAACTTTCCGGAACCTCACAAATCATTTACACCCCATCCTACAACAACCTGTTAATACGGACCTCTCGTCCAATCAGCGTCGCCCCAGCGGAGCGGTGACTTCCCACCCGAGCGGCAGCTTGTAAATCATGCAACAGAATAACATCCCTACCAAACATAGGAGCTACGGTAATAGCCGCTCATTGAACATATTAGAAGCGAAGATAAAGCTCTAGGGCTGTGTATTTATTGATGGGGGAAAAGCATAGGGAAGTGGTATATACCGATATGTATTTGGAATCCGTTGTTGTTAGTTACTTTTAAAACAAATATGTAACTTCATGTTCCAACAGAGTACACGGCAGTTTAGTACCTTGGAATAATCTAATCCGAAAAAATACAATTCAAAAGTATTCTTTAATACCCAAAGTTTCCGTATGAATTCATATTGAGTTTTTATAAATTGAACTTTTTATTTGAGGCGTTTGCTATCAAAACCAGCTCATTCCATATTTTTCAGAAATCCGCTTTTTTGCATATTTTGAAAGTTGAGAGGGTCCTTCATAACCTGACGAAGGGATATAGCTCAAATCCAGCTCATTCCAACCCTAAATTAGATGAAAAGGTGAAAACTGTGATCTCAACTGTGAAATTTCAGATCATTTGAAAAAGTTGAGTGGATGTCATTTATTTAAAACTCGTAAAGACACTAATATTAACTGGTAAACTGGAAAAAAAAAACAATTTAATCACACAACTTAATTGAACAAAAGAAACTGAAAAAAAAGCATGAAAAATCGTGTTATTGCATCAAAATCAGCTCATTCCAACCTAATTAGCGTAATTACGCACAAGGTAATGCACCTGGAATGAAAATGAAAAACTAATCTAATTCTAGGCGGTTATACCTACAATTAAAAAATTTAAAAAGAAATTTAGCTTTAGAACTGTGGACGTGAGAAGTTTTTTTTCGTCTCTCCTGTAAAATTTCCAAAAATGGAATGAGCTGGTTTTGATAGCAAACGCCTCATTTCAACCTACACCCGCCTGCGACATTTCTTTCACAAGACCGACGAGTATTTTAAAAATCAGGAATAAAACTATGGATGTGAGAATAATGCTTGAGTGCGCTGTTTGTGGCACTTCAGCGGTCGGAGGCCGCTCTAACACCAGATTGAATGAAACACATCTTCATAACACCAATTCGGCCGAGTGACTGAAATTTGATATTGCTTATGGAAGTATAATCAGTATAATGTAGGTATTTGATTTTTTATTATTTACTACCGTCTGATAGACTTCTAAATTCATATTAATATTGAGTAGAATGTATAGAATCATACACAACAATAGCCACGCATAGGAAAATCGATAAGTTTTTGTGTATGAACGAGATATAAACGAGGCTTTACTGTAGAATAGATTAAATTTTTGTAAGTACTACATTTTATTTTTCGCAGTTTGATATCTTTTTCAGTGGCATAGTACTTGTGTTAATGAAGTTCAGTCATCAATCATCAATGAAGTTCAGCTTGCTGAGAATGACAGTGGAGTAAGTCAACCGGCAATGAATATAGATGTTTTGGTACGGCATCCTGTGCAAAGTGTTATTTCTTAAGAAGGTTCTATTTGGGCCAGCTCTTATAATAAGCCAATAATATTCGACTTATTATTATTCGGCTAACTACACCCTGAAATAAAAAGCCCAAAATCTATGCTCTCAAATTTTCTAATTCTGGACTTCTACCACTGTCATTCAGAACCGCTTTAGCCATTGCAATGATTTAACCCTTCCATAGAATATAGCAGTTCCCTGACCTTAGGGTATACAGTGGTGAATAGAGCATTGCCAAGATTCCAGGGCGCAACAATAATTCAATTGTAATATATTGATCTAGGTAAATGCGCCCGTTAATGGTTATATGTTTGACAGCCATTAAATGATTATCCATCACACTGGTTTGGCTTAAGATGGATTTAGATTGCTCGTCTATTACCTGCAAAAGCTCTGGAGTGATTCGACAATAGCTCATTGATGAAAGATTTAGTATTCAAGTACTTGTGGGAGATACTAGTCACGGCAAGATACCGATCCAAAAGTCCCACGTGTCAAATTGAAAATATAAACGCCGAACTACTTGATTACGGTCAATATTTATTCTTATATTTAGTAATTTGATTATTTGAGTGGTGACTAATTTACCACACACTATAGAATCAATAGAATGGAATAGGGCAAAAGAGATCGTGCCTAGTTCAAACCTTTGGATGAGGCGACCCCTCATAACTTTTTGCCTCTCTGGGAGGTAGTATGACGTAACTGCTATATACGGAGGCTTGGCGACTAGATATATTGGTCGCCAAGGTAATAATGAATCTAGATTCTCGAATCTCGAGACCATAGACTTTAGCAAAGAGAAAGATTGACTGTGGTGTAGTCGTTTCTCTAACATACTTTAATAAATTCCCTGATCATGTGGTGAATGTTTTTTCGGTACTACTACAGAATCCCGACGCAAGGGATAAAGTCGCCAACGCCAATAATGATGCAACCGCTGGTAACCCTTGTTTCTGTTTCGGAAGGTCATGTGTGAGCAGTAGGGTGTCCCTTAAAAATCGAAAGTCGGGGAAACTTTTGAGACACCCCCTAATTTTTTTCCTTTTGGTATCCTAAGAAAGTGTGCAAAATCTTAAATCGATCAGAAAATATTAACACGTGCCTCAAACGGCCTAAAGTTTGGAAATTTTGACATTTTTTCGAGAATTTTAAAAATTCCTTAAAATATTATTTTGTCTAATAATAGGGCTTTAACACATCTTAATATTCATATTTGACCGTTTTTCATTCCTAGCTAGGCGAAATTACCCAGTTTTTAGCCTGGTCATCAATCGGAAAATCATCAAATTTGCCCATTTTATACTGAGAATAGAGGATACAAAAGTCAGTGGGGAATGACTTATAACCACGTAATTCCATAACTCGGTACCATTTGTAGACGATATTGATGTGTGGATAAATTATCTGGAGCATTAATTAATTTCTAACATTTTAATTACAGGCGCCATATTGGATTGCATTACCCCTAAAAAAATTCTGCGATAAACGGCATGGGTTTGTTTGGTATTGGGCAATGCGTATTTGAGGTTACTAATCTCAATTAATACTAATAAATCCTTATATCACATTTAAAACTCTTTACCCAATTCGAATGACCAGTATATCTCGTATTACAAGCGTAAACCATGATTTCATAACTATAGGTATAATTATTCTTAACGCATAAAAGGATCAATCGAAATTCCAGAAAAATATTGAACAACTAGACTGCAGCGTATTCAGAAGTATTGTATTGTTAAAAAATTGAGGTTGTTAGAAAATTATTCGCTCTTCATAATGATTGAGCCTACTACACCCAGATTATCTATGTTTTTAATTATGTCATTAAATATGTTTATAGATACTGTTATTTGATACATAAAACTACCGGCAATTCAGCAAATTAGTAACATGAAAGCACATTAAACATTGATATTTGGTTCTTAGCATTATTAATTACAGTTTCTGTCATAATATTTCTAATACTATAAAAATCTCTAATCTATCTCTTATACATAGTTTTATAAATACAGTTTCTGTAACTCTTCAACTAGTCTTAACATTTTTTCGCACTGTACGATTTTCATCAGTGAACGTTCTTCAAGAGAAATTAAGGTTTCGAATTGATTTTTTGAGAAGTTTCTTTATAAAATTAAATGATTTTAAACCCTTAGTGTATTATGAATGACTCTAAGCTGTATAAATTTTACAGAGTGAAAAGTAGCTCTGACTTAAAAACTTACTTTAAAAAAGAACTGGTTTCAGCAATCATTGTTAATATTTAACATATTCTCAAACACAATATCGGTATCTAATAGGTTTTTCATGCTGCAGGAATATTTTATGCTCTTTATGCATTCAAATTATGATAAAATACTAGAACAGTCATTAAACATAGTTAAAGACTTGTATTCTGAGTGCAGTAGGCTCACTCAACTTGAAGAGCGGGTTAATTTTGTATCAACTTCAATTTTTCAACTAAGTTACAGAATACAATACTTCTGTATGTACTAACGAGCGTCTAGTTTTTCAATATTTTTTTGAATTTATTTTTTCCCTATTATGCATTTAGAATTTTATCATCTATAGTTATGTAATAAGAATAAGAGATATACTCTCTCTCTCTCTCTCTGGTCATTCGAATTGAGTAAAGAGTTTTAAAATGTGATATAAGGATTTTATTAGTATTAATGGAGATTAGTAACCTCAAATACACATTGCCCAATACCAAACATACCCATACCGTTTATCGCAGAATTTTTTTAGGGGTAATGCAATCCAATATGGCGCCTGTAATTAAAATGTTAGAAATTAATTAATGCTCCAGATAATTTATCCACACATCAATACCGTCTACAAATGGTACCGAGTTATGGAATTACGTGGTTATAAGTCATTCCCCACTGACTTTTGTATCCTCTATTCTCAGTATAAAATGGGCAAATTTGATGATTTTCCGATTGATGACCAGGCTAAAAACTGGGTATTTTCGCCTAGCTAGGAATGAAAAACGGTCAAATATGAATATTAAGATGTGTTAAAGCCCTATTATTAGACAAAATAATATTTTAAGGAATTTTTAAAATTCTCGAAAAAATGTCAAAATTTCCAAACTTTAGGCCGTTTGAGGCACGTGTTAATATTTTCTGATCGATTTAAGATTTTGCACACTTTCTTAGGATACCAAAAGGAAAAAAATTAGGGGGTGTCTCAAAAGTTTCTCCGACTTTCGATTTTTAAGGGACACCCTAGTGAGCAGCTGTCACCAAAAAATCTGCTCGGCGTGATTTGCGCCGGTATTTTAGAGGAGTACCGTTTCTTCATTTACGTGTTTTGCTCATACACCAGACGGTTGTTACGTTATCAACCGTGCCACTGAATCCGAAAACGTTTAAAATATTATTGACTGTTCTTGTACCGCTGAATTTAACGGCTGCTAAACGGTCGACGATATAATACTAAGTACCCACCAGACGATCACCTAAAGAATTTTTAGAGAATTTAAGACCCAAAGTTATAAGCAGTAACCCGATTTCTTGCCCTTAAAAAAGTTTTTAAAATCGAACTCAATTTTAAAAACATTTTAACTGTCGGAGATTGAAAAATTTTAGAACAAATATTTTTGAAATTGTTTCTAGGGTAAAATCTTCATGTTACAAATGCTTCAGTATACTTGCTAACAATCGGAAATTACTGTTTTGGAGCAAAATTCTTAAGCGATCATTTGGTGTTATCCAAAGCACGCGATGAAAACATTTCAATCACGTGAAGAGGAGATACTACATCATGTGCTTTTGGAGTTGACTAAGCGATTTATTTAGAAATGAACTAGTCTTGCCTCAAAGCTTCCGTGAAAGCAAAAATTCCGGTGGACCATCCCGCTGAATCCGAAAACGTTATCAAAGCTCATTGACTGTTTTATAGTGATGCCGCAGAACTTGACGATCGGTGAAGGGTCAACGGGATAATATACAGAGTGTTTCAAAAGTCCGTTTCGCGGCTTTTATTTGGAACCAACGTGTCCTAGGGTCACGGAAGTAAGGTCTACCCCTAGGTATGTGACCCAAGAGAATCCATTCAGATGACTTACAACTCCCCCCTAGGGGCAAAATACAAAAGTTAAAAAAATTAATTTAAAACTAAAGGAGATGCCGCAAAAACTAAATTTTTAGTAGTATTATGTAGTTTTATGGTTTTTTAGTTAAATAAAGACAAAATTTAATCAACAAATTAAAAAACTTGCACATTTACGAATTTTTTCTTTTTTGATGCCTCAAAAAGTGCTATTTTTATCTCCTAATATCTCCGTAAATATTCGAGATATTTTCATGAAATGTTTTTCAGTAAGTTATTCATAACGGTGGCAACAATACTCTCACTGAGGTTTTTGCTCTATCTCCTTCAGTTTTTTAATTAATTTTTTAAACTTTTTTTTATTTCGCCGTTAGGGGGCGCTGTAAGTCATCTGAATGAATTCTCCAGGGTCACTTACCTAGGGGTAGACCTTACTTCCAAGACCCTACGACACTTTGGTTTCAAATAAAAGCCGCGAAACGGACTTTTGAAACACCCTGTATAAATACCATGATAAATATTTCTCTGCAGTACATATTCAGTATTATATAATAGTAAATATTTCTCTGTTTGAAACCTTTCTAGTAAATTGACAAAATTAAGCTAAATTTATACTAAAATTATTTATTTTAATTTTAAGACTTTAATTATGTGAGAAATAGGATCCTATAGTGACCGCAAAATTTGAGAGCATCGTAAATGATCATTTTAGGAAAAAAAAAATTTTCACCCCCGACCAGGGGCGTAAATAAGGGGAGGGCCGATATTTGAATATACCCGAATTTTGATTCAGGTGTAACAAAACGAGTGAAATACCCTGTTTTTTATGATAAAATTTTTAAAAGATCCACCTTCTGGTTCTTGGAACTCTATTATTCACATTTTTTTTCTAATATTAGTTCAGCAAAATGCTAGCTAATTCTTGCAAAAAAAATGTTTTAAAAACCTACACTGAACCATTTAAATAAGCATGGGAAAAGGACTATGGATTTTGGGTTGTCCACCTTGGACCGAAAATGTAGCATTGGGCTTAATAATGATTAAATTTTTTAGATGTTATATTTTGTATAAACACACTCCCCCCCCCCGACTTTTCCCCCTCTTAAGGGTGGCTCTGATATCAGGACAAGGGTTTGAAAATCTCCACACACGATCTTGTTCGGGAAGCATATTTACGAAGGATCAAGACTGGGGATAATTTTTCAAATTAAATTACACATTAAGAGTTATGAATGAAAATATTCCATTGGGGTTTCCCAGGCTCAATTAGTTAATATGCGCTCCGAAGCTAGCACCACAGAACACTTTAAAGAGGAAAACTGAAGCAGTAAAGGCACTAATTATTTGATCGGGATTTAACATAAATATTAAATTAATATTTATATACTGGTGTTCACTCATTGTGAGATCTGAAGATCTCATTACTTAAAACAATCACATATTTTTCAACTTCATCACAAGAATTTTCATGAAATTGGGCACATTTGTTTCATTTTATGAATTTACATTATATATAAATTATATAATTCTTCAATATATATAAATTATCAAATTTCACCCAGAAGCGTAGGCTAGTTTGGGAAAATAGATTAGTTATCAAAAATGACGAAACATTCCAAACATCAGTTCTTAGAAATGTTCTTACGGCTATCGGCTATCCTAAGAAAGCTACGCTATAGCGATTAAAATTGTGTCGTTAGCAATTTTTTTAGTTCTTCTCATATGGTGTGGGCAATCTCATTGGTGTGGGCAATGTTATGGTATTACAACTAAAAATTTGATTAAAAAATGTTTTTAAAATCTTCTCAGCTGTAGCACAGTTTTTGTGATATTCTCAAAGACATGGTGTGACGGAACAAATTTGAATTATTCAAGGTACAAATGTATACGTAAATAAAAATTCCAAGAAAAAGAAATTTGTAAATTCGCTTTATATGAATCAGTTAGATCTCTGTAAATTACTTATGCATATTGATCGTGGTATTTTGTTATAAATATATTGTGCATGAGAACTATCGACATATGAGTTTTAAATGCAAGTAAAATCTATAATTTTTTTAATTGAGCAATCCAAAAAGAAAAGCCTGAAAAACGGGATTATTTTAACTCCGGAAATTAGTAATCCCATGTATATGAGTTGTATAACTAAAGATTTTCTATTTTGTGTAACACAATAAAATCCAAGTTTTAAGGATACTAACAAATGTTGTTTACAAGATCAAAATTGAATTATTTATAATAAATCCTAAAACTATAAATTAGGTATAATCCTAAAAATCATAGGCATTTATTTACATTTTAAAGTTTTGATTTAGTCAAAAATAAAATTCACTTAAATCTTATCTAATTCATATCAACTAAAATATCCACAAATTTTCCAGCTCAAGTCAAAACTGTCGTATGTTTGAGAATTAATACATTTTTACAAATCAGTACTAACTTTTACCCTTCAAGTATACATAAAATCGAATTGATTAAAGTATTTTTTTACTTTCTTTGAATTATTAAATTGGTAACTGAATAATAAAATACTAAAAAATTATGAAATTCAGCAAAAATTAATAATTTTCGAACAAAATTTACGCATCTATAACCAACAAAACTTCTCCAGAATGTTTTCCTAATGTAGCTTTCATTTTCTCTTAACCACTAGTCAATCATCACATAAACTAACTACAATAACCGTCCTTTAAATTAAATTTATTAATAAACAAATAATCCATTAATCACTAAACAAGCAGGTAAAAAATATCAGTCTACTCACCATTTAAAGGTGTCTTAAGTTACCCACAGTAGCAGTCTATTCCATAAACATTCCGCACCATTGACAAAGTGATGCAAGAACTAAATTCAACGGTACCGGACTGATCGCTAGCCCGATTCGGTAAAGAGTGCCGGACTCTTTCCGATTCACGGACGGCGAACGGAGTGTCCTGCCTTGTCGGACGGCGCAGTAATGACATCTGGTGGGGGAAATTTGAGTCGTTGTGCCTGCTCCAAGATGCTGGGTATGTGGTTTCCTGAACGAAACCTGAAGCAAAGGGAATTTATTGTTGTCGATGGCGTATTTAGAAAATTATTTCGGGCGGGGCAAACATTATTACTCAACCCCTACAATGCATATTTAACAGGTTTAACGTTTTTTGAATGCATTTTTAGGTGAAATTTTCATCTTAGAGAAATTCATATAATAAAAATTGTGTTTATTAAAGTTCCAAGAAAGATATAGGGGGTCCTCTCCCAGAAAATTTTTAGAAATTTGACCCTAAAAACAGGGTTTTAACTTGTTTTTGGTATACATCTAGTCCAATTTTTGTTCATGCATTTTTAGTTAGGATTTTGATTTAGATGAATGTATTATAGAAATAATGAAGTTTCAAGTACTAAAAAGGGGGTTTGAAGGTTCTTCCCAAAAAAAATTTTGAAAATATAACCCTAAATAACAGGGTTTTAACTTGTTTTGACCGAATTTTTGTCAATTTGACTTGTTTTGACCGATCGAACACCTTGACCGAATTTTTGGGGGGAGCATAGGGCCCCCCCGGCCAACCCCTTATATACGCTACTGTTTGTGGTATATTTAAACTTAAAGTTAATCTGTTTATGTAGATCTGTTTAGTTCACAGATTTGCAAATTAAAGCGATTGAAAACTGAGCTTACAAATTTCATAAGAACATAATTGAAAAATTTCAATGAAGTTTTAATGCACTAAATAATGATGTATTATTTAATCATGCTTGATATGTGATCCCAATTTACTCTGTTATTCAATTAAATGTAATTTCTCTTGCCCCCAAAATTGACTCAGATCGTTAAATTTGCCTTATAACTGGATTACAACCTTTCTTGGCAATGTTGTCAAACTGAGTTAACAGATCATCTGTGAGTACTATTAGCTGGCGTAGTTTAATGGTTAAATTTGAGTAAAATCTTTAAAAAAAAAATCGGCCCTGGTTGGGGGAAAAACCTCATAATTGGATTTTGAGTTTTATTTTATTTCGATTAAAAATAATGATTTTTGAGCTATACGGTTTTACTCCGATAATATTGATTAACTTATGATAAAAATTAATACTCACACATATCGCCAAAAACATATCGTATACACCTCGCCAAAACCACCTAACTTTTTGAGGGGTTGGGGAAGGAATTCTATTGAGTATTTTTTTAGAATAATCTAAGTACACATTTGGTGATCTTTCACAAAACTAAAATTATTTTCATTTTTTGGAACAAATTATGTTATTCATAAAGTAATGATCATAAATGACATGAAAATAAAGATCACCAGTATTGGTTAAGACACGAGTTTTCTTTTCTGATCGCTGAACTGTGATCTGCGTTTAATAAAAATAATCGCTACCTGATATTTAAAAGAGGCAAATAAAATTTTTAATCCGATTTTTCTTTTTCTCCGACACCCTATATATCAATTTCAAACCCTAATGAAAAAAGGCAGAACTTAAAGCGTCATAAACTTAAAGCACTGTCATATCTCAAAAATCAACGATTTCCAATCATGGCTGTATTCAGAAAGCCCTGAAAGAGTAGTAGGGGAAAGTACCCCAATGGGGGATAACACTTTTATGATTCCGATTTACTTTAACCTGAAAAAAGATTTTTTTAAAAAGTGGTTTTGTATATTGTGCACATGCCCTTGCACAATTACCCTAAAAATACATTTTAAATAAAATTCAAAATGTGCCTATTATGTGATACCGGTCTCCTATACTCTGTTCATTTAGAATAGGCACCTGAGGCGTAATGTATTAAAAGCAGTTTGTATTGTATCGAAAAATTTTCTAGTGCAATGACAAGGCCGGCCTAAACAGAAGTATAGTTAAAATACTGCAAAAGAATCGGTCACTGAAGTTGCGTGAGGATCGTTATTAGGCGTTTTTGATCCTGTTTCAGGCGCCTATTCTAAATGAACAGACTATGATATGAGACACCTTGTGTTCTCAATATGAGATAGTGCCATACGGCACCACTTTTATTTTAATATTTATGATTATTAATTAAATAATAATTTAAATTGCCTACTTAGATTCAGCATCATCGGTCTCCAGCTAACGAATATTCTTAACAGCAATGTAAAATATTTAGAGCTTGAAGTGGCTATTCTATGTCATGGATGGGGTTAGGCCCTCGTCTTTAAATTGTATATAAATTTAAAAAAGCAATCCTTCTAGAATTGCATGAATTTTTAGTCTTCTAATTAATAATTATCAATTTCTTATAGAAATAACAAAAAGGAACTTCTCTTGTTAAAAACGCGCGTTTCAAAAATATAATTTTTTGTTAAGTAAAAAGAAAAATACCAGGTTAACTTAAAACGTCAAGAAGTATTAAATTGTATGCATTCGTGTGACTTTTATGTGGTTCAAAATCTCTTTTGAACTAACTCGTCAATATACACTGGTGTTCAAAATTAAGAGAATTTGCACATTTTTTCGATTTCTCCAGATCTACTGGATAGATTTTGATGAAATTTGGTATGAACATAGGTTGATATAATACCAAATAAATAATCATTCAAAAATCGTAATACACACGCATGCGAAGAATTAATAACCGCCAATATAGAAAGGTATGAAATAGCGGTTACAGAATAGAGCAAAATAGTGGGTTTATAAGGGGTATGACACCTTCCCGGTATCGTGCATGCCTCCTTGAAAGATTTTATAGCGTGAATAAGGCAGATTATAAAATGTTTTGTTCATTTATATGTAACATTTTTTACATCATTTTTTACATCATTTACATCATTTACATGTAAACCGTATCGACCAACTCGAGTTACTCTGGAGTTAGGTGTAAAACCTCGCACTCTAGAGTTAACGTTATCGACCAGACCAAAATACCTTAACTCTCGAGTGAAAAACAGTACTTCCGTTGACTCCCCAATTTTCCCGAGTTACTCTAGAGTTAACAAAACAAAATGGCCGTCGGCGATATGTTAGCATCACTGGTTAGCAGAAAGCATTAAGGATAATGTGGAAAAGTGCTGTAGAAACGTACAAAATACTATTAAATACTATAATTTCACAAATTTTGCGTAATATTTGTAAATTTTAGTTCGATAACTGAAATTGTTTGTAAATATTGAGTGTCATGTAGGTTTTTTTCCTCTTAATTTTTACTAGTTTTATAGGTATTGTTAGACCTGGGTTGAAAAAATAATATTAATTATAAAACACTAGATGTATTGACGAGTTACTAGGTAAAATATTAAATTTAAAAAATTTATTTGTGTACTTTTTTTATAGAAAGTTGGTTAATAATAGTTATTAATAGACTTGTTCTATATTTGAAAGGAAACTCTTTTGATTAAATTATTTATAAGTTAGAATCAATAATTTTTTAATAGAGTTTTTTTTCATTGAAATGACTTGTGAGGTATTTGTGGCCTTCTATTGTCTTGCCCATTAGTGCCTGTCCAATCAGAAAAGAGCCTACATTTCACTCTAGAGTATCTTAATTCGATGCTGGTCAATAAGCTAAACATTTAATACTAGAGTTAGCTTAACTCTAGAGACATCCTACTCTAGAGTTAGCTTTGAATTGACTCGAGATGGTCGATACGGCTGTAAGCCTACTTTCTCAAAACGCCGTTTTGGGGCTCTGAAGAGTATGTGGAGGGGGGTAGCAAGATGCAATTGCCTTATATAGAGTCCCTCATACCTCCTCTAAAGGGGTGAAGTCTTTGAATCTAGCTGCCTAGTTCATATGGCGAATATCTTCCGTTTTTATGAAAATTGATAACCTGAGGAGCTCCATTAAGTGAAGGATTTATATCGATTGAAAAGAAATTAAGACCGATAGAACCGCCTAAAAGGTGAATAAAGGTCTCCAAGATATCAACACAATACCTTCAACCATCATTTTCTCCTTTTGAAAGATGTAGGGGGTTTGGCATAGACTTAACAACATTCCTACAAAGAGCACCAAATCTCCGATTCCAAAATGGCCAGTTTCTCCTACATTAAAGGACTGACAGATCATTCTGGTTCTTTCCACATGAGATTGCATCGAGAATCAATGGTTTAATTGATATGAGACATAACAGAGAGAAAAATATTCACCCCTTGAACATTACCTTATTAAAGACAAGTTTTTGCATATTTTTGACAAGTTGCAGATCCCTCCCTGCCTTTGAAAGAGGAACCCTGAAAGTTTCAGGTAATGTGTTGATATCTTGGAGACCTTTGTTCACCTTTTGGGGGTTCTATCGGTCGTAATTTCTTTTCAATCGATAGAAATCCTTCACTTAATGGAGCTCATCAGGTTAGAAGTTTTCATTAAAACGGAAGATATTCGCCATATGGAATGGGCAGCCAGATTCAAAGACTTCGCCACTTTAGGGGAGGTATGAGGGACTCTATATAAGCCAATTGCATCTCGCTACCCCCCTCCACATACCCTTCAGAGCCCCAAAATGGGGTTTCTGAGAAAGTAGGCTTAGTGACCAGAAAATTTTATTATCTGCCTTATTCACGCTATAAAATCCCTCAAGGAGGCATGCATGATAGTGAGAGGGTGTCATACCCATTATAAACCCACTATTTTGCTCTATTCTGGAACCGCTATTTCATACCTTTCAATTCTGGCGGTTATTACTTCTGCGCATGCGTGTGTATTATAATTTTTGAATGATTATTTATTTGATATATCAAACTATGTTCATACCAAATTTCATCAAAATCTATCCAGTAGATCTGGAGAAATCGAAAAATTGCGCAAATTCTCTTAATTTTGAACACCAGTGTAAATAAAAAATGAAAGACAATTTAAGAAATAAACGCACTCAAATTTTTTGCTTTCTGATAGCAAGTAAACGAGTGTAATATTCATATCCTATAAGACCTAATACCATTCATCAAATTAGAGTGTTGAAGTTATAGTTCAATTTTATTGTTTTAACTTCTATTCTAGTTTAACTAAAATTATTTTAAACTAACTAGTAGCCTTATGGAGGCACCATGTTTTCAAAACCCTGTAAGTACTTCAAAACAATCATTTTAAGGGTCAAGTTTTGTTTGGTGTATATTAGATCCTATTGTACAGAAAATTATTGCTTTAAATATCAATAAAAATCGTTAATTTGTAATGGTCGGGTTGCAAACTAATAAGTCCATCGTTAGACATAATTTGCTAAAGAAGGTTAAGGTCTCAATATGAGATATTCCATAATAAGAACTGTCGCAATATCTCATATTAGGAATTTACGCTTTTAGAAGCGCAAATAAATAATTAACGATGTTAAATAAGTGAATTTTGAAAATTCATTAAAATTCAGATTTTCCTGAGTAGCAATCAATTTTTAAAATTAAGAAACCCTTAATTTTGTTTTCTACAACGGTCGTTTAAAAAAGGCTTTCGAAACTTTCGAGTGTGTTCAAAGTTTTGCAGTGCCCCCAAGATTAAAGTTGAGTTACATTTGCTGATATAAGAGGAGAGATGAGGGTCATAATTTAACCCAATTTATTAGACCACGCCACTCACAAAACGAGTCTATTCCGCAAAGATCAGATATAGGGGACCGCCATATCTACCATCTATCCCACAATGGGTTATTTATATTTATGTTCAATGCATTTCAATCTAATTTAAAACTATATTCACTATCCTAAAAAATCATTTTTAGATATGGCGTTGTTGAAAGGACTGAGAGATATGAGGGGACCTGTCAGGTAAACCCTTAATATAAATTGATGAAAACTTCCACGACCTGAAGATACATTTATTTGATTTTCCGGGATAGATGGCCGTGTTTGAATGGAATTTCCAAACGTTTCGCTCTCAGCTTCGGAGAGCATCCTCAGTGGCAAAAAATCAACTGATAAAAATTGAAAATAAAAACAAATACCAAACAATTACAGCGTGAATGCTAACGTGGAATGAAAATGAGATTAGATACTAATACTATTGTTGTGCTGGCTTTATCCCGCATTTCTTAAGTGCCGGGTGCCAGACGCTCGGAATGGAAACACCCTCCTCTTTTCTATTGAAATTATTCTTGTGTTTGAAAATTTCTATTGCTTCTCTTATTAATCGGATGGATTGATGGTTGGTTGTTACCAGGATTTCGGTGTTATTAAACAGTACTCTATGGTCCCCATTTGTTAAAGCATGCTCTGCCACGGCCGACTTCTCAGGATGATATAGGCGACAATGCCTCTTGTGCTCTGCAATTCTGGTTTTTATAGAACGTCGGGTGGTTCCGATGTAGACTGCCCCACATGAACAAGGAATTCTGTATACCCCCGTAGCAGATAAAGGGTCACGACGATCTTTAACAGGTCTGAGAAGGGAAAAAATTTGATTAGTTGGTTGAAATATTGGCTTGATATTATGGCGTGATAATATTTTCCCGATGCGGTCTGTCACAGACTTAATAAAGGGAAGAAAAACAACTCCATGGTTTTGAATTTCCGTCGTGGACTTGCTATGATTCCGGGGTTTAAAGTCTCTGCGAATTTCTTGACTTGAATAACCGTTTGAATGAAGTGCAGTATTTAGATGATCTAGCTCCCCTTGCAGCAACTCAGGTTCACAAATAAGTTTGGCTCTATTTATAAGGGTCTTTACTAAACCACTCTTCTGGCTAGGATGGAGAGCCAGAAGAGTGGTTTAGTAAAGACCCTTATAAATAGAGCCAAACTTATTTGTGAACCTGAGTTGCTGCAAGGGGAGCTAGATCATCTAAATACTGCACTTCATTCAAACGGTTATTCAAGTCAAGAAATTCGCAGAGACTTTAAACCCCGGAATCATAGCAAGTCCACGACGGAAATTCAAAACCATGGAGTTGTTTTTCTTCCCTTTATTAAGTCTGTGACAGACCGCATCGGGAAAATATTATCACGCCATAATATCAAGCCAATATTTCAACCAACTAATCAAATTTTTTCCCTTCTCAGACCTGTTAAAGATCGTCGTGACCCTTTATCTGCTACGGGGGTATACAGAATTCCTTGTTCATGTGGGGCAGTCTACATCGGAACCACCCGACGTTCTATAAAAACCAGAATTGCAGAGCACAAGAGGCATTGTCGCCTATATCATCCTGAGAAGTCGGCCGTGGCAGAGCATGCTTTAACAAATGGGGACCATAGAGTACTGTTTAATAACACCGAAATCCTGGTAACAACCAACCATCAATCCATCCGATTAATAAGAGAAGCAATAGAAATTTTCAAACACAAGAATAATTTCAATAGAAAAGAGGAGGGTGTTTCCATTCCGAGCGTCTGGCACCCGGCACTTAAGAAATGCGGGATAAAGCCAGCACAACAATAGTATTAGTATCTAATCTCATTTTCATTCCACGTTAGCATTCACGCTGTAATTGTTTGGTATTTGTTTTTATTTTCAATTTTTATCAGTTGATTTTTTTGCCACTGAGGATGCTCTCCGAAGCTGAGAGCGAAACGTTTTGAAATTCCATTCAAACACGGCCATCTATCCCGGAAAATCAAATAAACCCTTAATAGTTATTTAAAGTTCTTGGTCTTCTTATTATCATAATAGATCCATTGCTTATAACCCTTTAGGGGACACCCATAAATTATGTGAGGTGTTTTTTCCAAAATCTGGACCCCCTTCCCCCCTTGGTGAGATTTAGTGAGATTTTTCTTGACCCCCCCCTCCCTCCCACAACTACCTTTACCTACAACTTTTAAAAATTATTTTTATCCTATTCATTTGCATTTTGTGCTTCATAGCACCTAATTAAGTAATAATTAAGTTAAAAAAGTTGACGTGAGATTTTAATCGACCCCCCCCTCCCCCTTGGTGAGATTTTTCCAAACCCCTCCCCCCAATTTGACCTCACGTAATTTATGGATGTCCCCTTATCTACTGCATTATGATTTCCTGCAATTATTTTTCGTGCGAATATTTTTTGAGTCACTATATTGAAAATTAAGGGATATGAATAAATAAAATAATCATCTTTGGAAAATTTAATCCGCTAGAGCTAATTTATTAAATTGATACTTTTGAGTACGGTCACTTCACTGAGGGCTAAAATATTCTCACAATGCAAAAAAAAAACATATGGAATTCTGTAGCAGCTTTAAGTCTTAAAAAATAATACACTTCCTTTTGACAACTTTTGAGGGAGCAAGAATGATAATTTATGGGAATCCGATCAAAATAGCAGCTGAAAGCACAACTTCAGTTTTGAATCTATTCCCATTTTCCGCAAAATACACATCACAGAACCTGTGCTGACTTTTATCCTGGAAGAGGGAAAACTAAAAGAGTGTTCTTGCAAAGTATCGTCAGTAATTCGTAAGGATGGTTATTCTATGGAATTTTAAAATCGATGGGACTTGTAAGTACCGCCAGTAGATAGAAACTGTACTATAAAAATACTGTACTATATATACAGGGTGTCCCAAAAAAGACTGACACATTTTAAAAATTTTTAATTAAAAAACTAAAAAAGATAAAAATACGCGGTTTATTACATCCTACTCATAAGACCTAAGAATTTTATGACACTAATTTTGGTAAATCATTGTTCCCAAATCCCCCGACAGGGCATAAAAGTATCAATCTCCCCATAGGAGATAATGGAAAATAGTGCTCCCACCTGTCGGGGGATTTTTGAACTACGATTTACGAAAATATGTGTCATAAAATTATTTGGTATTAAGAGTAGAATTAAAAAAAACGCTTATTTTTATCTTTTTTAGTTTTTGAGTTATTGATTTTTAAAATGTAATGTGTCAGTCTTTTTTGGGACACCCTGTAATATGCTACTCTAAAATATACTATATGCTACTATAAAATAATTTTACTTATTAACTGGTGAGTTGTTTTTGCACAGTGTATCATTAATTGAGGGCAAAAAGAACATCAAACCTTTTATAAAGAGCGTTCTTCAATCTACAAACTCAAAACTTTACTTTGCTCATCCTTTCTCTTTGAAGCCCCGACACACTCATATATTTCACCACAAACCTCTCCCCAAGGCCATTCCTGATTTTCCAGAACTCCGATTCAACCACATCTGTTATATTGTAATTCGGTTGAGCCATTTTGTTTCCAAAATATCAAATCTGATCCGAATACACTTGGAACTCATCCAGGGAAATGCGCGGTCATTTGTTTTTTTTAACTCGGAGTCTAGAGATGGAATCAGTTACACAGAGAATTCCTTTCATGGCCCTTGTTTGAATTTATTCTGAATCAAATGGGGAAAGCTTGAACTAAAAGTTATGGTTAGAGAGTCAAGCGAATAATATTAGCTTTGGTTGTTTGTTGAAGAATAAGTTTTTCGATAGTTTTATTTACTGTATGAGGATTTGTTTTGTGAATTTGAACGTTATTTATCAGGTCTCAATATACAATATGAAGAATTTTTGTTTGAACTATAGTATAAAATTTAGTTCAATATTTTGACACACAATTTTTAAGTTAAATACTAAGTGACTTTAGAGACTAAAATGTTAAGAAAATTCTGAAAATTATTTTTAAAATAGCATATCCACCAGTTTTTGCACTTTTTAATGCTACAATCATTTTTAACCTTTTTCAACATGGAATAAATATTCTTCAGATAATATACAAAAATAATCATTTATTTACTTTCATTTTTTCATCCATTCTTATAGGGTTCTTTAATGTAAATTTCCTTAATATTACTTCCAATTAACTTCTAAAGGTTTATGAAAGTTTTTTTTATCTTTCAAAAAGGAAGAGGTTAAAAACTAACATAAATCCAAAACCTAGTTTCATAAATTTTGACAAGCAATAACTACGTTTAGTGATTACATTTTAAAACATTTCCCCTTTCAATTCTATTAGTTAACTTTGGTTCTTACGTATTATCCCGTCGACTGTACCGCTTAATCAGAAGCGTCAAAACCCATTGACTTTTTTATTGTTGTGCCGCTGAATTGAACGGCCTCTGAACGGTCGACGGTTTAATACTTAAGTACCTTAATTTTTTATCTAATTAATAGAATACGTTTCGCTTATAATTTAAAAACTAGCTTAGAGAATGCCTAGTTTTTCTTTTATAAAAAAGTTATTCGAAAATTTTACGGATTCCTTAAAAATGTGCACCACTATTGTACGAGTTAAAAGAAATTATGAAGCAAGTTAACAATAAAAGAAATCCTAATCATAACCTTTAGTCAACAAGATCTACATCATGTGGTAAAGCAAAACGAAATACCCTATTCCTTTTAATGTTTAATTTATCTAAACTAATCATACTTGCGAACTATAAAAACACTTATGCAACTTTTACAAAAAAAACACTTGAAAGAAACTAATTTTGGTTGTTGTTATTAGGTGATCTGAATACTCTAAGCTTGTCCCTAATAAGCCAACTATATTAATTTCATTGAAATATTGACATGCATTGATAGCAATTTATGCTGAATAAATTTAGCCTCACTTGTTTCAATCTTCAACTCAGATTTTATAATTTTTTATTTTAAAAAATTATCAAGAATAAAATTAAAAGCTGCTTTTCTTAATATAAAACGTTAATAAAATTAATCTGCTCATCTTCAAACCTCCAGCTCCATGTTTACCCACATCTCAAATGATGATTGACAACCAAGATTTAACTATTAATTGATATCATCATTAGATCCTAAAATAATAATCTACTAAATATTATCTTGGAATCGAATAATAACGATATATCTGGATGTATATGGTTTTGTATCATGGATAAACATGGCTGCTGAAGGACTTATCAAAGCTGATCCAATTAATATTTTAACATTCAAATTCATTAAACATCTAAACTCGTCTTTTAACACTAATAGCAGTTAAAAATAATATTCCGGCGCCTTACTTTCACCCTAAACAGAATCTTACGATTCATAAATCTCGAAATTATCGTTTCTAATGTCTTAATCGTTACTGATAATTAGAATACCATTACAGGTATACTATAAACGCTCAAAGCCAAATATCCTAAAATAAAACCCTTGGAACAGCTTTAAAAAGAGTCCTCCCGTTGCCATTCATATTCATAGCTCCCACAGCAACATGAATAAAGTTTTGTCAGAATAGATTTAATAGTACAATTAGATCTCTTGAATTAAAATTATTATTTTTGGATTTAATAATATTAATAACTAGATATATGATTTTCTGTCAACATTTCAACCGTGCGTAAACATGGTGACTGGAGGACTATCTAAACTGTTCCACACACAAACCCATTTGTAATACAAAACATTCTTAAGGAGCACGCATTCAAAATATATCTATGCATGTTTATTATCATCACTTAACAACACAAAAAATTTCAAATAAAACTTCAACACCAAACTTCAACATTTACGCAGTAGAAAACCACAACAAATTAAAACTCGGGAAGCAAAAAAAATAAACTCTAACCAAGCAGGATTTTCTTTCCACACACACTCGGCACTTCTGTATCCAAGAAACCCGCCAACTCATTTTTTAATTCTTTCTTATCCTTCATATAAATCCGGAGCTGACTTATCAACGGAGCTAAGATCCCCCCGACGTTCCACAAAAGCCTGTTGGCGGTCTCCGCCAATTTTCGCATCTCCTTATTCCACGTCAGCAAGTCCTTTTCCGACATAACAACATCATCCCACTTTCCTTGAGTCTTCTGCAGGATTTGCGTTTCCTTGTAGAACCCAACAAAGGCACCCCTGTATTTCTCCCAGACTTGAACACACTGATGTGCCCGCAAACGGGAGTCTCTCATCTTCCTCAGCTGTTTCCTTCGATCGCTCCTGTATGCCTTGTAGATGCTGACCAATATCTCCACGTCTACCCTCCCTCTGACCTCGTCCATCCCCGTCTCGGACAGGAACCTGATCAGCTTCGACATGGTGTTGAGGTCACAGTCGGGGATCATCGTCTGGGGGGCGGTGACGGCCACCAACTCCTCAAGATCCTCGCTCAAGGTGGTCAGTTGCGAGGTCAGCCTGTCCAGGCGCTTGGTGTCGAACTGGCATCCTGCGTTCTTGGAGTGCCACTCGTAGTTGGCGACGGCCATCCTAGCGTTGTTCATGACGACCCCGCAAGCGTCCCTGATGGCGATCCAGTGAGGGTCGGACTCTGCGTAGTAGCTGTCGATCCAGGACTCGTAGGACTTCACCTCGTCTTCGTCCTCGTCATCGTCCTCGCTGCTGAGGGAGTCGTAGCAGTAGCGATTGTAGCGGGGGACCTTAGTCTGAGAGATCTTGGCATCGTCTGCAGATTTAGCGCCTTCTGGGGCTTTGGCTGCTGGAGGGTCATCAGGAGAAGCTTTGTCCGAGGGGGTTTCCGGCACAGACGATTTTCCACCCTCTTCTTTGAACTTTCGTTCTTCGTCTGGGGACGTGTCGGAAGGGGTGTTCTCCGAACTGGGGCTGGGCTCCGGTTCAGGATTCTTTTGTCCTTCTATAGGCATGGTTGCTTTGTGGAGAGAAACTGAAGCGCAGCACCTAAACCTGAAAAGGTAAATGCTGGCCTTTATATATGCGGGAGGATCTGAAAGATTAAGATTCTCATATCGATATGGTAATACCCACAAAGTAAATGAACAGAGAATCCGTGGATATAGGCACAGAGTATAGATATTTCAGAGAGTCCAAAACGCGATTTTACTCTTTCGGAGAAAATAGTTATACAGTTATCAACAAAGTGGCGTTGCGGTACCCCAGCTTTCAATCAACAGGGTGGGCTGGACCTAAAGGAATCGAGTGATTCTCATTGGACTTGAAAATTTGTATGGAGGCTGCATTTTAATTTCTCAATCTCTGCTATTTTCCCCAGATCAAGGAAATTTTTCACTTATGGTTGCAAACGTTCCCTGACAGTAACTTAACTTTCCCTATTATAAACATTGATGTCGTTTTTTCTGTCATTTAATATCTCGTCAGTGATTGTGGTCGCAGAAATTATCATTAAATGTGAAGTTATATGTTTTAATTGTATTAAAAGTGGAGTTAGAGTTGTGAGTTCGATTCCAGAGGAGCTCACGATCCATCGTAACTTTAAAGAAGATACGAGACAGTGATGACACGGGCAGATAAAGTATAAAAGTCAGCGAGAGATCTGTGCTGGATAGAAGTCCCTGGAGAGCGTGACATCAGAGATACTTGTAATGTCTAAGAAATTATTTAGATGCCGAAGTTGGAGATATTTTCTCTTTCCCCAGCGCATACTCAAAAGAAAGAGTCACACGCAACTGTTTGAATAACCGGAGAATACAGGGTGGTCCTTAATTCATGGTACAAACTTCTAGGGGTGTTAGAGTACACCTAGACGAACAAGAATTGGTATAGGAAGGGGGGTCGCAGTTACACCGTTAAAGAGCTAGGTCCTAATGTAGTGCGAGAGCGTTACAAAAGGACGTTTTGCCAAGGCCCGTTTAACGAAGAAAAAACATAATGAAATGAAAAAATTTATTGCATGAGGTACAGCAGTATCCGTACTACTTACATCATAAATTTGATAGAAATTGAACCACTTTCTAAACCGCGGAGTTAGTTTCAAAAGTGCAATATTAATCTTTTAGTCAAAGAATCACATTCCTTAATGGTATTTAGAAAAATGATGATCGGGGAAGGAATTTTCAATGATCGTAACATGGATCATTGAAACTGTTTGATCATTGAAAATTCCTTCCCCGATCATCATTTTTCTAAATACCATTAATGGAACTCCATTGTTTGACTAAGAGCACGTTTTAAAACTCACCCCACGGTTTAGAAAGTGGTCCAATTTCTATGAAATTTATGATGTAAGTAATACGGATACTGCTGTACCTCATGCAATAAATTTTTTCATTTCATTATGTTTTTTTTCGTTAAACGGGCCTTGGCAAAACGTCCTTTTGTAACGCTCTCGCACTACATTAGGACCTAGCTCTTTAACGGTGTAACTGCGACCCCCCTTCCTATACCAATTCTTGTTCGTCTAGGTGTACTCTAACACCCCTAGAAGTTTGTACCATGAATTAAGGACCACTCTGTATATAAACTTTTTCCCTCTCTAGCGGTTTGAAAATGGGCGGGGTTAATTGAAAGAGAGTGGTTGCGCAAAGAGATTGTATGGGAATTGTAGAGAGTCAACAACGTTATGTAATATTCCCAGCTTAGTTTCATCGTTATCACACATAAACTCCACTGTCTATGGGAAAACCCATGTTAAAAAATTTGCCATTTCAGCGTCTATGGAGATGGACTCTCTGAAGTATCTTTACTCTGTGGAAAGGAATGAGCGATATGAGGGGGACCTTTCTAGCAAACCCTTAAGATAAATTTAAAAGTTCTGAAACTCAAATCACCATAATAGATCCATCCCTTGAAGGCCAATGAATTTGAGAATTAACTGGTAAACATACAGGGTGTCCCACGAGAAGTGGCCCAACCCCTTTAACTTTTGAACCCCTACAGATATAGTCATGAAAGTGGGGTCTAGGTATAGTAAAGTGACCATGCTCTATCCGATGAGATAACTTTCAACGCCCTCTAGCGGAAAATTTAGGAGTTATAATTTTTATTTTAAAAACTGTGTGAGGTATGTGAAAAAAGTCAATGACTAAGTTATAGAGCAGCATCGATTTAGTAGGAAAAGACACCTTAAGCAGAAAAATATCTTGAATAAAACCCCTTAAACGCACGCTCAATTAGGTTGAAATTACGTAATTTTATTTCTTAAAACGCTCCTCACAAGGCGAAAATAAGAAATTTTTATTTTTATAACTTAAGTAAATGACTAAAAGTATTATTAGTTCATTAAATTGAAAATTTCTCATTTTTGCCTCGAGGAGCGTTTTAAAACGTAAAATCTACGTAAATTCAATCTAATTGAGCGTGCGTTTAAGGGGTTTTATTCAAGGTACTTTTCTGCTTAAGATGTCTTTTCCTACTGAATCGATGCTGCTCTACAACTTAATCATTGACTTTTTTCACATACCTCACATAGTTTTCAAAATAAAAATTATAACTCCTAAAGTTTCCGCCAGAGGGCGTTGAAACTTGTCTCATTGGATAGAGCATGGTCACTTTACTATACCTAGACCCCACTCTCATGACTATATCTGTAAGGTTTCAAAAGTTAAAGGGGTTGGGCCTCTTCTCGTGGGACACCCTGTATTTAGTTTATAAGTTCTCGTCACTGCGCGTAATTTGGGTAATATGCGGATACCTTAGTTAAAGCATGAAAATTTCGTACTTCACTTTACGAAAGTATTAATCTTAACGGGGGTTGGGGCCGTAAAACGATGGATTCCAAACTGTCGTTCTCTGCGCATATCTCTACCATTAGGCGAAAGTTCCTGGTGTCTCAAAATTTATTGTATCCCCTAATTGCCAGGGACTCAGTTTTATCCCTAAATAATAAGTTGCTCATTTACAAATCACTACTCAGACCAATAATCAGCTACGCCTGCGTCGTATGGGGCTGTGCCATCAAAACCCACTTTAAAAAATTAGAGATACTTCAAACTAAAATAGCGAGACTAATGACAAATAGTCCCTTTTATTACAGAAACCATATAATACTTAGAAGCCTTAAATTAACAACTATCAAGAATCATTTCACTAAAATAGCTATAAAATTCTTCCAAAAAATAGATAACAGCAATAACCCCTGTGTCCAAGGCATGGCCCGGTACGACGCAACCATACCTACAAACTGGAGGAGACCTTGGGCTATATTGAACGAGGTCTTTTATGCACAGACGTATTGAGCCAGGTGTGAGATTTTAAATATAATTCAATAGTTGATTTTAAATAAATGTGTGTATATACAGGGTGGTCCTAAATTCATGGTACAAACTTCTAGGGGTGTTAGAGTACACCTAGACGAACAAGAATTGGTATAGGAAGGGGGGTCGCAGTTACACCGTTAAAGAGCTAGGTCCTAATGTAGTGCGAGAGCGTTACAAAAGGACGTTTTGCCAAGGCCCGTTTAAAGAAAAAAAACATAATGAAATGAAAAAATTTATTGCATGAGGTACAGCAGTATCCGTATTACTTACATCATAAATTTGATAGAAATTGGACCACTTTCTAAACCGTGGGGTGAGTTTTAAAACGTGCTCTTAGTCAAACAATGGAGTTCCATTAATGGTATTTAGAAAAATGATGATCGGGGAAGGAATTTTCAATGATCAAACAGTTTCAATGATCCATGTTACGATCATTGAAAATTCCTTCCCCGATCATCATTTTTCTAAATACCATTAAGGAATGTGATTCTTTAACTAAAAGATTAATATTGCACTTTTGAAACTAACTCCGCGGTTTAGAAAGTGGTTCAATTTCTATCAAATTTATGATGTAAGTAGTACGGATACTGCTGTACCTCATGCAATAAATTTTTTCATTTCATTATGTTTTTTCTTCGTTAAACGGGCCTTGGCAAAACGTCCTTTTGTAACGCTCTCGCACTACATTAGGACCTAGCTCTTTAACGGTGTAACTGCGACCCCCCTTCCTATACCAATTCTTGTTCGTCTAGGTGTACTCTAACACCCCTAGAAGTTTGTACCATGAATTAAGGACCACCCTGTATATGTATTTTTTTCTCTCTTGCCTTGATTTTAATCGACTTTTAAATTGTATTTTCGTTGTCTTAATTGTGCTTTTAGACATACGTTATTCAATTTCAAGTATCTTTAATTGTTTTTTACTTATCATGTCCTATTGTATTTTAAGTTGTCTTTTTAATTGCATTTTACATACCTTGTTAATTGTATTTTAAGTTGTTTTATAATTGTTAATCAAAGATAAAGGCCCTATGGGCCCAGGTGCTTTGTATTTTAAATAAATAAAACGGCCGAACCGTCTACGTAGGGTCGCATATTGCCGAAATACTTACCTAAACAGTATTAGTAAGCCCTCGCATATTCGCAAATTTCGATCTCAAAGTTTTTTGGCAATGAAACTTGCATATTTGGCAGAAAAGATATAATTGATCTATTCCGGTACTTTATGTGAATCGTCTAGTTTCAAAACCAGGTAGATCCATTTTGGCACAGCTTCAGTAAGAGTAGACGCGGTCGCCAAATGGAAGACAAGTTGGCGCTATATCACAGCCGGTCACCCGTTCTGGCCGCCATGTTTCACCACGACTAAAATGATAACACTTGAGTGACGAAATATAATTTTGTTCTTATTTTTAAATTAGATAAAAGACGAGATTCGTGTGACGTTTTTTGTTTTGTTTGGAAACGTAAATTCAGTCTGTGATTGGTTCCGTGAACTGTACGGACAGTACGGATCCGTATGTAACCAATCACGGATCGAATCAACGTTTCCAAACAAAACAAAAAACGTCATCACCAATCTCGTCTATTACCGGGGATCAAAAAATGTATCTCCCGCATCCAGAGCGTGCACCATACCGCAGCCAGAGGAAGGAAAATATACTGAAATCGTAATAACTTGTTATAACTTCCTTTTTCTTGGGTTAATCTTCATTTGAGTCGTGGCAAAACATGGCGGCCGGATCGGCAACCGGCCGTGATATAGCGAAAACTAGTCTTCCATTTGGCAACCGAATCGCGGTTGCCAAATGGTCGACCCTTTTATCAAAGCTGTGTCGAAATGGATCTACCTGGTTTTGAAACTAGACCACTAATGTAAAGCCATTTGAAAAATATAACTTCTACTAAGCAAGTTTTCTAACTGTAACCCTTTTGGTATTTACTACAAGTTTATTTACATATATATATATATATATATATATATATATATATATATATATATATATATATATATATATATATATATATATATATATATATATATATATATATATATATATATATATATATATATATATATATATATATATATATATATATATGTTACAGTTATTGTTCATAATCTGGTAATGTTCGGAATACCTAGGTAAAGTATGAAATATTTTGTACTTTACCTTAGGTAATTCTCATTCTACCTTAGTTTTTCTGAACATTACCTAATTTCGGACATTAACTGTAACACATATATATATATATATATATATATATATATATATATATATATATATATATATATATATATATATATATATATATATATATATATATATACAGTAGAGCCCCGATTATCCGCGGAATTGGGTGGCAAGGGTACCGCGGATAGTGAAAATCGCGGATAACCCGAAAAAAGACTAAAAATGAGGTGAAAACACGAAAAAAAATATTTAAGCATAAAAACTATGTTTTATTGTACAAAAAACATGATATGTAAAACTTTTATATATGTACAGTACAGCAGAAACCTTTGCTCTACGTTTAAAATCTCTCTAATCTCAGCTAAAATTTGCTCTAATCATTAAAAATATTTTTTTTGGCCCTCGCGGATAATCGGGGTTCTACTGTATATATATATATATATATATATATATATTACAATTATTTACAGTTAAAATTACTTTTTGCATGAACCAGTTTTATTAGTTATATGTAGTCTGTTGATTTAGAATTGGCACCTGAAACAGGGTCAAAAGCGCTCAATATTGCTTAATAACGCTCATCACACAACTTCAGTGACCGATTTTTTTTACAGTATATTAACTACTTTTTTAAGTTGCCTTGTTATTGCAGAAGGTCAACTGAATACTCTAAGCTTGTCCCAAATAAGCCAAATATATTAAATTCATTGAACTATTCACACGCATTGATAGCAATGTAGGCCGAATAAATTTTACCTCACTTTAAAACCTTTCAATCTTCAAGAACTCAGATTTTATGTTAAAGTTTAAACCTAATCATTCATTAACAATCCTTAGTTTATTTTGAACCTTGTCTGCGGAAAATAAAGTTTTCCCGCGAGCTCCTATTGTTGGGAAGATAAAATCCTATTGAATGTAAATTTTTGAAGAAAAAAAAGTTGCACTTTACCTTCTTAGATTCTCCTATAATCATGCAAGTTTTTTTTTTCATTCATGTGTATTTATGGTAAAAAAATTCTCAAGAATAAAATTAAAAGCTGCTTTTCTTATTAATAAACGTTAATAAAATTCAGATTCTCAGTTTCGATAAGAGCCATGTTTACCCACATCTCAAATGATGATTGACAATCATATAGATTCAAATAATATCATTAGATCATATAATAATCTACTAAATATTATTATCATAGGATCCAGAAATAACGATGTTGATATTTAATTCTATATGGTTGTGTATTGTCATAATTTGAGCTGTTAATAAACATGGCGGCTGAATGACTCAATCGAAGCTGAGCCGATTAATCTTAACTTTCAAATTCATTAAAATTTAAAATACATTAAAATTCATCTAAAACAAACTCATCTTTTAACACAAATTGTGTTGAAAATAATATTCCGGTGCCATACTTTCACCCTAAACAAAATCTTACTATTCATAAATCTCTAAATTATTGTTTCTAATGTGTTAATCGTTACTGATAATTAGGATACCATTACAGGTATACTAAAAACGCTTAAAGCCAAATACCCTAAAATAAAACCCATGGGAAAACTTTAAAAAGAATCCTCCAGTCGCCATACTTAACCATGGCTCCCATAGCAATATTAATAAAGTTTTGTCATAATAGATATAATTGTACTATAATAGATCTTATACTAAAATTATAATTTTTGGATCTAAATATATTAATAACTAGGTATATAAGATTTTCTGTCATCATTTCAACCGTAGGTAAACATGGTGACTGGAGGACTATCTAAACTGTTCAAAATAATACTGTTGCAATACAAAACATTCTTAAGGAGCACGCATTCAAAATATAGCTATGCATGTTTATTTTCATCACTAAAAACTTTATAATAACATCAGTAAACATTTTAAATAAAACTTCAATACCAAACTTCAACATCACGCAATAGAAAACCACAACAAATTAAAACTCGGAAACCAAAAAAATCAACCGTAAACAAGCCGGATTTCCTTACGATTCACAGTCGGCACTACTATATCCAAGAAACCCGCCAACTCCTTTTTTAATTCTCTCTTCTTATCCAAATAAATCCCGAGCTCACTTATCAACGGCTCAAGGATCCCCCTGACGTTCCGCAAAAGCCTGTTGGCGGTCTCCGCCAATTTTCGCATCTCCTCATTCCACTTCAGCAAGTCCTTTTCGGACATACCAACATCACCCCACCTCCCTTTCGTCTTCTGCAGGTTTTTCGTGTCCTTGTAGAACCCGACGAAGGCACCCTTGTATTTCTCCCACACTTCAAGACGCTCGCGAGCGTTCTTTTGGGAGTTGGTCATCTCCCCCAGCATTTCCTTTCGTTCGCTCCTGAATCCCTTGTAGATGCTGACCAGCATCTCCACGTCTATCCTTCCTCTGACCTCGCCGATCCCCGTCTCGGACAGGAACCTGATCAGCTTGGACAGGGAGCTGACGTCGCACCCTGGGAACATCGTCGGCGGGGTCGTGAAGGCCACCAACTCCTCGAGATCCTCACCCAGGGTGGTCAGTTGCGAGGTCAGTCTGTCCAGGCGCTTGGTGTCGACCTTGCACCCGGTCATCTTGGAGTGCCACTTGTTGTTGGCCACTGTGATCCTCGCGTTGTTCATGACGACCCCGCAGGCGTCCCTGATGGCGATCCAGTGAGGGTTGGACTCGTCGGAGTAGCTGTCGATCCAGGACTCGTCAAACTCCATCACCTCGTCGTCGTCCTCGTCATCGTCGCTGCTGACGGAGTCGTAGTAGTAGAGATTATTGTAGCGGGGGATTATCTTCGTCCCGCAGATGTCGACATCGCCAGCAAGTTTAGCGCCTTCTGGGGCTTTGGCTGCTGGAGGGTCATCAGGAGAAGCTTTGTCCGAGGGGGTGTCCGGCACAGACAATTTTCCACCCTCTTCTTTGAACTTTCGTTCTTCGTCTGGGGACGTGTCGGAAGGGGTGTTATCCGAACTGGGGCTGGGCTCCGGTTCAGGATTCTTTTGTCCTTCTGTAGACATGGTTGCTTTGTGAGAGAAACTATTTTCATCCGATGCGCAGCACCTAAACCTGAAAAGAAAAATTCTGGCCTTTATATAGGCTGGAGGATCAGCAAGATTAAGATTCTCATATCGATATGGTAATACTACACACAAAGTACAGAAACAGAGAGTTCATGGATATAGATGACAATGGAAATCGCGAAAAAGCATGGGGTATGCCTTATGATAGGGGCACTTTTGGCGCTGGGATAGGATTTAACTCTCCTCTGTCACGTCACGAGAGGCGGAGAAAAAGAATCCCAATCGTTGAATCCTCTAATACCTAGAGCACAGAGTAAAGATTATTCAGAGAGTCCATTTCCATAGACGCTAATGGCAACTTTTTCAACATGGGTTTTCCCATAGACGGTGGCGTTTCTATGTGATAACGGTGGAACTAACCAGAGAAGATGACGTAACGTTGTTGACTCTCTACCAATCGAGCTACAGCCGCATACACTCTCTCAATTAACCCCGCCCACTTTCAAATCGCTAAAGAGGGAAAAAAATATATATATTTTCCCGGTTATTAAAACAGTTGCGTGTATCTTTCTTTCGAGCATGCGCTGGGGATAATTTCTTAGACATTACAAGTCTCTCTGATGTCACGATCTCCAGGGACTCACCCAATGTTCTGGCCAGCTGAGATCTCTCGCTGGCTTATATATATACTTGATCTGCCCGTGACGTCACTATCTCGCATCTTCTTTAAAGTGGCGATGGATCGGGAGCTACTCTGGAATCGAACTCACAACTCCAAGTCCACATTTAATACCAATTTAAACAAATAACTTCACATTTAATGATAATTTCTGCGACCCCAATCACTATAACGAGATATTAAACGACAGAACAAACGATATCAATGTTTATAATAGGGAAAGTTTAGTTACTGTCAGGGAAAGTTTGCAACCATAAGGGAAAAGTTTCATTGATCAGGGGAAAAATAGTAGAGATTGAGAAATTCAAATACAGCCTCCATACAAAGTTCTAAGTCCAATGAGAATCACTCGTTTCCTTTAGTCCCCGCCCACACCAATGATTGACAGCTGGAGGGTCGAAACGCCACTATGCGATAACTGTAGAACTATTTTAGTAAAATCGCGTTTTGGACTCTCTGAATAATCTTTACTCTGTGACCTAGAGTAACAGATTGAATGAACACGTCAGTCGTTGAGTTCGATTCTCGGCCTTGCCTATGGGTGTATTTTCTCTGTGTTAGTAAAAATTTGTTAGTGTCTGTCTTTCGTGGCGAAGGTTTATATGCGAATCCTTGAGAGATCAAGCACGCAAGCTGGGGAATATATGTGACTAATCCATCCATTTGGATCGAATATTTTATGGTAAGATAATGGAGCAGATGAGTCACTATATTTTACTGCGCCAGGCGTTATTGAACTGCATAGGTTCCGTGTGTCATGATCATTCCATGTAAAATCAACCAAAAAGCCTCAATTCTCAACCTGACCCTCTCCAATTTTTAAAAAAAATTTAAGGAATTTTTTTTCTTCTATGATATAAATGAGAAATGATTTTATTATTCAATTTTATAAGTAATTTTTTTTAATATTTGAAAAAAGGAAGAAAGTGCAATTTTTTGCTCTTTAGCCCTTTATTTACCGACGGTACTTGTAAGTACCACGACCCAATGTTCCAAATTCGTCCAATTTTCGTCATGTAAGGCCAAATTTAGTTTACTTATAGTTGCAGTAACGTAAACTTGACATATTTTGGATGTGGATGAGGAAAATAATTTGGTAAATAAAGGGTTAATGTATTATAACTCCAGTTATATTTCTTTTATAAAAATCCATTACTTCTCCCCCCGTTTCAAAGATAATTTTGTAAGCTTTAATTTGATATAAAGTTTGACTATGCATGTCCACGAAATAAATTTACTTTTATGGTTTTTTAAATAAAATTAGCTTTTAAAAAAATGTGTTGGTATCCTTCAATTTCATTGAAAATTATGCTTATATTTAGCAACATTATAAATTATGATATCTGAAATTTACAGAATGGGAACGGCTCGGGATCAGGAGTTATAGCAAAAAGAGTTGTTTTTAATCACTTTTACTAACCACTTTTTAAGTTAAAGTGGCTAAAGACTGGGTTCTACGCCATGTTTGGTCACTCTAATCTCCGAAATAGTACTTGAAATCAACTCTTTTTGGGGGGCGATGAAACACTTATCTGAAACCCCTTGTATAGTGGTGTCCCTTAAAAAAATCCCACTCCAAATTGTACCCTAAAAAACCCATCGAGATATTTTAAATAAATAATTAAAATAATTTTAAATTCTCAAGTCCCCTGTCTTCCTAAGCCATTTAGAGTGGCAGGGAACTTGAAAACATGTCATAGAACCGTTTATTTATGTATTTATTTGAATAAATAGAAAATGTCGATTTTGGGCTAAAAATATGATTTAGTTATGCAGATTTTGAAGCTGTAAAAATATATATTATAAAGACTTTAAAGCATTTTTCACGTGTTTTTGTGTTATCCCGTTATTATGAGAATAAAATACTAAAATTTCAGCTCTGTCCGACAATTGGGGACCTTACGGCAGTCTTTGAAATGAGGGGTGAAAAAAACCCATAGGGTGCCTAAAAAACCCACTTTTCCTTTTGTAATAAATGATAAAATAAATAAAAAATTATGCAAAATTTTCAATATTATTCATGATATACAACTAATTACTCAAATAGAATAGTTGTTTCAGTAATTCTCGATGTTTTTTTCAGTATTTTTGATAAAAATTCAATGATACCAAAAACAGCCATTTTCCGTGAAAATATAGCATTTTACCGAGTTTTACTCAAAAATGGGTTTAGAGAGTAAATAATTGGGGTTTAAAATAAAATATCAGTTCCAATTACCGTTTTTAAGCTTTTTTAGTGAAATTAAGTATTTTTATTTGATAGGTCGTTTTCATCAAAATCCAACAATAAAAACGTTATTGTCATTGTCTTTTGAAGGCAAAATTCTTGATTAGAAAAACTTATCAGTTTTAATTTTAGAAATAAATTGTAACAAATTTGGTTTTAATTACCTTAATTATTCTCTTTTCTATCAAAATAAACCTTTCAATCATATTTTTTTCTTAATTTTTTGAGTATTTTCATGCGTGGGTTTTTTTTAGGGTACATGGGTTTTTTTAGGAAAATTGGGTTTTTTTTGGATTCCTACTTAATTGTTTGCCAATTTGTAACGGAGAGTTGGAATTAAAAATACTAAGCACTAAAATGTAGGGGAGGGTGAGCCGTTACAACACAATTTTGTTCGATTTAATTATCATATTTTTTAAGCTTTTACCGAAGGAAAAGTGAAAAAGTGGGTTTTTTTAAAGGACAGCACTATATATTGAAGGGCTGGCATACTGGCCTAGTGAGTAATTGACTGCAAACTATAAATCCAAAAATCTGGAATTCGTACTATTCTGCTATGGATGTTTGTTTCATTTTTATGTTAAATGTTTGTTTCATTTTTGTTAAATGTTTGAATATTTTAAAATTTAGAGAGAACAGTTAAGAAACTGTTTTATAGTAATTTTGCTTTAAAAGAACCTTAAATTTATTGTATTTACGTAAATATGCATGAGGAGCATTAGAAACCTAATAATCATAGATGTTTTCAATGAGGTATTTGCATGAGTGAGGGATTTGCTTGATTTTATACTTTTTCGATACATTATGGTCTAAAACTCCCAAATTCCTGATCTTTAAGTTCAAAAATGTGTTTTAAATAATTAAAATTCAATTTTATTTTTGCCAAAACGTCAGAAAAGTCACGTTATCAGAAAACTGGCTTCTATTGGATGTGACGTCACAGCGCATGAAAACCATTGTGTTTTCTGTTTTCACGTGATCAGAAAACGGGCTTCTATTGGATGTGACCTCACAGCGCATGATTTGGGATTCGAAAGTGTTTTCGCCCCAAACAAAAAACGAAATTTCAAAAATTTGTATCTCGGAAAATAGGCTACGAAAATACTTGATGTAAACGTCATTCTTCATGGTTTTTTATCTACTATTTTAATAAAATTTAATCACAAAACGTGAGAATACCTCACTATACGTCTTTTCATTATACGTCGCTTTACGTCGGTCCCTTAAAAGACGTATAAACGATGCTGTACTACTAGATTATCCCAATTGTGGAACAACACGCTAAATTCTAATACAACCTGACCAGAAGTTAAACGACATTCACAAAAACAATAGTCTTTTCTAATTGGCAAAAGCCTTCTTTAACTGCTGGTTAACCGTTGGTTAAGAAGCAGTAAATACTGAAGTTTGATTATCTCTTATAGAATGAACTACACAACAAACAAAGAAATTCCTTACCGTTTAGTATAACATAAGGAATTTCATTATAGCATGGGAATTTTTCAAGCTATTAATTGAGGTATCAAAATGTTGTTTAACTTTTCTGGTTTATCCTGTATGGTAAAATAAAGAATTTTTTTTCAATGTATGTTGCTTATAACACTTAATTAAATTGGCAGGATAAAAAGATAAAACATCTTTTATTGAGATTCAAAAATCGTCCTTTTCATATAAATAGAATTTATCGATAAGCTCTCCTAAAACCACTTTCACTACTTATCCTACTTAAAGTCTAAAAACTTAACCTTTCAGAATATGTCAAAGGAATATATAAAATCCTTAATTCGCGAAATTATCCATAAAAAGTAAAAAGTTGTTCACTGCCAAGTTAAACTTCAGAATTTCCTTACAAATTTTCCCGCAATTATTCACAAATAAATCGAAAAAACCCGCAAAATAACTGTAAAAAACAAACATATTCCGGACGAAAGTCTCGGGCATTCTATCGGGACACTTATCCAAAATTGCAAGATAAGCAACTATAAAAGCATCTGTTGAATACACTCTCCCATGCATATGATCAAGTAATTTTTCCACCATGTACCGGCGTTCCTTCAATTTTACATAAAAACGCCGCACGAGAAACATATTTTGCTCTTCTCTTAACAAACGAGGCAAAGCTCTCTGTAAGTGCTCGGCAATACTATATCTAATCGCGCTAAGGTGGACTTTAAAAAGCTGCATCAATTCCGCGTCTACTTCTTTCATCACAGAACGCATATCAATCAGCTGTGAAGAGTAGCTTCTAACTAAAGTCAGATAATAAATGGGAGTCTGGTCCCCAGGTTCAAACTGAGTGGGTATTCCCCATGTTTGTACTCCTCGAATAAAATCCCTCAGGTACGAAATCACTGATGGGTCATCGGGGTCCAATTCGTAGCGTGGTACGTAGTTACCGTGCTTTTTGAAAAGATCCAACCTCCGAGTGATCTGATTCACTGCATATTCAAGATCATCCATGTTTATTTCCTCTATCAATTCCTCCTTTTCAGCAAGGGTCATTCCAGAACTTTCTTCACGCTGATGCTTTTCAATGAGATTCCTGATGGATTCGTTTCGCTCCTTGACGCAGTTGCAACCTAGGTTGAAGTCGTTTTCCATGTTCACAACCCTGCAGGCATGCAGTAGCAAAGTTTTAGTTCATCGAAAACGAAATATTAGATTGTAGTAACATTCGGATTCTCTCTCTGGCTTGTGTGCTTTGTCTCAGGAATCCGCTTAACGAAATATTGAAGCTGATGCAAGTACATACATTTGCTTGCTCTCTAGGGGCCGTTAGTTCAGTCTTCTTCTTCCTGTTACTATTTTTTTATTTAGATTATTTTGATGTTTAAATGAAAAAAAACCTAGTAGCACAGCTCAAACCTAACATGTCAAGTTTACGTAACTGCAACTAGAAGTAAACGAAATTTGGCCATTTACATAAACTAAACAAATCTTGAACGTTTGTGCTGCTTGGGGATGTTTAAATCACGATTTTTCTGGTTTTAATCAAACCTTAAATGATTACGTGTCAATTTCCACTGGATACTATTAGGTCATCCCGAAAGTTTTGTCGCTCTTGGGAGCATCTGTTATTAAGATATTTTTGATACTTCTCCATTATGTGATACCAATATAAACTGTAACTTTATCTACTGTCAACTTGGCATCTTGGCTTGATTTTGGGGACTGATCGACAACTGGATTTTCCTTAAATCTATGAGAACTTGTTACTTCATTTCTTTTCTGCTCATTTTTCCTAAAGTTAAGATTTTTAAATTAAAATTAACTGGCTACTTCCATAAAACAATTAAAGTTTTAAGTATTTTAACAAGTGTGTAAAATTTAACTTAGATTTTGAATTTTTTCTGAGGCATCCGGAGAGTTTTATCACAATCATTCATATTAAATTGCTGGATTGCTACCCCTAACCCTCTATTAGGAAAGATCCGGAAGATCATTTGCAAGAATCTAGATCGCTGGATAATCTACCGCCACTCTTCAAAAGTAGTATAAAATGAGTTTCAATTTATGAAATAAATAAGATCTTAATATGACTGAAAATTAAAGTTAAATTCCTTTGAATTTTAAATTTGAAATTCTTCAATTAATGGCAACTTCAAGTAAACAAAATTGTATTAATCGTAGAAACTAGGAAAGCTCGAAAAGTGAGCCAACCAAACAAGAGCCAAAATTCGCCAAATTGGGCCTTAGATAGAAGTAGAAGTACTTTACTGATTTACCGTAATGGAAAAGTACCAAAAAATACATTGTATACAGACTGTCCCTGAAGCGACAAAACTTTCGGGATGACCTAATATACAACCTCCCTAGTCCCTAGTAGCACATCTCATACTAAATATGTCAAGTTTACGTAACTGCAACTAGAGATAAACGAAATTTGGCCATACATGACAAAAAATGGATGAATCCTACACATTTGTGCTGGTTGGGCTCCTATATGCCTGCTTATAAAAGCCCATAGGTCGTTAGGGGTGATTTTTCAAAGCCTCATTCCTACTTCCCAGGTCAAAATTTATGCTGGTACAAGCAAAGAAAGTATGCTGGTTTTTGCTAGTTTTTGCTAGGTATGCTAGTTTTTTATGCTAGCGTATGCTTGTTTATGCTTGCACAGCATGGGATGCTATCTTAACCAGCATACATATCATAGCATGACTTGCTTATACAGAAGCATCCGATGCTTTTAAGCAGTTCAAGCTACTTTCATAGCATGGAGAACTAGGTACCTTGATGTGCTATTTTATGCTTTTTTTATGCTTGCCAGCTTGGGATGCTATGTACCTAGCTTGGGATGCTATGGCTCAGCTATAGCATCACATGCTATGGACAAGCATCCGATGCTTTTAAGCAGTTCAAGCTACTTTCATAGCATGGAGAGCTAGGTACCTTGATGTGCTATTTTATGCTTTTTTTATGCTTGCCAGCTTGGGATGCTATGTACCTAGCTTGGGATGCTATGGCTCAGCTATAGCATCACATGCTATGGACAAGCATACGATGCTTTTAAGCAGTTCAAGCTACTTTCATAGCATGAAGAGCTAGGTACCTTGATGTGCTATTTTATGCTTTTTTTATGCTTGCCAGCTTGGGATGCTATGTACCTAGCTTGGAATGCTATGGCTCAGCTGTAGCATCACATGCTATGGACAAGCATCCGATGCTTTTAAGCAGTTCAAGCTACTTTCATAGCATGAAGAGCTAGGTACCTTGATGTGCTATTTTATGCTTGCCAGCTTGGGATGCTATGTACCTAGCTTGGAATGCTATGGCTCAGCTGTAGCATCACATGCTATGGACAAGCATCCGATGCTTTTAAGCAGTTCAAGCTACTTTCATAGCATGGAGAGCTAGGTACCTTGATGTGCTATTTTATGCTTTTTTTATGCTTGCCAGCTTGGGATGCTATGTACCTAGCTTGGGATGCTATGGCTCAGCTATAGCATCACATGCTATGGACAAGCATACGATGCTTTTAAGCAGTTCAAGCTACTTTCATAGCATGAAGAGCTAGGTACCTTGATGTGCTATTTTATGCTTTTTTTATGCTTGCCAGCTTGGGATGCTATGTACCTAGCTTGGAATGCTATGGCTCAGCTGTAGCATCACATGCTATGGACAAGCATCCAATGCTTTTTAGCTGTTCATGCTTTTTTCATAGCATGGAGAGCTAGGTACTTTGATTTTTATTTTATGCTTTCCAGCATGGGATGCTATGTAGCTTGCTTGCGAAGATTTCAAAATGTTTTGATAATTTTTATAGAAGTAATTAAATTCTTTCCCTCAGCAAATTTTCTATATGAGTTAAAAATAACGTTTTTAAAAATTTCAATTTCAAAATACTGTGATTAAAAATATTTAGCACAGTAATTTTTTTTAAATTTACTAAAATAGTTTTTGAAAATTCTTTCGCAGAGTAGTTATTATGTAGTAAAAATTTCAATTTTCTTCAAAATTTAGTTTTTGTGTAATACTAATTCAAAAACAGAGGTACTTATTACAAGTTTCAGAGTCCCGAGACCCTTATGCAATAATAGCAGGACATGCTAGGTAACAAGCATCCAATGCTTTTTAGCTAGCTGTTTAAGCTACCTTCATAGCATTGAATGGTAGGTGAACCTGGATCGAACGGGTGCCTCATGGGACGTTAAGCCTAACATGTAATAGCTTTGACGCTGAATAGCTCCGGATATATTTGAAGCCCAGCTTAGTGGTTTATATTTTCTGAAAGCATATGAAAAGTCGTTTTAAAGAATAGGTTTAACTAAGAGGTGGTAAAAATTACACTGTCCAGAAAATTCATTTTTTTGGTTTTCCAAGACTAGTTTTCATGGATTTCTCCCAAAATAATCATCAGAGAGCTTATTAATAACTCTATTCTTGAAGAACTCTTTGAACCTTGTTAGAAAGACGCTGTTTCTTCTGGATAAAAGGAGTTAGGGGCGTTAAAAAGTGAAAATAAAAACGAGCACGCGGTACTAAAATCTCTTAATATGGGTCCAATCCCTTAGTGTCATACATCATTCAATAGGAAATATTAAGGAGGTACACATTCTAAAATTTCAGAACCCTACCTCTACAATTAAGAACGTGACGCTCAATTAAAGTTTTCCAATAAAATCGGAAAAACTCCCGAAATACGGAGCCAATCCCCTTATGCTTTACATATTCTTCATCTACTAAATGATGTGAACACGATGATGTAAAACACTTGGGGGTCTATTTATATTTTTTCGCAATCCTCCTTTTTCTCATAACCCGAAAAACGTAATGAATTCCTATGAAGACAAGGTAATCACTTCTGTGTTTAAAAATTCGTGGATGACGTCAGAATCACCATGGAAACTTGAAATTCTGGAAAAAGCTTACCATATTACTTTACTACCATAATAAAAATTCAAAAAATTTCAAACTTAAAATTAAATACCAATTATTAGGCTTTTTCGGACTTGTGTTTTTCTCGAAATACCGTTTTTTTTCCCAACTCTGAAACGCACTTAAATATTCAGCGAATTGCTTGAAAATTCACCATGAAGTGCATTTTGAGGTCCTCTGTAAGAATATGTCAAAGGAAAAAAATTTAACAGCGTTTATTGGGTTTAAAACGACAAAAGCGTACTATTTCGACACTGAAATACCTGTAAATAATAATTATTCGCTAATAGACAAAAATGCATGCATTAATATAAATTAATAAAAAATAATGACATAATTTGAACTATTTAATGAAGCTAAGTAAAAAATCAAAGCTGGGCAAGGGGGAATGAACCTAAAACTGAGAACATGAGATATCCCCTCCCACCCACGCACTAAAAAACAGATCGGATGGGCTGTTGTGTACTGTGTGTATTTAATAGTGTATTTGCTTTCTCAGATTTTTGCAAATTTACTGTTAAATTTTATCAGGATTCCTTTTTAAAGCTTGGTGTTTTTAATCGAGTATAATTTTTATTTTATATCTTTTTTTATTATATCTTTTACTTGTGCGAATGGCAACACAAGGTTTGTTATGGTTATGTCAGTTATCAGGGGATCGTCCGTCGCGTGGCTTCTTATATTTCAAGTAAGTTAAATTCTCAATATATTTTATTTTGTGTTTCTAGGATTTTCTGCCAGGGTCCTGTTTTAAGAATATTGATTATTTAATCAAATTAACTGTACGTAACCTACCCTATTTGCAAGGCCGTATTTAGGCACGTGCAACATGTGCTATAGCACAGGGCGGCAGATTACAACAATTCAAAATGCTACTTTTGGAGAAAAAAATGTACCACACAGGGGTGGATTCTAGTTTTTAGGGTTGAGTCATTCCCAGCATCCAACGGTCACATCCCCCAAAATATCCGAACGATGGCTTTTGTTTCCCGGAATGGAGAACACCAGATCAGATGGCATGGTCAATTGGTCCATATGTCCCGATATTGTACCAATATTTCCATCGGGTACTGTCCCGATATTGTCAGTTTTTTACCCTGCATCTCAGGGAAAGGAGCTTGTTTTTTTTGTTAAAATGGATGGGCTTGCTCGAGTGGATCGGCGTATAAGGAAAAGGTCGGTGAGAAAAAAAGATTTTCTAAACTAATTAAATAGGATTAAATACTAATTTCACCCATTTGGGTTCAAGAGGGGACACTCAGGACAGTGCCGCCTCTTGGACCCAAAAATGTTCTCAAAATGAGTTAAAACCCTACTTTTACCAGCCAAATTTAAAAAAATTTTCTGGGGGAGGACCCCCATACCCCCCTGCGGTTCCACAATCGAATCTTGCGTGACACTTTTTTAAAAAAAACCAACATTTTGATATTTTGTGTCAAGGTAAAGACCCCACCTTTAAGCAGTAAGCTTTTAAAGAAACAGGGGGTATATTCTTAAAACAGGAAATGAAATAGAGGGGGGCGGCAATAAATCGATATGCACAGGGAGGCAAAAACCCTAAATACGGGCCTGCCTATTTGTGTGGATGCCAGTGCTCTTTCATAAGAGGACATTCACGAGCACGTTTACCCCCAGTGAAAGTGATTAATCAGATTCAGGGCCAAATTTTACCGTATTCTGGATGATTTTCAAGCTTCTCTTTAAATAACGAAAACAATGAAAAGAAACAAACTGCTAAGTGAGATATTTAAAGTGTTTAATTTATGATGTACTTAATTGTTTTTAAGCAATTTAGCTTCAGACTTTACACTTCCGCCTGGCTGATCCTAAAGTACTAGAATTTTCTTAGAGTTTTTCGTACTCTAGTTAGAGTAAGTTTTAGTTCGTTAGAGTTTTTCGTCTGAATAATTCACTTTCAACAGCATGTATACAAGGGAGAAATGGGCAACTCAAGCAGAAAAGCTTTTGTCATGCTGGCTTGGGGAGATAATTCGGTTCTTACGTATTAACCTGTCGACCGTACCGCTGAATCCGAAAAAGGCAAACAATCCATTGACTTTTCTATGGCTGTGCTGCTGAATTTGACAGTCACAAAACAGTCGATGGGATAATGCATAAGTACCGAAAATTCTTTCCTTAGCTAGCTGTTCTTGACTTTGCAATCACACACTTTGAGTGCGCTGCAGCTGCATTTCTTTGTATACTAGCTTTATTTGTGTGCAATGTTTTCATGCTTTCTTAAATATACTGTCGGGGTTTTGATTCGATAAAAGTTAATTTGGGACTTACCTATTGTCCCATTGACCGTTCTTTGACTGTCAAATTCAGCTGCATATCCATAGAAAAGTCGATGGGTTGTTTACCATTTTTGGATTCAGCGGTACGGTCAATGGGATAATACGTAAGAACCGTTAATTTTTGTGTGTTTTTTAAAAGGGTTTTACAGTAAAATTGTATAAAAGAATTCTTTATAAAGGTTGTGGAAAATAATTTTTGATCAAAATACGACTTGAGCGACAAACCAGAGTTTTCAAAAGGTATGAACTTAGAAAAAGGTTTGAACTGGCAGACTGCAGACTGCATCCATAATGGGTGAGGTTATTTCCGTGACCGCCAAACCATTTTGAAAATCATAAATATGTATTCATGGACACTGGCAATTAGTTTGAACCTCTTTTAGAGGTGAACTTTCTGAAGATTTCTCTGTGAGGAAAGTTTATTTCTTTGTAGTTAACCCGTAGCAGGGGAGGCAGGGGTCTGTCCAGACTTTTTGTGAAGGGTCCGTTTTTTAAAAAATTGTGAAAATCTACTCATACTTTTGTGAATTTTAGTTAGTGTTAAATTATAACTTTTCAGCCAGGAGCCTGTTTTTGTGAAAATAAGCTCACATATTTGCAGTATTGTGAAAAATATTGGTCATTTAAAGGCCAAAGTACTTTGTGAAGGGTCCGTTTTTAAGGTAAAATATGTTGTGAAGGGTCCGTTTCCACACTGAAACATTTTGTAAAGGGTCCGAAAACGGACCCAAATTTCTTCTAAACAGACCCCTGGGAGGTGAAAAAATGGAATATATTTTTTAAAAACATTTTAATTACTATATAATTCTGATATTTCTGTATATTGTTTTTTTAGCATCTATCTCTCAATAGAAAAAATTGAATAAATCTTAAGGTTTTTAAATCCATCCAGGGAGGAATCCCAAATTCCCGGGCCATCTCTCAACATTCTCGTTCACGACATCCATTCCTTTGAGCGATGGGGCCTCATAAATTCTTTTTCAATATTTTATAAGTAAATTAGATTTTTGAAAATAGTGTTTCTGCAAAATAGTATGAGTTTATGGCAACTAACTGTTTAAAAAATATAATTAAGAAGATAGTATTACTACTTAAATTGAAACCATGTAAAAATGTGTATATGAAAATGAGAATTTAAAAGTAATAATACCTATTTTTTTCTCTGGACTTCAGCAAGAATTTTCAAAATTATTTAGTCCCCTCGTTAAATTACTTGCAATCCTTGAACTAGATATCCAAAGAAATTAAAAAGTCATCATATGTTTATCTTTGGTTGACAAAATAAAATGCTACTTCATTAAATGAGTGAATTGTTACATGTAAAATTTTTTCTTAACTATTAATATAAAGAAATTTTCGATTTAATAGTGAGATAGTAAACATGTAGACTTTCACAGCCAGTTCTATTATTTGTAAAATTCATGCTTTCGGGCTTGTAGGCCGAGTTCTAGAGATTAAAAACCAAACATTTTGTCGGAAACTGCCCGACATCATCAGTGGAATAAAAAGCGTCAGTTCACCGATTCACCAGGTAGACGTGGTACATTCTCATTAGGTTCATCTGATTGGCCAGTGATAATTGTGAGGTTGTTACCTACTTTTTGATTCTTATTTTCAGTTACATTTTTTTTGGTACTTGCGTATTATCCCGTCGAATCGTATTATTCCGTAACTGTTAAATTCAGCGGCAGGCCATAGAAAAGTCAATAGGTTGTTTACCGTTTTCGGATTCAGCGGTACGGTCGACGGGATAATACGCAAGAACCTATATTTTTATATGCATTTAATTTAAATATACTACCGCTACCCTCTTAATTAAATTTGAACAAATCTTTTTTGCCATTTTGGATCATAACGAGTAACCTGTAAGATTATGAGGTGGATGGCCCAGAAATTTGACTCTTCCCCGTAGGGATTTAAAAAACTGATTCATCACCAATGTGAAATTTGTTTTTTAAATTTAGTACCCCTAGTCTAAATGATAATGTTTGTAACCACTGAATTAACTTTTGTCTTCTACCTGCAGGCCCACTTCCTGCATCGTGGTGGTTGTTGAAGATATTTACCCTCTCTGTGCACCATCAAATAGATAAAAGGCCAGACAGTGGAGTAAAAAGTAAGTAACATTTATCTTAGGTGTATGTAAAATATAGGGTGTTTCTGGGTTTCTCCAAGAATTGTTTTTGACATTTAACCCTCATATTAAAGGTAGATAGCTATTTTCTGGTATGCAAAGGCTACATAATAATTTTCAAAATGTTAAAATTTTTATACTTCTACCAATGCTGTATTTTTAAAAAATACACCTTTTGTTACCCAAAATTCAATATTTCCATTTCCCTAACCAATAATTGATGTTCAGGGACTTGGATAAAACAGTTTTAGTTTTTGAATCTTTACCTATTTAAAAATAGAGCCATGTATGGAAAATCCTATACTCGACAGCAACGTTTCCTGAACCTAGTACCTCACTACGCTGAAGGAGAAAGTGGGTAAACACGGTTGCTAGGACTTTTGGTTTGCAAATCGGGAAAAAAGACACTATTTATACATGGGTTTAACGAAATAATCGTATTTTAAAATTGATGTTCTTTGTTTCACTCAAAATTCAGACACCGCGATGGAAACTACTTTGTTAGTGACGTTGTAGGGTCAACTAACGTGGCTGTCTAGTATAATTAACATAATGACAATTAAAATAATAAAAATATCATAAATTAGTAATTAAACAGATGTTTGAATGTTAATAAAGTTATTTAATTACTAAAATAAACTATTAAATAAATTTTAGTTCATAATGTCCTGTACATAACAAACAGCCTTGTCCCGTACTTAACAGTAATAATTAGCCTTCATTAATTAAATGACTCTACTTTAAAACATAACTGTAAGGTAAATTAACAAATATTTATTTGTGCTTTTACTCAAAAAAATTCAAAGCAAGCAAAATAGGAATTACTGGAGGAACTTTTAAAACATCTTTTTGTGAAGTCTCGTATGTACCAAAGCTTAAATTGATTTTTAGGGAAAAAATTATTGTCTATTAAAAAAAATAAAATATTTTACAAGAATTAAGCTGAAGTGGTATGTATAAAATTATAAATAATTGCAAACTTTCTTATTTATATGTTAATATGGAAAACACAGTAGTACAAATATCAAAATTTTGCTGATATTTGTCCCGTACATAACATAAATACTGTGGAATGACCCTTATTTTTATATACATGTAATAAATTTGAGTATGTTACTTTCTTAAATAAATTTGAACGAAACTATTTATCGTTGTTAAAACCATTTCACATCACAGCAATGCTAATTTTAAAAATCATTGTACTTGTTTAACAAAAAGTATTGATAAAGCTATCACTCAAACAAACAAGCATCAGTAAGAGAATATAAGGATGGATGGCCCAGGAATTTATGATGCCTCCCCAGAAGGATTTACAAAACCCAGATGTATTACCTACATCAAAATGAATTTTTAAATTTTAGCAGCCCCGTCTAAATAATATTCATAACCATTTAATTAACTTTTGTGTTCTACCTGCAGGCCACCTCAACCAAATTAGTCTGCTGATGAAGTTGCTCTCCCTGCCAGTAGTCCAGGATGGTGGATAAAAAGAATTGCTCTAAGAATCTTGATGGGGAGGTGTCGCATGACCAGAAGAACTTGGAAGAGTGTTGGATAAAGTAAAGTAAGTTACTTTTGTCTTCAATGTTTGTATGGGGAGAGAGGGTCTTATTTGTACATGGGGTCCATTAGAACAACTAATATTTCTCTATGTTCAATTCAATTTAAAAATCTGAAGAAATATCAATAAGTTGTTGTAATAGTACCATCTTTTGCCTGCATTTTCAGACCAGTAGGCCTATTTGAACCCTTTGATTTTAAAATTTGCTGGCTTTGGAGGATGAAAAGTAAAATTTCTTTGTGGGAAAATAAAATCAAAAGTTTTTAAAGTAGAAATTTTGCCTTGAGTCCAGTTAATCAATCCAGTTAAGTCCAAAAAAGTTTTGTTTCCCAATTTCAATTACAAATGTTGAACACAAAAAGTTGGAGTATTTTTGAATAGTTCAAAAATCCCTTCTAATTCCTTTTCTTGATTTTGAACGCACTTTAAATATATAGTATTATAATTTGTTTTAATATAATGAATTATTTTTGGTATTAAATTTATTAGTATTCAAAGCTTTTAGAATTTCCCCAATTTTAACTTAGGGGACATCCATAAATTCCGTGAGGTCAAAAAGGGGAGGGAGGGGTTTGGAAAAATCTCACCAAGGGGGGAGGGGGGTCGATAAAAATCTCATGTCAACTTTTTAAGTTAGAAATTAAATGATTTTTTTAAGTATGAGAAAGGAATAATACCCACAAATAAGATACTGTGATGATTTTTAGGCGGAATAATGTCCTTTTCCCCCACATCATTAATAATGGAAAAGAAAGTTTTAGGTGCTGTGAAGCACAAAATGCAAATGAATAGGATAGAAAATTATTTTTAAAGGTTGTAGGTAAATCTCATGTGGGGGGAGGGGGGGGTTCAGCAAAATCTCACCAAGGGGGAGGGGGGGTCCAGATTTTGGAAAAAACACCTCACATAATTTATGGATGTCCCCTTATATGATTGAATTTGGATTCATTAAAAAAAATGGTTTTACTTTATATTCTTTAATATTAGTCAGGTTTTTATGTATTTATTTAAAAGTCCTTTCAAAATAAAACCTAGATAATAATTAACCTAACAATAAACCCTGCCTTTTAAGTCCAGTTGAAAGTTTAATAGTTGTTTTGAGATGGCACATCAAAAACTACTCCTTCTTGGACAACAGACAGGTTTATTCAATCACAAAACAACTTAGATCAAGTAATGGGTATTTTTTACAATCCACATTTCTCGGTGTGGCAAGTTACACACAGCCTCGGAATCAGAATGACAGTTCGAGGTGATCAGTTCACATCATTTCCCAACGCGGAGGTGGCGTTTCCAACAATAGTATTAATGTAAAATTTTAAACTAAGTAGAGCTAACTGTTGAAAACTAATAGCTAGCTTTATAGTTTGTGATTTGAAAAGCATGGTTAGAACAAAGCAGAAAAAAGATAGAAAGGAAAATTCTTATAAAACATCTTTTACCTATTTACCATGATATCCACCCATTTCAAGAGATGGGTATTCACCACCCATTCCACCCATTCAAGAGTTCACCCATTCATGATATTCCACCCATTTCAAGAGTTGCTAACTAGCTCACTTTCCTTAAAAAGTGAACAAAAATAAGTTTCTTTTAATTTATTTGAATTGATTTTAATAATGTCCAATATATTCATTATGAGTTTTCCCCTTGGAGTACTTGAAGTTTTTTCCCTCATCAAAAACTTAATCTGCACTAAATATTCGTTAAAATTTTTTAACTGCAAAAAAACTCCTAAATTTTAAGAAAAAAATCATAAAAGTGCTCAAATGATAACTGAAAATGTAATCTTTGGACATTGTTAAATGCCCCCCCCAAAGAAAAAGCTCATAAAAACTCGGTATAATTGAAAAGTGTGTATTACATCATATTGTATGTACAAGTAATTTGTAAGATAGGTTACACTAGGTTGGGTTGGGACTTTTAATATGTGTTTTCATTAATTATTTATAGTAATTTTTTGTTATTTCATGTTCTGTTTCTATTTCAGATCAAATGAGAAAATGTCTGATGAAAGAAGAAAGGACTTGCCAAAGAAGAAAAAAAATTGTTCTAGATTTTTGTTGAATGCTGAAGCTCTAAATAAATATTTTTAAATGTTAAAATTTATTTTTTTACATGAGAAAATAAAATTAATTTTATAAATTACTGTTTTAAGTTATTATGTTACAAATGTCTGCATAACAATGCTAAAATAGTAAAAAATAAGAACAGCTGCAGGTAAAAATTATGATAAATTATGTACGACTTAATTTAGAAAAGTAATGTTATAGGCTGTAAAAAAATAAAATGCAAGTAGAGCAAATATTTTCTAGCAACACTAGCTGAATTTTGTGTGCTAGGGTAGCAAATGTCCATTTTTAAACTAACTTTAAAATGCATCTTACTTTATATTTACTTTTTTTTGGCCTGATTTCTTTTCTCGACATAAACCTAACGTGTCTAATTTTATGTAGGGATTTTTGAACATCTTGAATAGTTTCGAAAAGTAAATTCTTTTGAAATTGTTCCCTTTGAAAATTTCAGAAAAGTTTTGATTGCTCTGAAAGTTTATATGTATTAAAATTTAGGATGTCGTGTGTATGTGGAGGAATGAAATTTTTTAAGCCAAAAAAATAGATATTGAGGAAGGAGATTCATTTTAGAGTATTTCCTCCTCAATATTTACCTTTCAAAAGTGATGGTTTTGACTGTTGCTAGGCCAGCAACACATGCTGGATTTTGTATGCTAGAATAGCATGAATTTCCAGCAAGTGTTGGTCGTAATTGTTGCTGGGCAAGCAACATGTTCTAGCAACGCATGCTGGATTTTGTAAGCTGGAATAGCACAAATTTCCAGCAAGTGGTGGTTGTAATTGATGCTAGGCAAGCAAGATGTTCTAGCAACGCATGCTGGATTTTGTATGCTAGGATAGCATTAAATTCCAGCAAGTGGTGCTCGTAATTGTTGCTAGGCCAGCTACATGTTCTAGCAATGCATGCTGGATTTTGTATGCTAGGATAGCATTAAATTCCAGCAAGTGGTGCTCGTAATTGTTGCTAGGCCAGCTACACGTTCTAGCAATGCATGCTGGATTTTGTATGCTAGAGTAGCAAAAAATTCCAGCAAGAGGTGCTCGTAATTGTTGCTAGGACAGCAACATGTTCTAGCTACGCATGCTGGATTTTGTATGCTAGAATAGCACAAAATTCCAGCAAGTGGTGGTCGTAATCTTTGCTAGGCCAGCAACATTTTCTAGCAACACATGCTGGATTTTTGTTTGCTGGCGAGCATAAAAAGTGGGTCATAACAACACTTGGGTTGCTAGTGACTTATGCTGGAACAAGCAAACATTTATGCTGGTTTTTTGCTAGTTTTCTAGCATGAATCTAGCATGCAATGCTTGTCCAGCAAACGATTTCCAGCATAAATTTTGACCTGGGTTGATTCTAAGTCGTCTAGATGTACCCTACCCCTCTTAGAAGTTATGAAACATTTATCTGAAACATCCTGTATATAGACACTTGCGGATCCAGGGGGGCTAGGTGGCTTTAGCCCCCCCCCAATGAAAAGTTTTACACTATACAATACGGCATTTTATGGACTAAAATGCCAAAATAAGTTAAAACCTTGTTATTTTAAGGTCAAATTTTCAAAAATTTTTTTGGGGGAGACCACCAGACCCCCTGATACTTGTACCTCTATTATTAAAACTTTATTTTAAATTAAGTTCGGCAAAACGCAAACATTCTAACAAAAATCAATATCCTAAATTCGGATGAGGAGTACCAAAACAAGTTGAAAATTGCGTTTTTTTACTGAAATTTTCAAACATTTTCAGATGGAGGAACCCCAGACCCCCCTTTTAGTAGTTGGAGCAGGATAAGTCACTACTCTTTCCAAATTATGATCATCAAGTAGATTCAATTGGATTATGAAAATTCTTAGCCCCCCCAAAAAAACAAATCCTGGATCCGTCCCTGTATATAGACACCAAAAAAGTGCACTTGTTGTAAAAGACGATCACCGTACCGTGAGTGTTTCGCCTATTCATCACTTTTCAAACTCAAAACCAAAGCTTATTTTGGTCGAATAACTCATATTCTCAGAGGCCACCTCAATCTTCAGGGCTGAATCGCTCACCGATTACCACTTGCTTCAACTAACTTTTAACTAATTCCACGAGAGCAAAGTTCTTGAAGAGGAAAGCGGAGTGAAGTTGAGCGGTCTGATTTAATTAGCAGCAAATTCATTAGCGGGCGAGTTCTGAAAAGAGGAAAAATTCGTTCCGTTTGTTTCGGGTCTAATTCAAATACCGTCGGGGTTCGAGAGTAAACTAATACTATGGAAGCGAGCAGCACAAACATTCAAGATCCGTCCCATTTTTGTCGTGTATGGTCACATTTAATTTACTTCTAGTTGCAGTTACGTAAATTTGACACATTTGGTATGAGCTGTGGTGTTATAGAGAAAGCAATATTGAATAAAGTTTTTCTAAATCGCCAAAAATATTTGGCAATCAGCGGCGTATAATAAGCCCCCCTAGAAATTCAGACTAAGTGTACCAAAACGAGTTAAAACCCTTCAAATATCCAAACATTTTTTGGGGGGAGGACGCTCAAACTCCTTCTGTACTTGGAACTCTGTTATTCACAAAAGGTTTTACAGGTTTAATTTATCAAGTTGCAAAAATCCTACTAATAAATCCATTAAAAGCTGCATAGTCCACATTAAATATTCATGGAAGGAGGTTTAGGGGAATTTTCGGGTTCTCTCTCACAGTTGCAAGTATCGAGCTGGGGGTCTGACACCCCTATAGCACAGCTCGTACCCTATATGTCAAGCTTGCGTAACTGCAACTCGTCGCCTTAGAATCAAAAACTACTATCTCCGTTCGGCAAACTTCGGGGATCCCGATCCTTGGCTACTTAAAATCAGACGCCAATTCAAACCACTACCCATAAAAAATCCACCAATTAAATACCACTTTTTCAAAAAATAATAATAATTACTTCAGATCGTTGCAGGCGCTCATTTGATTGGTTTGGCACTTAGCCAGCTCGATGATGTCACGCTTACGAACCAATGAAATGAGCTTTCTCGCTTGCAATTCCGAATATTTCCGAATCAGACCAGAAGGCAGTATTATTTGATTTTATGATGAAGAAAATATTGCCCCTGATATGGCAACCTGCTTACGATATCAGACCGCCAAGATTAACATTGAATCTAACTCGTTTCGCAGCAGCCAATGAAATAATTGGAACTCTTTTTTCGTTATAAAAGAAAAACTAATCATGGTAGAAGTACAATATTTTAAACACATATACAATTATTTTTTACTAAAATATTGTCGTTTCGTTTTTTAAAAAATTCGAATTAGTTTTAGAATTATTAAGATTCAAAGTTTCAATATTTTCCCTTTCTAGGACTGAAGTGAATTAACAATGGATAGCAGCAACCCTTTAACAACGCCAAAACCGCCAACAAAACGAGTAGAATGAACAACTACTGTGAATGAAGCTGCGTGAATTTTCAGAGATAGTAGTTTTTGATTCTAAGGCGACGAGAAGTAAACTAAATTGGGCTATAAATAAACAAAATTGGATGAATCTTGAACACTTGTGCTTTGCTTAGTAATGACTTAATTTGTTAGTGGATATTTTAATCCCTCCTGAAATAAATTTCTATACAGGGTGTTTCAGATTAAGTGTTCCATAACTTCTAGGAGAGGTAGGGCACCTAGACGATCACCTAGAAAGGGGTTGGAATCACAGTAGAAATTGACACGTAACCTTTTAAAATAGGATTAAAACCAGCTATATCGTTCGATTCCGGCATTTGTTACATAAAAACCAATTTAGCAGCTGAAAATTCAGCTCTTTAATTGGTTTTACGAAATAAATACCTGAATCGAGGGTTTTAATTTGATCTTAAAAGGTTAAGTGTCAATTTCCAAATGGAATTTTACAGCTTTCCATGCCTGCTTATAAAAACCCCTAACTCATTAGGGGTGCATTTCCGACCCCCCATTTCTAGGTGATTCTGAGTCGTCTATGTGTGTCCTACCCGTCTTAGAGTCACACGGTGAACTTCTGTCACCGTAACTGTTTTGTCACAATTGTTCTGGCCATGAGTGAAAGGTAAGGACCGCACATGGTGCGACGCGACACATTCATGACAATTCTGTCCGTGGCTAACAAGATAGGGCCTAGGCGAAAGGATTTATCTGCCTTAAGGCATATAGATTCTATGGCCATGCGCACAATGCTGTAATTTTGGAAAATGTCACGTTCTCGTTTGCCCACTCACTTTTTCTCAGTGACAGCGACGTGACAATGATGCCTACTGTCATGGTGACAAAAGTTGTTCGTGTGCGCCTACCCTTAGAAGTTATGAAACACTTATCTTAAACACTCTGTACACGTCACAGTTGTTAATCATTTGAATCCAGGGGGAAATTTTCAGTCTTCTTGGCGAGGCATGGTATTTAAAGGATAGTTTTAAAATCTACAAATGGTGACAAGTATATAGAGATAGTTTAATTGGGTTCTTACTCATGCCGTCAACAGTGGCGCTGAATCCGAAAACGTTTAAAATCCCATTGACTGTTCTATAACTGTACCGCTGAATTTAACGGCTGCTGAACGGTCGACGGTATAATACGTCGACCTTTACCTTAATGGTAAAATAAAAAAAATTAGAGGGTCGCTAAATATCCTCGAAGAAATTTGAAAGAATCACTGTTAAATAGTGGGTTTTTTTAACAAGTTTTCTTCACAAACTAGTCTTCCAACTGTCTTCTTCCAACCGTTTCTTCACCAACTAACTTCTAACTGTCCGGTTCATGGTTGGATAGGAGCAAAGCTAAAGCAAATGTATATAGCATTGCAGAATTATAAAAATCTAGAAACCTTAATGACAGGGGTTCAGGTGGTCTCCAGAAAATGTTTCGAAAATATCACCTTAAAAACTTATTTCTACACATTTTTGAAATATATCAAAACAGGATTCTGAGAGGAGTAATTGTTCCCCTAAAATTAAATAACGTCACTAATCGGTCAACTAAGATTGAATCGTTGGATTATTTCATACAATATACACTTGTGAGTCAAAATTACACAACTGGTTTGTTCAATAACTAAATCCCTAACATTGATTCCGCTCTATAAACATTGAAAGGATAACCGTATAGGTTTATACAGATTGAAATATGTAAGAATCACTTTATTGACATAATTTCTTCTGGACTCTATTTTTTTATCTAGCATTTTAAAGTGGTAAACAATTTCAATGAACTACTAATAAATCAAAAGCAATAAATAAGATATACACACTCGTTCATTTATTAACAATTTCAAACAATTCCTGTAAATTACTGCTTAAAACATACAAATTTGTATTGGTCCATAACGTGCAGGTGGTTTTTAAATATTCAACATTAAAAAGCATGGGATGTATTTTACAACAGTTTAAGTACCTAATTACTTTGATTTGAAAGTGTCTAATAGCAGTAAAAAATCGTTTACCTCTAAGTTAAAGTCAAGGATTTTTTGACAAGTTTCCTGGCAACTCATAGCAAACAGATCAAAACTATGTACATGGTAATTGAACAAAAGAAACACATAACGACTAAAATACGTTGGTATACTTGATCTGTAAGATATGTCCCTACAAACTGAAGAACACGTATCCATGTTACTATACGTTCTGCGGAATCTTCTCTTTTGCCCATCGATAAACTCCTCCAGGTGGTCTTGAACCTTTCTCAACTTGTTATACCTCAGCAGCAGATTTTTTTGCGTCTGTCTCGGCAAGCTAGGAAACGCCATTTCCAAACGTTTCCCGCAATCGTTTTGCAGCAAACGCTTGTTAAACTCGAAAGCGGCTCTCAATCCACCACTGATGTTAATCATCACCAACCGTCTGAAATCTTTCAAGATTTCGGAGTTAGTTCTCAGTAAGGGCAAATAGTAAAGCGGGGTGCTGCTGTGGTCTTCACAGTCCGAATTGGGATCGTGGACTACCGCCAACAAACCCCGATCCAAGTCCTTCAGGGAGGGAACTGACGGTTCCTCGTCGAGAACTCGGTGAGAAAATTTGTAGGGTGGCACGAAGTTCCCGTTCTTCTGTTTGAAAAGAGACAACTTCCTCTTTATTTGAATTGTCGCAGCTTTGAGATCATCCACGGTTATTGGTTGAGATAGTTCTGCCTCTTCAGCGAAGCTCAGCAAGTGGTGGCTGTTTTCCCGCCGATTGTTTTCTATAAGGTCCATAATGGATTCATTTCGCTCGTAGACGCACACGTAGCCGTTGTGGTAGAACTCATCTTCGAGTGGATTATTTAACATGATCACAAATATAATTCTTTCATTAATAAAACTCTGGGCCTTAACGCTAATAATGCACGAATAACAAACACTGGAGATCCATTCAATAAAAGAAAACTGCCAAAAACAGTAATTTTTTACTAGCTGGGTTGAGTTGACATTTTATTGAGCCCACAGAGAAAAATCCTAACAGTTGGTCCAAAAAGCTATTTTCAAATGCCATCGTATGATAGAGGACAGCACTGCAAATGCCTATGATTGACAGATGCGTAGGCGGTACAATTTGGAGATCATAGCTGTGATTGGCTAAGATGTGTTCATTCAATCTGTCACTCTCGAAGGGCTAATAGATGATTCGAAGATTATAATTCTATTTCTCCGCCTCTCGTGACGTCACAATGGAGGCGTGAGTTTGATGCAATCCTAGCACCAACAGGCACTTACTACCTTCGAGATAGGATAAGGCCACCGCACGGAGCTATATCGTCACTGCGGTCCAGGCGCGGGTCCACGGGGGTGGCACCAAGACCCTCTATATACATGGCCATCCAACTCCGGGTGATGACGTCAGACGTGGGTGAAAATTGCCATGTTAAGTCTATGGAGTGACGTCAAAGATGAGTGAAAGTTATGACGCTGCACGGCCGAGTTGGGAGGCCTTTATATAGAAGGTCTTGGTGGCACTCTGGCCCTCTCCCTTGGAGACCCAAAAAGGTTCTCAGAATTAGTAAAAACACAACTTTTACAGGTCTAATTTCAAAAAAATTTCTGGGGGAGGACCCCCATAGTATCAAAATGGAATCTTCAGTGTTAATTTTTAGGAAATTCCCAAAATTTTGACATTTCGGTTAAAAAAGTAAAATAGTGTTGAAAAGACTAGACTTAGACTCAAAACGTTTCTAAAAATAAGTTAAAACCCTACTTTTACACGTCAAATTTAAATTTTCTGTGGGGGAGGATCCCCACACCCCCAATGGTAACACAAGAGGATCTTGTCTGGAAAAGTGCCCCCGCCCCTTGTAGCCGTGCTGGATCTGCGTCTGCTACGAGACCGATGAATGGATTCTCATTGGATAGCTCCAACTACATAAACCACTATTGTTCTGAATTTCAATGCTTATCGGCTCGATCGGTCTCTTACCGATGACTCATACACTTCGTGCACAGGCTTTGTTTTTCTGGAAGGAAGCGCAACAGAGCCTCTACCCCTATCACAAGGTATCTATGCTATGCATCACATACTTATTCGATTTCCATTACCGCCTATGGCTATGGACTCTCCACCCGTAATATACCGATTCCACTTGGTAAAATTTAAATGAGAGCTCTGATTGATTTGTCAGATTGTCGTTCCTTATTTGGGGCTACCGATCCTTCTGATTGGTCCTTTACTGGAGATGAAAATTTTTGGAAAGTGGAATTGAGAAATTCGCTGTTTACATGAGCTTAGTGGAACTGCTAATAAAACAGGAGTCCTACATAAATTTCGTAGAGCATTTTTAAGTGAGAAAGAGCTCTAAAATATTTGACAGAGGCTAAAATGTATAACCTAAGAAAGTGATATTAACTAATACCAGACCTGCCAACTTAAAAAAACAGGAGACATTTTTATCGACATAATGTTAATAACTGCACTTATAGCCATTTTTATATTTGATATTAATGAAAATAAGGATTTGTCAATCAATATAAAAGGATTTTTAAAATACAGGCAATACTAACATGTTTAACAAAAAACAAACATTTACTAAAATTAAGTTCAAATAAGTACCATGCTTTAAAATAACACTTGGTTACAATAGCTATTTACTTTTAAAAAGTAACAGTTTATCACTTATTTTTTAAGGGAAAGATTTTTTACACAACCAAGATTTTTTTTAGATAGAAGTGATTATGATGGTGTTTTTTTAAGGTTGACCAGGAGCAGAGGAAAAACCAGGAGAAAACATCAAAAAAGCAGGAGGCAGGAGTTTTAACAAAAAAGCAGGAGAGTTGACAGGTCTAATAGTACTAAACTTTAGGATACTACTTTAAATGCCACTGATATCACAACTTTTCTGGGTAACCTTTTATAGAAGTGTCGTAGCACTTTCTTGGACCACTCTGTAGTCCACTGTGCAGTGGTTTGGAACCATTGGTTTAGTCCATTTGCTCAGAGAAGTCCAATATGGCTTTAGGAACTTAAACTTGTAAGTGTACTGTCCAATGGAAAAATATTAGTGCAAAAAATCATGATTAATTTGGTTTTATTTAATGAAAATATATAAATACAGATATTATATTACACTATTTTAAATATGAATGATCAGATATATACAAAACCTATGAAAAATATAGTAAAATAAATGAAATTTCTAATAAAGCTTTATAATTTTTAAATATTTGTTTACACATTTGCTACACTAATTCAAGATTTCTCTTACAGAAGGCATCATTATCAACCCTTTTTATCTATTTATTTAGGTTCACCCAATTCAAAAATAGTTTATATGTAACTGGTTTGAAATATAATAATAAAAACCCCTAACATGGGTAAAACATGGGGAAGCAGTTAATTTTATAAAATTATAAAGATATACAGGGTGTCCAATAAATAGTGGGTCACACTTCTAGGGGGGATAGTAGACACCTAGACGAGTCAGAATCACATAGGAATCGGGGGTCCCAGACCAAATCCCAGGGAGTTAAAAATGGAGCGACACCCCAAAAAAAGTATTGAAAAATTCCATTTGTAGAAGAACTGCTATTGGTAAAAATTTAATTATGGTCTCAAAAATTGTGATTTAATATGATCTTTAAAATTATCGCAAAAGTCTTCACCTTAAAAATTTTTTTATTATGAAAAAAGTTAAAAAACCACAAAAAAATGTGAAAATTCTGCCCAAACCTCATTTTGTATTTCGAAATCCTTTCTTTTGATTTTATAATCTGAAAGATCATAGTTGTAAACCCTTAAGTCCAAAGTGTCACGTAAAAACCATCAATATTCAATGCTTGAGATCCTGTTAAAGCACGGTATAAGTCCGTTTTTTTCGTCCGCAGACTGTCGTTTTGGAAACGGCTATAGGAAACCAGTTTCCGCACGCAAAAAACGAACTTTAACAGGATCTCAAGCATTTAATATTGATGATTTTTACGTGAAACTTTGGACTTAAGGGTTTACAACTATGATCTTTCAGATTATAAAATCAAAAGAGATTATTTCGAAATAGAAAATTAGGTTTGGGCAGAATTTTCACGTTTTTTTGTGGTTTTTTAATTTTTTCAATAATGAAAAAAATTTTAAGGTGAAGACTTTTGAGATAATTTTAAAGATCATATTAAACCACAATTTTTGAGACCATAATTAAATTCCTACCAATAGCAGTTCTTCTACAAATTGAATTTTTCAATAATTTTTTTGGGGTGTCGCTCCATTTTTAACTCCCTGGGATTTGGTCTGGGACCCCCGATTCCTATGTGATTCTGACTCGTCTAGGTGTCTTCTATCCCCCCTAGAAGTGTGACCCATTATTTATGGGACACCCTGTATAAATCTATAACATCTTTTTAAAAATTAAACTACATATAGCCCAGTGGCGGCTCGTCCATAGGAGCACAGGAGCACGTGAACACCCAGTGAAAAAGTAGAAATAAACCCAAATATAAAGATGCAAAAATATCAAAAGAAAACAATACATAAATCATTCTCAATTTCTGTTTCATACTCAGAATCAAGTTTCTACCCCCCTTTCACCTGTCAGCAAAAAAATTATATCCGGAAACGCGAAAGTTTTGTGTTTATCAAATAAAGAGAATACTACTCTTATTTTTCTTTCCTTATTAGCACGTGTGAGCGAGGAAACTGAATGAGTCGGAAGAAACCTTGACTTTTCGCCGGAGAACATTTGGGCTTACGGCAACACATTGGAGATCCCCGTGCGCACAGATTTTGTGTGCCGAGGCCTACGGTTTTGAGGTTAAGCTTGCTTTTTTGTGGTCTAGATTTTTTCCCGGATTGGAAAAAAGATAAGAACCTTTTGAAAGTATCATTAAACTTTTCACGTCAGCTAATTTGTAATAGTTAATTCTTTTGTTATTGGTTATTTTTTTAAAGTGACGTTGGAGTAAAATTACAGATCTTGAAAATTACACATCACCTGTATTTTTCACAATCAATTGTTTGATTAAGCATATATAACAAGCACTATGAGTAGATAGACCCAGTGTTCATGTCATGCTCCCAATTAAAAAAATTATGATTAGGTATTATGTATGATTTTAATGAAAGTGTCAAAAATTTGTTTGCTTCAAAAAAGGCTAGATGAGTGGACATCCTGCATAAAAGTTGTTTTTGAGGTATTATGTTATAGGTTAGGGGTATTATAAAAAATAAAGGCCTTCTTTATCATAAGTTTTGCTTATTTCCATTATACGTATATTTAAAAAAATAAAAATGCATGCAGTGAAAAATTTAGGAAACTTAAAATAACTCCCCTGAAATAAATAAATTTTTTCTAAAACAAGTTTTCTTTATACTAAAACAAGTTTTATGTATTCGTCCAACATCCCTTCTCTTTCTTGATCTTGGGTAAATTTAATTCATACAAAGGGTGTGAACACCCTGTTAATAAACTCACGAGCCGCCACTGATATAGCCTTTACACCTAATTTAATAATAACAAAATTCAATAAATATATATAATAACCTCTAACTTTACAATTTCTATCACTTACAAAATGAATTTTTTAGGTCCATTGCACAATTCCCTCTTTAAAAAATTTTACAAATTTGGTACAAGTTTGGAAAAAATAGTTTTTTCTGTATGCTGTGTTTCAATCTCAGCCATGATATCAGACACCAACTGAAAAGAAAATAAGAATATGAAGTTAAAGAAGCAGTATCATAAAAACATACATGCCCAATTAAATCCTTTTAAGTAACAGTAACATACAAGTACTAAATGGAAAAATATAAATAAATAGAATAGCTTTTATTATGAAAAAAAAATTGCATCCCTTCATGGAAGAGTTGGTAAACTAACTGTTCTAGTTATTATTTATTAGTTAGTTAGTTAATATTTAACTCGTCTCATTTATTGAAAGACTTATGATATATTGTAATTATATTTTGGTTAAAAGGAAATTTATAGCACAACCAAAAAGTGACACGCCTAAATTTTCCCCCTCAAATAGTGGCACTCTTTCAAAAAAGGTTTTGGCCACCCCTGGTCTACTGTATCAAAAAAAGGTCAGCACTAAAATCTGAAATTACACCCGTATTAGACCTAATAAAATAACATACATATGCTATAGAGCAGAGGTTCTCAAACTGTGCTCCGCGGAGCCCTTAGGGCTCCGCCAAGCATTTCAAGGGGCTTCGCGAAGAAATTTGAAATAAAAGTGTTGATAATTTCTAATTTGCGTTGCTCTGAAATGTTATATAAATAACTTTCTGTTAGGTGTTTCTTGTTAAGAACTAACTTTTGCTCCTTCCTACCCAAGTTTTTATAGCTCTAAAATCATCCTTAAATTTAAGTGGATTTGGTGTGGAGCCTCCAATGAAGTGAGCTCTGTTGATTATAGTTTTTTTTTCTGGTTTTTGTCTTTTTCAGGTCTTTTTTTAATTATCAAAACAAGTTAAAACCCTGTTTTTAGGGTCAAGTTTCCAAAACTTTTCTAGAACCCCCGGGATGGGACGATTGGGCTGCTGGCCCGTTTTGGCACCAAATTTTTCTTCTTCTAATTTTTAGAAGAATTATGAAAGTTATATTTACTTTCATTTTATTTCTGCCGCTGAAACGGCCGCGCCGGAATGGCCCCGCGCCATATAGTATTAGCACATCGAGGAACCCTGATCCCCCACTTCTCAAATTTATTACTCAGCACCCTTTTTTTTATTAAGCTCAGCAAAATCATAATCCTACTTAAAAATGTATGTCCAAAATTAGGAGTAGATGTACCGAAACAAAGTGAAAACCTGTTTTTAGTACAGTCAAATTTCCACCCCCTTCCTTTATAGCATTTGGAACTTAATTACTCAAAACGTTTCTTATATTGAGTTCTTTAAGATGCAAATTCTACCAAAAAAAATTTATAAAAAGCTACATTGATCCTATGGCATGGGAGGGGATAAGGAATGATTTTGGGCTCGTGTGTAAATAAATTTCTCTATGTATACCTCTGACGTGTGGTCTAGCAGCCCCCCCCCAAAACAGCTCTCGATTTCAAAAGATAAAGAAGTAACTTTTAGGAAAACAAAATTTACAGATGTACAGATTTCTGTATGAATCTTTTGTTCATGCATCTCAGGCATTAAAAAGTGGTGGCTTTAATATTCAGAAATTTAAAACAAAGATTTACATTGTATCCAATGGTAAAATATAATTGGTTAAAGAATATTCCATATATCCAGGGGTGTATATAGGAGGGGCGAGGGGGCCCTGCCTCCCCCGGAAATTCCGACTACCTATAACTAAACAAGTTAAAACCATGTTATTTAGGGTCAGATTTCCGAAATTCTTCTGGGGGAGGACCCCCATAACCCACTATTGTTGTCAATTTTTATAATAAGTTCGTTAAAATTAAAATCCTACCTAAAAATGAATTTCCAAAATTTGGACAATGATGTAAAACGAGTTAAAAAACTAATTTTAAGGATCACATTTCACAAAACCTTCTGGGGAGGAAGGACCCCCAGACCCTTCTATTTTCTATTGTACTTGGATCTTTTTTGTCACAATTTTTCTTACAAATAAATTATCTTAGATGCAAATTACACCTAAAAATGTTTTTAAAAGCTACGTTAAACTGTTAAATATGCATGGGAGGGGCTGATGAATAATTTTGGACCCCTCCGAAATAAAATTCTATATACACTACTGCATTTATGCTTTTATTTCTAGAAGCAATGGGTTTTATGTAATTTGCTTTTTATACCTTGGAAAAATTTATTTCGGAAAAGGGCTCCCCGAAGAATTTGTCTCTTGAAAAGGGCTCCGCGACATAAAAAGTTTGGGAACCCCTGCTATAGAGTAACATAAATATTGAAAGCATACTTCAGAAAGTAAAATTTCAAGGAAAAGGTTGATGAGATTTTAAAAGAAATACCAACCAGGAAAATTAGGATGTTACAAATGTCAAAGCAAGAGCTGTAAGTATGAAGTTCGAGTTTTATTTGAATTTGTTTACCTGTCTGGCATCATTTTTTCCAACATCTCCTCTGACTAGTATTAGAGACATTAGCTGTTCAAGGGTGGCATCAGGATAATGCCGAATAACACCCTTTAGAAAGATATAAGTGCACAAATCAATGATGAATAATAAAAAAACTAAATGTCTACATTTCTTTTCAATTCAGTTTTAAATAAATTATTAGTTACTAGCAAAGATAAAGATGTTTGAAATAAGGGTTTTAGAATATACTTTTATTTTAAACGCTAAGTTGTTGTTATTGTGTCCCTCGGAGGAATAAACAAAATAAAAAGTATAATGAAGGGCTAGGATATTTGAATAACCTTTGTTCAAATGAAAGCAATTACGATTTCAGTAAGATATTGGAAACTCACCGAAATTTCTAGAGACAACATGCTAATGTCTTTCAATTTTAAGACTTCTGCAACTAGTGGTATAGCTTCAAATGGAGAAGTTTTCTAGGGAATACAAACAATTTTTGACACCTAGATGTAAATATTTTAATAGTATTAACATACTTTTTAGTCATTCTTAAAACATACTCACATGTATAGTAGGTCCACATTTCAAAACAATATTTTCCAGGGATACCTTGCCGTCATAGTAAGATCTTTTCTTTAAAATTGAATTTAGCTAAGAGAAAAGTAAAGATTATATTATAAGCATGAAGCTTATTAACAAAAATTCTTGGTTTTGTTTAAGAAATATGGATTTTACTAATTAAATATTAGAAACTAGGGGGCTGCCGCCCCCTGCTCGCTATCGCTCGCCAACCCCCGCGCGAACTGCTTCGCAGTTCGCAGAGGATCGCTTCGCGATCCTGGGCTCGCTTCGCTCGCTCGCCATACGCTGGTACAGCCTAGCTGAGATTCATTACCAACTTAATTTATTGGTGAAAATAGAGTTTCATAAATAGTAATATGCAGCAGGGAAACATTAAGGCAGCATTAAAACATTTATAAGCAGTATAATATATCAGATACTATTAAAATGTATATGTTATACTTAAAAGTTGATATAGGTGCTTTTACTTACCCCATAATTTCATTCCTCCTCTAAAACTTCCTTGTAAACGCAATTGTAAATGCTCCTGCTTGGCGCTACAACCGTCACAGAATGAAAAGATCTCACTCTTGATAGGGCAACATACAGCTGGCCATGACTGAACACTGGCTTTGGTAACATTAAAACATATTTTTTCAAAGGTTTGTCCTTGGGATTTATTAATTGTCATGCAAAATGCCAATCTCAAAGGGAACTGTTTACGTTTGAATTTGAATGGCATGCTGCTGTCTGAAGGAAGGATAGGCAGCCGGGGAATAAAGAATGTCTGATTGTTATCGGAATCAATAGTTTTTGCCTCAATAACATGTCTTTGCAGATTCGTGACAATGAGTCTTGTACCATTGCATAGTCCTTGTAATGGTGCCAAGTTCCTAAGTAGCATTACTATGCATCCAATTTTCAGAGGAAGTTTAGGAGGAGGCATACCCGTAGGAGTTAAAGAATTTAAAAACTCTTCTGGGAAAGTTAGCTGGTCCTGGGGATCATCACTAATTATTGTGTCAATAGATTCGTACACAACCTCATCACCAGGCAGGACACTGAGGACTTGGTTATTAAGTGTCAGGGAGATGTCATTCGTAGCAGTTAAAATAGCTCTATCTTTCAGCTGTTGTGATGTTACGTTTCTAAAATCAATATCTCCATACAGTTGTGCAATAGGATCTTGCAGATCTGGGTAGCATATTTCTGGGAGATTTACAATATTTCCATCCTTGCCATTCCCAACATCCAAAAGCCATTTTGAAAACTCCTTTTCGGTGTCAAGAGCACGCATGTTAATTGAAAGGATCAGTTTCGTGAAATTCGACCAAAGATTGTGCTTTTTAAGGCAGCTTGCTACTGTCAGGGATCTGGAGCCTCGTAAAATCACTGGTAGCACTTGACGAAAATCTCCCCCAAGCAAAATGACTTTTCCACCAAATGGTTTTTCACATTGTGTGATATCACACAACAGTCTACTGACCGACACAAAGGCATGAGCATGCGTCATCGGAGCTTCATCCCAGATTATTAATTTGGTTTTGAGCAACCTTTGTGCCTCTTTACTATTGGGTTTTATGTTGCAAGTAGAAGTTGCATTTAAAAGGATAGGAATTTTGAATATTGAATGTGCTGTTCTGCCCCCACTCAAAAGAGTTGCTGCAATGCCGGTTGAAGCAACGGGCGTTACTATGTCCCCTTTCCCCCGAATAGTATGTAGAATAGTAGTGTAGAGAAAAGTTTTGCCAGTTCCTGCAGGTTAGGGTGTATCGAAAAAAACTTTTTTTCGATTTTGATGATGCCTTAGTGCGGAAAAGTTGTCTAAGGTGACAGAGAGTACCTGTGAATTTTTTCAGAATTTTTGGATAATATCTTTAGGTGCCGCCAAGGCCCAGAAGGTCCCCATGTTAATCCAATGGAGCGCGCAAGCCAAGAAGGCCGAAAATTGGTTTTTCGCCCCTCATTTCTACCCTAATCACACGAAGAATGTCTTCACTCGAGTTATGGACCCTATATGATCTAGGCTATCCGACAAAACTTGAATAATAGCCTAAATCTCTATATTACGTTTCTTTGTATGCTCCAATTTCGGCGAAAATCGCTTATTTCCTCGTTCAAATCAGAGCCCACAATCAACATAATATTGAGATTTAGGCTATTATTCAAGTTTTGTCGGATAGCCTAGATCATATAGGGCCCATAACTCGAGTGAAGACATTCGTCGTGTGATTAGGGTAGAAATGAGGGGCGAAAAACCAATTTACGGCCTTCTTGGCATGCGCGCTCCATTGGATTAACATGGGGACCTTCAGGGCCTTGGCGGCACCTAAAGATATTATCCGAAAATTCTGAAAAAATTCACAGGTACTCTCTGCCACCTTAGACAACTTTTCCGCACTAAGGCATCATCAAAATCGAAAAAAACTTTTTTTCGATACACCCTACTGCAGGTCCATCTAAAAAAAAACACTTGGAGGAATCTTCATCATTTTTGTAAACTGCAGACAATACAGTTTCGAAAACCTCTTTCTGTTCAGAATTGAGTTTTTTCCTGTAAATTTCAGCACTGGCCTGTTCTTTCAAAGCATCGAAGGATGAGAGGCCAGACAGTGGTACGGAAACTGCAGGAAGTTTCACTATTTCTAAACTTAAATTATATGATTTCAGCAATTTATCAATATCAGACAAAGCGTATTGTATGCCCATGCTGCCATTATACATATGAACAAAATCTTCAGAGAGAGCCTCCTGGTGAGTTTCCCAAAGTTGAGGAACATCTTCCACTTCCCCGAAAGCACATATGAGGGCAACCAGCATCCGTAATCGATTAGGGGTCTGTGCTTCTGCAGCTTCTGTCAATGTATCATTCCAATGCTGATCCCCTTCAAGAAGTCCCCTCCTTCTGCATGCTTCTTGAAAAGAGGAACAGAGGATTTCATCGACAGTTAGGATATCCTCAAAACTCGTAGCTCCTTTGCATCTCAGCAATAACATCCGAAGATAGAAACGTTCACTATCCTGAACGCTGACCACAGGCATTCTTCCTATCACCTGCTGTGATCCTCGCTGGCGCCTTTTCCACTTCGTTCCACTTTTTTCAAAAACATAATGATGAGGAATGTCAGGGTAGGTGAAAACATGAGCTGCATCATCGGATTTGTTCAGCTCAAACCATGCTGTCAAGGTTGTACATTTGAGAGCAGCCTGATCTGCAGCTTGTTCTTCCTGTCCTCTCATAAACACTATCTGCTGCTGCAGTGGCAGGTGAACTGCGAGGCGCATGACAGTGTGCGATCTGTCGGACATAGCAAATTCACTTAATCGCCAAATAGCCTCTGGTGCACTTACATAGCGACCATCTAAAAATGATGTAATTTCATCATGGTCAAGACTTAGACCGATGGAAGCAGCATCGTGGCCTTTGTAAACATATTTGTAGAGATATTTTACGCTCTTTACTGACGCACACACCTCTACATTAATATGAGCATTAAACTTTTTACAAAGCCACGGATTGTATGGGACAACCCATCTATTGTCGATATCGTACTTTCCAACCTTGACAGGATCCTTTTTTCTCCTTTGATACAAAGGGTAACCATTTACATTTTCTTCTGTGCTCTCATTAAACTCCTTAGGGAAATTTTTTGAACACTCTCCATCTTTCATGCAGGGGGAATTGGGATTTAAAAGTCCGCATGGACCATGTATCATGCATTTGGTAATTATTTGAAAAAGTCGTTGCTCAGAATTGGAATCAGGCAACTCAGCACAGACAAATTTATCTATATCGTCCTTAGTGCGGATTTTAGACCCATCGTCTAACGTCAACAATAAATGAGCATGTGGTAAACCACGTTTTTGAAATTCTATGACGTATATATAGGCCAAAACTTTACCAAAAAAGTTCCTCTTTAGAATATCGTCCAAGAGTTCCGTTAATTTCATTTTAAAAACACGCACAACAATATCTGGTCTATCTTCAGCTCTTTCCCTCTCCCCTATAGCACCTTTTATTTCTGGCCACTTCGGATTGCATGTAAATGTAACAAATAGGTCAGGTCGACCGAACTTTCTCACAATTGACATAGCGTCTTGGTAATTTTGTTGCATTTGCCGAGGGCTACCTTGAAATGTAGAAGGAAGAATAATAAGCTTTCCAATTTGCTTATTCTCATTTCGAGCTTGAGCTTGTAAGGCATCCAGAAGGCCTTGATAAAGTTCAACACGCAAGTTATTTTGGTTGTGCCTTAAATAATTCAGGCGAGAACCTTCAGTTTTGACGTATACATCCACAATATATTGTTGGAATAATTTCCCACTTGCATGCAACAGGCTGAATTCCTCCCTCACAGCAAGGCGGTACGCATAAAATTGCAGTTGGGTAATATGGGTTCTTCTTGATGTCTGTCTCCCTTCAACATGCTCCAAACTGCTGTGCCATCCCAAATCCCCACTTGGAAAGAGTAACGGGTATGACATGGGATCAGCGCACTGGTTGAGAGGCGAAATGGTTTTACAACCATTGCCAGTTGGATATATAATTATATCACGGTGTGCAGGAGGTTCTCCATCATCCCCTACAAAAATAGCTGCAACCTCAGTACTCGTTGTTGGTGCATTGTACCTCCTCTGATCCAGGTTGCCATCCTCCATAAACACCATCTTCACAGGAATTGCAGGATTATTTTCAACTATTTGGTGCATTTTGCTGTATGAATCTGCAAAAGGATTTACTTGGCGCAGCATATTGTCCAAGCCTTTCATCAGGATTTCAGAACAACCTTCATTCCTCTCCATTCTTCGGTTTGTTGCTTCACTGGAGTCATATATGTACAATTGGCCATATCCAGCTTTATTTTGATTGCTTTCATAAAGCGGTGACACCATATGATAAATTTGGCCATGAATCCGAAAGCAGTATGGCCCAGTTCCTGGAGGGGGCTTTATCTGGGCTCCCATTGAAGCAAAAGCCAGAGAAGAATTGTATTCTCTTATGTGGGACCGATAATTTTTTGACTCGGATGAATTACCGGTCAGAAGATCTTGGAGAAACTTAGGAGCAGGGGACAGTTGAGGCAACTGCACTTTGCCACCATGGCAACATTTGGCATATTTTCTGCTGGAGTTTTCCTCCTTCTTCTAATATAGTGCAAAGCAATGGTCACAGGTTTCAGTCATGGACCCGCAATCATGTTCTGTAAGCACCGCTAAATCGCAAATGCCGATACTGCGCGCTGAACGCCGCAACCTATCCGCCTCTACACGATTGGCACGGCGAAGGCTGGCTTCCTCAGGAGCTTCATTCTCCCTCAAAATTCTACGTCGATTTCGATCGCAATAATATTTCCTTGCTCTTCTTAAATCCATCCTTAGAAAGTTTAAAATCGCTTTTGAATTTACGAAAGTAAACAAAAACAATCGCTTTTGAATTTACGAAAGTAAACAAAACAAACCAACCGTTGCCAACGGGAGAAAACAAATACCGCCCGAATCGGGCGTCACGTAAGGGAATTATATATATAGATTACACAACTTAACAATGATAAAAATATTTCAAATGAAGTCAATCTTTATTAAGTAGTAAAATGCAACTAAATTATCCACTTAAAACATTAATTAGTTAATTTAATTAATCATGAGAGATCTTCAGAAAAAACTTGATTGAGGCAGCCTTACCCGCTTATTAAAAGGAGCCCTCTGAAAAAGTTGCTGCAAAAATTTTCCTTCCTCACACATTTTTTCTGCAGCAGTTTTGCGCTCTTCATAAGTCTTAAAAGCCATTCTCCTGTAATGATTAGACATATTTAACACAATCTTTAAGCAAAAGAAGTTCGAATTTAAGCTGATCATGTTTGGGCAGGCAGTAAGCAAGAGTTGAATGCCTAAAAAAAGTACATACCTCTCTCGTAACACATTAAAATTAACTGCTTTTAATTTTTAAATACAGTACAATGTAAATTAATTAGAATAAAGTTATTGAAGAAATAGCAACGTGTTGATAAATAATAGATTGGAAAACAAATGAAATGGAAGTTATTCTAAACTAAAAATGTAAGAAGTTTCTTTTCTTGTCTGAATAAACCGACAAGAATAAAATCTTAACTATTATTTTCATTAATAAAAGCCTACCTTTGCAAAACAGCCTGAATGTAATTAACAGAAACACAATTCATGACATCACTAATAAGGAGGTTAAAGTTCTCAGGAAGCAAATGAGTGTAATCATTCCCATAATCTTCTAATGTTGCACGAACAGTGTCAACCATTTCATTTCCTGACAAAAACCTGTAAAAATTACACCACAAATATATTATTTGTAGTTGTATAAGTTGTAATAATCTGATAAGAATAGTAACTCTGATATTAAGTAAAATAATTTATTTTATGCAAAGAGAAAAAGCCAACCTTCCTTTTGCAGTAGTGTTCCCTCCTTATTCGCAGTATTTACATTCCAAAATATACTGTGAATAACGAGCCGTGTTTTAAAATGCCCATATATGATAATATAACAGATATAATGGTTAGATTCTATCATTTATTACATAAAACTAATAAAACTGGTTCATTCAAAAAGTAGTTTTAACTGTAAATAATTGTAATAACTGTAAATAATTTGTAGTAAATACCAAAAAGGTTACTAGTAAAACTTGCTTAGTATAGAAGAAGTTAATTTTTCAAAATTGTTTTACATAATAAATACCAGAATTGAACAATTATATCTTTCCTGCCATATATGCAAGTTTCATTGCTAAAAAGTTTTGAGATTGAAATTTGCGAATATGCGGGGGTAATATTGCTCAACCGCGATTATGCGAGGGCCCACTTTACATAAAATAAATTTATTCCAAATAGATAACTTTGAATTATAACAGATATAAAAGCAAAAACCTCATAACATTTGTACTAACATGATTCATACTTGCCAACTTTTGAAAACTTACATCCGTAAACTTTTTGAGTAGCCTTACAAAACTACAACTTGAAGCTTTCCACATTAACAAGCCTGAAAAACATAAACGCGAATTCCTATCTCGGTAAATTTTTTTCACGCATTGCGAACAAAACACGAGAACAAGCAAACATTATGGGTGAGCGCACGTCAGGCCTTGCAAAAAGGCCAAATTTCACTAAAAAAAGGGCTAAAATTCAGAAAATCATAAGGATTGGTATAAGTAGAGGAATCTGGTTTTGAAGTAAAAATATATTATAGAGAAAATTGTTTACATTGCATGTGTTTTCACTGATAGTTAAGTGTACAAAAATGCAATATCTGTAATATTTTTCAATCAATCAGTAAATATTTTACAGACAATCCGTAAAAGTTGGCAAGTATGAGATTTCCGGAAATGTTAATTCTTAAATAAGCAGACTGTTATACTCCATTATCTGTCCCATGAATTATCACCAAGCTTTTTTGGTTGCCAAATATTTAAATGTCACCAAATTGTCTGTTGTCCCCTGTATACAGTTTATCTGTGTGTTTTATTCAGTTGGTTTGTAATTTTTGGTGATATTTCTTTTATTTGGCACTCAAAAGAACTTGGTCATATTTAACGAGATAGATAATGGAATTGTACCACAGACTTACGCAAGTAAATTTCACTTTTCTAAAAACTTCACTTACCAAGTTCTAGTCATAACCTCATTTAGATTGCTATCAAGATCCATAAAGAGCTCTGTACGTAAAAACCCTAACCTAAAACAAGAATTTGGGAATGAATATGATGTGAATGACAAATAAGTTTAAGAAAATGTAAACCTTAGAAGAGAAATTCAAAAAATGTAGGTTTTAAAAACCTATAACATACAGGGATCTAATGAAAAAGATGTGAAATAATAACTGGCAGTTACATATTCAATGAAGAGAATGGTATCAGATGTAGAAAAAACAAATGCATACATACGCTGACATTGTTAGTCTCAAAAAGGCTTCCATGGCTCGACAATATATAATTTCGGCATTCTTGGAAATCCCATCCATATCCTTACAGTACCTTACTCTTAGTTTGTCAGAAAACTCACAAAACTGAAGGCAGTTATTGGCAGAAGCAATCTGAAAACCACCAAATTTTTATTATACGCAGTTTTTATAGTAAAAGATGATTAAAGTGATTGATAACAGTTTAGGTTTGATTAGGAAAGTTTGATTTTAATGTTTTTTAATTTATACTAGATTTAACAGTTTAATGTAACTTGAAAAATAATAAATATGAAAGAATTGAGTATTACCGAAAAGAAGACAAAGTGTATTCTTACCATGTAAGATGTAAAATATTTTACAATGCTCCTATCCTCAAAATGCTTTTTGCTGTACACTTGGATAGCTTCTAAAAATTAAAACAACATTCAGTATTATCTTTTTTTAAACTAATACATTAATGAAAAAAGTTTATATTGGAAATTACTTTTTTAAATTCAATTTTTAAACAAACAGAAATGTAACACACCTTCAAATAAACGGGTAAATTCAAGTAACTCTTCAAAGCTCAAAAACATCATGCTGTTGACTAATTCTTTGTTGACTGTTTGGGCAACTTGTAACTGTAAAAATTAAAATAACTTTTTCTATATTTAATAAAAATTATAAAGCAAAAATGGCAAATTCTTATAATAGCCATAAAAAATTATTCAAAATATTTCTCTTTAAATGATCATACATTACAATTAAAAATGCTATTCAATTTAGTAACTTTCAAATACCCTTCATAAACTTACATGTTGATCTAACATGTTGTAAATTATAAGGGGTAGTTGAGTATGAAAATAGCCACTTTCGTCTTCTTCAGGACCTTCATGCTGATGCCAATCCTTAAAAGAAAATAAGATTTAAAATTTAATACCACTTTAAAAATTTTAAAGACCATTTTTCCCATCAAATATATTAAACTGGAAAGCTAAGCTTTAGTAAAATCTTTGAAAACAGCATTTGAAAATCATATCCGTCATACCTTTTGATCTGTAGATAATGCATTTTTCATCCAATCTCGATAGTTCTTCTTCACATTGTAAAGGTACCTGCAGGAAAAAATGTTTGCTACTTAAATAATGAATCTTCCTAAATTGTGTAATAACAAATTTTATGAAATTGTCTCCCATTCACATTATATATTTTTATGTTTGTGTGGTTTGTTAATTCAAACAAGTTATTAAAATTACAGTTGAACCTTATTTGACATCAACTAACTTTTTAGAATGTGCTTTTAAAATAAAAAGAATATTATCTGTTGTCTTCAGTGCATTAGGTAATTTTGTATTGGAAATGCACACATATAGCTTTTAAAATACATTTTCCCATATGCTTTTTAAACACATTTTTCCCATATGCTTTTTAAACAATCATTTTGATTATAATACATAAAAAATTAAAATTAAGATTTTCAATTTAATGCTATCTTTAAGTCTCTCTGTTGCACTCAATACAGTCATTCTTTTAAGGAATTAAAAACTCTATTGTTAATAAAATTTTGGAATATGAAACTAAAATAATATTTTTATTTACTATAATTAGTTTTAATCACCAGTTTTTCTTTAACTGATATTTAACAATAAATGAAAAACTGATAATATAAATGGATGATGGAAAAAAATCTATACACTCACAAGTACCTTTTCATAATCATCATTATTATATTCATTTAATTAAGAATGATAAATTTTAAAAATGCACTTACTGATTGACAAGACTCTGTATAACACTTTTTTCAAGAAGAGGCGGTAATTTTGTAATATCTATAGTTAAGTCAGGATGCCCAAGCATCTCAGCACTCCTAAAAAGACATGCATCATTACAGAGAAAATTAAAATAAGAAAAAAATCCTTCAAACAGTTAAGATTTTAAGTAAAAGTAATATTTGGATAAAATGTACTTTGAAACTAAATTTTCTTTAATTTAAAAAATGAAATGCATTTACCCATATGCACTGATCCAAGTCAATAAACTGATGTACTCATTATCTTCCAAATTGTTTCCAATTAATTCTAGTAACTAAAAGAAATAACATGAATTTTAAATAAGACATCCAATTGTTGGAAAATAATTTTAAAAGTTCATTAATTAACTATTTTAACAAAACAGACAATTAAGCACTCATGTTTAAAGCTACAATGACACAAGAACCTAAAACCAACATAAATATGATAAGGATTATACTACACATTTTTTATACCAGTGTTTATGGATTTAAAAGGAATCTATTTAAGAAAAAAATTAAGAATATTTCTTACAAGGGAGTATAATCTTTGAGAAAAATAACTGATAACTTACATGACCAGAAAGGCAGTCATGATACATTTTTACATATTCTTCAAAAATTTGATACCTTGGAGGAAAGCAGGGAACACAAGCAGTCTAAAATTAAAACAAATTTTCAAGTTAAATATTATTTTTAAATGAATAAGAAAGGAAACTAATATTATAGTAATTTGAAACAGTATACAAGAGAACCCAAATTCCTTCTACTACCAAGAGAAATTAAACATAAAATATTGAAGAAAGTTAAAGTATCCCACCTTAATAATTATAATTTTTATACACTTCTATAAAAGAAGCTATTTTCATAAATAAATCGGTACATCTTTATTAACTTTGTTTTCAATAGATTTTGAATAATGCAATATTTATTCAAAAATTAACAATTAAATAAGTTTTTAACAGCAAATTGAAAGAAACTATTAATTTGAAAAGCTAATTACTAAATTATAGGATAGAACAATGAGACGAGTCATGAAAACGACCAATGAAATGTCATGAAAAGTCACGAGTCATGAAAAGTCATCAAAACGACGAATGAATGAGTAACCACTTTTTTAATCTTAACTAAATTTAAAGTACCTTTACAACTCTCAAATCTTCAACTATGATCTGCCGAGACATTTCCAAGTGGGTAACCAACCACATTTTATGTCCTGACCGATCTTCAAACTGGTTCCCCTCTATCCTAGAAAACAAATACAAATAACCAATGATAGATTCCATTTCAGAAACTCACAAAGATAAAAAAAAACTGCATCATGAGGCACATCCAATCAGTTTTTTAGAAGCAAATCCATTTGTTTAAAAATACTAAACTTTTAAATTTAGTTTACTTTATCTAGAACTTATATCAGGAGCACTGAAAACCCTTTAATCAAATTATGACTGAAACGCAGGACGAGAATCCCCTAAACGCAACTCACCTTTCTAATACTGATTGCTTCAAAACTTCAAACGCTTTATTTTTCCATTGTTTGGGCCTCCCTATGGGCATGTATCCACTTCTCTTGTACAAGTCCAGAGCGTTGTTGTCTTCGCTTTCTTCACGCTCAATTATCCTGAGGGCGCTCACAATTATCTTGGGTTCTTTGCGAACAGAGTTCAAAGTTCTGCGCAGAATCAACCACAGCTGCTTGCTCAGATCTTCTGACAGTTTCTCGACATCAGAGAAGTAGTGTTTCAGCATCTAAAGGAAGAAAGCCAATGGGTAACATCAATAAGGCAATTAAACACTTTAAAATTTGTAATCAGGATCTTTGAAGTTAAACATTGTTTAAGAACAAAATGAATTATAGGACCATTAAAAAACCTTTATTCGAGTAGTTGGGGAGGAAAAGTTTGTTACAAAACAAAAATGAAATTGAAGGATTTGTTAAAGGAGATGAATACAGAACTAACAATAAATCCATGAGAGCAAATCCAGTAACCTCTTTATAATGGCCCCTAATATAGAAACCTTTATGTTTCAACACCAGTAACAATATTGATTGTTTAATCACAGTGATCATTTATTCATTACAATGTCAATCTTAAAATGACTGCATATTGTTGGTATCAGAATGAGTCGATCTATCAAGGTTCTAGTAGTTCTACTGTATAGAGGTTGTTTATTCTTGTTTTAAGGAACTGGGTCAATTGACTTCAGCAATGATATGATAAAAACGTTCGTTAGTATTTAAATTATATTATGACCATTTTGACCACATTCAATTGTCATCATTTTTTAAAATAAATTTATTAGTATACAGGGATGCCAACCTGAGACAACGCTCATCCGTAATCGCCCCTGTCCGAAAAAAAAATCTGGCGTGACGTGTTGCCGACCAACGCCACACCTTCTGCACATAGAAAAATGACCCTATCTTTTGATTAGTTTTAGAAAAGTCCTGAAAACGCAAATATTTGAGAAAAGAAGGCCTTTATTTCTCCCATGAATCAATCATCCATGCAGATTAGAATATTCCGAATTCCGATTGATTCCATCTTCTTATTGCCCATCTCATCAGTTACTAGCGTTATCGTTTTTATTCGTGAAAAAAATATGTATTGTAAGGATTGATGGCTAAAAAAAGAATTGAGAAGCAAAATTTAATACATTGTCTTTAAAATATAAGTAGCGTAGTTTCCGTAGTTTTTCTAGCTTTATCCGTAGTTGCGGAATTTGGGGCCGAAATGTAGAATGATTCCGCAAAATCTGGAATGGTTGGCATCTCTGAGTATAGAATGTATGGTTCAATATGGAAAGTTAAAGCAATTTTCATACCCAGTTGATACAAAAACCCATATGAATTACCCTAATATCTGACAGGATTGAACAAAAGTGATACATGTTTGTTGATACATACGTTTTGGTCAGTAGGACTCTGATTGGCCAGTTTATGCATCTCATACAAAAGATCATCCCTGGAGTGTTCAAGAATTGCAAGGCTATAGCGATAAAAATGAAACTAAGTTTAAACATCAATTACATAATGCAAGTAATAAATACACTAATCTAGGGGACCTCTTAAGTTTTAAGTCCAAATAAAAATTACTTCACTCCAGGATTTAAGTGAGAGAAAAGGTAGAGAAAAAGTTTTATCCCCAATTGATTAGATATGTCAGTTTTTTTTAGCTGGAAAATTTAATTCATTAAAACTACACAAAAAAACTAAATTCTCAAAAAATTTTACCTATACTTCACAGCAACGTTTCATGAACCCAATACCTCACTATGTGGAAGGAGAAAGTGAGTAAACACAAAGCCTGTTGGGTTGATAGGAGGAATTTCGATAAACGAATTGTGATAAAAATACACTATTTATACATGGGTTTAAAGAAATAACCATATTTTAAAATTGATGTTCTTTGTTTCACTCGAAATTCAGACACCGCGATGGGAACTACTTTGTTAGTGACGAAGTAGGTGTTCAACTTAAGTTGCTGTCTAGTATAGATTAATCAACATAAAAAAACACAATAAAAAATCACATTGTTATTTGAAATATTCAATGAAAAGTTTAAACATTGAACAGAGAAACCAGAAACCACTTGTAATATACCTTTGGTGAGCAGCTAATAATTTCCCTTCATTAATCAATTCCATTGCTTCTTGCACACTTTTTGGAATGTTAAGAATATGCTCAAGGTTTTCTAATGCAGCTGAACACTGAAATAAGAGTAAGAAATAATATTTAAGAGTTTCATCAGATACTGTAAGGCAAAAATTTGATTCCATATGTGAACCCAATAAAATTATAGAATTTCTTCTATAACTAATTCAAAATTCTGCTCCCTGTGTATAATAAGTTTTTAAAACAATTAATTTAAAACATTACATATTCAATTCAATTTACATACTTGACTGTGTTCTTTGCTTTCGATTTTAAGAGGGTACAAACTTTCCACAAGCTCTGGAATCATTCGTAAGCTTTCTTCGATTTCTTGAATACTGAAATATGTTCCACAATATGTTAAAACCTGCTTAATTTCATCATATATATTAGCTAATAACAGGGTAATCAGACAAGTGATTTATTGTTCAGTAAAAGGATTTTTTTTCGAATGGCAGAGCACAACACACACTGACCAAGGTCATTATCCTAACCATGCCGAAATCAGTACTTACTTAACATTACCCAGTGGGCACCTGTGGACCGAAGCCACGGATGTGAAGTACTGTTGCCCACGCCACACACACATTCACTTGCACACTCCTTTTTACAGGGGGAGCACATTCATTCATCACACAGCCCCCTCCAAAATTTTGCCATGTCTCCGAAGGGGAGGGAGTCTCCAGATACCTGGACCTGTGGTAAACTGTGCCATGACTGACCACAGGACTTTTGGACCCACAGATTTAACGAGCACGTACTCGGTGGCTCTTTGATGGTGTCGGGAATTGAACCCGGGACCCTCCGATCCCAAAGCAGATGCCTTAACCACCAGGCTCCCCATGGCCCCGTAAAAGGATCCATTAAACACTTAAATTTCCTTTAACACACTTCTGCTGTTTTTGAAAAAATATCATAATGTGGTTTAGCCAAAAAAAATAACAGAATTTTCAACATTCATACTCTTTGCATATTTCCTTTGCTTCTGCAGAAGCAGCTTCCAGTTGATACAAACCCGTCTGCACACCATCTAACTGTGTTTGCATGGCAGTTTTCAGAACTCCATCAACAGAAGCCTAAAATAAAGAGTTATTAGCTCAAATAAATATCTATGACTCAAATCTGAACAAGAATTCAATTTTATATCTTCTTACCTTTTTGCGTAACTCTCTAATCATGTACTTGTCAACTTTCTCCAGTTGATCGGGTCTTTGTAACATATTTGCAACATGCTTTGCAGCTGTTGCAGCACATTCCTTTTCTATCTGGCTCATATCAAATGCTAAGATATAAAAAATCCTCATGAATAAAATGTGAATGGAAATAAAACTATTAAATTCAGATAAAAATGAGGATGGTAAAACTCTAGAAGTGGGTTCAGGTTGGTGCCTCCTGGAGAATTTTTTGTCCCCAACTTCATTTTGATATTTAGGCGCACTTTCGTGCAACTACTTCGCTTGGGGATTGAACCCACTTCTAGTTTTAAGTGTTGCATGCAATACAAAGGATAGTTGGCTTTGATAGATCTGCTTTTTTTACTCAGCTGGTTTATAATTTAAGGTGATAGTTTGTAAGGCACAGCTTCGATAAGAGTCGACCAGCTGCCATGTTAATCCACAGCTCAAATGATGACACACAACCATATAGATCTAATTTGAGCTGTAGGTAAACATGGGGGCTGGTCGACTCTTATCGAAGCTGTACCGTTTGTAACTTAGGCTTTCAAAACAGATTGGGGTAAAAATCTAGAAGTGGGTTCGGGTTGGCGCCTCTTCGTGAATTTACAGTCACCAACTTCACTTTGATACTTAGGCGCAACCCACTTCTAGATTTAAGCCCAGATGGGCAATATTTAACAGGACAGATAGCAGAATTGAACCCCTCATTATTTTTAAAGGCTTAAAGAGGCAATATTTGCCATGTCACAACTATAAAATCCCGGTACTTACGTATTATCGCGTCGACCGTTCAGTGACCGTCAAATTCGGCGGCACAGTAGGTAATAGAAAAGTCAATGGGTTTTGAAAACATTTTCGGTTTCAGCGGTATGGTCGACGGGATAATACGTAAGAACCAAAGCATATTAACTCCATTGTTAAAGAAATAAATCATTAACTTAATAGTATCTACTATAAATTGTTACAAAAATATATTTCTTTTCAGTTAAATAAAAAGTATTAGAGAATAATAATTTAATGATTAAAGTATCTTACTTGAAGGTGCCATGATTTCAATTTCGTTGAACTTCAGGGATTAATTGAGAAAATTAACGGAATATTTTATATTTGATCACTTGAGACGGAATCCATAGCTTGTCAAAGATGATTCGATAGGAAGTTCAGTCAGTACAGTACTTTGATTTGATATCTTGACTCTTGTTTTGGTATTGGGGTACAGTGGCATTGGGGGAGTAGACAGGTATTTGCTTGCTCCTTGAGGAGCCGCGTCTTTTTTTATTCAAATAAGCTGATGCCAAAGTAGAAAGTTAAGTTTTATAGTTCGCCTGATAACTAGTTAACTAGTAGTACTATTCACTGGTACTATTAGAAATGAAGTTCAAAACTGTTTGAATAAATTGTAAATATATTTATTTGATTTTTCATAGTTCTAAAGCATTCTTAAAATAAATAAGTAATCTTAGAAAAGTTGCATCCGGGCAAATCAGCTCTTAACTGTGATTGCTTCAAGATATTTGTAAACAAACTCCGGTTTCGCGGGGGGTTCATGGTTTCGCTTTGAAGTTAGAAATGTCATCTGGACGTGTTAACTATAGCTCAGTAATTAAAGAAGCATCAGCCGAAAAACTATTTAAACTGCTTAACTCTGTAAGATCAATCAAACTTTTACTGAAAATCTTTTATTTATTCAGTATTATATATTTTCAAGGATTTTCTCATGTTGTTTGTCATATATTTTTATTTTTGTAAATTATTCTATCCGTAAAAGTAACCTCTTCTAATTTTGACAAGTTAAAACAGCTGTTGTTCAAAAGCTTATGGGAACATTTATTTCTGAAATAACTGATATTCAATTTCAATTTAGGGTTCCCATGACCCTTTTAAAGCCCAATAAAGGCCTGAATTTCCCTTTTGTTTTTAGGCTATCTCCTTTTTTTTATCTAAGTTGTTTATATAGTCTTATTCTCAATTACTAAATTCACTTTACAAGTCCCTTTAGAATGTTTATTTTATTAATAATTTAGTAGTTGCATAATGTTGGCATACATTTTTTAGATTGATGGCTCTAAAGACTTGATTCTTGATCATGAATTGATATGTTCCTTGGATTTTATTGCTAATTTTAGCCAGTTAAAGGTAAGAAACTTTTTCTCATAATTATGTACTTAATTCTTAATTTTGCTTCTTTTTAGCTTTAAATTATTGAGATGTAGAAGAATGCATTTTTAAATTAATTTTACCTGTCAATCATTCATTTTCAGGCTTGCAACGTAGAGAAGGTTTATAAACTTGAACCAGGAAGTGCACCAGGTGCAACAAAAAAGTAGGGTTTTCTTCCAAATACATTCAACTTTCTCCTCAAAAGTTAATTTTCTTGTACCTGAACTTACATTGTTCTACCTGTGAAATAAATACCATAGGATTAGATAAGTTTCACTCTTGTCACTAGTTTAAATCATTGATTTAAAGCATATCTAACTGTAATATATTTAATGTGGTATTACAACATCTTGTAATAACCTTCATTTATGCAATAAGTTTATCTTATTTATTTGGGATACTTACTTACAGCAGGGCATGAAATTTCAGCTCTAGAGGTACTAGCCAGACTAAAATAATTACTCACCACTATGGATTCATATTTTTTTAAATAGTGTTTGCAGAAACATTATGGAAAGTAAAACTTTAAATGAATGTAACATTAAAATACACTGCAAAAAATAATAAAACGAACTATATTTGATATCAGGTCTTAGAAGTTGTTACATATCCCGTTAGCCATCTATGAAAAGTTTCTTTTATGATATAGGGATATTGCTGATAGCAGATCCACTTTGCATCATCTCTTGTGTTTGAACAGGTTCACTTTCATTACCGTTAGTAAATTAGGAATCGATATTTAGCTTCCTTTTCTTCATAATACAATTGATGTTACCAAACAAACTTAGTTAAACTAACTATCGCCGAAAAGAAACGGTCTTACCCGAAAACAAAACTCGCGTACAAGAGCAATCTAATCTGCGCGTTTATGCGCTATAGTTACCTCTGCAATTACGTCATCGTAACTAGGTTTTCTCGCGGAAGCGAGTGGTCTGTCGATGTGGCGGGCGTTGTGTTTGCTGGCTTCTCTCTAACCGTTAGTTGCTTAATTTTAAAACACTTAGGCAAGCCGCTCGATTGAGGTTCCTTGATTTGGACATTTTTTATTTTAAACTCAATATTTTTTTCAGGGAAAAGAACTTTCTCGCCAGCCTTAAATTTTTGGTCATCAATGGCGAGTTGGCGAGCGGAAATTTCGCGCCCTGTTATAGGCTTTTATTCTACTCTTTAAAACTCATTCTTTCTTTAGGTGTGTTTATATAGTTAAACCCACTGTTCCAAACACCAAAATAATAGCAGACCATATCAATGCCAGCTTGAGCATAGAAAGTGGACACAAATTTTGGATCATTTATGTTCCAAGAAAGGTAAATAAATTTCTTTGTTTTTTTGGTAATGCCTTTCCATTAGAACATTTTTGTCTACTTTCTAATGAATTTTTAAAGCATGGTAATTTCTCTCTTGTGGTCGATTATATAAAAATCCTGTTTAAATTTCTTACAAGATTCAAAGCTGGATAATAAAACTATTCCCTTAAATAATTAATAGGCTGCAATCCAGAAAAGTATTTGAAACAATTTAAAGTAAGATTTCAAGTGGGTTGATATCATTTAAATGATAATCTTGTTACAATAAGTACCAAGATATAATATAATAAACCAAGATAGAACAAATGATGGAAATGTAAACTTTCAGAAAACATTCTTAAATTACTCCTGTTTAACCTAATATCTCTAATAATAGATAAATCTATCTATTCTCACGCTCTTACAACCCATATTCTACATAAACGCTGTAACCGTGGTTTACCAGGGTTTTTGCTCTTTATCGTATTCTCATTCTCCTGAAAAACCAGATATGCCCTCGTATCTACACCTTATGTAGTCACTCCTGTTGTGTACCTCTCAGAGAGGAGAGTGGTGACCTTTGTGAAGGGTAAAACTGGGCACATGGTGTATCTGGTCACGTTAAGAGTCCTTGACCAATCACGATGATTTTCCATGAAAACTGGTCGCCAAGGGAAGGCGCTATGTGAGGTAACTATGAAGTGGAATATGAAGTTTGGTTGTACAAGGTGAAACCCGAAATCATATGGTATGGTTTACCACATAATGATAAACTCAATTGAGTAACGGGTGTAAGAGTTATTGTTGTATATTTTTATTTCCTGCTCTATTCTAATAAGCTTTATTAACTTCTCTAATTCCTTATTTCTCCAATTTATTTACTAAGTTGTTAGTACTGTTATGAAAAGGAAAAACGTCATTTATTTAATTTATACAAAAAAAACTAAAATATCTAATACTCAAACTTTTCAACTTATTAGATATTTTTCCAAATTCTGAAGCGAACAAATTTTAGCTGAGTACATAAATATTATTATAACTCAGTCATCGCTTTTACAGCTCTTTTCCAGTAGGTTAATTCTAGAAAGGGAAGGAGTCTATGGTAATGCCAAGTTGTTGGAGCTACCTATTGGATTCATAGTTCTTGACAATGACATATTTTCTCTTGAAATCCCAAACTTTTTTGAAGCTTTTTATTTGGTGAGTAGAAACTTTTAGGAGTGATTTTAAGGCTTAGATATGAGTAGTTTAATACTTAGTTTTAATTATGTAGAAATCAAACTACCACCCACTAATAAACTAATCTTACTTGGAATTAAGATTATTCAAGTACAAAATCCGTATATTTAATTGCAACTTTTTTTTTGGTTGTAGAAAGGAGATCTGACTCATATACACACAGCTGCAACTGCTCTTGTACAACTTTTTAAAATATGTGGATCAACACCAAAAATATTTGGTCAAGGTAGATGTGCTAAGGTATTAGATATTCTCTCTAGTAATACCATATTGTAGAAATTATTGAATACAACAATATCTATCGAAATTTATTCATTTCATGTTTTTGTCTAGGTATTTTTACAGTTTTTATATCTTTTTAGATGGTTATGGATCTTACAAATGAAATTATAGAGAAAGCTGGTCTTAAATCTGACTCCAATAAAGTATCAGATTTAATTATTGTTGACAGAGGTAAGCATTTATTCAGGAAACAGTTTATTACTTACATAATACGCCGTCGACCTGTGAGGCTGAATCTTAAACAATGCCAAGTCACCAAAAAGTGGCTTAAACACTAATATTAGATATTGATGATGTCATAAGTCAATGAAGAGAAAAACTGCCAGATGCAGTTTCCCAAAAACGAGGCAACCAAGTAAACAAGTTTTTTTTATTTAAAACAACTAAATAAAAACTTTAAGAGTGAAATTAAACTTATATAAATCTTTGGTCAGATCAGTCCTTTTATATAACTCCGAAACATGGAAGTTGACTGCTGTCCAAACAAATAGACTAAATGCATTTCAAAACAACTGTTTAAGAATAATTATGAAGATTTTTTGGCCCAATACAATTACAAATGATAAATTATTAAAAGAAGCGAAAATGAAATCAATAGAACAAGAAATTAAAATGAGGAGATGGCGCTTTACTGGCCATGTGTTAAGAATGGAAAGAAATGAAATTTCAAGTGTTGCTATGGAGTGGGCACCAGAGGGAAGACGAAGAAGAGGTCGCCCAAGACTAACATGGAGAAGGCAAATGGAAAGAGAGAGAGAGAGTAAGCAGGATGGGCCAACTGGCAGGATCCAAGGGTGGCTGCAGCGGACAGGGCAGGGTGGAAAACAAGACTCAGGGCCTTTTGTGCCACAAGGCACTAAGACATGATGATGATGAAGAAATAAAATCTGCAAATGAGGTAAACAGAAAATGAGATGTGCAAAAGATAAAGATTTTTTATGAATTAAAAGTTTTTAGCAGTAAACGGGCTTTGATGACGTTATCAAATTTAGCAGCACAGTCGATGGCGTAGTAAGTAAGTACCAACAGTTTATTTAATATATTTTAATTAATAACTTTCTATTTTTACATCAATTTATTAACAACATGAAGTAATCACTATACTGCAGTATAAAAAATATCTCTAAATATTCTATCATATAAATTTCATTGCAGATATTGATTATGTTTCGGTTCTTCTTTCACAACTTACATATGAAGGAATGTTAGACGACTTCTTTGGAATTAAGAGTGGTAAGTAATTTATTATTTTCCACTTTGTGAAATATTTTGAGCTACATGCGTACTTAATTGCTTAAATAAGAGTTCCAATTTTATTTTATGTTATATTTAGGAAGGATAGTATTTCCAAAAGCTGTAACAGGAAAAGAACCAGTAAAAGTGATTTTAAATAGTTCAGATGTAGTGAGTTATTTTTTTCTTCATCTTTATTTAACATTTATTATACATATTGTACTATTGTTAATGTACAGGGTGATCTTTAGGCTTATATTTGAAACATTAAATTTGGAGATTTCCCTCCTTTTTTTTAAATAGAATAATTCAAATTTGAACCAAGTATTTTATATTAGTTCATTATTTTCTGTGCTATATTTATGCAGTTCCGCATATTTCTAATTGAATTTTTGGCTCAATTTAATTTAATGTTTGAATAATTTTTTAAACTTTCTTTCACTGATAGGATTAATATAAGAAATCAATAAATTTAACATGGTTAATATGCAATGGATACACCTAATGTCCTTCATATAGGGAGCGTTTTTTCGAATGTAAAAGCTTTACACAGATTTTCCTATCACCTTAATTAACTTGTAGTTAAAATATCAAAATTGGATGAATTATTTAACTTTTTTAAGCAATAATGTTTTCTTTAAGAACTGATTCATAAATATTCTATTAAGGTTTCAATGCAACATTGGTCTAAACAATTTGTATACTTCTAGGTATTTCATGAAATAAGGAATAATTATTTTGCCAGTGTGTTTGGTTACCTCGGAAACAAAGCCAAAGAACTACAGGCTAAAAAAGTAAAAGTCAAATTTCTTGCAGCATCCTTTACTTAAAAAATAATTTCATTGATGTTAAATATGCATTTATTTTATGCTTAGAAGTTAAAATAATGTGTAAGTGGTTAAGCTTACTTATTAATTAGGTTTGATTTTTTAAATTTATATTTAACCTTGTAAACACTGAAAACTTAAATTTTTTTCTTAAATTATTCTAAAAATTCATATAGTTTAGTTCTCAAATCTACCAGAAAAAATTTAAGTCAGTGTTTTAGTTTTTTAAACTTGAATTGAATTTAATATAATTTTCTTTTGTATTAGCTATGTGGTTCATAAGGCTTGTTTTTATTGTAGGATACATCATCTATGTCAGTATTAGATATGAAAACCTTTGTTACAAAAGAAATGAAAAATTTCCAACAGCAGCATACATCTTTATCCTTACGTAAGAGATTGCTTAATCAGTATTAAATAGATGAAAATATTGTGTTCTATTTTTATAAAAATGCTGGTTGCCTGGTTCCCTAATTTTGAAGGTATTTGCTTTGCTCTACTTAATTTTTCTTTAAAGCTGTGTTTTCTATCTAAAAAATAAGATTATAAATTAGATTTAATCCAACTTTGAATTCATAGGAATACTTAAGGTAGTAATTTTGTATATCCCTTAAATTTTGTCTCCTCAGATATTGGAGCATGTGAAGTTATACTTGAAGCCAAGAACCAGGAAAATTTTCAAGATAGGCTTCGAATTGAAAGTGGTATGGATTTTAAAAGCTTTATATTTACATGTTTTTAGCTTAAACTATTACTGATAACTTTAGATGTTATTTTTCTTTATTTGTTTTAGATATATTGAGTCTCCATAATCTTAAAGAATGTGTTGAATACACTGAAGACCTTATTTCTAGACAAGTAAGATATTCTCTCTTTATCAGTTGCAATACAGATTAGTTCAGTGGTTCCCAACCTGGAGACGAAAGCCCCCTGGTGGGTGATTTGGGTTATCTTATCGGGGGCAATAAATAAGTCGGGTCGACGAGTATTCAAAGGGGGATAATTAAAGTCAATATAAGGCTTCAAGAAAACAAGATGAATCTTATCAAAGCCAAAGGAGTTATTTCATCATTCATCGCCAAGTTTGATATTCAAACATTGTTTAAAATAATAAAATAGCTTTATTATTTACTCTTTACTTCGAATTATAACTAGACACAATGAGAATGAAAAAGGGGCAATAGGTGTTCGTCCACCTCCAGAAAGAGACGATAAGCCACAAAAGGTTAAGAGCCACTGGATTAGTTCTTATTTCATTCATATTAATTTGAATTGAGAAAGGCATATATAATTTTCTAACAATAATAAACAATTATATAGAGTACTTACAGCTATATTCAAAGCCATCAGCGTTAGTGTTAACTAGCCACTAAAGAAAGAAATGTTGGCTTTTTGGTGACTCTGATTGGCCGAATCCTTCTTTGACCTAGGATTTTACAGCGGTGCTTGTGGCTGTGAATATGGTTGTTAGAGCTTCTAACTAAGTTAACTTGTTTGAAGAAGTGAGAAAGAATTATTTGTTTGTAGTTTATTCTTTCATCAAAATCTAAATAATTTAAACAATTTTCCAATAAACACTCAAAATTGCTTTTGTGCAGGTTGTGCAAACAAGTTGGCTCTTTCATGTTTAACCTTCCAGCGGGCGCTTGTATATGTGGGAGATACTTAGGTTGGATTTGATCACCTAATGGTTCAAATATATTTAAATGAAAGGTACTCATTTTAACCATAAATGGATCACAGCTTTTTCAAAACTTTTTTTGGTTGAAAATATACATTTCCGATCGCATATATAGGAGATACAAGCGTTCTTTTCTTTTTCTGTAAAAGGAGTGCCTACTGGAAGGTTAACAAACTTGATCAAATAGCTTGTTTCAGTTCATGATATGGTTGATGAAATTTACACTTTGTTTTTAACTTATTTTCCCTTACCTTATAGGAACCATTTTATAGTCCTTTAAAATTACTGTGCCTGATGTCAATTTCTCAAGATGGACTTATGTCCAATGAATATTTATCTCTGATAACTCAATTTCGACAGGTTAGAAATTTTAACTAAAATCTAGTTTAAATCTTATTTTAAATTTAGCAAGTACAGTATAACATATTCTATTTGCTACAGTAACTTTTTTTAGTTATTGTATGCTTCACTTTAGTTCCTATTTCACATGTATTGAATTGTAAGAGTAGCTGTATTTAGATGTTATCCTAACGGTGTAAGAAACCTCTAGTAAAATTCTTATAGATAAGATGATAGAGTTAGAGACATTTGCTGGCAATGGGGATGCCACTTTGTTGTCTTCTTTTGTTACTTGTTAGATATCTAATGGACAATTCTGATAAATTTCTTTTGTTGTAAACATTTTAATACCAATGAAATGAAAAAAGCATACTTTAAATTTCTCTTCTATACATGATCCACTGGTTTAAGGCCATTGAATAAGGTTTTCAATATTGCCTTAACAAGCTTTTTATATCCTGTTTTGCAAAGTAAGCTTTGAAGTGGCTGTAGGGTTTGGAAAAGAAGAATGGTGTGAAATTATAGCTCATATTCAACAAAGATAAAAACTTCTAAAATTGTTTTAGTGTAATAATTGAGTAAAGAGTTTAAGGCTTATTTTTTATTTATGTTGATAATATCTTTCTTTATATTACTTGTAGGGATATGGTTGTGAACATCTTACAACTCTCTTCCACCTGAAAAAGTTGGGTATGCTTACAGAGCAACCCCCTCTGCTACCTCCATCTAATGTGAGACAAAGCAGATTGACCGAAGCCGCCACCAAACAAGCTACACAAATAGCCGAAAAGGTTGTCACTGCAGTTGCCTTTCCAAAGTTCAGCTCTTTCAGGACCATCACCAAAAAGTTCAACTTGGTGGGAATTTTTTCATTTAATTGATTTTATCTGTTTTAAAGCTTGAGATAGGCTTTTCAGGTGAAAACAACTGAAGTTTCGCTTGTTTCGTTTTATCAGATACCTCCTGATGAAAGCACTACTGATCTTAAAAATCCCAAAGATATGAGCTATGTTTTTGGTGGAACATACATGCCTTTGGTAGGGAGATTAACTGAGCAGGTAATACATTGTTAATTTGCTCCAAGTTCATTAGTAAAATCAAATACAAAATCTTTGATTAAAAGTAAAATATTTTTAAACCATTAATTTTGCAATTTTATATTTGAAAAAATATATCGAAAGTTTCAAACAATATTGACTTATTTTGAATTCTAGAAAATAGCTTTTGTACTTTTTAATTGCAATTTGTAAACTTTCTTAATTTTATTTTAGGTCATCTTAAATGGTAGTTTCAAGAATCTTGAAGATGGATTAAAGTTGCTACCAGAACCCACATTTACACAAAGTGAAACCGATAAAAGTAAATGCATATATTTTTAGTCTCCCTCCACATTCTTTTTTCATTCATTTTCTTGTTGTTTACTCAGGAAAAAAGATTATATTGAGATGCTCTTAAACAATCCCAGATAAATTTTCAACATTTTTTACATTCACTTAAAATATGGTTATTATACCAGTATTAAATTATATAGTGAAAGAAAGCACATTTGATAAAATCAAAGTTTGAATTAATTTTGCACTGACTCAGAAAACATTACCTACATAGTTTCCTCTCATGCAGATTAATAGGCTTATTATGCTTCGAGAAGTGGAAGTACAGAAAAAATAATAAATTAGTTTTTCAAAATAACATTTATCATTTTATTTAAATTTGGCTTTAATTGTCATGGTTAAGGATTTAAATTAGATATTTTTAAAAAAGAACAAAGTTCTAGCTCTGCAGTTGGCTTATTCATTTCTAACTTCTCCCATTACCTTGAATATTAATTTGGATGTTGTAAGTGTCAAACCTTTCAGTATAATGTTTATATATTCCCTTTTCTATGTCATATTACTTGTATTTTCAGAATCTGGGTACGTTGTACCCCCCACCGATATGAACTCGCTAAGGACCGTGATAGTATACATGTTAGGAGGTATTACCTTTGCTGAAGTAGCAGCGCTGAGACTTCTTGGCAAACTCAATAGTAAGTTGATCCTATATTGAGTATGATGTTAATTAGCCAGGTGTGTGTATCCAATAAGATCAGTGTAAAGAGATACTTGAGTGATAATGAATGATGTATTGGGGGAGTTTCAAATGTTACATAAGCACTTAAGAGGGTTGCTGTGCTGTTTGCTTATTTTTGTTAAAAAGGGGGAATATGATTGATGCTTGACTTTGTGTGGAGGAAACTCTAGACAGGGTTCATATGCCTCCTTAAATTCCTACCCTTATAACTCCTAAAAATTGTTTTTTTCTCCTGAATTTTCCCTCCAACTTCTAAAAAACATCCATTCAAGAGTAAAACGAAGTTTTATTATTAATCTGGTAAAATAATTGTTTGTTAATCGATAAAACTCTCATTTAAATGTGAAATTCTAACCTCTTTTGCAATTCTTTGTTCCGTACTTCATTCTGAATGTATTCTTAGATTGAAAAGTTGTATAAAAACTGAAAGGGTTAAAGAGAGAGGGTCAAATTCAAGCTTTTCTAGTAAAACCTCCTTTTTTTCTAATTAAAAAATGTATTTTTGATATTTGTGCAATGAAAGTGAAAATTCTGAAATATTTCCATTCTTTTCAGAGTGCAATATACTCATTGCCACTACTTCTTTCATCAAGGGTGACAACTTGTTAAAGATGATATCTCCTAAAGAAATTGAATAATCAAAATGTTAATTTTATTTGCACTTGAATGCATTCCATTTTATAAATCTATTATATTGCCTTTATTTAATGAATTGCTGTTGACAGTCTTTATATATTTATTTATAAAATAAAGTTTTATATAATTTTCTTGTAGTTTTATTTTTACTGCCATTCGGAAAACTTTGAAAATTGTATTAAATTACAACTATTCATGATTAATGAATTTATATATTAGGGTTATTAATGTAATAAAATAAAAATGGGATCCTGTAGTAAAGTCAGAGAGGTATATAGATTCTAGAACAGGCATGGCCAACCCGCGGGCCGCATGCGGCCCTCCGGGTCATTTTGTGCGGCCCGCGAAGCTCTCTGAAAACTCACCAAAAAGTAGCTTCAAAACACTTTTTAGCACAGTAAAATTCGAAATATTTTCGGGGGAGAACCCCAGACCCCCCATATACCTTAGATCAGGCTTTGCCCGCATGCGTCCCGTTTTGAAATAACTTTGTGGTCCGCAAGAATTTTTTTAGTCAAAAGTTAAAGTTAAACTTTTTCCCGATGCGATCTAGCTGCAATTTTTAGAGAAAATTTGGGTCCTCCCGAAATAAATTTCTATAAGCGCCACAGGCTCCTTATAGTTTCAAGTGATTCCAAGTGTTTTTTAACGGCACCTGTTTAGTTCTTATGGATATACTACAGAAGGTATTCTTGGGGTTGCTCCTTAAGGTAAATTTAAATGAATGTTTTATTTAGGAATCTGTCAAACTAAGCAAAGGATCTAAGAAACTCCCTAATTTATTCAATTTACTTCACCATCATTCTGTGCACCTAATATCCTAAAATTTTATATGCGGCCCACGAGAGTATTGTGGTTTTCCAAAGTGGCCCTCAACAACATTTGGGTTGGCCACCCCTGTTCTAGAACATGAGTGGGAAGGATATAAGTGAAACACATCTTATAGCTTTATAAGGGGTCATCCATAAATTCGTGAGTTTTTTTTCCAAAATATGGACCCCCCTCCCCCCTTGGTGAGATTTAGTGAGATTTTGCTGGACCCCCCCTCCCCCAAGTGAGATTTACCTACAACCTTTAAAAAAAATTTCTATCCAATTCGTTTGCATTTTGAGGAAAAGAACATTATTCCGCCTAAAAATCACCACAGTATCTTATCTGTGGGTATTATTCCTTTAATTTCGAACTTAAAAAGTTGACGTGAGTTTTTCACCGACCCCCCCTCCCCCCTTGGTGAGATTTTTCCAAACCCCGCCCCCCCCTTTTTGACCTCACGTAATTTATGGATTCCCCCTAAGCAATATTTAAAATTCTTGGAAATTACCATAATTGGGTAATAAATATTACTCAGAATGATAATGGAGAAGTAAGTAGAACTTGTATGCAGCAAAGTCTTGATTATCCGGATTTTGATGGATAATGTAGTTGTCAAAGAATGCAGTCCAAAATTTGCGACATTGATTGTGAGTATGAAATGTATTTTCATTAAAATATAATTATGATATTGGATACTACCAGAAAACAAGAAAATTCTATATAGTACTGGTTTTGTAGTTTTACATAAACATCAATTTTTCTTTCTGGTATATTATAGGAAAAGTATTAAAATAAAATAATGAATGGTGAATAAGAATTAAATATGGTATTCTATGAAGTTAAAAGATCAACTTGGTGATTCATTGGTTACACAAGCATCTTATGTTATGGAATTCAATATTAGGACTCTAGTCTTTTTGCATTTTTATTTACTAATGAACAAAATTTTTTGTATGAATTTGTAAATCCTGGGATTTGTCCTGGATGAAAAAAATCAAAGAAATCCTGGATTTTCGGGGGAAAAATATTTTTTGAAGAAAGCCATCTTTGCGCGAAGTCTAAGAGAATTTTTGAACGCTCAGTTGGAGAACTGAGTGCAGAGCGCGTTGAACGAGTGCGAGTTTATGAAAGAGTCCTCGGCATAGCGACAGGGTATATGTAATAGGAAACGAGACGCAAATGTGCGGATTTGAGGTACCCCAAGCAGCACAAACGTTCAAGATTCGTCCAATTTTTGCCATGTTTGTCGAAATTTCGTTTACTTGCAGTTGCGTAAACTCGACATATTTGGTGGGAGCTGTGCTACTTTGGATTTTTCATTGAAAACTTATTCAAAAGTTGAGAGTCATGAATTTCACTCACAAAAATCTCTGTGTTGGAGCGAGAATCCATTTCAATACGATCACCTCATTTCATCGGTGTCGAATTTTACGTCCGAGTGAGTTTCCGATTCGATGTTTTCAGTTGTCATCGTTTTCAATTTCAACTGAGATCAGCATACCAGATTTCTGTGTTTGTTTCAACAGAATTTGCATTTGGTGCTCCGATAACATTTCCCCGCCAACTTTCCACTGAACTGATTGTTTAGCTTGATCATCAAAATGACCCTTTCAGCTGTGTACGCTGTTCTGTTCTTGATTTGCTTTGGGGTAGCAAATAGTGGTAAGTTTTTATTAATTAAAGTACTCTTAATTTAGAGTGTTGTTAATTTTTTTACGATTCTCCTTATTAAATTCAGAATTGTTGAATTGGAAGTTATTTCGGTACTTACGTATTATCCCGTCGACCGTTCAGTAGCCGTCTAATTCAGCGGTACATCAATACAAATTCAATGGGATTTGATTACGTTTTTTAATAAGCGGCACGGTCGACGGTATAGTACGTAAGAGCCGTTATTTCAAATGTAGATTTTAATAATAGATTCAACTGTCTAAAAATGTTTTAGGAAACTATCAAATGCCCTTTTAACTAGAAGCGACTTTGTTTTTGTAACTTAATTATATATTTTTATTTGTGTGTAAATAACTCCTCAATTTTCTCTACACATTTTACAAAATGTTCGGACGTCCTGGAAATACCCGATTCAGAAGATGCAATCAAACTGCTGTTTCTTTTATCAAACTCTTCAGAAAAATTTAATCTTCCTAATAGATGGAATAAGTTAAAGTCATGGATGGATTTACAGGAAGGTCGTAAGAGGCAATGCCCCCAACATCCATATTTTTATCAGAAAGCGATATTTCGTGAGAAATCAGAGACAGCCTGACCCCCCCAAAAGTATCAAAAGTTTACACTTCCAAAGGGCTCCCTCCTGAATCCGCTCATAAGTGTAATCATGCGGGTATGAGCGTAAATCAAAATATTTGGGTCTTACGTATTATGCCGTCGATCGTGCCGCTGAATCCGAAAACTTTATCCAATCCTATTGACTATTCTATAGCTGTACCGCTGAATTTACCGACTGCTGAGCGTTCGACGGTATAATACGTAAGTACCGGAAAAGTTCTTACTTACTGTCCCGTCGACCATTCAGCGATAGTCAGATTCAGCGGCACTGCCCATTGGATTTGTAAATGCTCTTTGGATTGAGCGGCACGGTCAACGGGATAATACGTAAATACCAAATGAGATACTCCGAAGTTTTAGGGGCATTGCCTTCCTATGACCTCCTACAAATCTGTCAATGAGCAGCTTTCGCTCTTGCTTAATAATTTTCACGAGACGACAAATGTCTACTTATGGGGCACAGATTCTACTATAGTTCGTACCACTGTAAAATAATACGGCACTGTACATGAGAAGGAGTGGGTAGAAATTGCCTCCATACACGGAGAGATGTTACACCATGGACACCCCCACCTAGACTCGGAGGAAGGTACATCCGTAGTGGAACCTCCCTCCCCGGAGAGGGACCTGTCTAGGTGGGGATCCCTCCTTGTATGGAGGAAATTTCTACGCACCATTTTTTGCGTAAAGTGACGCATTTTTTACAGTGAAGATTTGACCAGGTTTTGTGGCCCAATAAAGACCCCTGACTGGTAGAGGACTGAACTGATTTAATTGAATGAAATTTGCTAGTTGATCTCTAGCTGGTTTATTTCAAATTACCAGCGTGACTTTAAAACCTCAGTTCTATTTTTTGTCTTTTAGTCTCCGATCTGATATTTCAATCGACATATAAATTTCTATTTATCCCACATTTTTTCAGATGTTTTTCATCTACTAGAACACCGCATTTTTCTTTTCAGCTTACTGCGATCCAAGCCAAATCCGTTTTCCTGGGGTAGTTCAAGAAAGGCCCCTTCCTCTCCGACCCGGTGAATCGTTCGTTCCTTCTTGTCAGAGAGGCTACCGACGTTCGGTTCCGAATGGAAGACTAACTTGTGAAAATGGTGTTTGGAGTGGACATTTCCCACCATGCGTCATAGGTAAAGATACTCTGAATATATCTAAGTAAATACATGTAAAGAATAAGTAAACCTAATCTCAATAAATTCATGCTTTTTGCAAAAGTTTGTCATTGGTTAGACCTAACTGCAGGCCCGACGTTAAATAATATACGAAATGACCATTGGCATTTTGTCATTACAGAAATTGGGGGGATGGCCCAGGAGTTAAGATTTCTCTCCAAATTTGAAAAAAAACTCGGTACTTTAGTATTAGCCCGTTCATCGTTTTCGCCAAATACGAGATTTCATCAGAATCACCAAAAAACAATTTTTTTAAACAAATAGATGATTTTTTAGGGAATAACTTTGATGGGACAGTTGGGGGATAACCCCCAACCTATCTTTAACACCCATCGATTTGTGTTGAACCGCCCCGTATGTCATCTCGCGATCAAGGAACCGCTGACCGACGCATCCTACGATCGAAGGCAATTTCGAAATCAAGAAAATATCAAGAAAACTCAGTTATTTACGAACCAAGAATTTTTTTGCGTTTCAACCCGTTTGATGATTGTTATTCAACGATTTTAAGGTTCATAAAGATCTAATATTTTTTCGAAAAGTTTTTGTGTACTGGCTGCAACTTTATTTTAAAAAGGGGTTCTAGGGGTCCTCTATTTAATTTTTTAAATTTGACCTTAAAAAGGGGTCGAACTCAGATTCAATGTTATATGAATGCACATTTTCAAAATAGTATTTTAATTTTCTATGCTTTAACCAAGTGGAAAAAATTTTAAAGGCACCTTTTTTTACTGGACACTAAGTATTTTTTGGGGGCCGGCCGGTTCAAATATTCTGGGGACAGCATAGGGTTCAAAATCATGGTAGGTATTTATTAGTACACTACCCTATGCCCTCGTAACCTTTCTTATGTACAGTTCCACTGAAAAAAAAGTTGAAAGGATTCAGGAAATTTTCGTTGCCCCACCAGAAATTAAAAATAAAGTTTTTTAAACGATGTTTCTAATTATTAGACAGACAGGTCTCCCCAGTGATCGATGCCCGTGTTAATGACTAACAATTAAATTTATGAAATTGAAGGATTCCTTTATTTTAAGGTAGGCGATTCAGGGTTGGCAAAAACCCGGGTTTTTTTTGAAAAAACCCAAGTGGGTTGGTTTTTTTGGGGGGTTTTTCAATAAAACCCTGAAAAAAATCGTATAAAACTGGGTTTTTTCGGAAAAGGTGTGGGTTTTTTCCAAACAAAGTGGTTTTCTCCTTTTTAGTAAGTGGGTTTTTTAAAAATTTTAGTGAGTTCTTTCTATGTTAATTGTGTTCTGTCAAAATAATGTCAGTTTTTCCATAGTTCAGTGTGTTTTTTCAAACTTTAAACGTCTTACATTTTGAAAAAACCCATTCAATAATGAAAAAACCCCTTAATTATTGAAACTTGGTTAAAGTTTTGAAAAACCCTTAATTATTGAAACCTGGTTAAAGTTTTGAAAAAACTCACTCAACTGCAGTTCTTGGTATGTTATTTCGTTAATTGTTTTTATTCAATATTAAAACTCCCAAAATCTTGATTTTTCTCAGAAATAAAAAAACAAAAATGGGTCCAAAATTAGGGTTTTTTCCATAAAGGTTTTTTTTTGAAAAAACCCATTGGGTTCCATCCAGCCAACCCTGATGAGGCGATTTGACTTAAAAGTAACAATAATTTTATTTTAGATGACTGCAAAATGCCGGCGCCTTCCATTCCAAATGGAAAACCAAAGCCCTACAGAAGAGACCATTTTTCCAAAGTGGAGTATTTGTGTAACGAACACTACTTCCCCCTCACAGCATCTACGGTGCAATGCTCTTTTGGAACGTGGGTGGGGACTCCCCCATACTGCAAAGAAAGTGAGTGTTCGACCATTGGACTATTTCTTATTATTAAAATACTTTTCTTTCTCTAGAAAACACAAATACAGTAGAACTCCTACAGTCCAACTATCCGAATCGCCGATTATCCGAATCGATTTCAGAATTAATAAAAAAAATTCCGCCGCGAATTTTGCCGTTTTTAATGTTCTTTTTCGTGTTCTATTTGACATTTCTATGTTCGCTTTGTTCTTTTTTCGTGTTCTTATTCATTAGTTATTCAGGGCCGAATGCAGCTACATTCTGTAACGATTCAATGAACCGTAGAAACGTTCTAGGGAACCGTATTTCGTAACGTTTTAAAACGCCTGCTCCTGACCAGGCGTTCAACGACGATCGGGGCGGTACTTCCGATCGTTCTGTGCGCGCGCACAAAGTGGAGAAGGCGCGGGCCACTCAGGGGCGAAAACGAATAAAGAGACAAAGACAACTTACTTTGACTGAAATGTTAAGAATGCAATGACTGTCGAAGAACGGTACGTACTGTATTCTGAAAACCACTTGTAAATACTTTTAGTATTATAAATTCCTTTTTATTTAATTAATAACCAGCGCTTTTTCTTTAAATATAATTTTTTCCTCCTATTTTTAAACTTGCATACAGCAATTAATTATAGTAAACCCCTTTTTTTCGGAAAAAATCCAATTATCCGAATTTTTGATTATCCGAATGGGGTTCGGTCCCAATTGATTCGGATAATTGGAGTTCTACTGTACTTTTAAAAAAAGTTTCCAAAGTAAAATTTTTTTCAGTAAACTAAGTTTTTATAGCGTGTTCACACTTCCAACCTAAAATAATTTATCTTTAAAACATTCTTTACCGTCTTGAAAATGCATTTTAAAGCATTATAAAATAGTCATGTTAATGCTTGAGAAGCTGAATTTTTTTATTACATTTCTTAAAATTTAATACTTGCTGATGTTGAGTTAAGTTATTTCTCAAAGCATTGTTGAAATAAGATCTTATTCGATTGCAAGGCTTTGAACGTTATGATATTATTCACTAATAGTTGCTAAATTAATTTTGAACGAAATGGACACATCTACAATTGCATGAAGACAAATGGGCCAAGCAAAATAGAGAAATGTGTCATAGTAGTCTGTTGTCAAGGGTGCTAATAAATTTTTGTTTGAAAAAATTTTTGGTTCACTGATTTTTTTATAGTTGTGACTTCAAATTTATCAAACCTTTTCAAAAGTATAGTATCAAGTATTTTTGACTTTAATCATAATACTTTTTTACAATATAAAGCATAATTCAAAAGATGCATTTCCGATTTATCCTCTACTAAGATCATACATTGGATTTTATGATCTGCATATTTTATGTGATGACTTTTCTGCTCACAGGTCGCTGTTCTTTTGCTGACCTGAAGAAAAAGGAAGGGGTGATTGCCTCTGCATACAACAAGACACTGAGTGGACACCATTTGATCTTTCAATGCGCGCCGGGGTTTGTTCCAGTTGGAGTGAATCCTTTGTGCACCAGAGGAACTTGGGTGGAGTACGGGCTCTCTCCATGCAAAGAAAGTACGAGACAAAATTCTTCAACTTAATATCAAACACTACTATCTCCGTTCAGCAAACTTCGGGAATCCCGACCCTTGATGATAGGATCGTTGGAGTGGCACATTTGATTGGTTCATAAACGATGACATCATCGAAATGTTACGATCAAAACCAATCAAATGAGCTTCTCCAAAGATCCGAACGCCAAGGATCGGGATTCCTTAAGTTTGCCAAACGAATAATATTGTTTGTATAGGGGAGAGTGGGGCACATTCGCACAAAAAGTGCATTTCGGCATATTTCTCTGGATCTAGATGAGATATTGAAACAAACTCGGATTCAAATGAAAGTTAAGACCTTTCCCGATATTTTAGAACGATAATTGGTAATCCAATATCCAACGATAATTGGAACGATAACTCCAATCCTTCAAAAGTCATTTAGAGCCCCTGTCACTCAATACCATGACGTGTGACGGCGGTAATGGACACCTATGGAGACAACACTCCTCCCTGATTTTCTCGGCCCCCTAACATCCAGGAAGGCTGATTTTTTTAATCAATTCACATTGATACTATGTGCAATCATAGAAATAAATTTGACTTTGATATCTCCTTTCCTTCTTGGTGTTGGGATTTTTATTTCCGCCAGTGTATGAATTCTATTAAGGTAACTGACTGGGTTGAAATCGTCATTTTCGCCAAAAATATCAAATTTCGTTTTATTGTTTTATTTTATAGCCTGTTTAATAAGCTTTCCAAAACTACCTTACTTTAAACTCTGAGTAATCTAGAACATAAGTTACAGCTGTTTTAGTACCGGGTAATACCAGGATTAACATGCAATTTTAAATTTTAAAGCCTTTTTCTGAAGAATGACATTTTTGTATACTTTGGATCACGGTAACAGTGATTACTCTTAAACTACTTAAAATATTTTGATGCTTTGTGTTTTATTTCACTCTTTATAATATAACGCATGTTATCTTCTACAATCTAAGAAAAATATTTGAATTAAGGTATTTTTTAAAGTGTGTAAACCTGGTTTAAACGGTTTTTTTTCATGAATTTTTACTTTTTTCGATTTCAAGTTCCTGTATTTCTTTTCAATATTAAAAATTTCAGATTTTTTGTAGATAGTGACACAGATTAGTGTCTTAGGCTCAAAATCGTGCAAAAATTTTATTTGTACCTGCAAAAGAACATTCTCAGGAGTTGTTGGCGCAAGTTGAAATTTTAGCCTTATTTTCATTGAAATTTCTCAATATTTTAAAAAATAATTTTTTTAAAATTCTTTTTTGAATGATTTTCTTTGTTTTAGAACATTAGCTCTCAGAAAATAGCAATTAAATAATTATTTAGTTAATATTTTTAAAAAAGGCCTCCCAACCCAGTCAGTTACCTTAAGATCTTGGGGCTTGTTTTCTCTATTACCCTTTAAGAGATCAATTGGTGGTACGGAATGCAGTATTCTTGGAACGTTTACCAATTTTAAGAATTCAAATCTGCTTTTTGTATATACAGTGAGTATGCAAAAAGCAATATGCATTATAATAGTAAAATGTCATAGTAGTAAAAAAGCAAATAAAGTGTATTACTCAAGTTTGCTTTTACGACAATGACCTGTTTTTTCATTAAAAATTAACGTGCTATTTTTGAGGAACCATTGGCAAAAAGGATTTTACCAGTTTTAATATACATGAGTTATTTCTTTTGATAGATGATTGCATAGTTCCCGATATTCGACATGGAGATTTGATGGAAGCCGAAAACCGTGAAGTCTTCAAATGGAAGAAAATGCGACGGGAAAACAAAACAGTTTTGAAAAAAGTAAGTAGCAATTTAACAATTTCTTGGTTCACCTAAATTAAGTGTCATATCTGTAAACTTTTAAGTTTTCCGCTTAGGTGAAGAAGGGTTCAACAGTTCCAGTGGGTAAAAAACTTGAGCTCGTATGTGATTCTAAATATTCATACGAAGGAAATGGCCAGAAAAGTGTCGAAACTGTATGCAGAAGAGGCATGTGGGTTCCCACCCCTTCGTGCACACAGTAGTGAGTAATTAAGTTAATTTTATTTACTATACGGGGTGTTTCAGATAAGTGTTTCATAACTTCTAGGGGAGATAGGGTACATATATAGGTTGGGGTCGCAAGTGGGGGGTGAAAAATTGTTGGTAGATTTAAGTTAAAGTCGGTAGATTAGTATTTAAATGTTTTTGTAGTGACACTTTCTATTACAGTCTATCTACTTTTACAACGCACGCCTGTTTCATTTATCGGTCTGTTTTTGAATAAACACTTTAATATCATTTTTACATGACAATTTTGAATTGGTTGAATGTAATAAATTCCGGAATCGAACAATTGCATCTCTTTCTGCCCAGATGTGCGAGGTTTTTTGCTAATTTTGGACCTCTGATTTTCACACCTTTAACCCCTCTTGCGACCCCCTAACCTGTACCAATTCTTGTTCGTCTTGATGTACCCTACCTCCCCTAGAAGTTATGAAACACTTATCCGAAACACCCTGTATATCCGTTTATCAATTACTGATTACTCTATCCGTTTGCACTAAAATCATTTCACCTTAAACATAAAAGACGTAAACCTCTAAAGACTTATTTTTCCTTTTATCAAACACTGTCAGATATTCATACAGAAAAGTTTAAAAGAATGAAACTAAAAATCCTTTTTATATCCCTTTAAATTTATCAAGTGAATAAGATTAAGATATTAATCTAATACTTTATACAAGTGGTTTTCAAACTCGCCGGAAGTCCGCAGGCCACATCAATGGCTGAAATTGGAACCTTAACAGGCCACCCTTTAGAACTCAAAATGCTTCATCTTAATAAAGTTATAAGATGATACATGTAATCATGCTTAAATTACGAGTATGGAAATATAAATAACAGTCTGAAATAACTTCAAGAAAAATAAATTTTAAATTATGAGCGCGGTATTTTTTGCTATATTAAATATTAGGAACCCACAAAAAGTAAACTCTTTTTTCAAGACAATCCTTAATTGCTCATTAAATGCGTATAGTATTATCAGCTTGTCACTACTCTTTCCGAGGTTGCGCCAAATTTGGCAATATCCGATTACTTTTAGTATTGCTGCAATTTCGCATGCTCAGTGATCAGCTTGGCGAGATTTTCGGAAATCTGCTTGTTCATTAGCGATGTTCAACCGATTCAAAAGGTTCTCCGAAAGTGACTTAGTGCATTTTTCCTTTAAGCAGACAACATATACTAGTTTAGTATTGGAAATGTTGTTGAAAACTAAAACAAAATACTTTTCAGGTTTCCAGAGGCATTTGCATCAGGAGGAATTTTATTTTTGGACAAAACCTTACATAGACTATAATTACTTATTGTAAATGAATTTATTGTGCTTTTCGAAGTTTATTTCACATGAAAATAAACTGTATGTGGTTGGAATCTGCATGTTTGATCTCTTTTACATATTTTCTAATCCCACTACTGAAGATTCCCACCCCTACTTAAGGAACAATAAGTGCAGCTGGTAATCCGAATGACAAATTGGAAACCATTTGACAAACGAATTGCTTTTTTTTACATCTCATAAAGTAGAATTAGAAATGTAGTTTGTACCTTTATAGGAGCAACGTCATCGCAAAAGGAGCTAGCGATTCCAAAGGCACCGCTCAATTTTTGTGGTGCTGCCATCTATCAGCTAAGAAAATACTTATTTTCGGTCCTTTGGAAACCATTTTATTATGTATTAATTAAACTGATCCATACATATCTCGTTTTTAATAACTAATTAAATTTAAACATTAGAGTGAAATTGTGGGAACTTCACATTTTCATTTTTTTCTATTAAGTATTTTTATATAAGGTGTTTTAAATTCATGACCATATACAAAATGTCATGGGAAAAATGCCCCCAACTTTTTATGTTCTATTTTTTAACGGTAATGGGACCTTTCAATATAAATAAAGGACAGCAATTTTAACTTTCACGTAAGATTATCTCTTATATGTGGAAAATAACATTTTTATTTTAAAAAATAATTTCTAAAATGACAGTTATAAGCTCACTTTAATGCCCCATAAAACGTCTATGCACTAATAATAGAAACGAGTAAAAATGTCCAGGAGTTTTAATATTCAGATATTTTAAATACAAATTCATAAGATAAATTTATCATCAAAGAAACACATAAAACATCGGTATTCTAATGGAAGAAACAAATAATAACTGTCCAAATGTTTTTCTAAAGTTTTTAACCTGTGAAATTAATGTTGACAATATATTTAAATTCGTTTGCTTGTAGATGAGTAGACGCCACTAAGAAACCATCAATGTCCTTTTGGTCAGCCAATTCCTTGCAGTTTTCTGAAGACGCAGAACCTATAAGAAAAAATTGTAAAATCCGTTAATAATAGAGCATTTAAAATTAGCTTCTTATTCCATATTTAAAAACTCTATAAATATAGCTTACCAGCGTAAATTATTCTAGTTGTATTGGCTACATGATCAGACACATTCTCTCTCAGCCAATTTCGCAGCTCTGCATGAACGTTTTGAACCTACAGAATAATTTGTATATCATTCAATAAACCAAATAAGCTCCCCGATGCATAGAGCAAAATATGTTAACTTAACACAAGCAACGATATTTGGTACCTTTGCTAGTATTATTAAAATTCCTTAAAAATCACTTAGATACCTAAAGAACAAAAAGTAATATTTTTGACAAAAAATAAATAAATGACATGTCATAGAACCATTTGCAATACTTTATATTCCCATTACAGTTTGGTATATCCCAAGTTGCACAACATTCAAGTTTCGTCCGATGTTTCTCATGTATGATCAAATTTCGTTTACGTCTAGTTGCAGTTACGTAATATTGCTATATTTGGTATGAGATGTGCTACTATAGTCTGTTCATTTAGAATAGGCAGGTGAAACAGGAGCAAAAATCCTAATAAAGCTCATCACGGAACCTAAGTAACCAATTTTTTTACAGTATTTTAACTACTTTTGTTTAGACTGCCTAGTTATCGCACGAAAAAATTGTCTATGATAATTATAATACTAGTAACCAGTAACGGCTTCTAATACATTACGTCTCAGCCGCCTGTTTTAAATGAACAGACTATAGGGAAATGGTGCCAATTTAAGATTTTGTAGAGAGAGATAGACTGGATACAAAATCGCAGGATTTGGTAATTATAATATCTTAAAAGCAACAATAATTAATTGAATTGAATTCATAAAATCAAACATTTCCGGGATATAAGACCGTGTTCTATTTTTATTCGTATCAAACTTTTCGTTGCCTGAGAGTTTACATAATAATTAATTTCATCAATTAAATGTACTCTTATCTGTATTAAGATCCGTAATCCCTGCGTCGCGTCGTTCTCAAGTAATTTTATACTTACCTGATCAGGACTAAGTGCCTCTCCAGTTCCAATTATCCACACTGGTTCATATGCCAAGACTATATTAGTCCAATCGGATATTTTATCTAAAATATACAACTTAAATAAAATGTCTGAAGAAAATATTTGGTGCTTGCTTATATAAATGAATACAAAATTAGTCAATAAATACCAAGAGCAAAAAGCATAATTTTATTTTCGAAGTTCTTAATGAAACGGGAGGTCTCAAACATACCGGCAATGGCCTTGGTTTGGCTGAAAAGCACTTCTAATGTCCGTTCCGATTCCCTCTCCTCAAGACGTTCACCAACGCAGACAATAACTTTAAGACCATCGATGAGAGCTTTCCCAACTTTTTCAGCAATCAACTAGAAAAATTTATCCAGTGAGGAAAACTGTAAACATTTGCTTTCACTTTTTAAAGAGGCTTGTCCAACTATTACTTTCGATGCAGGTATAGGCACCTTTTGCTTCACTTTTAATTTAACAGTACCTACTGCATAACACCTTTATATTGGTAAAATAAATGTATAGAGATAGTATAATTACAATTTATGCAAGTATTATTTTTGAACGCTCATATAACTATAAGTAATCAAAGATCAAGTAAGTAGTACGCATTTTAGCAAAATTAATTTTCATCGCAAGGCAATTTAATCAATTTAGTAAAAAGTAAAATCCTTACAGCGTTGTTTTCTTCCAGTTCAATGCTTCTTTCACCTTGGCCTATAATGGCCCAACTAGCTCCAGCGTTAGCACTAAAACGAAAACATACTATTAAGCAAACACATGGTAGGTTATTAGAGCACACAAAAAGGCTTTACAGATTAAAGCTCTAACACTATACATTCGTGTCCAAAAGTAAAGAATTTGATTTTTTTATGATAATGGCACAAATCTTAGTTTCTTTAATGTTCTTCTAGTTCCCCAGACATAAGTCGAAGCAAACACATACGAGAGTTTCAAAAAATACAAGGACCAAAACGACCGCACAGCTAGATTCCTCGTTGGGAGTACATAAAAACTGCCCAAAGAAGTTCCCCTCTACGATCCACAGTTTACGAGAAAAATACGAAAAACAAAGTATAACGTCACTTCCGGTGCAAGAAAAAACACTTTATTGAACACATCAACAGCATATCATGCAAAATTTTTAAGCAGATGTTCAAAGTGTCCGCCGTATGGGGCCATCTCAAGGAACTGGTGTATCAAGACACGTAGTGCTCCACTCCATTGCATGCTGCTTGTACTTCATTAGACCCCGCGATGCTGCAACGTGTGATGACAGCCATTCCACTGCGTGCTCAAGCCTGCTTCGACATGCACGGCGAACACTTTGAATATCTGCTTTAAATTGTGCATAATACTGCTGTTGATATGTTCAATAAAGTGTTTTTTCTTGCACCGGCAGTGACGTCATACTTTGTTTTTCGTATTTTTCTCGTAAACTATGGATCGTAGAGGGGCACTTCTTTGGGCAGTTTTTATGTTCTCCCAACTAGGAATCTAGCTGTGCATAGTTTATGCGCTCGTTTTGGGACACCCTGTATAGTAACCGCCACTATAAAGGGACCAAGAGCTAAAACCCAACTAAATGAAGATTGATGTAGTATTACTATATCGTCTAAAAATCATACTTAAAGGTATTTTACGCACTTCAGGAGTATCGTATCCTTTAAAAATAAAAGGGATTTTTTTGAATGACTCTCACATGAGCGTTTCTGCTAAGTGTTAACCGTTCTGAATGTGAGTGAAACTCCATTATCAATGGAGTGCCACTGCGCCTCCTCTAAAAATTTGTCAGGATAGTAAGTTTTTATCATGGACCCTAATACCCACTCTTAGGCACTCCCATGGCATACATTTCATTGATAATGAAGTAAAAATAGTGTCATTATTACCAAAAAAAACCCCACCTATCCTTAATTTGTAGACACGAATGTATTTGAAATATTGACAGAGGAGCTCTCCGATATTGTTCGAAGATCAAAATAGAAAACAGGGAAAAATCATAGCAATCAAGATCAAAAAGCTTCCTAGTCCAAAGCGCTTACCATTCGATTTAACAAATTGTAAAGAAAGCGCTTGACATGCATTTTTATCTGAATACGTAAGAAAAAAATACAGAGCAGTTATAAAAGCTCCTAACAGGAATTCCTTTAGCTATGAAACTTGCATCACGAGAGAATCAAAGTGTTTAGTTAAAAAAAGTACTATTGAGAACCGACCTTATTTCTTGGGAATCGTTTAAGTAAATATGTACAGCCGACCAGTAACTGGGCATAACGCATCGAGCTAATTCAACATCAGTACTTGGAAAAGCTACAACAATCTCTGAAATAAGACACTGAAAATTAGTTAAAGGAGACTGAACACTATTAAAAACTAATAGCACAATGAAGATAGTAAAACATTAATACTTGAGTTAATAAGGAATTTATAGTCAATATTAGTTATAATTAAAAATTATTCACAAAATAAATATTTTAATAAGATAGTAATGGATTTTATCGAAAGTAAAATTAATCAAGGCCACTAGTAGTACCACTCACCATAAGTAGGCCCCTCTAGTTTAACTCACCTGTATTGGGATCCAGAGGTTCTCCAAAGGGTAAAATGCATCCCATTTCCCATAAAAATTTATATTGTTCGAATTGGCTTCCTTCCATCCAGTTTCCACAAACTAAGTATCTTCTTATCTTCAACAGAAAAAAAACTTTAGGCACATAAAAATTGCCGTAGCTCTCAAAACTAACTATCAGAATCCACACAAAATATTAATTGTAAGGAATCATTCCATATTCAAAATCTACAATTGATATTCAATTGATAAATTTGATGATGGAAAAGTAAGGAGCTTCAAACTATCGAAACTCAATAACTCTACCCCTCACACAAATAATGTTTTATTTTTCAGTTTTGAGCTGAAGTTCTAGATTTAAAGTTACATTCTAGATAGAATCGCACACTTTGGAAAGAACATCAAACATGAGTGGATCTTCATCACTTATATTTTGTCTCCTGAAAAATGTCTGAAGCGGAGATTTCGATATCAGATCGTCCTCAACTAAGGGATAAATTTGGGAAGTAGACACAACAATGTTAAACTTACGGTTAACCTTCTCTTTTCACTGTCAAAGGGGGTTTTCTCAAAATAAGGTTTACTAAAAAAACCTTTTATATAGTATAATAGGGTTTGCATGACAAGGTTGCAGAGAAAAATTCTAGAAAAACCTCATCGAATCCCGGTAGCTCAGTTTCTAACTTTGCCACTGTAAAAGAAATACGACACTTTATACAAAAAGTGGTGGGTAGAAATTGCCTCCATACATTGAGAGATGTTACACCGAGATAAAGAGGGACCTCTCCATTTAAACTCGGAGTAAGGTCCCTCCCCAGAGAGGGACCTTTCTCCCACAGTCTAGGTGTGGGGTCTATCCTTATCGCGGTGTAACACCTCACCATGAATGGAGGCAATTTCTACCCACCACTTTTTGTGTTAAGTTCCGTATTTTTTAGACTGTGTTTAGGTTTTTTCCGTAAGGTTACTATATCAGACAGCAACGTTGTTTGTACTATATCAGACAGTTGACCCTACGACGTCACTAACAAACAAAGTGGTTCCCATCGCGGTGTCTGAATTTCGAGTGAAACGAAGAACGTCAATTTTAAAATACGATTATTTCGTTAAACCCATGTAATATACAGTGTCTTTTTATCACGATTTGCGTACCAAACTCGTCCTAGCAACCCAACGCAGGTTGTTTAATCTTATCGATGACAACTCTACAAAAAATGGGTTATGTTAAAGGTTACAACAAGATTTATAATAACAAAACCTTACATTGCTATGTTGGATATGTATCATGTCTATGAAACTAACCTGCGACTCCTCGCCTCGTTTTTGGAAGCTTTCATCAAGGGCATCGTGAAACTGGGCACACTCTTGGAAATACTCATCGGCGGTAACCTCTTCGCCTCCCACACATACGACCAACTTATCCACCAGTTCCTCGATGAGCTCTTCCTCGGCTTGTTCTGCAAGCTTCTTTTCCATTTCCGCCGGGCTGTAGTCGTTCGAGAAGTAGAGCCCGTTCTTGTCCGAGAGTTCCTCTTCGGCCTCTTCATCCTCCTCCTCGATGGCGCTGAATTGGTGGACTTGCCCGATTCGGACTTCCGCACCGAAAAAGCCGACTTTTCGAGGTCCCTCGTCTTCGGAAGGAGGCTTCACCACTCCCATGGTCTTGTCGCAAAGATCGTACCACTTTCCCATGTTCTAGGAAAGAAGTTTCGGAAGTAGTAAAAGTTCAAAACTACAGTTATAAAGGGTGTCTCGAAAGGTTGATGCCAACAAACGCATATTCACAATACCTGAAGGTTTTCATACTTTGTTAACAATGCGCATGCGTGGGATTTTTGCTGTTTTTTGGAAATTTCAATGAAATAATAATTGGGGATAGAACCCATGAACTGCCGCATGCTAAGCAAGTATCCATACCACTGCTACAGCGGGGATTCAGTAACTTAAAAACTTATTAGTATAAAATGTTTTTTTTCTTTTCACACATGTTCCCACAAGAGGTCATGTAGTTAAAAACATTGGAATAGTTCAGACTGCGATATCTCGCCGAATACGATAGCCATTTTGGCGCATTATATCAAAGTATAAAAACCTTGGAGGTATTGCGAATATGCTAGTTAGTAGAAAAAATCTCGTTTTTCCATTTTCAATTTCCATTTAATATATTTTAAGATAGTCTTCAAATAAGAAAGGGATTTTTGTCTGCTAATTACCGCTAGAATTGGATGAAATTTGGTTTACAGGGGTTTTTGACTGGAGCTGTCAGCGAATATGAAATAGTAATCAAAGTTAAACATTGCCCTTTTTCGTCAGCGAACATTGTCCTTTAGCGGACTCAGTTTACATTTGCGGACATGGGCTCCTATGAAAATCTTGTTTGTCATGGCATGACAGATCTGCATGCTAAGTTAGGCAACAACCTTTTGAGACACCCAGTGTTGTTAAGTTTGTAAACAATGAGAGAAATCTTAGTCCTTTTTCAATGACTTCATACCTTATAAGATCTACTAAGACAGATTATGAGACCTGGGATCAAATGAATCGTCATTACATTACGAAAAAAAGGCATAATAAGTCTAAAAACCAAGTTTTGAGAAAATGGGGGAAAATTATACTGGAGTAGTATATGCCCCTTTTAAGGGATAAAGGGTCATGACCGGAAGTAAGCGTGTCCCTATTGTCTAGGGGCTTGGCCATATATTGTCTTAATTAATTGATTAATTAAGGGACGTGTCCCCTAATTACCCTGATTAAGGACATAACATGCCCCCTAGACAATAGGGACACGCCCACTTCCGTCCACGCCCCTTTGTCCCTTAAACGGGCGCATGGGCCTCCGAACTTGTACTGGAAATTCAAAATTCTATTTATATAGAGTACAGAATAATCATCGAAAAAAAAATACACAAAAATATTTCACAGTTAAAAAAGTTGATAGACTTATGTATGACATTTCAGCTTACAAAAAATCTTAAAAACCACTTTAAATATTCCACAATTTAACTATACCTCTGCCATATCTTACCTTAGCATCATCCATTTTGCTGAATGCCGGATTTCTGTACTTAGAGATCTCTTTGTAAGTTGAAAATACTTCTAACATCTCACTCTCGTCTTCTGGCTCTTCCTCCGGTACTGACTCTGATTCTTCCACCTACAAAAGCAGACAAGTTATTTTGACCGTTTACCGAGAAACAAATTTTTTTTACAAAAACATTCAACTTTTAAGGTTAAATTTTTTTCAGTTTTTAAATTAATTATGGTTTGAATTCTATAAATAAATAACAAGAATAAGAGTATAAATGAGCGATGCAGAGAATGTTTTATAACGGGGGTTTCCAACTTAGAAATGCTCGAGGGCCGCAATCCATGATATATTTTTCGCATGGGTCTTTCATATGGAACTTTTCTGACGAGGGAGGGTCAAAGTTCATTTACTTGGTGTAATGGCACTTCTGTATTTTCAAATATCACAGGTTACATATACTTTGAGCCTACCTCTTTTTTACGAAGTTTTACGTATAAGTGGGATATCTTCATCCAGAAAATACTTCAAACTATCCCTAAAAATAAGATTTAACCTCGTTTTGGGATACTGGAACCCCCCTTGTGAAAAGGTTGACCTAGTAAGCCCCATAACCTCTTTCTACTAGTCTCCCTATCCTTTAGTTGGAAATCCCTGTTTTACAATGACCCTTTTTGGAAATTCACCTTTACATCCGGCTCTTCATAGAAGTCCTCGAGATCATCGAACATATTTTCCGCTCCCTGAAAAACAAACGATAGAAAGAAGGGAGGGTAAATCATGGATAAATTAATATTTAAAATTTGCAAGACTGAAATCCTGATGCATATTCCAGTTTATAAAAATACTGCAGATTTAGAAAAGGTAAAAAGTTCACGTGCTTTTGATAGACGAGGTGGTTATTGGTGAGAAAGAAGCTGAGATAGTTGGTTGATAGATATTTGCTTGCTCACAGGGAGCAAGAAATATCAGTGGGCTTAACCTTGTCAGTCCTAGCCGCCCCAAATTATTTATAGGATTCAATGGTAATCTCGGGCGGCTTAGGATTGAAGGGATAAATAGTTAAGGTAAGTGGTTTGTATGAAACTGCATACCAGGTTTCCTGGGCCATTTCACAAAAAGGAGCTATAACTAAAAATTAGGTCCTACTAGACTTGTCTACAAGATCTTACATTTGAAGCCCTTCATAAATGCAAACAAATTCATTGCAAGAACTGGATTTTTCAAATAATGTTTATTTTACCACAATGCTCTGCTATCAAGGTAGAATGTGTATTTTAAGAAATTATTTCAAGAAGGTAATTTTTCGACATGAAGTATGACCGAAATTGATTTCCAAATTTATTTTTTACCAAGTTTCTAAACAATCAGGTTAAGTAAAATTTACTGAAAAATAATTATCATACTATGTTTATAATAGCTCTCCAATTAATTTTACTTTTTAATGTGTTTTAATTAATATTAATCAAAGAATAACTCCTTTTTAAAGTAGAAACTATAATCAAAACCAGCCCCGGTTTTCATGAATTCATGAAAACCTGACCGGAAAAATAATTTATTAGATAGTTGAAAACAAAAGGGAAAGTTTTTTTCACTGCAATGTACCCCAATTTGAAATACACCTGTAGAACGGTTTTCTCCTTCATAGCATACATTAGACAAAAAAAACAACTATCCAGTAACACTACCAAAATTTGCAAATGAACGTTGTGAATGACGAAAAGTGAACGTTTTTTCACTGCAATGCATCCCAATCTAAAATACGCCTGTAGAACTACCTTTTCCTTCATAGCGGATATTAGGCAGCAAAAACAACTTTCCAGTGTGACGCAACCAAAATATCCAAATAGTCGACCCTAAACAGTAAACAGTTTCAACACTTCTCATTTTTGTGTCCCAAAAGGCATCTTTATGAATACTTAAAGAAGTGGAGCCTTTACTTAGTGCTAACGGGGGCTGTCATTATATGTTAATTAAGCTTGTTTTGCCTTCTTAATGCGACTAAAAACATGTTTTTTGTCGCACGGGAACAGAAATTACTGGTGTCGTTTTCAGGGGGGAGGAAAAGCTCTCGGAACGAAATTGCGGCCGGGTGATTACTTAACGGCGAGAGAGGGGGCTTTCGGAACTTTACGCTTCCATCTCGATTAAATATGCTCGGAGAATTTTTCTCTTAGGGGCCGTTCAAATATTACGTAAGCACCTAAGGGGGGAGGGGGGTTGCTCTTTGCTTATTTTTGCTGACAAGGGGGGAGGGGGGATATGAGTGATGCTTACGTAAGATGGTGCATTTTCGAAAATCTCTTGTTTCTTGCACAAATAATTTCGAAATTCAACCAAAAATAAATGTAACAAAAAATTGAATTAGGAAATCTAACGTAAACACTTTTTTCTGGAGATGGACCACCCTAACATTTTGAAATTGTAACCCCGAAAAGTAGTATTTCGACTCATTTTTGAACCCTTAGGCTGAGCGCGCACTGGAGACTTTTGTCTCGGCGACCATAAACACTAGTCACTCGAGAGCAATGCATTTCTATGAGGAAATTCTTGGCCTAGTGATCTTGGTCTCGTCGCCATGTGCGCGCACTCCAGCTTCTTGCTATAGCCAGGGAAGCAATTTTGCCTTTGTCTCCGAGACAAAAGTCTCTAGTGCGCGCTCAGCCTTAGGGTTACACCCAATACGTACAGCTCCTTGTACGAGTCACCTAATTTTCAAGGAAAAAACAGTACTTACTACAAGGGATGTAAACATTTCGGGGGGGGGTCCGGCAGTGTCTTAAGTAGTTATGGTGGGGGGTTGAGGTATGCTTATCTTTGCTGACAAGGGGGAGGGGGGTTAAAAATGACCAAAAAAGTGCTTACGTAATATTTGAACGGCCCCTTAACTGTTTAGACCAGGGGTCCCCAACCTTTTTGTACCTAAGAGCACATACCAGAATATCGGTCGAATGGCGGGCACCATTTATTTTTTCAAGTTAAATTTATAGTTGGCGGACATAGTTAATAATACACACTACATATAATGCTCAAAAAAATTAATTTAACATATGAATATTATTAGTATTAATATTATTTTGTAAAAAATAAATGATTACTTAATTTGATTGCAAAACATACGAAGTATAAAAATTAATAAAATATATAATATACAGTCAATGTGATCTTTGGCATTACATTTCACTAGCCAGTGCTTCATAATTGGGAAAATATGATGAAATTCCTGCTCGCAAACAATCGTCAAGGTGTTCATCTGTAATTCGATCTATATTTTGATTCATTGTCGAAAATAATGATTCACACAAGTATGTTGAACCAAAAAACGACTTTATTTTATATGCTGCTCTTTTTCTGGCGTTTTCTATTTTGGTTGTGTTTATCATTAATATTGAAAGAGCAAAAAAAATTGCATTGTATTTTATGGGATAATGGAAAACTGAAATATATTATAGTTTTTTGCACAAGCAGGCGGGCGCACCTAAACCGATCGACGGGCGCCATGGTGCCCGCGGGCATAGGGTTGGGGACCCCTGGTTTAGACTTTTACTTTAAGACTTTTTTTTCTAAAGGTATGATTGTTCGTATGCGTTGGTTTCATGTTAATAGGGTGAGAAGGAACGACGAAATGAAAATAGCGCAAGATAATTCTTTACTACCCCCCTACCCCTTTGAAAATTTTCTTTTTTCTACAATCGTGTCCAAAAAATTTAAGCTAATTTTAAGAACAACTAGCTGTTACAACCCGGCAAAGCCGGGTCTTACAGCTAGCCTTCTTTGGCGTTGATGTGAGCTTCGCTGGTTACTAACTTACCTTCGTATTTATTTACACATTCCCTATCATTAAATCAAGACTCTCTATATAACAGGCCACCCAACTCCTGAAGATGACGTCAAACGTGACTGAAAATTAGTCCATTTGCCATGTTAAGTCTATGGAGTAAAAAACTTTCTTGACTTCTCCTGTTATGTACCTCTTCAAGGCTGATAACACTGTTCATAAAACTCAAAAAACTTTTGTTTAGAATCAAAATTTTGTCCCTTTTGTACAGATTTCTTGTATTTTCATTTAGTTTTTCCCCTTAGGACTAACATGGATGTTATTGTTGATTTCGCGCATATTTCCGATTTCAGCATGAGAAGCGCAACAGATTCAATGATTCCCGCTTTAAAGTATATTTACTTCACGCTCTTTAAAAGACGTTTTGCCTGTGTTGGTAAAAATATTAATTGAAAACAATGAGGCAAATTGAAATCAATTTTTAATTAAGAAATGGAATGCTTTGGAGGAATGAGACCTAAAACTGGCTCATCTAGGGGTGGAAAGCTTTCTTTTAAGACCGATTTTGTTCAAATCGGTTCAGGGGTTCGGCCTGGCGGCCGGCGGAACGGAATCTCTCCATACATTTAACGTTAGAGAAAAGTAAAAAGAACGCATAATTTTAAAATGGAAGGTTTTTGAAGAATGAGACCTAAAACTGGCTCATCTAGGGATGGAAAGCTTTCTTTTAAGATCGAGTTTGTTCAAATCGGTTCAGGGGCGGCGGACAAATCGGTTCGGCCTGGCGGCCGGCGGAACGGAATCTCTCCATACAGTTAACATTAGAGAAAAGTTAAAAGAACGCATAATTTTAAAATGTAAGGTTTTGGAGAAACGCGACCAAAATGAGCTCATCTAGGGGTAGAAAGCTTTCGATCAAGGCCGAGTTTGTCCAAATCGGTTCAGGGGTTCGGCCTGGCGGCCGGCGGAACGGAACCTCTCCATAGAGTTAACATTACAGAAAAGTTAAAAGAACGCATAATTTTAAAATGGAAGGTTTTGGAGAAACGCGACCTAAAATGGGCTCATCTAGGGGTGAAAAGCTTTCGATAGAGACCGAGTTTGTCGAAATTGGTATGGGGGTTCGGCCTGGCGGCCGGCGGAACGGAACCTCTCTATAGACTTAACATGAGAGGACAAAACGAAAAGAACGCATAATTTTAAAATGGAAGGTTTTGGAGGGATGCGACCTAAAACTGGCTCATCTAGGGGTGGAAAGCTTTCGATCGAGACCGAGTTTTTCGAAATCGGTTGAGGGGTTCGGCCTGAAAATCCCAATTATTTTAATATATAAGATCGTCAAAAAAGAGGAATTTCTACCTCTTGTTCAACCTTTCAGTTCTCTTCAATCTCAGCTTCCTTTCTCACCATTGAAGTAATCGCCTCGTCTTTCAAAAGCAAGTTACCCTTTTACCTTTTCTTTGGATCTGCACTGGACTTATTGTTAGATACTAGTAGTTGATTTATAAAAATAAAAGGTTCCCTCACGGGTTCTTCGCTGTCATCTGAGTAACTTTCGGTCTGAAAGAAGAAAACTGAAATTAAATCTATGAATTTATTTATACTTAAAATATAAAAATAGGGGTGAGGTCATTGAAGAAAAAAAATTATCGATTCCAAAACACGAATGATTACCCAATCTTCCAAAGTCTCGTCTGTTAACTTGAATGGGCGTCTGGAAATTAGAGCTTTCTCTAACTCGGAAAGTTTGCGTTTCTTCGGTTTCTGAGACTCCATCACATGAAACATATCTTCCAATTCTCTCTAAAACATAAAATGCCAACTGAAATAAATGGTATGGAACCAAGGTAAGATAATAAGCGCACATTTGAGTTTTGGTTAAGTTTTATTTAACAGGAAGTCATAATGATCTTTAAAAATTAAGTCCTTCGCTGAAGTTGATCTAATTCGTAACTGAAAAAAAATATATAATGTTGGAATTTGGTATAGTTTGATCAATATTGGTGAAATAAGCTTTTTTGAGGGGTGGGGTACACCTAATAAGAGGTTATTTCTTTAGTTTTGAATCACCACTTTCATCTTGTTTTTGCTCATGACCATCTCATTATCAAAGTTATTATGCAGATACAGTTTTTAAATTGCCATTGATTGAACCTTAAAGAAAAATGTAGGTATATAAGAATCAATTTGATTCCTTTAACGTTTTTTTAATAACAAAACTATTTTTCCTTTCTTAAATACTGTTCAAATTCAATGCAGAATAAATCCTTACGCTTTCATCATCATCCGAGAAGTCATCAAAATCATACGGCGATTCTTCGCCCAACTTTCTAGCATGATCACGGCTCAGAGCCCATTTTTCCAAACCTTTTAGGCGGAAATGTTGAGACACGTACTGAAAGAAATAAAAGATATATATAGCAAACCATTTTAGAATATGTTTCTATGTTCCAAACTGTAAGGTTAAAGGGCAATTCCACCGTAACTCACGCTACATTTTTTTCAAAATTGCAATTTCAAATAATTTTTAAATATAGAAATAACTATTTTTTTCTTTCTAAAAAAATCATGCATATTGAAATTTATGCTAATAATTTAAAATAAGTATTGCGAATCTTTTAAGAATTTTAGTTTTTTAAATATTAATTAAAATAGAGTCGTAACTCACGCTACAAGAAAAAGACATGGATTTAAGAGTATAAAATTCAAATTTGTTTTTCTGCTTAAAAAGTGTTTCAATAATTCTATATGCTTGTCAGGTGTTTAAATATACTTCCCTTATTCTAAAATAGCAAACAGTTTTACTGGGAATACTTAAAAAAATCAGAAATAAAATAAAATATAGAAAGCTGTTCGTAACTCACGCTACAGTACTTCGTAACTCACGCTACATGTGTATAAGCGTTCAGCTATTCATGAATATAAATATAATTAAATTGATTTAAACACTTTATTTCATTTTTACTATAAAGTTTATGAGTATATTTAACAAAAAAGTTGTAAAAACTATTTAATTTATTTTTCATTTTCTAAATAAAACATATATTTTTCATTAACAAATTAACCTTTAAAACAAGCATTTCTAAATATTGACTTTATATGCTGACATTTGACATTCCGATAAAAATAATTTTACACAAAATTTAAGCAATGCAAAACACAATTAGATCAATACTGCATAATTATTCCCTAAAATAATTAGAAAATTTTATTATTTTATTTTTTCAGTTTTCTTGATCATGTCCCTGTTCATATGGAATAGCCCTAAATCATAATAAACTTTCAGGTTTTTCTTCATATTTTTATGTGTAAGTAATAAAACATTAATTGGAATGTATATTAATAACACAATAAAGCAAATAAACAAAAAAAAAGCAAAACTATGAAAAATTTAGGTATTATAATGAAGGAAAAAACATACCCATTCAATTAGATCTTTGTCAGTGAACTTTTTAATTGTTTTCCTTTTTTTGGTTCTGCGTTTCCAGGCCAGTCCTTCGGAGTTCGGATATTCCATCAAATAATATACTTTTGCCAGAGTCATCAAATTTTTCTTTTAAAAAAATTAATAATTAGTCTAGTATTCTAACCTGTGGTCCGAGGGTCTTTTTCAAATGGTCCGCGAAATATTGATCTTTTGGTGTATTAAAACAGAATGTTTTTGAAAGTTAAGGACTATCGAAGAATGCAGTAAAAACTCTTATAAGAACTAAAGATCTCAACTTTTGTAAAGTTAGATTTGGTAAAAGACATAGCCAAGTTGATTATTTTTTTAGCCGATATGTTGTTTTAACAAAACAAATGTCGAATATTCATTGGTGAAAAAAGAATACGAACTTGGCAACCACTAGGGACTTTCGCCAAAGTGAACACCTTAAAATGGTGACACAAGATACATAGAAATGGTGATAATGGTCTTAATAGAAGTTTCTACTGTATGTGGGAGAGATGAAAAAGGAATCCAGTATATTTTTTAAGTTTAGAGCAAAAGTTTTCGCAGATCCCCTGGAAACCTTATCTAAACACTTGTTGTCCGAAATTAATATGAGTTCATTTTCATAGTCAACGAGAATTCATTAGTTGCTAATTATTGGAGGGAGGTGTCCCCCTGCCCTCAGGATCGACGCCCGTGAATATCACCCTGAACCAGGACCGGGGATCTTCTCTAAACGTAACATTGCAATCGTATCACGTCATAGTGACCATTGTCACCCCATTTTCATACTCTATTATAACACTGTGAAAAATACGGAACCTTACACAAAAAGTGGTGGGTAGTTACACCGCAATAAGGAGGAACCCCCTAGACTCGGAGGAAGGTCCCTCTTCGGGGAGAGAGGTTCCACTATGGAGAGACCTTCCTCGCGGTGTGACATCTCTCCATGTATGGAGGCAACTTCTACCCACCACTTTTTGTGTGAAGTGCTGTATTTCTTACAGCGTAATCTGATTGGTCGAAGTCGACATGGATTAGCCAATAGAAAAAGACAGCCCTCACCCACTCGTCTATCTCCTCCGTCTTCACCTCCACCTCGTCTTCCAGCCGTATCCCTTCGTCCTTCTTCCCCTCCCCCACCTCGACCTTCTCGTGGTCTTCTTCCTCGTCATGGTGCTCTTTCTTCGTCTTCTCTTTGTCCGAGAGTACGAAGTTCTCTTCCGCTCCGACCCTCTGCCGCTGCTTGTGACGAGCGTTCTCGATCAGGTCGTAGTAGAACTCCAGGCGACGAAGACGAACCGTGCTGTTCAGGTCTTCCTGTGGAGAAAAAAACGGGCTATACTTGATTGCAACCTTTCTTGTCAGTGACGTAAGAAGACTCCACACTTTCTACCTACCAAGCTAACTACTTGGCGAAAAGGAAAGAGCGAGTGGGAGTGTTCTCTGAATCGCCAATAAGGTATTCTTTTTTTGGGGGGTTATCCCCCAAAATTCCTTCTATTGGCATCCCTCAAGTTTAGCAGTTTAGTTTTCAAGTTAGTAATAAGTAGGGGGCCTTTTAGACACTTTCAAAAATGCAGTAGCGTGAATTATGTTAACAAAATTTATTTTAACACCTTTTTGAACTAAAATGGGTTCAATTCCGTTAGAGTTCCCGCTAAATATCACCAATCTCTTTTGAACGCTTAATATTCAAATATAAACAATTTTTTTAAAATTTTTAATGATAAACTGAACAGATCTAATCAAACATTTTAATCTATGAGTTTGGAATTATTTAGAAATATATATACTTTTTGGTGTCCAAAAGAGATTGGCGATATTTAGCGGGAACTCTAATGGAATTGAAACCTACAAGATTTCATTGTTCCTTAAAAAATCCCCCGAGCAACAGATGGCCGAAACTGAAAACTGTTTTTTAATTCGGTTATTTTTTAGAATTCGTTAATTTTTTAAATGTTTACGGACTTTTCGTTAACCCTATATCTTTGCCATGAGATGAAAAGGATAACTATTTGACTGGCGAGAGGTCCAGCGTAAGGTCCCCCCGTCAAACGGATTATGGAAGAAATAAATGTTATACATTTTAGGGAAATCCCTAACAAGTTTACAGAGTGAGGTATGATCACGTTTTGAGATTAAATTTTATTAAAATAGTAGATAAAAAACCATGAATAATGACGTTTACATCAAGTATTTATGTAGCCTAGTTTCTGAGACATAAATTTTTGAAATTTCGTTTTTTGTTTGGGCGCGAAAACACTTTCGAATCACAAATCATGCGCTGTGAGGTCACATCCAATAGAAGCCCGTTTTCTGATAACGTGAGTTTTCTGGCATTTTAGCAGAAATAAATTTGAATTTTAAATAATTTAAAACATATTTTTTAGCTTAAAAATCAGAAATTCGGGAGCTATAAACTATAATGTATCAAAAAAGCATAAAATCAAGCATATCTCTCACTCATGCAAATACCTCATTCTTTAATCTTAGCCCATATTGATTAAAGACAACTATGGTTGTTCCAATCCAAATCACAGAAAGTTTCAAAGAAGCCTACTTTATATTTTTCTTCCAAACCCCGAATCATTTCTAATGTAAAAGCTCTACTGGTTACATCGTTTTTCCCTTTGAAACCTATCAGGTTCGTAATTTTCCGGGCTTCGGTTTTCAGTTCCTCAACCATTTTACATAAGAATATCAAAGCAAAAAACCAAAGGTAAATATTATAAACACTTTTGACATGACACTTGACTGTGTAGGTTTAGCACTCCAAAACTTGATACTCGTCTTATATGTTTAGAGAGTTTTCATTTATCAGAGTTTTACTATTTAAATTTAAAGAATCAACATTCAGAGTTATTATTTGTTTGGAAAGCTGTGTGAGTCAATGGCTCAGTGGATGCATGAGTGGTTGGAGTCTACCAGTCCTAGGTTCGAATCTAGAGTTTTATTATTTAAATTTTTAAAAATCAATATTCAGAGTTATTATTTGTATGGAAAGCTGTGTGAGTCAATGGCTCAGTAGATGCATGAGTGGTTGGAGTCTACCAGTCCTAGGTTCGAATCCAGAGTTTTATTATTTAAATTAAAAAATCAATATTCAGAGTCATTATTTGTATGGAAAGCTGTGTGAGTCAATGGCTCAGTGGATGCATGAGTGGTTGGAGTCTACCAGTCCTAGGTTCGAATCTAGAGTTTTATTATTTAAATTTTTAAAAATCAATATTCAGAGTTATTATTTGTATGGAAAGCTGTGTGAGTCAATGGCTCAGTAGATGCATGAGTGGTTGGAGTCTACCAGTCCTAGGTTCGAATCCAGAGTTTTATTATTTAAATTAAAAAATCAATATTCAGAGTCATTATTTGCATGGAAAGCTGTGTGAGTCAATGGCTCAATGGATGCATGAGTGGTTTGAGTCTACCAGTCCTAGGTTCGAATTCAGAGTTTTATTATTTAAATTTTAAAAAATCAATATTCAGAGTTATTATTTGTATGGAAAGCTGTGTGAGTCAATGGCTCAGTGGATGCATGAGTGGTTGGAGTCTACCAGTCCTAGGTTCGAATCTAGAGTTTTATTATTTAAATTTTTAAAAATCAATATTCAGAGTTATTATTTGTATGGAAAGCTGTGTGAGTCAATGGCTCAGTAGATGCATGAGTGGTTGGAGTCTACCAGTCCTAGGTTCGAATCCAGAGTTTTATTATTTAAATTAAAAAATCAATATTCAGAGTCATTATTTGTATGGAAAGCTGTGTGAGTCAATGGCTCAGTGGATGCATGAGTGGTTGGAGTCTACCAGTCCTAGGTTCGAATCCAGAATTTTATTATTTAAATTTAAAAAATCAATATTCAGAGTTATTATTTGTATGGAAAGGTGTGTGTCAATGGTTCAGTGGATGCACGAGAGGCTGGAGTATACCAGTCCTTAGGTTCGAACTTGGGGTGCGTGGATCGGTGTAATTATTTTTCAATTACAAATACCAGCTGACGGTTACAGTTAAAAAACAGTTACGGTCACAGTTTACAATTTGGTTTGCTTTTTTTTAGTGTTTCACGGGGTTCAAAAAAGGGTTAGGCTTAGTGAAAAAACGCAACCTGATAAAAGTAACCGTTACGGTCACAGTTAAAAAAAATTTTTGGTTCAAAACTGCAAAACCGGTGTTCCCACAGACCCTTCTCCGCTATGCCCCTGGAACCCTTGGCGACGTGGGGGCGTCCATCCTAAACCCCCAGGCCACCAATTCGTCCAGGGGGAGCAGATAGAGTCCGTGGGACACCAGTTTCGACTTCCGACCCCTGTGACAATGTACATGAGAATACTCAGAAAGAGAAATAAATTATATTTTTAGGTTACATACCCATAAGTCAATTAATATTATTAGTTTTAAGAGAGATTGTTAAGTTAGTGGGTTTGATCTGAGTACCCTCAGCACATAGGCCACGACTCTACCAACTGAGCCATCAGGGTACAAACACAGAGGATATCTTTGTTACTTTGTGGTTGCATTAGGTTCTTTCATTTTAAATATTTTCATGCATTCGAGCAAAATTGAACCTCAAAAACGGGATTTGAACTCAGGCCTACTGTCAACACTTATCACTGGGGATAGGCTCGACCAACTGAGCCATCCGAACACAATACTGTATGCTTTATTTTCCAATTGGTGGTTGCAGATTATATTATTAAAATAAGATATTAATATCAATTTTTTGAAAAATTGAACCCCACTAGCGGGAATCGAACCTTGTTCAACTGTCAGCCCACATAGAAAACCTGCCATTTGGAAACAGACTTTACCAACTGAGCCATCTGAACATATTGCCTGACGATTTATTTTTAAATTGATAGTTACAAATATATAATTATGAAATTTTTTTAGTATTAATCTGGGTGCTATATGGTTATAGAAATTGGGAGGAGGTTATGGAGCTCGCATATAATTTTAGCTTACTTTATTGCTAGCTTCAGGTTTAAACAAATTGTTATTTTACTTTAAAATTTATTGTGTGTTGTGTTGCCTAGGCTAACTCTAAACTGCACTAACACTACTTTATGCTTCTCTGGTGAACTCATAAGTGGGCAGTTAAAACATACGCTCTAAATTACCGAAGAAATACAAAGACTCAATAAATATTCCAGATGGCAAGCAAACGTCACAAATCTTTACAAATCTCACAAATCAGCTGGGTGTCTATAACTTGAGGTGAAGAAATAAGCATGTAACTGGCCAGACCAACTATCTTCTGCCAGCACACGGACAATGTCAACTTCTGGAAAAATGCAAAAGAACTTCAATCCACGATAGTAATTAACATTTTAATTACTTACTCAACCTAACAACTTCCATTAAGGTTAACTGGGCACGTTGAGGTACCATTAAAGCCCTATAACTATATTTGCACGTTGATGGGGGATTTACAGCGCTGCTGCAAATCAGGCAAATACGACATTTTCGATGAACGACGGACCTTCCGACAGATAGACTTAAATGGCCGTTTAAAGAAAGATCAGAGTGATTGTGGGTGGGACTCCCATAAAAATAATCTGAGACCACGATGAGAATGACAATCTGAAAGAATAATTTATTTCTATCATGTTAAAAAAATAGGTAGGCATTTATTTTACCAATCCGTTCTAAGTACTTTTTACGAAAACAGTCTTACAAGAATATTGAGAGGTCAGGATTTTTTTGCTATAGAAAAGGTCTAAATTTGCCTCATACCCAGCCCCCTCCCCCTTAAAAAATAATTATTTGTTAAACTGTGCAGTATACACATACACCTGCACAAGGCCAAAATTTTCTTTCTTGTGAGTATATCATCTCGGGTCAATTTTTATTTCTCAGTTTAGTCACTAGATGCCACTATGGTAGCAAACTGGATCGCGGATTCAGGGGGGGATCTCTGGGCCCTTTCTGGAGGAGGGCCCAGTAGTGCGGACGCTTAGCACAAGAAAACACAAAAATCTGGCAATTCTGGCTACCAGCATGAAACTTGGCACACTTGTTCTTTATGATATAAGGGTCTAAAAACCACCGGGACCCTAGCTGGGGGACCCTCCGATAAGGAGGAATTCAAGATGGCGTCCAAGATGGCGCCGACATCAAATTTGGTCTATTTTTGGATTATTTATGTCGATTTTGAGGTTTTCAGCTAAGCAGATTTTAAAAACAATCATTATGAAGCTCTTATTGTCAATGTAACACATTTTTTATCGATCTGGGAAACAAAAATCCAAGATGGCGGCCGAAATTAAAGTATTCGGTTATAACCGATATTTTGGACAATTATTATATTTTAACTAGTCCAATTCTGTAAAAATATGTAAAGGAATATAAAAATACCTACTTCCGTAAAGTTGGGTACATGTCAGTTTACAAAGGAATTCAAGATGGCGTCCAATATGGCGCCAAAAATCAAGTTGGTCAATTTGCGCGTTATTAAAGTTGATTCTTAGGTTTTCAACTATGCTGATTTCAAAATTAATCATATAAAAACTCTAAAACCTTTCTTTTCAAAGTTATTTGCGTTTTTAGTAAGAAGAAATTTAAAAGGAAAATCATAATTTTAATAATCCGTTTACAGCCGTTTCACGCTTTAATCCATAGTGAGTCTTAAAAATAGATTTACGTTTTAATCCATGGTGAATCTTAAAAATATCTAGAAATAATAAAAGCTTACTCCCTTAAAGTTATATCCCTCGGTGTCTTAAACGAAAAGAAGCAATCGCAATCAGGCGCGGATCCAGCAGGGCCCCAAGGGTAGGCACTTTTTCAGACCATCACCTTTACCTTTAGACCCAACTAAACAAAATGTTGGAGTTTTTCTAAAAAGTATCACTTAAGATCCCTTGTGGTATTTTGTTCCGCCCCATACCTATTTTATCAAAAATAAAATCCAGGGAAACAATATGTATCATAAACTATCATTGCATAGTATCTTTGAAGAATGTAAACATTTTGTAGACAATGTAGCACTATTTTAGGGGATATTTGCCCCCCCCAGAAAATTTTTGGGAATTAGACCCTATATAACTTATTTTTGATCAGCTTAGGCGCTTAATTAGCATAAAACCCAAGTGAAACTGACTTGGGAGGATTGACTGCAAATGCAGTCAAATTTAAGCGGCAGAATTTTCTCAGAAAAAAGGAGTTTATAAATAGACGAAGGTGGAGGGGGTTTGAGTCTTCCCCAAGGAAAATGTTTGAGACTTGGTCCTTAAATATATAGTATTTTGATTCATTTTGAAACCTTTTGGGTCATACTAAAAGAGTAGTGTAGGGGGTATGGGAGTCCTCCCGCAAATTTTTCCTTTTTTAAATTTTACATAATGGAAGTATGGTTTAAACTAATTTTGAGAATCTTTGGGTCCAAGGGGGGCCACTGTCCAGAGTGCTTCTTCCCTTGGATCCGCGTTAGGGTGTCCCTTATTTGGGCGTTTTTTCAAAAAGTCAGGGAAACTTTTGCTCCACCCCCCAATTTTTTTCCATTTGGTATCTTAAGACTGTGTGCAAAATCTTAAATCGATCAGATAATATTAACACGTGCCCCAAACGGCCTAAAGTTAGAAAAATTTGACTTTTTTCTAATTTTTTTGAAAATTTTTAAAAATATGTTTAAAAAATCCCTTTCCGAATAATAGGGATCTAACACATTTAAACAATCATATTTGACCGTTTTTCATTACTAGTTAGGCCTAAATGCCCAGTTTGTAACCTAGTCATCAATCAGAAGATCATCAAATTTGTCCATTTTATACTGAGAATAGAAGAATCAAAAGGCAGTGGTAAATGACATAAAACCGCAAAATACCATGGCTAAACACCATTTGTAGGCCATATTGATGTGGATATAAATTTTCTGGAGCTCAAATTAATTATTGGTTGCTTAATTACAGACGCCGTATTGAATTGCATTAAAACTAAAAAAATTCTAAGAAAAAAGGTATGGGCATGTTTGATATCGGGTAATGGGTGTTTGAGGTTTCTAAACTCAATTAAGACTAATAAAATTATCTTAGACAACTTTTTAAAGCTCTTTACGCAAATGTAAGGGTCAGCATATGTCCTAATACAAGTGCAAACCATGTTTTCAGAACTGTAGATATGGTAATAAATTAAACACATAAAAACTGGCAAAAGAAATTCTGGAAACAAGTTAAAAAAACAATGTGACACCTGTGTGTCCACGAGTATTTTATTCCGTAAGTTAATTGAAAAGCTGTTAATTGAAAATTAACCCACTCTTTATAATAATTTAGTTATAATCTCAGAAGGTAAGCAATTAACCATGTTACTGTTCTTCTATTCTATCATAATTTTATACATTAACATAAAAAATACCAGCAGTTCATACTTTAGTGTCATTAAAACAATGTTATTTTGTCCGTAGCTGTAAGAAAGTTTAAATTTTAACCCGTTTTTATAACTCTTCTACTTTACCCTTCGTTTCTCTTCGCACTGTCAACCTTTCATCAGTAAACGTCCTTGAGGAAGTAATAAAGTTTCAAGTAAATTTTTCGTGAAAATTGTTTATGGAATTAAATTATTTTAAAGTGTCAGATCAAGACCCTCTATAAACATGGCCACCCAACTCCGGACGATGACGTCAAACGTGAGTGAAAATTGCCATGTTAAGTCTATGGAGTGACGTCAAAGATGAGTGAAAGTTATGACGTTGCACGGCCGAGTTGGGAGGCCTTTATATAGAGGGTCTTGGTCAGATCCTTCTTTGTGAGAATGTAGAGGTAAGAAACTTAACAGAGAGAAGAATAACTGACTTACAAAAAGACTTTAAAGAAATAATGATTTTAAGAAACTGTTGATAATATTTATGTTATTTAAATAGCCAATATAAGTGTCTTAGATTTTAATGACTCTGATTTGTTCAATTGCAGGTATTTTTTATAAAATTATGATAAAATAGAATAACAATCTCTCTAAACATGGGTTAATTGCTTACCTTCTGGTAGGTTAACTCAATTATTATGGAGAGCGGGTTAATCTTGTATAAACTTCAGCTTTTCAGCTAACTTACGGAATAAAATACTTGTGGACACACTGGAGTCTGATTTTTAACTCGTTTCCAGAATTTCTCTTGACAGTTTTATATGTTTAGAATTTATTACCATATCTATAGTTCTGAAACCATGGTTTGCCCTTATATTAGGAGATCTGCTGACCCTTACAATTGCGTAAAGAGCTTTAAAAAGTTGTCTAAGATAATTTTATTAATCTTAATTGAGTTTAGAAACCTCAAACACCCATTACCCGATATTAAATATGCCCATACCTTTTTTCTTAGATTTTTTTTAGTTTTAATGCAATTCAATATGGCGTCTGTAATTAAGCAACCAATAATTAATTTGAGCTCCAGAAAATTTATATCCACATCAATATGGCCTACAAATGGTGTTTAGCCATGGAATTTTGCGGTTTTAAGTCGTTTACCACTGCCTTTTGATTCTTCTATTCTCAGTATAAAATGGACAAATTTGATGATTTTCTGATTGATGACTAGGTTACAAACTGGGCATTTTGGCCTAACTAGTAATGAAAAACGGTCAAATATGATTGTTTAAATGTGTTAGAGCCCTATTATTCGGAAATGGATTTTTAAAACATATTTTTAAAAATTTTCAAAAAAATTATAAAAAAGTCAAATTTTTCTAACTTTAGGCCGTTTGGGGCACGTGTTAATATTATCTGATCGATTTAAGATTTTGCACACAGTCTTAGGGTACCAAAAGGAAAAAAATTGGGGGGTGGAGCAGAAGTTTCCCCGACCTTCGATTTTAAGGGACACCCTAATCCGCGTCTGATCGCAATCATGTGTGAATTTTCATGAACTACCAAAGAGATTTCAAGGATTCCCCTATATAGGATTATTTCGAAGTTAAAGTCTTATGAAATTACTGTTTTATAATGTTAGTAATTATGTTAAGTGATTATACATAACACAAGTTTAGTATTTATTTTAATAAACTTGGAATTCAATATCTACGAAAGCTGAATCATTTCTGCAATGTTAGTGCTGGACTTCATAAGGGTGTTTGACTTAATGAACCTGATCTAGCCCTGCAAGATTTCGAGAAGCCACAACAACATAAACTGGAAAAAAAGCCAAATTAGTTGTATAATAGGAGGCTTACATGTTGTCCAAGACATTCTCCATATTGGTAAGGTTTAGGGAGAAGTGCTATGAAGGAGATAATGATATGATTCTCGAAATTTTTGTACATCTAAAAAGGTTTAGAGGACTTGTACAGAGAAATTTAGATATTCATAATTTGCATGTAAGAATCCAATATCATAATGAATTTAATAAGAAAATAATTATTGTATACCTATACAATTATTTTTCCTCAATGCAATAGGTAACGTTTTAAAGATATCAGATGGGTTAACACGTATAAGCATATTGCTTGTAAAATGTTTTTTTGTGCATAACAAACAATGAGTGGATTCACAGAGGGTCCCATGAGGGAGCATTAACCTTTCAACTTTTTTAGGGAATTCCTTTTTTAATGGAAAAAATATTCTTAATGCTATCAGGGATAGACTACCTTCAAGCCTCTGGCTTACACTATGAGATTTTCTTCTTGAATCCACCCATAGTTAGAAATACATTCTTTTTTATTAGATGATAAAAGAAAAGCATTTGGCAAATTTGAGGCCCGATGCGGCTAGTACAGGGGTCGGCAACCTGCGGCTCGCGAGCCGCATGCGGCTCTTTTGATATAAAGTTGCGGCTCTCCAGTTCCATATAATTTATTAAAAAACTCTTAAAAATTTTGAAAATTTATTTTTAAGTACCTAATCAAATCGATGTGACTCACAAGAATCGGTGTAGTCTAAAGTTCTCCAGATGAGTCAAAACACTACTTTTAAAGGTAAAAACTCCAAAAAATTTCTGGGGAAGAATCCCCAAACACCCTTCAAAATTTTGAATATGATATGTGATGTTTATTAGCTTGAAAATTCTGTGACTTATGAGGAATGATGAGTGATCATTATATTCTATAGTAGAAGTTCTAAAAATGAATTAAAACACTACTTTTTTAAGGACAAATTTCCAAAATTTTATTGAAGTTGGTCCTCCCCACCCCCCTCTAAATTTTACTGTTCATTATTATACTAGTTTTCCTTGAAAATTCTGTCCCAAAATAATTAGCGGTGCTCTTAGGGTGCAATCCCAAACGGCATAAAACTGAGCAAAAACGCTATTTTGAAGGGGAAGTTTCAAAAAAATTTTCTGGGGGAGGACCCCCAGACCCTCCAATTTTTCTTCGAAACATTTTAAAATAAAGTTCAGTAAAGTAAGTCGTCTAAAACTTAGTGTAAAAAAGTACCCGATAGGAGTTACCTCAGAAAAAATGTAGGGTGTAAACCTCCCCAACTAAAATCACCCTCCCAATATAAAATCAAGTATATGTAAGCAATACTATATAAAATTGAAAAAAAATAGTGGCTCTTTATAAACTGGGAAATTTTGTAAGTTGTTACTTTTGGCTCTTTCGTTTCAAAAGGTTGCCGACCCCTGGGCTAGTAGGAGAGTTACATGCGTCCTTTTCAAGCTTCTTAAAACGAATTTTCAGAAAAACAAATGAATAATAATTTTTTATGTGGCGTCCCAGGTTCAGAAAATATTGTCTGACTGGGCGGGTCCATAATAAAGTTATACTATGTATTTTTAGGAGTATCGGAACTATATGGGGAGTGCATCTTTTCCAAAATCTTTTATAACGGTCAGTCTTTTATAATCTTTTACAGCGGTCTTAAAAGTTTTCAGTATTTCTAGAAGCGGAGTAGGAAATTTATTGCTGGAGGGGCCAAAATAATTCTGAAGTTTAGTTCTTATCAAGCCTCAAGCTAGATTTTTGCACAAGGAAAGAGGACACCCAAAATCATACTTAGCCCATCCCATGTAGTATATTAAATAAGCTCAATGTAGCTTCTTATATTTATGAACGTAATATAAAAACAATGTGAATAATAGAGTTCTAAGTAACCAAAGGGCGGTCTATGGGGGGTCCTCCCCAAGAAAATTTTGGGAAATTTGATCCTAAAATCAGGGTATTAACTTAATCCGAGGGGAACTAAGAAATCAGGGTATTAATTCCCGAGGGTGCACTTAACCCACATATTTGGGGGAGCAGGCCTATTTAGAGCCCCTCCCTTATATATGCCCTAATTTCTAGATATTTAAAAGATTCACCATGGATTAAAACGTAAAACTCAACTATGAAACGACCGTAAACGGACTATTAAAATTTTGATTTTCCTATTAATTTTCTTCTTACCAAACCAGTAAAAACGCAAATAACTTTGAAAAGAAAGGTTTTAGAGTTTTTATATGATTAATTTTGAAATCAGCATAGTCGAAAACCTAAGAATCAACTTTAATAACGCGCCAATTGACCAATTTGATTTTTGGCGCCATATTGGACGCCATCTTGAATTCCTTTGTAAACTGACATGTACCCAACTTTACAGAAGTAGGTATTTTTATATTCCTTTACATATTTTTACAGAATTGGACTAGTTAAAACATAATAATTGTCCAAAATATCGGTTATAACCGAATACTCTAATTTCGGCCGCCATCTTGGATTTTCGTTTCCCAGATGGTAAAAAATGTGTTAGATTGACAATAAAAGCTTCATAATGATTGTTTTTTAAATCTGCTTAGCTCAAAACCTCAAAATCGACATAAATAATCCAAAAATAGACCAAATTTGATGTCGGCGCCATCTTGGACGCCATCTTGAATTCCTCCTTATCGGAGGGTCCCTCAGCTAGGGTCCCGGTGGTTTTTAGACCCTTATATCATAAAGAACAAGTATGCCAAGTTTCATGCTGGTAGCCAGAATTGCCAGATTTTTGTGCTAAGCTGCCGCACTACAGGGATGTTGCACCACATTGAGCATTTTGTAGCAGTTTTTGTAGCAGCTAAATTTAAAATTTGTAGCAGCTAAATTTAAAATTTGTAGCAGAATAAACCATTTTTGTAGCAAGTCGAAAAATTTTTTGCAGCAATCAAAAATCAAAATTAAAATCCATAGCAGGGTTAATAGTTCTTGTTACTAAAATATACTGATAATTTATCCCAACTATTACCTTAAAACTATGCATGATTAAGTTAATTAACTATTAAAAGTTGATGATGAATTACGCAAAACAAGTGTTAGAACAGCTAGATATCTGTAAGCAAAATTGCAACTTTTTAAAGGTACCTTCGACAAATTCAAAAAAGGAGGAAAAGTACAATCACAAAATAGATTTAAAAACCTCTGATAAGCCATTTTATCTTAAATTAAAGATTAAATGGTAATTCTGAACAAACTTTTAATTAATTTATGATGTTTTTAAAACATAGTAATTGTTAAAGATTATTGTTTTTAATAAAATTTTTAATTTTAATAACAAAAACGCCAAATGCAGGGTTCATACAAATTTTCAGAAATCAAAATAAAGGAGTATTCCAGGAGTTTTCAAGGAGTATTTTTAAAAAATTCAAGGAGTAACTTTAAAAATTTATATTTTTTATTTAAAAAAATTTTATATACAGCTTCAAACACACACTATGCCAGTTATATTCCTGAATCAGACTTTAAAACCACTTTAAAAGTCAAAATGTAACTAAAATGAAATAAAAAATTAAAAGAAATTAGTTAACAGAATTATTTAAGAAATAATTAAACTGCAAAAACGATATTGTCAAGAATTTTTAGTTAAGTAGAGCAAAAAAGTAAGAAATAAGTATTTTTAAAGGTATTTTTAGAATCTTAAATCAGATAAAAAAAACACTATAATCTTCTAATTTAAATTAAGTTTCTATAAAGCGACCTTTCAGTAAAAATTTACAACTTAGAAAATCCACTAAGTTGAAATTACTAAATAAAATAGAGAAAAAATCATCTTATTAGACTTCTCAGGCTGCTCTGACCAAAGTAAAGTTGTTTTTTCTGGACCACCGTTGAAGCTAACTATACATAAGCCCGTAGGAAAAGCAGTCGCGGAAAATCACTATTTTCCCCATTTCGGGAACACCAGACTTGTTGGCTTCTGACCAAGGTAATATTGTTTTGTTTATATCGCAAGAAGCCAACTTGAATCGGCACCCGCGCGGCCATCCACGAAAGTCGCGGGAAGAACGGTACACTCCGCAAAAAAAACCCGAAACTTCCAGGGAAAATTGCTAATTTTCCGACTTCCGGAACATCGGACTTGTGGGTTTTGGACCACAGTCAAGTTTTTTTTCTATATCGCCATAACGACGCAAGAAGAAGCCATTTTGAATCAGCACCCGACCCGCGGCCGTCCACGAAAATCGCGGGAAAAACGGTACACTCCGCAAAAAAAACGAAACTTCCGCGAAAAATTGCGATTTTTTCGACTTTTTAACGGACTTAACGCAGCGAATTGAAACCTATTTTACAAAGGAGATAAATTTACAAAAAAAAATTTTATATCTGGTTTCGATGGCTGACGTCATCGGTTTTGACTTCAAGTGGTAGAAATGTGGAAAAGATTCCATCCATAGACGATTTGAGTTTTTTTTTCCTGAGGATGAAAGTAATTCGTCGCGTGAGAGGAGAGTTTGATAATTTCATTTCAGGAAAATCGTTAATTGGCGCAATTTTGCTCAAAATACGGTATTTGTAGCAGTTTAGCACAATGAATTAGGATTTGGCGCAATTGGCGCAGCCGCAACATCCCTGAGGGCCCCATACCACCCTCAGGGGTACCACATGGGGATCTTGGGTGTTACTTTTTATAAATTCCCCAATATTTTTACATTATGGGTCAAAAGAAAGGTGATGGTCTAAGTGCCCCCCCTTTGGAGACATGCTGGATCCGCGCCTGAATTGGATATGAATTAAAAGGAAAAAAATATTATTAATATTTTTCTGTCGTTAAAAATTAATAAACTTGTCATTTTGCTTTTGCCATAAAAAGTTGAAAACTTTGTCTTTACCACATAAAATAATAATAATCTTTATTTACATTTCAGGTTTAATACAAAGTTTAAGAGAAAAATTTATTTGCATTTAAATGCATACTCGTAAAATAGCTATTGATGATCTTAATTTAATTATTGATTAAAAAAGAGATAACTTGCGTTTTCTTAATTAATATATTATTTTTCTTTCTTAAAACCTTTAGGGGGGGCACTTTTACCGGGTTTTATTGAAACTTTTTCGGTAATTCAAAATATTTCTCTGTCTTTTCTTTACCCCCCCCCTTTATCGTACTTAGTTTCCTCCGTGTTTCCCCCATTTTATATAGGGTATTTAGCAGGTGGACTCCCAGATGGTTGTTCAAACCCCTTCGACCAATTTTCAAAATTAGTTTTCATTCATTACTTTTAAGTAAAGTTCAACGAACATTTCATATAACTCTTCTATTTTATCTCGTCCAGTGTAAAACTGGCGGTGATGAGTTGAAAGGAAGGGGGGCGTTATAAGAGTAAAAGGGGACGTTGACTTCTTTTAAGCTATTGCTTAATGTTATTTTTATAGGTAAAAAACATAAAAAATCAAGGTAAAAGCAGCTTAAAATACCTTTTTAACATGTTAAAATTCAAAAATGTTACTGGGGGAGGACCCACAGACCCCCCTTTTATCTATATGGATCAGGCCCGTAGCTACGGGGGGGCTGAGCCCCCCCTGGCATCTTCATTTGCCCCCCTAGAAAATTTTCACAAATTCTATCCAAAAGCACAGCCATGGGGGCAAAAAGGGGCAGCTGCCCCCTTCTTCTTTACTTCCTTCTAGCTAAGTTAAAACTAGTGATGGGCAGGTATCGATACCAAATACTTAAGTACTCGATACCTATAGGTATCGAGTGTATTCGATACCTATACCTATAGGTATCGAGTGTATTCGATACCCACAAAAGTATCGATACTTTATTGACATATTTCATTTTAAATTTTTCAATGAAGTAATCTTTATAATACCTACTGTAGATCAAACGCAGCCTGTTTCCGTTTTCATTTTGCAACGCTCAAACCCAAGTCGTTAATCATCCGCGAGAGAAATTTGACGCGGCTAGGTTTTTCCCCCGCCAAATCCTTCGCCTCTATCCACCTCCAGGCCCGTAGCTACGGGGCTTTTTGATGGATCGCTTTCAGTTTTTTGAATATTAGTCTGATTATGGATAGGCCCTAAAAAAATTGTCCCTTCAGGTTCATTTCCCGACATTGAAAAAAAGTACTCGATACCTAAAAGTACTCGATACCTATAAGTATTCGATACCAAAGTATTCGATACCTATATGTATTCGATACCAAAGTATTCGATACCTAAAATTATCGATTTTGCCCATCACTAGTTAAAACCCAGTTTTTTAGGGTCAAATTTTCAGAATTTTTCTGGGGGAGGGCCCCCATACCCCCCATTTGTATTTAAATCTTTACTATTCACAAGTTTTTTAAAAATAACAATGATCAAAATCTAAATTCTACTTAAAAATATGTATCCGAATTTTGGTCTACAAGTATCAAAAGCAGCTTAAAACCCTGTTTTTGAATCAAGTTTCCAAAAATTTTCTGGGTGAGGTCCCCCAGACCCCCCTTTGATACTTGTACCCCCATTATTACAAAAACAAACTGTTCTTATATTAATATAAGAACAGATCACACGAATTAATGAAGTTCTCTTAGACGAAAATTCAACCCAAAATGTATAACAAACTACATATTAAATCTATTAAATATGCATGGGAGGGGCTGACTAATATTTTTAGGCTCCTACTAAAATAAACTTCCATATACCCAAGCACTGACTGAAAAGGGAGGTTAGGTTGACACCCTTTATAAAATTATGTCTATTTAAAGATTAACAGGGAGTGATCCAACTCGATTTTTCAGTTTCCTTTCAATTCTAGAGCTTACATGGAGCAGTTCCTTCTACACTTTCCCAAAGAATCTAAAAATAGGCTAAAACTACTTTAAGCTGTTAATTTCTAAAATTTAAAAAAGGAGGAAAAAAATGGGAAAACTAGAATAGGTTTGTAAAACTAGAAAAATTTAGGACCTAACTTCCTCCCGAAACAAAAGTCTTGTAATAGCTCCTTAGGCCTGAGTGTTTTATGGGTTTTGTCCCCTAGTCAAATTAGTTAAACCTACGCCTATGAACCTCCTAAAAATTGAAAACTCCGTTGCCCCCCTGAAAAAGTGGGCGCCCCTCCTAAGGGAAATTCCTGGCTACGGGCCTGATATGGATTGAGATATCAATAATTGTGAGAACTTTTAAGACGAATACAGGAAATTTTTAGTAGAATACACGGATATTCCAAATTCCCTTTGAACCTAGAAAAAGATTTAAGTTTATTCAGATTTAGGTAAAGAATTATTTTTAAATCTTTTTAAAAAAGTTAAGCCTTTTAAAAGGTAGAATTATGACCTAATTACTTCATATTAAATTTTAAGGTGCATAGTAATTAACTTTGGCATAATGCCCATGTACAACTAGCTTTTCATAAATGTTTCATATTTTTTTTAAGTAAATTTTCCTGAAATTTTGTATGCTCACTGTACGCATAAAGATAAGGAAATATACGAAATTTTATAGAATTCTATCAAGTAGTTTCAGAGTTAGATATTCTTAAAGTTTTACCAGGGGTGCCACTCTTCAAAATTTACAAGACTGAACTTTTTGGTAAAAAAAACATGGTTTAGGGTAATTTCACAATTGTACGAGGGTTGTTTTTTAATTAACTTCCGTTTTTCTCCTGAAAAAAAAGTAGTAAGAATTTCGAAACAATTTTGGTGCTGGTAGTTAGATACATCCTTCAGGTTCAATTTGCCACCTTACTGAATAAAATCGGACATTTTTCCTATTTTTTATCGATTTTACAAGCGCGCTCCTCGAACTATTTTCCCGCCAACCCATAGAGAATTTCGCTTTTTTTTCTCCCTTCGCTCCGTCCGCGATCACCTGCCCACCCATTCTTTAATGTTAATGCCTGCTCGCGGACGAAGCGAAGGGAGAAAAAAAAGCCGAATTCTCTATGGGTTGGCGGGAAAATAGTTCGAGGAGCGCGCTTGTAAAATCGATAAAAAATAGAAAAAATGTCCGATTTTATTCAGTAAGGTGGCAAATTGAACCTGAAGGATGTATCTAACTACCAGCATCAAAATTGTTTCGAAATTCCTTCTACTTTTTTTTCAAGAGAAAAACGGAAGTTAATTAAAAAACAACCCTCGTACATAATTGTACCGTATATCCCAAATTATTCTCTCTTTTAATGTTTAATAACATTTAATATTATTTGTTTAATAATATTAAACAATTAAAAATATATTTGGATACTTAAAAATTTTCTCTTTTTCAATTAAAAATCTGCAGTACTTGTACTTTCTCTCATTTTGAATACAGTGTCGGACCCTTTATCCGGAAACCCGAAATGACCCGAAATCCGGCTTGCGTTAGAATTATTATTTTTTATTTTGAAGAATGTTTAGTGAGAAAATGTTGCTATGAAGCGCAATGGTTGCGCCGCTCCTTTTGTGACATCGTCTGTGCGGAATTTGACGATTCGGGGCGGCTGAATCGTCTCCGAGCCGAAACGGCTGTTGACTGCTGCTTTGCTATCGGTTCTTGTCGCGACGATCCAGGAATTTTTCGCTTCGCTGAAATTTTTTGCTGAACACTGTAACACTAAAAATCTTCCTGACTATATATACTTGGCAAGTACCAAGTAACCACACTTGATTTACTAAACACCATTGATAATTATGGCGCCGGGATTTCACGGAACCCGGAGATGCGGGCATTGGCGTTTGGGATGTAATAGGCTTATTTCAGTCACAACAAACCAAAAAATATTCTTCTAGAAAAATCAAAAAATAATTTTTTTTCCGAAATTCGGCGGACGGAATTCCGTCCGCTGAATTCTTCAAAAGACGGAATTCCGTCCTCAGTACTGAAGAGTGGCACCCATGTTTTACGCATCTTGACTTTGAGCCGATGATTCTGGCTGGTATTCAATTGCGTTTTCCCTCACAAAATTTTTATTTATATAGGTAAATACAAAAGTTTAAGAGTGCATTCACTTATAGCTAATAGTCTACAGAATCGTATGTCAGTATAAAATTTAAGATCGAATCATTTTATCATGGTTAAAATCACGCTTCAACATTAAAAAAGTGTTTTTCATAGTGTCTTAAAAAACGCAGGATGCAAAAATCTCTATGAATATTTTGAAATAAAATATACAACACTAAAAGGAAGAGGAAATTTGCTTTCAAATAGGGAAAAAATGGGTGGGGTTTGGGTTTTTTTTGGATGGCTAAAAAACAAAGTGGTTCTGATTAAAAACCACATTGCCATGAGATGTTAACTGAATGGGTTGAACATTGATAACATTGAAAATTAACTTACTAATTTGTTTTCTATAAGATTTAATGAAAAAAAAAATCACAAATTAAATACCAAAGAAACCAAACACTTTTACTTTTAATATTTTTAATAGAAAACAGTCCATATGTATGTTGAATTACATGAATAAAAACAAAATATTAAGTATCATTGTTTAAAAAACAATGAAAGAAAATTTAAAATTTTTAGAAAACTATTTGTCAGTATATTCAAGAATTACAAAAAACCTAGGAACAATAATAATTTGAAAATTCTACAAAAAAATGTCTTACTACATAAAATCAAAATTGCTTAACAGTATTTCATTCATGACAGATTGTAATAACAGTATTTTTTGAGCTTGTTTACAAAATTCATGGACATTCGATTTGACACTTAAAATGTACAAAATGGATAGTTGCAAAATCTAGTTCAACAAAAGCTTAAATACACTGAAGAAAAATTTCAATACTTGCCAATTTATGAATTCTTATAGTATATTAGGAAATTCCAGTAATAGAGCTTTGCTGGGTAGCAAATTTAAGCTGGTAACCTGTGATAAATGAAATTAACGATGAATCAGCATGATGCAAATGTACCTCGGACGAAAACTGCCACTTCCCAGCACAGCACGTGAAGACGAACTTGCAAAACTCATTTCTAACATTTTGTTCTTTAATTCTCCTGGCAGGTATTGCCATTCAGATTATACACAACTTGGAGAAAAAGATCCCTCAGGGTTTTCCTTTTGCCAACCATAAAAACACTATACTTTCCAAGTATTAGCCAAACATTTTTGGAAACATTTCCAAAACTAAAGTGGGGGTAGGATCCACCATTCTTGCAAAAGTAAAGGTTTAGATACCTTATTTGCAATGCAAAAGATAAGCAAATTGTTTAACAAACTGGGATGAAGAACTTCTAAATTTAGGAAATCTTAACACTAAGTTAAAACATATCCTTTATTTTAAAAAAATACTACTACAAAGCAGCATTTTTGAAAGACCATACTACAAAAGAACCTTGATAAAGCACCTCCCTCTGGAACCAACCCTATATGGTTACTTTAAGAAATAAAATTCTTACCATGATAAAACACTAAATAGTTTTATTTTTGTTACAGTTAGATGTAACATAGGATTCGCTACAGCAGGGGATCGTTGTAAAGAGGTTCTACAGTATTATAGGATCAAATAAAATATGACACCTTATAAATAGTATCTTAAATGTTATAAAGAATTAAGTAGTTCTTTCTCTTTCATGGACAGTGTTTTTGATGACAAAATACTATATGGCTAAGCATGCAAGCACCCTTTTGTTTGTAAAAAGAAGTTAGAACTGAAATTTAAAAGAAGTATATACAGGGTGTTTCAAAAGGTTAATGCCAAACTTAACATGTAGGTCTGTCATGCCATGACAAAAAAAGATTTTCATAGGAACTCATGTCCTCTAGAGGACAATGTTAGCCGGAAAATGGGCAATGTTTAACTTTTTATTCTGTGGAAAACTTTAAGTCAATCACAAATTTTGGAAAGAGAACCCTCGAAAATGCTGATAATGGGCAATACCACTATTTTTTAAATATGAATGATAATATCTTTTTCCTATGAAGAAAACTGCTCTGAATTCGATTTTTTGTATGAAAACAACCAAAAAAATTTATTTTCTTAATTATTTAAGATTAAACAGCGCAGAATTTGAACCTTACTCAAATCGTTCTCCCATTGGCTGCTGTGATTGTGACAACCTTAAGAGACACCCTATACGTGCTGAAATGACAGTTTGCGTCTAAGGTACAGGCCGAACGTACACCCTTCTCACACCATTAAAAAAAATGGTACTTAAAAGCACAACTAAGATGATTAGTCTCGACCTCCCTACGAAAACACCCTCGGCCCTCAACGCGAGGACCGCCGCGAACTTCGGCTGCTGCTCGACGACGACCGCTTCCCCCTCCTCTCCTTCTTCCTGCTCCGCGAGCTGGAGCTGCTGCCCGAACTGCTGCTCGACCGGCGGCCCCGGCGGGGATGGCGCCTCCGCTCCGCCGACCGGGACCTCGACCGGCCGCGGCCGTAGCGCCGCGGGAAGGGCGGCCGGCGGTCCGGGGGGCTGGCCCGGCCGTAGCGGCCGCCGCCACCGAACCGCCGGGTGCGGGACCGCGAGCGGGAGCGGCGGCGCAGGCGGTCCCTGGAGCGGGACCTGCGGGTCCTGGTGCGCCGGGGCGAGCGGGAGGAGTCCCGGGACTTCTTGGCGGGGCTGCGCCGCCGCGGTTCCGGGGAGGACTCGGAGGCTCGCCGCTTGACGGGGGACTTGGAGCGGTTGCGAGGGGGGGAGGAGAGGCGGGGTCTGGGGCTCCTGCTCCGGGATCGCTTCCGAGCCGCTGTGGAGGAGGAATGTTGGGTGCCGGGTGGCGGCGGTTCTTCTGTTTGCCTGTTTGGAAGAGAAATGCAGCAATTATGCATCACATATACAGGAAGCGATACTCTGTCTAACATAGTAAAATTCAGGAGTCTCTTGAAGGAGTTTTCAGGAGTAGTCCAGTAACTTGGTAGTTTTTTCAGGAAAAAAATACAGAAGTTTTTTTCTCGACGGTTTTATATGTTTTCGAGGGTGCTGAATCCGAATCTGAACTTTGCATACAAAATTTCGAATGGCATTTTGGTGAAAATTTGAAAAAACCCTGAAATTTCACCTCATTTTTTGGTTTTTTGTTTGTAGAACGGAAAGTATGGGTTTCTCATGAAAATGTTAAATTCCAAAAATAAAGATGATAAAACAAGCTACAAAATTGTCAATTACAACTTTTTCGTCAGACTAATAGTTCGGCCGCTAGAGCGCGTTGAAAATAGGGCAAAATTTGCGCCTGCGGGTAAAAATCCAGAAAATCGAACTTTCATCTAAAAAATAAAGTATTTTTTAAAATAAGGTACTTTAAAAACTAGTTTTATAATGTTTCACATGGAATAAACCATCTATTTAGTCTATTAATTAGTATTTAAATGCATTTTCCTCAGCAATTTTCCTTAAGAACGCAGTTTCAATAGAAGACAATAGTGTGATGATAAGTAAGTCGCTTGTTGAAGAAAACATACAGAAGTTTTTTTCTCAACGGTTTTATATGTTTTCGAGGGTGCTGAATCCAAATCTGAACTTTGCATACAAAATTTCAAATGGCATTTTGGTGAAAATTCGAAAAAACGCTAAAATGTCACCCCATTTTTTGTTTTTTTGCTAGTAGAACGGAAAGTATGGGTATCTCGTGAAAATGTTAAAAGTAAAAAATAAATATGATAAAACAAGCAATAAAATTGTCATTTACAATTATTTTGTCCGACTAATAGTTTGGCCACTAGAGAGCGTTGAAAAAAGGGCAAAATTCACCTTAGCTGTGGAAAATCCAGAAAATGACCCTTATATTCCTAAAAAAGTCATATTTCGATTTAGATAACTAAGAAAAACTACATTCATAATTTCTTACATGATATAACCCCATTCCCGAATGGAGAAAACCATTATGTTCATCACTTTAAAGAATATACTAGAATAATTTTCCGTGACTATGTAATTTTATATTATAACCAAGCTATGCTTAATTTCATCTCTAACAAATCAATTGGATTCACGTTCCTGGGTGTAGAAACTGATAAATAAATATTATAATTGCACGTGTCAAGAAGTTATTGTGAATTTTGGTATCATTACTAATCATCGTGCAAGGAGTTTTTATAATCTACAACAGAAAATTATAGTTTTCCAGAAAGAAAAATTATTCATAGATTTTATAAGTTTGTGAGCAGGAGAGGATAATATAAAAAGCAATGAGTGTAGTAGATAAAAAATTAACTTTTAATGCTTAACAAAAGTTTTCATTGAGAATCGGTGAATAGAACAAAAAGAAAATAACAACTGGATTTTTCTTTGCCTAAAAAACCTGCGTTTTTGGGAGGGAATTCCTAAAGAACATTCATTGAATAAATAATATTTGAGATAAATAGTAGGATTATATCATGTAAGAAATTATAAATGTAGTTTTTCTTAGTTATCTAAATCGAAATATGACTTTTTTAGGAATATAAGGGTAATTTTCTGGATTTTTCCCACCGCCAGGGCGAATTTTGACCTTTTTTCAACGCGCTCTAGTGGCCAAACTATTAGTCGGACAAAATAATTGTAAATGACAATTTTATAGCTTGTTTTATCATCTTTATTTTTTACTCCTAACATTTTCACGAGAAACCCATACTTTCCGTTCTACAAGCAAAATACCAAAAAATGGGGTGAAATTTTAGCGTTTTTTCGAATTTTCACCAAAATGCCATTTGAAATTTTGTATGCAAAGTTCAGATTTGGATTCAGCACCCTCGAAAACATATAAAACCGTTGAGAAAAAAACTTCTGTATGTTTTCTTCAACAAGCGACTTACTTATCATTACACTATTGTCTTCTATTGAAACTGCGTTCTTAAGGAAAATTGCTGAGGAAAATGCATTTAAATACTAATTAATAGACTAAATAGATGGTTTATTTCATGTGAAACATTATAAAACTAGTTTTTAAAGTACCTTATTTTAAAAAATACTTTATTTTTTAGATGAAAGTTCGATTTTCTGGATTTTTACCCGCAGGCGCAAATTTTTCCCTATTTTCAACGCGCTCTAGCGGCCGAACTATTAGTCTGACGAAAAAGTTGTAATTGACAATTTTGTAGCTTGTTTTATCATCTTTATTTTTGGAATTTAACATTTTCATGAGAAACCCATACTTTCCGTTCTACAAACAAAAAACCAAAAAATGAGGTGAAATTTCAGGGTTTTTTCGAATTTTCACCAAAATGCCATTCGAAATTTTGTATGCAAAGTTCAGATTCGGATTCAGCACCCTCGAAAACATATAAAACCGTCGAGAAAAAACCTTCTGTATTTTTTTCCTGAAACACCTTATTTTTGACACCAAGTTACTGGACTAGAGTAAATTACAAAAAAATTAGGAGGGTAATTAACAACCTTATACAACTTATAGGTTTAATTAACCTGCTGAGAAAACCCGAAATTAGGTACCTTAAAAACCAGGACAGGTAAATTAAAAAACCAAGAACACAAGAAAAATGAGTTCAGAATTATGTTTAGAACTAAAAATTAAAGAGGTTAGTTCCAATGAATAAAATACACAATTACACTGTTCAACAAATTTGACCTTCAAAATTTTTTCCTTGATGAAAATAGTCATTTCTTATAGATTTTGGGTCGGTCGCTATGTACGAAAATCACCATTAAAATTTTCAATTGACTCAGGATTTTCGGGGAACAGCCCCTACCCCTGTTTACGTTTTTCGACGACTTTATAACTTAAAACTCGATTTTCAGGGTCAAAAAGCATCGCTTTAGACTTCAAATCGTCCCCAGGGGACAGGAAAGGTTCAAATTAAGAAAATATGATAAATTTGTAGCAAATGGATAGGTTTAAGGGGTAACTGCCCCCCTAAAAACGCAAAAAAATCGTTAAAATAGTAGGATTTGTTATACCCTATTTATTTTGATTATTTTTTAAGCAATTCCTCTTTGAAGGATCTTAACCCTTCCCCAAGGACCCAAATTTGATGACAATCTGCAGCAATAATTTTTACTAAAAGCGGTTGAGGTGTTAGCTTCCCAGAAGCCCCCGCGGAAGAGTTCGAAAGACTCCCAGAATCGCGAAGGCGCTCGCGAGCTCAGGAATTAATATTGAAGATTTTGAAAAGATTACAAATGATATTTTTCTTATATTTTGGGTCTATCCTAAGTAGAAACTCTTCAGTTCTGTAAAAACTGACCGGTTTTAGAATATAAGGATTCGATGTTTCAAGACGTTAATAGATGCATAGTAAAATTCATTGTTGCATATTGCCATCAAATTTGGGTCCTTGGTGAAGGGTTAGGACCCTTTAAGCTTGAATTGGGTAAAAAATAATTGAAATAAATAGGGTATAACAAATCCTACTATTTTTAACGATTTTTTTTGTATTGTTAGGGGGTAATTACCCCTTAAACCTATCTATTTGTTATAAATTTATCATATTTTATTAATTTGAACCTTTCTTGTCCCCTGGGGGCAATTTGAAGATTGAAACAATGCTTTTTGACCCTGAAAATAGAGTTTAAAGTTATACAATCGTCGAAAAACGTAAAAAGGGGGAGTGTCAAATCCTGAGTCAACTGAGAATTTTAATTAATGGGGATTTTCGTATTCAACGACCATAAGAAATGACTATTTTCATCCAGGAAATTAAGATAAATAGTTTGATTATTTCAACCATTTATTCAAGGTAAATTAACACTGATTTTTATCTATACAATATAATTAGATATTCAAATTGGAATATTTAAAATAAAAAATTTATTTTTTAAAACAAATTAATTTAATTTTAATTAGCTAATTTAATTAATTAATTGAAATATACAAATCATTTATCAATTATAAACAACCCCTGAAATAAATGTCTCATGTACAACTCAATTTCAAACATCACTGCTAAAATAACTTATTCTGAAAAAAATTCTAAAAAAACTTGGTTTAAACCAAAAAAACCCAAATAAACCGGGGGGGGGTTTAAAAAAAAACAGGTTTTTTCCAACCCTGATGAAAAATAAAACCAAAAATTTTTAAGGGCTAAATGTTATAACAATATTATAAGAATATCATTAATAATAAAGAACTGACAACTCAAAAAGGGGTGGTACCAAAAAATTAAAACTGCAATTTGTAGTTCAATGTTTATTTTGTAAGGGTTAATGCTGCAAGAAGAAACAGGTATTTTACTACTTGTATCACATATTAGGGAAAATGGAGATTTCAAAACCATCTGTGTAAGAGGTTGCCTGATATGACACAGAGAAACTGTTAATTTACCTAGAGGGGCCACTAATAAGTTTTGATTCCTAAGAAACATTTAATTTAGGAAGTTCAAGGAAACTAAGAAAAATCTTTAACTATCTATGATTTTAAACTAGAGATGTTCCAGTAATCAAAGTTACACCACTACATTAAAGGAAATGATTGTAAGAGATAATTGTAAGTAGTAAGAAACACATACCTTATAGGTGAAGCTGACTTAATAGGAGAGTTCCTTCCATTCTGAAAAAAAAAAAACAATTTATTTGAGAACCACAGCTCAAATGTCATTTAAATTACTAAAAAAAGGTATTTTTATTGCTCTTATAAACTGGTGATCCACGAAAAAAATTAACACTGACAAATACACTAGCTACTCTACAACAATGGACAGGATACTAAGTTGTGATGCTTCAAGTGAAAAATACATGATTTAATAGCGGATGATTGACTTTTACCTTTATCAACCTTTCTGGGCAAATTCTCAACAATGTTTTGATACTCAATAATGGAAATTCGCGTGTGCATTTCCATTGCAAGAATATCGCTACCTCAGCACTAGATTTTGAACGGGGTCTAGAAAAATTTCACTAAGGCTAAGCAAGCACTGAAGACTTTCGTCGCGGCGGCCGAAACATAACTGTCACTTGAGAGCAATGGCTTTCAATGCCGAAATTCTTGGCAATCGGCCAAGAGTCTCAACGCCTAATGCGCACGCTCTACCTTCTTGCCATAGTCATAGCGACAATTATGTTCCAGTCGCCGCAACTAAAGTCTTCAGTGCGCTCCTAGCCTTAATCTCACCAAAAGGGAGGGAGGGGACCAAAATCTGGAATAAAAGACACTTCACATAATTTATGAATGTCCTCTAAAGAAAGGGAAGAAAATCCTTCTTTCTGAAAATTTGTGACCATAAAAGCGAAAAATCATGAATCTACTGAAGAATCGCATTCCTGTAAAATAAACCTTAAAATTCATTAACTTTTAATCAATGCCCAAAACAACGTAATTTTTGCAATGCATCTGTAAAAATTACGGCTATATCGTATTACTTGGCATCTCTGGTAGTGTTTGACCTATGTAACCAGTAATACAAGAACTTTATCATACCTCTGATTGTGGACTCTTACTCCGTAACTGGAGCATATCAGCAGCTTGTTTGGCTGTTTCCTGTGCAGCATCTACCAAGCCGGCATTTCCTCCAGACACTTTAAACTGAGTCTCCTCCGGCAATGGTATCGCGTCGGGAAGGGCGTAGTCGAAACTCGTCACGCTCTCAAAACTGGGCAGGTCTACGGGCTTCTTGGACCTTGTGTCACTCTCCTGTACATCCCACCTTCTCTTTTCCTTGACCGGAGGAGGAGGAGTTTTCGGCTCTGGGTACAGATCGACAGTTCCGGGGGCAACAGGTTCCTCACTCTTTCCTCGAGAATTCGAGTACGGACTCTCCTTTTCCGAGGCTTGCTCCTCCGCGGATTGGTCAATGTCCATGGGTACAGACTCCCCATGCTGGTTGGAAGGGGACATTCCGTTGGTCGATTCCTCGGTGATGCCTTGCAGAATGCCACCGAGAGTATCTGGTCGTTTGGGCGACCGCTCCGGAGACGGGGCTCGTATCCCTTCCAGCACCGAGTTCAAGGAGGGAAGGGAGTGCTGGTTGTCTTTGGCACCAGACTTCGCCTTGCTCTGATCCTCGGAGTCACTCTCAGAGTCGCTCATGCCCTTGTGGTACCTGAACAAGTCGGAGAACATCTTGGACTTGCTCTTCTTCTCCAGCTTGTCCTGCTTCTCCTTCTCTTCAAACCTCGTCGCGGTCCGGGGTTCGGGTTTCTCGTCGACCGGCTTGGGAGCGATCCGGCCGTCTGATTTCTGCACATTCTGGTCCTCGGAGCCACTGTCCGATTCCATGGCATCCTTACGATACCTGAACAGGTCGCTGGTCAAGGACGAGAAACGCTTGGTCTTGGCCTTCTTCTCCGGTTCTTCCTTCTTTTCGGGCTTTGGTTCCTCTTTATCGCTCTGTTCTTCAGAACTCTCTTGGATGTCTTTACGGTAGCGGAACAAATCGTGAGTCAAGGATTTTACAGCCTTTTTATCCTTTACTCTCGTGGGTTCAGTTTTCCTCGGCTTGTCCTTGTTTGCAGCCTCCTCATCACTCGATTGGTTTCTCCTGTTCTTGAAGTGGTCGTGTCTTCTGGGAGAACCGCCCCTCCAGTTAGGTGGACCACGATTATCAGCCCCCTGCCTACGGTCCGAGAACCGGTCGCCACCGAATCGGTCCCGAGTATTCCACCTCTCTGGACTGCCCCTGCGTCCCCCTTTGCGGTAGTTGGACTGTTCCTGCCATCTGTCCTCTGAGTCTTTGGTAAAGTTGGAGGTCACTACAACAGTGCTTTGGAGAGCTGACCAGTTTCGTCCACTCTTCTCTTTAGGTGGAGATGATTCAGGACTGTAATAGAAAAGAGCATTTTAGATCAAGGTCTCAAAAGAATGTCCTGCCAGCTCCTAAAATGTGTATCCAGCCCTCTTTTATACCACATATGCAATATGCATGAAACCTCCAACAAATATTCTGAGACCAATGAATGTTTTTATTTTCAATATAGGGGATTATTATTGAAATTACAGTAGAATCCCTTTACAATGACCCCTGTGCTACAACAACCAATACGAAAAGTACAGATTGTTTCATTAGTTTAAACTATTTGATACAATGTCCTTTTGTTAAAACAACCATAAATTGTTGGTTCCATAAGGGGTCGCTCTATCAAGGTTCTAAGGTATTTGAACAAAGAACAGGGCATTCAACTTTTACACCAAAAATTCCTTCCTTTTATTACTAAGCATCCACACATAAAAATGTTAGAATGAAGTGAATGTGGTCCTTAAGCTAAAAACTTTGGAGATCCCTGTTTGGGATGGTGTGTATTTTTTCCAGAAGCTGATGAGGAATTTTCAACAGTTTTTCCATTGCAAGGATGCCTTATAAAACTTAGCAGGTTACAGAAATATTATGCAAAAATGAAAGAACCATGATAGTAGGATGTCAAAATACTTAGTATAAAAACCCTGATATTGAAAAAAAAAAGAAAAATATCACTAGTTTGGCAAGTTTTTAAAGATGTATAAACTTTTTCCCTTAGGATGTGAAATACTATATTTGACAGAAAATTTAGAGAATATAAGGATCTTCTCCTGAAAAAAATTTTAATAGTTCAGAAACATAAGCAATGCCATGATTAGGAGAGAATTGAGCTCAAAGAAAAGTTAGCATCAAAAGTTAAATTATTTCTTACCTCCATTCCCTGTTTCTCCTGTTTTCACGCATTATCATCCTAGCATCTTTCTGCATATTTGATTTGGATACTAGTCTGAAAATAAAATGTATATATGTAACTTAAGATTGAATATACTCCTTAAGTGATAAGTGTTATGTGTGATCTCACAAAGTAAAAACCTGAGGCTTTGAGCTATTAACCTTTTCCTTTATTAGTACTGCCGCCTGGGAGGTGACTTTTCAATATTTGTGTTTTTCGTGATTAGCAACTGTTTTATATAATGTGTTAGTTGTACTGAAGCCTCATATAGGAGATGGAACGTAAATTGATTTGGATGGATGTAACTCTGCTTACCTCAGATGAGGTGTATTTTAATTTACACTCATTTTGTTTCCAATAAACCCTTTAATTTTTACCATGCCTACCTTTTTTCTTATTCCACGGCCTACCCTAACTCAACAATAAGCTTCAAAATGTAGTTAACAAGTTGCTGTAGTTAAGTGTATGATAATTTACACTTAAGCTTAAAATTTACTATCAAGGAAAATGGGATGTTCAAAATTAATTAGAATGTGATTACGTGTGTATAAATTGACACAGGAAGCAGCTTTCAAGAGATAGTGACTTAATAGTAAAAATTGCTGATTTAATCCAAATTTATGTAATTGCAAAGTCTCAAAGCCTTTTTGCCACCAAAAGAATTACTATGCAATTTGAAATCAAATATAAGGGTTAAAGTTAATAACAGTTAATTGTTATGAACATGAAAGATACACCTTTAGGCATATCAAAAGAAAAAGAGTGTTTTTCTCCTGGGTAAGGAATAATTGTACACAACATTACTACAACTTAAATATGCACAACCATAGAAGATGACCCCTAAACTGGTTGAAGATTTTTAACCTGTCTAAGTTAATGCATGAGTTTTTTTTAATTGTCAATATGTGATATTACCAGAGTAAATATAATACTTTTTAAAAAGAAATATTTAATTGCTTGTGCACTAAATTTGAAAATTTATTGAAAACTACAAAGTTAATTAAATAAATTTAATAATTTGAAAAGAAATTCATACCCAAGTCTACTCTGCATAACACCGCTCTTGTGGGTATTTTCATCCATCTCTTCTCTTTCAGATCTAAAAGATAAGAAATGAAATTCAGGGCTGAATACCAAAACTTTGAAATTTTGTTTGATTATACAGAAGTATTAAGTATTATGTAGGAAATTAAGTATTTCTCAAAGAAAGAATACTACCCACTCCATTGTGTTAAAGGGGGGGAAATGGATCTATGTATAAATAATTGAAAGTTTGCACAAGTATCACAAAATTTGGTAATTTCTTTTAAATTTAGGTATTGCATCTATAACATATAGCTCTCACATGGCAGCTGTTCGTAGGGTTACAAGAGAAAGGCCCTAATTCTTTTATGAATATCTTCCTAATTCTAATTCTTCCAAAATATCACCAAACTGAAAAGCGATGGTGGAATTGCATAGCGTAAGAAATTTGGCTTATCAAGTAGTTGAGCCAGAAGTGAATTAAAACCTTTGTCCTGTAAGCTGACCATGTGTTTATTATTTCATATATAACTCCAACTTTAACCTTTTACCTGCCGATGTTCCCAAATGGGAACATCATTTTAAGGAATTTTTTTACCACTTAATTTTCCATGCAGGAATTTGATACTTGGTAGAAAGCAACTTAAAGATATGAAGTTATTTTACATGCATAAGTTTTTCACGTGCAATTTAATCCTTTTTGTAGAATTTACATCAAAATTAGAGATTTTTGGCACTTCAAAAAGTTGCACAAGTTTCAACTTGTGAAAATTTTAAATAAATTTAATTTTAAATAATTTTGCTGTGTTTAAGTTACTTAAGTACACATCTTCCCATTTGGCTTGACAGAATAGCTTTATATTCCAATTTTGGAGAGTAATTACCAATACAACGTATATGTTCCCAAATGGGAACATCAGCGTTTGGGGTATAGTATTTGAGGGGATTTTTATAACATGCAAAATTTCAAGTTATTTCCTATTTTCTTTAATTTTTTGAACTTTTTTTGTCTTAAAGGCATAAACAGGTTAAGAATGATGTTTTAAATTCAAAAATCTGTAATTCTTTATTTTTCACTTGATTTATGGAGAAATAAATGCCAAATCTTTATAGCAGATTCTTACACATATATATTTTTCTTACTCCCCGATCAATTAATTTTCAGTAATTATCATTAGGGGTTATGCAAAGTGCATACTTGTAGAGTGCTTCTGAGGATTTGCGTATATATTTTGTTCAAGAACTTTTTTTACATAAAAATTTTAGGAATAAATTTGAAAAATTTTGAAAATAAAGAAAAGTGTATACATCTTAAAACACTCTTCTACTGCAAGTTGGATGTAAGAGATATGTGGTTCAGTTCGAAATCTTCCATGAGAAACACAGCTTTAATGAATCAATGGAGATAATTATGAATATTACTTTTGAAAGCTAATTAGATTTGAATGCAATTAGTGGATTTTATGCTAGATATCCGTATAGAACCGTAATTAAAACTAATTTTTCTCACAGAAACGTAACTGTTTAGCTTTGAAGCGCATGGGAACACTCTTATGTATTTTTTGTATCAAAATATTACCCATAGTGCCAGAAAAATGTACAAAAAAGCTTCGCGTACGTAATAAACATGTTAATTTTTTTTATGAAAATCTATAAAATGTTACTCAATCGTCCACGTATGGATAATAAAATTAAAAAACCGTCCACTATCATAAAAATGTTCATAATTATTGAGTAGAAACCTATTTTAATCATTTTATTTGAATTAATTGTAAAATTTGTGCCTATTGGAAATCCCTTTAAAAACTTCACCCCAAACGCCGATGTTCCCAAATGGGAACATCCTCAAAATCATACTTAGGATTTTTTTTCTGCCAAAAAATTACTAGAATGGTTGTAGTAGTGATGAAACAAGCCCTTTAGCCAAAAATCTGAACCTTTAATTCGAAATTTGAATTGCGGCGTTTAAAAGGTTAACCTAAAAGGTCATGGACATTTCGCCATGCTATCCACAAATATTTTATATTACTAAGAAAATTAAAACCACCAGAATGACTAATATGTGTCATAAAACAGGCCACAGCAAATCATTTTAGAATAAAAAACAGTCAACAGAATCAAAAGAATAAACTTATTAACCTGGCAAAAATGATTCAGTTTTAGTAAACAATTTCAATTTCATATTTACATCACACAAAGAGATAAGGAATAACAAGGAAATTTAGCAAATGAGTAAGAAACCTTTACATACTCTGATTCCTCAGCACCAAAGGCCTCTTTAGGTGGTAAAACCACGTCTTTGATGTTTTTAAGACGAGACTGAGCCTGCTTCCAATGTGGCGGAGTTTCACTACCAGATCGGCTAGTTGATCTAGAAGGGGTGCGGTATCGCTGTAAAAGAATATTATCAAATACATATTCTTATTTAACATATACTATTTAACTAGAAGGTAAACAACTAATCACAAAATATTTTTAAGCCAAACCTTTAAATTCAAATCAAAAAGCACAAATTTCGCACAAAATTAAAGAAAGTTAATTGTATCTAAAAAATTAACTAAGTATGAAATATTTCATTGTAATAACACTTAAATTTCAAACAATGAAAGCTAACAGTACAGATAGAAAACCATAAGGTAAAAAAATACAACTAACCATAAATCCTCTACCCTTAATCTTCCGTCCAGAGCGTGATCTTGATGGCCGGTGGTAGTTATTAAATTTTTCCCTTGGTTGAGGCCTGTAAGAAATATAAGATTTCATTGATGTGCAACTTCTCAAAAACCTATAGCTTTTCTTTCTTTGGAAAGTGGCTGAGTATTGTGAAATCTTGTAGTGTGGAAGGCAGATTTTAGGGTTGCACTAACTGCTAAGCGAGAAAAGAAGACACTTAATTAAGGGTAAGGAAATCAACTTTTATAGCACTTTGATTGGGACAGCAAGTTTCATTATTTCAAAATTCAAAGGCGCTGCAAGTTTCAACACTACTTAAAGCTTAAACTAAGGTTCAAAACAAAAATAATTATTTCCCTCAAATCGATAATAAAATTTCTTTCTGCTCTTAGACAGATGTTTTTTCAGGATTCAAATTACCCTTGGGGTAAATTCAGGAGAAAAAACATTTTCAGGAGTTTTAAGGGCCCTTAGAAAAATAAAGCAAATTTAAGGAGTTTTTTAGGAATTTCAAGAAGTGTACGAAACCTGAATGTTGCAAGCCTTAATCTTGGGGGGAACTGTTGGTTGCCTTTATACATTAGTACATTTTCTGCATTGATGATAGTTGAATTAAATGAACATAATTGAATATTAGTCTCAACAATGCAATGTGAATTCTGGGACTTATATTAGATTTGACAGCATAACAGAAATAGTTACCTCCTATTCCCATCTCCCATGGGAGATGTCCTGCGCATTAAAAAGTTGTTTACAGGAACAGTGGGAATTTCCTCGGGATCAACCATGCAGCCCGATTCGTCTTCATCCTTCTTCAATGGTACACTGCAAAGAGAAAATTGTTGGAAATTGGAAATCTTCTGAAATTATCACATGACAGATCAGACCAATATCTTAAAACATACTAAGGGAATATAGCTTTATAAAACAGGGGGAAAGGCAAAAGCTCTGAAAATTACCAAAAAGTAAACTTGGTAACTGTTGGAAGTATCAAATATGTATGTTAACTAGGACAAACACTTTTTGATGCATAAACAGGAATATATAAAATACAAATATATTGTTCTTCTAACTTTTACTTAAGACAAGATGAAACATTTTTCTTTTATTAAAAATTTGAGGCCTAAAATCAAGGTAGATACTTTCATTTTATTGTCAAAGAGGATGACTTTTATTAATTGAGAATGATTGAAGATAAAAAGAAATAAAGCATTCTATGGCACCTTTAGATTTTATAACTGAAACTTATAAACTTTAAAGTATGTAATTATAATAGCTAAATTACTCTGTGTCTTTATCTTCTCTTTTATCTTTCTTGTGTTTCTTGCTATGTTTGTGCTTCTTTTTCTTTTTTAGTTTCTCTCGGGCATCTTCAATTTCAGATTCTTCTGATTCAGAAACTTTGGGTTTCCTCTCTGGAAAGAACAAATTTTCAGTTAAATGTTTTACTGAATAAATGTTTTTTTGCAAATAATCGTTAAAGCTAATTTGGATTTTGTGAAAAGGGCTGTTTTTATTAACTTGAATTTTGTGAGGGGGCAGCAAAAGGGCCCGAATTTTCGGCTGGTTTGACCCCTGTAGAAATATAGAACCACTGCGTTTACAGTAAAATTTTACAAACTAAATACCTTACCTTTCTGCTTTATCTTGAGAACAAGCTCTCCACAGTTGCTGATTTTGACCTCCTTGGTGGGTCGGCAGTTTGTGTCCGTCTTAATGGACTCTATTTTGGTAACCACATCGTGTCCATCCAGGACTTGGCCAAACACTGTGTGCTTTCCGTTCAAATGCGGCGCAGCCTGGGTGATGATGAAGAACTGAGAACCGTTTGAGTCTTTGCCTCTGTTGGACATGGACAGGAGGAAGGGTTTGTCGTGAGACAGGGTGAAATTCTCATCTGAAAAGACGCCATTCGTTCAAAATCAAAGTATGGGTATTGTCTATAAATATTATGTATTACCTTCAGATAATGAAACAAAATAAGTATGATTTATAATTTAAGTATAGTACTAAAATTTAAAAGAGCAAATGGGAGTAATGGAAGGTTCTCTTATCTCCTGATGGGAGGGTCTTCCGGTGAGCTAGATGCTGTATTGTTTTTGAAACAGTTGTAAATAGGTTAATTCATAATAAGTTAAATTTCAATTATACTATTTGTAACTTTAATTCAGATAATTAAGTTATGCTTTTTAATGGGAATATATTTGCCTCAAATTATATCAGGGTATCTACGTCATCACTTAAAATACATTTCAGAAACATTCACTAATGCACAACCCTGTAAAACGTAAATTTGGACAAAAATGTTAAAATCATGTAGCATTCCATTTATATGCTGAAAATTACCATGTATACACAAAAATATCAAATTCCTTTTAGTGTAAAGATTTAAAAATTTGCCACGAAAAAATATTATGATATTGAGCTCTAACATAAACAGAAGCTATAAAACATAATTAAGCAGATTATTACCCTTAAATTGCCCTCCATAAATAGATTCTCCACCAGTGCCATTTCCTAAAAAAAATTAATCCATCAGAACAACTTCATCTAAACAATTATGTGAAATATATTAGGAAAGTTAGTAATTAGGTTAGAGAATATTTTTAAAAAAGGATTACTAAAATTAACTAATTAACAATACATCATTTGTATACATCAAGTTGTGAGATATTGCTCTTTATAAAAAAACCTTTAACAAATTGAAGGTTCTAAAATATGCAAAAGAATCCTAATATGGACCAAAACTAAGTTTTTAATAAAAATTTTACATGATACAGCATAATTAATTAGTGCAAGTTTAGCAATGGAGGTCAGAAATATCTCATCTTAAAGGCAGCAGTTGATGATGAATTATAGAGAAACAAATTTTAAAAGAACTAAACCAAATTTGTATTCAACTTTGCCACTGGACTAAGCTAAGTGTAAAACAAATACTTACCTGCTACAAAATCGCCACCTTGAATAACAAAATTCTTCACAACTCTGTGAAATGGTGCATCTTTGTAGTGTAAAGGCTTATCGGTTGTTTTACCTATGCCTTTTTCACCTAAAATATAAAGTCATATTAGAGAACTAATTTAAGTATTAAACTTAGAGGCAATTTACCTCATTAAATAACAAAATTATTATGGTAAAAACTAGATCTTTCCAAGGACAGTTAATCTTGAAAATGATTCTTTACTTCATTGAAAGCTAGCAAAGATAATCATTAGAGCTTAAGATGCTTCATCCATACATAAAAATAATTGTTCATAACATAACCATTCATTTCTTTCCAAATATATAAAAAAAGGTATACTAATTTCCTGTATGTAAAACAATATTGAAATTAATACCTTTTTCCATCCAACCCAACAAGTTTTTTGAATTAATTTTTAATTTAAATCTACAGTAAATAAAATAATGTGAACAGCAAATACCCCACAATACTATACAAATACCCCACAACTCTTAGCTTTCATTTTTTTTCACAAAATAAAGGGTCAATTAATTTTTTTAAAAAGGGAAAATTGTACTCTTAGATTTTAAGAATTGAATACATAAAAAATTTTCACCCAGCAAGATCAAGATGGACTCATAAAGCAGTTTAATAGCAGAAACTAATTCAGCACAAAATAATAAAACAAGATTATGAAATATCTTACCAGTGCAAAGAGCTCGGAAGTTTTCACAGGTGATTGGACAGACATCAGCAAATAGCTCAACAATGATGCGGCCAGCTGAACAAAGAAACAATTTTTTTTTAAATCCAATTGTAATCACAATGCTTATAAAACTACGAATTAATAACTCTACTATTTTATCAAAACTAAAATCAATAAAAAAAACATGGGGTTGGGTAATTCAAATTCTTAAAACAAAGTTTTTAAAATGGCCCCCTAAAATGTATAAAAGAATTTTTGTAATTCCGTGTAAAACAAAAACGTTGGGATCATGCATGTATTTAATTCATCAGCTTCTCTTGCCTCTTTTAGCTCCTTATTTTTTTTCTTTTTTTATTTGTTGATAGAAACGTTAACAGAGTGCCAACAGTAGTAGCTGATAATTGTTACCTATTGCATGATCCCTGTTTTTTGTTTCACGAGAATTTATAAAAAAAACTATTTAATACTTTTAAGTCCATTTTCAAAACTTCACTCCAGTGGCAGTTTATCAAAGCATTTAAAGATTTTATCTATATAACCACTTTTCAATTACCTTTTTCTCCATCGATCTCTATATCTAAGAAGCATCTGGGCGAGTGCTTCTTTTCGACAGTCATACTGCAATAAGTACAAAATGTATTAATTAGAATGCCGTGAAAAGTTATTATTAAACATATAGAGGCATATGTCAGCAACTTATAATTTGTCAACTTCAAAATTTTGTGAAAATGTAATAAAGAGCAGGGGTTCTCAAACTTTTTATGTCGCGGAGCCTTTTTCAAGAGACAAATTCTTCGCGGAGCCCTTTTCCGAAATAATTTTTTCAAGGTATAAAAGCAAATCACATAAAACCCATAGCTTCTAGAAATAAAAGCATAATAGAAATTTATTTCGGGAGGGGTCTAAAATTATTCCTCAGCCCCTCCCATCCATATTTAACAGTTTAACGTAGCTTTTAAAAACATTTTTAGGTATAATTTGCATCTAAGATAATTTATTTGTAAGAAAAATTGTGACGAATTAAGATCCAAGTACAATAGAAGGGTCTGGGGGTCCTTCCTCCCCAGAAGATATTGTAAAATGTGATCCTTAAAAACAGTTTTTTTAACTCGTTTTAGGTACATCATTGTCCAAATTTTGGTCATTCATTTTTAGGTAGGATTTTAATTTTAACAAACTTACTATAAAAATTGACAATAATAAAGTTTCAAGTACAATAGGGGGTTTTGGGGGTCCTCCCCCAAAAGAATTCCGGAAATTTGACCCTAAATAACATGGTTTTAACTTGTTTTGTTATACGTAGTCCGATTTTCCGGAGGAGAGGCAGGGCCCCCTCGCCCCTTTGATATACACCCCGGGATAATATTTTGTTTACCAATTATATATTATCATTGGATACAACAGGGGTCCCCAACCTTTTTGTACCTAAGAGCACATACCAGAATATCGGTCGAATGGGGGGCACCATTTATTTTTTCAAGATAAATTTTTAGTTGGTGGACATAGTTAATAATACACACTACATATAATACACAAAAAATTTAATTTTAAAAATTAATTTAACATAATGAATATAGTTAGTATTAATATTCTTTTGTAAATTAAATTACTACTAAATTGCTTGCAAAACATACGAAGTATAAAAATTATTTATAAATATATATAAAATACATTGCATTTCACTGGCCAGCGCTTCATAATTGGGAGATTATGATGAAATTCTTGCCCGCAAGCTATCGTCAAGGTGTTTATCTGTACGTCGTGATCTATATATTTTTATTTTATTATATTCATAGTCCAAAATGATTCACATAAGTGTGTGGAACCAAAGAACTACTTTATTTTATATGCTGCTCTTTTTAAGAATGGAAATTTATTTCTATCAACTGTATTCCAGAATTTCTCATCTCATCTGATAATAGTTTTGAGGATGATGTCATTCTGAAGATCCAAAATTTCTATTCTCGCCTTACTTGAGGAAATTCTGAAATATATGTTTCGATTTCATTTCTAGAATTTTATGGGATATTGGAAAACTGAAATATTTTATCGCTGGGCACAAGCAGCGGGCGCACCTAGACCGATCGACGGGCGCCATGGTGCCCGCGGGCATAGGGTTGGGGACCCCTGGGATACAATATAAATCTTTATTTTAAATTTCTGAATATTAAAGCTATCACTTTTTAATCATTATGCCGGAGATGCATGAACAAAGGATTCCCATACAGAAATCTATACATCTGTAAATTTTGTTTTCCTAAAAGTTACTTCTTTTGAAATCGAGAGCTGTTTTGGGGGGCTGTTAGACCATACGTCAGAGGTACATATCAAAATTTATTTACACTAGGGCCCAAAATCATTCCTTATCCCCTCCCATGCCATAGGATCAATGTTAGCTTTTTATACTTTTTTTGGCAGACTTTGCATCTTAAAGAACTTAATATAAGAAACATTTTGTGTAATTAAGTTCCAAATGCTATAAAGGGGGGGTTAGAAGTTTGACTCTTCTAAAAACAGGTTTTCCCTTGGTTTTGGTACATCTACTCCGAATTTTGGACATACATTTTTAAGTAGGATTATGATTTTGTTGAACTTTATAAAAAAAAAGGTGCTGAGTAATCAATTTGAGAGATGGGGGAATGGGGTTCCTTGGTGTGCTACTATTCGGTGCGGCCGTTTCAGCGGCAGAAATAAAATGAAAGTAAATAGAACTCTCATAATTCTCCTAAAAATTAGAAGAAAAATTTGGTGCCGAAACGGGCCGGCACCTAAACGGCCAGCGCCAAACCGTCCCATCCTGGGGGTTCCTCCCCCAGAAAAGTTTTGGAAATTTGACCCTAAAAACAGGGTTTTAACTTGTTTTGGTAAACCAAAAAAGACCTGAAAAGGGCAAAAACCAGCAGACCTTACCAACACCTTACAGAAAGTTATTTATATAACATTTCAGAGAAAAGCAAATTAGAAATTATCAAAAAATGTATTTATTTCAAATTTCTTCGCGGAGCCCCTGGAAATGCTTGGCGGAGCCCTAAGGGCTCCGCGGAGCACAGTTTGAGAACCGCTGTAATAAAGAGCATGGTTGAGTTATTATCATGACATTTATGTAAATAAAACTAGAAAAGAAAAAGGTTTTTTTAATGAATACTAGTCTAAACCAAAGTTCCAAAATTGCAACTTGGGAACATTTTAATTTACGAGGGTTGTTTTTTAATTAACTTCCGTTTTGCTCCTGAAAAAAAAGTAGTAGGAATTTCGAAATAATTTTGCTACTGGTAGACAGGTACATCCTTGAGGATCACTTTTCCTCATTACTGGAAAAAATCTGACATTTTTTCTATTATTTATCGAATTTACAAGCACGCTCCACGAACTTATTTCCCGCCAACCCATAGAGAAATCCCCTTTTTCGAAATTTTCCCGTTTTTGATAGTTTAAAAATAAAAAAACAAATGAATATTTAAAAATAAGGTTATTACGGAAGGTTACAGACATCTTTAATTACTTTTCATCGTAATCACCTTTAAATAGACCATTTACCGTACCATTTCACAAGTTTTTCAATTCCGCTTCATGAAAAGTTTGATTTTTCGTTGAGCTTCGCATCGGTTCGGAGAGCCGTTTCCCCCCTCAGCGCACACTTTGCCTGCGAATCTATCGATATTGCCTTGTTTATTATAGCTGGAACTCCAGAATCCCCAATGCCTGGAACTTGGCAGATGCAAAACATATGGTTTTAAACATCCACAATAGCATGCTGCAAAAATCACCTGCCTGCCGATTGTCTATTGTTAATGCGAACAGAGTTTAAAGGAAGAGAAATTCTCTATGGGTTGGCGGGAAATAAGTTCGAGGAGCGCGCTTGTAAATTCGATAAATAATAGAAAAAATGTCCGATTTTTTCCAGTAATGAGGGAAATTGATCCTTAAAGATGTACCTATCTACCAGTAGCAAAATTATTTCGAAATTCCAACTACTTTTTTTTCAGGAGCAAAACGGAAGTTAATTAAAAAACAACCCTCGTAGTATTTATTAATTATACAGACCATATTTGTACCACCTTCATTTTCTTAGAATTTTTTACGTGAAGTTATACACAACTTTGAAAGAACTTTTGAATACAGTATTTTATGTCTTACAAATGCATAATACTCTTATTCAATCACCCTCCCCTTATAAGCAAAAAAAGCAACTAACCTCTTCTCCCCTTTCCGTTCATTTATGTGATATTTTGAGTGTCCCTGAACGCGGGTAAGTCAAGTATTTTTTTATTCAATAGAGATATCCAAGTAATTAAGTAACAAAGTACAGTGTAAAATTGTTTTAAAACTTAATTTATGACAACCTAATTTTGATTTTTATGAAAACATTCTAGTTAAAACTTGGTCACAATTATTAGGATCTATTCATATATTACAGTTTAGTTTTGGCCAAAAGGGATCACATTAAACAGTGTCAACTTAATTTCCTTCCAGTCTTAGGGGCCGTCCATAAATGACGTCACGCTCAGAGGGGGGAGGGGGTTAATCAATTTGTGACAAGGGGGAGGGAGGGGGTTTAAAAGTTGTGACATCACACCCTGCAGCTGAAAATCAACGAAAAAAAACCTTTAATTGTTAAATTGACCGGCGTTTACTTTATTGTTCTCTCAAAAGCAGGGTTGGCAAAAAACCGGGTTTTTTTTTAAAAACCAAAAAAAACGGGTTTATTTGGTTTAAACCAAGTTTTTTTATAATTTTTTTTTATCAGAATAAGTTATTTTAGCATTGATGTTTGAAATTGATTTGTAAATGAGACATTTATTTCAGGGGTTGTTTATAATTGATAAGTGATTTGTATATTTCAATTAATTAATTAAAATTAAATTAATTTGTTTTAAAAATATTCCAATTTGAATATCTAATATTATTGTAGTGAATAAAAATCAGTGTTAATTTATCTTGGATAAATGGTTGAAATAATCAAATTATTTATCTTAATTATATATGGATTAATTTATGAACTTAAGAAATTTCTTTAGAAAGAGAAAATTTTATTTTTTAAATGAGAAGTAAAAGTGAAATGTAAACAACTAATCGTCGCTTAAGGCGCAAAATGACATAACTGCATTTTCCCTATTTTGCAGGAGATGAAAAAAACAGTTTGGCTATTAATTAAAGAAAATAATATTACATATTATAGTTTAAAACCTTCATTTTAGGCCTTTTTGACCGGGGATTGAGATGAAACGCTTCTCTGTGGCGGCGTCCCTAACAATATCAATGAAAGGCGGGCAATTATGTCATTTTGCCTTACGAATGCAGTTATGCTAAAATGACAAAATTGACGATTGCAGCGATTTGAGTCATTTTTTCGCAAAATCGTTGGTGCCAGGTCCGGGATTTGCATAAAGATTGATGCATAACTCAAAATGGCCAAAATGTCAGTTATGTCATTTTGCGCCTTAAGCGACGTAATGTTAATTGAAATTGGATAATTGATAAAGATAATTAATTTGATTAATTATTAAATGGTAAAATAATCAAATTAATTATATGGATTATTTATGAACTTAAGAAATTTCTTTAGAAAGAGAAAATTTAACTTTTTTAATAAATAAAAGGGAAATGTAAGCAACTAATGTTAATTGAAATTGGATAAATGATTGAGATAATTAATCCGATTAAGGAAATCAACGGTTTTTATTAATTTACTAAAAAAACCAACTGGTTTTTATGACCGACAAATAAGACAAATTGGTTTTATTAATGAATTAAAATCCAAGCCATATTTTATCAGTGAAAAAGAGATAACTTTTATGTATGTTTAGTTACTCTTTGAAATAATGCTTCATTTTAAAGGAAATTAATAAATGAACTATCTCTTGCAAAATATAATAAGTTTAACTTAAGCATTTAAGGTTAAGTTTAGAGATAATTCAATAATTAAAACCATTAAATTAAAAGATTTCTGATTTTTAATCACCTTAAAATGTGAATTTTTTATAAATCTGATCTTTTAATTTTGTGCAAAAGATTATACTTAATAACACTTTCTTTAAAAAATCCTGAAAATATTTTATAATTTCTAAAAAAACCAAAAAAAACCAAGTGGTTTTTTTGGTAAAAAAACCATGGTTTAAACCGGCCAACCCTGCTCAAAAGGCACCTTAAGGGTTGATAGAAATGAAACTATCAGGAAAGGTAAAATTAAGGTCAAATAAAAAAAGTTGGTTCAGGGCACTTTCAAATTCGAGTATATTAGACATATTGTTGGTTTAAGATCATGACATGTGACAAAGGGGGGGAGGGGTATGGGAAAGTGTGACAGTTTGTGACAAAGGGGGGAGGGGGTCAAAAATGGGCAAGACATTATTTATGGACGGCCCCTTAACTGGCACACCTTTGATAAGAGTCTACCAGTTTCCTTGTATACCTGTCAACCATAGAGATTTAACTAGAGTAAAGCAATGTTTATACGTTTTTTGTTTATACGACTTTCCCATTTATACGTCGTTTCCGCGAAGGCCCAATTCATTCCTATTCATTTTAATGCAAAAATTCTTTGTTTACAAGACGCACAATATCATTTATACGTCATTTCCCAAGTCTTAAATATAGAAAATATTCACATACATGTGATCACTCTCCCAATAAATTGGCGGAAAATATTTTAAAAAAAAATTCGATGACACCTAAATTCTCCTTCATTTTAAAAGGGGTCATTTGGCTTCTACTTCCCGTTCCCGAGATCCACGATTTGATTGATATGCTAGTCATATTTTTTAGCTTAAATCAACTAGTTTTCATATTATTTCGATTTTACATAAAACTTATTACTGTACAACACTCGCGGCTAGAGTTTTCAGTAAAAACACGATTGGAAAATAAGAAAGTGGAACTTCAATTTTGCAAATCGAATTGTTTGGATTTTTATTTTGCTAAGCAAATTGGCGGATTTCTGCCAATTGGCGGAAGAATCACATATATGATTCAGTAACAGTTGGAAAATTTCCCCAGATCTAAGGTCAAATAAAGAATGTGGGGAGGGTTGAAGAACTACATTCCTTGGCTGTTGTGGAGTTGTAAGAGTTTATATTTCTATGTCAGAAGTTAAATACTTTTTAAGGACATTTTGAAAAATTTTAAGGACCTTCTTGAATGCAATTTATAATTAAACTGTAAACCTCACAAATGTAGAACGTTAGCGCAATAATAATGAATGCGGTTCCGAAAAAGATCATTAGAATCTTAAGTTTCTGACCAATATGCCAGTTTAAGTTTAAAGCTCAAGTTAAGTAATTTTTCCCACATTATTGCAATCAGAACACAAACCAGCATCCTGCCAAAGATATTCGAGAGTGGAGCAGACTTCTTTCTGAAAATTTGTAACAAATAGAAAAGCAAAACTTTTTGAAAGGTATTCTAATATGTTTCATGATAAAATCAGGGGTCTGTCTAGGATTTTTTAAGATATACCTATTTTGTGAAAATTTTCAATGAATTTGTGAAAATGTTTGTTCAAAATAACAAGTAAACAATTTTTAAACACTAATACAAAAGAAAATTTAGTCTAGAATGGATAAAAATTTAACTATAAAGAGAACATAGCTTCTTAGAGAACTTTCTTCAAAAATATATTGTGTGGATCTACCTTTTTAGCTAAAAGTGAATTTGTGTAAGTACCTATTTATCAAATGGTGAAATTGTGAAGGTACCGAAAAACGGTAGTAAAATTGCCTTGGACAGACCACTGAAAATCCCTTTGATAAGAGGGAAAAACTGAGTTCTTCTGAAAATTAAGGACTCTAATGGGTACACTAAGGACTTTAAGGGCCCTTTTGTTAGGACTTAGGACAATAGAAGGAGTTTTTAAGGACTGTGCGCACCCTGACTAGTGAGAAAAGATTTCACAAACTTTAGACCATCTTCACGTCAAACGACAATGACGGATTTTTTCAAATTAATGTAATAAATTGAAGATTTGATTTGATATTCATATACAATGCAATGTATTCGGATGAGGTGTTTAGGATGTGCAGTATAGTACTCAATGTATGATATTGCAATTAGAATAAACAATAAATGTGTATTGTTTGTTTCATTTTAATGTTAAATGTTTTAATATTTGAAAAAAAATATTATTTTTAGCTTAAAAACTGTTTGGAAGTAATTTTTCCTTCAGAAAATCCTCAAATTCATTGTATTTACATAAATCTGCATTAGGAGCATTAGAAATCTAACAATCACAGATTTTTTCAATTATATCTATTAATTTTTTGTCTGTCCCTTGAAAGACGTATAAACGGTACTTTACTGAATTAATATCATGATTAGATCCTAAAAAAATAATCTACTAAATATTATTATTTTAGGATCTAATAATGATAATAATAGTTAGAGAATAATAATAGTTGTTAGAGAGATAATAATAGAGTTGGTTTTAACAATTATAGCATTTGTTAATATAAGTAGAAAACATTAAACATTAAAATAAAAACATTTCTTTTACATTAAACATTATAAATTAAATATTTATTTAATTTTACAAATTTGAGTAGAAATTTTTTTTTGATTTCGGTGGGGTGCCATGCATATTTTAAGCAAAACGTTTTTAAAAAATTCAAAGCGTGAAAATACGCCTGGCTAGTTTTTAAAAGCGTAATTCCTATTTTCAATGCGTGAAATACGCTCTCAGAGGCGTTAAAAATATCACTGGTTGTTTGTCATCGTTTGAGCTGTGGGTAAACATGGCAGCTGGTAGACTCTTATCAAAGCTGTGCCCTACATTTTGTATTTAATAGAGATTTTTTGATACAGCTTTAGAAAGAGTCCTCTAGCTGCCATGTTTACCCACAGCTCAAATGATGACAGACAACCATATAGATCTAATTATATTAGATCCTAAGATGATAATATTTAGTAGATTATTATTTTAGGATCAATAATTTTATATTAATAGTTAGATCTATCTAGTCGTGTGTCATCATTTGAGCTGTGGGGAAACATGGCAGCTGGAGGACTCTTTCTAAAGCTGTTCCAATTTTTCTACTTTAATAATTTAGTTAGTACATTTCAATCATCATAAAATTCAGGTCACATATACAAGATTCCAATAGCCAATTAGCTTTCTTCTACGGGTACGGCGATTTTTGAAAGTCGCCAACGGCGATAACCCCTTGGATACGTGGGGTACAGCTTTAGAATAGGTCAACTTTTTTGCTGTCGCCAAGTTGGCGGTATTTCATTGCCGATCGGTTGCGCCGGCTGGGTTATCGGTTGCTTACGTCAGCAGGGGCCGCGCTAACCATTCGCCAATTCGCCAAATGCGAGTAAATCGCGAAAATGGCGACAAAAAAGTAATTTTGGCGAAAGTACTGGCGAATACTTTTTCGGTTTACAATAACGTAGCTCGTAACGTAACCTGTTCTACAATTTCATAAAAAAAACTATTATAATCTACTGAACATAAGGGTCATTCCATGTGAAATCAACCAATGGTCAAAACCTCATGTCTTCAGATTTTCTTGAAATTTACAATATGTGTTGTACACACTTAGTGTTGTAAAACTGTGAAGTTTCAGATTTTTCTGATGATTTTTTCAAGAGATATGGCCTTTCAAAACTTCAAAATTTTCAGTTTTCTGGAATTTTAGGTAATTTTCAAATAGCTGTATCTCATCAGCTATTCATGCTAAAGACATGAAATTTGTTTTAAATTATTCAGTATTGTATGATGTTTCATAATATATTAATCCTAACAAAGATATAGATTTTTAAAATTTAATTTTTTTTAAATTTTTCAATAAAATTTAAATATTTAAAAATAGGTATAATTGATTTTCTTTTTAAAAATATATTATTTCAAACACACTTTCAGCAACATATGGGCCAAATTTCAAGATGGTATCTTCATGGGTTCAGAGAGAAAAAAAATGTTTTCTACCATAATGTGCTCTTATATTTGGGAAAAAACACATATTTTGAGCTAGTAAAGAGCATTTTACCTACAAATACTACCAATTTATTTAGGAATATTGATATTTATGCATAATTTACACTTACTTTCATTTTGAAATATTTAAATTTTAAAATTTTAATTTTTGAAATTTAAAATTTTTTTAAATTTAAAATTTGAAAAATGAAATTTATTTCTAATTAAAATTAGTTAATTTATAAGAAAATGTTCAACATAATACAATTACTTTATCTAGTAGCAAAGGATTGTAAGAAGTTCTAAAATTTTAAAAAGTAGAAGATTAAGATGGAAGAGCTCTACTAAATAAAATTCATTGTCCGAAATGAAACCATAAAAAGCAATCATACAATAATTTTGTCTGAAAAATCTTATTTAATAATGTATAGGTATAAAATTACAAATTATGTACACCTATTACTACATAATTAAGTTCTTGAATTCTTATTATGAATTACACAAGTTCAGATTTTAGAAAAATTTTACAACAGACTTTTGCAAAATCTCAGGAACTTGATATATTCTTCCCCTTGCAGTTTTTGGATGTAAATTACACAATGTAAAGATTTTAGGCACAGTCAAAATATTTGGTTTTCTTGGATAAGAAAATGATGGTGTTGGTCCACAGGGATGTAAAAAAGAAATTTCAACTTCTTCTGACTGGTCTTTTGACATAACACATCCCATCCACCATTCATTTTCACAGGCAACATACCCAACAATCTCTTCAAATGGAACATCTTCCTCACAAGAACTTGCTTTAATCACATGCATGTGATGTGTATCAGAAAAGGAGAACAGTCTTGTTAGTATTTTTTCTGTATTCAAAGGTATAAAATCATGGTATTGTTGTGTTCAAACAACTGTTATGGCTTTTTCGAATCTTGTTTTTAATGACTTTCCTTCTTCAATATACTCGATATTGCTGACAAAAAAAAGGAGAAGGATGGTAAATTTTTTACTGACCATTGAAAAGACATTAGGATTGGAGGAAACAGAAGCTGTTATAATTTTAGACTTAGCTGAGAATTATTCATTTGTTTTACAAGATGGTTTTACACAAGGCTTCCACTGGAACAATGCTATGGCAACAGTTCAATTTGTTTATTTTAAAGAAATTGATTTTGCCACAGGGGATTTACTAAAAACTCATAAAAGTTTTGTTTTCATATCAGACTGTTTGAAGAAGAAAAGTCATTAAAAACAAGATTAGCCATAACAATTGTTGGAACACAACAATACCGTACTATTATACCTTTGAATAAAGAATAAATACTAACAAGACTGTTTTCCTTTTCCGATACACATCACTTGGGTATGTTTAATTTGCAACTTTATACCTATACATTACTAAATAAGATTTCTCAGACAAAATTATTGTATGATTGCTTTTTACAGTTTCATTTCTGACACTGAATTTTATTTAGAGCTCTTCCATCTTAATCTTCTACTTTTTAAAATTTTAGAACTTCTTACAATCCTTTGATACTAGATAAAGTAATAGTATTATGTTGAACATTTTCTTATAAATTGTCTAATTTTAATTGGAAATAAATTTCATTTTTCAAAATTAAAATTAAAAAAAAATTAAGTTTTAAAAAATTAAAATTTTAAAATTTAAATATTTCAAAATGAAAGTAAGTGTAAATTATGCATAAATATCAATATTCCTAAATAAATTGGTAGTATTTGTAGGTAAAATGCTCTTTACTAGCTCAAAATATGTGTTTTTTTCCAAATATAAGAGCACATTATGGTAGAAAACATTTTTTTTCTCTCTGAACCCATGAAGATACCATCTTGAAATTTGGCCCATATGTTGCTGAAAGTGTGTTTGAAATAATATATTTTTAAAAAGAAAATCAATTATACCTATTTTTAAATATTTAAATTTTTTTGAAAAATTTAAAAAATTTTAAATTTTAAAAATCTATATCTTTGTTAGGGTTAAAATATTATGAAACATCATACAATACTGAATAATTTAAAACAAATTTCATGTCTTTAGCATGAATAGCTGTTGAGATACAGCTATTTGAAAATTACCTAAAATTCCAGAAAACTGAAAATTTTGAAGTTTTGAAAGGCCATATCTTTTGAAAAAATCATCAGAAAAATCTGAAACTTCACAGTTTTACAACACTAAGTGTGTACAACACATATTGTAAATTTCAAGAAAATCTGAGACATCACCTGCAAAAATTGCATTTTAATTGGTTGATTTCACATGGAATGACCCATAATTAAAAAATAATCATAATTTTATGTAATTAAGATTCTCAGGTTCTAATACTCCTTTTACATTTAAATACTCCATTGACAATTTTGACGATTAAAAAAGATTGCGAAAAAAGAATTTTGTTTAACGAGCTGCCTCATATTGGAAGGCATGCATTTATTTATGAGGGAGCATGATTATTATTATTTAAGTACTATTTGATAATAAAAAAAATAATCGATCTTGAGCAAAAAGCTTGCTGTATAGATTATTATCTTAATGATTTAGAATTTTTTTACATAATTAATGAGCCGATTGACTTGGATTTAAAAAGTATGTTTTTAACTGATTTTGAGAATCGAAACCTGTCTAGTAGATAAGCGATAAATACAGCGCCATCTATATGATGGCGCTGTATTTATTAGCTGTTTTATGTAATGTACCGGTTATATCCGATTACGCCGGCGCCAGCCACGGATTGCCCGCGAACGCTTTAATTTTTGGATGGAGTAATTTAAAAAAATCATCCAAATAGATTTTACTCAAAAAAAATATGGCTAATAGCTAATAAATTTGGCTAATAAATTTATGATTTGGCTAATTCACTGGCGAATGTTTTGAAAACATTAGCGCGGCCCCTGCGTCAGCGAGTCAGCTCATCGGTTGGTCATGTCAAGTAGATTGCTCAATCCGGCAGCCATGTTTATGCAAACTTATTTTTAGTTGGAAAATAATATACGCTAGTTATAGAGATCGAAACGGTAGAAAAATACAAATTAAATGAATTCTCATTTTTATTTTATAATTTCGAGGTGAAATAATTCATAACTCTTTTTGGTTGTTCCATCAGCTTTGAGTTTAATCTGCGGTCTTGTCATGCATTTGCCATTTGCGGCGGCCATACATGACAGTATACGATGAATCCGCAGCGTGTTATTTCCGTAGGATCTCGTTAGATTTGATTAATTCAATTCAAATTTCTATTGAATAATAAGGTAAGATTGTTCATTCTAGCTATTAGTGCTGGTAATTTAGAGTAAATGTCTATTTTGGTAGATATTAAACTCCATGTTATCGGTTGTATTTATTGTTTGTTATTTATTTGGGCTTTGAGCCAGTGTAAACAAGATGGCGGCTGGTTTGCAAGGTATCGATATATGGCCACTTGGCGTCTTCTAAAAGCGCCAAGTGGATTGAAAGTCGCCGTACCCGTAGACGAAAGCTGTTCCCCAATAGCATTTAAACACAATACAAAATACTGGGTCATCCAAAGAAACCAGGCCTAGAGATAAAAATAGCAACAAAATGTTGGATTCAAGCAACCTTTTTCTATAGAAGTCAAATTGCTTACTCGTAAATCTCCAAAAATGTTGCCTAGACCCGGTTTCCTTGGATTCACCAAATACAGTAATAAAATATAATGGTACTATTCCGTTAACTGTCCTGTTTGTTATTGCCAAGTTGTTTTATTCAATTATCGACAAATTTTTCTGATTTTTATTGATAAACTAAACAGTTATTGATCTAACTAAACTTTAATCTATTAGTTGGAAATTATTTGGAAATATTTCTACTTTTGGGTGACCAAAAGAGCATGGCGGTACTAAGTGGGACCTTTAACGGAATTGAACCCTACATCGCTTGGCGATTGAACCCACTTCTAGTTTTAAGCCCTAAAACTTTATGCTGAAATAGTAGTCATACTGAATCTAGAGAGATCTAAACTAAAATATACAGTTCATAAACATTCTTACATCTAGAGTGATTTATGAAGTTCAAGCACTTAAATGAGTCATTGTTGCAAGTTTAAGATAAGTTTACAATCTCTACAAGTGGAATCAAAACAAACGGTTCTTAAGAATAAGAATCTAGCAGGAATAAGTTACTGGACAAAATGCAATCAATACACACGAACATAATGAAAAACGCAAAGTAAATAAACAATATTTCGAAAAAGCTTACCTTTTTAGAAAAATGGAAATAGTTCCATCACACAATTTATACAAGTTAAAAAGTTATTTTCGCCAGTTTATTAAGCGCCGACAACAAATTTTAGTTTGTAGCGAAAATTTTCCTGTCAGTTAAGGTTACAGTTTTTTTACATTGCCACTAAAAGTAATATAAGTATTGCACAGAAGATTCGATAACCAGATCTTCCGTGGGTGGTACTTTTCCAGATACTAGCGTCATTAGCGTTTTACATAAAAGCAGTAGCGGATCCAAGGGGTAGCACGGGCCCACAAGTTTATCGAAGTGTATATTTGAACGGCTAAAACGGCCAGTGGCGCATGCGCTGTAGGTCTCGTGATGACGTAGCAGTCTCGGAGCTTAGTGATGGAACCAATGGAACGCCTAGCCGTGGAAGTTAGAGTAGAGTTTAGTTGAAAAAAGGCCGTGCAAATATACAGTGCCCAAGTTTATTGGATAAATTACATCTGAAAATAATTTCTAAATCAAAATCATAATTTTGAAGCTTTTAAATGCTTCAATGTGTTGCTTTAGGGCAGGGGCGTCATTTCAGTTTTTGGTTGGGGAGGGCAAGGATTTTTTTTAAATGGGTCTGAATCACGCTGTAACTAGATTTTTTTGGGGGGTGCCTCAACTTCGTTTTTAAGGTATCCCCTAACGAGCACCTTTATAGGTTAAGTGAGAACACTGAAAGTAGTATTTGAATGATATTACATATAATGTCAAAATGTGACAACGTGAACTCTAAGGAAAAATGGGGGATTCACCCCCAGGAAAATTTGCCTTTTAAAGTAGTGTTTTATCTCATTTTGAGACCCTTTGGGCTGCATCCAAAGAGAACAGTTTCTTGTAAACCACAGAATTTTCTAGGGAAAAGAGTTTTAAATAAACGTCACAGTTTCAAGGGGGCCTCCCCCAGAATTTTTTTTTTAAATTCTCTTTTAAAGTAGTGTTTTATCTCTTTCTCAAACTCTTTGGGAAGCTCCTAAAGGGAAAAGCTTCTTGTAAGTGTAACATTTTAGAGGGGGGCTGGGGGTCCTCCCCCAAAATTTTTTTGAAATTACCACTCTAAACTTGTTTTTATATCTTTTTCAAACTCTTTGTGGAGCACTAAAAAGGAAAATAAAGCTTCTTGTAAGTGGCAGAAATTTTCAAGGGGAAAAACACTGTTTAACAGAGGTCAAAATTATAGAGGGGGCTGGGGGGTATGCCCTAGAAAATTTTTTGATATTTCCTTTTAGTGGTTTATCTCTTTCAAACTCTTCCGACGTAAAAATTTTAGAGGGGAGCTGGGGATCCTCCCCTAGAAATTTTTTTGAAATTTAACCCTCAAAAGTAGTGTTTAACTCCTGTTGAGACTTTTTGAGTTGCACCCAAAGCTCTTTGTGCAAGTTACAGAATTTTAAAGGGACTTGCAACTATTTTTAACATAACAGTGGAAACCTTGGGGAGGGGGGCGGTTGCCCCCCCTGCCCCCCCTAAATGACGCCCCTGCTTTAGGGCAAAAAAAATATGTCTATCAATATTTTGAAAAACATATAGCCGTTTTGAAAGCATAACAGTTCAAAAACATAGCGCAAGTTCAGAGGTGCGAATTCCGAGTTGCTAAATCTACACCAGGGGTCTCCAAACTACAGCCCGCCGAAAGGATGCGGCCCGCGGATACCTTACTATAAAAAATGGATATATGTGGTGTCGTACTCAATTACATAAAATATCCAAGATCCCCCCCCGAAATTCGGACTGGGATACCAAAATGAGTTAAGACCCTGTTTTCTGGGGAAGGGCCCTCAGCAGACCCCCCTTTTTGTGCTTTATGAACTCAACTAATAGCATTAATTTTCATAAGTTCATAGAAATGAAAATCATTTCTAAAGTTGATTAGAAAGATACATTAAACCCGTTTATATGCGCATAAGAGAGGCTAAGGGGGAATTTTAGGTCCCCTATCTCCTCTCTGGTAAAAAATCTAAGCTTGGTGCATGATAATAAATGACTTAATATACGGCACTGAGATCAACGGGCGTCAATCCCGGGGGGACGCGTCCCCCCAATAATTGGGAAGATTGTTTTAAAAAAACACTTTATTTTTAACTTTTGAGGGAGACCAAAAGTTTCTCCAACCTTTAATCATAAAGGATGGTGCTAATTTACCAATGGCACCTAACATAAGAGGGGAATGGACCCCCAACGATTTAGAACACGATTTCATTCAGAAATACATAGATTAAAGACAGTGCTTGGATTGGGGGACATAATCTCAACAAAAGAATTTTTGTTTATAGCAAAAAAAAACATTGTGAACCCCCTCCTAGAAAAAAATTCCAGCTAGCACTGTTTGAAGCATAGAAAATTTGATTTTAAATTGGCTAATCATACAACACTGAAAATGAGTTTGACCCTGTTTTAAAAGGGCAAATTTTAAGAAATTTTCCGGGGGAGAACCCCCAGACCCCTCTTTTTAGTTCAAAGTCGCAAGCAATTCACAAAAACTTGGAGCAAAAGTTTATTAATTGATTCAAAATCACCTTAAAATCATCAAAGGGGGCTTAGACGAAATGAAGGATTATTTCTGGGTTAGCTAATTATGGTTTTCTTAAATACCTCTGGGGAGAAATCCCAAATCTTTTGGTCTTCCTCCCAATTTCAGGAGCCGACGACGCCAATACTGAGATCTATTATTTTCAACGATACACCTGTGCATATTTTAAATTAAAAGTTTATTAAATGCATGTTTTTTCCTCTTTTGTAAATGATAATAAATGTGATTTAAATATAAGGTTGTTACTTAATTGTTCTTTCAAAACATAATTTTGAACCTGCATTTGAACTACCCACGAGCTGAAATCTGAAAAGTCTCAAAATGAGCTAGAACACTATATTTTGAGGGGCAAATTTCCAAAATTTTTCGGGGCGAGGACTCCCAGACCCCCTATTGTACTTAAGATTCCAATTGTTTACACAATTTTAAAATTTAGTCCATCAGATTAAAATCCTATATGTGTATAAGTCATCTAAAACTTATTCTTAAACTAACATCTAAACGTATTTTTAAGGAGGAATTTCAGAAAAAATTTCGAGTCAAAATGCCCTGCTAGATCGGATTCTATTTCTAAGTTGAAGTATTATTTTTTTTTTATTTCCAATGCAGCTGGCGGTACGGACATTATCCTTACGCCATACAGAGATCAAAACAGAAAGAACAATAAAAAACATGGATACATACTGTAAAAGAAGGAACGTTAAACACAAAATAAGTACAAAGAAAACACAGAACTGGAGGGAAAATTACGATGATAAATTGTTCAAAAGGTATTATAGTTGTATTATTTTGTAAGGTTGTTGTAAAGGTTGAAGTATTATTGGCTTAATATTTTAGGTTTTGGTGGTTTTAATAAAACTGTGTCCCAGGGTCCCCACGTCATACCACAAAAATGGGCTTATAATCTTAAAATTGAGGTCACAACTTCATGCAACCACCCAAACCTAAAATTTACGCCCTTCATATATTTCAAGAATTTAATAGATTACTATGTACTATCTAAGTACAAATAAGTTGTCAGGCAATCGCACCCGGTGGGCAGTTGATTGTCGGGACTTCGAACCAGACCAGATTTAGGTAATTCTTTTGCCTATTTATTTTGCAGTTTTGAACGAAATATTAATTCCTTCAATCATCAAATTTTAGAAATTAATATTTAAATTGATATTTCAATTTTAAAAAAATTGAAATGGAATATTTGTATTCAGCACTGAAAATTAGCCCCATAAGCATTTATCATACCTCTCAATCGCTATTATTTGATTTTTCGAAATTTTTTCAGTCATTTCTTGCAAATTAAAATAAACACGCGGACCGCTTAAAAAAATAAAAAATGACACGGACCGCTTTTGTTAAGCTTTTATAATTATTTTTGGAGTCATTTCCAAGTGAGAACCATTGAAAAACCCCGTTTTCAGATTCAACCCTTTTTCAGTATAGATTTACTGGACTACTAACCTATGCAAACTATGTTGAATCCAAATTACTAACTAGAAATAATGTTAAGTCATACAAAATCATTAGAAACTAAGTACCAAGATTCCTCTTGCGTTGATGATTCACAATGATTTGAGTATTTCTTTACATATTTTGTAATCACAAAAATTACGCAAAGCTAAACACACAAATTCCAGTTAGTTTCATTTATCTCTTACCTCCATCCTCCATGATGATAGCGCTTTTTCTTATGCAAATGTCCAATACGATATTGAGCATTATAAGACGATCAATTAGTTTTAATGAATATGTAAGTTTATTTCCTTGAGACGGATGAATAATAAAATGACAGTTGAATTTCATGGACTTAAATTTCAGTATTTATACCAATCTGATCCGTTCGTTGTTCAGAAAATCTTTCAGAAAATAAACGAAAGGGGTAAGTCAGCTTTTTTTTGTTAGAACTTATAGGTAATAGAGTTAATAAATGATAAAAAATGGAAACTTTTCCAACTTAAGTCTGAGAAAGATCTTTTTATTTAATACAGCAGCTTGATGTCTTGGACCTGGTGTAGGCCTTCCTACAGCAGATGGGGTTAGTCCTAGTCCTACCTACCTAGGATTTACATTTAAAATATTTTGCAAAAACGAGTAATCATATATTTAAAATCCGTAGTATAATACTTTTCTAAAAAACAAACCGAAATGTTTGAAATTAACAGAGGAGTATATTGAAATTTGGTTACATATTTCCTTTTTTTTCCTAACGGGCGGGTACTAGGACATTATCCTTTTACCACTGAAATGCCCTAAGAAGTACCTACTTAGCGTTACCCAGCGAGCACCTGTGGACCGAAGCCACGGAGGTGAGGTACTGTTGCCCGCGCCACACACACATTCACTAGCACAACCCCTTTTTACAGGGGGGCCACATTCATTCATCACACAAGGACAGAAATTAACATATTTCCTTAAGGTGTATTTTTAAATTGAAGAAATTTAGCCTTCAGAAAATTCAGTTTACTGTTTATATTTTGTTTGCTTGCGCCTTTAGGCCTTTATATAGATAGGCCTTACAGCTTGATGAAAAACGCCGTGCTTTGAAAATTCCAACTGTCGTATTGATTCCATTAGGATATGCATGAAGGGGCAAGAGGGGATGATTATCCATGAGAGGGGTCTGGAAGCAAAAAAAATTAAAGTCCTGAAAAAGTTTATGGGACCATGCTTCCCTTAAATCAGCGCCATATCTGCCAACTGAGTTTGTCCACAAACAGGAATATTTATAATTGTACGCATTTGATATTTTATAAAAATTCGGTCTACTATGAACTGAAATGGGGAAAATTTTAATGTTTACAATAAATTGATCAATCACTTCAACTTTTTGATTTTTCATTTATTTTATACAGTTCTACAATAATCGCACACCTTTTAGATCAATATCTGAAGAAAATGCAGGTTTTATTGAGGCCCAATCGAGCTAAAAGTAGGGAAAACTTTCACAAAAATAAAGAATTTTCCTGAAAAATGTGAAAACCGGGAGAAACTCGTTTCCGGCCGTGAAATTGGAAAATGATTGAAGAACCGGAAAATTCCCGGGCCCGGGTAAACCGGAAGGATTGGCAGCTATGGCGCACGATGCTATCTTCATACGTCAAATGTTCTGTTTTTGATTCCAACAAGTTTCCTTGTTTTTAGATCAAAACGATGAAAGCTGTATTTGTATTTCTTGCTGTGGCGATGGTGGTTGCTTCAGTATTAGGTGAGAAAAAATTGATATTCTAACAATTGCCCTCTTTTAAAAATGTACTACCTATCATAGGTTCCCAAACTTTTTGGGACCACCGCCCCGTAACAAATTTTTGCCTCTAATTTGCTTACATTTTATAGATTTTTATACAAACATTTTGCAATAAAAAGTCTTTAATTTATAACCAAACAAAATAAAAAAATTTTAAAGCTTTAGTAATAGACAAAATTCAAAAGTTAAGTTTTCTATGCACCTTAAAACTTAATTTGAAATAATTGGGTAATAATTATACCGTTTATAAGACGACCTTTTTTTTAAAAGCCTTGATTTAAATATAATTCTTTACCAAATTCTGAATGAGAACTGAAATCTTTGTCTACGCTCAAAAGGAAATTTAGTACATCAAACTAAAAATTTCCTGCATTCAACTTAAAAGCTATCACAATTATTAATATCTCAATCCATTAAAGGGGGTCTCCCCCCTGGAAAACTTTCGAACTTTAAGATGTTAAGAAGGGATTTTAAACTACTTTTACCTAGATTTCTTAAATGTTTTTAAAAATTAAAAACTCAGCAAAGTATTTTCCTTAAAGCCCAGTCTTCAGGTAAGCTAAAGCAAATTCAAAACGACGGAAATTTGTTTTGTATAAGATCAAACATTTTTTGCAGTGCCTTATTTACAATCATCAAAGACAAAGGTTTTACGGTTTGAAAGGTAGTGTAAAGATAAAAATTTAATTTTAATAAGATTTAACAGCATAACACATAATTTATTGACAGCGGAGCATACGCCTGCCTCACCGGGAGTCATTTCTGACGGTTGTTTTCACCATTAACTTGACTTAAGGTTAACCTGGAATCAAACTTAATCACCGACTCCGAACACCTAAATCCCCCTTTTTAATCTACCTATCAAAGGTTTGATTCCAGTCAGGTTAATGAATATAGTCCAGTAACTTGGTGTCAAGAATAGGGTGTTTCAGGAAAAAAATACAGAAGTTTTTTTCTCGACGGTTTTATATGTTTTCGAAGGTGCGGAATCCGAATCTGAACTTTGCATACAAAATTTCGAATGGCATTTTGGTGAAAATTCGAAAAAACCCTGAAATTTTACCTCATTTTTTGGTTTTTGGTTTGTAGAACGGAAATTATGGGTTTCTCATGGAAATTTTAAATACAAAAAATAACGATGATAAAACAAGCTACAAAATTGTCAATTACACCTTTTTTGTCAGACTAATATTTCGGCCGCTAGAGCGCGTTGAAAATAGGGCAAAATTTGCACCTGCGGGTAAAAATCCATAAAATCGAACTTTCATCTAAAAAATTAAGTATTTTTTTAAATAAGGTACTTTAAAAACTAATTATATAATGTTTCACATGAAATAAACCATCTATTTAATCTATTAATTAGTATTTAAATGCATTTTCCTCAGCATTTTTCCTTAAGAACGCAGTTTCAATAGAAGACAATAGTATAATGATAAGTAAGTCGCTTGTTGAAGAAAACATACAGAAGTTTTTTTCTCAACGGTTTTATATGTTTTCGAGGGTGCTGAATCCGAATCTGAACTTTGCATACAAAATTTCGAATGGCATTTTGGTGAAAATTCGAAAAAACCCTGAAATTTCACCTCATTTTTTGGTTTTTTGTTTGTACAAACGGAAGTATGGGTTTCTCATGAAAATGTTAAATACAAAAAATAAGGATGATAAAACAAGCTACAAAATTGTCAATTACAACTTTTTTGTCAGACAAATAGTTTGGCCACTAGAGCGCGTTGAAAAAAGGGCAAAATTCACCCTGGCGGTGGAAAAATCCAGAAAATGACCCTTATATTCCTAAAAAAGTCATATTTCGATTTAGATAACTAAGAAAAACTACTTTTATAATTTCTTACATGATATAACCCCATTCCCGAATGGGAACCATTATGTTCATCAATTTAAAGAATATATTAGGATAATTTTGTGTGACCATGTAATTTTATATTATAAGTTATGCTTAATTTTATCCCTAACAAATCAATTGGATTCACGTTCCTGGGTGTAGAAACTGATAAATAAATATTTTAATTGCACGTATGTCAAGAAGTTATAGTGAATTTTGGTATCATTACTAATAATCATGCCAGGAGTTTTTATAATCTACAACAGAAAACTATAGTTTTCCAGAAAGAAAAATTATAGATTTTATAAGTTTGTGAGAAGGAGAGGATAATAATAAAAAAGCAATGAGTGTAGTAGATAAAAAATTAACTTTTAATGCTTAACAGAAGTTTTCATTGGGAATTAGTGCCTAGGACAAAAAAGAAAATAGCAACTGGATTTTTCTTTGCTTAAAAAACCTGCGTTTTTGGGAGGTAATTCCTAAAGAACATTCATTGAATAAATAATATTTGAGATAAATAGTAATATTTTTATCATGTAAGAAATTATAAATGTAGTTTTTCTTAGTTATCTAAATCGAAATATGACTTTTTTAGGAATATAAGGGTCATTTTCTGGATTTTTCCACCGCCAGGGTGAATTTTGCCCTTTTTTCAACGCGCTCTAGTGGCCAAACTATTTGTCTGACAAAAAAGTTGTATTTGACAATTTTGTAGCTTGTTTTATCATCTTTATTTTTTGTATTTAACATTTTAATGAGAAACCCATACTTTCCGTTGTACAAACAAAAATCCAAAAAATGCGGTGAAATTTCGGGGTTTTTTCGAATTTTCACCAAAATGCCTTTCGAAATTTTGTATGCAAAGTTCAGATTCGGATTCAGCACCCTCGAAAACATATAAAACCGTTGAGAAAAAAACTTCTGTATGTTTTCTTCAACAAGCGACTATCATTACACTTATTGTCTTCTATTGAAACTGCGTTCTTAAGGAAAAATGCTGAGGAAAATGCATTTAAATACTAATTAATAGACTAAATAGATGGTTTATTTCATGTGAAACATTATATAATTAGTTTTTAAAGTACCTTATTTAAAAAAATACTTCATTTTTTAAATGAAAGTTCGATTTTCTGGATTTTTACCAGCAGGTGCAAAATTTGCCCTATTTTCAACGCTTTCTAGCGGCCGAACTATTAGTCTGACAAAAAAGTTGTAATTGACAATTTTGTAACTTGTTTTATCATCTTTATTTTTTGTATTTAACATTTTCATGAGAAACCCATACCTTCCGTTTTACAAACAAAAAACCAAAAAATGAGGTGAAATTTCAGGGTTTTTTCGAATTTTCACCAAAATGCCATTCGAAATTTTGTATGCAAAGTTCAGATTCGGATTCAGCACCCTCGAAAACATATAAAACCGTTGAGAAAAAACTTCTGTATTTTTTTCCTGAAAAAACTACCAAGTTACTGGACTAATATTATGAATACGGCCGTGAGTGATGCGAGAGACGCACGCTTTGTACGCGTCTCTGAACCGAAACCTAAACTATGGCTGCATTTACGGAGCGTACAGGGTTTACAGCAGTGTTTCCCAACCTTTTTCGGTTCATGCCCCACCAAAGCCTTTCTAAATTTTCCATGCCCCCCCCCCGGTCTCATTGGCATATATAGAAATATATTTTAAGAGGGAGCCAAAATTATTTCTTTGCCCTCCCTCCTATTATGTATATTTAATAAGTCCAATGAAGCTTTTCAGAAATTTTTAGGTAGAATTTGCATGCTAAAGAACTAAATCAAGTTATGAGTTATTAAGTTTTTAGAACCAAGGCGGGTCTCCCCCAGCAAATTTTCGGAAATTTGACTTTAAGGAAGCAGGTTTTTAACTAGTTTGGTACCCCTAGTTGGGAAATTTTGGATATAAATTGTTAGGTAGGATTTGCATTTTGATTAAACTAATGTAAAAAGGTTTCAAATATAAGCGTTCTAAAAACAAAGATCTTGGGTCATTCCCCCAGAAAAGGTTGAAAATTAGACACTAAAAACAGGGTTTCAACTTGGTTTTGATGCATACGGTCCAGATTTCAGACATACATTCTCAGATAGGATAATATGATCAGATTTTGATAAACTTCTTTTTAAAATTTTTTTTTTAATTTTCGCCCTGGATTGGCCCCACCTGGGGGCAATTTGGTCGAAGATTTTCAAATTGCCCCCCAAGAAAATGATATTGCCCTCCGGTGGGGCGTGCGCCCCACGTTGGGAAACACTGGTTTACAGGGTAGGTGATCTGGAAATATTTCAGGAAGGCCTAAAGGGCACTCCGTCCACTTTCCGAAAGGCCTGCTACAAAAAGATTTCGTTAAAAGATGAAATGAGCGATATCCGAATTTCTCATTCAACGCCTTCACTATTCCCGGAAACCTTTGCCCACAACCGTTTAAAACCATTGAACTGAAATTAAAGGGAAAAAGTGTAAGAAAGAGAATGAAAGTAGATTCTGAAATACCAAAACATTTTTCATTAAAAATTCATTTTAATAAATGTTATTTTTCTTTTTTAACTTTTTTTCTCTTCATTTTCCTTTCTTGGCCTAATTTTTAGCCCAGGGGGTCACTTTTCCCAGATTGTTCAAACTTTTTCGCTCATCAAGCGGCTGTGCGATCAAAAATGAGTTATTTAGGGTCCTCAAAATCCCTACAATTTTCTGGGAAGGTCCCCATAGACCCTCCTATTATCGTGTAAAAAATTTGTACTCTTTAAAGACAATTATATTAGGTTTAGATTGTGATCATAAGTTCAGGAACTTTGTTTTGCTTTTACTACTTTTATATGGGGGGGGGACCTGGAGAGATCTATATAGATAATTTTTTTTTGTAAATTTGCGTCCAAAGATAGATTCTTAAAAAGTGACCTCCACTTGAAACCCTGCTGGATCTGCGCTTGATTTGATTGTTTCAAATCATTTTTAAAAAAAATGAAAAAAAACACCCAGGACTTAAGGAAAGTAAGAATAGATGTACGTAGGGTAGTACCAAGAAAAAATAATGATATGTTAGTTGATACAGTGACAATCACAATGGTGGTTATACTTGGTTCATTGTCCGATGGCGGAACATTAAGATATTACCATCATTTGCTTTCAGCCCAAAGAAAAGAACCATGTGGAGGAGACGCAGAGTACGTGAAGCAAATCTGCAATATAGTATGTAACGACAACCCTCCATGTGACGGTGGTTACGAAACCAATGGAGTAGAGTGCTCTTGCAAAGATTGTAAGTCACAGAAAATTCCTTAAAAATACAGGAATGATTACATTTCTTTCAACTGTGATGCGGACCCAAAATATCTGCTTGTTTTTTTTTTTGGCTAATTTCGTAGAACTATAAATATTGCTTGGTCATACATTTAGCGTAATTCTAATTAATTAAATACAGGATGATTCAGAATTCATCATCAATATTTGGTGGGGAGGTAGAGGGGACCTAACAAGCATATTTCGAGTAGGAATGGGGGAGCAGATACACCGCTAAAGAGCTAGGACCTAATGTAGTGCGAGAGCGTTACAAAAGGACGTTTTGCCAAGGCCCGTTTAGCGAAACAAAACATAATAAAATGAAAAAATTTATTGCATGAGGTAAAGCAGTATCCGTACTACTTACACCATAAATTTGATAGAAATTGGACCACTTGCTAAACCGTAGGGTTAGTTTTAAAACGTGCAAAATTAATCTTTTAACCAAAGAATGGAGTTCTCTTAGAGGATAATGGTATTTAGAAAAATGATAATCGGGGAAGGAATTTTCAATGATCATACATAGACCCTTGTCTGTTCAAAAAACTGTATGATCATTGAAAATTCCTTCCCGATCATCATTTTTCTAAATACCATTACACTAAGGAAACTCCATTGACTCAATTTTGGGGTATATAAGATGCCAATTCTTACGGCTGTATTCACCACTAATTTTACCTATGGTTAACCTTAACCTGGAATTTAGCTTTTTCAACAACTCTGATTGGATCTTGTTCCTCTTTTTCAACTACAAATCTTGAGTTTTTGATTCCATGTTAGTGGGTGAATACGGCCGTTAAACACTGAAAAAACGTTTTGGGCCAAATTTAGATGGTTATAATTTAAATTTGAACATTTTTATTAAGTTTTTTCTCGTGACGATCGAACTATAAGTTCAAAACATACAGAAAGATTGCGCATTAAAACTTTTGACCATTACTGGTTTTCACAAACTGTTCATATGTGTAAATAAGTGAGCTTGGGATTAATTTTTCCTGCGGCAAATTTTTAACAAGCTTGTAATAAAGTAAAAGAAAGTTCGAGTAAATAAGAATCAATAGACTTAACATTAGACATTTGGAACAAAAACGGGGAATTACGAGCATAGCTTAATTTTTTCAATAGTTATACAGAATTCATTGCTCTCACATTGGTCTTGAAATGTTAATAAATAAACCATGCATCAAATACAATGGTATTTTCAAAAACCAATTATAGCAAGCACTTGGTTTTAGTGAGCAAAAAAGGCGATGGTCCTGTCAATATACACTGGTGTTCAAAATTAAGAGAATTTGCACATTTTTTCGATTTCTCCAGATCTACTGGATAGATTTTGATGAAATTTGGTATGAACATAGGTTGATATAATACCAAATAAATAATCATTCAAAATTTGTAATACACGCGCATGCGCAGAAGTAATAACCGCCAGAGTTGAAATGTGTGAAATAACGGTTCCAGAATAGAACAAAATAATGGGTTTATAAGGGGTATGACACCCTCCCACTATCATGCATGCCTCCTTGAGTGATTTTATAGCATGAATACGGTAAATAATAAAATTTCCTGTTCATTAAGCCTACTTTCTCAGAAACCCCGTTTTGGGGCTCTGAAGGGTATGTGGAGGGGGTAGCGAGATACAATTGCCTTATATAGAGTCCCTCATACCTCCCCTAAAGAGACGAAGTCTTTGAATCTGGCTGCCCATTCCATATGGCGAATATCTTCCGTTTTAATGAAAATTGCTAACTTGATGAGCTCCATTAAGTGAAGGATTTCTATCGATTGAAAAGAAATTAAGACCGATAGAACCCTCCAAAAGGTGAATAAAGGTCTCCAAGATATCAACACAGTACATTCAACCATGATTTTCTCCTTTTGAAAGATGTAGGGGGTTTGACATAGACTTAACACCATTCTTACAAAGTGCACCAAATCTCCGATTCCAAAATGGTCAGTTTCTCCTACATTAAAGGACTGACAGAGCATTCTGGTTCTTTCCACATGAGATTGCATCGAGAATCAATGGTTTAATTGATTTGAGACCCAACAGAGAGGAAAATATTCACCCTTTGAATATTACCTTATTAATGACAATTTTTTGCATATTTTTGACAAGTTGCAGATCCCTCCCTGCCTTTGAAAGAGGAACCCTGACAGTTTCAGGTTATATGTTGATATCTTGGAGACCTTTGTTCACCTTTTGGGGGTTCTGTCGGTCGTAATTTCTTTTCAATCGATAGAAATCCTTCACTTAATGGAGCTCATCAGGTTAGAAATTTTCATTAAAACGGAAGATATTCGCCATATGGAATAGGCAGCCAAATTCAAAGACTTCGCCCGTTTAGGGGAGGTTGAGGGACTCTATATAAGGCAATTGCATCTCGCTACCCCCTCCACATACCTTTCAGAGCCCCAAAACGAGGTTTCTGAGAAAGTAGGCCTAATGAACAGGAAATTTTATTATCTGCCTTATCCACGTTTTAAAATAACTCAAGGAGACATGCATGATAGTGGGAGAGTGTCATACCCCTTATAAACCCACTATTTTGCTCTTTTCTGGAACCGCTATTTCATACCTTTCAACTCTGGCGGTTATAACTTCTGCGCATGCGTGTGTATTACAATTTCTGAATGATTATTTATTTGGTATTATATCAACCTATGTTCATACCAAATTTCATCAAAATCTATCCAGTAGATCTGGAGAAATTGAAAAAATGTGCAAATTCTCTTAATTTTGAACACCAGTGTATATGCAGATTTGTTTGTATTTACAATGTGGCATTTCTTATTCCTCCTGATCTAGACCAGGTGCAAGAGCCCAAAAACTAAGAAAATATTAAAACATTAGAGGGATTTTAAAAAGATCCTCCTGGGCTAGCCCCACGTACCTAAATATATGGTTGGGCCTCAGCAGACCTATACGAGATTGTACGTTTTCTGTAATTTAAAATGGTTTAATTAAGTGTATATTTCGAACAGGGGGACTTTCATTACTTTTACCTAATAAGATACATTTCTTCTTGTTAATTCTAACATAATAAATCTTCTCTTTTAGACAAGGACCCTGATGAATATGATGATTATGATAAGTAACTTGCAAACAATTTGGCTGGATTGGAAAAAAAATGAAACTTCATTACAAGTGAATTGCTTATACAAAAACCAGAGAATCGACCCAGATAACACCTTGATTATTATATGCACAATTTTTTTTTCAACAAAAACACTTGTATACTATTTGTTCTTTAACAAAAATAAAACACTTTTTCTAAGCCAGTAAAAAATTATGTTGGAGATTAATTTCTAGATTTTAAGAATGATACAAGGTATATGTGTGACACATAGAGTTACTTTCAGCTAAGACACCAAATTGTCATTATAGTTGAATTTTATTTTTAAAAATAATACATCTTACCTAGTAAGTTACCTAAGTATTCATACTACAAATTACTCACAAAATTGAGTTTCAGAACTTGAGACATTAAACAATACCAACATAAAATATATACAGGTAGAAGGAGGAACTAAAAGTTTAACTAGAAATGCAAGTATGACAAAATACTATAGAACTGTTCACAAGCTTATGTATATCATCTTAACAAAGGTTCTGTACAAATATTCTCTATCATCATTCTCCATTTATTCTAAAGAGGATTTTTTTTAGATAAATTCAGTAAAACATAAGGGAAAGTAATGAATCTAGTTCTTATGAACACAATATACGCTTAAAATTGTCAAGAGTAGAGTATTTGATACCAGGGGTTCCCAAAAATTTAAACATAGCAACCCAATTTTTTTAAACCTGTCATCCACCTCATTTTCAGTTAATTTTCCCATGACCCTCTACAAGACAGTAACAAGACTATTTCGTGCAAGGGGGGTTTGGACACCAACTATTTTTTATTACATGCATGCATTAGAGATTGAGTATAACTTTTTAATAAATTTAAAGGTAGGATTAGGATTTGAACCCAAGCATATCACATTTTACTAAAGGTTTGAAAGGAACAGTGAGTTGCATGTTTAAATTAATCTGTGACAAACTTCAGTTACATCACATCATTTCCTAAGAAGATTCTTCCTGAGAGAAGTGGAGAGTACATTTTAAGTATCAAAACCCTAAGTCTTATTTGAATAATGTAAAAATTTTGCATAATCAGCACATTTTAGCCCTTTTGGTCTTGACCACCCCAAACCCTCCATAGGATTCAATAGAAATCCCAGGGTTAAAGCGACCATAAGAATGTATTTTTCTTTATAGTCCTTTGTGTTCGACACTGAGTTGAGTATTTCTACTAGTTGCTCTATCTATTCATTTTACTATGTGGTCAATTGATAAATTTTAAAAGCTAAGGACCTGTTTGTAAAAATAATGAAAAATTTATTTTAAGGCAAATTTAAAATCTTGTTGCAACCTAACAAAAACTGGCTTGTGACCCACAGTTTGTGAACCCCTGGTTTATACTATAGTTAAAGTTAAATTAATATAAGGTAAATAAATGCAATAAAAAAATAATTCTTCAAAGGGCAAATTCATTAATACACTAAATGACTACATAACATTCTGCTTAACACAAATATTAGCAGAACCTTTTATCATTCTCACAAAAAATATCACTAGAATGTAAATTGTAAAGGACAACAAATAATTCGAAACTTATAGTGAAATATTTTAAAAGTAAATATAGATTATAGACACTAGGTTGTAAGTTTCAAATACACATGAATTATACATAATACTAGGGAAAATACTTAAATTAATGATTGTTGTAGAGTAAAAAAAGTTATTCTCGAAAGTGGCATGGCTCTCACTATAAACAAGTCAGGTAGTATTTACACAATGGACTAGATAAAATAGAGCGAATGCATACATTTTAAATATTTATTTTAATAATTTACCCAACCCAATGTTTATTTTTACCTTCAATAAATATAAAGTATTTTTTCCTATAATACAATGTATGTAAAAGAATTATTTTGATTTGATCTTTGATTTTTTTGTATATATTATTTAAAACCCAAACATACCAAATTGTACAGAGAAAGACACAAGCAGAAGTGGAACTTCAGTTACTTAAAGGTATTTACACAGTTTAAACCTCTTTCAACATTGTAATCATAGTCTGAGTTTTTAGAATACATAACACAAAGCTGTTGAGAGTCAATACTTGAACACAAAATGGTACTGAAATAAAAGTGCACTACAAAAAATAAAATAAAAAAACATCCATAAGTTTTCAGCATAACCATTCATTTGATCAGACCAGAAATTATCAAGTTTAACCCTTTTAAACCCTCCAAGCATATATTTTTTGAAACAAAGAACATTTTGGTATGAATGTAAGTTTAACAAATGATAGCAGTCTCTCTTAGCATTAATTTTTCACAGTAACTATAACTCTATTTTATCTTATTACATAACACATTTTTCAAGATTTTCTTCACACTTTACTTAAAAAAGTTTTGAAAAATTATTTAATATCTTTTATCTAGTAGCTTAATTCAAATACCTACATAACCTTTCAATATGAAAGATTTATTACACTGAGAAAATACTGAACATCAAAACCATTTTGAAATTAAAACTGAACTTGTTAAAGCATTTCTTACAATATTTTCATTTCAGTTTAATGATTTCTAGCTAAACAACATTTGAAGACATTTATTTGTTAGCTTTAATAGTTGATTGTCTAAAATATAATAGAAAAGTTTAAATTAATTTTATGTAGATTTTTTCTTCTAATTTTTGTACTAGTCTTTTATAATGGAAGCATAAGAAAAAATTTTCAACCGGGCTGATTTAAATATTTGTACTGTAAAATTTTACAAGTAATTTAAAACATATATATTAAAGTTATATTTACCTTCATTACACTGAAAAATGTTTCAGAAGCTCTAAAATCTTAGACTTGTAAGAGAAGCTCTTAAAATGCATTAATTTATTAAAGAGTTTTAGGCAAAGATTTTAAAAATACTAAAGTGATTTTCGAAATGAAGGAGGAACGATTTCCTTTTTGGATGTGTAGCTTCATGTTTATAACCTGTGTAGAATCATTTTTCTTAACATGGCTTTTAATTATATTGAAATATTCAACAATTGATTTTAAAATTGTCTAATCATACAACACTGAAAATGAGTTTTACCCTGTTTTAAAAGGGCAAATTTCAAGAAATTTTCTGGGGGAGAACCCCCAGACCCCTCTATTTAGTTCAAAGTCACAAGCAATAAGGAACTTGCATGTGTCAGATTTTCATAAACATTCAAGTGCTCCGTAAGGTTTTTTGTATAGTAAAATGAAATAGTCAATTTTTCAAAAAAGTGTAAAAGTAATTAAATATTTTAATTTAAAAATCGAGAAAAAAACACGTGACTGAAAACGCGAAGTGTGTTTGCATGCACAGTGACGTAGAATCCATCGAGCCAAATTGCAATCAAAATTGAATTTCTATGTTTTAGTTGATGATTTCTTTTTTCAAAAGTGTCCGATATGAGTGTTTTAATAAATATTTACCTTCTAGACACTTCTGGTGACGGTCAGAAATCCAAGGCAAACATTTTAGGCGAAGTGTGTATTAGTGACGTCACTGTGCATGCAATTAAACGTTTTCAGGTGCTTCGAAAAAAAAAACGATTTTTGATAATGTTTTTTGCAATCGAAAAATTTCTCAATCGGCCTCAAATTTTGTGCAGTGGCTAATTTTTGCATGAAGAATAGATTAAAAAAATAGAAAAAAATCATGCAAGTTCCTTATTTACAAAAACTTGGAGCAAAAGTTTATTAACTGACAAAACCAACTTAAAATCATTGAAGGGGGGGCTTGGACGAAATAAAAGATTATTTCTGGGGTAGCTAATTATGGTTTCCTTAAATCCCTCTGAGGAGAATTCCCAAAATCCCGCCGATCACGCCATTATATTAACCCGGAAGTAGTGTGTTAACACAGACCGTAGCACCGCCTATTTCCTTTTCAACCCATGCATATTTTAAATTAAAAGTTTATTAAATGCGTGTTTTTTCCTCTTTTGTAAATACGTAGGCGCAAGTTCAGAGGTGCGGATGATTGGCGATTTTTGGCTATTTGGCGCCATATTTAGAGGCCAAATGACTCTTTTAACATAAGTTAGGGTTACCATATTAGTCATGTTTACTGCTAAAAACTTGGCGCATCCGCACCTCTGAACTTGCGCCCAATTGAACTGCCAACGAGCGCCACGCATTTTTACACATCCCAACGGTTTGGTCCTGACGAGCTTAGTGCGCATGCTCGGGGAGAAAAAAATGATGACGGAAACCGGCTGCGTTTGATCTACAGTAGGTAGTATTATAAAGATTACTTCAATGAAAAATTTAAAACGAAATATGTCAATAAAGTATCGATACTTTTGTGGGTATCGAATACACTCGATACCTATAGGTATCGAGTACTTAAGTATTTGGTATCGATACCTGCCCATCACTAGTCAAAATGCTCTGCTAGGTAAGATTCTATTTCTATGTTGAAGTATAATCGGCTTAATATTTTAGGTTTGGGTGGTTTTAATGAAGCTGTGTGCCAGGGTCCCCACGTCATACCACAAAAGGGGGCTATAATCTGAAAATTGAGGTCCTAACTTTAAAAAAGTGGCACTATACAAGTTCATTGGGGGGCAGGTATATTTGGTCTTATTCTGATCTTCCGCCAATGCTATTTCTATGGTTGCATTTTTTAATGATAGAGGACCTCAATTTTTGGGTTATAGCCTTTTTTGTGATATGGCCTGGGGATCCTGGGACAGAGCTTCACACAGCCACCCAAACCTAAAATTTACGCCTCTCATATTTCAACAATGTAATAGGTTACTATGTACTACCTAAGGACAAATTAGTTGTCAGGCAATCGTACCCGTTGGGCAGTTGATTGTCGGGACTTCGAACCGAACCAGACCAGATTTGGGTAATTCTTTTGCCTATTTATAGCAGTTTTGAGCGAAGTTTAAATTTCTTCGATTATCAAATTTTAGAAATTAATATTTAAATTGATATTTTAATTTTAAAAAATTGAAATGGAATATTTGTATTCAGCACTGAAAATTAGCCCATAAGCATTTATCATACCTCTCGATCGCTATTATTTGATTTTTCGAAATTTTTTCGGTCATTTCTTACAAATTAAAATAAAAAAATTTTACAGACCGCTTTTGTCAAATTTTTATTATTATTTTTGGTGTCATTTCCAAGTGAGAACCGTTGAAAAACCCCGTTTTCAGATTCAACCCTTTTTCAGTATAGATTTACTGGACTACTAATCCAGGGCATGAAATTTCAGCTCTAAAGGTACTAGCCAGACTAAAATTTTTACTCGCCACTACTTTGGATTCGTATTTTTTTTAAATAGTGTTTGCAGAAATAATATGGAAAGTAAAACTTAAAAAAAAATTAAAATTAAAATACACTGCAAAAAATAATAAACTAACTATATTTGTTATCAGGTCTTAGGAGTTGTAACATACCCCCTTTCCCGAATAGAAAAGTTTCTGTTAGTTTTATCCCCTTATGTTTAGCAAGTTTAGCTGGAAACTGATGATATAGGAATATTGCTAATAGCAGATCCACTTGGCATTATCTCTTGCGTTTGAACGGGTTCACTTTCATTACCCCTAGTAAAATAGGAATCGATATTTCGCTCCTTTTTCTTCATAATACCTTTGATATTACCACACCACAAACAAAACTAGTTAAACTAATATAACTACCACCGAAAAGAAACGGTCCAACCCGAAAACGAAGCGTTTGCCGGCTTCTCTCCAACCGCTGGGTAGCTTAGTTTTAAAACAGCCGCTCGATTGAAGTTCCTTGATTTGGATATTTTTTATTTTAAACTCAACATTTTTTTTAGGGAAAAGAACTTTCTTGCCAGCCGTAAATTTTTCGCCGCCATGGCGAGTTGGCGAGAGGAAATTTCGCGCCCTGTACTAATCTATGCAAACTATATGTTGAATTCAAATTACTAACTAGAAATAACGTTAAGTCATACAAAATCCTTAGAAACTAAGTATCAAGATTCCTCATACGTTGATGATTCACAATGATTTGAGTATTTCTTAACATATTTTGTAATCACAAAAATTACAAAACTAAACACATAAATTCCAGCTAGTTTCATTTATCTGTTACCTTCATGATGATAACGCTTTTTCTTATGCAATGTCCTACCTCGACCACTAAATCAGCAATTTTCTCCCTTAAATACTTGTTTAAACGAATCGGAAATGACTCGTATCGAATCAGGAGGGTTCATATTATATAGTGTGAATTTTTTTTAAAGAAATTCCCCCCGCAACATTATAAAAATAAAGTTTAAAATTGTTTTTTCCGAATCCGCGGAATTTAAAAAAATTACTGATAAACTAATTGAGATAGAGAAATGTTTTCTTCACTGAACGATTCGCCATGGCTTTTTCTCGAGTTTCAAATTGTCGGTATCTTTTTTTCATCATTTTTCAGGGAAGAAGAGCAGTTTTTATACCTCAAATTCCACCAGGTCCGACTCTTTTCGACATGCAGGGTTGCCTTACCGAGAAGAGTAAGCTGTCTCTATATTTGTACTAACTCTATGGTTATTATGAATACGGCCGTGAGTGATGAGAGAGGTGCACAGTTGCACACTGCACGCGCCTCTGAACCGAAACCTAAACTATGGCTGCGATTGGTCCAGAAAACACGATGGGCGCGGAGCGTACAGTAGGGTGGAGCGAAAAACTTTTTTTGGAAATTGAAAAGGCCTGAGGTGGAATTAGGTGCCATTTACGATAAAACTTAAAAATTCAAAACTTGAGTTCGATCAATTTATATCTTCAGGTTCCACATTCACGTTAAAGTTTCGAAGTTTCATCAAATTTTACGTAAAAATGATTATAAATGATTCCCACACAGTTTTAGCTCCATTTTCACTACATCTGGTTGAGTTTATACTCTTAGGATGTCAAACAACATTTTAAGACCTTCTAAGGACCTGAAATGACGGGAATTTATAATTTTCCAAGCCCGAAATAAGGGCGCATGCCTTAAAATAGGCTAGCTACCGAAAAACAAATTTTGGAATATCGGTGCCAAATAGAGCTCAAAAGTTGCGTTTTGCCCTCCGCATTCGTGGAAAAATAATAAAAAAATTCGTGAAAAATAATTTAGGCGTGTTTTGGCCCTAGAATGTGGAAAAATTGATCTTTTGCATAGCGTATGATGGGAAAAGTCTTTATCAATCAAATTCAAGTTTTAAATGTTATAGAAACTTATAGTTTCCTTTATTTGGTGCCTTCATAGTCAAAAAAAGAGTTTACAAGGGTATTGCGCTGTGATTTGAGCTAAACAGTTAAGGCATACAGCTTAGAATCGCCAAATGAGAGAAAAATTCATTTCTATACTTATTTATATTTACTTTTTCGGATAAGAGCATTAATATTACTTATAATCTACCTTAAATTGAACCTTAACTATATCTAACACAAATAATAACCTTTTATTTGATAGTTCGTCCCTTTAAATTTGAGGACTTGTAATAAAAAGTGGTTGTTCAGGTTAAAGTTTGGAATAAAATGCCTATGGTGCAATATAACGTTTTCTTTGTCTGTTTTCGGTAAAAATATCAACCTGTGTTTTAAAATCATTTTATGTAAACAAGAATGTGTATTACAGACCGAATAAAATATTTGAACTTTAAGTTTATAAATGTATGGTTTTTAAAGCTTTTTCATCCGAATTTGTAATTTAAGACTGTTAACTTGATATTAAGAAATTTAAAAAGAACTCAAAAGTATTAGTGACATATGAAGACACCAAATTAAGGGAACTATAAGTTTCTATTACATTGAAAAACATGAATTTGATTGATTAAGACTTTTCCCATCTTCCGCTATGCAAAAGATTCATTTTTTTTGCATTCTAGGGCCAAAACACACCTAAATTATTTTTACGAATTTTTTTATTATTTTTCCATGAATAAGGTGGGTAAAACGCAACTTTTGAGCTCTATTTAGCACCGATATTCCAAAAATTTTTTTTCGGTCGCTAGCCTATTTTAATGGCATACGCCCTTATTTAGGGCTTGAAAAATTAAAAATTCCTGCCATTTCAGGTCCATGGAAGGTCTTAAAATGTTGTTTGACATCCTAAGAGTATAAACTCAACCAGATGTAGTGAAAATGGAGCTAAAACTGTGTGGGAATCATTTATAACCATTTTTACGTAAAATTTGATGAAACTTCGAAACTTTAACGTGAATGTGGAACCTGAAGATATTAATTGATCAAACTCAAGTTTTGAATTTTTAAGTTTTATAGTAAATGGCACCTATTCCCACCTCAGGCCTTTTCAATTTCCAAAGTTGGTCTTTTTTTTGGCTAGTTTCGTTCCACCCTAGCGTACAGGGTAAGGTGATCTGGAAATACTTCAGGGAGGGCCTAAAGGGCACTCCATCCTCTATCCCAGGGGTTTCCAACTGGCGGCCCGCCGAGTCATTTTGTGCGGCCCGCGAAGATCTCTGAAAACCCACCAAAAAGTAGCTTCAGAACACTATTTAGCATACTAAAATTGGAAAAATTTGCGGGGGATGACCCCCGAACCCCCTATTTACATCTTCGATTATGGAATACCTTTGATTGTTTTCTATGGTGGACTAAATTTAGGATTGCGATTAAAAATTTAAGATTTAAAAATTAAAAGTTTTGATAGGAAGGTATTGTATACCTTGAAATTCAAGAAGCGTATAGCAAGGAGTTATGAAGCCTAAGGTCAACCTTTATCACAAAGAGGGACAAAATGGAGTATCCAAAAATTAGTTGAAACTATTTTTGGAGAAATATCCCCTTTAAGTATTATTCAGTTCAAAAAGATGTATACAGGGTGGTCCTTAATTCATGGTACGAACTTCTAGGGGTGTTAGAGTACACCTAGACGATCAAGAATTGGTATAGGAAGGGGGTCGCAGTTACACCGTTAAAGAGCTAGGTCCTAATGTAGTGCGAGCGCGTTTCAAAAGGCCGTTTTTAGAAGGCCCGTGTGACGAAACAAAACATAATAAAATGAAAAACATTATTGCATGAGGTACAGGAGTATCCGTACTACTTAAATCCTCAATGTGATAGAAATTGAACCACTTTCTAAACCGCGGAGTTTGTTTTAAAAGTGCAATATTAATCTTTTAGTCAAAGAATCACATTCCTTAATGGTATTTAGAAAAATGATGATCGGGGAAGGAATTTTCAATGATCGTAACATGGATCATTGAAACTGTTTGATCATTGAATAATCTTCCCCGATCATCATTTTTCTAAATACCATTAATGGAACTCCATTGTTTGACTAAGAGCACGTTTTAAAACCTACCCCACGGTTTAGAAAGTGGTCCAATTTCTATCACATTGAGGATTTAAGTAGTACGGATACTCTTGTACCTCATGCAATAATGTTTTTCATTTTATTATGTTTTGTTTCGTCACACGGGCCTTCTAAAAACGGCCTTTTGAAACGCGCTCGCACTACATTAGGACCTAGCTCTTTAACGGTGTAACTGCGACCCCCCTTTCTATACCAATTCTTGTTCGTCTTGATGTACTCTAACACCCCTAGAAGTTTGTACCATGAATTAAGGACCACCCTGTATAAAGTCAGTAATTAATATAATCTCCTGAAATTTTTGAAAATACAGTAGTACCTTTTTTCTGAATTTATAAATAAAATTCGTCACTCTCTCGCAGGAAAAGTTCCATATTAAAGGCAATCCCCCAAAAAATATATCATGGATAAAAGGAGTCAGATTACTTGCGGCCCGCCACTTGGTTTGTGATTTCGATTGCGGCCCTCGACTACTTGGAAGTTGGAAACCCCTGCTCTATCCGATAGGCCTGTTCGTTAAAAGACGAAAAGAGAAAGACGAAACATTTTTCATCAAAAATTCATATTAATAAATGTTTTCTTTTTAATTTTTTTCTCTTCATTTTCCTTTCTTGACCTATTTTTTAGCCCATGGGGCCACTTCCCAGATTGTTCAAACTTTTCCGCACAACAAGCGGCTGTGCTAATCAAAAATATTTAGGGTCAAAATCCCTACAATATTCTGGGAAGGACCACATAGACCCTCCTATCATCGTGTAAAAAATTTGTACTCTTTAAAGAGAATTACCAGGTTTAAATTGTGATCATAAGTTCAGGAACTTTGTTTTGCTTTTACTACTTTTATACATGGGGGACCTGGAGAGATCCACGTAGATAAATTTTTTTTTGTAAATTTGCGTCCAAAGATATAGGTTCTTAAAAAATTACCTCCCCTTGAAACCTTGCTGGATCCGCGCTTGATTTGATTCAGCTTCAAATCATTTTTAAAAAATGAAAAAAAAAACCCAGGACTTAAGGAAAGTATATACAGGGTGTTTCAAAATTGCGTTGCACGGCTTTTATTCGGAACTAACGCTTCCTAGGGTCATGGAAGTAAGGTCTACCCCTAGTTAAGTGATCCTGAAGAATGCACTGAAATAATTACAGCGCCCCTAGCGGCGAAATTTAAAAGTAAAAAAAATTAATTTAAAAACTAAAAGAGATAGAGCAAAAACCTCAGTAAGAGTATTGTTGCCAACGTCATGAAAAACTCACTGAAAAAAAAAATTCATGAAAATATCTTGAATATTCGCGGAGATATTAGCATGTGAAAATAGCACTTTTTCAGGGGTCAAAAAGAAAAAGTTCGCATATTTCCAAATTTTTCAGTGTTATTGTGTAGTTTTGTGTTTTTTTTAGTTGAGAGAACACAAAATTTAATCGAAAAATCAAAAAAATTTGCAAATATGCGAACTTTTTCTTTTTTGACCCCTGAAAAAGTGCTATTTTCACATGCTAATATCTCGGCGAATATTCAAGATATTTTCATGAATTTGTTTTCAGTGAGTTCTTCATGACGTTGGCAACAATACTCTTACTGAGGTTTTTGCTCTATCTCTTTTAGTTTTTAAATTAATTTTTTTAACTTTTAAATTTCGCCGCTAGGGGCGCTGTAAGTTATTTCAGAGCATTCTCCAGGATCACTTACCTAGGTGTAGACCTTACTTCCATGACCCTAGGAAGCGTTGGTTCCGAATAAAAGCCGTGCAACGCAATTTTGAAACACCCTGTATAGTAAGAATAGAACACATTTATTACCATCATTTGCTTTCAGCCCGAAGAAAATATGACCCCTGTGGAGGAGCCGCGGAGTACGTGAAGCAAATCTGCAATATAGTATGTAACAACAACCCTCCATGCGACGGTGGTTACGAAATCAGTGGAGTAGAGTGTTCTTGCAAAGATTGTAAGTCACAGAAAATTCCTTAAAATACAGGAATGAATTCATTTCTTTCAACTGTGATGCAGACCCAAAAAATTGTTTTTTTTTGCTAATTTCGTAGAACTATTGCTTGGCAGTGGCGAATCCAGGATTTTAGTTTGGGGGGGCTGAGTTTCACAAATAACCTTATTGCTATTATGGGCTGTTCAAATATTAATGTAAGTAACTGAAATAAGGGGGAGGGGGGTATGGGGGTCCTCCCCCAGAAAAAATTTGAAAATTTGCCCCTCAAAAATAGTGTTTTAGCTCATTTTGAAGCCTTTTAGATTCCATCCAAAGAGCACCACTCATTGTAGGCCGCAGAATTTTCAAGGAAAAAAGTTTATAGTATTATGATTTGGAAATTTTCTAGGGGGTTTAGGGGTTCCTATATTCCTGAAAAATTTTTGAATTTTGCCCCTAAAAGTGGCATTTTAACTCATGTTGAGACACTTTAGGTTACATCAAAGATAATCACTGCTTGTAAATCCCGTACTTATTAGATTCCAAAATTTTGAGGGGGTTTAGGGGTCTTCCCCCAGAAAAATTTTGGAATTTTTACCCTCAAAAGTAGGGTTCAGATTCATTTTGAGACCCTTTGAGTAACACCACCGAATGTCCGCAACCTAGTGAAATTTCTTTTTTGCTTTATTGCTATTACCAAAACTTGAATGTCTTATTCCTGGGGGGGGGCTGCAGCCCCACAGCCCCCCTACTGGATTCGCCACTGTTGCTTGGTCATACATTTAGCGTAATTTTAATTAATATGATGGAAAAGTGGGACCACATAGACCGCCTCGAGAAAACTATTGAAGTCCTACAGTATTGTGGCATGGAAAGGAGTTATTCGACTTAATTTTGGGGTAGATGGCTATTCTTACGGCTGTATTCACCTGTTAATTTTACCTATAGTTAACCTGGAATTTAGCTTTTTCGACCAACTCTGATTGGATCTTGTTGCTCTTTTTCAGAGTTTTTGATTCCAGGTTAGCCTTAGTATAGTTTAGTGGTGAATACGGCCGTTAAACGCTGAAAACAAAAAATTTGGGGCCAAATTTAGATGGTTATCATTTAAATTTGAACATTTTTATAACGATCGGACTATATGTTCAAAACATACAGAAAGATTGCGCATTAAAACTTTAATGAAACTTTTGACCATTACTACGGGGAATTACGAGCATAGCTTAATTTCTTCAATAGTTATTCGTACAACAGAAAGTAAAATAATTAAATTAGTTTTTGTCTATTACAGATAAAGTTCCCATTTTTTATACATAATTCATTGCTCTCACATTGGTCTTTAAATGTTAATAAAAAACCATGCATCAAATACAATGGTATTTTCAAAACCCAATTTTAGCATGCACTTGGTTTTAGTGAGCAAAAAAGGCGATGGTCCTGTCAATATATATGCAGATTTGTTTGTATTTACAATGTGGCATTTCTTATTCCTCCTGATCTAGACCAGGGTGCAAGAGCCCCAAAACTAAGAGAAAATCTTAAAATATCAGAGGGATTTTAAAAAGATCCTCCTAGGCCCCCAAGCACCTAAATATATGGTTGGAAGAGGCCTCAGCAGACCTATACGAGATTGTACGTTTTCTGTCATTTAAAATGGTTTAATTAAGGGTCTATTTCGAACAGGGGGACTTTCATTACTTTTATACATTTCTTCTTGTTGATTCTAACATAATAAATCTTCTCTTTTAGACAAAGACCCTGATGAATATGGGGATTATAATAAGCCGTATCATCACTAGTACCACAAGCAGTGTCGGCGAAACTGGTTTGCGAGGCCCTAATACCAGATTTAAAGAATTATTGTAAAATAATTGACATTTTTGTAATTTTAATATTATTAATAGCTTAATCAATCAATAAATAAATTACTTTTTATTAATATTAATTAGAATTTTAATTAATTTACTTATAAAATCCAGTACTTTAGGATAATCAGAGAGCAAATGGCAATTTTACGCACAAATCTCGTAAAATATATGATTAATTACAGAAATAAATATGACTGATAATTGTTTTTTTACTTTTCTCTCTATATTAAAAAAAAGTTACTGTCACCGCCGCCGCCGCTGTTTCAGAAAATTTAATTTTTCAACTCTTAGAATTCTCATAACGCAAAAACTACTTGATTGAAATTTATGAAATTTGAGACGATTGTAGAGGAATATTTGGGGCACATTCTCGAACAAAAAGCTAACTGATGTGATAATTAGTTCTGGGGTATTTTTAAGGTCAAAGTTGAAGTTTTTGTTTTTTCGCTGCGTAATCCAGTTCAGCAAAATCTATTAGCAGCAGAACTGTGATTTTTCGCAGCCTAATACTCTGAAGTATGAAGATGTGCACTACGTCGCCCTTTTTTCGAATTTGGTTCAGAGTAATTAATTTTTTAATTTTCGAAATTTTTGACACTTTTTCGGTTTTTTCTATTTAAAATGAAATGTAATCACGGTATCAATATGAATTTTTAAACACTTATAATCTTATTTTTTAGAAAGAGATTGGCATTCAATTCTTTAAAAAATTCTAATTAGTTTTGGAATTATTAAGCATCAAAGTTTCATTTTTTTCATAGTTTTAGTAGGTCTTTATCAGACGTGTTTAATGTTTTTAAATTTTACATTTGCCTGTTCACTAGATTGTCACGAGCACGGCTATTTAAATTTAAAAGTTTTGAGGTGCAAATTTTTGCTCTAAGTTTGCTAGCGATATTGTATAGACTTGGTGAATAATCTTTTAAAGATACTTCGATATTTTTTGAACTACTGGAGAAATAAATAATTTAGCTTTTTTGAGTGTTATTTGTGCCGATGAAAGGAAGAGAGTTTTCGGGAAGTTTGTTTTACTCTGCTAAAGATCGATTGCAGAAATTACAGATCGCTTCGCGATCTGTAAATAGCTGCATAGCAGTTACGGGGGTTGGTGAGCATAAGAGATCTGGGGGCGGCAGCCCCCTATCCATTAAATTATTGAAAATTTAGAAATTAATATTTCAGTAATAGTTTTATTTTGATATTTTCGTGGTTATGATCCGGATTAAATTATTGAAAAGTTTGAGACATAAAAAGTTTCGATATTAAATGATCATTCACTATAATACTCGGTTCGTTTAGAATTAGCGCCTGAGACGTAATGTATTAGAAGCAGTTATTATTCTAATTATCGTCGAAAAAATTTTCTTCTGCAATAACAAGCCAGCCTAAGCAGAAGTAGTTAAAATACTGTAAAAACAATTGGTCACTTAAGTTGTCTGATGAGCGTTATTAAGAATTATTGAGAGTTTTTGATCCTGTTTCAGGCGCGTATTCTAAATGAACAGACTATAAGCAGACAAGTTCCAGGTTGTACTGGAAAGTTGAGATGAAACAAGCGAGCTCAGCTCGCTAAGATCGCGAAGCGATCTTCAAAGAACTGCGAAGCAGTTCCGGGGGTTGGTGAGCGATAGCGAGCAGGAGGCAGAGCCCCCTAGTTATTACTAAAAATGTAAGTTTCAAAATTTTGAAATTTACGAGTTAGTCCGATTATATAAATTTATGCGCAGTTTATCCTGAAAGTGCCCAATATTTATTTAGATACACCTTTTGCTTATAATAAAAATATCTACTTCAAAATTAAATGAAAATTTTAAATGTGACAATGATTAGAATGAAATGAAGAAAATGATTAGTCTAATACAGGCACGGATTATAGCAATTTTTTAGGTGGAGGGGCGGTCTAGATTCCCCAAAATTCCGTAGATTTAATTTCAAATACAATTAACTCTCCCACTTCCTAGTCCCCTTTCCAATGAACTTAAATGGTAATAATACAAGTAAACTCTTTCAACTGTTCAGTGGAAGATTCAGGATGTTTTTTTTTGGGGGGGTGCTAGGAATGTTCAAAATCCATTTGAATCTTCTAGATCATCTTAACGTATAACAGGTTGTGAATTATGCTCGAATTACTAAAAAAAGGGGGTCTGGGGGTCCTCCCCCAGAAAATTTTTGGAAATTTAAGACTATAAAGCATGTTTTTAACCCCGTTTTGGTACACCTAATCCGAATTTTGGACAAATATCTTCAAGAATTTAATCAATTTTTTGGAAGGATTTTTACATTTTGAAGATCTTATAAAAATAGTAGAGTTCCAAGTATAGAAGCACAGTCCTCTCCCCAAAAATATTTGGAAATTTAAGGAAAAAACCCAGTTTTTCAACTTGGTTATCCGAATTTCGGATATACATTTTATGGTAGATTTTTTTGCCTTTTATCGAACTTAATGTGAAATAATGTTATAAAGAATAGTTTTAAGTACCGAAGGGGGTCTGAGGGTCCTTCCACAGAAAATTTTTGAAAATTTGACCCTAAAATAACAGGTTTTTAACTTATTTTATAGTTCCATTGCTTGTTAAACGGAATTTTCTTCATGCTCTTATTTTCGTAACCACACACAAAATAATCATATCTCACCTAAGGGGGTAGGGCGATCACCCCTTTCGCCCCCCCCATAATCCGTGCCTGGTCTAATAAAAAAACCGCTTAGAACATGCGAAAGTGCGGTTGCAAAGATTTAACATTTATAGTCGACGAATTGATAACCTCCTCCTTTTTGAAGTCTGTAAAAAGGCCTCGCGCTTGAGCTCCAAAAAATGCTTCGCACCGGGGCTCCACAAAAAAAGCCTCGCGCAGGGGCTCCAGAAATATAAAGATATGAAAAAACGTAATTTAACAGACATTATATCTTTGTTGTTAAACATGGAATCAAATATAGTTTAAATCAACGATGGGCAACCTCCGGCCCGCGGAAAGTTTTTAAAAATTAGAAAAAAAACTAGTTAAACTGTGGAAATTTGAGTTTTTGCATGAAATTTAAATTTCAGAAGATCATTATCAATTTTTACTGCCTTTCCCAATGCTGCATAAGTTAATTTGTCCTCCTAAACATTAATTTCTCCTCCATTAATTCTCCTGTATCACGTAATGAGAATTGTTAAAAGTCTGTTCTGAAATATTTTTTCCTTACTATGTGCTCTGAATATTATTTTATCTCATATTAATGTAACTTAAACATTATAATTATTGTATGTAATCAAGATATTACCTTTTTAGTCCAGATTAATGTAACTAACTTTATAATTATTGTATGTAATAAATATATTGTATGAGTCCAGATTAAATTTTAACTTTAGTACTAAACTTCGTAAATATATATAATAAAACTACTCATTTCTTACTTAAAAAATATTACCTATTATCTACTCTATGGCCCTCCTCGTCATTATAATCATTGAATCCGGCCCGCGGATTCGAAAAGGTTGCCCATACCTGGTTTAAATTCTTGCGAGGCCCTTCAAGTGCGAGGCCGTCGGCGGGGGCCGACGTCTAGTTACGCCTCTGATTGATGAGTAACTTGCAAACAATTAGGCTGGAATGAAAAAAAATGAAACTTCATTACAAGTGAATTGCTTATACAAAAACCAGAGAATCGACCCAGATAACACCTTGATGCACAATTTTTTTTCAACAGAAACACTTGTATACTATCTTTTCTTTAACAAAAATAAAACACTTTTTCTAAGCCAGTAAAAAATTATGTTGAACATTAATTGCTGGATTTTAAGAATGATACAAGATGTGTGACACATATATACTGTTGAACCAAAGATAGTAAAAGGGTCACGTGATTTTTTGCTTCAGTATTTTTTATTTTATTAAAAATATACTGATTTTTAATGTATATAGAGGGTATAACTAAGGTTAGAGGGAGTAAATGTATCTTCTTCTTTTGATCAACTGCCCCTCAGCTTCTTCTTTTCTCCCCTCCAAGTATGCCAAAATCACGTGACCCTTTTACTATCGTTGGTTCGACAGTATATACTACTTTCAGCTAAGACACCAAGTCATTATAGTTGAATTTTATTTTTAAAAATAATACATTCGGTTACTTAAGTATTCATACTACAAATTACTCACAAAATTGAGTTTCAGAACTTGAGATATTAAACAATACCAACATAAAATATATACAGGTAGAAGGAGGAACTAAAAGTTTAACTAGAAATGCAAGTATGACAAAATACTATAGAACTGTTCACATGCTTATGTATATCATCTAAACAAATGTTCTGTACAAATATTCTCTATCATCATTCTCCATTTATTCTAAACAGAATTTTTTGATAAATACAGTAAAACATTAGGGAAAGTAATGCATCTAGTTCTTATGAACACAATATACGCTAAAAATTGTCACGAGTAGTTTTTGATACCAGGGGTTCCAAAACATTTAAACATAGCAACAGCAACCCAATTTTTATAAGCCTACATCACCCACCTCATTTTCAGTTAATTTCCCCATCCCCTCTACAAGGTGGTAACAAGACTATTTCGTGCAAGGGGGGTTTGGATGCCAACTATTTTTGATTACATGCATGCATTATAGATTAAATATAACTTTTTAATATATTTAAAGGTAGGATTTGAACCCCAGCATATCACATTTTACTAAAGGTTTGAGAGGAACAATGAGTTGCATGTTTAAAGTAATCTGTGATAAACTTCAGTTACATCACATCATTTCCTAAGAAGATTCTTCCTGAGAGAAGTGGAGAGTACAATTTAAGTATAAAAACACTAATTTAAATAATGCACAAATTTTGCATTATAAGCACATTTTAGCCCAGTGGTTCCCACCTTTTGTGGCCCATCGCCCCCTTTCTAGAGGTTGACTAACACCCATCGCCCCCCTTTTCATTTTAATTGTATGTCAAATTTTAATTCGAAGTAAAGTGTAAATAATAAAGCAATTTTATGACCGGGGATCCTCCCCCAGAAAGTTTTTGTAAATAAGACTCCAAAAAAAGGTTTTTAACTAGTTATGGTATACCTCTTCCGAATTTAAGACACATTTTTAGGTAGGATTTAGATTTTGATGAACTAAATCAAAAAAAGTTTTGAAAAATTAAGTTCCAAGTACAAAAGGGTGGTTTGAGGGACCTCCCCCAGAAAATTTTTGGAAATTTGACCCTGAGAAACAGGGTTTTAACTTGTTTTGGTACATTAAGTCTGAATACAGTCTGTCAGTACAGTACTATTTTATTTTCCTATATTATTATTCTTGTTGCAACCTAACAAAAACTGGCTTGTGACCCACAGTTTGTGAACCCCTGGTTTATACTATAGTTAAAGTTAAATTAATTTAAGGTAAATAAATGCAATTAAAAAAATAATATTTTAAAGGGCAAATGCATTAATACACTAAATGACTACATAACATTCTGCTTAACACAAATATTAGCAGAACCTTTTATCATTCTCACAAAAATATCACTAGAATGTAAATTGTAAAGGACAACAAATAATCCGAAACTTATGGTGAAATATTTTAAAAGTAAATATAAATTATAGACACTAGTTGTAAGTTTCAAATACACATGAATTATACATAATGCCAGGGAAAATACTTAAATTAATGATTGTTGTAGAGTAAAAAAAGTCATTCTCGAAAGTGGCATAGCTCTCACTATAAACAAGTCAAGTAGTATTTACACAATGGACTAGATAAAATAGAGCAAATGCATACATTTTAAATATTTATTTTAATAATTTACCCAACCCAATGTTTATTTTTACCTTCAATAAATATGAAATATTTTTTCTATAATACAATGTATGTAAAAGAATTATTTTGATTTGATCTTAGATTTTTTTGTATATATTATTTAAAGCCCAAACATACCAAATAGTACAGAGAAAGACACAGGCAGAAGTGGAACTTCAGCTACTTAAAGATATTAACACAGTTTAAACCTCTTTCAACATTGTAAACATAGTCTGAGTTTTTAGAATACATAACACAAAGCTGTTGAGTCAATACTTGAACACAAAATGGTACTAAAATAAAAGTGCACTACAAAAAATAAAATAAAAAAACACCCATAAGTTTTCAGCATAACCATTCATTTGATCAGACCAGAAATTATCAAGTTTAACCCTTTTAAACCATCCAAGCATATATTTTTTGAAACAAAGAACATTTTGGTATGAATGTAAGTTTAACAAATGATAGCAGTCTCTCTTAGCATTAATTTTTCACAGCAACTATATAACTATTTTATCTTATTACATAACACATTTTTCAAGATTTTCTTCACACTTTACTTAAAAAAGTTTTGAAAAATTATTTAATATCTTTTATCTAGTAGCTTAATTCAAATACCTACATAACCTTTCAATATGAAAGATTTATTACACTGAGAAAATACTGAACATCAAAACCATTTTGAAATTAAAACTGAACTTGTTAAAGCATTTCTTACAATATTTTCATTTCAGTTTAATGATTTCTAGCTAAACAACATTTGAAGACATTTATTTGTTAGCTTTAATAGTTGATTGAATATAGTAGAAAAGTTTAAATTAATTTTGATGTAGATTTTTTCTTCTAATTTTTGTACAAGTCTTTTATAATGGAAGCATAAGAAAAAATTTTCAACCGGGCTGATTTAAATATTTGTACTGTAAAATTTTACAAGTAGTTTAAAACATATATATTAAAGTTATATTTACCTTCATTACACTGAAAAATGTTTCAGAAGCTCTAAAATCTTAGACTTGTAAGAGAAGCTCTTAAAATGCATCAATGTATTAGAGTTTTAGGAAAAGATTTTAAAAATACTAAAGTGATTTTCGAAATGAAGGAGGAACAATTTCCTTTTTGGATGTGTAGTTTCATGTTTATAACCTGTGTAGAATCATTTTTCTTAACATAGCTTTTAATTATATTGAAATATTCAACACTAATATCTAAAAAAATTAATAGCATTTTCAAGTGTTGATTTGAGTATAGAATGCACAGGTTAATTTCATTAGATTTAAGTTACCTCTTTATAAACACGTTTACCACTTGGTGATGGTGAAACTTAAATAATGATTGTATAATTTTACCCATGCATACTAAAACACCTGGCAACAGACAAAGACAAGTTTCTTAGAAAAATGGACAATTACATGAAATGGAGAATAGAACAGTAAAAAATCAGTCCTCTAAATAATAATTGAAACTAATCAGTCAACTATTTCCATTTGAGTATAAAATACTGTGGATAAGAGTTCCAGTGGTCAGTCAAATAAAGTTGTTTCATGTGAAGTGTTGATGACCAAGTAAAATGCCGATTACTCAAATTTCATTTCTAAACAGAAGATTTCCTCTTGAAAGCTGTAATTTTTTTATGCACAATGCAAATATTTGAGAATGAGTAGTATTATTGAGATTCATAAATTTAAGTAGAGTAACAAGAACAGTTGAGTAAATGCATACAGCCGTTGGGGTCAGCAAACACATTTGAGCAATTTTGAAATATAGCTGAATTTTTAATACTGGCTCAAATTTGGATCAAAATAAAACTGAATAGTTTTCTTCCTCTTTCCGCACGCAGAAGATATTCATACTTTTTAATCAATGAATTTTTTACTAGTTGTAATATTTCTACGAATGAAACAAAATATGTCAGTTTATTTGAAAAATTCTTTGATTTTTTTCTTAAGAAATTGAAAAAGGTAGGGATTCAAATTTTAAAATTTGTGGAAGACTAAAAATGATACACACAACACAGGCACTAAAATTATTCAAGATTTTTTTGTCCTTAAGTTGTAAACACATAATCTTTCTTTTTTAATACAATAACCCCTGAGATTAAAGAACGAAGACGGCCACCCTAATGCTGCTAATGCAGTGAATTGCTAAAAAAAGTACAACTAAAGACAAGATTACAAGAAGCATACTTTTGTTTTAATTATTAATTGCAGGGTTTTGCTAAACATTAAAATTAAAAGCACATAAGATTTATTGCTAGCAAATTAAAAACCTAGCTCTTGCTACAAAATAACTGCAATTTTAAAAAAATCAGAAACTTCCCCAATATTAAAACTTTCTGATTATTCACTGTGGGTTGGCCACCCAAAAGAACAGACATAATTACAATTGAATCAGTGATAAAGAAAGCAGTCCAATCCAAAGACTTGAACTGCTTTCATTCCTTGATTCAATTAAACAAGGCTAGACTAATCCCTGAGACATAAAGATAGTAAAACAGGACTTGCTTCAAATGGTCGCTGACACCCCTTCAAAAGAAAAAATTATCACAGGCTATTGTTATAGTAACAGGAGTCATGGGGAGAAGGAGGGTTGCTAAGGCTGCTGCGGCTGCTCGAAAAGTCAAGGGCCGAGTCCACTTCTGTCATGGCTCGCCAGCGAGCCCAGATGTCCAGGGTGGAAGAGTTCGGGGAGGAGGGACCGCTACTCGATACAAAAGAAGGCGGACCGCTCCACAGGATGCCTGGAAGAATGGAACAAAGTTAACACAAGCATAAAACAACTGCTTGTGCATTTAGATGTGAAGCTCTCTTTATTAACTTTTCTATCCACAGGGCATCTGCCAAAATAAATGTTTCTAAGTCCAAGACTTTCCATGACTTATAAATACTTAAATTACGTAATTTTTGACATAAACTGTACTTGGAGGTTAGGCGATCACGGAAGAGGCCTTCACAAGCCATCCATCCAAGAAAAAATAAATCTAAGTTTTTTCGAGTTTGGAATTTAAAATCCATGACTTTTAATGACTTTCCCTTTTCCTGAAAATCATGACTTTCCATTACAAAATTAAAATATTACTACAATTCATGACTTTTCGTGAGTGCAGAAACCCTGTATCTATTTAAAAATTAGTTTTTTGAGACTAAGAAACAAATGTGGGTTTTTTATGAGTTATCAAACTGAGCTTTGGTGTGAAACTAGTTTTGTATTGGTAAGGAAATATTTATTTGAGTTCTTGAATGTAGAGTACAAGCACTATATTCCAATTTTAATTTTTCCAATTCATTGATATGCTTTTTACCTCATAGTAATGTAATAAAATTATCTTGGTTAAGTGATTTTATCTTGTTTGATGTTTACAGCAGTTATCAGAATCTTCATGTCAAACAATAAGATGAAAACACTCATACTTTATCAGATGAACATAAATACCAATCAATAAAAAAGCTTTAAATCATGTATCCGTCATATTGAAGATAAGACCATCAATCTGTAACAGATCTCCCTCTGATGTAATTTTGTTTCTTTTCATTAAGGGCATCTAATTTTAGAGGGCTTCTTTTCAGATAAAATAAAGCCAATACTTTGGCTTGATGAGAAGGAAATGGGTCAAGTATACATAAACATGCACTTAAGATAGTACCAAAAGGGGTGATATCAAGCTATGGATGAAGTTCATTTAAAAGTTAATCTTGACAGAGAAATGTGGGTTATTTTGTAACATGCTATATTGAACAAGAAGCAACACTTTTCAGAGGTTTCCAGTCAAGTCAGGTAAGTTGTTTTGATCAATTGTACCTAATATTAGTAAGGAGGGTGGCTTATATTCAGATTAATTAATCTCATAAAAATAGTTATTGTTCAGTTCACCAAGCATTAAATATCACTTTAAGAACTTATTTATCATGCAAAAAATAAACACATTTAACAAAAATCAATAGAAAACAGTGTTGATATGGGGGTGGACACTGTCCCCTGAAATATTATAAGCCTTGGGGGGTTATATTTCATGACAAGGGTCTTTTATAAAACTTAATTTTGTAAGTAACATTTTCAAACGCTCTCTTTAGATCCGCGTTTAAACTGACTGCCCCCTTTTAAATCGGTAGGTTTCTACTAAGTCCTTATATAGGTTTACATTATTCACTTACATGGTCTGCCATCAATTGGTCTTTGGATTAAGAATCAAGTAAAAAGGTTGAGAATCATTGCTATAAGCAGTAATCACACGTCTAATCTCAATTCCTATCAAAATCTTAATATTCTACCCATCTGATATACCTGTTTTTTCAAAATTATTGTATTTTTTCTATTAACTGCTGAAATAAGAAATATAAACTATAGCTTATGTTCAAATAACCTTTATTTAATTCCTAAAGCTAGAAAAGAAAAAGAAACATTTCGCCTATTTATCACCAAAATTATTCTATCTGTTAGTTAATTTGAAGCTCACCCTACCATCATTTATAATCACTATTAGATTTATATTTTGAGATAACCCGTATTTTATTGATTTAATCATCAAAAATTCTTTTCTTTCTTCCCATCTTTTCTTTTTCTCAAAAACCCATTCATGTATAATATCCGGTCCTCTGTAAGAGTCAATTTGACACCTTGGTGTCTCATATGTATATTTTCGTCACTTTCCCTTATCTTTTTTTATTTGACGTCATCTTTGTATACATATCAGTAAAAAATAAATTTTTTGATTTGATTACAACAGATTGGATAATTTCACATCCGTTTAAACGTGCGGTAAATTTTGCGACAAAAACTGCACTCTCTGCTTATACATGTGGATGAGCTTATGCTCGGAAATACTCACTGTTGGAAGGCGAGACTATGGGCAAGGCGGAGGGCTGCGAGGTGGACGAGTTGCCGGACGAGGCGGAGGAGGAGGTGGGCAGCTTGCCCATGGTCTGCAGCGAGGTGCGGAAGGAGCTGGAGGTCATCCGCTCCAGGAAGCTGTCCAGCTGCTTCAGCGACAGCGAGTTGTGCAGCGTCTCCAGGGGACGGATTGTGGGCACGTTGCAGTAGCCGTCTGGAAAACACTCGGGATGTAGAGAGTGAAGAAGTTTTAGAGGAGAGTGGAAATGTCGTGTGCATATTCAAGACCATTCAAAAACAGCAAGACTGAATTTTGAACCATCTTTATCCCCCCGGCTAGAGGATTTTTTAAATAGCAGGAAAAAAATAAAATATCATCTGAACAATCAAATAGCTTCTTAAATTTTGAATTAGAGCTGTATCTGTGTAAATCAGTATTATTTCTTGGCAAGATGTACAATTTTACATTTCAGACGGAATTCCGTTCACAAAACTTTTAAAAAGACAGAATTCCATCCCCAGGACTGAAGAGAGGCACCCACCCATGTTCAAGATGTGCGCGATAACCCAGCGATTCTTTAACTGTGGTCTATGGACCCCTGGGAGTCCTAATCACCTTACGAGGGGGTCACTCTTACCTTGGGGAACACTGAAGTTAACTTCAAGTGTTTCCTAAAGAGTTTCAAGATGAGAAAAAAGACAAGATAAAGAGGCAAATTTCAAAAATTTTTCTGGAGGAGAGCCCCCAGCCTTCTCAAATTTGACTTCCATCTATAATTTTTTCCTTGAAAATTCTATGGTTTACAAAGAGCTGTTCTCAACGGATGTAACCAAAAATGTCTCAAAATACTTTGAGACACTACTGAAATACTACTTTTTGATGCAAATTTTCACAATTTTCCTAAGCATAATTTAAATACTACTTTTAAGTAATCAAAAACTTAAGTGTATAAATGTACTTGTAAGGGGGTACCAAAGGAATAACGCTAAGTCAACCCCCCCCTAACTAATGTAATGTTGTTACAGCTCTGGGTGCACAAAATCTTAGGGGTCCGCGATATCTGACCGTTACATACGGGGGGGCAGCGGCGATTGAAAGTTCAAGAAACACTGGTTTAACCCTTTCAGATCAACCTGCTTAAAATTATCTATATGTTTCAATGGCTATCTCGGACAGCTTATGACTGTAAGAGTTATGAGCTTTATGTGGAATCAAGCAACAGCGAAACTACTATGTTTCAAGCATGAGAATAAACATTGACAAATAAAGATAAAATGGGTACTTTACAATAATCATCTATCTACAACAGGTAAATAAGGACTAAAAATACAAAAAAAGATTGTCTGCTTCAAAGATGATGTTAATGGAAAGCATAGAAAGCTTGGAACTGAAGAGTTAATTATAAAAAAAATATTTTAGCAATAAAAGTGAAATTTTGCAATTTTGAGAAAAAAAGTCATTATTGACTGTCAGAGTTCAATAAAATCACCAATGAATGATCACTTCGATAAAATTCAAGAAAATCTAATATTAAACATCCAAACTCCAAAAACTTTCTCTTTCAAATCACATTCCAAACTTTGACATTAATCAGTCAGTTCATTTAAGTTTGGCAAAAAATTAATGTCATTTTTTTTCATTGAGATAAATAAGTAAACTTAAAATTAAACTCAGAAAGAAAAAGAAGCTAATTAGGAAAAGAAAGAAAGAAAAGGCTAACTGCTAAGAAGTAAAAATACCTGTTGATGAAGGAGGGACAGCATTTTTAAGCTCAGGAGCACTGGATGATCCACTGATCACAGCTGTGCTGAAGAGGCTATTGGTGGATCCTGAAAGAAAATATTTCATTTTGTACCATCTGACACCCCAATGTAAAACTTTACCTTTAGGTAAAAAGCTGGTCAAGAGAGAATGCAAACTTTATCTTAGCATGCTTAATAATCAACCTTGGCAAGAGTACTACAATACCATTAGACATAGTGTATTCAGTATCAGTCAAATGATACAAATGATACTCGATATGAAATTTAAATTTTATGAATTGAATCAATCTTTTTGAAAAATTATATTGATAATCACAGTAAATCCTTTATTAAACAGGAAACTGAATAAAAGAGGTATTTACTAAGAAAAAATACACATTAATAGAAGACCCACTTACCATATACTTTAGGCAGATCTGCTGCACTACACATTCTCAAATATGAGCTGAGTTGTCCTGGTATAGAATGGCGATGTTGAAAGCTCTCTGTGTGTTGTTGAAGATAAAATATTACTCAAAAAACTATTTCTACAAGCCTTGGCAAGAGAAATCAAGCAAAATATAATAGATAACAGCAAATCAAAATGCTACGTCAAGAAGAAACAAGCAACAAAAGAGGCAGAAATATTGAAACTGATGGAAAGTACAATGATTGCCTTTAATCAGAAATTAAGATGGTTATTATTTAGTGTTTTATAGAAAAGAAGGGTTTAGGGGTCGGCAAGTAATTTTACTTGGAGTCCAAATAATTTTTAAAATTTTCTTCGAGGTCCGGAGAAAAAACAATAGGTTATTGGTACTATTAGTTTAAATTGTTATCTTTAGATACACTATATTTTATGTAGAGATGAGTTCACTACCAGCTTAATTAATTAAATTGTTAAATTTAATGATATTAGAAGTTGATTAATGTTATTAGAATGGGGGTCGGAGGGATTCCCCCAGGAAATTTTTTGAAATTTGACCCATAAAAAGCGGGTCAAAACTAGTTTTTTGTGGCATAAAACTACTAATTTATTATTTCCAACATGTTATGGAGGTCCAGGAAATAACTTTACATGGTCCGGATGTGGACCGCGGTCCGCCAGTTGCCGACCTCTAGTTTAGATGAAATAATTGTTAGATTATTTAAATGCCTATTATAAGGCTGAAAAGGTATTAACCATGGTGCAAGAAACCTTTAAAACTCCCTGTGCCAATTAAAACAAAAAATTTACAAGTATTATTTTTTGAAGCTTAAATTGAATATAATCATTTCAATTTTGAAATGAAGGGGTTTGAGGCTAGTAAGTAGAAAAAAGGGCGCAAGTTCAGAGGTGCGGATGATTGGCAAATTTTGGCTATTTGGCGGCACATTTAGAAGCCAAATGACTCTTTTAACATTAGTTAGGGTTACCATATTAGTCATGTTTACTGCTAACTTGGCGCATCCGCACCTCTGAACTTGCGCCGAAAAAAGTTGGAAACATACTGATGAGAAATTAAACCTGAACATAATGTTAGTTAAGGTATATTGACCAAATCCCACTTACATGAAAACAATTATAGAATTTCTTTTCAGAAAAATATTATCCAAAAAATAAAATTTTAATTTCACTATTATAAATAAATGCAATATTTTAAATGTTATCCTTTGCTAAATTCAAACATTAATAAATTCATTCCATTAATATAATTTGAAAGGCTTACTTTGTTTCTTAAATTCAAATAAGGTTTTAATTAAATTCCCAGACTAAATTAATGCAAAATTTATCAACTGATATTTATATTAAATGTATCCTTTTACAAAAACGCATTTCAAGATGAATGATAAACACTAACTTGAATTCCCCTCCATCGCAAAAGAAATTATGAAGTAAATATCCAATAACATGCAAAAACCATACACAGAACTGAAAATACAAGGAGAAAGATGGATCTGTGAATAACTGCAATGGACATACCTCGGCATTCTTGAGAAGTTTTGTTATTCACAGATACATCTTCGAGGCTTTGGGTGTGTGGACTGTCTGCAAAGATAGTGACAATCAAATGGCATGCAGGGTGCAGGAGGCTTCAAGAATGACAAAACATAAAGGGAAATTAGCACTCAAGCAAAATGATGGAAATAATAATAGAAAATCAGCTAAGTATCTATGCAACTAATTTCTTCCTAAATGAAATGTCCTACCCTTCTTAAGGAATTAAGTACATAAATTATTTTATTTTCATCAGGAGTTATGTTCTTGCAATATTGGTACCAAATTTTCAACGGTTCCAAAAATACTTTTAAAGATAAATGTTTTTTTTTGCTATTTAAAATTTTAAAAAGTTAATGGATTAAAAATTTAAACTTTAGTTATAGTTATGTTTGTCTTTTTTAATCCAATATTACACATTCAGACCAGATATTTTAAACTCATGAGTGGAAATGTTAATAGAGTTAGAAAACTGAAAGACAGAAAACATTTTTAGGAGTAAAATAATTACATAAACAAGCCATTTACAACAAAATTGAATTTAGTAAGATTTTATTTATTAGATAAAAACCACTGCCTTTTGTAGATTTGAAACAAGCCATTGAATATTTACCTTTATCATTTTTTGCTACCTTTTTACAGTTTTCACTATCCAGACTTCTCGGCCTTGAATTATCACTATTACTTTTCATAACACAAGGTTTGTGAGGCAGACCTAGAATTTTTTAAAAGGCTTAATCAAAGATGAACAATAAAATACCATTATAATATTTAACCTAGAAACCAGTCATTTAATAAAATATGTACACATACAGCAATATAGGTGGATAACACAAACATAATTATTTGAATAAGAACAAAATTATAATAATATTCAAGTTGCAAAGTTTTAAAAACATTAAAGGAAAAGTACATTGACTATTGAAGTTCACTATGTTCAATACTTACTTGTGGTCACTTTGGTAGTTGTTCTCTGAATGGGTATAGGTTCAGAGGATTTTGCACGACCAGGAACAAATTTCTTTTCGTCTTTTAACTCATTTTCTTCAAGAATAGTTGGAGAGTCCTTGAAAAGAAAAGTTACTAAATTAAAAAAATTGGGTTAAATTTTAAAACATGTAAATAATTTTTTTGGTGGTTCCTCAAGCTAACTATGTTTATTGTTTTGTTTCAGAAATGATAACTTGACAATAATCACACTGATAAACTGTGAAAAATTTTTAGAAATAAGTTAGGATTGTTTTGGAAAGATTTCAGATTTCATAACATGGATGTGCTTGATTTTCTTTCAGACTATCACTATACAGGTGTGATCAAATAACTCTTCCCCTCGAGCCAAAGAAATTGGAGGCAGAACTAGCTTAAACCTCTTCAAATTTTCAGAAAAGCTTGTATGTTTACTCCTTTTTCTGTTTCCCCTTGAAGAAATTGACCAAATGTGGAAATCTGGATTAGATGTAAGTAATTAAAATTTTTTTTATGAGATTCCATCCCTTCCCCCCATTTTAGTTACTACACTAAAGGAAAAAAGCACAAACTATTCAAAAATTTAGGGTTTGGGAAGTTAAATTTTCTATTATCTCTTATTCAGAAAAAAATATTCACACTTCACTTGCATAGCGTTGATTTTCCTGTAAAATATCTAATTTGAAACTGGTAAAAGGGAACTAGAAAAGTAAGGGTGGAAAATTAGTGAATTTTAATGAAGAACAGTGAAATGACAATGTTCACCCACTCAAGTGACATAAAGGCCATCTGTCAAAAAACTATTTCAGACTACTTTTGAATTGTGTTACTTTTAGATTGGTTAATCTTAAAAACATGATCACGCTTATTTAAAGCATGTTATTAAGGAACTAACATTAGTTAAAACCCAAGAAATAGGGATAATTAAATGTGAACCTGTCTATTTTTCCCATTCAAGATCAAAAATAAACATTACCTTTTTAGGAAGTAAATGAATTAATTGTATCATCACAAACAACCTTAAATTTCAGCAATTTGAGAGAGCAAGCACAAATGTTGCAGTTATTTTATTAGTAGGACTGGTCAAGGGTTTAGGGTGCAAAAGTCACAATATTAGCAGAACTGAATGGATTTACTAATAGATTGGTTTGGGTTTTAAGGCACAAGGTTATACTGACATTATGCATTTAAGTGAAAGTTGTAAGGATAAGTTTAAAATGTATTAGGGGAATTCTATCAAGTGTTCAGGATTTCCATCAACATTAAAAATGGAGCCTAATTAAAAATTTACCAACTTAAACACTTTCAATGATGGACAGATATAATTTTATTGATATCTTTCACATTTAGTTTCAGAAAAATGTATTAAAGTTGTCTGAAGAGCAGAAATTTCAAGGCAAGCACAGCTAGCCAAAAATTTAACAGCAAAACATGATCAAGGTATATTGGAAAAAAATTAGAGTTCACAAGGCAACCAAGTTTGAAAATATTAACATTTCACTAAATAAAGAAAACTTTGGAAATAAAGTTTGAGAGCTGTATGGCCTAGCTGTAATTCAAGAGATATAATTCCAATTAATACATATTTTCAACCAATGTTGGAATTTCATCACGTGAATAAGGTAAATTTATGCACAACTTCAGTCTGACACTATAACACTACTTCAATGTAGTTTATGGTCTATTTTACTAAATGGTCATGAATTTTCAATAATTTGAAGTAAAACTTTGTGGTCTTTCACTTCAAAATTTTTTTGTTGATTCATTAAAATTTTTGGTACTTGCGTATTATATAATAGACCATGCTGCTCAATCTAAAGAACATTATCAAACCTTATACTGTGCCTCTGAATCTGAGGCTCACTGAAAGGTCGACGGGATAATATACAAGAACCAATTTTAAGTTTTCTTCAGGGAAGCAAAAATTTAGGACTCCAGTTTAAATTGTCACAACAGCCAACATTGTGGAATGGAAACTTCTTGTCCCAAAATATTAATGTTTAGATTTCAGCAGGGCTCGATTTCTAAAAAAAGAGGTAACGGAACGGTAAAAATATTGGTCCCCCTTTTTAAAATTTTTTCGGTAGGATTCTCCCATTTAAGAACTTAATCTGAAAATAAACATGATTAGTTGCAGTCTAAGTAAAAAAAGAGGGTCTGGGGGCCCTCCCCCATAAAAATTTTGAAAATTTGGCCCTAAAAACAGGATTTTAATTCATTTTAGGACTTTTTTCGTACATAGAAAGGTATCCTCGGCCCTGAGGAAAGGGTCCTGTGGGCCGTAGTTAGGAGACCCCTGAAATAGAATATAAATTTTTTTCCGAGAGAGAGGTTCAGGAACGCCGTTCCGGCTGAAATCGAGCCCTGGATTTCGGTATAGAGAGTTAAACTAAGTTAGCGATTTTAAAATCTAAGTACCAGTAGGATAGCTAAAAAATAAATCAATGCTTTGATATTCTTGTCAATACATGCTTTTATTATATTCTTGCACACGAATGCTTTTATTCAATTTCAAAGGAGATTTTTGATTTACTATAAAATTTGGAGGATTCTTATTTAGTTCAGAGGAGGCAAACTTGGCTCAATCTTTAAGGAATCAGAAGAATTGAATGCATGGAATATTGTCCAAACTAAAATGCTTTAATCCCAAACTATAGTCTGTGTAATTTGAATCGGTGGCTCACAACAAGTCACTTCCCATTGCATTTCTATTGCGTTTCCATGGTGACGAGCCGCTTATTCTATTTACACGGAGTATAATAGGAGCGCATTTATTTCACCGAACATCACAGATATCTCTTATCAAACAGCGCACTTGGTACTCAGCCAAAAGTGACATACAGGGTCGCTGCCGGCGTCCTGGTAATTCATCTCTTCTTCCAAGGTCAGGTCGTCGTCTTCTTCGTCAATGCGAGCGTGTTTCTCACAGTCGTAGCTGCACACAGGAGTGTGCTTCTCCCCACTCATCATTATCACAGGGCAGTTGAGTCGCTCTTTCTGCAACCGAAGATTTGGTTATTACTGAAAGAATCAAATCTTCAGGTTTTGTTTCAATTTAGGATGAAACCAGAAACCCGGGAGCTCTATTTCCTTTATATTGTACTTTCATTGTAGAGTTTTTCTAAGTAATTACACAGACGTTTATAAAAAATACACAAAGTTTATCTTTTAATAGTTTTGCATTTTGTACACAAAATACAAGTAGAGATTACAAATCAATACAGTGGCATAGCCAAAAAAATTTCGGAAGGGATATCAGAATTTCCAGGGTAAATTAGTCTATTTATATGGTTCAAAGAGGAAAATTTCTGACTTTCAGGAATATTTTTCAATGTTTTTAAGATGACAGTTGTATGTTATGATATAGACTAGTATCATCTATATAAGGATAGTACAGTACATCAATTCATAGGGCCATATAAGGACTTTGCAAGTTATCTGGAACTCAAACAAAGACTTCAGATTTAATGAAGTTCCATATTTCACCTGTAATCCGAGATCAGTCAATGACTGCTAAAGTTTCAATATTTTTTTTGAGAAAACTTCAATTTAAAGGAGAGGAACATTAAATTATTTTGACAATAATTCAATAGAAAGTTCAAGGAACCAAGAGCAAACTTTGAATTATTCACGAGATTGAATATAAAATGTACAAGTTATCCAATTTGCTCAGCAATTTAACTAACATTGTATGTTTTTACACTTTTCTTTAATAATATGTTAAGAAATTAAATTATTTTTGCATAGGTCAGGTACAACAATCAGAGATAAAACTTACAGGGCCGCTTCTGGACTGTGGTCGGAAACCAGGACCAGGAGGTAAGTTCTTTTGTACACAGCACACAACCCCAGGGCTAAAGTGAAGCTCTACATGGAATCTTTCTTCAGAAGATATGTCCTACAAAATATTTAAGAACATAAATTAAAATAGACTGAAAATAAATCATTGTTATTTCCATAATAGAGAATACAGATAATAGATGAGTTTCAATTTCAGCATAATTATTTTAGATTCTTGAACAAAGTATTTCATTTTTATTAAAGTATTCTAGAATTAAGTGAGACATTTTTTTAGCAATATTTTTGTTGTTGTCGTGTCCTTGGAGTTCAGATGGAGTCCTTCTCCATAAGAAAAAAGGGTGCCAGAGCTCTGAAGGGTCTCTGTATTTTTTATTATATTATATATTTTTGTATTATACTAAATAAAATTTCTTATAGCATATCCTTGTTCTGATTTCACATTCAACCTCACATATCGCTCACTCCTTTCAACATCATATCTCAGAAATCAACGATTTTTAATTATGACTATTTACAAAAAGCCTTGAAAGGGTAGTATAACCCTGCAAGATCGTCATATTTTTATACTGCATAGAAAAAAATTTACTCAGATGATTAAAATTTTAAAATCACCCTCCTAAAGAATCTGGTTTTTGAGATAGGACATATTTTTACAGCAGCTTTATTATTAAAAAGAAATATCCTTCTACCTTAGTTGGGTCTTCATAAAGCATAATCACAACTTGAGTCATGTAATTCAGCTCAGACACAGCACTAACATATTCCATTGCTCTTCTCCACTGTTCGTCTTGTGTATCTTCTGGAAGATTGCTGCACAGAAAGCAAGGTTCTGGCAACTGAAATACAAAGTTAACACATTTAAAAAATATAAACCTTATCTGCACCACACGTAGAATAGTAGTAATTGGATTCTAAGAAGCTAATTCTAACCCTAAGGTACAAATGAACAAGTCTGTAAGTAAGTGTAAGCAGTTTTATTTCTTAAAATGTGAAAAAAAACAGATATTTTCAACTTAAACATAGGATTAAACGTAGTATTTTCTTCAAAGTAAAGCAGATATCTGATAAGTTATAATAAAAAGTTTGCCCAGGAATAACTTTTTTTGAATTTATCTTCAATATTTAGAATAGGTAGACTAAATATTTCTTTATAATAGCTAATATGTATTAGGATTGGGTAAATTGTTTTTATGCAGCATCAGGCAAGTTGATTCCAGGTCATGGCGACTTCTTGGTGAAATGCTTTAGTGCCATGGCATTGGAGAGAAAGCACTTCACAGTATGAAAAGATGGAGAACATCATAATAGAATATAGGGTTGCTGTAGATATGTTATATAGAGAGAATCAATGTTCGCCTAACTTTCGCCATCCCTTAGTGATTGGATCAGATTGTTAAAATTAACCAAAATAATTAATTAATCCTCTCTAAACTAAAGTCCATGGACATTTTTATTATCATCAGTAGAACTATAATTAGGAAAATTTAATTTGCCCCCATTGAATCCTGAAATAATAGTCAAAGTAAAACTGATCAATGTTTAGGAAGGAATTAGGGAACTGCGAAGGATTTACTTCAGTGTCAAAAATTTTGAGTATTTAAACAGTTTAAAATGGGAAAAGGTTCTAAAATAATTAATCTAAATTTGATTAATTTATTCACTAATCAGGCACATTTAATTTTAGATTAAAATTACCATAACTTAGTACAAATTTGCCTGTATTCTACCAAAGGATGTATTTTTAATTAGTTGAGTCATATTTAACTCAGTAAGAAAAATCTTGATCCAAAACTAGGATTATATAGCTATATATTTATAATATTAAACAGTTTCAGAATGATAAAAATATACTTATGAAATCGGAATCAGGGCAGTATTTTAAGGGTTAAGTTTAAGTAAGCGATCATTGCAGTCTGAAGATACTTTTCCCCTAATACATGAAACCAAGCAAATTGAATAATAGAAACTTTGCTGAGATGTAGGGTAAGAAGTATCTTCAGATCCATAAATAAGGAGAAATTAAACCATAGGAATGGTTTTTCCATTTCACAAAAAAACCTTCAAATTTTGGCCTTAAATAAATACAACACCACAAAAATAACAAGCTTTATTTAAAAGGATGTGATTAAAACATTTTTTAAGACTAATGTCTTATCTCAGAATCAATCTCTTCCATCCAGACATAAAAATACCATCCTTTTCAAGCACAAGATCTAACATGAAAAACAAACTGATAAAACAATGAATTATCCAAAGATTATCTTTGTCCCCTTAAACCCCCATATTTTCTAACAATTGCAACTTAAATGCAATCCTTCATTTTCAAGATATTTCTGTATTGAAACAGTACCACTACAAATATTCTACATTTCAAGATAGCTTTAAAATAAAAAAAAAGAAAATGAATCATCAGTCATGCGCAGTGGTTAACTTACATCCAACAAGCCTCCATAACGCAGCACAGTGAGCAGAGAATGGATGTGGCTCTCACTGGTAAAGTAAAGGCGAGTTCGGACATGTCGTTCAGGGGAAGACACTCCATGAGAGTATCTAAAAAGAAAGAAATTTCATCATTTTAATCCATAGTCAGCTAAAGAATCAAATTCAATGAAACTATAAATTTTATAGGTTGAGACTCCTAAAGACATCCTAGGTGTGTAAAGAAAGTAAATTTTTTAAACATAATATTTTCTCCCCAATGGCAGGTAATTGAACAGTTACAGATTAACAGAGTTCATTAAACAACAGACATGCCATAATTGGTACTTTCTTCGCATTACCCAGTGGGCACCTGTGGGCCGAGTATTAAGTTTACAAAATATTAAGTAGTTATAATATAAAAATAATATATAGTTATAAATTCATACCAATTTTATGTACTAAGCCAATTTTTTATAAATCATATTTTAGAATTTTAACATCACTCTCTCAATCTTTTTTAATGTCTACATAATTTAAATACTTCATGAAATAAATCCTAAGTCCTCTTCTTTGTAACTGATTTCAACCCTTTAATCAATAAACCTTGATATCTATTTGACTGCAAGAAAATTCCAGGAATAAATTACAAAAAACTCAAAAGGTAGTGTAAATAATTTTTAACCTTACATTTTTTATATATTATGACTAGAATGAAGTAAGAACAAAGGATTCCAAAAGAGGATAGAATTTCTTAATCCTATGCTATTTTATAAAATCAAATAAATTACTTACGCTCAAGTAATAATAGTACTTTTGCTCTTGGATAAGATATTTTGCAAGAGTTACAGAAAAAATTCGAGAGAAATATGGGCCCATAGAAGAAAACTAATTTCAGGAGTTTTTCAGGTATTTCAAAAGTAGTATCAAACCTGTGCAACCAATAAAATCAAATTATGAAAATTTTTAACTGAAAAATTATTTGTTTGCTTACATTGGGTTGAGTCTGTTCACATTCTCTGTCTCATCAGCCGACGGATCAATGTTTCTGTGGAGATCAGCTCTGATTTTCTTCAGCAAAGGTGTACATATACCAAGCCCGATAGTGAGTTTTTCTTGCTGATTGATGCCATACTCCTACAAATAAAAACCAAAACATAAGAATAAAATAAATTGTTTTCAAAGGTATGCAAAATAAATAAAACATGAAGAACAAGTGTCTTAGAAGATGTATAATAAGTTGCAATGCATTTAAAACATCAACAATGTAAGAGGTATTAAGAAAAAATTAAGCAAGCAAAAAACATTCCATTTGGCAGTAGTTCAATTCAACTAATGTAAGTTCTTTAAATGAATAAAAATAAGCTTGTAGGTTTATCTTATAAACATCAGGCAAAAATTGTATCTTATCATTTTTGCTGTCTTCTTATGAAAATTAGGTAGATTAAAGGAAATTTTATGGCATGATCATTTCAACCTAGGTGCCACTTTAAGCAAACATATAAAACTGAAAACATCTTAGTTACAGACATTACTTAAAAATTTTCACAAAGAAAAAAGTAAATAAATCTAAAAAATGTTCTCTTAATGACCGCTGATAGTAGATTTAAGCCTTGAATTATCTTATCTTTTCTTGGCTGTTTTTAAAATGGGAATCTGAACTCTTTTTTACTAGCATGAAGTAAAAATTTTACCAGTAAATTATTTTCAAGTACCGTAATTTCGAGCATATAGTCCGCGGACTATCTGTGTTTAAAAGTCAAATTTTTGAAGCTGCGGACTATCCACCAGTGCGGATAATACGCTGGTTTTTCACGGTTAAAATCGTTGAAATTTAAAAAACACACTGTCCTGAACTGCCGATGGATCAAATATAATGTTAATGTAATGGTTTTCGTTAATGTAGTAGAATTTGTGATTAAAATATGATTAATTAGTAAGCACTGTTTTTTATTTGTATTAAGCGTTTTATTTCTGAAGGTACATTAGTAAGTATAAGTAATTTTTTCTATTTATACTTAGTTCTTTTTTCTTTTCCATTAATATTGCCGTATTATAAAATAACGTAATTTCGGACGTATAGCCCGCGGACTATCCGGTGGTGCGGACTATCTGACTATTTTTGAAAAAAAATTTACATAAAATCGTGTCTGCGGACTATACGATGGTGCGGACTATATGCTCGAAATTACGGTAATAAAAATGAAAAAAATATATTATTACTTACATAACACTTTGCTTCTCATTTATAGACATGGATTGGATGGTATTATGACAAACAAAGAAAAAAGATCTCACCTGAGGTATGACAATATCAGCCAAGGCCTTGGCATATATGTACAGTTCTTCAGAATGGGGGAACTGAAGGTTGTGATGATTGTGCTGAAGGTCATACTTAATGCAGTCATAGATATCAGGCACTTTGCTGATGTCAAACTTCCCAGTCTTCAACTTGAAGTCCTTCTCCAACTTGGACCAACGCCTCTGCATCAAGTCCCAGGTTTCACCATGATACAATGGTGCTTCTAGAAAAAAGTACACAATAAACAACTGACAAGGTCATTTATTAACTGGTTTCAAAAGTTTAAAGTAACCATGACTTAATTTCAATCCACCTAGCTCTTCTCACTTAAAAAAAACTAATCACCTTTATTCTTTTTAAATTTAACTTTATTGTGGATGCAGGGATGAGATTGACAAAAAAGCGAAAATTCGGAAAAACTGCGGGAACGAAATTTTGTGAAAAAAAAACCCCTCCTTTTAGTTTTATGGGTTCAATGTATCTTTTAAATAAATTTTTAGTTTGATTTTTGGTATATAAATGACAATAATACGAAAAATTGGGTATAATAAAGTTCCATGTACCAAAAGGGGGTCTGGGGGTCTCCCCAGAAAAATTTTGAAAATTTGATCCTAAAAATCAATGTTTTAGCTTATTTTGGAACACCAGCAAAATTTTTTAAGTGAGGGCTTTGCCTCTCTTTATTCCTTTCGCGACGGGCGGCCCCTATCGAGCTGCTCCCACGGGCCGGGGGCACTTCCGAAAAAAGTTTTTGCCAAGTTTCAAAAAAAGCTTCCCTTAACCAGAGCTGTTGTACGCTTTAGTAACACCGGACTTGTTGGCTTCGAACCACAGTCAAGTTGTTTTTTCTACATCGCAATAACAACGCGAGAAGAAGCCGACTTAAGCCTGACGTCCGCGGCCTTCCACGAAAGCATCGCAGCAGAAGCGGTACACTCCGCGAATTAAACAAAAACGAAACTTTCACGATTTTCCGCGAAAACTCGTGATTTTTCTTGAAAATAATCCGGAAAAGTAAAATCTGAATTACAATTAGTTCGCGGGTCGCGAAACAATGAAAAAGCGTGACGTCTCGATTTTCTGCGGAAGAAACTCATGCCTGGATGAAAGGTTCAACAATCCGACCTCCCTCAAACAAAACCATAGACCAATAGCAGGCCCAAATTCCACTCAACATTGATGGAAACGATATTAAAGTTTCCCCAGGTTGTCATACAGGCTACGAGTTGACGAAACCATGAAAAATCGTACTTTGCATGGAGAAAAGGGAAGCAAATACATTTTTAAAGCGCAGAAATTTTCGAGACTTCATTTAATCCGTAATTTTTAATCGATGTCCGTAACACCGTAATTTTCTATCGAATCCGTAAATATTACGGTCAAATCATAATACTTGGCACCTACTTGCGTATAAGATGATGAACATCAGTAAAAAATCGTAGAAATTAAAATTGTGGTCTAAAATACCTAATTTTTACCATATGATCAGCATAACACATTAAAAGTGAATGCTGAAAAAATTGTACTGCTATCCCACTATTTTCTTTGAAAATTTTTAAAAACAAATAATGCTTAAAAATTAACAATTCCATATACCCAAGATGCATAAAACTGAGGAAAATGTCGTAAAATGAGGAGATATTTATCACAAGTAACTTATTCATGAAGATAAATAAAATTATTTAGAACAAAACCTATTTATATCTTCTTTCACTTAAGACCCGCAAAGCGCGCAGCTACTTTTACCGCACCAAAATCGTTTAAGCATCTTAAATTCTGAACATATATATTTAAAAAAATATCTATTTCCATCTCCATTTCAACTAGACACTTAAACACATACATGTTTTCTGTTTTAGCAATATATAATTCCATCCGAATGCAAGCGAAATCTTGAAGAAATAAATAGTCATAATAATAACTGTCATAATAAACACTCCAACTCTCCTTGAGTTCCAATAAAAGAAAAAAAGGTGCTGAAACCAGCTGAAACACATGCTAAAGTTTATATCAGCTAGGGAAAAAAAGATCACTTATCATTCACATTAATTAAAGCTGTTGATGCATTATGCATAAATCTTGCTATATTCCTAAAAAAACCCTCAGATATTAAAAATATTACATGGTGATGAAGGCCAAGATGTTCTCTTTCAAATTATTTGACTATAACGGCGATATCTAGTGAGAAGGAAAAAATCAAATAAAATATGTAGATTATCATAAGATCATATTAAGCAGTAGGCAAATCCGGGTTTACTGATTTTTCTTATGGATTCTTGAACGAACACGCCATCAATTTTTTCTCTAGCCAACTCCAGCTGTTCTCGATTCCTTTGTCTATCGCTCGAACATCAGTTCCATCCAAACGGACGATATCGTTGCGCGAGGTCGTCATTGCTAATCAGGTTCTTAACTAATATTCCATCTTAATGTAACAATTAAAAAATTACGCGCCTACAGAAAGAATGAAAAGGTCAACCGAAGAGCGATACGCGCTGTCCGGAACGATGATGGGGAACGGGGGCTGATAAGGGGAGGTAGAGTTCTAGTTTTTACGTTACTTGAATTTTTCTTTCAAAAATTTTTTGAGGATGTAAAAAAATTAACATTTAGAAACGCTTAGTTTTCAAAATGTAAAATAAAGTCTGAAAATTTCGGAAAAAGTCTGAAAATTCTCAAAAAAAATCGGAAATTTCGGAAAAAGTCCGAAAATTCTCAAAAAAATCGGAAAATTCGGAAGTTCCGAAAAAATTCGGAAGAATCTCATGCCTGGGATGGTAAGAAAACTATTAGTTTACTTGAGTTTAGTGACATAAGGTCAATTTATGAGACAAACCCCCTTCTAGAATCAACAGTGAAGATTGTAATATACAAAAGATGTAACTAATAACATCATTAATCTAGATTAAACAATCATTACTTTTATTAATGGTCTTTGGAACAAAAGAGTCACTATATTGGAATGTTGTTAAAAAGAGGGTCTTCGGTACTAACTAAAAAAACACACACACTAATCTTAAGTTTAGTGTTTTATGACTGCCTTAAATAAAAACAAAAGCTATTTTAATTTTACCTTGAAGTCTAGGGTCTTCTTTCTTTTTCTTAATGAGAAAATTGATCTGTTGCAAAAGCTCGTGCACATGCTCACATGCCTTTACTGGGTTTTTAATGAACTGTAATGCATTGTGGATTGACCTGGCTTTTGTAGGGTTAAGCTGTAAAGGTAATTAAAAATTAATACTTTTTATAATGAGAAAATTACTTACATCAGGGAATAAAAAATTCACCCATTAAGAGTTAACTTACATGTATGTCCTATTAGACAAAATGAAAAAGAGACAAAATGTAAGTTAAATACACACATGCAGTCTAAAAAATTTAAAACAAAATCAATGATAACTTATTTACATGAATAATTATTGACTGAATAAATTGTGAAGTTATAGATAATTACTCTAAAATGGATTATTAAGTATATAAATCTTCAAGTTATAATCTGTAGGAGAGTGCAATGAGGAAGTTGCATGATTTTTTTTTATTTTTTTAATCGATTCCTCTTGCAAAAATAAGCAACTACCCAAAATTTGAGGCCGATCGAGAAATTTTTTGATTGTCAAAAAAATTAACAAAAATCCCCTTTTTAAAAGCGCGCGAAAACGCCAAGAGTTTGGATGTGACGTCACCTTATATTAAACATTGTTGTAAAGCAATGGAGTTGATGGTATTATTGTTGACGTCATCTTATAGTTTAAACAATAAACGTTTTCAGTCACGTTTTTTTCTTGACTTTTAAATTAAAATATTTAATAACCTGTACATTTTTTTGAAAAACTGACTAGATATTTGATTTTACCATACAAAAAACCATACGGAACACTTGTTTGTTTTTGAAAATCTGACACATGCAACTTCCTTATTGGGTATTTTATGTGACACAGCTAAAATAATACTGCACTTAACATAACTATCCAAAAAATTTAACCAAAGTGGTCTTTAAAGTTTTTAGTTCAACAGCCACATTTAATACGCCATAATGTCTTGCAGGGCAGGCTGAAACTAACTTTCAAAATTTGAGGGGAAAAATATTAACATCATAGACTGCTTAGTAATAAATTCATAGCTGCCAACTGAGTTTGTTCAAAAACTGGCAGTCTTTTAATTTTGATATTTTATAAAAAAAATCAGTTTTTTATGAACTGAAATTGGAATAATTTTAATGTTTACACTAAAATGCTTAGTATCATTCATCATTTTAACTTTTTGATTTTTCCTCAACTTTATACAATTCTGCCATACTTGCACACCTTGGATCAGTATCTGAAGAAAATGCAGACTTTATTGAGGCTCAATTGAGCAAAAAGTAAGCAAAAATTGCATAAAAATAGAGAAATTTCCTTAAAAATGTGAGAAACTATCTTTGGCCGTAAAATCAGAAAAATCCCGGATAAACCTAAATGATTGGCAGGCTGTAAAATGAATGATCTTTTGCATAAAATGCTTTATACCTTATTTAAATCCTTTTAAATATATCCCATAATTGAAACCATATTCTCAATTTTACAGCTTTTTTCTTTTGCATTTGTCTTATAATACTTGAACATAGTAGGCTAACTACAAATCCAGACAGCTATTACCACAGGCCATAATTTGAAGACTCCTGCCCTTGGTTGTCAACTTAAGCAGATAGTGCACTAAATATAAAGGCAAAGTAAATACAAGATAAAAACTCAACATACTTTTTCAAAATCTTCTTCAGTGAATTCTCTATCAATTTGCAGTGTCTCATGAAGCTTTTGCTTGACCCTAAGGAAAGAAAAAAAGCTTGCATCATTCCAAGATTTTTAGATGCACTAAAGTCTTTGACATATGCACCACAACTCATACTTACATATTTTGATAGTTACTTGAATCACAGTCATTGTCCAGAAGACCATTGGTGTTTGCACTTTTCACCATCTGGACCAAAATGGGAGTTAGTTCACCTTCTAATGCAAGGAGACCCTGGAAAATTTCGCAATCTCTTAAAATCAATCGCCTGCTCTAACACACTATTTAAATACAGGAGCATTCATAAAGACAAAATACTAAAACCCTCACAAGTCTGTAAAATATAAGTTTTTAATACAATGATCATGTTGCAGAGGGTAGATTGATTCAATATTAAAAATGTTTTCATATTATTAAAAAATACTTCAAGATATTTATGGGAAATAAATTAAAATTAAAAATATTTTGACAAATATAAAAGGTTAAGTGCATCAACATCAACACCTGCACTGAACATAATTTATAATTCCTTTAAAATCCTTTCAATAATACACTCAGAATACAAGATATACGAGTAATATTTTCTTAAGAATTACATCTCTATATAGATCTATTTGCACATATTCTAAGAGTATCAGTGGTCAATCAAGCCGAAAATTGGGGCCCTTTTACTGCCCTGTCACCAAATTCCCCATTCTAAAATCTACACCTTCACAAAATTCAAATAAGCTTTAATGATTATATGCAAAAATTTTTTTTACAATTTTCTTGGTTTGCGAGTCTATTTTTAATACCTTTCGCACCGATCTGCTATCTATCCTTGATTCAATACTTCTCAAAAACAATTTCTCATTCGCAAAAAACATTTCATTTTTCCCAAAAATGGGCCCCCAAAAATAAAACCTGGATCGACCCCTGAGTATATGTTCCATTATTTTCATTTCATAACAATCTATTACTATATACTTTGAGAACATTTTTCCCCAACATCTCCAATTCAAATATAACTTTTAAAAATTTCATCGAAAGCCAACATTTAATTTCAATCAGCCAATGAAAAACACTGACAAAAAGAGAAACACAACATGCACAGACATGCAATGAAAGAAACAGAGCAAACAACACTTTACTTTAGCAAAGGCAGCAGCTGTCATCTGCACCCTGCCTTCGTCGGAGGCATAAATCTTCAGATCATGGCGATAGGTGCTGTGCAGCCGTAGCAGACCCAGGCCCTGCGTTCCAGCATACTCGCCTGCAATCAGGGTTAGTTACAGAAAAAAGCAGTTAACTAAACAAACCTGAGGAATAACAAGGCTCATGCTGCAAAACTGATTGTTTTATTCAACCCCCTAATGCCCACTAACAGAAATAACTATGAAAGAAATTATTATTTTGCCTTATTCAAGTAGTTGGGGGACCAATAACAAAAATGTTTAAATTACTTTTTAATTGTTTATTTAATTTGTTTTTAAAAATTTGAAACTGGGGACTAGGGCTCAACTGATGCATCGGCATCGATTGTTTGAAAAAATAGCCATCCTCATCGTCGGCCGATGTAAAAATTTGAAAAAAATGCAGACAAACCGCAACACATCAAACAAATAACGCAAAGACGAAAATAAGCTAGATTTTCCTCCATCAACTTCACATTTAGTTTTAAGTTGAAATTTATCCTCATGGATAGGATCGGACTGACCATACGGGCACATTTGGGCAAATGCTTTTATTACATTAGTATTTGGACCATTCTCAAGTGAAAGCCGTTGAAAACTAAATGTTGCAATGTTTACCCCTTTCCCCCCTTTTTTTTCATTAGATTCACTCGACTTTATTGGTTTAATGCAATTTTTTCCATCGGTATCGGCAATCAGCCTCGTAAAGACTCATCGGTCAACGGCTTGCCGATGGAAATTTTCTGACAATGGTCATCGGCCAAAAAAGTGCCATTGGTCAAGCCCTACTGGGGACTCTGAATCTAAAATTCCTAAAGTATAGCACCAGAGGGTGGAATTATTGCTGCAATAACTTAAAAACACATTGAAAATTGAAGCTAAACTTATGGTAGCATATTTGCTATCATGGGCAGTAGAGATATAAAGACATATCAAAGAAGTTGAATTAACAAGAAAAAATAGCTGGAGACCCCCGAGAAAAAGAATGATCTGACTGGAGTAGACCAATTAACACATAATTTCAACACTTCAAAATTACGAAGGAAAAAGATTCAAAGTAATTTGAAAAATTGGGTTAGTTAAAACAAAATAAAAACATTCAAAATACCCTTTGCATAAAAAAATCCAAAACAAATTCATGCAAATGATTTATTTTTCATGCTTGGAGCATTTTAAAAAATCAGGGTCAAAAGTGTAATGTGAAAAAATTTAAAATGGGTTAATTAATAGAAAGAAAAACCCATACCACACCTTTGTGATTTTAATTAACCAAATTTGAAATAACCTATAAGAGATGTTCATGAAATCTAAACAAAGTTAACCACATAGTGTAACATACACCCTTTAAGCTACCAATGAATAAAAGTAAAATAAGTACATATAATCTAAACAAGCACAAAACATAACACAAAAATATACAGATCACATTTCTAACAAACAAAACTATAGATAGTAAAAGTGCTCAAGGGCAACTTCACTTTTGCTTGGCTATCAGACAGAGAACTGCCATACTCAATACTTCCAACCAAATGCATGCTTTTCAGTAAAATTAAAACTAACAAAATCAAGATATAAAAAGTTTAGTGCTACAATATCAAATGTGAGTAATTTTGTAATTTAATTATGCAATGAAATATTTTAAATTTCTCTGATAGTTATTCTTTCCTTCTTTATAAGAAACTAACTAATGAAAATTTAAGAGCAGTGGTAGTGGAAGTAGACTAACATTCTACAAGCTATATTAGTGACAGCACATGGATAAAACTTACCTCAAATTTACAGCAAATTAAAGGCTACGGAAAATTAGCTCAATCAACTCTATGAAGTTTTTTAAGCTACCTGAACTATGTCCGCTAATAAAGCAGCTATATAAAATCAAATCTATGTTGAGCATTTAAATTTGAAACTATGAAATGTTTGTTAGTTGGTTGCATTGACAGAACTTTGGAAATACACTAAAGAAACATTAGTGAACAGAGACTAAATCCATCTAATCTAACAATTTCTGTATAAGTTTGCTATAATTAATAAAACTGAAATATTTGGGTCTTGTTGTTTCAAAATAATTTTATTTTATTTAAATTCTGAACTATAATCAACACAGTATATTTAATGCCGTAACTAAAAAAACACCGATTGAGACGTACTCCTAACTAACAATTTTGTAAAGCAACACATTTATGCCGAAATTCAGTTCATAATATCCCTGCAACCCCCCCTTTCAGAAATACCCCCTGGCTTACATGTCTCATTTAAAATTACTTTTGGTGATGTAAGTTGTTTGGTTGGTGTGGTTTCGTGGTGCAAGGGCCATCTTTTGGTGATGTAAAAATACATCAGCCATCAACAGGCAAAAGTTTTGAAAAAGTCAAGTTACGCAGCCAATTTCAAGGGACAAAGCCATTAGTCAAACAACTAGCAGTACAGTTACTTGTTTCAAATCTAAATCATATGAAGGGATGGTGTTAGCTGGGAGGAAAGAAGGAAAAATAACACTGCCTGTGGCCAAGCAATCGGAGCCTACCTTGTCCACCCGGGTACATACATCTGAACACTCGGCCCAGCTCCTCTGCTTGAACTCGGCCAGCGGGGGTGAGTTCTCCACCCCACTTTAGTATGAGCACCAGAGAAGGTTCTCGAGGGGTGTCTGAAAAAGGAGAAACAGTCAGTATTTAAGTCGAAAATGAAGTCATAGTGTAGAAATTTTTTCCAGGCAGAAGAAAAATAAGTGAAAAATGCGCTTATTTTGTCCATACAACAGGTTATTAAAACCTTCAATTGACCGACTCATTGGATTATGAGATCATCCCAGTGAATAAATTAAAGAGCTAAACTCAAGTATTATTTTTTCTTATTCAATGTCACTAAAGTTACTGATTAATGCTTACACATTTATAAAATAACGCCCTCATAATATACACTACCCTACAATAATTGACCGGACACCAGACAATTTGCATGAAATCCGACTGCATTTCAACTTTTTTACATTCCAATGCTTGGGCGTAACCTGGTGAGGTTCCTTCTTTAGTTCTGCATGAAATTGTGATGATACTTCGAAAGGAAATAAACTTATGGAAGTGATGAAGCAAGTAGTCAATTTAGAGGCAAGTCTATTCGTTCAATTTCGGGAGAGTTATTAATGTTACAGCAAATTTTTGGTGTTGTAGAATGACTACGGGAAATGGGACACTAATTGCACTAGTTGTTTGTCCCTCAAAAATGACTTAATGGCATCAACGTGCCCTAAAGTGAGAAAATCGTAAAAACCACAAAAAACAATTTCAAATAATCCAAAATGAGTTTAAACCGGCTTTAGGGGTTATTTCCTTTAACTTTAGTTTAAAAATGAGAAAGACATGTCTTTTTCTCGAGTGGATTGCACAAATCGTCAAATTCAGAGATGGTGTAATCTCGTTTGGGGGTATTTTTCGTGGATCCCTTAACTTTTCTTATTGATACATTAAATACTGATGCCAGGATGAACATTTCCGACTGTTAGATTCTTCCCACCTTCTGTCAATTTCATAAAATGGACAAATGTTACTTTCCGGAAGGCAATGCTTCCTGCCATGTTTGAGCCTCTGTCAAGCAGGGGGATCAATATATAGGTGGGAAATTTTTTCTATGGCTTCTTCAGGGACCCAAAACAAACACTAGGAAACATTTTTGAGACAACATAACGCAACATTTAAGGAGTGGGGAACCACAGTCAAAATCTACATCTGAGATAGCAATGTTCTCAAGGCTGAAATGCATACAAATTTCCAAAACTGAATATCAAAACATTGTTGAGAATATGCCTAGAAAGGTCAATAATGATATTGCAGCACGTAGAAGTCAATCACTTCAAATTTAATTATTTATTTTTTCAGTTGAAGCATCACACATTGGTGTCCGGTCAATTATTGTAGGGTAGTGTACAAACAACTATACCTTCATCACTGCTGGATCGTCTTGGTCTCCCTTTAGGTTGATATTTTAACTGCACCTTTCTATTTATACCAGAGAAATGACCATACCTAAAACACATAGCAATAAATTAAGAAGATGTTTCAAGAAGATGTTCAAGAGAGAGATTCAAGAAGATGTTTGTTTGTTTTGTCAACATAAGAGATGCAGAGAGAGAGGAAAGGAAAGGAAATAGTAAAAAGAAAAAAAAACATATTGCTCACTAAGGGGCCAAATTGGCCCTTCCAAGTGAAACAAAAAACTACTATGAAACACATATATAAAGAAAAAAAAAGAGAAAAAAATTAAGTACATAAATGTAAAAATACAAAAATAAGTAATTTGGCAAGAGGACAGCCCAGAAAATAACAATATTCATATGGCTCCACACAAAAAACAACCCAATTTAAAATGAATGATATAAACACACCTCGAAAAAAAAATATATATAAAGACACTGGATAAAGATCTTAGGCGGAGAAATAAATAGGCAAAAGGTGAAATGTTAATCACGAAAAAAGATAAATTCATCTGAGTTTAATAAAAAATTGAATAATTCCCTTTTAAAAGAAAATTTATTGGAGTTTGTAGTCAATTGTGTAGGTAATTTGTTATAGTAGAAAGGACCCTGGTAGATAAAACTTTTATGAAGAATTTCTTTGTTTGGTTTCGGTATGTTTAGAAGAGGAGGTTTTCTAAGATTATAATTGATATTAGAGCTTTCAAACGAAATAAAGTTGTTATGAATATAAATTAATGTTCTATAGTAAAAAAGTTTCTTTATGGAGAAAAGATGATCAATATTTAAATATCTAAGTAATCTTTTTTGTAAGTTTATTAAAGGTAGCAAATAAAAGAGCACATTAAACTCTTATTTTAGCCATCAAAACAACTTAAATATTTTCAGATAAAGTACACTCAATTTTCATTTTAACTATAATTAACTAGCAAAGTTTTCAAAAAAGTTTCCATTTGATCAGATAATGTCCATTAAGAAATTAAACATCCTTAATGTTATGTGATCACTATGTCTTCAGATAATAATTTTTAATGCATAGTAACTTAACTTTAAACTAATTAACCATTCAGAAAATTTCTTAACCTAGAGCGATTGATGACTGAAATACCCAAAAGTTAAATGCTACTCACATCTCTAAGACTGCTTTCAACTGCTCTAGCTTAGCTCTATTTTCTTCTATTTCTAGATCAGGTTTCAGATCCATTTCACTCAAAAGATATCTAGATATATCCAAAATTTCCTAGAAAATTAAAAGGGATTAATCTCGTGATTAATTAGTGTTCTTTTTAAGAATACTAAGTTTTGCAATTGTTGGTTGGTACCTGGTTTTGATTAACACAAAACTGCAGAACTAGTATTAGACAAATTCAAACTTACCTGAAGCTGTTTTGGTTTCTTGAGTTTTACATGTCCATCTTTATAACCTCCATATTTCTGAAATATCTCAAAAAACCTAGAAATTAAAGAAAGAAACATTTAAGCAAGGAGAAATGCTTAGTTAGTTTCAACAAAAAAGTAAAATGGTACTTAAGGAAAGACAAATTGTAGTAGCCCTAGCTAAGCAATTGACGATTAATTTTGTAGGTTTAAGGAGATGACCATGAGGTAACCAGTTTAATACTATACAAGTTGTAGACTTCCAGTTAAAAAGAAATGATTATCTTCAAAGACTAAAACCCATTTTAGTAACAGGTTGTTTGGCTGTTCATTTTTTTATGGCAGAAGGTCCAAGCAGGGGCGGATCCAGACCAAATTTTCGGGGGGGGGGGCTATTTGAAATTTCCCCCCCAGAAAATTTTTGGAAATTTAAGTAAAAAACCCCACTTTTTTTTTCAGCTCGTTTTGGTAAGCCTCATCAGAATTTCGGATATAGATTTCTGGCTTAAATCTAGAAGTGGTTTCAAACGCCAAGCGAATAGTAGCGCCAAAGTATCAAACTGAAGTTGACAACTAAAAATTCGCCAAGAAGCGCCAACCCGAATACACTTCTTGATTTTTACCAGATTTATTGCGTTTTGACACAAACTCAGTAAAATATAGTTGTTAACGGAGTTACAAGGGCCAGGGGGGGTCTGGGGGTCCTCCCTCAGAAAATTTTTAAAAATTTGACATTAAAATAACAGGCTGAACTCATTTTGGTGCATAAAATGCCATATTATAAAGAGTAAAACTTTTCATTTTTTTTGGGGGGGGGCTTGAGGCCCCTAGCCCGAGCCCCCCTGAATCCACTAGTGAAGGGGCTAATGCTGAGTTTAGGATAAAGCTCATTGAATTGTGAACAGGCTAATTCTTTGTAGGGGCTAAAACTCAGAGGTCCCTTTAAATTGTGAATCGAATCTGCAAAAACTAAAGTAGGGGACTATAAATCGGTAACGAGCTAAAGCTTTTTAAATTAATCACGCAGGAAGGCTTAAGCTTGTATTGTTCCATTTAAATTGTGAATCGAATCTATAAAAATGCAGGGAGGCTAAAGATTTTGTAGTGGTTAAAGCACATTACAATTTTTTTTTGAAGTTATGAATTAGCAGAGAGGGCTAAAGCTCATCTATCTTGGAGGGGGCTAAAAGTTCATCAAGTTAATGTGAACAAAATATATAAAAATACAAGGGGACTAATGCTTTATGGGGGCTAAAGCTCATTGACCTCTAAATTCTTAATTTATTATACAAATACACAGGTGCTAAAAGTTTTGAAGGGGCTAAAGATCATGAAATAAGAGGCTATTGTTTTGTAGGGGGCTTAAGATCATGAAACGGGCTAATATTTCGAAGGGGCTCCCTGAATCCTTTAAATTGCAAATCAATTCTACACATGCAGGGGACAAAATGCTTTGTAGGGGCTAAAACATTTGAACTCCTTAAATATTAGTGAATTAATAGTCTACAAAACAATTACCTAATTAATAGTCTAGAGCAAAAACCCCCTTTCCCTATAATTGTGCACTGATTCTACAAATTTTCAGGGGCTAAATATTTTAGAAGGGGCTAATGATTATGAAATAATGCTCTTTGGGCCGTTTGAAATGTAAAAGAGCTACAAAAATTTTTGAAAAGGTTTTAATTTTTCAAAAATTTGTTCGAAAAACTTCAATTTTATAGTCTGAACTTAAGTCCCCTGGGGGGCCATAGCCTCTATAGCCCCCCCATAGATCCGCCACTGGTTATATGAGCAACGTACCATACCAAAGAATTAAGACTTCGCATGAATTATAAAGGGGAACATTTTTTGAGTTTTAGCTCTAGAAAGGGGTTTTAACTATATGTTGGAATTTTTCTCGGGATGAGCATGGCCCCCCCTTGCGTTGTTTTTATTCTTGTCAGACATCGCATGAGTTACGATGAATTTTTTTTAATGTTAGCTCTGAAAAAGGGGTTTTTAACTATTTTTGAAATTTTCTCGGGGGGGGCCATGGCCCCCATGGCACCCCCGCTGGATCCGCCACTGGGTCCAAGTGAGGACCAAATTGTATAACTATTGAAGCAAAGTACGTCCTGGTTCGTTTGAGGTTTCATGGCACAGGGCCCAATTCAGAGCATTCTGTACCAGTTAGTTATGACGCCTTATAAACTATCAACTTCATATCGCTACTTGATAGGTCGTCACTTTGAAGTCTTCAGAGATCTGTGGATTTTAGGTTCAATCAACACCACCACAGCAAAATAAAGAACATACTGGTGCCTTGAACTTGGATGCTTTAAGTTAGTAGAAATAATAGAATATAAGAAATTCAAAAGAATCTTACTTGAAATGCTTAACCTCCATTTTCATTTTCTGCTTAGGAGTTCTATCACCGTGGCGTATGACTGCTATAACACAGCGCAATTCCATCCTAAAATGTATTAAGTTATTTTTTAAATCTTAGAGTTAACTTTAACAACCAGTAAAAAATTTATAAAAATTTGTCAATTTTTATCTTAAATTAGAAATAGAAACAAAACTTAAAATCTTAGAGTAAAAAAAGTAAGCAGAAAATATGTTTTAGTTCCTTTAGTATGAATGGAACACAGATCTGAGTTTAAAAACATTTGAACAAAGTGATGCACAACTGTAATAGTAAGGTGTAATCAAAAGTATTGAATCAAGATTACCAATAACTTACATTTTCCCAAATGTAGTAGGAACAATAGGAGGATCATCTAATTGAAAAGGCATGGACCATGGTATGTGAAGTTGGGGAGTAAGCTCTCTGAGGATCATATTCCTACAAAATAATAAAAGAAATTATAGAAGGACAATGTTTTTTTTAATTTTTTTAGTAACAAAATTTTGCTAAAAGATTTAATATACATGTAGATTAAAAGGAAGTTAGAAAAAACTACAGTTTACCAAAGAGCTAACAAAATTAAGCTTATCTGATTTCCCTGATTTCTTGGGGACTACAGGCTAAGCAATTTGCAAGCGGGCACTTGAGGAGCCTCATATACAAACAGGCCCGAAAGGTTTTTAAAATCTGTACAAAGTGTAAAACAGCTCCGGCTTCGTCTGAACACATTTTATCCTGCCTAAATTTTACAATAGACGAGGTTCTTTCCCAACCTAAGCTATTTTTAGATTTCCTGGACATCCATGGACTTGGTCTCATCTTCTAGGATCATTTTGGGGAATCGGAAACAGCTTACCACTGTTGTCACTTTTTGGGAAAATTTTAAATAATTACATAAAAGTTTTGTGATGGGGTGGCTGCAAGAGCCTGAGCACCGCGACCATTGGTCTATTGTACTATTACATAAAAGTTACTCACCCAAGTATTTTTGAGCAATCATCGTAGTACTTCATGGAGTTTTTCACAAAGCTAAAGCCGTTGACATCACACACATAGGACTTTCCATTTGCTCTCAGAAGGTCAAAGCCACACACTGTTTGCTGAAAGAGGCATGCTTTTACTTATCTGAGTAATGACCTTTTTAATTTTAAGCTTATTTTGAGGCTATTGAAGCAACAAGGATCCAACTCCAAAGTAAAGCTGTTAAGAGTTAGCTTTTTGTTACACACCTCAATTATAAAATACCATAATTAACTATCATTTGTGAGACTTTTTATCAGATTTCTTTACAATGCCAGGTGTTGGTTTGTTTTTCATAACAATATATTGAATAACAGTATATTGAATTGTTATCAACAGTATTCAAGGAATAAAATGAAATGTTGCAGTGTTCCTTTACTATTGAAAATTGTTAAACATGTAAAGCCTAACAGGAATTAACAATAAGGAATTAAACAAAGTTTTTTTACTGTATCACATAGAAAAGAGTTACCTTAAATGCTAAGCAGACTTTGCGGGCAATCAGCTTTTCTGCATTGCTGAGTATTACAGGGTATCTGACCTCTTTTCCTTCTTTGTCTCTTTCCACTTTCCCATCCAAAGCGGGAGATTTGCGAGCTTCGGCATGAGCATAGTCTGGACCCACAGTATAAACCTAAAATTGATCAAGAAAATAATCCTTACCCCAAGTGCACCAATAAAAACTTTCATATTTTCATAACAGTTTACAGGATTACTAGTTAAGCTAAGTAACAAAACAGATTTGTAAGCAGTAAGCCAAACAATTGGTGGTAAAATGTTAGTCAGCAAAAAAGGGGGTAAAATAGCTGGGGTAGTAAAGTTTAGTTGAATCTAAAGTACACTTATGTTTTACCTTGACATCAGTTCCATCTGTAGGCATAAATTCTTCATAAATGAAAGAACCTGATTTTCTCACTCTACTTTCTGCAGAGTAAACACTGCTCCGACTGCCAATCTGCAGACAATGGTTTTGCATTAGTTCATTATGAAATGCACACCTATTTTTTAAAACTTTCCCGAAAAATAAATCTGCATGACTTAGAACAAGTTAAATATATAAATTAATTGGAGTGCAATTCTATTTTGGTTTGGGAATTTGTTTTACAATGAAAAAGATAAGATGAAACATAATTCTGAACTAAAAATAACATAAGCATTTATCCTAATAAAGATAACTTTTGGATTAAAACATTGTTGTAGTGTCATCATTATCAGTGATATGTTTAACACCATTATATAGGAAATTAAAAAATATTTATAGAAAAAAAATTTATCAAGCAAATAAGTAATAACTTGGGATATTTTTTCCTAAAGTGCCAAACTTTGAAATTTTTTAATTTCGCCAAAATTTTTTAGATTATCAAACTTCTATACCTACAAGTAACTATATGCTTGATTTATATTGAGAAAAATATCAAGTTAACATTACATATTAAGGGAGGAGTAGCGTTTTAAAGTAAGGGTTTTTTGGGCACGTTTTAAAGTTTTTTGTAATTCTTTTAAAAATAATTTTTTGAAATTGGTTTTGTGCTTAATATGAATTAGTGTGAAGTATAAATACATAACTTAACACTGAAAGTAATAATAAAATCCTTTTAAATAAGAAAAAAGTTTTTGGTACTGGAGTCCCCATAACTCCCCCTCGGGTAAGTCCCTGTCTAAACATCTCCAACAATCCCACAGAGTAGTGATGAGAAGAAACTCTCACCTTCCTGAACAAGCGTTGACTTCCCCCTCCAGCCGAGGTGGGGTAGTAGATGTAGATGTTGTGGTCCTCCGCAGAAATGGGCTTCTCCACAAAGGGCTTGTTGAAGGTCACCCCGTCCACCTCCACGTGGTCCTCGCTCTCCACCAGATCTATCGGATACACAGCCTCTGCACCACTTTTATATAGCGGCCATAAACACATCATACACAAGCAAGACACTTGGGTACTTACGTATTATCCCAATGACCGTTCTGTGACTGTCAAATTCAGCGGCACAACCATAGAAAAGTCAATGGGTTGTTTACCGTTTTTGGATTCAGCGGTATGGTCGACGGGATGATATGTAAGTACCGACACTTGCAACAACAATGGTGGTTGCAGCAAGCCTCAATTAAAGTTCTAAACAAGGGATGTTACACCCCTTGTGGTCAAGGGAATACAGAAGGTGTAAACTCACAACTCTCAAGCGTCACCACCAACCGTGGACCGGTTTCGTACTTGTTAGGACTCATCAGCACGGTATAGGATGGTAACGCAAGACAGTGGAGGGCAAGTACTAGTCTAGCCGACTATAACTGAAAAAGTGGTGACTATTGATTAGTCCAACACTCATCTGCTGGAAAGACAATGGCTTTCCTAGGACAGATTTAATTCCAGAAAGGCAAGGTACATGAAAGGAGAAATTTCACCAATTATTGCTGGTTAAGCGGACAATAAGTGTAAACTCACAACTCTCAAGCGTCACCACCAACCGGTCCACGGTTGGTGGGGACACTTGAGAGTTGTGAGTTTACACTTATTGTCCGCTTAACCAGCAATAATTGGTGAAATTTCTCCTTTCGAATACAGAAGGGGCCATCCATAGATGATGTCACTACTCATTTTTGACCCTCTCTGTCACAATATGTCAAGCTCTTAAACCAACAATTTCTAATACATGGTTTGAAAGTGCCTGGAACCAACTACTTAATTTGAGCTTACTTTAATCTAACCTTATTGTTTCTTTACATCTACCTTATAGACAGTCTTAAGATGCATTTTAAGAACAATATACGGACAATTTTAACAAATTAAGGTCTTTTTTGTTGATTTTCAGCTGCAGGATGTGATGTCACAGTTTTTAAAACACCCTCCCTCCCCTTGTCACTAACTGCCACAAAATGATCGACTCCTCCCCTTCTGAGCATGACATTATTTATGGACTGCCCTGAGCAATTAAAAAAGGAAATTGTTGAAAGTAAATAAAGATGGTTGGATGGAAGGTTTTTGTGGAATTAAGTGAAATCCCATTACAACAAATACTGATACAACGAACTATCCTGTTATTACGAAAGTCCCCAACTGTTTTTATTTGAATTAGTGATAGCACAGTTCCGTTACAGCGAAGAAATTTTACAGCCCAGTGAAGTTCGTTATAACGGGATTTTACTCTATTTACATGGTTCCCACTCTTTGAAAACATTGAAAATCAAGGACTTTTCAAGGACCTCGACAAAATTTTTCAAGGACCTTTTTCGCTGACATTTAAAAATTAGTCATATTTCAAGACAAGTCATTTTCCCCGCATACAATTGGAATGAGAGGAGAAGTAACTCTACACTGTCAGTTTGTAAAACTAGTCGCAAGTTATGTTCATAAAAGTAGTTTTAAAGGAAATTTTTAGAAAAAAACAAAGAAAGATCTGAAAAAATTAAGTTTGTTTAGTGGCTAAGTGAAAATTCAAGGACCTAGGTCATTTTTCCAGGACCTAGATCGTTTCTCAGGGACTTTCAGGTACCTAAATTTAGCCTTAAAAAATTAAAGGACTTTTAAGGACTTTCAAGGACCGTGGGAACCCAGATTTAATATTGAGCAGAATACAAATTTTACTCTTAAAACATGCAGATCCCCCTCATTGAATATTAATGCTTAGTTTATGTCTTTCAAAACAAACTTATACACAGGATATCTCAATTAACTGAGAAGACAACATTCATCTCAACCATTCCAACGCTTTTTATTTGCATTGTGAGCTAAACATCAAAACTAAGATTTATTACTTTCTTGGGTACTTACGTATTATCCTGTCGACCGCTCCGTGACTGTCAAATTCAGCGGCACAGCCATAGAAAAGTCAATGGGGTTTTTTACCGTTTTCAGATTCAGCAGTATGGTTGACGGGATAATACGCAAGTTAAGAACCCTTTCATGTTACCAAGATTATTTAAGTCCCATTGTACAGTAGTTAAATATTTTCTATTCTAAATTACTTATCTATGACAAGGCACTTAATTTTATGATATTCAATTTTATATCTTAAGTACCAAAAAATAAGTATTTGAGTCAAAAATGAGGCTTAAACCAAGAGCATTGGCAATCATTAAATAAGTAATTGAGATACAAATATATACATTACAATCCTAATTAACCTAAATAATATCTGAAAAAATGATTACTTACCAGATGGATTGTACGATTCTCTATCTAAAACTGCATATCGAGGAAGTTCTATTCCCTCATTTTCCAAAATACTATAAACTTTTCGCCTGAAGGAAAAAATGTTCAAATATTGATAAATGTAATTGGATATTTCAAGTATTTAAATTCCAAAAATTATATATTTTTCAAAAAAATTAATTAGAGGCAATATAGCTTTTACACACAATTAGAAGGCATAAAAAGCATGACTATTTGTACAAAAGAAAATAATTTATCTTTTGGTACAAAACAATCAGATATAAATTATCAGGGGTGCATCCAGGATTTTTTGCCAGGGTCCGTTTTTGGGAATTTTGTGAAAAACGAAATTGAATTTTGTGAAAATAATTTTCCATTCTAAAATAGGGTTCTATTTCTGTAAATATATTATTTTTTTAATAAAATTACACTTAGCGAGTGCATGTAGCTTAATTAAAGTCCGTTTTTGAGGATCGGAATTTTGTGAAGGGGCCGTTTTCGAGGGTCGGAATATTGTGAAGGGGCCGTTTTCGGCCCCAATTTCTTTCTAGATGCACCCCTGATTATGTAACTAAAAAAAGTGTCAACACTGACAAAGGTTTTACTGTATACTATGAAACTTGGCAACTAACCTATCTTGGATGTCATACTGCATAAACAAATCATTGATGATGAATGGTTTTCTTAGGTTAGAGTAATCTATAGCTTTTGCAAGAGGAAAACCCTTTGAGTGAAATGATATAAGGCAATCACATATTGGCCACTTATCAACAGGCTCCTGAAACACAAAATAAATGGAAGATCAATTTTTGTTATGAAATTCATTGGTTTACAATAACACACGATTTTGAAAACAGTTCCAACACAAAATCCATTGTTTTTTTATCAATTCTAACATTAAATTAATTAATTATAGTAGAACTCTAATAATTGAATTCTTAGCTACGTAAACTAACAATTATCCTTAACATTTTTAGGAACAATTCTTTTGCAATGTAACCCATATTTTCTGCTTTATTAAAATAAAAATGGCTTGTATTTGACTACAGTAAATAAATGCCTTGTTAATTTAAAATTGAAAAGCTGATATCTACTGTAGAAAATGCAGACAACTTTGTCTTTAGTCAATAATACTAATACAACATTTAACTGAACAAAACACACTTAAGTCCATATTTTGAGGGTATTTCAATAATGTCTTTGATGTACTGGTCCAATAATACAAACATTTAATTATATGAATGATGTCCAATTCCAATGAGAATATTAATTCAGATAATTTTACTGCAGATAAATTGAACACTAAGTAAATAATTACAAGAGTTTTAACTAGAACTTAAGTTTAATAGGTAGGGGATTTCTGAACTAAATAATTAAAGGTAAAAATACTCCTTTTAAAATTTCAAAAATTTTATTTTTGGTAAACTTTTTTGCATTTTAAGAGTTAACTAAGTATTTCCCACACTAATCCACAATTACATTAACTCTAACATCTTACATTTAAAATGACTTCTTCAGAGAACACTACTGTTTTCAAGTACTCAAATTCTTCTAAGCGAGTAAGAATTTCTTTCATTGGTTTCGACTGAGACTTCTTTGACATGGCACATATGCCAACAAGTACTTGCTTCCCCTCCTCAAACTCATCTCCATCTGCATTTCTATCGTCCTAAAAATACAGAAAAACATCCAATTAAAACTTAACATTCAACTATTGAAAAGCTGATTGCACCAGGAAACAGAATGAAATGTTGTATCCAGAGGGAAAAATTATATGAAAACCTTGACAATTCAGTAGATATACTTGGACAATAAAAGTTAATATTTAGAACTGCACAAAAAACTGTGAAAAATAAAAGTGAGGTAACTTCAAGTACTTTCTCGCATTATTTCAAATACTTTTTTTAATGTTTCTAACAAGGGATAGCTCTTTTTGTAGTTTTGGGTTAGTCTGCCTGTAAGCAAACACATGAGTTTATTTGTTTAAGTTCTTGCTTTAAGACAATAGTTATTTGAAAAAACTCTTGGGATATTTTAGCTCTTTTATGCATGATACTGAAAAATTAAAGCTAAAGAATACTATAATTTTTTTCAAATAGGTTTTTTTAAGAGAAACTTTTTGGAATGTAATTTTTTATTAGGAATGTAAAACAACTAATACTTAAAAAACCACTAAAATTAAATTAAATACAACTACCTGAGAAGACAATAATTATACTTGTAACAAGACAATAATTAAAAACACATAATGAAATTAACTCCTAAATTCAAACTACCAAATCTAACACATACTACGTAAAATCATGAATCTACCAAACAATAATTAATAACATCAACCACATTTAACACCTAACTTTTTAAGTACAGTGATAGCAGCACGCTCAAGAAAAAATATAGGAATTTCTACAAAAAAATAAAGGACATTAAAATAAAATTTATTTTTATTTTATCATAATGTCATAATTTTAATATGTATTTTTATAGTAACCTCTTAGTATGTAATATTACAAAACAATTTATAGAAGCGTTGATAAAAGTATTTTTACAATAATCTGGATTATTTCTAAAAAAAGCTTTCATTTAAATAGCATGCCAAATAGTAATAACTTAAAAAATATAATAAATATCTCTGAAAGTTACTTTAACCAGTAAGCTTCTCAATGGATGGGCGTGGGCACTGTCTGAAAGGCTACAAAGTCTAGAGTTTCCCCAATACCGTCATAGGCTCCTTTCGATGACACGAAGCAAAGAAGTGCCATTCTGCCTTAACACCATGATCTTTTTCGTGAAAGCTCGTTAAAACTTTTAAAAGCTTTTCATCCGAAATAAAGTGATGTATTCTTTGAAGTCTGATCATAAAATCAGTCTCAGATAATGCGGAAAGGAGAATCAGTTTGGAACACACAAAGTTTTTTGAAGTTTTTTGCAAACTAAATACTCCATTTTTCGCTTTAAAATAAGTTTTACACTATTGCATGTAAAATGTGTTGTAACTACCATTCATAAATAATCCATAACGAGAACTAAAACATTCCACTCTGATAAAATTTGCAGGCCATATACTTCGACCAATTGGATTTTACAGTACCCATTAATATTAAGAAAAAAAAGGTTCAGAAATAAATAAAACACTTTATCCCTGAGAAACAGAGATCCCTCTGGTTGACATAGGTTCCATGAAAGGAGCCGACACCCCCCCAACTCTATGATAAACTCAGAGCACATTTTCACCAGTTATATATTTTATGTGTCTGGTTATATAAGGGCCTTCTATAGAAATTATTGACCCTGAGAAGCTATAAACAAGCTTATTTCTAGACTAGATATTTGACTATCAAGAAAACTGACAAGGGAAAACGGTAAAAGTAAAACCACTCCTCAAAAATTATTTTTTAAAGGTTTTAAATAAATTTCAGAACATTTAATCAGAAAATAATTAAAAATCTAGTTCCAAAATTTATCCAAAAATTATTTTTCAGAAGTGAAGGCTCTCCATAAATAAATGAAATTTTAGCTTTGAAAGTAAATATAGCAAAAAAAATTTAAATGTTATTTTTTTACTATTTACGGCTTTAATTCTTACCTAAAATCTACAAAATACACCAAAGTTAAATAAATGTCCAGTTATAGCCATAGTTTAACTCGAAATCCAAACGATTGCACCCTAAGATGCAAGCACAATAAAATCATTTTCTCCAAAAAGACAAAAATAACGTCTCCCAAATTTTTTAAAAATGAAGTTAACATCTTAACTAACATTTAAACACAAAAATTTTTCAACCTAAATATTTCAGATTTGCTGGTCTGACTAGAGGGTTTTTTGTGATTTTTGGTGAAAATTTGAAAAAAATCGGAGGACCCAATCCAACCACCTTGGTCGATTTCCGCTGGAATGGCCTACTTTCTTCAAAGTAAACGATTGGTTTCGCTCCTTCGGCATCGGCATGCCTGGCGTAAACGCCACTCAGATCGAAACTATCAACGAATTTCCTGATTTTTAAAAAATAATAGCGTCGTTTTTCAAACAATTTAAATTTTTGAACACAGGAAACAAGGAAAATATAGGACAAATGTAGGCCATTTTTCCGGGTTTTCTCTAAAATATAGGAATTATAGGAAATATAGGACGGCTGCTATCACTGTAAGTATCAAAACGAATAGAAAAAGTCGGATGAAACATCAATTAAAATCTAGAATGAAATAAAGTTACCATGTTTTGTACCTGAATGGACATAATTTTTTTAATAATATAATAAGAGTAAAATTAATTCTTAAAAGTTCATTTTATGAAGCCAATAGGAATGTTTTTCAAGTGTTTTCTGGCATAAATTCATTATTAATTCTGCAGAAAGTTGGCAAAAAACAACTGGGAAAATATAAAGCCAAAAACCAGATCACTATTTCAAAAGTCCTTGTATAAACAGGATAATAAGTTTCAAGTCTTCACCTGTATTATATTTATAAATAGTATCGCTGTTATAGATTATTTGGCAGTCAACAACCTATCGAAGCTGATCTAACATGCAAGATCTTCTGAGGATAAGTATAACAGCAACAAATTTCATTAACTTGTGAACAGTACTTCTAATAAAATACATAATACTCGATACTTTTAACAGGAAAAAATCCTTTAGCGTGCTTCTTTCTTGCAGAAATTTACTATTTTTCAAGAGATAGTTCCTTAATACCCGGACACAAAAAATATTCCATGAAAATTTAAACTAATTTAGATGATTTTTAATTACTAACAAGTTGTTGGGAGGAGAATAATTTAAAATTATCAATTTATTTAAAACTTTCTGTTGGTTGGTTTAAGTTTTTAAAGTGCATGGACCGTATTCAACTATTTACCTCAATTGTTTAGAATGTGTGTGAGTGCGTTTGAGGGTTAAAGGAAAATATTGATTCAGTAGTGTTGGTGCAGCAACACAAAATCGAGGTTGATTTAAATTTCTACCTATCAGCAAATAAGCAGTTAGCCAAAAAAATTAGGGTGCTAATAAAAATCCGCATTTTATGCAAAACACTAATAATTTGGCAGTTAATTAAGACAAACAATAAAAACCCAAAAATGTTACTCATGAACGGTTTGGTTGGTTGAATATTCATTAGTATGTATTTAGGAGCTTTGAAACCATTATTATTACGTAATATACAAAAACAAGATTTTTTAAAATATAAGGTTAAATTATAAAACCTCAACAACAAACATAACTTAACCAGTTGTAACTTAACCAGTTGGGTTTGATGGCACAAGATAAAATAGTTAATAAAAACTTGCTTAGTACTTAGCAATCCTTAATAATATCAATACTTTATAAAACACAGATCATATTTTAATTTAAATAATATAAAATAAGCAATTTACTGGCATATATTTATACTTTTTATTCAACCTTTTTTACCAGAAGGCAGAGTATATCACTCAGGATTTTTATTTGTTAAGTGGCAGATTTGACATATATTTCTCCATTTAAAAAAAATCTTCACTGACATAAAAGTGAAATGGTATAGCCCCATTGTTAGATACAACAGTTATCATCAAACAGACAACAAAACAATACCTGGTTAGAGAATTAGTGTGGTTAAAGGAACAAGTTAGACAGTTACCAACACAAAAATTGCAACCAAACGAGAAGCAGCAGTTTACAAAACAAAAGAAAAAAGTACAAAAACAAGGGTGACTAACATTCATTATTGGCATAGGTACCATGGATACGAAACAATAGCAGCAGGTAAGGGCTGGAACATGGGCGTGAAGGTTTAAAAATTCTGGAAAAGAAAAAGTTACAGATTTTAATAGGGTAGCCATAAAGCAGAAATTATTATGAATATTCTAGAAGATGCAAGTGAGAAAACGAATATGAAGACCAACCAATAGAAGTGATGGAATGTCAAACTTGCTATCTTTATCTACTGTAAAAAATAAATGATGACTGTTTTCAAAATATTTTATATGATTGTGATCCCATTTATGACTTCTAAAAGAAAAATTTCCAAGATCTATTCGAAAAACAAATTTTCTTTGTAAACTCCTTTGAAATAGTGACATGGAAAGTGGATACAAAAAATTTCATCATTATTTAAGTGAAGGTTGGTATAGTGTCTAAGACACAAGACAAAATTAAGCAACGAAATATTTCCTAGAAGACTAAAATAACTGGCCATTGTCGGACGTACTCTGTACATCAAATTTAAAATGGTTAAAATGTAGTTAAATGTGATGGGTAAAACCAATTTTATATGTGAACTTATTTAAAAACCAATGAAAAAGATCGCAGTAATTTTTATTTTGTGAAAGGTTAAAATCAGTAAGTTTAAAAATGATATTTTTATAAGAGTTAAAATGGGGACAGACACAAATGATACGATGATCAGTTAAAAAGGCGTCACAGAAAAATGACTAGTGGGTGCTTTTTCTCCCAGCAATAGATACCGATGGGTTAGTCTCGTGTGGCCAATGCATAGTCTGGTTAGCAGTACCTCCTCGCAACAGGTAAGATCAGTCTTGTTTTGGAGAGAACAATAAAACCACATGGAACAAGAAAAGGTCCACAGCTGGTTTCAGCTAAAACTGCTGGAAAACCCTTTTGTGAATTGGGAAAACTAATCGCTGGTAGGGGTTTAGGGAATTTACAGGTTGTTGTTTGGAGGCAATATACAGGGTTCATACTCTATCTAACATAGTAAAATTCAGGAGTATTTAAGGAGTAAATTACCAAAAAACAGGAGGTAATGTCAATAATTATTAACCTTAAACAACTTTGTATGTTACGAGTAGATTGAGTTCAGAATGAGGTATGGAGCAAGGAATTGCAAAAGTGGTTAGAATTTCCCATTTCAACGGAATTTTATTGATAAAAGAAAGCAATTATTTTACCCAAATCGATAATAAAACTTTATTTTGCCCTTTGACAGATGTTTTTCAGGAGTCAGAGGGTAAAATCAGGAGAAAAAACATAGTTTTTAGGAGTTATAAGGGCCCTTGGAAAAATAAAGCGAATTTCAGAAGTTTTTCAGGAATTTTCGGAGGCATACGAAACCTGAATATAAAATTAGAAGACTAAAGATAAAGGGTTCCTTCAAAGAGTAGGGTTAGAAGAGGGGGTTTTAGTATAAGGGTGATTGTTCACAGTGAGGGTTTCCGGTACTAATTAATATCTGAAATATTTTTTACCTAATTTAAAATAAAATACCGAAAGAAATGGTTGATTACATGAATTTGGATCATGCAAGAGCTAATTTATTGTTCATCAGGTGGACAAAATAAACCAAAAAGATAAATATTAAACAGGCATTGCCAAATTACATGCTATGGTGTAAAGGGTTACCTTGGGTAATAAGAACATACCACTAAAATACACATGTGTTGAATGTAGTTCAGAAAATGTAATTAAACAAAATTCAAACTTGTACTCAGTACTCAGAACTTTCCTAAGTTAAAACCCTGTAATTAAACCTGGATAGGTGAAATTGCTTAAGACTGACGTTTTCCTACCAATAATTTTATTTGTTCTATTTATCAGGAGTAACTTCATTTACACAGGTTGGATTTTATTCCACTTATCCAGATAATCTCCGATTCCATTCCCCTATTGCACTAAAAATGCTATTTTTGACTTAAGGCAGAAATTTTCAATTCCACAAATACAGGGGAAAAAATTCAACTTATCAAGATTTGTGTGTGCTAGGGTAATATTTTTTACTGTTTTAGTTTAATGATGCTGCAGATTTAAGAAGGATTTCTTGGTATTTCACCAAACCAAAATCAAACACATAAACAGAGTAAGTCAAGTCTGCAACATTGAATCCAGAGGTGCCAAGTTTCAAACAAGGCTTTTAGTAACCAGAGCTGATGAAAGGAGTAACCTTAGAGTAATGGTAGGTGAGTAAAGGTAGATGGAATCTTAACCTTTGCGGGTGGCTCACTGTCATGAGATTTAACTGCATTACAAATTTATGATTGCAATTTGGGTGATCCCAAATTTGGACGATTCTTTTTTGAGACACACCTTTGAGTGTGAAACCTTTCCTTATGTTAGAAGTTACAAAAATAATTAAATTATAATTTTTGAAAAAAATTTTAATTTATTGAAGTCTTTTACTTTTATCTTTATTTATTTTAAAGTGCGAGAATTTTCGAGAATTCAAAAAGCATAATTTTTTATCGATGTGCGTAACAGCGTAATTTTCTATCGAATGCGTACATATTACGCCCGAAGCGTACTAGTACTTGGCACCTCTGTGAATCCTTAAACAGAATTTAAGCAAAATATTGGAACCTTGATTACTGTTCTAAATAATAGTATCAAAAACAGATAAATGTTAATAAGTAGTTATCCAATGAATAACACAAAAGCATTAGAGAATTATATTATTTATTGATCAGCAGAATTGATCTAATAAAATAGCATAAAACTAAAATAAAAATAATAAAACAAATAAAATAGTTAGACCAGTGTTTCCCAAAGTGGGGCGCACGCCCCACCGGGGGGCAATATCATTTTCTAGGGGGCAATTTGAAAATTTTCAACCGAATTGCCCCCCAGGTGGAGCCAATCCAGATGGAAAATTGAAAAAAAAAACTTTTTAAAAAGAAGTTTATCAAAATCTGATCCTATTATCCTATCTGAGAATGTATGTCTGAAATCTGGACCAGTATGTATCAAAACCAAGTTGTTGTTGTTGGGCTTTATGGGACAAGGGCCAGATCAGGCCATTCTATCCGAAGAAAGACAGACATTGAAGTTAAAAATGCAGCGAGCAATTAGCTCTTGTCGGATGTAATCTATACATCATTATTAAAAACAGGATAAAAGAAGGTAAAACGTGAACAATGAAAATTATGCAATCAATAAAAGTAAGATGACTGACATGTCAGACTGAAAGTCAGACATGATGAATAAAACCAATATGTTGAATGAAACCAAGAACGAGTTTAAAATCATAGTTGTGTAAAATTTCTGAGAGGTTAAAATCTGTACGTTTAAAAGCTTGTAGTCTTTGGCCATTAAAAAGAGGACATTCACATAGAATATGTCGAACAGAAAGAGACACTTGACATTGATGGCACGAAGGAGCCCGCTCCCCCAAAAGTAAATGACGGTGAGTCAATCGAGTGTGCCCAATACGCAGCCGGCTAATCAAGACTTCCTCCTGTCGGGTCAACGAAGTAACCCGGTGAGGAGCAATAACCGGCATAATCGTATGTAGCTTATTTCCCAGCTGGGTGTCCCAGCTGTCTTGCCACTCTGAACGAAGTTTCTGTTTGAAGAAGGCCTTCAGGTCAGAGAAAGGAACTGGGAACCTATGGACAAAACCAAGTTGAAACCCTGTTTTTAGTCTAATTTCCAAACCTTTTTCTGGGTGATAACCCAAGATCTCTTATATTTTATTTTATCGCTTATATTTGAAACTTTTTTTACATTAGGTTCATCAAAATGCAAATCTTACCTAAAAATTTACATCCAAAATTTCCCAACTAGGGGTACCAAACTAGTTAAAAACCTGCTTCCTAGAGTCCAATTTCAAAAAATTTGCTGGGGGAGGACCCCCAGAACCCCCTTGGTACTTAGAACTTAATTACTCATAACTTGATTTAGTTCTTTAGCATGCAAATTCTACCTAAAAGTGTTCTGAAAAGCTTCATTTGACTTACATTAAATATAATAAACATAGGAGGGGCTAAGAAATAATTTTGGCTCCCTCTCAAAATATATTTCTATATATGCCACTGAGACCGGGTGCATGGAAAATTTAGAAAGGCTTTGGTGGGGCATGGAACGAAAAAGGTTGGGAAACACTGAGTTAGACTAAAATATAAAATACTATCAAGATAAAATACCAAGATATTTCTCTTTGTGAAAATAAATGGGTTAAGAGGGAATGAAATCTTTCTACCTGATCTAAGATAATGATAACAAAGTAAAGGATAAGTTCTGGAGCATTTTTCTAACCCTTGACCCATTTAATTGAAAAATTGATGGCAGATAATCAGTTCAGAGTAATATGCCAAGTTCAATGGCTTCAGGAATGATAGATAAGGTATCTGACAAATGTTTAATCACAAGTTATTAAGTGGAATTTATAAACACATACCAAAATAGCACAAACGTCCAACTTTCGTCATTTATGGCCCAATTTAAATTACTTTTTGTTGCAGTTACGTAAACTTGACATATTTAGTATGAGATGTGTTACTAGGGTAGATGTTGGAATTGGATGGTTCTTTTGGGTTTATGGCGCAAGGTTCCTATATGGACATATTGCGACAGACAAAAGGTTTAGAGTTATAAATTTTCATTTTAGGTGACTTGTTTCTAACCAACATTAAAATATGAAGTTTATTTAGCAGTTTTACAAGACAAAAAATTCCAAAAATGCCAGAATCTCTTCATTGTGCTTGTGCATGTGATGATGATTAGACTTCATGGCATTATTCTAATAGCTTCCAAAAGCTGAAATTATCATGGTGAACCGTTTGATTGGTTATTTGGAGTTTTAGTAAAATTCTTAATTATACTCTGTTCATTTTTAACTGGCGCTTGAAAATATTTCCTTCCCCCACCACATCGGTAACCATAGCAACTATCTTCGTCAAAGTGACGAAGAAGCTTACTATTTGCTGCGCGCAGAGCAAAACTATGGTTACGCCTCTAGCGTGAGGGAAAGCACTATTTCTCAAGCGCCAATTCTAAATGAATAGAGTATAGTTCATGAAGTTAAAATGTGTGATCGTTAAATTATTTTGGCAATGAAGGTAAGTCAGGAACAGTTCTTCATCCAAAATGAACTCATGCCTAATCTGGAAAAACATATAAACGTTCCTTTGTACTTTATAGTGAGGAAATGATCAGGTAAAATAAAGGTTTCCTTAAATGTATAAATTTCTCATCCCCTGGTGTAGGAAAGCCTAGACAAGGTCCAAGATACCAAGCAGCTTTGACATATCATCTTGCTCATCTGACAGCTGTCTAGCAGACTCCAATACATAGTATATAAATTAGAAATACAGAATTATTTTTAGTAGAACAACCAATTTTCTTCATGGTGATGATTAAATTCACAGAATAGATAAGGGAACAAGTAAAAACATCCCTTCTCAATCAGCAATAAAATTTTTTGGACATTAAGGTTAGCGAGGCACAAGTGACAAGTGCTATGGTAAGCACCAAAATTAATTGAAATTCAAATAAATAACAATTAAAATGTCTTTGATAATCTGATTTTATGAGTAATTCCTAAAATGTTGCCAATGAAGTTGGATTGGCACAATTTGCACCAGCTAATACTAGAGTACCTACCATTAAAAAAACTACAGTAGAACCCCGATTATCCACGAGGGCCAAGAAGAAAAATTTTAATGATGAGAGCAAATTTTAAATAAGATTAGAGAGGTTTTAGATGTAGAGCAAAGATTTCTGCTGTACTGTACATATTTTAAAAGTTTTACATATCATGTCTTTTGTACAATAGAACATAGTTTTTATGCTGAAATATTGTTTTTGTGTTTTCACCTCATTTTTAGTCTTTTTTCGGGTTATCCGCGATTTTCACTATCCACGGTACCCTTGCCACCCAATTCCGCGGATAATCGGGGCTCTACTGTAGTTTATTAGGATTAAAATAATTTGATATTATTCTTGGGGGTTGTATACTAGGGTGTATCGAAAAAAACTTTTTTTTTATTTTGATGATGCCTTAGTGCGGAAAAGTTGTCTAAGGTGGCAGAGAGTACCTGTGAATTTTTTCAGAATTTTCGGATAATATCTTGAGGTGCCGCCAAGGCCCTGAAGGTCCCCATGTTAATCCAATGGAGCGCGCAAGCCAAGAAGGCCGAAAATTGGTTTTTCGCCCTTCATTTCTACCCTAATCACACGACGAATGTCTTCACTCGAGTTATGGACCCTATATGATCTAGGCTATCCGACAAAACTTGAATAATAGCCTAAATCTCTATATTATGTTGATTGTAGGATCTGATTTGAACGAGGAAAAACGCAATTTTCGACGAAATTGGAGCATACAAAAAAACGTAATATAGAGATTTAGGCTATTATTCAAGTTTTGTCGGATAGCCTAGATCATATAGGGTCCATAACTCGAGTGAAGACATTCGTCGTGTGATTAGGGTAGAAATGAGGGGCGAAAAACCAATTTTCGGCCTTCTTGGCTTGCGCGCTCCATTGGATTAACATGGGGACCTTCAGGGCCTTGGCGGCACCTCAAGATATTATCCGAAAATTCTGAAAAAATTCACAGGTACTCTGTGCCACCTTAGACAACTTTTCCGCACTAAGGCATCATCAAAATAAAAAAAAAATTTTTTCGATACACCCTATTGTATACCAATTAAGTACACCAAGATCTTACAACTTTAACACTGATATCGTCTCCATGAAGAAATTCATGAATTGAATATTTATTATAAATAAATACACTACCATACAATAATGAAATGGACACCCTAGTTTGATGCTTTAGGTGAAAAAATATGATTTAATAAGGTTTGATTGTGCTCTACCTGTTGCAATCACATTATTGACCCTTCTGCGTATAATTTCAAAAGTGTTTTGACACCTGTTCTGAGAATTTTTGTTACTTTCCGCTTCAAGAGCACTGCTATCTCATCCAGCTGTACATCTTGACTGTTATCTCCTGGGCTTTAATTGTCATGCTAACTTGCACCAAAACCGTTCTCTGGTGTTTAGGCCAGGACAGACAAAGCCAGAGAAAAAATTTCACAACCATATTTTCATACCCCTTTCCTTACTTTACATGGCCAGAAACATTGCCTTCTGAAAGTAACATTTTTCCATTTCATAAAACTGCCAGAGAATGGAAAGAAACTGAAATGCTCATGTAGGCATCTATGTTTAATTTACCATTAACAATGTTGAAATGTTCAGAAAAACAAGTCCAAACAAGTACATCACAACCACTGAACTTGATAGTTTGAATAATCCACAACATTTGCCTGACATTTTCAAACTAAAAATCAAGTGTTTAGTGTGAATAGAAGATGCTCCATAGAATAATTTCTGAGTGTTTTAAAGTCCAGTTTCAATATTGCAAACACCAAGCAAGTCTGTCTTTTTAGATTGATGCTCTATGTTTGGTTTGTTCTTAATAATACAACGGATATTGAGGGTATATGCATTTTTTTTATTTTAGTATTGTAGAGAACCATGTGTGTTTAAACTTATTTTGGATAATTTTGGGTGATTTTCTGGAGTTTTTATAAGCTTTATGCTTCAGTACAAGCAACATGTTCTGTTTGTGTCCCAGCTTTTGTAGTCTTCCTTTACTTCCCAACAATTACTTGATCAAGGCAGTGATAATTCTCTGAAATATACTCGCCACTAATGCGACCCCTTTCACTACATTATGTCTTTCAAAGTTTCCAAGCTTATTTCATTATGAAATATAGCCACAATTAACAAACATTACCAGGTCAGGTGTAAGTAGTACTTATTGGAATGCAAAAAATTTATAATATGCAGTTGGATTTGATGCAAATCTGTAGGTGGTCAGTCCATTATTGTAGGGTAGCATAACTAAAATGAACTAAGCATTGAAGTATAAAAAACTACAAAAAAATTATGCAAGCATCTAACCTTAAGAGTCTTGTGAGAATGATTATACTCGTCTTCTCCTATATAAAAAAATGGTCTTGATTGTTTCAGTCCTTGGTAACCTTGCTCTAACTCAGTATAAGACATTGAAGAACCTTGTATACCTATGGGATATAATTAAATAGCATGAAATTTTTTTTAAATATTTCTATCATTGATAAATTAGTATTGTGTAGCTTGTACATACAAAAGGGTAATGCAAAGATTAAAAAACAGTTTAATAAATAGCATAAAAATAATCTAGCCAAATAATTTAAAATATAATTCCAAATTGAAATAATAAGATTGAAGTAAAACAACCTTAGATTGACTACATAAGCCTGAATGCTATAGCTTAAGTAGCATTTAATACTATACTTCATGCTCAAAACTGCAAAAACTGTCCATCCTAGCCCCTTCATACACCTAGACTATATTTGAATCTGGGTAAATTTTAAGAATCCGGGCCCTGGTGACTTTTTGGCAAAATGCTTTCTCGCCAAGCACTTCGCGGAACGAACATCCATAATAGAATTTAGGGTTGAATTGTGAAGTTGGAAGAACTATTTATCCTCTAACTTTCGCCAAGGCCCGGATTGTTAAAATTAACCCCAATCTGTACTGCTATACCCCTTTATTGAATTACTATAATAGCAATAAACAAATCTGAATATAAACACAAATAAAGAGTAGGGTGTCCCCCAAAAAAGCAACATTTAAAAATCCCAGGTCTTGGGTCCTTCCCTCCAAATAGGTCCTTTCTAATAATATAAGACACCATGAATACTTTAGAAATTTTAAAAATACTAAAGAGGTTTCTTAGGTCATTGAAGTTTCTTAATAAGGGTCAAAATAGTGTGAAATGTGTTTTTTTTATACTTTTCTTAAATAAAACTTATTCTATTATTAAATGATATTATTTAGGTAATGAAAGCCACTTTAAAATATCGTTTCAAACCAATTCTACATTAATTGTCTCTGTAGGAAGATGCATAAAATGTATAGGGGAGAACGGGGATGAATGGGACAGGGGATAAACGGGACAGCTAAATTTTTTATACCTTAACTTCACTTCAAATTTTTGTTATTTCAGCCATAAGATAGTAGTACCTAGCCTATTCAAAAAATTGTGTTCATTGACAACAGCTTCCATTTTTGTATAAATAGGACTACTAAATGTGTTTTCCCATACCAAAAGTAACTCTTATCGTTTTACTTCTATAATTATTTATTAAAAAATAATTTAACTAAAGCTATAAATTTTACAATGTGTTGAAAGAGTACTTATATGGTATAGTTTCCAATTTCAATGAAGAAAATCCATGGATTTTGTCCTAGTCTAATTTTAGTTTTTTAAAAATAAGTGGGTACAGGGATGAATGGGACAGTTCCATCATCACTTCATTTCCCGTTTCCAAATCTTTCCATCAATAGCTTGCTATATTCAACTCATTTAAGTAATTTCTGATAAAGTTTACTAAAATAGGGTGCAAAAATTTATGTTTAAACTTGTGTTTTATGTTCCAAACTCATGTGTGAATATGCAAAGTCATAATGAGCAAATAGTTGCAACTGTCATCTCAAATATGTTATGGTTAAACAATTATTCAAACAAGTTAGGTTTTATGCTCTATTTTTATGAGAAGTTCCTTCAAAATGGCAGGGAAAATGTTACTGCAGGAGAGGAGTGGCTTTAGGGGTTAGGTCCAGGCATCAAAAATTATCTATTTGCACTCCTAAAAGTACAAACTCATAAAAAGCTAGTAGCATTAATAGAAATCACACCAGTTTCAACCACTGAGCTGAAAGAACAAAAGGATTTGCTTCTTTTTATGTGTTAATTTACTCGTCATGAAGCTGAATATATGTAGGCTGTTTTTTGCCCTTTAAATGCCTTTTTAATTTTTTTCTTTGGAAAATAGAAGTGTGTTATTCTTTTAAAAAGCTAAACGTTGTCCAATATTTAAAATAACTTTGTTATTTTGTAAATTTTTGAACTTTATTTAACTTTCCCATTCAACCCCACTTGGTGTCTCATCCATCCCCACCACGGGGATGAATGGGACAAAATACATGCATTCATAAAATCTTTTCTTGGAGTTTAAATAATGGGTAATTGATTGAATACACGCATTTATAATGTAACCAAGAGTTCAATTATTGGTTTTAAACTTGTTACAGGATTGAAAAATGTATACCTATATTATTCTATTTTAGCAAAAATGTGAAATTTGTCCCATTCATCCCCGCTCTCCCCTATCTGAAATAATGAAAAATTTGTAAAATCCTAGGAGAGCCCACACCTTTGGCAACAAACCGAAATAAAGCGCCAAACCAGAACAAGATGGTGCCAAGCGCCATCTAGTGAATTAAAGAAGGGTTACCAAGATGGCGGAATTATCGCCAACTTAGGCAAGGGTGTGGGCTCTGCTGAATCCAACCCAATTTTATTTTTCAGACTTTACCTTAAAGCACAAAAAGTGAAGGATAGTAAAAAAATTGTCTTAAAATTGGCACTAAAAGGAAGAATATTTTAAAGAATTACATGTTTATTTACACAATTCTTTCACACATTTTATTTTTCTTAGAGTCAGAGGCAGTGTAGACTCTTATCGAAGCTGTGCCGGTGTCTCATACTTGCAGATATAGCAATTTTGAAGGGCGAGACCTGGGATTTTCAAAAGTAGGGTTTCCTTTGGGACACCTCTATAATGAGTGTTACGAAAAACTCACCCATCAAACAATAGGCTTGTAAACAAATCAAATAAAATTGCGAAATGGAAATGCTTAATATCCAGACACTGAATTATAGAACCATTTTCAATCTGAAAGAAAATCCAACTGATCAGCTACTTGTACACTAGAAGTGTGCGCCGAGATTAAAATGCGCACTTAACGGATTAAAGGTAAAACAAACAACTGAGCCTATATTAAGTTTATTTGAGAATAAAAATACATTAATTGCATTAAAAAAACATCATTGAGACTATGTAAATGCAACTTACGCGTTAAAATTCAGCGTACAAGATACCGGAGAACATTTTAGTTGTTTTTATTTACATTTGCTTTCGTGAAAAATAGCCTGGAACCTGGAACCCACAGAACGCTAATGTTCTCATTCTTATTATCACAGAAAAGAAGGAAGAGCGCCCTCGACAAGAGTTACCTAAACTAAAAGTAGATTCGAAACCACTGAGACGGTCCTGACCACAGAGAACAGAGCTTACAGAGGTTTCATCGCCATAGACGCTAATGGTAATTTTTTTAAACCAATCGAACAATTTGCGGACATAGCTCCGCCTCCTACCGCCGCGTCCCTCTTGTCCGCGCCGCGTCCCTCCACCGGGGAAGCTGTCTTCAAATCGGTGGTGGAGGGAAAATCTCCTTTCTCTCTGGGGAAAAGAATTTCCATTAATTAATTAAATTTCCATTATTCAGATAATACGTAAAGTTAAAATTTAAAATACGGATGACATGATGTGTTTAGAAATTTAAAAATTCTTCTGCTCAAGGTTCCAACAGTGGGTTCCAAACGATTTTCAGCCAGAGATAGGTAATTACTCTGTGAAAAAAAGTACTTTAGGGAAATGTTCTATCATCTAGGGAAAATGTTCTAATGATCCAGGGAAAAAGGGAAAAAGGAACATTGCTGATGAAATTCAAATGCAACGCCTGACAGAAGCTCCATATCCAATTAGGAATCGCCTTCGGATTTCGCTTCTTCTGATTGGCTGCTAGTGAGAATTAAATTAGTGTTCTCGGATTGACGAAAAGTGCCTTATTAAACCTCTGTAAGCTCTGTTCTCTGTGGTCCTGACCACAGAGTAAAGATTATTCAGAGAGTCCAAAACGCGATTTTATTAAAATAGTTCTACAGTTATCGCATAGTAGTGGCGTTTCGACCCTCCAGCCGTCAATCATTGGTGTGGGCGGGGACTAAAGGAAACGAGTGATTCTCATTGGACTTAGAACTTTGTATGGAGGCTGCATTTGAATTTCTCAATCTCTGCTATTTTTCCCCTGATCAATGAAACTTTTCCCTTATGGTTGCAAACTTTCCCTGACAGTAACTAAACTTTCCCTATTATAACATTGATATCGTTTGTTCTGTCGTTTAATATCTCGTTATAGTGATTGTGGTCGCAGAAATTATCATTAAATGTCTAGTTATTTGTTTAAATTGTATTAAATGTGGACTTGGAGTTTTGAGTTCGATTCCAGAGTAGCTCCCGATCCATCGCCACTTTAAAGAAGATGAGAGATAGTGACGTCACGGGCAGATCAAGTATATACAGGGTGTCCCATAAATAATGGGTCACACTTCTAGGGGGATAGTAGACACCTAGACGAGTCAGAATCACATAGGATTTGGGGGTCCCAGACCAAATCCCAAGGAGTTAAAAATGGAGCGACACCCCCAAAAAATTATTGAAAAATTCAATTTGTACAAGAACTACTATTGGTAAAAATTTAAAAATGGTCTCAAAAATTGTGGTTTAATATGATCTTTAAAATTATTTAAAAAGTTTTCACTTTAAAATTTGTTTTATTATGAAAAAAGCTAAAAAACCACAAAAAAAATGTGAAAACTCTGCCAAAACTTTATTTTGTATTTCGAAATCCTTTCTTTTGATTTAATAATCTGAAAGATCATAGTCGAAAACCCTTAAGTCCAAAGTGTCACGTTAAAACCATCAATATTAAATGCTTGAGAGCCCGTTAAAGCATGGTTTAAGTCCATTCTTTGGGTCCGCAAACTGCCGTTTCTGAAACGGCTATAATAAACCACTTTGCGCACGCAAAAAACGAACTTTAGCAGGATCTCGAGCGTTTAATATTGATTTTTTTACGTGAAACTTTGAACTTAAAGGTTTACTACTATGATCTTTCAGATTATAAAATCAAAAGAAAGGATTTCGAAAAACAAAAAGAAGTTTTGGCAGAATTTTCACATTTTTTGCGTTTTTTTAAATTTTTTTCACAATAAAGCAAATTTTAAAGTGAAAACTTTTGAGATAATTTGAAAGATCAGTGGCGTATATAAGGGGGGGGGTCGAAGGGGCCCTGGCCCCCCCCCGAAACTCTGACTTGCTGTACCAAAACAAGTTAAAACCCTGTTTTTAGGGTCAAATTTTGAAAAATTTCTGGGGGAGGACCCCCCAAACCCCCCTTTAGAGTGCTTGGAATTTTATAATTCAAAACTTTTTTACAATAAGTTCTAAATACTACCTGAGAATGTATGTCTGAAATTCGGAAAGTGTATCAAAACCAAGTTAAAATCCTGTTTTTAGGATCTAATCTCCAAAATTTTTCTGGGGGATGACCCCTATATATCCCCTTCTGTACTTAAAATATTACTTATAACATAACTTTCAAATTCAATTTCAAATTAAATTCATCAAATTTTACCTGAAAATTTATATCCAAAATTCTAACTAGGGGTACCAAAACTAGTTAAAAACCTGATTTTTAGAGTCTAATTTCCAAAAATTTTTAAATTTTTACCACTAGTAGTTCTTCTACAAATTGAATTTTTCAATAATTTTTTTGGGGTGTCGCTCCATTTTTAACTCCCTGGGATTTGATCTGGGACCCCCAAATTCTATGTGATTCTGACTCGTCTAGGTGTCTACTATCCCCCCTAGAAGTGTGACCCATTATTTATGGGACACCCTGTATATAAGCCAGCGAGAGATCTCAGCTGGCCAGAATATTGGGTGAGTCCCTGGAGATCGTGACATCAGAGAGACTTGTAATGTCTAAGAAATAATCCCCAGCGCATGCTCGAAAGAAAGATACACGCAACTGTTTTAATAACCGGGAAAATATATAATTTTTTCCCTCTTTAGCGATTTGAAAGTGGGCGGGGTTAATTGAGAGAGTGTATGCGGCTGTAGCTTGATTGTAGAGAGTCAACAACGTTTACGTCATATTCTCTGGTTAGTTCCACCGTTATCACATAGAAACGCCACCGTCTATGGGAAAACCCATGTTAAAAAAGTTGCCATTAGCGTCTATGGAAATGGACTCTCTGAAGTATCTTTACTCTGTGGTCCTGACCACAGGGTAAAGACACAGACAATAAGAGACAGACCGGTCAATAGGCGGGGCTTATCCAGAGAGCTCAAGTGGCGCCTCTGACAAGCGGTACCGGAGTTAATCGATTAATTTAATATTTTTTAATCGAAATCTTTATACATTATTTTGTTGACGAAACTTGCAATATTCGATTTCGAAAGTAAAGTCAGTTGGCTCGGAGGTGTGTTTTAGGCCTAGCGTCCGTTTTGAGAGAATTTGAACTAGACAATAGTCTTTTCAACTTTATTTTGCGTTACTGTACTCAGTCGGAGCTCAGTTTATTCATATTATTTTAGTTTGTTTCAAAATTTTAACCTTCTCCAGAGCTGGAGGAGTTTGAAAACAATGGGATGCCACTAGAGACTGAAAGACCCAAAAGGGCCTTGGAAGACCCAGAAGAAAACGCAGAAGAAAAGGAGAAGAAACGAAGACAAGACTTTGTACTTGTGAATCTTCAAGACGAGAAGGAACAGATATCTAATGCCTTCAGAAATGGCGCTAAAGAAGTCAAAATAGTATTTCGTGGGAAAACAGAAAACGCAAGTTTCAGTTCGGCCCAGCTGAGACTACTTGGAAAGGAAATTCTGAAAACAGAGGATGAAATCCAGAACACAGGAAAAGGATACTTCAACATCATTGCAAAAAGCGAGACTTTAGCCATTAAGGCATTAGAAGTTCAAACTATATCGGATCAAGAGATTGAAAAGAAAGTGCTGTACAATTCGTGCTCAACACAATACATAGTGCGAAAAGTTGGAAAAGAAATCCAACTAAGTGAAATTGCTGAAGACCTCGTACTTCAGGGCATAGCAGTAAACAAGATAACAAGATTCACAAAAAAAGGAGAGAAAAATATACCAATTCCAACGATATTGATCAGGGAACTTGGTGAAGTCAAAAGAGTTAAAGTAAAGATAGGACACGAAATCTTAAAAGTACGAAAATTCATCCCCAAACCAAAAATCTGTCATAGATGCCTGGAGTTCGGACACTTCCAAGCAAACTGCAAAGCCGAAGAGCCAAGATGCGAAAATTGTGGTGAAAACCACGAAACAAAGGAATGCATCAAAATTGACGATCAACACGAATGTTTCAGATGCGGATCCAAAAAGCATTCAGCTAATGACTTTCACTGTCCAGTGGTAAAAAAAGAATCGGGAAACTTGAACAAAACGAAGACTGGAAATCCCCAAACAAAACAGGTGAACAAACCAACGACAAATAGAAGATCATACTCGGAAGTAGTAAGATCAAAAGAAAGTGAACCAAGAAACCAAGAAGTGATAGAAAATTCGAACGAAGAGTTAATCATCAGCATAAAAGAATTAAAGTCTACGGTAGAAACCTTAGCAAATGTTACAGCGGAGCTAATTTCTAAAATAAGTGAAAAGGCAACAGAACCGAAGAAAGCAAAGGAATGCGATTTAACATCACAATCGGTTAGCCGAGAGGTTAAAAAAGAGGTCAAAAAAGTCATAAGAACGGACATCGAAAAGCCAATTCTCCAAATCAAAGAATCAGTCAAGTTGCTGGCGAAATCACTGGAAACCTACATAAGGATTACTGACCAGTCAACGGACATAAACCAATTTCAACCTGGAAATGAATCAGAAGAGAAGACCGAAGAGACACTAGATTGTGTCTTAACACAAAAATTAAATGATGACCCAGATGCAATGGACCAATCCGATCCGACCGAAGAAAAACAAGAAATATCCAAAGACAAAGGAAGAAGCAGTGAAGAAAGATTAGAAAAATTAAACAAAAGAATAACGGAGGTAGTGAAACTACATAAAAACAAAGAAATAAACCCGAACGGATCAAAGATCGAAGATTCCCCTATCAGTTCAGAAAGCGAATCAGAACAATCAGAAGACGAAAGCGAACCAGTAATAGAAGTTAAAAAACTCGAGTGGGACGTTACAGAAATGAACGAAAGAACTGAACAACTTCTGGCAGAAATAAGAGCACAGTCAGAAACACAGACAATAAGAGACAGACCGGTCAATGGGCGGCCTACGACACGAACGCCCTCAACCCACGGTACCTGCACTAAAACTGTGGTTACAGTTAAGCTTTTAGGTCTGGCAACCATGGAGACGTTTTGCGAAGACGTAATCCATCGACCATATGATCACCAGGATCGCGATCCTTGGCGATCACATAAGCCCATTAAATGGTTTTTAAAATTAAAAAATATCTTTTTTTCAACAATTTTTTTTAAAATTTGCTATTATAATAGAAAATTTAAATTAAATCATTAAGGTTTGTTCATCAACAAAATTTCGTGATCGCATATGATGAAAAACTCGATTGTAAAAATACAAGCTTAAATATAAAGTAATCAAGAATCAGACAAGTAAATAATGAATCTAAATTGTTTTATTAAATCTCATATTTCAATAACTAGTACAAATATTTTTTATAATCCCTTGGCCTTTTAAGACAAACAAGATGTGTAAATGAAGGTGCAATCCTCGTGAATATAAACGAACACATCTTTTGCAAATACGAATCTCAGATTCTAGGCACATTTGAAATGAATTCTTAACAATAAAAATATATAATACTAGTTTACATTTTCATCTGAATTAAATACATACGCCTATAATTAACGCGAATTCTACTGAATTCTATCAGGCTTAAAAATCAAGTTCAAGAATGCAACACAGATTTTCCAATGCATTGCAAAATAGAGAAGAAACGAGATAAAATGTGCCTTAATGCAATAAGACACTGTTAAAAATGATTTATAAATCTTGTAAACAATTTAAAAGAGTACGATTAAACGATTTACTTAAGCTTCATGTTTACTTTCGAAATCGAATATTGCAAGTTTCATCAACAAAAAAATGTATAAGGATTTCGATTAAAAATATTTAATTAATCGATTAATGCCGGTACCGCTTGTCGCAGGCGCCACTTGAGCTCTCTGGATAAGCCCCGCCTATTGACCGATCTGTCTCTTATTGTCTGTGGTCAGAAAGAAGCATGAGGGAACTCAGGGAGAATTTCGGAATTCCCAACCCAGAATGAATGAGTGAAAATCACCCAGAGAGGAAGACCAAAGGAAATTCCGAGAGAATTTATAGAGAGAATATAACAAAGAGAAGAACGAGAGAACTCGTGGACAAAATAGAGTCCGGGGAAATTTCCATAGTTGATTAGGAATCCCTCAAAGAGGACGATCGAAAATTCCAAGAGAATGTAAAAAAGAAAAACAATTTAAAGTCACTCATATTTTAATCATAATCATCTAATCATCTTCATGCTCTCATTTTCTCACCTTACCAAAAAAAAAATTAAAAAAATAAATAAATAAAATAAACAAATATATAAAATTTTTGGCAAGAAGGCACAAGCGGCTCCAAGGGAGCAAGCAGAAGCCTCTAACTACCCAACCAACCAACCAAATCGAAAGTAAACATGAAGTTTGTGTAAATCGTTTAATCGTACTCTTTTCAATTGTTTTCAAGATTTATAAATCATTTTAACAGTGTCTTATTGCATTAAGGCACATTTTATCTCGTTTCTTCTCTATTTTACAATGTATTGGAAAATCTGTGTTGCATTCTTGAACTTGATAGAATTCGGTATAATTCGCGTTAATTATAGGCGTATACACTTAATTCAGATAAAAATGAATACTAGTATTATATATTTTTATTGTCAAGAATTCATTTCGAATGTGCCTGGGATCTGGGATTCGTATTTGCAAAAGATGTGTTCGTTTTTAGATTTACGAGGATTGCAACTTCATTTACTTACACATCATGTTTGTCTTAAAAGGCCAAGGGATTATAACAAATATTTGTAGTTATTGAAATATGAGATTTAATAAAATCATTTAGATTCATTATTTACTTGTGTGATTCTTGATTACTTTATATTTAAGCTTAATAGCTTATACTTTTACAATCGAGTTTTTCATCATATACGAATACGATCATGAAATTTTGTTAGTGAACAAACCTTAAAATGATTTAAGTTGAATTTTCTACCATAATAGCAAATTTTAAAAATTTGTTGGAAGAAAATAAATTTTTTAATTTTAAAAAGCATTTAATGGGCTTATGTGATCGCCAAGGATCGCGATCCTGGTGATCACATGGTCGATGGATTACGTCTTCGCAAAACGTCTACATGGTTGCCAGACCTAAAAGCTTAACTGTAACCACAGTTTTAGTGCAGGTACCGCGGGTTGAATGCGTTCGTGTCGTGGGCCGCCCATTGACCGGTCTGTCTCTTATTGTCTGTGGTAAAGAGCTTACAGAGGGTCCTTAGACGCTAATGGAAACTTTTTTAACATGAGTTTTCGCATAGACAGTGGAGCCCTTATGTGATAACATAGGAACTACACCAGATAACAGGACGAAACGTTGTTCACTCACTACAATCGAGCTACAGCCGCATACAATCTCTCTCTCCGCAACCTGCACTTTTTTATTTAACCCCGCCCACCTCGCCCGCCAGAGAGGGAAAAAGTATTTTCATTCGAAGTGTCTATTTGGAGGCACTGTATATTTGCACGGCTATTTTTCAACTAAACTCTACTATAACTTCCACGGCTAGGCGTACCATTGGTTCCATCACTAAGCGCCGAGACTGCTACGTCATCACGAGACCTACAGCGCATGCGCCACTGGCCGTTTTGGCCGTCCAAATATACACTTCGCTATTTGGACGGCCCAAACGGCCCGTGGCGCATGCGCCGTAGGTGTCGCGGTTAAGTAGCAGACGCGGCGTTTAGTGATGGGTAGCGGTTTGGTCCTGACGAGCTTAGTGCGCATGCGTGTGGACTTGGCTTTTTTTTTTAGAAGTTTTAATAAAACAATAAATCGGGGACAAAACCCACGACCTACCGCATGCTAAGCACGCACTCTACCACTGAACCAGCGGGGATTCATTAATGATAGAAATTATCCGAAGAAGATCTTTTTTTTCTCCCCGAGCATGCGCACTAAGCTCGTCAGGACCAAACCGTTGGGATGTGCGAATATGCTGATGGGCAGCTAATAATGAATGAAAAACACGCCTGGGCCGTGAAAAAAAAGTTGAGTTAGTTGTATAGGCCGTCCAAATAGACAGTGCCATTTTCGTTTCCCAAGTTTTCAAACAGCTTCGTGTATCTTTTGAGCATGCGCCGGGAAAAGAGGAAATTTCTCCAACTTCTGCTTCTGAATTGGAAATCGCCTTTTACTGCGATCGATCTGAATAATTTCTTAGACTATTCTTATCTTTTTTTATTTAACTAAAACAATGAGGTGATTAATTGAGTGATTATGATTAAAGTTTGCATTTTGCAGAACAAAAATATTTATATTTAGCATAGTCTCTATACTTTTTAAATTTTTAAAAGGGAATTAAACTCTATCAAAAATAAACAAATACAGGGCTCGTTCGTAAAAGCTAACTCGTGCGCACGCGTTAAACGAGTTCTCCAATAAGGAAGTTGCATGGGTCAGATTTTCAAAAACAAACAAGTGTTCCGTATGGTTTTTTGTATGGTAAAATGAAATATCTAGTCAGTTTTTCAAAAAAATGTACAGGTAATTAAATATTTTAATTTAAAAGTCGAGAAAAAAACACGTGACTGAAAACGTTTATTGTTTAAACCAGCGTTTCTCAACCTTTTTACTCTCACGGAACCCTTTTGATTATGTCCACGTTCTGGGGAACCCTAGCGCCCATACAACAGTGGCGTATATAGAAATTTATTTCGGAAGGGGCCCAAAATTATTACTCAACACCTCTAATGCATATTTAAAATAGGTTTAACGTAGCTTTTTAATGCATTTTTATGTGAAATTTGCATCCAAGAGAACTTAATATAACAAACATTGTAATTACTAAAGTGCCAAGTTGGAAGGGGGGTTTGGGGGTCCTCCTCCAGAAAATTTTTAGAAATTTTACCCTTAAAACTAGGTTTTAACTCGTTTTTGGTACATTTAGTTCAAATTTCGGATAAGTATATTTAGGTGGGATTTAAATTTTCATGAAAGTTTTAGAAAAAATTGAAAATAATACAATTTCATGTACTAAAGGGGGGTTTGGGGGCCCCCCCAGAAATGTTGTGAAAACTTGACCTTAAATAACAGGGTTTTAACGTGTTTCAGTATGCCTAGTCCGAATTTCGGGGAAGGGCAGGGCCCCCTCGGCCCCCCTTATAAGCGCCACTGCCATGCAACAATATTTTTTCTTGCTATTTTGTCCTCCCTCAGAATTTATTTTGAAAATTTCCCTTTAAACTAGTGTTTTATCTCCTTTCAAACTGTTTCTCCTGTGGAACACACAAGGAGAAAAGCTTCTTGAGACAGCAGAATGTGCAAGGGAAAATCGCTGTATAACAGACGTCAAAATTTTAGATAGAAGTTTGGGAGTTCTCCATAGAAATTTTTCGAAATTTGCCCCCAAAGTAGTTTCCAGTGTATTTTAAGAGACTTTGGGTTACATCTGAAAAGAACAGTTCCTTGTAAAGCACAGAATTTTCAAGGGGAAAATATAATTAGCGCCAAAATTTCAAGGGGGGCAAGGGTCCCTACTCAGAAATTAATTTTGTAATTCCGCTTCAAACTAGTGTTTGTCTTCTTTTCAAACTCTTTGTAGAAACCCAAGGGCTACAGAAGAAAATTTTCAACGGAAAAACACTTGCTCACATTCGGCTGGCTAATGGCTAATTTGTTTAGGGTTATTCTAAAATGTAAACCAGAACAAAAAAAAAGATTTTCGGATCCCTCGCGGAACCCTTGAGGAAGCCTCACGGAACCCCAGGGTTCCGCGGAACCCCGGTTGAGAAACGCTGGTTTAAACTATAAGATGACGTCAACAATAATACCATCAACTCCATTGCTTTACAACAATGTTTAGTATAAGATGACGTCACAACCAAACTCTTGGCGTTTTCGCGCGCTTTTAAAAAGGGGATTTTTGTTAATTTTTTTGGCAATCAAAAAATTTCTCGATTGGCCTCAAATTTTGGGTAGTTGCTTATTTTTGCAAGAAGAATCGATTAAAAAAATAAAAAAAATCATGCAACTTCCTCATTGTGCATTCGTTTACTTAACTGGTTTTTCCCGTGCGGATAACTACCCGTTCCAAAATTCGCTCCCGTTCGAACTAGTTCGAACGAGACCGCACAGAGAAAATTCTTCGTTGGCTTCAGTTATTCATCTGCTGCAGCTGTGCTCAGTTTGGGATTTCTATGTTTGTGTCTTGGCTGTGTGAGCGCGTTTGTTTATAATTAAGTTAAAAGCGTATAATTATAAGTTATTGCACCCTATGGCAATTTTAGATGTACGTAATCAATGGGCTCATTCGGAAAAGCTAACTCGTGCGCATGCGTTACTAGTTCTCCAACTGTGCGTTCCTTTATCGAATTGGTTTTTTTCGGTGCGTTTAACTACTCGTTCCAAAATTATCTATAACCGAAAAAAATTCGCATGAAACCGCACGGAGAAATTTCTTCGTTAGATCCAGTTATTTTACGTCTCCGCTGCTCGACTAGAGGTTGTGTCTTCTATCTCGTCACCTTATAGTAGTTTTTGATACTAATAGTATCAAAAACTACTATCTTCATTCGGCAAACTTCGGGAATCTCTAGATCCCGTTTAGATCGTTGTAGAAAATAATTTCATTGGTTTTGATCTTTTCTTCTCGATCATGTCAGCTCTTCCAAACAAAAAACGAGCTTCTCCACCGATCTGATCGCCAAGGATCGTGATTCCCGAAGGTTGCCGAATGGAGATAGTAGTTTTTGATACTAAGGTGACGACTGTCCATAAAATGGCTGATTATAATCAGCCATTTTAGACAAATTACATTAGAATTTTAGACAAAGGACAGTACAAATTCGCAGATAATTATCTGCGAATTTGTAGCGTCGTATGTAAAATTGTGCAGCTCCCGTAAAATAAAAAAACGTTACAGTGGGTTTTGCGGGCACACCACTTGGGTTAGGAAGACAAAAGAGGGGTCGTTTTTCATTAATTAAAGTATTCTTTGACCAAAAAAATTTTTTGAATCCTTAGGGGGTCGACTTCATATTAAACGAAACACTAACTTTCTTTTTTCCAATGGGGACCCCCAATTATTATTAGTTTTTCTGAAAGGCCATCCCTCCAAACCCTTAAATACCAAGCTTCATCCAGATTGATTAAAAAAAATTAATTTTTCAAAAATAAACTTAAATTTTTTTTTTTAAATCGTGAATTTTTTATGGTAATCGATTCTGGTAGTACTTTTATGAAGGAAACCGAAATTTCAATTGATTTTATCTATTAGTTCTTGATAAAACGAACGAGAAAGAGCATTTGCGGTATGCATTCGGCAACGGTATACGGCCCCTTAAGATATTAATTCGTTTTTATCAAAAGCTATTGGATAAAATCGATTGAAATTTTGGTTTCCTACATAAAATTACTACAAGAATCGATTACCATAAAAAATTCACGATTTAAAAAAAAATTTTAAGTTTATTTTTGAAAAATAAATTTTTTTTAATCAATCTGGATGAATCTGGGTATTTAAGGGTTTGGAGGGATGGCCTTTCAGAAAAACTAATAATAATTGGGGGTCCCCATTGGAAAAAAGAAAGTTAGTGCTTCGTTTAATATGAAGACGACCCCCTAAGGACTCGAAAATTTTTTTTGGTCAAAGAATACTATAATTAATGAAAAACGACCCCTCTTTTGTCTTCCTCACCCAAGTGGTTCGCCCGCAAACCCCACTGTAACGTTTTTTTTTGCGGGAGCTGTACCATAACAAGTTAAAACACTTTTATATAGGGTCAAATTTCAAACTAAAATTTCTGGGAGAGGGCCCCAGACCCCTCATTTATAATTCGATTCGATTATTACGATTCTTTTTGGATTTTACCGGGGCCACCAGCCCTTTTCTTGCTTTCCTCATGGATCATAATATCATTCATCAAAACTTCAAAGGTTCTTCTGTTAATTCTGAAATTACTTTTAAAATCTTTATACGAATATCGAAGAATCACCTCTTCCACATAATTTTTTATTTATACTCTAGGTTCCGTTTCTCGATTATTATGATTTATTAAAAGTTTTGTAATGATTTCTTCTTCGTCTTCTGTAGATTCGTCGAAAAATACAGATTCAGATGCATTTTAACAACTTATCCATGTTCATACTTAACTGAACGCAATTTCAAATTTCGAATAGGATGCGACTCTCATAAATGAATGTTGTGTAATAAAAAGAGAAGTAGCGCAAAAAAGCGCAAGCGCACCGAAAATAGCTCTATAGTCGTTCGTTTAACCACACTTTAACTCGTGAAACTGAGATCACGTGACCCGAATTCTTTTTCGTTCGAACTTAAACTCGTGAGGTTTTACGAACACGCCCACAATTTTTTTCCCAATAGATTGTTTTATGTATTCAAAAACTGAACTGGATTGCAAATAGTAGGGTGAGGTAAAATGGATATATGGTGATTTATAATATAAACACTTCTATTAAGCATAAATAAAACAATAGTATCATCAAAATGAGGATATTTTTCTACAAAAATAAGTAAAATACCACTTACCTACTACACATCTTAATCATCTAATTATTTGTTCAAAAATATTTAGTCAAGTCGAATATCAGAATTCTGATATTCGAACATCCAGATATGATTATGTTGACTTTGAAGGGCCAGAATAAAAAAATTCTACATTACTCAATAATATTAAATGATTTTTAAGGGGATCGAATATAAATCTATTTTGTCCATACATTGGCGGTCACATGCGGTGTGATATTTGGGGTCATATGGAGGATTATATTGAATATCAAAATTCTGCATTCGAATTTTGACGATTTTCGCAATTTCGTTTTTTAAGGCCAAGCATTTAAAATTTTTTACATCACCGTTTAATTTTAAAATCATTTTAGGGGGAAGAATAAAAATCTATTTCAACCCCACATCGACGGCCAAATATTTTATGATGTGTTTGGTCATATTGAGTCATGTCGAATATCAGAATTCTGATATTCGAACATCGAGATAGAATTAAGTTGATTTTTGAGGGACAGAACAAAAAAATTCTACATCACTCAATAATATTAAATGATTTTTAAGGGGATCGAATATAAATCTATTTTGCCCCCACATTAGCGGTCATATGCGGTGTGATATTTGGGGTCATATGGAGGATTATATTGAATATCAAAATCCTGACATTGGAATTTTGACGTGTTTCGCAATTTCGACTTTTAAGAACCCGCATTTAAAATTTTTTACATCACCGTTTAATTTTAAATTCATTTTAAGGGGAAGAATAAAAATCTATTTCAACCCCACATCGGTGGCCAAATATTTTATTATGTGTTTGGTCATATTGAGTCATGTCGAATATCAGAATTCTGATATTCGAACATCGAGATATGATTATTAGGGTGGGTCATTTTCCTATGGCGAAAAAAAAATTTTACAAATTCTATCGGGCACAGCAAGAAAAGGGTGCCAAATGGTCTCAAACCAACATGTGTGAAATATTATTCCATTATAATAACTCTTTTTGCCTCCGGATTGGCCTCAAATAGAACAAAAATATGTATTTTTTCATATTTTTTTTAAAATTATATAAATTATATTTTTTTGTCGATAACTTCTTAAAGCTCACAAATAAGGGTCTTTAAAATCAATTTTTTTCACATTAGTCACCTTTATGCATTATCAATACAAAAACAACTGCCAAAGTGGCAATGTAATATGCTATCATAACTAACAATAGCCGTAGAATAGGAGGCTCTTTATTGCCAACAAACAGTGGATTGTCAGTGGTACCACGGGCGTCGTCGCCGGGGGGGGATGGGGGGACGTGTCCCCCCCAATAATTGGGAACATTGTTTAAAAAACTATGTTTTTAACTTTTCAGGGTGACCAAAAATTTACTGAATGTGTGTTTCTCTGACTTTGAATCATAAAGGATGGTGCCAATATACCAATGACACCTAATTTAAAAGGCGTATACAAGAAGGAGACGGACACCTCATTTTTAGAAACACGATTTCATTTAGAGAAGGTTGAAGCGTGTGAGAGATTGGGAAAACATTATCATAACGAAAATTCTGTTTCTAGCTTAAAAAAATTTAATGAGACCCCTCAAAAAAATCCAGCTACAGCTAGCACTGGTTAAAATACAAAAAATTTAATTTTGAAACTGTAATCTTATAACACTTAAAATGAGTTTAAACCTGTATTTTAAAGGTCAAATTTTTAAAAATTTTTTTGGGGGGGACCCCCAGACCCCCCTTTATAGTGGAAAGGTACAAACGGTTTATAAAAAATTTTAACAGAAGTTAATTGGTTCATTAAAAACCACCTTAAAATTCTTAAACGAGGGCAAAAAATAAAAACGATTATTTGGGGGTAGTTAACCAGTAGTTTGTTAAGACATTGGGGAGGATTCCGAATCCTTGAGGTGTCCCCCCCAATATTCAGGAGCCGCCGACGCCAATGAGTGGTACATATTTTAAATATTGGTAGTTCAGATACATTTTCCTTCACGTTTGGACAGTATAAAGCGGTATTTTTAATTTTTAAAAGTAGAAATAGTTATATTTTTCATAAATATGCCGCTTTTTCAAAATTCAGCTGACAGTTATTTCACTGGCTGGTCTTGGGATCCAAAATATGATTGCAAAAATTTGTTGAAACAATTGTCTAGGGATAGTTCGCTCATTGGGCAATATATCAGTTATGATTCGCCTCAGTCATGATTTACCTATTTTTTTGCTGTAACAATAGACTGAAACCCAGGCCCATGGAATTATATACTTCTTTGGAGGGAGGATTGACTCAAAATGGCTCCTTAGCATTCCCTTATGCGTTCATAAAAGTTAAAATATAGCAAATTTAACTGTTTAAGATAATTACAAGTAAGTTTTGAAAAGTAATGTAGCTTTTTAAAAACTTAGGGGATAATACTGAGCTTTATGCTGAAAACGGGGATCTACCGCTCTTCTTAAGAAAATGTTTCAAAATTTGACTCTTAAAATGTGGTTTTAATTTATTTTTGAACATTAGTGACTCATATGGGATGACTTGGGATGGAATATTCCTAATATGCCAAAAGAATTTCAAGGAAAACAACTTTTAAACCATTATCAAAATGTTTTCCTTGGGGTTGAAATCTTTAACCCAAAAAAAGGTACCCACCTTCTGACATATCCATTTTTATTAAAAATTTAGTGTTTTTAACATCCGACTCAACCGGCAATAAGAGTTTCGCACATTATTATGATTCCAGCAAGAAATTTTTGATTGTCAGTTCTAACCATTGAGATATTTCAAAATATGTTATATTACAACTCAAGTATTTCAACTCTGGTTTCATTTATAATTATTTTAAGTTTTCGATGATGATTTTTATACCATTGTGTTTATTTATATTCATGACGGATTGGTGAAATCAAAGTAAAAGCTTGATTTTTGTTTGTCCATTTTTACATGAAATTTCTATATTAATCGAAACTTTGATGCCAATCAGGAGGCAAAAAGAGTTATTATAATCGAATAATATTTTACACACGTCAGTTTGAGACCATTTGGCACCCTTTTGTCGCTGTGCCCCTGGGAAAATGTGAACAAATTTTTTTTTGACCCACCCTAATGATTATGTTGATTTTTGAGGGAGAGAATAAAAAAATTCTACATTACTCAATAATATTAAATGATTTTTAAAGAGATCGAATATAAATTTATTTTGTCCCCACATTGGCGGTCACATGCGGTGTGATATTTGGGGTCATATGGAAGATTATATTGAATATCAAAATTCTGACATTCGAATTTTGACGATTTTCGCAATTTCGTTATTTAAGGCCCAGCATTTAAAATTTTTTACATCACCGTTTAATTTTAAAATCATTTTAGGGGGAAGAATAAAAATCTATTTCAACCCCACATCGGTAGCCAAATATTTTATTATGTGTTTGGTCATATTGAGTCATGTCGAATATCAGAATTCTGATATTCGAACATTGAGATATGATTATGTTGACTTTGAAGGCCCAGAATAAAAAAATTCTACATCACCCTAAAATATTAAGTTATTTTTAACGGGATCGAATATAATTTTTTTTTTGTCCTCACATAGCGGTCATATGCGGTGTGATATTTGGGGTCATATGGAGGATTATACTGAATATCAAAATCCTGACATTCGAATTTTGACGATTATCGCAATTTCGTTTTTTAAGGCCCAGCATTTAAAATTTTTCACACCACCGTTTTATTTTAAATTCATTTTAGAGGGAAGAATAAAAATCTATTACAACCCCACATTGACGGCCAAATATTTTATGATGTGTTGAGTCATATTGAGTCATGTCGAATATCAGAATTCTGATATTCGAACATAGATAGAATTAAGTTGATTTTTGAGGGACAGAACAAAAAAATTCTACATCACTCAATAATATTAAATGATTTTTAAGGGGATCGAATATAAATCTATTTTGCCCCACATTAGCGGTCATATGCGGTGTGATATTTGGGGTCATATGGGAGATTATATTGAATATCAAAATGATGACATTGGAATTTTGACGTGTTTCGCAATTTCGACTTTTAAGAACCCGCATTTAAAATTTTTTACATCACCGTTTAATTTTAAATTCATTTTAAGGGGAAGAATAAAAATCTATTTCAACCCCACATCGGAGGTCAAATATTTTATTATGTGTTTGGTCATATTCAGTCATGTCGAATATCAGAATTCTGATATTCGAACATAGAGATAGAATTAAGTTGATTTTTGAGGGACAGAACAAAAAAATTCTACTTCACTCAATAATATTAAATGATTTTTAAGGGGATCGAATATAAATCTATTTTGTCCCCACATTAGCGGTCCTATGCGGTGTGATATTTGGGTTCATATGGAGGATTATATTGAATATCAAAATTCTGACATTCGAATTTTGACGTGTTTCGCAATTTCGTTATTTAAGGCCCAGCATTTAAAATTTTTTATATCACCGTTTAATTTTAAAATCATTTTAGGGGGAAGAATAAAAATCTATTACAACCCCACATCGACGGCCAAATATTTTATGATGTGTTGAGTCATATTGAGTCATGTCGAATATCAGAATTCTGATATTCGAACATAGAGATAGAATTAAGTTGATTTTTGAGGGACAGAACAAAAAAATTCTACATCACTCAATAATATTAAATGATTTTTAAGGGGATCGAATATAAATCTATTTTGCCCCCAGATTAGCGGTCATATGCGGTGTGATATTTGGGGTCATATGGAGGATTATATTGAATATCAAAATTCTGACATTCGATATTTGACGATTTTCGCAATTTCGTTTTTTAAGGCCCAGCATTTAAAATTTTTTACATCACCGTTTAATTTTAAAATCATTTTAGGGGGAAGAATAAAAATCTATTTCAACCCCACATCGACGGCCAAATATTTTATGATGTGTTTGGTCATATTGAGTCAGGTCGAATATCAGAATTCTGACATTCGAACATTGAGATATGATTATGTTGACTTTGAAGGCCCAGAATAAAAAAATTCTACATCACCCTAAAATATTAAGTTATTTTTAACGGGATCGAATATAAATTTTTTTGTCCTCACATAGCGGTCATATGCGGTGTGATATTTGGGGTCATATGGAGGATTATACTGAATATCAAAATCCTGACATTCGAATTTTGACGATTTTCGCAATTTCGTTTTTTAAGGCCCAGCATTTAAAATTTTTCACACCACCGTTTTATTTTAAATTCATTTTAGAGGGAAGAATAAAAATCTATTACAACCCCACATCAACGGCCAAATATTTTATGATGTGTTGAGTCATATTGAGTCTTGTCGAATATCAGAATTCTGATATTCGAACATAGAGATAGAATTAAGTTGATTTTTGAGGGACAGAACAAAAAAATTCTACATCACTCAATAATATTAAATTATTTTTAAGGGGATCGAATATAAATCTATTTTGCCCCCACAATAGCGGTCATATGCGGTGTGATATTTGGGGTCATATGGAGGATTATATTGAATATCAAAATCCTGACATTGGAATTTTGACGTGTTTCGCAATTTCGACTTTTAAGAACCCGCATTTAAAATTTTTTACATCACCGTTTAATTTTAAATTCATTTTAAGGGGAAGAATAAAAATCTATTTCAACCCCACATCGGAGGCCAAATATTTTATTATGTGTTTGGTCATATTGAGTCATAACGAATATCAGAATTCTGATATTCGAACATCGAGATATGATTATGTTAATTTTTGAGGGAGAGAATAAAAAAATTCTACATTACCCAATAATATTAAATGATTTTTAAGGAGATCGAATATAAATCTATTTTGTCCCTACATTGGCGGTCACATGCGGTGTGATATTTGGGGTCATATGGAAGATTATATTGAATATCAAAATTCTGACATTCGAATTTTGACGATTTTCGCAATTTCGTTATTTAAGGCCCAGCATTTAAAATTTTTTATATCACCGTTTAATTTTAAATTCATTTTAAGGGGAAGAATAAAAATCTATTACAACCGCACATCGGCGGCCAAATATTTAATGATGTGTTTGGTCATATTGAGTCATGTCGAATATCAGAATTCTGATATTCGAACATAGAGATATGATTATGTTGATTTTTGAGGGACAGAACAAAAAATATTACAGCACTCAATAATATTAAATGATTTTTAAGGGGATCGAATATAAATCTATTTTGCCCCCACCTTTGCAGTCATATGCGGTGTGATATTTGGGGTCATATGGAGGATTATATTGAATATCAAAATCCTGACATTCGAATTTTGACGATTTCCGCAATTTCGTTATTTAAGGCCCAGCATTTAAAATTTTTTATATCACCGTTAAATTTTAAATTCATTTTAAGGGGAAGAATAAAAATCTATTACAACCGCACATCGGCGGCCAAATATTTAATGATGTGTTTGGTCATATTGAGTCATGTCGAATATCAGAATTCTGATATTTGAACATAGAGATATGATTATGTTGATTTTTGAGGGAAAGAACAAAAAATATTACAGCACTCAATAATATTAAATGATTTTTAAGGGGATCGATTATAAATCTATTTTGTCCCCACATTGGCGGTCACATGGGGTGTGATATTTGGGGTCATATGGAGGATAATATTGAATATCAAAATTCTGACATTCGAATTTTGACGATTTCCGCAATTTCGTTATTTAAGGCCCAGCATTTAAAATTTTTTATATCACCGTTTAATTTTAAAATCATTTTAGGGGGAAGAATAAAAATCTATTACAACCCCACATCGACGGTCAAATATTTTATGATGTTTTGAGTCATATTGAGTCATGTCGAATATCAGAATTCTGATATTCGAACATAGAGATAGAATTAAGTTGATTTTTGAGGGACAGAACAAAAAAATTCTACTTCACTCAATAATATAAAATGATTTTTAAGGGGATCGAATATAAATCTATTTTGTCCCCACATTAGCGGTCATATGCGGTGTGATATTTGGGTTCATATGGAGGATTATATTGAATATCAAAATTCTAACATTCGAATTTTGACGATTTTCGCAATTTCGTTATTTGAGGCCCAGCATTTAAAATTTTTTACATCACCGTTTAATTTTAAAATCAATTTAGGGGGAAGAATAAAAATCTATTACAACCCCACATCGACGGCCAAATATTTTATGATGTGTTGAGTCATATTGAGTCATGTCGAATATCAGAATTCTGATATTCGAACATAGAGATAGAATTAAGTTGATTTTTGAGGGACAGAACAAAAAAATTCTACATCACTCAATAATATTAAATGATTTTTAAGGGGATCGAATATAAATCTATTTTGCCCCCACATTAGCGGTCATATGCGGTGTGATATTTGGGGTCATATGGAGGATTATATTGAATATCAAAATTCTGACATTCGATATTTGACGATTTTCGCAATTTCGTTTTTTAAGGCCCAGCATTTAAAATTTTTTACATCACCGTTTAATTTTAAAATCATTTTAGGGGGAAGAATAAAAATCTATTTCAACCCCACATCGACGGCCAAATATTTTATGATGTGTTTGGTCATATTGAGTCAGGTCGAATATCAGAATTCTGATATTCGAACATTGAGATATGATTATGTTGACTTTGAAGGCCCAGAATAAAAAAATTCTACATCACCCTAAAATATTAAGTTATTTTTAACGGGATCGAATATAAATTTTTTTGTCCTCACATAGCGGTCATATGCGGTGTGATATTTGGGGTCATATGGAGGATTATACTGAATATCAAAATCCTGACATTCGAATTTTGACGATTTTCGCAATTTCGTTTTTTAAGGCCCAGCATTTAAAATTTTTCACACCACCGTTTTATTTTAAATTCATTTTAGAGGGAAGAATAAAAATATATTACAACCCCATATCGACGGCCAAATATTTTATGATGTGTTTGGTCATATTGAGTCATGTCGAATATCAGAATTCAGATATTCGAACATCGAGATAAGATTATCTTGATTTTTGAGGGACAGAATAAAAAAATTCTACATTACTCAATAATATTAAATGATTTTTAAGGGGATCGAATATAAATCTATTTTGCCCCCACATTAGCGGTCATATGCGGTGTGATATTTGGGGCATATGGAGGATTATATTGAATATCAAAATCCTGACATTGGAATTTTGACGTGTTTCGCAATTTCGACTTTTAAGAACCCGCATTTAAAATTTTTTACATCACCGTTTAATTTTAAATTCATTTTAAGGGAAAGAATAAAAATATATTTCAACCCCACATCGGAGGCCAAATATTTTATTATGTGTTTGGTCATATTGAATCATGTCGAATATAAGAATTCTGATATTCGAACATCGAGATATGATTATGTTGACTCTGAAGGCCCAGAATAAAAAAATTCTACATCACCCTAAAATATTAAGTTATTTTTAACGGGATCGAATATAAATTTTTTTTGTCCTCACATAGCGGTCATATGCGGTGTGATATTTGGGGTCATATGGAGGATTATACTGAATATCAAAATCCTGACATTCGAATTTTGACGATTTTCGCAATTTCGTTATTTAAGGCCCAGCATTTAAAATTTTTTACATCACCGTTTAATTTTAAAATCATTTTAGGGGGAAGAATAAAAATCTATTACAACCCCACATGGACGTCTAAATATTTTATGATGTGTTGAGTCATGTCGAATATCAGAATTCTGATATTCGAACATAGAGATAGAATTAAGTTGATTTTTGAGGGACAGAACAAAAAAATTCTACATCACTCAATAATATTAAATGATTTTTAAGGGGATCGAATATAAATCTATTTTGTCCCCACATTAGCGGTCATATGCGGTGTGATATTTGGGGTCATATGGAGGATTATATTGAATATCAAAATTCTGACATTCGAATTTTGACGATTTTCGCAATTTCGTTATTTAAGGCCCAGCATTTAAAATTTTTTACATCACCGTTTAATTTTAAAATCATTTTAAGGAGAAGAATAAAAAACTATTACAACCGCACATCGGCGGCCAAATATTTTATGATGTGTTTGGTCATATTGAGTCATGTCGAATATCAGAATTCTGATATTCGAACATAGAGATATGATTATGTTGATTTTTGAGGGACAGAACAAAAAATATTACAGCACTCAATAATATTAAATGATTTTTAAGGGGATCGAATATAAATCTATTTTGCCCCCACCTTTGCAGTCATATGCGGTGTGATATTTGGGGTCATTTGGAGGATTATATTGAATATCAAAATCCTGACATTCGAATTTTGACGTGTTTCGCAATTTCGACTTTTAAAAACCCGCATTTAAATATTTTTACATCACCGTTTAATTTTAAATTCATTTTAAGGGGAAGAATAAAAATCTATTTCAACCCCACATCGGTGGCCAAATATTTTATTATGTGTTTGGTCATATTGAGTCATAACGAATATCAGAATTCTGATATTCGAACATCGAGATATGATTATGTTGATTTTTGAGGGAGAGAATAAAAAAATTCTACATTACCCAATAATATTAAATGATTTTTAAGGGGATCGAATATAAATCTATTTTGCCCCCACATTAGCGGTCATATGCGGTGTGATATTTGGGGTCATATGGAGGATTATATTGAATATCAAAATTCTGACATTCGATATTTGACGATTTTCGCAATTTCGTTTTTTAAGGCCCAGCATTTAAAATTTTTTACATCACCGTTTAATTTTAAAATCATTTTAGGGGGAAGAATAAAAATCTATTTCAACCCCACATCGACGGCCAAATATTTTATGATGTGTTTGGTCATATTGAGTCAGGTCGAATATCAGAATTCTGATATTCGAACATTGAGATATGATTATGTTGACTTTGAAGGCCCAGAATAAAAAAATTCTACATCACCCTAAAATATTAAGTTATTTTTAACGGGATCGAATATAAATTTTTTTGTCCTCACATAGCGGTCATATGCGGTGTGATATTTGGGGTCATATGGAGGATTATACTGAATATCAAAATCCTGACATTCGAATTTTGACGATTTTCGCAATTTCGTTTTTTAAGGCCCAGCATTTAAAATTTTTCACACCACCGTTTTATTTTAAATTCATTTTAGAGGGAAGAATAAAAATCTATTACAACCCCACATCAACGGCCAAATATTTTATGATGTGTTGAGTCATATTGAGTCTTGTCGAATATCAGAATTCTGATATTCGAACATAGAGATAGAATTAAGTTGATTTTTGAGGGACAGAACAAAAAAATTCTACATCACTCAATAATATTAAATTATTTTTAAGGGGATCGAATATAAATCTATTTTGCCCCCACAATAGCGGTCATATGCGGTGTGATATTTGGGGTCATATGGAGGATTATATTGAATATCAAAATCCTGACATTGGAATTTTGACGTGTTTCGCAATTTCGACTTTTAAGAACCCGCATTTAAAATTTTTTACATCACCGTTTAATTTTAAATTCATTTTAAGGGGAAGAATAAAAATCTATTTCAACCCCACATCGGAGGCCAAATATTTTATTATGTGTTTGGTCATATTGAGTCATAACGAATATCAGAATTCTGATATTCGAACATCGAGATATGATTATGTTAATTTTTGAGGGAGAGAATAAAAAAATTCTACATTACCCAATAATATTAAATGATTTTTAAGGAGATCGAATATAAATCTATTTTGTCCCTACATTGGCGGTCACATGCGGTGTGATATTTGGGGTCATATGGAAGATTATATTGAATATCAAAATTCTGACATTCGAATTTTGACGATTTTCGCAATTTCGTTATTTAAGGCCCAGCATTTAAAATTTTTTATATCACCGTTTAATTTTAAATTCATTTTAAGGGGAAGAATAAAAATCTATTACAACCGCACATCGGCGGCCAAATATTTAATGATGTGTTTGGTCATATTGAGTCATGTCGAATATCAGAATTCTGATATTCGAACATAGAGATATGATTATGTTGATTTTTGAGGGACAGAACAAAAAATATTACAGCACTCAATAATATTAAATGATTTTTAAGGGGATCGAATATAAATCTATTTTGCCCCCACCTTTGCAGTCATATGCGGTGTGATATTTGGGGTCATATGGAGGATTATATTGAATATCAAAATCCTGACATTCGAATTTTGACGATTTCCGCAATTTCGTTATTTAAGGCCCAGCATTTAAAATTTTTTATATCACCGTTAAATTTTAAATTCATTTTAAGGGGAAGAATAAAAATCTATTACAACCGCACATCGGCGGCCAAATATTTAATGATGTGTTTGGTCATATTGAGTCATGTCGAATATCAGAATTCTGATATTTGAACATAGAGATATGATTATGTTGATTTTTGAGGGAAAGAACAAAAAATATTACAGCACTCAATAATATTAAATGATTTTTAAGGGGATCGATTATAAATCTATTTTGTCCCCACATTGGCGGTCACATGGGGTGTGATATTTGGGGTCATATGGAGGATAATATTGAATATCAAAATTCTGACATTCGAATTTTGACGATTTCCGCAATTTCGTTATTTAAGGCCCAGCATTTAAAATTTTTTATATCACCGTTTAATTTTAAAATCATTTTAGGGGGAAGAATAAAAATCTATTACAACCCCACATCGACGGTCAAATATTTTATGATGTTTTGAGTCATATTGAGTCATGTCGAATATCAGAATTCTGATATTCGAACATAGAGATAGAATTAAGTTGATTTTTGAGGGACAGAACAAAAAAATTCTACTTCACTCAATAATATAAAATGATTTTTAAGGGGATCGAATATAAATCTATTTTGTCCCCACATTAGCGGTCATATGCGGTGTGATATTTGGGTTCATATGGAGGATTATATTGAATATCAAAATTCTAACATTCGAATTTTGACGATTTTCGCAATTTCGTTATTTGAGGCCCAGCATTTAAAATTTTTTACATCACCGTTTAATTTTAAAATCAATTTAGGGGGAAGAATAAAAATCTATTACAACCCCACATCGACGGCCAAATATTTTATGATGTGTTGAGTCATATTGAGTCATGTCGAATATCAGAATTCTGATATTCGAACATAGAGATAGAATTAAGTTGATTTTTGAGGGACAGAACAAAAAAATTCTACATCACTCAATAATATTAAATGATTTTTAAGGGGATCGAATATAAATCTATTTTGCCCCCACATTAGCGGTCATATGCGGTGTGATATTTGGGGTCATATGGAGGATTATATTGAATATCAAAATTCTGACATTCGATATTTGACGATTTTCGCAATTTCGTTTTTTAAGGCCCAGCATTTAAAATTTTTTACATCACCGTTTAATTTTAAAATCATTTTAGGGGGAAGAATAAAAATCTATTTCAACCCCACATCGACGGCCAAATATTTTATGATGTGTTTGGTCATATTGAGTCAGGTCGAATATCAGAATTCTGATATTCGAACATTGAGATATGATTATGTTGACTTTGAAGGCCCAGAATAAAAAAATTCTACATCACCCTAAAATATTAAGTTATTTTTAACGGGATCGAATATAAATTTTTTTGTCCTCACATAGCGGTCATATGCGGTGTGATATTTGGGGTCATATGGAGGATTATACTGAATATCAAAATCCTGACATTCGAATTTTGACGATTTTCGCAATTTCGTTTTTTAAGGCCCAGCATTTAAAATTTTTCACACCACCGTTTTATTTTAAATTCATTTTAGAGGGAAGAATAAAAATATATTACAACCCCATATCGACGGCCAAATATTTTATGATGTGTTTGGTCATATTGAGTCATGTCGAATATCAGAATTCAGATATTCGAACATCGAGATAAGATTATCTTGATTTTTGAGGGACAGAATAAAAAAATTCTACATTACTCAATAATATTAAATGATTTTTAAGGGGATCGAATATAAATCTATTTTGCCCCCACATTAGCGGTCATATGCGGTGTGATATTTGGGGCATATGGAGGATTATATTGAATATCAAAATCCTGACATTGGAATTTTGACGTGTTTCGCAATTTCGACTTTTAAGAACCCGCATTTAAAATTTTTTACATCACCGTTTAATTTTAAATTCATTTTAAGGGAAAGAATAAAAATATATTTCAACCCCACATCGGAGGCCAAATATTTTATTATGTGTTTGGTCATATTGAATCATGTCGAATATAAGAATTCTGATATTCGAACATCGAGATATGATTATGTTGACTCTGAAGGCCCAGAATAAAAAAATTCTACATCACCCTAAAATATTAAGTTATTTTTAACGGGATCGAATATAAATTTTTTTTGTCCTCACATAGCGGTCATATGCGGTGTGATATTTGGGGTCATATGGAGGATTATACTGAATATCAAAATCCTGACATTCGAATTTTGACGATTTTCGCAATTTCGTTATTTAAGGCCCAGCATTTAAAATTTTTTACATCACCGTTTAATTTTAAAATCATTTTAGGGGGAAGAATAAAAATCTATTACAACCCCACATGGACGTCTAAATATTTTATGATGTGTTGAGTCATGTCGAATATCAGAATTCTGATATTCGAACATAGAGATAGAATTAAGTTGATTTTTGAGGGACAGAACAAAAAAATTCTACATCACTCAATAATATTAAATGATTTTTAAGGGGATCGAATATAAATCTATTTTGTCCCCACATTAGCGGTCATATGCGGTGTGATATTTGGGGTCATATGGAGGATTATATTGAATATCAAAATTCTGACATTCGAATTTTGACGATTTTCGCAATTTCGTTATTTAAGGCCCAGCATTTAAAATTTTTTACATCACCGTTTAATTTTAAAATCATTTTAAGGAGAAGAATAAAAAACTATTACAACCGCACATCGGCGGCCAAATATTTTATGATGTGTTTGGTCATATTGAGTCATGTCGAATATCAGAATTCTGATATTCGAACATAGAGATATGATTATGTTGATTTTTGAGGGACAGAACAAAAAATATTACAGCACTCAATAATATTAAATGATTTTTAAGGGGATCGAATATAAATCTATTTTGCCCCCACCTTTGCAGTCATATGCGGTGTGATATTTGGGGTCATTTGGAGGATTATATTGAATATCAAAATCCTGACATTCGAATTTTGACGTGTTTCGCAATTTCGACTTTTAAAAACCCGCATTTAAATATTTTTACATCACCGTTTAATTTTAAATTCATTTTAAGGGGAAGAATAAAAATCTATTTCAACCCCACATCGGTGGCCAAATATTTTATTATGTGTTTGGTCATATTGAGTCATAACGAATATCAGAATTCTGATATTCGAACATCGAGATATGATTATGTTGATTTTTGAGGGAGAGAATAAAAAAATTCTACATTACCCAATAATATTAAATGATTTTTAAGGGGATCGAATATAAATCTATTTTGCCCCCACATTAGCGGTCATATGCGGTGTGATATTTGGGGTCATATGGAGGATTATATTGAATATCAAAATTCTGACATTCGATATTTGACGATTTTCGCAATTTCGTTTTTTAAGGCCCAGCATTTAAAATTTTTTACATCACCGTTTAATTTTAAAATCATTTTAGGGGGAAGAATAAAAATCTATTTCAACCCCACATCGACGGCCAAATATTTTATGATGTGTTTGGTCATATTGAGTCAGGTCGAATATCAGAATTCTGATATTCGAACATTGAGATATGATTATGTTGACTTTGAAGGCCCAGAATAAAAAAATTCTACATCACCCTAAAATATTAAGTTATTTTTAACGGGATCGAATATAAATTTTTTTGTCCTCACATAGCGGTCATATGCGGTGTGATATTTGGGGTCATATGGAGGATTATACTGAATATCAAAATCCTGACATTCGAATTTTGACGATTTTCGCAATTTCGTTTTTTAAGGCCCAGCATTTAAAATTTTTCACACCACCGTTTTATTTTAAATTCATTTTAGAGGGAAGAATAAAAATATATTACAACCCCATATCGACGGCCAAATATTTTATGATGTGTTTGGTCATATTGAGTCATGTCGAATATCAGAATTCAGATATTCGAACATCGAGATAAGATTATCTTGATTTTTGAGGGACAGAATAAAAAAATTCTACATTACTCAATAATATTAAATGATTTTTAAGGGGATCGAATATAAATCTATTTTGCCCCCACATTAGCGGTCATATGCGGTGTGATATTTGGGGCATATGGAGGATTATATTGAATATCAAAATCCTGACATTGGAATTTTGACGTGTTTCGCAATTTCGACTTTTAAGAACCCGCATTTAAAATTTTTTACATCACCGTTTAATTTTAAATTCATTTTAAGGGAAAGAATAAAAATATATTTCAACCCCACATCGGAGGCCAAATATTTTATTATGTGTTTGGTCATATTGAATCATGTCGAATATAAGAATTCTGATATTCGAACATCGAGATATGATTATGTTGACTCTGAAGGCCCAGAATAAAAAAATTCTACATCACCCTAAAATATTAAGTTATTTTTAACGGGATCGAATATAAATTTTTTTTGTCCTCACATAGCGGTCATATGCGGTGTGATATTTGGGGTCATATGGAGGATTATACTGAATATCAAAATCCTGACATTCGAATTTTGACGATTTTCGCAATTTCGTTATTTAAGGCCCAGCATTTAAAATTTTTTACATCACCGTTTAATTTTAAAATCATTTTAGGGGGAAGAATAAAAATCTATTACAACCCCACATGGACGTCTAAATATTTTATGATGTGTTGAGTCATGTCGAATATCAGAATTCTGATATTCGAACATAGAGATAGAATTAAGTTGATTTTTGAGGGACAGAACAAAAAAATTCTACATCACTCAATAATATTAAATGATTTTTAAGGGGATCGAATATAAATCTATTTTGTCCCCACATTAGCGGTCATATGCGGTGTGATATTTGGGGTCATATGGAGGATTATATTGAATATCAAAATTCTGACATTCGAATTTTGACGATTTTCGCAATTTCGTTATTTAAGGCCCAGCATTTAAAATTTTTTACATCACCGTTTAATTTTAAAATCATTTTAAGGAGAAGAATAAAAAACTATTACAACCGCACATCGGCGGCCAAATATTTTATGATGTGTTTGGTCATATTGAGTCATGTCGAATATCAGAATTCTGATATTCGAACATAGAGATATGATTATGTTGATTTTTGAGGGACAGAACAAAAAATATTACAGCACTCAATAATATTAAATGATTTTTAAGGGGATCGAATATAAATCTATTTTGCCCCCACCTTTGCAGTCATATGCGGTGTGATATTTGGGGTCATTTGGAGGATTATATTGAATATCAAAATCCTGACATTCGAATTTTGACGTGTTTCGCAATTTCGACTTTTAAAAACCCGCATTTAAATATTTTTACATCACCGTTTAATTTTAAATTCATTTTAAGGGGAAGAATAAAAATCTATTTCAACCCCACATCGGTGGCCAAATATTTTATTATGTGTTTGGTCATATTGAGTCATAACGAATATCAGAATTCTGATATTCGAACATCGAGATATGATTATGTTGATTTTTGAGGGAGAGAATAAAAAAATTCTACATTACCCAATAATATTAAATGATTTTTAAGGAGATCGAATATAAATCTATTTTGTCCCCACATTGGCGGTCACATGCGGTGTGATATTTGGGGTCATATGGAAGATTATATTGAATATCAAAATTCTGACATTCGAATTTTGACGATTTTCGCAATTTCGTTATTTAAGGCCCAGCATTTAAAATTTTTTACATCACCATTTAATTTTAAAATCATTTTAGGGGGAAGAATAAAAATCTATTCAACCCCACATCGGTGGCCAAATATTTTATTATGTGTTTGGTCATATTGAATCATGTCGAATATCAGAATTCTGATATTCGAACATCGAGATATGATTATGTTGACTTTGAAGGCCCAGAATAAAAAAATTCTACATCACCCTAAAATATTAAGTTATTTTTAACGGGATCGAATATAAATTTTTTTTGTCCTCACATAGCGGTCATATGCGGTGTGATATTTGGGGTCTTATGGAGGATTATACTGAATATCAAAATCCTGACATTCGAATTTTGACGATTTTCGCAATTTCGTTATTAAAGGCCCAGCATTTAAAATTTTTTACATCACCGTTTAATTTTAAAATCATTTTAGGGGGAAGAATAAAAATCTATTACAACCCCACATGGACGTCTAAATATTTTATGATGTGTTGAGTCATGTCGAATATCAGAATTCTGATATTCGAACATAGAGATAGAATTAAGTTGATTTTTGAGGGACAGAACAAAAAAATTCTACATCACTCAATAATATTAAATGATTTTTAAGGGGAAGAATAAAAATCTATTTCAACCCCACATCGGTGGCCAAATATTTTATTATGTGTTTGGTCATATTGAGTCATAACGAATATCAGAATTCTGATATTCGAACATCGAGATATGATTATGTTGATTTTTGAGGGAGAGAATAAAAAAATTCTACATTACCCAATAATATTAAATGATTTTTAAGGAGATCGAATATAAATCTATTTTGTCCCCACATTGGCGGTCACATGCGGTGTGATATTTGGGGTTATATGGAAGATTATATTGAATATCAAAATTCTGACATTCGAATTTTGACGATTTTCGCAATTTCGTTATTTAAGGCCCAGCATTTAAAATTTTTTACATCACCATTTAATTTTAAAATCATTTTAGGGGGAAGAATAAAAATCTATTCAACCCCACATCGGTGGCCAAATATTTTATGATGTGTTTGGTCATATTGAGTCATGTCGAATATCAGAATTCTGATATTCGAACATTGAGATATGATTATGTTGACTTTGAAGGCCCACAATAAAAAAATTCTACATCACCCTAAAATATTAAGTTATTTTTAACGGGATCGAATATAAATCTATTTTGTCCCCACATTAGCGGTCATATGCGGTGTGATATTTGGGTTCATATGGAGGATTATATTGAATATCAAAATTCTGACATTCGAATTTTGACGATTTTCGCAATTTCGTTATTTGAGGCCCAGCATTTAAAATTTTTTACATCACCGTTTAATTTTAAAATCATTTTAGGGGGAAGAATAAACATCTATTACAACCCCACATCGACGGCCAAATATTTTATGATGTGTTGAGTCATATTGAGTCATGTCGAATATCAGAATTCTGATATTCGAACATAGAGATAGAATTAAGTTGATTTTTGAGGGACAGAACAAAAAAATTCTACATCACTCAATAATATTAAATGATTTTTAAGGGGATCGAATATAAATCTATTTTGCCCCCACATTAGCGGTCATATGCGGTGTGATATTTGGGGTCATATGGAGGATTATATTGAATATCAAAATCCTGACATTCGAATTTTGACGATTTTCGCAATTTCGTTTTTTAAGGCCCAGCATTTAAAATTTTTCACACCACCGTTTTATTTTAAATTCATTTTAGAGGGAAGAATAAAAATCTATTACAACCCCATATCGACGGCCAAATATTTTATGATGTGTTTGGTCATATTGAGTCATGTCGAATATCAGAATTCAGATATTCGAACATCGAGATAAGATTATCTTGATTTTTGAGGGACAGAATAAAAAAATTCTACATTACTCAATAATATTATATGATTTTTAAGGGGATCGAATATAAATCTATTTTGTCCCCACATTGGCGGTCACATGCGGTGTGATATTTGGGATCATATGGAGGATTATATTGAATATCAAAATCCTGACATTCGAATTTTGACGTGTTTTGCAATTTCGACTTTTAAGAACCCGCATTTAAAATTTTTTACATCACCGTTTAATTTTAAATTCATTTTAAGGGGAAGAATAAAAATCTATTTCAACCCCACATCGGTGGCCAAATATTTAATTATGTGTTTGGTCATATTGAGTCATGTCGAATATCAGAATTCTGATATTCGAACATCGAGATATGATTATGTTGATTTTTGAGGGACAGAACAAAAAAATTCTACATCACTCAATAATATTAAATGATTTTTAAGGGGATCGAATATAAATCTATTTTGTCCCCACATTAGCGGTCATATGCGGTGTGATATTTGGGTTCATATGGAGGATTATATTGAATATCAAAATAATGACATTGGAATTTTGACGTGTTTCGCAATTTCGACTTTTAAGAACCCGCATTTAAAATTTTTTACATCACCGTTTAATTTTAAATTCATTTTAAGGGGAAGAATAAAAATCTATTTCAACCCCACATCGGAGGCCAAATATTTTATTATGTGTTTGGTCATATTGAGTCATAACGAATATCAGAATTCTGATATTCGAACATCGAGATATGATTATGTTGATTTTTGAGGGAGAGAATAAAAAAATTCTACATTACCCAATAATATTAAATGATTTTTAAGGAGATCGAATATAAATCTATTTTGTCCCCACATTGGCGGTCACATGCGGTGTGATATTTGGGGTCATATGGAAGATTATATTGAATATCAAAATTCTGACATTCGAATTTTGACGATTTTCGCAATTTCGTTATTTAAGGCCCAGCATTTAAAATTTTTTACATCACCGTTTAATTTTAAAATCATTTTAGGGGGAAGAATAAAAATCTATTTCAACCCCACATCGACGGCCAAATATTTTATGATGTGTTTGGTCATATTGAGTCATGTCGAATATCAGAATTCTGATATTCGAACATTGAGATATGATTATGTTGACTTTGAAGGCCCAGAATAAAAAAATTCTACATCACCCTAAAATATTAAGTTATTTTTAACGGGATCGAATATAAATTTTTTTGTCCTCACATAGCGGTCATAGGCGGTGTGATATTTGGGGTCATATGGAGGATTATACTGAATATCAAAATCCTGACATTCGAATTTTGACGATTTTCGCAATTTCGTTTTTTAAGGCCCAGCATTTAAAATTTTTCACACCACCGTTTTATTTTAAATTCATTTTAGAGGGAAGAATAAAAATCTATTACAACCCCATATCGACGGCCAAATATTTTATGATGTGTTTGGTCATATTGAGTCATGTCGAATATCAGAATTCAGATATTCGAACATCGAGATAAGATTATCTTGATTTTTGAGGGACAGAATAAAAAAATTCTACATTACTCAATAATATTAAATGATTTTTAAGGGGATCGAATATAAATCTATTTTGTCCCCACATTGGCGGTCACATGCGGTGTGATATTTGGGGTCATATGGAGGATTATATTGAATATCAAAATTCTGACATTCGAATTTTGACGATTTCCGCAATTTCGTTATTTAAGGCCCAGCATTTAAAATTTTTTATATCACCGTGTAATTTTAAAATCATTTTAGGGGGAAGAATAAAAATCTATTACAACCCCACATCGACGGCCAAATATTTTATGATGTGTTGAGTCATATTGAGTCATGTCGAATATCAGAATTCTGATATTCGAACATCGAGATATGATTATGTTGATTTTTAAGGGAGAGAATAAAAAAATTCTACATTACCCAATAATATTAAATGATTTTTAAGGAGATCGAATATAAATCTATTTTGTCCCCACATTGGCGGTCACATGCGGTGTGATATTTGGGGTCATATGGAAGATTATATTGAATATGAAAATTCTGACATTCGAATTTTGACGATTTTCGCAATTTCGTTATTTAAGGCCCAGCATTTAAAATTTTTTACATCACCATTTAATTTTAAAATCATTTTAGGGGGAAGAATAAAAATCTATTCAACCCCACATCGGTGGCCAAATATTTTATTATGTGTTTGGTCATATTGAATCATGTCGAATATCAGAATTCTGATATTCGAACATCGAGATATGATTATGTTGACTTTTAAGGCCCAGAATAAAAAAATTCTACATCACCCTAAAATATTAAGTTATTTTTAACGGGATCGAATATAATTTTTTTTGTCCTCACATAGCGGTCATATGCGGTGTGATATTTGGGGTCATATGGAGGATTATACTGAATATCAAAATCCTGACATTCGAATTTTGACGATTTTCGCAATTTCGTTATTTAAGGCCCAGCATTTAAAATTTTTTACATCACCGTTTAATTTTAAAATCATTTTAAGGAGAAGAATAAAAAACTATTACAACCGCACATCGGCGGCCAAATATTTTATGATGTGTTTGGTCATATTGAGTCATGTCGAATATCAGAATTCTGATATTCGAACATAGAGATATGATTATGTTGATTTTTGAGGGACAGAACAAAAAATATTACAGCACTCAATAATATTAAATGATTTTTAAGGGGATCGAATATAAATCTATTTTGCCCCCACCTTTGCAGTCATATGCGGTGTGATATTTGGGGTCATTTGGATGATTATATTGAATATCAAAATCCTGACATTCGAATTTTGACGTGTTTCGCAATTTCGACTTTTAAGAACCCGCATTTAAAATTTTTTACATCACCGTTAAATTTTAAATTCATTTTAAGGGGAAGAATAAAAATCTATTTCAACCCCACATCGGTGGCCAAATATTTTATTATGTGTTTGGTCATATTGAGTCATGTCGAATATCAGAATTCTGATATTCGAACATTGAGATATGATTATGTTGACTTTGAAGGCCCAGAATAAAAAAAATTCTACATCACCCTAAAATATTAAGTTATTTTTAACGGGATCGAATATAAATTTTTTTGTCCTCACATAGCGGTCATATGCGGTGTGATATTTGGGGTCATATGGAGGATTATACTGAATATCAAAATCCTGACATTCGAATTTTGACGATTTTCGCAATTTCGTTTTTTAAGGCCCAGCATTTAAAATTTTTCACACCACCGTTTTATTTTAAATTCATTTTAGAGGGAAGAATAAAAATCTATTACAACCCCATATCGACGGCCAAATATTTTATGATGTGTTTGGTCATATTGAGTCATGTCGAATATCAGAATTCAGATATTCGAACATCGAGATAAGATTATCTTGATTTTTGAGGGACAGAATAAAAAAATTCTACATTACTCAATAATATTAAATGATTTTTAAGGGGATCGAATATAAATCTATTTTGTCCCCACATTGGCGGTCACATGCGGTGTGATATTTGGGGTCATATGGAGGATTATATTGAATATCAAAATTCTGACATTCGAATTTTGACGATTTCCGCAATTTCGTTATTTAAGGCCCAGCATTTAAAATTTTTTATATCACCGTGTAATTTTAAAATCATTTTAGGGGGAAGAATAAAAATCTATTACAACCCCACATCGACGGCCAAATATTTTATGATGTGTTGAGTCATATTGAGTCATGTCGAATATCAGAATTCTGATATTCGAACATCGAGATATGATTATGTTGATTTTTAAGGGAGAGAATAAAAAAATTCTACATTACCCAATAATATTAAATGATTTTTAAGGAGATCGAATATAAATCTATTTTGTCCCCACATTGGCGGTCACATGCGGTGTGATATTTGGGGTCATATGGAAGATTATATTGAATATGAAAATTCTGACATTCGAATTTTGACGATTTTCGCAATTTCGTTATTTAAGGCCCAGCATTTAAAATTTTTTACATCACCATTTAATTTTAAAATCATTTTAGGGGGAAGAATAAAAATCTATTCAACCCCACATCGGTGGCCAAATATTTTATTATGTGTTTGGTCATATTGAATCATGTCGAATATCAGAATTCTGATATTCGAACATCGAGATATGATTATGTTGACTTTTAAGGCCCAGAATAAAAAAATTCTACATCACCCTAAAATATTAAGTTATTTTTAACGGGATCGAATATAATTTTTTTTGTCCTCACATAGCGGTCATATGCGGTGTGATATTTGGGGTCATATGGAGGATTATACTGAATATCAAAATCCTGACATTCGAATTTTGACGATTTTCGCAATTTCGTTATTTAAGGCCCAGCATTTAAAATTTTTTACATCACCGTTTAATTTTAAAATCATTTTAAGGAGAAGAATAAAAAACTATTACAACCGCACATCGGCGGCCAAATATTTTATGATGTGTTTGGTCATATTGAGTCATGTCGAATATCAGAATTCTGATATTCGAACATAGAGATATGATTATGTTGATTTTTGAGGGACAGAACAAAAAATATTACAGCACTCAATAATATTAAATGATTTTTAAGGGGATCGAATATAAATCTATTTTGCCCCCACATTAGCGGTCATATGCGGTGTGATATTTGGGGCATATGGAGGATTATATTGAATATCAAAATCCTGACATTGGAATTTTGACGTGTTTCGCAATTTCGACTTTTAAGAACCCGCATTTAAAATTTTTTACATCACCGTTTAATTTTAAATTCATTTTAAGGGAAAGAATAAAAATATATTTCAACCCCACATCGGAGGCCAAATATTTTATTATGTGTTTGGTCATATTGAATCATGTCGAATATAAGAATTCTGATATTCGAACATCGAGATATGATTATGTTGACTCTGAAGGCCCAGAATAAAAAAATTCTACATCACCCTAAAATATTAAGTTATTTTTAACGGGATCGAATATAAATTTTTTTTGTCCTCACATAGCGGTCATATGCGGTGTGATATTTGGGGTCATATGGAGGATTATACTGAATATCAAAATCCTGACATTCGAATTTTGACGATTTTCGCAATTTCGTTATTTAAGGCCCAGCATTTAAAATTTTTTACATCACCGTTTAATTTTAAAATCATTTTAGGGGGAAGAATAAAAATCTATTACAACCCCACATGGACGTCTAAATATTTTATGATGTGTTGAGTCATGTCGAATATCAGAATTCTGATATTCGAACATAGAGATAGAATTAAGTTGATTTTTGAGGGACAGAACAAAAAAATTCTACATCACTCAATAATATTAAATGATTTTTAAGGGGATCGAATATAAATCTATTTTGTCCCCACATTAGCGGTCATATGCGGTGTGATATTTGGGGTCATATGGAGGATTATATTGAATATCAAAATTCTGACATTCGAATTTTGACGATTTTCGCAATTTCGTTATTTAAGGCCCAGCATTTAAAATTTTTTACATCACCGTTTAATTTTAAAATCATTTTAAGGAGAAGAATAAAAAACTATTACAACCGCACATCGGCGGCCAAATATTTTATGATGTGTTTGGTCATATTGAGTCATGTCGAATATCAGAATTCTGATATTCGAACATAGAGATATGATTATGTTGATTTTTGAGGGACAGAACAAAAAATATTACAGCACTCAATAATATTAAATGATTTTTAAGGGGATCGAATATAAATCTATTTTGCCCCCACCTTTGCAGTCATATGCGGTGTGATATTTGGGGTCATTTGGAGGATTATATTGAATATCAAAATCCTGACATTCGAATTTTGACGTGTTTCGCAATTTCGACTTTTAAAAACCCGCATTTAAATATTTTTACATCACCGTTTAATTTTAAATTCATTTTAAGGGGAAGAATAAAAATCTATTTCAACCCCACATCGGTGGCCAAATATTTTATTATGTGTTTGGTCATATTGAGTCATAACGAATATCAGAATTCTGATATTCGAACATCGAGATATGATTATGTTGATTTTTGAGGGAGAGAATAAAAAAATTCTACATTACCCAATAATATTAAATGATTTTTAAGGAGATCGAATATAAATCTATTTTGTCCCCACATTGGCGGTCACATGCGGTGTGATATTTGGGGTCATATGGAAGATTATATTGAATATCAAAATTCTGACATTCGAATTTTGACGATTTTCGCAATTTCGTTATTTAAGGCCCAGCATTTAAAATTTTTTACATCACCATTTAATTTTAAAATCATTTTAGGGGGAAGAATAAAAATCTATTCAACCCCACATCGGTGGCCAAATATTTTATTATGTGTTTGGTCATATTGAATCATGTCGAATATCAGAATTCTGATATTCGAACATCGAGATATGATTATGTTGACTTTGAAGGCCCAGAATAAAAAAATTCTACATCACCCTAAAATATTAAGTTATTTTTAACGGGATCGAATATAAATTTTTTTTGTCCTCACATAGCGGTCATATGCGGTGTGATATTTGGGGTCTTATGGAGGATTATACTGAATATCAAAATCCTGACATTCGAATTTTGACGATTTTCGCAATTTCGTTATTAAAGGCCCAGCATTTAAAATTTTTTACATCACCGTTTAATTTTAAAATCATTTTAGGGGGAAGAATAAAAATCTATTACAACCCCACATGGACGTCTAAATATTTTATGATGTGTTGAGTCATGTCGAATATCAGAATTCTGATATTCGAACATAGAGATAGAATTAAGTTGATTTTTGAGGGACAGAACAAAAAAATTCTACATCACTCAATAATATTAAATGATTTTTAAGGGGAAGAATAAAAATCTATTTCAACCCCACATCGGTGGCCAAATATTTTATTATGTGTTTGGTCATATTGAGTCATAACGAATATCAGAATTCTGATATTCGAACATCGAGATATGATTATGTTGATTTTTGAGGGAGAGAATAAAAAAATTCTACATTACCCAATAATATTAAATGATTTTTAAGGAGATCGAATATAAATCTATTTTGTCCCCACATTGGCGGTCACATGCGGTGTGATATTTGGGGTTATATGGAAGATTATATTGAATATCAAAATTCTGACATTCGAATTTTGACGATTTTCGCAATTTCGTTATTTAAGGCCCAGCATTTAAAATTTTTTACATCACCATTTAATTTTAAAATCATTTTAGGGGGAAGAATAAAAATCTATTCAACCCCACATCGGTGGCCAAATATTTTATGATGTGTTTGGTCATATTGAGTCATGTCGAATATCAGAATTCTGATATTCGAACATTGAGATATGATTATGTTGACTTTGAAGGCCCACAATAAAAAAATTCTACATCACCCTAAAATATTAAGTTATTTTTAACGGGATCGAATATAAATCTATTTTGTCCCCACATTAGCGGTCATATGCGGTGTGATATTTGGGTTCATATGGAGGATTATATTGAATATCAAAATTCTGACATTCGAATTTTGACGATTTTCGCAATTTCGTTATTTGAGGCCCAGCATTTAAAATTTTTTACATCACCGTTTAATTTTAAAATCATTTTAGGGGGAAGAATAAACATCTATTACAACCCCACATCGACGGCCAAATATTTTATGATGTGTTGAGTCATATTGAGTCATGTCGAATATCAGAATTCTGATATTCGAACATAGAGATAGAATTAAGTTGATTTTTGAGGGACAGAACAAAAAAATTCTACATCACTCAATAATATTAAATGATTTTTAAGGGGATCGAATATAAATCTATTTTGCCCCCACATTAGCGGTCATATGCGGTGTGATATTTGGGGTCATATGGAGGATTATATTGAATATCAAAATCCTGACATTCGAATTTTGACGATTTTCGCAATTTCGTTTTTTAAGGCCCAGCATTTAAAATTTTTCACACCACCGTTTTATTTTAAATTCATTTTAGAGGGAAGAATAAAAATCTATTACAACCCCATATCGACGGCCAAATATTTTATGATGTGTTTGGTCATATTGAGTCATGTCGAATATCAGAATTCAGATATTCGAACATCGAGATAAGATTATCTTGATTTTTGAGGGACAGAATAAAAAAATTCTACATTACTCAATAATATTATATGATTTTTAAGGGGATCGAATATAAATCTATTTTGTCCCCACATTGGCGGTCACATGCGGTGTGATATTTGGGATCATATGGAGGATTATATTGAATATCAAAATCCTGACATTCGAATTTTGACGTGTTTTGCAATTTCGACTTTTAAGAACCCGCATTTAAAATTTTTTACATCACCGTTTAATTTTAAATTCATTTTAAGGGGAAGAATAAAAATCTATTTCAACCCCACATCGGTGGCCAAATATTTAATTATGTGTTTGGTCATATTGAGTCATGTCGAATATCAGAATTCTGATATTCGAACATCGAGATATGATTATGTTGATTTTTGAGGGACAGAACAAAAAAATTCTACATCACTCAATAATATTAAATGATTTTTAAGGGGATCGAATATAAATCTATTTTGTCCCCACATTAGCGGTCATATGCGGTGTGATATTTGGGTTCATATGGAGGATTATATTGAATATCAAAATAATGACATTGGAATTTTGACGTGTTTCGCAATTTCGACTTTTAAGAACCCGCATTTAAAATTTTTTACATCACCGTTTAATTTTAAATTCATTTTAAGGGGAAGAATAAAAATCTATTTCAACCCCACATCGGAGGCCAAATATTTTATTATGTGTTTGGTCATATTGAGTCATAACGAATATCAGAATTCTGATATTCGAACATCGAGATATGATTATGTTGATTTTTGAGGGAGAGAATAAAAAAATTCTACATTACCCAATAATATTAAATGATTTTTAAGGAGATCGAATATAAATCTATTTTGTCCCCACATTGGCGGTCACATGCGGTGTGATATTTGGGGTCATATGGAAGATTATATTGAATATCAAAATTCTGACATTCGAATTTTGACGATTTTCGCAATTTCGTTATTTAAGGCCCAGCATTTAAAATTTTTTACATCACCGTTTAATTTTAAAATCATTTTAGGGGGAAGAATAAAAATCTATTACAACCCCACATCGACGGCCAAATATTTTATGATGTGTTGAGTCATATTGAGTCATGTCGAATATCAGAATTCTGATATTCGAACATCGAGATATGATTATGTTGATTTTTAAGGGAGAGAATAAAAAAATTCTACATTACCCAATAATATTAAATGATTTTTAAGGAGATCGAATATAAATCTATTTTGTCCCCACATTGGCGGTCACATGCGGTGTGATATTTGGGGTCATATGGAAGATTATATTGAATATGAAAATTCTGACATTCGAATTTTGACGATTTTCGCAATTTCGTTATTTAAGGCCCAGCATTTAAAATTTTTTACATCACCATTTAATTTTAAAATCATTTTAGGGGGAAGAATAAAAATCTATTCAACCCCACATCGGTGGCCAAATATTTTATTATGTGTTTGGTCATATTGAATCATGTCGAATATCAGAATTCTGATATTCGAACATCGAGATATGATTATGTTGACTTTTAAGGCCCAGAATAAAAAAATTCTACATCACCCTAAAATATTAAGTTATTTTTAACGGGATCGAATATAATTTTTTTTGTCCTCACATAGCGGTCATATGCGGTGTGATATTTGGGGTCATATGGAGGATTATACTGAATATCAAAATCCTGACATTCGAATTTTGACGATTTTCGCAATTTCGTTATTTAAGGCCCAGCATTTAAAATTTTTTACATCACCGTTTAATTTTAAAATCATTTTAAGGAGAAGAATAAAAAACTATTACAACCGCACATCGGCGGCCAAATATTTTATGATGTGTTTGGTCATATTGAGTCATGTCGAATATCAGAATTCTGATATTCGAACATAGAGATATGATTATGTTGATTTTTGAGGGACAGAACAAAAAATATTACAGCACTCAATAATATTAAATGATTTTTAAGGGGATCGAATATAAATCTATTTTGCCCCCACCTTTGCAGTCATATGCGGTGTGATATTTGGGGTCATTTGGATGATTATATTGAATATCAAAATCCTGACATTCGAATTTTGACGTGTTTCGCAATTTCGACTTTTAAGAACCCGCATTTAAAATTTTTTACATCACCGTTAAATTTTAAATTCATTTTAAGGGGAAGAATAAAAATCTATTTCAACCCCACATCGGTGGCCAAATATTTTATTATGTGTTTGGTCATATTGAGTCATGTCGAATATCAGAATTCTGATATTCGAACATTGAGATATGATTATGTTGACTTTGAAGGCCCACAATAAAAAAATTCTACATCACCCTAAAATATTAAGTTATTTTTAACGGGATCGAATATAAATCTATTTTGTCCCCACATTAGCGGTCATATGCGGTGTGATATTTGGGTTCATATGGAGGATTATATTGAATATCAAAATTCTGACATTCGAATTTTGACGATTTTCGCAATTTCGTTATTTAAGGCCCAGCATTTAAAATTTTTTACATCACCATTTAATTTTAAAATCATTTTAGGGGGAAGAATAAAAATCTATTCAACCCCACATCGGTGGCCAAATATTTTATGATGTGTTTGGTCATATTGAGTCATGTCGAATATCAGAATTCTGATATTCGAACATTGAGATATGATTATGTTGACTTTGAAGGCCCACAATAAAAAAATTCTACATCACCCTAAAATATTAAGTTATTTTTAACGGGATCGAATATAAATCTATTTTGTCCCCACATTAGCGGTCATATGCGGTGTGATATTTGGGTTCATATGGAGGATTATATTGAATATCAAAATTCTGACATTCGAATTTTGACGATTTTCGCAATTTCGTTATTTGAGGCCCAGCATTTAAAATTTTTTACATCACCGTTTAATTTTAAAATCATTTTAGGGGGAAGAATAAACATCTATTACAACCCCACATCGACGGCCAAATATTTTATGATGTGTTGAGTCATATTGAGTCATGTCGAATATCAGAATTCTGATATTCGAACATAGAGATAGAATTAAGTTGATTTTTGAGGGACAGAACAAAAAAATTCTACATCACTCAATAATATTAAATGATTTTTAAGGGGATCGAATATAAATCTATTTTGCCCCCACATTAGCGGTCATATGCGGTGTGATATTTGGGGTCATATGGAGGATTATATTGAATATCAAAATCCTGACATTCGAATTTTGACGATTTTCGCAATTTCGTTTTTTAAGGCCCAGCATTTAAAATTTTTCACACCACCGTTTTATTTTAAATTCATTTTAGAGGGAAGAATAAAAATCTATTACAACCCCATATCGACGGCCAAATATTTTATGATGTGTTTGGTCATATTGAGTCATGTCGAATATCAGAATTCAGATATTCGAACATCGAGATAAGATTATCTTGATTTTTGAGGGACAGAATAAAAAAATTCTACATTACTCAATAATATTATATGATTTTTAAGGGGATCGAATATAAATCTATTTTGTCCCCACATTGGCGGTCACATGCGGTGTGATATTTGGGATCATATGGAGGATTATATTGAATATCAAAATCCTGACATTCGAATTTTGACGTGTTTTGCAATTTCGACTTTTAAGAACCCGCATTTAAAATTTTTTACATCACCGTTTAATTTTAAATTCATTTTAAGGGGAAGAATAAAAATCTATTTCAACCCCACATCGGTGGCCAAATATTTAATTATGTGTTTGGTCATATTGAGTCATGTCGAATATCAGAATTCTGATATTCGAACATCGAGATATGATTATGTTGATTTTTGAGGGACAGAACAAAAAAATTCTACATCACTCAATAATATTAAATGATTTTTAAGGGGATCGAATATAAATCTATTTTGTCCCCACATTAGCGGTCATATGCGGTGTGATATTTGGGTTCATATGGAGGATTATATTGAATATCAAAATAATGACATTGGAATTTTGACGTGTTTCGCAATTTCGACTTTTAAGAACCCGCATTTAAAATTTTTTACATCACCGTTTAATTTTAAATTCATTTTAAGGGGAAGAATAAAAATCTATTTCAACCCCACATCGGAGGCCAAATATTTTATTATGTGTTTGGTCATATTGAGTCATAACGAATATCAGAATTCTGATATTCGAACATCGAGATATGATTATGTTGATTTTTGAGGGAGAGAATAAAAAAATTCTACATTACCCAATAATATTAAATGATTTTTAAGGAGATCGAATATAAATCTATTTTGTCCCCACATTGGCGGTCACATGCGGTGTGATATTTGGGGTCATATGGAAGATTATATTGAATATCAAAATTCTGACATTCGAATTTTGACGATTTTCGCAATTTCGTTATTTAAGGCCCAGCATTTAAAATTTTTTACATCACCGTTTAATTTTAAAATCATTTTAGGGGGAAGAATAAAAATCTATTTCAACCCCACATCGACGGCCAAATATTTTATGATGTGTTTGGTCATATTGAGTCATGTCGAATATCAGAATTCTGATATTCGAACATTGAGATATGATTATGTTGACTTTGAAGGCCCAGAATAAAAAAATTCTACATCACCCTAAAATATTAAGTTATTTTTAACGGGATCGAATATAAATTTTTTTGTCCTCACATAGCGGTCATAGGCGGTGTGATATTTGGGGTCATATGGAGGATTATACTGAATATCAAAATCCTGACATTCGAATTTTGACGATTTTCGCAATTTCGTTTTTTAAGGCCCAGCATTTAAAATTTTTCACACCACCGTTTTATTTTAAATTCATTTTAGAGGGAAGAATAAAAATCTATTACAACCCCATATCGACGGCCAAATATTTTATGATGTGTTTGGTCATATTGAGTCATGTCGAATATCAGAATTCAGATATTCGAACATCGAGATAAGATTATCTTGATTTTTGAGGGACAGAATAAAAAAATTCTACATTACTCAATAATATTAAATGATTTTTAAGGGGATCGAATATAAATCTATTTTGTCCCCACATTGGCGGTCACATGCGGTGTGATATTTGGGGTCATATGGAGGATTATATTGAATATCAAAATTCTGACATTCGAATTTTGACGATTTCCGCAATTTCGTTATTTAAGGCCCAGCATTTAAAATTTTTTATATCACCGTGTAATTTTAAAATCATTTTAGGGGGAAGAATAAAAATCTATTACAACCCCACATCGACGGCCAAATATTTTATGATGTGTTGAGTCATATTGAGTCATGTCGAATATCAGAATTCTGATATTCGAACATCGAGATATGATTATGTTGATTTTTAAGGGAGAGAATAAAAAAATTCTACATTACCCAATAATATTAAATGATTTTTAAGGAGATCGAATATAAATCTATTTTGTCCCCACATTGGCGGTCACATGCGGTGTGATATTTGGGGTCATATGGAAGATTATATTGAATATGAAAATTCTGACATTCGAATTTTGACGATTTTCGCAATTTCGTTATTTAAGGCCCAGCATTTAAAATTTTTTACATCACCATTTAATTTTAAAATCATTTTAGGGGGAAGAATAAAAATCTATTCAACCCCACATCGGTGGCCAAATATTTTATTATGTGTTTGGTCATATTGAATCATGTCGAATATCAGAATTCTGATATTCGAACATCGAGATATGATTATGTTGACTTTTAAGGCCCAGAATAAAAAAATTCTACATCACCCTAAAATATTAAGTTATTTTTAACGGGATCGAATATAATTTTTTTTGTCCTCACATAGCGGTCATATGCGGTGTGATATTTGGGGTCATATGGAGGATTATACTGAATATCAAAATCCTGACATTCGAATTTTGACGATTTTCGCAATTTCGTTATTTAAGGCCCAGCATTTAAAATTTTTTACATCACCGTTTAATTTTAAAATCATTTTAAGGAGAAGAATAAAAAACTATTACAACCGCACATCGGCGGCCAAATATTTTATGATGTGTTTGGTCATATTGAGTCATGTCGAATATCAGAATTCTGATATTCGAACATAGAGATATGATTATGTTGATTTTTGAGGGACAGAACAAAAAATATTACAGCACTCAATAATATTAAATGATTTTTAAGGGGATCGAATATAAATCTATTTTGCCCCCACCTTTGCAGTCATATGCGGTGTGATATTTGGGGTCATTTGGATGATTATATTGAATATCAAAATCCTGACATTCGAATTTTGACGTGTTTCGCAATTTCGACTTTTAAGAACCCGCATTTAAAATTTTTTACATCACCGTTAAATTTTAAATTCATTTTAAGGGGAAGAATAAAAATCTATTTCAACCCCACATCGGTGGCCAAATATTTTATTATGTGTTTGGTCATATTGAGTCATGTCGAATATCAGAATTCTGATATTCGAACATTGAGATATGATTATGTTGACTTTGAAGGCCCAGAATAAAAAAAATTCTACATCACCCTAAAATATTAAGTTATTTTTAACGGGATCGAATATAAATTTTTTTGTCCTCACATAGCGGTCATATGCGGTGTGATATTTGGGGTCATATGGAGGATTATACTGAATATCAAAATCCTGACATTCGAATTTTGACGATTTTCGCAATTTCGTTTTTTAAGGCCCAGCATTTAAAATTTTTCACACCACCGTTTTATTTTAAATTCATTTTAGAGGGAAGAATAAAAATCTATTACAACCCCATATCGACGGCCAAATATTTTATGATGTGTTTGGTCATATTGAGTCATGTCGAATATCAGAATTCAGATATTCGAACATCGAGATAAGATTATCTTGATTTTTGAGGGACAGAATAAAAAAATTCTACATTACTCAATAATATTAAATGATTTTTAAGGGGATCGAATATAAATCTATTTTGTCCCCACATTGGCGGTCACATGCGGTGTGATATTTGGGGTCATATGGAGGATTATATTGAATATCAAAATTCTGACATTCGAATTTTGACGATTTCCGCAATTTCGTTATTTAAGGCCCAGCATTTAAAATTTTTTATATCACCGTGTAATTTTAAAATCATTTTAGGGGGAAGAATAAAAATCTATTACAACCCCACATCGACGGCCAAATATTTTATGATGTGTTGAGTCATATTGAGTCATGTCGAATATCAGAATTCTGATATTCGAACATCGAGATATGATTATGTTGATTTTTAAGGGAGAGAATAAAAAAATTCTACATTACCCAATAATATTAAATGATTTTTAAGGAGATCGAATATAAATCTATTTTGTCCCCACATTGGCGGTCACATGCGGTGTGATATTTGGGGTCATATGGAAGATTATATTGAATATGAAAATTCTGACATTCGAATTTTGACGATTTTCGCAATTTCGTTATTTAAGGCCCAGCATTTAAAATTTTTTACATCACCATTTAATTTTAAAATCATTTTAGGGGGAAGAATAAAAATCTATTCAACCCCACATCGGTGGCCAAATATTTTATTATGTGTTTGGTCATATTGAATCATGTCGAATATCAGAATTCTGATATTCGAACATCGAGATATGATTATGTTGACTTTTAAGGCCCAGAATAAAAAAATTCTACATCACCCTAAAATATTAAGTTATTTTTAACGGGATCGAATATAATTTTTTTTGTCCTCACATAGCGGTCATATGCGGTGTGATATTTGGGGTCATATGGAGGATTATACTGAATATCAAAATCCTGACATTCGAATTTTGACGATTTTCGCAATTTCGTTATTTAAGGCCCAGCATTTAAAATTTTTTACATCACCGTTTAATTTTAAAATCATTTTAAGGAGAAGAATAAAAAACTATTACAACCGCACATCGGCGGCCAAATATTTTATGATGTGTTTGGTCATATTGAGTCATGTCGAATATCAGAATTCTGATATTCGAACATAGAGATATGATTATGTTGATTTTTGAGGGACAGAACAAAAAATATTACAGCACTCAATAATATTAAATGATTTTTAAGGGGATCGAATATAAATCTATTTTGCCCCCACCTTTGCAGTCATATGCGGTGTGATATTTGGGGTCATTTGGATGATTATATTGAATATCAAAATCCTGACATTCGAATTTTGACGTGTTTCGCAATTTCGACTTTTAAGAACCCGCATTTAAAATTTTTTACATCACCGTTAAATTTTAAATTCATTTTAAGGGGAAGAATAAAAATCTATTTCAACCCCACATCGGTGGCCAAATATTTTATTATGTGTTTGGTCATATTGAGTCATGTCGAATATCAGAATTCTGATATTCGAACATTGAGATATGATTATTAGGGTGTCCCGAAAAAACCGAAATTTCTCTGATCGCTTAGCGGTAGTGCGGAAAAGTTGTGAACTACCATCACTAAGAAGGGCCTGCAATATTAAAACTGTGGGTCAATATCTTCTGTTTCCCCAAAAGGCCTAAAGTTCTGAAAATTGGGCTAAAAATGACCAAACTTCAAAAATTCATAAAAAATTTCGAATTTCAGTCATGATTGTGGGGGTTGGTTTAAAAGTTACTATTTAATATACAAATACATCTGCAAAAAGTTTTAAACTTATAGGTTAATATCTTCTGCAGCCTCAAGGGGCCTAAAGTTCTGAAAATATGACTAAAAATGACCAAACTTCAAAAATTAATAGAAAATTCCAGATTTCAGTTATGATTCTGGAGGTAGTCTTAAAAGTTACTATTTAATATACAAATGCATCTGCAAAAAGTTTTAAACTTATAGATTAATATCTTTCCCTCCTTATTAGCTTTAAAATTTGGAAAGTATACAAAACTTCAAAACAAAATATACAAAACACATTCCTTATTTTGATGATAGAAAAAATTTATTTTTCTGGGAAACAGAGAAATAACATCAACATTATTGCTTGTAATGATTTTTGGTATTAAATTTTGACATTTGCATTCTTGATTCTAGTGTCGCTCTACCAAAGGAATCCCTGTTTTGCGGGCCAACCGTTTTTCCGGAAGCTGCTGTGACTAATTTCACAATACGCTCAACAGCTTGTGTATGCGAAGGGAATTTAATAAATTCCCAGCATTCTGTAGGCATACCGTCCTCAATCATCTTCATAAGTTCTTGAGAACTAACCTCTCTGAGAACTGGAGGGGATGTCACATAACAAGATGCCCAGTCAATGAGATCTACAAAGTCTTTGGCTTCAAAGTTAAGTACAGGAACGACAAATGTGCGAACACCTTCTCCATCTCTGGTACATTCTCTAGCCTTGATAATTCGCCGAGCTGCAAGGGTCCTAATGTGACATCTATAATCAGTTAACATGGCCAAAAGCATGTTTTCTGGAGCAGCAAAGTAAGCGTTTCGAGAAATAACTGGATCGATTACGTCACGATACTTTTTAGGCAAGTACCGAGATGAATTAATGAAGTGCCACAGATGCCTAGAATCGTCTTTTATGGAATGATGAATCTTTATACGGAACCATGAGGGTGCGTAGACTCGCAGATATGTAAATTTTACATATCTGCCTCAGAACCATCACAAAAGCTGCTTACTTTAGTTATATTTATTCTGCGAGTCTACGCACCCTCATGGTTCCGTATAAAGATTCATCATTCCATAAAAGACGGTTCTAGGCATATGTGGCACTTCATTAATTCATCTCGGTACTTGCCTAAAAAGTATCGTGACGTAATCGATCCAATTATTTCTCGAAACGCTTACTTTGCTGCTCCAGAAAACATGCTTTTGGCCATGTTAACTGATGATAGATGTCACATTAGGACCCATGCAGCTCGGCGAATTATCAAGGCTAGAGAATGTACCAGAGATGGAGAAGGTGTTCGCACATTTGTCGTTCCTGTACTTAACTTTGAAGCCAAAGACTACGTAGATCTCATTGACTGGGCATCTTGTTATGTGACATTCCCTCCAGTTCTCAGAGAGGTTAGTTCTCAAGAACTTATGAAGATGATTGAGGACGGTATGCCTACAGAATGCTGGGAATTTATTAAATTCCCTTCGCATACACAAGCTGTTGAGCGTATTGTGAAATTAGTCACTGCAGCCTCCGGAAAAACGGTTGGCCCGCAAAACAGGGATTCCTTTGTTAGAGCGACACTAGAATCAAGAATGCAAATGTCAAAATTTAATACCAAAAATCATTACAAGCAATAATGTTGATGTTATTTCTCTGTTTCCCAGAAAAATAAATTTTTTCTATCATCAAAATAAGGTATGTGTTTTGTATATTTTGTTTTGAAGTTTTGTATATTTTCCAAATTTTAAAGCTAATAAGGAGGGAAAGATATTTATCTATAAGTTTAAAACTTTTTGCAGATGCATTTGTATATTAAATAGTAACTTTTAAGACTACCTCCAGAATCATAACTGAAATCTGGAATTTTCAATTAATTTTTGAAGTTTGGTCATTTTTAGTCCAATTTTTAGAACTTTAGGCCCCTTGAGGCAGCAGAAGATATTAACCTATAAGTTAAAAACTTTTTGCAGATGTATTTGTACATTAAATAGTAACTTTTAAACCAACCCCCACAATCATGACTGAAATTCGAAATTTTTTATGAATTTTTGAAGTTTGGTCATTTTTAGCCCAATTTTCAGAACTTTAGGCCTTTTGGGGAAACAGAAGATATTGACCCACAGTTTTAATATTGCAGGCCCTTCTTAGTGATGGTAGTTCACAACTTTTCCGCACTACCGCTAAGCGATCAGAGAAATTTCGGTTTTTTCGGGACACCCTAATGATTATGTTGATTTTTGAGGGACAGAACAAAAAAATTCTACATCACTCAATAATATTAAATGATTTTTAAGGGGATCCAATATAAATCTATTTTGTCCCCACATTGGCGGTCACATGCGGTGTGATATTTGGGGTCATATGGAAGATTATATTGAATATCAAAATTCTGACATTCGAATTATGACGATTTTCGCAATTTCGTTATTTAGGGCCCAGCATTTAAAATTTTTTACATCACCGTTTAATTTTAAAATCATTTTAGGGGGAAGAATAAAAATCTATTACAACCATACATCGACGGCCAAATATTTTATGATGTGTTTGGTCATATTGAGTCATGTCGAATATCATAATTCAGATATTCGAACATCGAGATAAGATTATCTTGATTTTTGAGGGACAGAATAAAAAAATTCTACATTACTCAATAATATTAAATGATTTTTAAGGGGATCGAATATAAATCTATTTTGTCCCCACATTGGCGGTCACATGCGGTGTGATATTTGGGGTCATATGGAGGATTATATTGAATATCAAAATTCTGACATTCGAATTTTGACGATTTCCGCAATTTCGTTATTTAAGGCCCAGCATTTAAAATTTTTTATATCACAGTTTAATTTTAAAATCATTTTAGGGGGAAGAATAAAAATCTATTACAACCCCACATCGACGGCCAAATATTTTATGATGTGTTGAGTCATATTGAGTCATGCCGAATATCAGAATTCTGATATTCGAACATAGAGATAGAATTAAGTTGATTTTTGAGGGACAGAACAAAAAAATTCTACATCACTCAATAATATTAAATGATTTTTAAGGGGATCGAATATAAATCTATTTTGCCCCCACATTAGCGGTCATATGCGGTGTGATATTTGGGGTCATATGGAGGATTATATTGAATATCAAAATCCTGACATTGGAATTTTGACTTGTTTCGCAATTTCGACTTTTAAGAACTCGCATTTAAAATTTTTTACATCACCGTTTAATTTTAAATTCATTTTAAGGGGAAGAATAAAAATCTATTTCAACCCCACATCGGAGGCCAAATATTTTATTATGTGTTTGGTCATATTGAGTCATAACGAATATCAGAATTCTGATATTCGAACATCGAGATATGATTATGTTGATTTTTGAGGGAGAGAATAAAAAAATTCTACATTACCCAATAATATTAAATGATTTTTAAGGAGATCGAATATAAATCTATTTTGTCCCCACATTGGCGGTCACATGCGGTGTGATATTTGAGGTCATATGGAAGATTATATTGAATATCAAAATTCTGACATTCGAATTTTGACGATTTTCGCAATTTCGTTATTTAAGGCCCAGCATTTAAAATTTTTTACATCACCATTTAATTTTAAAATCATTTTAGGGGGAAGAATAAAAATCTATTCAACCCCACATCGGTGGCCAAATATTATATTATGTGTTTGGTCATATTGAATCATGTCGAATATCAGAATTCTGATATTCGAACATCGAGATATGATTATGTTGACTTTGAAGGCCCAGAATAAAAAAATTCTACATCACCCTAAAATATTAAGTTATTTTTAACGGGATCGAATATAATTTTTTTTGTCCTCACATAGCGGTCATATGCGGTGTGATATTTGGGGTCATATGGAGGATTATACTGAATATCAAAATCCTGACATTCGAATTTTGACGATTTTCGCAATTTCGTTATTTAAGGCCCAGCATTTAAAATTTTTTACATCACCGTTTAATTTTAAAATCATTTTAAGGAGAAGAATAAAAAACTATTACAACCGCACATCGGCGGCCAAATATTTTATGATGTGTTTGGTCATATTGAGTCATGTCGAATATCAGAATTCTGATATTCGAACATAGAGATATGATTATGTTGATTTTTGAGGGACAGAACAAAAAATATTACAGCACTCAATAATATTAAATGATTTTTAAGGGGATCGAATATAAATCTATTTTGCCCCCACCTTTGCAGTCATATGCGGTGTGATATTTGGGGTCATTTGGATGATTATATTGAATATCAAAATCCTGACATTCGAATTTTGACGTGTTTCGCAATTTCGACTTTTAAGAACCCGCATTTAAAATTTTTTACATCACCGTTAAATTTTAAATTCATTTTAAGGGGAAGAATAAAAATCTATTTCAACCCCACATCGGTGGCCAAATATTTTATTATGTGTTTGGTCATATTGAGTCATGTCGAATATCAGAATTCTGATATTCGAACATTGAGATATGATTATTAGGGTGTCCCGAAAAAACCGAAATTTCTCTGATCGCTTAGCGGTAGTGCGGAAAAGTTGTGAACTACCATCACTAAGAAGGGCCTGCAATATTAAAACTGTGGGTCAATATCTTCTGTTTCCCCAAAAGGCCTAAAGTTCTGAAAATTGGGCTAAAAATGACCAAACTTCAAAAATTCATAAAAAATTTCGAATTTCAGTCATGATTGTGGGGGTTGGTTTAAAAGTTACTATTTAATATACAAATACATCTGCAAAAAGTTTTAAACTTATAGGTTAATATCTTCTGCAGCCTCAAGGGGCCTAAAGTTCTGAAAATATGACTAAAAATGACCAAACTTCAAAAATTAATAGAAAATTCCAGATTTCAGTTATGATTCTGGAGGTAGTCTTAAAAGTTACTATTTAATATACAAATGCATCTGCAAAAAGTTTTAAACTTATAGATTAATATCTTTCCCTCCTTATTAGCTTTAAAATTTGGAAAGTATACAAAACTTCAAAACAAAATATACAAAACACATTCCTTATTTTGATGATAGAAAAAATTTATTTTTCTGGGAAACAGAGAAATAACATCAACATTATTGCTTGTAATGATTTTTGGTATTAAATTTTGACATTTGCATTCTTGATTCTAGTGTCGCTCTACCAAAGGAATCCCTGTTTTGCGGGCCAACCGTTTTTCCGGAAGCTGCTGTGACTAATTTCACAATACGCTCAACAGCTTGTGTATGCGAAGGGAATTTAATAAATTCCCAGCATTCTGTAGGCATACCGTCCTCAATCATCTTCATAAGTTCTTGAGAACTAACCTCTCTGAGAACTGGAGGGGATGTCACATAACAAGATGCCCAGTCAATGAGATCTACAAAGTCTTTGGCTTCAAAGTTAAGTACAGGAACGACAAATGTGCGAACACCTTCTCCATCTCTGGTACATTCTCTAGCCTTGATAATTCGCCGAGCTGCAAGGGTCCTAATGTGACATCTATAATCAGTTAACATGGCCAAAAGCATGTTTTCTGGAGCAGCAAAGTAAGCGTTTCGAGAAATAACTGGATCGATTACGTCACGATACTTTTTAGGCAAGTACCGAGATGAATTAATGAAGTGCCACAGATGCCTAGAATCGTCTTTTATGGAATGATGAATCTTTATACGGAACCATGAGGGTGCGTAGACTCGCAGATATGTAAATTTTACATATCTGCCTCAGAACCATCACAAAAGCTGCTTACTTTAGTTATATTTATTCTGCGAGTCTACGCACCCTCATGGTTCCGTATAAAGATTCATCATTCCATAAAAGACGGTTCTAGGCATATGTGGCACTTCATTAATTCATCTCGGTACTTGCCTAAAAAGTATCGTGACGTAATCGATCCAATTATTTCTCGAAACGCTTACTTTGCTGCTCCAGAAAACATGCTTTTGGCCATGTTAACTGATGATAGATGTCACATTAGGACCCATGCAGCTCGGCGAATTATCAAGGCTAGAGAATGTACCAGAGATGGAGAAGGTGTTCGCACATTTGTCGTTCCTGTACTTAACTTTGAAGCCAAAGACTACGTAGATCTCATTGACTGGGCATCTTGTTATGTGACATTCCCTCCAGTTCTCAGAGAGGTTAGTTCTCAAGAACTTATGAAGATGATTGAGGACGGTATGCCTACAGAATGCTGGGAATTTATTAAATTCCCTTCGCATACACAAGCTGTTGAGCGTATTGTGAAATTAGTCACTGCAGCCTCCGGAAAAACGGTTGGCCCGCAAAACAGGGATTCCTTTGTTAGAGCGACACTAGAATCAAGAATGCAAATGTCAAAATTTAATACCAAAAATCATTACAAGCAATAATGTTGATGTTATTTCTCTGTTTCCCAGAAAAATAAATTTTTTCTATCATCAAAATAAGGTATGTGTTTTGTATATTTTGTTTTGAAGTTTTGTATATTTTCCAAATTTTAAAGCTAATAAGGAGGGAAAGATATTTATCTATAAGTTTAAAACTTTTTGCAGATGCATTTGTATATTAAATAGTAACTTTTAAGACTACCTCCAGAATCATAACTGAAATCTGGAATTTTCAATTAATTTTTGAAGTTTGGTCATTTTTAGTCCAATTTTTAGAACTTTAGGCCCCTTGAGGCAGCAGAAGATATTAACCTATAAGTTAAAAACTTTTTGCAGATGTATTTGTACATTAAATAGTAACTTTTAAACCAACCCCCACAATCATGACTGAAATTCGAAATTTTTTATGAATTTTTGAAGTTTGGTCATTTTTAGCCCAATTTTCAGAACTTTAGGCCTTTTGGGGAAACAGAAGATATTGACCCACAGTTTTAATATTGCAGGCCCTTCTTAGTGATGGTAGTTCACAACTTTTCCGCACTACCGCTAAGCGATCAGAGAAATTTCGGTTTTTTCGGGACACCCTAATGATTATGTTGATTTTTGAGGGACAGAACAAAAAAATTCTACATCACTCAATAATATTAAATGATTTTTAAGGGGATCCAATATAAATCTATTTTGTCCCCACATTGGCGGTCACATGCGGTGTGATATTTGGGGTCATATGGAAGATTATATTGAATATCAAAATTCTGACATTCGAATTATGACGATTTTCGCAATTTCGTTATTTAGGGCCCAGCATTTAAAATTTTTTACATCACCGTTTAATTTTAAAATCATTTTAGGGGGAAGAATAAAAATCTATTACAACCATACATCGACGGCCAAATATTTTATGATGTGTTTGGTCATATTGAGTCATGTCGAATATCATAATTCAGATATTCGAACATCGAGATAAGATTATCTTGATTTTTGAGGGACAGAATAAAAAAATTCTACATTACTCAATAATATTAAATGATTTTTAAGGGGATCGAATATAAATCTATTTTGTCCCCACATTGGCGGTCACATGCGGTGTGATATTTGGGGTCATATGGAGGATTATATTGAATATCAAAATTCTGACATTCGAATTTTGACGATTTCCGCAATTTCGTTATTTAAGGCCCAGCATTTAAAATTTTTTATATCACAGTTTAATTTTAAAATCATTTTAGGGGGAAGAATAAAAATCTATTACAACCCCACATCGACGGCCAAATATTTTATGATGTGTTGAGTCATATTGAGTCATGCCGAATATCAGAATTCTGATATTCGAACATAGAGATAGAATTAAGTTGATTTTTGAGGGACAGAACAAAAAAATTCTACATCACTCAATAATATTAAATGATTTTTAAGGGGATCGAATATAAATCTATTTTGCCCCCACATTAGCGGTCATATGCGGTGTGATATTTGGGGTCATATGGAGGATTATATTGAATATCAAAATCCTGACATTGGAATTTTGACTTGTTTCGCAATTTCGACTTTTAAGAACTCGCATTTAAAATTTTTTACATCACCGTTTAATTTTAAATTCATTTTAAGGGGAAGAATAAAAATCTATTTCAACCCCACATCGGAGGCCAAATATTTTATTATGTGTTTGGTCATATTGAGTCATAACGAATATCAGAATTCTGATATTCGAACATCGAGATATGATTATGTTGATTTTTGAGGGAGAGAATAAAAAAATTCTACATTACCCAATAATATTAAATGATTTTTAAGGAGATCGAATATAAATCTATTTTGTCCCCACATTGGCGGTCACATGCGGTGTGATATTTGAGGTCATATGGAAGATTATATTGAATATCAAAATTCTGACATTCGAATTTTGACGATTTTCGCAATTTCGTTATTTAAGGCCCAGCATTTAAAATTTTTTACATCACCATTTAATTTTAAAATCATTTTAGGGGGAAGAATAAAAATCTATTCAACCCCACATCGGTGGCCAAATATTATATTATGTGTTTGGTCATATTGAATCATGTCGAATATCAGAATTCTGATATTCGAACATCGAGATATGATTATGTTGACTTTGAAGGCCCAGAATAAAAAAATTCTACATCACCCTAAAATATTAAGTTATTTTTAACGGGATCGAATATAATTTTTTTTTGTCCTCACATAGCGGCCATATGCGGTGTGATATTTGGGGTCATATGGAGGATTATACTGAATATCAAAATCCTGACATTCGAATTTTGACGATTTTCGCAATTTCGTTATTTAAGGCCCAGCATTTAAAATTTTTTACATCACCGTTTAATTTTAAAATCATTTTAGGGGGAAGAATAAAAATCTATTACAACCCCACATGGACGTCTAAATATTTTATGATGTGTTGAGTCATGTCGAATATCAGAATTCTGATATTCGAACATAGAGATAGAATTAAGTTGATTTTTGAGGGACAGAACAAAAAAATTCTACATCACTCAATAATATTAAATGATTTTTAAGGGGATCGAATATAAATGTATTTTGTCCCCACATTAGCGGTCATATGCGGTGTGATATTTGGGGTCATATGGAGGATTATATTGAATATCAAAATTCTGACATTCGAATTTTGACGATTTTCGCAATTTCGTTATTTAAGGCCCAGCATTTAAAATTTTTTACATCACCGTTTAATTTTAAAATCATTTTAAGGAGAAGAATAAAAATCTATTACAACCATACATCGGCGGCCAAATATTTTATGATGTGTTTGGTCATATTTAGTCATGTCGAATATCAGAACTCTGATATTCGAACATAGAGATATGATTATGTTGATTTTTGAGGGACAGAACAAAAAATTCTACAGTACTCAATAATATTAAATGATTTTTAAGGGGATCGAATATAAATCTATTTTGTCCCCACATAGCGGTCATATGCGGTGTGATATTTGGGGTCATATGGAGGATTATATTGAATATCAAAATCCTGACATTCGAATTTTGACGATTTTCGCAATTTCGTTATTTAAGGCCCAGCATTTAAAATTTTTTACATCACCGTTTAATTTTAAATTCATTTTAGGGGGAAGAATAAAAATCTATTTCAACCACATATCGGTGGCCAAATATTTTATGATGTGTTTGGTCATATTGAGTCATGTCGAATATCAGAATTCTGATATTCGAACACCGAGATATGATTATGTTGACTTCTGAGGGACAAAATAAAAAAATTCTACATCACTCAATAATATTAAATGATTTTTAAGGGGATCGAATATAAATCTATTTTGTCCCCACATTGGCGGTCTTATGCGGAGTGATATTTGGGGTCATATGAAGGATTATATTGAATATCAAAATTCTGACATTCGAATTTTGACGATTTTCGCAATTTCGTTATTTAAGGCCCAGCATTTAAAATTTTTAACATCACCGTTTAATTTAAATTCATTTTAGGGGGAAGAATAAAAATCTATTTCAACCACATATCGGTGGCCAAATATTTTATGATGTGTTAGGTTATATTGAGTCATGTCGAATATCAGAATTCTGATATTCGAACATCGAGATATGATTATGTTGACTTCAGAGGGACAGAATAAAAAAATTCTACATCACTCAATAATACACTGCTGTGCAAAAATTAAGGACGGAACCGTTTTTTCAAAGTAACACGTAGTAGAACTATTGTTCATCCATGAAAATCACACCAAAAGATGTTTATTAGGTGAGAATACAGGGCCCGAGAACAAATTTTCCCTATCCATATTTTAAGGGGGTAAATTGACCCTCCATTGATAAAGGAGTTCCATTACACATTTGTAGCAGTGTCAGAAACTTCTATGTAAGAGGTATTTAAACGAGAAAATTGAGTTTTTTGCAATGAATATGATTATTCCTGAACTCAATGCATATTTTTAAACGTTTGTGCTGCCTTTAAATAGTATTTTTTAGGTTTTATTGAGATATATTGGTCTAATCATCATTTTTGGTAAGTTTTAGCTTCTGGGTCATTTTTTGTAAGTGATATCTTAGTGTTAACCATGTTTTTCGTAGGTCTCACAAGTGCCTAATTGCGTTTGGGTCTGGGGACCTGAAAAGTAGCTTTATACTTTCAATATCGTTACTTATGAACAACTTTGAGTAAGTGAAATTGTGATCTACAGCAGCTTTTTAACTAATAAAGAGAAATATTTGACCCAAGAGGTCTTCTAAAAGAGGTAAAAGGAACATGAGAACACAGGTACGCAATTGCAGACATCAGGGAAAATATCTTTTGAGTATAGGGGGTGTTGTAATGTCTGTAAGGATAGTACAGACCGAAAGGAGAAATTCGATCTTTTTAAACTTCATTTTAAAGATTATGGAGATATTTTTACAGATATATCTTTCTTTTCAGACATGATTAAGTCCATAAACACTAAAAATACTTCATTTTTTTAAACTTTAATAACAGATATCATTTCTGTGAAACTATGCAATTCTTTGTGCCGTTTCAGCACCCTTAGACAGCACAGAAATTTTCACTGATATTTGCAATTGCGTACCTGTGTTCTCATGTTCCTTTTACCTCTTTTAGAAGACCTCTTGGGTCAAATATTTCTCTTTATTAGTTAAAAAGCTGCTGTAGATCACAATTTCACTTACTCAAAGTTGTTCATAAGTAACGATATTGAAAGTATAAAGCTACTTTTCAGGTCCCCAGACCCAAACGCAATTAGGCATATGTGAGACCTACGAAAAACATGGTTAAAGCTAAGATACCACTTACAAAAAATGACCTAGAAGCTAAAACTTACCAAAAATGATGATTAGACCAATATATCTCAATAAAACCAAAAAAATACTATTTAAAGGCAGCACAAACGTTTAAAAAAATGCATTGAGTTCAGGAATAATCATATTCATTGCAAAAAACTCAAATTTCTCGTTTAAATACCTCTTACACAGACGTTTCTGTCACTGCTCTAAATGTGTAATGGAACTCCATCATCATTGGAGGGTCCATTTACCCCCTTAAAATATAGATAGGGAAAATTTGTTCTCGGGCCCTGTATTCTCACCTAATAAACATCTTTTGGTGTGATTTTCATGGATGAACAATAATTCTAATAGGTGTTATGTTGAAAAAACAGTTCCGTCCTTAATTTTTGCACAGCAGTGTATAAAATGATTTTTAAGGGGATCGAATATAATCTATTTTGTCCCCACATTGGCGGTCATATGCGGTGTGATATTTGGGGTCATATGGAGGATTATAATAGGTCATCCCGAAAGTTTTGTCGCTCTTGGGAGCATCTGTATACAATGTATTTTTTGGTACTTTTCCATTACGGTAAACCAGTAAAGTACTTCTACTTCTATCTAAAGCCAATTTGGCGAATTTTGGCTCTTTTATTGTTGGCTCACTTTTCCAGCTTTCCTAGTTTCTACGATTAATAAGATTTTGTTTACTTAATGTTGCCATTAATTGAAAACTTTCAAAATTAAAATTCAAAGGAATTTAACTTTAATTTTAAGTCATATTAAGTTTGTACAGAAGATCTTATTCATTTCTTAAATTGAAACTCACTTTATACTACCTTTCCTAATAGAGGCTTAGGAGTAGCAATCCAGCAATTTAATATGGATGATTGTGATCAAATTCTCCTGATGCCTCAGTAAAATTTTAATCTAAGTTAAATTTTCCACACTTGTTAGAAATACTTAAAACTTTAATTGTTTAAGGGAAGTAGCCAGTTAATTTTAATATAAAAATCTTAACTTTAGGAAAAAGGCAAAATTTTGAGCAGAAAAGAAATGAAATAACATGTTATCATAGATTTAAGGAAAGCCCAGTTGTTGATCAGTCCCCAAAATCAAGCCAAGATGCCACGTTCACGGTAGATAAAGTTACAGTTTATATTGGTATCACATAATGGAAAAGTGTCAGAAATATCTTATAAACAGATGCTCCCAAGAGCGACAAAACTTTCGGGATGACCTAATATTGAATATCAAAATCCTGACATTCGAATTTCGACGTGTTTCGCAATTTCGTTTTTTAAGGCCCAGCATTTAAAATTTTTTACATCACCGTTTAATTTTAAATTTATTTTAGGGGGAAGAATAAAAATGTATTACAACCCACATCGGCGGCCAAATATTTTATGATGTGTTTGGTCATATTGAGTCATGTCGAATATCAGAATTCTGATATTCGACAGCTCAAGTAAAAGCAAATGGACTGTATAAAAATATCTCAATTTATTTACCAAACAATCACATATATATGTTACCGTTAAAGTATATAATGCAGTTATTTCATAGAATACCTAGTTATTCCATGAAATAACTGATCGTGTCCGTTAAAGTGTGTAATATGTTATTAATTTCACACTTTAACTAGCTATTCTATGAAATAACTAGGTATTCTATAAATTAACTAATGATAGACAGTTAAAGTGTAAAATAAACAATTTATCTAATTTATTGCAGCGTATAAATGGTATTTATGGAAACGTACCATAAAATCCTTTTTTACAACAAGGATTAATAAAATTACATTTGGAATTACAATTAATTAATTCCCTGTGGCCTGGAATAGTTCATAAATGCAGTAGGAGGTGGAAGGTAAATGTATTAGTCGTGCGAGATATATGATATAGATTATTTTGCTTCTACCCCTAAATCCCGACACCCCAAAATCCTGACAATCAATTGCCCGGCATGTAAGTTGCCAGATAATTGATCTCTAATTTTAAATAAGGGCATTCTATTTAAGTTTCATGTTGCTTGACCACAGGTCAAGGTTGCTCTTTTTGGCTAAAAATCCGTGTAAAATAATGTTGAAGTTGCTAATTGATATTTTGTATTTCCTATATTTATAGCATGTATTTTTGGTTCGGGCTGACCATTGGTCAATCCAGTTAGCTTTTTGGTACTGCTATTCTTTGGCAGTGAAGTAGGTCATGTGGGGGCTCAAACCAAATGCCTTGAGACGAGTAACATTTTGGTCTTAACCACTGGTCAATATAGTGGTGTCCTTTAAAAAACCCCACTTTTTCAGTTTTCCGTCATTAAAAGCTTAAAAAATATGATAATTTAATCGAACAAAATTGTGTTGTAACGGCTCGTCCTCCTCTACATTTTAGTGCTTAGTAATTTTAATTCCGACTCTCCGTTACAAATTGGCAGACAAAAAAGTAAGAATCCAAAAAAACCCCAATTTTCCTAAAAAAAACCCATGTACCCTAAAAAAAACCCACACTTGAAAATACTCAAAATATTAAGAAAAAATATGATTGAAAGGTTTATTTTGATAGAAAAGAGAATAGTTAAGATAATTAAAACCAAGTTCATCACAAATTATTTCTAAAATTAAAACTGTGATAAGTTTTTCTACTCAAGAATTTTGCCTTCAAAACACAACGACAATAGCGTTTTTATTGTTGTATTTTGATGAAAACGACCTATTAAATACAAATGCTTAATACAATTTCTATAAAAAAGCTTAAGAACGGTAATTGGCACTGATATTTTATTTTAAACCCGTAACTATTTACTCTCAAAACCCATTTTCGAGTAAAACTTGGTAAAATGCTATATTTTCATGGAAAACGGCTGTTTTTGGTAACATTGAGTTTTTATCAAAAATACTGAAAAAAAATTGAGAATTACCCAAACAACTATTCTATTTGCATAATTAGTTGTATATCATGAATAATATTAAATATTTTGCAAAATTTTTTATTTATTTTATCATTTATTACAAAAGGAAAAGTGGGTTTTTTTAGGCACACTATGGGTTTTTTTAACCCCTCATATCAAAGACTACCGTAGGGTCCCTAATTGGCCGACTGAGCTGAAATTTCAGTATTTTATTCTCATAATAACGGGATAACACAAAACCACGTGAAGAATGCTTTAAAATGTTTATAACATATATTTTTACAGCATCAAAATCTGCATAACTAAATCATATTTTTAGCCCAAAATCGACATTTTCTATTTATTCAAATAAATAAGTAAATAAACGGTTCTTTGACATGCTTTCAAGTTCCCTGCCACTCTAAATGGTTTAGGAAGACATGGGAAATGAGAATTTAAAATTATTTTAATTATTTATTTAAAATATCTCGATGGGTTTTTTTAGGGTACAATTTGGAGTGGTTTTTTTTTAAAGGACACCACTATATATCTTGACCAGTGGTCAATCCAGTTTTTATCGCTGTTTTCAGCTTTTCCAACCTTCTCTTTCTGTCTCGCTATTATTTTTTTAGGGGGGGGGGTCCCTGTCCTTGTGTTACTCCCATTTAACCATTGGTAACTTCTGAATTTTTCGACTTAATAACTATTATTTATCTGGGAGCCTCTCTAACGACATAATTAAAGCTGGTCAACAGTCATAGGAACATTTTTCGCTTAAACACAAATTAAAAATTTGGTGTCCTATTATATTGTCAGTTTTGGTTAAAATATAAAGTCAAAAAATTCACCAGTTACCAACGGTCCAATGGGAATAACACAAGGTCAGGGACCTCTCCCCCTAAAAAACAGCGAGACAGAAAGAGAAGGTAAGAAAAGCTGATAACAGCGAGAAAAACTGGATTGACCACTGGTAAAGATATATTGAACAGTGGTCAAGACCAAAATGATACTCGTCTCAAGGCATTTGGTTTGAGCCCCCACATGACCTACTTCACTGCCAAAGTATAGCAGTAGCAAAAAGTTAACTGGATTGACCAATGGTCAGCGCGAACCAAAAAGGCATGCTATATAATTATAGGAAATACAAAATATCAATTAGCAACTTCATCATTATTTTACACTGATTTTTAGCCAAATAGAGCAATCTTGACCTGTGGTCAAGCAACATAAAACTTAAACAGAATGCCCTTATTTAAAGTTAGAGACCAATATGAGTTACCTGGCAACTTACATGACGGGCAATTGATTGTCAGGATTTTGACCTGTCGGGCAAGTGGCTTGTCGGGATTTCGACCTGTCGGGAAAATGGCTTGTCGGGATTTCGACCTGTCGGGAAAGTGGCTTGACGGGATTTCGATCCTGTCGGGATTTTGGGGTGTTGGGATTTCGACCCTGTCGGGATTTCGGGGTGTCGGGATTTCGACCTGTCGGGAAAGTAGCTTGACGGGATTTCGATCCTGTCGGGATTTTGGGGTGTTGGGATTTCGACCCTGTCGGGATTTTGGGGTGCTGGGATTTCGACCCTTTCGGGATTTTGGGGTGTTGTGATTTCAACCCTGTCGGGATTTCGGGGTGTCGGGATATCGGCTCTGTCGGGATTACGGCCGTCGGGCAAGTGGCTTGTCGGGATTCTGACCGGATACCGATTATTTTACACTTTAACGGGCTGCAGATCGTTATTCTATGAAATAACTAGTTAAACCATGAAATACAAGAGAGTTATACACTTTAACGGACACGATCAGTTATTCCATGGAATAACTAGGTTGGTTGGTTGGTTGTTTTGGGTTTTATGGCGCAAGGTCCCTATATCGGACATTCCGCGCCAAACACAAGACCAATAGTTAAAAATATATTAAAATTAAAAGTCATGTCGGTTTCCAACCAATATTAAAAAGATGAAGTTTATTTAAAAGGTTTAAAAGATGCGGGCGTGAAGCCCGTAGTCGAGCGTAGTCTATACGCCTTTCATAAAAAATTTATACGGTAAAAACAATTTGAGATGCTAGAAATATATGGAATTAAATATCGTGGATTATTCTAATTTCATTTAAAAACATAAATAATGATGGATGATGAGGAGTACCTAAAAGTTCAGCTAAAATGGGTGATGGAGTTTTAAAAAAGCGAACGTAGTATAAAGATAAATTAGGGCATGAGGTTAAAATGTGCTTGATAGTTAAAATACTCTGGCAATGAGGGCAAGTCGGTGGCGGTTCCCCAGCCAAAAGGAACCGATGCGTGACTCTGGAATGACCTATTCTTAGACGTGTTAGGAGAACGTCTAGCCGTCGAGATGGTAGTGACGGTAGGGGTGAGATTGTAGGCTGTATATTATAAAGTTTATTTTCAATTTGCTCACCCCAGTCCTCCTGCCATTCCTCCCATACGAAATCTTTGATTAGAAATTTTATATCATTGTATGGGATCCTTATGCCTAAGGGAGTCGACGCATTTTTCGCAGCGACATCTGCACGCTCATTGCCATCTATTCCGACGTGGCCTGGTATCCAGCAAAACTTTATGTCGAAGCCACGTCGGATGAGTTTAAAGTACAAAAATATTACATCATAAGCTAATGGGTGATTGATGCCCGAGCACTTTAAAGAGTCCAGTGTGCTTTTTGAGTCTGTGTATAAAATAAACTTATTTGGGATCAATGATGAAATGTACTTTAAAGCTTTAAATATGGCTAAAAACTCTGCAGTAAAAATTGACACGATGGATGGTAATGAGAAGCTAAAAAATGAATTTTCATGAATAAAAGCGCAGCTAACATAATTAAAACTCTTAGAACCATCAGTGTATATGGCTGAATGGTCTTTGAAAGATTCTCTATGTGAATGGAAGAGCTGACGAAACATAAGAGGATTGGCGTTTGACCTCTTAAAATCTGGAAAAATATTTAAAATGGGTAAATCATAATGAAACCAAGGTGGAAACTCAAAATGAGGTCTGTCAGCTACTTCATAAAAACCAAAAGAAGACTCTTCCAGGGAGATCCTCGAACGTGACCCGAATGGTTTTATAAATGATGGGCGATTAATGAAGAGTTGGTCTAATGATGTGTCCATAAGCAAATCTTGAAGTGGGTGACCGGGTTGACTCTGAATACGGTAATACAGTCTGAGCGACAGCAGACGCCTCGTAGATGCCAATGGAGGTTCATTGCACACCACGTACAGGCTCTTAACGGGCGAAGTGCGAAAAGCCCCAGAGCATATTCTGAGGGCAGAGTGATGGATCGTATCGAGCCTGCGCAACACAGATGGACGGGCGGAGCCATAAGCTGCACACCCATAGTCCAATCTGGAGCGAATTACAGCTCGATAGATTTTGAGCATTGATGGTCTTTCTGCACCCCAGGATGTGTTGGATAAGACCTTTAGAAGGTTCAGTTTCTTCTCGCAAGACAACCGCAGCTGCTCGACGTGTGGTTGGAAAGTCAGTTTTCGGTCGACATGAACACCGAGAAACTTGACGCTTTCCACCACTGGAATCTGTACACCACCCAGAAAGATTTCCGGGTCTGGGTGCAAGTTCCGTCGTCGGCAGAAATGGACGCAGGTTGTCTTTTGAGGGGAGAAAACAAAGCCGTTTTCGGCACTCCACCTCGTCAAGTGATTGACGGCAGTCTGTAGCTGTCGCTCGACATATCGCATGTCATTCCCGGCACAATGAACGCTGAGGTCGTCCACGTACAGGTTGCCCTGGACTGACGGAGGGAGATTGGAAAAGATGTTGTTGATTCTGAGAATAAAAAGGGTCACGCTAAGAACACTGCCCTGAGGAACTCCCTCTTCCTGAATAAAAATATCAGATAAAATTGAATTAATACGAATTTGGAACTGTCGTAAAGATAAAAAGTTTTTGATAAATATCGGTAGATTTCCTCTGATTCCTAAAGAATGGAGATCGTTTAAAATTCCGTATCTCCAAGTGCGATCGTACGCCTTTTCAATGTCAAAGAATATAGAAATAAGATGATTACGGCGTACGAAAGCACGACGGGCAAGTGTCTCGAGGAATAAGACGTTATCTACCGATGAGCGGCCAACCCTGAAGCCGCTCTGGAATGGAGACAGAGCCTCGGTCGTCTCTAGGATGTAAACGAGACGACCATTTACCATCCTTTCGAAGAGTTTACACATGCAGCTTGTGAGTGCGATCGGCCGATAGTTGTACGGGTTAGACAGATCTTTTCCTTGTTTTGGAAAAGGTACAACTATGGCATGTCTCCACGCAGAAGGGAAGACATGCTCCTCCCAGATACGATTGTATAATTTTAAAAGGTTACGGAGAGAGGAATTGCTAAGATGTTGAAGCATGACATAGCTGATGCCATCAGGACCAGGTGATGTTCTCCTGGTGCGCTGAAGGCATCGCCTCATCTCATCTTCCGTAAACCTGCAGTTATAGGCAAGGGTAGATGTAGAATTAAAATTGAGACGACGGGATTCCGCTTGATGTTTGCAGCGTTTAAAGTCCTCTGCATAGTTGTTAGAAGCAGAGACCGCGTAGAGAGCTCGCCCTAGGGCATTCGCGATCTCCGCAGTCTCTGTGATGCAGAGGCCATTTTCCTTCACAAACGAGATGGTATGTTCGGAGTACACACCCATCGCCTTTCGCACTTTGTCCCATAACTGCTTGGAAGGAGTGGCTGATGTTATACCAGAAACATAGTTCCTCCATGACTCCCTCTGGCTTTGACGTCGCACTCTGCGGGCGAATGATCTGGCCCGCTTGAAGGCAACAAGATTTTCTGTTGTGGGGTATCTTCTGAAAATGCCCCACGCCTTCTTTTGAGCTTTTTTAGCTGCAGTGCACTCTTCTGTCCACCATGGTTTACGATTTTTATGAAAGGATGGTGATGATTTGGGAATCGCCGAATCGGCAGCATTCAGAATAATACTCGTGACTGAGCTTACAGATGCATCGATATTACCCTCAACCATTTCGTCTGTTATATTGGCCTCGGATGTAAAATGAGGCCAATCTGCCCTGTCGAAGATGTATCTGGGAGGTCGGGTCACAGGACCATTTCCATCGTTGGATGTAACGAATATCGGAAAATGGTCACTGTTCCTCAGATCCTTCCCGACAAAGAAAGACAAATATGGTAATAGACAGGGTGAACAGATGGCGAGGTCGATGGCATGGAAAGTGCGGCTTGGCTCGTGGAAGTAAGTATCCTCACCGTCATTTAGCAGGCAGAGACAGTGATCTGACATCAACTGTTCAATCTGCCTGCCACGGGTATTGGTGTCACTACTTCCCCAAAGCCCACTGTGTGCATTCAAGTCTCCGAGTATAATGAACGGCGTTGGCAGTTGATTCACCAGTTCATCTAGGCTCTGTTGCTGGATGGCTATACTGGGTGGTAAGTATAGCGTGCAGACTGTTAGAAGTCTCTTCACTTGCACTCTGACAGCAACCGCCTGCAGTTGTGTGTTGAGCGGCAACTGCTGAAAAGGGAAGGCATTGGAGGTGAACAGACAGACACCTCCAGAAGCTCTTCCGTCAGCATTAACGTTGTCCGCTCGAATGCAAGTGTATTGACGAATCCTCGTCTGGTCGCTTGGCTTCAGGAAACTCTCCTGAAGCGCGAGACAGACGGGTTTATAGTCTGCTATAAGGGTTTTCACATCATCCAGCTTGTTTCGATATCCACGACAGTTCCAAGAAATAAAATTAAGACTCATCAATTAAAAAAGAATTGTTACTGTGTTTTGTGGGACTCGATTCTAACTCTTGTATTTCTTCTTCGGACACATGTATGTCCAAAGAGAAATCCTCTTTTTCTCTGATGTTCTGGGTAATTTTTACTTTGCGAGAATTAGCTCGGTTATTTCCTTTTTCTGTTTGATTTGCTTTTCTGTTTTTTACACTAAATGGCGGCAATAATGGAGGGTACGGCGTTGATCTTTGATTTTTAATAGATGTTTTGGTTTTAGAAAGGTCGGGTAAGGACTTCTTTTTTTCTTTAGGTTTTGGATTGACACTCTGAGATGGTTTGCTGGTTATTGTAGATGTGGATGGCTGGTTTGCCTGTTTAAGTGCTGGAGATAAATTATTTTCATCTGGTTTTACTGTAGGTGCTATCGTAAATTGGGGTTTCAGTGTTTGGTTTATTATTGGAATTGGAATATGTGGATTAGTTGTATTTTCTGTTTGTGTTTGAATGGATGTTGTTGTTACTTTAGTGGCTTGTGCATAAGTAAGTCCTATTTTGGGGGTTCTGGCTTGTACTTGTTTTCTGACTTCTCCATAGGATATTTTATTACTTGTTTTTAATGCTTGAATTTCTTTTTCAGATACCCAACGTGGGCATTCCTTGTCATACGCCGGATGGTTCCCGCTGCAGTTGACACAGCAGGGTGGCGCAGAGCAAGTATTACTGTTGGTGTGGTCGACGGCGCCGCAATTGGCGCAGGTGTCAGAGCCACGACACGAAAACTTAGAATGCCCGAAGCGTTGGCATTTGAAGCAGCGTAAAGGGTTCGGAATATACTGACGAATATGGCAGTTAAGGTATGCTATTTTTATTTCAGATGGCAGAGTAGGAGAGTCAAAAGTAAGGATGATGTGTTTTGTTGGAATTAATTGATTCTCACGCTTTATTGTTATTCTTTTCACATCAATTACATTTTTGTTTAATAAATTTTCTTGTATTTCTGATGCAGCTACATTGAATAAATCGGGTTCGGATATTACGCCTTTAGAAGTATTAAGAGAAAGGTGTGGGGTGACCGATATGTTAAAATTGCCGATTCTAGTTGAATTTTGAAGTTTCTTTACTTGCGCAGGGTTTGAGGTGTGGACAAGCATATCTCCTGATCGTAATCTTTTAAGTGATTTGAATGTTCCAAGTTCGTTAACAAATGTACTATTGATTTTAAATGGAGAGACAGCAGAAAAGGAAGTTGAAAAGTTAGGAGGATTTTCGAGTTTGACTAGAAAGTAACGAGCATTTTTCAAATTTATACTTTGTTGCTCCCCTTGGGGAGAAGAAGATTGCTCCCCGGAGGGAGTAGAGTTGGTGGACTTACCACCATGAGAATCAACTGAAGAGAGCATGGTTGGAATGGTCAGGATGTTCAGCCCGGTGCGCTCCCACCCACCATGGAGCCCAACAAGGGGGAGGGGGGGTACCCCGGCAGTCGCCGCCGGATTCCGACGACGAAAGATCTCGGGGGCCCCCTCCAGGAGTGACACCGGGATATAGTGTTACCCCCGCAACACTAACCCTTACACCTCTAAATCTCTTCTGCTCCGGCACTACAGGGGGAAAATCGCCCTGAAGTGGCGGAGCCAAAAAGATAAAGAAAGCCGGTTGACCGGCGCGGGCTACACCCACTACAGGATACGCCGGCCACCCGTCTAACCATGATTACGGGCCAAAGAGGTGTATTGGAGAGTTTGTGCCCCCAGGAAATAAGACCCTGCGGAGCACAAATCCCCTCAACGCTCCAGGTCCCCCTTCACCACGTAACGGGACGCCACACACGGCAAACATGTGGCCACTAATAAAAACAAGGGATAACTTAATAAAAATTAATGAGTAACAAAAGAAATAACACGAGATCCAACTAGTGGTAATCGAGTCTCAAAATAAAGAGCCGAATGTAGTGTAGGGTAAGAACTAAAAACCAGTAGAATATTAACTATTGAGGAAAGAAACTCAAGATGGAACAGCAAAACTAAAAACGAAAATATCACTTGGTCACCTAAAGGAGGTTCCCATGCAGGTGGAAGATTGGCCTAAGTAAGACACAGAACACAGGGGTAAGCCCAGGCAGGCTTACGATTTGCCTTTTAAGAAGGCACAAGGACACTGGGGAACCCCCGGGATTGTGACACCCGTCACTCCTGTCAAGGTGTGCCCCGTCACACCCCAACAAGGAGTGCCCCTGAGGGGCTGGAATAACTAGGTATTCTATGAAATAACGGATTTCATACTTTAACGGTAACATATACAAAAAATAGGGCTGACAGTGCCATCTCACTAAAATCACAAATTTGCATAAAAACTAAAATTTTATGATGGGTATTTGATAGTAAATTATATGCCCTTTCCAAAAATGTGTAACATGATTCAATTTTCAAAAATTAAAATTTCAAAAATTTTTAAAAAAGAGTTAAAATTTTAATTTCTCAAAAAAGGTATGCTTAAAAATTTTCAAAAAATTCTCAATATATCTTTGACACTAGGTCTACAAACATGGCCAGTTTCAAGCTGGGATCTCAATGGGATCATAGTTAAAAAAATTAGTGAAGTTATGCTTCTTGCTTAAAAAGTTCAGGATGGTTCAAGTCACTATAGGTATTTTGAGGATAGGGGATATTTATAACCATTGCCAACTAAAAATAATCTAATAATAATAAAAAATGAATGTCTAAAAATTAAATAAAATAGCCGCTTCTTTTTTAATTAATTTATTATTAGATGTATTTTAAGAAAGCTTTAAAATGTTTAAAAATGTTGGTTTAATTTAATAAAGTAAAAGTTATTTTTAGATAAGTTTATTTAGAGTTTTCTTAAATTATTATATTTCTTTTGAAAATTTGGTCTATGATGCCTCCCAGGATGCATAGGGCTTTGTTTGTTCTAAACTTTTGTTTGTATGAGGTTCTTTGTCATTCCGTTCGATCTTACTGGGAATATATTTGCTGCGATTTTACCAGTTCAATATGTCTAATTATCAAAAATAACCAAGTTTTAGTCATGCTTGGAGCTCGTGAAAGGGTAATGCCTTTCAATAGATATTGTTGCAATCCTTATGAAAAAATCAGCCATAAAAGTTTTAAGAATTTAAGGTTAGTTCAAACTTGGATGTTTGATGTTAAGCCTTATATAAAACCCGGTGAAAAAATTTGTGATGCCTGCAGAAAAGAGCTTGCTAAAGAAAAACCACAGGCACGACAAAAAGATGCTACTCCTATGAAACTAGAAGAAATTGATGAAGAAACAGATTATGAGTTTTAGGATGTCCCGTTTTCTGATGCCAGCACTTCAATACACTATCTAAATAAATCTCTGGAATATATAGAAGAATCACCCATTACAGAAAAGCGTATGAAAAGGGATCCATGATACTGTAAAAGGAAACTTGAAAAAAAAAGTGTCTAAAAACCTAACACAGACATTGTTTCATGAAGATTCAGTGGAAAAGGATGATAGTGAATCTGAATACATTTCTCAATTAAAAGAAAAATTCATAGAAACAGAAAGTATAAATAAGAAATTTTTTATTTTAACTGTTCTCCCTCAAAGTTGGACGATTCAAAAAATTGAAGAGGAGTTTAATGTAAGCAATCGAATGGCAAGAAAATCTAAAGCACTTGTAAAAGAGAAAGGAATACTCTCAACTCCAGATTTAAACCAGGCAAATCCTTAGAAGAATCAGTAATTCAAAAAGTTCAAGAATTTTACAATAGTGATCAAGTAAGTCGGATTATGCCGGGTAAAAAAGATTATGTTTCAATGAAAGTAACACCTTCGAATAAATCTGAACACGTACAAAAGAGATTAGTTTTAGGTAACCTCAAAGAAGTGTATGGTTTTTTCAAAACTGAAAATCCGGGCCACAAAATTGGGTTTTCCAAGTTTGCAGAGCTTCGACCAAAGAACTGTGTTTTAGCAGGTGAAAGTGGAACACATTCGGTATGCGTGTGTACCATCCACCAAAATGCAAAACTGATGTTAACTGGAAAACATTTAAAGAGACTATATTAAGTGATGGATCTAGCATTGGTGACTACAAAACTTGTCTTAGTAAGATAATGTGTTCATCACCAAGTGTGGAATGTCATTTGGATGAATGTACTAAATGTCCAGGAACTAAATGCCTCGAAAATATATTATTGAACATATTTGAAGAAAAGATGATAGAAGACATAATCTACAAACAATGGGTGTATGTGGATCGTTGTAGTTTCGAGACTGTTGTAAAAACACCAGAAGATTTTGTTGAAACTTTATGCGAGAAATTGACAGTTCTAAAGAAACATTCTTTCATAGTTAAACAGCAATCTGCATATTTTTCCTTTTTGAAGGAAAGCATGAAATTAAATGAGGCTGTTATCGTATTAGATTTTCCCCAAAACTGCTCTTTTGTAGTCCAGGATGAAGCACAGTCGTTCCATTGGACAAAAAACCAGGCAACTGTTCATCCATTCGCAGTCTATTTCAAAGATAAAGATGGTTTAAATCAGGGTTTCCCAAATAGTACAGTCAAATTAGGCGAAAAAAGGGCCGGAGGTAAACATTTAGAAAAACAAGCAGAGACCCCCTGGGATGTATTAAGGGGGGTCTGAGGATGCCTGACCAGAAAATCCCAAAAAATCCGGTGACGGGTTTTCCGCCATTTTGAAAAAGCAGTCGGCCATATTAGTTTTTTCCATAGTTCATAAAAACGGCTATAACAGGCGAACTAATTGGTTTAAATGTTCGTTCTTGTTTTAAAATGCGTAATTCAGTGCGGTCTTTAAGTTTCATGCATCAATTGTTGGTTCTAAACCATAGACTTTTTTTAAATTAAGCTAAAATAGCAATTTTTTCGGTTGTAGTTCTTTCGTTTAATACTGTGTCGTACCTATTATAAATATCAAGACCGAAACAACTGGAACTTGTTTAAGAGAGTCTTAGGCTATACCATACCAAAATTCTTAGAAATCCCGCCATTAGTTTTCCGCCATTTTGAAAGAAACGGCGGCCATACTGAATTTTCAATGTTTCTTAAAAACTGCTATAACAAGCAAACTTATTGGAATAAAATGCTCAATTTTTTTTAAAATGCGTGTCTAACGGCCATATTCACAGTTTTCGAGTTGACACCGGTGTCAGGTAGCACTAGTTTGAACGGGCAAAACAGTTCACACTAAGTTGATCCGATTCCGTATTCATTGTACTCGGATTAGCTGACATTGTTGCTGGCCTTGGCGATTGCTTGGCGAAGTTGATTCACGCTCTCTGATTGGATAAAGAGAAGCGCGCCACTTGAAACTTGTTTGTTTAGTAAATACAAACACGTGGCAATGCTTTACGCTGGCTGAGCGGCTTAGGTAAAAATACTGCAATGTTTAATGCAATCGTAGAACTATAATAGATCAAATTAAATTAATTACTTTGAGTTTTTAACCTGCTGATATATTTATGAACTGGCATATAAAGCAACATATTTATCTAATTTTTAGTACTTTAAACTCAAAGGCAAAAACATTAATTATAAAGCATTTTGATGGTTTATAGCAAACAATTTATTTTACAAAATATTTCCTTAATAAATTTATTTCGGGACATCTTTCTGAGAATAAAATTGGTATTATACCCGTGATGGCATAGTTTTAATCAGTTTTCTACCAAACTTATTTGCGCTCAAATTAAAAACACAAACAATCTATAATTTATAAATAATTCAAAAGGAACTAGATTAACTTGCTATAAAGTACTTAAAACCTATGTCATAATAATGGATCAAAACAAACTGTGAAGAGAAAGGCAGGTGGCAAAAGATACTTCAACCAAAATCAGCTGCTCTCTTGGACCGAAAAATATAACCATCAATATAAAAAATAATGAAGGGAGCTCCGAGGCGAAGAAAACTAATTTTTAAGTGCTTAGTATATTACGTTTATAGTAGGTACCCGACCTTTATAAATTAGCTTTTAGTATTAATTAAAATTTTAAAACAAAAGCATAGCATAAGGTATGCGTTATGTCTGGAACGATTTTGGAAACCTGTTCTCTCTCTCTCTGTAGTAAACCTACATGTGTTGAAACTCAATAAATAGTAAATATTAAATCTATTTGAAATAATATACAAGATATTACATACCTATCAGAGTATTACCTATCAATTTAAAACTTCCCTGAAACTTTCCTTGATAAGAATATTAAATTTTAAAACTATTAAACAAAACTAGGGGTTAAAAATATTTTTCCTTTAGATGTTGACTGTATTAAACTTTATTTTTTAATGATTTTCAGTAGTTAAAGACTCATATTTTTACAAAATTTAGGGACAAAAACAGCTGTAAACATACTATATTTTTTATTTGTGGAATAAATTTTAAAATGTACTTACTCAAAGTGGTTACTCAATATTATTTAATTTTTTTAATCTAGCAAAAATTAATATGAACAAAAATGAAATAAGAAAAGAATAAGAAACAAAAGAACTTAATAAGCTAGGATTTGTATTGAGGTATCCCAATATATTAAAAAAGGCAATCAATTCCGTCTGGATAGTTCATTTAACTTCCATGCAATAAATAAGACATTTTTAAAAATAGTTCAAATTTTGATTTCTTTTGAATTTAAAAATGATATCTGATTTGTAGAAAGAGAATTAAAGTTCTTAAAATATTAGCCCTGTAAGTTAATATAAAAAATACATATTCTCAAACAGCATTAAAATATAACATTCATTTTTATTCAAGAAATAGTAATTTGAGCAACTTTTTGAACATAAAAATCCTTATACTAATTTAGACCATGAGTTTTTGAAACAATATTTGCTATTATTGTCATACTTTACCTTTCAATAATTTTCCTACTACTCTCATTACTAAAATAAACATAATATAAAAACATACCTTTATTTTGTATAATTTATTACATCATCAAATAAGAAACACAAAGAAATTATGATACTGTGGTAAAATATTTTATTTCACAATTTAAAACTAAAACTAATAATAATCAATAATTTTCAAATTATTTTTCATGGCCCAAATACAGACTGAAGCTAAAGGAAGGTAAACATATTGGCAGCTGTTACATGATACCTGTAATAAAAATAAAAATCTAAGCCCTCAAATATTCAGATTATAATTAGTACTAATTGAAAAAAAGATTAATTAATTTTTATTCTTCATTGAAAGCACAATACATTAAAACAAATGCTTTGCTTAGAAAAAGAATTATAAATGAGTGTTCTGGTTCTAACAAATGTTTTTTTAACATCAGAAATTCAATTTCTTATTTCATTATTTTCGTTTGCAGAATGAAAAATAAACAAACGGAAGACGGAACAATTCTCGTATATAGTGCTACTGCATTTAAATAGTAATTTAACTGATTATATTTATGGTTAATGAATATTTTAACAGCTTATTTACAATAACTTGTCAAACTTTCAATTTAAACTACAGATTATTAGATGTTCGCCGGGGCTGGATTTGACTGTTTTAAAATCATAAATAGAAAAGAACTCAAAAAGTTATTGATTGATTCAAAACATAAAAAGTTAAACAAGAAGAAAATAAATATTGTCTAGATATAGGAGTAAATGAGACATTATTTTAAGGCCGATCTATTAAGTAGTTCTCTCATCATGTTTATATAGTAGTATCAAGTAGTGTATGCAATGGGCAATTTCCAGATCGACATTTTTACGAGCGGTATTCATACAAAACTTACCTCTATGTTCTTCATTCCATCGCAGAAATTGTTTTTCGTCGGAGATTTGTTCCATCGGGCTTTAATATTCTGGTTTCATAATCTGAAATTCGCGCTGCAAAATACTTGGTTGGCCGCCATTTAATTAAAAGCTCTCCTGTTTTATGGAGAAGTAGCGACTGCGCATGCGCCGGTTCTTGATTCAGAGTTGACACCTCGGCCTCTGGGGTATCAACTCTAACACAGTTTTACGGTGTCAACCGGGTACTATGAATACGGTTTTGGGTTTATTTTGACTTGACACTTCGTCGCCAAGGTGTTAACTCTGATTCTGGTGACTGTGAATATGGCCGTAAGCGTACTTTTTTGAAATTTTATGCAGTAAGTTAATATTCTTACGACCATATTCACTAGTCCACTGAAAATAGCGAAAAAAAGGGCCGAACCTCGGACAAATTGCAATAAAAGGTTTCTCAACGGTTTTCACTTAGGAATGACCTCAATAATAACATACTAAAAATCGGCCAAAATCGGTCGGGGGGAAGTTTAATTTTTTTTAAATTTTTTAAAAATGGCCGAAAAAAATTTAAAAAAAACCCAAAACAATAATATAGACATGTGATACATGTTTATAGGTTACTTTTGAGTTTTGAAACCGAATATTGCCTTTAGTTTTGAAAAAAAATTGAAATTTCAATTTTTAAAATTAATTTGAAAAATGAGCTATATGAAAAAATTAAAACACCCCTAAAAACCTAACAAAAACATCAAAAGAAATAAATCCAACGGTTTTCATTTAGAAATGACCTAAATATTAACATACTAAAATTTAAAAATTTTACGAGTTAAAGAAGTTAAATTTTTTTTCAAATTTCAATTTTTTTTTGCGAAAAATGCATTTTTTTTTCAAATTCGTGCCAAAAACTTTAAAGACTTTTGAAAAGGTCATTTTTCGGTGGATATTGTCCACAGATAGTTATATAATGGAAAACCGGTGGAATTGACCCTCAATGAATTAGTTAATTATTTTATTTAAAATTTTGAAGTTGGTAAAATGTAGTAAAAAGTGAAAAAAAGGTAATACTTTGCCATATTTATACCAGAATTTAAAATAATTAACTAATTCATTGAGGGTCATTTCCACCGGTTTTCCATTATATAACTATCTGTGGACAATATCCACCGAAAAATGACCTTTTCAAAAGTCTTTAAAGTTTTTGGCACGAATTTGAAAAAAAAATGCATTTTTCGCAAAAAAAAATAGAAATTTGAAAAAAAATTTAACTTCTTTAACTCGTAAAATTTTAAAATTTTAGTATGTTAATATTTAGGTCATTTCAAAATGTAAACCGTTGGATTTATTTCTTTTGATGTTTTTGTTAGGTTTTTAGGGGTGTTTTAATTTTTTCATATAGCTGATTTTTCAAATTAATTTTAAAAATTGAAATTTCAATTTTTTTTCAAAACTAAAGGCAATATTCGGTTTCAAAACTCAAAAGTAACCTATAAACATGTATCACATGTCTATATTATTGTTTTGGGTTTTTTTAAAAATTTTTTCGGCCATTTTTAAAAAATTAAAAAAAAATTAAACTTCCCCCCGACCGATTTTTGCCGATTTTTAGTATGTTATTATTGAGGTCATTCCTAAGTGAAAACCGTTGAGAAACCTTTTATTGCAATTTGTCCGAGGTTCAACTCTATTTTCAGTGGACGACGGAGGGTCAAGTCCAAAAAAACCCAAAAACCGTATTCATAGTACACGGTTCACACCGAAAACTGTGTTACGGCCATATTCACAGTTTTCAAGTTGACACCGGTGTCAGGTAGCACTAGTTTGAACGGGCAAAAAAGTTCACACAGATTTGATCCGATTCCGTATTCATTGTACTCGGATTAGCTGACATTGTTGCTGGCTTTGGCGATTGCTTGGCGAAGTTGATTTACGCTCTCTGATTGGATAAAGAGAAGCGCGTCACTTGAAACTTGTTTGTTTAGTAAATACAAACACGTGGCAATGCTTTACGCTGGCTGAGCGGCTTAGGTAAAAATACTGCAATGTTTAATGCAATCGTAGAACTATAGATCAAATTAAATTAATTACTTTGAGTTTTTAACCTGCTGATATATTTATAAACTGGCATATAAAGCAACATATTTATCTAATCTTTAGTACTTTAAACTCAAAGGCAAAAACATTAATTATAAAGCGTTTTGATGGTTTATAGCAAACAATTTATTTTACAAAATATTTCCTTAATACATTTATTTCGGGTCGTCTATCTGAGAATTAAGTTAGTACTTTGTGGTACCCGTGCTGGCATAGTTTTAATCAGTTTTCTGCCGACCTTTTTTTCTTAATATGTATACAAAATATTGTATCAGTTATTTTTTTAAGCTTTAATTTTTGCAATTAACATTATTTGCGCTCAGATTAAAATACGAGCAATCTATCATTTATCAATAATTTAAAAGGAACTAGATTATAGAAATAACTTAAAACCTATACCATATTAATGGATAAAAAACCGTGAAGAGAAATGCAGGTGGCAAAAGAAACTTCAACCAAAATAAGCTGCTCTCTTGGAGCGAAAAATATAACCATCGATATAAAAAATAATAAAGGGAGCTCTGAGTAGAAGAAAACTAATTTTTAAGTGCTTAGTATATTATGTTTGGGCCATTCCATGAATAATGAAACCAAAGTACCAATTTTTAAAAGTTAACAAAACCCATGATGTAATACATCATTTTAAAGCTTAAAAGTTTAATTTTTCTAAAACATCCTTTAAATATCCAAAACTAAGTTATAAGTAAGAGTTTTAGCCCAAAATAGTGGAACTTTACAAAATTGAAAATACTCCACATAAAGTTAGTAAAGTTTGACTAGGCTTTGTGATATTAAAAATAACCTGTGGAAATTTAATTTGGGCTAGTTATTATCCCTGACAATTCCACTTATAGGTAAGATAATAAAATTTTAAGATATATTAATATAATAATTAAAAATTTTAAATTCATTATGTTATGTCCCTATGTTACGTCCGTAACATGAAAACAGATAATAGTAGTTTCTACAAACTCACTGGTAATCTCAATGAAATTTTAACCACATTTTCTCTTTATAAATCATGTAAACATGCTTTTAACACTATTACATGAATTTTTGATACATATTAAAAAATTTTATGGCTGTTACAGACGTAACATCTGATTTTTAATTTTTCTATTAGGATACCAAAAATCCCCAACATTCCATATTTTCTCTTACCCAACTTGTATTTTTTATATTTTAAGGGTAAGGAATGTGATTTTGGACTTTTTTGTTCTAATAGGGTAGGTGGGGACAAAGCCCCGCAGTTTTTAGTATTTTTAACATTGTGATCGAAAGGGGGTAGATAATCCCGAAATTTCAATTGGAGGTGTTAGATTGAGATGTTACCTACAAAACCAATCCAAATTTATACTCTTATTGATAGTATTTCAAGAGAAATTGACAATTTAGTTGAAAAAAAAATTGCGGGTCTTTGCCTCGAAAAATGGGGCAAAGACACGCACTTTTGAATCTTCGTGTCCAAGTGAAATAAACATGGATAAACAAAATGTTTCATTATAAAAACACAAGAAATAATCATCTTAATACAGTAGAGCCCCTATTATCCGCGGAATTGGGTGGCAAGGGTACCGCGGATAGCTAAAATCACGAATAACCCGAAAAAAGACTAAAAATGAGGTGAAAACACCGAAACAAAATATCTCAGCATAAAAACTATGTTTCATTGTACAAAAACATATTATGTAAAACTTTTAAAATGTGTACAGTACAGTAGAATTATTTGCTCTACATCTAAAATCTCTTTAATGTTCGTCTAAAATGTACCCTCATGATTGAATTTTTTTTCGTGGCAATCGTGGATCATCCGCTCGCGAATAATGGATTTCTAATGTATTGTTTTAATATTTTTAAGTGAACCAACAATATTAAACATAAATATAATCCGTTTTAATGAAAATTGTCAATCTGTGGTAGCAACTCATTTCAAAGTGCCCAATATCTTTCAAAGGGGAGAAAAAAGGGTTTCAGTTTGAGGATTGACATCTCGGAAACCTTTATTCAACTTTTTAGGGATCCTGTAGGTTCTAATTTCCTTTTGGGGCGAATTCCCAAAGTTTTGAAGATGCGGGTATTTGCCCCAAAACACCTGCGGGTATTTGCCCCGTTTCACTTTATTTTGAAAAACAAGCCTTATTATTTTTAGAGACATGTTAAGGAAATTCTTTCAAGACGAAAGTGAAGTTCAAATGCTATCTTATCATTGGCTTATTTGTTTGTAATTCTTCTGAAGCCCTATTTTATGTTATGTTTAAGTAAAATATCAGAAAAATTACATCAAAAAGATGAAAAACAAACTTACAGCATTTTTTCAACTCGTGAGTGACTTAGGGGTACGAACTTTGGTAGAACGATAGGTCACAGTAAGACAAACCAACCACCTGGTTTTCAACTTTTAAATAGATTACTAACAATTAAAAATCGCGGTGCGTGGTTTTGCCCCGTGCGGGTTTTTACCCCCACCTACCCTATGGGTATTTTCAATTTTTATCTAACTTTTTTGCCCAAATTAAGCCACAAATGAGCAATAAAAGGAAAAGAGTATTTAAAAAAGGTAACATTTAATAAAAGGCATAATATTTTTAATGTCAAAGCAATAGAAAAGAAAAGCCCTATTGCTATTAGTCAATTATGTGAAAAAAATGCTGTCTGTCAGCAGTAAAGAGTAGTAAAAAGTTTAAAGAAATTCCATTATAAATCAGTTTAGGCCATGGAAAAAGCTATTTCACAAAAAAATTGATAAATACATTGAAATTATGTTTCTAAATTAGGCTAGAAGCAAAAATAATCCTTTTAGTTTTAAAAAATATAAAAATAAGTAAAATAATGCAAATTACGCTATGTAATCTAAGGTTATTTTAACGTTTTCTTAAAATCTTATTATGTCGTCTATAAAAACAATTCTTATCAAAAAAACTTTTCCAGTGCCTTGGTAATAGTATTTTCTATGATGAATAATTTTATATTGACCAATTTAATGGTTTTATTTCATTAATAATGAGTTATAAATCAGACATGTTACGTCCGTAACAAATTAATTAGGTTATAGATTAATAAATAATTAAATTTTTGCTTCTACAATCACTTTTTTTTAATTTTATAAACCTTCATAATGAATTACTGAGGAAAAAATTTTTAATTTTACCCTAAAATTCACAGGTATTTGTCAATAACTTTGAAAGGTGAAATAAAGACAGTTCTGTGAGTTACGTCCGTAACACATAGTTTAAATTTTTAAAAAAAATTTAGAACCATTTTTTAGTTGTTATAACTTAATATTTCATTAATCTACCTCTGATATCTTTAGAAAAAAAATACCATAGTTAACAATAAATTTTTCATTATTTACAAAGCCTCAAAAGTTTCTATTTGTTACGTCCGTAACCATGGAATGGCCCGTTTATAGTAGGTACCCGACCTTTATAAATTAGCTTTTAGTATTAATTAAAATTTTAAAACACAAAAGCATCGCATAAGGTATGCGTTATGTTTGGAACAATTTTGGAAACAATTTTGGATTAGTAAACCTACTTGTGTTGAAACTCAATAAATAGTAAATATTAAATCTATTTGAAATAATATACAAGATATTATATACCTATCAGAGTATTACCTATCAATTTAAAACTTCCCTGAAACTTTCCTTGATAAGAATATTAAATTTTAAAGCTATTAAACAAAACTAGGGGTTAAAAATATTTTTCCTTTAGATGTTGACTGTAATAAACTTTATTTTATAATGATTTTCAGTTGTTAAAGACTCATATTTTTACAAAATTTAGGGACAAAAACAGCTGTAAACATACTATATTTTTTATTTGTGGAACAAATTTTAAAATGTACTTTTACTCCAAGTGGTTACTCAATATTATCTTTATTTTTTTATCTAGCAAAAATTAATATGATCAAAAATGAAATAAGAAAAGAATAAGAAACAAAAGAACTTAATAACCTAGGATTTGTATTGAGTTCTCCCAATATATTAAAAAAGGCAATCAATTCTGTCTGGATAGTTTATTTAACTTCCATGCAATAAATAAGACATTTTTAAAAATAATTCAAATTTTGATTTCTTTTGAATTTAAAAATGATATCTGATTTGAAGAAAGAGAATTAAAGTTCTTAAAATATTAGCCCTGTAAGTTAATATAAAAAATACATATTCTTAAACAACATTAAAATATAACATGCATTTTTATTCAAGAAATAGTAATTTGAGCAACTTTTTGAACATAAAAATCCTTATACTAATTTAGACCATGAGTTTTTGAAACAATATTTGCTATTATTGTCATACTTTACCTTTCAATAATCTTCTACTACTCTCATTACTAAAATAAACATAATATAAAAACATACCTTTATTTTGTATAATTTATTACATCATCAAATAAGAAACACAAAGAAATTATGATACTGTGGTAAAATATTTTATTTCACAATTTAAAACTATTAATAATCAATAACTTTCAAATTATTTTTCATGGCCCAAATACAGACTGAAGCTAAAGGAAGGTAAACATATTGGCAGCTGTTACATGATACCTGTAATAAAAATAAAAATCTAAGCCCTCAAATATTAAGATTATAATTAGTACTAATTGAAAAAAAGATTAATTAATTTTTATTCTTCATTGAAAGCACAATACATTAAAACAAATGTTTTGCTTAGAAAAAGAATTATAAATGAGTGTTCTGGTTCTAACAAATGTTTTTTTAACATCAGAAATTCAATTTCTTATTTCATTAGTTTCGTTTGCAGAATGAAAAATAAACAAACGGAAGACGGAACAATTCTCGTATATAGTGCTACTGCATTAAAATAGTAATTTAACTGATTATATTATGGTTAATGAATATTTTAACAGCTTATTTACAATAACTTGTCAAACTTTCAATTTAAACTATATTATTAGATGTTCGCCTGGGCTGGATTTGACTGTTTTAAAATCATAAATAGATAAGAACTCAAAAAGTTATTAATTGATTCAAAACATAAAACGTTAAACAAGAGAAAAATAAATATTGTAGATAGGAGTAAATAAGAAAATATTTTAATGCCGATCTATTAGGTGTCTCATCATGTTTTACTTCGTAGTTATCAAGTAGTGTATGCAATGAGCAAATTCCAGATAGACATTTTTACGAGAGGTATTTATACAAAACTTACCTCTATGTTCTTCATTCCATCGTAGAAATTGTTTTTCGTTGGAGATTTGTTCACTCGGGCTTTAATATTCTGGTTCGGTTGTTGAAATTTGCTCTGCGAAAAACTTCGGTGACCTCCATTTAATTTCTCTGTTTTATGGAGAAGTAGCGACTGCGCATGCGCTGATTCTGATTTTAGAGTTGACACCTCGGCCTCTGGGGTATCAACTCTAACACAGTTTTCGGTGTGAACCGTGTACTATGAATACGGTTTTTGGGTTTTTTTGGACTTGACCCTCCGTCGCCAAGGTGTTAACTCTGATTCTGGTGACTGTGAATATGGCCGTTAGAGTTGATACCCCAGAGGCCGAGGTGTCAACTCTGAATCAAGAACCGGCGCATGCGCAGTCGCTACTTCTCCATAAAACAGGAGAGCTTTAAATGAAATGGCGGCCACCGAAGTTTTTCGCAGCGCAAATTTCAGCAACCGAACCAGAATATTAAAGCCCAATGGAACAAATCTCCGACGAAAAACAATTTCTACGATGGAATGAAGAACATAGAGGTAAGTTTTGTATAAATACCTCTCGTAAAAATGTCTATCTGGAATTTGCTCATTGCATACACTACTTGATAACTACGAAGTAAAACATGATCAGAGACCTAATAGATCGGCATTAAAATATTTTCTTATTTACTCCTATCTACAATATTTATTTTCCTCTTGTTTAACGTTTTATGTTTTGAATCAATTAATAACTTTTTGAGTTCTTATCTATTTAAGATTTTAAAACAGTCAAATCCAGCCCCAGGCGAACATCTAATAATCTAGTTTAAATTGAAAGTTTGACAAGTTATTGTAAATAAGCTGTTAAAATATTCATTAACCATAAATATAATCAGTTAAATTACTATTTTAATGCAGTAGCACTATACAGGGTGTATCTGAAATGGTGCAACAAACTTTCAGGGATGATAGTACTCATCAAGACGAACAAGAATCAGTATAGAAAGGGGGTCCCAGACCAAATCCCAGGGAGTTAAAAATGGAGCGACACCCCAAAAAAATCATTGAAAAATTCAATTTGTAAAACAACTACTATTGGTAAAAACTTAATTATGGTTTCAAAAATTGTGGTTTAATATGATCTTTGAAATAACCTCAAAAGTCTTCACTTTAAAATTTGTTTTATTATGAAAAAAGTTAAAAACACAAAAAATGTGAAAACTCAGCAAAAACCTTATTTTGTATTTCGAAATCATTTCTTTTGATTTGATAATCTGAAAGATCATAGTTGAAAACCCTTAAGTCCAAAGTTTCACGTAAATACAATCAATATTAAACGCTTGAGATCCTTTTAAAGTTTGTTTTTTGGGTGCGCAAGCAGTTTTTTAGAGCTGTTTCCAGAACAGCTGTTAGCGCACGCAAAAAACAAACTTTAACAGGATCTCAAGCGTTTAATATTGATTGTATTTACGTGAAACTTTGGACTTAAGGGTTTTCAACTATGATCTTTCAGATTATCAAATCAAAAGAAATGATTTCGAAATACAAAATAAGGTTTTTGCTGAGTTTTCACATTTTTTTGTGTTTTTTAACTTTTTTCATAATAAAACAAATTTTAAAGTGAAGACTTTTGAGGTAATTTTAAAGATCATATTAAACCACAATTTTTGAGACCATAATTAAGTTTTTACCAATAGTAGTTCTTCTACAAATTGAATTTTTCAATGATTTTTTTGGAGTGTCGCTCCATTTTTAACTCCCTGGGATTTGGTCTGGGACCCCCCTTTCTATACCGATTCTTGTTCGTCTTGATGAGTACTATCATCCCTGAAAGTTTGTTGCACCATTTCAGATACACCCTGTATACGAGAATTGTTCCGTCTTCCGTTTGTTTAATTTTCATTCTGCAAACGAAACTAATGAAATAAGAAATTGAATTTCTGATGTTAAAAAAACATTTGTTAGAACCAGAACACTCATTTATAATTCTTTTTCTAAGCAAAACATTTGTTTTAATGTATTGTGCTTTCAATGAAGAATAAAAAATTAATTAATCTTTTTTTCAATTAGTACTAATTATAATCTGAATACAATTTGAGGGCTTAGATTTTAATTTTTATTACAGGTATCATGTAACAGCTTGCTGCCAATATGTTTACCTTCCTTTAGCTTCAGTATGTGTTTGGGCCATGAAAAATAATTTGAAAATTATTGATTATTAATAGTTTTAGTTTTAAATTGTGAAATAAAATATTTTACCACAGTATCATAATTTCTTTGTGTTTCTTATTTGATAATGTAATAAATTATACAAAATAAAGGTATGTATTTATATTAGTTATGTTTATTTTAGTAATGAGAGTAGTAGAAAATTATTGAAAGGTAAAGTATGACAATAATAGCAAATATTGTTTCAAAAACTTATGGTCTAAATTAGTAGGTATAAGGATTTTTATGTTCAAAAAGTTGCTCGAATTACTATTTCTTGAATAAAAATGCATGTTTTTTTAATGTTGTTTAAGAATATGTATTTTTTATATTAACTTACAGGGCTAATATTTTAAGAACTTTAATTCTCTTTCTTCAAATCAGATATCATTTTTAAATTCAAAAGAAATCAAAATTTGAATTATTTTTAAAAATGTCTTATTTATTGCATGGAAGTTAAATGAACTATCCAGACAGAATTGATTGCCTTTTTTAATATATTGGGAGAACTCAATACAAATCCTTATGTTCTTTTGTTTCTTATTCTTTTCTTATTTCATTTTTGTTCATATTAATTTTTGCTAGATTAAAAAATTAAATAATATTGAGTGACCACTTTGAGTAAGTACATTTTAAAATTTGTTCCACAAATAAAAAATATAGTATGTTTACAGCTGTTTTTGTCCCTGAATTTTGTAAAAATATGAGTCTTTAACAACTGAAAATCATTAAAAAATAAAGTTTATTACAGGCAACATCTAAAGGAAAAATATTTTTAACCCCTAGTTTTGTTTAATAGCTTTAAAATTTAATATTCTTATCAAGGAAAGTTTCAGGGAAGTTTTAAATTGATAGGTAATAACTCTGATAGGTATATAATATCTTGTATATTGTTTCAAATAGATTTAATATTTACTATTTATTGAGTTTCAACACATGCAGGTTTACTACAGAACAGGTTTCCAAAATCGTTCCAGACATAACGCATACCTTATATGCTATGCTTTTGTTTTAAAATTTTAATTAATACTAACTAAAAGCTAATTTATAAAGGTCGGGTACCTACTATAAACGTAATATACTAAGCACTTAAAAATTAGTTTTCTTCTACTCAGAGCTCCCTTCATTATTTTTTATATCGATGGTTATTTTTTTCGCTCCAAGAGAGCAGCTGATTTTGGTTGGTTGGTTGGTTTGATTTTTATGGCACAAGGCCCATATCAGGGCATAGAGCGCCAACCACAAGACAGATTACATAAAAAATTTAAATATATTTTCCAGAAACCCTTTTTAAAATAATAATAGGCCAACAGCCCTTGTCAGACATACTCTATACGTCAAATTAAAAACTCTAAAATATTTCTAGATGTAATGGGTAAAACCAATGTGATGAATGTATTTAAAAATCAACGAAAGGTTTGAGTGATTTAAAATTTGTGATAAGTTAAGATCAGTACGGTTAAAAATGATACTTTTATAGGGGTCAAAATGGGGACAGACACACATGATGTGATGAACAGTTAAAATGGTATCGCAGAAATGACATGTGGGTGCCTCTTCTCCCATCAAGAGATGCCGATGAGTTAGTCTCGTGTGCCCAATGCGTAATCTGGTCAGCAAGACCTCCTCGCGACGGGTAAGATTTTTACTCAGTCTTCGCGACAGGGATGGCATCACAGAATGTAGCTTATTGCTGACTTGCTGGTCCCATTCAGACTGCCATATGCCATAGAGTCTTTGCCGGAAGAGTGGTTTCAAATCCTCAAATGGAACGGGAAATTTGTCAGTTGGGCCCGTGACTGATCTTGCAGCACGGTCGGCCTCTTCGTTCCCATCAATCCCGACGTGACCGGGGATCCAGCAAAACATTATTTCAGCGCCAGTCCTAAGTAATTTTGATAGTGTGACTACGATGTCGTTCACAATGGGATGGACAGATGATGTGTATGAGACTATGCTTTTAAGAGAGGAGAGAGAGTCAGAGTAGATTATAAATTTCTTATGAGGGGAGAGTGAGATGTGCTCGATAGCCATTCTAATGGCATGAAGTTCTGCGGTGTATACGGAAGCTGTGACAGGGAGGGCATCGGAGATGGTTGCGCACTGGCAAACTGCCGCGGCACCTACATGTAATTCGGACTTGGACCCGTCTGTAAAGATAGGGGTATAGTCCGAATACGTCCCCCGATGTTCCCTATACAGAGCCTTGAAAACATAATTTGGAAGTGACTTCCTGCAGCGAGCGAGTGAAAAATCCATATCTGGAATGGCTCGCTCCCATGGTGGAAAGGGAGCTATGCTAGATTGGGCAATTTTCCCAATCGAGATATTCCAATCCCCCACCAGTGACCTCATGCGAAACTGGAATGGTGGTGGGCATGCACGTGAACTACGATGAAGGATGAAGAAATGTAAACTAAAATCGGACATGAATTTAAAACCAGGGCTATGACGTAGTGATCTCATCTTAACATAATATGATAAGGCCAAATGCTTCCGTCGTAAATTCAAAGGTGGTTCGTACGCCTAGGCATAGAGGGACTCTACTGGGGATGTCCGGAACGCACCCAAGCAAATCCGGAGACCCTGATGGTGTACGGTGTTGAGAGAGCGTAACAACGATTCGCATGCGGAGTCGTATACAATCGATCCATAGTCTAGCTTGGATCGGATCAAAGAACGATACATCCGTAGCATGGAAGTAGCGTCAGCACCCCAACTTGTATTTGATAATACTTTTAGTAAATTAAGAGTTTTTATACACCTATTTTTCAAGTCAGAGATGTGTCTATGAAAACGGAGTTTTCTGTCAAAAATTACTCCAAGGAATCTGGTTTCTTCAACAACTTTGATTTCAGAGTTCCCTAGCCACAACTCGGGGTCCGGAAAGAGACCTCTCTTGCGGCTGAAAGAAACACAGACTGTTTTCTCCGCAGAGAACATAAACCCGTTTTCTAAGGCCCAATTATTCATATTGTTAATTGATGTCTGTATGTGGCGCTCAGCCACGGATAAGGAATGAGATGAGTATGAGATTTGGATGTCGTCAACGTATAATGAGTATTGTATGCCATGAGTGATGTGATGGGTGATGCCATTTAGTTTAATGATGAAGAGTAAAACACTCAATACGCAGCCCTGCGGAACACCTTGTTCCTGGATAAAAATGTCCGAATAAAATGAATCAAGGCGCACCTGAAAAGTGCGATGTTCTAAAAAGTTTTTGATGAAAATGGGTAAATTGCCTCTTAAATTAAAATTGTGTATGTCCTGGAGAATACCTCTTCTCCAGGTCATGTCATACGCCTTTTTTATATCGAAGAAGACTGACAGACAGTGCTTTTGTCGAAAAAAGGCATCTCTCACGGCTGTTTCGAGCCTAATAAGGTTATCAGTGGTAGAACGATATCTCCTAAATCCACTTTGGAAGGGGGACAGAAGGTTTTCATCTTCAAGGTAAAACATGAGCCGTGCACTGATCATCCGCTCCAAGAGCTTGCAAAGGCAGCTCGTTAGAGCTATTGGCCGATAATTATTAGGAGAGCTCGGGTCTTTCCCGGGTTTGGGAAACGGAAGTACAAAAGCGTGGCGCCACTTGGAAGGAAATTCTTGTGTGGTCCAAATACGGTTAAAGAGCATAAGAATAGATGCAAGTGAGCTATTTGATAGATGGCGTAACATCACATAGTGTATGTCATCTGGACCAGCAGCCGAATTACCTGAACGATGTAAAGCAGTTTGAAGTTCTAGTAGAGTGAGTGGAGTGTTGTACTCTTCCTCATTTGAAGAAGCGAAATCCAACCTCGTACACTCAACTCTACTCTTCAATGCTTGAAACTCTGGTGGGTAATTTGCACTGCTTGATGTCTCAGCGAATGTTTTGGCCAACAAATTAGCAATGGATGGGATATCGCTAACTGTATTGCCGTTATCCATCATCATGGATACAGGTTGTGATCCGTATTTCCCACTTATTTTCTTGATCTTAGTCCATACTTGTTTGGTTGGTGTAGTGGATGTTATGCTACTAACGTATTGCTGCCACGATTCCCTTTGACTATGCCTCCTCACTCTCCTAGCATGCGACCTTGCTTTTTTGAAAGCAAGCATGTTTTCTTGAGTGGGATATCTTCTAAATATTCCCCAAGCCTTGTTCTGGGCTTTTCTGGCCTCTGAACAGGCATGGTTCCACCAAGGTTTCGGGAACTTGGGTAATCTTGAGGACGTTAATGGAATGGATAGATGAGATGCATTTAAAATAGATGATGTGACATATGAGACAGCTTCATCGATTGTGCCGGATGATATCATGTGCTCAGTGATGTTTGCGTGTATTTGGAATAGCGTCCAGTTGGCTTGATCAAATTTCCAACGCGGCTGACGAGTTGTTGCGCCTGCAGTTGGGGTAGTAGGTGTTACTACTATGGGGAAATGATCACTGCCGAACGGATTATCCAGAACGCTCCATGAAAAATCCAGCAAAACAGAAGGTGAACATATGGAGAGATCGATGGCTGTATATGATTGAGTGGGTGAATGTAAATAAGTACTCGAACCGTCATTCAGGAGAGCCAGATCGAGCTCGGAAATCATCCGCTCAACGATTAGCCCCCTGGAATTGACGTCCCGGCATCCCCACAAGGTATGATGTGCATTAAAATCTCCTAAAATAATAAAAGGCGTTGGCAATTGCCTTACCAAATTCTCTAAAAGATGAACATGAATGGATGTGCTAGGTGATAGATATAAACTGCAAATGGTAATGGATGATGAGACTATATTTTGACGCACCGCTACGGCTTCCAAGGGTGTATTAAGATGGACGGGAGAAAAAGGCGCCGTGTGGGCGACCCGCCACACCACCACAGACTCTACCGCCATCAACACAATCTTTGCGGAGGACAGAAAAGCCTCGCAAGCGAACCGTATCAGCGGGCTTCAGGAATGTCTCTTGCAGCGCGATGCACGATGGTGAATGAATATTTACAAGATGCTTTATGTCCTCAAGATTGGAACGTAAACCTCGGCAGTTCCACTGAATAATTTTACTTATCAGGAGGTTTTATTATGTTTTTCCTCGTGCTGCTTCTGCTCCTGTCTTTCCCTCTGGGCTTTTCACCAGGAGCTTTAAAATTATGTTCATTTTCCATTTTATCTTGTTTTGTATTGGGTTCATCTACGTCCATGCTATTTTGTTTTAAAATATTCTCTTCTGTTGTGTCTGTTTTTTGATCTTGTTTAGAAGTATCTGTTACTGTTTGTTTGGGAATTTTGACATTTATTTTAATTTGGTCTTCTTGACCTCGTTTACTAGATGGATTTATAGGTAAGGTTTGTAATGGTGAGTTAATTGGATCACTTGATGGCTTTTTTGTTGAGGCAAGGGCTGCTTGGTAGATATGCTGGCTTATTGGAGTGTCGGGTTTATTTCCAGACAGAGAATTAGTAGTTAATGTAGTCATATTTTCGTTAAGTTTTTGAGTGTTATTTATTGCAGGAATGGTTGGAGTTGGCATTGGGCTATTTTGAATTTTAGTTTGATCGGTTGGTTGATTTGAGTTTGATGGTGTGCTATTAGATACTACTGAGGCAAAGGTTTTTTTGGGTTTTGGGGGCATTAATTTGTCGGCTTCTTTACGGGCTTCCGGGTAGCTGATATTGTTCAAGACTTTTATACGTTGTACTTCCTTTTCATATAACCATTTTGAACATTTCTTGTCATACGCTGGATGGTCTTCTTCGCAGTTTATGCAGAAAGGTTTTTTGTCACATTTGTCTGAAACATGGTCAGGTCCTCCACATCTGCCACATGCAGCAGAACCTCGACACGAGTTTCCACCGTGACCAAACCTTTGACATCTGAAACAACGAAGAGGATTTGGTATGTAAGGTCGCACATTAACGCTCAAGTAGCCAGCAAGGATTTTAGGAGGAAGGGTAGTATTTGTGAATGTTAATATGAACAGGGGTATTTTAACTAGCTCTCCATCTCTTTTAATCTTTATTTGTTCAACTTTTTCCACGTTTTGTTCTTTAAGGTTTTCTAGAATTTCAGATTCTGGTATGTCATTGATATCTGGGCAGTAGATTACACCTTTGGAATTATTTAGAGAAGGGTGGGGATAAACTGATATAGGAATGTGAGCAAGGTTTTTGCATTTTAATAAATTTTTGGTTTGTGCTGCAGTTGAAGTGTTGACAAGTAGATCTCCAGATGAAAGTTTTTTAACAGATGAAACTGTTCCAGCAACTCCAGAAATAGCTTTTGCAATCAAGAAAGGTGAGATAGAAGTTAATTTCGTGTCGGGTATTTCGCAATGCAGAACTAAGAATTTTGGAAAGGATATAGAAAGAGTGGTGGACTTACCACCATGCTTCAAAAAAGGGGTCCCCATGAGGAAAAGTGGCGCCTAGGTTCTTTTTTGGTGCTTATGGTGGGCAGAGGGAGGGATCAAGAACCTACCAAACAACAACCTCCCACTCCCACTACTGGTCCCACAGCTTCCACAATACGTACTTGACAGTCTGCCTGCCAAGCGGGACTGTACTGCTGCTGCAGGCGCTACGGCATGGTGTCCGCCAAGGTGGAAAAACGATATAACCGACTGGGCAGCTCCCACAAGCTACCCAGCAAGCAAGGAAACATATGGGCCGCCACATTGCTAAAGAGCAAGAGGTGGCACATCGGAACGACGGTATGTTGCTAACCAGGACAGGACAACAAAAACAGGACATCACAAACAGTTCCTGGCCTCCTCTGTTTTCCCATATGCTGCCCATCCAGAGCTCGTTAAACACTCCAGGGGAGAAGTGAATCAAAACCAAGTGGGTCTATTATGCTTGGGTGTTCAGTAGAAATAAAAACCAGAAGATTATTTAACTATTTTAAAAGAATACAGATGTGATGTAAAACCACTATCAAAATGAGCTGATTTTGGTTGAAGTTTCTTTTGCCACCTGCATTTCTCTTCACTGTTTTTTATCCATTCTTGTGCTATAGGTTTTAAGTTATTTCTATAATCTAGTTCCTTTTAAATTATTTTTAAATGATAGATTGCTCGTATTTTAATCTGAGCGCAAATAATGTTAATTGCAAAAATTAAAGCTTAAAAAAATAACTGATACAATTATTTTGTATACATATTAATAAAAAAAGGTCGGCAGAAAACTGATTAAAACTATGCCAGCACGGGTACAATACCAACTTAATTCTCAGATAGACGACCCGAAATAAATGGATTAAGGAAATATTTTGTAAATAAATTGTTCGCCATAAACGATCAAAACGCTTTAATTAATGTTTTTGCCTTTGAGTTTAAAGTACTAATGATTAGATAAATATGTTGCTTTATATGCCAGTGTATAAATATATCAGCAGGTTAAAAACTAGAAGTAATTAATTTTATTTGATGTATTATAGTTTTACAATTGCATTAAACATAGCAGTATTTTTACCTTAGCCGCTCAGCCATCGTAAAGCATTGCCACGTGTTTGTATTTACTAAACAAACAAGTTTAAAGTGACGCGCTTCTCTCTAGCCAATCAGAGAAGACCTTTAAAGCGTGAATCCACTTCGCCAAGCAATCGCCAAAGCCAACGCCAGTGTCAGATAATCCGAGTACAATGAATACGGACTCGGATCAACTATGAGTGAACTTTTTCACCCGTTGAAACTAGTGCTACCTGACACCGGTGTCAACTCGAAAGCCGTGAATATGGTCGTTAAAGATTTAATTATGATAACTAGGAAAAACAGTAATTTTTCCGTCTTTTTCTGTTGTAGTTTTTTTATTCTTATTACTGAAGAAGATATTTGAAAAAACTGGGTATGATGCTTTGGGATTTGTATAGGAAGGTCTAAGGATGCCCAATATGAAAATTTAAAAAAATCCCTCAACCGGTTTTCCGTCATTTTAAAAAAGAAGTCAGCCATATTGGATTTTCAAAAACGACAATTACAGACGAACTAATATAGATAGAAGGTTGATTTTTTTGAAGCACGTGTTTATATGTGGAATTTTTTTATAATTATCATAACTATATTTTGGTTTAAAAAAATTTTATAATTTTAAATTTTAAAATAATCGAATTTTAATAAATAGATTCATTGTTGTGATTTTCTCTTTTTTAGTAGAAAGGTTCTTATAAAACTAAGATAGATATTGAAATAAATAGTCAAAACAGTTCAGAATTCGATAAAAGAGGTTTGAAAAAGTTCAAATGTTGAGCAAGTTCAAATGCGTCAAATGAAAAGTACCCCCACCACACTTGCAAAATGGATTAACACTATGCCGTTCATTTCATCAGTTTTTGGAGCTGTAGAATCATTCACAGGCGTTCAAAATTTATCTTCAGAGCAATATGTAGATGTAATATTGCTTTTATAAATATAAACAAGTTTTTGAAGAGTGGTTCAAAATTGCCTCCCCTCAATTGATTTCCATCTCTACTGGAGTAGTTGGAGACAGCACGATTAACTGCGAAAGAGCTACAGAAGTTGGATTAGTTTCGCTGAAGAAAAGTGTTTTAAAACTCTTTAGTGAAGTCAAGTACCAGCGCAAAGATAAAGTGAAATCTTTAGCTTCAGTAAACAAAGGTGTCAGAATAAATAACGAAGAGATAGTGATAAATTCCAGTCAACTTTTTCATAGGATTTTATGCACTACGAAGAGATGAAGAATTGGCTAACTGTTTGTCTTATGAACTAGCTTCTTACCCTCCAGCACTGTTTGACGGTAAATATATCCGGAAGTCTCAGAAATCATCGCTGATCAGAATTCTGGAAAGTTTAGAAAGTTCAGAAAATCCAATCCCCAATAATTGTACGTATGTCATTGATGGTGGACACCTACTACACAAAGTTGTATGGCAACGTCCAGCAACTTATAAGGATATATGTGAGCAATACGTTTCCTATGTTTTACAACGTTATGGAAGGTGTTATGCGATATTTGACGGCTATGATGGGGGTCCTGGTATAAAAGACGTGGAGCACCTACGAAGAGGGTGATTAAAGAAATCCATTGATGTTGATGTTGGAGAATGCAATGATGTTTTTGCATCTCAGCAGGATTTTCTTTCTAATGAGAAGAACAAATCCTCATTTATTAGGATCTTAAAAGATTTTCTGAAATCTGCCGGATGTGATGTTAAGCAAGCAGTCGGTGATGCAGACACTTGATTGTTTCTCAAGCTATTAAAATGGCAGATTCCCGCCCATCTGTAATCGTAGGAGAAGATTCAGATCTGTTTGCGTTACTGATTGCCCATGCAACAAAAGAATGTTACATTCTAATGCCTGGGGAAAAAGGCAAATATGATCGAGTATATAGCATTAAGGAACTTCAGAAGAGTTGTTACGGAGCAATGAAAGAGTACATGTTGGTACTGCACGTCTTCACTGGATGCGATTCTACATCTGCACCATTAAGAAAAGGGAAGAAACGGGCGTTTAATTTGCTCTCTTCTGATCAGCATCTTCGTGACCAGATGGATGTTTTTAATAATGCTTCCTCTTCATCGGACTCGATTTCGGAAGCCGGAGAAAAGTTCTTTTTGGCCATGTACGGTACGAAAGGGATATTAAATCTAGATAAAGCGAGACATTGCCTATACTTATCCACTGTTGGAAAACAAAAGGTGAGCAGTACTTTTAATTGGGCTGTGCTTCCTCCTGCTTCAGATGATGCACGTCTGCATTCTTTACGTGTATATCTACAGGTCCAGCAGTGGAGGTTCAATTATTTATTGCCAACAGAATGGGGTTAGAAGCTATCTGATCATAGTTACTGTTCAAAGTTAATCATACTCAATGTAATTTTACCATTAATTTATAAGTATATTTCATACAATACATTAAATATTATCTTGTGTTGTGATTTCACAACAAACCTTAAAAGTTTAACTTTTTTTACTTTTTATTAATAGATTAACATAAGACTTATGCTATATTAATTACCTCATTACTTTTAGTAGGACTTAGTTTTGTTAAAAAATTTTCTCTATATATTAGGTATTTCAAATTACTGATCATTCAATATAAGTAGTTTATCAGTTGAAACATCAGTTTATGCACATTGATGATGATATGAAAACATTTCAGCGGGGTATTATTTCTTTTTCAAACTAGAGAAAAATACGTAAAGGTATATCTAAATTTTATGCAGGACTTTTTCAAACCTCTTTTATCGAATTCTGAACTATTTTGACTATTTATTTCAATATCTATCTTAGTTTTATAAGAACCTTTCTACAAAAAAAGAGAAAATCACAACAATGAATCTATTTATTAAAATTCGATTATTTTAAAATTTAAAATTATTAAATTTTTTTAAACCTAAATATGGTTTTGATAATTATAAAAAAAGTCCACATATAAACACGTGCTTCAAAAAAATCAACCTTCTATCTATATTAGTTCGTCTGTAATTGTCGTTTTGGAAAATCCAATATGGCTGACTTCTTTTTTAAAATGACGGAAAACCGTTGAGGGATTTTTTTTAATTTTCATATTGGGCATCCTTAGACCTTCCTAAACAAATCCCAAAGCATCATGCCCAGTTTTTTCAAATATCTTCTTCAGTAATAAGAATAAAAAAACTACAACAGAAAAAGACGGAAAAATTACTGTTTTTCCTAGTTTTCATAATTAAATCTTTAAGAATATTAACTTACTGCATAAAATTTCAAAAAAGTACGCTTAGACACGCATTTTAAAAAAAAATTGAGCATTTTATTCCAATAAGTTTGCTTGTTATAGCAGTTTTTAAGAAACATTGAAAATTCAGTATGGCCGCCGTTTCTTTCAAAATGACGGAAAACTAATGGCGGGATTTCTAAGAATTTTGGTATGGTATAGCCTAAGACTCTCATAAACAAGTTCCAGTTGTTTAGGTCTTGATATTTATAATAGGTACGACACAGTATTAAACGAAAGAACTACAACCGAAAAAATTACGAAAAAATAGCTATTTTAGCTTAATTTAAAAAAGTCTATGGTTTAGAACCAACAATTGATGCATGAAACTTAAAGAACGCACTGAATTACGCATTTTAAAACAAGAACGAACATTTTAAACCAATTAGTTCGCCTGTTATAGCCGTTTTTATGAACTATGGAAAAAACCAATATGGCCGACTTCTTTTTCAAAATGGCGGAAAACCCGTCACCGGATTTTTTGGGATTTTCTGGTCAGGCATCCTCAGACCCCCCTTAATACATCCCAGGGGGTCTCTGCTTGTTTTTCTAAATGTTTACTTAAAACCCTAATTTGACTGTACTAAAAGGGGCCGGTACCGACCCCCTGGGGGTCGATGAAGTTCTAGGGGTCGGTAGGGGGTCAATGAAAGTTAAACAGTCATAAAAATAAAATTGCTGATGAAAACAGTTTCTTATTACTGTAGATCATTCAAAGAATTTTCCAGGTCTATTGCAAATTGGATGGAAGATCCATTTGTTGAGATTTTCTACCTCTTCCTCTCTTGGGTGCTTCCTAAAATAGTCACAATGAACGAATTTTTTCAGTCAGATTCAGTCATTGTGACTGTTTTAGGTAAGCGAATGAGTATGGCGTACAAAGAGCTGTTAACAGCGTATTTAGAATCGGATATGTTTCTAAAACTCCCTCTAACATAATAAATCCAAACAATAAAGATAAATTTATACATCTGCAACAAATATATTTGGGAGTTCAAGTAAGGGAAGAACTGAAGAAACCTAACATAATAAGAAAACCTGAGGCTGTGAGTGACTTCCTGATGAGATGCCGCTGTTTTATGGCAAAACTTTGCGAGGAAATCAAGAAGAGGTTCGACTTTGATAGCCCTCTGCTAAAATTGATTCCCCTACTTCACCCCTCCACAGCTCTATCTTTACATGAAAGGTCATTGTTGGAGACACAATCCCTTATGGAACTGGGGGATTGCATTCCCAGGGCCATGCCCAAAGATTCTGCGTCGCTGCAAAAGTTGGATGATGAGTGGCGTCGTCTCCCACTAGATGACCTCTCGGAGGATATATTCCAAGAGAAAAGGGTCGATGCCTTTTGGGCTAAAATTTCTGGACTGAAAAACAGTGACGGTAGCTTTAAATACGAGATATTATCTCGTTTTGCCCTCGCTGCGCTGAGTCTTCCACACTCTAATGCAGAGTGCGAGAGGGTATTCAGCAAACACAATCTGATCAAAACTAAAAACCGTAAGAGGTTAATCACCAAAACAATCGAAGGGGTGATGCTGGCCTCTCAGTGTGTTAAATCTTCTAAAGAGGGATGCGCGGATTTCGAACCAAGTCGTGACATGTATAATAGAATGACTGCCTCAACATATTATACGACAATCAGGAAGGTGATACATGTGGAGATCTTGATTTCAATTCCTAGGATAAATACCCATTCTTTGTGATGTAAAGGTGTTTATTTAGTTAAGTTTTTATATATTCCTGTCAATATTGTGTGGATTTGTATCTTTAAAATTATTTTCTTTGCAGATTGTTAAATATGCAAATTTATGCAAATCATCCAACACGCCAAGCTGGCGAAGCTCTTGTACAAAGTCAATCTTAATGCGCCAAGCGCGCCACTCTGTACTATAAATTCTCCTGCTTGTCCCGTAATAAACAGTAGTTGTTGTTATTGAGTTACCTCAAAGCATCGTGTTTGTTGCGAGAGGAGACACGGGAGGGAGGCACATGACGGCGGGGGTGTAGCAGGGGCATTGACCTGAACACCCTCCTTTGTTGTCTGGGCCCCTTTTTCGGGCCTCCTCAAGTTTATATCACGAGCCCCTGGGAGTGGCTGTGCCCACAGCTTTCTGTACTGAGATTTTGAAGAGTAAAGACATGTTTTAAGCTCCGAATCTGCATCTTTTGTTCTTGCCCTCTGCCATGAGGAACTATAATCTTTAGTGATTCAACATTTTTGTGGCGTCCGTAGGTAATATGGAGCTTTTAACTGTGCAAGCGAGATTGCTTACTACTTCATTTAATTTGTCGTGTGATACAATTCAAGCCGCCGCTGACCGAGAGTCGGTCACATCGCAGGAGCTGAGTGCTTTAAAACTCCAGCTCGAGGATAAATTTCAGCGACTCAGCGTGATACATGAAGATATTCTGAACATCACTTCAGAACAAGGAGACTTCACGGAGTATGAAGGACATTTTCAAACTTCGGAATCAATTCGGGACAGGTACTTCTCTGTGTCTGCTCTTGTTGAGCATCTGAGCACCAGTGTCCCCTCCAGTGCTGGAAGTGAGACGTCATCGGAGTCTCAGGCCCGGAAATTCAAGCTCCCGGAGTTGGTCCTTAGAAAATTCGACGGAGACCCGAAGAATTACCTGGGATTTTGGTCTCAATTTGGCCAAATCCACAATGATGAGACGATAACACCGGAGGACAAGTTCCAGTACCTGCTGCAAGCGGTAGTGCCAGGCTCCAAAGCAGCACGCCTAGTGGAGACCTTTCCGCCCACGAAGGATAATTACGAAAAGGCCATCTCCCAGCTGAAAGCCCGTTTCGGACGGGATGACTTGCTCGTACAGATCTACGTGCGGGAGCTACTTTCGCTCGTAGCCAAGAGCGCTTCTGGAAGAAGCAAGACGGATCTGGGCGAGTTGTACGACGCGTTGGAATCCAAGCTGCTAGCCCTGGAAAGCCTTGGGAGGACCAAGGAAAAGTTCGCTGACTTCCTCGAGCCCCTGGTAGAGTCCTGTCTACCTGAAAGTGTACTCCGAGCCTGGGAGAGGAGCCGAGCGACCAGCGATGCGACCACGACCAGCGCGAGATCATTAGACGACCTAATGAACTTCCTTCGCTCCGAGGTGGAGTCCGAGGAAATGATCTCTCTCGCCCGCGGCGGGATAGGAGCAAAGGTACCGCCGCCGACTTTCCCTCACCGCAGGGAACCGCCACCCGATCCCCCATCGGCATCGGCTCTCACGTGCGTGAGAGGGGGACGCCCCCCAGAGTGTTGTGTGTTTTGCGGTGTGTCTTCGCATCGGAGCGCTGATTGCCGGAGCGCCCGAAACATGACCGCGGAGCAGAAGCGCAGTGCTCTGCTTCGCAGGCGCGCCTGTCTACGGTGCTTTCGTCCCGGTCATTTTGTCATTAAATGCCGGGCTAAAATCAAATGTTCTACGTGCAAATGTGAGGATCATTTGGACATAATGTGTCCGAGAGGGGAAGCATCTACCGTGTCAGTGCCTGCACATGAATCCTCTTCTCTTTCGTTGTCAAATGAGTCCTCATCGACTGTATACTTACAGACCCTGGTAGTGAATGTTGTTCACAACGGGGTAACGTTGCAGGTGCGTGCTTTGTGTGACAGTGGTTCGCAAAGATCCTATGTGACAGAGAAGGTGGCAAATCGTCTTGGGTTACCCATACAGGGCAAACAGACCATAGTCCACGGTCTGTTTGGGGGGAGGAGGATGAAACCTCAGAAATGTAATTTGTATAACTTATGTATAAGAAATATTACTGGAACCTTTGGATGTATCATTGATGTCATTGGTGAAGAAAAAATTTGTCACCTCATCCCAAAACTTGAGGATGTTGACAGCATCTCAGAATTGCAAAAATTAAATATTAAAGTGTCAGATTTAGATTCCAAGGACGTAGAAATTGGAATTTTGTTAGGAGCAGATGTCCTTGGAAGAATCATGTTAGGGAGTTGTCAACATCTTATGTCTGGCTTATCGGTTTGTGAGACCAAATTGGGAAATGTGGTTTTTGGTCAAATCAATGATCCATCCAGAAAAGTGCCATTTACATTAAGTACCTTTTCCTATCATGCAATTGTAGATGATGATGTTAGTAACTATTGGAGTCTTGAAACTATTGGAATTAGACATCCCATGGATCAGGAGAAGGGAAATGTTTTGGACTTAGATGTTAAAAATAAATTCAAAGAGAATTTGGTAGTGACTGCCAGCGGCAGATTTGAATTAAAGTTGCCCTGGAAGACTGATCCAGTTGGATTGCCCTCCAATAGAGACATGGCTCTAATGCGGTTCAAAAGAACCATGAAGAAGGTACTAGACTCAGGTTATATGGAGGAATACAAAAAGGTATTCAAAGAATGGGAAAATTTGGGAATTATTGAAAGGGTTTTAGATGGTGAAACAGGTGAGAATACTCATTATTTAAGTCATAGACCTGTTATGAAATTTGAAGGTACCATGCTGAAATCTATCAGGCCTGTCTTTGATGCCTCAGCTAGAGAAAAGGGAAACCCCTCTCTTAACCAATGCTTATACACTGGACCTAATGCTATTCAGTTAATTCCTGACATATTAGACAGGTTCAGATTGTATCCCATTGGGTTGAGCAGTGATGTAGAGAAAGCATTTTTACAAATTAGTATTGCTCCTGAAGATAGAAATTATCTCTCTTTCTTCTATCCAAATGAAAAGGAGTTGTTGGTTTACCGTCACTGCAGAGTGGTTTTTGGACTTACATGCAGTCCCTTTATGCTGGGGGCATCGATAGAATGCCTGATAGATACTGTCCCATCAGAAAATTTCGAAGTTGGGCATAAATTGAGACATTCACTTTATGTAGATAACTGTGTCACTGGGGTCAATAATGTAATAGAGCAAGAGCATTTCATCAAAAATGCTACCGAAATCATGTCTAAAGGATGCTTTAATCTAAGAGGTTGGGAAAGTAATGTTGCCTGCAGTTACACCTCTAAGCATTCGGGAGAAACTAAAGTGTTAGGCATGATTTGGAATTTGTGTTCTGACACTCTAAAGTGTAACATAAATTTTAATAATTTAAAAATTGATGGGGATTTAACAAAAAGAATCCTTCTTTCTGCAACTCAACAGATATTCGACCCCATGGGTATACTAAGTCCCTCAGCCCTTATTCCTAAAATAATGATACAGGATTTGTGGAAACTCAAATGGGGATGGGATGTAAATTTGCCAGACGAAATCTTGAAAAGATTTAAAAAATGGTTAAATGAAACCTCGTGGTTAACCTCTGTAGAGGTGCCGCGATATGTTGAGGTAAATGACACCACAGAGGTCCACCTTTTTGTGGATGCATGCAAGACATCATATGCTGCATGTATTTTTTTGAGAACAGTGACTCCTCATGGTATTAAGGTGTACTTTTTAAGAGCCAAAGCTAGAGTTGCACCCTTAAAACCATTGACAATTCCTCGTTTGGAATTAATGGCTTGCTGTATAGGGGCCAGGTTAGTTCGCTCAGTAACAGGAGCCTTGGATTTGGCTAAGTTGAAAGTAACCGCTTGGAGTGACTCCATGGTAGCCCTCTGGTGGATCAAAAATCCTGGAGATTAATCAGTCTTTGTCTCTAACAGGGTTAAGGAAATCAATGAGTTATTAGATTCAAGTTCTTGGCGTCATGTGCCAGGGGGGAAGAATCCAGCTGATTTACTCTCAAGGGGTTGCCAACCTAAAGCGTTTTGGGAGTCTCAGTGGTGGAAGGGTCCTTTATGGCTTAAGGAAAAGGAAGATAGTTGGCCTGAAAATAAATTAGATTGTGAAATTTTAGAAGTTGAGGCTGAACGCAGAAAGGTACTACTAAATTATGCTATTATCAGGGAGGATAATTCACCGTGGTATGCAGAAAGATTTTCTAGCTATTCTTCAATTATAAGATTAGTAGCATGGGTTTTTAGATTTGTACATAATTGTAGACAATCTCTAGATTCTAGGCAAAAGGGGGAGTTAACTTTAGAGGAAACAAACAAGGCTGAGATCCATTTAATTAAAACAATTCAATCTAAATTTTTCCCTGATCAGGAATCATTTAAGGGTCTTAATGTATTTAAGGATGAAGAAGGAATGATAAGGGTAAAAACTAAACTCCTACATAGAGAGGATGAACAGGTGTTTAAAACCCCCATTTTATTGCCAGGTGACTGTGTCTTAACTACCCGTCTTATAGAGTATTATCACATAAAATATTGTCATGCAGGAACTCAAATTCTCCTTAATCTTTTAAGAGAGAGGTTCTGGATATTAAAATCTCGCAGAACTGTTAGAAAAATAGTGAGAGGCTGTGTCAGGTGTAGAAGGTATAGTGCTAAGCCTTTAGGTACTGCCCCGGCAGCATTACCACCTGATAGGGTAAATGACAGTCTTGTTTTTGAGGTAGTAGGAATTGACCTTGCTGGTCCGTTAATCCTCAAAGGGGGTCAAAAAACTTGGATTGTAGTGTACACGTGTGCAGTATACCGGGCGATCCACTTGGAGTTGACTACCTCATTGTCAACAGATGCCTTCTTGCTCACTCTAAGAAGGTTCATTGCACGTCGAGGACGACCTAGGGTAATTTACAGTGACAATGGGACTAATTTTAGAGGGGCATATAACGAGTTGAAAGGTCTGGACTGGGAACTGATACAGCGAAATACCCAAATTCACCAAATCATTTGGAGATTTAATCCACCCACTGCAGCCTGGTGGGGTGGGTTCTGGGAAAGGTTGATTAGGTCAATAAAAGAGCTATTGAGAAGGTCTTTAGGAAAGTCTGTCCTTAATTTTGAGGAATTGCAGACCATTATATGTGATTGTGAACACATTATAAATTCAAGACCATTGACATACTTGTCAGAGGATGGAGAGGATTTTACACCATTGTCCCCTTCACTCTTTCTGCATGAGATTCCAGGTGCTGAAGTTTCCGATCTGGATCTCAGGGAAGCCAGTAATTTGAGGAAACGACTTAGATTTAGGGGAAAACTGCTTTCAGACTTAAGGAAGCGGTTCCGCAAGGAGTACTTGGGGTTATTAGTAGAGAAGAGGCAAGGTAACCCATCTCCCTTAAAGGTGGGTGATGTAGTTTAGTGGGGGACGAAGTGAGAAAAAGAGTGTTTTGGCCTCTGGCTAGGGTTGCAGAATTAATTCCTGGCAGGGATGGCCAGGTGAGAACTGTTAGATTAAAGGGTCTGTCAGGGACATTCTTGAGGCCTGTACAGCGGCTATTCCCCTTGGAAGTGTCTGATGAATCCAAGAGTGTATTTGATGTAAAACAGAAAGATAGACCAGACTCTGTACGTGTTTCAAGAGCAGGGAGAGTTTTAAGGCAACCTGATAGACTGGTTGTCAGACCATAATTTGTCTTTTTTATTTGTGCTATTGTGGCTGTAGGTGTCTGGTATTGTAATTACTGTATTATTTTGTATCTTGTGCCCTTATGATTTGTTGTTGTCTAAGGATGTGTGATTTCGAGTCCTATGTCTGACTCGAAAGGGGGGAGTGATGTTGCGAGAGGAGACACGGGAGGGAGGCACATGACGGCGGGGGTGTAGCAGGGGCATTGACCTGAACACCCTCCTTTGTTGTCTGGGCCCCTTTTTCGGGCCTCCTCAAGTTTATATCACGAGCCCCTGGGAGTGGCTGTGCCCACAGCTTTCTGTACTGAGATTTTGAAGAGTAAAGACATGTTTTAAGCTCCGAATCTGCATCTTTTGTTCTTGCCCTCTGCCATGAGGAACTATAATCTTTAGTGATTCAACAGTGTTATTCTTCCTCATCACATCGCACGAACAACTGGCGCCCGGACAGGGACGAAGATTGAAGGGTGAGATATCGACGAATATAAAAGTCGATCGAAGATTGAAGATAAGTATAAAGCTTAAGTTTGCGTGATTATTAAATTTTGTACAATGAGTACTGCTACTGCTGAAATACTTAAGCTGCGAGGCAGATCTAAAGCCTCATTCACCAAACTTAAGACTTATCTTGATAGTAATATTAACTTTACTAAAAGTGATTTATCAGTACGATGCGAAAGATTAAATGAAGTTTGGTCGGAATTTGTAGCTCAGGATAACTTACTTTCAGATGAGCATTCCGAGTACGATGTGTATGAGGATATTTATTTACAACTCAAATCTATTATCTTAGATAAGATTGAAAAGATTGATCAGGGATCACCTCAGTATGTGCAGTTGAATCAATCTAATTCAAGCATTTTGCAGCCCCCTTCTAATTTTGTGAGGTTGCCTAAAATTAATATACCCATGTTTTCTGGGAACTTAACGGATTGGCCATCCTTTAAGGACTTATTTGTCGCTACAGTCGACTCTAACGAATCGCTTACCAAGATTCATAAGTTTCATTATTTGAAGGGTTTATTATCCGAAAAACCCTAGGCTTTGATACGCGACATCCCGATCTCGGAAGCTAGCTATGACGAGGCATGGGGTAAGTTAGTACAACGCTTTGAAGCAAATCTGTTGTGCTCTTTTGAGTACGTTCTTTGAACAAAACAAAATTTCTAATCCTGATGGGTTCGCTTTGCGAAAATTAGCTGATGTAACAGATGAAGTAATCCGCGGTTTGAAATCATTAGATGAACAGGCTACATCAAGAGACGTTTGGCTTATTTACCTATTATTAGGGCCCGGGGCCGGGAAAAGCGATTAGACATGTGATTATAAAGCCTTACAAGAGCGATACGACTGCTTTTGAATTTTAATTTTAGGGACAACAATAGCCCAGAGTTTATTGTCCCTAAAACTGCTTTCCTGCGCCAAGCACCCTTTACCTCCACGTGGTCCGGGCCGGGCAACTACTTTCGTGCTAGCTGAGCGATTGTAGGCTAAATTTGGGTGCGCCATCAAATTCGAATGATGATGGCAGATATCGAAAATACAGAGGGCGATCAGCCCCAAGAACTAACAGTTATGCCAGATGAGATTGAGGAGCTCATCGATGAAAGAGAGGTCCTCGATATCCAGTCTGATATATTTAAGCTTGTGGCTGGAATCGAGGATAAAAAGCGTCTCAGACGCATAAAAGCCAGTGTTAACAAACTCTGTGGGATGGTGATAACACAGGGCAAAAGGATAACTAGACTTGAGACGGAAGTTGTATTGAATAAGGACCTAGCCTCAGCGCTAGAGAGACAGAGTCCTAAAACTTATGCTGCGACTGCTGCGAGCGTTCCAAAAACAAAGGAGCCGCGACAGCCCAGTAAGAAAATGAAAAGAGAAAAATTCAATGTGCTCTTATACCCTAAAGAGGGTAGGAAGAAAACTCCCAGGGAGGTTCTTCGTGATAATAAAGTGACTACAGATACGGTAAATATAACCGGAATTAAGGATGTAAAGAATGGAATGTTGGTTACTGCTAGGAGCAAGGAAGATATCGACGAGATAGTAAAGTTGATCAGTGAAAATCCGCAAGTGAATGAAGAGATACAAGTGGTACGGCCTAAGAAAAGGCAGCCACAATTGAAAATACAGGAAGTCGAAGAAGGGACCACAGATGACGACATTGTGGCAGCATTGATTAAAGAGCATAATGGCTTCACCAGGGAGGAAGTCAAGGTCGTCCATAGAAAAAGACGAAAGAAGGGTGGCGATGATGTCATAATAGAAACGCACCCCGAGCTCTTTAGATCGTTAATGAAAACGAAAAAACTAAAGCTGGGATGGTTGGTACGGCTGTTGCTAGCCGACCGTCGTACGACGGACGGCTAGTCCCACGGCCATGGCGACCGACGTATTGTTTTGTACTGTATTTCACAATCCCTGCAAGATTTTTATACTTTATTAGCAATGCCCATCCATGTGGACTTGATTCTTGCTGTTTCTATAAAATATTTTAGCGAAATAATTTTATTTTCAATAAATTAATAATTTAAATTTTTTTTTAAAAAAATTAGACTAAGTAAAACATTTAAAAAAACACAATGAATTTAATTAAATAAGGAATGTCTGTTAAACAAGAGCAATTAATTCTTGCAATTTTTAATGGAATAATAAAAATTAAAATTAAATTTACTAAAAAATAATTCCTGGGTTCGAACCTACGACCTTCCGCGTGCCAGCCAGACACACTACCACTTTCCCATCCGGGCCACGCTAGATGCAATCCTAAATACATGAAAACCACGCTTTTAACCCGAGCATGCGCACAACGGTTACCCGACGGTTTGCTAGTCACTCCGGGTTGGTACTGGGTCTCAAAGAATTCCTCAGACCACTACAATGCTTTAAGTGTGGACGATACGGCCACACTAGTAAAACTTGCAGAGAGGAAAAGCAGGTATGCACCAACTGCGGAAATAACAACCACAGTTGGGAAAACTGCAGAAACAAGCCCAGGTGCTTAAACTGCAAGACTTTCAACGAAAGAAATCCAAGGAATAAGCTATCAGTAAGTCATAGCTGCACCGATTTTAGAAAATGCAAAATATACGAGACTGAAATGAAAAAGACAAAATCGAGAATAGACTATACGTCCAAGTATGAATAAGTTTTGGCATTTGAATATTGGGAAATCCAGGGCAGCTGGGCTGCAGCTTGAACATGACATCAAAGTCACCGAGCCAGAGTTTATTGGAGTAAATGAACCATATGTGCTCAAAGATGGTACAATCCCTTTTGTACCAAAGAACTATAGTGCAATTTATCTTGTAAATACTGTAAATAAATCTAGATGTTGTATACTAATCAGGAAAAATATTAAATATGAAACCGTAGCAATCGAGAGGGACATTGTTGCAATAAGATTATGTAAAATAATCTGCATCTCTTGCTACGCAGCTCCAACGGATGAGTTAGAAGATACCCTCATCCGATTGTCTGAGGTTTTAGACAGATTTCCCGAGGACAAAGCACTGATCTTGGGCGATCTTAACGCCAAATCAGAGGAATGGGGAAACAGACTCCAGGATGAACGAGGTGCATCCTTACTAGCCTTCTGTGCTGCAGAGGGACTGGTGATCTGCAACGAGTCTGACTCGATTCCCACCTTTTGCTCTAGTAAAGGAAACAGCTGGATAGACCTAGCTATAGTCCGAAACCTAGACGTTGTTGTGGAAGTACAAGATGACTTTGTAACTAGCGAGCACAATCGGCTAGTTGTACAAATTAAGGAAAAAGTTGGAAGAACTTATAGTAAAAATATACCAGTGAATAGAATTAACTGGGCTGCATTTGAGACAGAAATTGTAGACCACTTGAGGACAGAAATGGATAAATTAAAGGAAATAAACGATGAGAAAGCGTTAAACGTCTGGATTAAAAATACTCAAAATGTATCTGGACCGCGTTAAAGAAAACGCTGAAATCTAAAAAGTCCAAGAACCAGAGTCACTGGTGGAACTCTGAACTGCGTATGGCGAGATCGGTTGTCCGAGCACTGAGACGAAGATTTCAGAACGAGGACGGGGCGGCTCGAGAAAGATTCAAGCTCGTCTACAAGAAAGAACTTGCCAATTATAAGAAACTTATAATGAAAGGAAAAAGAAATAGTTTTAAAGAGTATGTAGATAGAATTACCACATCTACCATATTTGGAAAAAACTATCAAGTGATTACAGGTGACCGTAGATCTGGTCTGCGTTTATCAGGGATCCAGAAGTCAGATGGTTCTGTATCGTCAACCCATGAGGAATCGACGGAAGAGATTGCAAAGTACCACTTTCCACTAAGGAACACTGAGCAAAATTGGACTTACAGTGATCAAGTAATTGAACTCAAAAATAGCGAAATAGAATATGCACTCTTTGAAGCTAAAAACGGGAAATCGCCCGGACCAGATGGGATTCCAGCAGAAGTGTATAAACACCTGTTCGGACTGGTACCGGAACTGATCACTGAAGTGATTAAAAATTGTGCAAAATCGAGAACTTTCCCAGATGAATGGAAGAAAGCGAGGGTTATTTTGATTCCGAAGGAAGGAAAACCCAAGGAACTGCCCGCATCCTATCGACCTATATGTCTGTTGCCCACGTGGGGAAAGCTACTTGATAAAGTAATAACTAATCGGCTTGTCTTCCACCTGGAGAGCAACAGGAAACTTAGTGAAAAACAGTACGGCTTTCGTCAATACCAAGGGACCACCGAAGCCCTATCTGCACTGGTGAAAAAGATAAAGGATACCAGGGAACAGAAGCTCCTCAGTACATTGATCTCAATCGATCTAAAGAATGCCTTTAACTCAGTTGACTGGGCAGTACTGATCGAAAAAGTAAATGGACTTGGATTGGATGAAGGACTGAGACAGTTAATTCAAGATTTTCTCAGGAAAAGAAAAGTGAACATCGAAGAAAATGAATATGATTACGATCTGGGTGTTCCCCAGGGATCAAGTATGGGTCCCATACTTTGGCTAATTATGATCAATGATTTACTGGATATGGACTTTGGCGCAGAAACGACTCTGCAGGCCTTTGCGGATGATATCCTGGTGCACATCAGGTGCAAATGTGCCTACCAGGTTACAAATATTGCGAGTCCAACTCTGGAAACTATCCGAAATTGGGTGACCAGAAATAAGTTGACTATAAACACGGAAAAAACAAGATATACTATCATTGGGAAAATAATATAACTAGGACTTAAGCATTAAGGTTTGATCCTTACTTAATTTTTTTTAATAGTGTAAAAAAGGGGGGGAATAAAATATTTAGGCAGAGAAATTTAGGCGCCCTTAGAAAAATGCCCCCTGAGGCAGCCGCCTCTTTGCCTCATACCACCACACGGCCCTGATCTGATGACATATGTCTTTCTTTAGCTATGCGGTTAGGAACGGTTGTTTTTAATTTTATTCAATATATTATTTTAACATTCAAAAATATAATACAATTCTGTAATCTCATTATGCAAGTTATTTTCAAAAATACAAAAGGGGAATAAGTGAATAAAAAGTAAAATAAGTTTCAAATTTACACAATAAAATCCCGTTATAACGAACTTCAGGGGAATGTAAAATTTCTTCATTGTTTAAATAAAACGGTTGTGAACTTTCTGGATATTCGTAATAACGGGATTTTTCGTTGTATCGGTATACATTGTAACGGGATTTAACTGTACAAGGAAAACGCAATTTTTAAAAAATTTTCTTGTAACAACTGTCCCCTCCACGGTCTCCCCTTAATATTTAAGGTAAATTTGTTATCAAGTGTGTTGTTAAAGTTCCTATTTATTCAAGTTTTGGGTTTAGATGATACACTAAAGTTGTCATATTTATTTCAGTCATGAACAGACAAAAAGTGCACAGTGAAAGCAAGGGCCAGACTTTATCGTGCAGAGTTAAAGAAGACAGGTGGCGGGCAAATAAACCCAAAAACAATATTGAAGCCCATTGAGGAGAGAATAGCTCGACTCATAGGTGAAGATCAATCTTTTGAATTTTTGTTAAAAAACTATTTTTACTTTCCAGATATACTCCTGGAGCTGCAAACCGTAACGTATGGTTTTTCTTCTTCTTCTTCTTCATTCTTAGCGGCTAGATGTTTAAAGCAAATTGCGATTGATAGCAAGTTAAAATATCCTGCTGCTTCTTTTGAAATTCAAAACAACTTTTATATGGATGACTTTATCTCGGGTTCTGATAATTTAGACGAAGCAGTGAAACTATGCAAAGAGGTATCTATACTTCTAAAAACTCGAGGATTAAATTTAAGAAAGTGGAGGTCAAATTCTTTAGAATTGCTAAATGAACTTTCTTTTGACCAAAACAACTTAGCTGACTTTGAAATCCTACCTGATGAGTACAACAAGGTATTGGGTTTACACTGGGATAACAAACTAGATACTTTATATTTTACGTCTTCTTTCAACTTTGAAGGTGATATCACCAAAAGAAGCTTGCTATCTCATACAGTAAGAGTATTTGATCCCTTAGGATTATTAGCACCTTGTGTGATTATACTAAAAATCTTATACCAAAAACTTTGGTTACAGAATTTGGATTGGGATACACCAATTCCGACGGATTTGGGTGAAGAATGGCTTACTCTCAAAGGACAATTTGGCCTAATTGAAACTATCCAAATTCCGCGTAGCATAAGAATAGGTGCATGTAAAATTGAATTGCATGGTTTCAGCGACGCATCTGAACTGGCGTATGCGGCAGTTGTGTATTGCCGTGAAATCATAAACGGTGAAGCAAGGGTAAATTTAATAGTGTCTAAAACTAAGGTTTCTCCTATAAAACCTTTAACTATTGCCAAATTAGAATTATGCGCAACCTTATTACTCACGAGATTACTAAATGTTGTACAAACTGTTCTTGATTCCTGTATCTCATGCATTTATGCTTGGTCTGATTCGAAGGTCGTGCTAACCTGGTTATCTAGCCCTCCTCGAAGATGGAAGCAGTTCGTCGGCAACAGGACTTCTGAAATTTTGGTCTATCTCTCCAACGACCGATGGCATTTTATACCGAGTAAGGAGAACCCGGCTGACATTGCTTCTAGAGGACTACTCGCCAAGCAATTGAATTTTACCCACAAAATTTTTACTATGAATTTACAATAATCTTGTACAGTTATAATAAAATCACTTTATATTTACAGATCAGCACATCCTCACTTTAATTAGTGAACTAAAAGCTGAGGTTTCTCAAGTTAATAAGAAATTAGATACCATACTGGAGGGAATTTTCTTATAATATGAAACTTAAACTTTACTAATAATATATAAATAATAAATACCTATTTAATGAACTTTGTATTATTGGTATACTTAATTGCGTACTTTTGGTATAAATTTAGTGTACTTACTCCATCTTTATAGCTTAAAATATTTCCAATCAAACACATAAATCCTCACGGCTAAATACTTATTTTAAAAGTTGAAAAAAGGAAATTATTTTTGTGTAAAAGATATTATAAATTTGAAAAACAAATTCTTTTATTTTTCAACACCTAAAACTTCCCTTTTTTACCTTTTTAAAATAAAAACTGAACTGAGGCAACATACTTGTGTTTTGATTATAAGTTTCATATTATAATGGTTTTTTAATAACAGTCACAAAGATACATAGACAACTTATTGAATGTTGAAAGAAATTATTTTTCAAAACCCAAAACACTTTTTTCATATTTTTGCTGTTGAAAATACATACCGAGGTAAATTTTTCTTGTGATAAAATTAGGTTTTGCATTTTAATGACATTGGGAAGAAATAGTGGAAGTATGGAACCATCTGGTGCAGTCGAGATATAAAATCGATCCGACGTTCTGTATGGTTTGCGATATAACAGATTTCTGGGCAACGAAGACTCGAGGGCTCACGCTGCAGTGTCGCAGACAAAGCCATACGGTGACACGGAGATAGTGAAACTAGAGTGTATAGGGTATGTAGAAAAACGCATGGGAACAAGACTTGGAGCCTTCAAACATAAAATGAAGGGGAGGAAGTTGGGTGATTCAAAGTCTATAGAAGTCGTGGCCGTTTAACCGATTTGTAGATCGACAAACTACAAAGATACTATGGCAAAGCTATCCAAGATAACAAAAAGGACTTAGAAGGAATGAAGCAGGCGAATTTTCCACAAAGCCTCAAGTGACACGAAACCGAATCGTGGACTTTGGCCGACCGGTCCTGATACTTGGAGCGGGTATAATCGAGCTATTTCCAAGGGTGAAGTATATCACCATAAAAACAATTTACCAACTGAAGTTCTTATGGCCATAAAGGATGTATAGAGCTTTTTATACCACGTGACTATTTCCTTAGCAACACCTTAGCAACCGTTCCTATAGGACATACAAACGTGTATTGCTCCATTGAATAGTGTGTTAGCGATGGATTTGGATGTAAAAAACGATACGAAGAAAAGATTTCAGTTATAAATGGAGTAGATCCGTACTCTTTAGAGAAGACTAAAGCGTCTACCAACCCTGAAGACTTTCCTGGATGCAATTTATGGGCCATAGGGACTTATTTAGTCTGTAGAACATCACACTATACACGTGAGGATTTTAATGCTTATAAAAGCCAAAATGCCTACACACAGTTCGCTTGTAGATGGGTTCGAGATGTTCAAACACACAAGATAAATGACCTGCATATTGTTGTAGGAAAGGAAAGTTTCAAATTTTGAACTTTATTGAATACTTAATATTCTTGGTTATCATAAGGGTCTTCTAAACCTAAACACACAGGATGTAAAAAATGCAGTCCTTTTCCAACATGCCCAATAAAAGAACAATCTAAAGACATGTTCCTCTCATACATGAAACAGAAGTTTGAACTACTAAAAGATTCAGACAAGACTGCCATCCTTATATTAGACGAAATTCATGTCAAGCCTTTTTTCGATTACAAAGGTGGAAACATCGCTCATATGAGCTTCAATAGTTAAAAGAAGCAGCAAAAAGTGATCATGTTTTTATGATTTCGAGTGTCTTGTCTAAATACAAGGATGTCGTCCACATTATGCCAGTGCATAGTCTTCAGGCCCAAGACCTATTTAGCTGCACAAGAAAAAATGTAATTGATTTAGAAAATATACTTTTTAAAGTAATAGCAGTTATTGCTGACAACCAACGCTGATAATAGAAAATAAATGTCATATTTCTCAGATACCCCTCGTATCAATAGCATATAGTGTATCAACACCCAAGCAATCCCTCCAGGCCTCTCTTTTTTACGACAGGTTCTGTCCATTTATTGAAAAACATTCGAAATACTGGATGAACCAGAAAAATTCTGGAAAATGCATGGTTTATCCAGCTTTTAATATTGAAAACTCGAAACCCCTTAAAACTGCCTCTATTAAAATATTTGTACGACATCGAATCCAATTGCCATCTGAAATTTGAATATATAGGTTATCTAAAAAAGCACTATCTTACAACTTTTAGAATATTTAACATAAAGGTGATTGTTCTATTAACATCAGTCATTGGTACATTACATAATATTATCAGTCCTTATCAAAGGTCCTTTTCACCTTAACTGGTGATTTGATTGAAGGAAAATTACCATAATACTAATTTATGATGTATTTATAGGAGGATCTGAAGTTCCTTTGCCAAGCTCTGAAATGCCTGTAGAAACGGGATCTAATACAAATGAGGTACACAATCATTTTATTTTTAAACTATAATTCAGAAAAAGCTTTAATAAAAATAAATACTTAGGTGGGGGTAAAGTGGCTAGAAGAGATAGTGTCACGACCGCTATAAAAACTAAATAATTTTTTCCCAAAAGGGAAGAAACAGTCCTTTGTTTACAATTGTGTTGCCGAATAAGAAGTTCTAAATTTTAAATAGCAAAATGTTTTAATTATTTTGAACTTTAAATTTGCAATTTGTTTCTTTTTAGTCTGTTTCGATTCAATGGTTGCTTATTAACTTGTTCAAGAAAGCAAAAATGCTTACCTTGATCACTTATTAGTAGCTTCTTCAATGAATTGCTCTAAATTTATTTCACATTCATACGACAGAAAATTAATCATGGTTTTTATCAACCCTTGGAGTGGAACTTGCCCAATTTTCAAACAATGTTTTGTCCTTGAGTGGTACATAAAGCATATTTAATTTTGTTGGATTTATAATATCCACTGTTAAAGTAGCAACATATTGGCAAACCCGTGAGGACGGTTCGAGTACAACGCTCTCTGGTGGTTTCCTCCTTTTTTCAAAGCATTTTTGGATGACAGTTTGGGCACTATCTCTTCTATTAGCCACTGTAGTGAGTGGTCATATTGAATCTTTTATATTCAGATGTTGAAATGGGAATAGTCATTTATATTCTGAAGAATGGTAGTTCTATTAGGGGATTTGAATTTCCAGATAAATTCCTATTAAAAATATTTTTCAGAAGGTATATTGAACTGGTGCAGCGTGGTTCACATTCACTTCTCAAAAGCTGTGCCATTCACTAAATATTTAATATTTTGTACCTAATTAATTTCCAAGTGTCTCAAAGGCAGGGATAAAGCTTTTTATGAGAATGTTTACGTAATTAAGAAACATTTATAAAGAAATGTTTTTTTTATTTGGGAGGTGAGAAAAGTCAAAAATATCATGTGCCATCTTTGTTCAGAAAATATTTTTTGTTCGGTTTAATGTATCAAGCTAATTTTTCTTTTAGATCGACTTGGGAGCCAATATAATTGTAAACCGGAAGGTGTATGATGAAATTTTTGCCCTGGACCATGTGAGAAAAAGAAATAAATATTTGTCAGATAAAATTCAAGATGTCTTGGCAATATGAAAAGATTAAACAAATAAAAACTTTTTGTTGATATACCTTTGTCTTTTTAAGGTTTTAATTTGAGCAATAGCAGAAAATTAAAGCCAACTGGTAAAAAAATAATGCTAGAATATAAATTCTAATACCTCATCAACCTTATATCCACAGATGGTGCAAAGAAAGATCTAGATTAGCAGGGGGGAAATCAATGGGTGCTAGAAATAGCTGTAAAGCAATGATAGAAATATAGCAATAAAACTAAGTTTTTCTTTGCTAGCCTAACAAAAAATATGGGTCAATACACACCATGGGTTGCTAGTGGCTTTGGTAGTACTAGCAAAGATATTTGCTAGTTTTTTTGCTTGTTTCTAGCAATGGTTGCTTGCTAGTCTAGCAAACAAATGCTAGCATAAATTTCAACCTGGGTCGGAATTTAGTTAAAGAGATTACTTTAAAAAACCACTGGCAATGTTCGACAACAACTATAACTATCTAAGAATGTCTTTGAATTTGTTAGATGCCCGGGGTTAGATTGGCAAAAAAGAAAATTAACAGTAGAAACGCATACAGCGCTTTACTTAACATAGAGGGCGCCCAACTGGCCTTCGTGCCGCAGTTTTGCGGCTTATCAATTTTAAGCGATCCATCGAACATCGAAGCCTTGGTTTCTACGCGTTATTCAGATGTATTCATCAGTGGTAGAGTATTTTCTATTCAAAACATTATTATAATAATTTTTTTGAATGCTAAAATATATCTAATCCTTCCTTCCTTTTTAAAAATTTCTTTCCTGAACTCGACAGTAACAAAGTGAATACAATGCGTTCTAAAATTCTCGACGCTACAAATCGTAGAATTGTAACTGTTTTGCTTCTTAATAAAAATGTAATTGTTTTTTTAAAATTCGTGTCGAGATTATGATCCTGTCGGTATTCTAATCCTGTCGGGATTTTAACCCTGTCGAGATTTTGACCTCGTCGGGATTTCGAACTTGACCTTGTCGGGATTTTTACCTCTCGGGATTTGGACCTGTCGGGGGATTCTGACCCTGTCGGGATTTTGACCTGTCGGGATTCTGACCTTGTCGGGATTTCGACCCTGTCAGGATTCTGTCCCTGTCGGGTTTTCAACCCTGTCGGGATTATGATCCCGTCGGGATTGTGATGGCGGGAACCGGCGGAATTCTGCATTATTTGGCGATTTCTCACTTGCGGGAAGCTAACGAAAAGTACGTTTGCAGATAATGCAGTATTATTTTAAAGCGACGATATTGAGGGCGCCCAACTGGCCTGCGTGCCGCAGTTTTGCGGCTTATCAATTATAGGCGATCCATCGAAGCCTTGGTTTCTACGCGTTATTCAGATGTATTCATCAGTGGTAGAGTATTTTCTTTTCAAAACATTATTATAATAATTTTTTGAATGCTAAAATATATCTAATCCTTCCTTCCTTTTTAAAAATTTCTTTCCTGAACTCGACAGTAACGAAGTGAACAATGCGTTCTAAAATTCTCGACGCTACAAGTCGTAGAATTGTAACTGTTTAATTTCTTTTTGCTTCTTAATAAATGTAATTGATTTTTTTTCAAATTCGTGTATTTGATGCCTCAAATGAAAAGTCAGGGATTTTATTAAAGTTCTTTATTGATATTTCAACCAGATTCTTACGGGAGTAACAATGACTTTTGCAGGTAAACATGATATCTTTACGTGAATGAGATTTTGGCCCATCACACAACCACCCTCTTTTATCCGGGCTTTAATCCTATCGGGATTTTAACCTGTCGGGATTCTGACCTTGTCGGGATTTCGAACCTGTCTGGATTTTGACCTGTTGGGATTCTGTCCCTGTTGGGATTATGATCCCGACGGGGTTTCGACCTGTCGGGATTGTGACTTTGGCGGGAACCGGCGGAATTCTGCATTATTTGGCGATTTCTCACTTGCGGGAAGCTAACGAAATGTACGTTTGCAGATAATGCAGTATTATTTTAAAGCGACGATATGTTTAACTGTAAGAACAGGACAGGTTTGTGGAGGTTCTCCGTGAAGGAGGTGTTTGTGTGTGAAATAAGTATGCCCAATGCGAAGTCGTGTGAGCTTGACATCATGGAATCTATTCAGTTTGCTGTCAGAAAAGTTTGCTATTGAAGTTTGTATGGTATGTAATTTTTTTTTATTGTTAAGTTCTTGATCCCATGTGTCTTGCCAAAATGTGTTTGTTGGGTGTTAAATGCATGTGTTTATGTCACAGACGGGAACAAATGAATTATTTTAAATAGTCGATATTTTTGCCGCCGTGTCTGCCTGGTTATTACCAGGAGTGCCAGCATGTCCCGGTACCCAGCAGAAGTAGATACAGAAACCTTTCTCTTTCAGTTTTAAATAGAGGTTGACTATTTGTAAAATCATGGGATGGCTCTTTGAGTTAAAATTTTTAAGGGCATCAAGAGAACTTTATGAATCTGAATAAATAACATACCTTTTCTTTGAAGAGGCTTTAATTTTATTTAGAGCAAGGACAATGGCGTAGCATTCAGCAGTGAACACGGAACAATGTTCCTCTAATTTTCTAGATACGGTTTCACTTTCTAGTACTGCTGCTGATCCAACATGTGATCGAGTTTTGGAGCCATCCGTAAAAACTGCAGAAAAAGAGTTATATTGTTGTCTATGGTCTTTGAAGATAGTTTGGAACACTATGTTTGGAGTAGATGATTTTTTAAAATCAGTAAAATCGGCAATGAAATTTAGTTTAGATACCAAGGAGGTATACCATATAAATCGTTTCTAATAGTATTAAAATTTTCCACACATAATGATGTTGTCAAGTTTAAAATTATAAGTCCGTAAGAAGGAGTAAAAGACTTTTTCAGTGCATAGTGGGTTTTGTATTTAGGGTATATAATTGATTGATATAGACGATGTGAAGCGTTGGATTTTATTTTAAAATAATAACGCAGTTGAAGTTTTTGTCTTCTTAAATCCAATCCTGGTTCTTTCGCTATTACGTAGCGTAGAGGCTAGCAACAGGAGACGTTCTAAAGGCACCAGTCGCGAGTCTTAATCCTTTGGACTCTAAAATTCAATAATGGTAACAATGATGGAAGTCATCATAGAGTTCTTATGACTAATTGAAGAAAAATATGTAACAAGATGCAACTCCATTCTTCCATTATAATTATACAGTATTTAACAAGAGTAGAGAAGAGGATGAAGCGGCATATCTATTGTCAGTAAATGTCCCTTACTGTCATCTCATATTGTTTGTGTAGTAGATCAATTGTTAGCAAAATTTCCTATGTTTAATGGAAGGCAGTTTCAATGACTTTGTGAAAATAAAAGAAATCCCTCCAATTCTAGAAAATATCTCTTGAAATTAATCTTTCTTTGATCTTCCATAGGTTTTGTATGAATTTTCTATTCTGTTGGGGCGAACAAAGATAACAGATTTCTCCGAAGCTGATTTTTGATTAAATTTGGTGTTCTTTCAACTAAAAAAACACAAAACTACACAATAACACAAAATTTGGAAATAAGCGAACTTTTTATTTTTTGACCCCTGAAAAAGTGCTATTTTCACATGCTAATATCTCCGCGAATATTCAAGATATTTTGATAAAATTTTTTTCAGTGAGTTCTTCATGGTTTTTGCTCTATCTCCCTTTAGTTTTAAAATTATTTTTTTAAACTTTTTAGTTTCGCCGCTAGGAGCGCTGTAAGTCCTCTCAATGGATTCTCCAGGCTCACTTACGTAGGGGTAGACCTTACTTCCGTGACCCTAGGAAGCGTTGGATCCAAATAAAAGCCGTGCAACGCAATTCTGAAACACCCTGTATATTTAACCTTAGCAATTATCATTTAGTTTGGTTTAAAATTACGATATGAGCAAGGCTTACAACCGATCTGTCGGCTACCAGCTTCGTAAGAAAAGGTTTTACGGAAGTAAAAGAAAATCCAATGAAGCTGTTGATACCACAAATTTATCTGCTTCTAGCAAAAAGCTGAAACGGGAGATTTCTTTCGATGAAACAAAATAATGATGCATTGTCTGGATATCGAATTGTGGACATCAGCATAACTGTTTGGTTGATTAGATTAGATTTCTATGGCGCATGACCCAAGATAGAGTATAGTGCGCAGCATAACTGTTTGAGGATCTCGGCAATAAGCTATGCTGCAAAGTGTGCAAGAGTGAAAAAAAATTTTTATTAGAGACCAGTGTTCGGTTTTCTTGTGATAAAATTAGGTTTTTTGCATTTTAATGACATTGGGAAGAAATAGTGGAAGTATGGAACCATCTGGTGCAGTCGAGATATAAAAGCGATCCGAAGTTTTGTATGGTTTGCGATATACCAGATTTCTGGGCGACGGAGGCTCGAGGGCTCACGCTGCAGTGTCGCAGACAAAGCCATACGGTGACACGGAGATAGTGAAACTAGAGTGTATAGGGTATGTAGAAAAACGCAAAGGAACAAGACTTGGAGCCTTCAAACATAAAATGAAGGGGAGGAAGTTGGGTGATTCAAAGTCTATAGAAGTCGTGGCCGTTTAACCGATTTGTAGATCGACAAACTACAAAGATACTAAGGCAAAGCTATCCAAGATAACAAAAAGGACTTAGGAATGAAGCAGGCGAATTTTCCACAAAGCCTCAAGTGACACCAAACCGAATCGTGGACTTTGGCCGACCGGTCCTGATACTTGGAGTGGGTATAATCGAGCTATTTCCAAGGGTGAAGTATATCACCATAAAAACAATTTACCAACTGAAGTTCTTATGGCCATAAAGGATGTATAGAGCTTTTTATACCACGTGACTATTTCCTTAGCAACCGTTCCTGTAGGACATACAAACGTGTATTGCTCCATTGAATAGCGTGTTAGCGATGGATTTGGATGTAAAAAAACGATACGAAGAAAAGATTTCAGTTATAAATGGAGTAGATCCGTACTCTTTAGAGAAGACTAAAGCGTCTACCAACCCTGAAGACTTTCCTGGATGCAATTTATGGGCCATAGGGACTTATTTAGTCTGTAGAACATCACACTATACACGTGAGGATTTTGATGCTTATAAAAGCCTAAATGCCTACACACAGTTCGCTTGTAGATGGGTTCGAGATGTTCAAACACACAAGATAAATGACCTGCATATTGTTGTAGGAAAGGAAAGTTTCCAATTTTGAACTTAATTGAATACTTAATATTCTTGGTTATCATAAGGGTCTTCTAAACCTAAACACACAGGATGTAAAAAATGCAGTCCTCTTCCAACATGCCCAATAAAAGAACAATCGAAGGACAAGTTCCTCTCTTACATGAAACAGAAGTCTGAACTACTAAAAGATTCAGACAAGACTGCCATCCTTTTATTAGACGAAATTCATGTCAAGCCTTTTTTCGATTACAAAGGTGAAAACATCGCTGGTATGAGCTTCAATAGTTAAGAAGCAGCAAAAAGTGATCATGTTTTTATGATTTCGAGTGTCTTGTCTAAATACAAGGATGTCGTCCACATTATGCCAGTGCATAGTCTTCAGGCCCAAGACCTATTTAGCTGCACAAGAAAAAATGTAATTGATTTAGAAAATATACTTTTTAAAGTAATAGCAGTTATTGCTGACAACCAACGCTGATAATAGAAAATAAATGTCATATTTCTCAGATACCCCTCGTATCAATAGTATATAGTGTATCAACACCCAAGCAATCCCTCCAGGCCTCTCTTTTTTACGACAGGTTCTGTCCATTTATTGAAAAACATTCGAAATACTGGATGAACCAGAAAAATTCTGGAAAATGCATGGTTTATCCAGCTTTTAATATTGAAAACTCGAAACCCCTTAAAACTGCCTCTATTAAAATATTTGTACGACATCGAATCCAATTGCCATCTGAAATTTGAATATATAGGTTATCTAAAAAAGCACTATCTTACAACTTTTAGAACATTTAACATAAAGGTGATTGTTCTATTAACATCAGTCATTGGTACATTACATAATATTATCAGTCCTTATCAAAGGTCCTTTTCACCTTAACTGGTGATTTGATTGAAAGAAAATTACCATAATATTAATTTATGATGTATTTATAGGAGGATCTGAAGTTCCTTTGCCAAGCTCTGAAATGCCTGTAGAAACGGGATCTAATACAAATGAGGTACACAATCATTTTATTTTTAAACTATAATTCAGAAAAAGCTTTAATAAAAATAAATACTTTGGTGAGGGTATAGTGGCTAGAAGAGATAGTGTCACGACCGCTATAAAAACTAAATAATTTTTTCCCAAAAGGGAAGAAACAGTCCTTTGTTTACAATTGTGTTGCCGAATAAGAAGTTCTAAATTTTAAATAGCAAAATGTTTTAATTATTTTGAACTTTAAATTTGCAATTTGTTTCTTTTTAGTCTGTTTCGATTCAATGGTTGCTTATTAACTTGTTCAAGAAAGCAAAAAATACTTACCTTGATCACTTATTAGTAGCTTCTTCAATGAATTGCTCTAAATTTATTTCACATTCATACGACAGAAAATTAATCATGGTTTTTATCAACCCTTGGAGTGGAACTTGCCCAATTTTCAAACAATGTTTTGTCCTTGAGTGGTACATAAAGCATATTTAATTTTGTTGGATTTATAATATCCACTGTTAAAGTAGCACCATATTGGCAAACCCGTGAGGACGGTTCGAGTACAACGCTCTCTGGTGGTTTCCTCCTCTTTTCAAAGCATTTTTGGATGGCAGTTTGGGAACTATCTCTTCTATTAGCCACTGTAGGGAGTGGTCATATTGAATCTTTTATATTCAGATATTGAAATGGGAATAGTCATTTATATTCTGAAGAATAGTAGTTATATTAGGGGATTTGAATTTCCAGATAAATTCCTATTAAAAATATTTTTCAGAAGGTATACTGAACTTGTGCAGCGTGGTTCACATTCACTTCTCAAAAGCTGTGCCATTCTCTAAATATTTAATATTTTGTACCTAATTAATTTCTAAGTGTCTCAAAGGCAGGGATAAAGCTTTTTATGAGAAAGTTTACGTAATTAAGAAACATATATAAAGAAATGTTTTTTGTATTTGGGAGGTGAGAAAAGTCAAAAATATCATGTGCCATACTTTGTTCTGAAAATATTTTTTGTTTGATTTAATGTATCAAGCTAATTTTTATTTTAGATCGACTTGGGAGCCAATGTAATTGTAAACCGGAAGGTGTATGATGAAATTTTTGCCCTGGACCATGTGAGAAAATTCACGAAGAGCTTGGGGAGTGGGGTACAGAAGTTTTGGCTGGCAGGTCTGTGAAGGGTGGACCTTGTAAAAACAAAAATGGACCTAAAAAGGTCACTGAACCCTCACAGACCTGCACAAACAATGTGTCAAAACCTCCTCTAACTCCTGAGAAGTTAACAGCTGTATCAGGTACATAAATACCTTCTCTTGCTTGGCAGAATTTCCATTGCTTTGTTTTTAGTTCATGCAGTTTTCAATATTTCTAAAGGGAAACTTTTCTTTGGCAAAATAGAGCAGCGACAATTTACAAACCATGAAAATGGCTTAAGTAATATTTTTAACCCTGGCTAAAGTTTTGCAGTAAGACTGAATCATAAATTCAGGGAGTTGTTTGTTTTAAGGACAAATCTATTTGTAACTTGTGAAGATGAATGGGTCAGTCAAGTCTTTTCAAATAACAACTTATTGCTATTTTGGGGGACAAAAACCATATTCGTTTAATCTGTAAATCTTTGATGCTGTACCAAAATCTTATTTGATTTGGACACACATGGCTGTGTATTTATATATGTTTAAGTAACAACTAAACTAGACTATGCTAGGGTAAAATAAATAAAAATTATCTTCACTGGAATTTGATCCTAAACTATTGCATACAGGGATAAAGCTTTACAACTGAGATAATTGTTGCAAGCAAACATTCATTTTATAAAAATTTTTATTTCTTGATTAAAAGATGAGTCTAATAATTTGATTGCTATAGATTATACATTTATTTATCATCATTTTACGACTAGGAATACACTGTTTTGTCATTCAATGTACTCTAATGTATTTTTTTGACAAAATATTTTCGTGTTTTTTGTTTTCATTTCAGAACAAATGAGGAAGTATCTTGGGGAAAAGGGGATGAACTACAGTGAAATAGAAGCAGAGTTAATAAGTTATAAAGAAAAGAAATAAATATTTGTCAGATAAAATTCAAGATGTCTTGGCAAATATGAAAAGATTAAACAAATAAAAACTTTTTGTTGATATACCTTTGTCTTTTTAAGGTTTTAATTTGAGCAAGTAGTAGTAATAAAGCCTACATATCTATTAATTCTATAAATATATATATATATATATATATATATATATATATATATATATATATATATATATTATAATAGAATTTTAATTCTCGAATAGCAAAAGCAATATTAATAATAGCAGAAAATTAAAGCCAACTAGTAAAAAAATAATGCTAGAATATAAATTCTAATACCTCATCAACCTTATATCCACAGATGGTGCAAAGAACGATCTAGATTAGTAGGGGGAAAATCAATGGGTGCTAGAAATAGCTGTAAAGCAATGATAGAAAAATAGCAATGAAACTAAGTTTTTCTTTGCTAGCCTAACAAAAAGTATGGGTCAATACACACCATGGGTTGCTAGTGGCTTTGGTAGTACTAGCAAAGATATTTGCTAGTTTTTTTGCTTGTTTCTAGCAATGGTTGCTAGTCTAGCAAACAAATGCTAGCAACAACCTGGGTCGGAATTTAGGAAAAGAGATGGATTTTCTTTAAAAAACCACTGGCAATGTTCGACAACAACTATAACTAACTAAGAATGTCTTTGAATTGGATAGATGCCTGGAGTTAGATTGGCAAAAAAAGAAAATTAACAGTAGAAACGCATACAGCGCTTTACTTATAGAGGGCGCCCAACTGGCCTGCGTGCAGCAGTTTTGCGGCTTATCAATTTTAAGCGATCCATCGAAGCCTTGGTTTCTACGCGTTTTTAAAATTTATTCATCAGTGATAGGTTTTTCTTGCATGCCTAGTTATGAATTTTAAGTAAAATTGATAACAAATGTAAAAATCACAAAATAATCATGTGAAAGGCAGTTCATATTTAAACGAAAAAAATTGAATTCGTAATTTTTGCTTTGTTACCGGATCGCAGATTTCCGAAAGTACAAGCTGAATCATCCTCTATAGTCTCTATAGTCCAGTAACTTTGTCGCCAGAAAGCATGGGGTCGTATGCGTCAAATCCGGTAGTTCTGATTTTTTGCAGACTTGTTTATGATGTTGGCCTGATGAATAATCCAAGTTTTAGACCTCGAGCGCCGAACGCAACTTTGTCAAAAATCGAAAAAAAACGCGGAAAAATCGAGTTTTTTTTCAAATTTTGGTAATTATAACCCTAAAGAAATAGTTTTTGAAAAAACTTTCTTGTCACAAAGTAAAAGAAAACGAAATTTCCTACAAAATGCACTATTCAACTTTGATTTTCTGAAGAGTGGTTGTGAAGCTAGAGCGCGCTGAAAAACATCGATTTTTTTGCCTTTCCGCAAAAAAAAGGAAAACGCGCACTTCTACCCTCTACAAAATGAAAACTATTCATGTTATCAACAAAAATTTTATACCACGTGAAAGAGCATTTAATTTTTTATGAATAACGTGCTTTACATTGTTATTTTTTTCGAAGGGGGGAGGGAGGGAAGCAAAGATCGATAATAAAACTCTCGCGCCTCGCAGACCAAACGGACTTACGCGGTTGTTAATCTGCAATCTGCGCTTTATTTCCGGTATATTACCAATAAAATGGTTTGTTTTGGATTCATTGATGACTAAGAATACTTAAAAAAATAAATTTTTAATTTTATTTATGAAATATTGGATGTTTTAGGCGGAATTTCGATCAATATTTTAAATTCATATATTAAATTATGAGGGTGTTTTAAGGAACGATTTTTTATGATTTTTGCATCGTTAAATCCGAATTTTAAGTTTATTTTCGTTTTCAAAGTCATCTTCACATCAAAAATTGCAAAAAATCTCAAATTTTTGCTCTTTTGTTAGATTTTTCATCAATTTTCGAAACAAATATTCATTTTATGAAACATACCATGCAACCATATTAAAGTACGTAAAATTTCCTATCAGATGCACTGGTTTATTTTTATCTTGCAATGAACGGTGTACGTTTTATAGCGTTTTGAATTGTAGCGATTTTTTTGTTTTTCTACAAAAAAGTGGTGAACGCTCGATTTACCCCACTACAGCTCTATATAAATACACGTAACCGGCATTTAATTTCCTACAAAATGCACTATTTAACTTTGACTTTATGATGAAAGGTATTGATGCTAGAGCGCGCTAAATTATTGCTGTTTCCTGACTTCACACAAAAACAGGAAACTTGCTTTTTTCAAAACGCTATAAAACGTACACCGCTCATCGCAAATGAAAAATTAACCAGTGTATCTGATGGGGAATTTTACGTTCTTTAATTTGGTTTCGTGATATTTTTCGTAAAAGGAATGTTTGTTTTAAAAATCGATGAAAAACCTAACAAAAGAGCAAAAATTTGAGATTTTTTGCAATTTTTGATGTGAATATGACTTTAAAAACGAAAATAAACTTAAAATTCGGATTAAGCGATGCAAAAAAACATATAAAATCGTTCCTTAAAACACCATCATAATTTAATATATGAATTTAAAATATTGATCGAGATTCCGCCTAAAACACCCAATATTTCATAAATAAAATTAAAAATTTATTTTTTTAAGCATTCTGAGTCATCAATGAATCCAAAACAAACCATTTTATTGGTAATATTCCGGAAATAAAGCGCAGATTGCAGATTAACAACCGCGTAAGTCCGTTTGGTCTGCGAGGCGCAAGAGTTTTATTATCGATCTTTGCTTCCCTCCCTCTCCCCTTCTAAAAAAATAACAATGTAAAGCACGTTATTCATAAAAAATTAAATGCTCTTTCACGTGGTATAAAATTTTTGTTGATAACATGAATAGTTTTCATTTTGTAGAGGGTAGAAGTGCGCGTTTTCCTTTTTTTTGCGGAAAGGCAAAAAAGTCGATGTTTTTCAGCGCGCTCTAACTTCACAACCACTCTTCAGAAAATCAAAGTTGTTTAGTGCATTTTGTAGGAAATTTTGTTTTCTTTAACTTTGTAATAAGAAAGTTTTTTCAAAAACTAGTTCTTTAGGGTTATAATTACCAAAATTTGAAAAAAACTCGATTTTTCCACGGTTTTTTCGATTTTTGACAAAGTTGCGTTCGGCGCTCGAGGTCTAAAACTTGAATTATTCATTAGGCCGACATCATAAACAAGTCTGCAAAAAATCAGAACTACCGGATTTGACGCATGCGGTGATGTATAAAAGTACTGGACTACTAATATTGAGGCAAATTTAGAGGCCGAAAATTTAAAAAAGATACATGTCTTAAATGTATAACATTTCCAAATCAGTAAAACTAGTCCTGCTTTAGTTAGGGTCCTCCGACGACTCTTTCTTTCAGCAGTCGTCAAGTTTCAACGAAGATGGTCAATGCAATAAAAAAAATAATGTATAGCCAACACAAAAAATAATTTTAAATATAAACATAATTTTTTACCATCACGTGTTTCCTATTTTTTAATTTTATCGTTTCTGCATCATTATTATCACACTTTTCTAGTACTTTAATGTACAACATTTTTAATTACACGATTTCATAATGTTAATTTGATCCATTGTGTATGTATAATCCTTATTTTTATATCATAATCAGTTCTGATATACCTGATTCAGAGTAGAATACCAGTTTATGAAACACCGATTCCAGTATTACCATACAAGGAGTTGGTTGGTTATTTGGTGTTTCATAGCGCATGATCCACATCAGGATATCTTTTACTTGGAGCTCATATTAGTCTAATATTTTACATTCGATTCAACTGGATTAAAATCTTACCAAAATATTATGGAAAACCTACAATATTTAATCTTTTAAATAAGCACGGGGCATTAGAAAGAACTTTGGGTCCTCCCTTCAAGCAAATATCTACCTTTAGGCAATCTGCATTCTTTTAGACGCGCGATACTTCAGCTCCTCCCGAAATAAATTTATATAGACGCAGAAAATTAAGCTTTTAGGTTTACTAATAAATATTATAGCGGCGCCACCCTTTCACTCTTTGTCCACCGCCCTCTGAAGGTACCCAGCACGGGCCTGTCGTCAAATATGCGTTGCTTCCTTTGTCAAGCTTCATCCAAAAAATATAATGATATTGACAAGATTTTGCAAAAAACAGTAAATGAAGATGACTGTGTGTGTAATATCGCTTTATGCTTGGATCAGTTATGCTTGGATCAGTCAGATATATAGTTGTTTGTGTAAACAAATTCCTTAACCGTAATTTTAACCTTTGCCATTTTTTGTTGTATTTACTTCTAGTTAGCCGTCTTAAAAACTAGTCTTCGCTCTTCTTATTCTCTTCTTTCGTTATTTGTTCTATAAAATATAGAGCTTTTAATTGCTTTAAACATGATAATGCTCTCTGTTTCGATTAACCGAAGAAGGAGGAGAAATGCTCAAAGTATTCATTGAGGAACAAAATGTTCGGCGGCGACGAAAGTTCCGGCCTGCAGTCGTCATCGCGGATAGTATCCGAACTCCGGATGCGTAGTTTCCCAAAAATGCCGGAATGGTTTGAGAAGATAGCATCGGCATTTCCAGAGGATTTGTGGCTGACCAACTTTTAGAGTCAGCAAATGCACATTTGCACAACTCTGCCATGAATGTCATATCCACTTTAACGGAAGAACACTTAAATTCCGATTGGGAATGATAAGTAGGTCCAATTGAATGGTTGGTTCCAAGGGTTATAGAATATAATGTTGACTCTTCACATTGACTGCATTAAAGGTCGTACATGCATGGATATTATCCAAACGTGTAAGAGTGCGGACACTGGGAACAAAGACGGGGTTTTGAGTCTTTAGCAGTTTCGATTAGATTTAGCAGAATCCTTGTGTCTGTATGGTCCAACTAGACTAACACTTAATGTATAAAAGCACTTATTAGAGGGTACCTTAAAAATAAGGTTCAGTCATTTCTCTCCCCCCCCAAAAAAAAACAACTACTAAAAATCTTCTTCATAAAGTGAATTCTTGACACCCCCATGGAAAAGCTACGTTGGTGGTGGCTGCAGTAGGGCTAGTGTAGTGTAGCAACGGCAAGTAGTATAGTGTACCATTGGCTAGTGTAGTGTGGGTCACTGCACGCCGAAGTGGCGGGGATACGCTGTCGTGTGAAAGCGATGCGTTGGCCACTGTTCTGCAGAGCCTGCTGTCCATACCGCCCCGGGGTCGAACAAAAGAAATCCGTCCGTTGAAGTGCCCCACCAACAGGCGTTCGGAAGCCATCCTCCTCCCACTGATTCTGCAGCCCGTTGCGCCGGACTCGGGAATTCAAACGGTTGGTTTTCTGGCACAAGGGCCCTATTTGGCCATACCGCGCCAGACAAGACAAATATATTTTATATAAATTCGGATAAATTAAAACGGACCAGTGGGCTGCTTACTATGGCTTGATAGCCACCCGGCAATATGCCCATTTGACGGTGAACCACACCATTAATTTCATAAACCCCGTCACAGGTGCCCACACCCAGTCCATCGACGGGACTTGGACGGATGTAAAGAAAAAAATTAACAAAGGGCAAGAGGATGCGGATGAATTCATTGACCACCTGGGTGAGTATTGGTGGCGGCGGGATTGCTAAAAAGGCGTGGACTCATTTGAAAACTTCCTTCAGAACGTCCGAGATCATTATCCGTTGTAGGGGACTGGGGCATTTGTTAAGGTGTTTGAAATACCAGGTGAGCCGGTTGCGAACGGGCAACTGGGTCATTGCTGGACCGTACAACCAAAGAAATTCGTCTGGTGAAGTGCCCCAACAACAGGCGTTCGGCAGCCATAAGCTAACAAAGGAGAGCAAAATAAGTGTATCAAGAATAGATAATCCAAGTGTAATGACATGCAGTGAAAGTGAGGATATCGAGGCGGTCTACCCTCAATTGGGGCGTCCGAGCCTAACGTATACAATACCTAACTTTGACAGTGCTGGCGCCATTGAAATGATTCTGGGCTGCTAAGAAAGGTTAAATTCGTTGTTATAAGGGCATAACCAAGGAGGTGCAGACTAAACTAATAGCTGAGGTAACCAATATGGTTAAAGTGGCCTCCAGTGCGGCATTTGAAGTTAGCCGCCTGCAAAGTGAGATTGGTATCGTCAAAGTAAGATCCAAGACAGAAGCTGAAACTGCGCAGCGGACCTACGCGGAGGCTGCTGCAAAGGCATCAAAGCCGTCAAAACAGAAGAGGGAGAGAAGACCCCCAGCAATGGTTCTATACTCTACCCAAAATAGGGAGAAAAACCACAGCGTATCCTACAGGACCATATCCCTGCGGAAGACATAAAAATCATCAATTCAAAGAAAATCAAGGGAGGAGGGCTGATGGTAAATATATAATCCCACCTATGATAGTGAGGACTGCAGACTGTTTTAAATAACTTTTTAAATAACTTCAAGATGCCTCTTTGTTCAAATTGTAATTATCCTTTGCCATTTCAATTCAAGCCTTGTATATACATTATAAAGTAATTCACAAAATGCAAGATAATTCCTCATATATATATGTAGTGAAGAAGGCTGTGTTTTTAAGAAGTGCTTTCAGTCTTGGTCAAGAATGCGGAGGCACTATAGATGTCACCATAATTTTAAAAGCTACTTATCTAATAATACAGAAATTAACATGCTTGACCAACATGAGGTTGAAGAATCACTAAATTTTGCACGTGAAGGAATTGTTATTGAATCTTCCAATGGCCTTGAAGAACGAATTTACTTTGTTGTAGGTTTAATTTTGGGAGACAACAAAGGCTTGAACGAAGTCCTGGGGTTTTCTGGAAGCTTTTCAGCAAACTTTTTTGTCGATTTTGCAAGAGACAAAAAACAGACTGTGCAAATGATTTTGAAGAACATCTGGATTTTATTAGAAGCACCGAAGATTATGAAAATGACGTAAAACTGGGGTGACGGTCAGGTGGTGTGAATGAAAAATCTGCTTGGCTTGAATTGGATCTATTTCATCCAGTTCAAAACTTTGCTTCGTGTACGCTTCATGATTTTGATGAAGGAGTCGGCAAGTATGCCATGATAGAAATCTGCCACTATTTTGTTTTTTTAAGTCAAAATTTTTACCCTCCAACTTTTAAATTATCGAATAAAAGCATTTAATTATCAAGTTAATGGATTTTCTAATAAACTACCCCAAGTAACTGAAGGCAACCTAAAAAAAGGCCACCTTAAAATGTCTGGAAGTGAAATGCAGTTTTGTTTTGTGTTTTAATTTTCTTGTTGGAGACTACGTGCCCCTAGATAATGAAGTCTGGAAATACTACTTAGTACTGCGTCATCTTGTTGAATATGTATCCTGCAAATCCATTCCAAGAAACAGTCTCAACACCATTAATAATCTTTTAAACGAACACAATCGATCATAAAGAAACTTATTTGGACCCCTAAAGCCTAAAATGCACTTATTAGTTCACTATCCTAACATAATTAATCAATCTGGACCAATGCCATATCGGAGCATGATACGAAATGAAGGCAAGCATAAAGAAATAAAAAAGAGCGCCATGGCCACTAACTCAAGAAAAATGTAACACATACTTTTTCCCTTAAGCAGCAATTTAAAATGTGCTACAGATTTTTAGCAGGTGACGGACTACAAAGTGAACTTACAACAGGACGAGCAGAAGTGTACAAGAACATCAGACGTATACGAGAAATTTTCCAGCAGATTGCCTGAAACCTTTGAACTGGAACCTTACTCGTTTGTTAAATGGGCAACTTACAAAAGAATAACATACAGACAAGCTATGTGTGTTGTTATTGGCCTCTGTGATGAGGGAATGATACCTTGCTTTGGTATAATCAAACACATAATTGTAAGTTCTTCTGGCAAGACTTGTTTTATATGTGGAACACTTGAATGCCCTAGCTATGACTGCACTATGGGAGCCTATGAGGCGAGATATTCTGACTCTTGGACATGTATAACAATTGACAGTGAAACTTAAAGAAACCAGATCCAAGAAGCCATCACCCAAGAGTTGGGTGGCTCTTTTAGATCAAGGAGGACTGAAATTGTAAACAATATGAAAGTTCTTGAAGAGCTTGGACTTAACAAGAGCGGCTCTTTTAAATGCCGATTTATTTTTTGGTCTTATTATGTATGAGCACAACATTATTATGCAGTGCAAAGCGATAGCTATAATAGGCATCTTACTGCATAGTGAATTGTGAATACCTGAAAATTTGGAAAAACACTCATTTTTTTGGGAAATGTGGTTTTTGACATTCAATTAGGTTGGTTGGTTAGTGGGGTTTTATGGCGCAAGAGCCATATTTGGCCATTCCGCGCCAAACACCATTCAATTAGGAAAAAAACATACCATTAGAGTATTAAGTTTTGTAGAAAAATTCATATGTTTTAATGAGTAAATTGCTTATTTGTATAGTGATATCAGTTTTTAATTATTGTAATCGGATTGAGAACTGTTGCCGTGTTTTATATTTTCTGAAGAACTTTACTTCTGGTACATTGTGTTATTTTTACTCAAGATGACTTATTGGGATATTCTTTACATTTTAGTATTCCCAATGTTCATATAATTGCAATAACGTATGTAAGAGAAATTTGTTTTCTAATAAATAAAATACAGTTTTTGGTTAAAAAAGAATCTTGTGTTAATTTTCTTAACCATTCAATAGACGATTTTCCTTTTAACTTATTGCCTAACCTTAGAAATAACAAAGGTAATTGTGAAAGCAGCCATGATTAATGTAACTGGTCATAGTACCCCATAAAAACCCAAACACTGGTGTTTGCTGTGTGTGCACAGGCATTAAGGTTGTTAATAATACTTAAAGCAAGGTTTTTTTTGTTAAATTCCTTGATAATTTCTACGGAAATTCTCGATGTAGCATGTCAAACAAACAATATATACTCTGCACGTTTTATAAACAACTTGTCTGACCTTTTTCCTATAATTAGTCATGTAGTATTTAATCGAACAGTGAATTCATCTGATTTTGGCACTGTTACAAAATCTAAAATTATAAATCATAAAAAAATTGAAGAATTTCTAAACCACAACGATTTTAAAGTTTTGGGTAATGATGCATCATCATGCTTCTCAGATTTCCATAGTAAATTAAGTGCAACAAAAAATAATTTCAGCTTTGTTTCAAATAATGAATCCCGATTTAATAAGAATGAATGGTTTAACTCGCAGAAATATATGGTACTAGCGCTGACGCGCTAGACCCGGGCTTCGCCCGGGTTTCAGTTTTTTTATAAATATCATCTGGTACGTTACAGATGGGCTTCGCCAGTCCATTTTTAAAGAAGATTATTCTGGTGTGTTACAGATGGGCTTCGCCAGTCCAAATGTGGAAATAGTTAAATAAAGAAGCCACTTTTATGTTTATGTTACAACAATGGATTTTAAACTGCAACAATGGAGAATATGCGTACAACAATTAATGTTACATCTTCTCTTGTTAAATTTACAACAATGTGGTTTTGCCCTGAAGTTAGGCACGAAATATGGGTTTCTGAGCATAAAATTGACCAAAAAAGTTATTGGGATGCATCGATTTTAAATTTTTTTTATTCAGAAACCTTCCTTGGAGCGAGTAGATCAACGTGGTATAGTTTAATAGTTAATGTAGGTTCGAAAAGTTTAAAACTATAAAGGACATACATACAGACATACATACATACAAACATTCATTTTTATATATATAGATAAAATCTAAGCGAGCACTTTACAAAAAGGGTTTTTTTTACCCCGGTGATTCTTTTTTTTCAAGACAGCTTATAAAACAACAGCAAAAGTTTTAAAAAATGAAGTCGGAATAGCTAAAAGCAATTTTTATGAAAAAAATTTAAGGAATGTGACTCAAGCAAAAACGTTGGAAACTAGTAAACGATATTATAGGTTAAGGAAGAAAAAATCCCACACTACCGGATCATACAGATTGCACTCAATTAGCTAACGACTTAAATTTATACTTTTCTATTAATGATCGTACATTTTATCCAAATGACGGTTATAAAAATTATGTAACAACTTCTGTCAGTTCTTTTTTGTGGTTAGATATAAGATATTGAGGTCCTAAATTTTGGATTTTGTATATGCATCATTGTTAATATTTCAATATAGTCACCTACATGGATCAAATAAAATCCCAGGCGACTGAAAATTTTGTATCTTGATATTTGTTGTTTATGTTATAAAAAAGTACTTGAACTTTATTTTATTTATCAGGCAACAAAAAAATTCCAGATGCGATTAGAAGCATTTAAAAAAGTGGAAATATCTGAATTTCCTGTCGATTAATATTTTAACCCATTCATTTATCTTGTGCTCATTATATTTTTATGATCATGCTTTCAAGTGCCATTTTTGCAGCAATATTACATTTAAATCCCTTAGTAGGTATCTTACCCATTTGAGTGTAAGGCATAGCCATGAGAGTAATTTTTTTTGCCCTGCATTGAAAAAGAGTACCCTAAAGCTTTCACTAATTTTCCTGCATTTAGATTGGTTGGTTGATTAGATTTTTATGGCGCATGACCCAAGATAGGGTATAGTGCGCCAGACAAGACAAAACTAAATCATATTCTTGCATTTAGAAGTCCTGTATATAGAAAACATAGAAATGTAAATTTTCAGGACAGGGTCTCTGTATGGAAAATTTATGTGTCACACATGCCCACAAAAAAAAAACTTTGAAACCTTGCCTGATATTTCCAAACACTTTCAAGGGCATATAGTGCAAAACGAAACAATATTTTGCCCATTCACTGATTGTGAAGCCAGATTTAGAATTTTCTCATCCTACAAATTCCATTTGAGCAGAAAACACAGATACTGCTCAACCGATTATAGAAAGGGAGTTGGAATAAATGGTGATGAAATTTTAGAAGATCCTAATGACCACTCTTTGATCGAGTTGGATGGTGAAACCAGTAGTGTCTCTAAAAGGAATATAGATTCTGAAATGAAAAGGTATGTAGGTTTATTGTTATTGACTTGCATTCCTTTTACTCGATTGACACCGACTACACAGTTCGATAACACTGTTTTTATGGACGACTTGGAAACTAATCTTGTAAAACAGGATGAACATCCAGAGTTGTTGTGCCAGCTGGCCCTGGAGGTCATTGGAGACATCCCCGATCAAGCCTTGAGGATTTACACTGATGGAAGTAAAATGGAGAATGGCAGAACAGGAAGTGGGATATTCTTAAAATCCAGCAGGGAAGAATTGAGAATATAAGAAAATTTAGAGAATGGCTGCCAATATAACAGAAATGGGCTCGGAGAGAAGGTCGGAGAGATGCTCAAGATTGAAGATGTGGGGGAAGGACATGATAGGGGAGATGCCTAAATTCAGCTGCATTACTTGTGGTCAAGTAAGAAGAGATTGCTGGCCTGCAAGGTAATGTTTGTCGTGTTTTAATGGAAAATATAATTTGGAGATGGAAGGTGAAGGGTATTCTTTTCTAAAGCAGTGTTTAAGAGAGTGGAAATTGGACAGATTTACTTCAAGCAGGCATCATTACTACACACTCAAGAGAATTCTCTATGAATATGGCAAGATAATTGGAGAGCAGTTTGAAAAGGATTTCAGACTTGACATACTACGAATCCACGAGCATGATCACGTTAATGATATTTACTCGTCATATGACGACGGAGAAGAGGGTGAGGACTCTAACGATGATTGGATCCATGATTTGATTGATGCTGAGTCATAGTTTTGTGTATTTTTTGGTGATCTTTTAGAAACGCAGACCATTGCTCAGTTTTCCGATCCTAAAGAAGAAGCTCCAAATTTAGGAATTAATAATGAAGGAGTAACTACAGTTAGTAATATTATAAACGAAAACACTATTTTGAAAAGCAAAGATTCTCTGTCAAATAATTACAAAAGAATGCAATATTATGAACAAAATTTGCAGATGGTTTTGCCTAGAGTTATCCTTGGGATATAATAAAATTTGCAAGTTAAGGAGTTATCAGTATGAGCCCTTGCTAAAAAGTTTAATATTCATGCTAAATCAAAATGATGTAATTGCACAGGTAGAAAACCCTATATCCAACCAATCAAACCATATTTCAAGTTTTGATTATGGGGAATTTTGTAATAAGCATTCTCTTTTTTCGATAAATTTACATGCCTTAAAATTAAATCTGTTTTGTGACGAGGTCGAGGTATGTAACCCATTAGATGTCCATAGAAAGGCTCACAAAATCCTTGCATTTTACTATGTTTTTGGAAATATATATCTCAGATTCAGATCCTCTACTGACACAATTCAATTGGCAATCCTTTGTAAAAGTACCGATGTTAAATATTTTGGCATAGATAAAGTAGTTGAGCCTCTAGTTAAGGATCTAAACATCCTAGGAACTGAGGGGATACTTGTTAGAGGTAATCGACATACCATAAGTCCTGTGGGATCCTTTCCAACGCCAGATGCCCGTTTCTTTGCATCATTCTTTGCAGGGTGAGGGCCTCAGTTTTATGGTCCTCTAGAGAAGAGTAACACACTCTTTAGGCAGCTTGTGGTCAAGGCGAACAAAAAAAACTCCTCGAACAGTGGGGGTCTAGGAGGTTCTCTATTCACTTGTCACCCGATACTCCCAGCAGCGGGAGGGCTGACCGTTCCCATAGCATGACGTGCATATGGGAGTGTTGTCCTACATGACAATCCCATAGCTAATTGCCGAAATAAAGATTAAAGGAAAAAAAGGTGGTGGCCATTATTTACTAATATTATTGATGGCGTAATTGTAATTTAATTGAAGCAGCAGCATGTGTCGTTTGATGTTCGTCCTCATCGAACTCCCCCGTGCTAATGCTGATTGTGCTCATAGTTAGCTATGCCGCGGCATGGTGTGGCGGGATCTTGAAAGCAGCATGAGTATTTCTTTGTTGATTTAAGTTAAATATAAAGTACCTTATTACTCGTATTCTACATCTATAACACCAACAACCTGAAAAAAAATGCAGTCCTCTTCCAACATGCTCAATAAAAGAACAGTGTGCCAGTGCATAGTCAACCGGCCCAAGACCTATTTAGCTACAGAAGAAAAAATAAAATTGATTAAGAAAATATAGGTTTTAAAGTAATAGCAGTTATTACTGACAACAACGCTAAAAATAGAAAAAAAATGTCAATTTCTTAGATACCCCTCGTAACAATAGCATACAGTGTATCAACACCCATTTTCGTTTCACGGCCTATAATACACTGACACTTGATTTTCTCAAAATGGGAGGCAGTGATTATCCCAGAGAACCATGGCTCAAGACTCCTATATCAAACCCTGCTACCCCTAGGGAACAATTGTTCAACAACCAGCAGGCTAGGGGACGGGCAGTAATAGAAAGAGTGAATGGGACCTTAAAGTCTAGGTTCCAATGCCTTAAGAAAGTGAGGACATTGCAATATGATCCTGTCATGGCCTCAAAGATCATTAATGCTTGTGTTGTATTACACAATAAATATATTGAGCGTAATTTTGTGTGGGAGAGAGAACCACTAGATGAAGAAGATGATCCATTTAACACAGGGAAAGGTGCAAAAATACGAACTGCCTACCACCCAGCTCGTTCCATTAAGACCAGGAGGATGTAAAAAATGCAGTCCTCTACCAACATGCCCAATAAAAGAACAATCGAAGGACATGTTCCTCTTTTACATGAAACAGAAGTTTGAACTACTAAAAGATTCAGACAAGACTGTCATCCTTCTATTAGAAGAAATTCTTGTCAAGCCTTTTGTCGATTACAAATTGGAAACATCGCTGGTATGAGCTTCAATAGTAAAGAAGCAGCAAAAAGTGATCATGTTTTTATGATTTCGAGTCTAAATACAAGGATGTCGTCCACATTATGCCAGTGCATAGTCTACAGGCCCAAGACCTATTTAGCTGCACAAGAAAAAATGTAATTGATTTAGAAAATATATGTTTTAAATAATAGCAGTTATTGCTGACAACCATCGCTAATAATAGAAAATAAATGTCATTTCTCAGATACCCCTCGTATCAATAGCATATAGTGTATCAACACCCAAGCAATCCCTCCATGCCTCTTTTCTACGATAGGTTCTGTCCATTTATTGATAAGCATTCGATGGGTGGTTGGTTTGGGTTTTATGGCACAAGGTCCCTATATCCGAAAAAAAGCATTCGAAATACTGGAAAAATTCAGGAAAATGCATGGTTTATCCAGCTTTTAATATTGAAAACTCGAAACTCCTGTAAACTGCCTTCATTAAAATATTTGTATGACATCGAATCCAATTGCCTTCTGAAATTTGAATATAAGTTTATCTAAAAAAGCACTATCACCCTATTTACTTCGAAAAGCAAAATGTGAAGTTAGTTCTGCAAATATTTAATGAATTTTTGTCTCAAGCCTTGTTACGGTTGGGCGAAGAACACAACTTCTTTTTGAATACTGCTGAATTTATAAAAAAATATCAATTTATGGTGGAAAATAGGAAATGTAAAATTTTGTAGCATCGGAATTTAGGAAGAGATGACATTAAAACCACTAGCAATGTTCGACAACTACTATAGCTATCTAAGATTGTCTTTGAATTGGTTAGATGCCCGGGGTTAGAATGGCAAAACACAAGAAAATTAACAGTAGAAACGCATACAGCGCTTTACTTAACATATACCCTCTAAGAAAATATAAGTTGACTAATTTAATAACGGTATTAAGTGGTGTAAAAATTGGATAAATTGCCCCTGAAAGGGGTTCATACAGAGTTTATTCCTGTTAACTGTGTTTGCTCAAATATAAAATTAAAAATATTGTTTTCATACTCCAGGTTCTTTGCGCGCTAAGATTTTTTGCTACAGGTTCCGACCAAAGAGCTGTGTCAGATGACTTCAAGCTATGTATGTCACAGCAAAGTGTGAGTAAAAATGTGCGTTTAGTGACAAAAGCTATAGAAAAATTGATGAAAAACTATATCAAGTTTCCCACAGATAGAAAGTAAGTTTTTTTGGCATTCACTCTTTTGTGAGCTATTCTTTCTTATTAATTCTTCCTGATTTTTTTGGGGGGGGGGTTGAGTTTTATCATCAATTTAACAATGCTTATAAAGGAAATAAGTTATTTTTCGAATTTTACGTCTAGGGAATAATTGTTCTTCTCATTTAGTTATTTGATAGGTTTTTACTTGCACACACATGCCTAGTTATGAATTTTAAGTAAAATTGATAACAAATGTAAAAATCACAAAATAATCATGTGAAAAGCAGTTCATATTTAAACGAAAAAAATTGAATTCGTAATTTTTGCTTTGTAATCGGATCGCAGATTTTCGAAAGTACAAGCTGAATCATCCTCTAATATTGAAGCAAATTTAGAGGCCTTTAGAAATTTAAAAAAGATACACGTCTTAAATGTATAACATTTCCAAATCAGTAAAACTAGTCCTGCTTTAGTTAGGGTCCTCCGATGACTCTTTCTTTCAGCAGTCGTCAAGTTTCAACGAAGATGGTCAATGCAATCCAGTCCTTGATGTGTTTTAAAAAGTTTCTAAATAAATTCACTTGCTATTCGTTTATTAGTGCCAACTTGGTGACTGCTAAAGAAATTGATTGCTGTGGACAACCCTTGCCAAAGGTTTCCAAAATTTGATACAATGTATTTAAATTTCATTTAGAATTTAAGAGATGCTGAAACATGAATTTTAAGAGTACTGCGGCAGCCCGGGGTGCTTGGTGCAATCGATTGCACTCATGTCGAAATATAGGCCCATCTGATGGATGTCATAACGAAAGTGACTCTGTGAACCGTAAAGGTTTCCATTCTATCAATGTGCAATTGGCAAGTTTTAAAGACCAAATACATAGAAACAAATACAAACACTGAACTTCTCTTTTTTTACTTTTGGATAACTGAGAAGTGTACTTGCCAATGACATACAGATAATTACACAAGTATGCCTTGAACTATTTCTTATGCAAGTATAAAAAGTTAAATGGCAGTTTTTAAAACTCTTTTAATAGAATTTGAACCTGTGAAATAAGTATACACATAAATTAGATGGTACATAAATGTAAAATCTTTCCAAATCTAGTCCAGTTTTTGTGGAATGGCTTAACCCATTTAATTTTACATTAAATTTGCCTTTTATGTTAAGTTTGCTGCAAGAGCTTTTAATGTAATTGTAATTACCAACTCTGAAATTTAAATCATGATGAAAATTTTTAAAATTTCTGCATAGGTTTGCGACATGAAGCAAAAGATATTGAATGTGCTGGCGAGATTTCCGGCTTCTTCACACGATGTGTTACGGACCAGGGCCTTCTCTGTGGGCTTTAGTACCCGAGTACGCCAACAGAGGGGTCTGGTTCCTTTTGGAGTCCCCCCCTCTCAGTGAGCAGAGGTTGTTGACAAACACCCGACACTTCGGCCGTTACTCTCGAACGTAACGGAATACGGATTGCTGCTGGATTTATTTTAAATTGTTTTTCTGTTAACCTAATACTATTAAATTTGTTAAATTATATTCTATTGGTCTTCGTTTTCTTTGTGGTCTGAGCTCTATCATTTTTTTAAATCCCTTATAACCCGGCCCGTTACAGAAGGGCCACACATTAGCTTCGGTGAGACGGCTGCTATCATCCAGGGGAAATCATCATCATCAGAGAAGGTATGAGCATGCCTCTTTTTTCCTTTGGATTGTAAATATCGGTCGCCTCATCGCCTTCCGCTGATCTATACGGAACACGATGCATATATTGGAGAAACTGCAATCTGAGAGCCCAGTTCGACCAAGGTCTACTCATTTACGGCAACGGTTGGCTCCTGGGTAATAAATGTCTTACTTTATTCGAAGTAATTTAAATCATGACGAAAGGGATGAAAATTTTTAAAATTTCTGCATAGGTTTGCGACATGAAGCAAATATTGAATGTGCTGGCGAGATTTCCGGGTTCTTCACACGACCAGATATTCAGATAGACCAGATTCGAGATAGACCAATGGTCGCGGTGCTCAGGCTCTTGCAGCCACCCCACCACAAATCATTAATCATCAAGGTCTACTCATTTACAGCAACGGATGGCTCCTGGATAATAAATGTCTTACTTTATTCGAAGTAATTTAAATCATGACGAAAGGGATGAAAATTTCTTTAATTATAGCGGCGCCGCCCTTTCACTCTTTGTCCACCACCCTCTGAAGGTACCCAGCACGGGACTGTCGTCAAATATGCGTTGCGACCTGTCAAGCTTCATCCAAATAATTTAATGATATTGACAAGATTTTACAAAAAACAGTAAATGAAGATAACTATGTGTGTAATATCATCGCTTAATACTTGGATACGTTTTAATGTTGTTTGCACGTTTCTTATAGAATGGAAATATAAAAAGTAGCAAGGACGAAAGGAGGATAAGGAAAACGTGGAGAAAAGAAAGAAATGTATACAGCAGGGTTCTTGAAAAGTTAAGGCTTATTGTTGATCAACCAAAACAAGAGTATGGACGTTCGAATGACGGATATGCAGCTCGACGTTTTTTTCCCCCGAAAATTATGACATTTCTGCTTGAATAACTGGATTGGACAAAGAATAAAGAGATTTTACATAATATTATAGGCAACTTCCTGCGGATTTGATATTAATGTAGATAAATTTCAAAAGTACACAGAAGATACTGCGCGAAAATTTTTTAAGCTGTATCCATGGTACTTTATGCCAACAACAGTCCAAAAATTATCATCCATGGATACAAGGTAGCTGATTCTATAATAGTTCAGATCGGACAAATATCCAAAGAAACCTGTAACAAACTGATGAAAATATTCAGAGAAGATTCGCACAAATAAGGGGCGAATGAGCTTTTTACTTAATGTGACTGCTAACCGCGCTATTAGTAAAATTTGAAGAATAAAACTAACTTTCATACATAGTTGTTTGTGTAAACAAATTCCTTAACCGTAATTTTAACCTTTGCCATTTTTTTAGTTGCATTTACTTCTAGTTATAGCAGTCTTAAATTTAGTCTTCGCTCTTTTTATTCTCTTCTTTCGTTATTTGTTCTACAAAATATAGAGCTTTTAATTGCTTTAAACATGATAATGCTCTCTGTTTCGATTAACTGAAGAAGGAGGAGAAATGCTCAAAGTATTCATTGAGGAACAAAATGTTCGGCGGCGACGAAAGTTCCGGCCTGCAGTCGTCATAGCGGATAGTATCCGAACTCCGGATGCGTAGTTTCCCAAAAATGACGGAATGGTTTGAGAAGATAGCATCGGCATTTCCAGAGGATTTGTGGCTGACCAACTTCAGAGTCAGCAAGTGCACATTTGCACAACTCTGAGATGAATGTCATCCACTTTAACGGAAGAACACTTAAATTCCGACAATCAGTACACTTGGGAAGAGGGTTGCTATTGCAATCTACAAACTTCATCTTCTTAGCACAGGACTGTTGGGAACCTATTTGGACATTCCAAACGCAGTACTGCAGGAGAATAGCGGAGTACAGGCACACGATCTGTCAAAAGAAACAGGAAGCATGGGTTCGTCTTTGTGACGCGCTATCCCGCACTGATCCATGGTCCCTCCTTAAAAGTTCGGATATCAGATCAGGCGGCGTAATAACTTGGGTATAAGTAGGTCCCAATTGAATGGTTGGTTACAAGGGTTATAGATTATAATGTTGACTTCATTAGCGGTCATAAATGCATGGATATTATCCAAACGTGTAAGTGCGGACACTGGGAACAGAGACGGGATAATGAGTCTTTAGCAGTTTCGATTGGATTTAGCAGAATCCTTGTGTCTGTATGGTCCAACTAGATTAACATTAATGTAGTAAAGCACTTATTAGGGGGTACCTTAAAAATAAAGTTCAGTCAATCCTCCCCCAAAAAAACTACTAATAATCTTCTTCATAAAGTGAATTCTTGACACCCCCATGGAAAAGCTACGTCGGTGGTGGCTACAGTAGGGTTAGTGTAGTGTAGCTACGGCTAGTAGTGTAGTGTATCGTTGGCTAGAGTAGTGTGGGTCACGGCAGCAGTCGACCGTAGCACGCCGGCATGTGTCGGGGATACGCTGTCGTGTGAAATGCGTTGGCCACTGTTCTGCAGGGCCTGCTATCCATACCGGCCCGGGGTCGCCGTCCGGGCTACTGACTGGTTACCGCGCCACGAAGCACCGGACGGTTCGTGTCCGGCTCCTACTCCCGGGGGAGTCCGGCGCACGTAGAACCCTGGGTCTGCTGTCCGCGGCTACGAAGGGAGAGGATGGGGCAACCCAAGCCCGAGAGATATGGTGGTTGGATGAGGTTAAATCGTTTTTTTCCTCGTCCTAGAAAGCCTGGAGACCTCTATCTGACTAGTCCTCGGAGTCCTTGTAACATGACATGGTTATACACGGACGTAGCTATAGCTTTTCCATGGGGGTGTTCAGAATTCTCTTTACAAAGAAGATTTTGGCTGTTTTTTTGGGGAGGATTGACTGAACCTTATTTTTAAGGTACCCCCTAATAAGTACTTTTATACGTTAAGTGTAATAAACTCACACATTTTTTGCATTCACTCCTCTGGCTGAGGTGAAAAAAGTGATCTCTCTGTGGCTGCTGTGGGGTACGCTCGTATGAAAGAAGCGTTAGCTAGTGTAGTGTGGGCCTTTGCGTTGGCCACTGTTCTGCAGGGCCTGCTGTCCATACCGCACCGGGGTCGCCGTCCGGGCTACTGACTGGTCACCGCACCACGAAGCACCGGACGGTTAGTGTCCGGCTCCTACTCCCGGGGGAGTCCGGTGCACGTAGAACAATGGGTCTGCAGTCGGCGGCCACCAAGGCAGAAGGGGCGACTCTCTCCGAGAGACATGGTGGTCGAATGAGGTTAAATAGCTAGAGTAATAAAACGGAGTCGTCAATCAAATGGAGAGGAGAAAGACCCTGCACAATAAAGAGTAAAATCGGATCCGTCAAGAAACCCACCAGCAACAGTTTGGTCTGATAAAACTGACAATTGGCCAGAACATATCGATAAAAAACAGCGGTGCAAAATGACACTTTGCACAGGTTTTACAAGAGTGAAATGCAGTCAAGTGTGATGTTCCTTTGTGTTTAAATAAGAACAATAATTGAATAATGAATTTTATATTCGAATTATAATTAATATGGTAATTCAGTAATTTAATTTAATTACTCTTGATATACGGTTTCTGCATAAATCTGGGCTATGCCGAATGCATAGTCCAGACGTCCACGCTGCCAGGAAAAAACCACTGGGAAGGCCACCATCGCTAAGTGGTACAACAAATGCCGGAAATTGGTGGCAAGCCACATCACCGACCGAGATCAACAACAACCAATCGGAAAGCCTGGCCACGTAGTGAAAATTGACGAATGCCTCCTAGGGAGGAGAGATACCAGGTGGCCAGTTGCGAAGGGTCAACTGGGTCAATGGAATGTTGACCCGTACAACAAAGGAAATTCGTCTGGTGAAGTGCCCCAACAACAGGCGTTCGGAAGCCATCCTCCTCCCACTGATTCTGCAGCGCGTTGCACCGGGGTCGGAAATTCAAACGGTTAGTTGGATTTTCTGGCACAAGGGCAGTAAATTTCAGTTTATAGGCTTAAAATAAGTCATGAATAACTATTCGGCCATACCGCGCCAGACACAAGACTAAAATATTTTTATAAATTTAGAGAAATTCAAACGGACCAGTGGGCCGCTTACAATGGCTTGCTAGCTACCGGGCAATATACCCATTTGACGGTGAACCCCACCTAGAATTTCATAATCCCGTCACAGGTTCCCACACCCAGTCCATCGACAGGACTTGGACGGATGTAATGAAAAAAATCAACCAAGGGCAAGTGGCTCCGGATGAGTTTATTGACCGCCTGGGTGAGTATTGGTGGCGGCGGGATTGCCGAAAAGAAGGCGTGGACACATTTGAAAACTTCCTTTAGATCGTCCGAGATCATTATCCGTTGTAGGGGACAGGGGCATTTGTTAAGGTGTTTGAAATACCAGGTGGGCCGGTTGCGAACGGGCAACTGGGTCATTGGAATGCTGGACCGTACAACTAAAGAAATTCGGCTGGTGAAGTGCCCCAACAACAGGCGTTCGGAAGCCATCCTCCTACCACTGATTCTGCAGCGCGTTGCACCGGGCTCGGAAATTCAAACGGTTAGTTGGATTTTCAGGCACAAGGGCCCTATTCGGCCATACAGCGCCAGACACAAGACTAATACATTTTATATAAATTTAGAAATTCAAACGGATCAGTGGGCCGCTTACAATGGCTTGCTAGCTACCGGGCAATATATCCATTTGACGGTGAACCCCACCTAGAATTTCATAACCCCGTCACAGGTTCCCACACCCAGTCCATCGACGGGACTTGGACGGATGTGAAGAAAAAAATCAACAAAGGGCCAGTGGCTCTGGAGGAATTCATTGACCGCCTGAGTGAGTATTGGTGGCGGCGGGATTGCCGAAGAGAAGGCGTGGACACATTTGAAAACTTACTTCAGATCATCCGAGATCATTATCCATTGTAGGGGACTGGGGCATTTGTTAATGTGTTTGAAATACCAGGTGGGCCGGTTGCGAACGGGAATGCTGGACCGTGCAACTGAAGAAATTCGTCTGGTGAAGTGCCCCAACAACAGGCGTTCGGAAGCCATCCTCCTCCCACTGATTCTGCATCGCGTTGCACCGGGCTTGGAAATTCAAACGGTTGGTTGGGTTTTCTGGCACAAGGGCCTTATTCGGCCATACCGCACCAGACACAAGACTAATATATTTTATATAAATTTAGAGAAATTCAAACGAATCAGTGGGCCACTTACAATGGCTTTCTAGCCACCGGGCAATATACCCATTTGATGGTGAACCACACCACGAATTTCATTAACCCCGTCACTGGTGCCCACACCCAGTCCATCGACGGGACTTGGGCGGATGTGAAGAAAAAAATCAACCAAAGGCAAGTGAAGTGGCTCCGGATGAATTTATTGACCGGCTGTGTGAGTATTGGTGGCGTCGGGATTGCCGAAAAGAAGGCGTGGACACATTTGAAAACTTCCTTTAGATCGTAGGAGATCATTATCAGTTGTAGGGGACAGGGGCATTGGTTAAGGTGTTTGAAAATGGATCATAATATTAGTAGAAAATAAAATTTCAAATGAGTAATTAAACGAAATAGTGGTTGGTTAGTTGGGGTGTAATGGCGCGAGGCCCAAAAAAATCGGACAAAAAGCGCCAATATAAAACGAAATAGTGGTGACTATGTGTTCAGACGAAGTGTCATTCTCCTGGTTCATAACAAATATTTGGATCTTTTTCCCTCATTAAACTACCAGGAAAAACCACTAGAAAGGCCATAATTGCTAAGTGGAACAACAAATGCTGGAAGTTGGTGGCAAGCCACATCACCGACTGAGATCAACAAAAACCAATAGGAGGGCTTGGCCACGTAGTGAAAATTGACGAATGTCTCATATAGAGGAGGAAAAAATAGGTGGACCGGTTGCAAACGGGAATGCTGGACTGCACCACAAAAGAAATGCGACTTCCAACAGGAAGTGCCCCAACAACAGTCGTTCGGCAGTCACCCTCCTCCCACTGATTATTCATTGCGTGGCACCGGGCTACATAATCCAAACAGATAAGTGGGCAGCCTTTAACGGATTATTAGCCACAGGCCAATAAGCTCACCTTACGGTCAACCACACCACCAACTTCATCAACCCCGTCACAGGTGCCCACACCCAGTCCTTCGATGGGACTTGGAGTGATGTAAAGAAGATAAATAAAGGGCAAGTGGCGGCGGATGAGTTATTGACCGAGTAGTTGAAAATTGTCATTTAAAGTGGGGAGAACAAAGGAATATTTTACCTGAAAAAATTAAGGAAGAGGATATTGTAGAGAATGAGGTAATGAAGAAACTTTGAAGAACAAGACCTGATATTTCATTTGCTGTAAACATAACGTCACAATTTTGTAATGGTTATACATATCAGCATTGGTTATATGTTGATATTGTGAACTTATTTTCTTCTAAGGAATATATGATTAATTTGTCACAAGTGAAAGATTGTAATTTATGGAATGACGGAAAAAACATATCAATTTCAAGGAATGTTTCTCAGGTATTGACAAATTAATACAGGGAAGACTGTGGCTCAACTACAATGTGGGAGCCGACTTCAAACAAAGAGCACGAACTCTCCATGTTCTCTCCTTTAATGGTAGAATGTGGTGTAGTGAGAGATAGATGCGTCCTTCCATGGAATAGGAGAGCTAATATGTGATTGTCATACTGTTTCATCACTTTGTTTCTGAAGGAAATTTTCAAGTAATTTTATGAGTTGCAGATGCAGATATATTTTATTAATACTTGGAGTATGGTAATTTAAATTCTTAATCTAAGAATCTCTAGTCGATTCAAACTTAGTTTTATAGTTGGTTGTTTGGTGCTTTATGGCGCATGATCCACGTCAGGATATTAAGCACCAATGGAGGAAACGGAAGCTGTCATAACTTCAGACATGGTTGATAACTATTTGTTTTTCAGGATGAAGCACAAGGCTTCCACTGAAACAATGTTATGGCAACAGTTCATCCATTTGTTGTTTATTTTGAAGAAATTGATTTCGCCTAAGGGGATTTACTAACACATAAAATCTTGTTTTCATATCGGACTGTTTAAACCATAACAGTTTTTGTTCATGAATTTCAGAAAAAAACTACTTGTAAATTTTTTGAAGAGTTTATCCCCAATTTCAAAAGAATTTATTATTTCTCCGATGGATTGGCGCCCAGTATAAGAACCGAAACATTTTTGTGAATTTCTGCAACCACAAAGAAGATTTTGATGGCAATTTTTTGCCACTGCCCTTGGAAAGGAAGTTTGTGATAGAGTGGGTGGGACCTTAAAAAGGCTCACTGCTAAGGGTAGTCTTTAAAGCCGACACATAATTAATATTGACTCCTGAACAACTTTTCTAATGGGCAGTAAAAAAATTAACCATCTCTATTTTTTGTCAGCAACGAGTATATTGAAGAACAGTAATTAAAAACAAGATTAGAAAATGCCATAACAGTTGTTGGAACACAACACCATGCTTTTATACCTTTCAATAAAGAAAAAACACAAACAAGACTGTTCTTTTCCAATACACCTCTCACTCATATAAATTAAGCAAGTTCTTGTGCTGAAGAAGTTCCATTTAAAGAGATTGTTGAGTATGTTATCTGTCCCATGAGAATGAATGGTGGATGGGATGTGTATTGTCAAAAGACCAGTCAGAAGAAATTGAAATTTCTTTTTTACAACCCTGTGGACCATATCACCATCATTTTCTTATCCAAGAAAACCAGATATTTTGACTGTACCCAAAATCTTTATACTGTGTAATTTACATCCAACAACTGCCATGACGGGTAGAACATATCAAGTTCTTAAGGAGGAGATGATTGAGGGAACAAAGATTTTACAAAAGAAAAATACCAGCATTAAATTCAGGCATCAAAAGAGTAAGTGACTAGTTCATTGTAAAATTTTTCTAAAATCTGAACTTGTGTAAATATTCAAGAGCTTAATTATGTTGAAATAGGTGTGCATAATTTGTAATTTTACAACTGCATTGTTAAATAAGATTCTTCCAAGAAAATTATTGTATGATTGATTTTTATGGTTTCATTTCTGACAAGAAATTTTATTTAGAGCTCTTCCCTCTTGATCTTCTACTTTTTAAAATTCTAGAACTTATTATCTTTTTGGATAATTAGAGAAACTGTTGTTTCTCCAATGTAACCACGCATTTCGAAAAAATTCAGGACATCTGGCGCTAAACAAGACTCAACAGGGTGTCCACCTAATTCTAAGCTAAGAATTCCCCGAGTTTTCCAGTCGAAATTTTTTTTTATTTTCCAGGTTTGGTCAAACTAAAGCTTTAAGGCATTTATTTTAATATTTGGTGATAAGATGGAGAGCTTACATATGCTAGCAATTTATAATTACTAAAGTATTTTGTAGCAGCTAGTACTTGCAACAAAATACTTAACCCTTAGCAGGGGACGTGGGGTCTCCCAGACTCCGCAACATTTTTCTTCCCTCCCCCCTACCACATGCTTGGTCAAATTGAATGGATTCTTCCTCTAGCTTCACCTTTCATGACCTTGAACCGGTTCCCTTCTTATCAGCATGTTGTGTCAAGAGCGTCCGTTCGAAATTCCACAAATTCTTTCCCAGGAGACCCCACCTCCTCCTCAGTGTAACTGTTTTCGTCCCAAGTAATGCATGGCGTTGAAACTCGGTACGCGGAGATTGATTCATCCTTCAGATCAGCGTTATGCGGATGAGTTAAAAAAAATTTTAGATGATATCGGGAGTGATTTTAGTGGCGAAGACGATTGTGAAGAAGAGTTTTGTGAAAATTTCCATTCTTCAGATTCTGAATCTTTTTCGGACCATGGTAATTTCTCGAATTAAGAGGAAGCTACTTCTGTTTCTAAATATTACTACGGAAAAAATCGTTTTAAATGGTCGTCCATTGAACCCAGTCGAAATGTTCGAACTCCAGCTCATAACATTATACGACTGCCTGGATTAAGACGTTATGCAACTATAATTGAATCAGATCCAAAAAAATTGTGGGAATTACTTTTCACTGATGAACATTTGAATATAGTTGTAAAATGGACGAATATAAGGATTGAAAGAAGAAGAAAAAATATCTGTGGTCCAATTAAAAGTGAAATCGATAACACCTGCCTCTATAAACTAAAAGCACGTATTGGTTTACTGATATACACATCAGTATTCAAATCCTATCATGAGGATATTGAATGTATTTTTTTTACGGATGGAACTGGCCGCGATATTTTCCGCGCGGTGATGTTTATGAAACGTTTTAAGTTTTGCTTGCAAACTTCTCGAAGCCGCGAACCCGTAGATCACAGTGACTCGCTGTGTTCAAGGGTATTTGTGGGTGGGGTTAAGCATTTGTGTTTTGTCATAGTTTCTGAAGGAGTACTGACTAGGGAATAGCAATTTTTATTGGTTTTAAAGCTTAATTTATTTCTTTTAACGTCACAATTTGCAAGAGGGATTTCGGGTCGCTTATTTAATATATTTCTTCATACGACACATTGCATTTTGGGAATACCGATTTGTATTGGTTTAAAAAGTTTTATTTATTTTAACGTCACAATTCGTTTCAGGGATTTCGGTATTGCTGTATCAATATTGCTGGAGTTACCAATGCCAAGGGCAAAACACGAAACGCAGAATTCGGTCTGGCTCATGGTTCCAGGAGAGCAACCTCTTGATCCCAAAAATCCTACAAATTACTTGTTAGTGGAGTTCAAACGCTCCAATGAGCCTGATATCCCACCAGTGTGAAGTGTCAAAAATTGTGTGAATTGAAAAAAATGCATCTGAAGGCTATCGTTCCAATTCCGACCGTGAGCTATACTTAAAAGTGGTTGAAAGCGAATTCAATATTTTTAGAATATCTTTTCATTTTGAAAACATCACAATTCATCCGCTGAAAAGAAATATTCAATGTTGTTTAGCTGTCTCCAGGCGCCTTATAAAGGCTTAATGAAATTAAGAGTAAGTGCTTTGTATTAGTACTTTTAAATCTATCTTTACTTCTCAAGTGTTAAATTATCCTTTACATCATGCATCATACCGTTTATAGAACTATTGTTAAGACGCAATGTTCTCTGTCAACTGTGATCGCGAGCGAAGTGTTTTCTCGCCAATGCTAATTGTGGAAGTTTTACATTTTTTATTTAAATCAATGATTTTTTTTAAATCAAGTGATTTAAATCAAGCAACCCTTCTCCATTAGTTTTCTTTTGGGTGGGAAGGCAAGGGTCTGTCCAGACATTTTGTGAAGGGTCCGGTTTTTGTAAAATTGTAAATATCAACTCCTAATTTTGTGAATTTTAGTTAGCTAGCTTAAACTAGCTTTTTTTAGCCAGGAGCCTATTTTTGTGTAAATAAGCTCACATATTTGCAGTATTTTGAATAATAGTGTCCATTTAATGGCCAAAATATTTTTTGAAAGGTCCGTTTTTAAGGTTAAATACATTCTGAAGGGTCCGTTTTCACAATGAAACATTTTGTTAAGGGTCCGAAAACGGACTCAAATTTCTTCTAAACAGACCCCTGGAAGGAGAAAAGATTTGTGGGGAAAAAGCTTAACCTTTTATCAACTACAATTAGTAAAAAAGATGTTTCGATTTTAGGTGCAAGACATTAAGAGGGACATCTTTAGTGAGTTATATGAAGCCAACCCGTCTTCTAATAACTTGTTAATGTTGGGGTCAGATGGCTCAGCTGATAATCAAAAAGTTAGGTGGTATTGTGATTATGCATCTGATCAAAGAAAAAGGAATCTGTCCTTGATATCAGCGTTTGAAATCTTTACGTCAAACACTTTTTTGAAAGAAACAATCGAGTTTGGAGACATTGCAATGGAACTAATTTATGACCTATTCAGTTTTTTTTTAAATACCCATCTAGATTTATTTTAAAAATTTTAAAACTGCAGGAAAAACTTGGAGTACAGAATGAACGCTTCATTGTGCTCACATCGAATCAATGGTTGACGGTCGTAGGCCCAGCAGCTGACAGAATGACTATCTTAAATTCTCAACGGCCTACAGTTGCAGAGCATTTTTTTAAGTTCATTCGGTTAAAAGCCAAATCTTTAGAAAAAAAACAAAAATTTTTATAAAAGAATTGCTAATTTTACATAATAATGTTTATTTTGATTAATTTGTTTGTTTTTAAATTCTGCATCTGGAAATAACTGTTTGTTGACATGTTCTATACTGAAAGAGAGGAATGTCTCAAAATTGGCTCAAGCAATAATGCTTTGACACATGTGTGAATACTGGCTGTTTAAATGAAGCCAGTGTTATACTACTAGAAAGAAAACTTGAATGTAAATTTCTCTGGTTAGCTTGCCATCACCATATACTGGCAATGGTTTTGGCAAAAACATTAACCTTTTTGTTTTGGTCCATCAAGTTCTAAAGGAGAATTACATGGTAATAGAAAATCCTACATCAGAGATGATTACCTACAGAACACAGAACTGATCGAACTAACTTTTTGATTGTTTTGGGATGTCCTACACCAAAAATACATTGGTGAGCTCCAAAACCAATGCGCAATGCCCAATGGATGGTTGCAACTATTAAAAATATGGTTTCTCTTTTTCATTGCAAAGCTGATGTTATTTCAAAACAGTTCCAACACTTATGATTTTGAATTAATTGTCAAAATATCTGTAAAACTTCTAAAAGATTTTGTAAACAAAGGGAAAATAATTTAAAAGTTTATGATCATAAACCTTTTATCAGTAGGTATCTTTTTGGAATATAAATATTCCAAATAATCCTAACTGTAAACAGGGTATTGCACATTTAGAAATGAAATAGTAAATAGATGAATTTTTCATGTACTAACTTTAAGGCATCAGAATTCTTATTTTAACAAGTAGCACTTACATAGTGTTGGTCGATTTGGGTTTGATGGCGCAAGGTCCAATATCGGACAAATGCACCAGTTCTATAACTAATAATCTGCAAAGATTGTTTACAGTAATTATTTCAAGTCAAAATGCCCATTTCCAAAAAGGCCACTAATTAGCCCAAGATTAAGGGACGACAAATTACCTGAAAAGTTAATTAAATTGCGCTCTTTGAAACAAAAGAATCAATTTATCAAAAAACAAAGTGAAAGGAATTCCTTCTTTCATCATTGTTGAGTTGAGATGAGAACACAGCTAAACTTTGCGTCTAAATATCACAGACAAAGCGTGAAAGAAACTTTAACTGATAGTGGGCGGAGCTATGCTAAATTAGCTAAACCAGCCTCCTACTCCAAAACTTGCAAACTGAATTTTTGGGGTGATGTGATGGCTGTGATGGTAATCATTTGGTTCTTTTAAAGGATTTCCGCCAAATCTGAGTGACCATCTTACAGCTTTTTACTTCTTTCTATTCAGTCATGGATTTGGGAATTCCCTTATATGAGGCCGTCCATAAATGACGTCACGCTCAGAGGGGGGAGGGGGTTTATCAATTTGTGATGGAGTTAAAAATGGAGCGACACCACAAAACAATTATTGAAAAATTCAATCTGTAGAAGAACTACTATTGGTAAAAACTTAATCATGGTCTCAAATTTTGTGGTTTAACATGATCTTTAAAATCATTGTAAAAGTTTTCATTTTAAAATTTTTTTTACTACGAAATAAAGTCAAAAACCACAAAAATATGTGAAAAATCTGCCAAAACTTGATTTTGTATTTAGAAATCCTTTCTTTTGATTTGATAATCTTTTGATTTGATAGTTGAAAACCCTTAAGTCCAAAGTTTCACGTAAATACCATCAATATTTAACGCTTGAGATATAATTAAAGTTTAAAGTTTGATTTTTGCTTGCGAAAACAGATCCATCCAGAAAAGAAACGTTGAGGGAAAATCTACGAATTACGGATTGATGCTCGCTAAATTTCTCGCCATTATTTGCGATACGAGATTCCTCGCCAGCTTTCCCCAACAACAAATCGCCCAAGCTGTCTTGGCGATCTGTAGGAGCTTGGTATGTTTCGCCAAACTGGGAGAGAAAAGAAAGTTAGCGATTATCTATCCGTAACTCGTAGATTCTCCCTGAACGTTCGTTTTCTGGAGCTGTTTTCGCACTCAAAAAACAAACTTTAACAGGATCTCAAGCGTTTAATATTGATGGTATTTACGTGAAACTTTGGACTTAAGGGTTTTAAAATATGATCTTTCAGATAATCAAATCAAAAGAAAGGATTTCCAAATACAAAATAAAGTTTTGGCATATTATTCACATTTTTTTGTGGTTTTTTGACTTTTTTTCGTAGAAAAAAATTTTAAAGTGAAAACTTTCAGCATAATTTTAAAAATCATATTAAACCACAAAATTTGAGACCATGATTAAATTTTTACCAATAGTAGTTCTTCTACAAATTGAATTTTTCAATAATTGTTTTAGGGTGTCGCTCCATTTTTAACTCCTTGGGATTTGGTCTGGGACCCCCAAACCCTATGTGATTCTGACTCGTCTAGGTGTCTACTATCCACCCTAGAAGTGTGACCCATTATTTATGGGACACCCTGTATAAATGTAAGGTCACACTTCTAGGGGGGATAGTAGACACCTAGACGAGTCAGAATAACATAGGATTCGGGGGTCCCAGACCAAATCCCAGGAAGTTAAAGACGGAGCGACACCCCAAAAAATGATTGAAAAATTCAATTTGTTCAAGAACTACTATTGGTAAAAATTTAATTATGGTCACAAAAATTGTGGTTTAATATTACACTGGGGAACAGCCATTGCGTTGTCTTAGAACTGTGACTTGTTTTTGAATCACTTTTTGCCCCTGAATCCAAAAGTAACTGTAGTTTTTGTCTGTCACGTCTACTTTTTTGGCAAACAGCCCCGCCCCCTTTTACGTTTTTCAATGACTTAATGACTTTGAATTCGATTTTCAGGGTCAAAAATTATTACTTTAGTCTTTAAATTACACCCGAGAGGACACGAATAGTTAAAGTTTCTAAAATATGAAAATTTGTGGCCAATGGATAGGTTTAAGGGGTTATTACCCCCCTAAAAACGCAAAAAAATCTTTAAAAATGATGGAGTTTATTTTACGCTATTTTTTACACTTATTTTTTACGCAATTCCTTTTCAAAAGGTCCTAACCCATCACCAAGGACCCAAATTTAATGAAAATTGGCCGCAATGATTTTCACAAAAAGCGGTTGAGGCATTAGCGCCCCCGAGGCACCCGCGGAAGGGTTCGGAATACTCTCTTTCGCTTAGAGGACGTGAACACTAGGGTGGGTCAAAAATATTTTTTTCACATTTTCCCAGGGGCACAGCGACAAAAGGGTGTCAAATGGTCTCAAACTAACATGTGTAAAATATTATTCGATTATAATAACTCTTTTTGCCTCCGGATTGGCCTCAAAGTTTCGATAAATATAGTAATTTCATGCAAAAATGGACGAACGAAAATCAAGATTTTACCTCGATTGCACAAATCCGTCATGAATATAAATGTGCACAATGGTATAAAAATCATCATTGAAGACTATAAAATAATTATAAATGAAACCAAAGTTGAAATACTTGACTTGTAATACACCATATTTTGAAATACTTCAATGGTTAGAACTGGCAATCAAAAATTTCTTGCTGGAATCATAAAAATGTGCAAAACCTTTGTTGTCGTTTGAGTAGGATGGTAAAAACATTAAATTTTTAATAATAATGGATATGTCAGAAGGTGGATACCTTTTTTGGGTTATAGGTTTCAACCCCATTCAAAACATTTGGATAATAGTTTAAAAGTTGGGATTTCCTTGAAATTTTTTGGCATATTAGGAACAGACTGTTCCTAATAAGCCTTGGGATGGACTGTTCGGAACAGTCCATCCCAAGTGTCCCCATGTGATTCCCTAATGTCCAAAAATAAATTAAAACCACATTTTAAGAGTCAAATTTTGAAATATTTTCTTAAGAAGAGCAGTAGATCCCCGTTTTCAGCATAAAGCTCAGTATTATCCCTTAAGTTTTTAAATAAGCTACATTACTTTTCAAAACTTACTTGTAATTATCCTTAACAGTTAAATTTGCTATATTTCAACTTTTATGAACGCATAAGGGAATGCTAAGCTATTTATAGTCAATCCTCAAAGAAGTATAATTTCATGGGCCTGGGTTTCAGTCAATTGCTATAGTAAAAAATTAGGTAAATCATGACTGAGCGAATCATAACTGATATTGCCTATAAACGAACTATTCATTCGACAATTGTTTCAAGATATTTTTGCGATCATATTTGGATCCTAAGACCAGCCAGTGAAATAACTGTCCGCTGAAACATATTTATGAAAAACACAACTGTTTTTATTTTGAAAAATTAAAAATACCGTTTTATACTGACCAAACTTGAGGGAGAATGTCTATGAACTAATACCAATTTTTTACCAATATTACCATAATAACTTACCAATATTTAAAATCTGTACCACTGAAAATCCACTATAAAAAGAGATTCATATTCTACGGCTCTTGTTAATATGATAGCATATTATATTGCCACTTTGGCAGTTATTTTTGTATTAATAATGCATGAAGGTGACTAATGTGATTAAAATTGCTTTTAAATACCCTTATTTGTGAACTTTAATAAGTTTTCGACCAAAAAATTTAATTCATAAAATTTCTTTAAAATATTAAAAATTACATATTTTTGTTCTATTTGAGGCCAATCCGGAGGCAAAAAGAGTTATTATAATCTAATAATATTTTACACATGTTAGTTTGAGACCATTTGGCACCCTTTTCTTGCTGTGCCCGATAGAATTTGCAAAATTTTTTTTTCGCCATAGGAAAATGACCCACCCTAGTGAACACCTCAACCGCTTTTAGTAAAAATCATTGCTGCCTATTTTCATTAAATTTGGGTCCTTGGGGAAGACCTTGGGACCTTTTAAAGAGGAATTACGTAAAAAAATAAAGAGAAAAAACCCTGAAATGCAAAAAAAGGAACGTTATAAAGGATAGAGGTTATTTTAAGCTTTTCTTACTCTTATTTTTTATGCAATTCCTCTTTAAAAGGTCCTAACCTTTATCCAAGGACCCAAATTTAATGAAAATAGGCAGCAATGATTTTTACTAAAAGCGGTTGAGAAGTTATCGTCCCCGAAGCGAAAGAGAGTCTTCCGAACCCTTCCGCAGGTGCTTCGGGGGCGCTAATGCCTCAACCGCTTTTTGTAAAAATCATTGTGGCCAATTTTCATTAAATTTGGGTTCTTGGTGATGGATTAGGACCTTTTGAAAAGGAATTGCGTAAAAAATAAGTGTAAAAATAGCGTAAAATAAACTCCATCATTTTTAACGATTTTTTTGCGTTTTTAGGGGGGTAATAACCCCTTAAACCTATCCATTCGCTAAAAATTTTCATAAGATGACGTCACATCCAAACACTTGGCGTTTTCGCGCGCTTTTAAAAAGGGGATTTTTGTTAATTATTTTGGCAATCAAAAAATTTCTCGATCGGCCTCAAATTTTGGGTAGTTGCTTATTTTTGCAAGAGGAATCGATTAAAAAAATTTTAAAATATCATGCAACTTCCTCATTGAACTTTAGTATGTGCAAAGTTCAGATTCAGATTCAGCACCCTCGAAAACATATAAAACCGTTGAGAAAAAAAACTACTGTATTTTTTTCCTGAAAAAACTACCAAGTTACTGGACTAAATCCTTAAAGTAATAGTAAGAATAAATCCATCAAATAATTTTTATATTTAAAAAAAGAAAAACACTTCTTATTTTTATAACAAATTCATTTTAACAGAACTTAATAAGTAAGACATGTTTTATAAATTTAAAAACATGCAGTCTTGATTTCATAAAATACTTACCTTTCCACGCTTAGGAGTCCGCATTCTGAAAACTAAAATCTGAAAATACCGTCTAAAAAATTCAAATACTAAATGAAATAGGACACTAAATAATTACTCAGAATTGCTAAGAAACAAATATTTATTTATTCATTTTTTTAAAAATTACAATGAAATACACTAAAACTGCAATCACATTTACCTTTTACTTAAATAATTAAAAGCATTAAAATAATATCTGTACAAATGCAAAAAACGAGAATAAACAATATGCCAGTAAAATGGCACTATTATAACAAAGAATCTAAGGAGGCTTATTCTGCAAAAGGGGACACAGACTCGACCCCAAGAACCTATTTGTTCGGCTTGAAGATGGGATCTCCATCCTCTCCAAACGCCAGTCAACTACACTGTAAATAAAAATGTCTGAAATTCAGACACATAAGTGCCTGAAATGGATTGTTCAAATTTCAGACACAAAAATGTGTCTGAAATTCCAACTTTTCAGACACTTGAAAGGTCTGAAATTCCAGTGCTTCAGACACTTGAAATGTTTGAAATTCCGCCATTTTCGTCTCATATAGTCTTTTTATATGCAGTCATTATTGACCACATTGAATCCTTTTTGTGGTTGGTTGAAAAAAATCAGTATCTATTACAGATATATACTAAGGAGCTAAGGCAAATTTTTCCACCTTCCCTTCACAAAAAAGGAAAAGGTTTACTACTGAACAAAAAATTCTAAATTTATTTCCCCTTAATCCCGCTATGTTTTCAAAAATAACTAAACAATTAAAAAATTAACACTTTTCTAAAATGTAAAACAAAACCTAAAACACTTTTGGAATTAAATTGCTAATAACACCTGTTTTTAAAATTTAATTTTAAGAAAAGGTCAGGGGGAGAAACCCTGAACCCCCTTTGTTGATTTATAACTCATTCTAAAGAAATTGTCTTTAAAAATGAAAACCTCATTTGAATTGACGCCAACTAGGGTGGGTTGGGGTAAAATGGGTCACTTTTTAGGTACTCTTTCACATTCTAAGTTTTATTTAATCAAAACTATTACTTTTTAATGATTTTTTTCAATTGGATATTGACATTACAATCCTTCAGAACATTTTCATCTAACTTAATCAAATATTTTTTAGTTATAAGTTGGTTAAACTTAGCATCAAACTAATGACCTATTTTACCCCAACCTGGGGTAAAATGGGTCTCATTGCAAAAAGATGTCAAAAATATATTTATTACTAAATATACATGAAAATAAGAAAAAAGGCAATCGGCTAAGCCGTTTTTATCTGAAGAAATTTGTTTTAAGTTGTACTTTAATGAAATTGTAATCGTCCGAAATTTGTAATCGTCCGTAGCAATTAAAATACTTCATTTGGAGAAAAATAAATTTGTTTGACAGTTTAATGTATATTTGAAGGAAATAAGTTAAAAACATTGTTTTTACTTAATACAGAAGGCCTCCTAACTATTACCCATTTTACCCCAAGTACAGTATTGTCATAAAAGATAAAATATTTTATATTTTTCTAAGCTGATTGGCTCGAAATGTCTCTCAGACTTTCTTTTATGGAAAAATATTACAAAAGTCTGCTGTAATTTATTACAATATATAGATATTGGGAAGTTGGTAAACCCTGTTTTTCGACAACACCATTTACCGTTCAAATTAAAAATTTGTTCAGTCCTCAAATTCATAAATCTAAATTTTTGACAGTCAGAAAAATGTTGCCAACACACAGATAAAAGATTATAATGCAAAAAATGGTGAAAATAATTCAATTTAAATTTGATTTATATCGAGTTAATTAAAACTGACCCATTTTACTCCAAGACCCACTTTACCCCAACCCACCCTATCTAAAATGCTTCTGATAGAATATTGTTAAATATAGGTTTTCCTGAAAATATTTAAATTTTGATTAAATTTAAAAATGTAAAATTTTTCGGTTTAAAAGTTTTTGGTTATTAGTCCAGTAACTTGGTGTCAAAAATAGGGTGTTTCAGGAAAAAAATACAGAAGTTTTTTTCTCGACGGTTTTATATGTTTTCGAGGGTGCTGAATCCGAATCTGAACTTTGCATACAAAATTTCGAATGGCATTTTGGTGAAAATTCGAAAAAACGCTAAAAATTCACCCCATTTTTTGGATTTTTGCTTGTAGAACGGAAAGTATGGGTTTCTCATGAAAATGTTAAATTAAAAAAATAAAGATGATAAAACAAGCTACAAAATTGTCAATTACAACTTTTTTGTGAGACTAATAGTTCGGCAGCTAGAGCGCGTTAAAAATAGGGCAAAATTTGCACCTGCGGGTAATTCAATATTAATATCAACAATTCCTTCTGCAAGACGGAGAATTTCGGCATCTCCTGCGGTATCTCCTGTGACATCTCCTGCGGTATCTCCTGTGACATCTCCTGCGGTATCTCCTGTGACATCTCCTGCGGTATCTCCTGTGACATCTCCTGCGGGACTCTCCCCAGCATCTCCTCCAAGATTCTCCCCAACATCTCCTGCGGTATCTTCTCCAGGACTCTCCCCAGCATCTCCTCCTTCATTACCGCATCGTCCATGTGCGGTTATTAAGCCTCGCATCGTTAACAACTCCACTGTGGAAAGTGTCGTCACTTATAGAATCACTGACGACCTTTTCATTAGTGAAATTGTTCATGAATCAGTTGATAAAAAACTGATTCATCGCGAGGCTGAGATAACCACAATCAACAACGGTGTGGTTATGACGGAGGAGGGGTATGCCCAATTTTTCGATAAATTTGTGAATATAGTGCCGGACATGAATGGAACGAGCTTCATTGCGAACAATGAAGTTCTTGTAGTAACTGTAAATATCTCCAAAGTTATTCTACATAAGATGTTTCCTCGCACGATAAATGATGGTTTTTCCTTAGAGACATTAATTTTCGAACTCGATTATACTGAAGTAAATATTCTACAGGATATAATTCATAACACTTTAAGACGTTGAAATGAAGTTGTATAGTTAAGTTTTGTTTGATTGTTTGTTTATTTCTTAATAAATGTAATTTATTTTTTAAAATTTGTGTATTTCATGACTCAAATGAAAAGTTAGGGATTTTATTCAAGTTCTTTCATCATCATCATAATTATTAATAATTAATAATAATGATTTTAATAATTTTTAAATAAATTTTTAATTTTGACCACAGCTTAAAAGCTCGAAAGTTTTTTATTAATATTATTCAAGTTCTTTATTTATATTTCAGCCAAGTTCTTACAGGAGATACAACATTTTCATTTACAGGTGATTTTGCAGCAATACTTCTATTCACAGGAACATGTTTGTTTTTAATATAATGTTTAGGTATATTCATAGAGCTGAGAGATTCTAAAAAATCTTGAATTCCAGTTGCATTAATCTTTTTCTTATTATGAGTAAACATTATGTTAAACAAATCCGCAATATTAGAATTTGAAATGTGTCCATTTTTCACTAAAATTTCTCCTTTGTCATTCCATTTTAAAATATCAGAATGTCCTTTAATAATATCTAGTGCTTTGAAAGCTTCTTTTTCCATGGGTTGAGGTACACTATTCAGAATGACAACTTCGTAGGGATCTTCTTTCTTAGGTTCAACTTGCAATTCATCTGATGTTTCCTGTGGTGGTGGTGTTGGAGACTTTCAAGGTGAGTTGAATTCTTCCATATCCATTTTCTTTTGCAGTAAAGTATAATATTGTCTAACTTTTTCATGTTCATCCAATAAACTTTTTTAAAATTTGCATCATACTTTTATCGAGTTCGCTTAACTGCTTCTCAGAAACGGTATGTTTTGTTACTAAATGTTCGGGAACGAGAGCAAATTTCTTAGCGTGCTCCATGAAATAGTTCTGTTAGAACACTTAATGCTGAAGGAATTAGAATATTGAGAAAACCTCCTTATTGTACAATAAGTTTACGTTTTTTAGAGAGAGCAACTTTTCTCTCGGCTAAAGTTCGAAGCGTTCTTTTATGTTTCGATAGAGATCCTTTTTGTTTTTCACTCAATGGAATATTACCATGCAAAACGTTTAAACAGCACTCGCATATGGCTTTTATACCTTCTTGATTTATATTTTTCAAAATATCTTTTCTGAGCTTCTGGGGGCAAATGTTTAATAGCTCTAATTGCTGTAGTTGCTCCTTACTCAGAGACATATTTGGAAATGAGAGGTGAAAGAAAATATCCTCAGCTTTTATAATGCTTCAAAAATTTTTTAATTCACTAGGGGGCTCTGCCCCCTGCTCGCTCTCGCTCACCAACCCCCGGAACTGCTTCGCAGTTCTTTGAAGATCGCTTCGCGATCTTAGCGAGCAGAGCTCGCTTGTTTCATCTCAACTATTAGTCCAAGAAAGTTAGCTCAAAAAAGAGGTTGAGGTGGAACAAATTGTAAAAGAAAGTTTGATGGGTGATTCTTATAGAAAATTTTCCGTAGAAAACGATGGGGAAACGTAAACCAAAATTAACCTCGTCCTTTAGCCAATATGGCGGATTTTCCAAAATGGCGGACAATCGTTTTTAATTTATAACTTCCTAAAAAATGTTAATAAAATTATGAATTCTGCAGTAAATGATTAGAATTTAGTAGCAAAAGCAATGGGGAGCTGTTTTTTTCTCTTACGATTTGTCATTTATCCAATATGGCGGATTTTCCAAAATGGCGTCCACTAATGTTTATAATAAAAAAATTATGATTATAAATTCGTAATTTTTTCAGGAAATGGTAAGAATTTAGTCATAATAATATTCATATCAATTTCCTTTCCTCAATGTATCAAATATGGCGGATTTTTCAAAATGGCGGACAATCGTGTTTTACTAATATGCTAAAATTCGTTAATAAAATAAAACTTTTGCTGTTAATTATAAGAATTTAGTAGCAAAAATAATGTGGAACTGTTTTTTGTCTCTTACGGTAAGACATTTATCCAATATGGCGGATTTTCCAAAATGGCGTCCACCTAATGTTTAAAATAAATAAATTCTGATGATAAATTCATAATTTGTACAGGATACGGTTAGAATTAAGTCACAATAATATTGATAAAAGTTTCCTCCCCCTCAATGTATCAAATATGGCGGATTTTCCAAAATGGCGGCCACATATTTAGAGCCTTTTTATTTTTAACGCTTTTACATATAAATAAATTTTATTTAATTAATTAAATAATTAATTTATTTTATTTAATTAAAATTTACAGGTAAATAATGATAAAGGTAGGTAGAAATTCAAAAATTACCATTTACCACTAAGTTTGCAATATCGGACCGCCTTTTTTGAAATTTTTCCTATTTATCGCAAAATCTTGGTTAATATACCATTTTATAGGTAAATTAATCTATAAATATTGATGTTATGCAAAAATAAAATTTATTTATATGTAAAAGCGTTAAAAATAAAAAGGCTCTAAATATGTGGCCGCCATTTTGGAAAATCCGCCATATTTGATACATTGAGGGGGAGGAAACTTTTATCAATATTATTGTGACTTAATTCTAACCGTATCCTGTACAAATTATGAATTTATCATCAGAATTTATTTATTTTAAACATTAGGTGGACGCCATTTTGGAAAATCCGCCATATTGGATAAATGTCTTATCGTAAGAGACGAAAAACAGTTCCACATTATTTTTGCTACTAAATTCTAATAATTTACAGCAAAAGTTTTATTTTATTAACGAATTTTAGCATATTAGTAAAACACGATTGTCCGCCATTTTGTAAAATCCGCCATATTTGATACATTGAGGAAAGGAAATTGATATGAATATTATTATGACTTAATTCTTACCATATCCTGAAAAAATTACGAATTTATAATCATAATTTTTTTTATTATAAACATTAGTGGACGCCATTTTGGAAAATCCGCCATATTGGATAAATGACAAATCGTAAGAGAAAAAAACAGCTCCCCATTGTTTTTGCTACTAAATTCTAATCATTTACTGCAGAAATCATAATTTTATTAACATTTTTTAGGAAGTTATAAATTAAAAACGATTGTCCGCCATTTTGGAAAATCCGCCATATTGGCTAAAGGACGAGGTTAATTTTGGTTTACGTTTCACCATCGTTTTCTACGGAAAATTTCCTATAAGAATCACTCTTCAAACTTTCTTTTACAATTTGTTCCACCTCAACCCTTAACTTTCTTGGACTATATCCAGTAAAACCTGGAACTTGTCTGCTTAGTAAATGATAATTTAAAATCGAAACTTTTTATCTCTCTAACTTATCAATAACTTAATGCGGACCATTACTACAAAAATATCAAAATAAAACTGTTACTAAAATATTCCTTTTTAGTTTACCAATAATTTAACCGAAATGTTTTAAAAAATATCCAGCAAGTATACTAATTATCATCAACCATCTTAGAGAAAAAAATGCCATTAAAAAACTTTTAAATTTATGAAATGCACGTGTGTATCTAGTGAATCATTGGGAATAAGAAATCATACTCATAAAAATAATCGCCTGGTTCTCTAGTGAACGACCAGAAAGAGAAGAAGAAATTGAAACTTGGTATCTTAATAATTCTAAAACTAATTCGAATTTTTTGAAAAACGAAACGCCAATCCTTCTATAAAAAATAATTGTATGCGTGTTTAAAATATCATAGTTCTACTGTGATTAGTTTTTCTATTATAACGAAAAAACCGAAAAAGGGTAAAAATTTTCGAAACTTTAGAATTTAATAACTCCAAAACTAATTCGAAATTCGAAAAAAGGGCGACGAGGTGCAAAACTTCATACCTAAGAGTATGTGTCTGCAAAAAATCATGTTTCTGCTGTAAATAGATTTTGCTGGGGGCGAACTCGCAGCCAAAAAAAATAATTTTCGACTTTGACATTAAATAATTCCAGAACTATTTATCTAATTAATTAGGTTTGGGAACTTAAATGATCATCATGCATTTGTCTACCAACGGTCAAAATTTCATAATATTCCTTCAAATAGTTTTTGCGTAGTGAGAGTTTATAGTGGTCAAAAATAAAATTTTCAAAATCAGCGGCGGCGGCGGTGACGGCGGCGGTCACTGTTACTTTTTTTTAATATAGAGAGACTAGGGGGCTCTGCCCCCTGCTCGCTATCGCTCACCAACCCCCGGAACTGCTTCGCAGTTCTATGAAGATCGCTTCGCGATCTTAGCGAGCAGAGCTCGCTTGTTTCATCTCAACTATCCAGTAAAACCTTGAACTTGTCTGTTTAGTAAATGATCATTTAAAATCGAAACTTTTTATCTCTCTAACTTATCAATAACTTAATGCGAACCATTACTACCAAAATATCAAAATAAAACTGTTACTAAAATATTCCTTTTTAGTTTACCATTAATTTAACCGAAATGTTTTCAAAAATATCCAGCAAGTCTACTAATTATCATCAACCATCTTAGAGAAAAAAAATGCCATTAAAAAACTTTTAAATTTATAAAATGCACGTGTGTATCTAGTGAATCATCGGGAATAAGAAATCAGATTCATAAAACAATCGCCTGTTTCTCTAGTGAACGACCAGAAAGAGAAGAAGAAATTGAAACTTGGTATCTTAATAATTCTAAAACTAATTCGAATTTTTTGAAAAACGAAACGCCAATCCTTCTATAAAAAATAATTGTATGCGTGTTTAAAATATCATAGTTCTACTGTGATTAGTTTTTCTATTATAACGAAAAAACCGAAAAAGGGTAAAAATTTTCGAAACTTTAGAATTTAATAACTCCAAAACTAATTCGAAAAAAGGGCGACGAGGTGCAAAACTTCATACCTAAGAGTATGTGTCTGCAAAAAATCATGTTTCTGCTGTAAATAGATTTTGCTGGGGGCGAACTCGCAGCCGAAAAAAATAATTTTCGACTTTGACATTAAATAATTCCAGAACTATTTATCTAATTAATTAGGTTTGGAAACTGAAATGACCCTCATACATTTGTCTACCAATGGTTTAAAATTTCATAATATTCCTTCAAATAGTTTTTGCGTAGTGATAGTTCAAAGTGTTCAAAAATAAAATTTTCAAAATCAGCGGCGGTGACGGCGACGACGGCGGTGACGGTCACTGTTACTTTTTTTTAATATAGAGAGATAAAAATATTGAATCTGATTGGGTAAGATTTGAGTGCGCAAACGAAACTCCTCAGGGGTATCACTTCTCAAGTCTAAAAATAAATAAGAGTATGGTTTCTTGGTCGCATCCTCATAAACTTCTTGAAAAAATTTCAAATGTCTCGGAAAAAGTTGTTTTCTAAATGAGTAACTTGACTGAGATCTCTTCTGTTTTTACATAAAAACAAGTAATGTGCATTTAAAGTTATTTCCCTCATTTCTTTCCCTTTATGAAAAAAGTTTTGCACGATAAAAATTGTACTAAGATTTAAATGATGACTGCCTTTAGTGAACAAGTCAGTTTAAGGTTTTTGATTAGCACCATGACTCATAAGGTCATCTACAATGAAAAGTGTATGCTTTCCTAAATATTCTTGATTGGTGAATTCCATAGAACCAGACAATCTTATCAGGAACGGTGGAAAACATTTCATCCTTATGGTGCAATAGGTCTCGAACAAAGTATGTCTTGCCACAACCAGTGGGTCCAGACATGACCATTGTGAAGGGGTGTTGCAATCTTGGAAACTCCATGATAAATGAATGATAACAAGTAATATTTCATTTAAATACTTTTTATTGATAAAACTTGGTTCTTATGCCAAACTTGTTGGCTACAAAATTATAGGGGAGAGTGTTGTACCTACGGACGGTTGTACCTTCAGCCACCTCATTTTAAAATTCGGGAAAAAATTTAAATTTGAATTTGTGGTCGATTTTGAATGTAAACAGATGCTATCTAGTTGCTAACGTGAAATCAGCTGTTTAAAATATTATTTAAATTTTCTATAGTAAAAATACTGTTTTTAGGTGCTCAAAGTTTTTTTTAGTGCATCACTACATTAATTATTTTCTTCCTCTATGATTATGATATGATAAAATGGGATATATGAGGGGAATCCCCGAGATTTTGACTTTTTAGTTTTGATATTAGAAATCGTCAGATCTCAATTCTTTTATCTTTTATAGAACTTTGAATGCAAAAACACCTGATGCTGTACCTTCGGACACCATAAGTGTTGTACCTACGGACACGTTCTTGTGGGTGTCTGTAGCTAATCAGCGTTTTAGAATCAGGTTTCATTTAACTGAATACATTTTAATAAATGTTAAATTAATTCTAAATGTTAATCTATTTGTCAGCGATTATTTTCAAGTGAATTTTAGATGAAAAATCAAACATTTTGTGATCTAAACTACTTTTTAAATTTATGATTCTACTTGGAATTTAATTTAAAATATGGTGTAAAACCCTAAGCACCCTATCGCATTTAAGTATGATGATTAAAAAAACTTAAAGTTTCCACTGAAGAAGATTTACCACCAAATTATTATTGTTATTACCACCAAATGCTTGCACAACTAAGTGTCGATCGAATTGGGTTTTTTGGATCAGTGAAGTTGTCAGATCAATCAGCATGATTGATGAAACTATTACCTTAAATTCTGATCTGAAAATACCATATGATTTTTGTGTTTTTGGTAAAAAATCAAGACTTTTATCATTCAACTTCGTTTTAATGATCATTTACGACTAAAACTACATTACTTTAAAAAATCTATTTTCAATTTTAAAAAGGCTTGAAATAGGTTATTAAAAGGTAATTCATCAATAAAAATTTTCATTCTTAGCTTTTTTCAAGTAAAACTTCCCTTTTTAAGGGTGTCCACAGGTACAACTGGGTCTGTCCATAGGTACAACAGGTTGTTGTACCTTTGGACACAAATTTTTACAAGTTATTATAAATGATTAAAAATCCAATTTTCAAGATTTTGACTAATAAAAAATATCTCTCTACTCACAAAGGTTAGGACTATAGGTTGGGCACTTTAAATGGTCAAAATGTGATTTTACCTGTCTTAGAAAAATCCAAACGTGATTTTTGTCCATAGGTACAACACTCTCCCCTATACTTTAACATCATTGTGAGTTGTACAATTAACATATGCGGGCAATATTTGCCTTAGTGAATATCCACGACATTTGGAATAAATGTAATACAAACAATGTTGGCCACATACGGCTGTTATAGGGCTTTGCACAATCATGGGATTATAATTAACAAACAAGAATTGTTCTACAAAGTTTGATATATATTTATTAAAATCAAAAGGAGTGTGACCATAAGAGTCAAAGAATTCAATTTCTTCTGGGGAAGTGATGAAAAAGGCTAACCAATGGCTTCCTCTCTTTGAAGAAGGGTCTACGTTTGCAATTAGGCATGCTGGGTAATAACGAATCCGTGTAGATCTGATCTGCGATTGTGCTTCTTTTCGGGATACAAGATTCTACAACGAATACTTTGGCCATGTTTTAACTGGAGATTTATCCCTGATTGAAAATGATAATTTGAGAGAAATCCTAGAATTGGGCAGTAAATATAGAATTAACACCTTTATTCCTCTGGAAAAGTCTCTGTCTTGTTTTGTTGAGGATCTTAATTTGTTTATATTAAAGGTGGCTTATAGGTATCAAATACCTTTTGAGGCTTTTTGTGAATATAGACATAGATTTACTAAAGCATTTCTAAATAACATCTCTTGTCATCTAAATAAGGATCAGATATTTAATAAAATTAATAAATCTGATTTCGCATATTTAAAGAACTTACAAAAAAAGTTTGTGTTTTCCTTGGTAGATAAAGCAAATGGTAATTTTTCCATCTGTTGTAAGAAACTTTATGTTGATATTTTGAGTAAAGAGCTGCATAACACTAATACTTATAAAAGCATTAAATCAAAGGAAGCTATCATTGCTAAGAAATTTACAGATTTTTATAAAAGGTCAAAAATCAAACTGCCTGATAAAAAATTGTTTCCTTATCTATACGGAATTCCTAAGTTTCACAAGGATCCCATCAAATTCAGATTTATTTGTTCGGCCACCAATACATGGGGTAAGCCTTTAGCAGTGGACTTAGAGAACAAGCTTAAGATCATGTTATCAAGTCTTAAAAATCTTGGTGAAGAATGGTTCTGGATAGTTAGAAACAGCACCCAAGCCATCACCACACTTGAATCCAACAGGGTTTCAGAGATTGCCACATATGATTTTGAAAACCTTTTCACTTCAATTCCCCTAGATATTTTGCTTAGTGCCATTTAGGACCTCTTTGGGGTTGTTGAGAGTGAGTGCTCCTTTGACAAAACTGCCTTCCATGATTTATTAAAGTTTTGTATTTTCAACAACTATTTTTCTAACGGTGGTCATGTTTTTCTGCAAACCCAAGGTATTCCCATGGGTTCTAATTTCAGCTCGACCATGGCCAATCTTTTCCTTCTCTTTTATGAACGGAAGTTTACCATCGAACAGAAACCATCAAGGGGTATCTGCTGTCGTTACATTGACGACCTTCTATGTATTAATTTCGAAAATTTTGAAGATTTGCACCTTGAAATTTATCCACATAATCTTGTTTTAAAAAAAACTAGTTCAGATCCAATAAATGTCAATTTTCTAGACCTTGCAATAGATGTATCTATACTAAGGGTGATTTGTCTGTCACTATATACGACAAAAGAAGAGACTTTAAATTTGAAATTTTTTCACTCCAGCACTGGTCTTCGTGCCTGAGCAAAAGGGTTTTATCTGGGATTGTTATTTCGCAAACCCTTCGAATAGTAAGAATTTGTAGTAAAGTAAATCTTCCTCAAGAAATAGAGATCCTACGTAAAAAACTTCTAAAGAATAAATTCCCTTTGCCTTTTATCAATACGTATATGAAAGTCACCACTTAAATAACCTTTCACTGGGATTGATATGTAACAGTATGACGCCTTATGATTATGAATCCTTGCTGTAAACCTGCCTTGCAGAGGAGTTTGGAAAGATGTTGATTTAGCTGCGTCTACTGGACTTTGGAATGTCTACTGTTTTGACTTGAATCACGGATTGGTATGTTTATTTGTTTTCTTGTTGCTAAAATTTCTGGTTTCTAAACTTTAACTTTTTTGGTGTCTGGCAGTTGCAGTTTGGCTCTCGGCCTTTTTTGAATGCCGATTGCCACACTGCAAGAACGAAACACCCTGCGTTGTTTGTTTTGTCTTGTTCTTAATGTTTTGGGGCTGCCACTGAAGAGTTCCCTCTTTAGTTGCTTAATTTAAATTTTGTCAATTTTCTATTGTATAATTATATTTAAATTTGGATTTTTCTTCAGCTGCTTTAGCGCTAGTTAATCCTGTTGCCTTTTGATTTATTCTACTTTAAACTGCTTTTTAAGCCTAAACCTATATATATATATATATATATATATACAATTCAAAACTCGAAGCATTTTTCTTTTTATATCCTGCAATTTAACTGCGATGCACCTGCTAGAGCCTTTGTTAAAAATATAAAATATTTTAATTCTTATTATGGTTGCGAAAAATGCGTTCAAAAAGGTAACTTAGTGGATGGTCGTGTTGTCAGATACTTGGAATTTGAAAGCCCTCTACGCACTGATAGATCCCTCTACGCACCATCCGTGCTCAAGAGGAAAACTATGATTGGGAAAGTCCCCTTCTAGCCATCCAATCAAAGGATTTTGGATTGGTCTCTGGCTTTCCACTTGATCCTATGCACCTAATAGACTTGGGGGTGACTAGGAAAATGCTGTTGTATTGGTTAAGGCACGGTATCAAAACCAGAGTAAATTCTGTTAAGATATGTCAGAGGCAAGTTTAGCAGATATCTCTCAAACTTCAGGACTTAAGGAACACAATGCCGATGGAGTTCAGTAGGAAACCTAGATCTTTAAAGGATATTGATCGATGGAAAGCTACTGAATTCCGTCAGTTTTTGCTTTACTTGGGTCCTGTTGTTTTGAAAGATATTCTGCCTCAGACAACATATAAGCATTTTTTATGCCTCCATGTAGCAATACATTATTTAACTTTTCATTCGGATGAAGCTAGCATCACATATGCTAAAGGGGTGTTAAAATCTTTTGTAGAGGACACAATTAATTCATATATATGGTGAAACATCAGCAGTGTATAATGTGCATAATCTTTTGCATCTTCCAAATGATGTGAGATCCCATGGTGTCCTCAGTAACTTTTCATGTTACCCCTTTGAGAGTTACTTGGGACAAATTAAAAGGCTATTAAGAACCCAAAATAATCATCTTTCACAATTGAGCAAAAGGTTATCTGAACAGGTACAAGATAAAAATGGGGAAGAGGTAGGTCATTTGCAGTTAGGGAAGTCAATAGGGTTTAGAAAGTATACCACATACAGTGGGAATGAGTTTAATTTTGTTAAGTTAGGTGTTTTCACCATTTTTAATAATGCACCCAATAACTGTGTTTAACTGAAAAACAAAAAAATTATGATTGTTAAACACATTATTAAACCAAATGAGGTTTTCTTGCTTTGTAATGAAGTTATTTGCAATGGGGAGGTTTTTAATTACCCATGCAAATCAAGTACTGTGTCAATGTTCACCATTAGTAGTGTGAAGGAATCTAGAAATAAATTCCACATTAATGATGTGCTAACAAAATGCATTTTCAATCTGAAGCACATGGTAGTTATATACCCATGATACAATCCCTTTAACTCCCATGATACTCCCCCTTTATTTACTGACAGTTAGGGATGTCAAAATTTTCAAAATAACCGGTTTTCGGTTAACCGGTTTATTTTTCCTCTCGGTTAAACCGCTCGGTTTAAACCGACCAAAATAACCGGTTATTTAAAAAACCGAAAAATCGGTTTTTCCTACACTTAATTGTTTTTGAGTCTGAATTGCAGGCGTTTTTTCGGCGTTTGCCGATACAATCTTATCGTTTCAAGTAATTGAAATTTTAGCTTTTAACTGAGTTAGAATAATAGCCGTTTTTTTCACCGGTTTTTAAATTTTTAAAATAACCTCATCTTTTAACCTAACCCTCATTTTTTTTAAGGTATTATAATTTAAGTTTTTTAGCTTGACTTACAGTCGGTTGTTGAATTTTAAGGAATTTAAGTTTTAGATTTTGAGTCAGAATTTTAGCCGGTTTTTTTCACCGGTTCTTAAATTAAAAAAAACTGGACCAACACACCCTCATTTTTTTAAGGTATTAAAATTTAAGTTTTTTAGCTTGATTTTCAGTCGGTTTTTTTAGCCGGTTGTTGAGTTTTAAAGAAAACCGGACCGATACACTGCCATCTTTTTAAGCAATTTAAGTTTTAGATTTTGAGTCAGAATTTTAGCCGGTTTTTTACACCGGTTGTTGAATTTTAAAAAACCGGACCAGTACACCCTCATCTTTTTAAGGTATTAAAATTTAAGTTTTTTAGCTTGACTTTCAGCCTGGTTTTTTTTTCAGCCGGTCGTTGAATTTTAAAGAAAACCGGACTTAAGTTTTAGATTTTGAGTCAGAATTTTAGCCGGTTTTTTCAACCGGTTGTTGAATTTGAAAAAAAACCGAACCGGTTAAACCGAAGAAAAAAATAACCGGTTAAAACCGAAAACCGAAACAAACGTAACCGGTTTTTTTAAAAACCGGTTATTTTTTGACATCCCTACTGACAGTATTTGCAAGTCTGTTTAAAATTACTTAAAACTTCCATCCTTATGAATATTCTGACGATTTTTTGACGTCAGTTGGAACAGGCAGTAGGCTAGGGGGCCTGCCATTAAAACTCCCCGTGAGAAACGAGCATGTTGACCTCCTCGTGGTGTTTCTCGGGTAACGCCAACAATCATGCCCATTTGTTGAATAGCTTTTATGGAATATACTAATCTTTTATTCTTGTTTATGCAAATAAATGGTGTGGTAAGAGTGTTTCTTACTGTGATATTTATTCATATTTTAATATAATGGTTCTCTATTGTGTTACAACTGTTTCTAACTAATATTTATTCTTATTTTAATATAATGTAACCTTTTATTATCTATTATAAAAAATTGATTAACCTTTTTTACCTTTAATTGGAAAAATAAAATTTCTCCTTAAGGGGGAAAAAAATCACAGTCGTGTTATTTGAGAATCAGTCGGCCGAGATTGTTCCAAGTAATTGGCTCCTCGATGAGAAGACCGTAAAGTGGCCAAGAGTTATCCAACCAGCGATTTATTCCAAAATGGTTTTGGATTGTAAGGAATATGAGAGTGATTGGGAAACAGAGAGGATTACAATCACGGGAGCATCAAGTAAGTTTAGTTTTTAAGTCATTAATCAGCAAACATTACATTACTGGGACATTCCATGGTTACGGACGTAACAAATAGAAACTTTTGAGGCTTTGCAAATAAAGTAAAAATTAATTGTATGTTATGGCATTTTTTTCTAAAGATATAGATTTATTACTTTTAAAAATTGGTACTTAGGTTTCACTATTCATGGAATGACCCTACTCAGAAAATTTTAGCTTTTGAATCTGACAATTTTTAATAATTTTCAGATAAATACCTTAGGGCAGTTGAGAAGCTTCAAAGTGTCCTTAACTACAAAACCCCGGATGAAGATTCCGAGTATGTTTCGGACACTGTGAAAGCTAGGGATAGGAAGAAACCTAAAAGGTTCCATTCTTATACTCTTGAGAGCCCTTTACCCCAGGCCTCTAAAAATGATAGTAAGAAGTACAACATACCAGAACCTCTTTATGGTGAGTTCTACTTAATTTTCTGACAAAATAGGCAATTTCAAATTAATAATGTTGAAATATTGCCAGAGAATAAAATGCAACGAGAGAGAATAACAATCTTTTGTTTATATTTTGAGTAGCTAGGGCCACAGATCCATCTGGGTTAGCTGTTTCCCAAACAGAAAATCATCCTCCTAGGGCACAAGGAGAATGTTTGGGTAAGTCTACCTGTTATGTATGTATTATCTAGTTAAAGATTAGGCAATTGTTTAGATCAGGGGTTCTCAACCTTTCGGACTCCGCGACCCCCCTTCGACCCCCTCAGACATAAAATGTTAAGACACTTCGCCTCTCTCCTTACTCATCTCATCTTGAAGCTTGACTGAACAACTCAAAGATTATATTCCAGCAAAGAATATGGATGGATCTTTATGGGTAGTCAATCCGTTTAATGAGCAAGCCGTTCAAAAGGTAGAATTAAGTATTCATCTGCATGATGATTTAATAGAATTATCTTGTAATAAGAGTATGAAGTTGAACTTAAACAAGGCCTGTGTTGACAAATTCTGGATAGGTGTTAGAAAAGAATATCCAGAACTATTCAAAGCAGCGATAAGGGTATTAATACCATTTGCAACATCCTACATTTCTCATTAATTTAATTTTTTAAGATCTATAAGTTTTGAAAATTGTTGTGTCTGTATAAAAAATAACTGTAAATATGACTGTTTTTAATTTTTGTCTCACGACCCCCTAGGCATGCCCCGCGACCCCCCAGGGTGTCGCGACCCACCGGTTGAGAACCCCTGGTTTAGATGAACTGCTTAATGGGTACTCTTCCCTCTCAGGAGAAAAATGTTCCAAATTAGTATGTTACTGGCAATCTATGACATGCCAGTCACACTGTATACATTCCCTGTCATTTTTAAATTAGCCATTATATACAATGCCTAGGGATTCTATAGAATTTGTCAAAATATAACAGTAGGTCATAAAACATTGTTTAACCCAGAGGTGACTTATTCTGAGGATATTTATTTTACAGATACACTAGCTCTAACTCAGATGGAAGAGATCCCTCTGCCTATGCTAAGACGAATGGCAGGTTTTAGTGGTAAGTGGCAGGGTAGGCCGGTTTAAACCAAATGTTTTTTTTTAACAAAATAACCACTTGATTTTTTTAGAAATATTAAATATTTTCAGGATTTTTTTTAATGAAAGTGTTATTAAGTATAATCTTTTGTTCTCTATTGTAGGATCTGAAATGGATGCTACCCAAAGGAGAATGGGGCATTTTAGTGGTAAGTGTACATGTTTGGTAGCCATCAATTACACTATACTAAACTGCAACGTTATTTGACCCTGACTGAGTGCAAATGAAGTAGTTTTCTTCTGCTATATCTGTTTTGTCTGAAAATAAGAACTTATTTCAGAAATGTAATTAGTTTGTTAAATCCATTGACATTGATAGCCTTTTTCTTACGTGTAGTGACGTCATAGGGTTTAGAAACATTGCAGTCAAGTATAGGTGTTTCATTACCCAAAACTGTTTTGTATTATTATGATGTTTCAATTAATAATTTTATTAAGATTAGAATAACAAAAGTCAATTATAAAAAGTTAGGATTGATTCTAAATAGTCCTACTTTTGGCCAATTGTAAGAAAACTCTCTATTGTAGGATCTGAAATGGATGCTACCCAAAGAAGAATGGCGCATGTGAGTAGATAGAAAATGGGGGTTCTGCCCCATTGCGCAGCCGCGCAGCCCCTGCGCATTCTATTAGATTGCGGAGTGACTGCTCCGGTTGCGCCGGCAGATCTTGACTCCTGCGCATTCTACCAAATTGCGATTCCCTTCCCATTCTACTAGTTTGCGGCTCCCTGCGCATTCTATTAGATTGCGGCTCCCTGTGCATTTTACTGATTAGGACTTCCTGCGCATTCTACCAAATTGCGATTCCCTTCCCATTCTACTGATTACGGAGTGTCTGCTACTTTACGGCTCTACCAATAAATTGGGGCTCTACCACTAAATTGGGGCTCCACCACTAAATTGGGGTTCTGCCACTAAATTGCGACTCCAACAACAGCAAGAAGCTAAAATTAAAGTTATTTAACATCAATATATCTCCCAGGAGAGTTAGCCCAGTTATAATGCATGAAAGAGATTAATTTGAGGAAGTGAAAGCGAGAAATCAACTTTTGAATATCATCTATTTATTTCAAAATAGCTCAATTAAGGCTTCATCTTCCATTTCATCTAAATAATTTTTTAGTCTTGGTGGCAAAATCAACTCCTTCATATCTTTTGCTCGAACATCCGTATGTAATGTGGCTTTGTGGAAAGCTATACAGCATGCAAACATTAGATCCTGTTAGAGAAAAAGTGTTTTATTAAGTTTGAATATATGTATTAATTTACATGTTTTAAAAGACTCATTTTAAGTTTCATCGTAATACATAACAATGTTTCAAATATTTAAAGTACTAAGAAATGTGTATAAATTATACTCAAGAAATAATAAAACAACTTTCAAAGTGACAAATATTTATTTGAAACAAAATTATTTACATAGAAATTATTTGAAACAGAATTATTTACATAGAAATTATTTGAAACAGAATTATTTACATAGAAATTATTTGAAACAAAATTATTTACATTGAAATTATTTTCATAAACGCTTACAAGGAGGTATTGAATAATATTGAACCATTTCATCTAAACTTTCTTCTAATGAAGATCGTACCTTTCTAAAGGTTAAGCTTATGCGCGGCTCTTTCACGCGAGGTTGAGGGGGGATCGCATGGGTCCATTCTTTTTGGTCATGCATAAGCAAGAGGGATCCTGTTTCCAACGTTTGTCGTACGGATTTCGACCCTTTTTTGGAGAAGACCATATCGCGTTGGGCTCCAAAGCTGAGTGTTGCGATATCCACAGACAGATCGAGAGAGGGTTCGTTATCTTTATGAGGTCCAATCTTGGCATTTCCGTTTTCATAGTAATTAATAAGTACAAAATTATACTCGAAGCCTGTTGCTCTCTCAACATCAGATTTAATTTTCTGCATAATGGGACTCCATTGTAGTGGAAATTCACAATGACCTGAATATTCATACTCAACATCATTATCACCATAACTACATGATTTCCTTAGAGGTTTGTAAGATTTGCCCCACACTTTAATGGTGGGCTGTTTGAAGGGACACTTTAAAAGTTCCTTAAAAATGGCATAACTTTCCTCTTGGGAATAGAAATTAGCTTTATACGTAATTTTTGGCGAATTGTTAACATGTTTTCTAAATGCAACCTAGAATTTGAACACTTGATTAGAATTCAAGCAAATAAAATTATAATTTAATAAACTTTTTTTTTTTAAATTATACATGCTCTTTCTATATATATATTAAAAACTATTTACTTTTTCTATAGAACTTAGAAATATGAACTCAGTCCTTTTTAACCATTAACTCATAGAAAAATGCTATAACTTGTATATGTGTGAAACTCACTCAAATAAAAAGTTAACTCACATGTGGTTGGCGAGTGAAAGATGCTGTGAAGATATTCAGATGAGCAGTGGAGGTGCTCGGCTGGGCATTAGACGTGCTGGGCTGGGCGGTCTCCGGTGCTGCGGCAACAGAGGTACTGGGTCGGACTTCATCCTCGTCCTCAGAAAAAGGACTGTCCCAAACCTCTGAAGGAACCTCCAAAGCATTGACTATTCCTTCGAACTCGTCGAAAGGAATGTTAAAATCTGCAAACTATAAAAATACAATATTTTATAAACTTCAGTTAAAGAAAAAGTGCATCTTAAAATTTAAAATAATATATATTTGTTAGAAAAGCATATTACTAGAATTAAACGATTGTTTGAATTAGCAACAATCATAAAATTAATTCTTTGTAAAAGCATTACTAAATAAAAATTAACTAGAGTTAATCAAAAACTAGAATTAAATGCGAAACATTTGTAAATAAAACATACAAAATTCAACTAGACTTAACAACAAACATGTAAATTCAAGTTAAAACATGAAAACTCAATTAACAAATCAAAGAGAGGGAATAGTACTTACTTCATCGTCAGAATCCATTGGAGAAGACACGATGTTTTTCTGTTGACTCATAATGGCAGGTAAATTGAAAAATTCACGAAAATAGTAAAAATTCTCAGGAACTTGAACAAGGTAAACAGGAACTCTCTAACAGGAGCGAGATGGGAAAACTCAAAAAAAGCGAGTGAGGAATCACACCCTTGCACCCCCTTATATTCCAGTTGAGTGATGTCATGGGACATAGTGATGTCATAGGAGTTGATCAATACTAGGGACAGTTCTTATCATCTCTTCTCTGGTTGGATAATAAGTTATCAACTTTTCACCGATTGGTTTCATTCCGTGATGTCATGAACCATAGTGATGTCATGAACCATAGTGATGTCATGGAAGTTAATCAATACTAGGGTCAATTCTTATCATCTCTTCTCTGGTTGGATAATAAGTTATCAACTTTTCACTGATTGGTTTCATTCCATGATGTCATGGCCCATAGTGATGTCATGCAACTATACTTAAGGGCAATTACTCCCAAAGTCTTCATTTCAACTTTCACTCGCAAACCAGTCCTCATTGTTCGCTACTTGCTTCCATTGCATCCCCGTATTGCTGCCGGCCTACCCACCACCGCTACCTGCCCGTCCACCACAGCTCGACCGCCTCCATTGTTTGCTCACATATTGCCTGCAGTTGATCTCCTCTGCCCGCCCGCCTGACGCCTGCTGTCCGCCTACCACTCAAAGCCCTATGATGTCCCGTGAAATGCCTCCCGCCAAGAAGTTCCGTGTAGCTGAACATAGGATCATTCAACAGTGGGATATTGACACTTTCATCACCATTAACGTCGTTCTGATTGATGTCAAGGTTCGTGTCCGAATCGTCGATACTTCAGCGAATGTTGCTTTGGAGATGGTACCCGCTACATTTAGTGAATTCATTAGAAATATGGATAACTTTAATGTCGTTTACCCCACAAGCTCCCTCATCTGCAATAACCAGCTTGCAGTTTTTTCAAACTGCGAGTTGTGTGTTCTTCAGCAGATCTATCAAAGACCGGGTGCGGGTTTCACACTGAAACCCCAAAGCTTAATGTTACAACGTACCCAACTTCGTGAGTTGCGCAAAACCCTACCCAGCGTTCTAGAGTGTGTGAAAGAGACTATTTTGTGCACCGCACTCCCCAATTGTGTGCGAAAGAACTGCAACCAAACCGCCTCTCAGTCAAGCTCGGACTCTTTCTTCCAAGCAGTTTTCGATGAAGTGTTAGCACAAGCGGGTAAACTCTTCCATTGTGATGGTTGCATATACGACCACCCCTCTCAAAGACAACATCAATGTCTGATGTTCTCTTCTATGGAGAAGTATAGTAGGGAAGGGGAAAGAGCCATTTTCCATCTGAGTTTAAAATCTATATGTGATAGATTAACAGAATACAATGAAGACACGTTGTTAAATTTAAGTGTTGATATATTTTTGCAAATGTTTGATAAAATTATTGTAAATATTTAATTTTTATTTCTCAATAAATGCAATTAATTTTTAAAATTTGTGTATTTCATGACTCAAATGAAAAGTTAGGGATTTTATTCAAGTTCCTTATTTATATTTCAGCCAAGTTCTTACAGGAGATACACAATTTTTTTTATTTGCAGGAATATGTTTGTTTTTAATATAATGTTTAGATATTTTCATAGAGTTGAGTAAGTTTGTGAAATTTAGTTTCAAATATAATGAAATCACTAAACTGAAATAAAAATTAAGTCATTTAACTAGAAATCATAGAATTAAGTTATAGTTAACCAGCAACAAACATGCAACTGAAATTGAACAATAAAGTTACTTGAACAGGATGAATGGTACAGAGGGCGGAGAAAACTTGTGAAAAGCAAGTGAGGGATCACTCCCTTGCAACTCCTTAAGGAGGAGGAGAGGGAGGTGGGTTTCTTGTACATGATAGATTAGTTCCTATCGACTCTTTTCTGAATAGTTTGTGTATGATCCTTCTGATAGGATTTTAGTGATGTCATTGGGGTTGACCAATACTAGATTCACTTCTCGTTAACTCTTCTCTGACTGGTTGGAGTAGGGTGCTTCTGATAGGATTTCAGTGATGTCATAGTGCTGACTTATATATATATATTAGTGTAGAACCTCTAACTTTACATAATAGTTCATCATGCCAAAGCGAGAAGCTGATTACGATTCAGATTGTGAAGTTATATTCACCTCGATCCCCTCGACAAGACGGAGAATTTTGGTATCTCCTGTACCGTCTCCTGTATCATCTCCTGAGTCATCTCCTATATCATCTCCTGTGATATCTCCTGAGTCATCTCCTGTGATATCTCCTGAGTCATCTCCTATATCATCTCCTGAGTCATCTCCTATATCATCTCCTGTGATATCTCCTGAGTCATCTCCTATATCATCTCCTATATCATCTCCTGTGATATCTCCTGAGTCATCTCCTATATCATCTCCTGTGATATCTCCTGAGTCATCTCCTATATCATCTCCTGAGTCATCTCCTATATCATCTCCTGTGATATCTCCTGAGTCATCTCCTATATCATCTCCTGAGTCATCTCCTATATCATCTCCTGTGATATCTCCTGAGTCATCTCCTGTACCGTCTCCTGTGTCATCTCCTATATCATCTCCTGAGTCATCTCCTATACCGTCTCCTGTGCAATCTCCTACAGTTTCTCCAGCAACATCTCCGGCATCTCCTCCTTCATTATCACATCGTCCATGTGCGGTTATTAAGCCTCGCATTGCTAACAATATCACTGTGGAACGTGTCGTCGCGACTTATAGAGTTACCGACGACCTTTTCGTCAGTGATATTGTTCATGAATCAGTTAATAAAACACTGATTCATCGCGAGGCTGAGGTAACCACAATCGACAACGGTGTGGTTATGACGGAGGAGGGATATGCTCAATTTTTTGATAAATTTGTGTGTATAGTGCTGGAGATGAGTGGAACGGGCTTCATTGCAAATAATGAACTCCTTGTCACGGTGAACAATTCAAAAGTTATTCTTCAAAAGATGTGGCATCGAACAATTAATGATGGTTTTTCATTAGGTGCGTTAATTTTTGAACTGGATTACACTGAAGTGGAAATTTTGCAAGGTGTAATTAATAACACTATTAGACTTCGAAATGCAGTAGAATAGCCAAGTTTTGTTTGTTTATTGATTGTTGTGTCTTAATAAATGTAATTAATTTTTAAAATTTGTGTATTTCATGACTCAAATGAAAAGTTAGGGATTTTATTCAAGTTCTTTATTTATATTTCAGCCAATTTCTTACAGGAGATACAACATTTTTATTTACAGGTGATTTTACAGCAATATTTCTACTCCCAGGAAAATGTTTGTTTTTAATATAATGTTTTGGAATATTCATAAAGTTGAGAGCTTCTAAAAAATCTTGAATTCCAGTTGCATTAATTTTTTTCTTATTATGAGTAAACATTATGTTAAACAAATCAGCAATATTAGAATTTGAAATGAGTTCATTTTTAACTAAAATTTCTCCTTTATCATTCCATTTTAAAATATTAGAATGACCTTTAATAATATCTAGTGCTTTGAAAGCTTCTTTTTTCATGGGTTGAGGTACACTATTCAGAATGACAACTTCGTAGGGATCTTCTTTCTTAGGTTCAACTTGCAATTCATCTGATGTTTCCTGCGGTGGTGTTGGAGTCTTCCAAGGTGAGTTGAATTCTTCCATATCCATTTTCTTTTGCAGTAAAGTATAATATTGTCTAACTTTTTCATGTTCATCCAATGAACTTTTTAAAATTTGCATCATACTTTTATCGAGTTCGCTTAACTGCTTCTCAGAAATGATATGTTTTGTAACTAAATGTTCGGGAACGAGTGCAAATTTCTTAGCGTGCTCCATGAAATAGTTCTGTTAGAACACTTAATGCTGTAGGAATTAGAATATTGAGAAAACCTCCTTTTTGTACAATAAGTTTACGTTTTTTAGAGAGAGCAACTTTTCTCTCGGCTAAAGTTCGGAGTGTTCTTTTATGTTTCGATAGAGATCCTTTTTGTTTTTCACTCAATGAAATATTACCATGCAAAACGTTTAAACAGCACTCGCATATGGCTTTTATACCTTCTTGATTTATATTTTTCAAAATATCTTTTCTGAGCTTCTGGGGGCAAATGTTTAATAGCTCTAATTGTTGTAGTTGCTCCTTACTCAGAGACATATTTGGAAATGAGAGGTGAAAGAGAATATCCTCAGCTTTTATAATGCTTCAAAAATTTTTTAATTGATAAAAATATTGAATCTGATTGGGTAAGATTTGAGTGCGCAAACGAAACTCCTCAGGGGTATCACTTCTCAAGTCTAAAAATAAATAAGAGTATGGTTTCTTGGTTGCATTCTCATAAACTTCTTGAAAAAATTTCAAATGTCTCGGAAAAAGTTGTTTTCCTAAATGAGTAATTTGACTGAGATCTCTTCTGTTTTTACATAAAAACAAGTAATGTGCATTTAAAGTTATTTCCCTCATTTCTTTCCCTTTATGAAAAAAGTTTTGCACGATAAAAATTATACTAAGATTTAAATGATGACTGCCTTTAGTGAACAAGTCTGTTAAAAGTTTTTGATTAGCACCATGATCTACAATGAAAAGTGTATGCTTTCCTAAATATTCTTGAATGTTCGATGGAAGACCCTCCACAAAGGTTACTTCGGGAATTTCGTCATAGAGGGGTTGGTGAATTCCATAGAACCAGACAATCTTATCAGGAACGGTGGAAAACATTTCATCCCTATGGTGCAATAGGTCTCGAACAAAGTACGTCTTGCCACAACCAGTGGGTCCAGACATGACCATTGTGAAGGGGTGTTGCAATCTTGGAAACTCCATGATAAATGAATGATAACAAGTAATATTTCATTTAAATACTTTTTTTATTGATAAAACTTGGTTCTTATACCAAACTTGTTGGCTACAAAATTATATACTTTAATATCATTGTGAGTTGTACAATTAACATATGCGGGCAATATTTGCCTTAGTGAATATCCACGACATTTGGAATAAATGTAATACAAACAATGTTGGCCACATACGGCTGTTATAGGGCTTTGCACAATCATGGGATTATAATTAACAAACAAGAATTGTTCTACAAAGTTTGATATATATTTATTAAAATCAAAAGGAGTGTGACCATAGGAGTCAAAGAATTCAATTTCTTCTGGGGAAGTGATGAAAAAGGCTAACCAATGGCTTCCTCTCTTTGAAGAAGGGTCTACGTTTGCAATTAGGCATGCTGGGTAATAACGAATCCGTGTAGGTAACCGATCACTAGGAAAAACTCCGAGAAAATATCTTTGAGTGAAACGATTTCTTGATAGTATACTTTCCAGTTGATAGCTATCCATTTCTTTCAGTTGGCAAAATCACATAAAATATTGCGAGATTTTGTAATTTCAATTATGTTTTGAAATTCAGCATACACTAAAACGGAAACCGTTTCCTCTAAAGCACTAGAAAACTTGGCTTCCACTCTTAAATTCCCTTGGTGAAGTAAATTGAAATGAGATCCGTCACATAAGTAAAAAAGATGGATGTTAAATGGCGATTTCTAACAAATGCCTCTCTGATGGCAGATTCCAATATGAGCATATTGTCGTTAGTGCTGCGTCCAAAACGAAATCCACTCTGATATTTTGATAAATGTCGTCCTTTTTCTAAAAAATAAACTAATCTCCCATTGATCATTCTTTCTAATAGCTTGCACATGCAACTTGTCAAGGCTATTGGTCTATAATTATTAGGGTCAGAAGCATCTTTCCCAGGTTTAGGAATGGCGACAACAGTAGCCCTCCTCCATGAAGTCGGGAAAACCCCCTCGTTCCATATTCTATTAAATAATGATAGGATGTTGAGTAACGAGTCTTCGTTTAGATGTTTAAACATGTCATAATGGATGTGATCAGGACCAGGTGATGTTGGATGGGATTTATTCAGTGAATGTCTTAGTTCTGTAATGCTAAAATCTTGGTTATAGTCAAAAGAGGACGACGTGTCAAAGTCGAGAGTTTTCAGTTCTTCACTTCGTTTGTATGCTATGAAATCTGATGGGTATGACATTTCATGCGATACTCTGGAGAAAGCTTTCCCAAGAGTATCTGCAATCGTTTTGACATCAAAAATAACATCATTATTTATTTTAAGAGACGAGATGGAAGGGGAGATGAAGCGGCCGGATATTTTCTTCACCTTGTCCCAGAGTAGTTTGGATGAGACCTTCCCCTGAATGGACGATACATAATTTGCCCAGGAATCTCTCTGGGCTCTCCTTATTTTGCGGAATTCCGCTTTGGCCCGCTTAAAAGAAACGAAATTATCATTTGTAGGGTACCTCCTAAAAATTGACCACGATTTCTTCAGTTTTTTCCGAGCTTCTTTACACTCATCGTTCCAATATGGTTTGTTAATTTTTGATTGTTTCCCCGATGTTTTAGGAATTGTCATTTCGGCTGCTGCGAGAATAGCAGACGTCACTCTCTCAACAGCTACATCAATGGAACCAATATTGGTCATGTCAGGGGTAATAACAGCAAGCGTCTGAAAAACATCCCAGTCAGCCTTGGCCAAAGTGAATCTTTGTGGCCTTTTAGACGGTGTCAGGTCATTAGATAGAACAGATAAAATCAAAGGAAAGTGGTCACTATTATGGAGATCGTCAATAACTCTGAAATTCAAGGAAGGTAACAATGATGGTGAACATAATGCCAAGTCAAGATGATGGTATGTTCTAGATGGGAAATGAAAATAAGTTGGGGTCGCGTCGTTTAGAACGCAGATCCCGTAGTTATCTATAAAATTTTCGACAAGTTTACCTCTATTGTTAATGTCATTGCTTCCCCAAATGGGGTTGTGTCCGTTAAAGTCTCCTAGTAGTATGAGAGGTGATGGCAATTGTGCAATGAGGTTATTTAGTTACTGCTGGTTTATGTCTTCATTTGGAGGTAAGTATATGGAGCATATGGTGGTTAATGTATTTAATTTTATTTGAATGGCAACTGCTTGGATATTTGTTTGTAGATTGAGAGAAGAGGAAGGAAAGCTATTGTTTACGAGGAGTGCTGTGCCACCTGAAGCTCGGCCACCATCCGTATGATCCTTTCGGTGCAGATGGTAGTTTTTGAGCTTCGCAGAATTGTGAGGAAGCAAGTATGTCTCCTGTAATGAAAAGATGATGGGATTAAAAATGTTAATCAATGATTTGATATCGTCAAGGTGAGTATAAAATCCATGACAATTCCAATTTAGGATGTTCGTCCCTATCATTTAGGTTTTTTTGGTTTGTTTCGGTTACCACCGCCTCTTGCATTTAAAATATCATCTTCATCAGTTTCCAGATTTAGGGAAGAACTGGCTTTTTGTTTAGAGTTTGGTCTATTAATTTTAGGAGGTAGGGTTTGTGAACTATTTTTGTTAGATGTGTTTTTGTTTGTATTATTTAAAGGTTGACGCTGGTTCTGTACGTTCTGGGGTGGACTTATTGTTGTTTTAGGTAAAGAGCTGTTATTTTTTATTGTATTATTTTCAGGTTGGCTTGGACTTGCAGTGGTTTGAGATGAGTTGGTTGAAGCTAAGGTTTGATTATCTTTTGTTTCTATTGACGATTTGGGATTGAAATTGTAATTAAATATCAGGTTTGTCTGGGTTCCTCGGGTACTAGTTGATTTTAGAGCAGATGAGTAGGAGATATTAGGTTTGGGTGTTCTCTTATTAACTATTTTTCTAGCTTCTGGGAAAGTGATATTGTTTTTGTATTTTAGAGTGACAATTTCCTTCTCTATTGACCATCTGGGACATTTTTTATCATAGGCGGGATGTTCACCTTCACAGTTTGCACAGTGGGCGGTGGCAGCATCGCTATCATCAGATATCATCAGAGGTTTTGGGCTTGCACATTCACTACACCTCGCTTGTCCTCGACAGATCTTAGCAGAGTGACCAAACTTCTGACATTTAAAGCAGCGTGAGGGGTTAGAAATATATTGGCGGACTGGGATATTGAGGTAGGCTATTTTCACAGATTTAGGGAGCTCAGTAGTATTAAATGTTAGTATTATGTGTTTGGTTTTTAATACATGGTCTTTTTTCTTGATAACTATTCTTTTCACATCTATTACTTTTTTATTTTCTAGTTCAGATAAGATATCATTTTCAGTATCATTATACAAGTCTGGTTCAGATATTACACCTTTGCTTAAATTTAAGGATCTGTGCGGTGATACAACGACTTCCATATTTCCCATATTTTCGAGATTCATAATAAGTTTCGCTTGATTTTCGTTTTCGACTTCGATTAACAAATCACCACCAGCTGTTTTTTTAATATGTTTAACGTTTCCGACCATACCAAGAATACTCTTGTGTATTAGAATAGGAGACGTATCTTTAAATGTTCCATCTTTCCTTTTAATAATAAAGAATTTTGCATTTATTTCAGCTAATTTTTTTGGTTGCTCCACAGAAGGAGAAGGGTTGGTGGACTCACCACCATGCTCAGAAGGAGAGGGATTGGGGATTTTGGGTTCTGCGTTTTGACCCGAATCACTTTTTTCGATTTCCATAATTTTTATTTAAATTAGGGAGGGAGGAGGAGAATCCCTTCCCAACTTCCAGAGGACCAGTTTGGTGGACCAGAGTCAACAGCCAGCAGTGGCCTCGGGAAAGTCCCCCGCTCTGGCATGCAGGACCCCGTCCAGGCACCACCTGGGACTGCAAGACAGGCGAGATTATTCACCAGCTGATAGAGCAGCCAGGGCATTGCTGGTTAGGCTACCCCGGGCTCCTGTACTATCTGGCGGCCTGAGACGCAAAACTCAGTTTTTGACCTGTACCCTCTGCATGGCTGCTTCCTCCAAGACCCCACTTCACCAGCCCAAAGGTCCTCGAGAAGTTCAAAACCCCGCTCCCGATGCCAGTTTCCCTAGGGTCGAGCAGTCCGTTGGGTCGTCATATAAGTTATAAATAATCAGACCCAACCTCATCCCACTCAACCCTGGTATGCCACAGGACTTTGTGTTGAAGGTTGGCCTATAAAAGGCACAAATACCACTGGGGGTAAAGTAAAAGATAAGAAAAGAAAATTTAGTTTCAAATGAAACACTAAAGAACTATATCAAAATATAAATAATTGTTTGAAAAGTAAATTAGATCAGATTTTACATACATTCAATGGTGCGCTTACTATGGTGAGAATAAGATTGGCCTTTTATGAGGCACAAAATACTGGGGTATGGTGATAGGCCTTCCAATAAGGCACAAGGACACTGGGGACCCTCGGGACCGTGGATTGCTGTGTCTGAATTTTGAGTGAAAATAAGAATACATTTAACTTGTTATACCCATGTATAGTCTTTTTTATCATGATTTGTATACCACAACTCCTAGCAACCCAACAGGATTTCTGTTAACTGTTTTTTCTTCCGTCTAGTGATATCCTAATGTATGCAATGTTACAAAAATTCATGTATATTAATATGAAATTATATTAACAGTAATTGATAAATTTTAAAAATGTACAATGTATGGAAACGGGATTTTTTTCCAAATTTGAGTGGTAACCCTTTTACCCTTAATGGTTTTGTATTATGATGATGTTCAAATTAATACTTTAAAAAAGATAACTAAAAAGTTAATCATAAAATGTTATAAAAACTTACTAATGGTCCTTGCTTTGCCCAATTGTAAGATAACTATATATTATAGGATCTGGAGTGAAACAGAGAAGGGTGACACCGGCTAACGAAAAAAGAGAGGTGGCACCGGCTAAACGTAAGTGTTCATGTATAGCAGCCATCAATTCATTTCATTTCCACATGGTAATTGATTATTACCATAAAATAATAAGTATTTATAAGATCTTCAAACCACTAATTGAGATACATTTTTATATCAATATGCAAAGAGGGTAGCATAAGGAAATGACAATAACATTGCAAGAATGATTTATTATGTATTTAGGAAGGTGCCAATAGTGCACCTAGAGACTTGGACACCTTTTCCTGTTTAATTCTACAAATTTGGTGTTTAGTTAACTACGTTTTATTTGTTACCTAAAAATGTAATATATGTATATGTATTTAAATGTAAGCTGATAGTTAAAATACAAAGAGTACAATAAAGATAAGATTAAATAAAAGCTCAAATATTGCTTGATTTGTTTTTATAGTAATGACTAAATATAAAATATTTTTTAGATTCTCCATCTTTTGTAGCAAGTACCAGTTCTCTCCCAAGCAACAACAGATTTCCTACTTGTAAGTCAACATGTTTTGCTCTTTGTTAAAATATGCTAGAATTTCTGTAATAATTATACCGGACTGACATTTTATCAGTAAAATTTTCAAGTTCTTGAATAGTTGAGGAAAGTATTGAGAGGGGATTAACTCTTACCATGGGAGTTTTGTGGTTCACTATTTGAAAGAGGTGTTAAGTAGGCTTACCACGTAACTCCTGGGGTTTTAGAGCTGTCCTGGGTTTCATACATTTAAGATTTCCCAGACATTTTTAGGAAATAATCGCGACCAAGCTGTTTAAAATTGTGTTTTGTTTTGTTACTTCAGAAAACTGACTTTCATTGAATTCCGTAGTAAAAATTAAATAAATCAAACAATTTTTGAAAAAGTAATGTTAAATGAAAATGTAAAAACTTATATTTCTGTTTAAGGTTTATTAGTTTGAATAGTTTTTTTCTTAGTTTCTTTGGTAGTTTTGTATAGCACTTATTAAGTATTTCAAAAATGTCCTAGGTTGGACCCGAGAAAATATTGTAAGCCTAGTGTTTAAAGCTCCCAAATCACTTTTATGTGGTTGTCAATGTTTCTTTTGTGTTTCAGATTCTCAATCACTTGAATGGGGCCAATCGCCTATACTGACCAATAACCAGAATGTCATGAGTAATTTTTTTACATATCTTAGATTTTAGTAATTAAATCCTAATATATTTAAATCTCAGGCTTTGCTCACAACAGCAAAGTTCCTGGCTACTGTAGTCTGCATTCTATTGCCTCAAGGTTGATTGCAACAAGTTTGGGAAAAATATATGTTTTTATTTTAAAAACAAAAAATACTAGAAGTATTTTTCTAATTCATCAACTAACCGTTAAAAATTACTGTGATACTGACAATTATAAAAATTTAACTGTGATTGATATCTTAAAGGTGTGAATTATAATTTGGTATTTTTCGATGGGGTAGTTAATAAAATTTTACCCACTAAACAATAGTTGTGTTATGTAACTACTGGGATTGCAAAATTTTTACTATGAATTTAGAATCACCTTGTACAGTTATAATAAAATCACTTTATATTTACAGATCAGCACATCCTCACTTTAATTAGTGAACTAAAAGCTGAGGTTTCTCAAGTTAATAAGAAATTAGATACCATACTGGAGGGAAAGGTACCACATGATACCTCAGCAGTGGCAGTTCTATCACCTGATGTGGGACTGCCACTTGAAACTGAAGAAGACCTCGAAGGTCTCAATACCAGATTGAAAACTGACAAGGGCTCTCCTCTTTAACGGTAAATTTATACCTTTGTGAATTCTATCATATATACTGTTTTCTTAATTTATAAATGTTTTTTCAGACTTGGTACATGACCTGATTTTCCTGAAACTTTAATTTTTTAACTGTTAAATTTTCATAGTAATAGTTAATATCAGGTTTTAAAAATGTTTAATATCACAGGTTTTAACAACATAAGTAATAATTGTGCCATTTTTTTCCTGAATCAATTCTGAAACTCGTTTTAAAAGGGTGTCCTGAAATCCTGATTGTGAGTTTGTACGAGGTCTGGGTTTGGAACTTTCATCTACGTTAATTGTTAGTCCCATTTTTATATTATAAAGTAAAAGAGGCTCGGTGAATGAATGGAAATTGAAGTTGTATTAACTTGGTCTATATTAATGAAACTTTCTGTTTTCCAGGTCAAGTTTCTCTATGATTGTGGTTATGGGAAAACACCGAGTGCGTTTATCCACCACATCACAAAAGAAGTCTTAACCCAAGACCTGGCGCAGAACTACAGTCGATGTGGTAGGAAGGGCAAAAAGTCCTTCCTACGTTTTACTAATGTTCTAAACATTATTATGGGTAACATTGATTAAATCTATTGCTGTTATTCGTAATTTTATATTTATAAAGATTTCTATTGCTAATGATCACAAACAATAATATCCCAGATTAATCAGCTTTACCTACTAATTTTAAATAATTTTGATTTCATTTTATTAATAAGGAATTAATTAATGGATTGAACTTCCTAAACTGATTAAGATTTCTAGTATCCTGTAAAATATTTTAGAAACAGTTTTTAACTTAGAGCATACATTATTTCATAAATGAATAAGTCCTGCAGCGTATGAATTCTAGAATTAATTAAAACTGTCAGTTTTCAGTCATTTTTATACTTGTGTGGATAGTTTTTATGGATGCTGACTTCACTCCCTCAATAATTATTGTGAAGATACTTTATTTTAAGGAGGAAATAAATCAGTTCATTTTCTCACCCAAGCTAACTATGTTTTTTCCTTTTTAGCTGCAGCAGCTAAACGGTTTCCAAACCAAGAAAGGCATTCTTTAATGGAATCTTTTGGAAAATCCCTGGCCAACGCTCAAGAATGGAGAGGGCGGAAAAAAAGTGAACCCTTGGAGGTGGAGGAAGAAGTAGAAGATGACGACACCGAAAACAATCAAGGATTTTATTAAAATTTTGGAAATAAAGGCAGTGTAAACTGTGACTTGTCTTAACATGATTGTCATTATTTTAACATTTGTTATGTTGTTTATTAACCACTCAACCCTAACCCTTTTACTTGATTCTCCATAATTGTTAATTTGAAAAATAATATTGTTCTCATTGTGAAAAATAATATGAAAGATATTTTTATTTATGTTACGGGCAAAGTGATTAATTGGGCATTATTAATAATGTCCAAAAGGGGAGGCGGGCAAAGTAATAAATTTCATTCATAAATACCATTGAATTTAACTCATTGCCCTTCTCCACTTGGGCATTATTATTAATGCCCGATTTATCACATTGCCCGTATCATATACATTCATTAAGATATTCTTCAACCTTTAATACCCTTTTTTAGTATTTCATAAAATATTCATTCTAATTTGCTTTTGGGATAGCACATAAAGATGTTAGTATAAAAACTAACTTTTGAGGTGTCACACAAGTTAAATATAAATTGGGAATCATCTGATCGAAATTAGTTAATACCTGACTAACTATAAGTAGTCCAATATATATTCAAATAACTGCATTTTAAACTGCATATTGTTAGGTGATAAGTAAATGTAAGAAAACTTAAACTAGAGGTATATTGATGTAGGAAGCTCTTATTACAATTTTAATGTATTTATTTACAGTAAATGAAAGTCTATGAATTTACAGTAAAGTCTATGAATCTTTTATTTTACAGTAAATGAAAGTCTGAATTTACAGTAAAGTCTATGAATCTTTTATTTTACAGTAAAGTCTATGAAATTAAGGAAAAGCCTTTGAAAAAGTTTCCTACATCAATGTACTTCTAATTGTTTTCCTTAATTTCAAGAAATTAGCAAATCAACCTGAGATCTCAGTTGACATCGTGGGCTGATATAAAGTTATGTCGAGAAATGATGTTAAATGATGACAAGCTATGACATGGAGAAAATATAAATTTCATCGGATTATATCATATTCTGTTAAAAAATCTCGAAAAATGATATCATCCGATGAAAACAGGGGGTCATTTCTATATCATTTTCTATCGGAGTTTGACGTTATATGACATTCTCCTATGATATAATATAATATTCTTGTGCCACCTGGGTAGCCAAATCCCTACGAGAAACCCTAAGAAGAGGGCAGCAACTTCTGCTGCCCGTTTAAGTTCAATGTCAAAAGTTCCCCGAAGGACTAGGGGAGCTAGAGGGGTGGCTCTTAGTACAGAAAGTTGTACAAGCTTGATAGAAGCCCATTTTGCGATGGCCGAAGGGCTAAATAATGTTGCTAAAGCCATAGAGACCAACATAGCCCATCAACAAACCCTATTTGCCATCTCTTCAGATTACGAGAGAAGAAAAGTCGAGGCACTTGAGCATCTCGAAGCTCATTTTTGTAGAAACTAATAAAGTTTTTTGTAATTTTCTTAAATTTTTTTGTGCCTAATTCTTCCATAGCTGTTTACGGAAAAACTCACTTTTGTAAATTTTTTCCGACATCGTTTTCGCACGATCGTCGAAATCTGATTTCGACCGTTACCAACTATGTAGCACGAACTCGCGAATTCTGACAATCGATTTGGAAAAGTTTGGAAAACGATATCGGAATGGGAATGGCGCTGGCCAATCATAGAATAGCTTACATTGACGAAGAAATGGATTTCATTGGTTCTTATGATGTTGTGGTGGCGCTGGCGTATTTCCTATTTCTTTACTATGCTTGTTTACCTTGTACGCTCGTGTTTTGCAGTGTGTGTTTTCGCCATTTTTTTCTCATTCATAATCAATTTTAATTTAATCATTATGTCGCCCCCCCCAAAAAAATAAATCTGTTAAGTATAATAACAATCAAATGGAAATTATTATTAACTTCATGGCAGAACACCCCGAGCTGCATAAAAATAAATTAAAGAACAATTTCAGTAATAATATTCGTGTGCAGCTATAGGAAGAGTTAACAGCCAAACTCAATCAAGAAGGAGGTGCTTCTAAAGATGTGAAAAAATGGCAGAAGGTAAGTAAATTAAAACTACTAACGTTACTATAAGCATTAAATCTTATAACGTAGATATATTTTAAGAAAGATGAATTCTTGTGTTTGTATAAACTTTCTTCATGGAAAATATCATCCCCGTTATATCTAGCTAATGTCTGTAATTGTTTTAGGTAAATGTAGTACTAGTTAATGAAATTGATCAGATATGTTTTCAGAAACAAGAGGATAAATAGTTAAATTTTGTTACAAGATCCTCAGTGACGGCTTGTCCCCATGTTGTTGCATATAAAACCACTATGAAAATCAAATTTCGATATACCTGAAGGGAAATATAACATTCTCAATTTATCTTTTGTACTCAAAATCATCTTTCAAACACTCCGTTGGCCTATCGGTAAGAAATATTTATTGATATTCTTGCTTAGGATTTCAACGTCAGAAATTTTGTGTACCGCAGCTTTTTAACTTAAGACTGCAAAATTAAGGTAAACTTGTTGAAACACACTGTATCAGGTGTACACCGCTTGCATATAAAGGTGCAAGCTGTCGATGTAATGCAAAAAATATTATGAAAATTCAGTAATAGGTAAAGATAATCTTCGACTCCAAGAACTTTAACTTGCATAGAATGGTTGGTTGGTTGGTTGGTGGGGTTTTATGGCGCAAGAGCCAAATTTGGCCATTCCGCGCCAAACACAAGACATTTATATACTAGACTTTAAAGTTATTAACTTGCATAGAATGAAATGTTATTGTATTCAAAATCATCCTTTTTTATTTCCAGAAAGAGGCCTCTGTGGATGATAATATCACCTTTAATTTAGTTATGTCCAAGAGGCCGCCACGAGCCATGACATGTTTTGGGAAACGAGCTGCGACTCGCCCCCCAGCTGCAACCTTCCCCCGACTTACGACCTGTCCTCAACCTGCAACCTGACCTCGACCAGTGATCAGCCCTGCGACCTGCCCTCCAGCTGCAACCTTCCCCTGTCTTGCGACCAGCCCTCTAGCCAAATCCCTACGAGATATCCTAAGAAGAGGGCAGCAACTTCTGCTGCCCGTTTAAGTTCAATGTCAAAAGTTCCCCGAAGGACAAGGGCAGCTAGAGGGGTGGCTCTTAGTACAGAAAGTTGTAAAAGCTTGATAGAAGCCCATTTTGCGATGGCCGAAGGGCTAAATAATGTTGCTAAAGCCATAGAGGCCAACATAGCAAATCAACAAACCCTATTTGCCATCTCTTTTGATTACGAGAGAAGAAAAGTCGAGGCACTTGAGCATCTCGAAGCTCATTTTTGTAGAAACTAATAAAGTTTTTTTTAATTTTCTTAAATTTTTTTGTGCCTAATTCTTCCATAGCTGTTTACGGAAAAACTCACTTTTGTAAATTTTTTCCGACATCGTTTTCGCACGATCGTCGAAATCTGATTTCGACCGTTACCAACTATGTAGCACGAACTCGCGAATTCTGACAATCGATTTGGAAAAGTTTGGAAAACGATATCGGAATGGGAATGGCGCTGGCCAATCATAGAATAGCTTACATTGACGAAGAAATGGATTTCATTGGTTCTTATGATGTTGTGGTGGCGCTGGCGTATTTCCTATTTCTTTACTATGCTTGTTTACCTTGTACGCTCGTGTTTTGCAGTGTGTGTTTTCGCCATTTCAATTCGCCATTTTTTTCTCATTCATAATCAATTTTAATTTAATCATTATGTCGCCCCCCCCAAAAAAATAAATCTGTTAAGTATAATAACAATCAAATGGAAATTATTATTAACTTCATGGCAGAACACCCCGAGCTGCATAAAAATAAATTAAAGAACAATTTCAGTAATAATATTCGTGTGCAGCTATAGGAAGAGTTAACAGCCAAACTCAATCAAGAAGGAGGTGCTTCTAAAGATGTGAAAAAATGGCAGAAGGTAAGTAAATTAAAACTACTAACGTTACTATAAGCATTAAATCTTATAACGTAGATATATTTTAAGAAAGATGAATTCTTGTGTTTGTATAAACTTTCTTCATGGAAAATATCATCCCCGTTATATCTAGCTAATGTCTGTAATTGTTTTAGGTAAATGTAGTACTAGTTAATGAAATTGATCAGATATGTTTTCAGAAACAAGAGGATAAATAGTTAAATTTTGTTACAAGATCCTCAGTGACGGCTTGTCCCCATGTTGTTGCATATAAAACCACTATGAAAATCAAATTTCGATATACCTGAAGGGAAATATAACATTCTCAATTTATCTTTTGTACTCAAAATCATCTTTCAAACACTCCGTTGGCCTATCGGTAAGAAATATTTATTGATATTCTTGCTTAGGATTTCAACGTCAGAAATTTTGTGTACCGCAGCTTTTTAACTTAAGACTGCAAAATTAAGGTAAACTTGTTGAAACACACTGTATCAGGTGTACACCGCTTGCATATTAAGGTGCAAGCTGTCGATGTAATGCAAAAAATATTATGAAAATTCAGTAATAGGTAAAGATAATCTTCGACTCCAAGAACTTTAACTTGCATAGAATGAAATGTTATTGTATTCAAAATCATCCTTTTTTATTTCCAGAAAGAGGCCTCTGTGGATGATAATATCACCTTTAATTTAGTTATGTCCAAGAGGCCGCCACGAGCCATGACATGTTTTGGGAAACGAGCTGCGACTCGCCCCCCAGCTGCAACCTTCCCCCGACTTACGACCTGTCCTCAACCTGCAACCTGACCTCGACCAGTGATCAGCCCTGCGACCTGCCCTCCAGCTGCAACCTTCCCCTGTCTTGCGACCAGCCCTCTAGCCAAATCCCTACGAGATATCCTAAGAAGAGGGCAGCAACTTCTGCTGCCCGTTTAAGTTCAATGTCAAAAGTTCCCCGAAGGACAAGGGCAGCTAGAGGGGTGGCTCTTAGTACAGAAAGTTGTAAAAGCTTGATAGAAGCCCATTTTGCGATGGCCGAAGGGCTAAATAATGTTGCTAAAGCCATAGAGGCCAACATAGCAAATCAACAAACCCTATTTGCCATCTCTTTTGATTACGAGAGAAGAAAAGTCGAGGCACTTGAGCATCTCGAAGCTCATTTTTGTAGAAACTAATAAAGTTTTTTGTAATTTTCTTAAATTTTTTTGTGCCTAATTCTTCCATAGCTGTTTACGGAAAAACTCACTTTTGTAAATTTTTTCCGACATCGTTTTCGCACGATCGTCGAAATCTGATTTTGACCGTTACCAACTATGTAGCACGAACTCGCGAATTCTGACAATCGATTTGGAAAAGTTTGGAAAACGATATCGGAATGGGAATGGCGCTGGCCAATCATAGAATAGCTTACATTGACGAAGAAATGGATTTCATTGGTTCTTATGATGTTGTGGTGGCGCTGGCGTATTTCCTATTTCTTTACTATGCTTGTTTACCTTGTACGCTCGTGTTTTGCAGTGTGTGTTTTCGCCATTTCAATTCGCCATTTTTTTCTCATTCATAATCAATTTAAATTTAATCATTATGTCGCCCCCCCAAAAAAAATAAATCTGTTAAGTATAATAACAATCAAATGGAAATTATTATTAACTTCATGGCAGAACACCCCGAGCTGCATAAAAATAAATTAAAGAACAATTTCAGTAATAATATTCGTGTGCAGCTATAGGAAGAGTTAACAGCCAAACTCAATCAAGAAGGAGGTGCTTCTAAAGATGTGAAAAAATGGCAGAAGGTAAGTAAATTAAAACTACTAACGTTACTATAAGCATTAAATCTTATAACGTAGATATATTTTAAGAAAGATGAATTCTTGTGTTTGTATAAACTTTCTTCATGGAAAATATCATCCCCGTTATATCTAGCTAATGTCTGTAATTGTTTTAGGTAAATGTAGTACTAGTTAATGAAATTGATCAGATATGTTTTCAGAAACAAGAGGATAAATAGTTAAATTTTGTTACAAGATCCTCAGTGACGGCTTGTCCCCATGTTGTTGCATATAAAACCACTATGAAAATCAAATTTCGATATACCTGAAGGGAAATATAACATTCTCAATTTATCTTTTGTACTCAAAATCATCTTTCAAACACTCCGTTGGCCTATCGGTAAGAAATATTTATTGATATTCTTGCTTAGGATTTCAACGTCAGAAATTTTGTGTACCGCAGCTTTTTAACTTAAGACTGCAAAATTAAGGTAAACTTGTTGAAACACACTGTATCAGGTGTACACCGCTTGCATATTAACGTGCAAGCTGTCGATGTAATGCAAAAAATATTATGAAAATTCAGTAATAGGTAAAGATAATCTTCGACTCCAAGAACTTTAACTTGCATAGAATGAAATGTTATTGTATTCAAAATCATCCTTTTTTATTTCCAGAAAGAGGCCTCTGTGGATGATAATATCACCTTTAATTTAGTTATGTCCAAGAGGCCGCCACGAGCCATGACATGTTTTGGTTGGTTGGTTGGTTGGTTGGTGGGGTTTTATGGCGCAAGAGCCATATTTGGCCATTCCGCGCCAAACACAAGACTTATATTTCATTCCAAATTTAGATACGTTTAATTAAATTAATATCATATAGAAAGGAAAAAATATTTTTATGGAATTCGTCCCCTAGAAGGTCAGATAACGATGGGTATGCCATATCAAATTTCAGCAGCCTTACCAGTTGAAAACGGGGGCACTCTGTTAAAATGTGCTTCACAGATAACGGAGTGTTACAAAGTGAGCATATAGGGCCTGGTTCGTTATGTAGGAGATGTTTATGAGTAAAATAAGTGTGGCCGATTCGGAGCCTTGTCAGTTTTACATCAAAATACCTTTTCAATTTAGTTTCAGGGAAGCCAGTCACAGAAGGTTTAATAGAATGCAGTTTATTTTCATGTTCTTGGTCCCATGTATTTTGCCAGTATGATTTAATCGAGTTTTTAATATATTTTTCAACATCATTGAAAGGTATAAAAGAGCTTAGTTTCAAAGTGGCAGTTTTTGCAGCCAAGTCTGCCTTGTCATTGCCAGGGATGCCTGAATGACCAGGTATCCAGCAGAATCTTACGGAGTATCCCTTGTCCTTTAATATAAAATAGGAATTTACGATTTGGAGTATGATAGGGTGGCTTTTATTGTTATAGTTTTCAATTGCATCCAAGCAGCTTTTAGAGTCCGTATATAAAATGTACTTTTTTGCCCGACAATATTTAATTTTATTCAGAGCAATGAGAATAGCATTGCTTTCAGAGGTAAATACAGAGCAGCGCCAGTCTAGCTTTCTGGAGATCACTCCATCGTCAAAGATTGCTGCAGACCCAACATGGGCGTTGTTCTTAGACCCATCAGTGAATACCTCTGAAAAACTTGAATATTCTTGTCTGTGATGTCTAAAAAGAGAATTGAATATGATATTAGGTGTCGAGGATTTCCTCCATTCACTGAAGTCATGGATAATGTCCAAGTCTCTCGGATTCCAAGGAGGAATTTTAAAGTCATTTTTTAAAATATTTACATTTTGTATACCCAATGAGGAGAGTAATGTCAACATCCGGTGTCCAAATGACGGTGTAAAAGACTTTTTTGATGAAAAATGTGTTTTGAACTTGGGATATACTACAGTTTGAAATAAGGGATGAGATGGATTTGATTTTGTTTTAAAGTAATATCGCAATTGAATACTTGCACGTCTCAGGCTTAAGCTTGGTTGTCCAGCCATAACATAAAGGCTATTGACGGGAGAGGTCCTAAAGGCTCCCAACGACAATCTTAGACCTTGATGGTGGACCGTGTCGAGGCTTTTCAAAGAAGACTTTGAGGCAGACCCGTACACAGCACAGCCATAGTCTAGTTTGGATCGAACTGTGGCATCGTATATTTTAAGAAGGTAATTGGAATTTGCTCCCCAAGATGTATTTGTCAAGTATTTTAAAATGTTCAATGACTTGGTACATTGCCGTTTAAGATTATTAATGTGAGGTTTAAATGTCAGTTTGGAATCGAAGATGAGACCCAAGAATCTACCCTGAGTCCCAACTGGGATAGGGTTACCATTAAGTAAAATTCTGGGGTCAGGAAAAATCCCTCGTTTTTTAGTGAAATTGATACAAATGGATTTCTGGGGTGATATAACAAAACCGTGTTTCTTTGTCCAAGAATCAATATTATTTACAGCAGTTTGCAAGAGTCCTTCAATAAAATTAATGTCAGTCCCACTACAAAAAATTTGGAAATCGTCAACGAAGAGTGTGCCATTTACTCCAGGAGGTAGTTGGTTGATTACGTCATTGATTTTAATGATAAACAGAGTGACACTCAAGACGCTACCCTGAGGTACTCCTTCCTCTTGAGTGCAGTCATTTGAATAGGTGTCATTAATGCGAACATTAAAAGTTCTTGTCTGTAGGAAGTTTTTTATAAAAATGGGAAGGTTCCCTCTTAAGCCCATGTTATATAGGTCACGAAGAATACCATAACGCCAAGTTCGATCATAAGCTTTTTCCATGTCGAAAAATATAGATGTTAAATGACGATTTCGAACAAACGCCTCTCTGATGGCAGATTCCAATAAAAGCATATTATCGTTGGTGCTGCGTCCGAAGCGAAATCCACTCTGGTATTTGGATAGATGTCGTCCTTTTTCTAAAAAATAAACTAGTCTTGCATTGATCATTCTTTCTAATAGCTTGCACATGCAGCTTGTCAAAGCTATGGGTCGATAGTTATTTGGGTCAGAAGAATCTTTCCCAGGTTTAGGAATGGCGACAACAGTAGCCCTCCTCCATGAAATCGGGAAAACACCCTCGTTCCATATTCTGTTAAAAAGTGATAGAATGTTGAGCAATGAGTCTTCGTTTAGATGCTTAAACATGTCATAATGGATGTGATCTGGACCAGGTGATGTTGGGTGGGATTTATTCAGTGAATGTTTGAGCTCTATGATGCTAAAATCCTGATTATAGTCAAAATAGGACGACGTGTCAAAGTCTAGAGTTTTCAGTTCTTCACTTCGTTTGTATGCTATGAAATCTGATGGGTATGACATTTCATGCGATACTCTGGAGAAGGCTTTCCCCAGAGTATCTGCAATCGTTTTGACATCAAAAATAACATTATTATTTATTTTTAAAGAAGAGATCGAAGGGGATATGAAGCGACCGGATATTTTCTTCACCTTGTCCCAGAGGACCTTAGATGAGACCTTCCCTTGAATTGATGATACGTAGTTTTCCCAGGACTCTCTCTGGGCTCTTCTTCTCACCTTGCGGAACTCCGCCTTCGCCCGTTTAAAAAAGATGAAATTATCAGTCGTTGGATATCTTCTGAATATGGACCATGATTTCTTTTGTTTCTTCAGAGCTTCTTTGCACTCTTCGTTCCAATATGGCTTATTAATTTTAGTTTGTCTCCCAGATGTTTTGGGAATTGTCATTTCGGCTGCCGCGAGAATGACAGATGTCACCCTCCCTACAGCTTCATCTATAGAACCAATATTAGTAATGTCAGGAGTAATGATAGCTAACCTCTGAAAAAATTCCCAGTCTGCTTTGGCTAAAATGAATCTTTGTGGCCTTTTAGACGGTGGCAAGTCATTGGATAAAATTGACAAAATCAGAGGAAAGTGGTCACTATTGTGTAGATCGTCATGAACTCTAAAATTCAATAATGGTAACAATGATGGCGAACATAATGCTAAATCAAGGTGATGGTATGTTCGTGATGGGAAATGAAAATATGTTGGGGTGTCATCGTTTAGGACGCAGAGCCCATAGTCATCTATAAGGTTTTCGATTAACCTACCTCTATCATTAGTATCACTGCTTCCCCATATGGGATTATGTCCGTTAAAATCTCCAAGTAATACGAGAGGTGATGGTAATTGTGCAATGAGGTTATCAAGATCCTGCTGGTTTATTTCTTCATTTGGAGGTAAATATACTGAACATATGGTGGTTAGAGTGTTTAATTTTATTTGAATTGCGACTGCTTGGATGTTAGTTTGCAGATTGAGGAGTGAAGAAGGGAAACTATTGTTCGCAAGGATAGCCGTGCCACCCGAAGCTCGATTACCATCTGTGTAATCCTTCCGGTATAGACTGTAATTTTTCAGCCTCACAGAATTGTGGGGAAGCAGGTATGTTTCTTGAAATGTAAAGATGATGGGATGAAAAATGTTAATCAATGATTTGATATCGTCAAGATGAGTGTAAAATCCATGACAATTCCAATTTAAAATGTTTGTCCCTATAATTTAGGCTTTTTATTTTTCATACGGCTACCACCGCCTTTGACATTTAAAATATCCTCTTCGTCAGCTTCTAGATGTAAGGTAGAGGTTGCTTTTTGTTTTGAATTCATTCTATTGTTTCTAGGTTGTACGTTTTGAGGTGAACTATTTTTATTAGAAGTATTGTTTGTCTTATTTAAAGGTTGGCGTTGGTTTGACACGGTTTGAGGTGGGCTAATAATTGTTTTGGGTATAGAGCTATTTCCATTACTGTTATAGTTTTTACTTGTATTATTTTCAGGTTGACTTTGATTTTCTGCTGTTTCGGATGAGATTGGAGGAGAGACTGAAGGTAAGGTTGGATTATTCTTTGGTTCTACTGTTGATTTTTGTTTAATATTATTGTGATATGCCATGTTGGTCTGGGTTCCTCTGGTGCTAGTAGATTTAACTGCAGATGCGTATGAAATATTAAGGTTGGGATATCGACTCATTACTATTTTACGGGCTTCAGGGAATGAAATATTTTGTTTGTATTTGATAGTGACGATTTCTTTTTCTATTGCCCATCTGGGGCATGTTTTGTCGTAGGCAGGATGGCTGCCGGCACAGTTGGCACAGCAGGCGGTCTCCGAGTCACAGTTGTCAGAAACGTGTTTCTGACTTCCGCACTCGCCACACCTCGATGTACCACGACAAATTCGGGCTGAGTGTCCAAATCTTTGGCATTTAAAGCAGCGTGAGGGGTTAGGGATATATTGGCGGACTGGGATGTTGAGATATGCTATTTTTACAGACTTGGGGAGCTCAGTGGTATTAAATGTAAGTACTATATGTTTAGTCTTTATAATGTGGTCTTTTTTCTTAATTAATATTCTTCTGACATCTATAACTTTTTGATTTTCAAGTTCGGATTGAATATCATTCTCTGTGTCGTTGTATAGGTCTGATTCTGAAATTACTCCTCTACAGGTGTTAAGGGATTTGTGTGGTGTTACTTCGATTTCTATTGTTCCAAGATTTTTTAGATTCATTAATAATTTTGCTTGATTTGCATTTGCTACTTCGATTAATAGATCACCTCCGGCAGTTTTCTTAATATTCTTTACTTCGCCAACCATGCCTAGTATACTTTTGTGAATAAATATTGCAGATGTATCTTTGAACGTACCTTCTTTTCTTTTCATAATAAAAAATTTCTCATCGATTACTTTTATATTTATATGTTGCTCCACTGAAGGAGAAGGATTGGTGGTATCACCACCATGCTCAGAAGGAGAGGGATTGGGGATTTTCGGGTGAGCGTTTTGAACGGAATTTTCATTTTCGACTTCCATAAACATTTTTTTATGAGGGAGGGAGGAGGAGAATCCCTTCCCAACTTCCAGAGGACCAGTTTGGTGGGGCTAGCCCCAGAATCAACAGCCAGCAGTGGCCTCGGGAGAGCCCCCCGCTCTGCCATGCAGGACCCCATCCAGGCACCACCTGGGACTACAAGACAGGCGAGATTATTCGCCAGCTGATAGAGCAGCCAGGACATTGCTGGTTAGGCAGCCCCGGGCTCCTGTACTATCTGGCGGCCTGAGACGCAAAACTCAGTTTTTAACCTGTACCCTCTACATGGCTGTCTCCTCCAAGACCCCACCTCACCAGTCCAAAGGTCCTCGAGAAGTTCAAATCCCCGCTCCCGATGCCAGTTTCCCTAGGGTCGAGCAGTCCGTTGGGTCGTCATATAAGTTATAAATCATCAGACCCAACCTCAACCCACTCAACCCTGGTATGCCACAGGACTTTGTGTTGAAGGTTGGCCTATAAAAGGCACAAATACCACAGGGGTAAAGTAAAACAACAAAAGAAAATTTAGTTTTAAATGAAAAACTTAAGAACTATATAAAGATATAAGTAAATGTTCGAAAAGTAAATTAAATCGAGTTTTTAATATTTACATATATAATGGTGCGTTTTCTATGGTGAGAACAAGATTGGCCTATTATAAGGCACAAAATACTGGGGTATCACCAGGCAGGCTGAAGATTTGCCTTTTAATAAGGCACAAGGACACTGGGGAACCCCCGGGATTGTGACACCCGTCACTCCTGTCAAGGTGTGCCCCATCACACCCCAACAAGGAGTGCCCCTGAGGGCGACATGTTTTGGGAAACGAGCTGCGACTCGCCCCCCAGCTGCAACCTTCCCCCGACTTACGACCTGTCCTCAACCTGCAACCTGACCTCGACCAGTGATCAGCCCTGCGACCTGCACTCCAGCTGCAACCTTCCCCTGTCTTGCGACCAGCCCTCTAGCCAAATCCCTACGAGATATCCTAAGAAGAGGGCAGCAACTTCTGCTGCCCGTTTAAGTTCAATGTCAAAAGTTCCCCGAAGGACAAGGGCAGCTAGAGGGGTGGCTCTTAGTACAGAAAGTTGTAAAAGCTTGATAGAAGCCCATTTTGCGATGGCCGAAGGGCTAAATAATGTTGCTAAAGCCATAGAGGCCAACATAGCAAATCAACAAACCCTATTTGCCATCTCTTTTGATTACGAGAGAAGAAAAGTCGAGGCACTTGAGCATCTCGAAGCTCATTTTTGTAGAAACTAATAAAGTTTTTTTTAATTTTCTTAAATTTTTTTGTGCCTAATTCTTCCATAGCTGTTTACGGAAAAACTCACTTTTGTAAATTTTTTCCGACATCGTTTTCGCACGATCGTCGAAATCTGATTTTGACCGTTACCAACTATGTAGCACGAACTCGCGAATTCTGACAATCGATTTGGAAAAGTTTGGAAAACGATATCGGAATGGGAATGGCGCTGGCCAATCATAGAATAGCTTACATTGACGAAGAAATGGATTTCATTGGTTCTTATGATGTTGTGGTGGCGCTGGCGTATTTCCTATTTCTTTACTATGCTTGTTTACCTTGTACGCTCGTGTTTTGCAGTGTGTGTTTTCGCCATTTCAATTCGCCATTTTTTTCTCATTCATAATCAATTTAAATTTAATCATTATGTCGCCCCCCCAAAAAAAATAAATCTGTTAAGTATAATAACAATCAAATGGAAATTATTATTAACTTCATGGCAGAACACCCCGAGCTGCATAAAAATAAATTAAAGAACAATTTCAGTAATAATATTCGTGTGCAGCTATAGGAAGAGTTAACAGCCAAACTCAATCAAGAAGGAGGTGCTTCTAAAGATGTGAAAAAATGGCAGAAGGTAAGTAAATTAAAACTACTAACGTTACTATAAGCATTAAATCTTATAACGTAGATATATTTTAAGAAAGATGAATTCTTGTGTTTGTATAAACTTTCTTCATGGAAAATATCATCCCCGTTATATCTAGCTAATGTCTGTAATTGTTTTAGGTAAATGTAGTACTAGTTAATGAAATTGATCAGATATGTTTTCAGAAACAAGAGGATAAATAGTTAAATTTTGTTACAAGATCCTCAGTGACGGCTTGTCCCCATGTTGTTGCATATAAAACCACTATGAAAATCAAATTTCGATATACCTGAAGGGAAATATAACATTCTCAATTTATCTTTTGTACTCAAAATCATCTTTCAAACACTCCGTTGGCCTATCGGTAAGAAATATTTATTGATATTCTTGCTTAGGATTTCAACGTCAGAAATTTTGTGTACCGCAACTTTTTAACTTAAGACTGCAAAATTAAGGTAAACTTGTTGAAACACACTGTATCAGGTGTACACCGCTTGCATATTAACGTGCAAGCTGTCGATGTAATGCAAAAAATATTATGAAAATTCAGTAATAGGTAAAGATAATCTTCGACTCCAAGAACTTTAACTTGCATAGAATGAAATGTTATTGTATTCAAAATCATCCTTTTTTATTTCCAGAAAGAGGCCTCTGTGGATGATAATATCACCTTTAATTTAGTTATGTCCAAGAGGCCGCCACGAGCCATGACATGTTTTGGGAAACGAGCTGCGACTCGCCCCCCAGCTGCAACCTTCCCCCGACTTGCGACCTGCCCTCCAGCTGCAACTTTCCCCTGTCTTGCGACCAGCCCTCTAGCCAAATCCCTACGAGATACCCTAAGAAGAGGACAGCAACTTCTGCTGCCCGTTTAAGTTCAATGTCAAAAGTTCCCCGAAGGACAAGGGCAGCTAGAGGGGTGGCTCTTAGTACAGAAAGTTATACAAGCGTGATAGAAGCCCATTTTGCGAAGGCCGAAGGGCTAAATAATGTTGCTAAAGCCATAGAGGCCAACATAGCCCATCAACAAACCCTATTTGCCATCTCTTTTGATTACGAGAGAAGAAAAGTCGAGGCACTTGAGCATCTCGAAGCTCATTTTTGTAGAAACTAATAGAGTTTTTTTTCATTTTCTTAAATTTTTTGTGCCTAATTCTTCCATAACTGTTTACGGAAAAACTCAAAGTTGTAATTTTTTTTTGCGATATTGGTTTAGAGGCATTATCCAAGTACTATTAATATAATTAGGGGGAACTGACCATTTGAGCATAACTATGCAAAAAACAATTTGGTGTTTATTTTGAATCTGTTGCATGGAAGAAAAGAGAAATGCAAATTGATTACCAGTTTTTATTCCTCATATTTTTATTCATATTAATCCACTGTCGAATTATTAAATAAGGTCCTATCGCCATAAAACTTACCCCAACCAACCAGTCAAGTATTTTTCCGTAAAGAAACATTTAGCTTGGAAACAGTTCCACTAACTGGTCAGTTCAACCTAGTTTAGTTGAGAAATTTATAAAATAATATATCCTAAGTTCAGCCGAGCACCTCCACTGTTCAGCGAGAGGAGCCACAGCCGAGCACTTCTGGCGCTCAGGCTTTTGTCGCGCAACCCAGCACCTCCACTGCTCATGTAAGTACACTTTTCCTTTGGGTTGGGTTTTGTGTAGAGACAGGCTATGGATTGAGAACTCATTTTCAATTATTGTTATAGGTCTGCAACATTTTCTCGAAAACTTTTACTAGAAGGGATAATCTCAATGCACACTTGAAACTCCATTCGGGTGAAAACCCCCATAAGTGTGAAACGTGCGAGAAAACCTTTGGTCGAAAGAGAGATATGATTCGCCATATGGCCACGCATTCTAGTCGAAGTGACTATGAATGCATCATGTGCGATAAAGTTTTTAAGAGGAAAAACTCTTATAAGCAACATAAAGCTAAACACGAGTCCGGGAATTTTGATTGTTCGTTATGTGGTCGCTCCTTTACTTGCGTAAAAGACCTCCAACAACATGTAAGGGTGCAACATGCAACAAAACGCCATAGTGCCTCCCCTATTGCGAGGAGTCCTAAACGCGCTCGACAGGGGAGGTGAAAGAGGAGGGGTGCAGGAGGATGAGAAGGCTGTTCTCAACACCTTCTCCAACTCTCTTTTTTACCCCTCGGCAGAAACTGATAAAGACTTGGAAAAATTTTTAGTAGAAGTGACTCCTTAATTGGAAGGTCGATTAGATGAGGAAGTGAGAGCTAAAGGGGCGATCAAATGGTACGGGGTAGTGAAAGCTGCACTTACTCGCATGACTGAAGACGGGGAGGAGGAAACGGCAACTCCCTATTATAGGAGTACCGATCAAATAGAACTGGTTACCGAAACTATTAGGGAGCATATCCCAGGGGCCTTATCGAAAATCAGGGAGGCTTTCGATGAGTACGTACTCGTCGAAAGCCTCCACGCGGGGGGTGGGTACTTGATAAAATTATCCACTTTGAGATGTGCGTGGCAAAATATAACCTCTTCAGGGCCAGTAGCTATATTCCCCTCCCCAAAAGTTTGGCTGATAAAAAGGCAGTCCTCAATATCCAAAATGAGGATCAAAAATGCCTTGTGTGGTGTTTAATTGCCCACAAATTAAAAATTTTTCGGGAATCATGTTCCGAACGTTTGGCTCACTACACTCCCCATGAAAATTATATTAAACTTGGTCGGTGGCGTTTAATGCTCCGTACCACTAAGTAAAATTTCTAAAATTGAGCGACTCAATGATTTGCGTATTAATGTTTACTCATATGGGAATGGATGTGTATCTCCCCTCTACATCCAGAGCGAGCCGATGAGAATCTGCTCCTTATTAGCAATGAGGCTACTCAGCATTATTGCTTGATAAGGAGTTTTTCGCGGCTCCTCGGAGACTTAACCAAACATCATGGCAAGCACCATTATTGTTATCGGTGCTTACACCGTTTTACTAAGGTGGAGACACTGCAGGACCATCTACAATACTACAAAAACCACTCCCCTCAGCACATTAAAATTCCTGTAGAGGGGATAATTTTATAAAGTTTCAAAACATCCATTATCAACACCCTATCCAATTCATAGTGTATGCAGATTTTGAGTCGCTCATCGTGGAAGAGGAGCATGCACCCAGCAATACTGAGATTGTAGCTCAACATAAAGCTTGTGGGTACGCTTATGTCATCGTTTAGTTTGATAGCAAAACCAAAGATGTCAAAAGCTACAAACCAATTGCGGTCTATCGGGGGGAAATGCAATTCAGCATTTTATGGGCAAAATTTTGGGGGAAATGGAACAGCTGGCCGGAGAGCTAAAAAAATACAAGTCTATAGAGATGACTCCTCAGGACGAGTTAGATTTCCGGTCGGCAAAAATATGCAAAAGTTGTAAAAGGGAATTAAAAGGGGAAAGAGTGAGAGACCATGATAATTCGAATGGAAAGTATCGTGGAGCTCTTGACTCAAGCTGCAATCTCAAATTTAGAATGACTAAGAAGATCCCGTTGTTTTTCATAATTTGAAAAAATATGACGGGCATCTTCTTATGCAAGAAGTTGGCAAGTTGAAAGAATTGGACATCAGTGTTGTATCGACTACTATGGAGAAATACATCACATTCTCTCTATCAAAGCGAATTAATAAATTTAAAGTCTCCCTTAACTTTATAGACAATTTCCAGTTTTTAAGCACTTATCTGGAAAAACTGGAGCAGAATTTGACTGCAGATAAATTTGTAATTTTAAAGGAAAATTTTCCGTCCCTAGATGATGATATTGCTTTGCTTTTGAGGAAGGGTGTATATCCCTATGAATATATGGATTCCTTCAGCAAATTTAATGATGTAAAGTTACCACCCATTGAGGAATTCCATAGTAGTCTCACTGGGACCGGCATTAGTGCAGATAATTACCTCCACGCTCAAACAGTGTGGAGGTCTTTTAATTCAAAAATATGGGGGAATATCATGACTTATAGTGAAAAGGGAGCAGTGGGGCAGAACTCCCATTTTCTATCTTCTATCATGCTAAGTAGACTGCAGAAACATATAGACGGGATTGAGGAATGGCTCGATGAGTGGCGAATTAAGCTAAATGTAGATAAATCGGTGGCAATCAAATTTAACAGTAGGAAGAGGATAAAAAAATAATAGTATTTGGGAAAGAGATAGCAGTTCGAAGGAAACGTCAAAGAAGACCCGCCTCCTACCCTACCGAGAATATGGAACTCTCTAAAAGGTTCCATTGCCTTTGCACCGATGATTCACACCAACAAAACTTAGAAATGGATGATGACGAATCAGGAAAAGAATCTGAACCCCCTGCAGTCAAAAAAGGGCCTCCCATCTTCGTAGCGAACGCTACTAATCCCGAACAATTCCTTAAAGAACTAACTGCTGTTGTAGTTGAACCAATCTTCGGCATTATGAAAAACAAAGATCTCAAAATTACCCCACCCACCCCTGAAGCTCACAGAATCATTTAAAATCACCTATCCATCAAAAACTCCAAAGTTCTTCCTAAAAGAAGAGAGACAACTCAAAGTCGTGATTAAAGGTCTTGACGTCAACTTCCGAGCTCTCTTGCAAGTAATGACAACCTATACGGGTCCATAGCTTCAGGTGAATTTGTACAAATTAAAAAAAATAATTAATAAAACCTGGAAATAGTCTTCAAATGGCTGCTCGGTCCAAATTGGAAGATGTCATTTAGATTATTTAGAGTTATTTTTCAAATACGCATATGAGATCCACGGCAGAGAGGTCTGCTGCTACAGGGGCTCTTGCAAGTACAATGACAACCTGGAAATAGCCCTCAAATGGCTGCTCGGTCTAAATTGGAAGATGTCCTTTACATTAATTAGATCTGTTTTTTCAAATGAGCATATAAGATCCACGGGAGAGAGGTATGCTTCTACATGGTCATGGTCACTTGCAAGTACAACGACAACCTGGAAATAGCCTTCAAATGGCTGCTCGGTCAAAATTGGAAGATGCCATTTAGATTAATTAGATCTGTTATTTATTATAATGGGATTGCGAGGTAAGCAGATTTTTTCAAAAGGCGACCTGGTTCGAGCGTACTATCAGATTCCGGTTGAAACAATAGGCCACCCTAAAACTGCAATGACAACCCCTATAGGACTTTTTGAGTTCTTAAACATGACTTTCGGTTTAAGAAATAGCAGGAACACATTCCAGCGCTATCTCGACAACGTACTAAGGGATTTTGACACTTGTCTTGATGATATCATCTTTTTCGACAATGAGATGGAAAATAAAAAGTACTTGGAAACGCTATTTTCTGCTCTAAGTTTTTAACTTCGACGAAGCGAAAAAAAAACGAAAAAAAACCGACATCTTTCCGAAATCGGCTACCGATGTACTGGGCTGGAAATCATTGAACCAAGATTATGTAATCGAAATCGGTTGCGGCTTTGGAAGAACCGCTAGGGCGATAGTCAATGCTTTCCCCGAAGTTCGGAAGGTGGTTGCCATCGTCATCTTGGAGCAACGCTTAAACATTGCAGAGAGCAACCATACACACCGAAAAATTTTCTATGAGCGTGCAGATATAAGGGACAAGTTAAGCATAGCTCGATAGGTTGGCAAGATGGACAAGGCGTTTTCAGTCTTCTGTTTTAACTGCGTCGACAACGTGCGTGTGGGATACGAAAACATGTTCTGCCTGCTCAGACAGGAGAAGCGGCCATTTTGCAGTGTCTTCACTCCGGCCTCTATAGATCTCTCACAGAGATCAAGGATCCCCCGAAATGGAGGAATTATTTCCAGGGTAAAGTGGCATGTCCAAATCCCATTTTGGAAAACACTCTGGTGATCATTACAAGAAAATGTTGGAAGATGTCGGATTCGAAGTTGTGGATTGCATTGAAGAGGTGAATGCCTACAGACACTGAGAAAAATCACACTCCCAGAGAAGATGTTCAAATAACTAGATCTGGTCGTACTTCGAAACCAGTGGTTAGATTTAAATGTTAATAATTTCAATCCTTTCTACTGTGAGAGTGTGTGGTGCTCCATGACGCGTTCGATTTCTGGTTTTTGATTATATATTAATATTTTTGTAAACAAAATTCGTAGTGTTCGATTGCCAACTGTTTTAGGCGTTTTGGTTGAATAGAGTTCTGATTGGCTCTTATATTCTAACAAAAGATTTGCTGCAGAAGTACCGGATGAAAGGGTTTAAAGTATAAGTTACAATTTAATGTGCGTACCATAAAAATGTGTGGAAGGCACAGCCTATGCAGGCAGATCAGTTCTTTTTCGTACATATATACAAATGGAAGAATTAAGTTCATCTGCTACCAATCTCAACTTGTCCGAAGAAGTTTCTGAATTCCAAAGGACTTTTGTCACGATATCTACACGTAATTTTAACGAAGGCCTTAAAAGAAGAACATTATCTTCTGATATCAAACAAAAACGTTTAGACAAAACTACGGCGTTGTTTTTGGCGATAAAAGCAACAATTAAAAGAGACACAGCTTTTGAAGGATCAGAGGACGAAAGACCTACAGCTACAGAGCTTGAAGAAATAGCGATCGAAGAAATACGTAGCGGTGTAGTGGATTCAATCGAGATTAATTGTTATGTACTAAATTTTGAATTGGCTTTCATCGAACTCAATCTATCAAGCTGTTGAAGAAGCAAATGCATCCAGAAATGCTGACGAGCTAGTTTCTGTCCCCGAGGTTTCATCTTACGAAACGGTCTCTGTGCCCGTGGTTTCATCTTACGAAACGGTCTCTATGCCCGAGGTTTCATCTTACGAAACGGTCTCTATGCCCGAGGTTTCATCTTACGAAACGGTCTCTGTGCCCGAGGTTTCTGCTCACAAACCAGTCCCTGCGCCCGGGGTTTCTGCTAATGTGAGAACAAGTTCGTCTGCAGGTATAACAAGCGATGGTTATCGACCTTTTTATTGGGACTTGTATATGGCTTATAAATATAAAATAATATCAGAGAATCATTTTAGGCAGTTCTGTTCAAGAACAATCAATCATCATTATACAGAAAACTTTGGGAAATCTGCTATTCTTTTGAGTTACGCTTATAAAACTACATTTTGGGAGCAAATGTACGGGGTATATGGCTACTGAAAGGAAAGGAACCAAGGAGAACATAAGCCCTTGTTTAGATGAGATCATAAGCCCATGTTTAGATGCAGATGGACCACCTAAACGGAGACAGACTCCGCATTCAACAGCCTGGGAGCTCTGTATCAGAATAAAATCAACTATCAGCGGTACCTTCCGGGCCGCAAGACGGAAAAACCTAATGTTCAATTGTTCATCCAAGATCGATACTTTTAAATGAAGAAAACAAGCAGAACTTTAGGCCATGTTTCGATGCAGTTTAACTTAGATTTTTCTCTGAAAACGTGAAACAAAGTGCAACAGATAGGTTTTACAGAGGTTTTTCACTTAGAAATGACCTCAATGTAAAAGCATACTAAAATCGAACGAAATCGCGGTCCGCAGATAATCTTCTATTTTAAAACTTAAGAAATAATATAAAGGCTTCAATTTTATCACATGCCTTTACCATAAAATTTAGGAGCAGATTAAGGTGTACATACACACTTGAAAAGGCCAAAATCGACAGTTGGCATCGACAAAATCGACAAACAAAAGTTGATCATACGTTGATTATTTTGCAAGTTATGACGTTTTTTATGAGGCATAGTTCACACTTTAGTTTTGGTTTCAGATCCAAAACGTAAACAAACGCACATGAATGGTTTTCTGTGATTCTCATGGTTCAGTTTGATGTTTTATCTCTATACAGGGTGTCCCATAAATAATGGGCCACACTTCTAGGGGGGATAGTAGACACCTAGACGAGTCAGAATCGCATAGGATTCGGGGGTCCCAGACTAAATCCCAGGGAGCTAAAAATGGTGCGACACCCCAAAAAAATTATTGAAAAATTCAATTTGTAGAAGAACTACTATTGGTAAAAATTTAATTAGGGTCTCAAATTTTGTGGTTTAATATGATCTTCAAAATTATGGTAAAAGTTTTCACTTAAAAATTTTTTATTACGAAAAAAAAAGTAAAAAAAACCACAAAAAAATGTGAAAAATCTGCCAAAACTTTATTTTGTATTGGGAAATCCTTTCTTTTGATATCCCCATCTGAAAGAGCATAATTGAAAACCCCAAAGTTTCAAGTAAATACCATCAATATTAAACGCTTGAGATCCTATTAAAGTTTGTTTTTTGCGTGCGAAAACAGCTTCAGAAAACGAGCGTTCAGGGAGAATCTAAGAATTACGGATTGTAGTGGATTGATGCTCACCAACTATTATTCCTCGCCCAATTTGGCGAGACCTGAGATGAGCATGAAAATATCTGAAAACCGCCAATTGAACAATTTGTCGGAATGGAAATTGCAAAAGCGTAAAATGTTGATTTTTAATTTTTATTGAAGTCTATGAAAGGAAAAAAGATATTAATTAAATTAACTTAATCATTTATTGGATATAAAGAACAAACTCATTAATAGTTTTAGGAATTATCGATCTTAAAAACGAATAGTATTAATTGTTAGAAATTATCTGATAGTATCGATAATTTTTTTATTTAATTCGATAGTAGTAGTGATTTTACAAATGTATCAATCCAGGAAACAGCATTACTTATTGCTTTTAATGACAAAAACGGTACATTTGTTAGCTTTGAAAAAACCCAATAGAATAATCAATTATTTACAAGCACGGTACTTTAAAGATCTTTTGTAAATAGTTTCTATGGTTATTTTCCGTTATACCCCCGCACTACGATACGTCAGTCGGCGGATCCTCCATCGCTAGGTTCAAGATTTTGAGTTGCGATAAAAGGGGGATTTCTGGTAATCGAGGAATGATATAATAAGCAAGTGGGTATGTACGGGGTCTCCCCTCAACGTCCGATATAAGAAGTTTGCAAAACAAAGGAATGCATGTTGAAGGTTATGACAAACCTAAGAGATTGCTTATATCGAACGGTGAGGTGAGACCCCGCATACCCTTTGCTTATTCCTCGATTAATAAACCAATCTTATATCGCAATTCAAAATCACGATCATAGCGCTTGAGGATCCGCCGACTGAAGTATCCTAGCGCGAGGATATAATGGGAAAACCCAAAAACGATTTACAAATAGGGTTCAAAGTTGGCACCGTTAGTCTGGATGCAGGCTTGACATCGACGGATCATCGACTGCCGGACGCGTTCAAATACACCAGGAATTTCTTTAACCGTGACAGCGGCACAGACAACTCTAGCTACCAGATCCGTGTCTGTATCAACTGGATCGTTGTAGACAATATCTTTAATCGCTTCCCATAAGAAAAAATCAAGGCTAGACAAATCTGGTGATCTTGGGGGCCAGTGAACAGGTCCTCCACGCCCAATCCATCTATTTGGAAATGTGGTATCCAGGTAGCTTCGGAAAGCCAATCCAAAATGTGCGGGCGCCCCATCATGTTGGAACCACATGTTGCGCTTCACATTTGGTTGGTTGGTTGGTTGGTGGGGTTTTATGGCGCAAGAGCCATATTTGGCCATTCCGCGCCAAACACAAGACAAATATATTTCATTCAAATTTAGATACGTTTAATTAAATTAATATCACATAGAAAAGAAAAAATATATCTATTGAATTCGTCCCCTAGAAGGTCTGATAACGATGGATATGCCATGCCAAATCTCCTCTGCCTCACTTGGCAAAACCTTGGGCATTCAGATAAAATGTGCTTCAATGATAACGGAGTATTACAAGGTGAGCATATAGGCCATGGTTCGTTATGAAGGAGATGTTTATGAGTAAAATAACTGTGTCCGATTCGGAGCCTTGTCAGCTTTACATCAAAATACCTATTCAATTTAGTTTCAGGGAAGCCAGTGACAGAAGGTTTGATAAAATGCAATTTATTTTCACGTTCTTGGTCCCATGTATTTTGCCAGTATGATATAATTGAGTTTTTAATATATTTTCCAACATCGTTGAGAGGTATAAAAGAGCTTAACTTCAAAGTGGCAGTTTTTGCAGCCAAGTCTGCCTTGTCATTGCCAGGGATGCCTGAATGGCCAGGTATCCAGCAAAATTTTATGGAGTATCCCTTGTCCTTTAATATAAAATAGGAATTTACGATTTGGAGTACGATAGGGTGGCTTTTATTGTTATAGTTTTCAATTGCATCCAAGCAGCTTTTAGAGTCCGTATATAAAATGTACTTTTTTGCCCGACAATATTTAATTTTATTCAGAGCAATGAGAATAGCATTGCTTTCAGAGGTAAATACAGAGCAGCGCCAGTCTAGCTTCCTGGAGATCACTCCATCGTCAAAGATTGCTGCAGACCCAACATGGGCGTTGTTCTTAGACCCATCAGTGAATACCTCTGAAAAACTTGAATATTCTTGTCTGTGATGTCTAAAAAGAGAATTGAATATGATATTAGGTGTCGAGGATTTCCTCCATTCACTGAAGTCATGGATAATGTCCAAGTCTCTCGGATTCCAAGGAGGAATTTTAAAGTCATTTTTTAAAATATTTACATTTTGTATACCCAATGAGGAGAGTAATGTCAACATCCGGTGTCCAAATGACGGTGTAAAAGACTTTTTTGATGAAAAATGTGTTTTGAACTTGGGATATACTACAGTTTGAAATAAGGGATGAGATGGATTTGATTTTGTTTTAAAGTAATATCGCAATTGAATACTTGCACGTCTCAGGCTTAAGCTTGGTTGTCCAGCCATAACATAAAGGCTATTGACGGGAGAGGTCCTAAAGGCTCCCAACGACAATCTTAGACCTTGATGGTGGACCGTGTCGAGGCTTTTCAAAGAAGACTTTGAGGCAGACCCGTACACAGCACAGCCATAGTCTAGTTTGGATCGAACTGTGGCATCGTATATTTTAAGAAGGTAATTGGAATTTGCTCCCCAAGATGTATTTGTCAAGTATTTTAAAATGTTCAATGACTTGGTACATTGCCGTTTAAGATTATTAATGTGAGGTTTAAATGTCAGTTTGGAATCGAAGATGAGACCCAAGAATCTACCCTGAGTCCCAACTGGGATAGGGTTACCATTAAGTAAAATTCTGGGGTCAGGAAAAATCCCTCGTTTTTTAGTGAAATTGATACAAATGGATTTCTGGGGTGATATAACAAAACCGTGTTTCTTTGTCCAAGAATCAATATTATTTACAGCAGTTTGCAAGAGTCCTTCAATAAAATTAATGTCAGTCCCACTACAAAAAATTTGGAAATCGTCAACGAAGAGTGTGCCATTTACTCCAGGAGGTAGTTGGTTGATTACGTCATTGATTTTAATGATAAACAGAGTGACACTCAAGACGCTACCCTGAGGTACTCCTTCCTCTTGAGTGCAGTCATTTGAATAGGTGTCATTAATGCGAACATTAAAAGTTCTTGTCTGTAGGAAGTTTTTTATAAAAATGGGAAGGTTCCCTCTTAAGCCCATGTTATATAGGTCACGAAGAATACCATAACGCCAAGTTCGATCATAAGCTTTTTCCATGTCGAAAAATATAGATGTTAAATGACGATTTCGAACAAACGCCTCTCTGATGGCAGATTCCAATAAAAGCATATTATCGTTGGTGCTGCGTCCGAAGCGAAATCCACTCTGGTATTTGGATAGATGTCGTCCTTTTTCTAAAAAATAAACTAGTCTTGCATTGATCATTCTTTCTAATAGCTTGCACATGCAGCTTGTCAAAGCTATGGGTCGATAGTTATTTGGGTCAGAAGAATCTTTCCCAGGTTTAGGAATGGCGACAACAGTAGCCCTCCTCCATGAAATCGGGAAAACACCCTCGTTCCATATTCTGTTAAAAAGTGATAGAATGTTGAGCAATGAGTCTTCGTTTAGATGCTTAAACATGTCATAATGGATGTGATCTGGACCAGGTGATGTTGGGTGGGATTTATTCAGTGAATGTTTGAGCTCTATGATGCTAAAATCCTGATTATAGTCAAAATAGGACGACGTGTCAAAGTCTAGAGTTTTCAGTTCTTCACTTCGTTTGTATGCTATGAAATCTGATGGGTATGACATTTCATGCGATACTCTGGAGAAGGCTTTCCCCAGAGTATCTGCAATCGTTTTGACATCAAAAATAACATTATTATTTATTTTTAAAGAAGAGATCGAAGGGGATATGAAGCGACCGGATATTTTCTTCACCTTGTCCCAGAGGACCTTAGATGAGACCTTCCCTTGAATTGATGATACGTAGTTTTCCCAGGACTCTCTCTGGGCTCTTCTTCTCACCTTGCGGAACTCCGCCTTCGCCCGTTTAAAAAAGATGAAATTATCAGTCGTTGGATATCTTCTGAATATGGACCATGATTTCTTTTGTTTCTTCAGAGCTTCTTTGCACTCTTCGTTCCAATATGGCTTATTAATTTTAGTTTGTCTCCCAGATGTTTTGGGAATTGTCATTTCAGCTGCCGCGAGAATGACAGATGTCACCCTCCCTACAGCTTCATCTATAGAACCAATATTAGTAATGTCAGGAGTAATGATAGCTAACCTCTGAAAAAATTCCCAGTCTGCTTTGGCTAAAATGAATCTTTGTGGCCTTTTAGACGGTGGCAAGTCATTGGATAAAATTGACAAAATCAGAGGAAAGTTGTCACTATTGTGTAGATCGTCATGAACTCTAAAATTCAATAATGGTAACAATGATGGCGAACATAATGCTAAATCAAGGTGATGGTATGTTCGTGATGGGAAATGAAAATATGTTGGGGTGTCATCGTTTAGGACGCAGAGCCCATAGTCATCTATAAGGTTTTCGATTAACCTACCTCTATCATTAGTATCACTGCTTCCCCATATGGGATTATGTCCGTTAAAATCTCCAAGTAATACGAGAGGTGATGGTAATTGTGCAATGAGGTTATCAAGATCCTGCTGGTTTATTTCTTCATTTGGAGGTAAATATACTGAACATATGGTGGTTAGAGTGTTTAATTTTATTTGAATTGCGACTGCTTGGATGTTAGTTTGCAGATTGAGGAGTGAAGAAGGGAAACTATTGTTCGCAAGGATAGCCGTGCCACCCGAAGCTCGATTACCATCTGTGTAATCCTTCCGGTATAGACTGTAATTTTTCAGCCTCACAGAATTGTGGGGAAGCAGGTATGTTTCTTGAAATGTAAAGATGATGGGATGAAAAATGTTAATCAATGATTTGATATCGTCAAGATGAGTGTAAAATCCATGACAATTCCAATTTAAAATGTTTGTCCCTATAATTTAGGCTTTTTATTTTTCATACGGCTACCACCGCCTTTGACATTTAAAATATCCTCTTCATCAGCTTCTAGATGTAAGGTAGAGGTTGCTTTTTGTTTTGAATTCATTCTATTGTTTCTAGGTTGTACGTTTTGAGGTGAACTATTTTTATTAGAAGTATTGTTTGTCTTATTTAAAGGTTGGCGTTGGTTTGACACGGTTTGAGGTGGGCTAATAATTGTTTTGGGTATAGAGCTATTTCCATTACTGTTATAGTTTTTACTTGTATTATTTTCAGGTTGACTTTGATTTTCTGCTGTTTCGGATGAGATTGGAGGAGAGACTGAAGGTAAGGTTGGATTATTCTTTGGTTCTACTGTTGATTTTTGTTTAATATTATTGTGATATGCCATGTTGGTCTGGGTTCCTCTGGTGCTAGTAGATTTAACTGCAGATGCGTATGAAATATTAAGGTTGGGATATCGACTCATTACTATTTTACGGGCTTCAGGGAATGAAATATTTTGTTTGTATTTGATAGTGACGATTTCTTTTTCTATTGCCCATCTGGGGCATGTTTTGTCGTAGGCAGGATGGCTGCCTGCACAGTTGGCACAGCAGGCGGTCTCCGAGTCACAGTTGTCAGAAACGTGTTTCTGACTTCCGCACTCGCCACACCTCGCTGTACCACGACAAATTCGGGCTGAGTGTCCAAATCTTTGGCATTTAAAGCAGCGTGAGGGGTTAGGGATATATTGGCGGACTGGGATGTTGAGATATGCTATTTTTACAGACTTGGGGAGCTCAGTGGTATTAAATGTAAGTACTATATGTTTAGTCTTTATAATGTGGTCTTTTTTCTTAATTAATATTCTTCTGACATCTATAACTTTTTGATTTTCAAGTTCGGATTGAATATCATTCTCTGTGTCGTTGTATAGGTCTGATTCTGAAATTACTCCTCTACAGGTGTTAAGGGATTTGTGTGGTGTTACTTCGATTTCTATTGTTCCAAGATTTTTTAGATTCATTAATAATTTTGCTTGATTTGCATTTGCTACTTCGATTAATAGATCACCTCCGGCAGTTTTCTTAATATTCTTTACTTCGCCAACCATGCCTAGTATACTTTTGTGAATAAATATTGCAGATGTATCTTTGAACGTACCTTCTTTTCTTTTCATAATAAAAAATTTCTCATCGATTACTTTTATATTTATATGTTGCTCCACTGAAGGAGAAGGATTGGTGGTATCACCACCATGCTCAGAAGGAGAGGGATTGGGGATTTTCGGGTGAGCGTTTTGAACGGAATTTTCATTTTCGACTTCCATAAACAGTTTTTTATGAGGGAGGGAGGAGGAGAATCCCTTCCCAACTTCCAGAGGACCAGTTTGGTGGGGCTAGCCCCAGAATCAACAGCCAGCAGTGGCCTCGGGAGAGCCCCCCGCTCTGCCATGCAGGACCCCATCCAGGCACCACCTGGAACTACAAGACAGGCGGGATTATTCGCCAGCTGATAGAGCAGCCAGGACATTGCTGGTTAGGCAGCCCCGGGCTCCTGTACTATCTGGCGGCCTGAGACGCAAAACTCAGTTTTTAACCTGTACCCTCTACATGGCTGTCTCCTCCAAGACCCCACCTCACCAGTCCAAAGGTCCTCGAGAAGTTCAAATCCCCGCTCCCGATGCCAGTTTCCCTAGGGTCGAGCAGTCCGTTGGGTCGTCATATAAGTTATAAATCATCAGACCCAACCTCAACCCACTCAACCCTGGTATGCCACAGGACTTTGTGTTGAAGGTTGGCCTATAAAAGGCACAAATACCACAGGGGTAAAGTAAAACAACAAAAGAAAATTTAGTTTTAAATGAAAAACTTAAGAACTATATAAAGATATAAGTAAATGTTCGAAAAGTAAATTAAATCGAGTTTTTAATATTTACATATATAATGGTGCGTTTTCTATGGTGAGAACAAGATTGGCCTATTATAAGGCACAAAATACTGGGGTATCACCAGGCAGGCTGAAGATTTGCCTTTTAATAAGGCACAAGGACACTGGGGAACCCCCGGGATTGTGACACCCGTCACTCCTGTCAAGGTGTGCCCCATCACACCCCAACAAGGAGTGCCCCTGAGGGCGCGCTTCACATTTGATGGTACGTGGAGAAGCAATTCTGGAAGTACCTCCTCCAGGAAAATTTTTATAATTCCCAGCGGTCAATCTTGAAGGGAGAAGATACGGCCCGACTAAGTAGTCGTCGACCAAACCTGTCCACACATTAATGCTGAAGCGATGTTGTGCCGCGTGATGCCGTACTCCGTGGGGGTTGTCATGAGCCCACAAATGCTGGTTGTGATGATTAAATACGCCATCCCTAGTAAATGTGGCTTCATCAGTAAACATCAAATATGATGGAAAATTTCTATCTTGTGCTTGTTTTTGAAGATATCATTGTGCGAATTGCACGCGTTTAGGATGGTCTTCAGGGAGTAGCAATTGCACTCTCTGAAGACGAAAGGGGTGGAAGAACTCGACTCTCAAAATACGCTGGACATTACTTCGAGAGGTTCCAAAATCTGAAGCAATAGCACGTATGCTGGTACTAGGATTATTCTCCACAGCATCCAACACCATTTCTTCGATAGCAACTGAGCCCGCCGATCGTGGCCTGCCCTCACTCGTCCTTTCACTTCTCAATGTCCCATTCTCGCATAAATTTTGATGGAGACGTTGGAATACTCTGAAGTGTGGCTGTTCTTTGTTGGGGTACCGATCGGCATAAATACGAGCAGCGGCCCGTCCATTGTAGTCAGCAATACCGTAGACAATGTGCATTTCTGCGAGTTCAGTATTTGTGAATCGATTCATACCCAGAATTCGATAAAAAATTTAAAGAAATCCAAAGCAACAAATAATAATATACTTCAGAATTTAAATGGACGAGAGACGAAAAAAGAGATAACAGCGGCTGAATTCAAATAAGGCACAAGTTTAGTACAGAACATACTTAAGTACTGGATGAAATTTGCATACCTAATTTGAAATTATCTACAGACGAAAGTACTGGAAAAAAGTCTGAAAATTTAAAAGCGCATTATTATGGGATGCGAATTTTTTAATACAAAAATTATTTACTGAAATATGTACTAAAATTTAAAAAAAGTTATTAATTTACTTAAATGTTTGGGATCGTAACTAGAAACCTAGAAGGTAAATGTTTATTAAAACTATCTTATCAGACACTTAAGAAAAAATAAATTGTAACTATCCCTTTTGCTCAACAAAATTGCGTATTTTCTTACGGGTAGTTACAATTTTTTTCTTTCGCCAAGTAAGCATGGATGATCTGTAGAAGCGAAAGTTGGCGAGGAATCTAGCATCGCAAATAATGGCGAGCATCAATCCGCTACAGTCCGAAACTCGTAGATTCTCCCTGAACGCTCGTTTTCTGAAGCTGTTTCCGCACGCAAAAATCAAACTTTAACAGGATCTCAAGCGTTTAATATTGATGGTTTTTACGTGAAACTTTGGACTTAAGGGTTTTCAACTATGCTCCTTCGGATGGGAATATCAAAAGAAAGGATTTCCAAATACAAAACAAAGTTTTAGCAGATTTTTCAAATTTTTTTTGTGGTTTTTTGACTTTTTTTCGTAATAAAAAAATTTTTAAGTGAAAACTTTTACCATAATTTTGAAGATCATATTAAACCACAAAATTTGAGACCCTAATTAAATTTTTACCAATAGTAGTTCTTCTACAAATTGAATTTTTCAATAATTTTTTTGGGGTGTCGCACCATTTTTAGCTCCCTGGGATTTGATCTGGGACCCCCAAATCCTATGTGATTCTGACTCGTCTAGGTGTCTACTATCCCCCCTAGAAGTGTGGCCCATTATTTATGGGACACCCTGTATAAGTGAAATATTTTCTATTTACAATATTTATTTTTTATTCTGTTGCCAACAACCTATTTTAACTCCAACTTTCACTGTACTTTAGCACGTGTTTTTTATACTTTGTATTGACTAGTGTCCCGATAGCGACGAGGTGGGCCCTTCTGTGGCGGGCAGATGTCGAATGGAAATGAATTATTATCTATTGAATAACACGTTAGGAACTCAGGAAGGCCATTTTATTTACAATTAAATTTGGTAAAAAACTATTTACATTAAAACACAAAAGAGGGAAATCTTATCAATCTTGATCACTGCACTTTCAAAAACTCTCTTCAAACTCAATTTCAAAACAATATCTTACTTATTTCCTCGAGATAAAAACATATTTGAGATGGATGCCACAATCAGTTAAAACGATAAACATTACCAAAACACTAGTCATTCTTGACATCCTCCCCCCTTTGAGTTTCCTGACTCAAAGGAAACTCAAAAAAAACTTAGTACGTTTTAACTAGATGAATAATTATCTATACTCATTTTTCTTATTTCTAAAAAGTCAGTTATTTTAAAATTCGTGGGTTCTTTGTCTAATGAATTGGATCTCCTGGTAGCATGTCTGTTACCACCAAGGGGCCTCCGTAGTTTGGTTGAGTCTTGGTTGGCTTTCCAGTGGCCGTAGCTGGACGACGAACCACGATCTCTCCTGGCTCCAAAATCATATTCCGATGTCTTTTCTTAACGTACACCTTTTTCATCTTTGTTGGATTTTCTTCAAACGTCTGTCTTGCTTCTTCTTGAACTTTCATCGGGTCTTTCCACAAATCCGCATCGTTGCCTATCTTCGTCTTTCTAACCATGATTTTCAAATTCTTCTCCGTTTCTTTTATTTTGTTTGAAGAAGGTCTATCATCATCAATTGTAGATTCTCTTTTGCCAAATTCTTTGTTGTTTCCATTGTTTGTGGATTTGTCCTTGCTAGAATCCTCAGTCTTCATTTTCTTTGATGGAACGCAGACGTTTTCTTTATTTTGATTATATCGTTTTCCCTTTCCGTTCCCATTTTGTTGCTTGTTAAACCTTTCTTTGTTTTGTCGTTTATATCCAGAATTTTTGAACTTTGAAGCTCTAGATACAGCAATATTTTTCCAATACTCTTCATCATCTTCGCCTTGCATCTCAATTTTAGGCTTTTCTAGCTCAAAAGCACCCTGTCTCTCTTTTCCCTCAAATTCTAGCATCTTAGGTTCGGCTTCCCGATCGAACTTCTTTAGTTCGACTTCCCGATCCAACTTCTTTGATTTGGCTCCGTGATCCAACTTCTTCAGTTTAGCTGCGTGATCCAATTCTAACTTCTTCACTTCAGCCTCCTGATCCAGTTCCATCTTCATTAGTTTAGCTTCACGATCCAACTTCTTTGGTTCAGCTTCAGCTTCACAATCCAACTTCTTTTGTTCAGCTTCGGCTTCTCCCCTTTTCACGTGTTCGTGATCCAATTCTAACTTTTTCACTTCAGCCTCGTGATCCAGTTCCATCTTCATTAGTTTAGCTTCATGCTCCAACTTCTTTGGTTCAGCTTCAGCTTCACAACCCAACTTATTTTGTTCAGCTTCGGCCTTTCCCCTTTTCACGCGTTCATCCTGTTCAGCTTCAGCTTCACAACCCAACTTATTTTGTTCAGCTTCGGCTTCTTCTCTTTTCACGTGTTCATGCTGTTCAGCTTCAGCTTCACAACCCAACTTATTTTGTTTAGCTTCGGCTTCATCCCTTTTCACGTGTTCATCCGGTTCAGCTTCAGCTTCACAACCCATCTTATTTTTTTCAGCTTCGGCTTCTTCCCTTTTTACGCTTGGTGTTCGTCTTTCGCCATCATTTCTTGACAGGGTCATTTTCCTATCCTCAAGAATTTTTGTTAAATTTCGTATTATTGCTTCTAAGTTCGATTCCCCTTTTGGTTCAACCTTGACTGATTGACGTAGTGCCCTGGTTGTCTTTATCTCTAGCTCCGTAAACTTGTTTCTATACAACTCCACAGATTCCATTTCTCTAGCTAGAGATCCGTCATCTAGTTCTTCATGGGCTGTTGCCTTTAAAACTGCACTAATTTTGTCATTCATTTTTTCTATTCGCTCAAGAGTGTCTTTTAATATAGCAAACTGTAACTCGATTGCTTTTAAATCTTTAACTTCAGCCAATAATAGTTCAGTTAGCTTTTTCTCTACCTTTGTAAATGAAGACCTCAAAGGAGCTCTTAACTTTTTTAATACTTCCATTACGAAAATTGATCCAATATTATCCACTAATAATTCAGATCTCGAGCAGGGATGCCAAAAAATGTCCCGATAGCGACGAGGTGGGCCCTTCTGTGGCGGGCAGATGTCGAATGGAAATGAATTATTATCTATTGAATAACACGTTAGGAACTCAGGAAGGCCATTTTATTTACAATTAAATTTGGTAAAAAACTATTTACATTAAAACACAAAAGAGGGAAATCTTATCAATCTTGATCACTGCACTTTCAAAAACTCTCTTCAAACTCAATTTCTTAAAAACAATATCTTACTTATTTCCTCGAGATAAAAACATATTTGAGATGGATGCCACAATCAGTTAAAACGATAAACATTACCAAAACACTAGTCATTCTTGACAACTAGCATGCGTTCTTGCTGCTGTGTTTATATTGCGATTTGCTATAAATTTGAGAAATTATCTCTACAAAGATGGGTTCAGCTTCTAGAAGTAAGCGCAGTAAGAAAAGGATGTATGTCGCAGTAAAGGATAGGTTAAAGAAACCTCTGAAAGTGCCACCAGCTTCAGAGGTAAAGCTTGGAAATGTCAATGATGTAAAGGCTAGTGATGATCATCTAGGAGGACAGAGCTTCATAATTGAACTCGATTGCTTGAACATTTTGTTCAGTATATTATCCTGTCCTCAATGTGAGGATGGAAAATTGCTGGTGAAAATGTCTGAGAAAATGGGATGCTGTGTAACCTTGATTTTGACTTGCTCCAGTTGTGACAGTGTTCTTGGAAGCTGTGCCACTTCAAAAAAGAATGGCCAGTTTTATGATGTCAACAGACGGTTGGTATATGCAATGAAGCAAATTGGTGGTGGACACAGGGAAGCGGAACAGTTTATGACTGTTATGAACATGCCTTCTCCGCCTAACTAGGTTCCCTACAACAACCACATCATGGTTTGCTACATGTCGTGCAGCCTCTTGCTCAATGAGACAATGAGGATGGCAGCTCATCGAGTTAGAGGTCTGCATGAAAGTGGGGAATGTGGTGTGTCAGTTGATGGGTCTTGGCACCGTCGCGGCTTCTCCTCACTCAATGGAGTTGTCACTACCCTTTCCATTGACACTGGAGAGGTGCTAGATGTGGAGGTGATGTCAAAGCACTGCACTGGCTGTAAGAAGTGGAATGGGAAAGACAAATCCTCTACTGCGTATACCAACTGGGAGTTGAATCACCAATGCTCCGTCAACTTCAGGGGTTCTTCGCCATCAATGGAATTAGTCGGTGCAGGAAGAATTTTTCAGCGATCCGTGCAGACGCGAGGTCTTCAGTACGTAGAATTCTATGGAGATCGGGATAGCAAGAACCACGCAGCCGTTTGCTCACTAGACCCCAATGGGAAAGAAATAAGAAAAAAAAGAATGCATAGGACACTATCAGAAGCGATTAGGCACAGTTCTCAGGAAACTAAAGAAATCAGTGAAAGGATTAGGAGGCAGAGGAAAACTGACAGATGCTAAAATTAACATCATTCAAAACTACTTTGGTTTGGCTCTCCGAAACAACACAGAATCAGTGGATAAGATGTCGAAAGCCATTTGGAGCACTTTTTTTCCACCTAATAAGTGCTCGAGACGATCACCCTCTGCATTCTAAATGTCCTATAGATAACGAAAGCTGGTGTTCTTATCAACGAGCAGTAGCACGGGGAAAAGCAGCTTCTGAAACATATTAAACCAATCTACGAGAGGCTTACAGATCCAGTTATGCTGGAAAAATGTCTGCACGGTAAAACGCAGAATAACAACGAGTGTCTGCATTCGCTCATTTGGAAACGGAGCCCAAAAACAAATTTGCCGGCATTGATTCTATTAAACTACAAGTGTTTGATGCAGTATAAGGCATTTTAATTGTGACAGCAAACCAGAGTTGGAGGTTTTAAGAAGAATGGGCAAATGGGCATAAAACCTGGACTTTTAATGATTGAAGGAGTAAAGAAGAAAGATGACATCTGAGAGCCTGCGGCAATCAACGCCATTCCGGAAGCAACGCAGACAATCGATGCGAGGGGCCAAAAAGAGAAAAGATGACCAAACTATACAAAGGAGTAACTTATGCTGCAGGAGACTGTTAAAGGTAATATAGTATTTTTAATGTGTAAACATAATTCCAGCAGGTTAGTTCTAACTATACAACCTCTGAAACATGCTTTTTGATCTTGTCCTTACTTTTTGAAAGAATGATTAAATGAATTTTGAAAGAGTGATGACTCTCCTCACAATGTACGAGTTAGTGTAAAACCTCTAGCTTTAAATAAGATTCCATCATGGGCAAGCGACGAGCGAGTTTTGATTCAGAGTGCGAAATTATTTATTCATCAATTCGGACTGTGAGGTCCCGAATTTCGTCATCTCCATCGATATCAACATCTGCTCCAGCATTGATATCTCCTTCGATATCTACATTTCCTTCATCACTGGCATCTTCTTTAACATTGGCATCTCCTTCAACATCACATCTACCCTGTGCAGCTATTAAGCCACGAGTTAAAAACTGCGATATGGAAGTCCTTCAGCGTTGGTAACAACAAAAATTCTCGACGTTACAAGTCGTAGAATTGCAACTATGTCTAACTTCTATTCGCTTCTTAATAAATGTAATTGATTTTTTTAAATTCATGTTTTTCATGTCTCAAATGAAAAGGCAGGGATTTAATTCAAGTTCTTCATTGATAATTCAACCAGGTTCTTACAGGAGTAACAATGACTTTTGCGGGTTAACATGATATCTTTACGTGGATGAGTTTTTGGCCCATCACACAACCTTCCTCTTTTATCCGGGCTTAGGACCGGCATAGGGACGGGCAAAGACCGACCTACGGCAGAGTTAAGATAATTAACCAACACATTCATCAAAGGTTTTTAGGCTGATTAGGATTTGACTGTACAAAGGCCCCTATAAGATCATACTGCGCCAAAAAACACACGAGTAATAAAAAAGTTCTAGAGATGGGGCTTATCTCAGAGCGGATTCCAATGCAGTATCAAGGACGATGGGAGACGTATACAACTATGCATACCAAGTTTCTTCTGATGTAGAAGACCACCTAGTCGTCCTCATTCAATTGATTCCTTGCGCCACGATGTTGAAGCTAGATGAATTTATCCCGACAATCTTGTTACCAAAAAATGCGACACATTAATAGTAAGTTATGCTGTGTTGGATTTTACTTCACAAGGCCATATTTTGTCTAAGAAATATATAGATTCATTCAAACATAAGCTAGAAGAACAACTGACTACTTTTGCCTCCTTAAGAAGGATATTTGCTTATGAACTACATGATGACTATTCTCCAAAGTTACCTCCAGTGAAACCGAGAGAGCTGGACAAATTGTAATAGATTAGGAGAGATGGACTTCCCTCGAAGTTCGGAAGGTGGTTGCCATCGACATTGTGAAGAAACGCTTGAACATTGCAGAGAGCAACCATCCGCACCGAAAAATTGTCTATGAACGTCCAGATATAAGGAACAAGTTAAGCAAGGCGGTTTCAGTCTTATGTTTTAACTGCGTCGACAATGAGAACATGTCCTGCCTGCTCAGACACGCAGGAGAAGCCGCCATTTTGCAGTGTCTTCACTCAAGCTACTTTGGCTTTCTAACAGAGATCAAGGATTCCCCGAAATGGAGGAATTATTTCCAGGGTAAATTGGCCATGCCCGAATCCCATTTTGGAAAACACTCTGGTGATCATTACAAGAAAATGTTGGAAGATGTCGAATTCGAAGTTGTGGATTGCTTCGGAGAGGTGAATGCCTACAGACACTGAGCAAAATCACACTCCCAGAGAAGATGTTCAAAAAGCTAGATCTGGTCGTACTTCGAAACCAGTCGTTAGATTTAAATTTCAATCTTTTCTACTGGGGGAGTGTGTGGTGCTCCATGGCGTGTGCGATTTCTGGTTTTCGATAAGAATTTAATACTTTTCTAAACAAAATTCGTTGTGTTCGATTGCCAACTGTTTTAGGCGTTTTGGTTGGATAGAGTTCTGATTGGCGCTTATATTCTAACAAAAGATTTACTGCAGAAGTACCGGATGAAAGGGTTTAAAGTATAAGTTACAATTTAATGTGCGTACCATAAAAATGTGTGGAAGGTACAGCCTATGCAGGCAGATCAGTTCTTTTTCGTACATATATACAAATGGAAGAATTATATTCATCTGCTACCGATCTCAACTTGTCCGAAGGGGTTTCTGAACTCCAAAGGACTTATGTCACGATATCTACACGTAATTTTCACGAAGGCCTTATAAGAAGAACATTATCTTCTGATATCAAACAAGAACTTTTAGACATAACTACGGCGTTGTTTTTGGCGATAAAAACATCAATTAAAAGATTCACAGCTTTTGAAGGAGCAGAGGACGAAAGACCTACAGCTACAGAGCTTGAAGAAATAGCGATCGAAGAAATACATAGCGTGTAATGGATTCAATCGAGCTTAACCGTGATGTACTAAATTTTGAATTGGCTTTCATCGTACTCAATCTATCGTTAGGGTATTTAGCTGTTGAAGAAGCCAATGCATCCAGAAATGCTGACGAGCTAGTCTCTGTCCCCGAGATTTCATCTTACGAAACTGTCTCCGTGCCCGAGGTCTCATCTTACGAAACGGTCTCCGTGGCTGAGGTTTCATCTTACGAAACGGTCTGTGTGAGCGAGGTTACATCTTACGAAACGGTCTCTTAGTTCATCCAAGAACGATACATTTAAAGGAAGAAACCAAGCAGAAATTAAAACAATCTTTACATGCAGTTTAACTTAGATTTTTCTCTGAAACGTGAAACTACGTAAGTGCACGCAGTTGAGCTTTTGACAAGGAAAACAATATACTTCTAGAGAAAACTCTCGACGAATATGCTACCCTTCAGGCCTGACGAGAGAGGGTGCGAGGGGGTACGATCCCCCGGGGCCAGCCCTTTGAAAAACATCGAAATAATCATGCATAAAACTTTCTCCGTTAAAGAAATCAGTAATATTTCTGTATTAAATATCCCAAAACCTGAGGGAAGGTTCATGATAAGGGCTAAAGCAGGATACCGAAGACTGACTATGTCGTCAACTATATCAGCAACTACTCGAAGGTCGAAGTAGTCACATAGTGTCGCTGTGTGCATGAATGCCATTACTTATAGAATGCAATTATTTACTCATAAAATCAACTCCGAGATTCCTTTTGTACAAATATATTAATTAATAGTAAGCGTTTAAAAATATGGTAAAATCTAAACCACATCCTAACAGCGGAGAGAGAGAGTGAGCCCCAATGCAGAGTGGAGTGCCAATGATCCCGGAATTTCAGAACTGGATGATCCAGTGTATGTAGAAGTGAGAGATGCATTATCTAGAGTCTGCGTACTCAAGATTCTGTAAAGATATTATTCGAATGTTCCAAAAAAGTGATTCCAAAAAAATTAGCGATAGGAAACGCTACAAATCTAGAAATAGATGTCGTGTGTTGGTATTCATAATTAACGAGCCGAGATTACCATACTTGAGTTACTCAGATCTGCCCAAAGCATACCACTCTATGTTCGCGTCTGCGTTAGTCGTAGCTGGTCCGGATGTTCGAGATATAGATATCCAACCTTCCAACGCAGTGCAGTCCGCTATCGAAAAGGCTTTTCTCGCCATCGTTTCTCTGATGAGAAGGCAAAAAGCATATCGCGAAGAAGGATCGGAACCCACGTCTGATTTCGATAAAGAACTCGAAAACGGAATTTTCCATTTGTACTTGTCTGTTAAAGGGACGGTCAAAAGGGTAGCTAGTTATGAAGTAGAAATAGCTGGGAAAGAAGTTCAGGATGTTATAGAGTATGTAATCAATGATCGTCCACAAAATCACGCTTTCGATAGATCGTTCATTGCCTTAGCTTATTTGATAGGCTTCATAGCAGCTGAAATGGAACGAGCAGACACCCAGGGCAAGAGCTGCTGCTTCTCAAGTAGACATGAATGGAACATTTCCTCCTAACCCTTTTTTGGACTTGTATTTATACATGGGTTATAGATACCATATAATATCGAAAGAGGATTATAAGCGTTTACGTTCACAAACGGTCACAAATCACTTTAGGAGGAAAATCGGAAAAGCGGTCATTATTCTGGCCCACACTTGCAGACCAAAAATCATGGAGAATTTGATTGGAGTAATGATTTATTTTAAGATTAACTTGAAAACATGCAACAGTCTTATTACATCACGCGGTTCGTAAGGGATTCTATCAAGGTATATCCATCTTCATCGTATAGATACATGGTGCTTCTATGACATATGTTCTAGTATTCATCGGGTGATGCATAAGACGTTGGAATATGATTCAGTATTTTGAAAAATAACCTTCGACCTGTGCCGCAGGCCCAAAAACATTAATAACTTTTGAAACACACTGCATATATTAAACAAAGAATAGGCCTTACATGTGTGTCCAACTTTTTGACGATCTTACAAACAAACCAGTAGATTGGAGCCAAACAGATTGACCACCAGTGGTTTATTATCAGACCGCTGGGAAGATTGGCTAGGAAAAGAAATCTACAAACGAACGATTCTAAAGTCGCTGGTAATGGGCAAGTTTCTGTAGCAACACCAGGTATTGGTTACAATCCTGCCCATACTGCGGACGTTTCAAGACTGAAGATCAGAAAAAAAATTCTAAGCAGTGAAACATGAAGAGGAAGACGTATAAGTCGATGTTGAAAAGGTTTCCTGTGAAAAATAAATCGGAGAGCTGCCATGAACAATCCCCTACCATCCATCCAGGATCCCCGAGTGATTCACAGACCTTGATATTAGCGAACACTATCCAACGAATGATTATGAGTCAACAAGGATTGACGATCATATATAACGGGTTGGAAACAACGGGAAGGAAAAAATGATGCATCAAAGATCTACTAATAAGGATCAGAAATAGGGTAATGATTCAACAGGCAAAATAGGGAAAAACCATCGAAGTCTAAGAATAACAGTCATCAAGAATCGACAAATCAAGATTCTTATCTGAGCCGTAAAAATATGAAGGGGGAGACGAAATAATTGATGTCGAAAATGTTTTTCTGAAGAAAGAAGCGGAGAAATGCCAAGAAGTACTCCTACCAACCATAGAGGATCGGCGAGTGATTCGTAAACCTTGATTACTGAACAATATCCAACGAGTGACGAAGAGTCAACCAAGAATGACTCGGTACTTTTAAAGGAAGGAACCAAGCAGAATTTAAGACGATGTTCCTAGCAATAAATATGGAATAACCATATATTATTATACATTGGGTCGATCAGATTCGCGAAAGACGGAGAGGCTGATACAGAAAGGAGAGATCAAGGAGAAGTAAGCGTTGAACACCCTGTGGGGTCAATCTTGAACAAACACCAACAAGAGTGATTTTCTTAAAGCTGAACTGATTTTTATGTTAACTGACGATGAAGGTCGTTTTACCTTCCGATTATTTATACATAAGATGGTGCAATCTTAAAGCAGCGCAATGCATAAAGTATTAAAAGGTAATAGACACTTAGATTGTCTTGAGTCTTTTAAAATAAAATTGTTTCTCTTCTCTATGATTCTCGTCCCATACAGTAGATCCATAAGAATCCTTATTAAGCAATATTCTAACTATCAAGGATAGTATGTTCTAGTATTCATCGTGTGATGCATAAGACTTTGGACTATGAAATTTTGAAAAACAACCTTCAACCTATGCCGAAGACCCAAAATATTAATAACTTTTGAAACACCCTGCATATATTAAACAAAAAATATGCCTTCATGTGTGTTAAACTTTTTGACGATCCTACAAACAAGCCAGTAGATTGGAGATTGTTTTAGGCTGTTTTTGAGCCAACCGTAGCTCCAGCTTAACTATCCTACAAAGAGAAGTATTCTTACTTGGCGACGGGATGAGAAGAATTCCGTTATATTGGATAACCAACTGGTATAACTGAAAATGTATGTTTTCTCAGCAACGTCCCCAGACATTGACCCGTGAGTAAAGATATGAACTGTTCCGCAGAGAACTAGGATACAAGCCAAGCAGATTGACCACCAGTAATTTATTATCAGACCGCTAGGAAGATTGGCTAGGAAAAGAAATCTACAAACGACCGATTTCTAAAGTCGCTGGTAATGGGTAAATGTCTGTAGCAACACTAGATATTGGTTGCAATCCTGCCTATACTGCGGACGTTTCAAGACCGAAGATTAGAAAAAAATTCTAAGCAGTGAAACATGAAGAGGAAGACGTATTACTCTATGTTGAAAAGGTTTCCTGTGAAAAATAAATCGGAGAGCTGCCATGAACCATCCCCTACCATCCATCGAGGATCGCCGAGTGATTCACAGACCTTGATATTAGCGAACACGACCCAACGAGTGACTGAGTCAATTAGGATTGACGATCATATTTATCGGGATGGAAACAACGGGAATAAAGAAACGATGCATCAAAGGTCTACTAATAAGGATCAGAAATAGGGTAATGATTCAACCGACAAAAATAGGGAAGAACCATCGAAATTTAAGAATAACAGTCATCAAGAATCGACAAATCAAGATTCTTATCTGAGCCGTAAAAATATGAAGGGGGAGACGAAATAATTGATGTCGAAAATGGTTTTCTGAAGAAACGAGCGGAGAAATGCCAAGAAGTACTCCTACCAACCATAGAGGATCGCCGAGTGATTCGTAAACCTTGATTAGTGAACAACATCCAACGAGTGACGAAGAGTCAACCAAGAATGACCCGGTACTTTTAAAGGAAGGAACCAAGCAGAATATAAGACGATGTTCAGATGCAGTTTAACTAATTATTAGATTATTCTTTGAAAACGTGAAACAAAGTGCAACATACAGGTTTAAAGAGGCTTTCACTTAGAAATGACCTCAATGCAAAAGCATACTAAAATCGAACAAAATCGCGGTCCGCAGATAATAAAATATTTTAAAGCGAAAGGCTTTCGCCTCCTTAAGAAGGATATTTGCTTAAGAATATCTTCTAAAGTTACCTCCAGTGAAACCGGGAGAGATGGACGTAAAAAAATTGCAATAGATTAGGAGAGATAGAATTCAAGATCAAGACGAACCGGTCTCTTAAGAAGAGCAAGAGAAACACCGAGACGGATGCAAAAGATATTTTGTTTTCGCTTTTGGGACATTAGTGGAGCAGATTTCAAATAAATTTCGAACGGAGATAGTGAATGTTCTGCGTCTTTACGTCGCAGCAGACACTAGTTTTGAAACGTAATTGATAAGAAAATCGATTTGGATGGGTGAATCAATGGATTTTGGATTCAAAGTGGCATCAACATATCAAGCTTCATCATGGATGTATGAGTCTTCTATTTTGATCCAACCTTCCATCAATTTCCCAAGCAGCGTCGAAAAAGAGAAAGTATCCGATATCTACCCCAAAGCCTTCAAGCAGATTAACTGATTTTTCTTTGAAAACGTGAAACAAAGTGCAACATATAGGTTTTACAGAGGTTTTCACTCAGAAATGACCCCAATGCAAAAGCATACTAAAATCGAACAAAATCGCGGTTCGCAGATAATCTAATATTTTAAAGCGAAAGAAATAATATGAGGGCTTTTATTTTATCACATGCCTTTACCACAAAATTTAGGAGTAGATTAAGTATTTGACAAGGAAAAGAATATACTTCTAGAGAAAACTCATGACGAATATGCTACCCTAGCTGTGAAGTAATACTGCTGTGATAGAAGGTCATACTCCCAAAAAAAATTAGGGTACAAAGAGGTTTTCCGGTAAAAGTATCGGGTAAGATTCAATAAAACCGCTGGTTGGAGTGATGTTCTGTGAAAATGCTGCCGTGATAGCGAAGAACTAATGGGTCATCTGCGCCACCAAAAGCTAATGGGTCATCTGCGCCACCAACAGCTAATAGGTCATCTGGGCCACCAACCGCTAATGGGTCATCTGGGCCACCAAGAGCTAATGGGTCATCTGGGCCACCAAGAGCTAATTGGTCATCTGGGCTACCAAGAGCTAATGTGTCATCTGGGCCACCAAGAGCTAATGGATCATCTGGGCTACCAAGAGCTAATGGGTCATCTGCGCCACCAAGATCTAATGGAACCTTTACGCCACCGCGAGCTAATGGATTATCTGCGCCACCAATATCTTATGGTACCTTTACGCCACCAAAATCTAATGGGGCATTTGTGCCACCAAGATCTAATGGTAACTTTAGGCCACCAAGATCTAATCGGTCATTTGTGCCGCCAAGATCTAATGGGTCATTTGTGCCACTAAGATATAATGGGTCATTTGTGCCGCCAAGATCTAATGGGTCATTTGTGCCACTAAGATATAATGGGTCATTTGTGCCACCAAGAACTAATGGGTCATTTGTGCAACCAAGATATAATGGGTCATTTGTGCCACCAAGATATAATGGGTCATTTGTGCCACCAAGATCTAATGGGTCATTTTTTCAACCAAGATATAATGGGTCATTTGTGCCGCCAAGATCTAATGGGTCATTTGTGCCACCAATATCTAATGGGTCATTTGTGCCACCAAGATATAATGGGTCATTTGTGCCACCAAGATCTAATGGGTCATTTGTGCCGCCAAGATCTAATGGGTCATTTGGTCCATCAAAAGCTAATGGATCATTTGTGCCACCAAGGTCATACGTCCCTTACAAAATAAACCACCTTATAGAGTACGTCCTTATCAGTTTTCTGCAGGGGCGACGGGAGTATACACGGCCCAAACGGAATTGTCGCAGCTATTTTAATGTATTATGCACCCTGAGGGTTTGGGCGCACCTGATATCCGGCTCAACGATGTTCATTTAGGAGTGATAGTAGATATACAAAATAGTCTTTCTTACTCAGTTCGGAACAACAATCACCACTTATTTCAAAACATTATTGTGATAAAAATCTTTTGAATGCTTAAATATATCTAATGTTTTTGAATGCTTAAATATATCTAACTTAAAATCCTAGCAATAAATATGGGCTAGCTATGTACTATTATAAATAGGGTTGATCAGATTCGAAAGACGGGGAGGCTGAGACAAAAAGGAGATATCAAGGAGAAGTAAGCGCTGAACACCCTTTGGGGTCATTCTTGAACAAGGGCCAACATGTAAATATATATTTATTGATATAGAGAGCGCCCAACTGGCCTGCGTGCAGTAGTTTTGCGGCTAATCAATCTTAAGCGATCCATCGAAGCCTTGGTTTCCACGCGTCATTCAGATGTATTCATCAGTGATAGAGTATTTTCTATTCAAAACATTATTGTAATAATTTTTTTGAATGCTAAAATATATCTAATCCTTCCTTCCTTCCTTCCTTTTTAAAAATTTCTTTCTTGAACTCGACAGTAACGAAGTGAATACAATGCGTTCTAAAATTCTCGACGCTACAAGTCGTAGAATTGTAACTTTTTAATTTCTTTTTGCTTCTTAATAAATGTAATTGATTTTTAAATTCGTGCATTTGATGTCTCAAATGAAAAGTCAGGGATTTTATTCAAGTTCTTTATAGATATATCAACCAGGTTCTTACTGGAGTAACAATCAATTTTGCAGGTAAACATGATATCTTTACGTGGATGAGTTTTTGGCACATCACACAACCTTCCTCTTTTATCCGGGCTTAGGACCGGCATAGGGACGGGCAAAGACCGACCTATGGCAGAGTTAAGATAATTGACCAACACATTGATCAAAAGTTTTTAGGCTGATTAGGATTTCACTGTACAAGGCCCCTATTAGAGCATACTGCGCCAAACAACACACGAGTAATAAAAAAGTCCGAGGTATGAGGTTTATCTCAGAGCTCATTCCAATGCAGTATTGAGGACGATGGGAGACGTATACAACTATGCATACTAAGGTTCTTCTGATGACGAAGACCACCTAGTCGTCCTTCCCATTCAATTGATTCCTTGCGTCACGATGTTGAAGCTAGACGAATTTATCCTGACCATCTTGGTACCAAAAAATGCAACATATTAATAGTCAATTATGCTGTGTTGGATTTTACTTCATAATTGTCTAAGAAATATATAGATTCATTCAAGCATAAGTTAGAAGAACAGCGGACTACTTTCGCCTCCTTAAGAAGGATATTTCCTTAAGACTATCCTCCAAAGTTACCTCCAGTGAAACCGAGAGAGATGGACGTAAAAAAATTGAAATAGATTAGGAGATATAGATTTCAAGTTCAAGACGAACCTGTCTCTTAAGAAGAGGAAGAGAAACACCGAGACGGATGCAAAAGATATATTTTGTTTTTGCTTTTGGGATATTAGTGGAGCAGATTTCGAATAAAACTTCGAACGGAGATTGTGAATGTTTTGCGTCTTTACGTCGCAGGAGACACTAGTTTTGAAACGTAATTGATAAGAAAATCGATTTGGATGGGTGAATCATCAATGGACTTTGAATTCAGCGTGGCATCATCATCTCTCATGGATGGATGAGTCTTCTATTTTGATCCAACCTTCCATCAATTTCCCAAGCATCGTCGAGAAAGAGAAAGTATCCGATATCTACCCCAAAGCCATCAAGTGATCATGATGATGATGCAGCAATCCGTATTGGTAGGGAATTCACCTTGCGTGTTGATCCCCTTTTAAAAGGAATCAAAGATATTTGCGCGAAATACCTGAGACACAAGGAAGTGTGTAAAGAGATGAAAGATGCATTGCCTGACGTTGAAACAAGCTTCGTCCTCAAAAGGAATAGAAAGGTGCAGAAAAACTCTGTTAGGCTAGATGTTAGCAAATTCCTGGCTTTAAGGGGTGGGGTTAGGGAGCTTCGAAATTTGGCTGAGAAGATTGTGAGAGTAAAAAACTTCATGCAACAAGCTGCATTATATTATGCTGAGGAAAGCACGTTTGGATCAGCTCTTTAGAGCGGGCCACAATTTATCGTCGATGGCATGGAAAGATAACGCTATTTCCTACTCAATGTACGAATTTAACACGATGGAAACAACGGGAATGAAGAAACTATGCATCAAAGGTCTACTAGTACAGATCAGAAAAGGGTAATGATTCAATCGACAAAAATAGGGAAGAACAATCGTTGTCTAAGAATAACAGTCATCATCAAGAATCGACAAATCAAGATTCTTCTAATAATGATTCTTATCTGAGCCGTAAAAATATGAAGGGGGAGACGAAATAGTTTATGTCGAAAATGTTTTTCTGAAGAATCGAGCGGGGAGTTGCCAAGAGGTACTCCTACCAACCATAGAGGATCGCCGAGTGATTCGTAAACCTTGATTAGCGAACAGTATCCAACGAGTGACGATGAGTCAGCCAGGAATGACGATCATATACATGAGGGGACGGAAAACAGTGATTGAGAATCTTCTAATAATGATGGCGAAGATCAAGGGGGTAGGTTCGACAATGATAATAGTGATCAAGAATCAACAAATCAAGAGTCGTCTAATAATGACCGTGATGGTCATTAGGAAAGGTCAGATATTAATTTCAGGACCATGATTTAGACTAGTTCTTTGAAAGAAAACTGAAGAGCAACTTCCAAAACTACGCAACTTTTAACTATTGTAAATTGTTACCTTTTAAACTGCTTACTTTTACATGACCATAGAGGATATCCTTTGGTATGTGGTTTCCATAGAATAAAAAGGTTTATGAATGTCATTAAAACATTCCTTAGCTTATGAACTACGTGATGACTCTCCTCACAAGTTCCTCAAAAGATACGTGTCTATTATGAAGGACCCATTTCAGGGCAAGGATTAAGAATAGTTCTCTGAATGAAACTAAGGAGTAACAACGAAAACTACGCTTGTCTTAACCTTTTTTAACTTGTTACCTTTTGAACTGCGTTCTTTTACAAGACAAATGTCAGAAGCTCTTGGAATGGAGTTTACATAGAATAAAAAGGTTGTATGAATGTCACTTAATTAGTCTTTAGATTTTGAACTTAGTGATGACTCTCCTCACAGGTTATGAGTATAAAATGAAAGACCAAATTCAGATAAATGATTTAGACCAGGGGTTCTCAACCGGTGGGTCGCGACCCCCTGGGGGGTCGCGGGGTATGCCTAGGGGGTCGCAAAACAAAAATTAAAAACAGTCATATTTACAGAGTTATTTTTTATACAGACAAAAATTTTCAAAACCTATAAATTGTAGATTATTAGAGGGAATAGTTCGTTTCATGCATGACCTATTTTGAATAAGAGTAAATAAAGGAAGCATCGGCAGCGTCTTGCGAGTGAAATGACAAATAAATTGTAAATAATTATTAAAGTCTTAAAATTTTAGGTCTGAGGGTGTCGCCAAAATATTTTCACTGAAAAGGGGGTCGCGGAGTCAAAAAGGTTGAGAACCCCTGATTTAGGCTATAACTGAACAACATACTACATCCGGACTTACTGCTGTTTATAAAAACAAGAGTCCCCCTTTGAACATTGAAAATGAAGGAATTAACGATGAATCAGAGATACGAAACCTAATGGATCTTCAAATAAAAAGAAGTCATGATCGACATGAATCCAACTTGGCTGCTCCGCCGAAAGACAATGTTCCTCCGAAAGACATTCTGTGTGCTAAAGCTTTAAACTAACCTAATTTAGTATCCTAATTTAGTTTTTTTAATACGTTTGCTTTTTTCAATTTCTTGACGGTCACACAATTCTACATATATATAAGTGGAAATACACTTCTTGAAGCTCATTTTGTGTTTTAGAAACATACGATGACGCCCAAGACTGCGTCGCAGATTTGCTCAAATCCTCACAATATTTCATGGCAGTGAAATCTGTACAGCGCAAGAAAAGGAGGGTTGGGCAAGAATTGTCTTGTCCTGCTTCTAAAGAGAATGAGGAGGTGGAAGAAAGCTAGCTAACAGCCCAACAGTCAAGTTGGTGAAGAGTTCAAAAATTTTATCAGCTAAAATTATTTTCCAGTTCTTTAGCTTTAAAATGATACCAAGTTCACGAGAATACGTGCAGTATTTTTTATTTTATGAAGTTTTAAGTTAGGCATACTCATCAAAATATTTGGTTTCGTTTTCAAAACTAAATGTAAACAATGCGGTTTTTGGAGACGTAGAGATTAAAAATTCGTATTTTATATAAAAATTAAATTGTAATTATTTTTTTCTCATTTGGCAACGGTGTTAAACTGTAACTGTATATTTTCACCTTTCAACTGTATATTTTCACCTTTCAACTGTATATTTTCAATTTCGGATTTTATTCATCCTTTTCCAAATCAAGGAGTAAACGTCCGAGAAAAAGAAAAATTGATATTCCTCATCAAAGCTCATCTAAGAGGAAAAAAATCTGAGCAGGTTCCCGAGGTTTCCTCAGTACCATCTTCAGCGTCCAAGATGAAGCTTGACAAATGTGTTGCACAAGTGAAGGATAACGACACTGAGGGCGAGTGTATTTTCATTCACTTGCATTGCTTGAATAGTTTACTCTTCTGAAACGACCTGAGTGCTCTAATAATTCTCTCACTGTGCAAAACAAACCCTTCTAAAAAAATGGGATGTTGCGTGGAACTTTTGCTTTCTTGTTTTGAATGCAATTATGTGAGCGACCCATATTTTAGCTAAAAAAACAGGGTCAGTTCCACGAAATAAACAGACGTCTTGTTTATGCTATGAAGCAGTTGGGTGCGGCCATGAAGAGGCAACCCATTTTATGACTTTTATGAATATGCCTCCGCCTCCAAACAAGGCGGCATACAACAGACATTCAAAGCAGTTGCTTAAAGTTGTCGAGCCACTTGCTAAAGAAACTATGAAGGTAGCAGCTCATCGTCTTCGCCTTAAAAATGACAGCCAAGAATGTGGAGTGTCGGTGGATGGGTCATGGCAGAGGCGAGGCTATTCATCTATGAATGGAGTAGTTTCTGCGTTCTCTATCGACACCGGTGAAGTTTTAGATGTGGAGGTATTGGCTAAGGACTGTCATGGATGTCGCAAGTGGCAGTTAAAAGACAAGAGTTCGGCTGAATATCAGTCATGGAATGCAGAGCATATATGCTCCATCAATTATGAAGGATCCTCTTCCAATATGGAACCTGTCGGAGCTGTGAGGATTTTCTCTCGTTCTATGCGTGATAGAAATCTGCAGTATTTGGAATTTTACGGGGATGGAGACTCCAAAAGTTATGCTGCTGTGTGCGACAACGAACCCTATGAGGGTAAAGTTATCCAAAAGCGGGAATGCGTTGGGCATTATCAGAAACGATTGGCCGCCTTGCGAAAATTAAAGAAAGAAGTGAGAGGTCTCGGAGGGAAAGGGAAACTCACCAATGCCATGATTAACAAAATGCAGAACTACTTCGGGATGGCTCTTCGAAACAACACCGCCTCTGAGGACCAAATGTCGAAAGCCATATGGAGCACTTTCTTCCACCTGAGTGCTAAAGATGCTCACCCTCTTCACACAAACTGCCCCAAAGGAAGGGAGAGTTGGTGCTCCTACCAGCGTGCTTCAGCTCGTGGTCAGCTCTCTTCTTATAAGCATAAAGGAGGTTTGCCGCTGGATCTGTTGCCACTCATAAAGCCCATCTACACCCGACTTACTGATAAAAACATGCTTGAGAAGTGTCTGCATGGGATGACGCAGAACAACAGCTTAACTTATTAAGTTGTTAAATTATTAAAAGTTAGTTGAATATGTTTAGCGATTTTGTGGCTAAACGTTTTTTCTTTACCATAGATTGTTGATGACAACGATGAGAGAGGAAGACGATTTGGTAAATACTTTTATGATTACTTATTTGCTTGATTTTTCTTCTGTGATTTGGTTTTTTTTTGACATTGCTTTGTGTTTTTTAAAGGATTGAAGGCATGTCACAGAGATATCTTGAGCCCCCGGTAATGTTTAAATTTCTATTTCCTCCCGCACATTTACAGTTGTTTAATTTGTTTTCTGTTGTTAAATTATTATGAGTTAGTTGATTTTGTGGCTAAACGTTTTTTCTTTACCATAGATTGTTGATGACAACGATGATATGATGATGAGAGAGGAAGACGAATTGGTAAACATTCTTTTCTTGCATGTATATTTTGTTTTATTATCTTAACATGCATTTGTGTTTTTAATGAAAATTTATATTTACAGTCTCCGAATGAACCTGTTCAGGAGGTAGCTCGCCCTCCCCTCTATGAACAAATCGGCTCTGGATTCGAGGTGTATATTTTATTTGATAAGGGGGATTAGTTCTTTTTTTGGTATTGTTTACTTGGGTCGTTATTTTCTTTACATTGTACTAATTTATTGTAGTTTTATTTCAGAATCGTGCTGGTGCCTCCAATGCGTTGGCTGAAGAAGATGAAGATGAGCAAAATAATGAGGATGATGGAAGAAAGATTTTGATAACCCCATTTCCAGCATAATTATGCCCGTTGCTGCCATGACCGTTGACACAGTGCTTGCCTCAATAACGAAGGTCCTTCATTCCAAGGATACTATCGTCCTGGATGAAGGCTTCACTGTGGACGGGTTAACCATTCGTCGGGATATTGGAAGAGGCAGAAAAGGGGTGATAAATGTTGCCGTGGACCGCCAAGGGGAAAAATTCAATCCTGAGTATACCCTTATGACGATGAGGGGATTTGTTGCGCCAAGGCAATCTTAACGGCCTTGGCACATCTTGATAACGACAAGACAACCATTAAAGCTGTTCAACGTGTAGAGACCGTCCTGCCCTGATGAACCGAGCCCGTGCCCTTCATGAAGAAGCCGGAGTTCCCCTGGGTCCCTGCACTTACACTGAAGTGGCCACATTCGAAGCCCACTGTAACGTGCAAATAGAGGTTTTCTCTGCAGAGAACTTAAACAAGGTACGTTAAAAAATTTTATAATAGAAAAAAGTGTGGATATTTGTTTACCGTGTGCTTCTAGAAAAAATTTTTTTATTTATTTTACAGGTTTCATACAAGGGGAAACTAGAAAGAGGCACATTAACCTCTGGTTAAAGGATGGCCATTACGATGTCATCAAGAACCTTAAAGGATTTTATGGATCAAAATTCTATTGCGAGGGGGTAGCAAAACACCATACACCCATAGGGATCGCCACCAGTGTACCAGTATCTGCCACATTTGTAAAAGAACGAGCTGTCCCGATGGAGAGACTCGACGCTGTACGCAATGCCATTGGGTAAGCAAATCTGAAGATTGCTTTGCAGCTCACAAGGCAATAACAGGGAAACAAAAATATTCTCTGTGCAATCTAGTAAGTATCTTTTTCTCTTTAAAAGTATTTTAAAATAAAATATCTTTTTTTAAACCCTTTATATACAGACCTACCAGTGCTGCGTATGCAGTAATGTCATAATTGGAGTGACTGCAAACCTGAGAACCACAGATGCTGGACAGTTAGATGCCCCTCCTGCGAGCAATTTGTTAAGGCGGAGGATCACCGGTGTTTCCTGAAGAGGGTTGAGTCAAAGAAGCCGAATGAAAAATTAATTTTCTTCGACTTTGAGACCGACCAATCTTCCGGGGAGCATCGCGTGAACTTTGCGGTTGCGCAATATATGCACGGAGATGAAGTGAAGGAGGAGGTTTTCAGTGGAACCACTGCCTGCAACGACTTCTGCTGCTGGTTGTTTTCGCCAAAACATAAAGGCTACACCGCTATAGCCCATAACATGCAGGGGTAAGTTTTATTTAAAAAAATTTGTTTTTTAAATGGTGTTAATTATGACAATTGTGTATTTATTTTTCTTTTATTTTTAGGTTTGATGATCAGTTTATAATGGAATGGCTCTTGGCCCAGGGATGTGCCCCAGACATTATCCCCAATGGATCAAAGTTAATGTCCATCAATCATAAAGGCTTAAATCTGAGAGTAATCGACTCCCTCAACTTTCTGCCCATGCCCCTTGCCAAACTCCCTGCATGTTTTGGATTGAGTGAGTTGAAGAAGGGGTACTTTCCCCATTTGTTCAACACTCCCGAAAATCAGAACTATGAAGGCCCTCTCCCTGAATCTCACTTCTACTCTCCCAACTCGATGTCTTCTTCTGCTCGCCAAGCCTTTTTGGCTTGGTACGAACAAAATAAAGACAAAGTGTTCAATTTCCAACAAGAAATGTTGGAGTATTGCAGGTAACCAAAACTTTAAATACATATTTTTAAAAAACATAAATGCTTGACACTTCTTTTTTAATTATTTTATGAAATGTTTTTTCTAGATCTGATGTGGATATTTTGAGGAGGTGTTTGTTTGGAGTTCCGTTCCCAATTTTTGGAAGTTGCCAAAGTTGACCCCTTCGTGTAAGTTATTTTGTTTTTTTCCTTTAGCGTTTTATTTTTCACTATTATTTGACAAAAACAATATTTAGTTTGATTTCTTTTTTTAGGTACGTAACCATAGCATCTGAGTGTATGGCTGTGTATCGCAGCCTTCACCTTCAGCCAAACACCATTGCCATGGTACAGCTCCCGTAAAAAAAACGTAACAGTGGGGTTTGCGGGCGAACCACTTGGGTTAGGAAGGCAAAAGAGGGGTCATTTTTCATTGTTTAGTTAGAGTATTCTTTAACCTAAAAAATTTTCGAGTCCTTAGGGGGTCGTCTTCATATTAAACGAAACACTAACTTTTTTTTTTCAATGGGGACCCCCAATTATTATGAGATTTTCTGAAAGGTCATCCCTCAAAACCCTTAAATACCCAGTTTCATCCAGATTGATTCACAATTTAAAATTTTTTGAAAAAATAAAAAAAAATTAAATTTTTAAAATCATGAAATATTTTTATGGAAATCGATTCAGGTAGTAATTTTATGAAGAAAGCCAAAATTTCAATCGATTTCACCGAATAGTTTTTGATAAAAACGAACTTTAATCTTAAGGGGCCGTATACCGTTGCCGAATGCATACCGCGAATGTTCTTTCTCGTTCGTTTTTATCAAAAACTATTCAGTGAAATCGATTGAAATTTTGGCTTTCTTCATAAAATTACTACCTGAATCGATTTCCATAAAAATATTTCATGATTTTAAAAATTTAACTTTTTTTTATTTTTTCAAAAATTTTTTAATTGTGAATCAATCTGGATGAAACTGGGTATTTAAGGGTTTTGAGGGATGACCTTTCAGAAAATCTCATAATAATTGGGGGTCCCCATTGAAAAAAAAAGTTAGTGTTTCGTTTAATATGAAGATGACCCCCTAAGGACTCGAAAATTTTTCAGGTTAAAGAATACTCTAAACAATGAAAAATGACCTCTTTTGCCTTCCTAACCCAAGTGGTTCGCCCGCAAACCCCACTGTAACGTTTTTTTTTTACGGGAGCTGTACCATCCCACGGCTATGTGAACAAATGTGGTTACAGTGTGGACTGCATCCGGTGGCTGCTCTGATGCACAAAGAGGGGATAATAATTCAGCACGCCAGGAGTCAACAGGGGGAAAAGAAAATTGGCGGCCTTTCAGTGGATGGCTTTTGTGAAGCAACGAAAACTATATACCAGTACCATGTAAGTTTTATTTTCCGTACCCTCTGTAATGAAAGTATATCTGCCCCTTAGAATCTATTAGTTACTTGAGCACTTTTGTTTTATATTTTTACAGGGTTGTTTCTGGCATGGTTGTGGGAAATGTTTTGCGCCAGATGTTAAGCATCCACTTCCACTGAAAGGAATGACGATGGGTGCTGTAAGGGAAAAAACCCACGAGGTGACCACCCGATTGGGATCTCAAGGCTTTAAGATTGTGGAGATATGGGAACACGAGTTCATTAAAATGAAGCATGAAAATGAAGATTTGCAGGCCTTCTTGAAGGATAAATCCTTCAATCCTTCACATTTGTAGATCGCCTGAATGTAGATTTTACATCTCTCTATCCTTGGGTAAGTATAACTTTTTTGTATTATATTAATGCGTAATTTTTTTAAAATTTTTGTTACATATTGTTTATTATTTTTTTAGGTCAACTAATACTGTAAATACCCCGTGGGGCACCCGGAGATCATCACCGAGGGGTTTGGTGATGCTGAAAACTATTTTGGCATCATTAAATGCACAGTTGTGCCTCCTCGGGGGCTGTATCTTCCGGTGTTGCCATACAGGGCCAATGGAAAACTCATGTTCCCCTTGTGCAGAACCTGCGTGGAGGCCCTGCAGAAGGACACATGCACACATACTACTGAGGAGAGGGCCCTTACTGGTACTTGGGTGACCGAAGAGGTAAAACTGGCCGTTAAGAAAGGGTACAAGATTGAAGTTGTAAGTGTATTTTCTTAAACAATGGTTTTGTATTGACTTTTTTTAATATTATAAATATTTATATACTCTTTTCTATTTTTCAGATACACGAGATGTACCATTTTCCCAAAACCTCGGACTCCCTGTTCCGGTCCTACATTGATCTCTTCCTAAAGATCAAGCAAGAGAGTAGTGGCTGGCCAGCGGAGTGCAAAACCGAGGAGGAAAAAGCAGAGTACATTCCCCAATATAAGGAGAAGGAGGGGGTAACCCTGGACCCCTCCAAAATTGCCAAAAACCCCGGGCGTAGACAGGTGGCTAAGTTAGCCTTAAACAGTTTTTGGGGCCGGTAAGTTTTTTTCTTCTTTTTCCCCCTATGCATTTAAAAAATAAATACAATATTTATAATTATTTTTCTTTTTAGATGGGGAATGAACACAAACAGACCCCATATTAAATATGTCACAACTGTGCAGGACTTCAACAAATATTTAGTTGACTCCACGAAGGACGTAAGTATTTTTCTTATCAATTTACTTTTGAAAACTGCATATTTTAATAAAATATTAATATTTTTTTTTCAGGTAACGAATGCTTACTTTGCCAGTGAGGCAGTGGCGTGTCTGCACTGGAAGGCATGCCAAAACTTCGTGAAGCAGGATACTACAACCAATATCTTTCTTGCCACGTTTACCACAGCATGGGCCCGCCTCAAGCTTTATTCAGAAATGGATAAGCTTGGGGAGGCCGTGCCGTACCACGACACGGACTCCATCGTGTATTCCACCGATGGGGCCAATGATCCACCTCTCGGTAACTTTCTGGGGGAGTTAACTGATGAGCTGGACGGTGAAACCATTACCCAGTTCGTGTCTGGTAAGTACATTTACTTATTTTTAATTTTCATTTTTTTAAAAATATTATCAAATCTGTTTTTTTTTTCAGGTGGCCCCAAGAACTACGCTTACTTGACCGATAAAGGGAAAACCTGCTGCAAGGTGAAAGGGATCACCCTCAACTTAAGGAACTCCGAGAAAATTAATTTCCATAGCCTTAAGGCTATGGAAAGCTATGGTTAGAAACATGGACCATGGGCCAATCCATGTGCACAACCCGGCCAAGATCACCCGAGACGCCAAGCGCCGAAGGGTCATCAACAAGCCGGAGACAAAGATATACCAGCTGGTATACGACAAACACGACATACAGGAGGATCTGACGACCCTGCCCTATGGGTATTGAGGTGATGTAGAAACGGACAAAATAGTGCCTGACTGTTTGACTACCATAATCTTGTGGTAAGATTGACAGTTGGGGAATCCCCCACCGTTGTAAAATAAGGGGGATAACGCGCTGAGAGCTATACTCCAATCCAGAGTAGCGTGGAAACTAGCTCATTTTCTTATGTTAAATTCATTTTATGTTAAATTCATTCTATTGCATGTTAAATTTATAAATAAGACATAAAACAGATATAATTAAACAAAAATCTTAATTATTTTCTGAAAAAAGTTACAAATTTAACCAATTTATTGATTTCTTTCCAACAATTCTTTTTGGTTTAGCATACATGGTTTTCACAGATTCTTGTTTCTTTTCTCTTTTAGGATAAATTTTCATATTTTTTAAGTAAGTGTTTTTCACAAACTCTTCAGGAAAATTATTTTCCTTTAATACCCCTTGAAACTTTTCAAACCCTTTCGGTCTTCTTTTCTTATTCCTCAATAGAAAATTAATCAATTTTGTGATATTGGAACCAGGAACTACTTGATTATCAATAAAAACTTCTTGCTTTTCATTCCAGGTGATACCATTTTGTTGAAGAAATGATGTAATATTCTTTGCTATCGTTTTATATTTCACAGGCACAGTATCCGGAATCTTGGATTCCGGCTTTTCATCTTCTTCTTACGGTTCCAGGTCCGGCTTTTCCAGATCAATCTTAGGCTCAGGCTTGGCAGCATTCACGTGTGGAAAGGTAACATATTTTTGTAAAACTTTGGTATAAAGTTTTACTTTTTCATCATCACTCACTTTCTTCTTTAAAATATTTTTGTATCGAGTTCCGTTATGTGATCATCCTCAAACTCATGCATGCGGTCTAATGGGACCAATGCGTACTTTTTGCTATGCTCCATGGATGAGATTAGATAAAAAAGTCAGGGCAGTTGGAATAAGAAAAGATAAAAATCGGTCTCCTTTTTGAACTAATAGCCGCCTTTTTGTGTACAAAGGAATTTTTTAGGTGACTAATGCCGTTATCATGAAGGAAAGATCGCGGAAGAAGAACAAAATGCCGAGCAGATAACTCTTCGTGCTTGAGTTGACCCCGAACGCCTGCCGGTCCGTGTCCAGCATACTTAGCAACTGCATTGCATGTCGTGGGGGTACTGTTTCTGTGGATTATCCAGCAGGTAACGGCTGGACTGAGGGCTACCGACCTGGTTCGCTTGTTCATACTCGTGGACGGGTTCGATAACCCCGTTTCCACCATACTTATGCCCGTTGCTGCCATAATCGTTGAAACAGTGCTTGCCTCAATAACGTCCGTAATTTCCGTTGAAAGTATCGGGTAAGATTCAGTACCACCGCTGGTTAGAGTGATCTGTGAAAATGCTGCCGTGATAGAAGGTCATACGTCCCTAACAAAATAAACCGCCCAATAGGGTATGTCCTTTTCAGTTTTCTGCAGGGGCGACTGGAGAGACTGGCTTAAATATATCTATTTAATATCCTTGCAATAAATATGGGCTAGCTATGTACTTTTATAAATTGGGTCGATCAGATTCGAAAGACGGAGAGGCTGAGACAAAAAGGAGATATCAAGGAGAAGTAAGCGGTGAAACACCCTTTGGGGTCATTCTTGAACAAGATCCAACAAGAGTGATTATCTTAAAGCTGAACTGATTTCTATGTGAATTGACGATGAAGGTCGTTTTACCATACATAAGATAAGATTTTATACATAAGATGGTGTGATCTTAAAGCAGCGCAATGCATAAAGTATTTATTGCTTATTAGACACTTAGATTGTCTTGAGTCCTTTAAAATAAAATTGTTTCTCTTTATGATCTCGTCCCATACAGTAGATCCATAAGAATCCTAATCAAGCTATATTCTTACTATCAACGATAGTAATACAAAATAATTTTTCTTACACAGTTCGTAACAACAATCACCACTTATTTCAAAACATTATAATAATTTTTTTTGAATGCTTAAATATATCTAACTTAAAACCCTAGCAATAAATATGGCCCTGCCCCCATCGGGGAATATGCTAAGAGCTTGTATGGCTTTGAAGCGCACAGGCTGGTGCACAAGAGGGGACATATCATTCACCCCTACATGAAGTTTCAGGCGGCTGAAATGGTAAAGATGGCCATTGAAGCATTTAAGACCCAATAGGAGCCCCACCTGCACGTGGCATTGGTTTCGGACATGCTGGAAGCCATTTACAACATCGAAAGCAGCGTTCGGGCGTTTCCCCTGAGGACCACCACCATCGTAGACACCGTCGGGGAGGTGCGATTGACCGACCTTCTGCACCGACAGGTCATCTCCTCCATGCTTCACAGGTTCGGTGACCCCAGAATATGCGACCTCCAGAGGGATGGGGTCAAAGTGAAGAGCGTGCAAGCCCTATTCTCATGCATCGTCGAGTATGGAGGAATCTTCAACGGCTCTTAATCCAAACGTGCCATCAGCATCGAAAAAATCGTTTTGGGTGGGTGAATCTTCTATGGATTTTAGATCAAACGTGTGGTGTTGAACCCACAACTAATTCGAAGCGCCCAAGTAGCACGCTTCCGGTGGCATCAGCCGGCGAGCGCAACGGAGGGAATTTCCCCGTTTGGTTTGACACACACTCGATTCGGAACGCGAAGGAGGAGGACGTCGTTGGTCGGCGTCTAAGTAACATTTTTTTGCATCTCTGCTCATCCCCTCCTCCTCCATGGATCCCCTGTTAGTTTTTGGGTAATTATACTCTGCAGGAACCCAACCTGCTATGGGTATGCATATTTTCGATTTTTGATTCTTTTATTTACCTTTCTTGTGGGACCTGTTCTGGGAGCCACTCCGGTCACCTATTTTGTTAACCTTGATGTGAATAAAATAATTGTCTGTCACTCAATGGCGTAATCCCTTTTAAAACACAACGCAATGTCTGACGTCTGTTGGTTTTAGTCCAAATCTTACTAAATTTATACACCAACATGACATTTTGGTACCGCGACCTCGGTTCGGATCTCGTGAACACGCCATTGTGTCTAGGTAACCCTGAGGAATCCATATCAGGTCCCCATTGCTGAATACATGTTTTCATTTCCACTTTCTCTCAGTATTTAGTGTGTATCTTGTGCTTAAAAGTATATAACACTCTTGACACTTAAAACCACATGTGCACAGGCACAACTTCAAATGCCTTTGCACATGTTGTTAACACTCATAACCACACAATTATTTTTTGTAAATGTGCTTGTGATGCCGGGATTTTAATTTTTAACTTACTTGAATGATTTGACTTGCAGGAAAAAAAAAAACATTTTTTTTTGCAAGTTGAGTATCCACATTTTATTGTGATGATCCCCGATTCACAAATACATATTTAAATACAACACAGACAAGACGTGACACAACACTAACAAGAAGTGCCACACTACACCAAAGTGCATATATTGAGTAGGGAAACATGCCTCCTAAACGACGTACCAGATCCAATAGTGTTGTGCATAGTTCCCGGCAAAGGTCTCCTTCTGCACAACCACAATCCAATACCTCTCAAATGGAGCCCACTTTCCCGTCTGTTGTGCACCCTGTAGTCAACACTCCTTTGAACATCGAGCTTATCCCATCATACGCGGGTGAGCCTACTTCATGCGAGTTCTTCTTCGACCATCTGGGGAGCTTCGCCCAGATGTATGGATGGAACTTGGTCATAATCAAGGGCATCCTCAGCGTAAAGCTTCAAGGTCCAGCGTTGCAGTTCTTCATCGAGTCTCCTGCTGTGAAGAAGGCAACTGACCTCGTGTCTATCAAAAAGATCTTTGTTGACTTCTTCACTGCCCAGGAAGAAACGGAGCACCAACAGCAGTCATTCCTAAACATGAAGATGTGGCCTCACGAGCAAGTCAAAAACTTCGCTCACAGACTACAGTATGCCGCCACAGCCTTCGACTCGGATGAAGATGTTTCAGCAGCTGCATCGCTACGGGACCAAATCATGATGTCAAAATTCATTAATGGCCTGAGCGACTCTATCAGCTCCCACGTTCTTGCTGCCAAACCAAAGAACTTTGCCGAGGCGGTTCAAGTAGCTCATATCAAGCAGACAAGTCTCACCAGAAATATGCCCCACAATCAAGTAAACCAGGCACTACTTGCCCCCATCCCTGAGGCAACGGTTCCAAGAAACCAGAACACCAAGACCTGTGTGTTCTGTGGAGCGCCTGGACATATCATGATTGAATGCAGAAAATTCCAAAGATCAAGGAACCCGATGCCATCCTTCCAACATCCAGGAACCTTCCGCCATCCTGACAGTTCTGGAGGTAGGAGACGGCCGTACCCACAGCAGCCAAGGAATCATTATCCACAGCAGTCGAGAAACCAACATCGACGGAGAGACGGCAGACCACCCCCACAGCACCACCAGAGCCTGGGACAACCTCAGATGCAAGTACAGCAGAACCCTCTCCCTCAAGAGCCCCACAATTTAAACTAAACGCAGATAACCATGGCGACTCCAATGGTCATCTGGTACCAATTCACTTGGAGTCTCACAAGTATACCTTTACCATGACCACCAACAACTCTACGCCCTTGATGCTGCTATTGCCTGTCACGATTGGAAACTCTACTTTTACATTCCTGATAGACTCTGGCTCATCCATTTCAATACTCCCAACCACATCATTCAACAAAATAAAGGACACAGTAAATTGTAAATATCTCTCAAGAAGTGTAAGAATAACCTCCGTTCAAGGACTCCCAGTACCTTTCAACCACTGTGTGGACATTCCTCTTGCCATAGCTTCCAACAAATTCCGGCAATGTTTTTTTGTGTCACCCCAAGTCCCCGAAACTAACTTTGATGGTCTCCTTGGATTAGACTTCCTAAGAAAGCACAGAGTATCGATAGACTTTTCTTCTAACAACTTCCAAATGGGTCAAAATACAATACCTCTAAGTTTTCCTGACGAACCAACTATATCTAAGAATAACAGAACCTGCAATGCCATAACAACTACAAAAACAGTAATCGATCCAACTGAAACAGCCTACATTAAAGTAGCCTTAACTGACTTTTCTGAAACTGAAGATAACTTTCTATTCATCCCGTCCAAGCAAGACTACCAATTTGAGATTCATCCTTCGGTACACTCTAATCCAAAAGCCTTTTTCATCATGGTGAGAAATATTTCCTCAGCACCAGTCACCATCAACAAGGGTAGCAGAATTGGTACCGTATACTTTGATATACAGATTGAAGAGAACACGCAGAATCACTCAGTGAGACACATCATTGCTCCTCCCCATGTACGTAAACAGAGGATAGAAGACTTAAAGGAAGTAGACTTTAACTTGGACCATGTTACAGATAAAGACAAGCAAGTAATCCTTAACACTCTCATGAAAAATGCTGAAGCTTTCTCAAAATCTCTTAACACCCTAGGACATTCTGATGTAATTCAACCAATACTTCGTACTACCCAAGTGGAGCCTATCTCATCAACTCCCTACCCTATTCCCCAGTCTCTCCAGGAGAATGCCAAACAGTACCTTGGAGAACTGGTGGATGCAGGTATTATAGAACCAAACCTGTCAGAATGGGCTAGCCCCATGATACTGGTGAAAAAGAAGGATCATTCTGCCTTGAACCCTTCCATCAGATTAGCTTTAGACCTGCGTCTAATTAACCGTATCATCATGGGTTGTTCATATCCTCTCCCAAAGATCAACGATATCACCAGAAGCTTAGCCGGCTTCTCCTTGTTCTCAGTATTTGACCTGAAAGCTGCGTATTGGCAAATGCACATCGACCCAGAATACAGACACCTGCTTTCCTTCACAACACCTTGGAGAACATACCAGTTCACTCGCCTGCCGTTTGGACTCAAGCATGCTGGATCCCTTTTCCAGAAATTGATGGATGATGTCTTGCGACCATTAGAACTCCACGGTGTAGCAGCATACCAGGACGATATCATCATAGGAGGACACAACATTGAAGATTTAAACATGAAGATGGACAAGGTTCTTCAAGCATTACAACAACATAATCTGACGTTGGATCCCAAGAAATGCAAAATTGCTGTCGACACCATCGAATATTTAGGATACAATATTTCATCTAAAGGACTCTCTCCTGGTGCTAACAATGTTCAGAAAATAACCTCATTCACCTCACCGAAAAACCAGAAACAACTTAAAAGGTTTTTAGGACTTTGTAACTTCTATAGAAACTTAATTCCTAACTACTCCTCAGAAATATACCACCTCAACAAACTAGCCAATGCAAAACAATATAAATGGGAACCAATCCACCAAGAAAAATTCAATAATCTTCAAAAGATCTTCTTTGAATCACCCTTCATTATTCAACCTGATGGCAATGAGCAGTTCTGCATCAACACTGATGCATCTGGAATAGCAATTTCTGGTGCACTGATGCAGAAGCATGAAGGAGAGTTAAGACCTGTTTCCTACTTTTCTAGACTTCTATCTGACTCCGAAAAGAAATACCCTTCAGGAAAACAAGAACTTTTAGCCATATACTCAAGCGTCACCTACTTCAAGGAGTTTCTATACGGTCGAAAGTTTATTATTCTTTCGGATTACAAAAACTTCATGTTTTACACCAAATTACAGTCCCCAGCTAATGTCATCTCACGCTGGTTGCTTGAACTTAGTGAATACGATTTCACATTCCATCATATTAAAGGCGAAGAAAATCATCTAGCTGACTGCCTCTCTCGTGAAGAGCTGAATCAACCACCACCTGAATTTAATACCATCTTGCCTTGCAATGCAACATCAGGATTACACCCAGATCCAGAGGTTTTGACAGCAGAGACAATACATCAACATCAACTGCAGGATCCTGTCATAATACAGATCAAGAACAATCTCCAGTTGAGCAACCATAAAGATAAACTAAGTTTTTACATAGACCCTACAAATAATCTTCTCATGCACATCTCTACCTCAACTAAAAACAAGGAAAAGGACATAGTTAAAACCATTGTAATTCCTCACGCCCTAAAGAAAGATGCCCTCTTAAATTGTCATTTTACTCACTTTGGAGCAGATAAAACCTACAAGTTTCTGAAAGAAAGATTCTTCTGGTATGGGATGTATCAAGACACAGTGAACTTTGTTGGGTCCTGTGATGAATGCTGCAAGTTCAAAAGAAAATATTCCAAGTCTCCACCATTTGGAAAAACTCCATTACCGAATCGCCCTGGAGAAATGATAAGCATGGATATTGTCGGACCAATAAATAAAAAGAATTATGTCCTGACGATCATTGACCACTACTCCAAGCACCTTGAGTTGTATCCCATCACCTCTATCCACGCCAACACCATCAGCGATTGTCTTGTGAAGTACATCACCACCCATGGACGACCAGCAATGGTATATTCGGATCAAGGCACACAATTCACTGCAGATGTCTTTGAGAGACTCCACCGAATGCTTGGAATCCAGTTGCGCCACGCAACTACCTATAATCCCAAAGCTAATGGGGTATCGGAAAGAGTAAACACCCAGTTAAAATCAACCATCCTGAGCCTGGAAAATTCCAAATTCTCTTTCAACACTGCTGTTCATCTACATCAGCACTTCTACAATAACTCAATACACGCAACTCATCGGTTCTCTCCAAACTTAGTCCACTTTGGACGAGAACACAGCCTAATATTCGACACATTTGACAAAGATGTTGAACTTCCCATTTTGACAACTCAAGGATTCGTATCCAGAATCCTCCATGATATTCGTGGCATTTATGAAGACACATTCCAAAACCTTCAGGAACACCAGTTAACCCAGACGGAGAATAAGGCACAGAATTCATCTCAAAGAACTTTGAGGACTGGAGACATTGTGTATGTCGACTCAAAGTCTACATTCCACTCTAAATTTACTGGGCCTTTTCAGATCGTTCAGAAGCTGAACCCCACTACGTGTGTTATCCAAGAACTGAACAATCCGGAAGCACCCACCACTAAGATAAATGTGCATAGACTCAAGTGGGCTCCGCGAAGATTTGACTATCTGAAAATGGACGCTCAAAACTTTAATGACTCACCCACTCCTACTGGTTCCACCTATAATTTAAGAAGGCGTAGTTAGGCAATAAGTAATTTATTACATCTCAAACTTAAATGACCTAAGATATAGATAGTAATTTTTCCTAGCTTGTAAGACTACCTTCCTCTCTCTGTCTCTTGGTTCCTATCTTTTGGACTTGTTATTATTTTTTACTTTACGTGGGATCCGTGGAGGAGCAGTCGGTGAGTAGTTTTGTTTTATCAATTTTTTTTTTGTTTGGTTTCTAAATTTAAACATGAAATGCTAGTAATATTTGGCATCAAAATTCAAAGGAAAAATTATTTCCTTTACATTTCCTTTTTTTTTCTTGTAATTTTTTTTTCCCTGGTGGACTGATCACCCACTCAGGTAGAGGGTATTAAGTGTGCTTGTTTTATTTGTAATTTGTGTAATGTGTTTATTGTTTTTTAACTGGTACCTGACAACTCCTGTGATAATCTTTTTTCTCCAACCAATACTTGGTTTAAATACGTAACTATGTTGGTAACTACAGGCTCGGTTTTACGCTTGGTGAATTTCGGGTAAGGACCGGCCACCCTGATTCGGGATTTGCCTGGTGTGAACCAACTGCCATACTTAATTTTTTTCCTAGTGTGAACCAACTGCCATACTTAATTTTTTTTCCTAGTGTGAACAAACTGCCATACTTAATTTTTCCTAGTGTGAACCTACTGCTGTACTTAATTTACTTAACGTACATGTCTATTCCTAATGGTAAATGCAATGTTTTGTCATGTTTTGTTTTTTTTCTTTTGCAGGTTGTCTTGTTTATCTGTATGAATTGGGTGATTGGAGTGGCTACCTATAAAAATAAAAAAATGGAGGAAGGGGAGATTGTGGTGTTGAACCCACAACTAATTCGAAGCGCCCAAGTAGCACGCTTCCGGTGGCATCAGCCGGCGAGCGCAACGGAGGGAATTTCCCCGTTTGGTTTGACACACACTCAATTCGGAACGCGAAGGAGGAGGACGTCGTTGGTCGGCGTCTAAGTAACATTTTTTTGCATCTCTGCTCATCCCCTCCTCCTCCTCCATGGATCCCCTGTTAGTTTTTGGGTAATTATACTCTGCAGGAACCCAACCTGCTATGGGTATGCATATTTTCGATTTTTGATTCTTTTATTTACCTTTCTTTTGGGACCTGTTCTGGGAGCCACTCCGGTCACCTATTTTGTTAACCTTGATGTGAATAAAATAATTGTCTGTCACTCAATGGCGTAATCCCTTTTAAAACACAACGCAATGTCTGACGTCTGTTGGTTTTAGTCCAAATCTTACTAAATTTATACACCAACATGACAAAACGTTGCATCAATATCACAAGCGTCGTCTTTGACGGGTGAGTCTGTCATTGCTTTTGATCCAAACGTGCTATCAATATCGAAAAAATCGTTTTGGATGGGTGAATCATCAATGGATTTTTTATTCAACGTGGCATCAACATCTCAAGCTTCAACATAAATGGGTGAATTTTCTATGGATTTTGATCTTAACGTTTCGTCCTCATATCAAGCATCGTCGTGCATGGGTAAATCTTCTTTTGGGTTTTGACCCAAACATTGCATCCACATCTCAAGCTTCATCATTGATAGGTGAATCTTCTATGGATTTTGGTCCAAACCTTCCATCAATTTCTCAAGCATCGTCGAGAAAGAGAAAGTATCCGATATCAACCCGAAAGCCTTCAAGTGATCATGATGATGATGCAGCAATCCGTATTGGCAGGGAATTCGCCTTGCGTGGTGATCCCCTTTTAAAAGGAATCGAAGACTTTTGCGATAACGTTAACATGCTTACTGCATCTGAGTGCCCAGATACCTTGACGGAAAAACCCGCTACCAGTCCATCAGCGTCACCAAAGGTCAAGGTGAAAGTCAAAGCCACGAAGACAGCTCAGAAGCTCCCGAAGCGCATATCAAATATTCAATTTGTTAAAACAACAGCTCTAAAAGGAAGATGAAAGGCTTGAAATGCAAGCACAGGTTTCACGACGGATGCATCAAGCAGTGACTAGAGGTTTTTACTCGAAAAATTATCAAATTTCGTTTGAACCATAATTTTTATTAACAAATTAGAAAAGGGTTTTTAAACATTAGTCACCACTTTATTTTTAAAACAAATAAATATAGGTCGAAAATGTTTTTTAAATTGTGGCGTTTCCTGCTTGGCATGACCTCTGGACCGATAAGTCCTGAGGATGAAGATATGTTAGCAATGAGCATTATTTTATTAGTAAGAGTAGAGAACAACGCTGTCGGTTTTTGATTACTTCAAGGAATTCTTCTTTGTATGAGGAAAAGCAGCAGCCCAGCTATTTTCCAGGAATCCGGAAGTATTTGATCCATGAATCTGAATCTATAGCGAATCCTCGAGTACCTGATGCTGTTGAGGATTCTCGAGTACCTTAACGCCTTAACCAATTGCGAATCCTCAAGTTCATGAATCTGAATCTATTGCGAATCCTCGAGTGCCAGAAGCTGTTGAGGATTCTCGAGTACCTTAACCAATTGCGAGTCCTCAAGTTCATGAATCTGAATCTATTGCGAATCCTCGAGTACCTGATGCTGTTGAGGATTCTCGAGTGTCTGAACGTATTGTGAATACTCAGTGCATGAATATGAACCATAGATGCAACGGAGAAGAATGGGATAGTTACCGAAAGCTCTTCGCCCATTTGGGCCGGCTAACGCTTCTCAATGCTTTTGAAGAGATTGGATTCGGAAGTGATCAAGGAGGTAAACCAGGAGATGGATCCGAAGGTGATCAAGGAGGTAAACCAAGAGATGGATCCGAAGGCTATCCAGGAGGTAAACCAGAATACAACCAAGAACGTCAACCGCAATGGAGAAATCTCGGTGATCCCTGCCCTCTATTACTACACTCTAGAAAGCATAGGTATGTTTGTTTTAAGCACACGTATGGGATGCTTCGACCAGGACCGTACAGCTGACGTCAAAAGGTTCATTGAAGCGATGCATCGATCATTATGCGATACATCGAATGAAGAACAAGCCGTACATACTGGCCCGAAAGGTGCGCAAGACTCTTGAAGTCTGTCAAGACTATATAGCCAATTTCGTTCTTAAACATATGAACTATATACATGGACTAATAGCACGAGAAAACGAAAAGAACACTGATCCATATGACGAAACAGGAAAAAGTGACGACTTGATCATCGATGAAGACGAATCCAATTATGACAAACTTTCACAGCCCTTACTTTATAAAAAGGAAAGAAGAAATGACCAGATGCATGCTACTTCCGATGGCAGTGGATTTCTTCCAAGGTGGAATGCATTCAACTGCACATTCCTTGGCATTTGCGTTGTACCATCTTTCACGAATCCAGACAAGCAAGAAATTTTTAGAGAAGAACTCAAGAACTAATAAAAGTTTTACCAAACAAGACCAACAGCATTGCTGAGTCTATCGAAATCGAAATATTCGGGACTAATCATGATAGAATCATTTAGGCTAAATCCTCCTACAATCGGAATGGGAAGAATTCTCAGCAAGGATTTAGTTCTAAGTGGATACCATGTGCCAGAAGGAAAAAAGTTATTCTTCATCATGAAATAGCTTCGAAGCAAGAAAATAACTTTCCAGAGCCATTGCGATTTCTTCCTGGAAGAAAAATGTCTTCGCTTGCTTCTAACCATTCATAGAAATCAGCAAAAAATGAGCATGAGATATTGCACGATTTAAACTACGTATGGCATTGGCGAAGATCTTCTGACACTTTGAAGTTTCTTACCATCACAAGGAAGTAGGAGTGGTAAACTACTTGGGCAACGAATCTGATCAACCTATCAATCTGAGACTCAAAGAAACTCCTGACAATGTGCCAAGGCAGGATGGTACGATTGAAGGAAACAAATCTCTAAACTATGATGAAATGTGAAGCTCAAAGAGTTCTATGTTTTTACTAATCTGTCGCGGTTTTAAATATTATGGTTATAGCAATGCTGGGGACTACGATTGTGCTACAGAGCAGATAAGTATCTTGGAAAATAATGTCTAGCAGTGGTATTACTGCATCTGTTATAAGAAGTTGCAGAAGTTATAAAGAAGGTTCACTTGGATCAGCTGAAGAAGTTAAAATTGACTAACTGGAGCCATCCGATGGAGAAGGTTCACCTGAAGCTGCTGAAGAAGTTAAAAATGACCAACTGAAGCCATCCGATGGAGAAGGTTCACCTGAATCTGCTGAAGAAGTTAAAATTGACCAACTGGAGCCATCCGATAGAGAAGTTTCTGTTTTACTTTATATATATTAGAGTGTGCCATCCTTTTCACTTCACAGCATACAAAAGTTTTTGGTCTTGTCTTATTGACAACAAAGGATATTTCTATTCATTAATGTTGATAGCGGGATTTTTACACGAGTTTCTGTTTTACTTGGTAGATATTAGAGTGTGCAATCCTTTTCATTTCACAGCATACAAATTTTTTGTGGCCGTTTTCAAAAGAGTATTTGAAGATTCTTTTGAGGTACATGGCGGATTCAAGGGACTGGAAAAGTGCATGAAAGGAATTGAAAATAAAATATATTCTTGTGTAGAAAATCTTATCTTTGATCACTTGAATCATAATCCTCTTCGTGAAAAACAATAAAGCTGATTGAAAACTGCATCGATTTCTCCGATAAAAGCTTTCAACTGAATGACTACGAACCTTCCCTGACAAGAGACGCAGTTGATGACATCAAAAATATAGTAAAACCTTCCTTCCTTTAGCTTTATGAAGCTAGATAATTTAGTTCTAGAGAAGAAGCTAATGCCAGAGCTGATTTCATGGCAAGATCTAGGACGATGGAAGACGGATTCAACTACGCTACAAAGATTCGCCTTATGATGAAGACGATCTACCACCTAGTCGTCATTCTCATTCAAGGGATGCCTTGCCACGTAATGAAGTTAGACGATTTAGTTCGAGAGAAGAAGCTAATGCCAGAGCTGATTCCATGGCAGCATCAAGGTATATCTACTTTAGAAACCGAGTTCAAAAGAGAGAGACGTCCAGCTGTATTGAGAAACACTTGAATGTCCAGTGAATGAACAGTCCAGTGACTGGTCTTTAGTGAAAAAGAGATCTGAAGACCTACTGAGGAATTTTATGAGAACAAGTGAGATCCTATTGAAACGATTGATGAATAAACTTTATCTTTTTTACTAATGCATGCGAACTCTTACTGGGATCAACTTTGCTCATACAATCTACTAGTGCAAGTGTTTCCGAACTGCGACTGGACGCTTTAGGTTTAGAAGAACAAAACTCACAAAAAAGCTTGTGGATATTACACCACAGAAAGATACTAGTGGACCTATGGAGAAGGAGAAGTAGCTTCTTTTTCACACGCAATCTACTTCTATTTTCAGTTATTGTTTCATCGTGGTCTAGTGCATCTAGATCAGCACCAAAGAAATAATCAACTTTGCTCATACAATCTACTAGTGAAAGTGTTTCCGAACTGCCACAGACGCTTTAGAAGAACAAAAACCCACAAAAGAGACTGTTTATGTTATACCACAGAAAGATACTAGTGGACCTATGGAGAAGGAGAAGTAGCTTTTTTTTCACACGCAATCTACTTCTATTTTCGGTTATTGTTTTATCGTGGTCTAGTGCATCTAGATCAGCACCACAGAAATAATCAACTTTGCTCATACAATCTACTAGTGAAAGTGTTTCCGAACAGCAAACGGACGCTTTAGAAGAACAAAACCCACAAAAGAGACTGTGGATGTTATACCACAGAAAGATACTAGTGGACCTATGGAGAAGGAGAAGTAGCTTTTTTTTCACACGCAATCTACTTCTATTTTCGGTTATTGTTTTATCGTGGTCTAGTGCATCTAGATCAGCACCACAGAAATAATCAACTTTGCTCATACAATCTACTAGTGAAAGTGTTTCCGAACAGCAAACGGACGCTTTAGAAGAACAAAACCCACAAAAGAGCCTGTGGATGTTATACCACAGAAAGATACTAGTGGACCTATGGAGAAGGAGAAGTAGCTTTTTTTTCACACGCAATCTACTTCTATTTTCGGTTATTGTTTTATCGTGGTCTAGTGCATCTAGATCAGCACCACAGAAATAATCAACTTTTCTCATACAATCTACTAGTGAAAGTGTTTCCGAACAGCAAACGGACGCTTTAGAAGAACAAAACCCACAAAAGAGACTGTGGATGTTATACCACAGAAAGATACTAGTGGACCTATGGGGAAGGAGAAGTAGCTTTTTTTTTCACACGCAATCTACTTCTATTTTCGGTTATTGTTTTATCGTGGTCTAGTGCATCTAGATCAACACCACAGAAATAATCAACTTTGCTCATACAATCTACTAGTGAAAGTGTTTCCGAACAGCAAACGAACGCTTTAGAAGAACAAAACCCACAAAAGAGACTGTGGATGTTATACCACAGAAAGATACTAGTGGACCTATGGAGAAGGAGAAGTAGCTTTTTTTTTCACACGCAATCTACTTCTATTTTCGGTTATTGTTTTATCGCGGTCTAGTGCATCTAGATCAGCACCACAGAAATAATCAACTTTTCTCATACAATCTACTAGTGAAAGTGTTTCCGAACAGCAAACGGACGCTTTAGAAGAACAAAACCCACAAAAGAGACTGTGGATGTTATACCACAGAAAGATACTAGTGGACCTATGGAGAAGGAGCAGTAGCTTTTTTTTTCACACGCAATCTACTTCTATTTTCGGTTATTGTTTTATCGTGGTCTAGTGCATCTAGATCAGCACCACAGAAATAATCAACTTTGCTCATACAATCTACTAGTGAAAGTGTTTCCGAACAGCAAACGGACGCTTTAGAAGAACAAAACCCACAAAAGAGACTGGATGTTATACCACAGAAAGATACTAGTGGACCTATGGGGAAGGAGAAGTAGCTTTTTTTCGTACGCAATCTACCTACTTCTATGTTCGATTTGGTTGTTTTATCGTGGTCTATTTCATCTAGATCAGCGTCACAGAAATAATCAACTTTCCTCATACCATCTACTTTCTACTAGTGCAAGTGTATCACATGGCAATATCTGCTTTAGATGGTCAAATGGGTTATATCTGAGGCTGACTACCACATTGCTATGCCGCTGTTTCTTAAATATTATGTTTTTACAGCTTGAAAATGATATGTAAAATTATATGCAGTACAAATTGCAAGGCGTTCGAGCTCTTATTAAGAAATATGTGGTACCACATAACTTCTCCTGTCAGAAGCCAGACCTGGCACCTGCCCCTTCCACAGAGAGAGCGCTTAAGAGAAGGCGTAAAAACATAGTGAATGACTTGTTGAATGCTACACAGGCTTCAACGATAACATCTGCTTCAACACCTTCACCTGTAACGACATCTACACCTGCTTCAGCAACCATTCCTTCTTTTTCAGATCATGTTGTTGATATAGATTAAACATCTTTGCCTAGTTTAGAATTTAAGGTAGAAAAATCAGTGCAATTCGTTCCTAAATTCCGAAGTAAAGCAAATAATACTACAGTGACAGCAACACCACAAACACAAGATTCTGCATTCTCTCAACTGAAGCAGCCTATGGTAAACAAAGCAATCTCTCCAATGAAAAGTTGCGTCAGTTCTCTAGATGTTTCGATGGAGGAAGCAATGAATACGAGCCTGAAGAAGACTGCTCTTCTGATGATTGTGAAGCTGAATTAGGAATTCAGAAGGAGAAGCGAAAGATGCAAATGAGGGAATGCTTCCTTTACAGTATTGAAAGGGACCCAAAACTATTTTTGGGCTTGCCAAAAATGTGTTACTTTTAACAGATTTTTTGGGAAAAAAGGTTAATTGCACAGCAATGAATGTAATGATTACTACATTAAAAAAGATGAAAATGATCGGAACAATGCAATATCCCCCTAACGAAGGTTATGACTGCCCTTCGTTTCTTTGCTTTTGGTAACTAAACCAACAAATATGTATTGGGAACATAATAAAAATCAGCCAGCCGTCGGCTTGCACCATAATCAATCAAGTTGCTGAGGATATGTTCATTTATTTAAGATTTTATGTAATTCGTATCATTTATTAGGATAAGAATTAAGCTGTCTCGAGTGTTTTTGAATGTTTTGCTTAGTTTCTTTGCACAAGGTTTCAGAACTGATGTGTATTTAGTATGTGTTATATTCAAGCCATTGATTTTCGGAAACGCTACAGGTTTCCCAAGAGCACTGTTCCAGCTATTGTGGAAGAAATCGAAGTAGATATTCAGTCTAAAACTGATCGGAACAATGCAATATCCTCCCTAACGAAGGTTATGACTGCCCTTCATTTCTTTGCTTTTGGTAACCAACAAATATGTATTGGGGACATATCCGGTTTTTGAGCTAAAATCTGACACCTCAACTTTGGCAGATTAAGCCGCGAATCCCTGGATTATTTTCAATATACTCGCGAGTGTAAACAATAACGCAATTTTACTAAAAATTGGATTTGGGAGATACAACAGATATATTTGCATGGGAAGATATCGAATTATTGGGAAGAATCGAAAGAAGGCCTCGGCGCATATTTGACATTCGAAATAATGACAATGAGGACTTCGATGAAATTGATTTTTGGAAACGCAAAAGGTTTTCCAAGAGCACTGTTCTAGCTATTGTGGAAGAAATCGAAGCAGATCTTCAGTCTAAAACTGATCGAAACAATGCAATATCCCCCCTAACAAAGGTTATGACTGCCCTTCGTTTCTTTGCTTTTGGTAACCAACAAATATGTATTGGGGACACAATAAAAATCATACAGCCGTCGACTCGCACCATAATCAATCAAGTTGCTCGAGGATCTGTTCATTTAAGATGTTATGTAATTCGTATCATTTATTAAGAAAAGAATTAAGCTGCCTCGAGTATTTTTGAATGTTTTGCTTAGTTTCTTTGCACAAGGTTTCAGAACTGTTGTGTATTTAGTATGTGTTATATTCAAGGCATATGTACTAACATCCTCTAACTGTATATATTTAGGTATACTCATCTGTTGAGTATATAGTTTCCAAATTCCCATATGTACTGTCAGAGGAAGAAAAGAGAAAACTGGAACAAGAATGGAGTTCGTATCAATTTGATACCTTAAACGAAATTGAGGTTCAAGATCGCGCAGATGCTATATGGCATCAAATATCACTGTTATGTGATGCAAATGGAGCAAAAAAATATATGGGTCTCTCTAAATTAATTCTAGCGTTATTGCTTGTTCCACATAGCAATTCAACCTCAGAGAGAGTTTTTAGTTTGGTTCGCAAAAACCAAACTGATTTCCGTGCCACTCTGGGGAATGAAACACAACATCTCTGCTTGTGGAAAAACAAAAAAATTTCAATTCAAAAACCAAATGCTTTGAGGGCAAATTTTCCAAAGAGCTTCTTAAAGCTGCAAAAAAATCAACTTGGTCAAATATATGTTCAAGCAAAAAAATTAATTAGGTTTTTTGATATAAAAAGGATGTATCTATTTTTTATTAATTTTTTTATGTAACTTTGTGAAAATGTAGGTATATTACATTTAACAAAATGCAATATATTTGTGTAATAGTTTCAATACTGGTGATATTAATAGTAAAAAAAGCAGTGTTATTTTATTATGTAGCAGTAGTTATTTTAGTATGTTTTAATTGTCAAGTATTTTAAAATGGGATGGATATTTTTTATGCGGATAAAATAAATTAATGCTACTCATACTCAATAATTTTAAAAAATATTATTGAAGAAAATCTTGTACAAAAGATTATATGTGGATTTTTTTAATTAGTAATTAGCTTTAATAAGCATTTTAGGGGTATCAATTTGTTTAATAAGGGAAATATCCAAGATTTATGCAAGGATAATTGTTTTAAATTTGTGAGCTACTTCAATTATGCAAAGAATTAAAATGTTTTTCTTTTTAAATGATCATTCACAATGACATACATTATTACTGTTTACTCCAGATAATGCTTGGCTTTCCCACGCCGTCCCGGGGCCTGCTGGCCCCAGATAAATAAGAGTTCAATAAATTAAAATGTTTTTTTTTCAAAATTGTGATATTATTTTTGTAACACACACAAAAGAATCACCCAAATCGCAATCATAAATTTGAAATGCAGTTACATCCTGAGGACCGAGAGTCACTAGCAAAGGTTACTGATTACATCAGCTCTGGTTACCGAAAGCTGTTCTTGAAACTTGGCACCTCTGTACCTGAGATGTGAAGATGTTGTGATATGTAATCGAGAGAATGAATAAACCAAAGGAATAAACCTTGCGTATATATCACTGCTTGATAAGAACCATTTTCATGCAATTTTAACGTTTATGTAACAATTTTGTCCATTTAGCTTGAATATCGGGGTTACGACACTGCGTTTTGAATCTTGATTTAATTAAAGTTGGTTGCAAAACCAAAAGTAGGGTTTCTTTTGTAGTTTCGAAGCGTTTTGTGAAATTTTGGCCCTTCAGGGAATCTAGCATTTGTTAGACGAAAGGTTGGGTAAAGGAAATTGGGCGTCTGAAGTGATGGTTGATTAAGATGGCTCCAAGGTTGTTACGTTTAAAACTAAAAAATATTGCATTATTAGCAAGTTGCTTGCGTTACACGTGGACCAAAATAACCATTTTCATTTGTGGATTACCCAGAGTTTAAAAAGTTGGTGTCAAGGATAAGGCACATGTACAAACCACGTAATCCCCACTACATAGGTGGTACATTACTTGATAAAAACCTTCATTTTGTGATGAAATATTACGCAAAGCATTTAAAAGGACAGACTGTTTTTTCCAACCCTGGAAACGGAAGAAAATCAATATTTTGTAAGAGATGTAACATGTAAATAACCTTCAAGTAGTGAGAGTGCATCACCTAAAAATATGTAGAGAGGGATGGATCTTCAAATATGGGGGAGAGATTGCCCCCCAGAAGTTCTTCCACATCTTAAGGCGTATGTTAGTTATTTATGTATGTGATATGTATAGTTATGGTGTATGTGATGGGTCCAGTGAACATGTGGCGAGTGTACTCACCACTAAATTTACAAATTCTTATGTCTATTGCAAGACTGGTTCACGAAATGGATTCAGTAACAATGGAAGCTATGAACACAAATTACGACTATCTGAAGTGTTTACTGTTATAGAGCTGATATTTGGTTCCTTTGAAGAAATAGTATGCCAACCATTGCGTTAAGCATTTAAAACAGAGCCTTCCCTATTGAAGCATTGTCATGGTTAATTGTTAAAAGGTTCCAGGGTGCAAAAGCCATATTCAGCCATACTGCGCCATGAACAAAAAAAATCGGCAACTGTGTGGTAGTCATCCACATAGTTCGTAACTGCCTTTTATTCATCCACAGAAATAGAAAATTTAGGAGGGAAATTTAAATGGGGGGACTCATCAGTGGCAGCCCCAAAATTAAAATTTTGAAAAACATTGAGACCTAGGTGGTGTTTCGTCCTTGCCACATGGCAGTCGGCGAACAGCCGAAAGCCATGTAGCAACTGCCAGACACCTTAATTATAACATACATAGAAAGAATATCAAACATACCGAATTCGGTGTGCATTCAAATTTGGGATTTAGAGTACAAAACATTTCTTTTCATTTTAAATTTATTGTACAAGTTTCAAAAATGCGAATGTTTAGTTCTATGAACAATTAATTTGCTTTTATTGGGTACAAAATTGTACTGAAACTATTAATATTAGTTTAAATTAGCTTCAAAATTTCTTAAGAAACTGCTTTTTTAAAAGTAAAGTATTTTTTGCTTGGGTTATGTTTTAAAGGACAATGTTTTGACATTCAAGAACAAAAAATTTGTAAACTGAAGATAATAGAAATTTGGCCCGTTTTTAAACTTTTAATAATGCCCATGCGTATTTTGGCCAACGTGATAAATACTCATTGAATGAAAATTAATAAAATACATAGAAAATATTTAGAAAAAACTTTGTAAAGAACTTATATTACAAGAGAAAAATCAAGTCGTATAAATCAATAAATCCATGGTAAAATATATTACTTTTTGCTACAAATTTACAAACAATTTTAAAAAATTTAATTTTTGTAAGTTTTTAAGAAGGGTACAGTTTTTTCTTAAAAATAAGAACTCAATGTAACCTTAGTAACATTACTATACTACAATTTTTTTTTAATTTAAAATTTTACAAGACGTTCATAATAATTTTCAGTAATATCATAGTTTTCATAGTAAAAAAGCAAAAATTACTTATATCCGTACGGTAAGTATTATATCAATTAAAAATATGTATATTTAAATTTAATGTGGAAAAGGAAAGGAGAAACTATCAAATTTGGATAAACATGGTATGAAAAAAATTGAAATTACCGAGAAATAAAAACAAGCAATGAAAATAATAATGCAAATCTAAAATTTAAAAAATATATACCTTTATATTAAGTATAAAAATTATTGATTTATGCGTTAGCGAACCATTTAACGTTTTCAAAGAATATCCTTAACTTGTAAAATCAATTACATCAAAAAGTTGAGAGCGTGGCCGGCATCGCAAAACTTAAAATTAAAGCTCTAGTTCAGAGCAGTTTGTATGACGTTTTTTGTTGCAAGAAAAAGTTATCACGAAAAGTAATTTAGGAAGGATTGCTATAATTAATAAAGCATATAAATATGATTTAGTTAAAAAATAACACGTAGAGATACATGGAAACATAAGGACACAATAGAAAAACTTTGGACAGCGCACAAGCAGAATATATTAATAGGAAGCAATGGTAATGAAATTAAATAAATGAACATAACACCGGAAATTGCCTGATTGGCAAAATTACTAACAAATAAATAAAACACGTGTATTTACACTTTGCAAAGCATGAGCTTTTATTTTTGTTTATACTTGACGTTATGTTTCAAAAATAACGGTACATAAACATATTACTTCAAAACATAATTTGTTTGAATTTCATTATGAATTCTCACCATGCTTACATACGACCACATATTTAACCAAAAAATATAAGCTGCGCGAGAAATAAAGGAGAAATTACAAATTAAGCAATTAACTACTATATGAAAGCTATATTTTAAACTTGTTGTGCATTAAATATAAATTATACTGTTTATAACAAGAAAATAAATATTGAAAAGTAAAACATACCTGCTTTTAAACGAACACATGGCTTGCCTACTACTAGGAAGTCACGTTGCACTTCGCGGAGACTCAACATCTCTCCTCTCCGAAACTCGAACGGTCTAGAAATGAGATGAAACGGCAAACGGTCCCCGTTAAGCACAGCCGTCGAAGCGCGCCCTCTATCGGAGTCAGTGGAGTCCCCCCCAGGAGTGTTGGGAGGAGGGAGAATCATCAACTGACCGCAGAGCCGGACCGGGACAATAAAGAAGGGGGTCGGCGGCGAGCGCATTGAAATTGACCCTTGCGGCGGGCGGCTTGCTTTGATTCTCAATGGAGAATGGAGTTCAAGGAATGAAGCTTGGATAATAAGTTAAGATTTTACGCTTGTGTCCAATATTTAAGGATAATTTAATTTTCGGACTGATGTGACACAAATATAAATCTTAGTTCGTTATTAATGAAATTCATTCAATCGGAGAAAAGTCATTTGAAAAACAAAAAGGGCATGGTATTCCTGCTTAGTGTGTATGATTTTAAGTGTCCGTCATTATTTCCAAAAAAACATATTATTTTGTGAATTTACTGCTGGGAAAGCATTAATCAGTTGGGTCTTTTGATATAATTTTCCAGAGAGATATGAACACCGTCTTACAACTTAACTTTGGGGAAGATACTCGGTTGAAAATTGATGTTATCTTTTGAGACTGAGATCAGTACGATCCTTTTCTTACACACTCGGGGCTTAAAATTTGAATGCTCTGAGAGTTTTGTTTTTATATTTTATAATACAATTACATATGGAACATACAAAGGAACAAACAAAAAAATTAAACGTCTGCGAATTCCACCGAAAACATATTCTAAGTTTTATATGTTCTCTTTCTTATAGATATGGGAAAGGTTAATCAGCCGTATGAGACTTCACCAGTAGTTGGGACGACTTGGCATGGTGGAAGAAGTGGAGTAGAGTAGATACAAGAAGTGATGAAAAATTTTATTCATGATATTGGTAAGTTATAACTTATTAATCTGCTTAGTTTTTCCCCATTAAAGATGTGATGATTTTTTTAATTAAAAAAATCAAGACAAAGATATTGCAGTTCTTCCAAAAGCTTAATTCCTCAAATCCATCGCTTTTTTCAGCCACACTAGCCCTGAACTGCTGGCCTTCTCGGGCCCTCACCATACCAAAATACCTGACCCAGAAAAAAATTATCGCAACTCCCGGCGTGCGGCCCCTTACGGGGCCAGAAAACCGGATGGTTTAAGGAAAGAATTCGTTGCCGTCGGCCTCTGTAGGTCCACTCATAACCGTAACCAAGCATGTATTTATGTATTTTTAATGTGTTGGCAATATTGCTTTAAAATTTCGCTACTATGGAGGTCATAAATTATCTTGCTGGAGATAAGGGAATCCCTAAGTTGGGAACCACTAGAATAGATTGGTATAATTTATTCCCAATTTCCAGTAACCAATTTCCAGTAAATTTGTAATGAAAATAAAATCTACTTATTAATGATTTTTTGTTTGATAAAGAGAGATTATTAGGGTATCCGAGCAACATGTTATTCTTCTATTCGATTATAGTTTAGGAGTACAAGGTAAGAACATAGCGCAACACAGGTAAGAACATATAAGCGTTCCCAGTGTGGAATGTTCTATCGTCTATCCAATAATAGCCATGGAGGTAGGAATAGGTGGAGGGAACATGATCCGAAATCATTGAAGCCAAAAAAAACCCCAACTTAACTGTGGTAATGACTGGCGGCCATCTTGAGTAATGCATTGAATTTTTATCAAACTTACGAACTTTTCTCACAAACTATTACTGGTGACTAATTTCGTACTCCATGAAACTTTTACATGTTTATTTCGCACTATTCAGAACACCTCTTACCTCTGAATAAAACATGAATAAGTAAGATGGATTGAAGAACAATAATTTAAAAGGGATGCAAATATTTTATTTGAAAACTTAGCTTAGGAATTTTATATTTTCCAAAATAAATAGAACATACTAATACTCACCGATAAAAGTATTTTTTTCTGTTTTAAATATATGTTAGTTTCAAAATGCATTACTCAAGATGGCGGCTAGACTTCACAGTTGCTTCAACTTGAATAACGAAATTCTATTGACGATGTTCCCTCCACTTACTCCTAGCTCCATGATAATAGCACATAAACGAATAAATTTGTTCATGTCCATATCAGATATGATCACCGCTTTTTTAACTGGAAATAAAAATTTCATAAGAAATTGTAATCTAAGATTATGGGTAAAGTAAGCATAACTATTGTCGCAAATTTGCCTTTTATAATTACTATGTAGTAATAGAACGATGTCCAACGAAACATTCTCATATTTTTAAAAAGCGTCTTTTCAAGTGAAATAATGATGTTCTTATTTAAAAAAGCAAATGGTAGTTATATAAATTAAAATAAATTCTCGCTTTCGCTTACTGTATTCTATTTTGTTGGTATTAAATTCGATGAATTAAATAACTAACAATTACAAAACATAATGTAATTGAACACTTTTCCGACATTTCAACGTTGAGAGACATCAAAAGGCTATAGAATATACCAAAATAATTTTGAGCTCCATGAAATAACTAGAGAAAACATCACATTTAAAAAAATCGAGGACAAAACGAAGTTTGAGAGTAGCTTGTGATTCAGCACAAATTAAAATTTCTCCTTGGGCTTTAGATGGACGAAGATTGCCATAGAGATAACAACTCTTTCCAGTCCCCTCCCCTAATCCATCTTTTTCATTCACAGCTCTTTTCATGTGTGTGACCGATATTATTTACTTTACTAGAGTGTCGTACAATATCCTTTGGTTCCTAACAATCCTTTAACAAACCCTGATAAGTCTAGAATGGAAATACACTAACTTCTTTATGCTATGCTCCTTTGAACTAGGCTCTCTACTTTGAACCATTCTACCACGAAACACCTCCCAAGCGCCACCTTTGAGAATGGACGAATAGGTCGATGCTTTGTGACCTTTGAATGCCCCCAAGTGAAGGGAATGGATCTAACAATGGATATATGGTGAACAAAACTTCAATGAATGGACATTCGGACAGTGAGGTCACACCCGTTAAACAGCCTGTGGCTTCTTGGACAAAAGATTTTCCAACCACAGCCATGAAAGCCCGTAGATAAAGATTTAATCAAGCTTATGATAATCTTTATTTTGATAAGTATTGAAGATTTTGCGGTTTTTCGGAACAATGTCTCTCTGCACAATATTTGTGGGTGCCAACAATCGGATTCTGATTCATTATGTTTCTACCTTTAAATTAAAACAGTCTTCCAGTTTATAACTCAAGGAAAAATGATTTTTAGATGGTGTTAAACATTAGTCGGCAGTCTGGATACGGTAGGTCATTGGTCGATCATTTTAAAATTTCTTCCACCGGAAACTTTTTGTGGATTCCTCCCAACATCAGTATTTGACTTTTTCTGATAGTATTAGTTTCATGATGTGGACAATAGTAAGAATATAGGCCCTTGTGAAATTTTTGTGTTACAATTATGATGGTTGGTTTTTTCCGAGAGGTAATTACGAAATGAATACGAATGCGGTGTTGGCATCCCCAAATTTTGTTTAAAATATTGTAAAAATTATATAAAAAAGTATTAAAGTCTTGAAAATTAGATTTTTTTTGCACTAAACGGCGAAGAAATAGCTGTTTCAGTGAAACGCGAAGTCGGTTATTTTGAATTCCCATCCCTCCTCGCAAGTTTAGGTGTTGGTTACATTAAAATACAGGTTCCTTATATTCCTAGCTTTTAGAAAAACAAACTTTCGTTGTTGTAACTCTAAAATTCTCACGGTAAAGGCCATAAACGAGCTTACTTTGGATTTCTCGCTTTTCGGTATTACCCGCTGCACTTAAATAAGCCATGGGCGTTTAATGCATTCGAATAGGTAATAAATTAATATTTAAGCCAGAAAAAGTTTTTATATTGTGATAAATATAGGAGGAAATCGCTGTTTTTCTGATGCGAGATCCGCCACTTTGAACCCCCGCAGCGCCCCTCTGCTCAATATTTGGGATTGCCAACAACCGGATTCATATTTCTCTCGTTAATACCTTTCAGAAAAATTAACTCTTATAATTGTAACACAAAAATCGTACGGGATCCTTATTTTCTTACCATTTGCCACCACACTATAAAAGGGGGGGTTGGGGGTCTCCCCCATAAAATTTTTTGAAATTTGACCAATTAAGACAGAGTCAAACTCATTTTTAGAGTTATATGATTAGACAATTTATAAATCCAATTTCTATGCTTCAGTCAGTGCTGTACCTGGATTTTTTTGGGAGAAGGGCTCCCCTTATTATTATGTACTTTTTTTACTCGGAAAAAAATTTTTTGTTGAAATAATGTCTCCCATACTCAGCACTGGATTCAACAAACCTATTCTAAAAGAAAAAGGTTTCTAAATCATCGGGAGTCCGATCTTCATATGAATTAAATATTTTGTAGAATTAACTATCTCATGATTTAAAGGTTGGAAACACACATTCAGAAAATTTTCGGTCTTTCCTCAAAAGTAAAAAATGAAAGTTTTTCTAAACAAAGTTCCTGATTATTGGAGGGACGCGTCCCCCCGTCCGTGCTGAGATTGAGTAGACGTAATACAATAATACAATACAAGCCACCAAATTGTCATTACAAGTTATACAAGGAAATTATTACAAGTGTACTTAATAACACAAAGATGAATAATATTTTTTACTATCCAAGAAAATCTTTGTAAACTGGAATGCAAAAAAACAGGGTTCCCTTCCCACTCAATTTAAGAAATAAAATTCCCTGACTTTTCCAGGTCAGTTTTGAAGATTTTTCAGTAAAAAAACTAGCTATTTACGTCGCTTTTCGGATTTTTGAACAAATAATTTTCAAGATATAATCTCTTTTTTCACTTCCTAGAGCCAAAATTGATACGCAAACATTAAAAATTTTTCATTTTCTAGGTATTTGGTATAATTTTTCTGGTTTTTAGCCAAAAAGAGCAATTTCCCCTGACATTTTAGGTGAAATTAAATTTCCCTTACTTTTCCAAGTATTCTCTGAACCGTGGGAAGCCATAAAAATATTTTAAATTCATAAAAATACAGGGTTGGCCGGTTTAAACCATTTGGTTTAAACCTTGTTTTTTTTTAGAAATTATAAAATATTTTCAGGAAGAAAGTGTTATTAAGTATAATCTTTTGCACAAAATTAAAAGGTCAGATTTATAAAAAAATTGACATTTTAAGGTGATTAAAAATCAGAAATCTTTTAATTTAATGGTTTTAATTATTGAATTCTCTCTAAACTTAACCTTAAATGCTTAATTTAAACTTATTATATTTTGCAAGAGATAGTTCAATTATTAATTTCCTTTAAAATGAAGCATTATTTCAAAGAGTAACCAAACATACACAAAAGTTATCTGTTTTTCACTGATAAAATTTGGCTTGGATTTTAATTAATTAATAAAACCAATTTGTCTTATTTGTCAGTCATAAAAACCAGTTGGTTTTTTTAGTAAATTAATAAAAACCGTTGATTTCTTTAATGATAAAAACTAAAAACCAGTTGGTTTGTTTATAAACAGATAAAAACCAGTTGGGTTTTTTACTAAATTAATAAAAACCGTTAATTTCCTTAATCGGATTAATTATCTCAATCATTTATCCAATTTCAATTAACATTAGTTGCTTACATTTCCCTTTTATTTATTAAAAAAAGTTAAATTTTCTCTTTCTAAAGAAATTTCTTAAGTTCATAAATAAGCCAAATAATTAATTTGATTATTTTACCATTTAATAATTAATCAAATTAATTATCTTTATGAATTATCCAATTTCAATTAACATTAGTTGTTTACATTTCACTTTTACTTCTCATTTAAAAAATAAAATTTTCTCTTTCTAAAGAAATTTCTTAAGTTCATAAATTGGTTAAACTTTACTGACCGAGGCCCTTTTCGCCAAGTTGGCGATAAAGTTTCCAATGTGGCAACCCTATGTCGCCAAGCGAGTTATGGCAACCCTATTGACTATTTCGGCTGGAGCATCCCCGGACCTAATGGGGGTCCGATCTCCGCATCCCCGACCGGGAGGATCGGGTTACGTCACCCAAACTTGCGCCCTTGACCAATTAGGGGGATTTTACTTATCTCGATGTTCTAGAACTTTCCAGACGTTTTCGCCGGGGTCAGTTTTGAGAGTCTCTTTCTTTTTGTTCCTGCTCCTGGTAGAGTGATGACGTGCCGTCGCTGGTCCCGTGAATTTTCTTCTCATTTCTTTCTACCCGCTGTGAAACTAGCTGCGCTAACGTAAGTGATCTTTTATTTAAAGAATGACTGAAAATTATGTTTGATTCTGATTTATTTGAGATAATTTGCGTTTGTAAGGAAGTGTGAATGTTGCAAAGCATAACAATGTGAGTAATGGGTATGAATGCAGTTGCCGAAAGAAAGGAGAGAATGAACATCGGATTAGATTCAGTGTGCCTGAGGGATCGCGGTTCTAACGAGAGATATTTAAATCATGATTCATAATGGTTTTTAGTATTTTCGGACTTAAATGTATAGGAGTATGAACTATGAATGAGATTTGAGAGCTTGGATGGAATGGATGTAGATCGCGGATGATTGGAATAGCGTTAAAGTTACAAAGGTTGCTTAAATGGAATGATTGTAGAGGTGAATGAAAGTAATTTGGGTGGTTTTGTGAAAGTTGGTTGATTGGATGAAAACTTGGTTCTCTTTGAGAAACGCGTGTTTGGCGCACTTGGCGAGATTTTCTTGGCGCCAAAAATCGGGGCCTCGGTTAGTAAAGTTTAACCCATAAATTAATCCATATATAATTAAGATAAATAATTTGATTATTTCAACCATTTATCCAAGATAAATTAACACTGATTTTTATTCACTTCAATAATATTAGATATTCAAATTGGAATATTTTAGAAACAAAAATTATTTTTAAAACAAATTAATGGTGTTTAATGGTGGGGGCAGATTAATTAATTAATTTAATTAATTAATGGTTAATCAAATTAATTTAATTTTAATTAATTAATTGAAATATACAAATCATTTATCAATTATAAACAATCCCTTAAATAAATGTCTCATTTACAACTCAATTTCAAACATCAATGCTAAAATAACTTATTCTGATAAAAAAAATTCTAAAAAAACCCGGTTTTTTGCCAACCCTGTAAAAATATGTTAATAACTGTATTTATGCTTTTATACCAGAATTTATTTTTTTAAAATGTCCCATACCCCCTACATTCCCCTAAATATACAATTTTACATAATCTATGATTTCATTATCGATTCGTCACCAAATTTAGTCATATTTTGTGCCCTCTATCTACTCTGTAAGAGAAGTGAGTGGTAAATGAAGCGAATCCGGCCTGCAAGCTGAATTTGGCGATTTTTTTGTCGCCAAGTGGAGGTAGGGGATGAGGTAATGGTAAGGAAGGAAGGACAAAAATATAAATCATCGTGGAACGAAAGTAATAATTTAAATCTACAATGAAAGGTTTCAAACCACATACCTGTTTTCTTGTCCATATCTACCACGAGGTCCATCTCAAACCCGAGGAACGTAGAACGTACGGTTGGACTGAAATTGAAATGAAATGGTACTGCACTGACGGTGACGATGCCTGACGCTCTGTCTGACCATAACAAACAGGTACAGGAGAAAGACACCACCCGAAGCGCCCTCTATATTTCCGGGCGACTGCATCGCTTCTCCGTTCTCATTGACTTTCTATGGAGTGACTTGGATATCAGATATGACGATCAGTGGCGAATCCAGGATTTTTGTCTGGGGGGGGCTGAGTTTCACAAATAACTTAATTGCTATTATGGGCTGTTTAAATATTAATGTAAGAAACTGAAAGGGGGAGGGGGTTGCCAGTGCCGTACTTAGATTTTTGTTTAGGGGGTACTCAACATCTTTTCTGAGGTCTGATCTTAAGAGTACTAAGTTTTAGGTGAGATGACTTCGTAAGATTTTAATTTTGATGCACTAAATTTCAAAATTGCGTAAACATTTCAACAACAAGTAAAAGGGGGGTCTGGGGGTCCTCCCCCAGAAAAATTTTGAAAATTTATCCTTCAAAATAGTGTTTTAGCTCATTTTGAAGCCTTTTAGATTCCACCCAAAGAGCACCACTCATTGTAAGCGACAGAATTTTCAAGGAAAAAAGTTTATAATATTATGAATTGGAAAATTCCTATTCCAGAAAATTTTGCGAATTTCCCCCAAAAGTGGCATTTTAACTCATGTTGAGACACTTTAGGTTATTACATCAAAGAAGATCACTCCTTGTAATTAATTCCCTTAAGTTTCAAGGAAAAACCTTACTTATTAGGTTCCAAAATTTCGGGGGGGTTGGTGGTCTTCCCCCAGAAAAATTTTGGAATTTTTACCCTTAAAAGTAGGGTTCCGATTCATTTTGAGACCCTTTGGGTAACACCACCGAATGTCCGCAAGGTGTTGAAATTTCCTTTTTTGGCTTTATTGCTATTACCAAAACCTGAATGTCTAATTCCTGGGGGGGCTGCAGCCCCACAGCCCCCCCCTCTGGATTCGCCACTGATGACGATCGAGTAAGCTCATTTTTTCAAAGAGAAATGCCGTTTTTATCGAGAGGGAGTGTGGGAGTATTGAAGGAATGGAATGCCCGCCTTCGAAAATCCAACTTACGATACAAGTTATTCCGATATGTATACATTAGGCGCCCTTATATTTCTGTCATTAGGTGTCCCTTATATCAGTGGTCCCCAACCTTTTTACCACCACGGACTGGTCAACGTTTGATAATTTTACCGCGGCCCGCTGGGGGGGGCGTTGATTGTTTATATTCTAGAATATTTTGATTTATTAATTTTAATTTAATTGTATTTAAACATGCTTTCAAAATAAAATACAGTTACACCAAAAAATACATATAAAGTGATTTATAATTCATTTCATTCATTAATTTGGAGTATAAACCTAGGAATTTAAATTCCTTTTCAATGAAATGGTCGGCCCGCGGCCCGATACCATTTGATCCACGGACTGGCACCGGCCCGCGGACCGGGGGTTGGAGACCACTGCCTTATATGACAAAAAAGGTTTCTTGCTAATTTAAAACGTTTACCAACCTTTTTTATAAATGCCTTGACCTATTCAGATATAAAATTTTATCCCTCTACGATAATAATAACCTGTGCAAAATATTAATTAATGTGCCTCTTTTACGACAAAATTTTTTTCTCTTTGCGAATTTGAAAAGAGATGCCCTCTACTTTTTTTATAAATGCTTTGACCTATTCAGATATACAATTTCATCCCTCTACGACAATATTAACCCGTGGCGAATCTCAATTATTGAAAATGGTCAAAAAGCAAAATTACCGGCACGCGCCCGCTAATACTCACCACTTTTTTTCTATTTTCCAACTTTTTTCATGCTTTTTTTATATACGTATATTATGTATGTATATTTTTGGCCATTGAAATGTAATAGTAATCGGTCTGAATTGTCGTCTGCCGCTAAAGTTTAATTTCACGAATGTTTAAAAACAGCACCGCAAAATTTTTTCGATTACTTGGTAGCTTAGATCCAATAATGTGGTGATTAGAATCGCCAACTAAGTAAATTGGTTTACCATCACTTTGCTAACTTCTTTCTTTTAAAAGCAGTAGATGACATTTTAGATCAATTAAGTTACATTTATATGGCTGAACTTATAATAAAAGATAAAAAAAGTCTGAAAAAGTAGGAAAAAAGAAAAAAGTGGTGAGTGAAAAAAAAGAGTGAAAAAAAGCGGGCGTGTGCCGGTAATTTAGCTTGTTTGACCATCTTCAATTGAGATTCGCCATGGGTCGCGCCATTACACCAGCGTGCTTCTCATCTGAGGAGCAAACAATCAAACCATGCTTTCTCCTTCAAATACAGATTTTCAGGAAACACAAAAAACTAATAACTTAAAAAATAACTAATTTAAAAACCTAATTATCGTTTGTATAGTTCTATAACGAGTAACTGAGAAGATTTGTAGTCATGATTTACCTAAAAACTTAAAATTAATTATTAAAAAATGCATTTGAAATTTGGAGAAATCACGTTTTGATCGAACACATAGGAGGAAACATGCTTTGAATGTTGTCAACATTGACAAAACACTTTTTGAATGAAAATAAGGTAATACACATTTTACTAAAATGTTATTTTATATAATTTTGTAATTGAATTAGAGAAATATTATTATTAGAAATTATTTTCGTATAAAAAAGTCCTCACCAATATTTTTACATCACCAAACTATAAAATTAATTTCGAAAAATAATTAATTTTTATCAATAAAATATATTTTTGAATTATTATTTAAAATTAAAATAAAATTTTAATATTTGAATTAAAACGTAAGTGAGAAAATAATGTCTGCTCAACTGGAAGAAGGTGGAAGCAATCGATGCTCCAAATTTTTTAAGGTTTCGACTACATAATCAGTTAATAATTTAAACCACAAGGAAAAAAATTAAAAGGAAATTTAATTATAAATTGTTAAAGTAATTATTTTTTTTAAAAGTTACATATAACCCTAAGGTTACTTAAGTTTTTTAAGATAATGGTTTCCTCCTTTCATTAATGCAAATGATAGGGTTGCATCTTATAATTACTCTAAAGCATGCAGTTTTGTAAAAAAATTAATTAAAGAGGCTCGTTCTATCTATTATAAAATGAGTTTGAAAGGTGTTCAGGAAATTCCAGAAAAGAATGGAATATGGTTAATAATATATTGGGTCGAGAAAAGAAAACTTCTCCTGTATACTTCTCACAGATTGATATAAATTCTATTAATGTCTTTTTCTCTAATATTGATTATAATATCGTTAAGAAGGATGACAAATATCGGGATTTCATTGCACACTCTATAAACTATATGGCTTTTGTAGATGATGTATCGGAATCTGAAACTAGAAGAATCATTTTAAGATTAAAAATACTAATACGTGTGGCTATGACAACATAAATTCCAAAGTTTTTAAATTAGTCTGTAAATACCACTGTCCTTTTATGCAATCCCTTCTAAATCAATTAATTAAAGAAGGAAAATTTTTTTCAGCGCTTAAATATTCAACAATAAATTTTAAAGTCTGGAAGTCCACCCGTATTTTCTAAAATAGTGGAAGAAGTCGTTTTAACTAGAGTTAAAAAATTCCTAAACACAAATAATTTCTTTGCTAACAATCAATTTGGCTTCCGGGACAAACTAAGTACTACTAATGCCCTTATTGAATTTTCAACTTCCATTACTAATAATCTTAACAATAACCTAAAAACTGCGGCGATTTCTTTAGACATTAGCAAGGCATTTGAAAGTGTTAATTTCGAAATTCTTCTTTATAAATTAAATGCAATGGGCATCCGTGGTGTTTGTTTGGATTGGTTCCGCTCATTTATTTTAAATCGCAAACAAAGAGTTAGTGTAAATACCCTTTTTAGTCCGTTTATTTCCTCAAAGAAAGGAGTACCCCAAGGTTCTCGGTTGGGTCCTCTATTATTTAATAAAATTATTTTTGCAAACTGAACCTATTGGGAAAAGTGATAACCTTTGCGGACGATACGATTATCATATATTCAGCTCGCTCTTATAACCAGTTAGAAAGCATGATAAATCAAGATTTAGAATTAATATTTAATTGGTTTGCAAGCAATGAATTAAAGGTAAATGTAAATAAAACCAGTTATATTATATTCTCTTTGTTTTCAAACTCTTTCGAAAATCTTAAATTATATTTTTGCAATTGTAAAATTTGTTTTTTAATTAACTTCCGTTTTTCTCCTGAAAAAAAAGTAGTTGGAATTTCGAAACCATTTTGGTGCTGGTAGTTAGATGCATCTTTCAGGTTCAATTCGCCACCTTACTGAATAAAATCGGACATTTTTTCTATTTTTTATCGATTTTACAAGCGCGCTCCTCGAACTATTTTCCCGCCAACCCATAGAGAATTCGGCTTTTTTTTCACCCTTCGCTCCGTCCGCGATCACCTGCCCACCCATTGTTTAATGTTAATGCCTGCTCGCGGACCGAGCGAAGGGAGAAAAAAAAGACGAATTCTCTATGGGTTGGCGGGAAAATAGTTCGAGGAGCGCGCTTGTAAAATCGATAAAAAATAGAAAAAAATGTCTGATTTTATTCAGTAAGGTAGCAATTTGAACCTGAAGGATGTATCTAACTACCAGCACCAAAATTGTTTCGAAATTCCTTCTACTTTTTTTTCAAGAGAAAAACGGAAGTTAATTAAAAAACAACCCTCGTAAAATCTTGTGAAAATCATTTAATAAATTACTCCTCATCTTTAAAATATTTAGGCATTTTATTCAATAAAAACTGGAAATTCAAAGATCACATTAATTCAATTTGTAGCAAATTAAGATACATTTTATTTATGTTCTATCACTTAAAAAATACATTGACTCCGACTTACTTCTAAAATTATACTATGCTTGGGTACAAGCTCGAATACAATATGGTATATTGGTTTGGGGTGGGGACTATATTTCAAACGTCAAACCCTTGTTAACTCTACAAAAAAAATTTACGTTACCTTCCTCCCAACAAATTTTTAAATGTGTGCCAGTTATTTATGCTTAATAGTCTCATTATTTTGAAGAAATTCCCTGACTGGGCCACGATAAACGAAAATATTTCATACAATTTTCGTATTCATAAATATCATCACGTGCCTATCCCTCACAAAGAAATCTTTAAAAAACACTTTCAGTATCTCTCCGTTACTTTTTTAACAACCTGCCTAATGAAATACAATCAGAAACTAACATTAACTATTTTAAAAAGCTCTGCATTTCATTTATCTTGGATATTAACAACATCGAGTCCCTATTTTAATTTGTCAGGTTTAACATATTCTATCCTAAACGAGTAATTATTTGCTAGTCAAGCCGTTATTATTTATTTTATTTTTATATTTATTATTTATTCATGGTCCTTGTTTCTTTTTTCTCATCCACTATCTTATTTTTGGGTTTTTTTTTTGTTTTTTGTCCCATTTTATATTTTCTTTAGATATTCCGTGACCCCATGGACGGGCGACGGGCGGCGTAATTCCAATTCCCACATGGACGAGGAACAGCCATTGGCAATCTTCCGCTCTGATCGCGTTTTTCTCCTCAGCGCCGGCTTTTTTTGGTCATGTTTCACCCTCACTCCGCCATTCCCACATTATTTCTGAAAAGGAAAGTAATTTTTTTGTTGATTTCGTCTGCTATCTCTGTCGTCATTTTTACTCACATGATGAAATTATGGCGGATAAATTTGAATTCGGACAAAATATTAGTGACGCAGTTATAAAAATAATAACTCACGAAGCCTTAGAAAATAACAATTTCTCGGTAGAACTTCGTTGGAACACCAATAATCACATAAGCTGTACACAACAATTTACCAAATGCTAAGAACTATTAGAAACTCAAACAATTTAAAGTGTTAATTTTGTTTTTTCATCATTATTTTTTTTAATTTTGTGGTATTTTATTAGAATTTTGTGGTATTGTCGTTAGAATTGTGATATTTTCATTAAAATGTTGTGGTATTTTCATATTATATTTGAAAAGAAATAAATATTTGCTTTGAATTTGGAGTTTCATGTATTTATACTGTTCAAATTTTCGCGTGGAATGTTCTAACTGCATTATTAAATTCCTTCAGTGATCATTAAAATCCTGTTAATTTTTATTTTTCTGAAGCAAATTATTGATCAAACCTTATTAAAGAATAATCACGATACAAATTATTAATAGATCCAATGAATGAAAAGGTTATATCCATTGAATATACTTTGATAATTATTTTTTAACACCATCTTAATATATTGCAATGAGTGCGAATGTTTCCTTCCATTCTAGATGTGTGCGAACGATCGTGAAGAAACTTAATCCCATCTGGAGTTGTCAAATTATTCACTATGCGTTGGAGGCCAACAATCACATAATTAAAATCTTTACCGAACATAGCATTCGAGCATTTCACTGCGATGGTTAACAGTTTGAAAGAATAGCGTAGACGCGGTGAGCCAAGGTGGCGAAAATCGAAAAAAGCAAGCGGTTCTTCTTTTTTCCCCGCCTCCTCCGCTCGCGTAAAGGCACTTGTTCCTTGTCCATGTGGGAATTAGAATTACGCCGACGGGCGATTGCCCCTTTGGGAAATGTCTACTAATAAATAATTTGGGATATGTATGTGCTGTATGTATTTATTTTTATTTGTTTATTCTAACTGCTTTGTGTATTTTGTTCTTGTTAATAAATTTGAATTTATTATCAAATTTTTCAATAAAATAACTATTTTCATAAGCTAGTAAAAAAATATTTAATTTTCTCTCCCCACTCTTTCTTTTGGAATATAATTTAGTTTTTAAAATTGAAGCACTTATATAATTAATTATTAATACTTTTGTCTTAAATGCTTTAATATTTCCACACATATTCTAAATAATAATAATAATAATTTTATTGGACAAACAAAAGAACAGAACAGAAAAAATACAAACTCAGTTGATCGAGTACATACATTTCCCAAAGGAGCTGCCGCTCGTCCATGGGGTCACAGAATATCTTTGTTAAAGGTAAGATCAAAAATAAAAAATCGATTTGGTTTATGGTGGAAGAAGTTGTTTTTTTTAACACGAGACACTTAAAAATTAATTGTAAAAAGAACAAAAAAATAAAAAAGGAAAACAAAAAGGCTTGGCTGGCAATTTCTATGTTTATAGAGAAAAAATGAATAAATGATATTTAAACCTGACAAAATTAGAATAAGGACTCAATGCTATTTAGACTCAAAATATATGCAATGCACAATTTCTTAAAGTATTTAATGTTAGTTTGAGATTGAATTTCGCTTGGAAGTTTATTAAAAAAAGTGACAGAAAGATATTGGAAGTGTTTTTTGTATATTTCTTTGTGAGGAATAGGTATATTATAGTAGTTATGATTTCGAAGGTTATAGGAAAAATTTTGGTTTATCGTGGCATAGCCAGGATATTTCTTCAGAAAAATAAGGCAATTGAGAACATATAACTGACGTGCATTTAAAAGATTATTAAGAGGAAAGTAACTTAAAAATTTCTTTTGTATAGTAAGCAAAGGCTTGATATTTGAATAAAAGTCACCACCCCAAATCAAAATTCCATATTGTATACGAGATTGAACCCAAGCAAAATATATTCTCAACAGTGGCGAATCCAGGATTTTTGTCTGGGGGGGGGCTGAGTTTCACAAATAACTTAATTGCTATTATGGGCTGTTTAAATATTAATGTAAGAAACTGAAAGGGGGAGGGGGTTGCCAGTGCCGTACTTAGATTTTTGTTTAGGGGGTACTCAACATCTTTTCTGAGGTCTGATCTTAAGAGTACTAAGTTTTAGGTGAGATGACTTCGTAAGATTTTAATTTTGATGCACTAAATTTCAAAATTGCGTAAACATTTCAACAACAAGTAAAAGGGGGGTCTGGGGGTCCTCCCCCAGAAAAATTTTGAAAATTTATCCTTCAAAATAGTGTTTTAGCTCATTTTGAAGCCTTTTAGATTCCACCCAAAGAGCACCACTCATTGTAAGCGACAGAATTTTCAAGGAAAAAAGTTTATAATATTATGAATTGGAAAATTCCTATTCCAGAAAATTTTGCGAATTTTGCCCCCAAAAGTGGCATTTTAACTCATGTTGAGACACTTTAGGTTATTACATCAAAGAAGATCACTCCTTGTAATTAATTCCCTTAAGTTTCAAGGAAAAACCTTACTTATTAGGTTCCAAAATTTCAGGGGGGTTGGTGGTCTTCCCCCAGAAAAATTTTGGAATTTTTACCCTTAAAAGTAGGGTTCCGATTCATTTTGAGACCCTTTGGGTAACACCACCGAATGTCCGCAAGGTGTTGAAATTTCCTTTTTTGGCTTTATTGCTATTACCAAAACCTGAATGTCTAATTCCTGGGGGGGCTGCAGCCCCACAGCCCCCCCCTCTGGATTCGCCACTGATTCTCAAAAGTAAATCAGAGTTAATATATTTTTTTAGGTGATAAAACCTGAACAAAATGTATCTTAACTTACTACCTATTGAATTTATATTATCTTTGAATTTCCAGTTTTTATTAAACAACTAGCTGATATGCCCGGCCTTGCACGGGTGAAGAGTATAAATTTATTATTTATGGCGTTTGCTATCAAAACCAGCTCTTTCCATATTTTTTTGAAATCCCCTTTTTCCCATGTTTTGAAAATTTAGAGGAAGAGGGTCCTTTAATGACCTGGCAAAGGGATATAGCTCAAATCTAGCGTATTCCAACCCAAAATTAGATTAAAGGGTGAAAACTATGATCTCAACTGTGAAATTTCAGATCATTTGAAAAAGTTAAGTGAATGTCATTTATTTAAACTCGTAAAGACACAAATATTAACTGGTAAACTGGAAAAAACCAATTTCACAACACTTAATTGAACAAAAAAACTGAAAAAAAAAGCATGAAAAATCGTGTTTTTGCATAAAAATCAGCTCATTCCAACCTAATTAGTGTAATTACGCCCAAGGTAATGCAACTGTAATGAAAGTGAAAAACTAATCAAATTCTAGGTGGTTTTGGTTTTACCTACAATTAAAAGTTTAAAAAACAAATTTAGCTTTAGAACTGTGGACGTGAGAAGTTTTTTGTCTCTTGTAAAATTTCCAAAAATGGAATAAGCCGGTTTTGATAGCAAACGCCTGATTTTTAAGGTTTTCCCAAATACATTTCTAATTTTATATAATCAGCATTTACCAATCATCCCGGTATCCCAGGCGTCTTTTTCATATTCCGGTGTTCCCGGTAACTTTTCCTATCCCTTTGTTTCTAGTAATTTTTCTTATCCCGGTGTTCCCGGATGGACTAAAATTCCTTCAGTACTCAAGCAATATAACTTTTGAATGATTTCCACATTTACAACATGGAAAAAAATATTCTAAAAATTATTTTAAATTTCTCAGATTCCTTAATTAATCATTTCTTTAAGAATAAACGTCTTCGATGAAATTATTTAATAATTAAAGCTTATTCCATTTTGCAATTTAAGAAAATAAATCAATCTTCTCTAGTTGAAAGGGAGTTTTAGTAGTTTTTGGTTTGTTAACCAACTTTCTTAAAAGCTAAAATATTATCACTTTTTGATTTTACTTACTCGTTTCCATGGAGACATTTAAACAACAATGATATTCCATAAAGCTTTTAAAATTTAAAAATTAGATAAACTCTCAAATAAAAATAGTATGTTAAACTATACTTAAACTTTTAAATTTCATGGAAATAGATTTTTAAATTAGTAATATAATTTTTAAATAGACTTGTACCTAGTGTTTCTATTAAAAACTTGTTGTTTAGCATTAAGTTTTCTTTGTAACAATGGAGTAAGCAGATCTCTTCTTGAGGAGAAATAAAGCTATTTCAGCAAAATGACCATAAAAAGGGTCGAAAGAGGGTCAAGGGGTCATTAAAAGTTTTCGAAACATAGCCTATGTTTTTCCTTGGGTTTTTTTACGTAGGTATACCAAGTTTGGTGCAGATCGGAAGTAAACTGTGGATTTGTATAAAAGACAACCATACATACATACATAGCCACACTTGATTTTATTATATTAGAAATACCCAAATATTTTATTGTTGGAGTGTATTTGATAAAATGATTTTCACACTGTTTATTTTCACAATCGCAAAAGTATAATTTAAGATCTTCATGAAAAGTGGACTGTAAGGAAAATATAATGTAACTAGTTTTGTTCACATTTATTTTTAGTTCATTACTTGCGAACCAATTGTAAATTATTAATAGATCCTGATTAATTAAATTTTCTAGTTGGTCATACGATCTAGCAGAATATAAAATAATTGTGTCATCTGCGAAAGTTAAGATTTTACCCAGTAGATTTAGCTTACAAAAATCGTTGATATATATATTAAATAACAGAGGACCTAGCCGTGAACCTTGAGGAACACCTTTCTTTGAGGCAATAAACGGACTAAAAATGTTGTTAACATTAACTCTTTGTTTCCGGTTTAATATGAATGAACGAAACCAACTCAAACAGTTACCTCGGACATACCAGCACTATTTAATTTATAAAGAAGAATCTTTATTGCAAAATTGGCCTGATAATAGTAAAGAGCACTAAATTAAAGTCTATACACATGTATCACATGCTTATAAATAGTACTAAAAAATTGTTTTCATAAAAATTCAATTTGCTTAAATTTAAAGATTTTTTGTCTGTAAAATTTAATTATATTTTAGATGATTTGTTTCCAAATATTGTCGAAATATTTTCTGTTTCACTTGATTGGAAAATGTAATAAAACAGAGCTTTTTTATGATATTTACTAAGGGTTTTCAACGGGAATTACAAAATTGTTTTGTAAGAGCGTTTTTGAGATTTTAGGAATATAAGTACAATGTAAAGGGCAAATGTTAAGCTTTGCCACGGTTTTTTTTATTATTTATCCAAGTAATTTTAATTTGTCAAGTGTTCATAAGCGCCTTGATGAAAAATGCAATAGTAGTGTCCATAATCGAAAATGCTAGTGTCTAACCTTGCATTCACAAACCAAATGGGATTGTAAAATTTCTTTAAACAAACGAATCATTTTATCATACTTTATACACTGTTTTTCTGTGCAAAACTCAGTTGCTTACAATGAGCAGTGTCATTTGGGTGCAATCTATAAGGTCTATTCAAATTCAAAATTTACCAGACCCCGCATTTTATTTGGGATTCTCGTTGTTTACACATTTTTCGAATTTGATGCATCCAAATTAAAATCATCTATATGCAGCAGGGTTGGCAAAAACCCGGGGTTTTTTTTTGAAAAAACCCAAGTGGGTTGGGTTTTTTCAATAAAACCCTGAAAAAACCCATATAAAACTGAGTTTTTTTCGGGTTTTTGTCAGGGTAAAGTCATTCGGTTCAGTAATTAAAAAGCCTTTCTCTGGAAACCGTCCACCAAAAACTTTTTTTTAGAATAGAGAGATTACTTTAATTTTAGCTCATAAATTTATTATTTTTATTTATTTTTTTTGGAAAATAATGTTATTTCGACTAAATTAATGGAATAAAAAGTCTTAAATTATAAGGAATTAATATTTTTGTATTAATTAAAAGGAATAAATTAATTATTTTACTATATTTATTACTTACGCAAATATATTCCGGTTATAAAAAGTTTAATAATTATTAGTTATAATGACTTTTTGTCATTAAAATTGCCAAAAAAGTCGCTTTTGTGATAAATTTTCGGCTTTTTTTCTAATTAGAAGTTACTAATCATTATTTTCTATACTTTGTTTCATTTCTTTCTTAAAAGTGTATGGACTGCTGTCCTGAACAGATGTATGCGATGAGGAAACATTAGAGATGAGAGGAGATAACTTAAAAAAAACTTTGAAAAAACCACTTAACTGTGGAAAAACTGACATTATTTTGACAGAACACATTTAACATAGAAAGAACTCACTAAAATTTACAAAAACCCACTTACTTACTATAGGAGAAAACCACTTAATTTTAGAAAAACCCACACTTTTTCCGAAAAAACTCAGTTTTATGTGGGTTTTTTCAGGGTTATATTGAAAAAACCCGAAAAAACCCAACCCACTTGGGTTTTTTCAAAGAAACCCGGGTTTTTGACAACCCTGGGTATAACTCAAAATTTTTTTATCAAAGTGATCAAGATAAGTGTTCTTATAACCTCTTTTTTTTAATTACCTCCTTACCCTTCTTTATTTGCTCTTTTTTAACAAAGGCTTATTTTTTCTCTAAGTTGGTTGATGATAATTGGTAGACTTGCTCAAAATTTTTGTAAAACATTTCTATTTTATAATTGAAGAAAGAAGAATTGAAGTTAAGAGATGAATATTTAAGAAACAATTTTATTTTGATATCTTTGGGGGAATGATTCGAATTAAATCATTGATAAAATAGAGAGAAGTAATATCGGTATCAAAGGAGCATTAACTTAGCCGACGCGACGAGCCTGGATTGTTGAAATGAAACAAGCGAGCTCTGCTAGCTAAAATCGCGAAGTGATCTGAAAAGAACTGAGAAACAGTTCCGTGGGGGTGGCGAGCGATATAGCTTTAAAGAAAATAACAATTTTATATTACAAGAATTCTGTCATGTTCTACTACGTGGAGTATTGAGTCCACCGTGGGTGGACCTTAAATTGTAAGCTTCCTGAAAAACAATGTCTTGAATTGAAGATTATTATGAACTATTTGAATCATTTTAATACTATTTTTCGAAAAAAAAAATTGAATTGAAAGAATTTTTTTACACCTCGGGACTGAAGAGGCTAATGGACGATCCACCACTGCGACGATACAAAGATTAAGGGTGGTATTCACCACGAACCTAACCTAAGGTTAACCTGGAATTATACTTTTTCGACAATTCTGATTGGCTTACAACTTGGTTCCCTTTTTCAACTACCAATTAAAAGTTTTGATTCCGAGTTAATCCTAAGTTAAGTTAGTGATGGTGAATAGAGCGTGTAGGTGATTTAATTTAGTTTGTGTGAAAAACCTTTATATCCTTTATTAGTATCCCTGAAAGTAATTAATTAAAAAAGTAAGATATACACAATCAAGAGTTTATAGTAATTTTATTTCTATAGATAATATTGCACCATTCAACCTATTATGAATTTTATTACATTTTTCTCTAAGATCGAAAGAGTAATTGAATTAAATCACAAATAAGAAATAATGATGTAAATTGATATTGTAAAATTTATATCAAATCGATATTGGAAAATTGTATACCATTGATTTAATCTCATAAACCCTTGGTTAAAAATCATCAAGCCACAGATAACCTTTAAGAGTTTCAGGAATATACAACTCTTTAATAGTTTCTTCGTTGAGATTATGAACTTCATTTAAATTGTTCCGTACTTGAACTCTTGATAGGTGTTTGAGAGAGCGGGGCTCCGGGACTTCAGGAACTGGTAAAACCGTTAGAACCTTCTTCTTATATTGATCGCATAGACTGTGTAGACGACGTTTCTCCAATGCCCAGGGCTTCAGTAAATCGTACAGTTCGTTCGCTGTGATAAAATTGTATGGTAGAGCTTTCCACAGCCTGCTGATGGTGGTTTTGGTCTTATCCTGAATGAAAAGAACTACGAGGAGTTCTATAGCCAGTTGAATACGAATGTCTTCACTAGGAGAGTTCATTGTGTTATATCTGCGTAATCTCTCAATATCTATAACAAAATCTATAGGTACGCCATCCACCCTGAAAAAAATAATTCAGGTTAATGTGTAGCAAAATATCTCAGGTACGATTTAAGTTGAAAAAAATTCCCTTTAGTTCGAAATCGCGAGTATCTAAAGTTTTCACATATGGTTAATTTCGGAGAAAAGTAGTAATCATTGAATTTATCACATTGCCCGTTATACATATAGTGCTGTCTTTAAATAAACCACTCCAAAATGTACTCTTAAAAACCCATCGAGATATTTTTAATAAATAATTGAAATAATTTTCAATTCTCATGTACCCTGTCTTCTATGTATGTTCCCTGTTTTTCATGTACCCTGTCGCAGGGAACGTAAAATCAAGTCAAAAACCGTTTATTTATTTAGTTTTTTTTTTTTGAATAAGCAGAAAATCGATTTTTGGCAAATAAAAGCGTTTTTTTAGGGTATACATGGGTTTTTACGTACTGTTTTGAAGACAAAATTCTTGAAGAGAAAAACTTATAACAGTTTTAATTTTAGAAATAATTTGTAACAAACGTGGCTTTAATTATCTTAACTATTTTCCATTCTATAAAAAATAGCATTTCAATCATATTTTTTCTTAATTTTTTGAGTATTTACGAGCGTGGTTTTTTAGGGTACATATTTTTTTTTAGGAAAACTGTTTTTTTTTTTGGATTCTTACTTAATTTTCTGCCAATTTGTAACGGAGAGTTGGAATTAAAAATACTAAGCACTAAAATATAGGGGAGGATGAGTCGTTACAACACTATTTTTTTCGATTTAATTATCATATTTTTTAAGCCTCTAATGAAGGAAAAATGAAAAGTTTTTTTAAAAAAAAAGGACAGCAATTAGCTTTATAAACAGGTAAGAAAACCTTAAATATGAAAATCACAAAAATGGAAACACCTAAAAATAAAGAACTTTAAATAACTGACAACTTACCGCCACATCTTGAGTTTGCAACACAAATCATGGAAGTACTCGAAATGGAAATTATATTTGAACCCGTATCTTATGAATATTGTTTCACAATAGGGATTGGCCCATTCACCATACATGGTATCCCACAGGAAGTCAGTTAGGCAATCGCCGTTTTTGATATCAAATGCATGGAACCGTTGCTTCACGAAACAGTCGACGATTAATTTGACATGACTCAAAGGTATGAAAGCAAAGAAAAAACCAATACTGCAATCCTCAATCAATAATGCATTCTCAAAATTGGTAAAGAACTTGACGCAATATTCTGGAGTCATTTTGTTAAGCCTGACTAGAGTTTCAATCAACAAACTAAAAGTATATCTAAGGACCGTAAGATCCCCAGTAGACTCTACTGGGGATCTTACGGTCCTTAGATATACTTTTAGTTTGTTGATTGAAACTTAACTCATTTTCAGACCTTTGGGGTAAAAAGGATGAGTCCCTGATAAGCCAGAGGGCGTTTGCCATCGAGAGTTTCGTTTGATAATGTAAAAGTACATGTCAGTAAAGGCAGAGAGAGGGATTTCTTCTGGTCCATCATATTCAATGGTGTTTCTTAACAATATTTCAAAGGTATTAAGTACGAAAAACTTCCCACCCTGCTTTCCGTAGGTTAAGGTTTCCATGATCGACTTGAAATTTAAGCATTGAAGGCACTTTTCCAGCTCAGGAAAACGAACACTGACGATATATTTAAAGTCCTCCATTGCAATAGTACATGTATCCAACAAGAGAGCATCCATAGCGTTTCTATGTGAAAGTACAACTTTTATAAAACCACGTGGAACAAGCACGAACCGACTCGGTAGTACGACTCGGTTCACGAACGGTAGCTGGACTGCAAGTGCAACTGTTTGTGAATCACTTATTGAGTTCTTAGCTGAACTGAAAAATCACTACAACTAAACTCCACTCTATGCAGCGCACGCGCAAATGCTCTCTCTCTCTGTGACTTCATTTGATAGCGCGAAAGGAGGGAGGAAGGAGGAGGGATTGCTAGAGCCGGGCCGGGGTTGATTGATAGTGATTGTGTTGGCTTTGGTTGCACGTGGGATGTGAGCTGGGTTTCTTACATCCAGAATGTGGATATATCCACCACATTCCACATATGATATATTGTATCTCATCCCCACAGATTAAAATATTACTTTTTTCCCACTAAGTTTAACAAAATGTAGAGAATTTAAACAATACTTAACTATTAATTAATCCTTTCTTCCGACTTTTTGGTCGTTGCTTGGTATTTTAAATCAATGTTAAAAAATTATATTTTGCATTCCTTAACATTAAATTAATCCAAATATCTCTTAATACTTGTACACTATGGAAAATTGCCATTAACACTAAAAAGACCCAAGTAATTCTATTCAAACAGATTGAATATTATTAACGATATAAAAATCTCCCAACGAATAAATTAACGATATAAAAATCTCCCAAAACAACAATTAACTTTTTTCAATGATACACTGCCATGGACACAAACAGCAAAATACTTAGGAGTCACACTAGATGCTAACTTAACTTTTAAGCCACACATAGATAAATTACTTAAAAGACACTCTGCTAGAATTCACCTTACTTATTCACTCATTAACAGAAACTCTGAATTTTCACTTAAAAATAAACTATTAATTTATAAATCAGTAATTAGACCTATTCTCACTTATACATGCCCCATATGGGCTAACACAGCTAAATACAGATTTACACAGCTAGAAGCAGCTCAAAGCAAGACACTTAGAATGATAAGGCGGAAACAAATTGGAGCCGAGCGGCGTAAGCGAACAGCCACGAACACGCTCTGCGCACTCGCAACTCGGAGGCGCTAAGAGCGGCGCTTGCGCAGAGCGTGTTCGTGGCTGTTCGCTTACGCCGCTCGGCTCCAATTTGTTTCCGCCTATAACTAACTCTCCATTACAGTTGGGGAAAAAAACGACTCAGTTGCGATTTCTGGCGAACCACTTGGGTTAGGAAGATAAATGAGGTGTCATTTTTCATTGTTTAGATTAGAGTATTCTTTAACCAAAAAATTTTTGAGTTCTTAGGGGGTCGTCTTCATATTAAACGAAACACTAACTTTTTTTCAAAGGGGACCCCCAATTATTATGAGATTTTCTGAAAGGCCATCCCTCAAAACCCTTAAATACCCAGTTTCATCCAGATTGATTCACAATTAAATTTTTTTTAAATAAAAAAAATACTTTTTAAAATCGTGAAATATTTTTATGGAATCGATTTAGGTAATAATTTTATGAATAAAACCAAAATTTCAATCGATTTCACCGAATAGTTTTTGATAAAAACGAACGAGAAAGAACATTTGCGGTATGCGTTCCGCAACGGTATACCGCCCCTTAAGATTAAAGTTCGTTTTTATCAAAAACTATTCGGTGAAATCGATTGAAATTTCGGCTCTCTTCATAAAATTACTACCTGAATCGATTACCATAAAAATATTTCACGACTTTAAAAATAAATTTTTTAAAAATTTTTTTTTAATTGTTAATCAATCTGGATGAAACTGGGTATTTAAGGGATGGCCTTTCAGAAAATCTCATAATAACTGGGGTCCCCATTGAAAAAAAGTTAGTGATTCGTTTAATATGAAGACGACCCCCTAAGGACTCGAAAAATTTTTTTTGGTTAAAGAATGCTTTAAACAATGAAAAATGACACCTCATTTGTCTTCCTAACCCAAGTGGTTCGCCAGAAATCGCAACTGAGTCGTTTTTTTTTCCAACTGTACCATGGAGAGTTAGTTATCATTCTAAGTGTAAGAAATAAGTGTAAGAGACATAAGAAATGAATATCTCAGAAAAGACCTTAATATCCCTCCCCTCATAGCATTCATTGAAAAAACAGCTACCAAATTATTTAATTCCATTCCCAATTACACTAACCCGCTAATCTCAATGCTCCAATCACATACCCCTTCCAAACAACCATAATTTCTCAAGATTGCACCCACCTTAATTTCGGTACTTTAAATGTATCCTATTCTCTCAATTTAACTATACCTCAATCAATTTTTTCTTATCATGGCCCAGATAACGGAGTGAACTTCTTCGCGTGATGCACCCTGTGTACCACAGCTTTATTTTATTCGGTTTTCTCTCTCTTTTTTTCCCTTTTCTTTCTTTTTTTCCTTTCTAATATCCTCTTTCAGAAGCTTCTCTCCTGTGGTTGTCTTCATGTGTTCTTATATCCTGGATTAAGTGCGGCCTCCGGCCGCTGACTGTCCACTTATAAACGCATCCAGTTAATGGCATGTTTTTCTCTAAGATGGTTGATGATAATTAATTCGTAGACTTACTGTATATTTTTTTAAAACATTTCGATTAAATTATTGGTAAGCTAAAAAGGAATAATTTAGTAACAGTTTTATTTTGATATGTTTGTAGTAATGGTCCGCATTAATTTATTGATAAAATAGAGAGATAAAAAGTTTCGATTTTAAATTATCTAAAGGCAGATCTTATTGATGTGGCCAGCGCTGTCTTGGACACTTTTGGATCAATTTGATCAAATTGCACCGCTTGTTGGACAAGCCAACAACAACAACTAAATGTAAATGATCTAAATCAGGTACGGTCAACCTTTGCGAATCCGCGGGCCGGATTCAATGATTATAATGACGTGGAGGGCCATAGAGTAGATAAATAGGTAATATTTTTTTAAATAAATAATGAGTAGTTTTATTATATACTAGCTGTTATACCCGGCTTTGCACGGGTGGGGTGTATAAATTAATTTTTTTAAAGTTATCTTAAAATACATTTATAATTTTGTAAATTAGCAATATTAAAAATCATCTCGATGTTCCTGGTAATTTTCTAATCCCGGTGGTAATTTTTCCTATCCCGGCGTTCCCGGTAATTTTCCTATCTTGGTGTTCCAGTAATTTTTATATTCCGGTATTCCCGGTGTCTTTATGGTAAATTTCCTATCTCGGTGTTCTCGGTAATTTTTATAACCCGGTAATTTTTCCTATCCCGATGTTCCCGCTAATTTTCCAATCACGGTGTTCTTGTCACTTTTTACAATCCCGATAATGTTTAATATCTTGGTGCCTTTATAAAATAACAAATTTGAAACTATAATAAAAAGTCTAGTAAATGAAAAAGTCTAGTGATCTGTCTCATTTGAAACCACTGAGCTATAAAACAATAAAAGTTTGTTTTATAGCTCAGTGTTTGAAACACTGTTTTATTTTTAACTCGTTTTCCATGAAAAAAAATTGTATTTTTCAGTAAATATATTTATTTCAAAGGAAAAAAATCTTGAAATGGAGGAAATGTCCACGCCTTCGGTGTGGTCTAAAAGGAGATGCGGAACACACATACATACACACACAGCCACAAACGTTTTTATTTATATAGAGATTAATAAAATTGCCTAGTAACTACAACACTGGTACTAAAGTTTCGTATTATTGGCTTGCATGACTGGTAAAACAGGTTTTCAAACACGGAAAAATAAGTGGAAAAAAGCAGGAAAAATGGGAAAAAAGAATGAAGGACTTATTTTCTCTTTGTAAATTATAGCCTATGTCCTATTCTGATGTATAAGCTACATTATTGTAAAATTTCAGTAAAATCCATTCAGTAGTTTTTGCGTGAAAGAGTAACAAACATACAGACAAACATTCACAATTATAATAGTAGTAGGATACTTCCGAAGTTTAATACTAAAGTTAAAATTTAATCTGGACTTATACAATATATTGATTACATACAATAGTCCTGTCAAATAGTATTTATTTTGGGAAAATTTTGGGGTAGAAGATATTTTTCGCTATCTGTATGTTTTTTGGGGTGCTCAATCCGAATCTGAGGTTTGCCAACAAAATTTCGTGACGGAACATTGTGAAAATTCGAAAAAATGGCAAAAATTCGCCCCTTTTTTTCGTTTTCGGTCCCTAAAACATTTTCTTTGGGCTTCTAAGCTAAACAGTCAATACAAAAAATAAAGAACACTAACCAAGCTACAAAAAAGTCAATTACAACTTTTCTCTCAGACGCATAGTTTCGCCGATAGAGCACGTTGAAAAAGGGGCTATTTTCGTTCGATTGGTAAGAAATCCAAAAAATTTCACTAGTATCTCCAAAAAACCACATTTTTGGAACAGGATACTATAAAAACTGCCTAAATAATATTTCACATGAAATTAGCCATCTAAAAACTTCAATAAGGATAACTAAATGCATTTTTGTTCGGAGATTTCTCTTAAGAACGAAAGTTCAACAGGAGATAATGGTATTTCTATAACTAAGTTGCTTCTTCGAAATTACATGCAAAATTTTTCTATTGAAAGCTCTATATGTTTTTAAGGGTGCTAAATCCGAATTTGAGGTTTGCCAACAAAATTTCATGACGGAACATTGAGAAAATTCGACAATATCCCAAAAATTCACCACTTTTGTTTGTTTTCTGCCCTTAGAACATACACTTTGCATTTCTTAGCAAAACAGTCAACACCAAAATAAAGAAGAGAAAACAAGCTACAAAAAAGTCAAATACAACTATTTTCTCAGATGAAGGGTTTGGACGCTAGAGAACGCTGAATATTGGGAAGTTTTTGTTCCATTGGTGGAAAATTCATAAAATGTCACTCGTATCACCGAAAAGCGGCCTGATTTGGAACAGGATACTATAAGAACGGCTTCAATTATGTGTTACGCCCATAAAATCAACGTTCTGCATACTCAAATGTTAATTGATAAATAATTAAACATAAAAATAAAATACGACCATTAGGAACATTTTGGGATTTCTGTAGCATTGCTCATTGTTAAAGGCTTTAATCAAAGTAATATACATATAGAAAAATAGGTACATGAAATAAATCGTGCATTTAATTAATTAATGCACGATTAAAGCCTTTAACAATTAGCAATATTACAGTAATCCCAAAATGTTCCTAATGGTCGTATTTTATTGTTATGTTTAATTATTTATCAATTAACATTTGAGTATGCAGAACGTTTATTTCATGAGCGTAACACATAATTGAAGCCGTTCTTATAGTATCCTGTTCCAAAACAGGCCGCTTTTCGGTGATACGAGTGACATTTTATGAATTTTCCACCAATGGAACAAAAACTTCCCAATATTCAGCGTTCTCTAGCGTCCAAACCCTTCATCTGAGAGAAAAGTTGTTATTGACTTTTTTGTAGCTGGTTTTCTCTTCTTTATTTTGGTGTTGACTGTTTTGCTCAGAAATGCAAAGTGTATGTTCTAAGGGCAGAAAACGAACAAAAGTGGTGAATTTTTGGCATTTTGTCGAATTTTCTCAATGTTCCGCCATGAAATTTTGTTGGCAAACCTCAAATTCGGATTCAGCACCCTCAAAAACATATAGAGCAGTCAATAGAAAAATTTTGCATGTAATTTCGAAGAAGCAACTTGGTTATAGAAATACTATTATCTCCTGTTGAACTTTCGTTCTTAAGAGAAATCACCGAACAAAAATGCATTTAGTTATCCTTATTGGAGTTTTTAGATGGCTAATTTCATGTGAAATATTATTTAGGCAGTTTTCATAGTATCCTGTTCCAAAAATGCGGTTTTTTGGAGATACTAGTGAAATTTTTTGGATTTCTTACCAATCGAACGAAAATAGCCCCATTTTCAACGTGCTCTATCGGCGAAACTATGCGTCTGAGAGAAAAGTTGTAATTGACGTTTTTGTAGCTTTGTTAGTGTTCTTTATTTTTTGTATTGAATTTTTAGCTCAGAAGCGCAAAGGTAATGTTCTAGGGGCCAAAAACGAAAAAAAGGGACGAATTTTTGCCATTTTTTCGAATTTTCACAATGTTCCGTCACGAAATTTTGTTGGCAAACCTCAGATTCGGATTCAGCACCCCAAAAAACATACAGATAGCGAAAAATATCTTCTACCCCAAAATTTTCCCAAAATGGCCTTATTTTAGGACAATTTGACTGGACTACAATAATTATAATGAAGTTACATTAATCTGGACTAGAATAATATTATATACAATAATTATAAAGTTAGTTACATTAATGTGGACTAAAATAATATCTTGGATTACATACAATAATTATAATGTTTAAGTTACATTAATATGAGCTAAAATAATATTCAGAGATCATATAGTAATGAAAAAATATTTCAGGACAGATTTTAACAATTGTCATTACACGATGGAGGAGGTTAATGTTCAGGAGAACAAATTAACTTTAGAAGCATTGCGAAAGGCAGAGAATGAATATAGTCCGTATAGTAGAGCCGGAATCAGCCGGATTTTTTTGGGTGAGATCCGGCTTCTGAACCCGAATTGCTATGATGACAACGGTTGGGATTCGGTTACAAGCCTTTTCTCAACTGCCAAGTTAGGGTGGAACGGGAGGGGAATATAAACCGTCGTGAAGTAACAACTCTCCCACGCTTATAGACGCCTCCCAAGAACGAAATATAGCTGTGCAGCACGTTTTAACTGCTAAAATTAAGTTATTTTTGGGGGAAAGTTCTGTATACCCTCTTTAGCTCTTGTTGACGAAAACCAGAGTGATTTTTTAGTACAATTTTTAAAATGTTCCGCGGGCCGTAGGTTGCCCATCGTTGATCTAAATCAGTGTTTCCCAACCTTTTTTGGTCCACGCCCCACCAAAGCCTTTCTAAATTTTCCGTGCCCCCCATGTAAAATAAGATATTTTTTTACACTCAAAATGTAATATTAAATTTAAAAAACGTAATTGGATGATTTTTGTTAAGAAAACTAGTGAGTTAATTTTCAAAACCCAAAATGCAAAACTAAATTTAAATACAAAATAATTTTAATGAAATAGCGTTTCACATATTTTAAATACATAACAAGCATTAATGAGACCCTTGCAGAGTTGTAACCAGGCTTTTGTTTTGGGGGGTTGACTCAAAATTTTGAGGTGTAGCCTTACGAGTACTTTTGTGCTTTAAGTTTTAAATTGGGGGATCAATCAAGTAAAATTGGGGGGGAACCCCCCCCTCCAGAAAATTTTAGAAATTTACCCCATTAAAATTGTGTTGTAGTTAATTTTGAGAGCCACTAAGATAACACCCAAAAACCCTCGCTCATAGTAAGTATCAGAATTTTCAAAAACCCTATCATAATAAAAGTGACAAACATAAACGAATAAGTTATAAGGGGGGTCTGGGAGTTCTACCCCAGAAAATTTTTGGTATTTTCTCCAATCTGGGGGGCAATTTGGTTGAAAATTTTCAAATTGCCCCCCTAGAAAGTCAAATTGCCCACCGGTGGGGCGTGGGCCCCACGTTGGGAAACACTGATCTAAATGATCAACTAAGCAGACAAGTTCCAGGTTTTACTGGATAGTTGAGATGAAACAAGCGAGCTCTGCTCGCTAAGATCGACCTTCAAGATCTAGATTCTAGATCTTCTAAGATCGATCTCGCGAAGCGATCTTCAAAGAACTGCTAAGCAGTTTCGGGGGTTGGTGAGTGATAGCGAACAGGGGGCAGAGCCCCCTAGTCTCATTTAAAATGTGCTCTCATCATTAAAAATTGTGGATAATCGGGGTTCTACTGTGTATCCCTGAAAGTAATTTTAATTAAAAAAGTAAGATATACACAATCAAGAGTTTCATAGTAATTTTATTTCTATTGAGTATTGTACCATTCAACCTTTTATGAATGTTATTACATTTTTCTCTAAGATCGAAAGAGTAATTGAATTAAAGCACAAATAAGAAATAATGAAGTAAATTGATATTGTGAAATTTATATAAAATCGATATTGGAAAATTTTATACCATTGATTTAATCTCATAAACATTGAAAATGAATTTAGGACAGATATTTTTTTGGAAGTTGAATGTGTATATCCGTTTAGTTGCATACATGAAAACCCTTAGTTTGTTAAAAATCATCAAGCCACAGATAACCTTTAAGAGTTTCAGGAATATACAACTCTCTAATAGTTTCTTCGTTGAGATTATGAACTTCCTTTAAATTGTTCCGTACTTGAACTCTTGATAGGTGTTTGAGAGAGCGGGGCTCCGGGACTTCAGGAACTGGTAAAACCGTGAGAACCTTCTTCTTATATCGATCGCATAGACTGTGTAGACGACGTTTCTCCAATGCCCAGCGCTTCAGTAAAGCGTACATTTCGATCGCTGTGATAAAATTGTATGGTAGAGCTTTCCACAGCCTGCTGATGGTGTTTTTGGTCTTATCATCAATGAAAAGAACTACGAGGATTTCTATAGCCAGTTGAACACGAAGTCTTTTACTATCAGAAGGCAGTAGGCCATATCTGCGTAATCTCTCAACATCTATAACAAAATCTAAAGGTACACCATCTACCCTGAAAAAAATAAATCAGGTTAATGTTTAACAAAATGTATGCACGTGCGATTTAATTTGAAAAAAATATTCCCTTTAGGTCGAAATCATGAGTATCTAAAGTTTTCAAATATGGTCAATTTCGGAGAAAAGGAGATTTTTGGAAATTTAAGTCTAAAAAGCAGATTTTCAACTCGTTTTGGTACACCTAAATCCAGATTTCGGACATACATTTTTAAGAATTTAATTAACATTCTGGTTGTTTATTTGCATTTGACGAGCATTTAACAAAAGGTTTTAAATAATAGAGTTCCATAGGGGGTCTGGGGTTCCTCCCCCTGAAAATTTCTGGAATTTGACCCTAAAAACAAGATTTTAACTAGTTTTGAAGTCGCTTTACCCTTTTTTTTCCTCTCCCTCGAGTTACTTCTTCTCCTTTTTCTCACATCTCACTGTTAGTGCTTATTCCTATTGGGGGGTTAATTAAAGCAACCCGAAGAGGACCACTCCTTGTAAGTCCCAAAATTTCAGGGAATGACTGTAATAATAGAATTCAAAATTTCAAGGGGGTTGAGGGTTCTTCCCAAGAAAAATTTTGAATTTTGAACCGTAAAAATAGGAGTTTTTATGCACATTTTAAGACGAATTTTTAAGGAAAAACTGTAAGTTAAAAATTTACCTTGAAATTTCGGGGGGTTTGAACCCCCAAACCCCCCCTTGGATACGGCCCTGGTGTTCACACAATAAAATTAAATAAAACTAACACCTATGGCCATTTGACTGGCTTAAAGTACAAAAACTTAGATATTCTGATGGATTTGAGGTGTACAAAAGTAACTACTACTTAAAAGTAGATGTGATAGAAAAACTGTCTGTCCATCACAAGAAGAGTTCTGGCTGTCGCTCACATCATAAGCGGTCATACGGCTTTTTTTATTTTTGTTTTTATGATCTAAGAATATTTTTAGTCATTTACCTAAGTCATAAAAATACAAATTTAGGATTTTTCATGATCGTGATCTCGAAATTTACGATTTATTATTCGACACCATACCACCGCTCATGTGAACTAGCCACAGCTAGCTTCTTGTGATAGACAGACAGTAGTAAAGAATGCCTTTTTCAATAAAAAAAGCTTAACTAAATAGCAATTAACTCATATTTGGGAAGCAAATACGCGTTTTAGTGCATATAAAATGCTAAAATTACGTTAATGAAGGTTAATTTTACTGTAAGTTGTATAAATAATAAATTTTTTCTGTTTATTTTCTTGTTACAGTATCTTTCCGATCACTTTTGTTGTACTTACGAATACGTAGAAAATGTCTTTAAGTATTAAAACCGTTTTCTACAATGCGTTAACTATGGAGAAAAACACGGGGGTATTCGTGCGTATAGCGTCCCTTTTGAGGGACGTTTTTTTAATTCTGATGTAAAAACTAAAATTTCAACTTGAGATTTTTTTCATTATTTACACAGTTGTTAAGGGGTTATTTACTAAGATTGTCCCCAAATATTTAAGAAAAATAAAAAGTTGGGCATAAATGGGTTAATACAGTTTTGTTTGCACCTGATAGCATTTGTTACATACAATATCGAACGCCAATTCAATTTTACATTTATTTTCAAATTTAGTGCCCGTAGATACAACGGTCCTTCGGTACACACAACAGTCTCCCCCCAAAGATTAACAAAAATATGCATAAAATAAAAATAACAAATAAGTTAAATTACATGTTATGGGCAAAGTGATTAATTGAGCATTATTAATAATGCCCAAAGTGGAGGCGGGCAAAGTGATTAATGTCATTGATAAATGCCATTGAATTTATCACATTGCTCATAACATATAAACTATTTACAGGTAAGAAAACCTTAAATATGAAAATCACAAAAATGAAAACACCTAAAAATAAAGAACTTTAGATAACTGACAACTTACCACCACATCTTAAGTTTGTCACACAATTTTTGGAAGTACCCGAAATGGAAATCATATTTGAACCCGTAACTTATGAATATTGTTTCACTATAGGTGAACCATTCACCCTCATAACACAGGAAGTCAGTTAGGCAACTGCCGTTTTTAATATCAAATGCATGGAACCGTTGCTTCACGAAACAGTCGAGGATTAATTTGACATTACTCAAATGTATGTAAGGAAAGAAAAAATCAATACTGCAATTCTCAATCAATAATGCATTCGCCAAATTGGTAAAGAGCAAGACGCAATATTCTGGAGTCATTTTGTTAAGACTGAGTATAATTTCAATTAACAAGCGAAAAGGATGTCTAATAACCGTAAGATACGCATTATATCTTTTTATTCTAAAGTTTCGTTCAATAATATAAAAGTACATGTCAGTAAAGGCAGAGAGAGGGATTTCTTCTAGTCTATCATATTCAATGGTGTTTCTTAACATTATTTCAAAGGTATTAAGTACGAAAAACTTCCAACCCCACTTTCCGTAAGTTAAGGTTTCCATGATCGACTTGAAATTTAAGCATTGAAGGCACTTTTCCAGCTCAGGAAAATGAACACTGACGATACATTTAAAGTCCTCCATTGCATTAGTACATTTATCCAACAAGAAAGCATCCATAGCGTTTCTATGTGAAAGTACAATTTTTATAAAACCACGTGGAAAAAGCACGAACCGACTCGGACGCGGTGGCTGGACTACAAGTGCAACTGTTTGAGTCACTTACTAGGCCGTCTATCTCAAGCCATCTTCCAACCTAGAGGACCGTTCCATTTTATTCGCGGGTGGGGAAGGATAGAATGAGGAACTTAGCGTTTTTTCGGGAGCACATGTTTGTGCGTTCATTGAAAAATGCATTCAGAGTTGCTTGATTTAAATCACTTGTGATTTTAATAATGAATAAAATCATTAATTTAAATCAAAATTATTAAACAAATAAAATTCATGAAAATTCATTAGTTAGTGGTATGCTGTATACAAAATTGGTTGTATGTAAAATTTGTAAAATATGCTGTACGTAAAATTTATAATTAAAAAACTTGTTCTTTTATCTATTGTTCCTATATTATATAACTTTAGAAAAAAATAACATTAACTTGTATTAAATTTATTTCCAAAAGTATAGAACAGTAAATACATTATAAGATCAGAGTTGCCCCTAAAAGATTATTTATCAAAGAGTTATTATATTGTTATACAAAATCTAAATAATTTTAAGTTTTAAGTTTTATTACAATTTTTTATTTGATATTTTATTTCATATTACTTCCATTTACAATTTCTTAAATTCAAATACTTAATTCAAATATACCAAGAAAATCTACCATAAAAAATAGTGCATCTGCCAGGGCACGCGCACTGTGAAAGAGACTCATTTGATCAACCTAAAATACTACGCATCTACCTTCCCCACCCGCGAATAAAATGGAACGGTCCTCTAGGTTGGAAGATGGCTTGAGATAGACGGCCTAGTGAGTCACTTGAGTTCTTGGCTGGACTGAAAAATCACTACAACTAAACTCCACTCTATGCCAGCGCATGCGCAAATGCTCTCTCTTTGTGACGTCATTTGAAAGCGCGAAAGGAGGGAGGAAGGAGGAGAGATTTCTTAGATGCGGGCCGCATATAAACTACCTTCACATTGCCAAAAACCATTGGACGAATATAGTTACGAGGGCATTCAAGAGATGGCGTTACGAGAAATCAATTATTACCATTCTTGGATTGTTTTCTTCACATTTCTTTTTTTATTTGCTTTGAAAAGAGCGTAAATATTTTTTTACCCCATTCGCTCCGTTTTTCTTTACATTTCTTTTTTGTTTGCTTTCAAAATATCGCCGATGTTTTTGTCATATTCATTAGTAGAACGTTCTCTTTTCGAAAAATGGCTTGGTTTTCAGACAAATCGAAATCATATACGCTTCCTCCATCATTTATTAATGAGATTGCGAAGGAATGCCCTCCTCCTGTTATACGAAGCAATATTAGAAATGGAGATGATATTAATAAATGGATGAGAGAATTTGGAGCGTCAACCAACACCAAATGGAATACGAGAAAATCTATACCAGTGTTTCCCAACCTTTTTCGGTCCATGCCCCACCAAAGCCTTTCTAAATTTCCCATGCCCCCGGTCTCAGTGGCATATATAGAAATATTTTTTGAGAGTGAGCCAAAATTATTTCTTAGCCCCTCCCTCTTATGTATATTTAATAAGTCTAATGAAGTTTTTCAGAACATATTTTTAGGTAGAATTTGAATGCTAAAGAACTAAATAAAGTTATGAGTAATTGAGTTCTATATACGAAGGGGGGTCTGGGGGTCCTCCCCCAGCAAATTTTCGGAAATTTGACTCTAGGAAGCAGGTTTTTTAACTAGTTTGGTACCCCTAGTTGGGAAATTTTGGATATAAATTTTTAGGTAAGATTTGGATTTTGATGAACCTAATGTAAAAATGTTTCAAATATAAGCAGTTTAAAAACAAAGAGATCTTGGGTCATCCCCCAGAAAAGGTTTGGAAATAAGACTCTAAAAACGGGGTTTCAACTTGGTTTTGATACATATTGGTCCAGATTTTAGACATGCATTCTCAGATTGGATAACATGTTCAGATTTTGATAAACTTCTTTTTAAAAAGTTTTTTTTTAAATTTTCCTCCTGGATTGGCCCCACCTGGGGGGCAATTTGGTTGAAAATTTTCAAATTGCCCCCCTAGAAAATGATATTGCCCCCCGGTGGGGCGTGCGCCCCACGTTGGGAAACATTGATCTATACCATGTGGAAAAAGAATTAATGAAATGAAGTGGGGAGTGTGTATATAAGAATGTGTTTAAAAGTAATAATAAAAAATTAATTAAAGTATTTTTTGGAATTCCTGTACCATAAGTTTTTGTTTAATTCCTAAACTTACTTTTATATGCTATGATCATTGCAAATCCAGTATGTTAATTTAATTAATATAAAAGTTTTTATTTTCTGGAAATATATTTGATTGTAGAAAGAAAATGGATAAGGTAAGCAAACATTTCCTTAATTTTAATTAAAAATATAGCAAAATAGAAAGCAAGTATTAAGTGTTTCCAGTGTAGTTTTCATTAATTTTTTAAAAGTCGGTACAAGAAGTTTTAAAAATTATTAAAATATTTTTTTAGTATAAGTGATATTTTAAAAAATTCTATTGAACACTCAATATTACCAAAAAAGGTTTTTCAGATGAATTATGTAAAAATAATCGTCTTAAGTATTCCAAATCATGCGCCAATTCCGACTCGCATGAATTACGTCAAATTTGTCAAAATTAACTGAATATAAAAAAATATTAAGCTAAAAATAATTTCATAGTGCAAATATATAATGTTTTATTGAAAGGAAATTTATGACATTTGTCATTCTTTTGTATGAACGCAATATTTTTTTCAGTTTGTAATTTCTTTAAAAATTACCAGTCTTATTACTCGAACTATACTAGTTTTTAAAAAAGAAAAACTAAAAAATGCATATGTGCATAAAAATATAACTAAGAATAAAGAAATCCCTCCTGAAAAACCCCTTGAACTATCTCTTCCAAACCCAATGGTTTTTGGCAATGAATGTGGATATATCCACATTCTACATATGATATATTGTATCTCATCCCCACAGATTAAAATATTACTTTTTTTTACTAAGTTTGACAAAATGTAGAGAATTTAAACAATACTTAACTATTAATTAATCCTTTCTTCCGACTTTTTGGTCGTTACTTGGTATTTTAAATCAATGTTAAAACATTATATTTTACACTACTTAACATTAAATTAATCCAAATAGTATCTCTTAATATTTTTTTTGAGCAAATGTCCTATAATTTATTCTATTAAAAGTTCTGGGGAATCGATAATACTATAATAATTTAATGACCATGTACAAGAAAGATTAATTATATACACGTTTCTCGCCCGAGAAAACTTATACGAAAATATAAAATTAAAATGAAAAAAAAAAGATTAAATTACTACGTGTCAGTCAATAAATATATCTAATTTGGTTTGGGTTTTGGGCAGGATTATTGGCTTCCGTTCCGTCTGATCCCCCGATCAGGTTTATATGATGCTAAACCAGACCCACAAGGCCATGCACTTCCAGAAAATCTAAAAACAACTGAGGATCGGAAAGAACCTCGTTAAACAAGATAAAATATGTTCAGGTGAAGCCGGAGCCGTTCCACACTTCGTTCAAGTTTTAAAAGTGAGTTATTGTTATTGGCTTGATTGGACCAAATGGGGTTTTAAAAATAACATTTGAAAAACCCTCAATTTGGAACCATTTTTGTGTTTTTTCAAGAAAAATCAAATCAAGATATAGGGATAGGCAGTTTTAAAATTGTAAAAAATCATTTAACGAAATAACAAACCAAGACAGTTGAGAGGGTTTTTCAAAATTTAAGACGTTTTTAAAACCCATGAAAAAATTAAGGGCGATTTTTTTTTAAATTTCAGTAGTTTTTTTTTCAAAGTCAAATAGATTTCTTTCAATAATGAAGTGTTTCTTTAAAAGTTAATATATTTTTTAAATTTAACTGCTTTTTTTTAATTTATAAACCAGGTTTCAATAATTAAGGGATTGTTTTTTAAATTTCAGAAGGGTTTTTCTCATTATTGAATGGTTTTTTCCCAAAATTTAAGAAGTTAAATTTCATTCAGAAGTCAAAAATTGAGGAGGATTTTTTCAAATTTCAGTATTTTAAGAGAACATCCCTTATCAATTTTTATTTTCTTAAAGCACTTTTTATTACCTTTACAACGATGAATAACACTTTTAATTTTTACAAAATGAACAAACAAATGAATTTCGAGTTCAAAAACTTTGAACTCGAAAAAATGGAGTGATTTGCATTACGAACAAGTAAACTCCATTCTGCTTCAAAAATTCCTGAAATACGTCCTAATCACCATGGCAACTCGTAATTCTGGAAAAACTTTGCCATAACGGTCCTTTACTCATAAGTAAAATAAAAAAAAAATTTGAAATTATAATTATCGGTTTATAAGCGAAATGTGGACTTGTGTTTTTTAACGATACCGAGAACTTTTTTCAAACACTAATAACTTACTAAATATGGAAAGTATATAAAACGTATATTTTAAGATACAGTCACCTTTTAAACCATTATTAAAAACTATTGGGCTTTATTTAAGAATTATCGACGTTTTTCGGTGAAGCATCGGACTATCATAAAATCCGTAATAATGAGCGCAATACACCGTTTAAATCAGCTAATAAATACGCACAACATATTAAAATTCCATAATCATAGCTATAGGCTATAGTACAAAGAAAGTTATGAACTCTATGGGAAAACTGACATTATTTTGAAAGAACACATTTAACGCAGAAAGAACTCCCTGAAATTTGAAAAAACCCACTTACCTTACTATATAGAGGAAACAACTGATTTTTGAAAAAAAAAACACACTTTTTCCAAAAAAAAACCCAGTTTTATATGGTTTTTTTCAGGGTTTTATTGAAAAAATCCGGGTTTTTGCCAACCCTGCCCCAAATACTCTTTAAAAGTTTGACGCCTAAGTGTTTTCCCTGGAAAATTCTTCCACTTACCAGAAGGTAGACAATTCTGGTCTGACCTATCAAAAAAACAATTCAATGACAAAAAATATAAATATATATAAAAAAGCCGGAAAAAAGTAGAAAAAAAGTGGCGAGTATTCACGGGCACGTCCCGGTAATTTAGCTGTTGGACCATCTTCAATTGAGATTCGGTACGGGTTAATATTATCGTAGAAGGATGAAATTTTATATCCGAATAGGTCAAAGCATTTATAAAAAAGTAGATGGTAACCGTTTTCAAATTAGCAAGAAAATTTTTTCCTGTCAAAGGGACACCCTAGTGTAGGACAGGGAAAACGTACCCCTTGATTTGTAGGACAATGCTGCCATTTAATTACAGTAAAATCTCGTTAGTACGCCCCGCCCGCATATTACGACGTTTTTCTCCGGTCCCTGGTACCAATAGGTCTTTTATCATTAAAAACTATCCGCTTATAGCGCCCCGCTTATTACGACTTCCCGCATATATTTCCACGCTTTTCTCCAATCCCCCGAAGAAAAATTCCGGTTATTGCGTCGTCGAGTTCCTTTCAAATAATGTAAGAGCTACAGAACCGTTGAAAACGGCGTAGAATTCTAATCAACTAAATTTAATTTTGTTTTGATTTTTAGGCTTTGAAAATAAACTAATTCAGTAACACGGAATAAAAATTAGTTTATTTCTTCTTCGAAAAATATTGCTAAATCAATAATACTCACCAGTAAAAGATATTGATATTTAAATTTATATTATTGTAGTCTATTTGAATAGGTAGTAATTGACAAGAACTGCCTGTGTTAGTTGATAAACGAAGCTTAGTGTCCTAAACTTTCATCGCAGGAATGAATTAAACTATTTTATTTATAAATTATTAAATGAAATAGTGGTGACTTCACTTATTCTACACAATATATTATTATTCTTTTTTGATGGATCGGTTTCAGTTTTCTTTATTTCAGATCGAGTATGGATAAACCTTAGAAAAAATGGTCCATTCAGGTACATTTCCCAACATTAAAAAAAAAAGTACTCGATACCTAAAGTTATCGATTTTGCCTATCACTAGTTTAAATAGAGATAAGCTAAATAACTAGAAAAAAGCTGTTTTTTACATAAAATAAATAGAAGTGCGATGGGAATGTTTCAAGACAGAATATCCCTGTAAACATGAAGTCATTTTTATTGAAACTTTCTGTTTTTCTACAGTTTTTTTTACAGTATAAAGGGTCTCAAAATGAGCTGAAACACTACTTTAAGATCCAAATTTCAAAGGATTTTATGGGGGCGAACCCCCAAACCCCCTTTAACATTTTGACGTCGATTATACAGTGTTTTAACGCTTGAGACGCAAATTTTCAGAAACATTCAGTTAAAACGATTAAACCTGCGTTTATCTTTAACTGGAGGTTAGTGAGATTGGCCCCTTGATCCATCAACATGACAACATGATTATTTCTGAACAAGATACAAGTTATTGAAAAAACAAGTAAAATAAAAACTTTATTTTTTAGTACTTAGAATCCAGATTTACATTTAATACACAGTTTAAGTAGAAATATAATAAGTAGTTTGTTTAAATTTGATCTTAAACAAAACATTTCAACAATATATTTGAGCAAAATTTGCTTATTAGCACTCACCCATTTCAAATGGGAAAATAAAATAAACAAGTAACAAGAGGTGCAGAAAATGTTTTCAGGGCCCAATATTTACACTGAACACGATTAGTTTCTAGTTTTTCTCCTTATTTTCATCAAAATTTTGCAAAAGTTGCCCCTGATAAAAAAAAATAGTTTTCTTAATTACTGAACATCTGTAAGGTGCAATACAAACTACCAAATATTCAATAAACTTAAGTTTTTATGGACACCTTTTCTCATTCTTTCTTATTTACACATCCTCTTAACTCAAAAATGTCCGTCTTAAAATATGAATACTTTGATATGATAAAACAGGTTTTTCGTTTTTGAGTAGATCAGTAGTTTTCCACACTTAACATTAATATTTCTGTAGTTTTCATCAAAATACCATAGAAATGGGAGAGTATATTGTCACCAGCCAAAATATTATTATTTGTTTTACAGTAAAGCACCGTTTATACGACTTTTCTATTTATACGTCGTTTTCGCAAAGTCCCAATTCATTCCTATTTATTTTAATGCAAAAATTATTCGTTTATATGTCGTTTCCCTGTCTTAATGAAATACTTTTCTAAAAAAGTGTAAAAAATTAAAGATTAGATATTCATAGACAATGCAATCTATTCGGATGCAGTGTTTAGGATATGCAATATAGTAAATACTCAAGATTTGAAAAGTAAAATAAATATTTAGGATGAACTATTTATTAAGGTATGGTTTGTTTCATGTTAATTTTAAATTTTTTTAAATTTAATAACTATTTTCATTTTAAAAACGGTTTTGAAGAAATTTTTCTTTAGAAAACCTCAAATTAATTGTACTTACGTAAATTTGCATTAAGAGCATTAGAAACCTAAACGTTGCTTTACTCTAGATAAAAACAACTGGATTTATAGAGGTTTTTTTATAAACTTGTACACAAGTTTTTTGTTCGGGCATTCGAAAATTTTCTGCACCCCTGAAAGTAACTAGTAAAAAATTAACAGTAATTATACTTCCTAGTTACTCGAAATTCTTTTACCTTTTCATACATGGGCGTAGCCAGAGGGGGGATTTGGGGATATATCCCCTCCCGAAATATCAACATCCCCCTCCGAAATTTTTTTCTGGCTTCGCCACTGTTTTCATACATAGGTTTACATACAAAGTATCTCAAAATTAATTATTTGAAGGAAAAAAACTATCTTAAAACAAAAGAAACAAAATTATACAAGTAATAATAGATAGATTTAGTAAATTTTCTTTAAAATATTGAACATCTTATACACATTTAGCTTTTTTTTATTCATGGCAATGCAACCACTCAAACCTACGCGCCAATGAAAACTACAATATTTAACTTAAAAAGCATGACCCATATTGTTCAATAATAATGCCTCAAAAATAAAGTTTTACTCTACCAAAAATTACTAACTATTAACTAAGGGGACATCCATAAATTACGTGAGGTGTTTTTTCGAAAATATGGACCCCCCTCCCCCCTTCATGAGTTTTAGTGAGATTTTTCTTGACCCCCCTCCCCCAATGTGAGATTTACCTACAAATTTAAAAAAAAATTTTCCTTTCCTATTCGTTTGCATTTTGGGCTTCATAGCACCTAATTAAGTTAAAAGTTGACGCGAGATTTTAATCGACCCCCCTCCCTCTTGGTGAGATTTTTCCAAACCCCTCCCCCTCTTTTTGACCTCATGTAATTTATGGATGTCCCCGAACACCTATTTTATGAATTTTTTACAGAGGAAACATAATTCCACCATGCTTGTTTATGTTCAGCATTAATATCACATAAGGCCAAATTAGTTTTACCTAAGTTATACTCCAATACTTTTGTTCATAAAAAGTAAAATTACAATGCTATAACTTAATTTCATAAAACTTATATAATTGCAAATTATATTCAAAGGCCAAGGCCAGGGGCGTCATTTCAGTTTTTTGTTGAGGGGGCAAGGAATTTTTTTTAAATGGGTCTGGACCTTACTGTAACTAGGTTTTTTTTGGCGGGGGTTGCCTCAACTTAATTTTTAAGGTAATTAATATCATGTCAAAATTTGACAACGTGAACTCCAAGGAAAAAAGGGGGGTCTGGGGGCTCACCCCCAGGAAAATTTTGAAAATTTGGTTCTTAAAGTAGTGTTTTAGCTCGTTTTGGGACCCTTTGGGCTGCATTCAAAGAGAACAGTTTCTTGTAAACCACATAATTTTTCTAGGGAAGAGTCGTAAATAAACGTAAAAGTCTTAAGGGGGCTAGGGGTCCTCTCCCAGGAATTTTAATTCCCCTTTTAACTAGTGTTTTATCTCTTTTTAAACTCTTTGGGGAGCTTCTAAAGAGAAAAGCTTCTTGTAAGAGGAATAGTTTTTAAGGGGGAAAACACTAAGTAAGAGACATGGAAATTTCAGAGGGGGGCTGGGGGTCCTCCCCCAGAAATTTTTTGAAATTGAACCCTCAAAAGTAATGTTTTAACTCCTTTTGAGACATTTTGAGTTGCACTCAAAGTTCCTTGTGGAAGTTACAAAATTTTCAAGGGACTTGCAGCTATTTTTCACAATACAGTGGAAACCTTGGGGGGGGCGGTTGCCCCCCCCCTGCCCCCCCTAAATGACGCCCCTGGCCAAGGCACAATTTTTTTTCAACAGCACTATAAAAGTAGAAAGTTAAAATTAACACACATAGAGATGAATATAATTCTCGATTACAAACTTCTGAATGAAATCTTTGACACTTAATATACATAAGCTTATAACATATGCAGGGGCGTAGCCAGAGGGGGGGATTTGGGGATATATCCCCCCCCGAAACTCAGGAAATTTCCTTTTTGACCATAGAAAACCACTAAAAATACCCCATATCCCCTCCCGAAATATCAACATCCCCCTCCGAAATTTTTTTCTGGCTACGCCACTGAACATATGTAAATAGAAATATAGACATTATCTCACTTTTGTGTGATGTATAGACTATGTTTACATTTATTAACAAAAGGGACATAATAATAATGCACAAATTACAAATGCATGACATACGAATGCAGTTATTTTAAGAATGCTTCAATCCCCTCACCACAGCAGAAAACATAAAAAACAGCTATATCATATCTGCTCATGGTTGGATAAGAGCAAAAGCATTAATGACCAGGAATCCATCATACTGATTTTAATAAAGATAAGATATTTTTGCTGATAGCCAGTGCCAGGGGCTCTAACTTACGATAACTAGCAGATTTTTTCTTTCCTATTTCCTGCAAAAATAAGGGAGATCAAAGTAACCCCAAAACAGCTGTTTATCTATATTTTCACCTCTAATTTGTGTGTCATTACAATTTTCCTTCAGTAAATGAATGTAAATAACGTTTAATATCAAAAGTATTTTTATCACAAAACTAAGATTAAATTATTCATTAGGAACATTATTCCTTAGTGAAGTCATAACAAGTAAAACAAAACTAAAAGTAAGCTTTTTTAGCTTTTAATAAATAATACAGTAGAACCCTGTCAGTAGGTACACATAAAAGAACTCAAAAAGTTCCTCAAAGACTGAGTTTCACTAGAACTGATTTTGAATGTATTAACTGGAACCAGTGTGAAAAGGTTTATTTTAACCATCATTTTAACCGATAATTAACCCTACAGTAAGAACATTGATAGACCCCTTTTACCACTATTTCCTTAAGGCTTTGTATTCATATACATATCCCACTACTAGTCTAATATCACCTTTCTAAGCCAGCACAGCACTCCATATGCTAGAAAAATTAACACCACTACAAAAAGGGAAAATTTTAAAACTAATTAATGCAGCAAAAAATACCAACTTAGGTTGAGAAATACGGACTAGTTTCATACATATAAGTACATTGGATTTTTAAAAATGTTCTGACTGTTAAAAAGGAATGACATTGTTTGGAAATTAAGAGTAGTTTGAAACAAAATCTCAGGCATCAGATGATAACCTTCGAATTTTGATATGAAGGAATTAAAAAAACAGAAATTAGAACAAAACTTAAAGGGTTACTGTTCTCAGGGATACTAGGGAAACCGCAAAAACAATCTTTTAACGAGTCATTGAATCAGGTTTCATTGCAACTCAATTCCTTGGTAGCATACCTACCTCTTCGATCAGTCATAGTGAACACTTACAAATTTTGCACACCATATAATCTGCAGATACAAGTTATCCTCTGGTGCCAGCAAAATAATGAATGAATATGACTTCTAAACCAACTCTAAACAAAACATAAAAACAAGTTTAGAAAAAATTAATCTCAAGTATTACAGATTTGCTATTTTTTCAGACTTGTTTCTTAAGTACTGCAAATTTCGTTACAGGAACTTAGAATATATATAATTTGAGAGAGGCTTCTTAAAAAAAACTCAAGAATTTTGCTCAAAGCAAACTAAAAAAATTATGATATCCAACATTTGCGAAACCCAAAAGTAAAAACGAAAATAAATCAGCCAACCCCCAGAGGCATGAAAACCGTTTCGTTTGCAACAACGGAGGGGATAAAACAGAAGATCAAAGCTATGATGTCACTGAACGCTTGAGCGAAACGGGGAAAATGAAAACTGAACTCATAGTCAAGGGGTAAACTAGTTGCTAAAATTGAGAAATAGTAGCAAAAATGCCTAAATTAGTCGCTTTTGGTCACTTTGTTTACCAAAATAATAGGCAGTCAGCAAGTCCTTTAAAATAGGCATTTTTAGTTGTATTTGAGTAGTCAGTGGCAACCCTGTTAGTGTTACCCCAAACAAGTGAGACCATACACTCCCTAAGGTTGGGCAGGTATTGAGAGAGAGGACTGAACTGGTTTCTTCTGGGCCTCCTTTCCCTTATTCGAAGAAGAAGGCACTTAAGTAGCTAACCTCCAGCTTCCCAAATTTCCCTCACCCCTACTTAGATTCTTCCGTTCCCAACCACCTAGCAAAAGAAGACAGAAAACATCCTCTCAGTGGAGTACCGCGTAATGATGATAGTTCTTCTAAACATAGAAAGCAGGTCGAAATATGAAAGTCCCCTCAAAGCGAGGGTTTACCAGACACCACAGCATCGAAGAAATCGTCCATCACCACAATGTCCTTTATCCTCTCGATGGAGTACCGCGTGCCCTTGACCGTGAACCGGGCATAGTCCTGGTTGTTGAAGCCCGGAACGATTCGGAACGTGATCTCGTCGAGCTTCGTCTCACGCTTCAGGTACTCCCAGACCCGCCGAGAGTCGTGCGTCAGAAGCTGGCTGAACGAGACATTCGTCTCGTCCGAGCGGTCGAACAGCGGCAGCTGGATCGTGTCGATGATGTCGTCCCTCGCCCGGTAGATGACGGGGTCGGCCCACCGCCCCTGGGGGTCGGGGATGCCCAGGTGCTGGGGGTTGTAGGAGGAGGCCAGTTTGAGGAGGGTGGTCCAGGCGAGGAGCCCCAGCTCCTGGCAGCGGATGGTCTCGCCGTCTGTGCTCAGTTGGGACACATGCAGCAGGGTTTGGATGACGAGGTGGGACGGGGACGTGGCGCGTTTTAGCTCCCCGCGGGACCTCAGGGCCTTGATGTACCTGAAATCGATAGATGTTAAAGTGAATTGAGTAATACTTATTTTAGTGTTCAGTTTTAAATCGTTAATCACTGTGCTCTAATGGCTTTATTCACTGCTACCTGACCAGCGGTTAACCATCAGTGAAAGAAGGATTACACAAAACAAAATCCGCCAAGTATCATTTTCTATTTTCTTTCTTTCGATGCTGGTGAACCATTGGTCAAGTAGCAGTGAATGAGACCGTAAGTAATAATACGGTCACTCCAGAAAGTATTCGAACATCCAACAAATTTGCACTAGTATAGTATACCTATTATGGCTCAACTCCACATGCAAAATCCAAAAAAAAAATTAAATCTTTAAACATAGTATGTTATTCTTCATTATAATCTACCAAAATAAAGAATAAAAATATCAGAACAGATAGAAAAACAAGAATTTTAAAAGCCCAAACAAATATTAGTACAGCCACAGACTTAACATTAAAAACAAGTGGCCATAGACCTAACACTATACTCTGAAAAGCATATTTTGTTTTTAATCTTAATGTTACAGCACGTGCATGCAATTTTTCATGTGGTAGAAGATGTCATAAAAGAAGTGTAGATTTCCCCCTTTTGAGGTACTCATGTGACCCCACACAAGCCTCTTAGGTACCCAAGCAAAAATAAAATAGTTGGGTTCAAGTTCGACCTACTTTTTGCTGCCCCTTTTTTCTACCAACTGTCAAACCCAAAAAGGTTTAACTTGCTTTCATTTGAGAATATGAAGCTCTATAATAGGGAAAGGTATTTCTTCAAAAAAAGCAAGGAATTTTTTTCTGATTTTAGTAGTAGTATTTAAAGTATACCAGTGCCAATTTATTGGTGAACGAATACTTTCCGGAGTGACTACGTTTTTGGGTGGAGAAACCTAACTAATTGCTAACAATGAAGGAAACTTCAAAACTAAACCCCTTAATAATATTGCCCTGATGGAGGATACTCCATAAAGTTAATAACTAGAGTTGCCAAAGTCGATAGTAAAATAATCCTAATTCTCAAACTTACGGCTCACTGCAAGTGACCAGCGGTTAACCATCAGTGAAAGAAGGATTACACAAAACAAAATCCGCCAAGTATCATTTTCTATTTTCTTTCTTTCGATGCTGGTGAACCATTGGTCAAGTAGCAGTGAATGAGACCGTAAGTAATAATACGGTCACTCCAGAAAGTATTCGAACATCCAACAAATTTGCACTAGTATAGTATACCTATTATGGCTCAACTCCACATGCAAAATCCAAAAAAAAAATTAAATCTTTAAACATAGTATGTTATTCTTCATTATAATCTACCAAAATAAAGAATAAAAATATCAGAACAGATAGAAAAACAAGAATTTTAAAAGCCCAAACAAATATTAGTACAGCCACAGACTTAACATTAAAAACAAGTGGCCATAGACCTAACACTATACTCTGAAAAGCATATTTTGTTTTTAATCTTAATGTTACAGCACGTGCATGCAATTTTTCATGTGGTAGAAGATGTCATAAAAGAAGTGTAGATTTCCCCCTTTTGAGGTACTCATGTGACCCCACACAAGCCTCTTAGGTACCCAAGCAAAAATAAAATAGTTGGGTTCAAGTTCGACCTACTTTTTGCTGCCCCTTTTTTCTACCAACTGTCAAACCCAAAAAGGTTTAACTTGCTTTCATTTGAGAATATGAAGCTCTATAATAGGGAAAGGTATTTCTTCAAAAAAAGCAAGGAATTTTTTTCTGATTTTAGTAGTAGTATTTAAAGTATACCAGTGCCAATTTATTGGTGAACGAATACTTTCCGGAGTGACTACGTTTTTGGGTGGAGAAACCTAACTAATTGCTAACAATGAAGGAAACTTCAAAACTAAACCCCTTAATAATATTGCCCTGATGGAGGATACTCCATAAAGTTAATAACTAGAGTTGCCAAAGTCGATAGTAAAATAATCCTAATTCTCAAACTTACGGCTCACTGCAAGTGGTGATATCCATGGTGAGATTTTGAAACTCGTCACTGATCACTTTCAAGAGCTCTTTTACGCCTTCCTCAGAGAAGTATTCCCGCTGGGTCTTCACCCAGCGCTCCAGGATCTTCATGGCCACATCCAGCACCTGCAGTCGACCGGCATGGACGGCAGCAATGTCTGCATCCGGCCCCAACTTGGGTAAGCGAGAGGCCACACTCTGGTCTATGAGTGATTCAAGTAATGTCCTGTAGAGGAAATTATCTAGTTTAAGTTTAGTTCTCAAAAGATTTACGGTAACCCTAAAGGGCAAAACAGACTTGGACAACCAAAAGCATGAATTAAAGTAATGAGAGTACTGCAACCCCAGCCGCCTGACCCGGGAGTATTCAGTAGTCCTCGGAGCTGTGAGGAGAGGAAGGAACCGTGCTCGAGAACTTTGAAGAAAAAGACGTCAAAAAAGGCTCTGGCTGGGACATCTTTAGCTCCTAGTTCCTTTCAGTGTCAGGGACAACCTACCCTTGTTGTCTAGGGCAACAATCTACAGCCTGCTAACAAGGCCAGTGCCCAGGACACCTGCACCCCTCACCCCTATAATAGTCTAGTCTCCCTCAAGGTCTCTGGTAAACTAGGCTATCATTTTAATCATCATTCATTTTCATATTGTGGCATCTAAGTGTCGTGCTGTACTGTGATTATGAGCCATTAATTACACTGGTAAACAAGGTTTTTGGCACAAGATACTTACTTTTATAGTGTTCCTGGGGTAATTTTTAAGCTGATTTCAAATTTGCAATCAGAATTTTTCCATCACCCTCAGATAAAAAATTTTAATATATTGCTTCGCAGTGCTTAGTCGTTTTAAATGATAACTAAAAAATACAAAATAAATTATTTATTTATTTATTTCTGATACTGAATATTTTAGAATTTTAAGACAATGGGAAATGACATATCGCCGATATTGGGCATCGTATAAATGAAGAATTTTTGCATTAAAACAAATATGAATGAATTGGGACTTAGCGAAAATGATGTATAAATGGAGGTATCGAAAGAAACAGTGCTTTACTGTATAAAAAGTAGTTATAATAATTAGATAAATTTAGTCAAAAGGTTAAGATTTAAAAGGGTATGAAAATTAATGATTATATCAGTACCTGCCATCAGTGGGGCGGACTAAGGAAGAGGCAGAATGTTGCCTGTTTTTAAGAGCAACCAGAACTTCATGGACAGCCCAAGGAAATCCAAACACTGGGTATTTGGAACCATTTTCAGCTGTGCTTCCATAGGTTACCATATACCAGGCACTGGCTTTCTGCAGCATTGCATCGGTGAACACTCCATCATTAGGTTTTCCCCCAAATTCAGTATAAAACCTGGAAAATCGAAGCACTGAATCAAGATTAATGTGAAAATTAAAGACAAAGGGTTAAAAATAAAGTTTTCAGGTACTTTTAATAAATAGATGGGGTGAATATTCACATTAACGATTTGATCATATGGGGGGATACTTTTCAGATAATACATCTTCAAGTGCAGACAATTACTATGCAGTTTTAAAGATTTTAAAATTGAGTTTTAATTATTTTTGGTTTTGTTAGTCTTTTTTGTAGGAGCATAATCACTGCATAAAAAACACAGGTACTTAAGCCAGGTGCAAAACACTCCAATTGGACGAAATCATCAACATTTTATTATTTACACACAAAAAGATATAAAAAAATAAAAGAAAACCTGTTAGTTGAGATATTTTAATGGTGTTTAATTCTGATAATTGGTTAATTTTAAAAGCACAAAATAAAAGTTGGTTTATTAAGCACAAAATAAAAGACGTTGAGTAGCTTTTTAACATTGAGTTTTATTTAATTTATTCTTTTTTCTTTAATTTTATTTAATACTATCACAACTAGTTTGGAAATTAAAAAAAGTTACTAATTTTTTATTGGGTAAATTTTAAGTCTCACAAATCCAACATCCCACATAATAGGAGATAGCATTTCTTCAATAACATCAAAATGAAAATGGCTTAACAAGGAATTCCCACACAGCCCTATATTTTCTAACTCAAAAAAAAAGAAATAAACTTCATCACCAAACAGAGGCAAAACCACTAGAGCAAATCACAACCCTATCAATCCTACATCATTACCTACCTCTTATTGAGGTCCTTAAATATCCAGGGTACTTGAAACTCCAACAGTGCAATGATATTCTGAAGGTCGTGTCTGTTCTCAATGCAAGAAGCTGGGGTCAGAAGAGTGCCAGCAAGCAACTGCCCTTCGTTCTCAAAACCAAAGCTGCGAAGGAAGAACTCAATGCGATGGCGGTACCAGTTGAGGAAACGCCTTGCGGGGCGTTCATACTTCTGCCATTCTTCGTGCACCAAGTCATGGTCTAACTTGAAGTCTTTGTTGTTGCTTTCTGAATCAACACCAAGCTCAAGCCTGTAAGAAATGAAGAAAATTGAGACACAATTCAAGACAACAATAATATTATACATTAAGTATCCCATATACCTATATTTTTAAGAGAAAGACAGTATTTATGCCTATCTAATTAGTTTTTCTTGAGGTGAAATTTAAAATGCAAAAGACACATTGCAAAAAGGGAAAACAACAATCAGGATGGAGAACTTTTAAATACTAATTTTAGATGTGGAATCTTATGTTGGATTGCTCTGTAAAATAAAATAATTCACAAAGTGGAGAAAATATTTTGGTACAGCTTTAGAATAAGTCTGCGTTTTGAACGGTTACCAAGTTGGCGGTATTTCATGGTCGACAGGCCGTGAAATCATAGGAACCAATGAATATGAATCCAATATTTCAGTCCATAGCATTTTACAGGAATTTTATGCTTTTAGTTCTTAGGTAGGAGCACTGAAATGGACTTTAGTGAAAAATGTTGAATTTTCTTTCGAAACTTCCCTGATAATTACAGGATTTTCTTTAATTCCATGATATTTCCAGAATTTGATGGTTCCAGGTCTGTGGCCAAAATTATTACAATTTAAATTCCTAGATTGAATTGTTTAGAAGTATTTTTTTAAACATATCAAGAATCGAGGAGCTTTCAGCATCAACAAGCTGAAGGATCATTCACGCTGTTTATCCTGAGTGATTCACACCTGTGAATTACTAGTTTGCATAGAAAAGTGAAAGAGTAAAGAGTGAAACGCCAATTCACACTTGTAACTTTGTGGATGATGATTCCTCCAAAATGAACATCGAAATTGAGAAGTCTGAATGAGCCTTAAATCCAGACTCTTCAAATTGGAGTTCACCTACAGGGTGGCTATAGAAACAGAGAAAACAAATTCCTTGACTTTTCCCCGATTTTCAGGACTAAACTCACAGCTTTTCCCTGATTTACGGGATTTCTGGCACTTAGAACAATTATGTGCAAACAAAATAATTTTTAAAAAAAATCACTACTTGTTATTTAAAAGGAAGAAATGCCTATAAAATATTAAAACTCAATTTTGACTTAGAGTTATACTCGAGTCCAAGCATAGTATGAGATGCAGAATATGGTTCTCATTGAGCTAAGAAAAGTAAGAAATATTCGCAAGGTTTCAGAAGAATAAAAATTGTATCACAAAATGATATCATTAGGAAATTTCCCCGATTTTTCCAGATTAATAAAATTCCCCGACTTTTCCCCGAAAACCCTGATTTCCAGGTTCTGTAGCCACCCTGTGAAAAGACCTCTCTGTTGTAAGAATGAATAATTTTTTTAAATGCAGGATTATAGTAATAAATGTATAGTAGTCCAAAGTAAGAGAGGGAAAATATTAATCTCAACCTTTTACAGTTCCTAAACAACACCCCCAGGGACTTCTTGGATAAGTAAGTTTTCTTGTGGTTAAGTTTCTGCATGAAGTCGGGGGCTTTCTGCGCGGAGTCAGGGCCGATCGACACTCCTTTCCCCGTCTTGGCAAAATCCAGGGCCATGGAGTAGAGTGCAGCCAGCCGCAGGCAGACTTTGCTGTGGACCCCTTCCCTCATCTGGTCGGCCCAAGCCAAGTGGGCATTGGCGATCACACCCACATTGTCGTGGAAGATGAACTCGCAGAAGTGGTCTAGCTCGTCTGAAACCTAGAAACAGAAAAATTTTTTATGGATAAGAGTAGAACTGAAAGGGACAAGGTGATGTGAAGAATGAGAAAAGGCAAGTAAAGGATATAAGCATCTTGAAACAACTAACTTAAAAAATGCAGAATAAAGATTGTTTCACCTTCAAAATAAACATACTGAAGAATCGTGTGTCGCTATTTCCTCAGAGTGATCTTTCTTTTTTACAGGTACAGTTTGAGTAATTATTAGGTATTCAAATTATTCATTCATTCACAGGGTTCCCACTCAATTTCAGAAATAAATTTCCCTTACTTTTCCAGGTCAATTTTTAAGATTTTTCGGTAAAAGAACTCATAATTCACGGCATTTTTCGAATACTTGCATTTTTTAACATATAATTTTCAGTAAATTGACTATTTTTCACTTAGAGCCGAAATTGAAACATTAAAAATTTTCATTTTCCAGGTATTTTTTATGATTTTCCAGGATACTGTAACTATACAGACTACTATATATAAACTATACAGACATTAGATACTCTGAGAGAATGGATCTATATATCATTTCTATCCCTTCTACCTCATAGGCTTCTTGCCTCAAAAGAGGTTAAGAGAACAATATCACCAAACATCATTGAGTTGTTTTAAAGTTTACTTAGAAATTAAAATTGGCATTGAAAGAGAAACATGGTAATAAATTTTAAAAAACCCTGACCATTTAAATTTTACAGAAAAGCTTCCTTCCTGCATATCGGCAAGCAAAATGAATAATCTTAATTGTTACCTGCACAGGACATTTGACTTGGTCATCTCCCTTCTTTTTCTTTTGTGCAAAATGCATGGGTTCCACATTCTCAGATGGAAAGATAAGCTCTTTACACCACATCACATGATATTCATCCCCATCCAAATCAGAACCTGTTAGAAACAAAAAAAGTATTGAAAACTAATGGGATAGTTAAAAAGGTATAATATATAGTCAACTCTGCTTAGTGTGATCACATTTGGCCAGGATTTAACTCATGACAATATCCAATTGGTGATAATAAGCTATTCTAAATAACAAGTGGCACACAGTGTAACTAGAGTGTTTGATCTAAAATCAAAAATATGTAGTTGTAATTAACATATTTAAAACAATTTTACACCATGTGCTCTGCAACTTAAATTTTTAAAAATACAATTAATAAAAGTAAATATTCATTTACTTAGAATTGGGTGAAAATTGAAAATCCTGATAAGAAAAGGCTTAAACATACAAACTTGCCATTTTTGTTACAATAAAACTATTTTCAAACACAAATACATGATACATTTTAAGCATTAAAATAACTTTTCACACAATTTTCTAATAAAGAAACGGTTTAATTCTTCTTTTTCAAACACATGTAGCCAGGGTTGGCCGGTTTAAACCATTTGGTTTAAACCATTGGTTTAAACCATGGTTTTTTATGGTGGTTTTTTTACCAAAAAAACCACTTGGTTTTTTTGGTTTTTTTAGAAATTATAAAATATTTTCAGGATTTTTTAAAGAAAGTGTTATTAAGTATAATCTTTAACACAAAATTAAAAGGTCAGATTTATCAAAAAATTGACATTTTAAGGTGATTAAAAATCAGAAATCTTTTAATTTAATGGTTTTAATTATTGAATTCTCTCTAATCTTAACCTTAAATGCTTAAGTTAAACTTATTATATGTTGCAAGAGATAGTTCATTTATTAATTTCCTTTAAAATGAAGCATTATTTCAAAGAGTAACTAAAGATACACAAAAGTTATCTGTTTTTCACTGATAAAATATGGCTTGGATTTTAATTAATTGATAAAACCAATTTGTCTTATTTGTCAGTCATAAAAACCAGTTGGTTTTTTACTAAATTAATAAAAACCAGTTGTTTTTTTTACTAAATTAATAAAAACCATTGATTTCTTTAATGATAAAAATTAAAAACCAGTTGGTTTGTTTATAAACAGATAAAAACCAGTTGGGTTTTTTTACTAAATTAATAAAAAACCGTTAATTTCCCTAATCGGATTAATTATCTCAATCATTTATCCAATTTCAATTAACATTAGTTGCTTACATTTCCCTTTTATTTATTTAAAAAATAAAATTTTCTCTTTCTAAAGAAATTTCTTAAGTTCATAAATTAATCCATATATAATTAAGATAAATAATTTGATTATTTCAGTCATTTATCCAAGATAAATTAACACCGATTTTTATTCACTACAATAATATTAGATATTCAAATTGGAATATTTTAAAAACAAAACTTATTTTAAAACAAATTAATTTAATTTTAATTAATTAATTGAAATATACAAATCATTTATCAATTATAAACAACCCCTGAAATAAATGTACTCAATGTACAAACTTACAACTCAATTTCAAACATCACTGCTAAAATAACTTATTCTGAAAAAAAATTCTAAAAAAACTTGGTTTAAACCAAAAAAACCTGGTTTAAACCAAAAAAACCAAATAAACCCGGTTTTTTTGGTTTTTTTAAAAAAACCCGGTTTTTTGCCAACCCTGCATGTAGCATTTGAATAAACAAATACTAATCGCAAAATCTAGAAAAATTTCAACAAACCTGACATTCAGACTCTATATTAAGGTCTCAGTGCTCAAAACTTCTATTAATACTTATTTATGACAAATAACATTGAATAGGAAAAATTGAAATTAATTGAATAGGTTGCATATATTTCTCGACTTAACATTATTTTAAGGGTTTGTCCAAAAAACTTAGTTCATAAATTTTATTATTCTTTTCATCCCATACTTACCAGCCATTTCATCAGGATGAGGTCTATGTCCTTTTGCAGGAAAGACAATACAGTCACGAATATGATGCAATCCTTCAACATCGACAGCTTCGAACTTCCTTACATCTCCTGGATGCATGCAAGGGTTCTTGGTCACAACAATAGTGCCTGTCGCAAAAAAAACCACATCAATTTGGGCAGGTTTTAAATGTCATTTTTGAAGTCAAATTCAGCTTATTTTCCCTTATGTTAGTACATCATTAAAGATTTGAGGAAGTGGATATAGTTAGGCAAAATGTTATTTTCATGACAATTAAGGCATGGTAAGTTTTCACAGTTCTTAAAACAATTGTTTATAACTCAGGGGTTCATCCAGGTTTTTCTGTCAGGGTTCTGTTTTAAGAATTTTGTGAAAAGTTTTGTTGAAAAATCAAAGGAATTTTTGAAAATGAAGGGCTTGTAATACAACCACAGCATTCATAGCTTTTGAAATCGACCAAAAATTTGGCAAATTCCATTCCAAAATTATGGAAACTCATTTTAAAAACAATTTTCAAACCACTTTTGATCTTTAAAATTTTGTGAAGGGTCCTAAATCGGACAAATTTTCTTTCTAGAAGAACCCGTCACTGCACTCCCAATATAGTCTCAAGGTTACAAATAAAAATGCTTCAGGTACTATAACTGTTTAAAACAAATCCTTTATCTTTTAAAAGTGGTTACTGCCTTTGTACTAAAGAAAAAGTAATCATAATAGTAGGAGTAGGGGAGAGTGGGGATGAATGGGACCACTCAATTTTTTATATCTTGACTTCACTTTAAATGTTTGATATTTCACCATAGGAGATAATAACTCCCAGCCTACTCAACATCAGCTTCCATGCTTGAATAAATTGGACTACTAAATTTGTTTTTCCATATCAAAAGCATTTTTTGTTATACTTCTCGAATTTATTAAAAAATAATTTAACAAAACCTACAAATTTTATTGAGTGTTATAAATGTATTTAAATTAGTATAGTTTACATTTCAAATTGAGAAAATTCATGGTTATTTTTTAGCCTACTTTTTGTTTACTGAAATTTTTTTTCTTGTTTCAAAACTTTCTATCAATAGCTGTGTAATATTCATCTCATTTTATTAATTTCTGATAAGGTAACTAAAAGAGGAAGCAAAAACTTATGTTTTAAACTAATGTTCAAATAAGCAGTTTTAATGTGGAAATACTTGCAACTTCCATTGCAAATATGCATTATTCAAACAAGGTAGTTTTTCTGCTCAATTTTTAAGAAGAGTTTCTTTAGTATGGCAGGAAAATGTAACGGTAGAAAAGAAATTACTTTTAGGGGTGTTTTTCCAGACATCAAAAATTATCTAAGTAAAAACCATAGCGGCCAACATTTGAAAACATAAATTAGGGAGATTGTGAGAAAATCTCCCTAATTTTTGTAAACAAATTAGGGAGATTTTTACGACTTCTAACCTTGTTAGAAATACAGTACTACTCTAAGACTTGAAAGTAAAAAAAAAAATTAAAATAATACTATGTAAGGATTCTTACAACAGAAATACTACTTAAACGTTTTTATTACCTTTTACAACTAATTTTTATCAGAAAAACATTGCAAAAAAAGCTTGCCAACATCACTTTTAAACACTGCCCATATTTTAAACTTGCCCCTAGGCTATTATCGATCGGTTTCTTAGACACTCGCAATCGGAAAAACGAAAATTACCGAGAAAATCCTCAAACTTGATTTATAAAGAAATTCGGGAGATTTAATACTTTTTCGGGATATCGGGAGATAACAGTGAAATTCGGGAGTCTCCCGAAAAAATCGGGAGAGTTGGCCGCTATGAAAAACCCATCAAGAGAGAGAGTAGCATGAATAGAAATAAACCTTAGCCTCAACCATTGAACTGAAAGAACAAAAGAACTTGGATCAATTGATGTTAACTTTACTAGACATGAAGTCAAAGGAAGTAGGCTGTTTATTCCTCTCTAAGTGCCCTTTTATTTTTTCTTTGGAAAATGTAAGATCTCAGTTCCTTTAGATACTAAGATGTTGTGTAATATGAAATATAACATCGTTATTTTGCAAATTTCTTATTTTTTAACTCTCCAAATTATCTCCATCACAGGGATGAATGGGACAAAATATGTACTTTTATTAAACTTTTCTTGCAGCTCAAAGGATGGCTTATTGATTGAATAGATGCATTTTTGATGTAACCAATAAGTTAATTATTGGTTTTAATCTTGTTACAGAATTGAAAAATGTAAAATTTTTACAATACTAGTAGTATAATTGTGAAACTTGCCCCATTCATCCCTACTTAACCCTATGTAGACGGTTCGGCCGTTTTACGGCCCAAACCCCAACCCCCGTTAACAGCGGAAGAAAATCCTGTTTTGCCTTCCCCCCCTCGGCTCGGTCCGAGAGACAGTCGTTATCTGGGAGTCTCGTTCACCCCGGCTCTAGTGTCCATTTTCGAGGTTGACTGATTACGGGTGTCGCCTGGTGGGGTCCAAAAAAATTTGTATTCTCACAGCTCTTTCAAAGGAATCTTCTCGACAAAGAAATAATATATATTATTAACAAAATTAATAATGAAATTGAGAACATAGTATTTTGGGATGCTTAATAAAATATGGGTTAATTATTATATAAATTTTTAATTACCGAGATCCTTTTTTGTATATAAATATAAATATTTGTTTGATCAGAATTTATTTCCAAAATATGAGCTCCGGGAACTAAAATGTCCCTTTGCATCCAGGACATAAAATTTAAATTTGTCAAATATAAATTTTAATTGAATGATACAGAATATTTTATGCTTTTGGAAATTTTTAGCGTTTTAGTGCAATACATAATTTTTATTATTTTTTTCATTCAAAAATGCATATTCTGCATATAATCAATAAATTACACACTATTCTGGTTTGAATATTTAATTTGATAGTATTCGTACAAGTTTAATCTGATCATATTGATATGTTTTTCAGTTCCTCTCTCCTCTCTCTTTTGTACGTAAATAGTAGATAAGTGTTTCTCTGTTTCTCAACTTTATTTAGTTCACAACACAAATAAATTATCTGGATATATTTGCCGTACACCCGAGTATGAAAAAAGTTTTACAACATAAAAATACTTATTCTCGAAGTTTAATTCATGAGGAAGATAGAGTTTCTATTTGTAAAACGTTAAATAAAATCGCTGTTGTTATAAGTCAACAAACAGGCTTGCGTTACATCTTTTAAAAATATCTAGGTTTTTGATCTCTTATACATCTTTCAATGCAGAAAATCCAAACTCACAGAACTATTAGGAAAATACAAAAGACAGGAGAAATGAAATAGCTTTCATACAGATTCAGGACGGTTCATGATATTTTTTGATGACAAAGGGAAAAAGAAACTTCTAAAGCGTTTTTGTAAAGGATAAACGCTAAAATTTATCTTGTATCAAATATATGAACTGATCTGTTATCTAATTCGAAGTATTTTGAAAACTAAAATTGAACAGACTTGTAATCGTCCCTATTCAATAATTACGAACAGATTCGTATTCGTACATGGGCATCGAAGACAATTTTTGAAAGTTAATTTTGTCTATACACCATTCTCGTCTAATATCTATATTCTCGGATGAATGTAGAAGACTTAAATTCAAAGAGATTTCAACACTTCAATAAAGACAGTAAGAAGAATAATCCATAGGATTTAATTAATCCAACATCTCAATCGAATATTATGCTTATAGGGAAACGTGAACTGTTGAAAGCACAATGAGAAAATGCGTTGATTGGGGGATTTGTATGGTGTAACGGTGTAATAGCCAGTCTAAGAGGCTATAATAAACAATTCTTTATATTACCCAACCCAGACAATTTTTGCAAATTAAATAACATCCATTTATTTGTCAAAGCAAGTTGTTTGGGGGGATTTTTACGTTGTAAAAGCCTATCTAAGAGGCTATATAAACTACAAAATTCTTCAGTAAGAGCATACCAATAAATAATTGATAGGGTTTAATTAATCCACCATCTCAATCTAATATTATGCTTTTAGAAAAGTAAACTATTGAAAGTACAATGAGAAAATGTATTGCTTGGGGGATTTTTAACGATGTACGCGAACTACAAAGCCTATCTAAGAGGCTAAACTACATAATTTTTTATATTACCCAACCCAGAAATTTTAGGTAAATTAATAACATCCAATTATTCTTCAAAGCAAGTTATGCAAAAGCTGTTCTTGCATATGTCGCACTCCCAGGAACTTCCGACAAACAGCAGTCAAAAGAACAGGGGAGCCGAGATTCCGAGACACACAAGCCCCTTCTCTTCCGGAGGGGAGATAAGAAAAGCCCGGGGTTCCCACCCTAATGACCATTTTTCCATCCTGGGGGGAAGGAAATCGCCGGCCGACGGCCCTAGCTGTTTGTCGAAGAAACGTGTTTTCGAGAGCCGTCGTTAAAGAGTTAAAGGGACATACCAGTCAAGATTATAGGTTCGTCTGTCTCCCAGTCAGTGTACTGGACAAAGACCTGTCCGTATTCCAAAGTAAATGTGTCGTCCATGACGCCAAACATGTTACGGCCCAGGTTCACTGGAATTTCAATGTTCGCTTTGTTCTTCAAAAGCTCTGAAATTTAACAAAATAATAAAATTAATAGCTAGAATAACATAAAACTTTTGTTTAAAAATAATTAAATGAATAAAACTACAAGTTCATAAAAAAAGAAATTTCATAGTTGCTAGATCCTGATAACTTGATTTGAATAAAACAGGTTATATCGAATCAAATGAAAATAACAATTAATAACCAGATATATTACATTTAGAAAATAAAACAGCTAAATTTTAAACTCTTACAAAGACTAGTTTGTAACAAGGTTTTCTAATGAGACGCCAATGATATTTACTACTGAAAGTGCAAAGCTTAGTACTTTATTTCAGTCGTGCATCTCGAGCATAACTTACCAATTTGCTTCTGGAACAGAGAAAAGATCATCGATCGAAAGAGAGGGTCTTCCGTAAACTTTATCTTTGCAGCATACATGGAGAGAAAATTGAATCGGAGGAGGGAGTGTCGGTGTAAAAAGCTACACGCATGTGACTCGTGAAACATGGCCAAGATGTGGCTCTGGATCATTTCCTTCTGGAGACGCAGGAACACACCTCGTCCGATTCCTAGGCCCTCGAGGATTGTTATCAAAGGGCGGTTCAAGAACACAGAGCCTATGATCGAACAATCGAGTAAATGGGTTGAGAAACACATTACATCAATGGATATCAAAAGAGCATACAAGTTAGGGGAAAATGCTGAAAAACAGGTTAAAATTAAGTGTCCTTTAAGGGACATACCATACATACCAGGGTAATTCCTCGCTTATGTGGTTAAGTTATGGTCAGTTTTTAAATTTTTCAGAATTCATTAAAAAATTTAAAATAACATTTCCTATTTTCTCTTTTTTAAGCACATATTTTACACTTTTATCACATATTTACCCAAAATAATTGCATATTATTAGTGCATATTTTGAGTTTTTAATTACACGAAAATCACAGCCCTGCTAATTGATTATCATCGGAAGAGACAAATCAAATGCATAACTCACGCTTTTCACTAAATTTCAGAATCTCAAGGGAATTATGGTTGGAACTAAATTTCACCATGCTCTTTCGAAAGAGGATCTTTTTGCCTTCAAGATTGGGATCGACAACCAGCATTCCTTTGCATCCAGCATAACGAATCTGCATGGCACTCGGACGTTCTTCTTCCACTCCTAGACTTTTATACACCTGAAACACACACAGGAAAAAAACTAAATCTAATGATTAATTACCCAGTTTTAAAAACTAAGTTATACAGCATACTTTGGAATGTAAAAAACCATGCATATCTTGGAAAGTTTTCAATGCTAAAATAGAGGTAGTTTAAAACAAAAACAGCTTATTTAGACCTGAAATAAAGACAACTAAAAAACATTAATTGGCATGAATTGGTTTCAATACTCTACATTTAAAAAGTTACGAAACACCATCAAAGTGTGATTGATAATAAGGAATATTTATATTAGCTAGGAAGTAGGATTAGAATTTAGGGTGAAATTTCTGAATGAAAACTCTCAGCTCATACACCCATAGATTTATATTTGATACAAAATAAGATACATTAAACTGGTTTTATTACACAAAGGAGAAGAAAAAACACAATTCCTAAGAGTTGCCTTAGAATAAACATCATATATAACCTTTCCCCCTACCTTAAACTTAAAAATTATACATCATGCATTACTTAAAAAAAACATAGCCTTACTTCTTCGGCCAACTCCGGAGATATCCTTCCAACTCCATCTGAAAACGTATAGGGTTCTTGATCCTCATCTTCCCCTTCTTCCTGCCCTTCTTCATCCGAATCTTCTATAGTCTTAAGATGCTTTTTCTTACGTTCCTTGGCATCAGGCACGACAAGGTACTTTTTTACTCCACCGGTCACATCTGGTTCAGGATCGTTCACATTTGTCCATTCCTGTGGGACAGGAACATTCCCCATGGACTGGGAGAAGGTCTGTCCCATTCGAGCCATGTACCTAAAGGAAAAGTTCCACATTACCTTAAGTTAGATATTGAGATACAGGGCATATTGCATACTAGGTCATCAACTACAGTGAATTCGGCTCCATAGAAACCTTTTAGAAGCGGATTTGAAGTGAGTATAATATCCAACAACTTACAAAGCTTTTTGCGTATATTTTATTTTATAAATTAACATTTGTGTCTTAAGAAAGACTTTTAAAATAACAAACAAACATTAAATAGAGTATTAAAGATCTTTTCAAAAAAAATTATCAAAAATAAGAATGATTAAAAAAAAGGTTTTAACACAGATGTACTACCGAGGAACTTCTTTAATTTTTTCAAGCTGTCCAAAACTGGCCCTGAGCTTTTCCGCAGTTTTCCTATTCCTATCTTCGGCATAAAACCATAAACCATGGCCTTTTAACTGACTTGTTGAGCTTCCAACATACCTGCAGAAGGGAATGCAAAAATTAGTAAATATTCTTGAATATAACCTTAAAATGGCAACAGTTAAAAAACGATACAATACTTTTTTATGATGAGATAAATACGATTCCGTTATCCATATTGTTTTTAATTGCCAAGCTGGTGCTAAACAATCAAATATTGCCAAATTTTTATTGTTTTCATTAATAAAACTATATTTTGATTAGCCAATTTTGTGGTAATATCTAATACTTCTAGGCATTTAAAACTGCTATGAGTGATTTCAAGCAGAATGGAAAAGATCCTAAATACTATTACCATCCTAACAGGATTGCAGAAAAAGACTTGAGTAATCCAATGAATTTGGGCCTGTAGGTGGTGATAAAATAAGACTCTAGCAACCCAGTTCTATAAAATTGAACTATAGTTTACTTATGAAGGGCATTGAAAAAACCAAATTTTGCAAAAAAAAGTCTAGGATTTTTTGGATTTACCAGACTTGTTTGGGTTATTTAAACTATAATAAGCAGTCACTACTTATTATTTACTGCCAGGTGATGATTGTACTGCTCATTGATCAGTTCTTTGATGCAAAGAAATAATTTTGAATCTATTCACCTATACTCCCGCTTTTCTATCTTGAATCCTTTTAGCAACTGGAACTTGAAGTAAGTATCAAAGAAGTCCCTCTGTTTTTCCATTTTCTTTGGTCCAAAAGCCCGTACTGACTGAGTGATCGTTTCGTGGTGGACATCACGGATGATGACTCGCAAGGAGTAGCCTGGGTCACAGTCCCTCAAGGCCCGGCTCTTCAGAGTGAGCCTAGGGGGCAACAGCACAAGATGGGTCGGGGTCAAAATGGCCCGCTTGGTCATCACTAGGTGGGATGTCTCACTATTCAGGTCCTTCGCAGCAGAAGAAGGTTCTTGATCTTTTAGTCTGTGGAGTACAAATTTCAAGCAGTGTTTGAAGTCCAGAGGAACCCCCTTAGTGAGTGCTTCGAGGATGAAGTAGAGGGCCTCTTTCAAGGCATGACTAGACGTGTTGAACCCTTTTTGGAGGAGAGTCTTAACTTCTTCAGCTTCAGCCTTACCAGTCACCTGGTCTACCACCTCGTAGCTTCGTGTGAGGATGCACTGGAGCGCGTAATGGCACTCGAACTGCTCTTCTTCTTTTCTGTCGTCTTTTTTGGCATCAAACTTTGGCACTATTGACGGGACCTTCTCCTCGGGGACCCTCAGAGAGACGGGGGAAAAGAACATCTGGACTCCACTGCAGTGCGGAAGGAGCTGGAATAGGAAGTCGTAGTCTTGGTCAGAGGACTTGAACTCCAGCCGCAGAACCGTGTTCATCGAGAACTCTTTTCTGAGTTTGGATGGTCCTCCTTTGACCAAGTCGATCGCGCGAAACCACTCGGTTCTGGGGCTAATCTCGGAGAACGAGATGTAATCTATTTCACTGTCTTGTTCTTGCTCAACAGAGTACAAAAGGGGTGGGGAAAGCATCTTAAGGTACACAATGAGCTTTTTTGACTTGGACACTATTATGCTGTGCAAGGAAGAATAGTGCACCTGTAGAAAATAATTTGATTACACAGTGTACTACTTCATACTTCAAATTTCTATAAAAGCTAAATAGTTGTTTTAAGTGGGCTATTGTTTGTCTCAATGGTATTGGAACTATTTAAGGTCATGGAATTTTAGAAAGAGGATTTTTAAGATAACCTACTCAAGAGCGGACCTGGAAAAGTTTTAACCTTCCCCCGAACCAAATAAAATTTGCCCAAACCTTATGTATTGCTCCTATGGAGCTGGCAGGGGCTTCCCCCGAACCAGGTTTGTAGGTTCGGGCACCTTTTCCAGGTCCGCTCAAGAGAGAAAGAAAGAACATTGATATTTTAAATTTTGAAGTAAAATGGAATGTGCCTCACAAAAGAGATTCTTATAATTAAAACAAAAGCTTATATGAAGTTATAAAGTAATTAGGTATATTTTCTTTCTTCTCAGTAAACCCTGCAAACAGAAATTAGCTTTAAAAAGTTTATAAAATTGAAAAAAAATAAAAATTTAGTAGAGTAACTTACTTGCTCATTTAAATAAAATAACTATTTTAAAGAGTGGAGGTAAAAAATAAATATACAGTACAAACCTCATTTTTTGGAACATTGATATTTTGAAAAAATATTTTCCCCTTAAATTTAAGTATTTCTCTTAGGTTAATTTCAATTTTTAAGTAAAAAAATCAAATTATGCCCATCCCTAGCGGCCCATCTATAATTCATTAGCTTTCGGGCCTGGGGTGCAAATTACTTAGCTTGTGTCCAGGCCGAGTGGCTAGCCTGAGCCCCCAAATGAATTTTAAGAAAAAGGCTGTGTTAGTATAGGTTATTTTTCTGAACATTTTTTTAATCAACTAGCAAGATCTTTCCATCTTACCATATAAGGAGATAGAAAAACAAATTATTGAAAGATCTTTCAGTTCTCAGAATGTCATGGTTCAGCTTGGGAATCACTGATCAAAATTACTGTTAGATAGTACTTAAAATTTATACCTCTAATTTATGGTGGAGATGAGTTGTAGCATCTCTTTTTTTGACAGGGATAATTTTTCCAACTACAAAGTAAACCACCAACTTTTTATAGTCATGTAACATCTGAAGGCGTACCTAGTGGAAGATAAAAAAATCAATGCCACACTTTTTAGCATAACATAGCTAAAAAGAACATATTATTTTTCATACAGAAGTTAATGGGGAAAAATAGTATTTGTCATCAGGATAATATTACCTATTCAGGTGACAGAGAAAATGAGTCAATGATAGGAAAAAAAATTAATAACACAAAAGACAAGTTTCATTATATATATATTAGGGTGGCCCTTATTTTTCAAAGTTGGATTTTTGTTTCGCGCCGGGCTGATTTTTTTTCCTTTTACTATAAAATGAAAGTGTGCAAAAGGATTTTCCGATATTTTAATATTAACACGTGCCTCATCGCGGTTGAAGTTTTCCCATAGCGCGCCATTGTAATAGTATGGCTTACGACGCGAATAGCGTCTCCGCTCGTTACCCCATGGGCGGAATCACGAACAGATGAAATTTCAATAAGAAGCGTGTGTCATGGAAAATTCCAGATAAACAGATGAGGAACTTGGTAAAAAAAATCAAAGTTTTAGCATTATTTAGATCCAGGAAGATGAAAATGAGAAGTTAAAGTATTTGGTTGTCTGTGGGAGTGATACTAGATTCTTTAGTTGGTATCATCACTTCTTACGAGAGAAAACTGTCCCATTCCCTTTTCCTCTCTTCGAAAAGTTGTTTGTTTTTGCACGTGCAGCCCGACTTTTGAAGCTCCCGCCACGAGGGTGGGGTGGGCGAAAGGCAAAACAGACCGCTCCACCCCATCTTCCCAATTCTCATTCGTCTTAATTTCTTTTTTCAGAAAAGAAAATTGAGGATTTTATTTCGAAAAAAGTTTAAATTTTATTGAACGATTGAATGTGAATATTAGTTTTCTTAGTAGCAGTCCAGAACTTTGGAATGATAACTTATCATTTATAAGTACCAAAGAAATATTTCAAAATTTGACTGCTGTTAATGACACAGCCGAAAAGTGTGTCAAATTAGTTCAAGACTTTAATGGACTTTTAACAACAGATGAGGAGCAAAAACAGTACCTTCTGCAATGTGTCGAAGATCATCGAAAACAATACCCTGATTGCAAAAAGTCCACTCTAAAGCGTAAATTTGAATGCTAATTGTTTCAAAAAAGTGTATTAAATTTTTCATATTTTTAAGATGGTAGAGTTTTATGAATTTGTTGGAATATATTATACGATAAATATATTTAAAATATAACTTAATCTGGAATATTTTGTAATTGTATGTAAAGTGTAAATAATTGTTGTTTTACGTTAAGCAGTTCTGAATTATATGCAATATGTATGCTTTTTAATTTTTTTTCAATAAATACTTTTGTTTAATTCTTGACTTTTTAACTAATTTAATGCATACTTATAATATTCTTATGTCTTACGAAGTCTTATGTTTCTTAATTCTTAGCGGAGACGCTATTCCCGTCGTAAGCCATACTATTGCTATGGCGCGCTATGGGAAAACTTCACCCCCGATGAGGCACGTGTTAATATTAAAATATTGGAAAATCCTTTTACACACTTTCATTCAATAGTAAAAGGAAAAAAAATCAGCCCGGCGCGAAACAAAATATTGAAAAAAAAATGTCTCCATTATAATAAGGGCCACCCTAATATATATTCCATGGGAGCGTCAATTTTGAAGCAATGAGACACAGATGAGGATTTTTCACAAAAGAAACACAGTGCAACTCTGATAACTCTAACATGTCTAATATTTAAAGCCATGAAAGTTTGAGATTTCTATTACTCCCTAGTATTTTCTATAAAACCTGCATTTTACTTTTTAGTTCAGGTTAAGTTTGGATAGGTTACGATGAACTTTTTTATAGTTCCTTCAAGTGTGAAATCATCTAAGTTGCACAGTTTTAAGGCAATTAACTAAATTGCAATTATTTCCCACAAATATTAAATAATTTTTAGTTTTTAAAACAGAAGAATATAGCATAAAACAATAGATAAAAATAGTAAAGCTACCTGGGTACTTTAAGATTAGCCGTGCACTAATCACACCAATTGGATTTTAATAACAATCAGGGATGTTGCACCACATTGAGCATTTTGTAGCAGCTAAATTTAAAATTTTTAGCAGTTTGTAGCAGCTAAATTTAAAATTTGTAGTAGTTTGTAGCAGCTAAATTCAAAATTTGTAGCAGTTTGTAGCGGCTAAATTTAAAATTTGTAGCAGAATAGACCATTTTTGTAGCAACCAATTTAATTACAAGTTTTAATTACAAAAACGCCAAATGCAGGGTTCATACAAATGTTCAGAAATCAAAATAAAGGAGTATTCCAGGAGTTTTCAAGGAAAGTTTTTAAAAAATTCAAGGAGTACCTTTTTACATAACTTAAGAAGCTTCAAACACACACTGTGCCAATTACAATCAGGTTTTATAACCCCTTTAAAAGTCAAAATGTAAATCAATGAAATAAAAGTCAAAATGTAACTAAATGAAGTAAAAAAATAAAGGAAATTAGTAAACAGAATAATTATTTAAATAATAATTAAATTGCAAAAACGATATTGTCAAAATTTTTTAGTTAATTAGAGCGAAAAAGTAAAAAATATAGTATTTTTGAAGGTATTTTAAAAATCTTAATCATATAAGAAAAACTATATAATCATCTAAGTTTCTATAAAGCAACCTTTCTGTAAAAATTTACAATTTAGAAAATCATCTTAAGTTGAAAATACTGACTTAAATAGAGAAAAATAATATTATTAGACTTCTCAAACTGCTCTGACCAAAGTTAAGTTGTTTTTTCTGCACCACCATTGAAGCTAACTTTAACAGACGTTCGTAAGAAAAGCAGTAGCGGAAAAAACGGAACTGTCGCAAAAAATCACTATTTTCCCGATTTTCAGAACACCAGATGACACAAGAAGAAGCCAACTAGAATCGGCACCCGCGGCCGTCCACGCAAGTTGCGGGAAAAACGGAACACTCTGCAAAAAAACTTCCGGGAAAAATTGTAATTTTTCCGACTTCCGAAACACCGGACTTGTAGGTTTCGTTAAGTTTTTTCTACATGGCCATAACGACGCAAGAAGAAGTCAACTTGAATCAGCACCCGCGGCCGTCCACGCAAGTCGCGGGAAGAACGGAACACTCCGCAAAAAAACCCCCAAAACTTCCGGGAAAAAATTTAATTTTTCCGACTTCCGAAACACTGGACTTGTAGGTTTCGTTAAGTTTTTTCTACATGGCCATAACGACACAAGAAGTCAACTTGAATCAGCACCCGCGGCCGTCCACGCAAGTCGCGGAAAAAACGGAACACACTGCAAAAAAAAACACAAATTTTCGCAAAAAATCACGATCATTTTCGCCTTTTAACGGACTTCACGCAGCGAATTGAAACCTATTTTATAGGGGATATAAATTTATAAAAGAAATGTTATATATTTGGTTTCGATGGCTGACGTCATCGGTTTTGGTTTTGAATTCAAGTGGTAGAAATGTGGAAAAGATTCCATAGTAGACGATTTGAGTTTTTTTCCCTAAGGACGAAGGTATTCTTCGCATGAGAGGAGAGTTTGATAATCTGAACAATTTAAAAATTACACAAACAACATAAATTAAAAGAATAACTGCTATTAAAGATACTTTAATGTTTAATTATAGTTATATTTGATTATTTTTTGCGATTTGGCATAAAACTTGTGCCTAGCTTACCGGCGCAGCTGCTCCAACGCATGTCTTTCCAAAAGAAAAGGTTTGATAACATACCTGAGTGATTTTATGGTCTTCTTTTTCAAGAGCATTTTTACTATTGAACCTTTCCACAAAGGTTCCCATTCCAACCAAGTTCCCAAGGGAGAACCTCTCAACCTCGATGGGCGTTAGTTTGGTATCTATATCGCCCGTCCACGGAAACACAGAAGAATCGAATTTCAGATAGACGTCTGAACGAAGCCTCCCTTGTATTGTAGAGCAGAACAGATTGACAAACTTGCGAAAGTCTTCCTCAGGGTTCCGCTCCAGTTTGATCGTGCACAAGACGTTGTAGAGGAATTCCAGATGGTACAGAGAGCTTTCGGCTGTCAGCGCAGATTCTTTCTGGGAATTGTCAGGCACCTCATTGCGCTTTTTGCAGTCCTTCACAAATATAGGGAAGCCGCAAAAGTTGGACACATTGGTCTTCAGCTTTAGGAGAGGACCGGAAGGTTTGAAGGTGGGGGCGTTGCTTCTCTCGGCAAGCAACTCTTCCAGCTCAGGGAGTTCCTCCGGTTCGGGAAACCAGAGGAATTCAAGGCTGAGGGTTTGATCAAGCATTCTGAAAAAAAATTGTGTACTATTAAGAATGAATGAAGATGAATTATAATTTATAGAGATCATGAAATATGAATCTAGGTTCATCATGAAATATTTGAGGTTAACTATTTACTAATACAATGTGTAGCATCTGGGGCTCATCTAGAAAGAAAATTGGTCAGTTTAAGGACCCTTCACAAAATTCCAACGACAGTTTTGGACCCATTTAAAAAGTTATGAATGCTACGGTTAAATTGCCGTTTATTTTTCACAAAATTCCTAAAACATGACCCTAGCAGAAAAACCTGGAATAACCCCTGGGCATCTTTCTACAATTAAAACTTATCTAAATGTTTGTTTTTTATTGCTGTCTGCTTTTATATTGATAGCTAATTCTTTCAAATAAATGCTGAAATAAGGTCTTTTAGTACTACCAATACTAATGCATTTTGACTAATTTAGCTTGAACATTTTAGTCCTTTAGAATTTGCCGAGTGAAAGCACAGATATGTTCTACTAAATTGACAACAAAACCAACGGGTTGTTGACGGGAGTTTTTATTTAAACATCCAAGACAGCAGCATTGCTTTTAATATTAATATTGTCAGGTGTTTATACCTAGAGAACTTGTGAAACTTTACCAATATCATCTGGCACCCTGTTACCTTCATCGACTTTATCATCCATGAACCCATAGGGGATGTTCAAATAATACGTAAGCACTTTTTTGGTAATTTTTAACCCCCTCCCCCCTTGTCAGCAAGAGCAAAGATAAGCAAACCTCCAACCCCCCCACCACCATAATTACATAAGAAACTGCTGGACCCCCCTGAAATTTAGACATCACTTTTAGTTGGTACTGGTTTTTTTCTCCTTGAAAATTAAGGGACTTATACAAAGGGCTGTCCTTTTCAGGTGTAACCCTTGGTTCAAAAATGAGTAGAAAAACAACTTCTAGGGTTTAAATTTCAAAATGTTTTGGGGCTCCATCCCCAGAAAAAGTGTTTGCGTCCGATTTCCCAATCCATTTTTTTGTCAAATTTATTTTTGGTTGAGATTTGAAATTATTTATATGCAAGAAACGAGAGATTTTCAAAAATGCAGTATATTACTTAAGCATCACTCATATCCCCCCTCCCCCTTGTCAGGAAAAATAAGCGAAGAGCAAACCCCCTCCCCAACTTAGGTGCTTTAGTAATATTTGAACGGACCCATATGAGATATAATACTTTATAATGCTAAAGTAGATTATAATATAAGTAGATATAATGCTAAGTAAAAAAAACATGGGCCTTGGCAACATTTCTGTTGAATTTTGGTGTTGTCTGATGCTTTTTAAATGCAATTAAGCAATTCCACTTCTATAGCTGTATTGTCAGAATCCACTTTTTAATCACCATTTTTAGTGCTTGTTTCTTGGGATTGCCCAGCAAGATGAAGCAAAGGTGAGGGTAAAAACTAGCTCTAAAAGCACTTTCCATTAAGGTTAGATAGCCCCTTTTTGGTAATTAATTTTAACATGAAATTTATGAATACTACAGAGAAACCATGATTTAACACCCCCTCACATACCCATCACTTTTTGCTCCCTGGAGATCTTCCCAGAAACCGAAATCCATTTTCTTGTCTTGAGATAGATAACTTCGAATTTCACTTAGCTTTTAAATTTAAGCATCAAAATACAAGCATACATGATTTTCCCTTATTATTTTAAAAAATGTTTTAATTCTAAACAAAACATTTCAAGCATTTCTTTCACGACTACAATATTGCACTGACATTCGCTCAGATAAAAGCAAAACTAGAAACAATGGGACAATTTTTGACAGATTCAAATAATAACTTTAAGATAACACCGTACCTTAATCAGCTAAGCACTATTATCAATTATCAAACATCGTGATTAAAAAGATAAAACCTACAAATCAATGAAAAAGCTTTATCTTGAGCAATAATATAGGGGAATAAAATTCAAATTTCAGTTATCAAAATATACTTACTCGCAAGCTTTTCTTTTAACTTAACCAAGCCTACTTTGTTTTTGTGATGACTGAAAATTCTACTTTTAGCTTCATGATGAAAATGACAATAGCCGTTTCATGTGAGTGAGAATGTGAAAATATTTTGCTCTGGTTAAATTTGTTTATGTTTTCATAAAACACATTAAATTTGAAGATCCAGAAGTTATGTTCCAACACCAAACAATCTCGGAAACCGGAACTGAAACTAATTTTTCAAATTTGTAAACAAAACAACTTTCTTCATTTCAGTTCTTCTAATTGATGCATGTTGCCATTATGATTCTAAAATATTCTAAGGAAGGGGCGCCGCCTGCGGGGATGCTAGGGACTAGAGTCTGGGACTGCCTATGATGCTCGAGCAACCCTCAGAGCTTTGTGACACTTCCTTTGCACAGCTCCCCTGAGAAAATAGCTCTCTCAACCAAAAATTTTTGAATTTAGCTTTTGAAATGAAAAACAATTGGGGGTCAGAGCAGAATCAAAACCAGTGGGAGCTCAGTGCTCGTGGGTAGTCCAAATGGGGGTTCACAATTATCTTTGAAAGAACAATTAATTACAAAAGAGATAAAAATGCATTTAAGAAACTTTTAAATTTAAAATATGCACATGCGTGCGTACACAGATAATAAGAGACAGATCGGTCAATAGGCGGGGCTTATCCAGAGAGCTCAAGTGGCGCCTGCGACAAGCGGTACCGGCATTAATCGATTAATTTAATATTTTTTAATCGAAATCCTTATACATTTTTTTGTTGACGAAACTTGCAATATTTGATTTCGAAAGTAAACATGAAGTTTGTGTAAATCGTTTAATCGGACTCTTTTCAATTGTTTTCAAGAATTATATATCATTTTAACAGTGTCTTATTGCATTAAGGCACATTTTATCTTGTTTCTTCTCTATTTAGCAATGTATTGGAAAATCTGTGTTGCATTCTTGAACTTGATTTCTAAGCCTGATAGAATTCAGTATAATTCGCGTTAATTATAGGCGTATGTATTAAATTCAGATGAAAATGTATACTAGTATTGAACTAGTATGTGCGTGGGATCTGGGATTCATATTTGCAAAAGATGTGTTCGTTTAGATTCACGACGATTGCAACTTCATTTACACATCATGTTTGTCTTAAAAAGCCAAGGGATTATAACAAATATGTGTAGTTATTGAAATATGAGATTTAATAAAATCATTTAGATTCATTATTTACTTGTGTGATTCTTGATTACTTTATATTTAAGCTTGTATTTTTACAATCAAGTTTTTCATCATATGCGATCACGAAATTTTGTTGATGAACGAACCTTAATGATTTAATTTAAATTTTCTATTATAATAGCAAATTTTAAAAAATTGTTGAAAAAAAAGATATTTTTTAATTTTAAAAACCATTTAATGGGCTTATGTGATCGCCAAGGATCGCGATCCTGGTGATCATAATGGTCGATGGATTACGTCTTCGCAAAACGTCTCCATGGTTGCCAGACCTTAAAGCTTAACTGTAACCACAGTTTTAGTGCAGGTACCGTGGGTTGAGGGCGTTCGTGTCGTAGGCCGCCCATTGACCGGTCTGTCTCTTATTGTCTGTGCGTGCGTATATCTAATGAAAAATGAAAGCAAATCAGTTTTAAATAGTAATTAGTTAATAGTATCAGGATCTCAGTGGCCAGTGGCGTAGCCAAGGGGGGGGGTCCCCGGGTCCGGACCCCCCCATGGGCCCGACCCAAAATGTTTGGACCCTTTTTAGGCGTTAAATATTTCAGTGGCTACTCAAAAGAGGGCGTCTATAATCCTTAAAAGTGCCTAAAATCCACTTTTTTGCATACTAAAATCTAAAATTTTCCGGGGGAACCCCGTTTCGCCCATAACAAACGTATTGATTGAGGGACGTTATAAGGGGGAAGCAGCATAGGGTACCAAACGAATAAACCCTGTTTTTAGGGTCAAATTCCCCCAGACCCCGTTTGGGAATTGAAACTTAATAATAAACAACTTTTTTATGATGAGTTCGTCAAAATACTCAACCCTTAGCAAATAATAAATTCCTTTAAGTATAATGTTTGAAATTCGGATTAGGTGTACCAAAACGAGTTGAAAACCTGCTTTTTAGACTTGAATTTCCAAAAAATTTCTGGGGGAGGTCCCCCAAACCCCAGGTACGGTAATTTGAACACGATTATTTTTAAGCTTTTTAATATTGAAATCGTTCAGAAGATTCAATTTGATTTTCAAAATTTTTAGCCCTCCAAAACCAAATCCTGGATCAACCACTGTTCTTGACGTGCTCCTTGGTTATCACCTCATAATGAAGTAAAAAACTCCTTTTAAAAATCAAATTTCCAAAAGTTTTCTGGGGGTGGACCCCCAAACCCCCCTTTTTAATATGGAGCTCGAGCTACTGAAAACTCTTAATTTGATTTTTGATGGTTTCTGTACCTAAAAATTTTATGTGGATGAGAACTTTCAATCGAAGTAATACTAAATCTCGATTATTACACTAATTACTAATAAATTATTAATTAAATTGATAAGAAATTAAAAGTTATGTGAAAATTATAACTTTATTCCTCCAATTGTGGAAACTTTTTGATGTCCAATAGTAAATTTTTCCCACTGGACCCCCCCATAGGAAAATCCTGGCTACGCCACTGTCAGTGGCATACATAATAATTTATATCGGGAGGGGCCCGAAAATCCTCAAAAAAAATTTGATCTGGTTTGGGAGTCCTCCCCCGGGACTCCACTTTTGGAAATTTTACAGATTTTAGAAAAAAACGATTTTTTAGAGTCAAAAACAGGTTGACCCTAAAAATTCAGATAATTTTTGTACTCAGTCCGAATTTTTTTTAGTGGTAGATCTTTGTTGAACTTTTATTTAATTGAGTACAACGTAATTTTTTTCGAAGGTATTAGAAAGGAAATTCATCCGGCCAGCTGGCCGTGGAGAGCTCTGGTGAAGAAGAAAGGAGGACCAGGGAGGGTGTGCAAAGAGAGTAAACCAATTAATTAACTGCGAGCTTAGTAATAGTACAGGAGATCCAAAGTAAAAGGAGAAGAATATCGGAATGAAAAACGGTTTTCGGTCTCATCATCCTGAGGTCCAGGTTTTTTAACAGTAACGAATTTTAGTCCAAAATTAAATTAATCAAAAATAAGCCACTACACAAAATTTGAGGCCGATTGAGAAATGTTTCTATTGCAAAAAAATTATCAAAAATCGTCTTTTTCGAAGTGCCCGAAAACGCTCAATCGCATGTATAGTGACGTCACAACACATAGACTTCAGTTAAAATGTTTGCCTTGGATTTCTGACCGTCACCAGAAGTGTCTAGAAGGTAAATATTTATTAAAACACTCGGACACTTCAGAAAAAAAATCATCAACTAAAACATAGAAATTCAATTTTGATCGCAATTTGGCCCGATGGAATTATACGTCACCGTGCATGCAAACACACTTGGCGTTTCCAGTCACGCGTTTTTTTCTCGATTTTTAAATTAAAATATTTAGTTACTTGTACACTTTTTTGAAAAATTGACTAAATATTTCATTTTACCGTACTAAAAACCATACGGAACACTTGAATGTTTATGAAAATCTGACACATGCAAGTTCCTTATTATATAGAAAATAATGATTGATATGCCGATTACATTGAAAACATCCTTTAAAAAATAAATTAAACATTCTGAAAAAAAATCCCTTATGACCATCCGTAAATCCTCCTCTTGGAGGAAATTGAACCCGTACTTGAGCACAGGCCCGGGTGGCTACCTTACCTGGGGAAAGCCAGGCAGACAGGGGCCAAATGAATTGGGGGCCAAATCATAAACTTTATTCTTATTTTTAAGAGTAGTTCAGAAAAATTATATCTTCAGCAAATCCAAAATGAGCAATCCCAAGAAACTCGCATTTTCCAAATCCTCAAAAAAATTCTCCAAACAGAGCTAACATTGCGTACCCCGATATGCATGGGGCCAATTCCTTCATACACCAGCGTGAAATGGCCATCTTATCATGCAGGTGTCCTCTGCCCAAGAGTCCGAAGAAGACGGCTTAGCGACCTCCCTTATACAGGGTGTATCTGAAATGGTGCAACAAACTTTCAGGGATGATAGTACTCATCAAGACGAACAAGAATTGGTATAGAAAGGGGGGTCGCAAATGAGTTTTAAGGGGTGAAACCCCGGGGTGAAAATCTGCTAAAAAACTTGCATATTTGTGTAGGAAGAGACACAATGGTTCGATTCCGGTAGTTATTTTGTAAAACAACTTCAAATATTACTAAGCTAGTTTTCCCACTGTGATGATGTTTTGTTTTATGTTGTTTCATTTTGGCAACGCTTTTCCGCTTCTCTCTTATTGGTTGTAAGTACTATATATACTCAATCTGTTTTGTGATATGCTTTTGTATTCTTGTCGATTAAAGCGCATTCTTAATAATCGACGGGAATAAGTACTATGATATCAGATGGAGCAGTTCTTGCGACCCGAAAGATTTGATGTCGATCCAGTTAGTACGGGGGCCGAGGAGAAATGGCTGCACTGGAAAAAGACGTTTTCGAATTTTATCGCTAAAGTTCCTGACATTGCGGAAGTCAACAAGCTCCCGATCTTATTCAATTACATCTCGGCATCTGTTTACCAGCATGTCAGCGAGGCCACCAGCTACGACGAGGCTCTTTCTACACTGGACTCTCTTTATGTGGCTAAGAAAAATGAGATTTTCGCTCGGCACTGTCTCGCTTCTAGAAGCCAGCGGCCAAATGAGACTGTTGCTGAATATCTCCAAGAACTGAAGCATTTGAGCAAAAATTGCTCTTTCAAGGCAGTCACGGCTGATCAATACAAGAAAGAATACATCCTCGATGCATTCATTAGAGGTCTGAAAAGCAGTCGCATTCGCGAACGTTTGCTTGAAAACAAAATTGTCAGCTTAGAAGGTGCTATAGACCAGGCTCGAGCTCTTGAGCTTGCTGAATCTCATTCCGCATCGTACGTGGCTGCCCCACACTCGATGCCGTCTGCTGCTGGCATATTCGCACATCCCAACGGTTTGGTCCTGACGAGCTTAGTGCGCATGCTCGGGGAGAAAAAAAGGATCTTCTTTGGATAATTTCTATCATTAATGAATCCCCGCTGGTGCAGTGGTAGAGCGCGTGCCTAGCATGCGGTAGGTCGTGGGTTCTATTCCCGATTTATTGTTTTATTAAAATTTCTAAAAAAAACAGCTAAAATAAGTCCACACGCATGCGCACTAAGCTCGTCAGGACCAAACCGTTGGGATGTGTGAAAATGCCTGCTGCTGTGGGGACTGTTGATGCTGCCGAGGCCTTGGGGGATGATCATGTTGCTGCGATTTCTCGCGCCGGTCAATGTTTCTTTTGTGGGAACGATCGTCACCCTCGAGACGCCTGTCCCGCTAAAAACGCAATCTGTCACAAATGCGGAAAGAAGGGACACTTCCAACGTGTATGCAGGGCAAAGCGCGCCCGGAGCGAGGGCAATGCGGCTTCTACGCATTTGATAGCGTCAGTGTCACCGGTGTGTCTCCAGAAATCCCTCGTTACTGCAGCGGTTAACGGAGTACGACTCCAAGCTTTGGTGGATACTGGGAGCTCACTCAGCTTCCTCGACTTCCGGCACGTCGACAGATGCCAGCTGCAAATGAGACCTTACGCTGGTAGGATCTCCATGGCGAATTCCTCTATAACTTCTAGTATTGTTGGATGTGGAAACGTCAGTATTGAATTGCGAGGTCATCATTATCCAGAGGTCGAGGTACTCGTGATGAAAAATTTATGCGCCGATCTGCTGATTGGCCACGATCTCTTAGAGCTCCACTCCTCGCTCATCATGAGGTTTGACGGTAGTAAACCTCCCCTTCAGATTTGTGCTTTGACGGTGGCTGAGGTTCCTCCTGTATCGTTGTTTGCGAATCTGACACCCGATTGCCATCCCATACAAACGAAATCTAGGCGCCTACCTCGGGAGGACCAGGGATTCATCGCCTCGGAGGTTCTCAAACTCCTTAAGGAGGGTATCATTGAACCAAGTAATTCTCCTTGGAGGGCTCAGGCATTTGTAATCAAGGGCGAGAATAGGAAGCCAAGGATGGTCATCGACTATTCAAGGACGATAAACAGGTTTACTATGTTAGATGCGTATCCACTCCCGAAGATCGAAGAGCTCATTGCTCAAGTGGCAACGTATGAAGTCTTCAGCAAGATCGACTTGAAAAATGCATACCATCAGGTTCCGATCTTGGAATCCGAGAGGCCTTTCACGGCTTTTGAGGCGGATGGAAAATTATTTCAGTTCCTACGCGTACAATTTGGAGTCACTAATGGTGTCGCCTGTTTTCAAAGAACTATCGATGCGATCATTCAATCTGAAAATCTGGTGGACACTTTCCCATACTTGGATGATGTCACCGTCTGCGGCAAGACCCTGGAAGAACATGATGAAAATTTGGCCAGGTTTGTTTCTGCAGCTAAAAAATTCAACCTTACACTCAACGAAGAGAAGTGCAGCTATGCGATAAGATCCATCTCTCTCTTGGGGTACATAATCGAGAACAAGAGCATAAAACCGGATCCTGAGCGGCTGAAGCCTTTATTAGATCTTCCAGTCCCTAGAGATACAGCATCTCTTCAACGAGCATTAGGCATGTTTGCCCATCATGGGAGATGGATCCCTTCATTTTCAAAGAAGATCCGTCCTTTGTTGTCAAACGGTTCATTTCCACTATCGCATGAAGCCACTACTGCCTTCAAATTGCTTAAGGACGATATAGCCGGTGCCTCATTGGCGGCAATAGAGGACGATATACCTTTTAGGGTTGAGACGGATGCCTCCGATTACGCGATTGGAGCTACTCTAAATCAAGCAGGACGCCCCATTGCCTTTTTTTCTCGCACCCTTAATCCATCAGAACAAAGGCATTCGTCTATCGAGAAAGAGGCATATGCAATAGTAGAGTCGTTGAGATACTGGCGGCACTACCTTATAGGACGTCCATTCGAAGTTTTTACTGATCAGCGCTCCGTCGCGTTTATGTTCCATCAACAACATCTCAGCAAGATAAAAAATGAGAAAATTCTGCGTTGGCGACTTGAACTTGCGTGCTTCAAATTCGACATCGTCTATAGACCGGGATGCAAGAATTCTGCAGCCGATGCACTTTCGAGGATATCTGCTGCTGCTGGCCTCCGATGTGAATTGAGGGATCTTCATGCCGCCCTGTGCCACCCAGGCATTACTAGAATGTGTCACTGGGTTCGTGCGAAGAACCTGCCTTATTCAGTGGAGGAGGTAAAGGAGATGATAAAAACCTGCCGCATTTGCAGCGAGTTAAAGCCGAGATTTTGTAAGAGCGCGGGGACCCTGGTAAAGGCTACCTCTGCCTTTGAGAGGCTTAATATTGATTTCAAAGGACCCCTACCCTCTACTTCTAGGCATCGTTTTCTCTTAACAGTTGTCGATGAGTATTCGAGATTCCCTTTCGCTTTCCCCTGCACCGATGTCTCGGCGGCTACTGTCATATCCTGTCTGAATACCCTATTTTCTTTGTTCGGAATGCCGGCGTTTATCCACTCTGACAGGGGCTCGGCTTTCATGTCCTCTGAGCTTAAGTCCTACCTGACCTCTCATGGTATTGCTACAAGCCGAACCACAGCCTACAACCCTGCCGGGAACGGACAAGTCGAGCGCTACAACGGTATCATCTGGCGATCTGTGGAGCTCGCATTGAGATCGAGGGGTCTTCCCATCCAAAAGTGGGAAACTGTTTTGCAATCCGCTCTTCACGCAGTCCGATCATTGCTGTGTACCGCTACGAACGCCACCCCTCATGAGAGAATGTTTGCTCACGTTAGGAGGTCTCATGTTGGATGTTCTTTGCCTACTTGGCTGACTGCTCCAGGGACGATTTTGATGAAAAATCATAATCGTTCGAACAAATACCAACCCCTAGTTCAAGAGGTGGAGCTGTTGGAGGCGAACCCTGAGTATGCTTTCGTCAGGTTGCCGGATGGCCGGGAGACGAGTGTCAATATTCGTCACCTTGCCCCTAGAGGAGAATCCCAGCCTCGGGTTCCCGATGACCGTACCGACCAATTAGAGCCTCAGCCGGCTGAGTGTCCTTCATTGGCACCCCCTGTGAATGTAGTTCCAGACGAGCTCGAACCCCAGGGGATTCCCCAGCCTGAGATTCCTACCGGGGACTCTCTTACCAGGAGTTTTCTGCCAAGTCCAGAGATGCCATGTTCACTCCCTAGGAGGAGTTCCAGGGACCGCAAAAGGCCGGCTTACCTGTCAGACTATATAACGGATTAAATCAATGGGACTATGGGGAAGTTGTAAAATAAAGGGGGGGGTGAATGTGATGATGTTTTGTTTTATGTTGTTTCATTTTGGCAACGCTTTTCCGCTTCTCTCTTATTGGTTGTAAGTACTATATATACTCAATCTGTTTTGTGATATGCTTTTGTATTCTTGTCGATTAAAGCGCATTCTTCTAATTCTCGTTCGTCTTATTCGCTTCACCCACCAGTAACACTTTTGCAGTCGACAGGAAAAAAAACTTCGCCAATCCGTGATCGCCAAATACTTTTTTTTGTGATTCTTACGGAAACTCAAATTTCTATGTAGTAGTACCATTCATGATTAAATTATAGCTTAGTTGGTAGCGTAAAGGTGGACACAAATTGGAGCCGAGCGGCGAAGGCGAACAGCCACGAACACGCTCTGCGCACGCGCAACTCGGAGGCTCTAAGAGCGGCGCTTGCGCAGAGCGTGTTCGTGGCTGTTCGCTACGCCGCTCGGCTCCAATTTGTGTCCACCTTTACAGTCTTGCAATCGTAAGATTGCGAGTTCTGTCCTACTGTATGAAGTTGTTCGTTTTTAAATTCATATAATTCTTTTGAAAGCTTTAGTTTGAAAGACATTGCAACATGTTTTAAAGTATTAAGATTTCATTTGGTCCCTTTTAAATAAATTTTTTTAGCTATACTAAATAAGTGTTTTTTTAAATAGAAACAAATTGATTAATTAATATCGTACCTTTAGAAGTAAAATACTAACACAAAATGTAGAATTAGAGATCCCTGCATTTTTAATTCATTATTAGTACTATTTATGCAATTCAGGACAATGCACAGCTTTTAAAGATAAACACGTCCTTTAAGCCTTAGTCTGTGAAAGCAGCACTCCCTTCTCAGCTGTGCAATTGCCCGCAGTTTCGCAACCAGGGGTCAATTAAAGCCCTGGATGGAACAAGCGTAGCTATAACTCCAATAAGCAATGCATGAGTACTGCTATGGAGCTAGCTGCTGTGACACCGTAAGGATTCATAGCGATAATAAACAAGAGAAAATTATTTTAAAAGTGGTAGATTGCCGCTGAGCCATCCAGCTGGCTCGTTTTTTAACGAGAAGAAATTTAGCATTTTGAAGATAATGCCTACAGTCTAAATAAGAATTGAATAAAGAAATTGATTTCTACAAGATATTTGGAGAAGTGGGGAAAGATTAACAGACTGACGGCCAAGCGAAATCGAATAACTTTGATTGAATAATTTAGGAAATGATGGAGTGATTGGAAAAGCCATGATTTGTTAGGTAGGAGGAAGAAGGATTTATGCCAAAAACTGATAGCTGAAGTTTTAAAGGAAAAATAAATTTAAACACAAAAATTGGAGGAGGGGGTGAAACATCACTAAAATAGTATTAATTTTACTAGAAACTAGTTTTAATTAAGTCACCACTCTGTTAATTAGTTTTAAATGACTTTGTGTACTGAGGATGGGCTGTACAATCCGCTCCTAGGGTGTCGGTGCGTTTGAGGCTCATAGGTTAAAACAATTTGTCTGTCCTCGAAGGCGGATAACGTAAACCCCTTAGGGAAAGTGCCCGTACTACGTTACCCATTTATTTTCTATATTTGACTCCCTACCTCATTTTGGTGTCCACCCGTAGTACAGTACATGCCAAGAACCTCCCATCCCATCCCCTTCTAGTTTTCACGTAGTAATTCATAAATACGGTTTTCAATCATATTTTTTGCAAACAGAAAATTTTAAAAATTAATTCGGCTTAATTTGTCTAATCCTAATAATTAATTTGGCTTAATTTTGTCGTATTGACAAGAGGAAATTGACTACGAGACGAAACCCTAAGCTTCATAAACTCCCCTCCCCTCCTTCAGCACAAAGAAATACTAAAATGGCCGAGCTCGCAACCCATCTCGACCGTGTATTGCTCGAACTTGTAATTTTTTTAGTTTTGTCTCGTCATGAAAATAACAGTTATAATTATGTAGTCACATCTAGAATAAGAGAATTTAAGTATAAACTGTATAAAATGCTTAGGTTTTTAAACTCTTTTTTTTCTATTAACACATTATGTTTCATACAAAATTTGAGTCATCATTACATGTTCATAAAGGTTGTTTCACAAAGAGCTCCCTAGTTTAAAAACTAATAACAAATAGACAAAACAAGATAAAAATACCCCGTGATCTGAAATGTCTTTTTTTAGACTAAAGAAATTCTTAACACAATTTATTTTAAATCGGTAGATTAAAAAAATTAATACATGGCAGAACAAGATTTTGTGAAACGAAGGAAAAGCAGTCCGCGAAATCCTTATCATACATTGTAGGGAAATAAAATTTACGGAAGAAACGATTTCCGAATAAAATGAGAATCAAATACTTTGTAATCTAATTAATTGATCGTTGATTTAAAAACAGGGATTTCAAGGATTGCTTTTCCTTCATTTCACAAAATTTTGTGTTGCCAAATTTTTTTTAACTATCAATTTTCAAAAATTCGTGTAAAAAATTTTAAACACCTGTCAAAGTTTTGCGTTGAGACAAAATGCGAAAAACATTGTAATTACCTGAAAAAAAATTACCGTAAAGAAAAACACTACAATTTAGAAAAATCAATAAAAATTCTCAAAATACTGTTACACATCCTTTAATTTTGTCCGATTTTTGAACCTCAAGCCATAAGACCCCAACCCACATCCTTTAATAGTACTCTTTCCGTGTATTGCCCAAAAATTATTGACATGACAGAATCCACAATCTTACGATTGTGAGTTAAAAGATTCCGGCTCATTACTCTACCAAGTTGAGCTACCGTTTTAAAGATAAAATAGGAAACGAAAAAATTGCGCCAAATGGCTAATAAGTTGCCAAATTTGGTTGAACATGCATTAAAAAAGAGACTGATCGAATAAATATTTCGCTACTAAAAGATAACTTCCTGAAAAGTTACAGTTAAAATTTCTTTTTGCAAGTACGGGTTCTATTTTTTTGGTGTAAAAAATTACGGAATCGAACAATTGTGTCTCTTCCTGCACAAATATGCAAGTTTTTTTGCTGATTTTTACCCCGGGGTTTCACCCCTTAAAACTCATTTGCGACCCCCTTTCTATACCAATTCTTGTTCGTCTTGATGAGTACTATCATCCCTGAAAGTTTGTTGCACCATTTCAGATACACCCTGTATATTATCCCTTGTATATTAGTTTTTTATAATACGTTCGTCAAAATGCAAAAATTCCTCCTACCAAAGAAATGTAATAAATTTGTAAAAAAAAGGAAACATGCTCGAAATTCGGATTAGGTGTACCAAATTGAGTTTAAAACCTGCGTTTTAGATCTAAATTTCCAAAAAATTTCTGGGGGAGGACCCCCAGATCCCCCTTTAAATAATTCCAATACGACTTTAATAACATTTTTATATTATGATCAATGATAAGATTCAGTTTGATTTGGAACATTCTTAGCCCCCAAAAACACAAATCCTTCATTCGCCACTGCTTTTCGACACAAAAATCCGTATGAGAAGAAATGCTAAGAAAAAAAAGGGGCCAAAAAAGTTTTCCCACCGGGGCCAACTGCTAGCCATAGCCAGTCCGGCCCTGCTTGAGCAAGAAACAATTTTGCCAATATCGTAAGATGTAATAACGAAAGATGTTCACGGTTCCGTGACCTCAGGACTCAGGATGATTAGACCGAAGACCGTTTTTCATTCTGATTTTTTTCCGATTTTTATGAAATTTTGACTTTTTGCCCCACCCTGTGATTTAAAAGTGTAGATTTCTATAGGCCAAGACTGAAATGAGATTCAATTTAAGAAAAGTATTTAATGAAAAATGCTCTCAAAATTGTTCTTTCAATCAAATAACCCCAAAGCTACTTTTAGTTTGTAAAATTGTAATCGAAATTGTCATAAAAATATGTTGTGGTTTTTGCTATGGATTATTCCATGTTAAATTAATCCACCAAAAATTCTTATTTTTCAACCCTGTCCATCTCGAATTTTTCAGGAATTGTTCTCTTCTTTAAATGAGAAACTATTTTTATTATTTATTTTTTTTTGGCAATTTTCTTATTAATTTTTTATAAAGGAAGGAAATCCAATTTTTGAATACTTATCTTACATAACTCCAGTTCTATTCAGTGACGGATTAATGCAATTTTTTGGGTGGGAGCGGATGGAGATAATATTCAATTTACAGTAAGGCCTCACAGGGAGATAAAATGTTTTTAAATAATATCTTTAAAACTAGCAATGTTAATTAGTTTTGAGACTTAAAACTAATCTAAAATAAGTTAAAACAAAAAATAATAAAAAAATAAAGTTTCGCTTATGCGTCAGGGCCTGATTTAAAAAATTTTCTTCAGTAATCACACCACGCAAGAAGGGTCCCCATATTGCTTGTTAATCATAAAAAATCAAAACACATCATAATTGGTAGCATTAGCTTGTTGACTCTTTCAAAGATGTCCTCAAAATGTGCCTTAAAATCATTAGTTTAGATTTTTATTTTACATTTTTGAAGAAAAAAGTATTAGAATTGCATTCCAAAAAAATATGAAAAGTTTTTTAATCTTAAGTTTTTAGATAATTTTAAGATTATTGGGGCCCTAAGATCAAGGTAGAAGATCTTAGGAATAAATTTTACATGAAGCACACTTATAATAAGTAGTAGTTTTTTTTTGGAATGGGGGTAAGGGGCCATCCATAAATGATGTCGCACTTTTTTTGCCCATTTTTGACCCCTCCCCCCCCCCCTTTCTCACAAACTGTCACACTTCCCCATACCCCCTCCCCCCCTTCTGTCACATGTCACGCTCTTAAACCAACAATATGTCTAATAGACTAATTTGAAAGTGCCCGGAACCAAGGTTTTTTTCCGTTGATTTTCAGCTGCAGGATGTGATGTCACAACTTTCATACCCCCTCCCTCCCCCTTGTCACAAACTGTCACAAATTGATTAACCCCCTCCCCCCTCTGAGCGTGACGTCATTTATGGACGGCCCCTAAGCCTATACCCCCATAGGTACGGGCCTTTAATCTGTCAATTAGGGGGCATGGGCGGATTTAAGGGGGTGCATGGGGGTGCAACGTACCCCCAACTTTTTGAGAAAATTCCCTTTTTATAGAGGAAAATCATGTTTTCAAAGTCATCAGGGACAGCTTGCACCCCCAAGTTTTCCAGTACGCACCCCCAGGGTTCACCATCTAAATCCGCCCATGTCTGGGAATTCCTCCCCCAGAAAATTTTGTAAATGTGAGTAAAATTTTCGACTCATTCTTAGACGATTGGGATGGACTGACTTTTTAAAGGGGAAAACTATACTACAAAACTAATTACCTAAAACGTCGAGAGGAGGTTGAATCTAAAATGATCCCCCCGAATGCATACGCGTTTGCAATCCGTCCTTGATTCTATTTGTGAAAAAAAATACCCCTCGTTTCAAAGATAATTTTACTAGATTTTACTTAATAAGAAAGTGTGACTATGATCCCCACTTTTCCATGATTCTTTTCTAAAAAAAGTATTAAAAAACAATTTTGGTGTCCTTTTAATATTTTTAAACCATTTTTATCTGACATATTTTTACATGTTTCAGGGAGAGATATAGAGATAGAGAGAAGAAAGAGGTTGAGAGAGAGATGTATGTATTGTAAGGAGAAGTAGATCCTACTTTTCCAATTTAGTAAAAGGATCCCTCCAGGAATTCGGACTAGGTGCTCCAAAACGGGTTAAAATTGTGTTTTTACGGTCATATATTTACATTCCCCCCAGACCCCACTTTTTGTACTTGGGACTCTATTGTTCACAATTTTAGATATTTTTTTTATGTGCAAGGTATTAAAAAAGCTGTATTGATCCTATTAAGTACGCATGGATGGTCTAGAAATCAGTTGGGTCCTCTTCCCCCCGATACGAAAATGGAGCTTTTATAGGGCCTTAAAGTGACTAAAGGTTTTTGAGGATATACCTTCCCGAAGTGCAGTCGACTCGGCTATTCGTTGAAGATCAGAATGATAACCATATCCGTTGATAATAATAAGCGATTTGATACTAGAAGATTTTAAACAGTGTAACTCGAGTGTTGGCATTTAAATTACGCGGTAATACTTGAAGTATTTAAAACGATTTTCTAGTATTTATTTTGCAACTCAAACATTCTGAAAGAAATATATAGAGAGGATCATAATGGCTCCTATCTTACATTTATGTATTGAAATTGGCCCAAAGAGGAAAAAATAAATTTACGAAATTTTATTTGAATAACATTAAACGATATTCAGATCACATAAAACGATACATTTTGCGTTTAATTAAGTAGGAGTGATCGGGACCAGTCAATCCGATTGACAACATTAACCGTGATCATATTAAGCTGAGTTTACTGTAATTAGAAAAGCACAGGACAGATAGATAGTTAGGGGACGAACCGCAATATTGAGACGCCCCCCGCCAGCGTCCTCCCCCACCTCCCCTCCCCTGACGCATGTGCCAGACGACCGTGGAAAGCCGCAGTGTTTACGCCGCTCGCTCGCGAGCAAGAGAGAGCGGAGGAAAACAGAATATCGTCTGCCAACATCCAGCCTTCTCCTCATCCTCCGGTCTTCTTGTCAACCACACCACTGCGGATTATCATCGACGAAAAAAGAAAAAAACTACCGGAAAAACAACTTAACTCCGCATAAACAGCAAACGATTCCTATATCGATCGGCGAGTGAGTCAGAATGACCAGAAAGAAGCGCACTTCGAACGTGGATTAATTTTTTTTCTGGTGGAATATATTTATCGTTTGTTGAGTTCTCCTGGATTTATCCCGAGACAGTTTGGTTTCGGTTTTCCTCTCTTCCGAATATTGTTGTTCGATCGCCCCGCCCACGGAGGGGGGGACGAGACGCCATGGTTCGATGTGGGGTGGTGCAGTGTGTGATGAAAGCGGTGTGCTGTGTTCGGAAGTAAACACAGGAAGAAAGGATACACACTACTCGAAGTGAGTCCTTAAAGTGAAAAATTTATTTCTAGTGTTTCTTTATTAACCTCAAAATCAATCTCTCAAAACAGTTCTTCTATTTACTATAGGGTAAATTGCCCATCAGTGAATGAACACTTTTAGTTATTAGATTTTCCCTCTTTGAAATATAATTTTCAGGACTTTTTATCGGCAAATTATTTGAAATAAGGTATATTTCCATAGTCTCTTATGCCACCTTTTGGTGGAAATTCTTTCCCTTTCAGAGCGCGAAACTAAAAGTTTGGAAGCAGTGACGTATTTAGGAATTTGTTTCGGGTGGAACCTAAATACCTTCTAAAATGTATGTCATTATTTGGCCAAAAAAAGCTATATTTATGCAAAGGGGAGGATCCAAAATATTTAATAGGTTCAATGTACAATACATTTTTGTATATCATCTTGATGAACTAAGCAGGATTTTAGTTTTACCTCGTTCAGTACACTTATTCCAAATTTCGGGGCTCCCCGCGCTTATACACGCCCCTGGCCACTCCTTATATGCACCCCTGGCCCCTGGTTTGAAATTATTCTTATTTGAGGGAAAACACTACGATATTCGATACCTACCAAGAAACCAAGTTTGCTCTAAAAATGAACACTAAATTCCACTGAACGAAGATGAAGTTATCGCCAATTTTAAATTTATTAAGATATTTTAAAGACCATAATTTGAATATAACATAAATTATAAACTTAAACAAAATATAAAAACTGGTGACTAATTTCAGTAAACACTTTACTATCAGCATACCTTCGGACGCAGTTCTAACCTTGGGCATTATACACTTAGCCTATTTTACATCATTAAAGGATAAATAATAAGCATAAAGATACGAAAGTTCACGAGTAAGCATTTTCCTCAGTGAATGAACGGCTGTTCATTCACTATGAAATGTCATCGTTCTAGTAAGTAAACACCCCGGTCCCCTTATGTCCTCCAGTTTCCAAAATCTGCCGTTTTACATATTTATATAACAAAGAAAACACTGGAATAATTATTAAAAACAAGAAAAGCATAAAGCTGCATAATATGTCTGAAAACTTTAATGAATAATGTCGATTCTTTAACCAGTCTCTTTTCCATTCACTATAACCAGCTTGGTTTTAATTGAAAAAAAAGTTTTACTGTTAAAATTCTAAGATTTATGCTTGAATGAAGGATTATTCCACTGGTCTTCCGGCAAGTATATTAGTAAGTCCGGCAAGTCCGGTTAATTAGTCTGGCAAATATTGGGGACTCCAGAGCAGTTATATTCCTTATTATTTGAGTTATAATATTAATTCACTGCGCAGCTCACCTTAATTCCAAACATCTTAAATTAACAAAATAAATTCACTATGTCAACTTTTATGAAGTACTAATCTTAGTCACCACTTATATAGTTGTGAACTTCGTTAGAAAAATTCTGATATCATTATTAGATGTGGAGTATATTATTGATATAATTTTTTAATTCAAACAGTTCACGATGACAGTGAACAGTTGTTATAATAGTAAAGGTGCGGCAGAGGTGTAGGAAAATTTTGTTGCCGAAAAAAGAGCACTCAAGCTCAGAGCAGTCACCAAAGTGGGGTGCACGGCTGCACGCTCTACCCCAGGGGTAATAAAAAATTTTAAGAATTAATAAAACCTTTTTGCAAGAAAATTCCATTTCAAAAGGGTAACCCCGAAGTATTTTGTCGTTGAAATTGAACGGGTTGATAAATAAATACTATAGATCAGTAGAACCTCAATATAGCGACCAAAAATAGGGTCGTTATATCCATTTTCGGTATTCATCTTTTACACACTGACGAAGGAGATCCAAATGTCCCAGAAACAATAGTAAGTTTTTAATTTGTTCATGTGTACAGACAAACACATTTTCTTTCTGAGTTTTATAATCTTGTTTTTTTTCCACAATATGTCCTACAGTTATTGATATTTGCGATATTATTACAACACTGATTGATGCCTTGTATTAGTTTAAAATGCCACTTCCAAAAAAAGCTCAGTTTCACTCCTTAAAAGGAGATTGCAGAAAACCACAAAAGACAGAAGAAATCAAAATATGACATCACACTATTTGCCTAGTTGACGGTTTTCTTGCGTGGGCTAAGGAGAAAAAAAAACTAGGGCTCAGCAAATATAGGGGGATTGACGGAAGTTTGGTTGTAATATAAAGTAATATACATTCTATCATAGGTAAATTTAGAGGTAGGACCTTGTGAGGAAACGAGGGACTTAGGGGAGGCCAAGCTGTATACTGTAAAAAAATATGGAATGTTACACTATAAAGTGTTGGAAAGCAATTACCCACATATTATCGGAGGGAGGTCTCACTGATACTTGGTGGGAGGTCGTTCCACCGTTGAACCTCCCACATAGTCATAGGGGTACCTCCCTTCATGTCTCGGTGTAACGTCTCTTAATGATATGGTGGCAATTTCTTTCCACCATTTTATTGTGTAACGTTTTATTTTTTTACAGTGTATGATTGCATTGAAAATATCACTATCTATTGAAATAAGGGAATATCTTGAAAAAGTTTGGGGCAATGCCCCCAAGCCAAAACCCCCTATATCTGTACATGCATTCTATTAAGGGATATCGAAAGGATTTGTGTTGCTAAATCGTAGTAATGAAAGTGTCCTGATTGAAATTCTTGTCGTTTGTGGGTTTGTCTTTTAAATATGATGGAAAATTAATTTGCTATGCTATTTATGCCAGAAATTCACTTTATAAAAGTTACATCAAATTTTAGACGCGGCAATAAAATTAAGAATTAAAAATAAGAGGAACATTAAAGGGCTATTCCATATGAACATGAACAGGGACATGATCAAGAAAAATGAAAAAATAAAACAATAAAATTTTCTAATTATTTTAGGGAATAATTATGCAGTATTGATCTAATTGTGTTTTGCATTGCTTAAATTTTGTGTAAAATTATTTTTATCGGAATGTTAGCATTTAAAGTCAATATTTAGAAATGCTTGTTTTAAAGGTTAATTTGTTAATGAAAAATGTATGTTTTATTTAGAAAATGAAAAATAAATTAATTAGTTTTTACAACTTTTTTGTTAAATATACTCATAAACTTTATAGTAAAAATGAAATAAAGTGTTTAAATCGATTTAATTATATTTATATTCATGAATAACTGAACGCTTATACACATGTAGCGTGAGTTACGAAGTACTGTAGCGTGAGTTACGAACAGCTTTCTATATTTTATTTTATTTCTGATTTTCTAAAGTATTCCCAGTGAAACTGTTTGCTATTTTAGAATAAGGGAAGTATATTCAAACACCTGACAAGCATATAGAATTATTGAAACACTATTTAAGCAGAAAAACAAATTTGAATTTTATACTCTTAAATCCATGTCTTTTTCTTGTAGCGTGAGTTACGACTCTATTTTAATTAATATTTAAAAAACTAAAATTCTTAAAAGATTCGCAATACTTATTTTAAATTATTAGCATAAATTTCAATATGCATGATTTTTTTAGGAAGAAAATAATAGTTATTTCTATATTTAAAAATTATTTGAAATTGCAATTTTGAAAAAAATGTAGCGTGAGTTACGGTGGAATTGCCTTAAATTGTTTTGTTGTTTTTGAAATAAGAAAAGTCCCACAACTATCATTTAGTTAAAAGGAAGTTCTAAAAACAGATAACATAAAAGTTACGGCTCATTTAGAATTTTCTCTTTCGATGTTCATCATGGCGTAATCATCCAAAATGACAAATGTAAAAAATTTGTCTTTTTACCGTTCATTCTTCCGATTTCTTTCAGAAATGAGGGATTCATCGAAGAGGATCACTTCTGATGAACATCGAGACTGAAAATGAGTTTTTAGGAAAACTAATGAAGTTTACTGAAAAGAAATGACCTGCTCAGAAAATGCCTTTTTATCAGTTTTAGGGTATCGGTTCTCAATCTATTTCGCGACTCGTCCCCAGGGTGGAAGTATGTTTGAGGGTATCCCTCAGACCAATCACTGTTTTAAAACAATTGAATTCTCCTTTCATTTTCATCCTGTATTTATCGGTCGTCGGTCGTGTTATTCCAAGACAAGAGGAGTTACATAAAATATTGTATAACAATAATAAACTTGTATAACAATAAATAATTCAAACTCTGCCTAAAACGCTTCCTTATAAGCTTTTAATTATTTTGTCATAAAAAGGATCGATAGCTTTTGTTCCTATCGGAAGGATAACCCATTAACCAATGTCTTAAATTCTGAAAAAGCAGATATCGGTCCACACAACCACATGATACCTCCCCCTCAAACATCACCAGTTAAAGTATTAATCGTGAAATCCATGAGCAAATATTGAATTTAAAGCATCTTCTCAAAATACTTCTACTTAATAACCAGGCCTAATTTGTCGGGAATTTTAAATTGCAAGTGGCAAACATTAAAAGGGGCTAATATTACTTCAAAGCATGGTTATTTTTTAAATCAACGCACCATTAAATATTTTTTAACCTTTGAGGGGAACTCCAAGCTTTAATCTAAATAGGGGTTGTTCTTGAAAATTGTTGACTTTTAAAATACAGTATTTAATATATTAGATATTTTGGATAAGGAAAATAACAATAAAAAACGATTGCTTGGGGCTACCATATGATATTTTCTGTTTTATGTAATTTTTATCAGGAAGTTCCCCTTTCTCAATAATTTTTATAAAATGATTCGTCAATGAAAAATTAAGCATTTCTAAATTTAAAGGCCTTTAAACAATGAAGTTCTCTGTTTAATTTTGAATTTAAAAGATACATATTATCGTAATGTTAACATTTAAATAAACAATTCAATTTATTCCTAGTTTTTTTTTTTAAAGAACCCCAATAGCACAAATAGGGAAGAAAATAATTTATTTTTCTAACTATAGGGAGTTAATAATGGTTTTTCGTTTACAAAATACGTGTTGTGAAATAGTTCATTAGATTCAAACTAGTAATACACATGCGATTGACAAATAGAAACAGATAGCGGAAACTTAATAGAATATTTCTAAGAAATGCGTTACGTAAATATCATTGTCGACCTGTTTTTGAGTTTGTTGTCATTTGACTCAACACGTGGGTCAATAGAAGAGCTAGAAAAATGTTACGATATTTAGGATATTGCTTATGAATTTATCTATATTATGTTATGCGAAGTTTACTTTTCTTATCAGTTAACTTATCTAAATCCATGTAAGTTACCTTTTTCAGTGAAATACGGTGACGATAAAAATTCTTTCGATGCAGTGAAGACACTAGAATAAAAATATAAAAAGAGCCGCATCAAAAAAATTAAATACGGGGAAACAATTGAATCTCTTGACTTATTTCTGAAACATGTTAAACGCCACTTTTTTCAAAAAATGAGTTATTGGTGTCATGGGATTCTGTAGGGGTAAACGCCCATTTTAGTGTGGAAACAATAAAAATAACGGGATTTTAAAATAACTTTCCTGCTTGTTAAATTTCAGCTTTTGTGCAGAAACAAGTCAAGCGACGTCGCTTGTCTAGTTCTGCGGGGAATTTCGTTCATTTCGGCTAATCTGCTTTTATTTTATTACATGAGAACAATATCCACCATTGGAAAACTTCATTCTTCTACAGTTTGTCAATCAGGCTATAGTTTAATACCTCTTTTTTAAAGGTATTTTAACGAATCTCAAGATTAAGGACATTTTGGTAGTACAAATACAAATACAAATACAAATTAAGTCGACCAACTACAGGCTTAAGCCCAGCAAGGTTGGTCCAGTCTTTTTAACTCAAACTACCGGAATCCCAGTATCTGTCAATTTTTCTCTTGAACTCGTTTACCCCTCTTGAATTTACAATTGTTTCAGGCAACGCATTCCATCTATCCACTACCCTATTAAAAAAATAATGCTTTCTACACTCCGTCTTAAATTTTACTTTATTCAATTTGAAATTGTGACCCCTTGTTCTATTACCCGTATTGAAATCTAGTCCCTCTGTGTCCCCTTGCTTTAAAATTTTAAAAATTTGAATCAAATCCCCTCTAATCCTTCTTTTCTCTAGAGTGAACATATTTAGCTTCTTTAATCTTCCCTCATAACTTAAACTGGATATACCCTTGACCATTTTAGTAGCCCTATGCTGAACCCTTTCAATTGAATCAATATCTTTTTTTAAGTATGGAGACCAAAACTGAACAGCATACTCTAGATGAGGTCTCACCAAGCCTCTGTATAGTGGCAAAATAATATCCTCGGACCTTGAAGAAACAGTTTTTTTAATGTATCCCAATATCCTATTAGCCTTTTTACTAGGAGATGAACACTGTTGAACCCATTTAAAGTCCGCATTTACAATCACCCCTAAATATTTGATCATATTGCCTTCTTTAACTTTGTCCCCTTGCAGAAAAAATTCTGCCCTACCATTCCCCCGACCCATATGAAGTACCTGACATTTACTTATGTTAAAGGACATACCCCATTTTTCAGCCCATCGCGATATAATATCAAGATCCCTTTGTAAATTTTGTACCTGCTCCTGAGTATCTACCCTACCCCAAATTTTTAAGTCATCAGCAAAGATGCTGATTTTGTTCCTAATGTCCTGACTAATATCGTTAATGAAAATTATAAAGAGAATTGGCCCCAATACTGACCCCTGTGGCACCCCACTCATGACCTCTGCCCACTGTGAATAATTACCCTTGATTTGCACCCTCTGTTTCCTACCTATCAACCAATTCCTAATCCACAATAATGTTTTACCCCTGATACCCAAATTTTCTAACTTGAGTAGCAATGCCTCGTGTGGAACCTTATCAAATGCTTTTTGAAAATCTATGTAAAATATGTCTACACTGTGTTTTTGATCCAACTCCTTTGTTACTCCGTCATAGAACTTTAAAAGATTAGTTTGACAGGATCTACCCTTCCTGAATCCAAACTGATTGTCTGAAAGTAAGTTACCCTCCTCCAAGTATACTATTATATGCTTTTTCAGTATGGTTTCGAAAATCTTACATATGACTGATGTTAAGCTTACTGGTCTATAATTGCCTGGATCCCATTTTGGCCCCTTCTTATATATTGGAGTTACATTGGCTAATTTCCAATCTATTGGCACCAAACCAGAATCGTATGTTGATTTAAATATTGTCAATATCATTTCCCCTAATTCCTCTGCGCATTCCACAAGCACTTTTGGATAAACATCATCTGGTCCTGGAGCTTTAGTTGGCTTTATGCTTCTTAAAAAATGTATAATTTTCCTCTCTATTAAAACTACAGTCCGGAATTTCCACCCTTCCATTATACTCTAATGCATAGTCACCCGTTAATTTAAAATCCTTATTAAATACCTCCATGAAAAAATCATTTAACACCTTTGCCATACCTATATCATCCTGAATAAATGTGTCCTCACCTAATTTTAATGGCCCCAAGGTAGAACTTAACTTATTGTTCTCCCCTGCATAAGCATAAAATTCTTTTGGGTTTTTAATGATATTCCTAGCCAGGTTTTCCTCTAAAGCCCTCTTCTGCCTCCTACTGATATTTTTGAAGTCTTTCCTAGCCTTTAAATAAGCCCCCCTATCACTGTCCTTCCCAGTACGTTTGTACAATTTAAAGGTTTTTTTGTTTCAAATTCAACTTCAATGTCTTTCTCGTTTCCCATGAAAACCACATGGGTGTCAATTTACGCCCTATTCCTTTTTGCCTAAATGTAACATTATTGTCAATCACCTTATTTAAAACACCCTTAAATTCTTCCCATTGTTGGCAGGGTTGAACTTCCTTTAAACCCTTACTAAATGCCCCTTTTAATTCATCTCTTATAATTTGAAAATTAGCCCTCTTAAAGTTTGGAATAATCCTTGTGTTACAAACTGCTGTATGCTGGAAATTTATTCTAAACCTAATATTTCTATGATCCCTATCTCCTAAATTTTCCCCTATGGTTAAATCCCTGATCTTATCTTCATCACTGGTGAAAACTAGATCTAAAATGGCCCTATCCCTAGTCCCTTCATTGACTATCTGGTGGAGGAAACTATCCTGAACCACTTCCAAAAACTCCGATCCTTTTCCAGAAACTACATGGTTGCTCGCCCAGTCAATATTAGGATAATTGAAGTCCCCCATTAAAACAATCTCCTCCTTTTGACAAACTTCTTGAATTAATTTACACAAATCCTTATCCTGTTGTTCACTGATGACTGGAGGTTTGTATATATTCCTACTATTAATCCTCTCCCTTTATCGTTTATTAGTTTTACCCAGACTGATTCAATACCCTCAGGCTTACAATTCAACTTCAATTCTGAGCAAGTTACAGAATCCTTCACATAGACTAACACACCTCCCCCTTTCTTATCCATTCTATCATCCCTAAAAATTGTAAACCCATTTATCTTTAAAATTAATGAATCCTCATTGTTTGCCCAACTTTCAGTGATTCCTATAATATCAATAGCCTCAGCCTCCACAATTCCTTTCAACTCATCCATTTTATTTCTTACGCTACGAGCATTTAATAAATTAAAAATTTCCATGCTTGTGGTTGTTTGTTACATCCACATGTGATTGAGTTTTCGGATTTATGAATCACTTTTTTAGAAGGGGGTATCAAATCATACCGCAGATCATAATAAACTAATTTTGTGGACTTTTAAAGCAAATCGTTGTAATATTCACTAAGTTATAAATCTAAATATTAAACATTATCTAATTGACTTCAATGATTTCTACACTAACATTTTGAATTAACTAGGTAGTTAATATTTTTGAATCTAGAGTTGAAATCATTAAAAAAATTTATACAGAGTGTCCCATAAATAATGGGTCACACTTGTAGGGGGATAGTAGACACCTAGACGACTCAGAATCACATAGGATTTGGGGGTCCCAGACCAAATCCCATCAGGGAGTTAAAAATGGAGCGACATTCCAAAAAAATTACTGAAAAATTCATTTTGTAGAAGAACTACTATTGGTAAAAATTTCATTATGGTCTCAAAAATTGTGGTTTAATATGATCTTTAAAATTATCTCAAAAGTCTTCACTTTAAAATTTGTTTTATTAGGAAAAAAGTTAAAAAATCACAAAAAAATGTGAAAATTCTGCCAAAACCTCATTTTGTATTTTGAAATCCTTTATTTCGAATTTATAATCTGAAAGATCATAGTTGTAAACCCTTAAGTCCGAAGTTTCATGTAAAAACCATCAATATTAAACGCTTGAGATCCTGTTAAAGTTCGTTTTTTGCGTGCGCAAAGTGAATCCTATAGTCGTTCCAAAACGGCAGTTTGCGGACCCAAAAAACTGACTTAAATCATGCTTTAACAGGCTCTCAAGCATTTAATATTGATGGTTTTTACGTGACACTTTGGAATTAAGGGTTTTCAACTATGATCTTTCAGATTATTAAATCAAAAGAAAGGATTTCGAAATACAAAATTAAGTTTTGGCTGAATTTTCACTTTTTTTGAGGTTTTTAAACTTTTTTGTAATAAAAAAATTTTAAACTGAAAACTTTTAAGATAATTTTAAAGATCATATTAAACCACAATTTTTAAGACCATAATGAAATTTTTACCAATAGTAGTTCTTCTACAAAATGAATTTTTCAATAATTTGTTTGGGGTGTCGCTCCATTTTTAACTCCCTGGGATTTGGTCTGGGACCCCCAAATCCTATGTGATTCAGACTCGTCTAGGTGTCTACTATCCTCCCTAGAAGTGTGACCCAACATTTATGGGACACCCTGAATATATTCATCTGTTATTGCTGTTGTTGTATATCTATATCCGGTGTTTAGCAACGTTAAATCAGGTCCAATTATGCATCTGCTAACCAAAAGAGAAAAAATAAGAACTCTATAAAATATTTTAATAATTATAATAATTATTAAATAATTATAATAATACTCTATATATATTTTAAAAAGAAAATGTTATTTTCAACTAATATATCCGTTTTTATTAAATTATTAAAACTATTTGAGTTAAGTTATGAAAAGATTGCGGACTGTGGAGGCGTTAATTCGTAAGTACCCTCTTTGCGGTAACATGAATGCTATGGCCACTACAAGTGTAATACTAGTAAACATAGAAAAGCCACTATTTTCAAAATTTATGGTTCAATTCCGTTAGAGGTCCCGCTAAATATCACCTCTATTTATATCACCTCTAAATATCACCTATCATTTAAATCTATGAGTTAAAATGAAATTTATTTAAATTATTTTGCAATATTTATACTCTTCGGTGTCCAAAAGAGATTGGCGATATTTAGCGGAAACTCTAACGGAATTGAACCAAATTTATAAACACAAAAATGAAGCTGCTTTAGGGTGCCGCACATGGGCGGATTTAAGGGGGTCCAAAGCACCCCCAACTTTTTGAGAAAATTCCATTTTTATAGGGGAAAATAATGTTTTCAAAGTCATCAGGGGCAGCTTGCACCTCCAAGTTTTCCAGTACGTACAACGTACCCCCAGGGTTCACCATCTAAATCCGCCCATGGTGTCGCAGCTAAAAAAGCAGTGCTTCGTGCTGGGGTTTTCATCATGCAATTTAAGATTCATCGTGCTGGGGTTTGTTAGGATTGCGGAGCGATGCGATCCAAAGCGAACTGTGAAGCAGTTCGCGCGGGGGTTGGCGAGCGATAGCGAGCAGGGGGCGGCAGCCCCCTAGTATTCACCTGTTATTGATGTTGTTGTATATCTATATCCGGTGTTTAGCAACGTTAAATCAGGTCCAATTATGCATCTGCTAACCAAGAGAGAAAAAATAAGAACTGTATAATAATTTTATCGGTTAGTATTTTAAAAAGAAAATGTTATTTTCAACTAATATATCCGTTTTTATTAAATTATTAAAACTATTTGAGTTAAGTTATGAAAATAGGCTTTCTGGTAGAATAGGTAGAAAATAGGTTATGAATAGGCATTTTGATTTTCGAAATTTATGAATAGTTTGATCGAAATTTTATATCAAATTTGCATTTTAATTTAAGCTATGGTGAGTTAAGTGAAATATATCATCAACAGTGTTCATTATCATTTAGTGTTTCTGATTTCTTTTTTATCTTACAATGTGTATTAAAGTGCCAAAATAAATCTTAATCAACCTTATTAAATTTTTTCAACATTATTTTATGTAAAACATATCTCTTTGGCCTATCAAAACATTCTATAAAATACTTATTTTTTGTTTTTCCTTCTATTCTTACCATTTCATACTGATTGTAATGTGAGTAGTTTAATTTTAAGTTTTGCTTGCTTTAAATATAAATAGAGTGTGTGACTCACTTACCCCAACTTGGGGTCACTCTTGGGGTAAGTGGGTCATCCCTCTCATTTAAAAAAAGACCAGTTAAGAAATATGTAAAGCATTATTTTGAAAACTAATAATAAATTTTTGTGTTTATGGATAAAGTCTTAAACGAAATAAGTCAATAATTTTTCTGTTGAGCTACTAAAATGTACTAGGCCAAAAAGGGGTCCCGATTACCCCAAGTGACCCTAATATACTTCTTTTCGTTTAGGACAGTGGTTCCCAACAGGTGGTCCGCGGACAATTGGTGGTCCGTGAGAGTCTTGGAAGTGGTCCGTGGAGGTACCCGGAAGAACACAAAAATTTCCAATAAATAATAGAAATTTGGATAAATTGAACTAGAAAAGATGCTTTCGTCTATGTAATTTGTGTGCATAACAGTCACTACCAAATTGTTTACAATACTTTCTTCTATTTTAAATATTTAAAGAGAAATGAAGAGTTCTGGAAAAAACACTCGGCCACAATTTTGTGGGTTCCGAAATTTACTTATATCATAACAAAAATTACTAATTATCGTGATATGTAATTAATTTTTTCTTTAAAAAAATTATATTTCAGTGCATTGTATAAATTTCCATGCTGGTAATAAACTTTCATCTTGCAATTTTGTTGTTAAGAATCTTAATCTAAGGGTGGTCCGTGAAGGTTCCAAATTTAGACTTAGTGGTCCGCGGACTTCTCTGAGTTGGGAACCACTGGTTTAGGAGATATGGATGCCAGGATAATGACGTTTTTATAGTAATTCCTTCACCATTTTTTTATTTTTTGATATTTAGGGCTACAATTTTCACATTCACCATAAAATCATGATTCCTCTAACATGTCCAAATTTAAATTTTTATACGCCTTTTCATTTAGGACAAAGGTCGTCAACCTGCGTAAGAGAGCTGCAGGCGGCTCTCTAATAATTTACTATCAAAACTCTTAAAAAATAAGAAATATATTTTAAGTACCTCATTTCATAACCGCTAATTACAAATCGCTACGCTTAACATGCCCCTAGTGAAAGAGTCGGAAGTCCAGGAATGCATGCAATTCCGCAAGTTGAAGCCCTCATATTCGGCGTATGATGGAATAGTCTTCCATAATGCAAAGTTGATGAAGTTCTCATTTGGATTCCTGACGACCTTCAGATCGACATATTCGTACGAGGAAGCGTTCTCAACCATGTTTCAATTCGAAAATGTTATTTAAAAAATTCAAAAAAAAAAAAAATCTTCCACAAATACATATGCTATAAGATATGATTAAAAATATATTAGGTAAAATAATCGGGGGAAATATGCTTTTGTACACTGAAATACCTTTTATTTGAGCATATGTCAATAGTGGGATAAGCCAAAATGATGAAATTTTGAGCTTTTAAGTTTTTTAATTTAACCACTAACTATCACACGTCATAATTTCGAGCTTTTCAGGCCTTATGATGAGTTTATATTAGCCGCGTTTACTCCAAAGTTTTCCACAAGTTGCGGCAATTTGTTGCTTTTTTACAAAATACAGCAACTTTTTCTGTCTTCCACTTGTGGAGAGACAAATCTTCCACTAAATTTTAGTTTCCCGTGGAGTGTCGGTTGACAACTAAAAGTGGAAGATTTGTTGCTGCGCGCTTTGCGCTAGCAACTTGTTGGAAACTAGTGGACACTACTGCCTAACTCATGACACTACCGCCTTTCGCGCCAATTCTTTGGCAACAAGTTTTCCACTTTTTGCTATAAATTTGAGAAGAGCAACTTTAATTTTCTACAAAAAATCTTCCACTTGTTGCTCTAATTTGAGAAGAGCAACTTTTAGTTGACAACTTTTAGTTTTCTACAAACAATGTTTTCAACAAAAGTTGACAACTTTTAGTTGTCAACTTAGGTGTAAACGCGGCTTATGAGGCTATGGCGAATCTCTCTGAAAATACTGGAAACGAAATTTTTTTGGGGGCGCAAAACCATCAGGAACAAAAATGTGCCTCACAAAGACATCTGTAACCTAGGTCACCAGTAAAAAAATTTTTTTTGAAGTATATAATTTAAGGTGAACAAAAGTCAAGGTCTTTATTTAGCTTTGAATTTCAAAAAGTAGGGGAAAGTCGCCCAATGTGGGATAGGTTCCTAATATGGCGCACCCCCTTATCTTTAAAATCCGAAAGTGTCACGATCCATGAGGGGCATTTCTTAATTATTTAGACTAATTAATTGTAACCACAGGTAAAATTAGGAGGGTAAGGACTTAACTCCTTTCTCACGAGCATCAAATAACTTTGAAGAACATTTAAAACTTTTCGGAGAGGTTTTGGAGGACCTGTACAGAAAAAACGGGAACTTGTTTTTTAAATTTTTTTGTTTTTTTCTTCTCAGATTGATCGAAATTTTAATATTCATGCATCTTTTTTTAAATTTTTCGGCCCATTAATTTTTTTTGGCAGATTTTTTAAAAAAAGAGCTAAATCCTAATATGGGATATTCTCAAGGTACCTAAAATGGGATATCTCATATTGAGAACTCATTTTTCAGATTTGTTTACTGCAAGGAATTAGTGTCTTATTAGGATCAGAAAGAAAGTATGTAATTGTATTGTAAAACAACGACTTTCTGATCAAATTAAAATCAGTCCCAGTCGTCTTTCAATGAAATCCGTCCTTGTTTGGTTTAAAAATCTATCAAAAATGCAGAAAGCCTTATTTAACTTTTGTTATCAGTGTATGAATAGTAATTTTAAGACCATATTTTCCTTCTATAGTCATTCATCAAGGACGGAAGATCCATTGAAGATCTTATAAAATCTAAACTTGGAAGAAAGCTGGTCTTTTCAAACTTGCCAAATATTGCATAAATATGTCCGACCATTATTTTGGATTAAGAATTACCGACATAAAACGGATTGCCTACCAGTTGGCAGTAGGAAATAAAATTCCTCACCCATTCAATGAAGAAAAAGAGTCGGCTGGAAACTTCAGGGGTATTTATAAAATCATCTATTCAATCAGGAACCTATTCTCAGTCAATAACCTTAGCAAAATTACCTACTGCATCTGCGTCTAGAAACTCGCTTACAGATTCTTCCAAATTAACAGATCCAGAATGTCCTATCTGCTTTTTGCGGTTGTCTGAAGACTCCCATCTGGAGAAATGGGCCAGAAATTTTGCCAGAAATGTTTTCTATGGTACCATAAAGATTGTGGAGACATTCAAAACAATTATTTGTTTTGCAAGATTTGCTTTATAAACAATTAATTAATTTTAGTAAAAGTCAATTTATTGTTATTTTTTGCCCTTAAATCCCTTTTTGCTAATTTTTTGCCTTTAATCCCTTTTTTACTTAATTTTTAGTGTGTCTCTATTAGTGTAACTCTATTTAGTCATTCTGTGCTAAAAAGTAGTTGCTTTGTATATTTTGCACATTAAACTAGGCATATTATGAAGAGAGTTTATTCCCATTTTGATGCTTATTCCAAAAATGAGACTATCTCATATTGGGAACACCTTGTATCGCATATTAGGCGACCCGTATCGCATATTAGGCAACTTCTGAATTTTAATTAAAATGCATTTTTTGTATAATTAATTAATTTTTTCATAAAAAATCAAACTTGATTTCGAATTAGTATTGAAAAAGTTGTATAAGGCCACTTAAAGTTTTATTTTAGCATTTTTCAGGAAAAAATAAATTCGATTCAAAAAAGTGTATCTCATATTGGGCGACTTTCCCCTACACTCTGTAAAATATGATTGTACTTGTACATATATTTATGTGAAAGCGAATGGTATGATAATAACCTCAAGTAGATGAATGCAAATTATTGTTAGTGTTTTTTACAAAGGTTTGCGAGATTTCTCCTATAACTTTTAAATAAGAGTTAATAGTTAAATGCAGAGTTAATACTTATAAGGTAAATGTGGGTATAGTGGACACTTCAAGGAAAATTTTTGCTTAAATTCTTAACCCTACAATGCATGATTTTTTCAATTCACTTGAAAATCATTTATGTGACTTCTATTATGGTGTACGTTAGTAAAAAATACTAAAAAAACTTAATTTAATTTTTTTCTACTTTTTATTGGCAAAAAACTTTGTCTCTTGTGAAATTAATTGAGAATTGAAATAAAACCAAATGCTCTAAAAATATAAAAAAACAACTAATCTTTTCAAACATTTTTTTTTCAAGCTGAAAATTTTTTTTTATTTTAATTTATATGGTCCTTTTATTTTGGCATTTTCTGTGTCTTAACTTTCGTTTCACTAGCTACTAACAAATGTCTCAAAATAGTACCCCTGCTGTGATCTACTGGCAGTCTAAAGTGCTAATACAATAAAATGTTATATCTATTGTACTTATTGCATGGTGTTGCCGTTTGGAACTGAAAGTTCGAGTAGGAAATGGAGAAAAATGTCGTGTTGCCAAATGGCATCAGTATGCACTGTAGGGTTAATAAATACCAACTTATTTACTTCGAAACGGTTATCATCCTATTTTTAGGTCAATTGGATCTTCTTCTTTCGATTTTACCTTTAAATATTTTAATTAGATTGGGTAAAGTATTTTTAATTAATTTTTAAAAAGTACTCCAAATTGCATCTATAGTGGCCACATAGATGTAGCTGTTGTTTCTATGGTGGACACCTCTCTTTTTCTGCTTTTATAAAGGGTTTATGCATGAAATTGAGGTGTTTTTATTTGGTATAGTCGTTTAGTTCTCATTAAATCTTCCTTCCCAACGAAAAGTATTTTAGATCCAATCAAATTAACTTTATTTAAAACAAGACTTGATAGTTTTCTGCCCAAAGCCTACGCTGTAACTGATTTGAGAGGAATTTAGCATGTAATTCAATGTTTTAGAAACCTTGGTTCCCGAAGCCAGAATGAAACAAAATTAATACAACACTCATTTTAAAGCACGTTCAACAGCTTATGAAGAAAAACTGATTCAAATTAAGTATTAATTATAGTTTTATTAGAAGCCATTGCAGTGACCACTATTGGAAAATCTAAGATTATGTGTTGGTAAAGTGGGCACCCCCATATATTCCTTATCATTTTACACACTCTTCTTTATCTTAATATAAATTTAAAAGTCAATCAAACGGTAATAAATACAAAAAAATCAGTTCCGACATACTCGTTTCCTTACGTGATTCAATAAGCCAAATCAACTTTCAGTCACTCGGCCGATGTTGTTATTTTCAAATATTTAAATATCCTTCCCATGCTGATCTGTGGTATCGGTGGTAATTTACCAGCTTAGCTGATTTTACAATCTACTATGCCTATGAATTTTGACGCTGTTTGATGCTTCTAACTCGTTCTATTTAAAATTAATCAGCCATGTGGCCACTATTGGTACAGTGTCCACTATACCCACATTTACCTTATATATGATCACAATTGATCGCCAAAACCAGCTTTAATGGTTAAAATTTGAGTAAAATTGTAAAAATCAAGCTTGGTTTAAAAGGCATATAACTCATGATCAGATTTTGATCGGTATCGGATTCTATGAAAAATAATAATTAATTGGAGCGATACCGTTTTACTCAGATAATAATCATTATTTGTGAAGAATATATTTCGATAAAAAAATAAAACTCAAATAGTGCCAAAAAATTTTTTTCACACCTCGCCAAAACTAACTTTTTGAGGATAGGCGTTCTCTTTTTCGGAACAATCAAGGCAATTTGCTGGCAATTTGGCGATCTTTCGTGATTTTTATTTCTGAAAATTATTATTTATTTTCGTGAAAAATAAAACTCAAAAAATTATGGCCACAAATAATCATTATAATAAAAATCACCTGTAATGATAACGACGCGGGAGTTTTTCTTTTCTGATCGCAAAACGATGATACTTGTGTGATGAAAAACGCTGTCGGATTTTTAAAAGTGGGTCTTAAAACGACAGTCGCAAAAATGAGTAAAAATTACACAAATCTGAGTATGTCACGCACTTAAACAGGCTCCGATCCAAATTTACTCAAATTTGAAAACATGCATGTACTCATTTTTGAAAATGTGCAGATACCCAAAAATAGTGCATCATGTGCTCATTTTTTTTAATTAGTCCATGACATTCCTATAGAGAGGGATGTGTATTATGTGAGGCGGAAAGTGAAAAGGGACCTCTTGTCGGCGTTTGTCGAAATGGAGTTATTATTTTTTTCTTAATCTGTACAGATTTATGAAGATTTTAAGACCATCATCATCCTTGTAGCTCAAAAAATGACGAATCGCCAGTACTTAAGAGTTTTAATAGAATAAGTGGATTTCGCGAAAAACGACCGATGATTCCAACAGCTAAAATTCGGTTTTAAAGGGTCCAAGGATCGATAAAATCGAGACAAAAAAATTCGATAGCTTTGACCTTCTTCCGGTTTTTTGGCTTTTTCTCGAAATCAACTTTGCCGACAAGAGGTCCCTTTTCGCCTCACATATACAATTATGATGATCACATAGCACATTATTATGACTGGGAAGTAGACCAGTAATTTCAATGCGACGTCACTATGTTCTGTTTCACGTCATTACACCGTCTTATTATTACTTTCGATATGTTACAAATATTTCAATTTTTAAATATAAACTAAAAATAAACATAATTCGAGTGGTGAGTGGTAACTGTTAAATTGTTTGAAACTGAGTATGTCTAGTGTTTCAAAATTGAAAGCATTGGGTCGTCATATTTGAACCAAAAAGTTTCATACCAAAATGAGAACATCGATTTACTCAAAAATTTGAAACTGTCATTTCTCTCAGTGGGCAAATAAAAATTTCGATCTTCATTTGAGTTGTTTCTCCGCATCCGTAATTATTAATTTCAAAACCTGCTTATACGTCTTAAATTGAGTAATAAATATAACACCTAAGTTATGAATCGCCAGTTTGAAGAAAGGGAATATAAATCCGACAACTTTTTTAATAAATATATTATTTTTTAAACTACAGCTGTTTCTCGTTTATGTGCAGGTTCGGGGGCGTGGAGGGAGGGTCGCCATGCTGAACATAGACCCTCTCCTGTTCCAGCCGAAGGTGATCCGTCTGTCCACCACCTCCAATATTGGCCTCCCGGGACAACACATCATCCGCACCACAGAGTACAGCAACTCGCAGGTGAGCAGCCCTCTATACCTTATACATGCACCCTTTCCCACAGCTCACACTGCAAAAAAACACAACACGTTATGCATAATAAGGTGGTGGAAAAAAATTGCCACCGTACCGTCTATACCGAGTCTTGGTGGGAGGCCCGAGTCACAGTGGGAACTCCCTCCGAGTCTCGGTGGGGGGGGGTCCCACCGTATCACGGTTTAACATCTCAATGATATGGTGGCAATTTATTTCCACCACTTTACTATGTAGCGGGATGTCCTCGAAAAGTATTCAAGTATTAGGATCTCGTCACACTAAGTGTCTTATAGACGCTACTGCAATCAATCTCCATAAAAAAAGCATGGAGAAAGCCTAGTCCCCTATCTTGACAGGAATGAAGATTCCTGTCAAGAAAGTCTCAGGCTGAACTCCATGCTTTTTCCCCTCTTTGATTCATTGCAGTAGCGTCTTATAGACGCTAGGTCTGACTTGGGCCTTAGCGTGCGTCTAGAGTTTTACAAGGGACTCGACAACGCTCCTTCGGGCATTGAGGAGAGATCTCCCCGATCTCTTTGTGTGGTTAAGTGAGGTCAATTAGCGAACAACAGAGTTCCCCACCTCTGAAGGGGATGATAGGGAATACCCCCTAACCACACAAAGATATGGGGGGATTATCAATGCCCGAAGAAGGTTGTCGAGCCCATCGTAAAACTCTAGACTGCTCCTTAGTCGAACGAAAAGTTTTAGTCTATGATGATAGTATTTAGAGAAATCATAGTCTATGACAGGGATGGCGAACCTTTTTCGATTAGTGTGCCATTTATATTACGGTTTATGATTTTCAGGTGTAAAGTGTGCCACTTGTTATTTTTTTTTAATAAATTATCTTTAAACCCTTGGAAAATGAAATCTGTCTTTGAAGGTCGATAGTTTAGAACAGGAGTTTCCAACTTACAAGTACTTAAGGGCCCAATCGAAGGCACAAGTCTAGTGGTGGGTAGTAAAGTCAGTGGTGTATCTAGAAATTTATTTCGGAAGGGTCCCAACAGTTATTCTTCAGTCCCTTCCATGCATCTTTAATAGGTTTAAAGCAGCTTTTTAATACATTTTTGGTAGAATTTGCATTTTCTAGAATTTAATCTAAGAAAAGTTGTCAATAATGAAGTTCCAAGTAAAGGGGGTCAGGAGGTCCTCCCCAGACAATTTTTGAAAATTTGACCCTATAAAAAGGGTTTTGAACTAGTTTTTGGTGCATCTATTTTGAATTTTGGACATACATTTTTAGGTAGGTTTTGATTTTCATGAGTATTATAAAAAAGTGGTTAATAATAATGTCTCACGTAGAAAACGGGGGGTTGGGGGCACTCCTCCAGTAAATTTTTAAAAATTTCACCCCTTTCACCCCCTTCTTATATACGCGTCAGGCTCCCTTTGCATCCATGATTTTGTTTTCTAACGGCCAAATGTCAATTTACTTTATAAGGGCGGTTGTGATTTGCTTAAATGACCAAGAAAATATGGTTACATAATACTTTAATGGCCCAACGGCACCTAAGAGATGAGTGGTGAGGTTCGGGGGTTGTCCCCCGAAAAATTTTTGAATTTCAGCAAGCTAAAAAGTGTTTTGAAGCTGGTTTTGATGAGTTTTCAGTTAGTAGGAAATCTCTGGTCCAGAACTTGAAGTTTTTTGTGTCATTTTTAGTGAATGTCGCGTGCCACCGAAATACCGGTCGCGTGCCACCCAGTGGCACGCGTGCCATAGGTTCGCCATCCCTGGTCTATGATGTTTCAGACTTCTCCTAATTTCTGCTACTTATGGGAGACGTCACCGTGGGCGCAAGACCGGGCGTATCTGCTTGAGTAGATTTTATCGGCAGTGGATATCTACCCCACTCAATTAACGAACAAAAGAGTCCCCGCTATAGGGTAGATATCCACTGATGATTAGATTTGCCCGAGCAGATACGTCCGGTCTTGCGCCCAAGGTGACGTTGGCCTATTGCTCCAATAAAATTTCTTAAAAATTGTCTTTTTTTAAACAAAAATAACTCTGAAAGTGCATCTCTTTGGAGGTTTCCATGATCAGTTTCTTCGATCCCAACCACTTAACTCAACTCAAAAGTTGCTTTATACTCACTTCTCAAATATGCTTTTCATTACTATTTAGGGCAACAAATAGGGTAAGAATTTATTCGATCAGCTTAAAGGCTCCACAGGGATTCCCTCTTGGGGCACATCATCAATAATGCAGATCACACGCCTTTCCTATTTTCGGCAACCTTAAGGATATCGATTTTACTCCCAGTAAGGAAAAGGCGCTTGCATCTTGCATGGCTTTTTTACGTTTGAGGAAGGGATACACAAGTGAGTTCGGATTGAAAGTCCATAAATCTTACTATACCTAAAAATCAAATGCCGTGTCGCCGGAGCCAATGAAATCGCCGGAAAAAGGAGGCGTGTCGCAGCAGCCAATGAAATCGTCTGAAATAATTGTTTGAGAGGGAGGTAAGTAGGCAGGCTACAGCTCAACACAGCTCTTTCCGGAACTTTGTTTTGTCAACAAACCAATCGCGTTGAACCAATTTCTAAATAAAAAGCGATATTTCGATAAAAATGAAGAAGCATCCTTTGCAAATCAATGTTCTAAAAATGAATTCTCGCCGTAGAACTCGCAAGCTACTGTCGCGAGGCAATATGCGGACATCAACCAGCGACTGGAACTGACAGGAGAGAACGCGATCGTTTGTTCCGAAAACAACGCCGAATTACAACCAACAAGCAGAAAACCAGCGTCGTGTAAATCATCGCACCCAAAAAATCGCTCGCGAAAGGAATCGCTACTTGAAAGAGTCATTTTGCAATGAAACTTCGGCTCTCTCAATAGGCTTTATGTTCATCGAATGCCTACATTGTTCTGCTCTTTTCTTTTCAAAGGAACATGGCAAAATCAAGCACAATTGCTGCCATCATGGAAAAGTTAAATTGAACCTCTCCTCCCCCTAACCTGAAGTTTTAATTAATCTATTAATTATTGAAGTTTTAATTAACTGGGAAAGATGATTATTCTGTCATTTCATGCATAATATTCGGTATTATAATTCTGGGTTCTTGCGTATATTTTGCTGTCAACCGTGTTGCTGAATCCAAAAACGTGTTTGCTCTGTTGTGTCCTGTGTTGCTTTTTGTTGTACTTGTGTATTAACATTAACACTGTATTTAAGAACAAAGTTCTCAATCAGATTTCGGTTGATTGCGGACCGTGGTGGCTTATACCAGCAAACATAGAAAAGCCACGATTTTCAAATTTTATGTTTCAATTCTGTTTAGAGTTCCCACTAAATATCACCAATCTCTTTTGAACCTTTAATATTCAAATATATACAATGTGTTTAAAATGTTTAATGACAAACTGAACAGTTATAGATCTAATTAAACATTTAAATCTATGAGTTTGAAATTATTTAGAAATATTTATACTTTTCGGTGTCCAAAAGAGGTTGGAGATATTTAGCGGGAACTCTAACAGAATTGAACCAAATTTACACGAAAACAAAGCTGCTGAAAAAGCTGTGCTTCGTGCTGGGGTTTTCATGGTGCAATTTAACGTTCATTCTGGGGTTTGTAAGGATCGCGGAGCGATACAAAGGGGATCGCGAAGCGATCCAAAGCGAACTGCGAAGCAGTTCGCGCGGGGGTTGGCGAGCGATAGCGAGCAGGGGGCGGCAGCCCTCTAGTAATACAGAACTTGTGGGGATTTTGAATGCTTTTAAGATTCTTTGCTATTGTGTGGTGCGTTCGCCTAAGTTTAAATCTCAATGATTGACCCAGTAGAGAGCTGCCTAAAATACGCCTTCTCCATAGAACCAACACAAATGCGCCGTTAGAGAAAACCTTCAATCATGGTTTGAAATTGATAATTATGGAGACGGTGGTTAAAATCAATATCAGATCAAATTTTTATTTGCTACTCTTAAAAATCAGCCAGCGTTTTTCATCAAACACGGATCATATCATGGGTTGTCATATTAGAGTTTTGGGGGATATGAGTTAAATTAGCTACTGTCTATGGTAAATAAAAAAGAAAATGTTAGAATGTGGAGAGATAATCCCAAATATTCCCATCTGGTTTTCGGACATACAACTATACTCGAATGCAACTTAAGTTGAGCCTTTGACGTCATGTCAGAAAATCTGAGTAAACAGAAAGCCTGCTGGGTTGCTTGAAGCTCTTATTGGCTGGCGAGTTTGAGAGTGAGTTGTACTACTACGCGCTACGCCACTATAAAAAATAATAATACTGAACATTTTATGCATATCGGGATGAAAAGATGATTAATATACGTGGATTTAAAAAACTAATCATTATTCAAAATTGAAGCTCTAAATTTCACTCAAAATTCAGACATCGCGCGGCAGGGGCGTAGCAAGAGGGGGGGGGGATTTGGGGATATATGCCCCCCCCGAAACTCAAGAAAATTTCCATTTTTGACCATAGAAAACCACTAAAAATACCCCATATCCCCTCCCGAAATATCAACGTCCCCCTCCGAAATTTTTTTCTGGCTACGCCACTGCCGCGCGGGGAACTACTTTCTTTGGTTGCTCTCAGCATATTTCTACAGGATCAAGTTAAGTTGCAACTGAGTAAACGTGTTGCTGTTTATTTGTTTAGATTAAACATGTAGAGTTCTTTTATTCGTTTGATTTCGTTTTCTAGCGCGGCTCCGGATTTTCAAAAATGTAGCAAATAAAAAATTTGACCTTATTTCGATTTTTTTGTTTCCATGATTATAAATATCAAATTCAAACCCTCGTTTTAAGAGTAAAAAATCGTCTTCAAGACTTAGCTTTAATAATCACCAGTAATTTGTTTAAACAAAATTTTATATTTTTTACAAAATCCCAAATGTGTTGATCAAATCCAAATCGTTCTTCTATAGTATAATTAAGTGTGTGTGACACCGCACAAAAACAAACAAATAAATGAATTGCAATAAATGAATTTCTTGTGGGCATTTTGCCCTCGAATTGCGCGGATTGTCTTTGAGTATGGCTGAACTGGATGGCAATCGATCGCTTGAAAAAAGCCCCACCTGCATGATTCAGTGTCATTGGCGCCGCGTGGCGAGACAGTTGGGGTGGGTTATTAGGGCACTATTTTTCCAACTTCTGTGTACAGTAGAGCCCCGATTATCCGCGGAATTGGGTGGCAAGGGTACCGCGGATAATGAAAATCGCGGATAACCCGAAAAAAGACTAAAAATGAGGTGAAAACACGAAAAAAATATTTCAGTATAAAAACTATGCTTTATTGTACAAAAAACATAATATGTAAAACTTTTAAAATATGTACAGTACAGCAGAAACCTTTGCTCTACATCTAAAATCCCTCTAATCTCATCTAAAATTTGCTCTCATTATTAAAATTTTTTTTCTTGGCACTCTCGGATAAACCGCATCGTGGATAACCGGGGTTCTACTGTATTTATTTGGCAAAATATGTTAAAAATATTTCCACACTAATTTTTTTCACTCGTTTTGTATATTTTTCCTAAAATGGAAATGACGTTCTTTCAATTTCGCTGTTCATAATAACGAAAATATAGGCCATGTCAGAAAAATTTCAAAACTGTCAGGTTTTTCTCGTTTATAAATACAGACGCATTAACAATGCAAATTAAGTGTAATAATATAGGACAGGGGTCAAAAATATAGAAGTATTGGATAACTATGAACCCTGAGTTACAGAATAACAGGGGAAAAAGTTGAAAAATATTTTATTTTTTTATAACTGAAGAACTTCTAACCTCATAGTCGTTTTCTTTGCTTGTAGTTAAGGAATAAACAAATGGTTGATTAAACAATTTTTAATTTGAAGGACCGAATTGGACGAAAGAAAAGTAACTTCATTATGATCAATAGGTTTGCTCTTTGGAATTCGAAAATAAATTAGGAAGAGTTTTCAATTTATTCAGATCCGATTGTTTGTTACAAAACATAAAAACTCCGATATTGCAATGGATTTTCCAAGCAAAAATTTAAAATCATTTTTTACATGAATGATCGGCAATAGAGAGATACTCCTGTAGTACTCGAAAGGTTAGATTGGTGGTTTTGACAAGGTGTAAACGATATGCTTTAGAGCTCCTTGAGTTTTATTTTTTGATGGAAGTATTTTTTCATCATAACATAATGATTAATATCAGAATAGAACCGTTATTAAATCATTATTTTTAATCTAAACCAATAAAATCCAAAATCTGATCGTGAGTTTTTTTGCTCAAACCTGGCCCGATTTTTACGATTTTACCCAAAATTTAATTATTAAAACGGGTTTTAGCGATCATTAACTTCAAACCCTGCTTCGTACACTAAAATCACTGACACAAACACGATAACATCAATTTCAATGTCTCGAAAAGCCAACTCCCTATTTATATAGTCATTCCATTTATAAAATATTTTCATCCAATATTTGCATACATCATTCACAAAAACAAGCCACTTAAATACTGATGGCAGATAGCTGTATTTATGTATTACTAAACATCATATATAAGGTTTCGCTGTATATGGAATTCTTATTCTAAACTATGAAAATTTTGACATCGCACAAGCGTCGTGGCTTTTGAGTAAAAAACTACTTCGTGTAATAAAACCATTGACCTCATATTTTTGCTAGATAAGCTCTTTTACAGTATTTTAGAAGGCATCTAAAAGATGCGAGCCCAATGATACACTTCAGTGGTTCCCTAATGCTTGTATTTTACATACCTGTTACTCAGCTGGCCGAAAACCCGCGAATTGTGTGGACAAGGAATCTGTTAACATCCACAAAAAGTTTGAAAAGGGTGAAGCAGTTAAATGTGGTAATGTAGTAGGGGATAACAATTTTACATTACATGGATACAATTTAGACCAGGAGTGGCCAACCTAAATGATCTTCAGGGCCACTTTGGGAAACCACTACACTCCTGCGGGCCGCATATAAAATTTTAAGATATTAGCTTCTCAGAATGACTGTGAAGTAAGTTGAATTACACGAATTATTCCGTTTAACTTCCGCTTTAAGCTGAAAACTCCGATTACAAGTGGACCAGGTCATTTAAAATTTTAAATAAAAGTAAATAATATTTCGAGTTAGTAAATTGAATTTTCTGAAAACTTTTATAATTTAATAAATATAAATTTATGTTTTTTTGTCTTAAATTTCGTCATGGGCGTAGCCAGGGGGGGCAGGGAGGGCCAGCTGCCCCCCTAAGTCCTGAGTAATTTAATTTTAGTTAAGTTTAAACCAGTTTAAACCCATTTTTTTATGGTCATATTTTCAAAATTTTTCTGGGGGAGGGCCCCCAGACCCCCCTTTAGTATTTAAACCTTTATTATTCACAATTTTTTTTTACAATAAGTTCATTAAAATCAAAATTCTACCTAAAAATGTTTGTCCTGATTAGGGTTTACGCGTACCAAAAAACAGTTTAAAACCCTTTTCTTAGGGTCAAATTTTCAAACATTTTGAAGGAGGGCAGCCAGACCCTCCTTTAGTATTTATCACATTTTTTGTAAAAAGTTCATTAAAATCGAAATTCTACCTAGAAATGTTAGTCCAAATTTGGGTTAACATGTACTAAACACAGTTTAAAACCCTGTTCTTAGGGTCAAATTTCCAAAAATTTTCTGGGGGAGGACCCCCAGACCCCCTTTGAAACTTGAGCCTTTATTACTTAGCACTTTTCTTATATAAATTTTTCTTGCACGCAAATTCTACCTAAAAAAAGTGTTGAAAAACTACATAAAACCTATTACTAAGGATAAAAAAGGGGCTGAAAAATATTTTGAGGCGCCTCCTGAAGGGGGGAAGTAAATTTCTATATTCACCAACTATGACTCGAAATGCAAAATAAGAGCCCCACCAATTGCCTTAACAAGGGGGTAGGGAGTTGAATCCCATTCCAAAACAATTATGTCTATTATGTTCTTTTTGCCTTGAATATTATGAAGATGATACAAGGAGTGATCCACCTCGAGTGCAGCCTAAATGATCCCCACTGTACAAAACGGAGTCACAAAACTACTTTTTAGTGACAGATTACAAAAACTTTTTTTCCCAATGGGTGGGTACTACTTTACATTATCCATTTACCACTGAAATGCCCTAAGATGTACCTACTTAGCGTTACCCAGCGAGGACCTGTGGACCGAAGCCACGGAGGTGAGGTACTGTTACCCGCGCCGCACACACATTTACTAGCACAACCCAAACCCTTTTTACAGGGGGGCCACATTCATTCATCATACAAGGACAGAAATTAACATTCATGCCAAACGGGGATTCGAACCCTGGACGTACGGCTTTGCAGTCACCACTCGGCCAGCACGTCTGCAAAAAGTTTTGTGGGTAGCGAGGGAACAATGAGGTTTCTTTAGGTAAAAGATTACAAAAACTTTTACCTAAAAAAACCTCATTGTTCCCTCGCTACCCACAAAACTTTTACGTTAATTTTATTAAGGATCAAAAAGCCCTCTCGAAACAACACTGGCTACGACCCTCTCTCATGGGGCTTTAAAATTGTTCTCCACAAACATAAAAAAGTCGACCCTCTGCTTGCCCCCCCTAAGTGGGACCCTGGCTACGCCCATGAATTTCGTTGTAAATTTAAGATGTTTTGAAATAAAATTTATAAGTGAGGCAAGACTTCACCTTAAGATGGAGAAATAAACCCTACAACTTATGCATTTCAACAATGCAATCGGAGTTTCCATCGGTAAGTTACTTCCGGTTGACACCGTCCATAGTATATAGATTATTCAACTTACTTATTATACAACTTGCCGTTTTTCAGATACTTTGCAGTTTCCTAAATTAAATATTCATTTAAATTGAGCTTTAGGATTCCCGCCAAGAATGCCTTCTCTATAGGAACTAAACAGGCGCCGTTATAAAAACACTATAAATTACTTGAAACTTAGTTAGGTCATCGCCTGTGACGCATAGAAATTTATTTCGGTAGAGCGTAGAAGCCAAATTTTCTTTAAAAATTAAAGCTAGATTTTTGCACCAGGAAAGAATACTCCAAATTCTTCCTTAGCCCCCAGTCTTCCAATAGGTTCAATTACATATGATTCAATATATAATTCAATAGGTTCAATGAATCTTTTTTTTCTAATTTTTGAGTTGGATTGCACCTGAAGTAACTTAATATCCTAAAAAAAACTCTTGAATAACTAGTCCTAAGTACCAAAGGGGGAGGCTGGGGGCCCTCCCCCAGAAATTTTTGGAAATTCGACTCTAATTAGCAGGTTTTTAACTCATTTTGGTACACTTAGTCCGAATTTCGGGAGGCCTTAACTGAACTTAAAACTTTAACTTTTGACTTGAAAAGAAATCTCGTAAAGTAAAATTATTTATTATGAAAGTAAAATTATCTCAAGCGGGCCGCGGGTTGCGTCACTCCTGATTTAGACCTTAGAAGTGAGATTCCTAAAAAAAGTATTTGTAGATTAACTTACATTAAGACATAGACAGTAAGGCACAGTTACTTTCGTACAAGCAAAATATTGCTATTTTTCCTAGTTTGTGTTGTATACTTTTCTCATTTCCCTTAAAGTTCATCCCACTCAAATTTTTTAAGACATTTTTTATTATTCTTATATATTTTTCATTTTTAGTGCGTTCAATCAAATTAAAAAATAAATTGTCGACTACGCTCACCACTGTAACGGTAATATATAATTTGTTTTAAGTAAAAAGCCTATAGGTTATAGATCGTAGTCTTCGTAACTAACACGTGTTTATATAAATACGCGGTGCAATGTAACTGTGCTGTGTAGGTGATAAAAAGTTTAGTGTAAAGCCCAGCAAAACTTGTCGAATTGATAGCTGGAGCGAAGAGTTTTCTCTCTATCCAGGGCTTTAGTTTAGTTAACTTATTGTGAACAAAATGATTTATAATTGCTACTTGTATTGTAATGTTACTTTAATAAATATCATTTGTCATTTCAGGTTATGACAGGAACTGCTGCGCATGTTCACAATGAAGCAAACAACAATATACTGACCTCTAATAACGCAGTAAGTAAATTGTCTAGATTATTACAACTACTATTTGGTTGTTTGTAAGGATCTAGAAATATTTAATTTTAAAAAATAGTAAAAAAACATCCACGTGTGTCTTTGGTTTTACCCAAAAGTTTTATATTAGCTTCCCTTCCACAAATATAAATAGGTACTTTAGGATTAGCTTTACGCATATCTCTAGCCAATCGCGTTTTATTTAGTCCGGTCGCCTAATGAGAAAATAGGCTTGGACCTTGAAATAGGGTACAACTAATATTTTACTATTGATTCTAGTACATTTTGATGTACTGAAACATAATATGGAGGGTGCCAGAGTGGCACCTTTGAGCAATTCCAAATATCGAACGGCAAAGTTCTCGGGGTGAAAAAAGTAGAAATTTGAGGAAAAGTAATTTGCAACTTTTTACAAATTACACACAGCAATGTAAAAAAATTAAAAGAAACACTGTTAGTTGAGATAGTTTATTTTTTTATTTTAAAATTTGATTATTTTTGATGGTTTACCATGGATTCCAACAGCTAAAATTCGGTTCTAAAGGGTACAAGGATCGATAAAATCGAGAGAAAAAAAAATTCGATAGTTTTGACCTTCTTCCGTTTTTTTGGCTTTTTCTCGAAATCAACTTAGCCGACAAGAGGTCCCTTTTCTCTTTCCGCCTCACATATAATGTCAAAATTTGTAACCTCATGTGAGGTCTTAGTAGGGTCTGGCGTCTGGGGGTCCTTCACTAGAAAAATTTTGGAAATACAAAGCAAAGTAGTGTTTTCAAAGCAAAGTGGCTCATTTTTAGACACTTTGAGAATTTTCAAGAAAAAATAGTTAATAAATAGGTTAAAAATTTCAAAGGGGGAGTCACTCTTCCCAGAAATTAGCTCTCTTTTGAAATTAGCCCCTTAAAAGTGGTGATAATCTTATTATTTCGACCCTTTTATTGCCACCCATGAAAGAGGATTGCCGTTTAAAAGCGGCAGATTTTTCAAGGAAAAATTATTATTAATATACGTCAAAATTTTGAGGGGGGTTGTCCCCCTTCTGGGATACGGCCCTGCCATTATGCAAAATAAACAACTATACTGCATTATAATCTTCTTGGGCTAACAATGCTATTATGATTAAGTGATTTATGGAAAAGTTTTAACTTGAGAAAAATGACAAACATGTTAATTTATTTTTAAAAGTCACCACTTTTTTTACAAACTTTAAATAATATTTATTTAGAATAACGATAAAATAAAGTTAAATTATTGGTTAAGTCTTTAAAACTTCTATAGGGTCAATCCATATCAAGTGATCCAAAGGTGGTCGCTCGACCATTTTCTAATCGAATGATTTTTTGTGTGTTGATTCTTATATCATTAGAGAGTCCAAAACCACAAATTTTAATTTTTTATCTTTATTTGAATTTTTATAGCAGCTATCGATGTTCTACGGAACAGCGATTGTAAGGGTTTACGTTAACTAGCGTTATTCCTAAATGGTTTAACTTAAATTCATGGAACAAAAGCCATTTTACTCAGAAAGATACAGGCTTTATGATGGTTGAATCAAATATAAGGGGTATTGAGTCCCAATTATAGAAAAAATCCCCCTCAAAGTCGAGCTTTAAGATGGTCCTTTTTCACTTTTCAAACGCATATTTTTGTTAAAGGAACTATTATTTTTCTATTTTTTTCTTGAGGAAGGTGTAGTATGCTTCCTAAACTTTACTTTTAAAAAAATTTGACTTCGGTATTCGTTTATTTTTAGAGTTATGAACTCTCAAAATCGGATCATTTCAAAAAATTCACCACTTTGACCCCCAATATCTCTGGTGGAACAAAGTTTAAAAATCTGAAATTGTTACTGGTTAAACCTTTTATAGGGTATAATCCTGTTCTATAGGGGCCGTCTTTGGTATTTGCTTACAAGTCAAGTTACAGGTCCTCGAAGTTGCCATAAAAACGCTCAATTTTACGGTTTGAAAAGTGCAATTTTAGTTCGAAGACTCACCACTTTATTAATTACAATTAGGTTTGTTTGATTTCTCATTGCATTTTCTACGGTTTTGATTTCTGATGAAAATTTGTAAGAGTGAGGGATTTGCTTGATTTTATAATTTTTTGATACATTATGGTTTAAAAGTCCCAAATTTCTGATTTTTAAGTTCAAAAATGTGTTTTTAAATAATTTAAAATTCAATTTTATTTTTGTCAAAATGTCAAAATATCACGTTGTCAGAAAACGGGCTTCTATTGGATGGGACATCACAGCGCATGAAAACCATTGTGTTTACTGTTTTCACGTGATCGGAAAACGGGCTACTATTGGAAGTGACCTCACAGCGCATGATTTCTAGTGTTTTCGCGCCCAAATAAAAAACGTATTTTCAAAAATTTATATCTCAGAAACTAGGCTACGAAAATACTTGATGTAAACATCATTCTTCATGGTTTTTTATCTACTATTTTAATAAAATTTAATCTCAAAACGTGAGAATACCTCATTGAATCGTTTAATTCTGAAACGTGTCAAACGTCACTTTTTCAAAATTGAGTTATTGGTGTCATGGGATTTTGTAGGGGTACACGCACATTTTAAAGTAAGAATAATAAAAATAACGTTATTTTAAAATAGTTTTCCAGCATGTTAAATTTCAGCTTTAGTGCAGAAACAGGTCAAACGACGTCGCTTGACTGGTTTCTGCACTTACACTGGGGAATTTTGTTCATGCCGTCTCAAAAGAATTGATCAAAGAATTCATCAGTGCTATCTTCTGATTGACAACAGTCAATGTTGCTTCGGATTCTCAAAAACTTTGGAAAAGCAATTTCGGCACAGACTTTCCCGGAATCAAAGAGATTGTTGTTATTTTTTGTTAAATGTTCAATAGTTATTTTGCGAAGTCCTTTTTTAAGGTTTTTTATGTTCCTTGAAAGGATCACAACATTTCCGGGAAAAAATATGTTTTTAATTTTAAAAATTTTTTGTACATAGAACACTGAGTTTCCACAGCTGTTTTCAATTTGCTCTAGTTTTAATAACCCTTACAGAATCTAAAGCCACCTCACAGAAATAAAAAAAGAAAAAAAAGCAATGAAAAATCAAATAAACCTAATTGTAATTAATAAAGTGGTGAGCCTTTGAACTAAAATTGCACTTTTCAAACCGTTAAATTGAGCGTTTTTATGGCAACTTCGAGGACCTGTAACTCGACTTGTAAGCAAATACCAAAGACGGCCCTTATAGAACAGGATTATACTCTAGAAAGGTTTAACCAGTAACAATTTCAGATTTTTAAACTTTGTTCCACCAGAGATAGGGTAGGTGGGGGCAAAGCCCCGCAGTTTTCAGTATTTTTAACATTGTTATCGATAGGGGGTAGATAATCCCGAAATTTCAATTGGAGGTGTTAGATTGAGATGTTACCTACAAAACCAATCCAAATTTATACTCTTATCGATAGTATTTCAAGAGAAATTGACAATTTAGTAGAAAAAAAAATTGCGGGTCTTTGCCTCGCAAAATGGGGCAAAGACACGCACTTTTGAATTTTCGTGTCCAAATGAAATAAACATGGATAAACAAAATGTTTCATCATAAAAACACTAGAGATAATCATCTTAATACATTAGAGCCCCTATTATCCGCGGAATTGGGTGCCAAGGGTACCGCGGATACTAAAATCGAAAAAAGGCCAAAAATGAGGTGAAAACACGAAAAAAAAATATTTCAGCATAAAAACTATGTTTCATTGTACAAAAAACATGATATGTAAAACTTTTAAAATGTGTACAGTACAGCAGAAACCTTTGCTCTACATCTAAAATCTCTCTAATGTCGTCTAAAATTTACCGTCATCATTAAAATTTTTTTTCGTAGCAATCGTGGATCATCCGCTCGCGGATAATGGATTTCTAATATATTGTTTTAATATTTTTAAGTTAACCAACAATATTAAACATAGATATAATCCGTTTTAATGAAAATTGTCAATCTGTTGTAGCAATTCATTTCAAAGTGCCCAATATCTTTCAAAAGGGAGAAAAAAGGGTTTCCGTTTGAAGATTGATATCTCGGAAACCTTTATTCAAATTTTTAGGGACCCTGTAGATTCTAATTTCCTTTTGGGGTGAATTCCCAAAGTTTTGAAGATGCGGGTATTTGCCCCAAAACACCTGCGGGTATTTGCCCCGTTTCACTTTATTTTGAAAAACCCTTATTATTTTTAGAGACATGTTAAGGAAATTATTTCAACACGAAACTGAAGTTCAAATGCTCTCTTATCATTGGCTTATGTGTTTGTATTTCTCCTGAAGCCCTATTTTATGTAATGTTTAAGTAAAAGATCAGAAAAATTACATCAAAATGATGAAAAACAAACTTACAGCATTTTTTCAACTAATGAGTGACTTAGGGGTACGAACTTTCGTAGAATGATAGGTTACAATAAGACAAACCAACCACCTGGTTTTCAACTTTTGAATCGATTATTAACAATTAAAAATCGCGGTGCGTGGTTTTGCCCCGTGCTGGTTTTTACCCCCACCTACCCTATTGGGGGTCAAAGTGGTGAATTTTTTGAAATGATCCGATTTTGAGAGTTCATAACTCTAAAAATAAACGAATACCGTAGTCAAATTTTTTTTAAAGTAAAGTTTAGGAAGCATACTACACCTTCCTCAAGAAAAAAATAGAAAAATAATAGTTCCTTTAACAAAAATATGCGTTTGAAAAGTGAAAAAGGACCATCTTAAAGCTCGACTTTGAGGGGGATTTTTTCTAATTTTGACTCAATACCCCTTATATTTGATTCAACCATCATAAAGCCTGTATCTTTCTGAGTAAAATGGCTTTTGTTCCATGAATTTAAGTTAAACCATTTAGGAATAACGCTAGTTAACGTAAACCCTTACAATCGCTGTTCCGTAGAACATCGATGGCTGCTATAAAAATTCAAATAAAGATAAAAAATTAGAATTTGTGGTTTTGGACTCTCTAATGATATAAGAATCAACACACAAAAAATCATTCGATTATAAAATGGTCGAGTGACCAATTTTAGTTTTTCTGGATCACTTGATGTGGATTGACCCTATATCAACTCGGGCTTTATCAATGCCTTAGTTTGGTTATAATACAATTTAATCGCTTCATCCTGAACCGTCTCAAACGCCACTTTTTTTTTCTTCCAAAAATGAGTTATGGGTGTCATGGGTTTCTGTAGGGGTAAACGCACATTTTAAAGTAAGAATTATAAAAATGTGATTTTAAAATAGTTTTCCAGCATGTTAAATTTCAGCTTTAGTGCAGAAACATGTCAAACGACGTCACTTGACTGGTACTGCACTTAAGCTGCGGGGAATTTTGTTAATGCCGTCTCATCTGCAGCTTGTTTGGGACTGCTGTTTTTTATTTAATCGCATACAAACACTATAGGCGATTGGAAAAGTCATTCTTTAGAGGTTAGGTCCATCAAGCCATAGTAAGATCCATATTTTTAAAGTTTTTGTACGAATCTCAAGACTAAGGACGTTTTAGTGTTGCTGTCGTGTGCCACTTGGAATACCCAAGCTCCATAGGGATTCAAGGCAAAGGGGGTGCGGCTCTTGAGAAAGGACGTTTTTGTAGCTATATATTTACAATTTCCATGCTTGTGCTTGTGGCTCTTTATTACATCCATGTGATTGAGAATTTGAATCTATGAATCACTTTACTAAAAGGGGACATCAAATCTATACGCCAGATCATAATATTGAACTAATCAACTGATTTTGTAGGCTTTTTACACAAAATCATTTTACTGTTCACAAAGTTACATCTAAAAAACTATCTAATTGACTTCGAAGATGTCTAGGTACTCTTCTAGAATACCGGTGCAAATCTCGCCAAGCAGATTTTTTGGCGACAGCTCACACATGACCTTCTGAAACAGAAACAAGGGGTACCAGCGGTTGCATCATTATGGGAGACTTTATCGCTTGCGCCGGGATTCTGGAATTGTACTGATGTCTATATTAACATTTTGAATTGGCTGACCACTATTTTTGAGTCTAGAGTTGAAATAATTTATTAAAAAAAGTATTTATACATTTACTAACCAAAAGAGAAAAATAAGAACTCTATAATAATTTTATGGGTAAGTATTTAAAAAGGAAATGTTATTTTCAACTAATATTCCCACTTTTACTACCAAATTCTTAAATAAATTATAGTTAAGCTGTGAAAATAGGCCTGAATACTCTGTTTATTGAAGAAACCTGTCAAATGCAAATATTTCAAAAAAAAATTTTGTGAAAATAATAAAATCATAAAAAAAATTCTTTTCGTCTGTAAAATATTCAAATGAGGCCTACCTTAAGAAAAAGTTACTAAATATCTTCATAAAAATGTAGTGAGCTTCTATACAGTTTTTCTCGTTTATCTCAAAAAAGAAAAGTGGCGTTTGACAGGTTTCAGAAATAAGCGATTCAATTGAAACCAGCTGCTTTCTCAGGATGTACTACACAGTTATGTCATAGCAATTTAGTGGTTTGTCCCCAGGCCTTATATACCTGACAGCAGTATCTTACTTTAAAAAAAATAACATTTGAAAGCTCTATCTGTGTTTAAAGGATGACATATTTCCTCAGTTAAACTTGCACTTGCACTGTAGTTTCTGCACGAGCCATCCACACCAGCGTTTCCCAAAGCACTATACTACGGAAGACGCGGCTCGACATTCCAAGACAGTGGTCCACAGGGAGGAAGGGTTTTCTATTCCAGTGACGAGGTTTGTACTATTTGGCACCGTCTGTATATATCGCTTTTGGCCTTGCTTGCAACGTCCAGTGCTTTGGCATTGCTTTCTGTGGATGTACTACATAGGTGGTTATGATTCAAATGCTTTGTAGGTTTGAGGTGGTAATATACAAGTTATATTTACAATTTATTTCTAGAACAAACCGTCAGAAGTTAAAAGGAATAAAGGCTACATTCTGATATAAGAAATGAATTAGCAATAGTTTGGAATAGACAATTTGAAAGTATTTTCAATACAACTTTCACTGGTATTTAATACGCCCGAGGTAGTGGTAGCTGATCTCGCTTCCACGCCACAGGTTCGGGTGGGCAAGGTCGAGTCAATATTTCGGTCGATTAACTGAGGACCAGCGTGCTTGGGAACTAAACACACTGGGGGTCTCGCGTTAGACTGACCACCTAACCTGGACATATGCGTAGCACCCCAGGCCCAACCATCATGAAAACGAAGATGGGCATCATATGCTTTGACCCACGTAAAGCTGTTGCACCAATGAGTTTAGTTTAGTTTAGTGGATTTTAAAACCAATTTTCACTGGAATTGATGTCCACAAAGAAAAATCATAACAGAGGGCGCTATATATTCAAATGCAATCTCATGCTAGAGGACAGCACTGCAAATGTCTGTGATTGACAGACATTTACAGTCAATTTGGTGGTTACAGCGGTCACAGCTGTGATTGGATGCCGTGTTCATTCAATCTGTCACTTTTGGAGCGGTAGTAGAGGATTGAGGTTCTTTTTGTCCGCCTCTCGTGACTCAGCAAGGGAGGCATAAGTTTCATGAGTAGTGGATGCGATCCCAGCACCACCAGGGCACAAAGTTAAGCATATTAAGCTACACAATTTTTTTTTGCTTTCCCTGGAATTACTTGAGACCTACTTTTCATTCCACTTATCCAGGTTTTCCAGTTATCAAGGTACTTAAACAATTGTAGGGGGACTAATTGCATTCCACTTTTGCACCAGTGATTTCCACATGTCCAGGATTGAGTGTGTTGCATAAAGTGACATTCCCATGATAGTGTTTTTAAATTAAAATGTTAGCGAGAAATAAAATTCCTTTACATCTTCTAAAATACTATTAAGATTAATAACATTTGATACAATCGTTGTTCTTTAACAAAGCTTTAATTATAACCAACCTGTATGCTCAATGTGCGTGGCTTCAGTGCAATATTACTTTCTTCTAACCAATCATGGGCTAGAGAGGATCGATAAGAGAGGCAAACTAACTAATCTTACTCGGTAAAATTCTCAAGAACCAATCAGAGTAATTTTAAAAAGTAAGTAGGATTTATAAATACTAAATACACATAAGAGTAGTATTAAAGGACAGGGTGAGCTTTTCGCACGCATCTTTATTATTGCACATTTATTGCGCTTCTGGAGGAGGTATCTTTAATTTTAGTTAATCTGCGCTATATTTCTGAATGATGCAAGAATAGTAAATAGTAAAGTAAAGTAGATTTAAACAATTTCGAAAAATGGGAATGAGGAAGTAAAATGTATCCATATCCTTCGCATATGGATACATTTTACTTTGATATTAAAAAACAGAACCTAATGTTCTGAAGAAAAAAAAAGTCAGGACTTTCAAATTTTAATTTGTTACATTAATTAATCAAAAGTAAAAAATTATTTTACACAGAGGAGGAATTCTTAATGAACTCATTAAATAACATGTAGGGAGAGAAAATCTTGAATGTTTCAATTAATTTTTATTCTTTCATCCAATATAGTACAACTCGGACTGCTAAAACTGAAAACGTTTTTAAAAAAATAGAATAATTCGATAAAACAAATAAAATTTTTGAGAATTAAAAAAACATCTATTCACGACTTTACTAATCTCATAAATGTTGTTTTGTGTCTTTATCAGAGGACCATCGATGGCTTCGGCGGCTTGAGGCGCACTTTCGAGCAGCGCAACTACAACAACATGGAGACGACGGAATTGGACACCGACGGCATGACAACCAGTGCCGAGCAGCCAGACTGGACGATCGAGCAAAGTGAGATTTAAATCAGTAGTTATAAGTTAATGAGAGAAACACAGAGAAAAATCCAACTAACAGAGGGTCCAAAGCGCTCTTTTCAAATGCCATCGTATGAGGCAGCACAATAGGGAATACAACGATTTTTCAAATTCAATTTATTTTAATATTTTTTTTCGAAATCTGATCATTAGTTAATTTTTAAAAAATTAAAAACTACAATGCGCACTGCGCAGAAGGGATTTAGGTTTGGCGCATGTCGTCACTTCTGTCTTCGGTACGACACACTTGTACGAAAACGTTTTCGGCAATGGTTAAATAATTTCCGTTGAAAGTATTGATTGGTTGAAGATTTGGGCGAATGCAGAATTGACGTCACTAGGCCACACCTCCAATTCTAGCGAGCGTAATTTTTGAAAATTAATTTTAAAAAACTATGTTTAATAATAATCTTTATTGACAAATAATAAGAAGAAACACATAAAATAAATACAAATAAAAAACATATGATTCTCCCAAGGGAAACAAAAGATCCCATACGGGCGTAATAGAAATTAATACATTAAAAATACAATGGAAAATAACAAAAAGTAACAAATACTATTGATAAAAAAATATGAAAATTTGAAGAAATGCGTTTTATAACCCCATCAATGTTTTCCAATAGTCGAAATCTTGAATTTCCACAAGTGCTGTCCCTATTCGGAGATCACAGCTGTGATTGGCTGACGGCTGTGACGTTTTCATTCAATCTGTAACTCTCGAAAGAGTATTAGATAATTCGGTGATTGGGATTCTACTCCTCCGCCTCTCGTGATGTGACAAGGGAGGCGTGAGTTTGATCGATCCCCAGTGTCAACAGGGCCCCCCCAATCAATGGCATAACCCATGCTTTTTTTATTTCCACTAGGGTGCTACCGCCCCCTGCTCGCTATCGCTCACCAACCCCCGTAAACTGCTGACGCAGGACCTTTTGGAATTGCTTCGAAATTCCCACAAATTCCAACTCGCTGAACTTAATACACTTTATAAAACAATTTACAGAAAAAACGTCAACCAACTTTCCGAAAATATGTCACCAAATCCCTTCCATGAATAAATCTCCCTTAAAAGTTTAAATATATATTAACTCGAAATTATCAAAAATTTAAACGAAATATTAAAAAATATTCATCTTAATTATTTTTAATCTGTGGTTATAAAAATAACTAATTCTAATTGTTTATCGCTACCGCCCCCTGCTCGCTATCGCTCGCCAACCCCCGTTAACTGCTGACGCTGATACTTAAGGATCTCTTTGCCATCCTCACAAATCACAAAACACAGCTCACAGCACTTACTCATTTTATAAAACATTCTTAAAACAGGGGAACTACTTCTCTGGGGTATTCTTTCAAAAAAGGGGAATATTCATTCAGCGGCGAAATTTTAACAGTTCCTTTATGGCAATATGAATTGGCGGATCACCATTTCATTCCAAGAAAATTAATAACAAAGCAGTGTCAACTTTCTTTTACCATTTCCCCAAGGTAATGTTTTTCTCACACAGATCCATTCAGAAGCACTGAAACATCTCCGGAATAAATTTTACTTTCTTAAAATTTGTAATGATTTTCATTGATTGTCTGTGAAAAATGTAGTAATTATCGTAAATATCACGAAAATTTAGTATTTTGCTTCACGAGAACAAATAAACATCGAAATTGTGTCAGTTTCATAGCAATGACACGAATGTTCTGACTTTCGATTTTTATCTTTTTTTCTAAAACATTCCCCCGCCATATCTAGTTTTGCGTTTTGGCATTATAAAAAAAGTTACCTTTTACTACCTTAAATAATATAACTTGCAAAAGGATATAAAAATAATTATTATTGTAATAAATAAATGCAAAAGTTCAAAATTTCTGAAAGCGAGTTTATATTTTATTGTAAAAATAGTAATGATTAGGTTGCCACAACGACAAAGATAAATATATAAATATGAATTAATTATTTAAAAATAAAGATAAATTAATTATACATTAGTTTTAATTATAATTAAAATCGTTTGAACAGCAAAAATATAAATATTGTTAAAAATAATCCAATATATATTTTTTAAATTAGTGTGATAAATAGAAAGATGATTATTTAATGTATTTGAATGTTAAAAAACCAGTGAAATATATTTTCAATTGTTTTAAAATTCATAGTTTCTTGCTTTGTAACTGCGACCTTATCCGAAATCTAAAAAAATGGAAATATTTTAAAATTAAGAATTTTTTTGAAAAATCGAAGGGCTTACTCGGAAATCCGGAAAGAATTCGGACATTTTGATACCATATATGTGTCATTTGGTTCAGTAATTAAAAAGCCTTTCTCTGGAAACCGTTCACCAAAAACTTTTTTTTAGAATAGAGAGATTATTGCTATGACCATGGACTCTCTGTTTTGGTACTCTGGTGATGAGAAACGTCAGTAATGGGTACCGAATCATTCGAGATTATCTAAATTCTAAATCAGTGTCTCCCGATCGGTCCGAAAAGAAATTAATTCGGTTGTATAAAATTTGTGGGGATTATAATAGTCACCACTAAATTATTGCATTAGATATTTTGTACGATTGCCATTTTGCTCACTAAGAATAATTTTAAAAACTTAAGTGGCGATACTACCCTCAAATTAAACAGTCGAAAGGTATGCCTCCAAGAGTGTAAACATCAAACATGTACTGTCGATCCAACGATAGTAAAAGGGTTACGTGATTTTGACATACTCGGAGAGGAGAAAGGAAGAAGTTGAGGGGCAGTTGATCGAAAGAGGAAGATACATTTACTCCCTCTAACCTTAGTTATACCCTCTACATACATAAAAAATCAGTATATTTTAAATAAAATAAAAATACTGAAGCAAAAAATCACGTGACCCTTTTTCTATCGTTGGTTCAACAGTATACTTACTAAGGAAATTGACTTCTGAAAAAATTCCAAATGAATGGAAATTATATAGATAAAGCAATGCAATAATGTAATTTTTTAAAAAATTTCCTGTGATAGACGTTTTATTTTTTTTAAAACTGTTCGTTAAGCTAAAAAATATCTTAAATATTAAATAAGGGATGAGAATGATATTCTATGAATTGTAATTACAGGCGGTATTAGACTAAAAATTAAGGGAACCACTGCACTAATAAAAACAGTGCTAATCCACCCAAATGACTTCCTGCGTCCACAAATCCATTTTCGTCTGCCACAAATCCAGCAAAAAAAAGATTCCTTTTACTAACTGAGTCATAATATCAATCAATCCGCTTCTACGGCTTCTCGCCACGGCCAAAAGCGGTTATTTCTTCTCTTCCTGACCGTGAACGCTGGACACCTCGAAAAATCGTTTGGAATCGGGCCAGATATTCGTGTCCCCCGTTGGCAACAGGCCAGCCACGTTCTCCTGCAGTGCTGGGAAGAATTGTTCGTGGAGGGAAAATTGCTCCATCTTTTGGAAGAGTTCGATTGAGTCGACTCATTAGAGGAGTTGAGGGGACACATTGAACCACCTGGGATTTCTATGCGCTATTTAAGGGGCTTTTATGAGGGAGAGGAGGGATCGAGTTAATACCAAAACAAGTTATCAAATTTTCAAAATATCAAAATATTTTGGGGGGGACCCGCAACCACCCTTTTGGATTTGGAACTTAATTATTCAAAACTTTTTGTATAAAACGTTCATCAAAATGCAAATCCATAACTAAAAGTGTATATCCAAAATTTGGACTAGGTGTACCAAACTCCAAAACTAGTTTAAAACCTGTTTTTTACAGTCAAATTTCAAAAAATTTTCTGGCGGAGGACCCCAAGGAGGTCTTGGGGACCCCAATATCCCCATGTGGTACTTCGAACTTAATTACTTAGCATCACTTAAAAAGGTATAAATTATAAATAGTACATACAAATGATTCTTGTTTATTTACAGTCATGCTTGTCCTCGACTGCAACCAGACTTTTTTATTTGGGAGGGGGTGACAACATTTATTCTAAAGGTATAGAAGCCGGATGCCCTCGTCGAGTATTTTTATGCTAAGTTTTAGATCACTTACAGGTAGTATTTGAGTTTTGTTGCACTTGATGTCAAATTTTCTTCTACAATAAGAACCCTAAAGACAAGAGGGTCAAGGAGTCTTCCCCCGGAAAAAGTTTAGAAATTTATTGACCCTGAAAAGAAGTGTTGAACTTAAGTGTTTTGGAGATATCTAAAGGGGACCACTTCACCCCCCGCAGAATTTTCAAGGAAGAAAACTATAAATATAAATAATATTAAAATTTTTAGAGATAGAGGATTTTAAAGTCCTCTCTCAGGAGATTTTTAAAGATTTGTCCATGAAACAGTAGTGTTTGGCTTATTTTGACACCTTTTGGGTTACACTCAAAGGGACTGTTCCTTTGTAAAGCAAAACCTTTTCCGAGAACAAAACAGACATGATATCTTTGAGAGCTGGTGGTCTTTTCCGAATTTTCCCTCCTCATTCTTCACAAAGATTCATTCAAATGAGTCGACTCACGAGTCATTTGCACAACATTGTCAAATATAGAGAGGCTCGGTTCATTATACGCAGTGAAAGGTATTGTACGAGAGTTCTTTTTTGGCACGTTTTTTTGTTGCTTGGTTTTTGGCAACGAGTTGAGAGGGAATTTCATTAAAGTCGGTGCTGGGACGTGAAAGTCATGCGGAAATGGAGTTTTTTGCTGCTTTGTTTTTGATGGATAGGTGATGTGTTTTGGGACTTTCGTTTGATCGAGTGATGTATGATGGGCCTTAAAAGTAATTAAATTTGGGTAGGAAGAAACGGTGATCACAGCGGTCCTTTATGAATTACGGTTATTTTTTGAAGTGTTCTAACAAGATGATGAAAGTTTTTAGGGGTAAATACACAATTTGGTGCTCATGCATTTTGTTAACAGAGCAGTAGATATTGATGGAATGCACTGCCAAAAATAACTGTAAACTGAATTTAAGAAAAAGATTGACACTTACTGGAAATTGGGTAGATTTATGACAAATGGAACAACCCTGCTGGGTTTCAAGACAGCAGTTTGTCGACAAATTTGTCTAGAAATTAAATGATAGGGATTAAATTACATTAACAATATCTCTGTAAAAATATACGGCAGTTTACACAAAAAGTGGCGGGTAGTAATTGCCTCTATAGATGGAGACGACATGTTACACCGTGATAAAGAGGAACCTCCCACCTAGACTCAGAGGAAGGTCCCTCCGTTGTGGAACCTCCCTCCCCGGACAGGGACCTTTTTCCGAGTCTAGGTGGGGGCCCCACCTTATTGCGGGGTCTACCAGAAGCGTCCATGTAGCAACAAAATCTCTGTTTTTTAAAGGATCTGATATACCCAAGCTCCATGTGTGATTTTAAATGCATGGAATACCGTTAAGTATTAATTTTAGGCGATAATAAGTGACACCTCTTCCAATTTAAGCTTTTTAAGCATTTTGGGCCGATTTAAGCTCTGGGTCCTTTATTGGAGGGTGGCAGCCGTATTTTTGAAGCTCGTATATGTGTATTTCGATTTATGTCTGCCTGAAAGTTACTTTGCAGGAACTAAATTTGTGTTATTCCTAAAAAGTAAAAAAAAAAACCTTAACCCTACAATGCATGATTTTTTAAATTCACTTGAAAATCATTTATGTGACTTCTGTTATGGTGTAAATTAGTAAAAAAATACTAAAAAAAATTAATTTAATTTTTTTCTACTTTTTATTGGCAAAAAACTTTGTCCTTGAGAAATTAATTTGTGTCTCTTGTGAAGTTAATTGTGAAGTGAAATAAAACCAAATGCTCTAAAAGTATTAAAAAACAACTTATCTTTTCAAAACATTTTTTTTTCAAGCTGAAAAAATTCTTTATTTTAATTTATATGGTCCTTTTATTTTGGCGTTTTCTGTGTCTTGACTTTTGTCTCACTAGCTACTAACAAATGTCTCAAAATAGTACCCCTGCTGTGATCTACTGGCAGTCTAAAGTGCTAATACGATGAAATGTTATATGTATTGTACTTATTGCACGTTGTTGCCGTTTAGAAATGAAAGTTCGAGTAGGAAATGGGGAAAAATGTCGTGTTGCCAAATGGCATCAGTATGCACTGTAGGGTTAATTTTTGGACATTAGAGTAAAATGATTATACTTATCACCCGATATTAGGAATTTTTCCTTTTCCATCCTCCTAACCAAAATAACATCATATCTTCTCCATGACTTATTTTTTCTACTAGCCACTTCTCTCTTCTTTACTTCTTCTGTTTGGGGGGCTCCTATTAGGGAACAATACAATCATTCATCCCAAATGTCTCCTTCCTTCTTCATACCGCATAAACACACCAGAACCCCGCTTTCACTCAAATCCATCCACTTTCAATGCCGGCTCGGGTCTTCTCCCACAACGATTCCATTATTCCAAACGATGACAGTGGCAGATAAAGAGAGATATTCCGTCCCTTGTGAAAAACGACCCAGAGGAAAGAAGCGGACAATAATCGCTTTTAATCAGTCTTATCGTCAAGCTGACGTAATATCGATCACCAGTATGCGATGTCCGTCCGTTTTGAATGATGGGTGAGTGAGTGAGTCTACACTTTTGAGTTGCTCAAATCGAATGAGTGTCCGGTTCAATTCCGTTATAGTTCCCGCTAAATATCGCCAATCTCTTTTGGACTCTATAAAGTATAAATATTGCTAAATAATTTCAAACTCATAGATTAAAATGTTTAATTAGATCTATAACTGTTCAGTTTATCATTAAAAAGTAGAAAAATTTGTTTACACTTGAATATTGAGCGTTCGAAAGAGATTGGTGATATTTAGCGGGAACTATAACGGAATTGAACCGTGTCCTGTTAGTTCAATCGAAAATCTAATCTACGTCCTAGGATCATTCATTATTTTAACCCTTTCAACTCTGCATAGTCCTGAATTTCCCTTTAGAATTCTATGGCAATCTCGGGAGTTGTGGGAGGCCTAAAGCAGTGACTAGACTTTTGTTTCGGGAATGGTTTTGGTCCGAATTTTTTTCATTAAGTTCACCACCTTTACCCCAAGTATTATATCATAAATAAAAAAGGAGAAGTTTCATGGGGCGTTAATGTCAAAGTTTTGCAGATTATACTTAGCCCCTAAGCAAAGAGGGGTTTTAGATACGCCCGAGGAGGACTGCTCCTTGTAATCTTCGTAATTTTCAAGGGAAAAACCAGGAGGGTTACTTGGGTACCTAGAACTAGGTACTCCAGTATAACCAGCCTCACTGATCAGAGCTGTTACAGGACACGTGACTGAAAGTCACAGTCAGCTGGAGCAATGCTCCTTGTTTCCCCAAGTGAACTTGGTCCTCATTTTATCGACCTCGGAGGGATGAAAGGCTTCCTTGCTCAACCCGGGAACAGAACTCGAGCCTGAGATACACTACCACTCCGCCACTGGGCTTCTTTAAAAGAAAAATAGTGTATAAAGAATCATGAGGATACATTTCGGGGTTAAAACTCTCCAACCCCTTTGGATAGATAGGGCCCTGAAAGTATCTAGACAAAAAATTTACTATTGAACCCTTTATTAAACCTTGTGTATAGTATATCTACTCAAAATCATCTATTTGAACCTGCCTGCATTCATTTGTCTTCAAAGAGAGAAGAACCATTTCACCCCTAAATTTATTTGTTACATTTTCTCGAATATACATGATAAGTTTTGAGCTAAATGAACACATAAACAGGGCCGTATCCAATGGGGGGGGGGGCGTTAGGGGTTCAAACCCCTCCCAAAATTTCGACATCAATTATAATACTATTATTTTCCTTGGAAAATTATGTGAATTAGAATGAGTGCCCTCTTCAGGTGTAACCAAAGAGTCTCAAAAGGAGTCAGAACCCTACTTTTAAGGGGGATTATTCCAGACTTTGGTTCAAATCCGTTAGGGTCCACGCTAAATATCGCCTATGTCTTTTGAACGCTTAATTTTCAAATGTAAATTTTTTTTTTATTTTTAATGATAAACTGAACAGTTATACATCTAATTAAGTATATTAATCCTTGAATTTAAAATTATTTAGCAATATTTATACTTTTTGGTGTCCAAAAGAGATAAGCGATATTTAGCGGGGACTCTAACGGAATTGAACCCAGACTTTTTCTGGGGAAGGACCCCCAAACCCTCACAAAATTTAAAATCTTTTATGTACGTGTTTCCTTGAAAATTATTTTGAGTAGTCCTCTTTGATGAAAATGAGTTAAATGGGTCTTGAAATGACTTAAAACACCAGATTTAGGGGCAAAATTTCAAAACGTTTTTGGAGTAGGAACCCACAATCCCTAGCAAAATTTTGCCATTTGTTATTCTACATACTGTTTTTCATAAAAAAATTCTACTTCTTACAATGAGTGGCGCCCTTTGGGTGTATTCTAAAGAAGGTCAAAAGGAGCTGAATCACTATTTTCACGGGCGAATTTCCGAAATTTAATACACCGAAATCAAAATCCTATGAGTATCTAAAAACCTCTGGGATCTAAAATTCAACATACAAAAGTACACATAAGAAAGTACGTCAAAAAAATAATGAGTCAAAACCAACCCCGAAACAAAAGTCTGATTATGACCCGGCCCAGACATGAACGCCTTATCAACCTCACCGGGATAAAAGCGACTCACTCAAAAAATCACCTCAAAACATAAAAACGTAACACGAGTTACCCAACCATCGCTGTTTAGATTACTGCTAGAGTTCCGAAATGCGAGAAGGAACGGGAGAAAGCATGGAGCAATGTGACGCCGAGAGTTGTATTCAAATGAGGGTGAGTCATAGTTTTTGATTGAGTAATGCAGGTTTCGGGTTCCGTTTGTGTTTTAATTATTGTTGAGCAAGGCTGAGACAGCTGCTGTCTGATGGAAGAGCGGGAATATTTATCGTATAGTCGGTGATGCATCTTCTTCCATGTTCACGGAGAAGAGTTGCGTTAACTGAGGTTGAATTACTGTATCATCCGATTTACTAGTGCTTTTTTACAGGTTTTCTGCACGGTGATTCAGTGGTAATGTTACGGGCAATGTCATAAAATAGGAAATTATCAATACCCGCATATTAATGTTATTGAATTTATCACATTGCCCGTCGCCCTACTTCGGGCATTATTAATAATGCCCAGTTTATCAGTAATAATAGATTTAATGAACTATACCAATAGTAGGGATTTTTCGGGGCGGAGACATACAGTATCTTATGCTGAGTACCCCTCTTGATTAAAACAGGAAATTTTGCTTCTCCTTTTTCTTACAATTCAGGAAATTCAAATTTAAAGAACCAGAGTAACATATTCAGTACAGTATTTTTATATAACACTTATTATCGTACTATGGCAGTTACAATTATATGCCGACAAATTGACGAATTTAAGTTCATATATCAAAGAAATTGCATAAAAAATTGGTGGTTATTCTAAATTTTGAACGGTTCTTTTTTCAAGGTTCAAAAAAGATCTAACTTTGATCTCGCTAATACCTCCTAGAATATTAAGAAGGGGGAAATTGCCCCAATGTGGGGTACAAACTTTTACTTTTCCAATTAACGCTTACCTGATAAATGATTTGGCAAAACTAAAAGTGGTTTTTATTATAATCACATGCCTGATTCGAAAAAATTCCCCCTTTTTTATGAAAACTAATTGCAATAACCCTAAAAATTGCAATTTAGTTAAAATTCAAAATGTGGCTAATATGCGATATCGGTCTCCTAATATGAGACGCCGATGTTCACAGTATTAGATAGTCTCATCTACCTCACCGCTTTTACTTCAATACTTTATGTATTTGTACATCTAACTTTTTAGAATGGACACATCGACGGCCTGCAACTTAAAATATACCTTTAAGCAGCGTAAAATATCTATCCTTAATATAAATCTTATAAATTAATTTAATTAAATATTATAAAAGTCTTAAAAGGGGTGAAGTAATCATTCTTTAGAGCTCTATAGTTTAGTGGTCCGCGGACCACCTGTTGTGAACCACCGCTGCATACTGACTGGGATGATCTATTTGCAGTGTACTGGAGCGGCGAAGGGGACTGCTCGGACAGCTCCATGTTGGAGCGACTGGCTCAGCAGAATTCCGCCAGCATAATGAGCTTCCAGTCCAACCTCTCCACTAGCTCGGCCTCCACTAGCTTCCACTCGCAACTCTCCGACCAATCAGAGTCCAAGGTGAGTCCCATTGGTCCAATTTATACGCGAAGACGTCCTTTGCGTGTTCTTCAATGATTCCCCTTTTGAAAGATTCCCGCCTCCACTTAAGGACCAATCAGAGCGACTGGCAATCCTATATTTAGAGTGGGAATAATTTGAATGACAAGCTGGCAATAATCAGAGCTCTTGCTTACATCTTATGAAGCGGGAAATGTGTTTCCTCTAGTAGACAACAGGCTAGTGCTTTAGGAAAATATGTTTTTTTTAATAAAATAATGACCGGGGATAGGACCCACATAGGAACTGCTGCATGCTAAACAAAGCATCCTAATACTGCTCTAGTGGAGATTCAATATCCTTAAAACTTATGTCCCTTATTGGGTTAAACGCAGTGTTGTGCATTGCGAAAAGTTTCCCCTTGGTACTTGCCACTTGTCTGGTAGCTGGTCTAAAAATTCGGTCAACCGACCGTCGCTAATCAAACTTTTGACGTCGTCGAACAGTATTTTGAGGATTGTTATTTCAATATTGGTGGGCATAGTAATACATTTCATGTGGGAAATCTGTGTGGATTTTAATTTAGCATGGTATTCCTCTTTTCAAAGTCATGTTTTTCTTTAAAATTTTTCTTGCGGTTGGACTATAGATGTTGGTACACGTACAGAAGTTTTTAACTTTAGTATAAATCAATGTTTATAACATCTTAGAAAGCAATTTTTTAAGTTTCGGGTTTAAAAACTGATTGGGTCTAATTGACACGAATAGAAAGAAAAAAGTCCTGAGCACAAAATCGCATGCTTTCTAATGTAATCTTAGAGCTTAGTGTAGAATCTTCCTATACGCAAAGAAACCGTGTGCCATCCGAAACTTGTATATTGTATGCATTTAAATTGTATAATTTAGTTTTATACGAGTTACTCATGCAGTTTAGTGAAGTTTAAAAATGTGTGTCACATAGTTTGGCTTCCTGTCAATTCAAAGAAAAACGTTTCAGACTGGTGCCTGTAGTGCACTACAGTCTGCAGTAAATCAATAAGCAGTTGATTCGATGACCCATATTTTTAAAAGGCGTTATTCAGAAAGATTATTTCCTAAAAAAGTCTGTTTCCCAACATAATTATTTTCTGTAGATACTTTCTTCCAATTGCAAAGTTCATCTTAGAAAAATATAACGGGTTTATTGGACATAAGTAACGACCCCCAAGAATTTAATTTTTTTTACAGAAAATGTAAGAAATAAATTTTTACTGGCCCCATTTTAGAATAAAATATGGAATCTTTAAGGTAATAAAATGGTACTTTTAATAAATGTGTGTTAATGAATCAATTGTACCAAGTCAAAGTTATCCACATTGCACACTTGCAATAATAATTAATTTTACAAAATTTATTCAAGAATTTCCTTTTCCATAAGGGAATATTTTGAACATATCTGGTATCCTCCAAAAATTATTTCCCACCAGTATTGATATTTCTTTTTGAAGAAAACCAGCAAGAATAAAGTATGTTGAACACTTTTGTTGAATCTTGAACCTTTTTCAGTCCTAGCCGGCCCAATTTTTCCATGGGATTCAGTGATAATCTCGGGCGTCCTAAGATAGAAAGGGTTAAGGCAAACAATTTTAGCAAAAGGAAAGGAAGGTCTAGGTAAGGAGACTGTAAAAATTTAATAGCACAACATGGCTGCAAAAATCAAACCATAAATAAAGGACAAAGGTCCCCTTCCAAGTGAAACTTTTGATAAAATAGTCATGCAGAAAAAAGGAATAAGTAACAATCGAGAAAACAAACTAACTCCTAATTTTCCAATGACTTACGTATGGGTGCATGAAGTGATATAGTAGTAACTTTTGATTCTTTTTGTTGAGCAGGAAGAAATGATAAGTGCTCTACTTAACAAAGTGAAGTCTCACAATAAAGTGGAAGCAAGCAAGATTCTCCTCGCCATGTCCAACACAGTCGAAAATTGCATAGCCATGAGGCAATGCGGTAAGTAAAATCCGTTTGGGTTTGGCAAGATATATGCTATAAGGGTTTTTGTTCAAAATTTTACATGTGTTTAAAGTTGAAACTTTTAAAACCGTCTAACAACAGCTGTTGCATCAGCCAATAAACGTTTTAAAAGAATGCATGAATGGTTATTTTGTTGTTAAAATAAGATCCTGCTTTAAAAGGCCTTCCTCAATCAAAAATTTATCCAAGGCGCTATAGCGCCTTAGAATTGCATCATAGTTGCTCTATAGAATCTCTCTCATCGGAATTGCTCTATAGAGTGTGGACAAAGTTGTACAAAGCTATGAAAAATGGGTTACTGTGGGCAAAAGATAGTAGGCTAAAATAAAATTCCAGTGCCAATCATCAGGTTTTGAGTTATTTATTAAAGTATGTTAATATTTTTTTCAAAAAGATCGTCTTCGAAATGCGACAATAATAAATTTTTAACTGTCGCATTTTTAAGACCACCCTTTAAGGAAAAAAAAACTATATTTAGTTTTCGTTAAAAAGTAAATGCTTGATATTTGGCATTATATAATTTTATTTCTACCCCCAAACCGTCTGCCCATCACAAAAAAAGGTTTCCTTGTTTTAAGGCACTTTTGTCCGCACTCCCGCGCCTCGGGGTTTCTTCGGAGCTCCCTTGTCCATGATCTCTTCTAAATAATAACTGAGTATACCTACTCTACAACCTCTAGCATTTTTGTCCATGAATCCCCCTGTGCCCTGTATAATTTTCCTACATCTTTCCAGGCTGCCTTCCTCTGCTGGTGGACCTCCTGCACGGAGGGTCTGACGAGAACTGCAACGCCTTCCACCACCTGTCGGCTGCGCGGCGGCAGGCGTTCGAGACACGCGAGCGTGCGGCGCAGGCGCTGCACAACGTAGTGCTGTCGCAGCCCGACGACCGGCGCGGGCGCAGGGAGGCGCGCGTGCTCAAGCTGCTCGAGCAGGTCAGGGACTACGTGGACCAGCTGCGCGACTGCGCCGAGGACGACAACAGGAACGGTGGGTTGTTGCCGTTTTGAGTCTGTGGAAATGCCATGATTAACTATGCTGTATTCTTCATCGCTAGCTTGTCCTGAGGATAACCTGGAATAAAGATTTTTCGACAGCTCTCTCTAATTGGCTTATTTAACTAGTTTCCCCTTTTCAACAACCAATTAAAATTTTATACCAGATTAACCCCCTGAGCTATTTATAAATCTGCTACGTGCAAATTTCCTATATTTTAACATTATGAAAATTGTGCCACTACGTGAAGTAGGGATACAAATCTCTGCTCAACGGGGTTGAACATTTAAGCTAAAACAAACAAGGTAAGCGTGTATTAAAAATAGTCCCCTAAAAAAGAGACTTCTTATATTTGTTTAACTCTGTTGATTTTTTTCATTGTTTTTCAAAAGAAATTTTGTAAATATATCGTTTTATAGTTTTTGAGCTCTATTTTATCAAATAAATAAACGTGATAAAGTTAGATTCTGCTGCTAACGTACAACCAATACGGGGGACTTGACCTTCAAATGATCTTTTCCCCCATGGCGTAATGATATATTTAAATTTTGACACGCTTCGAGAACATTACCCAGTTGCCCATTTTTTTCTAAGGATAGTGCTAGGATTTTTTTACAGGGAAGCCAGTCATCTAGCCACCCAGTGGCATATCCTGAAATGCGATACAAAGGGCATATTTAACATAACACTTATTTATTGTTTTTTTTTCTTTTCAGCCCGTATCACTGACCAACACTTAGGACCAGCAGTTGCAGCTCTCATGAAGTTGTCTTTTGACGAAGATCACAGACACGCCATGTGTCAACTAGGTAAGAACTTCCAGACCAGTAAGCTAACTAGAATGTTGTCTACACTATACAGAACTAAATGCATTTCAAAAGAATCTATATAAGGGGACATCCATAAATTACGTGAGGTCAAAAAGGGGGGAGGGGTTTGGAAAAATCTCACCCAGGGGGGAGGGGAGTCGATTAAAATCTCACGTCAACTTTTTAAGTTAGAAATTAAACGATTTTTTAAGTTTGAGAAAGGAATAATACCCACAGATAAGATACTGTGGTGATTTTTAGGCAGAATAATGTCCTTTTCTCCCACATCATTAATAAAGGGAAAGTTTTAGGTGCTGTGAAGCTCAAAATGCAAACGAATGGGATCAAAAAATTATTTTTAAAGGTTGTAGGTAAATCTCACATGGGGGGAGGGGGGATCCAGCAAAATCTCACTAAATCTCACCAAGGGGGAAGGGAGGGTCCAGATTTTGGAAAAAAACACCTCACGTAATTTATGGATGTCCCCTAATAAGCAAAAAAGGACAAACTCATTCTACTGCATAGTGGGACCCATTAATCTGAGTTATACATAACCTGTTTGTACTTTGGACGCGAACAGGATGAACTAATGGGGGATTTACAGCGGTACGTCAAAAGAGTCTATAGCGATATTGGCGGTGAGCGACAGACCTTCCGACAGATGGCGTTGCAAGGAAAAGCGACCAAAACGGGCGGTCGCTCCTGCCGCTATCATGGCCGTCTGGATCTTCTCGTTCCCACTGCTCGCTTTTCCTTCAGTCACTTTCTGAGTGACTTCATATCAAACAGAATATTAAAATATTATTATTATAATATTGGGTTGTCCCATAAGTTCTGTTACTTTTTACGAAGTTTTGTCTTTGAAAATTTTTTATGGAAAACTGGTAATGGGTGGAGATTTCAAACAAAAGGGATTTTTATATATGTATATTTATGAACATAATGTGTGATTTTGGTAGTTCTCGGGATATTATTTCTTTTCAAAATGGCGGTTTGAAAAAAAGACCAAAAACGACAATTTTCGCGTAATTTTTTTCTTTTGTTTAAAAAACTAGGAAGAACGCATAATTCATGGCTAAAAAAAGTTTTACTGTATATTTGAAAAGTTTAGATTACGATGTCATAGTTTCAATATGATTCGATAAGTTTAAGGTTGGTAATTTTGGTTTTAAAACTTCATATATTGGCAATTTCACGTGTTTTTTAAAGCACGCCTATTGTTTTTCTAAGCAGCTGGTATGAAGTAATTAAAGGCAGGTGTTTTTTGAACCATAATGCTTGTTAATGCATTGAATTGTTGCCATTAATGCATTGAAAGTATCTTTTCATAATATCATTCAATTGATTTATTTCTAATTGCCAAGGAGTTGTTTTTATTGTAATGTTTTCGTATGAAGCGAAGAAAATTGCTTTGTTCGCTGAGCGTAAGTTCAGCGAGTGTAATTGTAAAAAGCTAGAACGTTGCGCGCTTGCATTGTGCGCTCTATTTTCTGAACTTAAGTTCAGATATAATTTAATATACTGCATATTTTGAGTACTTGGGTCTTTCCTAAGCTTTTTTATTGATTTTGGTGCTTTTTTTCGTAAAAATTTCTTTGAAATGATAACATTTTTGAGGTAAGTTTTTTGCAATAGATGTTATGTTTGGGACCGAAATTTCCTAAGTTTAACTTATCGAATTATCTTGAAACTATGACATCTTAAACTAAACATTTCAAATATATAGTAAAACTTTTTTTAGCCCTGAATTATGCGTTCTTCCTAGTTTTTTAAACAAAATAAAAAAATTACGCGAAAATCGTCGTTTGTGGTCTTTTTTTCAAACCACCATTTTGAAAAGAAATAATATCGCGAGAACTACCAAAATCCCACATTATGTTCATAAATATACATATATCAAAATCCTTTTTGTTTGAAATCTCAACCTATTACCAGTTTTTCATAAAAAATTTTCAAACACGAAACTTTGTAAAAAGTAACAGAACTTATGGGACAACCCAATATATAATAAGAATATCATATTGTTGCAGGAGGGCTGCAGGCGATCGCTGAGCTGCTGGTGGCTGAGCAGGAGTGCCACGGCTGCAGCAGCGACACCTACTGCGTGACGGTGCGACGCTACGCAGGCATGGCTCTCACCAACCTCACCTTCGGAGACAGCAACAACAAGGCGCTGCTCTGCGCTCAAAGGCCCTTCATGGAGGCGCTGGTGGCGCAGCTCTACTCCCCTTCAGAAGACCTCAGGCAGGTGGGTTAGCAGCTTCATTTAGCCTCTGGGATCTATCTGCACAGGGCAAAGAATACGAGGACACTCTTAAGCCACGGTCACCCTGAGCGCAGGATCTTATCGGGCAGTGGATATCTACCCCACTCTTTTGTTCGCTAATTGACCTCACCTAACCACACAAAGAAATATGGGAGATACTCCTGATCCTTCGTTCAGGGTGACCGTACTCTTAAAACGAATGTTTCAAAACTGAGTTAAAATTACTCAAATCTGAGTACGTCATATCCTCAAACTGGTTTCTAGTCAAATTTACTCAAATAAAGATACTCAAAAATTGTGTAGATCCTTATTTTTAAGCTAGTGCATGGCATTCTCTAAAATCGGAGTGCACCGACCCACATTTTACAGTTACACATTTTCCCACATTTAACAGTTTTGAAAGATAAATTGGTCGTCCTTTGAGCGGACAGCATCTAAAAATCGTGTTGTGAGGGAACATTGATAATAAATTGATATCTAATCGGCAAATTATGCTATTTGTATTAGTATTGGCTATTTTAATGCTCTTTTTGTGTGATTTGTGTAACATTATAGAGTACCGAGCGCCCTTTTTTTCTGAATCGTCTCTCCTAACTACCATAAATTTTTTGCAGCTATCCTGATTTTGAAATCCAAAATTTTATTTTCTGTTTGAGTGCTTATTTTATTGAGTTTTCCTGCAATAGATCATTAAAATAGCTAATATTAACTTGCCGATTACTTTTTAACCGTTTTCATTCTACTCGCTTTTGGCAGCGTTTTACGGGTGGAATTTTAAAACTCGATTTTCGGGCACTTCCCGATATGTTAGGGCCCCAAAACTTTACACATCGGTGTAACCCTCATGACACTCCAATATCCAATCATTATCTAGACAAACAACCAAAGGGTTAAGTTAATTAACAAGTATTTTTAATTAACAAAAAAACGATACTTGAGACCTTTCCCAAAGGTCTATGCCCCCTAAAACGTGCATAATTGTGTATTAGGCATAACTAACTTCATCATATTCAAAAGTCAAAACGAGAATTGCCCAGTAATTATGATAATTATAGATGATTAATCACTTTTTTTTGTCATATTTTGGATTCTTGTACATAAAATAAGATACGGCCAAACGATATACAGTTCTGAAACTTTGCATTGAATTCCCATGACAATAAATTATTTTTGACCTTTTAGAACACTTCATTAAAAGCGTTTTTATAAAAAAAATTTTTTACTTATTCTATAGTTACCGCTTACAACCCGCAGTTTATGAATTAAAAATACACATAATTTGAGTGGTGACCATTGAATTGTTTAAAACTGTGAGTGCGTCTGGTGTTCCAAAATTGAAAGCATTGGGTTGTCATACATTTGAAACAAAAAGTTTCATATCAATATCGAAACATCGGTGTACTTAAATTTAAAACCATCATTTCTCTCAGAGGGTGTTCCCTACCCTTGACTCAGATCATTAACGAAGAGGGTGAAAAAAGACACTTTCCTGAGAATATTTTCTCTTCTTTGATCAGAAAACTTGATTTGGGTGTAGGCTGTATATGGTTTGGTGCTTTTGAATCTATTACATAAAAACAACGAGATTAAAAAAATAGTAACTCTCGATATTTAACTTTATCAAAAAACTAGCGGCTACGCGCTAGACCCGGGCTTCGCCCGGGTTTCAGTTTTTTTATAAATATCATCTGGTGCGTTACAAATGGGCTTCGCCAGTCCATTTTTAAAGAAGATTATTCTGGTGAGTTACAAATGGGCTTCGCTAGTCCATTTTTAAAGAAGATTATTCCGGTGTGTTACAGATGGGCTTCGCCAGTCCAAATGTGGAAATAGTTAAATAAAGGAGCCCCTTTTATGTTTATGCTACAACAATGGATTTCAATCTGCAACAATCGAGAATATGCCTACAACAATTAATGTTAAATCTTCTCTTGTTATATTTACAACAATGTGGTTTTGCCTTGAAGTTAGGCATGAAATATGGGTTTTTAAGCATAAAATTGACCAAAAAAATTTTTTGGAACGCTTCGATTTTAAATTATTTTTATTCAGAAACCTTCCCCGGAGCGAGTAGATCAACGTGGTATAGTTTAATAGTTAATGTAGGTTCGAAAAGTTTAAAACTATAAAGGACATACAGACAGACATTGATTTTTATATATATAGACTAGCGCTAAAGCGCTAGACCCGGCTTTGCCCGGGCGCAGTAGCGCTGACGCGCTAGACCAGGGCTTCGCCCGGGTTTCAGTTTGTTTATAAATATTAGCTGGTGCGTTACAGATGGGCTTCGCCAGTCCATTTAAAAAAATTCTGGTGTGTTACATATGGGCTTCGCCAGTCCAAACGTGGAAATAGTGAAATAGAGGATCCATTTTCATGTTTATGCTACAACAATGGATTTTAAACGGCAACATTCGAGAATATGCCTACAACAATTAATGTTACATCTTCTCCTGTTATATTTACAACAATGTGGTTTTTCTCTGAAGTTAGGCATAAAATATGGGTTTTTAAGCATAAAATTGACCAAAAAAGTTGTTGGAACGCTTCGATTTTAAATTACTTTTATTCAGAAACCTTCCCTGGAGCGAGTAGATCAACGTGGTATAGTTTAATAGTTAATGCAGGTTCGAAAAGTTTAAAACTATAAAGGACATACATACAAACAGACAGACATTCATTTTTATATATATAGAAGACTAGCGCTAAAGCGCTAGACCCGGCTTTGCCCGGGAGCAGTAGCGCTGACGCGCTAGACCCGGGCTTCGCCCGGGTTTCCGTTTTTTAATAAATATCATCAGGTGTGTTACAGATGGGCTTCGACAGTCCATTTTTAAAGAAAATTATTCTGGTGTGTTACAGAGGGGCTTCGCCAGTCCATTGAAAAAACTATTCTGGTGTGTTACAGATGGGCTTCGCCAGTCCAAATGGGGAAATAGTTAAATAAAGGATCTATTTTAATGTTTATGTTACAACAATGGATTTTAAACTTCAACAATCGATTTCATATGCAACAATTCGAGAATATGCCTGCAACAATTAAAATTACATCTTTTTTACAACAATGTGGTTTTGCCCTGAAGTTAGGCACGAAATATGGGTTTTTGAGCATAAAATTGACCAAAAAAGTTAATAGGATGCATCGATTTTAAATTATTATTCTTCAGAAACCTTCCTTGGAGGGAGTAGATCAACGTGGTATAGTTTAATAGTTAATGTAGGTTCGAAAAGTTTAAAACTATAAAGGACATACATACAAACATACATACATACAAACATACAGACAGACAGACATTGATTTTTATATATATAGATAGACTAGCGCTGACGCGCTAGACCCGGGCTTCGCCCGGGTTTCACTTTTTTAAATAAATATCATCTGGTGCGTTACAGATGGGCTTCGCCAGTCCACTTTTTAAAAATTTATTCTGGTGTGTTACGGATGGGCTTCGCCAGTCCAAATGTGGAAATAGTTAAACAAAGGATCCATTTTTATGTTTACACTACAACAATGGATTTTAAATTGCAACAATCGATAATATGCCTACAACAATTAAAGTTACATTTTCTGTTGTTATATTTACAACAATGGGTTTGGCATGAAGTTAGGCATAAAAATGTGGGTTTTGAAGCATAAAATTGGCCAAAAAAGTTATTAGTACGCTTCGAATTTAAATTTTTTTTATTCAGAAACCTTCCCTGGAGCGAGTAGATCAACGTGGTATAGTTTAATAGTTAATGTAGGTTCGAAAAGTTTAAAACTATAAAGGACATACATACATACATACAAACATTGATTTTTATATATATAGATAACTGCTTTACCCATCACCCATCACTAATCTACGTTCATTGAGAAGGCGGTTTTAGCCCTTCCTTTTCGCAGTGTCTTACTATATTAGACTGTAATATTTCTTGACCATCCATGACGTCAACGTTACTATGCGGAAGGAAAAATTGAGTAAATAGAGAGCCTGTTGGGTAGCTAGGAGGAGTTTCAGTACACAAATCGTGATAAAAAAACGCTATGCATACATTTGGGTTTGGCCAAAAAAATCATATTTCTTAATTGGAGTTCTTAATTTTACTCAAGATTCAGACATCGCGCTGGGAACTACTTTCTTTGCTTGCTCTCAGGCAGGGTCAAGTAACGTTGCAATAATGAAAAAAACCGCTATCTCAGATTGTAATCATTGATAGCGTTGCAAGTTTATAGACAGTCACCTGTAAAAAAGTTTTAATTTTTAATTTAACTTAATTTGTTTCATTTTTCAGTCCTGTACATTAAGACTTGTTGGGATGTTCATGGTTAAATGGGGCAGCTTGTGTAGCTGATGCTATACTGCTGATCTCCATAAGTGAACGCTATTGCAAGAAGCTAGAGCGCGCGCACAAAGCGACATGATTCTTGGCCGATTGCCAAGAATCTCGCCATAGAGATGCATTGCTCTCGAGTGACAGTTAGGCTAGGCGCGCACTAGAGACTTCTGTCGCCGGCGACTGTAACACTAGTCACTCGAGAGCAATGCATTTCTATGGAGAGATTCTTGGCAATCGGCCAAGTGTCTCGTCGCCTGTGCGCGCGCTCTAGCGTCTTGCAATAGCCAGGGTAACAATTTTGTCTCTGTCGCCGAGACAAAAGTCTCTTGTGCGCGCTTTGCCTTATGTTCTAGTCACCGCGACGGAAGTCTCTAGTGCGCTCTTTGCCTAAATCTAGGCGCTGTCACTCGAGAGTAATGGCTCTGTATGACGAGACTATTGGCAATTGGCCAAGAGTCTCGTCGCCTAATGCGCGCGCTCTAGCTTCTTGTCATAGCCCATTGACAATTATGTTCCAGTCGCCCCGACGAAAGTCTCAGCGCGCGCCTAGCCTTATGGTCGTTAGCAAGTCTAAAGAAAGTCTCACAGTGAGCCCATGGTCATAGGCGATAATAGAAATATGAAAAAGCAGGGGTATGCCATTTGATAGGGACCTTGTGTGCGCTGAGATGGCATTAATATCACGCCTCCCTTGTCACGTCACGAGTAGCGGGGAATAGAAACAATCGTCGAATCCTCTAATATACCTTTTCGAGAGTGACAGATTGAATTAATACGTCACAGCCAATAACAGCTGAGGCCTCCAAATTGTACTGCCTACCCTTCTGTCAATCATAGACATTTGCAGTGCTGCCCTCTATCATACGATGGCATTCAAAAATAGCGTTTTGGACCCTCTGCTAAGCTTTTTCTTTATGTTTTAGCCCTTCCTTCTGACTAATCGGCAGATGAAAAGCTTTACAGAGGGTCCAAAACGCTATTTTCAAATGCCATCGTATGATAGAGGGCAGCACTGCAAATGTGTATGATTGACAGAAGGGTAGGCAGTACAATTTGGAGGCCTCAGCTGTGATTGGCTGTGACGTGTTTATTCAATTTGTCACTCTCGAATGGGTGGTAGAGGATTCGATTATATTTTGATTCTATTTCTCCGCCTCTCGTGACTTAACAAGGGAGGCGGGGCGGGAGTTTGATGCGATTCCAGCGCCAAACGGCCCCTATCACAAGGCATACTCCATGCTTTTTTCGATTTCCATTATGGCCTATGGCCAATGAACTCTCTGTTCTGGAGAGAAAAATTTTATTTACGAAAAATCCTATAAACAAATCCTTTCCTTTCACTTAAAAAGAAAATATATCGAGGATGTATTAGAAATTTACAGGGAATTTCGAAAATGACAAATTCAAATCATGATTCACAATTTCAACTCTGCGAAAACAGTGTGACCTCTATTTCAAGCATGTAAAGCATCAAGTTAGCTTAAGAAAATCGATAATAAAAGCTACGTGGCAAGGTAAATGAAACGGCCAGTCTCCCTAATGGTGTTTTACGGTTTTCCCTGCTATTTGTACAAAGTGATTCATGTCACATTCAAACTAATACCATTTCAGGCAATTAGGAAAAGCACATGTCATTGATTTTATGTGACTGGCCCACTTTCCTTTAGAAAAAACGCTGAATTTAGAATTATTATAAATTTGACAGTCAATAACACTCTGAAGGCTTTTTTTTATTGTGATAGGATAATTAAGTGCAATAGAGTCATAAGTAACAAATTTTATAAGAGTAAAATATATCTCTTTTTAAATTTAACAAGCCTCAAATTAAAAAGCAAATAAAAAACGTACAAAAGGTAGATTGCCGCGCCACGAGAAAAACTTTTGACATCGTACAATATTGTAGCGAATTATTCCCCTATTTTAGGGGCGATGGTAATTCATAAACGCTAAAAAAATGTTTTGTGCCTAATCTGTCATACTGTTTCTCTCTCTCATTTAGATTTATTCTTTTTTTTCAAACTTTTGTTCTACTGTTAGTTTTTTCGTTGCGGTTAGACTAGGCAGAGAGATACACGAAAAATGTGATTTTTGACAACCACTCCATTGTAAAGTTATTTTTATAGTGCCTAGTTTATCACAAAATATTTACTGGTGATCAACGTATCAAACTACAAACAACTTAATTAATTAATTTAGCTAATTCAAAAGCAAAATGTAAATAGTTTCTAATACTGTTGGTGTTAACCACTATTATTTATGTTCTTTGCACTAGTTTTTTACTTGAAATATTGCGGCTCGGCGAAGGAGCTATCCTGTTTTAGAAGTCACCCAAATGAGAAACGCTTCTTTCAAGAATAAATTTTAAAACGTTTTCTATGGAGAACTCTTAGATATTCCCTTTTGCTTGAAATTTCAGTATTTTACTCAAAATTTTTTTCATTAAGTACTCGTGAGGGGCCCTTTGAAAAGGGGTCCATGCATATGCTGTAACCAGAAATTATACTAACAATGTTGGCAAATATGAATGAATAAATACACAACAGTTTAATAGAAATACTAATTAACAGAAGATCAGGCTAGCCCACGCATGAATAAGGAACCACTGATTCACACAGACTAGCTAGCTATTTTGCATTAGCCAACTGCTCGCAAAGAGTTGTCCTTGTGTTGATGAGATCAGCACATGCAATCAACAGTCACTTCCGTGACGATGGGTCCGTGACTCACGGAGAAGCCCCTGTTAACGAGCGAGGAGAGCATCGCCACAGGATGCCGGCTCTGTTGTTTTTCTCATCATTCATTAGAGAGCTTCCCTGTGAATGTGCCCCTAATAGGCCCTCGAAGCAGTGGCTAACAAGCGAGGACGCCCGAAAATGAATACTTCCATTTTGGGTGGGGGTTGCGGTTTTTTCGGTGAACAGTAATGACCTATTTATTGAGCAGAAACGGGGTTGTTCAAATATTGTTGCTTCACAATAGTAGTAAGCAATTGGGATCGCTTTCATGGTCAATCGCGCGAATTATATTACATGTGATTGTCTTGGTGCACTGTGTTCCGTTTTGAACCTTTGCCTTTGTTTTTGACCAACCTTGCTGGGCTTACGCCTGTAGTTGGTCGACCTAATTTGTATTTGTATTTGTATTTGAATGCATATATATTCACAATATCTGCAAGGTTTTTATACTTTGATGCATGCGTGGACTTGATTTTTGCTGTTTTTTGGAAATTTTAATAAAATATTAACTGGGGATAGAACCCACTAACTGCCGCATGCTACGCAGGCATCCTACCACTGCTCCAGCGGGGATTCAGTAAATTTAAAACTATTAGTATAGTATAAGATGTTCTTTCTTTGTTCTTTCTTTCTTTCAAAATATAAAAACCTTGCAGATATTGTGAATATGCGTTTTGAAAATAGGAATCAGATTAGTTAGTCGTGTTCTTACACTTTAAATACTAACACCTCACTTGTAAAGTGAGACAGACGTTTATGAATGCAGATAAATATACAGCTTTGGTTTAATATCTTTAAAATATTACTCCCAGCCACTAGCGGATCCAGGGGGGCTAGGGAGCTCAAGCCCTCCCCAAAATGAAAAGTTTTACTCTTTTTAATATAACATTTTATGCACCAAAATGAGTTAAAAAATAAAAAAAAATCATGCAACTTCCTCATTAACTAACCCAATTTTTGTGGTATAAGAAATTCATATTTTCGGACTCAGGAGAGAATTTTGAAATTTAAAAGATACTTCTTCTACCCATGAGGAGAAGATTTATAAAGTAGTCCACTTTTAACTTCTTCATTAACAACCAGATTAGTTATTAAATAAGTTTTAAATTTATTAATTATTAAAGTGGTGACTAACTATAACAATTTGTTCCGCTTGTAAAGCGGCAATGACTTTAGCAGCGATTATTTCGAGTAAGATAGCCCACTAGGTCTGAATCTGTGTTGTTGCAGGTGACAGCAAGCGTGCTGCGCAACCTATCGTGGCGCGCAGATCCTTGCAGCAAGAGGGCGCTGCGAGACGTGGGGGCGGTGCCCCTTCTGGTCCAAGCCGCCATGCAGGCTGAGAAGGAGTCCACTCTCAGGTATGGGATGCTTTTATACAGGGTGTAAAATAGAGGGTATCTCAATAGGTTGGTGCCGAACTTAACATGCAGGGTCTGTCATCCCATGACAAACATGATTTTCACGGAAACCCATGTCCGCAAATATAAACTGTGGCCGCTAGAGGACTATCCTCTCCGTTAAAAAAACTTTTTTAACTTTTAACTTTTTTATTCTACGGAAAACTTCAATTTTTATTACATATTCGGAGAGAACACTTCCTAAAACCCCTGTAAACCGAATATTCATTAAATTAAATTCACTTTCACTATTCACTTTCAATTTCAATTCATTATTTTTTCAAACAGTCTTCAAATTAGAAATTGATTTTAATTGCAATTTAAATATTTTAATTTTAAGAAAATACCAAATTTTGAGCTGTAAAGAAACGAAGTAACAAGTTATCATAGATTAAGGAAGGAAAGCCATGATGGGGGACCCACATTAAAAACTAGCCAAGACGCCAACTTGACTGTAGATAAAGTTACAGTTTGTACTGATCTCGCCTAATAGGTCACTTTAAGGAAGGCTAAGCGAGCACTAGAGACTTCTGTCGCGGCGACTAGAACATAACTGTCACTCAAGAGCAATGCATCTCTATGGCGAGATTCTTGGCAATCGGCCAAGAGTCTCATAGCCTAATGCGCGCGCTCTTGTTTCGTGCAATAGCCAGGGTGATAATTTTGTCTCAGTTGCCGTGACGAAAGTCTCTAGTGCGCACTTAGACTAATAGAGGTTAAAAATGTACAACAGTCTCTCTCAATTGCGACATAACACACACTTTCCGGTTTACTAGTGTAGTTAAATTCCCACGATTCAATTTAATGAGGAGGGGGACAGACTTTTTCCTTAATATCGACTCTTCTGTTGCCCAGGTCCATCCTGTCCGCCCTGTGGAACCTCTCTGCCCACTGTAGCGCCAACAAGGCAGACATCTGCCGCATCGAGGGGGCGCTGGCGTTCCTTGTGTCCACCCTCACCTATCGCTCCAAGGCCAAGACGCTGGCCATCGTGGAGAACGGCGGCGGCATCCTCCGCAACGTCTCCAGCCACGTCGCCATCCAGAACGACTACCGTCAGGTGAGTCGACTCGTTTCAGTGAGTCAGTGATCCATGAGTGCCATATATTGCTTAAAAGCTCGGCAGTACACACAATGCCATCTATGTCACTGAGGTACTTCAATGAGTTGACTCATTTGAGTGAGTCGAATATACCTAATTGAGCGACATAAACTCAACCAAGCGATAATGGGCTCACCACTTCATTACTAGCCCTATTGATGGAAAACTAACATATTGTGTAACCAACCGCCTTAACGGCAACTCCTCGCAGATCCTCCCTGGCAACTGAATCGACTCGTTTGAGTGAGTCAGTGAATGAGTGATTTGACGATTAAAATTGTCAGGATAATCCGATTCAAGGGAATTAAAATAATGTTACTGAAGCACCTCAGTGAGTTGAATCATTTGAATAAGTTGTTAAGAGTGATTGTCGCATCACCTCAACCAAGCGATTAATGGGCACATCACTTCATTACTAAACATATTAATGGAAAACTAACATGTTATCTCTTAACGGCTATACTCCTTGCAGATCCTGCGGCGGCATAACTGCCTGCAGATTCTCCTGCACCACCTGAAGTCGCCCAGCCTGACTGTGGTGTCTAACGCATGCGGAACGCTCTGGAACCTGTCTGCGCGCAACGCCACCGACCAGCGTGCACTCTGGGAGATGGGCGCAGTGGGCATGCTCAAGAAGCTCATCCATTCCAAGCACAAGATGATCTCCATGGGATCTTCCGCAGCCCTCAAGAACCTGCTGTCCGCCCAGCCACCCGGCATAGGACTGGGCCTCTGCGACGGATACAGGTCAGCATTCGATTCCATGTGAATCGTGAATCGATTTATTTTTTAAGTTTTACCAGCACTGTACGCCTAGCCAGCTATCCAGATTAATAAAGGATTCCCAATCAGCAGGCTGTATACCTATGACTTAACTCAATGCTTCTTCAAACTTGCAATATTGGCAACCCGATTTTCAGTCATAATTTTCATCACCCCCCATGTATGCAATACAATAATATTATTTTAATGCTATACTATACGACCTTACTCCAGGATAGATTTTCGGAGGAGGGCATTCCTGGGGAAGTAAAAAGACTTGACTCTGGAGATGTACAAAAATAAATTTTTAGACTTTAATTTGATGCATAATGAAGCACCATGCATTTGAAGCCTTCAATGACCCCTTTAGGTCTGAAGATCATCGGTCAAGAACCCAAGTGGAAGGGGGTGTGGGGTCCATCCCGGAAAGTTTTTAAAATTTCAGTTTGATAAATGCCATTTTAAGCTATTTCTTGGAGATTCACGGGGATACATGGCACCCCAGGCCCCCCCCATTGGGCCTGATATGAATTTCGATATCTCACGCCAGTGGCGTATTAAGAAGTTTCTTCCCTACTTTAGATTTTGTTTGTAAAAGTAGTGTCAGGATGACGGCGTTGTTAGGGAGCGATAACTACACAGTCTTGAGAGACAGATTTTATTCAATGCATACTATCAATCTGCTACATCTAATCTGACTATTTCCTCTCCTCTCCCACAACAAGGAGCTCTGCAGCTCTACTTAGCCACGGTTAAGGACCCTAATCCCTCACAAGTAGGTTGCGGTGTTCATAAGCCTTTATCCCTCTTACAGGGCGAACGACGACCAGCCGTCCCTGTCTGTTCGCAAGCAGAAAGCGCTTAGCGCCGAGCTGGACCAGAACCTGTCGGAAACGTACGACAACACGGACAGCCCGAAGACGAGTCCGGTCAAGACGAGCCGCACGACGCGGCGCCACGCCTCGCCCTCTGCCGCCAGGTACCTCGCCAACCAGCGCCTCAAGAGCGAGCTCAGTCTGCAGAGGCCACCCCCGCCGCTGGATGGAGGGTTCGTGGTGGAGGAGAAGCACAACGGGGCATTCCAGGTAAGGCTCCGGCCACAGTCTCTGAAAAACGACGCGCGGGCCATAAAGATCCTTAATAGGAGGAGGGGAGAAAGAAGGATACTCGAGAAGAGTAGTAGATTCCTTTTGGTGAGATGACAGCAACCGGCCAATGTCAGAGGCTTGTCAGTGAGGAGTACTTCAACCGCTCTGCTACATCAGGAGTAATCTACTACATCTCTTCTCGAGTCCCCTTCTTTCTCCCCTCCTCTTAATAAGGATATTTATGGGTCATGCATCGTTTTTCAGCCACTGTGGCCGGAGCCTAAGAAAGAGGGGCCTGCATAAGGGAGGATTTACAGCATTGCGTCAAAAGAAATTGAGCAATGGATAAAGGGTTGGGGACGACAGATTGGGATCCACAGATTGGTGGATCCACAGATTGGGTCACGACAGAATGGGATCCAACCAATTTCTACAGCCAATTTGGCGACCAGACCAATTTCTCGGAATCGGACAAAGGATAAATAATCCCATTCAAGGACCCCCTCCAACAAAAGCGGACCCCTGGGGGAAAGCGAAGTCACTTGGTGGAATGACCACCAAGTGATTTTGCCAGGGGATTTGAAGTGGCCTGAGTCTGAAATGGAGCGAATCCCAATCTGTCGTGACACTATCCATAGGGTAGTGTTGCAATGGATTGGGGACGGTATCTCTCCAGAGCATCGCCAGTATCTCGGAATCGCACAAAGAAGGAACTACAAACAACCCCATGCAATGACCACCTCCAACAAAAACGGACCCCGGTAGGAAAGCGAAGTCCCTTAGGATCTGTTAATAAGCACGACCACCTAACTTTGCTTTCCCCCCGGGGTACCGCTTTTGTCCAGGGGGTCGTTGTCTCTCCTTTGTCCGATTCCGTGAAACTGGCGAGCCTTCAAGATCTGCCCCTTCGTTTGCAGTTTTCTATCTTTATCAACCTATCAGAGGTTAGAGGTTTGACTTCTTGTCAACCGCCGGTCAGGTTAGCGGTAAATACGGCCATAAAAGATCCATTGCAATAACCTTAACCGAAGCAAAACTCCCATTTTTTAATATTTTCTTTTTTACAACCAGGTAATGAAGAACGCGAAACAGAGCTTCAGGCCTCAGGAGCAAGTGGTCGCACACAGGCCTCACGAAGAGGTGGTGCAGCAAGTAAAACAGGGCATTCCATCGCCCCGACACAGGGTGGCTTCGAGCAGAAGCATGTCTCCCATGGGGGTCAAGAAGGAACAGCACGTCAGGGGACCAAGTAGGCCGGGAAGGATACCGGAACCAGTGCAGAAGACAGTTCAGGTGAGCAGACATTTTTAGTTCAATCAATAAACAAGATTTCTTGGAAAGAAACTTTAACTGACTGAAAAACTCAGGTTGCTAGTATTGCAATGCAATGTTACCAGATTAGGTTCCTTTTCAAGGGCCCTCAGATCAAAAATTTCAGTTTGGGCGGAACATTATTATTACATATTCGAAGAGAGCATCTCCCGAACCAAATTTCATTAAATTCTACTGGTAATTAGCAAATATAATCACCTTTTTAACTTCATTCATTATTTTTTCAGACCGTCTTCGAATTAGAAAGTTATTTTCTGTAGTAATATTACCGGTGGAATTGAATGAAATTTGGTTTACAGGGGTTTTAAAGGGTGCTCTCTCTGAATATGTAATTATAATTCGAATAAAAGAGTTAAATGGTGCCCCTGGTCTGGTGTTTCAAAATTGAAAGCATAGGGTCGTCATATTTGAACCAAAAGGTTTCATACCAAAATGAGAACATCGATTTACTCAAATTTCAAACTGTCATTTCTCTCAGTGTAAACAACATAGCTGGCGAAAAAGTGTTGCCAATAGCTAAAAGAGAAAAAAGGTAAACAGCTGAACGTACTCAGTACAGTTGCGAAGCGGCACCACACATCAACGACCTCAATTTTTTTGCATTATCCACCCTGTATTAGCTGGAATCCTTATCACCCACCTTCTCCCCTCACAGGTTCAAGAAGCGCCTAAAACCGCACCGCACGATAGCCGGATCCCGCTGCCCAAATCCGCCAAACTGGACCCACAGCGAAGCCAAAGCGCATCCCCCGTGCCCCAGCGGCGCATCCCCCAACCCAGCCAACAACACCAACCCAAACAACAACACCACTACCAGGACAACAACTCCTCAAAGTACGTCGACATCACCGTGACGCACCCCAAGTACGCCTGGAGCAACAGCCCAGAGAAGCAGGACAACGACCCGGAGCAGCCGGTCAACTTCAGCAAGCGACTCGGCGGGAACATCCATCAGGACTATCCGGCCAAGTCCGGCATCCTGAAGTTGCAGGAGGACTGCAGCAGCGAGGACGAGGTGAAGGTGTACCGGACGGAACACACGCCGTCCAACTACTCGCTGAACTCGTCCTTGAACGACCTTGAGCAAGAGACGGGGGCGAGGTGCTCGCTCAATATCAGGACCAGCACCAATGTGAGGATGATCAAGAACCATCCGTTGTTGGCCAACAGGTGCGACGAGAATGGGCGGTTGTTCGAGTCCAGGAACCTCCACAGGGTCGAGCATAATCAGGAGTATGATGGAGGTGAGTTACTGTTGTTTCATTTAATATTTATACTATTCTTAAACTGTGGACCGGATGCAGCTACGTTCTGCGACGTGCTAAAGAACCGTATATCACCTAATAATGATTGCCCAAGAACGCCTGCTCAGGAGGTGGCGTTCTACGACGATCGGGGCGGATCGGGGTATCGTTTTCCTCCTGATTGGTTGAAGGGTTCCATTACGCGCAGAGCGCGGGAAAGGCAGGGTATACAATCAAATGCACGTGGTTCAATGACGTAGTTCGTGACGTTCTTGAAAACCAATCAGCGGCATGCTGGAAAAATGACTCAGGACAACGATAGTTGTGTTGTTTGGAAGTAGGATTCGACCGGTCCCAAAATTGCCCCAGAACGTAGTTGCATCCGGCCCTGTAAGGTTTTTTTTAGAAGTCGTATCATATATATTTTGCTGGCCATCTGTACGAGTCAAATGACTCCTTGGTGTATGTTGTGACCTCAAAACTAATTCGAAAGCTCTTTAAAAATACACATCTTTATTTAGCTAAAGGAATTTTTAATGATCATGCAAGATCCCTTATTTGTTTAAAAGCTGTATGATCTTTGAAAATTCCTTCATCGATCATTATTTTTCTAAATACCTTTACACTAAGAGAACTCCATTCTTTGGCTAAAAGATTAAAACTGCGCGTTTTAAAACTTAGCCCACGGTTTAGCAGGTGGTCCAATTTTGTTCAAATTTATGGTGTAAGTAGTACGGATACTTCTGTACCTCATGCAATAAATTTTTTCATTTTATTATGTTTTGTTTCGTTAAACGGGCCTTGTGAAAACCGCCTTGTTAACGCCCTCGCACTACATTAGGGGTCCTAGCTCTTTAACGGTACATCTGCGCCCCCTCTAGTTTTTCAAAACATGCTTGTCTAGGTACCCTCTACCCCCATGCGAAGTTTGTCCACTTAATTTCCGATCACCCTGTTTAAGTCACAAGTTGACCTTGAATTTCATGCTTTTTTCATATCGTGTAAAGATATTTCCCCCAGTGGTGACTAACTTTGCATTGTGTGTTCAGCGGGTCGCACGGTGGAGTTCAGCGTGCAGAGTGAGTACGACATCGAGGAGGAGCTGTCGATGCTGTCGCGCAGCAGCTCTGTGGCTTCCGTCAGCAGCTTCGAACAGCGAGAAGAAGACAGCTGCGGCTCAGACGTCAGGTGAGCACCCGTCGCCGCTTCTGCTGCATGTCCTTTGTTTGTTTCTTATTATTTCCATGGGATTTGTATTCGGAAAGCTGTTGTTTAGGCCTAGAGAGGAGGATGTTCTTATTGGGAAGCTCGAAGAAGGGCGGAATGGAAGGTTTGTTGTGACTTTTTTGTTGTTTATTGTTGGTCTACAGCAGAGGATCTCAAACTGTGAGCGCCCTGGGGTGCGAGTTTTTTCAATATAAATATATTCAATGGCGTAACAAACCTAGGTGTCATCTGGGGCGGATGTGGTGTCACCCCCTTCATATAAAAAATTATGTTTGTATTTATATGTAGGTGATCGTAGTTTTTTAAAGTTCCTAAGTTACCCCATAGTTCTCTAGTAGGGTGACACCTGGTTTGATATTTCTTTTCATTTAATAATTAATTTTTTTGTAGAAATGAGCGGAGTTTTCTAGGTTCTGGTGTCATCCCTTAGTTCTCCGTTGGGGTAACACCCTCTTTTTACCATTGCACTGTTTACACAAAAAAGTAGCGGAAAGAAATTGCCTCAATATCATTGAGGGGTATTTACACCACGATACGGAGGGACCTTCCACCGTAATGGGACATCCCGCCGAGTCTAGGTGGGAGGTCTCTCCTAATTGCGAAGTTACATATCTCAATGATATAGAAGCAATTTCTTTCCACCACTTTTTTGTGTAAAGTGCCGTATTTTTAAGCGGGATTTCTCCTGCAGACTTTAATTTTCCCCCTAAATAATCAGAACATTGACATCTTGATATTCGTCCCTGCCTGTATTTGTCGGGACCCACCCCTCCATATCAGTGAAGAGGTAGAAATCTTCAAAGTACAATATTTGTTTATTTTTCTGAATGTGTCTAATTTATTTCAAGATAGCTTCAATGTCACCCCCTACATGTCTAGACTTGTGACACTCGGGGCGGACCACCACCCTCGGTACGCCACTGAATATATTAATAATTTACAAGTTCTTAAAGACACAAAAATTAATTTAATGGTATAAGTTAGGTGTGCTGAACTAGAGTTGTAATGTAAAAAGTTTATTAGTTTGTAGTTAATAAATCAATGTTTTAGAAATCCTTCGTGGGGAAGGAATCGCAAATTTCTGGGTCCTCTCTCTCTCTCTCTCAACCTTTTCTTGCTAACGACGCACATTCGTTTGAGTGATAACCTTGTCAATGCTTTTTTTGTTAAATATTTTATAAGTAAATTAGATTTTTTAAATAGTGTCTGTGATGTGAAAAGGTTTTAATTGTGATTTATTTAAATGTGTAATAGTTTAATTAAGAAAAGATAGCTTATAGTACCCTGGTTAAACTCTGACTAACCAAACTATAATTTAACTATGATTGTCATTATTTCTCCTTCAAGAGACCCTAGTAGTCTTTTTTTAGCATAGACGATTTATCTATCCAATAAATTTACTAGCATATGACTGTTTTCAGAATAAATTTTTCACACTTAACCCTACAGTGCATACTGATGCCATTTGGCAACACGACATTTTTCCCCATTTCCTACTCGAACTTTCATTTCCAAACGGCCACAACATGCAATAAGTACAATAGATATAACATTTCATTGTATTAGCACTTTAGATCGCCAGTGGATCACAGCAGGGGTTCTATTTTGAGACATTTGTTAGTAGCTAGTGAAACGAAAGTCAAGACACAGAAAATGCCAAAATAAAAGGACCATATAAATTTAAAAAAAAAAATTTCAGCTTGAACAAAAAATGTTTTGAAAAGATAAGTTGTTTTTTATATTTTTAGAGCATTTGGTTTTATTTCACTTCAAAATTAATTTCACAAGAGACACAAATTAATTTCACAAGGACAAAGTTTTTTGCCAATAAAAAGTAGAAAAAAATTAAATTAAATTTTTTTAGTATTTTTTTACTAATGTACACCATAAAAGAAGTCACATAAATGATTTTCAAGTGAATTTAAAAAAATCATGCATTGTAGGGTTAAAACCGAAGTTTCCTTTTTAAAAGGTGTGACAGATAATTCTTTTGACAGTTCAGGAAATTATACACAATAGGTAGATCGTTAATCATGACTTGCTTGACTGTTGACACTGTTGCAACCAGGAAAAGTCGTTAACGGCAAATCAAACAAACTAAACCTCGATTCACTCTAGGATAACAATAATGTTATTAAAAATGATTACACGACTTAAGTATAGTAAATTACTTTTATAGCTAAATACTCTGTATCTATATTCATCTATGCCTTTCACTTTATCTCTGTAGTATAAAATATTATTTTCTTTATTTCTTAAAAATCATATGGGTTGCAACTTTAAGTAGTAAAATCTGTCATGAAGCAAAATAGATGCAGGTGCGTTGCCTTAGGGGAAATAAATATTCCAAAAATTCGGAATTTTTTTTGACGAAAGAAAAATACTTATTCACCAATCACCCCCCCCCCAAAAAAATATAATATTCCCTTCAATTTTTTTCTTCTGGTTATACTACCATTGATTTTAGAGGTACAATAAATAGTTAAGAAAAAAGGATATTTTCGATCAGTTAAATTTTGGTTTGAACATTATACACCACCATATTAAACTCAAGTGCTATTGAAATATCCTTCCTCAAAAAGTGATGCATTTTGCTTTATATTCCGACATTTATTATGAGTTTATTCTCACAAAAGAACTTTTAACGGAGGTCGTAGTTTGTATTTATACAGACACGACCTTCTTTTCACCAGACAACTCAGTTACTCGGTCAATCGATTTTGATATGCTGGAAAATCGTCATCGAAGGCATTTTGTTGAAAGTAAGCACTTTCTATAAATAGAAGGGAGAGATGGAAAGTATGACGTCAATGATTGATTGGAGACGAGGGCTGGGATGTAGATATTTTTCTTGTGTGCTCCTCTCTGGTCATTATTTTAAAGTAATTAAGGGCGTTTTGTTAGTTTTTGTTTGCTTGGAAACTTAGTTAACTTTTTATTTCAATTTTTTTAATTACGAGAGAGAGACAAACACTAATTGAGAGATTGAATAGACATCTAGTTTCTTTTATTAACACAAATGCAGAAATGTACTGAAAGCTAAACTTTTCCCAGAATGACCGTGTAAATTGTTGCCTTTTCTAAATTGAAGTATCCCCTTCAACTTGATTCAAATTTTCACACGATCTGTTTGCTAGTTAGCTTACGAGATTAGAGTGTCTTACTACACTACAACACATACAAACCGAATCCATTCTTAGAGTTCTACGCTACTGAAAGACTCCCAGGCCCTCTTCTTTGCTCAGATCTAAGTATTAAAAGTAAACATGCGCAAAAATCGTACATTAAGTGCATGAAGGTTCAAAACTGACCTTTGTTACACTCTTGTCTCGCTGGAGTAAAAAGCAACATAGGGGGGAAATATGATGATGTGAGACTTTCATAATAAAAGAGGGTGGGAGTATAATGGTGTGAGATGATTCGTACATATTGGGGTGGGAGTATTATGATGTAAGATACTTTGCGACATAAGGGGGTAGGAGTAAGATGATATGAGACATTTTGTGACAAATAAAGGGGCGAGTATAATGGTGTGAGATTCTCTGTGACATAAGGGGTGGGGAGTGTAATGATATGAGATTCAATGTGACATAAGGGGGTGGGAATATGATCATGTGATATTTGTGACATAAAAGAGTGGGAGTGTAATGATATGTGACATAAGGGTGTGAGATCAAGATGATGTATGATTCTTTGTGACATATAAGGAGATGGTAGCATATAATGATATGAGATTCTTTGTGAATCAAGGGGATGGGAATATGATCATGTGAGACTTTTTGTGACATAAAGATGTGAGATTAAGATGATGTGAGACACTTTGTGACATAAGGCTGTGGGATTAAAAGGATGTGAGACACTTTATGACTCAAGGGAAAACTATGAAGATATGTAAAATAAGAGGGTGTGGGAATTGGGTGATGTGCGACACCTTGTGAAGGGTGTGGGAGTAAGATGATGTGAGACACTTTGCGACAAGGGTGTAGGAGTAAGAATAAGATGATGTGAGGCACTTTGGACATAAGAAGAGGGAAGGGGTCAAAAATGTGGGGGGAAATCACATAATTTCTAGACGCTCCCTTTCTGAGAAATAGTCACGCTTTTGTGAATCAGCAATGTAGCGAATATTTCTTTTGCAGCCATCACAGCAGCGGCATCGAGAGCCCCAGCGATCTGTCCGACTCCCCCTGCCAGACGGCCCCCACCAGTCCCCTCAAGAGCCAGAGCTCGTCCAACTACATCTCGGTGTGCGGAGACACCTCCGAGCAGGTCCAGACCACCATGGTCACGGCCAACGAGACCTTCGACGACTCACCACACAAGCGACGAGTGAGTACCGTTTTGTTACCTCTCGGGTGAGCGATATGCGAAGAATGTCCACGGAACTGCCAATCACTGACTGACAGCTGTATGCTGTATCAAGCTTTTTCGACAATTAGATTGGCTTAAAACTTGTTTGCCTTTTTCAACTACCAATTAGAAGTTTTGATTCCAGGTTAACCTTTAGTTAGGTAGTGGTGAATACGGCTAGGGCTGTTAAAGAACTTCACCAACTTCATGGTAGAGTTCAAAGGCGATTGCATTTGGTCACCACTCTTTAAACTTTTGTAAAAAATATATAAATTTATGTTAGCTATAATATATTATTTCATATGCTTATGAACTATTTAAAAAAGGGTCTGTGAGTCTCTTCAATGAGTACTTTCAGCCTTAAACTAGAATATTGGAAGGCTTGATACATATTGGCAAATAAAAAATTTGCAGTGGTTAAAGCATTTTTTATTAACTTAGGGTAATTTAAAACAGGGTTTAAAATTGATTATTACGATCGAGGATGGAGAAAATCTCAAAAATCAGATCGAAATTTTTATTTGCCCCTTTTTCAAAATCAGACAAGGTTTTTCATTACGCACGGATCATCGTTTGCTCACATGTGAGCATTATTTCTTGATTTTTGTATTTGCTCCGAAAAATAAAATAATATTTGTTGCAAGAAAGATCCCTAAATTGGCAAAGGAGATATACATCGATTATTCTGAAAAATCCCGAAGAGAAAGCCTCAAAATGATATACTTTTGCGGGGAAATATGAAAATCAAGAAATATTGCTGACAGATAATCAAAATAACGATCATCAGTAATGATTACGAAGCGAGTTTTTCTTTTCTGACCGCCAAACAATGATCCTGGTTGGATGAAAAACGCTGCCTGATTTTAAAAGTGGCAAATAAAAATTTCGATTTAAAAAATTTTTCTCCGTGTCTCCATAATTATCGATACCAAACCCTGCCTAAAAGTATCGATTATTCTGTCCATAACTCGACCTTTGTGTCTTCCAGATTCCGGACACTCTCTTGACGACCGCCGACGACGTTTCCCAGTCCTTCGACCCCACGCTCCGCGCCACGAGCACCTCGAGCCTCGAGTCCGCAGACGACATCTCGCCGTCCGACAGGCTCTTGCTCGAGGAGGTCATCCAGGCCGGGAAACCTTCCAAACAGCACCTCGAGGTCAAGGAGCCGGCCGAGTACGAGAGCCACTCCGAGAACGAAGAGAAAGGAAAAGAGGACGAAAGGAAGGCCGAGAAGAACAGGTTGTTCCGCATACCAGAGTCCCCTGACGGGAGGGATGTCCTCACCAGGAGTATTGACCAGAAGGGGAACAGAAGGTGCGAGAAGTTGAGGGTAAAGGCTGCTGGAGAGCCTGTCCCCAGTCAGCTGGAGTTCTTGATGAGGCCATCAGAGGATGAGGCGACATCTGGTGAGGAGGTTGTCGAGTATGCGCCATCCAAGGTGCCGAGTCAGTTGGAGTTACTAAGGAACCCAGATGGTAGAGTCGCATCAGAGTCTGCTGAACCTTCTACGGCACCATCAAAGGTGCCAAATCAGTTGGAGTTCCTGAGGAAACAGGAGGCTAAAGTTGCATCTGAGTCTGCTGAACCTTCTACGGCACCATCTAAGGTGCCAAATCAGTTGGAGTTCCTGAGGAAACAGGAGGCTAAAGTTGCATCTGAGTCTGCTGAACCTTCTACGTCACTACCAAAGGTGCCAAATCAGTTGGAGTTCCTGAGGAAACAGGAGGCTAAAGTTGCATCTGAGTCTGCTGAACCTTCTACGTCACCATCAAAGATTCCAAATCAGTTGGAGTTCCTGAGGAAACAGGAGGCTAAAGTTGCATCTGAGTCTGCTGAACCTTCTACGGCACCATCCAGGTTGCCGAGTCAGTTGGAACTTAGGAAACCGGAGGGCCAGGTTGCAGAGTCTGCTGAACCATCAGTGGTGCCATCAAGTAAGAAGGTGCCAAGTCAACTGGAGTTCCTGATGGGCAAAGACAGAGAGGCAGAACCTGCTGTTGCAGCACCATCTAGTCAATTGGAGTTCCTGATGAAGAGAGACAGAGTCGCAGAGTCTGCTGAAGAACCATCCCAGGTGCCCAGTCAGCTGGACTTCCTGATGAAGCCGGCTGCTGGGAAAAAGGTGGTCCAATTATCTCAGGTGGCTCCGTCTATTAAGAAGGAGAAGGTCACCAGTCAGTTGGAGTTCTTGATGAGACCTGAAGATAAGTCTGGGGAGGAGAAAACTGAGCCAACACTGCAAAAGGAAGTCGCAGAACCAGTCAAGATCCTCGTCGACGAGAAAGACGTAGACGACAGCACCAGCATCGACGACCCCCCGATCATGGTGACGTCAGTCCTGCTGAACGAAGCCAAGGACATCGCCGAAGCTCTCCTCGGTGCCAGGGTGGACAGCACTGAGGACATGACTGTCAGTACGCTCAGCTGCCTGTCGGACATCGACAGCGCTCGACCCCCCTCCGCCATGGCCGACCTGGGGTGCATGAGCATGACCAACAGCACTGACGAACAACTCCTGATGGTCGCCAAGGCCACCAAAAACGTCAAGAAGAGCCTGCTTCGTGAACTGCAGATAGGCAGGCTGACCACTTGCGATTCCAACGACAGTTCAAGGGCTTCGGACTTGCTGGGGAACGTCAACCCTCCGTCCATCCTGGACGAAATGTCTCTGACGGCCAGCACGGGGAGCTTGGAAGGTAGTGATTCGGAGTGCGAGGGGTCGTTTGCAGGAGGGAGGTTGACTGCGGCGCGGCCGAACGATAGCAGCTCGGAGAGGATGCATGATGCGGCGGCCATGGCGAATATCTACGCCAGGGAGCTGTCCAATATCACTGGGAAGCAGGATGAAACTATCAAGCCGGAGCAGGTAAAGGACAATACTGTCACCGTCTGGTTAGGACTTGAGTTCCCGGTCTACTCGGGTTAAATTACTTAGCAAATTTAGTCCAAGACATAAAAATTTCATATCGCCTCTAAAACAACTAATAGAGCAAATCTTTTTTTGCATTTTAAGCTAAAGGTACCCCAGTTCATATAGAATTGTAATTTTTTTTTTATTTTTTCATACATCACCCCTAAGGTGATCCCTTAAATTATTACAACTGATAATGGATATGTTACGGGTACTGTAATATATCCGGGCAATATTAATAATGCCCGAAATTGAGGCGGGGCAATGTGATAAATTGAATGGTATTTTTCAAAGAGAATTTATCATATTGCCCGAAATACGCGGGCATTATTAATAATGCCCGGATGTATTACGTTGTCCGTAACGTTTGAACTGCTTCATCCGCTAATCATACATACAGGCCCACGCATATTTTCACGCATATTTTCTCCCCTTAAACGTGTGATGCAGCTTGTTAATGGTCCCTTAATTTTTTTTTCAGCTCTCAATCATAAATTTAGTATTGTTTATGTTTGGAGGTAATGAATCTTTTAGTGCCCCTTCAGCTGATTTCTGGAAACTCTAGCTATATTAATTAGTTTGAATCCCTCTTGTGTAAAAAATACTTCTTGTGACGTATTAAAAATACAGGAAAAAAGGAATCGTCCCAAATAATTTATTCCTCTATCCCCTTGTTACATTTTGTTACACATGCCAAACCCCTTTTATTTCCTTGTAACGTAATTAGTAAATGGTCCTGGTCTCTTAATTTATTTATTCATGGCGATTTGCTGATGCGGTGCTATATTACAACCGAGTGCCACTCTTCTTGGTGACGTTTTTAGCACTATTCTTGGCACCATAATTCACTATCCGGTACATCCGCCAGGTTTCTAGAAAATAAATTATCGCTCTAGTTGGCGGTGACATAGAAAATCAAGTGACACCCGGTTGTAGTATGAAACCACTAAGGGTGATGATGAATCGTACGTCTATTCAGCTGATATCTGGCAGCCCTAGTTAAATTAACCCGAGTTTTAATTGGCCCTTTTATCACCTAAAATTGTCTCTCTCAACCCATAGGACCGCATGGATGACTTCGGAGGCTCGGACACGGAGCTCGAAGACGACCTCCTGCCCTGCGACGACGACGACACGACGCGCGACGACGACGACACCTTAGGAGACCAGAACAACGACGGCGGCTACTTCATGACATCCGAGGAGCTCAAAGCTCTGCGAGAGAACGCCGACATGATCCTCAACACCCTCAAAGACGTCGAGATCTCTGACGAGGAGGAGGAGCACTGCGGAAACTCTAACGGAGATTTGCTGGAGGATGAAACCATGTCGCTGGTCTCCAACGAATCAGACGACGACTTCCCTTCCCCCAAGGCGGACCCCTTAGCCTCGCCTACCGTCAACGGGATGGTGGCCCTCCCACTCTGCTCCCCCCACGCCCCGCCAAGGAAGATCCCTGCTGCTCCTCGGAGCATGCTCCCCAAGACCAAAAGCGAAGAACCACCACCACCTTTCGACACGCGTACTTTCACTAGGAAGAAGACGACTATGCCAAGAGATGGTGTGCCTTGTGTCGTACCACCTCCGTCTCACAGGTTGAAGAGTCCGTCGTCTGGGGTGGCCCCGGCATTCCCACAAGGGGGCAAGCCTCCTCAGGTGGAGAGCAGGATCGCGGGGGTGTGGAAGAACGCTGGGGGGAAAGGGAGGTCCAAGAGTGCCGACGTCAGCAGGAATTCCAAGCTGAAGATGGCCACGGTTGGGAGTCAGTTGAGTTACGAGGACGACAGGAGCTCTCAGAGGTATGTACGAACAATGACTTTTATTCGTTTTGTTAGAAATGCTAATTTTATAAAATCACGGTTAAGGAATTGGAAAACAGTAGCACAGTTTCCTAAAGACAAAGAATAAAAGAAAACAAAATCGTTGCAGAGTTTGAGGCAACTATAATGGTATCTGTTAATATAGTATACCTAGATTGGTCGAAAAGCAATGGCACCGTAGTGAAAATCAGAGATGGTCAATACGGGAGGATTCTTGGGGTACATACGAGGGCAATGTCCCATTTACTAGTTACATTTCTTTTTAACGGTAAAAATATTTCAAAACAATCAGCTACAGTATAAAGTCTCAAAGTTTTTAGTTTACTCCTTCCGGAGGTCTGCTTCACCGAAGGAGGTCTGGTCACCCGAATCCGCCCATGAGGCAAACAAAGTGGCTTCTTATCTTATTAAAGCTGTTACAATTTTTTGTTGGATCGTTGTTAACCCCCGATCTTTTCGATTTAGCTTAGCTTATAATAAGAATAGATCTTTCTATATTGGAACTGTTTTAAACTAGAGAATTATAGACATTGTGGGATTTTGTAGAAAGATACCTTTGCTAAATTATACTACAATTAAAGTATTTTTAGATGCTATCCTATTCATAAATGATGTCACGCTTTTTTTTGATAATTTTTGACCCCCTCCCCCTTTGTCACATGTCAGGCTCTTAAACCAACAATATGCCTAATACATGATTTGAAAAAGTGCCCGTAACTAACTATTCTTGTTTGATCTTAATTTTACCTCATATTTTATAGTTTTATTCCTACCAACCTTAAAGACATATCCTTAAAATACACAACAATATACGGTCGTTTTAAGGGGACTCAGTATCCAAATTTTTATTTCTTTAATTTAAAAAATTTTTTGAAGTTTTTTAACGTCAAAACACTTGTAATGACGATTCAAACATAATCCAAGCAAAAAATCTACTTTTTAAAAAGCAGTTTTTAAGAAATTTTGAATTTTTCAAAAATTTGAACCAAGTTTTAAAACACTACTCCTTCTTTAATTATGATAATTTTGGTATGATTTTTTTACCCCAACATAATCTAAGTTATTGTCTTTGGAACAATGAATTTACATTTTTGATACTTGTAATAGCTTTTTATAAAAAAAATTTTTCTCCAAACACCTCCATAATATGAAAATAAACACATTTTTCATTTTAAGACCTTACAGTATACTCTGAATCCCTAATTGGAATTCATAGTTTTATTAAAAACACTATGGTTAATATATATGCAGAGTTTCAAGTTAAATAGTCCAGTAGAAAAAAGCCTTAGGGTTTTAAATGCTAAAAAAGTAGTTTTGAGAAATATTTATTTAAAAAAATATGTGGTAACTCTGCTCAATAATAATTGGAAATTGTTTGTGCTTAGAATCCGTGCATCAATATGAAATTTGCAGAATTAAATTATGAGTATAAACATCGATTTGAGAGCAAAATCCTTAACTTGATATTTTGACCGATTTGGAGGTACTGAGTCCCCTTAACAAATTAAAGGGTTTTTTGTTGATTTTCAGCTGCAGAATGTGATGTCACAACTTTTGAAACCCTTGCCCAACCCCTTGTCACAAATTTACTAACCCCCTCCCTCTCTCTGAGCGTGACGTCATTTATGGACGGTCCTTTGCTGAACACCACTTACTATCGTCATCTCTTTCAGGTCTTCGTCCCAGTCGTCCTCTCCCAGGTCACCCCTCAGTCGCAGCAACACTTTCGAAAGACTGAACGACGACCCACAGCCCCCTCAAATCCGGCGCCCCAGCTCCCTGGCCCTAGCGCAACAGTCCCCCCGTCGCGCCCCTCTCCAGAGAGCCCAGCCGCCCCCCGCGCAGTCCCCTAGCTCCACCCAGATCCCCAAGCTCAGCAAGCCCTCCCTCATCCCCGGAAGGAGGTCCATGATCCCCAAGCCCGGGTCGTTCGGCGGTCAGCGAGACAACTAAATTCGACTGCCCATACCTACTGTGTAATTATACCAAATACTGTGTATGTAATTGTATGAAAACGACCGTTGACAAATGAGAATTGCCACTGTGTGGTATTGGCGAATGGTGTTCAAAATGAAGACAGTCACCACTATATAAATAGCATTACATTTGGCTTCTCTCAAAATGATATGACGTCGCCCTATCGAAATACAGTTTGATATCCTAATGTTCCCAATGAGAATTACCACTGTGAGGTATTGACGAATGGTGTTCAAAATGAAGAGTCAACACTAAGTAGCATTTGGCTAATTTTTAACGGATATAAGGTCACCCAAAAGAATTACACAGTTTGAAATCCTATGATTCTAGTCTGAAATATCGCGTATCACTAGCGAACAGTCAATATATTCTGGTGTGGATCGCTAATGGAAGAAAGTGAATAGCTAGTGTTATGGTTGTAAACATTATAATCTTCGATCTAAAGAAGGTTAAGTTTTTGTTTCTTTCAAAACTGAAGAGGGCTGCTAGCTGAAGTTCATTGTTGCAAACCTGTATTACTTTTAAAATTTGAGATTGCTCTGTGCAACTTTTAGATTGATATGATCTCACCGAAGACTACAAACCAAAGAGCAGAACTAACTGAACTCAACAGACTTTGCAATGTGAAAATTTTTGTTGGTTGAGGAAGGGACCTACGAACACCTAATGAAAACTATTGCTTTCGTTAAATTTAATACGATTAAAAAGATTGAGTCAAATATGGAGTGGTCTTCTCTCATTATAATATATCTGAATTTCTGATTCTCCGTAACTCAGAAAACTGAGTTTTTGATTCTTCTAAGAAAAGTCCTACTCTACTTCAAACTTATTTCTGTTTAAAATGGCTATTTAACCTTTTTTAATAAATATTTATTTTTATTTATTACCAATAATAAAAGCATGAAAATTTTCGAACGGAACCAATGCCTGTTCGAAACAATCGAATATCAATCTTTCATTTGGTGTTCGTTTGGTTCGTCAAGTTTAAACATCCGAAGATGACTTGAATGATGATTATTCTAGATGTGAATATGACGATTTTTCGTATGTACAAAAGCTACTATACGAATGGAATTCAAAGCATTAACCTTGGTGTGATTTGCAAAAGTGCTAAAAAGGCTGGCATCCTGCATAAAAATACTACATTCCATAAGTAATGTGGTTTTCACGTTTGAAAGGCGCTTTGAGCGGTGCTTATGGAAAAAATGGAAAATAGCGAGAATTCTTAAAAATGCTTCCTTCTCTTTTCTTTCAAGAACATTTAACTTATTGTAGAACTTTGTATCTCGATGTGACTGGTATAAGTGTGCATGCGTTTTACGTGTATGGCTCGTTCCTGTTTTTTTTCTTGTCTTTTAGCTGTTGATTGGTTCCAGAGATGAGTGTTAGATCTGAGCAAGTCGTGTGTCAGTGAATTGTGAAAAATGCTTAAGATTTGTGGTGTGCTGATGCTGCTATATAGAGTTTATAGTTGGGAAATTCGTGGTGCTGCATGAATTCGTGAACGCAATTTGTAATGCTTCCTATTATGTGCTAGATTTCGGACATGTGCTATAAATTCAATTGTTGAAACCCCAAATTTTTATTTTGAAGTCATACTAAAATCCATTAATAGCTATTGATATTTAGCTAAAATCAGGAGTGTTTGAAAAGTAATATTTCAGTTATTTTTAATGTATTTTTATTTTAATCGTTGTTCATTTGTTTACTATTTACAAGATTCGGAATATGGATATTGATGTATCTTAAAAACATTAAAATAAAAGAATCAAAATATAAATTTTTAAATTGATAAACAGACCTTTAAATGTTTTTTTGATAGTGCCAAATTAACTTGTGTTGTTTTCCATCTAGGAAAACAACAATAAGAGAATTGGCAGTTGAATTTTGTGTCTGCAAAATTCAATTGATGTAATTCGAAAATGTTTACTTATACCTATTAACATTTCTTCACTTATTTCATAGAAATCGAAATTGATTTTTCAAGTTTTTTTATCTGGTAAATTCAGATTGACATTTTTTTAGTATCTCATGGTTTAAAATTAAATTCAAAACAATTCATTTCCAGTAAAATAAAACCAAATTGTTGAATCCTTTCTTAAAGATTAAATTGCATCTCCATTAATATAAGTTTTACTAATACCCTGCAGAATTTAATGCGCAAATTGTAAGGTCTTGAATGAGTATCCTTTCTTAGAATGCATTATAATAAAGCTTTGTTAGTTGAGTGAATATTTGTACCGTTTTAAATCGCGGTTTCGGTTATGAATGGATTATTTAAATTGCGTATCATTTTGTGCAATACCTGCTTTTGTTAAATGCTTCATTCCTTTCAAGCATTCTATTTTATATTGAAGTTTCTATATACACTCCTTGTTGGAAGAACCCCACTTTATTCCCAAGTTTTATTGATTTCTACTTCTGTGATATCGCATTGCTTAGGGATGCTCAGGTTTATCGCATAAAATAGATGCTACTTGACTGCTGCTATGTGTATTTACTGTAAAATCATTTCTATCCTAGCTCATTCTAGAAAATGGTCGGAGTTTTAGATTGTTTAATTATACATTTTCAGTATTACTGAGTAATGAATATGAGTATTAATATAATAGCCCATATCAACTTTATAAAATACTTTTGACGCGCTTGACGATTTATTCCAGTATCATTTCTTTTAGACAAGGTTAAATTTTGAGTTGCTTATACGATTATTTCGAAAAAGTTTCTTTTCTTTATAAATTTTAATAATGATACGAGCATGTTAATATATTTATGCTAATAATTTATGCTTCTTTATACTGCTTTGTGCTTCTTTGTTTTGTATTTGTTGCTTCAATCATATGTATGTGCCATAAAAGTTTTCTTGTGTTTAGAGTTTTACCCTTTTAGGGAGTGTTGAAAACAAATCTTTCTACTTTTATACTTTCGCATTTTTCTTTAGTATTTATTTTTAAAGCGCCTCTTTTATTCAATACTTGTGATATACTATTGTAGAAGGCTAGAATTGTGCTGTACACTATGGTTTGTTTGTCTTTTTCATAGACTTTATTTGAAGAATTTACGAAAAACAAGTTTGATTCCGGAGATGAAACTTTAATTGTTGTTATGTTGTATTAAATTTTAATTACATTATTTCTTAAATTTACAATTTTTTATTTGAATAAGTATTTCTAAATATATACTATAAATTTATAAGATTTTTTTGAACCCACTAAATGTAGTAAAAAACATGCCTCTATCTCTTGATTTCTTAGTAGAATCCTTTTTATGAGAATCTATGTATAATAAACCCTTATCTACGAATATTTTTACACTCTTCAATTTTGAATTATAAGTAGATCTTAAATTGTAAATATGTACTTTAATTTTCTGAAATATTTATCCATGTTTTTTGTAATTTAGGTATTAGAAATGATAAAAATACTAGAGATATATAATATCTAGTCTGTTCTCTTATGTTTTGAAATACCTCTACGTATACAGTGTACTCTGAATAAAATCTAATTTTTTCCACCAATTAAAGTTCTTTTTTTTAAGTATATAAGCTGCCGTTCTATTCTACTAAAATTTATTTAATTTATAAAAATACCTAAAATTAAAAATTTAAATTCGACCAATATACTTTTTGGCCTAAAAAATCAATGGTGGTATTATAAGTAAAACGTTATTCGCTCATTTAAGTATATAAAAGTAATTAATTTTCCTTCTCTGAAATGTTTGGATAAAAATTATGTTCTCTTTTTTAGTCATAAACTTAAGCTTTCATATTTGTTTTCCTACTTTTAAGGTGTAAAGATGAGACTATTTCCTTATTATTTTATTTACTTAGAACACAGGCTAAGCTAACTGGTTTTTTCAGTTTCCTGAACGCACCCAAGTTGACTTTAAAGCATGAATTTACCCAGAAGTGTTGTATTACGTATGGGTATTTCACTTCTTTGGATGTCACGCATGAAAGTATAGAGGCAACAAAAGAGAATCAAATGTATGCAACAGTGCACTTTTCGAGAAAGGGTGTTTTTGTAGTATGTCATTTATGAGTTTTACCCTACGATAATGTGTATATAGTGTACAGGTGTTAATGGAAGTAGCTTTGAAGAAGAAAGATTAGTTCGAAATGGTTTGATCGAATCATTCCGCGGCCTATATAAATATTAATGACCCCCAAGTGTGCGTGCAGTTTCCTATGACCGTGCACATCCCATAGAGTAGTATTTATATTTAGAATCTCTGCACCTATAACTATGCTGTTGTGAATAAAAACAGTGAATTCTGTGAAAGTCGAAGATCCTGAATTAAAAACTATCGAGATTCTTAGTTTAGCATAAATAGTTACAATTAACAAGATTATTTGATAAAAAAGTTAGGTAGGAAATAAATACCCTCAAATAAAATGGAGTATAGAACTAAAGTTTGCATTGGATGTGCTACCATTGGTTTTTGTTAAATATTTTATCATAATAACTAATACAGGAGTAATTAAGTTAATTCAAATCAAAGTCTGCCCGGGCCTAGTGGCCCATCAGGCGGTGCCCATCTCCGTTTCTGTAGCCTTTGGGCCTGGGGTGCTAATTACTATAAAATAATTATTACTATACTTATTATATTACTATAGTATATTAGTTATACTATATATTACTATAGTATAGTTATATATTTAGTATAGTATAATTATTACTATACTAAATATATTACTATACTTATAGCGTGTGTCCAGGCCGAGTGGCTAGCTCGACGCTGGAGCCCCAGTTGATTCCCCAAGCAAACTTGGTCCTCATTTATCGACCCCGGAAGGATGAAGGGCTGAGTTGACCCATGACCAGCTACCCAAGCAGGAGCCGCGAGGCATCGAACCTGGGTCGGTAATGCTCGTAGCCAGACACGCTAACCACTGCACCACCGCGGCCACAATTAAGTTAATTAGGTTACAGTAAAAATCTATTATGCGAACTCTAATATGTTCATAGTATTTCAAACAAACCTGAAATGTTCAACGAGCCACTAAAAATTGCAATTAGCTTGAAATTTACACTTAAAGGATAATGGAGGATACATTACCAAAATACTATAATTTGCTTGATGAGATTGGAAACTGGTTCTCAATTTCTCATGAACATCAAAACCTGTAAAAACATTTCCGGTAGAAACAGGACTGACTTTTCGAGAATTCACTTAGATTAACCCTTCGATTGTTAGAATCAACTCTAATTTATTATTTTATTAAAAAGATTCAACTGTTAAGAAATTCTTGTCTGGCATTAAACTTCATCGTCAAATCAATAAGAAAAAGGCAGTAGGTATACCCATTCTTCTCATAGTTTAAAGAGTATTTTAAGTATAAGATCACTCATTGTACTTGGCTCATGCTAACCTGAATGTTATTCATTGTTAGTTTTTAGGAATACGTTGCACATCTCAAGAATATATGTTTTCTCTGTATAAGCCATGCATGCAAGAGTATTTATTTAAATGCGCTGAATTTTTATGTGCTTAAGAATTGAATATTTTAATACAGGTATTTTTCCATTATAAGGTAGTCAATAAGTCATCTCCTAAACACCAACTATATATAAAATGAAGACAAATCAGCAAATTATGTAGAAATAATAGAATTAGTGAAAAGAAGATTACATTTTGAGAAAGGCAAATGAAGCAAGAAATCTTATATTTTATGACTGGAAAAGTCAAAACCCCCTGATATAATTAGCACAGACCTAAAAGTACTCAGGTTAACCGAATTCAGATTACCAACTGCATATTTTTTTGCCTGAGAATGAGACACAGGTTTTCCAAATGAGTGTTTGACTAAGTAGAATGAGTCTCAAAACTGTAAACTAAAATGGCTCGTCGAAAGTAAATCCTTTTATGTAGTAACTGCATAAATCATCAATATATTTCTCAAATTAAGAGCTCGTTATCAGTGTAGGTGTAGTTCTCATTAAACAGTCATTACGATCCAATAGGAAAAAAAGCTTCTATACGGTCGAAGGGTTAATAATATCTTTCCTATCTTCATCAACGTTTAGCTTGAATGAAGACATCGTGCCTCATTCTTTCGACAGTGATTCCTTCTAACTATGTATCATGCAGTGTAAGAACCGAGATTTTGGTTTGTGTTCAATAAACTTGTTTACAAAGAAATGTGTTTTTTTCCTTTCATGTACATTTTTTCAAAATACAGCACATAATTTTACATTCCCATCATTTTATTTGGAATGATTAGTATAATCCCAATACTTTTTCTTCCCCCCTGTTTTAGAATGTGAAAATTTCGCATCCCTTTCTAATCCCTGAAAAGTTAAAGTTTTTCATCCCTGAAAAGTTAATCTAGTTTAAGTGCTAATCTAGCTTAAATATAGCATTGTACAATGCTAGATTAACTAAACTAGATTAACTTTTCATGTGTGAATATAGCATTGTACAATGCTATATTTAAGCTAGATTAGCACTTAAACTAGATTAACTTTTCATGTGTGAATGTAGTATTAATGTGTTAAATGTTTGAATTTTCATAATAACCATCAAGAATCTTTTTTGGAATAATTTTATTCAGAACATTGTAAAAATAATAATTTAGGGGATTTTTTAGGCTTACTCGTATTTTCACTTTGTTTCCATACATAACAACAATTTTAAAATAATTTCGTCAACACAAAACGTAAAATAAGTTTTTTTTAACTTTGCAAACATCAACTTTTTCCACAAACTTTTTTATGCTTCAAAAAATTGAGGTTAATAACATGCGAAACATTAAACAAATAAAGTAGAGACCCGATTATCCGCGGATTTGGGTGGCAAGGGAACCGCGGATAGGGAAAATCGCGGATAACCTGAAAAAAGACTAAAAATAAGGTGATAACACCAAAAAAAATATTTTAGCTGAAAAATTATGTTTTATTGTAGAAAAAACATGATAAATGTAAAACTTTTAAAATATTGTACAGTTCAGCAGAAACATTTGCTCACATCTAAAATCTCTCTAATCTCCTCTTAAATTTACTCTCATCATTAAAAAAAATTTCTGTCACTCGCGGATAATCTGCACCGCGGATCATCCGCTCGCGGATAATCGTGGTTCTACTGTAAATTAAATCCTTTTTGCTAATAAAAAACTAGTACTTAAAGAACTCTTTCCTACCAAAAAATACCTTAAAAACAGCAGGAAATAAAACTACATTATTTACACATAAACTAAAGCATGATGAATGTGTCCTTTTCACTTTTTGAGATTTTCAATGAGAAAAATTCTCCCAATACCGTTTCTTATCAACAATAGTGGAGGTCGGTGATGTTTTTGTGGTACCAGCATGCTTCATCTTCAACGATGATAGATTTTGTTTGGGGTTTTCACTTTCAAACAAACGTACTCGGTCTTTAATAGATTTGGAACCATTTTGGACATCAGAACCAAATATGGCGTCGGAATTTCGAGAACCCTCCATTTCTGACCTCCAGTCCTCATCTTTGCTTACACAGATGATTCTTCTCGGTGATTTTCTTAGATCAGTGTCCGATGGCCACTTGTCCAAAGGTTCTTCCTGTTCTTTTTGGAAGATTTCTATTACCTTGCGAACAGAGGGAATGGGAGACAGTTTCTGGTCAGTTGCATTCACACTATCCGCGTCATCGACTGACATTTTGTCGGCATGATTCGTCTTATCATTACCTGATTTACTAACTGGGGAACTGTCACTGACATTTTCTTCTCTTTTCGTGACTGGTTCAATTTCCGTTCTATCCGAGGAAATTTCTGAATGAATTCGAATAAAACTATCACCATCATTTTCCGCTTCTTCCCTCTTTTTAAGTCCAGTTTCCGTACTACTTGCGAAAATATCTGAATGGTTTCGAAAACCAGACTGCTCAGTTTGATAAAAGTCAGAGTTCTTATGACTCACTGCATGGTATGGGGAAGCGCAAAGCAAGCTGATGGATGATTTTCCACTGCTCTGATGACCAATCTTAACTGGCGACACATTTGGGGTAAAAGTCTGCACACTGGCTTCCCTAGCGGACTTTCCCGTTCCATCAATGTTGTCATCGATAACGGTAACGAGTCTGGCATAGTAGACTTCACTTGGAGCAGACTGACTAGTAAACGTAGACGACTTTGCAAAACTTTCTTCAACTAAATCTTCGGAATAATCAGTAACGACTGGTGAATTCATATAATTTGCGTTATTTGTCGGTGCACTCAAGCACGTTACATTGCCAGCCGCATCTATAACACCTTCAATCGAACTTTCTCGAATGCTTGGAAGGGAGGTCTTATCCGACCACGACGTTCTCTTCCTTTGAGAATTCCTCGCCTCGCCTTTGGCGGCGTCGTTCTGATGAATTTCGAACACCATCTGGTCAAAACCGGATTCGTCTTTTGAATTCAAACCGGAATCTTCCTCGTTTGCTGAAGATTCTTTTTCTAAACTAGCTGACGATTCCGAACTAGTCGTCTCTGTGTCGTCTTTCTTGATTTGAGCCCCCAAGTCTTCAATCTTCTGCAAGAAATCCGATTCCAAATCGTCGTCCACGCTGTCTTGGACTTCCATCCTAGAGCTGTACAAATTAACCACCGGAAAAAAATCTTCAGTCTCGTCGTACTGTGGATAAGTATGATCGCATTCGAAAAGAGATTCAGCCTTGTGGGAGTAGTCATCCACCAAATCCCTCTCAGAGTCCGGAGGATCTTCTCGAACACCCCAACCAGATATTCCGGATCCATTCTCATCATCCGAATTGGTACTGATATCCATATTCCCACATCTTCTCAATTTGTAACTAAACGACTGATCATCATTAGAAATCTCAAAGGCAACTTTGGTGCTGTCTGAGTCGGATAGGTAGTCTCTCAAGTACTTCTCTCGCACCGAGTTGACCTCGTTGTCCATCTTTTCCCTCATATATTTCGAAGACCGGGAAAAAATCTCATCTTCGTCCGAGGAGTTGGAACCTTTGAAATCCGTCACCAGCTCCATTTCGGTTCCACTGCAGTTCTTGTCTGGTTTCGACCTGAACATAAAGTCGAACTTGTGGTAATGGCGTCCCACTTTCTCATCAGAGACGTCGTCTTTAGGTTGACTCTCGACAACTTTGAAGTTCGCTCCGATTCTCAGTTTGTCGGCAGTTTCTATTATCTGCTTGACGTACGGCAAAACTTCCTTTTCGTTAACGCTGACTTCGGCAGCAGAATCTGTCTGGTTTTTCAAGCTGTTGAGGCATTTGGAGCTACGTTCTTTTCTTTTTTGGGGTTCAGTTTCAACGTTTTCTATATCAGCTATCGCAAGCCTAGCATGAAACACCCCATGGTTCTTTTCAATGGTTGTATTCTCATCGCTTCTTTCATATTTACCATTGCAAAGTACACTGCAGGATAAACAGCTACTACTAGAACCCTTTTCATCGTCGTTTTCTACATTGGTTTCCACGAGAGACATTTCCTTACATAGCTCAACAGCATGGCATGTTCCATCTGTTGTTATGATGTTAACAGAATCTCCCCTAGTTACCATTTCTCTATCTCCATCCACAATCCTGACTCCAATGTCCTCTTTACTAACATCTTTTAAAATACGTTTGCAATCAGCCTCTAAAGATCCTTGTGTTAGACTATTTAGAGAACTAATACTTGTGCTGGAACCATTGTCAATGATATTAGATTCATCAGCTTTAGAGTCTGTGTTTGAATGGTCTTTAGAATGATAATTTCTATCATCTTTCAAAGAACATGAAGTTCCTATAGTTGAAGATGTATTTTTTCTATTGTCACTGTTCGACCGTCTATCTGTATTTAAGTCTGTCTGTTCTGGGCAAGATACGAAAGGCATTTTACATGTGTTTGTTGTATTCGTGGGATTCGCTGGATTCTTAGTATCTTCTGATGGAATTTCCGTTGAAAGTCCAGATTTTTCAGAAGTCAAACAATTCACGCCTGAAACCAATTAAGAAAAATTAATTTTCAAAACAAGATATGAACATTGAAATACTTTTAAAATTGTGGTCTTGTCCTTAAACAAATTTTTCTTCGTGGATATTCTAAGAATTTTTATTTCATAGTTTGTTTGTAGTAAATTTATGATTGAAGGGCTAATTCCACAGCTACAGAACTAGGTGAACATACATTTTGGAACAATATTCTAAAAATATTCTCTATTTACACTGTGGTTATATTACAATGATTAAACTTTAGGAATATAAGCAATTGCAATTCGAAATTTCATCGAGTAGAATTTTGGGAAAAAAAGTAAACATAAGAACTTGTGCAAAAAATTACTATAAAAATCAATTCAGCGACCTTCTTCACCTTTACTTTTATGAGCAAGCATATCATTTGAGAACTAGTATTCGTAACATTGGATTACTCTTTAAAATTCTCGCTTTTTTCTCTACATCATTCTTTTTTTATTTCCACGTTCGCCTTACCATTATATATTAGAGTAGCTATAAATTACCTCTCTCCAATTCGTCGTTTTTCATACTATTCACAACTTCACCTAGCTTTGCAGGATCCTCCACAACGACGTCGTTTCCACCCACTTTTAAAATATACTTCAGTATCTTCTTGCGAATGATCTTGCCCCGCCTCTTGCTCTCTTGGCACGCCTCCGAAACCTCTGGCCCTCCAATGGTGAGGCTGTCCGTCCGCTTCAGCACCGCCCCTCGCTCCGCCTTCGGACACCAGATCTCCTGGTCCGGCACGTCCACGGAACGGTCCACGCTTATGACGTAGGGACTGCCTGGGATGTGCCGGCCTTGCCAGACGATGGTCAAGTGGTGGGGACCACTTACCAGAGGAGTGTAGTCTGAAAGGGGACGATCACATTGAATATAAAATATTTGGTACTTTTCTGCAGGGGGGACTAGCAACCCAAAATTCTCGCACCCCTGCTTGAACTTAGATTTCCCCGTTCCCAACCGCCTAGCAACGAAACACAGACTTTACTCTTGTTCATATTATACGTACTAGTTTTAAAACTATTGCGGTAAAAAAGCTAATTCATTAGCTTAAAAATTCGAAAACTTCAACTTTTAACATTTTCGAGCCATAAAAAAGAATGAATCACAGCCTGTTATTTCTCAGCAGCATCGAGTACAGAAAGTAACATGAAGTTTGGAATCCAACCAGCTTAGAAATTTCAGTCAATCTTAAACTCGAATGTGCTGAATAAAAATAGGAGAATAAAGATTTTAGTTAGAAGCTTAAATGTCTTTAATTTCAGAAAAACAGGAACAGCTAATATTCAAGAAAAATGGCACCAACTATAATCAAAGCTCACCAGTCGAAGAGTAAAACATGAAACAGTTAAGAAAGTGTTAGGCCATCTTTACAGACTGGTATTTTAAAACTAAAAACTCGACACGCTGACTTGACAATAGTGCGTTATGATATACGAATTGATACATTCTTTGTTGATACCACTCACATTCTGTTGGTAGGATTCAAGTATAACCCTCTACAGAGACATAGACAGGGAGGGGTTTCGGAACACACCCCGTGAAATCAGAGTTTTTAGAGTACAGAAGACGATTGAAAATACTCTAGTTATCCATCCGAAAATTCAATATTCCTCAAAAAGTTTTACTACCCTCTAAGTTCTGAATGCTCAAGGACATTGGTGGATGAAGATGTGTTAAACTTCTTGATGCCTCCCCCTTAAAAGTCAAATCTGGATCAGCCCCTGGTTAGAGAGGCCGTGACACTTGGGGGTGGGGCATATCTTTTTGTAACGCCACTGATAATTATTTCCAAAATTAAAATAGTATACAGAGTATTTGTCGGAGATATACTCACTAACAGATATCTTATTCCCAGCTACTCTGTACTCCAAGGGAATCCTCTTCTTGGACACCGCCCTCCGCACCGCCTCATCCTCCTCCCACTTCTCCTCAGACACCGCCCTTTCGTTGATCCTCACGCTGGCCACAGTGTTCAGCGGTCCCCGGATCTCCACGACTACGCCCATGTCCTCCTCGCTCCGCCCCACGACGATGCTGAAAGCCGCCCAGCGTCCTTGCACAGCCAGCATAAGCCCCATGCCCCGCGCCGAGCAGACGCGGTGGCCATCCAGTGGGTGGAGACTGGAGCGGGCGGGGGCGGGGCTCGAGGAAAGGGGGCGGTTCAGGTTTTCGGAGGCGGTCTTCATGTGGGCCAATAGGAGGAGGAGCTGCTGTTCGGAGAGCATGCCACATTGCAGGATTTGGTCGGCTGTGGTTTCCTGTTGAGAGAGATTAGAGGTGTTATTAATTTCTTCTTCGAAATTTACAATTTATTTGGGTTTAATTCCGTTAACGACCCCGCTAAATATTGCCAAATTCCTCGGGACACCAAAAAATTGAAATATTGCTTAATAATTTCAAAATCGTAGATTAATATGTTTAGTTAGATCTATAACTGTTTAGTTTATCATTAAAAATTTTTAAAAAATGTCGATATTTGAATACATGGCGTTTAAAAAAGTTTGGCGATATTTAGCGGGAACGTTTACGGAATTGAACCTTTACTTGTAACGGTCAATATGACAATAGATGACAGGGGTCTCCAATACTTCCTAGCGAAATTCACGTCCCATATCCCCGTAATTCGGACTAGATGCACCAAAGCGAGTTAAAATCCTGAGGTTTTTTAAGGTATATTCCCAAAAAATTTCTAGAGGAATGCCTAGCAGACCCCTTTGTTTGAGTTAACTTTTGATTTAAAAGTGGGGCATGGTTAATTGAGAAAGAGCGATTGCGGAAAGAGAGATCATATGCGGATTGTAGAGAGTCAACAACGGTACGTCATATTCTCTGGTTAGTTCCACCGTTATCACATAGAGATGCCACAGTCTATATGGGAAAACCCACGTTAAAAAAGTTGCCATTAGCGTCTATGGAGATGGACTCTCTGAAATAATCTGTACTCTGTGATTCTACCTCCAAAAGTTCTTCCAAAAAGTCCAGAGTAATACTTTTTCTATGATTGCCAATAGTTATAACCTGAAAAAAAATTCTACTCCTTTTTTTTTGTATTTCTTTCTCAAAACAAACAATTCATTTAAGAGTTTCATTGAACAAAGCGTTTTGACGAATCTCCTAAAAACCACTCACCGGTTTCAATCCCAGATGCTTGGCAACCAAGTACAAGGCCAGTTTGAGATTCCTTTCTTTCTGGTCTGGGTCCAGTACGTCGTACCTAGGACAGGCTCCTGGCATCAATACTTCCACCAGAGCACACAAGACCACACCGTCCTGGAAACAGGCAGGGAAGCCTTTTTCCAAGTAAGGCCTAGGCACTCGGGAACCTACCCAGGACATCAGTTTTCTCTTGGCTCCTTGTCCTACTGTAAGCCCTATTGGATAGGAATGTAGGTGAGAATCACGAATAATATATGACTCTGTAAACGTGGAGCGGTAGATAGGAGGGCAAAATCTTCAATTACGATGACGCAGCTATTACGTAATAGCGTCAAGGACCAGGAGCGTATGTTAAGGGGAGCCCATAGAGTAAAGAGCATAACAGTGTCCAAGTGGAAGTTTTCCTTCTTAATTCCACCGCCCTTTTGGGACGCAGCAAAGCTATTAGATTATAAGAGGCATGTTCAAGTGGGACCTCTAGATCTACGTATGTCTCTCAGTTCACTAGCTGCCAATCAGAAGAATGCGAAAGTGATTCCTGATTGGATATCGAACTTATATCAGGAGTTGCATTTTAATTTCATCGGCGCTACTTTTTTTCCCTAGGTGGTAGACTTTTTCCCTAAAGTAGTTAAATTATGCCCGGCGGGAATGAAATTTGTCCTCTCTTTTTAAAGTTCGCTTGTTTATTTTTCGTTTTAATGAAAATGTTTCCCCCTCTGCCGATTTGAGTGACAGGCGGCGGGCAAAAGCTTCAGTTGAGAGTGACAGTTACGTAGCAGGAGTGACGTGGAGCTAGGAGGTGGGTCTTAACGTCCCGCTCCCGAAGTGTCTATGGGAAAATTAATGCTTTAAAAGTTGCCATTAGCATCCATGGCGATGAGATCTCTGTTAAGTTCTATTCTCTTTAAGGGTAGCGAGGGTCCCCGTCGCCCGCAAAAAAAATTTGGACTGTGAACCAAAAACAAGTGAAAACCCTGGGTTTTTTTTGTAAAGGTAACTGTTTAGAGAAGCTCCGCCTTTGGAGTTTAAAAAATGCAAAATTGGAGGAAAAACATAGTTAAAAAGAGCATGGAGGATTAGGCCTTAAAAGCATGATATCAGGACTAAAAGGTAAATAAACTGAGGTAAATAGATAAACCGTTCTAAGTCAGTAAATTAACGATTTATGTTTATCAATGATTCTTTAGATAAAGACAACCCTTTTTTAATGATGTAACGGTGTGTGTAACCAATCCATGACGCTAAAACCCTTTTCTGGAAACGCCACTGAAGTATTGAATTTGTTGTGTGCTTATTAATTAGCAGCTGAAAAAAAACATTTATATTTTTAAGTGGCTAAAAGATGTTTATTAACTGTAGTTTTGATTTAACAATGGAATGGATAATTGCAGTCAAAATTTTTTATCTTAATGTATTCTGAATGACCTAAAACCTCCCAAAACATTTTGATTTACCTTTCAAAGCCCTAAAACTTAAGTTATTTTCAATTAAAAATAGATTATTTTCAGTCTGAGCTGAAACAGCTTGTGTCGTCATGCGTGCGTTGTTTACTATCATTATCATTCAGCTTTGAAACAATGAGCTCTAGTTTTTTTACTGACTAGTGTTTCGATGAAAACACTAGTCCCGCATTTTCAAGAGACACATGTGACTTCACCCGGTTAGGAGCTCTCTATTATAAAATAATAATAATTTTAACTGGAAAAAATTGCCAGAGAAAACAAGCATATTTTTGGAATCAGGAGATAACTTTTAATAAATTAAAATTGAAAATTTAGAATTTTAAGATATACTGCAATTCTCCATTCTCTAAATTATGGCATGCAGAAATTAGTGTTTGCCAGTGCTTCCTACTTTTTTTTATAAAGTCTCGGACTCTTTCGTATTACTTAGTGTCAAGTCAACAACTCAACATTTTTATAACTGTGAATAATTGAGGTTAAACTTGAAAACAGGTAGCTCTATTCTTTGGTAGTACTTACTGATTCTGAGACTGCTGATTTTCATCTGAACAAAAGTCCACCACCACGAAAAGGACATGAACTGCTGGTTTAACAAATAGCTCCTCCAAGTTTCCACGAACTGTAGCACCAAGTTGACTTTCAGCATTACCTTCCTTTCCAGTGCACTGGTCCATGAAGCGTTGGCCACAGGGACCGAGTCTAAACATTCACATCACAACAGATAAACATCACATTCATTGTCATCATTTTCATTTTAATCCTTTACTGCCTATGGTAGTAACTATGCTACCAAAAGTTTAGCTTCAATTTTCAGCATGTTTATAAGTTATTGCAGCAATATAATTTATAAATAACTGCACCTTAATGGCAAAATTTATAAATTAGGTTCATGGGTTCATCCCCCAGTTTCAAATTTTTTTTAAAAAAACAACATGGGTGTCTGCTTAAACCTTGGGGACTCTTTAATAAAATTTTGAGTCAACTCTTAAGACAAGAATTAAACAAATTTATGTTCATCAGGAACCAATGAGCAAATTTAAGAGGAAGAACCCGAGGGGCATATTATCTCACTGATTGCTTTGGGAAATATTAATATTTACAGGAAAAATGGTGTCCTGCTAATGTTGAGAGGGGGTTACTGTCAGGGCCCGACTTACAAGTTTGGGGGCCCTGGGCAAATGAACCATTTGGGGGCCCCCGGCATGGCTTAAAAGAAAACTTTATTAATTTAAATGAAAAAAGAATTTATTTGATAACAAAAACAATCCTTTTTAATCCAAGAGTAATTGTTAGAGGCAATGTGATGTACCCGGCAGTGGCGAATCCAGGATTTTGGTCTGGGGGGGGGCTGAGTTTCACAAATAACCTTATTGCTATTATGAGCTGTTCAAATATTAATCTTAGATACTGAAAGGGGGAGGGGAGTTGACAGATGCCATAACCAGATTTTTGTTTAGGGGGTTACTCAAAATCTTTTCTGGGGTCTAATCTTAGGAATACTAAGTTATAGGTGAGATGACTGCGTAAGGTTTTAATTTTGGTGCACTAAGTTTCAAAATTGTAAAAATGTCAACTCGAAGTAAAAGGGGGGTCTGGGGGTCCTCCCCCAGAAAATTTTTTAAAATTTGCCCCTCAAAATAATGTTTTAGCTCATTTTGAAGCCTTTCAGATTCCACTCAAAGAGCACAACTCATTGTAAGTGGTAGAATTTTCAAGGAAAAAAATTTATACGATTATGAATTGGAAAATTTCTAGGGGGTTTAGGGGTTCCTATTCCAGAAAATGTTTTGAATTTTGCCCCTAAAAGTGGCATTTTAACTCATGTTGAGACACTTTAAGTTACATCAAAGAGGATCACTCCTCGTAAATCCCTAAAGTTTCAAGGAAAACCCGTACTTATTAGATTCCAAAAATTTCGAGGGGGTGTGGGGGTCTTCCCCCAGAAAAATTTTGGAATATTTACCCTTAAAAGTAGGGTTCCGATTCATTTTTAGACCATTTGGGTAACACCACCGAATGTCCGCAACGTAGTGAAATTTCTTTTTTGTTTTATTGCTATTACCAAAACTTGAATGTCTTATTCCTGGGGGGGCTGCAGCCCCACAGCCCCCCCTACTGGATTCGCCACTGGTACCCGGGCATTATTAAATACCCGCGTATTTTGGGCTAAGTGATAAATACTCACTAATAAATGCCATTGAATTTATCACATTGCCTGCCTCACTTCGGCATTATTAATAATGACCGGTTTATCCGTTTCCCGTTACATAAAAACCAAAGAAAAAATATAAGTTTAATACCATACCGATTTTAAATCCATTTGTCAAAAAATTACTTAACACTCTTTCTCATTTTCTTAGCTTTTTAAGTGTTTTGGGGGCCCTCTTGAAATGGGGGCCCTGGGCAAGTGCCCCGAATGCCCTCCCAGAAATCAGGCTCTGGTTACTGTCATATAAGCTAAGCCACCTTCGTTGCAAAATTTCAAAATAAGATCCCAAGATAATTAAGCACTCGGTTAAATGCAGGGTGATTCAGGAACAGATTTTAACAAATCCGTTCCAGCTCTGCACAGCCATATTCCTGGCAGGGAGTAGATAAAAATATCCAGTGAACGTGAAACTGTACCTCTATAACCCAGGGCCGTATCCAAGGGGGGGGAATTTGGGGGTTCAAATCCCCCGGAAATTTTGACATCAATTTTTTACTTACTGTTTTTCCTGAAATATTCGCCTTAAAATGCATAAAACCCCTACTTTAAAGGTTCAAAATTCACAATTTTCACCCCCCTTGAAATTTCGAAATCTATTAAAACAGTAGTTCCTTGAAAATTTTGGGACTTGCAAGGAGTGGTCCTCTTCGGGTTAGTCTAAAAATGAGTGAAATCATACATAAAGGGGGTATCCAAGTTGAGTTAGGAGTTCTACTCATCACACTCACTAGCGGATCCAGGGGGTTAGGGGAAGCCGCCCTCCCCAAAAGGAATTAAGAACTTCCAGGGTCACTTTACCTAGGGGAAGACCTTACTTCCGTGACCCTAGGACACGTTGGTTCCAAATAAAAGCCGCGAAAAGGACTATGTTTGCAGACTGGGATGTTGAAAACATTCCCTGCGCAGTGCGCATGCACACGCGTGCCATGGAATGAAATAATTATGTTTTGTTCGTATCCGATATAGCGTCAAATTTTTCAAAAACTTGGAATTAAAGTTAATTTGTCTTTCTTTTCATTTTCTTTGTGCTGTAAACTAAGTTAAGATAACATTTTATCTTAATTTCAATTTTTTTTAAACTTTTTTAATACAAGGAATGTTTGACTCCATTTATATTCACTCACTCCATTGGATACTGCTTTAATAACTCAGTTTCACTATAATTTTGAATTATATTTGTCTTATTCTTTTTATTTCAACATTTTATGGTGTAATCTAAGGAGAAATATAATTTAAGTGTTAATTTAAGGGTTCTTTAAAGATTTTTTCATCAGAAAAATTTCATCAGGTGTAAGAAGGAAATAAGTCCATCAACTTATTTTGACTGTAAAATATTTTTGAATATACTTATATTTGTTTTGATGATTGCTCTGTTTTCTAAATAGGGTTCTAAACTTCTAGTAAAAATTTAGTGGTTATACAAGGAGAATTCCATTACTTATACAGTTTTTTTCGATTTTCTCAGAACTTGGTTTTTGGACATATTCCTTTCTTCCAACTGACGATTCAATTCTAGTTATATTTGGTGTAGTTTAATCACTCCCACTCCAGTAGTTTTATGCACTCCACACAAGGAATTTTTTTGCGCAGACTACGTAATTCAAGCAAGAGCAATAAGTACTCACCCCTATCATAGGTCCCCATGTTCAATAGTGTGTCTCCACGGATTTCGTATGTTAATCTGCAGTGTTATCTTCCACAGTGATGAATAGCTTTTTCCGCACAAATTGAGAATCGACAGAGAACTGTGCAGTGTACAGAAGAGGAGTAATCCAATTTTCTGATTACAAAGAAGGATACGAATGTGAAGCCTTAGAAGGGGGGACAATCGCGATGTGAAGAAAAATCAGTCTGTTTCGGGTTGATTGCTTTATTTAACGAACATTCGTGCTTGATAAGAAGATATTTTGAATTGATAGCCCGAAGATCAGCTCTTCTTGTACTTTTTGAATCATTGAGTACTTTTAGAAGAAAAATTCGTGCTCAACAGATAATTTTGTAACGGGCAATTTTTAATGACATCTTTGTTTTTATTTTCACTGTTATGGAAAGGAAATTTGCAGAACTTTTTTGTAGAACACTGTCGATTTTTGTTTGTGGGGTGGCTAGGTACTTAAAACGTGTATATTCGCCTTGACTTTCTTGTTTTAAAAGGATTTAATTTTCATATTTTAAAGGATTTCTCAAGTAACATCAAATTTCACAAAAATATCAGGGGACGAACCCCCTTTTTGTGTTTGGAGCTCTATTATTCTCAATTTGTTTAATACTTATTCACTTCATCAAGATGTAAATCATACCTAGAAATGTATTTAAAAACTACATTGTATCTATTAAATATGCATGGGAGAGGGCTTAGAAATATTTTTGAGGTCCTTTACCCAGTGCAAACATATAGCTTTTTGATGCTGGAAGGTGGTGATGCTTAAGGGCATTTTCATAGAGGCTCAAGAGCAACCTGATGCTGAAAAGTAGATGCTAAGGAACAGGGAGGCTCAAAAGCCACAGGATGCTGAGGAGAAATTTCGAAGAGCAAAAGATAGGTTATTCAGAGTTTTATAGCATACCTAAGAGCAAAACTGTTCTACATGGATAATTTGGGTTACCTTAGGAACAGATAGTACAGGGGTTCTCTTGTCCTCAAATGCAGATAAAAATATGTTCAATTAATATGATGTTAGTTAATTTACAATAGTGTAACAATTTGGGACTAATTATAAAGTATTGTTATTTTCCTTGACTGAAACAAACCTACATGCATCACACACTCTGTATATAGTTTCAGTTTAAGAAATTTATGTTTTTTTAGTTTTATACAAACAAAAATACAGTTAGTTTGCAAGTTCATCTGTGTTCTTATAGAAATTGAATCTATTTTGTAAGAGACACTTATTTCTTTAGTACAATTTAATCAAGATATTCTCAAAGTTCAGATTACTTCAATATTGTGAGCCAAGTTATCCTTTGCCAAGTACAAGGTTTTTCCCATACATCTGCTTATCATTTACATCAGGTATGGGCAACCTTTTTGAATCTGCGGGCCGAACTCAAAGATTATAATGACGTGGAGGGCCGTACTGTAGTTAATAGGCAATAAGGAAGTTGCATGTGTCGAAACACGTGACTAAAAACGATTATTGTTTAAAGATGACAACAATCATACCATCAACTCCATTGCTTTCCAGCAATGTTTATCGTATGATGACGTCAACATACGATGACCATAAACTCTTGGCGTTTTCGCGCGCTTTTAAAAAGTGGATTTTTGTTAATTTTTTTGGCAGTCAAAAAATGTCTCGATCGGCCTCAAATTTTGGGTGGTTGCTTATTTTCGCAAGAAGAATCGATTAAAAAATCATGCAACTTCCTCATTGTGAAAAATGTCGGTTTATTATCTACTTTTTATAAAATTCAATTATTATTTTATTCAAAAGTAATTTCCCCCTCACTAATTCTGAATATACAGAACCCCCTTTTTGTGATACTAGGGCTTTGCTACGTCCAAGGAAATTTAATACCCCTACCCGAAAACTTCCTATCTCTATCTTTAAAATCACTTAAATTATTTATACCTCTATCCATAGATAAAAGGGGAGTCCGGGGGCCTCCCCCGGGAAATGTTCTTAGTTTTAGCATGTTAAAAAGTGATTATATGCTACTTTTATGGGATTTTAGAATGTTTTTATGAAAAAACTACAATTAAAGATAGTCAATAGTTAAAAATAGTCAAAGCCCCCTTTAACTCTAATAACTCCCCCAGATTTTCTATCAAACCATCATTGTCTCTAACTCTTCAACGCCACCTAAGGGGCGGTACAACCTTTTATGGGAACTGCTATAAATCCAACAAATCTTCGAAGTTCGAAGTGACAAGCAGAATAAATACAGCACAACATAGTTGTGTAGCAAGTTTAACTTCAAAAATTAAGTTCTTTTCGAGGGCAGGTTCCGTATTCCCTCTTGCTATTTTTTAGTACAATTTTTAAAATGTTCCGCGGGCCGGAACAAATGGCAAGGCGGGCCGTATCCGGCCCGCGGGCCGTAGGTTGCCCATACGTGATTTACATCATGGGTGTCTAAACTATGACCATTTGAGGGCCACATTGCAAAAAAAAGAAATTTCTGGGCCGCACACACAATATTTTTTCAACATATTGAAATAAAAATTAACCATTAGTTTTATTAAAATAAATTAACTAATTCTTATTATAATTTTTTATTGGGCATTAGATACGCATAGGTACATATTTATTTTAAATTTGTAAAAATTTCGTTTCACTTAGTTTTGATTTCATAAAGATGGAAAAATTACAAATTAATGAGATAGATGAATTTGTTATTGTTAAACAAGGAAATCTATATCAAGTTCAATAGACGAGGTTGCAATTCTAGCATTTTCAAGATGTTTGTCAGTGAATTTTGTCCTATTTGTTTCTTTGTATGCTTCATTCTTGAAAATAATTGTTCACAAATATAGGTACTGCCAAAATCTGAAGACTTTAAAAAGCATGATTGTGAAAATTAGGATATTTATCGCGGGGTAGGTAATCCTTGTAATAGTAAAGAAACATTCCCAAATTTTTCTTTTAGTTGAATGTCACTTTGCAGTTCAATGCATTCCATTTGAAGATTTGATGGTAGTTTATTTATATCTAGAGAAAATGTGGTAGAAAACATGTTAAAATGCTCTTCATTTTTCATCTTGAAATTTACTTTTAAACTCTGGAATTAAATCAATTATTTTCATAATTTGTATTTGGGCCCCATTTTAAAGACTTTCGGGCCGCACTTTAGACAAGCCTGATTTACATGGTTCCCACTCTTTTAAAACATTGAAAATCAAGGACTTTTCAAGGACCTTGACAAAATTTTTCAAGGACCTTTTTTGCAGACATTTAAAAATTAGTCGTATTTCAAGACAAGTTATTTCTCCCGCATACAATCGGAACGAGAGAAGTCACTCTTCACTGTCAGTTTGTAAAACTGGCCGCAAGTTATGTTCATTAGAGTAGTTTTAAAGAAAATTTCAAGAAAACAAAGAAAGATCTGAAAAAATTAAGTTCGATTAGAGGCTGAGAGAAAATTCAAGGACCTAAGTCATTTTTCCAGGACCTAGAACGTTTTTCAAGGACTTTCAAGTACCTAAATTTAGCCTTAAAAAATTCAAGGACTTTTAAGGACCATGGGAACCCTGATTTACCATTCAGTATATGTTAAAATTTGGGTTTTTTTAATTAATTAATAACACCTCCTCACCTCATCTATGTTCTGGACATCATTATTTTTACCTTATGCAATTTTAGAAGCTATAATTATTAGAAAATGATTATCTTTTTTGCTCAAGTAATTTTTTGTCAATGGTGAAAAACATATTGGAGCAATCGTACAAAACTAAGCATTACCTAATTTGATTATTTTTGCCTGATTTGGTTCCATTCCGTTAACATTCCTGCTAAATATCGCCAAGCTCTTTGGAATGCCATATATTCAAATATCAACAATTTTTTCTGATTTTTATTGATAAACTAAACAGTTATTAAACTAACTAAACATTTTAATCAATGAGTTTGAAATTATTCAGCAATATTTCTACTTTTGATGTCAAAAAGAGCATGGTGGTATTTAGCGGGAATGTTAACGGAATTGAACATGAACCATTTTATTTACCATTACTACCACTTATTAAGGGAAAATCTGTTCACTTACTTGAAGTGTATGAATTAACTAAAAGTATAAGAACATATAATTGCCATTAACACTCTGCAGATGTAAGTTCTAAAATGAAATTCCCCTGGGTAAATTCATGCTCATTTGTAGTGAGTCACGCTAAATTTGAATCTTAAAATCACAACAGAAAGATTATTATTCCATTAAATTATATCAATCTTTGGTTTTCCTTTTGTTGATGGTTGGTTTATACACATAAGCTGCTAAATTTCATTTATTTGTAATAGATTTTCTATTTTAGGCAAAATCTAAGTTGTGTTCCACACTACAGGGAAGGGTAGTGTTAGTCCCAACTACAATAGTGCCAATAACAGAAATTATATTTTAAAATAAAAGAAATTTAGTGGCTTGTGAGTATAAACCAACCATCAACAAGAGGAAAACCAAAGGTGGATCTAATTTAATCAAATAATAATTCTTCAATTGTGATTTTAAGACTCAAATTTAGCTCATTTGTATCAGGTTTGGATTTACTTTTCACAATTCATTGTTCCCATGATAGTAATATAAAATACCAACTTAGTTGATGAAAATGAAAAGATTTAACCACAATAAAGCCAAGTATTGTTTCATTTCACAGTCGTTGACACTTACATTAATTGCCTCACCATAGCCTTCATAATCATCAACTCAGTTCCTTTTCTTGTGAACTGTTAATGTCATGCTTGAATTGAACATTGAATGAATTTGCATGTTACTGACCACTTACTCAATTTAAATCAATCCTTTCTAATAATTCCATGTAGGTAACTTGAAAATTCCAAAGGACTGCTAAATATCTGCTCTTTATAATAATAGATCAGAGAGGATTGCTTGAACTGAAAGAGAAATTGGGATTCAGTTGTTTTAGAACCATATGAATTATTTTATGATGAGGTTAATTCAGTAAGAAAAAAGTCATTCAGAGGTAATGTATTTTTTATTTAGAGGAACTCCGAGTGAGAGGCAAAAGCATTATCATTGATAATCGTACGAATATTCCATTTTATTTTAATGATTCCTCCTTGACTGACACACAAAAAAAATCTGGTACTTGCGTATTATACCGTCGACCATTCAGCAGCCGTTAAATTCAGCATCACAGCTATACAACATTCAATAGACTTTGATAACGTTTTCGAACGCAGCAACACGGTCTATGGGATAATACGCAAGAACCAAAAATCTAAAAGGATTTGTTCAAGAAATAAGAGCATGCATACCGATAGACAACAGTTCCATTTGACAAAACCACAGGAAAATATATAGAGGGGAGTAACACTGTAATAACATATCTGAGTATTATAAAAAGAAGGTCTATACACATTTAGAGTAAGTGGAAACAGTTAGAATGATTGACAATAAAAATCAAACCATGTTATTTTTAAAAGTTTTCAGTTTTTCACATAATGGAGCATAAAGTATCAAGACTAGATTAAATTAATTATCAACAAACTTATTTTTGTATACTTAAGTTGTTTTCAGTATCAGTCAAAAGTAGCTTTAATTGAAAGAGGCTGTCAACCAATCTAAACTGATAACCAGTAAACAAATATACACCTTTGAACTACCTGTAAACAGAAATGCAGTTTAAATGAAGCAAATGGTTCCATAAAACACAAAAGATATCACTGAGCTGAGGTATGGAGCTTTTAACACCAGGGTTTGTATAAATGTAAATTTGCTAACGACAGTAATGGGGAACACCATTATTCAATTTCTTCTTTTTAGCCATCTTATCAAAGAACTCCTTAATATCACTCTCGCACACAGTTCGTTTATTGTTTGCAAAGTCCTTCAAATATTCCAACAACTCTCCTTTCATGTTATCGTAGGCCCTCACAGCTTCCATTTGCTTCACTCGGTCTAACTGGCTAAGGGCGGACAGCCCCTGGTCATACTGGCTTTCCTTCGACTTCCCATTATCCTCATAGGCGCGTATGGTATCATCGGTATTTAAAAGAAACTCACAGTTTTCCTGGGAATACATCTCCATGCACTTGGCACAGCGACAAAGCTCTTTTCGCCAATTTTCTGGCCAAAATGCACTGCCAGATGCCTTTCCGGGGCTGGAATGCAAGTGTTTGAGTTTACAATCACTGTCTTCTTTAGAATTAGTTCCCTTTTCACTAGAATCCTCCAGTTCCACTTTTACACTAACTTCACACTCCTCTTTGACCACAATAGATTGAGATCCTTCACCACATGCAGATTTTTCCACATCTGGCTTAGGCTCCACTTTTAAACTTAATGTTTCAGGATCAACTTTTTCCTCTTTGACAGAAACCTGAACAGAGTCACCAGAACCATTAAGACTAATCTCAAGATTGGACTTCTTCCCATCCCCACCTTCTACGTCAACGTGAAGTCCATTCAAATACGAGAAGAGGAATGTGTGAGACGCCATACAGCTTTGGCAAATCATCTCAAAATAATCCTCAGGAACTGGTGTTCCAAGATGCCTTCCATGGTACCAGTCCTCACACACAATGCACTGAATCATTTCATCAGGTGTGTTGTCCTCCGGGTCAGGATATGGCCTTTCGCAAATGCAGTACAAACCCTTAAAGTTGTGATTATATTTGTTCTTGGCATTAATCGGATCTTTGACTGGCTTGAGAGAACATTTCTTGCTAGGGAACTTGCTGTTTCCACAATCGCACCTAAAATTTCTTTTCGTATAGAGTTCCACAACTTCGTGGCCCTCATGACAGGCCAAACAGCACGCGAGACACACACCGGCTTCACTGGTGACAACACAAGTTTTACATGCGTAGAGTGCTTGTCGAGAAACATACCCTTTGTCATATGAGCAGTTCGTGTCATCGCTCCCGCCTAAAACAGCATTAGCATCATCTTCAAGCTCCTGCTCCTCTTCCAAAACATCGCACATAGTAAGTTCGGTTTCTTTATCAGAAGTGGATTCAGCCATAATTTCCTGATTATTTCACTTGAATAAGCTTAATTATTTTAAATTTATAGATTATTTGACAGTAAAATTTGGGATGTGGAAATAGAAATTAGACAATCGGTGAGAAGTGCGGTGATGAGTTGTTTACATTTAACCGTTGAGGATTTTAAATCGAAACTTCCAGCATCACAACCACAACTTAAAAGTAAAATAATGATTTAAAAATTACTTAAAATCTTTAAAACTGCATAATTACTTTTTTAAATATTTTTTGTAGCCTCTTTTATGTTTCAATCAAGTCTCTGTGTGTGAAATATTTTTTTAAAGTTAAAAATTATTAATCAAAATGAAAGTATGTAAAATATCTATTTTAATTTTGGCAACGGTAAATGTTTGTCAACAAATCAATTTTCTGCACCAAATTTTTGGATTATTCGCCTCCTTCTTGTCTTAAATAGCGATAATTTCCTCCTAAAATTACATTTGTTTCTAAATATCTTATTGTGAGATGCTCAATTGTTATCTATTCTAGCTACAAAAAGAAATATCTGTAAATATGTCTCGTCAAATTTTAAAAGTTGCCGATCCTAAGAAAGTTGTAAGTATGGAAATCTAAAGTCATATGATTCCGTTTATAAATGTTTGGATATTTAGTTTCCAGTAATATTAGGTGTTATTAAGAAAAGGTAATGATATAAATGTTGATCCTATAGGTTGCATTGATCAATAAAATATGTCGGGTAGTAAACACTAGCGTGAAGAAAATCTTAAAGTGGTTTGATGAATGAACAGATGCTAAATTAGTGAAATCTCACCTAAGACCGCTAAAGCATGAAACTTCTAAAATTGCTAGGTGAATCATATCAAAACCAAAAAGGAATCGAAGTTTGATAAGGGTCCTCATCAATGCCCCTTTCTTTAGGAGTCATAAAGTAACCAAGATGATTCACCAGTCACCTGTAAAATAGCTCCAATTTAACACCCAGAAAGTTATCACCAAGGAGGACCTTTACCACAAGCAAAATACTAATACATAGTATACAACAAAAAACATAGATCACACATTTTGGAAATTTAAATGATAGCATATGTTACACTAATGTAAGAAATCAATACAAGGTGCATTGAAAGTTTTTTTTAGGTGTTTGGAGCACCTTGAGGTCTAACTACTCAAGATCAAAACGAAATTTTGTGTACCGATATGTGATCAGTCATTAATCTTCTACTTTGAAAATGTTGAGGATGAAGACAAGTTCTGTTAAGGGAGCATAACTTAAATAACATTCTCTTACTAAAATATTTATAATTTTAAGTCATTAATTTATTTATAGGAATTTTATGTATGATGAGAAATTTGTGCTTTGTTCTATGATACTAAAGTAACCATATGTTAATATTTAACTTTCAGAGTTCAGAATTGTTTGCTCTAACCTATGGATCTCTTGTATCTCAAATTCTTAAAGATTATGAAAATGATGAAGATGTGAACAAGCAACTGGAGAGAATGTAAGAAAACCTATGTTTATGATAAAAAAAATTTTGAGTAACAAAAATTCTGAGGAGAACCTCCAGACCTCCAATCTTTTCTTGTGACTTAGTATGATACACAATATTTACGCTCTAAGTGGACCAAAATTCAAATCATACCTATAAGTATTCTAAAAAACTACATAGATGATAATTAACATAATGGTGCGGGATTTCAGCTAAAAAGGTTTGTTTCTCTAATGGTTTTTCAAGATTTTGAGTTGAAGTCAGTAGCACCCTTGATAATGTAAACATGAAGGGGGTTAGAAATGATTTCGACACAAACCTCCCCTGTACCAGAAATGTCATTCTTGATCCTGATATTAGTTTTATATCTGTTTGTTAATTTGTTACTTCTTTCAGATTGATTGTTTTCTCTTTTAAACTTTGAATTGCTGGTTGTAAAAAGATATTCAATTTGAATTGTTTTACTTTATTTGGGACATTTCATTATCCAAAGTTCATTTTTTAAATACTAATATATGAAGGATGTTGAGATGAATGTACTTTTTATAATGTGTTGTTAATGATTAATTTTTTTCTGTTCTAAATTACTAATTATTTTTAGGGGGCATAATATTGGAGTTAGAATGGTTGAAGACTTTTTAGCCAGAACAAATGCAGGACGTTGCCATGATCTTCGTGACACTGCTGATAAGTTGCAGGTCTCTCAATTTTTTCCTATTTACTGTTATTCGTAAAAGAGCAATTATCTTTGCATTGTTTTAAAAGCAGTATGGGTAATTTGCAATTCCTGTTTTTCTTTATTTGAGTTTTATGTAATTCCTGAAATTAAAACCATTGTATTTATACTTAGTATCAGGGATTATTTCGGTAGTATTTGTAATAAGTTAATTAATTTTATATTATCATAAATTGAAATCATTTGAGGGTGGTTTTTATAAAAGAATTTTATTTTATATAAATATCTTGAAATCCTCCCTTTCTAATAGCCCTATTTGGTTAAGCCAAATCACTAAATTCAAGAATGGAACAGTTGCTTTAATTTAATGGCTTTTTTTACCTTAAAATCATTAAAAGTGTTTTAAGCTCTCTCCTACTACAGGTCAAATCAAAATTTTTTGGAATGTTTTCAAACTTAGTTGAAAGCTACAAAAAACAAAATGTGCAATATATTTCCTAGAAAAAAGTATCCTAAGTTTGGTATTACCCAGGTGAAATCGAAAAGAGTTTCTTATACCCCATTTTGCATTGCACTTTAATTTTAATTTTATTGTTACTGTAAAAGTCAATGTAAAGTTGACTCCTGGGGGGGTCCATGTGCATTGCTTTGAGAATCAGGTAGACTAATAAAACCCAATAATCTTATAATATTCATTTTCTTGTAAGTTCATTTAGAACCAACTGCTTGGATTTCAAATATATTTCCTTATTCCTGTTGATGTTAACGGAAAGAGTTGATATATATTATGACCCGAATTAGGCTGCTTATTCCTATTTTTAGTTTAATATTTTATTTATAAATATAGAAATTAAATACCCATGTCTAAAATTACGAGATACTCTACCATAAAAAATAGAGCCAACTAGATAGTATGAACGCAAAAAAAATTGAGATGGAATGCACAGTGAAAAAATATTTTTTCATTTTGCTTTGATATTTATTTTAAGCTGAGTGGGTTGATGTAAATATGATGACTAATTGCCAGAGTTCTAAGTTCATGTGAAACTTTCTCATTTTTATAGAAGGTGGTTAAAACACAAGTATCTAACATATTGTTGGTTATCTGATTTTGTCTGACCAGTTTTTATTATCATGCACTTATTACAGACGGCCTTCAAAATGTATCTTGGTATCAGTCCTGTTATAACCAATTGGAGCCCTGCTGGTGATGAATTCTCTTTGCTCATTGACTCGAACCCACTCACTGAGTTTGTAGAACTTCCAGAAGGACATTCAACCTTAAAATACTGCAATATCATTGCTGGCACCATCAGAGGTGCTCTAGAAATGGTATGTTTTTTTATTTATAATTAAACAGCTAGTAAATGTTAAAATTTTTCTTGGTTCCCAATTTGTTTCTATCTATGTTGGTATTAATCTCAGTATACTAGTAGTGGTAGTAATATAGTGTTGTTTTGTACTTTAACATTTAGATTCAATTTAAAGTAAATATATCTTGATTTTGTTATTGGTTTGTTATCAATATCATCTGTGCTTAAAGAGCAAAATAAGTATTTAAACTCAGTGGTGTGGTTATTTTGGGCATGCTTGTTGTATGTAAATTACCCTAATTATTTAGATTTTCTTTCTCTGGGTATAATGTCTTTTTATTTTATAATTTAATTGGCATATAAAATGTATCTTAAAATGTGAATCAGATACTCTGTTATTGTTTTTTAAACTTGGTCTGTAATATCCCTTTTTCTTTTAACGTTTAAAGCATCAAGTCTACGTCAAGCTTAGGATTATCAAGTTTATATTGAACTTATAATGCTTTAAGAATGCAGAAAAATAGTTTGAAAAGAGAACCTTAAAATCTACTCTAAGCGTCTTTTGAAAGATAATGAATGGTAATGAATGGATGATTAAAAAAATTAATTATTTTCTTCAGATATTATAATCCAGGTGAGAACATGCTTATTCTCTATTATTTATGGAATTTTCTGTGATACATGGTCTAGTTCCATTGAACCAAGTGGAGATAAGTACCTCATCCCCATGTTCATTTGAAGCTTAAAATCTCTCTTGAATCTGATTTTCAGTACCAAAGAGAGAGTCATATGGAATGCACCTTAGCTTCAATAATTAGCTAACACTTTATACATTTTATTGTAACACCAGGTAACTTAGACTTCAAAAAGGGTAAATTAGTACAGTGAAATCCCGTTACTGTTACATCAAATACCGATAAACCAAAAATCCCGATATTACGAAAGTCCTGAAACTTGAAAGTCCCCAACCGTTTTTATTTGAATTATCAAAATACTGTTACAATAAAGAAATTTTATGGTCCTGTGAAGTTCATTACAACATTCATTCATTTCCATCATTCAAGTTCATTCATTTACCCATCATCTTTTACTATGACGAAAAAAACTTAGTATGAACTTTGTTTCTGTACAGGTTCAAATGGATGTGAGTACATGGTTTGTGCAAGATCAACTCAAGGGCGATAATACCACTGAACTTAGAGTGAAATTCAACAGAAGACTTGAGGAAGCTGTGCCAGTGGGAGAAGATTAAATGTCTTATTCATCAGTTATATAATTTATACTTTGCAGATGATTCCATTATATGTTTGTTCTTTTTCTTTAGATTTGTATAATAAATTTTTCCAAAGCTGTCTATTTAATTTTTTTCATCATTGTAAACAAACAAATAACATTATTTGTAGGAACAGATATAGTGTAATCCAGTGTTCCCCAACCTTTTTACCACCACGGACCGGTCAACGTTTGATAATTTTACCGCGGCCCACTGGGGGGGATGTGGGTGTTGATTGTTTATATTCTCGATTATTTTGATTTATTAATTTTAATTTAATTGTATTTAAACATGATTTCTAAATAAAGTACAGTTACACTAAAAAATATAAACAAAGTGATTTAATTTGGAGTATAGACCTAGGAATTTAAATTCATTTTCAATGAAATGGTCGGCCCGCGGCCCGGTGCCATTTGATCCACGGACCGGCACCGGTCCGCGGACCGGGGGTTGGGGACCACTGGTGTAATCCCTTTGGGGCCTTTACTTAAAATAGCATTCAAACATTTTGCTTGCTTTGATCACATAAATGTTTAAATAATGCCAGATTACAAAACAGCTGAAATTACTAAAAAAAATGGGTTGTCCTGAAATAAAAAAGGGATTATGTCACATTTGTACCTAAATGAGTTTTAAACATCATCCTCTCAGTTGTTACTTGTATTTGTGTTCTTTAATGATAAAAATATTTTTGATACCAAATATCTAGTAAAAGTAGTAGTTTTTCCGAAAATTCTCATTAGTTTTGGAATTATTAAAGTTCAAAATTTCAATTTTTTCCAGTAATTCACTAGGCTACACATTACTACTACATATACACAAAAAACAAGAAACAGCAAACCTAAAAAGTCCGTAGGGAGTGCCAGATTTGGCGCGTAATTTTTGGGGGGGTATATCAAAGTAGCACCAAAATGTTGTGGGTTGCATAATAGAGGTGGGGTTACTTAGTTTAACTTGTCGTAAGAGTAATTAAGTCAACATGTAATACAATCATGTTCTACAAGTGCCTTTGTCCATCATATTTCTGCCAGACATAAATTGATTGTATGTCTGGCCAACATCAACATATTTTTGGGACTTGGTGTGGCTTAGTCAGACCTGGAGGGATAAGGAAGACGTAATTTAGTCCTCTGGCTGGAATTTGCTTCTGTGTTGTTTATCAAAAACTGTTACCCATTCATCACAAATACAGTAAAATGCATGTGGAACTGTGTGTGTGCATTTTAAACTTATTATTTTCTTTCCTAAACCCTGTTAGTTTTTTCCCATTTATAGTTCAGTCCATATTTTTGTCATTTAGAAATTAAAACTTTCATGTTGGAAAGCAGATGGGATAATCTCTTATAAAAGTAATATGTGAGAAATGGTTTGGTTGTGGCTCATGAACCAGTTAGGTTATGTTGCATCAAGATACTTTTAACTGAAAACACATTCAGTTATTATGATAACCAGTCTGATTATAAATTTATTCATGAATGAATTATTTTATAATCTAAGAGCACATTTTCAATGTTTTGGTCTCAATATTTCAATAAAACGAATTAATTTTTAATTTACCATCACTTCTTGATACATTTCTTAAATATAAGATGAATTTTCATTCAATAAAAATGCGTCTGGTCTGATGAGCAATTTTTTTGCTAAAAGAATAATTTTTGCTAAGCTCCTAAATTGGTTAATTTCATTATCGTTTGGAAATGTGTTATTCGAAAATTATTAAAAAATTTTTAGATTTTGAAATTCCAGAATTACATGCTGTATATAGAAAAAAATATTCTTTTTTTTGCTTATTTATATGTGAGAAAAATGTAAGAAATTGGATCTGTAGAAAAAAAAAGTTCAACCATTTTCAAGGTGTCTTTCTTATTGATCAATCCCTTCAAAAAGTGTGTTGACTCGGGAAAAAAATTATTTAAATTCTGATTTGGAGCTGATAATTGTATTAGAAAGTATTTTCCTACCCATATTTCTTAGTCATAAGAAAACACTGTAGAAAATTACCTTTAATATTGTTATTGCGAGGGCGCCACAATAAGGTTTAATCGTCCATTTTCAAAAATTTGCTGTGACTGCATGACAACTCAACTCCACATCAGCAATATTTTTATTTGTTTAATTTTTGTGATTAATGATAAATACGCTCGACAGTCGAAAGCTTGGCGATATTGTGTACGTATGTGAGCTCTCTTGCTCAATAATCGACCCTCAAACCTGACATTCGTACGTTAAATACCTCTAAAACGTGCTGGATTTTCCACGGGAGAGGTAGTGGAGTCTACAGACATCTAAATCTAATCACGAAATCATGTTGTAGCAAGGGTCAGTTTTCTATACCATATTCTGTACTGTATGTTATACTCATTCCTTATTGTACAAGTACGAACGTACAAAATTAAGATTTTATAGCATTACACATTTGTATCCCAGTTTAAATTGATTTTGGTATGATTTCGATTCAGCATGATGAGAGTAATTTTAATGTTATTCCTACTTATATTATACTAAGTGCTGAGAATTCCTTCCCTGATTTACTTAATTTAAAAATTTATAACTATAAATCCTTTGTAAATTTTGAAAAATAAACAGATCTTGGTGACAAGATGTCGCATTGTTTTTGTTTTAATCTTTAACTTAGAATGCTAAAAGATGTACACAATAATACTGATTTTTGTTAAGAAGCCAAATATTAGTTTCAAATTCTGAAAAATGAGATACCACATCCCGGCACAGCTTCGATAAGAGTCGACCAGCCTCCATGTTAAACCCCAGCTCAAATGATGACACACAACAATATAGATCTAATTTGAACTGTGGGTAAACATGGCGGCTGGTCGACTCTTATCGAAGCTGTGCCCACATCCCTTCCCCACTTGACTACCTCCCGCACAATGGAAAAAGCTATGGATATTTCTTGCTATGGCATTTTATGCACCAAAATGAGTTAAAACCCTGTTATTTTATGGTGATATTTTGAAAAATTTTCTGGGGGAGGACCCCCAGACCCCCTTGGTACATGTAACTCTATTATTACAACCTTATTTTGTATTAAGTTCGTCTAAACGCAAAAATTCTACCATAAAATCTATATCCGAAATTCGGATGAGGCGTACCAAAACGAGTTGAAAAAGTGGGGTTTACTTTAATTTCCAAAAATTTTCTGGGGGAGGACCCCCCATCCCCCCTTTTAGTAGTTGGAGCAGGATAATTCACTACCTTTTCCATATTAAAATCACAAAGAAGATTCTATTGGACTGTAGAAATTCTCAGCCCTCCCCCAAAACCAAATCCTGGATCTGCCTCTGCCGGCAGAATTTAATGAAATTTCGTTCTGTTTTCGAGGGCGCTATCTTCGAATCTGTAATAATAATTGAAGCTTTCAGTAGAATAAAGTAGTTAAATGCTACTCCTTCGCCGGCAAACATTGTCCTCTAGCAGACACAGATTAAATTTGCGGACATGGGTTCCTATGAAAATCTTGTTGGTCATGGCATCAGACATGCATGACCAACAAGATTATGAAAGTAAACAAATATTGTGGGTAAATTTACAGGGGTCGATCCAGGTTTTAATTTTTGGGGCCTGTTTTTTTAATTTTTGTGAAATGGAATTTTTTTTGTGAAAAATATATATTTTACGTGAAACCTAGAATTTTCGATTCACTATTTTATCTTTACATTCTTTAAATCGATTTGAAAAAAAAAAACAGAAAAATCAGGCACCGCAGCGCTCCTGTTTTTCCTATTTTTCCTATTTTTTTCACATTAGCTCCTTTTTTCCTATTTTTACGGTCCATTTTATTTTTCCTCCTTTTTTCAGCTTTTTTTTCCTATTTTTTTAACCCTTGGGATAGACTTTCTTCGTTTATGCTTTGTTGTGGGTAGGGATTGATGTCAATACTATCGGTCCGTCGTCAACGCTTTGGCATACGAAATGGAGTGATTCGTTTCCTTCCAGCGGGACGCGATGTGGCCGCCGCGGAGCTTCCTCTCCCGTTGAGGTAAAGCTGTCCTCCGTTGTTTCTTATAGAAGTTTTTTTCGACAGTTTTATGTTTCTGGGGACGCTGATTACGAATCTGAAGTTTGCTCCCACGTGGGGGGTCGGCTTCATACCGAAAATCGCAAAAAATTGATAATTTTTTGCTCTTTTTTCGATTCTTTGCTTATATTTCAAATACTATAAATTTCTCGAAGATAATTTCAATTACAAAGTTAAAGTAAACCAAATTTCCTACAAAATGCGCTATTCAACTTTGATTTTCTGAAGAGTGGTTTAGCCGCTAGAGCGCACTGAAAAACATCGATTTTTTTGGCCTTTCCGCAAAAAAAGAAAACGCGCGCTTCTACCCTCTACAAAATGAAAACTATTTAAGTTATTAACAAAAATTCTGTACCACATTAAAGAGAATTTAATTTTATATAAATGACGTGCTTTCCATTACCATATTTTGAGAAGGAGGGAGGGAGTGAAGCAAAGATCGATAATAAAACTATTGTGGCTCGCAGACCAAACGGACTTTTGCGGTTGTTAATCTGCAATATGCGCTTTATTTCCGGTATATTACCAATAAAATGGGTTGTTTTGGATGAATTGAAATAATAAATAAATTTGTAAAATAAATTTATGAAATATTGGGTGTTTCAGGTGAAATTTCAATAAATTTTTTAAATTCCTATATTAAATTATGGGAGTGTTTTAATGAACGAATTTTTATGTTTTTGCATCGCTGAATCTGAATTTCAAGTTTATTTCAATTTTGAAAGTCATCTTCACATCGAAAATTGCAAAAAATCTTAAATTTATGCTCTTTTTTTCGGTTTTTCATCGATTTTCTAAGCAAATATTCATTTTACGAGAAATAGCATGAAACCAAATTAAATTGCGTAAAATTTCCTATAGGATGCACTTGTTCATTTTTATTTTGCGAGGAGTGGTGTACATTTTATAGCATTTTGAAGAAAAGCAATTTTCATGTTTTTGTGTAAAGTCAGGAAACAACTCTAATTCAGCGCGCTCTAGGAAAGGCTTGTAGGAAATTAAATGTTCTTTCATTTGGTATAAGCTATTTGTCGATAACTAGAATTTATTTAGAGCTGTAGCGGGGGAAATCATTCATCACTTTTTTGTAGAAAAGCAAAAAATATCTTAATTTCAAAACGCTATAAAACGTACACCGCTCCTTGCAAAATAAAAATGAACCAGTGCATCTTATAGGAAATTTTATATACTATAATTTATTTGGTTTCATGCTATTTTTCGTAAAATTAATATTGTTTTAGAAAATCGATGAAAAACCGAAAAAAAACCACAAAAATTTGAGATTTTTTGCAATTTTTGATGTGAAGATTACTTTCAAATTAAAATAAACTTGAAATTCGGATTTAGCGATGCAAAAAACATAAAAATTCGTTCATTAAAACACTCCCATAATTTAATATAGGAATTAAAAAATTTATTGAAATTTCGCCTGAAACACCCAATATTTCAAAATTTATTTTAAAAATTTATTTATTATTCCAATTCATCCAAAACAACTATGAAAACAACCCATTTTATTGGTAATATACCGGAAATAAAGCGCATATTGCAGATTAACAACCGCAAAAGTCTGTTTGGTCTGCGAGCCACAATAGTTTTATTATCGATCTTTGCTTCACTCCCTCCCTCCTTCTCAAAATATGGTAATGGAAAGCACGTCATTTATATAAAATTAAATTCTCTTTAATGTGGTATAGAATTTTTGTTTATAACTTAAATAGTTTTCATTTTGTAGAGGGTTGAAGCGCGCGTTTTCCTTTTTTTGCGGAAAGGCCAAAACATCGATGTTTTTCAGTGCGCTCTAGCGGCTAAACCACTCTTCAGAAAATCAAAGTTGAATAGCGCATTTTGTAGGAAATTTGGTTTACTTTAACTTTGTAATTGAAATTATCTTCGAGAAATTAATAGTTTTTGAAATATAAGCGAAGAATCGAGAAAGGAGCAAAAAATTATCGATTTTTTGCGGCATCGCGGGAGCACTCAATACGAATGGGCGTTGCCACAGATTGGCATCCGTGTTGTGTTATTTTAACTCTAATTTAAGAAAAATATTCCTTTTTTCTCCTATTTTTTTAGAAAAATATTCCTTTTTTCTCCTATTTTGTTTAGAAAAATAATCCTTTTTTTCTCCTATTTTTTCTTAAATTCTCCTATTTTTCCTATTTTTTTTACGAAAAATCGGCTGCGGTGCCTGAGAAAAATTTTTAGTACTCTATAGTACTTTACTCTAGAAAATCCTCATAAGTTGAAATACCGACGAATATCGCGATAACGCGTGATTAGTTCCAATTACGCCGCGAATCAGGCGCCGAGGCCCGATAGAAGCAGTCGCGGAAAAAACGGGACTTCCACGAAGAATCGCAACTTTTTAGCTTTCAAGATAGAGATTCTGAACATCGGACATGTTGGCTTTTGACTATGTTAACGTTGGGGTTTTTCTTTCATTACAATACGGACACGAGAAAAGCCGACATCTCTTGACGCCCGTGGTTCTACAAGGAATGGGTTACGGAAAAAAAAGAACATTCCGCGAAAAAAAAAATGGAAACTTTCGCAAAAAATCACGATTTTTAGATTTGTAAACGTTTCTGAGAAGGATAAATGGGAAAAAACGTGGATTCCGTAAAAATTTAGAATTGATCGGTAAAACTTAGCTGAAATCCACAAATTTTACAGACAATCCGAGAGCATAGGGTTGCCGGATTGAAAACGCAAACTGCTGTTTTCGTCGATCTATGGATTGTATGGTTCTTTCCATAGTTCTTTCTCAACCGAGAATCACGTTCGTTTCGGAGAATTTGAAGGGTTTCGTTTGAAATTTGGAAGTGGTAATTTTTTGTCACTTGAAATTTTGTGAAGGGGCCGTTCTTCCGAAGTTTATTCTTGTGAAGGGGCCGTTCTTCCGAAGTTTATTCTTGTGAAGGAGCCGTTCTTCGGAAGTTTATTTTTGTGAAGGGGCCGTTTTATCAAAGCTAATTTTTGTGAAGGGGCCGCAAAACGGCCCCACTTTTCGCCTGGATCGACCCCTGATTTAGATTGCAAATTTCTATTTGTCACATTGTATAATGTACTAATATATACCCCAAACCGAAAATTTAAAAAATATGGAACTTCCTCTTTGTGTTAATCTTCATGTTGATGTAATTATAGCGTTTGATCAAACAGAGTCAGTGCTCGTGCCTGTCTCTTACTAATAAAAATTTCTCTTTATATATTTAGATCATGGTTCCACAACCGATTGAAGGCAGACTGACTCCTTTTGGAGGAACCCAGCAGATGGCGCAAATGATGCAGCCAGCACCCTCCAACAACAACACTATCAGCTTGGCCAAGCTGATAGAGTTCATACTCCAAAGAACCTATCATGAACTGACTGTTCTTTCTGAGCTGTGAGTATTAATATTAAATGTTTTAAAAACTCTTTGGCTCAACAGCCCTAGTGGGCCAAGGCCTCTCTAGAGACTCCAAGTACTACTGATTCTCTGTAGTTTCTACGGTTGTTGCTTTCATACTACTGATTACAGAAATCATCCTAAAAATTACAGAAACATTCATAACACTGGAGTTGCTAGAAAAATTGCAGATTTAAATTAGCTCTGTATGTACAAGCACATCATGGCTAATTACGGTCTGATTATGATCCTTAAATGTTTTCTCTCCTGATAATCAACTCTCCAAAAATTATATGTAGAAACAATCCTTTTTCAGATCGTATGCACATTAATCAAATTTCCTAGTGGTGTTAACTCATTGTGTGCAGTATAAAACCGGAAAAAATATTTTAAAGACAAATATCAACCTACCTAAAAAAAAATAGAAAACTTGCCAATTAGCGAGTTGGGTGTGATTTCGGATTTTAGATTTAGGGATAAAGGGTTCACATTCATGTGATTCTTCCGCCAATTCGCTTAGCAAAAGTAAAATCCTACAATTCAATTTGCAAAACTGAAATTCCACATTCTTATTTTCCAATTGTTTTATACTGAAAACTCTGACTGTTAGTGTGACCTAGTACTAAATTTTAAGAAAAATCGGAAAATTAAAAAAAAATATCGATGTGATATGAAAATTAGTTAAGATTTAAATTTTCCTCCAATTTTTTGTCAGTGTAATCCAGGGTTGGCATGGTTTAAACCAAATGTATTTTTCAAAAAAACCACCAAAATGTTTTTTTTGGTTTTTTTCCAGAAAATCTGCAATTTTTTTAAGAAAAACTTTTGGGTTTATTAAAGTAATTTATTTATTAAAATATTGTCTCTTAATATATTGTTTTTTTTTTCATAAATACAAATATATTTATTATATATACTATATATATATATATATATATATATATATATATATATATATATATATATATATATATATATATATATATATATATATATATATATATATATATATATATATATATATATATATATATATATATATATATATATATATATAGATATATATATATATATATATATATATATTAATAGATAAAAAAAGAACTTGTTTTTTATGCTTTGAAAAGAAATTCCATGGTGTTATTCAATAAAAACCATGTATGATTTTTTTAATTTATTAAGAACAAGAAATTTCATTGCACCTTGCACTATAAAAACCAAATGGATTTTTAACCCACTAAGCACCAATAATAAAAACCACTTGATATTTTGCTTTGAAAAGAAATTCTTGTTTTTTTTAGTTCAATAAGAAAAGGATATTTTAATGCACTAAAGAAAAAACAATTTTTTTACTCACTCAGCACTGGCTATTTAAGTACACTGTAAAAAATATTGGTGTCATTTAACACCTAAAGTGGTGGTAACAAAGTTTCCACCCCTTTGGGAGTAATAAAACACCAGCATAAACTGGGGTTTCATAACACCAAAATGATGAACTAATTTTGGTGTTATGAAACCCCAATTTATGCTGGTGTTTTAATACTCCCAAAGGGGTGGAAACTTTGTTGCCACCACTTTAGGTGTTAAATAACACCAATATTTTTTACAGTGTAGTATGTATTATAAAAACCACTAGGTTTTTATATTTTGAAAAGAAACTATTGTTTTTTTTAAATAAAAACCAATATGGTTTTTTTATCATATAAACCCCATATATTTGAATCCATTATAAAACCTCAGTTGGTTTTTATTTATAATAAATAAAAATCTTACTAAAGTGTACACATATAAACACTTTTCCGATGCAGTAAAACCAGTGGTTTTTATATGCAGCAAAAAATCCTGATTTATATATAAATTTAATTTTTTAAAAAATTAATTTTAATTAGTTAATTAATTAAATCACTTGGTTTATAGTTGAATTGATTAACTATTAATTCAATGGATTTATAACAGAAAAATCTAAGTAGCTATATTTATGCGGGTACGAAAAAAAAAGTTTAAAAAACCACTGGTTTAAAAAACAAAACAAAAAAACCTGGTTTAAACCAAAAAAAACCCGGTTTTTTAGAAAAAAAACAGGTTTTTTCCCACCCTGGTGTAATCACATGTATGGGTTCATTAAGGTACTACGGAAAATCTTCATTGGAAGTTGGAGTCTCTGGGCCTACGATGACCATCTTCTTAACTGTGGGGCGGGTCGCAGTTAAGGTGGTCAGCTAATGTGAGATTCCAATGTTTAGTTCCCGAGCACGCTTGGTCCTCATTTTACCCACCCACTGAAGGGATGAAAGGTTGAGTAGACCTTGCCCTACCTGGGACCCAGGCAGGGGTAGATCCAGGTTTTATATTTTGGGGCTCCTTTCATTATTTTTGTGAAAAATGAAATGTTTTTTTTGTGAAAAAGAAATGGTTTTTGTGAAAAATTGAAGCAGTGATAGAGTTAGCAGATCAGTGCGTAAAAATAAAATTGACTCACAAACCAAGAAAATCATGAAAAATTCAGATATTTTGTGAATGTGTTCTTGCAAATCGTCACTAAAGCTAATTTGAATCTCATGAAAAAGGCATTTTTATGAAGGGGCATATTTAAAGAGGGGGAATTTTCGTGAAGGGGCAGCAAAAATGCCCCAATTTTCGTCTGGATTAACCCCTGCCAGGAACCAAATCCCGGACCTGTGGTGTGGAAGCATGAAGTGCTACCACAAGCTACTGGACTTCTGTATTAAATAATAATTGGCTTATTAATTTTCTTCACTATTTAATAACTTATTTTTCTGGAATGAGAAAAATCAAGGAAGTTTTATTTTATTTAAATTATGTTGTTAGTTGGGATTTCAACGCTAGTTTTTAAAATATAACCTATTCATGGGTTTTGCCTATTAAAAGGGCTGTAAAATATATTTCTATGAACCTGTGAACTTGGTTTAATTTTAAGAATATTTTAGGGATCAGCAAAATAAATTTATGTTGAAATTGATTGTTTTAAATTAAAAAAAGGAACATAGTTTTAAGTGATTGCTGAATTCTGTATTTGATTAATAAAACTTATCATTCCTAATACTTTTTTCCTCAGATTACCTAGAAAAACTGACATGGAAAGAAAAATAGAAATAGTTCAGTTTGCTAGTCGAACCAGGCAGCTTTTTATAAGGCTTCTTGCACTTGTGAAGTGGGCAGCCAGTGCTTCAAAAGTAGAGAAATGTTCAGTAAGTATTGATATTGTACTTTGTATAGATATTTGGCATTTTGATCTTTAACTCGTTCTTATCCAATTACAATTAGTAAGTTAACTTTGGAAGCGATTTATAAAAACATTCAATGTACATTCTCTTGTTTTAAACCTTATAACTTTTTTAGGCAATTATGTCATTCTTAGACAAGCAGTCAATGCTATTTGTGGAGACGGCAGATTTACTATCAGTGATGTCCCGTGAAACATTAGTGAATGCAAGGTACTCATGTGTAACTAAAAGATTGATTTAATTGCCACCAATTTACCATTTTTTAGATATAAACTCATTCATCCTTTCCTTACAGGCTGCCAAGTTTTCACCTTCCTTGTGCTGTCGAAGTTTTGACGCTAGGCACTTACTCACGCTTGCCTACTTGCATAAGAGTAAGTTGTTTTCTTTCTCATCTTGAAATTAGTTAGTATGGTGAAAATGTTATTGTTGTGTAGCTCCTGCTAGTTAACCCCTTCTCTGTCACCGCCGCATATCATACGTCCAACGTGAAGTGGCCCAATTTAGTAACGGTCGCATGTCATGCGACAGGCAGAAATCTCACAGTTATCTCAATGTACTTTCCTACCTTCTTTTCCATTCAGTAACAAATTCAAAGAATGTAAGGAGCGTGGAAGACTGGTCTGGGGATTTACAAGTCATAAAACTGTCACAGGCTTTCCATTGAAAGTTCTTGAGAGTGTTTCTTCCTATGCATACCCCCTGAAACTCAATAACCCCAAGGAATTCCTGGAAATTTCTATAGAGATGTCTGGACCCTTATCAATGGTCTGAGTAAAGGTCAACGAGGTTTGAAGGTCAAGGGCGATTTCCTTATGCAGTTGTATGGCAGGAAAAACTTGAGAACAGAAAGTAGGGCATAAATTATATTTAAATTTTCTTTTTAAAGCAGATAATAATCTTAAATACCTCAGGGAGTTTAATACATTATTTTATAATAATTAATTAAAAGAAATTGCAGAAAAATGTAAGGGTTAAAAAGGTGCATTGTGGGAAAACCTGGAGATCAATAAGCAAAATGTTAAATGGACAAAAATGGATCGGAGATCAAATTTTTTGCACTTTTACTTTTTTCAGTGTATAAAAAGATTGAAATTTTTATGGTCAGACATTGAAAAATAAAATGTAGAAGAAGGGGTTAATTTAATCTTGCTTAGTACATTGTGCAAAGACAAGACTCAGTAAAGGTTGCTTACTTGTACTTTATTTGTAGGATAAAATAGTTCCGCCTGACCCAATAACTCCTGCTGAGAAAAGGAGCACTTTGCTTCGCTTGAACCAAATAATCCAGTACAGACTGGTCTTGTCTGAATTGCCTCCTCAAATGCGGAATTTGACTATTGGTAAGTAAGGATTTCACAAACTTGACTACTAAGTTTGAAATATGAAAAAAATCTTTTACTTTTTCCTTTCTAAACCTTTTCCTTACTTTTCAGAAAACGGACGTGTCACTTTCTATGTTGAGCATGAATTTGAAGTAAGTGGATTACCAAGTACTTCTTTTCTTGAGCTGGCGCTGTGGCTTAGTGGTTTTTGTCTTGCTGCAAAGCAGTGGCGGATCCAGGATTTGGTTTTGGGGGGGCTAAGAATTTTCATAATTCAATTGAATTCTCTTGTTAATGGTAATACGGAAAAGGTAGTGAATTATCCTACTCAAACCACTAAAAGGGGGGTCTAGGGATCCTCCCCCAGAAAATTTTTAGAAATTTAAGTCAAAAACCCCACATTTTTAACTCGTTTTGGTACGCCTCATCCGAATTTCGGATATAGATTTTTTGCGTTTTGACAAACTTTGTAAATTTTAAAAATCGTTTTGGGGGGGCTTCAGCCCGAAAGCCCCCCCCGTAGATCCGCCACTGCTGCAAAGCCCAGCGTTCATTGTTTGAATCCTTCTATGGGTAGGGGTAACTCAAAGTAATTACCAATTTTGGCCATAGCATGAAATAATGAACTAGTTTAAAATATCAACTGTAAGAAAACTCAAACTTCAAATTAATTAAACATACTTCAGCAATTTTTCAAAGTTGATAATTTTATCAATTACTACTCTCAACCTTGAAAATGAAATAAATTTGTGTTGTAAAATTAACCTTCTTATCCTCATACACTTTAATCTTCTTCAGGTATCTCTCACATTGATGGGTGATAGTCCACTTGTTTCATGGCGTCTCCTAGATATTGACATTTTAGTTGAAGACAAGGAAACAGGAGGTAAGCTCTGGTTACTGTGATCTGCCTACAAACCACAAAAAAAGAATCCCTCTAATTAACCCATTAACGCCCATTGATCTATTTTTAGATCGCTAAACATAGTGTCAGAAATGGTCTTTTAAATTACCTTAAATTTACCCCACAAAAACTAAACTGCTCATATGACAAGAGAAAGCCTTCCTTAAGAATAATATCATGTGTTTTATGCGTTTGCAACATTTATTTTGTTACAGTGATGGGCAAAACTTTGTCTTGGGGTTTCATTTTGCAGTTTTTTCATTTTGGTTCAGGAGGGTCACAAATATTGATTTTCTTGAGAAATGGATCATTTAAATAATTAAATTTTATAATTTCTTCTGGTGGATGAATGAAAGGTAGACAATCTTGATTGATTACTTAGTTAATCAGAGGACTGCAAATAGTATTACGTACTCAAGTTTATTCACACTAATTTGTTGATACAACTTATGTCAATGCAAGCATTTCATTTTGAAATACATTATAGGTAAAATTGTTAGGCAATTAAAGGTTTTTGAAGAGATGTAAAAATCTCAAATTTAAAATTGTAATATTTTTTTAAATTTGCCCTAAAACTGCTCTTACAACCTTAAAATTGCCGTTATGACAGGATAGTAAGTTAATTGGATAAGTAGTTAATTGGAATAGGCCTGCGAAAAGCTTCAACACGCAGCAATTTTGAATTTTCCAGAATGTTACATTTTATTTCATGAATATCATTTTATCATAAAACTAATCCATAAAATTCACAAAAAATATCCTAATGCATTTTATTTAACTTAAATACACAATTTATGAAATATTAATTCTATAATATACTTATAATTTTAAAATTCTTGGTTCAATTTCCACTTTTCACCTATTATTAATTTCAACATAGGCTATTTATGTAATAAATCTTGGGTAAATTATTTAATTTTATAATTATTTTTCCACATATTTATAAATAAATACGCATTTTTAAAAGAAAAATACTAATAGGTCTATTTATTTTACTCTTTTTTTACCATTTTTTGAGCTTCTACTATTACGTAGCTCTGTGACAAAAAATATCCTGCGAACGCCCAGTGATCTATTTTTAGATCAGCATTTTTTAACGAAACTAATGACTGTTTCCACAAAATTTGTTCATAATATTCATATTGAAGGCAAAATACACTAGATTCATGATTTTTATTAAATTCACCCAAAAAAATATTAATTTGGGCGTTAATGGGTTAAGGTTTTAAAGTTCCAATATTTGATCTGATTGCAAAAGACTCAAATTATATTAATCAATGTTTAATGAATTGAAGTGATTGTATTGTAAGGTATTTTAAGAATTAGTTTTCCTTTTTCTCCCAGGCATTGTTCAGTTTTTCATGGTTCTCTTTTAAAAGTTCTTATTTCCTTTAAGCATTAATCTCTCTATTCTAAAAAAAGTTTTTGGTGAACGGTTTCCAGAGAAAGGCTTTTTAATTACTGATCCGTATAACACATATTTGGTATCAAACTGTCCGGATTCTTTTGAGGATGTGCAAAGTGCCTTTAGAATTTCTAAAAAAAATCTCAATTTTAAAATATTTCCATTTTTTTAGATTTTGGATAAGGTCGCAGTTACAAAGCAAGAAACTATGAATTTTAAAACAATTGAAAACATATTTCACTGGTTTTTTAATATTCAAATAGATTAAATAATCATCTTTCTATTTATAACACGAATTTAAAAAATATATTTTGTGTTATTTTTAACAATATTTATATTTTTGTTGTTCACAAAGGGTTTAATTGTTGTTCAAACGGTTTTCATTATATTTTAAACATATATAATTAATTTATTTTTTATTTTTTAAATAACAAATTAATATTTTTATATTTATCTTTGTAGTTGTGGCAACCTAATCATTACTATATTTACAATAAAATATACACTTGCTTTCGGAAATTTTGAATTTTGCATTTATTTTTTATATCCTTTTGCAAGTATTTTTTTTAAGGTAGTAAAATGTAACTCTTTATTTCATAATGACAAAACGCAAACAACTAAATAACACGGGTGAATGTTTTAGAAATAAGGATGAAAATGTTGGAAGTCTTGACATTCGGTGTCGTTGCTATGAAAATGACACAACTTCGAAGTTTGTTTCTCATGAAGATAAAATTCTAAATTTTCGCGATGTTTAAGATAATTACTACATTTTTAACAGTCAATCATTACAAATTTTAAGAAAGTTAAATTTATTCCTGAGATATTTCAATGCTTCCCTTAATGTATCTGTGAAAAAACATTACCTTAGGGAAATGGGTAAAAGAATGTTTACATTGCTTTGTTGTTAATTTTCTTGGGGTTCAATTCCGTTATAGTTCCCGCTAAATATCGCCAATCTCTTTCGAACGCTCAATATTCAAATGTAAACCAATTTTTCTAATTTTTAATGATAAACTGAATAGTTATAGATCTAATTAAACACTTTAATCTATGAATTTGAAACAATTTAGCAATATTTATACTTTATAGTGTCCAAAAGAGATTAGTGATATTACGGAATTCAACCCCATGAAAATTAACAACAGAGCAATGTAAACATTTTTTTACCCATTTCCCTAAGGTAATGTGTTTTTCACAGATTCATTAAGGGAAGGTTCATATTTAGCGGGAACTATATATGAACCTTTCTTGGAATTATAAAGCGATCCGCCAATTCATGTTACCATAAAGGAAATGATAAAATTCCACCACTGAATAAATATTCGCCATTTTTGAAAGAGTACCACGGAGAAGTACTACCCTGTGTTAAGAATGTTTTATAAAGTGAGTAAGTGCAGTGAGCTGGGTTTTGTGGGGAATTGTAAAGCGGTCCTCCTAGTAATAGTAAAAAAAAATTCAAAATATTATAAAACTTGAATTCTATCAGAGTTACAAAATACTCTAGTGATGTACTTTGAATTTTCTGTTTTATTCAAATATTTTTGTGTAAATTAATTTTTGAAATGACTGTTTTACCTTAATAACTTCAAGTACAATTATGTAGTACAAAATTTTAATGATTTCATACATGTGATTCTTCCGCCAAATGGTGGAAATCCGCCAATTCGCTGAGCAAAATTAAAATCGGACAATTGGATTTGCAAAACTGAAATTCCACTCTTATTTTCCTATTGTTTTATACTGAAAACTCATACCACTAGTGTGGCCTAGTGCTAAATTTTAAGAAAAATGGAAAGAAAAAATTTTTAAATATCGAAGTAATATGAAAATTAGTTAAGATGTAAGCTAAAAAATATGAATCTGGCTGTAGCATTTCGAATCCTAAATCTAGGGCTATCCTGTCTTGGGTCATGCACCATAAAAACCCAACCTAGATCTTGGGAAGTAAAAGCCTACTTAAAATAAAGAAAAATTTAGTTGCCATCGAATTTTTTTTATTTTTTTCCGCCAATTTTTTGTCTGTGTAATCACATGTATGTGATTATTTTGTTCTTTATTTTTTTTGCAGATGGAGAAGCTCTTGTTCATTCACTGCAAGTGAACTATATACATCAACTGATTCAATCAAGACTTATCGACAATCCGAAACCTCTGCATGAACTCTATAATTGCCTTCGTATCCTTTTAAAAGCTCATGGTTTAGAAGTTTCTAAATTACTTACATTAGTAATTCTAGGGTTGATAAATTACACATTTTTGTTATTAACCATTAAATTATAAAAACTGTCTTTTTGAACAAAAAATAGTTGAACATTTTTTCATAAGTTGCATTTAAACATTTTAGGATGTAAAAATAAAGATAAAATAAGTATGTAGCTTTAAACCTACGTATAATTAATAATTAAGAGATCTACTAGTTCTACTTTTAGTTGGGAGTGTTGTCATGTAGTACAGTGAAATTCCGTTACAACGAAATCCTATACAACGAAAAATCCCGTTATTACGATAGTCCAGAAAGTCCCCAACCGTTTTTATTTGAATTAGCGATAGTACGGTTACAACAAAGAAATTTTACGGTCCCCTGAAGTTCGTTATAACGGGATTTTACTGTATTGTAATGACTTAAAATTTCCTTAATTCTGCATAGATTCTTTTTGTCAAAGTCTTCAACTAGAAGTCCTGCATTCACAGGTAAAATTTTATGTTAAGCTTTGTTTTTTAAGCAAAGGTTTTTTGTAACATGTTCTATAAATTTGTGATGTGTATGTTCCTCTCAAAATATAATGTTTATCTTCAATTTTTTTCAGGTTCTCCGTCTGTGCAGAGAAAGACTGCGAGATTGCATAGTTGTTGAAGAATATACAGCTGGAAATAGACTTGTCATGTCATATTGGAGGTACTATTACATTTATTTATAGATGTTACCAACCTTGATTTTAATTTATATCCAAGCTCTCAAACCCTAAAATATTAATTTAGTACTGTATAAATATTCTGTAATATTACTTGCTTCCTTTGTAAAACATGTGAGGTATTCATTGAAATTCGTTTTTTACTCTAGAACTTGAATAGATCTTATCATTAGGCTTCAATTTCAAAATTAATGTACTAATAACTTGTGAATAAGGGGACATCCATAAATTATGTGAGGAGTTTTTTCCAAAATCTGGACCCCCCTCCCCCCTTGGTGAGATTTTGCTGGACCCCCCACATGAGATTTACATACAATTTTTTAAAAATAATTTACAGTATCTTATCCTTTCTCATACTTAAAAAAACGAAAATCGTATAATTTCTAACTTAAAAAGTTGACATGAGATTTTAATCAACCCCCCTTGGTGAGATTTTTCCAAACCCCTCCCCCCCTTTTTGACCTCACGTAATTTATGGATGTCCCCTAACTGAAAATTTGTGTGCATTACGTATTAACCTGTCAACCGTGCTGCTGAATTCGAAAACGTTATCAAAGCCTGTTCTATAGTTGTTCTGCTGAATTAGATGGTCGTTGAACGTTCAACAGGATAATACGCAAGAACGAAAATTTGTCTCAATTCATCCTGCTGTGAAGAGAAATATGTGCAGAAAAAAATTTCAATACTATCAGTTAATAAGTATGTGTTGATTTTGAAATGTGATTTTCTTATAGACTTCCGAAGTATGAAGAAATCCACGGAGAGCCTCACTACTCCAGGGAAATCACCAGCTGCAAATTATGTGTTCAGATGGATCCCAACGACCCCAGCAAGCCCTTGCAGGTGACCCATGTGCCTCATCTCAGCCATAAAGATGCTCAGCTGGCAGATCAGGCTATAAAAGTAAGTTGTGGAGTATCGGGTGTCAACATGTAGCCAAATAATGTGGAAGATGTATTGAGTTGTAGTTTTGGATACTTTGGTTTCTTTTTTTTCACATTTTATAAACCTTAGAAACCATTTTATAAGTACCTTTTATAAAAATTGTTTAAAAATTTCTACAAACTGGTTAAAATTAAAATTTATCAAGCATAAAAAATCAACTCAAAGGCAAATTCAGGGGGAGGGGCTATGGGTCTGCAGCCCCCTCCTAGAATTACGAATTCTTACAATAATTTGGAATTTTCCCCCCTTTTTTTTTCATGAAAACTGGTGATTTATGATTTCACATTAAGAGAATACTTTAAAATTTGAAAATTGTCCTTTTAAAACGAGAAGGTTGTGACAATACACACAGTTTTGTTACCTCAGCCCCCAGACTAAAAATCGAGTTTGCTACTGCACAAATATGTACATGGTTTCTATTAGAACATACAAAAAATAACTAAAAAGTTTAGTTTGTAATAGTTTATTAATTTTAAATTTAAGAAAATTTATTTTGTGAAGGTTTCTTTTTTACTCTCCCTAAAGCTGAATTTATAAAAACACCCATTTATAATAGGTGAGTTTGTTAAGGTACCTTAAAAGAAAGTAATTTTGCCTAATTTGAATAATCCACATGAATAACATATCAGAGTCTCATACACTCAGATGAAAGTGGTTGAAACATGTATGTTTAATTCTATTTCAGTCCGACTTTCTTTCTGTGGAAAAACTCCTTATACACACAGTTCATATACGTACAAAGCACAAGCTGCAGGAGCTGAGTGAGGTTCTTAAGCCTATGCTTGGACTGCCAGAATGTAAGTTATTTTGCTATAATATTGTAAGTAATGTTAGGGGTATGATAAGTTTTTTTATTGGTCTGATTTATAACTGTTTTGAATATTTCAAGGTACAATAAGTGGATCTCCTGCTGTTCTGCATTTACCTATCTTACAACCATGCATGATTTCCGAAGAACTTCTGATCACTGTAAATACTCATACTGGTCACTTTCTTGCTCATGTCCCACAGTTTGGTATGTATTTACTGCTTATTCTACCATTGATTAGGATTCATGTTACTTAAGTTAGGTTGTAGTGTATTTTTAAAAAATATGAAATAAAGGTATTAAATTATAGGTAAAAAGTATGTTTTCCAAGTTTCCTATACATTTTTCCATAGTAATAATTTTATGGAGTTACCTTCTTTCTAATTCTATATTTAATTTGAATTCACTTTTGATTTTGTTTATTACATGTCTTTAAGAGTTCTAACATCTTTTTCTCATTTATTTTCTTGAGATAATTTTAAATTTGTTCAAAATGTTAATTGAAAAATAACCGTAAGTTACAGTTCAAAATTCATAACAAAAACTAGTTCTTCATATAAATTTTAATACTCGATTAAGTATACGAAGGAAGCTATCAACATTTAAGAGTTTCGGAAAGCATGCTTTTCCAACCACACAATTGGCTTTGCTTATCTTAATAATCACATTTTTTTAAAGGAAATAAGTTCATTGGTAATGTATGATAATGTATTGCCAATATCTTTACCTTACATTTGTTGTGTTTATGTTGCAGAACCTCCAATGATGGATGATATTCAAAATTGGTTGAACAAAGATCCCGCCAAGATAGAAAACTATATTTCCGAATTAAGGTATTTTTATGAAGCGTTTTATTTTTTGCCATTTAATTATATGTCTTAAAAAGTAATTGTTTTATAAATTTTGATTTTTTATTTTAAAAATAAATTAACTGAGTTTTTATATTTTCACAATGACCAAATTAATGGTTGTAAAAAAATAGCTTCCCAAATGAATATGTTCACCTAGCCCTCCAATAAATTTGAAAACCACCTAAAATTAATTATCTTATTTTAAAACATCTCTTATCTTTTTTAATGCCAATAATGCATTTAATTGAAAGGGGTTCTATTTTGTTGTTACAATATTATTGAAATTGACTAGTCTCAACCATTTCAACTTAATTCAACAAAATCTATCATTTTAAGTTATCAAAATTTGATGTAATCCTCTAAAAACATTTCCCACTTGAAGACTAATTTTAATACTTAAACATACAAAAGGAATTATTAATTTACAGTGTAATACAATACACTTTATATTTTTCTCTAAGACTGTTTAAGTTGCAAAATACTGCATACCAGAGATTTTAAATACTTTAAGTAGGACTACATAATTTTGATTTTGATGCTAACACTCAAGTTAACTGTTTGCCACTTTTTAGTATAGAATATTTTATTTTTATCAATCAGATATTGTTATAATTCTGATCTTGAACAAATCTGATCACTTTAAGCAGACTTGGCTGTATTTTATAATACATTATTCTGCTCTTTAGGTTTTGGATCACTGTTCGACGTTGTGAAAAAACAATTGGCCATTTACAAGCTACAGCGAGTGAACACCTCCCTCTCATCATACCTCCTGATCATGAACTGAACAAATTTTCAAAACACAGGCTGTTCATCAAGCTATGCAGGCACCAAGAATATTATATTGTAAGCTTTTTAACATAACTTTCTATTTGGGATTAAATACTTGTCGAAAAAGAGCAAGGCTTTTTTGTTTCAAATTTTCAAGTTATCCTAGTTATTGAAAAAACAGTATTAGCTTAAATTTTATATAAGTTAGTTTTGTTAATTCTTCCATATTATTGCTTTTTATAATTTAATATAATCCTAATAATTTCTGAAAACTCTTTAAAAACATATACAGTTATGTTTTATGTTTATCTTGCAAGTGTGAAACTAAAAACAATGATAAACTTTCTTTCTCAATATATAACTTAAAATTTAGAGGATAGATTACTGGAATTAGCTGTATAAGTTAAGTTATTTACAAGCTATTTTCATGCTTTTAGATTTATAGTGATCTGCTACAGATCATAGATATTTAATTAACTTGTTTCCATAGTTACTTCAGTCTAAGTTCTGAATAGTTACGGACCTTGTTTTATAGTTTAGTTTTTTTATCCACTTTAGATAACCTGTTTAATTGAATACTACATGTTAATAGTATTAGGAACATATCTGTTCACTTAAATAGGTTTTTATTCTCAGCGGACCTGGAAAAAGTTGTAACCTTCCCCCCGAACCTAACAAAATTTCCCCAAACCTTATGTATTGCTTCTATGGAGCTGGCAGGGGTTTCCCCTGAACCAGGTTTGTAGGTTCGGGCACTTTTTCCAGGTCTGATTCTCTGCATTTATTATATACTCATCATAGCAGTAAATCAGATTTGGGTTGTGTGCTATTCTTCCTGAAACTTTCTGAATATACTCATGTAAAATATTTTTCACGTTTCACATATGACAAATGTCTTTATCCTCTTGTATAATGCATGAATAACAATTTTCTTATTATTTTACAGATTGTGAGGCTGATGGAAAATCCAAATAATCGCTGTGAAATTACTCCCTCGTACTATTTAATGACAGTTGCTCCTCAGCCTTTAGAAGATGAGAAAAGTTCTAAAGAAAAGTCTGAGACAGTCATGGACACCGAACTTCCCAAGTCATACCTAAAAATAGTAGACTTTTCATCATTAGATAAATTCATATCTACTCATGGAGCTGGTACTGAAATCGAATGTAAGTGAAGTCACAGAAGTTAGCCGTAGGAACTACAATTTTTTATGTAAAGTTGTGATGTAAAACGGTGTTTTAACTCAACATCAATCAACATCAACATAACAGTTTTGTTAAAAATGTAATTAAGAAGGTAACATAGTCAAATTAACTGTATGTAAAATTATGTGTATTTAAAAGTAATAAGTGCATTTTTTTCTCAGAACCTTAATGAAAGTTTTCAAAATTATTTCAACCCCACTTAAATTACCTGATGTCCCCTATTATAAACCAATCACTGATTTGTTTTTTATCTTCAATCTTTTATTGAAACTTATTTTTTTGTCTTTGTGAATCTTTCAGATGAACAAGGGGTTGGTAAGAAGAGAAAGGTATGACAATTTTAATTTTCTTCATTTCTTGTTTACAACTTTGATTTAATTAATTATGTTAAAAAATATTTTTTTAGCATCATTGTTTTTAAGTCAGAAGTGTGTGGTTTTTACCTGGGTTGTTACGTTTAAAAGACTTGTTTTGAACACGTTAAAATGAAACAAAAAAAAACATTGTTTAAAACACATGAATCTTTAAGCAAGTTCCCCGCTTTATTTATGCGACGGACTCACCCTTTTTGTGTGGGAATCACCTAGAAAAATATTGATGTCAAGCCTCTTTAAAAAGTTTGTGTCAGGTATAAGCCCTGGGGACAAACCACTAAATTACTTTAACATAACTGGTACATTGCTCGATTAAGAACATGATTCTATGATGGAAATTTATGAAAATCATTTTAAGGACTGATGTTTGAACTGTATTTAGAAAGTATAGTTTTGTTTATCTAATTTCAATGTAAAATCAAATTTAATTTTTTGAAAATCATTAGCATTTCTGTGTTGGGGGTAAAGAAAACAAATAAAATGTGTTTTAAACAAAAAACATATTTTTGGTTATAATTTTTAAAACGTTTTTTCCAACCCTGGTTTTTACGTACAAGTGTGTAGTCAGAAGCATAAAAGGTATAATCTTAAAAATGTACATTTACAAATTTGGATGTTATCGAACATACCCTTGTTATGAAGTAGAAAAAAACATACTAGCTTAAAAAGGTTTATGTTTGATGAATAAAAAGATAACACAAATTTAACTTACCAGGTTTCTTGATGATGGCATGCAATGTTTGAATGAAATGTTCTCTAAAAATGCACTTAAATATCGTGTTGTAAATTTACAAATAAAATTATCTTTTTTATAGATAGCCTCACATAATGAAACTGGTGTTAAGAAAGCTAAGTACACAGGATTCTTCATTTCTGAGTTGGCCCACATAGTGGCCATGTGCGATGAGCGCATACCTTATTCCGTGCTTTGTAGAGAGGTAATGATTCAAAATCTAAACTGCTTCAAGGCTTAGATTGTAAAAGGTTATTATGTTTTAGTATACCTAATGCTTCTTTAATGTTTCAGTTGAATAAAAAGGGTGTTTGCCACAATGGCATCCAAACTGAAGCGCATGGATCTAACTACCAAGTCAAAATTGTTCAGTAAGTTCTGAATTTAGAATCATTCTCATCTTTGTTTTAATTTACTCTGCCTTTTCTCGGCGCAATATGATCTAATCTGATTCTTGTGTGATAAAAGTTACAGTTCAGTTACTAAAATGTATCTTTAACTCTTTCAAACCAAGACTGCCTAAGATTTCAATTAAATTTTACAGATAATTTTGGGCGCTTAGGAGGGAGAAAGTTAGTTCTTAGTTCTAAACTTGCTGTCGTTGACAGCAACTTATCTTGACAGTCAGCTTATTAAATAATAGAATATTCATTTAAAATTAAATTTTTTAATCATGAATGACGAATAAATTTGACTCGGTGAGAGTATCTATTTAATGATTTATAAAAGACTTATGAATCTTGGAAATATTTTATGCCTTATTTTGTACTTCAAATACAAGCATTACTTTTAATTATGAAATTTATTTTTAAAATGTTTGCACAGGTTGCCAGTACCTGATATCAGTGAAGTTGAAACATTTGCAGCACTTCACTCTGCCCTCTTAAGCTCTACTATACGTCTGAGCGGTAAAGGAGCCCGTATCTGGTTTGTGGAGGCAAGTTAACATTATTTAAACTTTAAATACATAGCTAATTTTGATAGTCTTTTGACATTTACTATGTTGTTAAAAAAGTTGCATAATAGTAATGTCACTTTTAAATTTCATTATTTAATAATTTTTTAGTATAATCACACAAAAAAACTTGCAGCTGCTTTATTATATTCAGTTTTGTAACTAATAAATGTTGTATGTGTTTGCATCTTGTAGTTATGTTCATTAATACATGCTCACATGTACACTAAAGCACCGTTTATACGTCTCTCATTTATAAGTCTTTTACATTTATACGTCGTTTTCGCCAAGTCCCAATTCATTCAAATAATCAAAATTGTTTTCAATTATACGCCGTTTTATGTCGGTCCCTTGAAAGACGTATAAACGGTGCTTTACTGTATATTAATGCAGTTTTTTATTGGTGATTTTGTAATTGGCAACTTATATCAATATTTTCGCAACTTATATGTCATACTCACTATTTTTATTATGTCTCATTTCATATTTATTAAATCTTATTTGCATGCCATCAGGGTTGGCAAAAAACCGGGTTTTTTTAAAAAAACCAAAAAAAACCGGGTTTATTTGGTTTTTTTGGTTTAAACCAGGTTTTTTTGGTTTAAACCAAGTTTTTTTAGAATTTTTAAAACAGAATAAGTTATTTTAGCATTGATGTTTGAAATTGAGTTGTAAATGAGACATTTATTTCAGGGGTTGTTTATAATTGATAAATGATTTGTATATTTCAATTAATTAATTAAAATTAAATTAATTTGTTTTAAAAATAATTTTTGTTTCTAAAATATTCCAATTTGAATATCTAATATTATTGTAGTGAATAAAAATCAGTGTTAATTTATCTTGGATAAATGGTTGAAATAATCAAATTATTTATCTTAATTATATATGGATTAATTTATGAACTTAAGAAATTTCTTTAGAAAGAGAAAATTTTATTTTTAAATGAGAAGTAAAAGTGAAATGTAAACAAATAATGTTAATTGAAATTGGATAATTGATAAAGATAATTAATTTGATTAATTATTAAATGGTAAAATAATCAAATTAATTATATGGATTATTTATGAACTTAAGAAATTTCTTTAGAAAGAGAAAATTTAACTTTTTTAAATAAAAGGGAAATGTAAGCAACTAATGTTAATTGAAATTGGATAAATGATTGAGATAATTAATCCAATTAAGGAAATTAGCGGTTTATATTAATTTAGTAAAAGAACCCAACTGGTTTTTATCTGTTTATAAATAAACCAACTGGTTTTTAGTTTTTATCATTAAAGAACTCAACGGTTTTTATTAATTTACTAAAAAACCAACTGGTTTTTATGACTGACAAATAAGACAAATTGGTTTTATCAATTAATTAAAATCCAAGCCATATTTTATCAGTGAAAAATAGATAACTTTTGTGTATGTTTAGTTACTCTTTGAAATAATGCTTCATTTTAAAGGAAATTAATAAATGAACTATCTCTTGCAAAATATAATAAGTTTAACTTAAGCATTTAAGGTTAAGTTTAGAGAGAATTCAATAATTAAAACCATTAAATTAAAAGATTTCTGATTTTTTAATCACCTTAAAATGTCAATTTTTTATAAATCTGACCTTTTAATTTTGTGCAAAACATTATACTTAATAACACTTTCTTTAAAAAATCCTGAAAATATTTCATAATTTCTAAAAAAACCAAAAAAACCAAGTGGTTTTTTTGGTAAAAAAACCATGGTTTAAACCAATGGTTTAAACCAAATGGTTTAAACCGGCCAACCCTGCATGCCATTATTCAAGATTTTTTTTGTTTGTAGCAATCAAATCTTACCTAACACAAGATTTCCATGCTATTTCTTTGGTATTACAGTCTTTTCGCCTACTAGAAAATTTTCTACCCCTTTGATAACAAATTCTCTTACAAAAACCTACCTACCAAAAAGAAGGGGGAGAGGAAATTTCACAGTAGGCCAAACGACCCAAGAACCCATTCTTTAATAACCATCTGTGTGAATCTTCTTTTTTTAGTTTGTGTTCTGCAACTGTCCAATCACAAGCGTGTGTCCAAAAGAGCAGGGCCCATGTAGAGCCATGCATTACAGCTATGACTTCCTGACCTGCAGCACGAAGCAAGTAACGGAGATGGTTGACGAGATGTTAAAGGATTGGTGTATTATGGGTCATCTCTACAAAGTTGTTCTGGAATTTGCCAGGGCTCTTAAGCATGGTAAGCTAGTTTAATTTAGTTCTTGATAGTTTGAATCCAATATTGAAATCTTAGATTAATGATTCAACATACATCTGATTCCTCTGCCAATTGGCAGAAATCCACCAATTCACTTGGTAAAATTAAAATCCGACAGTTCGCTTTTGCTAAAGTTAAATTTTGCTTTGAAATTATTTTCTGACATCCACTTGTTTTTCACTGAAAGCTCAGGCTGTGAGTGTTAATATTAGCATTGCCTAGAAATGAATAGTAAAATTGACCACAAAAGAAAAAATTGTGAAGAAATTATGTGAAAAGCAGTTGAAATTAAAAGAAAAAAATTTTACTGTAACTTTTCTATTGTGATCTGATCGTCTTGGGAAGTATAAGCCAATAGACCCCCTTTACTTAAAATAAAGGAAAATTGAGACGTCAAAAAGTTTTTTTCAGCCAATTTATTGTCAGAGTAATCGCATGTATGATTCAATCTTGCTGCTTGAGTTTATGTAGCCTGAAAGATGCTTGTTTCTTAAATGTTTCTCTTTGCAGATCAACATAACATGTTTCCTGCCATTATGGAAATCAAGTCTTTCACATACAAGAGATTAGTTGTAGGATATGGCCCTAATAAATCTAATATGGTAACTTCCTTTTTTATTTCCAGTAACTTTTGAAGGTTTAAAAAAGTTGAACTTTACTTTTTATTTAGTTAAAACAATTTTTTGGAGTGTATTTAATACTTAAGAGTATTCATTAACATTATGTTGCTAAAATTTATGGTAATATTAAAACCAGAAGTTAGAGTAGTTATCATTAGTTAAATAGCAAAGGTTTTTAACCTCATATTACCTGTTGTTCTATGAAGCAATGCTTTTCCTCCTTTACAATTGACAAGAACAGTCTTAATAATATGTTATAAAGTGTAAAGGGGGATAGTGTTATTCTTTTTTTAGTTGTATAATAAATCATGATTTATTTTCTGCATGAAAAATATAGTAACTATCAATAAGTATTTAAAGTGGCTTTATTTTATGAAAGTAAAAAATAAACAAAAATGGGTACTTACATATTATCTTGTCAACCGTTCAGTGACTGTCAAATTCAGCGGCACAGCTATGCAACAGTCTGGGCTTTGATAGCGTTTTAAAATTCAGTGTCACTGTCGACAGTATAATACGTAAAAACCCAAAAATGCCTACATCAAATAAGGTTGCAAATTAAATACCTGGAATTAAGTTTAACATATTTAACCCTCTCAGTTTTTGTTCATCTTAACAGTAAGATAAAATATAAGAAAGGTTTCCAGACATCCTTTTTAGATTTATGTAAATGATCTAGCATTAACTTAATATTTGGATTATCATCCATGTTTCTTTCTCAGTTTGATGTGTTTTTTGGGCATTCTAGGTGAATATCTACTGGAGCCCGTCGGACAAACGCTACCACCTGGGCTTTGGGGTGGTGGGCCAGACAGTATCCGCGAGCAACCCACACACCCTGGTACAAGCTCAGCTCCAGCATGAATTCAACCAGCACCTCTCTATCATGACCCTCATGCAAGTGAGTGGATTTGTTTGAAAGCTTTTCCCTTTGGGCACCAATTTTATTCAGGCAGTGTAATTTTTCTTAAAAGAAAAATTAGTTGTGTTATTTTTATGAGAAAAATTAGTCTGGGATAAAAGAAAAGCTTTTCTGTGTGCACAGCAATTCCTTTGAATATTTTCAGTTAATTAGTTAAGGACTTCCATCTTTTAAAATTTTGTGCTTGTATGCAATGTTCTCTCAATTATCATGATTTGACAACAACAGTATGAGTAAGTCTATACAGGGTGTCCCATAAATAATGGGCCACACTTCTAGGGGGGATAGTAGACACCTAGATGAGTCAGAATCACATAGGATTGGGGGGTCTCAGACCAAATCCTAGGGAGTTAAAAATGGAGCGACACCCCAAAAAAGTAATTGAAAAATTCAATTTGTAGAAGAACTACTATTGGTAAAAACTTAAGTATGGTCTCAAAAATTGTGGTTTAATATGATCTTTAAAATTATCTCAAAAGTCTTCACATTAAAATTTTTTTTATTATGAAAAAAGTTAAAAAACCACAAAAAAATGTGAAAATTCTGCCAAAACCTCATTTTGTATTTCGAAATCCTTTCTTTTGATTTTATAATCTGAAAGATCATAGTTGTAAACCCTTAAGTCCAAAGTTTCACTCAAAAACCATGAATATTAAATGCTTGAGAGCCTGTTAAAGCATGGTTTAAGGCCGTTTTTTGCGTCCGCTAACTGTCGTTTTGGAAACGGCTATAGGAAACCAGTTCGCGCACGCAAAAAACGAATTTTAACAGTATCTCAAGCGTTTAATATTGGTGGTTTTTGAGTGAAACTTTGGACTTAAGGGTTTACAACTATGATCTTTCAGATTATAAAATCAAAAGAAAGGATTTCGAAATACAAAATGAGGTTTTGGCAGAATTTTCACATTTTTTTGTGGTTTTTTAACTTTTTTCATAATAAAAAAAATTTTAATGTGAAGACTTTTGAGATAATTTTAAAGATCATATTAAACCACAATTTTTGAGACCATACTTAAGTTTTTACCAATAGTAGTTCTTCTACAAATTGAATTTTTCAATAATTTTTTTGGGGTGTCGCTCCATTTTTAACTCCCTGGGATTTGGTCTGGGACCCCCCAATCCTATGTGATTCTGACTCGTCTAGGTGTCTACTATCCCCCCTAAAAGTGTGACCCATTATTTATGGGACACCCTGTATAATGAACAAAAATTTAATTGAAAAATTTTAAGTTTACTTCTTAGCATTATATTATCATCCTAATCATTAGTAAACAATTTTTGTTTTTTGTGTGCTTTAGATGAATTTTCATTTTAAATGAATCTTATAATTTTCCTGAATGGGAAACATTTCATTTTCTCTCTGTATTGTACAAGAAATATTAATGGAAAAGAGATTTGCTACTATGTTTCTTTAATGTTAAATCAAATCATATTGTGCATAAGTATTCTATATTAAAACTGTTGAAGATGTCCTTTTTCTTTACCTTTAAATTTTTTACTCACTGATGATTAATTTACTACGCTTTTGAAGTTTATGTTATTTTTTATTTTGATTTTTGAACATATATTGCTTATGAGATAAAATTCACCATTTGAAGTCAATGTATTTGTTATCTTTATTAATTTAGAGCCTTCATGAAACATATGCTCCACTTTTGACCATCAATAAACTACCAACAGGATCAGAACTTGGAGTGATTCATAGTGTAAGTTATTGTTTTTTTATAAAGAAATATGCATAGTTTATCCTGTCATTACATTGGAATTGTCTGAAATTGATTTCTTTCTTTCCAGAGACCAACTGTTCCCATTCAAACATTTCTAACTATACCACAAACGTCAACTCATTTCCGGGTGATATACAGAAATATGTATCCTTTTTCCATAGTGTGTCTACAATGTAGCACAAAGAGTATTGAAGAAAAAAATATTATTGTTTTAAAATTAAATTAATTATTTCTTCATAACTCTGAATTTGTGCTTTGTGATATGGAAACTGCATATGTGAAAAGATATTCACCCTGTTTTTACATGGTTTCACATAAATAAAATTTTTAAAAAATGTACTTGAAAACACTAATGTATTTTTATACACTTACACGTATTTTTATTTAATTATGTTGATTTTTTAAAAAATTCAAAAGCTTTTTAGTATACTTTTGTTTCTTGACTGTGAATTCAGATTTTGTTTGGATATTGAATGCAGGCCGGAAGGTCTGGTAGCTATTAGGGATGGAGCTTACAGTGTATTTGATAAGCAGAAGGCTGTTGAAGAACTTTCTACAATTAACAGTATTAAAGTAAGTGTGTGAAATTTAAAGTTCCTTCTTTCAAATCTTGTTGCATTGAGTTAAAAATGCAGATAAATGCTTGATTAGAAAAAATCGGCATTTTTTAAAAATAATTTATTAACCCCTGAAAATCTAAATAAATTAGAAATTCTAAAGACTTAGTTTATTTATTGATGTTAAACAGAATAGAAACTCTTTGTTTCTGCTGATGATGTGCATTGAGCTCAATTAAAAACAAGGGGTGTGGAACAAACAACTTCAAAAATGTTAGAAGCATTTACTGATAGTAACATTTAAAATGCATAATACAAAAGTTGTACACTACTGCTTATATCTAATTCTGTATGATCCCTCATGAAAATCTGCCATTTCAAAGAGAGCATTAGTAGAGCACTGTACAAGGTTGCAAAACTGTAAAAACAATTTTTTTGTGAGAATTCTTTAATATTTGGTTTTTGATGTAAAATACAGTAGAACCTTGTTGAAGCGACCTCTGGTCTGGGACTACGTGGGACCAACAATTCACGGTCATTTTAACGAAAGGACACGATAACAAATAAAATAAGCACTATGATGATACAATCTGTGCTTTTCTTACTGGTTGCTGAAAAGAGGTTCTGCTGTATATTACAGTATAAATTAAGTAGTCCTGTTTTTATAACACCTCAGTGGTATTAGGCCAGTGGGGGGGTTTCAATCTAGTGTTTCAAAGTATTGAAGAATATCCCACTCTGATAACTGAATCCTATGTCTCTTACTAGGCTTTCTTGAGCAAGTTTGTAGATGAAACAGCCACACAATCAAGACGGCGCTCCCAAACGGAAGATGACAATCCCCTCTCTCCAGTGCCCACACTCGACTCCATGGAATCCGGGTTCCTGTCCGTATCGGGTCAAGTGAAGCCTGGAAGCCCTGCCCAGGGGAGGGGCCAAGAGGGAGGGCTTCGCTTTCACCTCCCCATGACCCCTCCCTCAGGGTCCAACCCCCACACGCCTGCTTCACCTCATACATCAGTGCTGTCTCAGGTAGGATTAGTTGTTTTTACTGCTAAGTGTTTCACAAATCAGTTACAATTTAAAATTAATTTTTTTATAATGGCCACTACTCTAATGTTGGTCTTGAATTGTGTACCCAACAATACCTTAATTGTACAAAATAATGGACTGGTATATTACCTAAGAATCTTCACTGATTTTCAATTTGTAATTTGCTATATGCAGAGACGTATTAAACCAAGTCTGTCTTAGAGAATAAACAAGAGAGGGCTAATAGACATTAAACCTTCATTACTATATTATATTTGAACAGTATTAAAAACTCCATATTGCTAATAACACTTTAAAACTCAATAACATTTTGTTATTTTCTTACATTGATGTCTCTTATTTTTTCTACACTTTTAATCCAACTTCTATTAGAGGGTCTTCTTTGGCACTGCATTTAAACAGTGTTTGATGTTTGTGTTTTATTTCATTCTGATAATATGCTAATGTAACTATAACCTGTCAGCATAGTTGAAAAAACAAAAAACTTCCTGCTCACAAAAGTTTCTTCAATATTTTCTGCCAACTAAAAAAGTGCCCCCATTCGTTTGAATTAAAAACATAATGAAAGTCCCATCCTTCTCATAAATACTGTATTAATGCTTCATAAGGAAAAAAATTCAATTTATTTATCAAAAACTGATTATAACAGATATGAAGATTTTCTGCAAAATTCAAAACTCTCTGTGTTTCTATATTATCCAAGTCAGAAAATAAACTTTTTACCTGTGAAGTAACCTCAATAACCTAACTCTCCCCTTCTCTTCCAGCAGGGATACGGCGCCTCGCCCAACCCCTCCTTCTCCCTGGCCTCCCCTCCTTCCCTGAACTCCCAGTCCCAGGCAGGAGCCGGCGGGTCCCACGTGAGCCCCTCGCTGGCACAGTCCCCGGGCAACCTGTTTGCAGCCTCCTCCCCCGCCATGCACGCCCCCTCCCCCTCCTTCCTTCCCACCCCCTCCCCCTCTTCGACGTCCACCGCTGCCACCTCACAGCAGGTGCCAATGCAGTCTCCCGCCGCTTTCATCTCGCAGCAGTGTAAGTTTGTGGGTTTTCTTGCATCTTGTTGAATTGATTTGAGTTTATACTAGGTGTATTTTTCTGATGTGATATCCATATTTTGAATGTCCCTTAGCATTCAGATTTTCAGGCATGAAAGCCAATTACAGGGTTCCCATAGGTCAGGGAATACCTGGCAGTCAGGGAATTTGAATTTCACCTATAAAGTCAGGGAAAATTTTTAATTTCCACCAAAAACCTGAAAATTCATAAAAAAATACATGGAAATGAAAAGTTTTAATGTTTGCGTCTCAATTTTGGCTCTAGTAAGTGAAAAATAGTCATTTTATTGAAAATTATGTGTTCAAAAATGCAAAAAGTAACCAAAAAAATGCTGTGAATTGCAGTTTTTTACCGTAAAATCTTAAAAATTGACCTGGAAAAGTCAGGGAATTTTATTTCTGAAATTGAGTGGGAACCCTGCAATTATGTGTCCAGAAATTTTATTTTAATATGAGTGGGTTGAGACATTCTTTTTTTAACATTATATGGGTTTTCGTTTGTAAGCAATCCTTAAAGTGCCTTGCTTTTGTATCTAATTCCTGCTGATTTGTTTTGTCACACATTTCACTATTGAATCTAAAAAAACATTGAGAGTACTGTTAGAACTTGTAAAATTTAGTCATCCTTGTAAAGACTGGAGAAAAATGAGTTGAATTGTTTCTAAAAATAATTTCAACCAAGTTGCTTAATATAATCCAAAAATAATTAATACTCTTTCAATAGTCCCAGATGTCTGTGTGACATATCAGAAATCTCTAGGTTAAATGTCCTACTATTAAAGTATTAACTGTAAGTTGCAATTAGGGAATATGCTAGATATGCTGATCACAATCCAGCTAAATTTGATTTGATCGTAACATTAGTTTTTGCAGTTTCATTTCTAACTGATGATTTCTTGTAATATTAATTAGATGTTCTAAGTATGAGCCTTTTCCCTGGTTGCAAAACGCTTTGCTGCTGTGTTTAAGTATTTTGAAAGTGCTGCAGTTATAACTAATTTAACCTCAACATTTTGAAATAAAATCTAGTGGTCATTGAAAACCCTTAAGTTTATATAATATTGAAAAGTGAACCAATCTAAACATCACCAACGATTCCTAACTCCTGCTTTCCTCCATCTAGCGCACGGCGATGCAGGCTCTCCCTTCGCAGCACCCGCCAGCACAGGCAACCTCTCGATGTCGTCCCCAGCTGCTGGGGCGTGGCCTGGGAGCCCCAGCGTGCCCCGGCCATCCCCGAGACCCACGGCACAGAGCCCCGGGAGCAGCAGCCACCCGGCCCTGCACAGCCCCCAGGCGCTGGGAGACCACGCCAAGGCTGCTGGTGGGTGCATAAGTGAATCCTCTATCATCAACTACCTCACTTTTACTACCTTATTTGAAAAAAAGGGCTGCACTCATTGCAAAAGTCCATGAGTGAAATTTTTCAGTTCTAACAATGTTACAGGGAGGTCCCCAACTGCTACTCATTATACGGTATTAGTCAAAGATCCCCTCCCTGATTCAGTTCTAAGAATGTTATCTCAAGGACCATAACTAGTAACTTGGGGGTAGCGTCTCCCTCTTCCTCGGGGTAGAGGGAAAAAGTGCTTAGGCAATAATGCCCATTGTTCTACCGCCGGTAAAGATAATTTAAAACCGAGAGTTTAAAAGGTAATTACCCTTGTAAGGTAAAAATAAACAGGTGGGATCCCAACTGCCACTCATTATATGGTATTAGTCAAAGATCCCCTCCCTGATTCAGAGGGTCGATAAAGGTCGTTAAAACAACACTTTTCGAAGATGAGGTGCAAAAATCCCTCCCAAACCACCAAGCGCCAACTCTTGGCTGAGCAAGGGTATGATGGTAAGTTATTGAAAAAAATAAGAGGGAGAGGAGAGTTTGCTTGAACACAAGTAATCAATATAGATTTAATGTCTATTTATAAACCGAAACATAGCTGTGAGAGGGAATTCGAGTACCATAAGTTTCAGTGGCAATGTGTGGATTTTGGCCTTGATAATATGAAAGTACCAAGTTTTCCATCTAGGGATAGAAATCCATCGTATAATTAGTAATTAATAGGGCTGGGATTTCCATATGTTTTTTCAAATCTGATATTACCGAGTTTGATCAACTCCGACTATTACATTATCAGTAATCAGTTAAGTTTTAATCAGAAAATATTTGCACAACATTGCAATAATTTTTTATGTATTCAGAAGTTCATGAAAAAACATCATAACTCAAGTATAACTGTTCTACTATGTAAGATGCCAAAAAATTGTTTTGGCCCAGATTGTTTAATTACGGGTTAGAAATGAAAGTAACAAGCAGAAAAAGAAACTGTAAAAAATGATTTTTTCCTATGGCTAATATTCTATCACTCATATATCTAATAAACCTTTCTCCCTTCCAGGTGTGGTTCCCACCGTCACCCCCTCATCCCGGGTGCTGCACTGTTCCTGGCAGGCGGGCACCCCCACCCTCCTCACCCACAAGGCCTTTGACCTGCTGTGTTCCCCGGGACCCGCCGGGGGTTCCCAGCCTGGCTCTCCCGCCGTGCCCCAAGCCCAGGCACATGCCTCTCCACTTGAGCGATTCCTTGGCTGCTGCTATATGCGCAAGAGCCTCGGCAGGGTCATCCAGTCCGAAAACGTGAGTGTTGTTTGGTTTGGTGCTGTATTTTACGGCTTCGTTACTTCAGGATTCGAAGTTTTCTCTTGGGTCCTTGAATTTCTTAGTAGGTCAATGTTAAAAAAGTGAAGATGATTCAAAGTTCACCTTTTTTAAGTTTCCAAGTTTATTACAAAACAAAAAAAATCATAATGGTTTTGAACAGTTTGTCAAACAATCATTTCCAGAATCACCAAAGGAGCATCGGTACTTTTCTAAGAGGATTCTAATGGGTGGCCCCAAAAATATGTGTTTTTTCGTCGAAATTTTTTTGTAAGAAGGCTGTTAGTTGTAGTGGAAACATTTCTGACCGTTCTGTCTTATTGGTTCATTGTAAGCACTGTAAGTTTTGTGAGAGAAATACCTTCAGAAAAAGAATTTTAATATTTTAAATCTGTAAATGTTTTGGCTTTGAGGCATTCTTGAATTTGGGATTCCTGATAAAAATTTCGTAACTCTTAATATAGTATTCTATTAATAGCAGTTAGTAGCACCCTTATTGTATTTTTGTTTAGTATGGTGACTGTCCAGTTTTCTTGATAAAGAGAAGATATCCCTCAAAACATTTTTTATTGTATACAAATTATTCAAAGTAAAATTTAATGATCTTAATATAAAAAAGGTTGGTTGTCCCTTCAACTTTGAAATATCAATGTTACACTGACTATGTGATTCTCCTGTTTAAAAAGAGTAGTGTAGCAATCACATTTGCCTTTAAATGTCCAATTAGCTCAAATCCAGTCCAACAAAAACAAATCACATCCAGAGTAAATTTCCAAGCATAATAATCTATTTGATTAAAATTAATTCAGTTATACTCTATTTTCTAATAAGATAATGCTTTCCACCCTCACAGCTCTCTCCTGTTCCTGCAACGGAAGCAGGGGTGACTCTCTTCAAGGCCGAGAGCCTGCACTGCAAGGTCAGCCTGAACCCACAAACCCTGCAGTCGCTGCACCTGAAGCTGGCTCCCAATCCCGATTTCAAAGATCAGTGGAGTCAAGACGAGCTACAGGTCATCGAGAGGTACTTTGACACAAAGGTGAGTTAGATAAATTTTCTGATATTGTTGCTGGATCTATATTTTTATAAAAGATCAAATGTAGGAGTACCAAAAGAAAAACAAAACAATTTTATTTATTAATATGTATATTTTTTATGTATAGATAGCATGTTATTCCAAATATATTTTTATATATTTGGAATAACATGCTTTAATGGAATCAAGAGAGTTTTTCTAGATGATGAGCATTGTGTTGGTTCTACCTTCAGGGATGAGATTTTTCAGCCTTTTGAAGGATTTTCAGACTTTTTTAAACTTTTTAACAAAAATTTCAGACTCTTAATGGGAAAAAAATCAGCTTACAGACGAATTTTTAGCTAAAAACTACATCTCTTTCATTTTATGTAAATGTTCCCGACTTATGAGGCTCTTTCCTATGGTAAATATTCATATCTGAGGCAGCTAAATTATTTTATCTAGTTTGGTTTATGATATTCTTATCGTTTTATGGAGTGTTCAGACTTTTTGCTTTTTTGTCAATCTCATCCCTGTACCTTGGATATTAGCTTTATTGAGGTTTTTAACCAAGAGTTGGATCAACATAGTCAAGTTATTTTTAGTGGGTTATTCAGTTAAAATTATATTTTAATTAATATTATCATGTTTCTTTCTTTTTTCTCATTATTATTAGCTCTTGAATTCTTTTTGAAGTTTCTTTTTGCTATTCCAAATCCATTTATCTAAAATCTAAAAGTGATTGTTATATTACATTGAATGTACCAGAACACATCCTCTTTCACAGCTTACTATTTAATTGCCAGCTTGTGATCATGTGTAAATCTTTCAGGTTGTCTCCATTCCTTATAAGCCTAATGCCTTGCTTGCATTCGGAAGAATATTAAATGCCCCTCTTCGAATATTCAAAGATTGTATTCAAATCATGCATCTGGAAATGGTATGCTCTTGTTGTTTATTCTATCTTGGTTTCTTTGCAGCTAAAAATTTCTGTCAGTAATTATAGTTTGCACTTTATCTTTGCAACTTCACAATATTCCTTCATATAGTACTTTAAAACAATATTTTAGATTTTAAATACCTTTAAAACCGTTTTGTATATCTTAAATATTAATTTCTTCCAAAATGTCACTGGCACTAGATTTTTTTTATAAATAATGTAATCATTTGGTTAAAATTCTTTGAATGCAAAAACTCTTGTAATCAAACAATAAACGTTAATATTATTTAGTTATTTGGGTATTAGTTAGTAATTTGGCTAAAAAATGTATTAAGATTTTAAATGTATAAAGTTATTCATTTAAGTGTCTTCAAACTTAATTTTTAAAACCTATATACTCCATTTGCTTATAACTTGCATTCCTAGGAAATCACAAACCTAAGCAACTATTTGTTTCCTTGTAGGTTCCTGACAGATCTATGAAGTGGGCCATCCAATGGTGTTTGACCATTCCCCCTGCAGCCCCTCAGTTTGCACCCCCTGGAATGTCCGCCATTCTGATGGTTAAGGACAGAATGCTGTTCTTTGTAAGTAGTTTTCAGTTTTCAACCATCCCATAACTCACTGTTGTATTTGTATTTAGACTAGGAATTTTCCTCTGTATTTATTAGTAATTTTCATCAACTAGTAAACTTCGTTCTACTTAAAGTTTTCAAATGTTTTCATATTTTCAGTCATCAAATAAAATCTGCTCAATTATTTTGCTGCATCTCAGAAAGATTTTAACAAATTAAATACCTGTTGTAGTAAAGAGTTTGTGACATATTTTAATATAGTAATATTTTACTTTGTACATGAATGTTGGTGATGTATGAAAATCTGTTGTCCTGCCTGTTAGATAAGCTGCTGGAGTAGAAGTCTTATATTTCCTATAAATCTTATATTTTTATAACTTAACATACTCCTTTCATACCCTATATGTTCATTCATCAATTAGATTAAAAGATTGAAAAAGCTTTTAGATATAAGCAATGGACAAAAATATTAATGAAAAAATTGAGTTGAGTGAGATTTTTTTAATAGTTTAATTACACTACCCTGCGAAATTCAACTTTTGGAAAAATACAAGATAAGTCTTTAGTAATTTTTATGTTATTTGGTGTGCTGATTACGAAAATGACCTCCATTTTCCCCAATCACATCAGGATTTTTTATAAAATCAATATCAATATTTTTGCTAAAATCCTATAAAAAAGACATTATAGCAAAAAATCGTGGGTTTATTATCTAGCAACTGTGGTTTTATCCACTTTAATATGTGTAATATAGTCAAATCTTTGTAAGGAAAGTTGGTTTGATTATTTATTGACCATATTTTTATTTTTTATACATTTAAATGTATGAGAATACTGTTGCCAGATCCCATGACCCACCTCTGGTCGAGAAAAACACAAAAAAAATTCAAGAGTCAAAATTTTTAATTAAAAGTATTGTTTCTTCAAAATAAAATTGCCGAAATATTATTTTAGTTTGTTTTTATTAAGATATCTTACATGAAATAGACGATTAAACAAGAAAAGCAAAGAGTATTATGTTTGTAAACATGATAGCTTGAAAAAAATTAAGCTTATTCAAAAGCAAATAAAAAAAGTTTATAGTTAAGTACGTATACTCTTTTTCTGTAAAACTTCTTTTTGTGGCTCTTCTTTTATGCTCGATTTCGGGTCTATCACGCGTTAACATCCAACAGTCGGCGAGCATATTCCAGTCCCATCTTCCCTGATACCTGCGTTCCATATCTTTGAAGTCTTGGTGGAACCTTTCACCCTGTTCTTCACTGACTGATCCCAAGTTTTCGGGGGGAAAGTCCACATGTGAGTGAAGGAAATGTATTTTGACACTCATGGAGCAACCCAAAGCTTGATATTTGTCTAGCTCTAGCATATCCATCACAATTGGTTTATAGTCAGGATCCTTGTAATTACCGAGAAATTTACTGACGACTTCTTTGAAGGCAACCCAAGCTTCTTTTTCTTTTGTAGTCAGGGTAGTCTCAAATTCTTTATCCTTCATAAGCTTCCGGATATCTGGACCATTAAATATTCCCTCTTTTAACTTGGATTCGGATAAGCCTGGGAACTTTTTACACAAGTATTTGAAACAATCGCCCTCTTTTGAAACAGCCTTCACAAACTGCTTCATTAAACCTAGTTTGATATGTATAGGGGTAACAATACTTTTTTGGATCAACTAAGCTATTCCGAATCACATTTTTGGTGCCTGGTACAAGATTTTCTCTTTTCGACCATTCTTTTTGACCCAATGTTGAGTCTTATCACGGCTGTCCCACTCACAAATGAAACATGGATACTTTGTATATCCACCTTGTTGCCCAAGAAGCATGGATATAACTTTCAAATCCCCACGAATGGTCCAACCGTGGTCATCTCTGCACTCCTGCAAGGTCAACGAATGATCCGAGTCCTTCGCGCGTCATTGGTGAAAGCTATTGGTTGATGGTACATAAAGCAATTGTTTCGATTGAGAGGGAGGGATGGCAACATAATATGGAGTTTCTCATATTGGTATTTTGTATGTTTAACCACTGTAGAATAATGGTTAGGCAAAGAGGGAAGATATTCATTGCCAAAATAATTTTTTTATTAAAAAATCATAAAAATCCAAGTAAAATTGAATTTTTCTAAAAAACTTGATGTGATTGAAACTTTTCGTTGGTATTTTCGAAATCAGCACCAAAAACTACCCCAAGAACTGCTGTCAGACCCCTTGTATTTTTTTCATCGCAGGGTAGTGTTATTAATCTGGGTAAAAAAGCTTAAAAATTTCTTGACTTAACCCTTAAATATGGCAAGCAAATCAGTTTAATGCATTAACGGTTTTTTGATCTCCTGGGGGACAACTGAGATGAGATATTCATTGGATCATGATGGGTTTGCCGGCACATCTTGGCGTTTTATTCTGTTCCTTAAAGTGTTTCAGTAACGGGGACAGAATGTTGCCTCAGCCGTAATTTCAGAAATTTTCCAGCCTGTTACAGCATTATGTCCCAGCCGGTACGAAAGGGTTAAAGTGGTACAAAACAGTTTGATCTTAGTTGTAAACTAACAGATTTTTCTTTACAAAGTAGTCTCTATTTGTTTTGGATCCTTTATTGAGTAATTTTCCTGGAATTAAAAGAAAATTATCTTTTGAAAGGACTTTTTAATGCTCCCCAATTAAATCTTTTAACTCTAGCCATCTTTCACTTATGAAAATTTTGGAGGAATAGAGGCAATAATGCAAGTCTTAGATTTAAATTGTCAACATTATTTTTAATATTTGGTATTCAAAACAGTGTGGCAGTATTCAACAGGACAGATAATGGAATTGAACAAAAAACTTTAGTTTGCACAGGTATCAAATTTTCAGCAACTTAAACTTTCTCCATTCCTCCCTAACAGGCCCAGCTGACTCGAATAGGGCTGAACTTGGCCCCTGGTGTGGAACCCCAGTCAGTGGTGTTTGCTGCTGTTTACGACGTCAAGATGAACACAACAACGGTTCCAGATAACCGCCGGGATGCCATGCCCACATCACCTACCGACCCTGTCTACATCATCACCAACATGCTCAAACGATTTGCTGAGTATAACCATAACCTAAGTAAGTGCTAAACTATTTAGGTTATTTTTTTAAAAAGAGTCTTGTAAATTAGTAATTTTAAAAACTGAATTTTTTAATGATATTATTATAAGTATGTATTATGAAGAATATTTAAAGAATCTGTTGTACAAACTCTTCCTATTCTTTCGAGTGACTAACTCTTATGCCACCTCCCTAACACCATATTTAAAAATTAATTCCCTAAAAAGTTTTCCAGTAAAAATAAAATGTTCCCCCAGATTTTTGTACAGTTAACAAGAAGAATTCTTGTAAAAAGACCTGCTGATAACAAAAATCAAACCTAAAAAAGCAAGTAGTAAAATTATCGACACACACACACAGGAATAAGTTTTTTTATTATTTTATACATGACAATCAGTTTTACTAATTAAAAATTTCTATTCTTTTAAAAATTGTATGCATTCAGATTTTTACTTAGGGTCCATTTATGCTAGTCTCCCAAATTTTCTTTCTCCATTTTATGTATTATATGATTAGAATGAGCCTAAGTTTTTTATGGAAACTTTTTATGTGCTTTTAATTTTTTTAATTATGTTTATATTTTCTCATAGTACTTCATATTTTATTATAAACTGATTGAACTTTTTTTGCATCTAGATGAGTGCAGCATATATCCTGCTATCCGAGAACTTCTAACAAACTTGGTTGTGCCCATCTAACAACTTTTTATGACGAGGATATTTAATTGAACTTTTTAAACCAGTGTCTATGCAAAAGAATTTTTCTATTCACCTTGTTGACTGCTAATCCATTGGTTACAAGCCTTCTATGCACTCTGTATAAAGGAGATTTTGTAGATTTGTCTCTTGTACTTATATGAGAGAAAAAAGATAATATATTTTATCAGTGGCTACAAGTACAAACAATTCACACTACTTGACTGGTTTCTAAGAAATGTTTTATGTACAGTGTATATTTATTAAAGTTGTTCTCGACATTTTGCTGGCTGAGTTTCTCTTGTACTTTTTTTACATTTTTGCTTTTTTTATACATCAGTGTCTTTTAAAGCCAAATCATTTCTTATTTCCCCCCAGTCTTTTACAGACAGGAAGGTCATGAAATGAAATGAAAATCTTTTAAGAAAAATGTTAAAGTAAACAGCATTCAGGGCCATGTTTAGGTATTTGCAATAGCTCAGGTGAGCAGAATTCTTAGGAGTAAAATCATAGTTAAAAATTTTGATTTTCTTTGTAAAAGGTTTAGATTTTTAATGTTTTGATTATTCAGTAAATTAATACTGAAGAGAAGAGAGAAGACTGATTAAAGTATCTAAAATAATAAAGAATGCTATGTAGGAAATACCACTTGTTAGCTTAACTCCAAAATCTTTTTAGCTTAACATCATACCCAACTTGGCACAATTGTTTTAATATTAAATTGGAGGTAATTTTTAAAATATCACTAACAGCATAGTTTATGGTATTGATGTACCAGAGTTTAAAAGACTATTCTTATACATTACTATTATTAGTAATTACTACATTATTATTATTAGGGCTTATGATGTATACCTTATTAATGCTCAACCTGTAATAGAAAACTAAAATTGCTATGTATCTAATATCATTCCCATAATGGATATATTGAGCCAGTTTACTTGAGTATTACCACTTGGTATATTTCTGAGAAGTTAGTCATTCAAAACTTTATTCTAATTATAACCTAACTGATTGGAAAGGTTTTGAAGGAAATCCAACCTGGGTTAGTTATTTTTCTTCATTAAGGGCATTTTTTAAGGAGTCATCAATTGAACTGCTAGAAGAGAACACAACTGAATTTTATGCAACTATTTAAAGGGCAGTTATAAGTTTTGGGTTTAAGTGGACTAATATTAAAATAATTTTCTATAGTGGATTTTCTATAGTTCAGTTCTATATTTTAACAAAATAATTCCAAGGTCCTCCAAACTTTTTCCTTAACTTTTATGAAAGGCGTATAGACTACGCTCGACTACGGGCTTCACACCCGCATCTTATAAACCTTTTAAAGAAACTTCATCTTTTAATATTGGTTGGAAACAGACATGACTTTTAATTTTAAATATATTTTTAACTATTAATCTTGTGTTTGGCGCGGAATGTCCGATATAGGGACTTGCGCCCAAAACAACCAACCCAAACTTTATTCCACGAAGGGTCCATGAATTGGGAACCACTGGACTGGAAGATAATTCCTTATTCTCGGAGTGAAAAACAACCCCAGGAACCTCAAAATCTAAAAATTTCAAGTAAGGCTACTTTTATTTCTCTGCAGCTCAAAATTTAATCTAATTAATAACGAAGACCTCTTACTATAGTGTTAAAAATAGTGGCGCATTCTTCTTGAAAGAAATCATCTGTTGGTCTTAGAAAATTCTTAGTTCCTCCTGATAGCAACAGATTTTTGTCTGGAGGGAGCAAGGAACACAAAATAAACCAATGTTTGTGCATGAGGGAGTCAAATTTGAATGGATAGGATGGTATAGAGCAGCATCTCTATGGAATAGACACCCTACATCAGAGTTTCTCAAACTGTGGGTCGCGACCCACTGGTGGGTCGCCAGTCAGTTTTTGGTGGGTCGCGAGAAGATTTTTAATTTTTCACAAACGGTGTTATTGACTTTTAAATTATCAAACTATTAGTTGAACTTACCATACTATATTAAAACTTATAAAATTACCATACTAGTAAAAAGAATAAAAATTTGAGGAAAAACTACACTACTTGGAGTGGAATGGAAAAGGCAATTAATTTAAATACGTACTATGTGTGTCACTTTAATGTGCCGATAATGCAAATCTAGTCGGTTATTCAAATAAGATTTGAAAAAAACATTTAGTGTTTCTCCCCATCCACACTGGGGGGGTCAATGCAAATTTTAAGAATTTTCTTGGGAAATGATGCAACTGATGTAATTTATCCCATATTGCTAAAAAACAAGTTAAAACCATGTTTTTAAGGGTCAAATTTTAAAATTTTCTCTGGGGGAGTACCCCCAGACCCCCTTTTTACTGTAGGGATCATTGTTAGACCACAATTAAACTATTTCATACCCTTGTAACTAAATAGTTGGTGAACACCCCCCCCAGTCAGAGAAGTTAAAATTCTGTGGGGAGGGGGCATGAGATAATTATCTCAGTTCAGTTAATTATAAATAACTGAAGTCGGTGGGTCGCGTTAGATTTTGTTTCTCAAAAGTGGGTCGCGATGTTAAAAAGTTTGAGAACCCCTGCCCTACATCATTAGGAACCGTTTCTAGCGGCCCAGGTTTATAAGGTCAATATCCTTATACCTCTGGTAGTCCGTTGAACTGGGGAAATTTTACTTTAAGGGATGATAATTGAAGAAAGCATTGTGCAAACTTTGTAAATGATTGCTTTTAGGATGAAGAAATTACCAGAAAGGATTGACCAGCACGTTCTCCCGGCATGAATCCAATAGAACACATATGGGGATGCTAGAAGGAAATGAACTACTTCCCTTTGGATACCTACCAAACAGTTCAATTGCTGGGAAAATGTTCTAAAGGGGAGTTAGAGAAAATACCCCATCCCCCATTAATAACCAAACAAGGTGGCCAACAGGGTCCTCAACGTTATGGTCAGTTCGGAGAATGTCCGGAGAGTTCATACCCCTAGCGAAACGGATTTTCAATTAAGTGTAGGTAGAATTTCCACTTTTTCTTAACCACACGAAATTAGCATTTTCCAATTTCGATCAAAAAAGTTTTTAAAAAATTTATTTTAATAACTGCATGCATATAGCTTTTAAATGACAACGAGTTTATGAAAATGTTTTGCAAATATTTTATTTGCTGCTAATATGTTTGAAATCCACCAACCACCAATATCTTTTAATTGGTTTGTTGTTGTTGTTGTCGTGTGCCACTTGGAATACCCAAGTCCGACTTCTGTCTAATTGGTTTGAGCAGTGTATTTAAAATTGAAATGGGTAAACAAAAATGTTCTAGACTTCATTTAATGCCACAGTAGAATGCAAGGTGGCTTTTTCTACTATTTTCTTGATTGAATTTTCACATGAATAAAGTTGTTAAAAAATTACTTTGCACCTTCTAAAGAAGTCAATTTTCAAATTCAAGGGGTTCCGAACTCCAAAGATCCCGTGTGCAGTAGCGGATTTCTAAATAGGCTAGCTAGGCTATAGCCTACGGCGGCAAATTTTAGCAGGCGGCAAACTTTTTACGGCAGAATCTTTTTCTGGATAAAAAAGGAGAAGAGAAAGGAAACACTAAACATAAGCTCTGAAAAGACGGCGAACGTCCTTTCAGAAAAGCAATTCTGTGGTTTACAAGGAACTGTACTCCGTTACCCTTACCCAAAGGGTCTCAAAATGAGCTAAAACACTACTTTAAGGGGCAATTTTCAAAAATATTTCTAGGAAAGAACCCCAAATCCCCCTCTCAAATTTTGGTATCTGTTACAGTGTTTATTCCTTGAAAATTATGCCACCTACACGAAGCTTTTCCCTTTTGGCGCTCTCTCCATGGAGAGAGCATCTCTCTATGCATAGAGTTTGAAAAGTAGATAAAGTTTTGAGAGGATTTCTAAAAACATTTTCTGGGGGAGGACCTCCGGCACCCGTTTGACATTTTTGTAAATTTCCTCGCCAGAAAATTCTGTGGTTTTCCAGGAATTGTAAGGGTCTCAAAAGGAGCTGAAACACTACTTTAAGAGGCAAGTTTTCAAAATTTTTCTGGGGGTGAGACCCCCACAAACACCCCCTAATTTTACTTCGAGCTCACATTGTAAAATTGAAACATTTCTTGTAAAATATTACTTTTAAGTAATCAAATACTTCAGGTATAAATACACTCGGGTCCTTAAGAAGACATTCAGTCAGACCGCCCCTCAGTAGCGGATCCAGGGGGGGGCTTAAGCCTCCTCCCAAATGAAAAGTCTTACACTATATAATATGGCATTTTATGCACCAAAATTAGTTAAAACCCTGTTATTTTACGGTTAAATTTTCGAACATTTTGTGTGGGAGGACTCCCAGACCCCCTTGGTATCTGTAACTGTATTATTACAACTATATTTTATATTAAGTTCGTCAAAACGCAAAAATTCTACCGTAAAATCTATATCCGAAATTCGGATATAGATTTGACAAAACGAGTTGAAAAGTGGGGGTTTTTTACTTAAATTTCCAAAAATATTCTGGGGGAGGGCCCCCAAACCCCCCTTTTAGTAGTCTTTTCCATATTAAGATCAGCAATAAGATTTAATTGGATTATGAAAATTCCTAGCCCCCAAAAAACAAATCCTAGATCCACCCTTGCCGCCGGCCCCCCAGAAAAATAAGAAACCAAAAGTCAAGTCACGACGTGTACCAAACCCACTTAAAATCTTTGCCCCCCGACCCAAAACTGAAATGACGCCCCTGTTTAGTTTTGTAAGATATATAGGGTATAGGCGGCAAATTTTGCTTCAACCTATAGGCGGCACATTTGGAAATCCGCCCCTGCCCGTGTGCTCTGAAAATTTAAGCAAAAGGTGGTACTGATACAGCTATCTTTATTGATTTTTTTTTCGAATTTTTAAATTAAATTTAACATGGAGAAATGTGGACTGTTCTAATGTGCCCCTCTCCTCTCCCTTAAATCGTATTTCCGATACTCGGGGGATTCAGTCAACTTCCAGTTGAACTCTTCTATAATGCATATGATTGCATCAAAAACATTTGTAAAAAATTTCACTTTGAGATAAATCCCGAAAAAAAGTTATTTAAAATTTTCAGATTAGTAGCTAAAGAACTGAATATTAGAGGGATCAAGGGTACAAGAAGAAGCGCAGAAAAAAGTTCCATTTAGTTCCGTCAGCTGATAGGGAGAGGAAGCGTAGAAGCAGGTGGAAAATTGAATAATTGACAGAGAGGGGAAAAAAGAGGTAAGAGAAAATGGAAACGGAGAGGGGAAATCGGAAATTTTTTCGTCGCAAATGGTTTTGCGCATGCGCGATGACAGCGCGGGATCCAAACTGAACGCAAGAATGAAATTCGAACGAAACAGCTGTGTCAGTTTTCGGCCGTCTTTTGAGTGAGTGAAGTATGAAAGTTGCCGCTCTTTGGATGTGTCAAGTTTGAAAGATTCTAAAGGATTCCCCGTCGTGAAGTTATCATCTGCAGAGGTTTTGAAACAATTGGTTCTTTGCTGCCGAAGGATTGATTTTCCGAGGTTACCGGTATGTTCAAAAAAAATTTTTCGCAGTTTTTTCGTTGTAGATTTTTAATGATGCCATGAAATTATTTTTATATCCATCAATGCCACCAACGTGAAAAATAATCTTACTATCACATTTCTTAAACTTGTTGTTCTTTGAATTCTATTGAGTGGTATTAATAGTATTTAATTTATTTGCTTTAAAGATAAATACATTGGATTTTGGGGATAAAAAACGAGTATTATTTATGCGTTTTTATTAGTTCATTTGTTTATTGAAATGACTCAAAGGAATACCTAGGGGCCGTTCAAATATTACGTAAGCACCTGAGGGGGGGGAGGGGGTTTGCTCTTTGCTTATTTTTCCTGACAAGGGGGGGGAGGGGGATATGAGTGATGCTTACGTAAGATACTGCATTTTCGAAAATCTCTTGTTTCTTGCACAAATAATTTAAAAACTCAACCAAAAATAAATTTTAAAAAATTTAATTAAGGAAATCTGATGTAAGCACTTTTACTTGGGACCCCCCAACCATTTTGAAATTTTAACCCCGAAAAGTAGTGCTCCTTGTATAAGTCACCTAATTTTCAAGGAGAAAAAAAACAGTACTTACTAAAAGGGATGTCTAAATTTCGGGGGGGGGGGGGTCCGGCAGTTTCTTACGTAATTATGGTGGGGGGTTGGAGGTTTGCTTATATTTGCTGACAAGGGGGGAGGGGGGGTTAAAAATGACCAAAAAAGTGCCTACGTAATATTTGAACGGCCCCCTATTGTTAGTTTAGTAAAACTATGATATATTATATGATGAGTTACAACACATTTTTATGAAAACAGGCAAGTCTCACATTTTGAAAGATTAAGTATATCCTATACATAAAGATAATTTTCTTCAACATAAAAAGAAATTTAAGATTATGTCTGTTGGTTAGCATACTATTTACTTTTAGCAATTATAAAATCAATTAAATCGTTTAATTTTTCTGTAAATAACGTGCATAAAAATTTAATCACCACTTCATTTTTGAATAATGTCAAATATTATAATTTAAAAAACCTTTAACTGATACTTTTTTTTAATCAGTGCTGATAGCCTGAGAGCTGGATGCAAATTTTGGGAATGATAAGGTGCACGAGATATTTCACCTGGAACAGATTCGATTGATGATGGGAAAACTTATGTCACCAACGCCAGAAGGCGGAGTGGAAGCTTTCAGTGTGAAAGGGGGGGTCAAACATGCAAACAGCGCGCGGTCCCTTGCGACAGAGATTTTGAGGAAATCGGTTGAAAATTTGCACAGTTTAAGGAGAGTGTGAATAAAAGATAATGTAGCATTCTCAAAAGTATAAGTTGTGTTTTAAGGGTCGTAGAGAACTAAACGAATTTTCGAATGTTTATATGAATGATCTGTACGGCCGACGAGGTGCAAGGGTGGACATAGGCTTAATGTATTGAAGAATGTTAGTAAAAGTTAGGGTAACACTCCCAGAAGACTACGTGGAAGACAAAGGGTGGCCAGAAGTCACCAAAGGTGCAGAAAAATCTTAAAACCCGAATCATTCGGAAACTTCTGGCTGTTTGCATATGTATAGCTGATATATAGAACAAACTATATGCAAACAGCCAGAAGTCTAAGTGGAAGCGTTCGGAAGATATTCAGGCACGAAGTACAAAACCGAATAAAAGCGCGCGGTCTCTTGCGACAGAAATTTTGCAGAAATTGGTTGAAAATTTGCACAGTTTTAGGAGAGTGTGAATAAAAGATAATGTAGCATTCTCAACAGTATAAGTTGTGTTTTAAGGGTTGTAGGAAACTAACGAATTTTCCAATGTTTATATATAACAAATGACTTATAACATATAACTTTTCTCTTGCAACAATGACTAATAATACGCTAAAAACCACGATAACAATGACTTTATATTTATTAGCGTATTATTAGTCATTGTTGCAAGAGAATTGCTTTTATTCAGTCTTTTACTTCGCGCCTGAATATCTCACGAACGCTTCCACTTAGACTTCTGGCTGTTTGCATATAGTTTGTTCTATATATCAGCTATACATATGCAAACAGCCAGAAGTTTCCGAATGATTCGGGTTTTAAGATTTTTCTGCACCTTTGGTGACTTCTGGCCACCCTTTGTCTTCCACTTAGTCTTCTGGGAGTGTTACCCTAACTTTTACTAACATTCTTCAATACATTAAGCCTATGTCCACCCTTGCACCTCGTCGGCCGTACAGATCATTCATATAAACATTCGAAAATTCGTTTAGTTTTCTACGACCCTTAAAACACAACTTATACTTTTGAGAATGCTACATTATCTTTTATTCACACTCTCCTTAAACTGTGCAAATTTTCAACCTATTTCCTCAAAATCTCTGTCGCAAGGGACCGTGCGCTGTTTGCATGTTCGACCCCCCCTTTCACACTGAAAGCTTCCACTCCGCCTTCTGGCGTTGGTGACATAAGTTTTCCCATCATCTATCGAATCTGTTCCAGGTGAAATATCTCGTGCACCTTATCATTCCCAAAATTTGCATCCAGCTCTTAGACCATGAGATTGGAGAAAAATATTTGGGGGACTCACCTTTTAACGGAGTAGATGGTTTATAGAGGGCAAAATATCACTAATTTCGTGGACCTACCCAAATTGGGGCTCCAAGAGGGGGGCACTTTTCCAGATCTTTATACCTTTTGACAAAAAAAAAGTCGAAATGTTGGTGATTTTCTAAAAAGTATTACGCAAGATCCCTTATTTGTGGTACTGCAAGGGGGAATGGGGGTTCCCCCAGAAAATTTTTTTGAAATTTGACTAGGTAAAGTAGGGTTTTAACTCATTTTGAGAACCCTTTTGAGTCCAAGAGGGGCACTTTTCAGACCATCACTTTTACCTTTTGACAAAAAAAATGTCAAAATGTCCGGGATTTTCTAAAATTTATTAGGCTAGATCCCCTTGTGCTACCCCAGGGAGGTAAAGGGGTCCTTCCCCAAAAAATACTTTGAAATTTGACTTTTTAAAGGTTGTTTTAACTCCTTTTGAAAACTTTTTTTGTGGTCCAAGCGGGGGGTACCTACTTATCCAGAGTACTCCCCTTGGATCCGTGCATGCTAGTTGGTGAATGTTCCAAGTCCAAGTCATCTTTGTTTTAAGACAAAGACAGTCACTTTAGCCACTTTAACATTAATGAACTCGTTTCGTTTAATAAAAATAGAAGTTTTATCTCCTAAACACTTCGAAAATTCCCCGAATAAGTTCACTGACCACCAGCTACTGCTGAAATGAAAATTAGAAATTTTAAATATTTAATTAAAAATTTTCGTCGCAACAAATATTTTGGGGGGACGGTTAAAACATTTCGGGGGACGTCGTCCCCCTCCAATCTCAGCCCTGCTTTTAATATTTATTTAAATCCGCTCTTTTTTCCCATGATGAGTTAGGTTGCTATTTCTTTAATTAAGATTCAGAATCTATCATGTAATATTCAATTATGACAATTTTTTTTAAATAATATATGTGAAAAATACAAACGTTGCTTTTCACTTATTTTACCTTATTTGCTCAGTAAAATTTTAATTATGACAATATAATGCTTGTTTACTCAGTTTACCCAATAAAAGTGAAAAAATTTGATTACTGCTATTATTAATATAGGATAGTTACATTTATTTTGAACCAAGATTATTTTGTTCATTAAAAGTCAACTTTTATTTTAAAAGTTAATTATTTGTTTTTAAATTTATTTAAGAGCATAAACTTTAAAAAAATAATAACGTGTTCTCCTAGAAGAAAAAATTATTTCTAAACAATTTCTCAATACTGTGACATATTTTTAAAGCTGTAAAGATTTAACTTGCAGCTTTATGGCTGAATACTTAATCAAAATTCAGATTTTATTGCGAACGAAGTTTTATATATCCCTTATTCTCCTCCCCCAACGTCAAACGGGTATATGCCCCGAAATGGAGCCTCACTGAAGCGTTTTTAATTGAGCTAGTTAATTCTTCGGACTGTTTGGTGAGTCGGAGTATTTTGGTCTTTCCTAGCGAGGGGAAGACGAATGTTATTTACTTTCAAAAAATTTATGGTATATTAGATTTATTGACACACTTTTTATTAATAGAGAGACCCAATTGTAAAACTGGGGACTTACTCCAGAAAAGTTTTGTAAATTTCCCCAAAAAATAATACCCTCAATTTTGGATGTTGGTCCCTGTCTAAACGATAAGTTTGATCTGAGCCCCCTACCCCCTTGTTGCAAGACTAACATTGTGTCCCCTACCCCCGTTTAAGTGCAGTCTAAAAACATTTTTGTTTCCCCATTTCAATTTTAAATACACTGCTCAAACCAATTAAAAAATATTGGTGGATTTCATACATATTAGCAGCCAATAAAAAGTTTGCAAAACATTTTTCATAAACTCGTGGTTATTTAAAAGCTATATGCGAATTTCAGCGTATATTTACCTCCGCCAAAATTTCAAAATTTTCCTTTTTTTACCATAGAAAACGAGCACAACTACTCCATAACTAAAGAGATAAATAAGGGGGTTCGAGGGTCTTTCCCAGAAATTTTTTTGAATTTCAGCATTCTAAAAAGTGTTTCGAAGCTACTTTTGGTGAGTTATCATAGGACTTCGCGGCCCGCACAAAATGACCTTGCTAACTGCCAAATGAAAATCTCTGGGCTAGAACAGAAGGGGTTTTTATACCTGTCGCGTGCCATAGGTTCACCATCACTGCTCTGAAGTGTAAAACTGATTTTTATTTTTGATATAAAATAAAAATTATTGATTTTGCATTTACCACCATGGTTAAAAGTTGTTCCAAGTCTGTGATTCTTTCTTACATTTTATTTACTTTTCGGTGTTCCTAATATAACTATCTAAAAGAAAAATCTTAGGGCTTGTACAAGAAAGAAAGATGATGGTGGCGAACCAGATATAATTTTGAGCTATATAGTCTGTATTAACAGCCTTAAATTACTCAAGTTTTTAACTTTATTTATCCAGTGAATGTTAGACTCCATTCTCATATTCACTTACTCCATTGATACTGATACTGTTTTAATGACCCAGTTTCATAAATATTTTGAATTTTATTTGTCTTATAGTCTTTCTATTTCCCACTTTTGTACTGAAAACTAAGCAGAAATATGTCAATTTAAGTGGTTTTCAAGATTTTTCTTCGGTTGAAATTTTATAAGGTTGAAAAAGGGAATTAATCCATCAACTTTTTTTCCAACTAAAATATTTTTGAATGTACTTATATATTTTTTTCGATGATTGCTCTGTTTTCTAAATAGGATCATGAATGTCCAGTAAAAATTTGGTGGTTATACAACAAAAATTCCATTACTTATACATTTTTTTTCTATTTTCCCAAAACAGTTTTTGGATTTTTCCCCTTTTTAAACGCTTTTAGTAGACCTGCTCTGGGCCGCGTTTAACGAGTGGAATCTTACAACTCGATTGTCGGTCACATTCTGATATACCAGGGCCCTGAAACTTTTTCAAACTGACGATTCAATTGATCACGAACTATTATCTCTTCTCTTCTCAGTCAGAAGTGAAAAGTGATTTTTCTCGGAAAGTTGGTATTCCTGCTGTTTGCGTTTCACTTCACCGACGCTATTATACGTGACCTTTGGGGTAATGAAGTTCTTTTCTCTATCTGTGGTCGCGTCTTTTTATGAGAAGTTCAAATCAAGCCACATCGCTAAACAAAGTGTGAGCAGAATCTAATGAGAAAAAGAGGTCATGTTCACATTCGTTAACTTTTCTGAACACATTTTCGAAAAATTGAGACTTTGTTTTGATGCGTTGGTCTTTTATATCAGGGTCGTACCCGCGGGTGGTTAAAGGGTTCAACCCCCCAGAAATTTGGCCGTCAATTTTTTTTTCTTTATAATATATGTGACTCACAAGGATTAGTCCTCTCCGGGTGCAACAGGGTCTCAAAATGAGTCAAAACACTACTTTTAAGGGTTAAATGAAAAAAAAACTAAAAGAATAATGGTTAAAATTAAAAAGACCCCTGAACACCCCTAGAAATTTTGAAATTTATTTTGTAATTCTTTTACTTGAAAATTTGTGACTTGCAAGCAGTGGTCATCTTTTGCTGGAGTCTCAAAAAGAGCTAAAACACTATTTTGAGGTCGAAATTTCCAAAATTTTTCCCTATGGAGGATACCCAGACCCCCAATTTTATTCAGGACTCACATTGTATACAAAATTTAAAATTTTCATAAAAACTTAACGTATAAAAGTACTCTTAAGGAGGTACCTCTGGAAAAATGTTGAGTCGACCCTCCCCAAACAAAAGTCTGACGGCCCTGTTTGATATCCATTGCTTTTATTTACAACCAAAGGATCTGTATTCAGTATCTACTAATAATACTGGAATGCTTTGATGTAATTACATCGTCCAAGAGTTTAACAAGTAGAACGTTAAAAAAACTCACACCTGCCAAAACACATTAAGATAAATTTACGAATAACTAAGCTAATAGTTTTTCAGATTTTCTTATGTTTGGTGTAAACTTTTTCTAACCTCGTGGTTTGGAACATTCTAATCTTATAAAAGTTGTTAACATGTGTAAAAACTACGTGTTTCATCAATAGGTTCAGTAAGTATTTTTATATTTTGAGTCCCAAATGATTGTGAAATAAAATTTAATGCAAAGTGAAAAAAAGTAGTGTTTTTTTCGGTTAGGTTCGTCCAACATAAGTAGTCCAATAAAATTGATCCAAACACTATTATATTTAAAAAATAATAATAATGTAACAGGAAAAATAAAAATTTTAGCGTAAATACTTTTCACCTGATATAAACCGGTGCCGGTGCAATTTGGTTTGATATAATATTAGAATGAAAACGTGCCTATTACGAGCTCTTTACCAAACGGTAAAGCGTATTACAAGTATTACACCAAAAGAACAAAACATGTTCGTTTCTCCCATGATATAACTATCACTTATCAAGAACTAGAACACTAACCTGAGCGAGACAAAATGGAGTAATTATTACAGCATTGATCGGACTGCTGATAATAAAGCTCTACTTTCTACCGTTTTATAATTATAATACGCGAAGGAAATTAGTTTGAGAATTTTTATTCTTTTCTCTTCATTTTGATCTTGAAATGAAATAAATCGTTTGTTGGCGGCTAAACAGAGATGATTAATATAACCTCGAACGATGGAGCATTTGAGGACAGGATCCAGGGTTCGTTAGTTTCATCTGGTGATGATTAATTCTTATTTGAGGACATTAAACTGATCCGTTTTTAGTATTTTCGTCATAGCGTAAGATTTCCATTTTAAATTTTCATCAGTAGAAGTTTAGCGATTGTACTCACCACTCTATTGTTTAAAAAAATGTATTATATTTGAATGGTTCATTTTCTCATCATATATCTCTATGAATCACTATTTATTTAGTAACTGCTTTGCTTGGAACGGCATGGCAGATCTATATTCTTTCTCAAATATTCATTAGATTAACTTAAATAATTAAATATTACTTCCTATAGTCTGAATTCATATTGATCGAGCTTGTTCGCCAAAACCTGGTTTAATGATTAAATTTTGAGTAATAATTAAAAAAAGACGAAATATACAAAACTCGTGACCGAAATTGATTTTGATTTAAATTCATGATTAGTTTTGAGCGACAAGGTTTAATACTCCGATATAATTAATGATTCATTCATGATGAAAATTATTTCGTTAAAAAAATAAAACTCAAATAGCTCCAAAACATACCATTCACACCGCTACATTTGATCCTATAGTGAATCTATGATCTCCTATAGATTCATCCCTGAGTAACTTAACTTACATTTCGCCTACATAACGTATACAGATTACAGGAGATTCTCTCCTTTCGAAGCAAAGTCTATTTAGGGGCCTGCAATGATATAAAGGGTGATTGCAATTAAAATTATCCGGTAATCAAAAGGTTATCAAAAAATAACTACTTGTTGGTGGTATTTCGTCGGAGTATTCCTGAAACGAGGAGAATTATTATATATCTGGAAAAGAAAAAAAATAGTTCAAAAATTCAATTCTAGATGGTGCTGTACTTCCCATAAAAATCCCTTTAAGACTGAACTAAAAATAGGCAATTCTCCATAATTAGAAATTTGTTTAAATTTCCCCTGTTTTAATAGCTGATTGTCTTCACGGAGTGTGAACCATTTTAATATGGTGGGACATTTTCATCATCATCTTTATGACTTTTTCAGAAATCTATCATTTCCTCGGATACCTTCCTCATTCCCATCAGGTCCATACGAGGTGATGACCCAAGACAGCGCGCTGATATCTGATGCTTAATCTGTCCATGTTTCTTCCTCGTATCTCATCAAAACGGTTTCCAGCACGCATCAACAGTGGTTTGCTTGGGTCTTTAAAACCGCTGTTATTAAATAAAAGTAACGAGCAAGAGACAAAGTAATTCGTCGGGTCTTTTTTCCCCTCAGCGTCTCTCGTTACGTGATCTCGTTTGAATTCGGAAAGAGACTGTCTTTTCTGGTGCAGCGAGGGTCATGAGCACTCTTTTCTCTTTGGTTGCCTCGAGAAGATCGAGATTTCTCTCCTTAAAATAGAGAATCAGAACTTTTCGCGAACGTGCTTCTCACTGGTGAAAACTTTAACAACCTTAGGTTCTCCTTACGTTCCTCCAAAAACCTCATTTTCTACCACCAATTTATTTACAACACATTATATAAATAGTTAAACAAGTTAAGTAGTGATATATAAGGAGAAACCTGGATAACACAAATGGTTTTTCATCCGGATAATTCGAAGAAGTTTTTTATTGATCTCTTCAACTCTGCAAAAAATAATCGCCCAGGAACGGAAAAACTCTATACTCAGTTGCAACTTAACTTGAGCCTGTAGAAATATGCTGAGAGCAATCAAAGAAAGTTCCCCGCGAGGTGTCTGAATTTTGAGTGAACTGAACTTTTTCTGTATGCTGCGATATTTTTGCAACTCTTTATAGGGAACTTTTCCATCGGAAAATATTCTACGTTAACTGCTTATTGTCTCTACAATTTTGTGTCTCATTTTTTTTAGTGGGTTTTGTCCCTAAATATATTTGCAGAAAAAGTCATTGCATACAGTCATACAGAAGAAGTTTAAGTCAACAGACAAATCTCGTTGAAAGGAAAGCTCTGGCATGGCAACGCCAGAGCTTTTGTTTCTTGAGGATTATTTTTTTGCAGTGAACCAGTGGCGAATCCAGCAGGGGGGGCTGTGGGGCTGTGCAGCCCCCCCCCCAGGAATAAGACATTCAAGTTTTGGTAATAGCAATAAAGCCAAAAAAGAAATTTCAACACGTTGTGGACATTTGGTTTGTTACTCAAAGGGTCTCAAAATGAATCGGAACCCTACTTTTAAGGGTAAAAATTCCAAAATTTTTCTGGGGGAAGACATGTCGCTTACGTGCTTAGTGGTGCTCTTCGGATGGAATCTAAAAGGCTTCAAAATGAGCTTAAACACTATTTTGAGGGGTAAATTTTCAAAAATTTTCTGGGGGAGGAACCCCAGACCCCCTTTTGCTTAGAGTTGACATTTTTACACCATTTTGAAACTTAGTGCACCAAAATTAACACCTTACGAAGTCATCTCACCTAAAACTTAGTAGGTATTCCTGAGTTTAGACCCCAGAAAAGATGTTGAGTAACCCCCTAAACAAAAATCTGGCTACGGCACGGGCAACCCCCCTCCCCCTTTCAGTTACTTACATTAATATTTGAACAGCCCATAATAGCTATTAAGTTATTTGTGAAACTCAGCCCCCCCAGACAAAAATCCTGGATTCGCCACTGCAGTGAACTACTACCTATTAATTGAATTTCCAGTCGCTCTGCGAATGATCTGATTGGTCATGGTCCTTATGGGAAGGTAGAATAGGGAAATACATATTTTCAATATAAGCTCCTATAATTTCATCACTATAAGCTTATACCTGGGTAGTAAGTAAATCGTGCTTTCTGGGGTTCCACACAGTTTAACCTTCCAGCGGGAGCTCGTTATGTGAGAAATACTTAGGTTGGATTTGATCATCTAATATTTCAAATATATTTAAATGAAACGTACTTATTTTAACCATAAACGGATCACCGCTGTTTCAAAACGTGTTTTGGTTAAAAATATACATTCCCGATTGTTTATATAGGAGAAACAAGCGTTCTTTTATTTCTCTATGCAGGGGTTCCTAATAAAAATTTGCCGAGGACCCCCTTTACAATTAATTTACTGATGAGGACCCCTTGAACTTAAAGGCTTGAATTTTTTTTAAATGTAGATTATATAGACTCTACTACAAATTAGTGTATTCAAATCATTACATGAATATTACACTCATTATAATTTGAGTTAAATTATGAAGTAATTTATGATGCAAGTATAATGGTGAAGAATGATGTGGAAATGTTTATATACAAAGGAAATTTTATACAACACAAGTTAAATGAAAAATACAAATCAATCAATATAATTTATAACTGTACAATTTTAGTGAGATAAGCACGAAGGAAAGATTCCACTTATCTCACTAAAATTGTACAGTTATAAATTATATTGATTGATTTGTATTTTTCATTTAACTTGTGTTGTATAAAATTTCCTTTGTATATAAACATTTTCCACATCATTCTTCTCCATTAAAGCTCGTCTGCTGGAAGGTTAAATAAGATCTCTGATCAAAGAGGTCCGTTATTTGGAGAGAAAAGCATCAGAAAAGGAAAGGGCATCTGCAGCCCTCGAGAATTCCACGCGGTGTTATCGGAACGTGATTAGCATGGAGACTAGATTTCGAGAATTTGTTGAATCCGAATGAGACTTGATGGGAAAGTTCATGTTGTAATTGTAACTAGTGTAATGAGAAGAGGAAGAGGCAGCTTTCGAACTTGTCACATGCCATTCGGGTGACCCTTATTTTCTCCATTGTGATAGCAAAGTTATGGAACAAAATTATATATTTCTGTTAGTCACCTTTTATTGCTAACCGAGCACTCGCTCTCCTTAGTCCACTGAAAATAGGGCGAACCTCAAACAAATTGCAATAGAAGGTTTCTCAACGGTTTTCACTTAGAAATGACCTCAATAATAACATACTAAAAATCGGCCGGGTGGAAGTTTAATTTTTTTCAAATTTTTTAAAAATGGCCGAAAAAAAATTAAAAAAAAAACCAAAACAATAATTTAGACATGTGATACATGTTTATAGGTTATTTTTGAGTGCTGAAACCGAATTTTGCATTTAGTTTGAAAAAAAATTGAAATTGAAATTTTTAAAATTAATTTTAATAATTAGCTATATGAAAAAATTAAAACCCCCTAAAAACCTAACAAAAACAACAAAAGAGATAAATCCAATGGTTTTCATTTAGAAATGACCTAAATATTAACATACTAAAATTTAAAAATTTTACGAGTTAAAGAAGTTAAATTTTTTTTCAAATTTCCATTTTTTTTTTGCAAAAAATGCATTTTTTTTCAAATTCGTGCCAAAAACTTTAGAGGCTTTTGAAAAGGTCATTTTTCGGTGGATATTGTCCACAGATAGTTATATAATGGAAAACCGGTGGAATTGACCCTCAAAGAATTAGTTAATTATTTTAAATTCTGATGTAAATATGCCAAAGTATTACCTTTTTTCACATCTGTACTAATTTTACCAATTTCAAAATTTTAAATAAAATAATTAACTTATTCATTGAGGGACAAATCCACCGGTTTTTCATTATATAACTATCTGTGGACAATATCCACCGAAAAATGACCTTTTCAAAAGCCTCTAAAGTTTTTGGCACGAATTTGGAAAAAAATGCATTTTTCGCAAAAAAATGGGAAATTTGAAAACAATTTTACTTCTTTAACTCGTTAAATTTTTAAATTTTAGTATGTTAATATTTAGGTCATTTCTAGATGAAAACCGTTGGATTTATCTCTTTTGATGTTTTGTTAGGTTTTTAGGGGGGTTTTAATTTTTTCATATAGCTAATTATTCAAATTAATTTTAAAAATTTCAATTTCAATTTTTTTTCAAACTAAATGCAATATTCGGTTTCAGCACTCAAAAATAACCTATATAAACATGTATCACATGTCTATATTATTGTTTTTTTTTAATTTTTTTCGGCCATTTTTAAAAAATTTCAAAAAAAATTAAACTTCCGCCCGGCCGATTTTTAGTATGTTATTATTGAGGTCATTTCTAAGTGAAAACCGTTGAGAAACCTTCTATTGCAATTTGTTTGAGGTTCGGCCCTATTTTTCGCTATTTTCAGTGGACTATTTACCCCATACATTCTTTTTTATTACATGGAGCACCCGCCCCCGTGGGGATGGCAATCTTTTTAATGGATTCTCGCCATATTGTCTTCCAATCTTAATAAGTTTTAAGTGTTAATTTCTACTGGTGATTATACAACCTCCCATGCTCTTTTAAAAAAATCCTCCATTTATTTTGAGGGGCATATTTCCGCTTCCTCATTGCTAAGAGATTCTAAATAATCTAGGTTTACTCAACCCCCCATAGAAGTTTGTCCCTATATTTTTTATACACCCGCATGTAAGGTTTCTGTCCCCTCTATTTTAAAGAAGAACAATTCTATAGGTGCTTGCAGATAGCAGCAACAATGAGTTAATTTCGAGTGAAAAAAAGAACGTCAATTTTAAAATATGATTATTTCGTTAAACCCATGTATAAATAGTGTGTTTTTATCACGATTCGCGTATCGAAGTTCCTCCTATCAACCCAACACGCTTTGTGTTTACTCACTTTCTCCTTCCTCGTAGTGACGTACTGTGTTCAGGAAACGTTGCTGTGAAGTATAGCTCCTTTTTGTAGTAAAAACCCCAATTCTTGTTGCACCTTAAACGAAGACACATGGGTTATGACCGAACACTAACTCATCTTCTTGCGGATACCAGAATCTTAAATTGAAGGGGAGAAAGAGACCCCAAAATACTCCATAAATAAAGCAATTACAGCGATGCCACAACAGCACATCTCCAATCTGTGTTCATACACGCAGAAAAATGGTTCAGAATGGTCCCTCGAATTGCCATCCATGACATTTTAAATTGTCGGTGGAAAAACGCTTTGGGGCATCCCAGAGAGGTTTTGTGTCTAGGAATTGTCCTTGTAGGGAATGGCAACTCGGAAATGATGGTGATTTCTCGCGTGGTGGTTTGGGAAGAGGTGTTTTGCGAACGCATTTCCTAGTTTTGAATTTCCTTCTGCTCGTGATATTGATGGTGGTATCTGGTATCCGAAGAAAGGTTTGAAAATGGTAATATTGGAAACAAAAGACAATCTCAAAGCGGGATTAAAATTTTTCTTTTGCCACTTTTTAAAATCCGGTGACATTTTTCATCAAGAACGCATTATCTCTTACCGATTGAGTTGAAAAATCCCCTTTCGATCGTAATTGTAATGATCGCGTGGTTGTGATTATTATTCTTCAGGTAATATTTTTTAATCAAAAAATAAATATTATTTTTGAAGCGTGAAAGATTGCCAATTCGCCAACGAAAAGATACATCGATTATTCTACTAACTATACTATAACACTATAACTGAATAAAAAAGAGCGCCTATTTTAACAGTGGCTAGATGGTATTTCTCTCCCCCCTCCCAGAAATTCAGAATAAATGTACAACTAGACTAGATGGGGGGACTAGACTAGATGTACCGAGACTAGAGAGACCCGTTTTTTTAAGTCAAATTTCCAAACCCCAAAAGCCCTTCGATGCTTGTGACTTTCTTTTGAGATGCTTATTAAAAGTGATTCTACCTAAAAGTGTATTAAAAAGCTATTTTTAACCTATTAAATATGCATGGAAGGAGCTGAGGAATCACCTTGGGTCCTCTCCCCCCTTGTGCAAAAATTTAACTTTAGACATAGTGAGGACTATTTTTTAGATAATATCTGGGCTCTTGTCAAAATAAATTTAATAATTAAATCAAGTTAGTGCGATCAAACGTGATAATAAAATTCAAACCTTGTGTATAAACCAAATAAAGTAAATTACTATTTTTTTCCTATTTCTCTTGGTGCTTGTGCGTAATCGCCCCCCACCAATAAAATCATAACATCTACCTATCATTCCACGATCAGCCAATGACCTTGTCTCATTATGACGAGATCCCCACTGAGGGTTACTTACTGCAAACTGCAGCAGCGTTTGCATGGGACTCCATGCATGGTGATGACAGAGATAGCTAATCACTTGGAAAATTGGGTCTCTCTTCTTTCGATGCGGACGTTAAACAAGGTGGTTTGAAAAGCAGGTTGTCGGGAAATGGCTGGGTTTTTACTGACAAAATGACGAAGCACCTGGGGCTGCTGTTCCCTTAGGGTCGGTTTAAATTTAATTTTATTACAAAAGCTCGCCCTGGGGATGTGTGGGTCAATCAGCCAACAAAGGCTCTTCTCGCACGGGATTGTGGGGGGAACCTCACTGTAAAAAAATACGGCACTTTACTCAAGAACTGGTGGGTAGAAATTGCCTCCATGCATGTCTCAGGCTCCTATTCTAAATGAACAGATTATTAGTCTAGTACTTGAACATATATAGGCAATAGAAGCTTGGCAGGCAGTTTCTAAAGAGAATTCTAATAAGGTGTTCCAGAGAGTAGGTTTCGCTATCTGGGAACATCAACTCCAGCCCCATGTTACTCCTCGCCTTTTAAGAGAAACAGAAGGCTATCAACTTCTTAAGTGTGGGAACCCTACTAAGTAGATGAGATAAAAACATGACATTTTTTGGACGAGGCAATAAACTTGTTCAAATAAGATACAAATTACGAAACTTTGCATGGAAGCTTAAACTGTCGCGTGGGTCTCTATGGTATTTTTAAAAAAATAATTTCGAACATCGACTTTATTATATTTAAACTACGCTCTTCGAACCTTCTTTTTTAAGCTGGCGTGAAAGTTTTTTTTTCTATATCCACAACTTTGGAAAATTGTTCGTGAACTTTTAATCTGTGAAGTCTAGCGTGGGGTTTTTCCTTATATGAGCGATTATGTGTTTCAAATCTATAATTGCTTTTTTAAATATAGATTGATTTTATGAGTTAATATTTTGGTATGCTACTTAGAGGGGGGAAATGTGGCTTATGTTTTATGAGAGTGTAGAACAACTAAGTATTAAGATGTTTTTTAATTTCATAGATTAACTGGAAAATGAAGCTGATTTAAGCCATTTAAAGGATAAATATTGAAAGGAAATATTTAAGCTGTTTCAAACACACAATATGTTTTAAATAAATATGTTTCTTGAAAATTTTTATTATTCCAGTCAGTTTCCAATGTATATGAAGCTTTACTTTTTAGAGGGTTGTCAAGAGTTTGGTTGAAGGTTTTACTGTAAGTAAATTTAACTCAGTCTAGGGAAAAGTTTTTTCGAAGGGTGCCGATATCCATTCCCCATCGTAAGATCCTCAGCTAGATTTTTGCTCCTGAAGAGATGACCAGGGAGGGACCACCCAAAAGTCCCCTCAAGCCTCTCCATGCATTCATATTTAGTTAAAAATATCGTTGTTTTAGAACATTTTTGGGCCTAATTTGTTTTTTATTAGCTTATTAATGTAAAATAATCTTGGGTGATATAGAAGTCCAAGTACAAAAAGGGGTCTGGACTCTGGAGGTCTTCCCCAGAAAAAAAATTGAAATTTGACCTTTCAAAACAGTATTTTAACTCTTTTTTTATCCACCTTGCCCGAATAAGGGGTCCCCTTCGCCCCCCCTTATATAAGCCGCTTCTAGGAAATTTCTTTTATTTAAGTTTACTTACGCATTTCTTCTGATCTTGAAATCATGTCATAACAGCTGCAAGATAATACGAAGTACTTGGCTTTGAAACGATTTGTGTCTAAATTTCATAAAGGAGGCCAAGCGTGAAAAAATTCCCACTGCTGTACTACCAATATAAGCTACTGGGCAAAATCATCTTAAACAGAAATTGATTGCGACATTATTAGAATATCTATCTACATATTATTATATTATGTATTCACAAAGCAAATACATCCGGACGGAATCACGGTCCGAGTATTTTTAAATTACGAAATGGCAACGCTGGGAGTTACTAAGAGTAATTTTGTCTCTTTGTTTCAAAACCTTGACCATCGAGGCCATTCGATGTAATGAGTTTAGTTGAAGAGATAATTTGTTAAAGAGTTTTTGTTTTATGAAACTTTGTCCTGATAGTCCAACCCCCACGAGAAAAACTTTTGACGTCGTACAATATTGGAGATATTGTTATGGAAGCGGGTACGATTGATTCTAAAACTGAAAAGATGTAAGACAAGAGTAATGTTGCTTACAGAGCATATTAAAACATCCGAGATATTTAAAAACATACATAGGATAGAAAACCTTTTTCTTTTATTTAACATTTTAAGTAATTAAAAATTTAATGCTGCATAATGAACTGTAGTAAAATGCAATACAGTACTAAAGCCGCATCAAATTATTTTTATTCCTTCATTCATTTATTTACTTAATAAACATGAAATAACACAAAATATACGTAAAATTAGAGTTATCAATTCCTCTATTCTATAGCCTTTAAATCTGAATACTAGGTTAGCAAATACTACTTATTTTTGTACAGTCGTAGAAAAAAAAAGTGAGACAGTTCGCTTTGTGAGCGAACTACTGGGGGTAGGATTATAATTTTTGTGTCATTTTTCATGATTTAACTTCTTCTTGAAAATAATATATAGTTTATATCCTTAGGGGGCCGTCTACATATTAAACGAAGCACCAACTTTTGTTTTTCCTATGGGCGACATCAAAGATTATTCCAGATTCTGAAAGAGCACCCTCTAAAACCCCCAAAAACCAAATTTTGTGTCGATTGGCCCACAAACAAAGCCAGGAAGGGGGTTTGAAAATTTTGGGAAGTTTACTTCTAATAGGAAAGATTGGCAACAATTTTGCTTAATTCTTACGAAAGTTAAAGCAGATTTGGCTACTTATCTGTGTTTTGGCACAATTCATACAAAAGTTAAAGCAGATTCGGCTATTTATCTATATTTTGGCGCGATTTCGTCTTTCAATTAGAATACCCTATAGTGGTAGCCTACTTGGTGGAGTAAGAAGCTCGTGATCAATAGGTTGCAGGTTCTGCCCCGCAATTCCGCATGCCTCATTGTTCAAGGTTAACCTATATAGGGATACAGGCAAACACAAAGATGAATAGATGTTGAATATTTTTTTCAAATCTAAAGCCTTTAAAACAAATTTATAAAATTTTTATTGCCGTTTGTTTACAAATAATAATTTATTGATAGTTATTATTTAAAAATAACGTTTTTATAATTCCGGAAAAAAGGGAATAAAAATCTTAATAAAGGTAATAAATAATCACGCTAAATTATGAAAGTGGTTTCGTTGATAAGAGCTAGAAATTTAACTAATTAATGAAACAATAAATCATATTTTTGCGGATCAAAAATTCCTATAAAAATACTTTAATACAGATAGTTTGATTGATTTTTTGAGGTATTTTTAGCATATATTTAATTGATGTTTCTAATAATTTTCAATTTCCACCTACGTCAACTAACTTATCTTGAAAAATTAAAGCAATTACAAAGTTTAAAATTTGCAAAATTTGCAATTTAAATAGGAATAGAAAAATTTTCAAATACTGATTTTAATGATTCTGCAGTCGTGTTTTTAATAATTAATTACGAGTTATGTTTCATTTGGTTGGATACAGAGTTTATTATTAATTTTTAAGGATAAACATTGAAGTTTCTGAACCTATGTGCTTGATTAGTAAGATACCAAAATATCAATATGAAACATGTTTACTAGTCAATCATTAAATTTCAAAGTTAATAAACTTGATTAACTTTAATCATATCGACGATTTGAAGCTTCTTGACATTTTAAACAATTGGGGGTTTAAGGAAAAAATGCATCATCGTGTGGCCATTGATAAATTTTCAATAAATTACCTTCGAATAATTTCGATTAATTTCATTGATAATTTTCTTGAGCCTCAATAAAGATCAGCATATTAATTAATGGTAAATTTTACAAACTCAACCTGTTTAAGTCCCTATTTCTATTTAACCTCATCTATCCCACTTAAACTAGTTTAAAATTGTCAAAATTAGTTTCTAAATCCAGTACCGGTGAGAACCAACGATATCATCCATATGTTTGGTGACAATAGCGGCTGGATCTGCTGTGCTCTCAATTCCAGGTTGAATGCAATAAATGATTGACTATACGTATAAGGAATAACATTAAATTAAAAAGTGGTAGCTAAATTGTTGTTATAGTGTTAATCTTTTATTTTATAGTCACCACTATTTTATTTATTATTAGTTAATTATGTAAGTCAACTTTTATTCCCGGCATTGAGCCCTCTGGCTGCGTAAGGTAGTTTTAATACGCATACGCTGTTTGCCTTACCCCTGAGAACTACTCTAGGGGTAGGCGGCTGGTGCAACCCTCGGATGAGCCGGGTATAGGCGAAGAGATGGTGTAAACCCTGGGGTGCATCATGTGGGACAGATGTGTGATCCAAAATTCAGCCACTCGATAATATTTCTGTCATGGGTAATTTAATTCATGTCTTGCTAGCATGTAATATCAAAGATAAAACGTTGAATTCCTTTTAATAAACAATGCATGCAAGATGAGACCGTTCTTATTAAGTGACGACTTTTCTTGATCTTAGATTTATATTTAAAACCACAAATATCTTTATGAAATCTGTAATTAATTCGAATCTTTATACCGAATACTCTTTTTTCAAACTGTATTCATGTAATTCAAAAACATTTCAAATTTAATGCAGGCAAAATTTTTAGTCGAATAATGTAAAGTATTGTTTCGAAATTTTTTCATCTGAAAAAATTGTAATTTTAAATATTTTTAATTTGTAAACTTTTATTTAAAAATATCATCAAAATTTAAAAACAAATAAAAAATATTGCATGCACAAAAAAGTAGGTTAATTTTCCCTTTTACTGAAATTAATAGTGTAAAAAATAAGAACTTATTAATTCTAACTCTATCGGTAGTTTAAGTTCGACGCATCCATAAACTTCCAAAGGCAAAACAGGAACACGGAAGCTTTGGGGTTCGAACTTGGCTCTAGAGATTTGCGACCAGGCACACTAACCGTTAGACCACACGGCTACGTTCAACATCAAGGTTTAAACAATAAATGTGTTGATTTCAGTTAGTAGATTATGGTTACCGTAAGGTTACTGTAATTTTCCTAGGTTGTGTGTCTTTGGCGATAGGAGATTGGCGCAAATTTTTCTAATTGAAATTTCCTACAGTGTGCGCGGGGTTAATGGTTGAAAGGATCAAAATCTATGAAAAACGAGATTTCAACGTAATTTCAACGAACTTCAACCCCCACTCCTGGCTTTGTTTGTAGGCCAATCGACACGAAACTTGGTTTTTGGGGGTTTTAGAGGGTGCTCTTTCAGAATCTGGAATAATCTTTGATGTCGCCCATAGGAAAAACAAAAGTTGGTGCTTCGTTTAATATGTAGACGGCCCCCTAAGGACATAAACTATATTTTATTTTTAAGGAGAAGTTAAATCATGAAAAATGACACAAAAAGTATCATCCTAACCCTAGTAGTTCGCTCACAATGTGAACTGTCTCACTTTTTTTTTCTACGACTGTACTAGACCAGGGATGGCGAACCTTTTTCGATTAGTGTTCTATTTATATTACGGTTCATGATTTTCAGGTGTCAAGTGTGCCACTTGTTATTTTTTAATAAATTATCTTTAACCCTTGGAAAATGAAATCCGCCTTTGAGGGTCGAGATTAGAACAAGAGTTTCCAACTTACAAACACTCAAAAGCCCCCAATCGAATGCTCAAGTTTAGTGGTGGGCCGTAAAGTCAGTGGTGTGTATAGAAATTTATTTCGGGAGGGGCAACAATTATTCCTTAGTCCCTCCCATGTCCCATGCACAGTAGCGGATTTCTAAATAGGCTAGCTAGGCTATAGCCTACGGCGGCAAATTTTAGAAGGCGGCAAATTTTTGACGGCAGAATTTTTTTCTGAATAAAAAAGAAGAGGGAAAATGAAACACTAAACATAAGCTCAGACGAAAACGTCCTTTCAAAAAAGCAATTCTGTGGTTTACAAGGAACTGTTCTCTTTGACACCAGAGGGTCTCAAAATGAGCTAAAAAACTACTTTAACCGACAATTTTTAAAAAAATGTCTGGGGGAGAACCCCCACACTCCCCTCTCAAATTTTGATATCTGTTATACAGTGTTTTCCCCTTGAAAATCATGCTGCCTACAAGAAGCTTTTCCCTTTTGGTGCTCTCTCCTCTCCATAGAGTTTAAAAGTAGATAAAGTTTGGGTGAAATTTCCAAAAATATTTTCTGGGGGAGGACCTCTGGCCCCCCGTTTGACGTATTTTAAAACTTTTTCCCCCAGAAAATTCTGTGGTTTTCAAGGAACTGTAAAGGCAGGGCCGTATCCAAGGGGGGGAGTTGGGGGTTCAAACCTACCCCCCCCAAAAAAAAATTTTGACATCAATTTTTTGCTTACTGTTTTTCCTTAAAAATTAGCCTTATAATCCATAAAACCCCCACTTTTAAGGTTCAAAAGGTCGTTCCTTGAAATTATGGGACTTACAAGGAGTGGTCCTCTTCGGGTTAGTCTAAAATTTAGTGAAATCATAAAGGGGCCGTGAGTTAGGAGTTCTACACATCAAACTAGCGGATCCAGGGGGGCTAGGGGACTTAAACCCCCTCCCCAAAAGTAATAAGAACTAACTGTGAGAAGGAGGGGAAGTGAGAACTCAGGGGGGTAAAAAAAGGGAATAGCGACTCTAAAACGAGTTGAAATCCTGTTTTTAGGGTCAAATTTCCAGAAATTTTCTGCGAGAGGACCCCCTTGGAAATTTCGAACCCTATTATTTACCGCTTTTCTGTAAAAAGTTCGTCGGAATACAAAAAATCCTACCAAAATCAAAATTAAATTCTTGAAAATCTATGTCGGAAATCCGGATTAGGTGTACCAAAACGAGTTGAAAATCTGCTTTTAGTACTTAAATTTCCACAAATTTTATGGGGGAGGACCCCCAGACCCCCCTTATATGGTATTAGAAGACGATTTTAATATTGAAAATATTCAGCCAACCCCAATACCCAATCCTGGATCCGCCGCTGTCTTCTTAGGGGACATCCATAAATTACGTGTGGTCAAAAAGGGGGGAGGGGCTTGGAAAAATCTCACCAAATCTCACCAAGGGGGGAGGGGGGTTGATTAAAATCTCACGTCAACTTTTTAAGTTAGAAATTAAACGATTTTTTAAGTATGAGAAAGGAATAATACCCATAGATAAGATACTGTGGTGATTTTTAGGCGGAATGATGTCCTTTTCCCCCACATCATTAATAATGGAAAATTTTTAGGTGCTGTGAAGCACAAAATGCAAACGAATAGGATCGAAAATTATTTTTAAAGGTTGTAGGTAAATCTCACTTGGGGGAGGGGGGGGTCCAGCAAAACTAAATCTCACCAAGGGGGTAGGGGGGTCCAGATTTTGGAAAAAACACCTCACGTAATTTATGGATGTCCCCTTACCTAGGTCACCAACAAAATAGAAATAAAGTTTCAAGAAAATTTTTTGTCAAACCCCCACTCCCCGAAAATAAAGTCTAGTTACGGCCCTTTGTATGGGTCTCAAAATGAGCAGAAACACTTCTTTAAGAAGCAAGTTTTCAAAAATTTTCTGGGGGTGACCCCAGATCACCCCATTTTACTTCGAGCTTACATTGTAAAATTCTAATATTCCGTATAAAACATTACTTTTAAGTGATCTACCACTTCAGGTATAAATACACTCGGGACCTTAAGAAGACGTTAAGTTAGACAGCACCCCCCAAAAAAAATAAGAAACCAAAAGTCATGTCACGGCGTGTACCAAACCTCCTTAAAATCTATGACCCCCTCAACCAAAAACTAAAATGACACCCCTGAGCATATAGGCGGCAAATTTTGTTTTAGCCTATAGGCGGCACATTTAGAAATCCGCCACTGCCCATGCATCTTTAATAGGTTTAATGCAGTTTTTTAATACATTTTTGGTAGAATTTGCATTTTCTAGAATTTAATCTAAGAAAAGTTGTCAATAATGAAGTTCCAAGTAAAGGGGGTCTGGGGAGACAATTTTTGAATATTTGACCCTAAAAACAGAGTTTTGAACTAGTTTTTGGTGCGAATTTTGGGCATACATTTTCAGATAAGATTTTGATTTTCATGAGTATTATAAAAAAGTTTCAAGTAGAAAAGGGGGGTTTGGGGGCACACTCCCAGAAAATGTCACCTTAAAAACTGGGTTTTAACTTCTTTTGGTATAACCGTGTCTGAATTTCGGAGGGGGGCAGGGCCCCTTCGCCCCCCTTATATACGTCCTTGCGTAAAGTAATCAGGCTCCTTTTGCATTCATGATTTTGTTTTCTAACGGCCTAGCTTCAGTTTCCTTACGTAATTATAAGGGTGGTTGTGATTTGCTTACCTTTGCTGACAGAAGGGGAGGAGGGGATCCAAAATGACCAAGAAAATGGGGTTACGTATAATATTTGAACGGCCTAACGCCACCTAAGAGGTGAGTGGAGGGTTCGGGTCCCCCCCCCCGAAATTTTTTTAAATTTCAGCAAGCTAAAGATTGTTCTGTAGCTGGTTTTGGGGAGTTTTCCGGTAGTAGGAAATCTCTGGTCTGGAACTAAAGTTTTGTGTCATTTTTTAGAGAATGTCGCGTGCCACCGAAATACCAGTCGCGTGCCACCCAGTGGTACGCGCACCATAGGTTCGCCACCACTGTAATAGACTATATTAGAATATATTTATTAAACAAAATTCGAAATGAAAATCGAATGCGAACAAAATTTTCAACATATTTGAATTTGATAATTTGGATTTTTTTATTATTGATATATGCTTAAAAACTTTTGAGAGATGTAACAAGATAGATTATTTTTGTGTTATGATGTTTTGAACAAATTAAACTTGACATACTTCGCATTTTTATTGCATATATTTACGAAATGACACATTTTACTACAGAAAATAGCGAAAGGAAAGAATGTTTAATGATTGAAAATGTTTTACATTAATCGATTCAAATTGGTTAAGCAAGCATCTCAGAAAATTCGCTTGTTATTTCATTTTAAATTTAATAAAATGAACAAAACTTATATTAATATCCAATCCTAAATGCAATCTTTAATATTTTTCAGTTTTGGGGAGGTTTTAATAATTTAGTTTATCAGTAAAAAATTAATTTATATTTGTAGAGACATATCAACTATTGAACGGAGGACCTTTTTCTTACGGTATTTAAAAAATCCCAAACATTATTCAGGTACATAATATTTTGTTAAACCTCTAAACCAGCAAAAATATTAACTTTTTTATTTAAATATATTAAATATATTACCCAAAAACGTTATACAATAACAATAACTACCCTATCTATTTTCTTAAGTATGTATAATATCCAGCTCGAACCCCTATGTTCATTCCTTTTTTTGAAGTGAAAGAAAAGTGTTTGCAAAATCACCACTTTTTTTAAATAAATATTTTGATATATATTTACATAAATATTGTAATGTATATTCATACAAGCACACAAGGTCTTTTTATATATTTCTTGAAAGTAGTTATGCAAGTAATATGTGTAGCTTCTTTAGATGGAGAAAGTAAGAAATTAATCAGGTTTCTTTTTAGTATGGGGGTATTGAAAATTGGGAAAAATTTCTTTCTTCATACCATACCTACTTTTGAAAATTACTCGAGGGCTACAATCGAAAGTACAGTACTGGAAAAAAAAATCGACTCAGACCCTATATCTCCGGAACGGCTTGTGATATAAAGACAAATAAGGTATCATTTTTCATGATTTGAAGTATTCTATATAACGAAAATTTTTCAAGTTCTTAGGGGGTCGTCTTCATATTAAACGAAGCACCAACTTTTGTTTTTCCTATGGGCGGCATCAAAGATTAATCCAGATTCTGAAAGAGCACCCTCTAAAACCCCCCAAAACCAGTTTTCATGTCATTTGGTCCCCAAATGAAGTCAGGAGTGGGGGTTGAAGTTCGTTGAATTTACGTTGAAATCTCGTTTTTCATAGATTTTGATCCTTACAACCATTAACCCCACGCACACTGTAGGAAATTTCAATTAGAAAAATTTGCGCCAATCTCATATCGCCAAACACATACAACTTATGAAAATTACAGTAACCTTACGGTAACCATAATCTACTAACTGAAATCAACACATTTATTGTTTAAACCTTGATGTTGAACGTAGCCGTGTGGCCTAACGGCTAGTGTGCCTGGTCGCAAATCTTTAGAGCCAAGTTCGAACCGCATAGCTTCCGTGTTCTTGTTTTGCTTTTGGAAGTTTGTGTATGCCTCGAACTTAAACTACCGATAGAGTTAGAATTAATAAGTTCTTATTTTTTACTCTATTAATTTCAGTAAAAGGAAAATTAACCTATTTTTTTGTGCATGTAATATTTTTTATTTGTTTTTAAATTTTGATGATATTTTTAAATAAAAGTTTACAAATTAAAAATCTTTAAAATACATTTTTTTCAGATGAAAAAATTTTGAAACCATACTTAACACTTACTTTTGAAACAATACTTAATTATTCGACAAAAATTTCAACTGCATTAAATTTGAAATGTTTTTGAATTACGCCAATAAAGTTTCAAAAAAGAGTATTCGATATAAAGATTCGAATTCATGACAGATTTCATGCAGATATTTGTGGTTTCAAATATAAATCTAAGGTCAAGAAAAGTCGTCGCTTAATAAGGACGGTCTCTTCTTAGATGCATTGTTTATTAAAAGAAATTCAACGTTTTACCTTTGATATTAAATGTTATCAAGACATGAATTAATTTAACCATGACGCAAATATCATCGTGTTGCTGAATTTTGGATCATACATCTTTCCCATATGATGCACCCCAGGGTTAACACCATCTCTTTGCCTATAAGGGAAGGTACCCATACTACGTGACCCATTTAGGGGAGGGAGGGGGGTCTTCAAATTACCACGCTCGGTCACAGGGGGGAGGGGGGGCTTAAGGGTTTGTCCCGTAGTCAATTTCTTCTAGTCAATACGACAAAATTAAGCCAAATTAATTATTTAAATTTGCTAACTTAAGACTAATAAGGCAAAATTAATTATTAAAATTAGACAAATTAAGCAAAATTAATTTTTTCAACTTTCTGTTTGCAATAAACGATGTCAAACCGTATTAATGAATTACTACGTGAAAACTAGAGGGGGAGGGGGTCTTGGCATATACTACGGATGGTCACCAAGGGGGGAGGAGGGTAAAAATGGGTCATGTAGTATGGGTACGATCCCTAACTGGCACATCCAAGGGTTCCACCAGCCGCCTACCCCTACAGTAGTTTTCAGGGGTAAAGCAAGCAGCGTATTAAATCTACCCTACGGAGCCAGAGGGCTCAATGTTTGGAATAAAAGTTGACTTACATAATTAACTAATAATAAATAAAATAGTGGTGACTACAAAATAAAAAATTAACACTATAATAAAAATTTAGCTACCACTTTTTAATTTAATGTTATTTTTTATACGTATAGTCAAAGTCATTCATTTCTTGCATTCAACCTGGAATTGGGAGAACAGTATAATCCATCCGCTATTGTCACCAAATATGGATATCGTTGGTTCTTACCGGTATCGTATTTGGAAACTAATTTTGAAAACGTTAAACTAGTTTAAGTGGGATAGATGAGGTTAAATAGAAATAGGGACTGAACAGGTTGAGTTTTGAAAAATTTAACATTAATTAATGTGCTGATTTTTATTGAGGCTCAAGAAAAATCAGCATGCCAATTAACGTTCAAATTTAAAAACACAAACAGAAAAAAATATCCAACCCCTAAAATAAAACTCCAATATCCCTTTCCAATCACCCCCCCATATTTTCGGCAGTAAAAAACGTTCCCAACTCCCCTCCCCCCTAAAAAATATTCTCTCTCTCACTCACTCACTCACTCACTCACTTTATGGTAATTATTAAAAACTTTACAAAGATGAATAAAATAAACTTTTTGCCTTTGATGTGATGATGCATTTTTCATTTTTTCCTTAAAACCCCAATTGTTTAAAATATCAAGAAGCTCCAAATCGTCGATATGATTAAAGTTAAATAATTTTAATTCATCAAGCTTATTAACTTTAAAATTTAATGATTGACTAGTCAACATGTTTCATATTTATATTTTGGTATCTTATTCATCAAGCACATAGGTTCAGAAACTTTAATGTTTATCCTTAAAAATTAATAAACTCTGTATCCAACCTAATGAAACATAACTCGTAATTAATTACTAAAAAAATGACTGCAGAATCATTAAAATCAGTATTTGAAAATTTTTCTACTCCTATATGTATAAGCAAATTTTAAACATTGTAATTGCCTTAATTTTTCAAGATAAGTTAGTTTTCGTAAGTGGAAATTGAAAATTATTAGAAACATCGATTAAGTGCTAAAAATACATCAAAAAATCAATCTAACTATCTGTATTTAAGTATTTGTATAGGAATTTATTGAGCCGCAAAAGCCTGATTTATTGTTTCATTAATTAGTTTAATTTCTAGCTCTTATCAACAAAACCACTTTCATAATTTAGCGGCTTTAGATTTAAAAAAAGTATTCAACATCTATTCATCTTTGTGTTTGCCTGTATCCCTATAGGTTAACCTTGAACAATGAGACACGCGGAATTGCGGGGCAGAACCTGAAACCTAGTGATCACGTGCTTGTGACTCTACCAAGTGGGCTACCACTTAAGGGTATTCTAATTGGAAGACGAAATTGCGCCAAAATATAGATAAATAGCCAAATCTGCTTTAACTTTTGTAGGAATTGTGCCAAAACACAGATAAGTAGCCAAATCTGTTCTAACTTTACTAGAGAATTTTAAACAATTGTCGCCAATCTTTCCTCTTTGAAGTTAAATTACCAAAGTTTTCAAACCCCCTTCCTGGCTTTGTTTGACCCCCAAACAACACGAAACTTGGTTTTTGGGGGTTTTAGAGGGTGCTCTTTCATAATCTGGAAAAATCTTTGATGTCGCCCATAGGAAAAACGAAAGTTGGTGCTTCGTTTAATATGAAGACAACCCCCTAAGAACTTGAAAAATTTTCTTTATATAGAATACTTCGAATCATGAAAAATGATACCTTATTTGTCTTTATATCACAAGCCGTTCCGGAGATATAGGGTCTGAGTCGATTTTTTTTTCCAGTACTGTACAAGTCTGATGATGAACCGCAAAGTAATCTTATGAGTAATCTAGCTCCTTTTGCTTCCCAAACTGTGAACTGTGAAGAAATTAGAAAAAATGTCCGATTTTATTCAGTAAAGTGGCAAATTGAACCTGAAAGATGTATCTAACTACCTGTACCAAAATTATTTTGAAATTTCTAATACTTTCTTTTCAGCAGAAAAACGGAAGTTAATTAAAAAACAACCCTCGTACATTTTTTGATAATTTCTAACTTGAGTTTCTCTGAAATGTTATGTAAATAACTTTCTGCAAGGTATTTCTTGCTTAGAACTTACTTTTGCTCCTTCCTACCCAAATTTTTTAGAGCTCTTAATTCACCCATATATTTAAGTGGATTTGTATGGAGTCTCCAATGAAGTGAGCTCTGTTTATTATAGTTTTCTTTCTGGTTTTTGTCTTTTTTTCAGGTCTTTTTTGGTTTACCAAAACAAGTTAAAACCCTAAGGTCTAATTTCCAAAACTTTTCTGAGGGAGGTACCCCACTCTTTTGTACTTGCAACTTTATTACTCAACACTTTTTGTTAAGTTCAGCAAAATCATAATCCAACATCCCCTTTGTAGTATTTGGAACTTAATTACTCACAACTTTTCTTATCATAAGTTCTTTGAGATGCAAATTCTGCTCAAAGCTACATTAATCCTATTGCATGGGAGGGGATAAGGAATGATTTTGGTCCCCTCTGTAAATAAATTTCGATATATACCTCTGACGTATGGTCAATGACGTATAGCAGCCCCCCAGCTCTCGAATTTAAAAGAATAAGTAAGTTTTTCGTAAAACACAAAATGACAAATGATTTCGGTATGAATCCTTTGTTCATGCATATTTTTTTCCTTAAAAATTTTTTTACAATTTTCTTTTAAAAAATAGTGTTTTACCATGTTTTGAGGATTAAACCGGGAGAAGTTTGTTTTTTAAAAATAGCCGAACATTTTTTTTCAAAAATCCAATTAATAGTAATCGAGGTATATGAAGCATGTTGACAGGCTATTTTTCAGTGTTAAATACGAATATTCCCCGTGTGGGTTCCGGGGAAGAATAGTCCCACTTAGTCCCACTGTATCCCATGCATGTCGTAAGAGGCGTACTAAAATGGGAACCCAGTGTCCGGGGGTATAGCTGGGCACCCCTGTCTCCAGGGGGTTTACAAATATGGAGGCCTGGTCCTCCAGGTTGGGGGTTGGGCGTGAGGCCAACTACCTCACCCCGGAAAAAAAACCTTGGTTTCGAAAGCTATACTAAGAAATTCTGGATCGACTCTACGGAAACGACTTGGAACCAACTGGAAAAAAAAGGCGTGCAATAGAGTTGCCTGGAATAAAGTAGTACAGCTGGCCAAGGCCCATCAAGGGCTGTAGGGCAACCAAAGAAGAAGAAATACGAATATCCCATTTAAATTTTAAAACATTAATTTTTAAAAAGTACTTTTTAAATTGGATAATCAAGAAATTAAAACATCGCTCAAAACCACAAAATAGCTGCAAAAAAAGTTATTCATATGGTTTTCCCTTAGAAATGACTTAAATAGTATAATGAAATATTAAAATTAAAAGAAAATGGGACAGTAAAAAGTTTAATTTTTTTGGCCTCAAAAATCGGCTTTTTAAAAAATTCTGGTTTAAAACGTTTGAGGCATTTTCCAAGGTCAATTTTCCATGGATATTGTAGGTATCTATAAAACATAAAAAAACACCACAATTGACGATTAAATCCTTTGCTATTTATTTTATTAAAATGGACCATCAACGGAATCGAACCTTTATAATGGTTATTTTCTGAGTAAAATTTATATAGAGTTATCGAATTTGACTACTCTACACCTGAAAACGATCTACGATTTTCCGGAAAAATCACACGGATTCGTTATGGAATGTGTCCACCTTCGGGGGGACATTGGTCATTCGAGCGTCGCGAACGGAAGGAAACAAAGACGGAACATGGGTCCTTCTCGGACACGACCTTCCTGGTCTGTCATCGTTGAAAATCTGTGACCACTCACGCGTGGACATTAGGTAAAATTACATTTTTTTCTTCTTTCGTGGAGCCGTTGGGAACGATGATGGTAAAATCATTATTTTATCGTTTGACGAGAGTTTCGTTTCCAAATGTTATACCACCATGACAAAAAAAAGTGTGGCGATCACACTCACCACAATTATAATAAAGTAATCAAAGTCTAGTGTAAAAAAAGTCATATGCAATTTTCTTATTCAAATTATAAAATTGTATGATTATAAAAGTAAAATTTGATTCTTATATACGGTCTGTACGAAAGCCTATCTGATTATTTTAAATATTAAATCACATTCTAAGGGCCGAATGTTGTATCAGGAAAAGAAAAGGAGTCAACCAAATACCCCAAAACCTATCAACCAATTAAAAATGGTTTTAAAAAGCGAGTGTTTCAGATGTCATACACCGCGAAACCATCTTGGATCTTGTTATAATTTTTACTGTAAGTTTTTCGTTTAAAGGTATTAAAATATAAATTTAACACCACGTTTATTTTCTTGATGCACTTTATTGACTAGTTTTTCTAAAGCTGAATTTAGCCCTATTTTCCTAAATTTTTTATCGAAGATTTTATCGGAATTTACCCATATAGACTTAACCCATTTAGACAGTATCCAATACATGGTAAAAGATTATTAGGAAAATTATATTTACAATATTCTTAGATATTAAGGTTTCTACTGTCTGCGTGTTTGAAGAGAATTTATCAGAAGTTCGATTTGTAGCATTTGATACGATTTCTTTGTATTTCAAAACACTCACCCGTCACCAAAACTGTCATGCATGAGAGGGAGTAGGTAGTACTACAGATGTTCTATTCAGATGTCGTAAGGTTTCAAAATCATACGAGTCTTTTGCATACTGAAGGATAAAATTGTCATTATGGATTGTCATTATTAATCAATGAAAAGGTTTTATTTAAAAAAAAGATATTGAACTAAAATCTCAAAAAATTAAATTAAAATTTAAACTGTAACACATCACAACTGTGGAAGGGGGACACATAAATTATGTCAACCAACCAAGGGAAGAGCGTTATTTCAAACACCTGATGAAAAGTGTATATGATGTAAATTATGAATGGCTCCTAACCGGCTTATACACTAGGGTTATGATTCTGAGACTTTTTAAAAATATTCAAAAGCCTGAGATGTTGCATTCGATGAACTTTTGCGCATATGTTAATTTTATGGTGTTATTTTCTTTGTTGAAAGAAAAAACCTTGCACGCCCAACAACATTTCACTTTCTCATATAGCAATCACACACCACCTTCTCAATCATACATCACCTAACATTAGTGACATCAGACCTTAAAATGCCTTTGGAAAAACTGGATAAATGAACCATTGATGTGCCCCGATCCAGTATGGTGACCGATCGGGCTGCTAAGCTGATGGAAGAGCTTTGAAACATATCTAAAAGTGGCAAATTCCTAAACAGCAAGTTTATAAATTATAATTTACAAATTTATTATGATTTAATTCTGTGTTATATTCCGTTTTAAATAAAATTATATTAACTGGCCTTCCAGCCTTATATAAAATCTTATAAGGTGCGCATCAATCATTTTTCACAGTTTTCAAAAATAAAAGTTATTTGAGGAGGTGAGAGCCAAAGTGGACCAACCCACAAAAAATGAAAAAGCGTTTTTTTTATTTTTCGGTAGAATGTAGAGACATCTATTGATTTCAGTTAGAAAATAATGCATTTTTTTAGTTCCCACAAGATGGCATCACTTTTTCGTTTGATCTAGTAACTAAAATCGCACAAAAATTTAATGCCAGAATGGATCAAGCCACTTGGTATATTCTGATTCTGACTTTCAACAGGATCCTCTAATTATTGATCACGAGAAGATCAAAACTATGTATTAAATACTAACCTCAAAAAAGAAAGTTTAAGTATTACTACAATTTTGTAAAGCGTTTTTCTCGAAATAACAACTGCTGGGGTTGGTCCACTCTGGCTCTCAGCTCCTCATTTTCGAGACTTATGGACTATTATTCATCATTTACCACCACAGGCTTTTAAATCTGAAAAAAAATCCTAACCCTATTATAATCTTTTAAAAGTCTAATCGGAAAAAATACAAAAGCTATATAATTTTTAAAATAAACAGTTAGTGTTGTAGAAAAGACAAAAGCTTATCCATACTATTAATTAATCATCGACTCCGTTTTATAGACATAGTGGTCTGTTATATTTGAAAAACAATGAACGCAGTGGTGGACGCAACAGACCGATTACCCAGAGCCCGGGGATATAGATCTTAGCCCACATATCCAGAGAAAGCCTCCGTAGGTGTCGCGTGCTAATCAATCGGTATCACTCGCTGTCCCATTCAATCACGTTTGAGGATATGTAGGCCGAGTGTGTGCTGAAGAAGAGGTAAATATGGATTGCGTTTTTGTTTTTAGTGAGAGTATTTTCTGAGTATATAGCAGTGGTTCCCAACAGGTGGTTCGTTATTAGAGTCTTGATTGTGATTCGGGATTCGGTAGATTTGCGTCGTCTGCTCCTGAAAATTGCAGGGGACTGTCCGAGGATTCGGGATTTGGCCATGATTAACTACCCCGAATATAACCCCTTCTTGTTTAAACTCCCATTCAATGATTTAAAGTTCCGAATCAACTAAATAACTGTTGTCGCAAGGTTTTGTTAATTGTCTGTAACTTTTTCACTAAAACGGGGGTCTAGGGGTTCTCTCCATACTTTTTTTTAACTTAAACCTTTTAAAACTGGAAGAAACTAATTTTCATTGTTCTATGAATATACAATTTCAAAATTAAGTTTTCTAGGATTTAACCAGTGCTGTAATAAGAAAAAAATATTTGGGGTACTTTCCTATTTTTTGCGGGAAACTAAAATTTTGTGGGCGGCACCCCCCCCCAGCAGCACTGGCTTCAATCCACCTTTTAAATATGCCTCTTATGTTAGGATGCCATTGGTAAATTGGCACACCATCCTTTATTATTAAAAGTTGGGGATACACACATTCAGCGATTTTTCGGTCTCCCTCATGAGTTAAAAATAAAGTTTTTAAAACAATAATGTTTCTAATTATTCGGGGGACGCTTCCCCCCGTGATCGACGCCCGAGGCGAACACATAAAATTTCAAAGAAATAGAAATTTTAATATCAATAACAGATTGAATCATACCCGAGGATACTTTTATCAGTCTAATTTGTTGTGTGAGATAATGTCACCACTAATTTATAGTGTTCGGCAACTACTGGTCAAAAAGTAGTTAACTACCAACTAGTCAGGGCAAAAGTAGTTGTAACTACTAGTTAACTACTTTTTCTTGGAAGTAGTTGTAACTAGTAGTTGATTATTTCCCAAAGTAGTTAACTACTAGTTAACTAGTCTATTTAATTTCATAAGATATTTTTCCCCAAATTTTCGATTACTTTTTCTTACCTGTACCAAAAATACAGGGGTGTCATATAGGGGGGGGCAACCTCCCCAAGGTTTCTACTGTTATGTGAAAAATAGCTGCTAGTCCCTTGAAAAGTCTGTAACTTCCACAAGGAGCTTTGGGTGCAACTCAAAAAGTATCAAAAGGAGTTAAAAAACACTACCTTTAAGGGTTAAATTTCAAAAAAATTTCTGGGGAAGGATCCTCAGCCCCCCTCTAAAATTTTACGTCGGTGGTTATACAGATTTGTCCTCCTTAGAATTTCCTCTTTTCCTCCTTTCCCTTAACGAGCTCCGCAAAGAGTTTGAAAGAGATAAAGCACTAGTTTAAAGGGGAAATTTCAAAAAAATTTCTGGGGAAGGATCCTCAGCCCCCCTCTAAAATTTTACGTCGGTGGTTATACAGATTTGTCCTCCTTAGAATTTCCTCTTTTCCTCCTTTCCCTTAACGAGCTCCGCAAAGAGTTTGAAAGAGATAAAGCACTAGTTTAAAGGGGAAATTTCAAAAAAATTTCTGGGGAAGGATCCTCAGCCCCCCTCTAAAATTTTACGTCGGTGGTTATACAGATTTGTCCTCCTTAGAATTTCCTCTTTTCCTCCTTTCCCTTAACGAGCTCCGCAAAGAGTTTGAAAGAGATAAAGCACTAGTTTAAAGGGGAAATTTCAAAAAAATTTCTGGGGAAGGATCCTCAGCCCCCCTCTAAAATTTTACGTCGGTGGTTATACAGATTTGTCCTCCTTAGAATTTCCTCTTTTCCTCCTTTCCCTTAACGAGCTCCGCAAAGAGTTTGAAAGAGATAAAGCACTAGTTTAAAGGGGAAATTTCAAAAAAATTTCTGGGGAAGGATCCTCAGCCCCCCTCTAAAATTTTACGTCGGTGGTTATACAGATTTGTCCTCCTTAGAATTTCCTCTTTTCCTCCTTTCCCTTAACGAGCTCCGCAAAGAGTTTGAAAGAGATAAAGCACTAGTTTAAAGGGGAAATTTCAAAAAAATTTCTTGGGCATACCCCCAGCCCCCCCTCTATAATTTTGACCTCTGTTAATCAGTGTTTTTCCCCTTGAAAATTCTGCCGCTTTCAAGAAGCTTTTCCTTTTTAGTGCTCCCCAAAGAGTTTGAAAAAGAGATAAAAAACGAGTTTAAAGTGGTAATTTCAAAAAAAAATTTTGGGGAGAATCCGCAGCTCCCCTCTAAAATTTTTACGTCGGTTACACAGTTTTTCCCTTTAAAATTTTGCCACTCTCAAGAAGTTTTTCCCTTTGGTGACATAAATAAATTAAGTGAGGTCAAAAAGGGGGGGGGTAAGGGTTTGGAAAAATCTCACCTATGGGGTAGGGGGGGGTCGATTAAAATCTCACGTCAAATTTTTAACTTAGAAATTAAAGGTTTTTCTTTTTTTTGAGTAGGAGAAAGTACTATATAAGAAGGAAGGAGAATAATTTAAAGGTTGTAGGTAAATCTCACGTGGGGGGGAGGGGGGTCCCGCAAAATTTCACTAAATCTCACCAAGGGGGGAGGGGGGTCCAGATTTTGGAAAAAACACCTCACATAATTTATGGATGTCCCCTTTAGGAGCTCCCCAAAGAGTTTGAAAAAGAGATAAGACACTAGTTTAAGGGGGAATTTTAAAAAAAATTCTGGGAGAGGCACCTTGATACTTTGATGTTTATTTACAACTCTTATTTACAAGAAACTGTTCTCTTTGGATGCTGTCCATAGGGTCTCAAAATGAGCCAAAACACTACTTTAAAAGGCAAATTTTCAAAATTTTCCTGGGGGCGAACCCCCAGACCCACTTTTTCCTGGGAGTTCATGTCAAATTTTGACTATTTTGTAATATCATTCATATACTATTTTTCAGTGTTCTAACACTTAACCTATAAATGTACTCGTTAGGGGATACCTTAAAAATGAAGTTGAGGCAACCCCCCAAAAAAGTTAGTTACAGCGTGATTCAGACCCATTCAAAAAAATCCTTGCCCCCCCAACCAAAAACTGAAATGACGCCCCTGCAAAAATATCATGGCTAAAGATTCGCCAATTTTTGATAGGTATATACAGGTTTTTGGTGTCTTAAAGTTTTCCATGTTGTATTTATATTAGTCAGTACAATGTCTACAATGTCGTATATAAGGGGGGTTAAGGGTTCTAAACCCCCTTAGCCTGAACAACAATATTTTTAGCACAATATTGGGCCGTTAACTTTAAGTATTGCCTTATTAAATTTTAATGCAGGAAAAGAATCTAGAATCTTCGTAAACCTAGCCTAAAATCGCTTTTCAAAGTGCTGGAATTTCCAGGAGAGAAAACCCTGAACCCCCTAATTTCTAGAGAGGATTTCAAAAAGGGTTACATTTATATGTCAATTGCTGGGATGAAATATATTTCAAGGTTGCCAAATATGAAAATGTATCACGAAAATTGGCATTGTTAGTAGATGTAAATTTTTTTAAAATTTTGATCTTTCAATATTTTTTGAAGTAGTTGAACTTTTTTAAAGTAGTTGGAACTAGTAGTTGGTGAAAAAAGTAGTTAAACTACTAGTTCAACTACTCTAAACCAAAAGTAGTTGAACTACTAGTTAACTAGTAGTTGCAACTAGTAGTTAACTACTTTTCAACTACTTTTAGTTAACTAGTGCCGAACATTACTAATTTATTAGGGGAATATACTTTGTAACTATAAATCTATAATACTATAGTACTGAAAGTAAATCCAAGATCTCAGAAGTAAATTGGAAATATCTTCAATCAATCAAATCTGCCCAGGCCTAGTGGCCTATCAGGCGGTGCCCATCTCCGTTTCAACAGCCTTTGGGCCTGGGGTGCTAATTACTTAGGTTGTGTCCAGGCCGAGTGGCTAGCCCGACGCTGAATACCCAGTTGATTCCCCAAGCGAGCTTGGTCCTCATTTATCGCAGGAGCTGCAAGGCATCAAACCTGGGTCGGTAATGCTCGTAGCCAGACACGCTAACCACTACACTACCGCGGTCGCATTAGTATATGTTGAGATCAATTTAAGTATTTTTAGTTACAGTATTTTGGAACATTATAGTATAAATTCTCGTGCTTTAAGCAGGAGGTGTCAATCAGAGAAACCAATGGCTTCTTTAAGAATCAAGAAGGTATTTTTCTGAAAGGTAAAGAAGAGGGGACAACAAGTGGGACAAAAACCATATATACGAGCCTATCCATAACCTCCCCCCTGGATTCCCACCTCAACATGTAATATTAAGTTTTCTGACTCTTCGATTAACTGTGTTTCCTCTCATTATGACCTGCAGCTTTCCTTAAGTGGCGAAGCGTTCAATTAGAATCTCCGCTAATTCAATTAGAACCTTACGCACGTTCTGATGATGGGCCCGATTGCACCTCCATGCGGGACTGTAGGTGGTTGAGCACTCAGTCCACGGGGGGAGGGAAAGAAACGCGTCGTCTGGCTTTCGATGTCCTTGAGACAATTTTCTATGCGACTAAATTGGGCAAAATGTATATTTAACATCTTTTTAATTTCTGTGATGATAAAAAAAGTAACTTGACTAAAAGATCCAGGGTAAAATATCCAGATAACACATCATATTATTCTTGCTTTGACTTGGGAAAGCCTAAATCAGTGGAATTATTTTCTGATAAGGTTTTCTATTCATAACTCAGAACCATATCCCAAAAGGGAGATAAGGGGTAAAGATTATATATGGGGAGTACTCCCTATATTCTCTTAACTAGTTATGAAGTTACTACTACTCTGTTTCTTTTGCTTGATGATCTAATTTATAAAAGAAGTGATTTTTTTCGAGTATCAGGCAAAAAAGAGCAAAATTAATGTTATTTTTTATATTTTTTTTGGGGGAAACCCCCTTGACCACCCTCTTTGCTTGGGCTAAGTATTATCCACCAAGGCTTTGGCGAATGCTCTCATTTGTCCTATAATATACTCGAGAAACAAGCCCATACATTTTCCTTCGGTTTTGGATTAAAACTCAAGATTTACACTTTCTTTCAAAACCAAACCCCTTCTAAAAAAGGATATATTTTTCTTTGAAAAAGCATTTAAAAAAGCGTGTAATCTTGTCAAAGCAAAGCGGGTCTATAATTTTTCGGGGAGTTTTCTAGAAAAATTTCTGGAAATGCTATATTGAGTTTTTATGAATTTATCCTTTTAGTTTATCTTTTTTTGGCTATCTAATCTAGAACTTTATTTTGAGCGTTATTCAAAATTATAAGAACTTTTTTTTCAGTTGTTGAGTAATAATTTTTTAAACAAGCAAACGTATCTAAAAAAGATCACCACTATTTTCAAAAAGAAACAAAATTTTGAATTTTCAAAAGTGTACAGAATTGGTGTTTAACTCACCACTTTTTATTTCAAATATATGAATATAAATAAAAAGATTCATCCTGGCAATTCACTAAGGCATTATAGAAATAGTCATTTACTTACAGTGATGCGAAAGTATCATTATATTCTCAATACTAGTTAACGTTATTAATTATTCCGCGACATTTAGACGTACGCGGTTTTCGTAATTTCACGCGTAAAATCCCTAATCAGATTAGAACGCTCCAAAATAAATGTCGCATTAACAAACCGATTCCAAAAATAAACGAATACATTATTATTATCATTCATTCCGTTCGTGTCTAGAGGAAGAACAAAGGCACGAGAGTTCCCAATAATCCATTCCTTCGGAAAACCACCCAAAATAGAGCGGAATGCCTCGGAACAAACGCAACGCTCAACCGAACGTGTCGAAAGCATTATTTTATTTTTATTTTTGCGCCCTTTCTCAGAGTATAAATATGTGGTTTGAGATTTGCGCAGTTGTCACAGCGAAATGACCATATTCGCACGCCATGGGTTGCCAAGGTCAAATACCCGACTTCGGACTCATCCTTCAAGCAGTAGTTCCCTAAAAAAAAGTTTCCAATGAATAGAGATTTTAGCGCATTGAACGAGAGGGAATTTAATTATACCTGTGTTATTATAGCAGCTGTTGAGTTTGTGTATGGATCACAGTCAAACCACTAAATTGTTAACAAAACTGTGTGCTAGATCCTGTTTTTACGTTAGGCCTGGGTCTAGGAGGGGCCTCATAATTTAAGGGCCCAAAAAATCTCAAAAGTATTTTAAAAATCTATACAAAAATATCTTATTTTATTGTCTGGAATGCATTTTAAATATTTTTTCAAAAATGCTAAATAAAAATATAAACTCAATGTTTTAACACCCTTTTTTCTTATATCTTTGGAACAGCTAATTGGCTAATACGTAAATACCAATTATTAAATTTTATGAAATTTGTATTTTTGATGAACTTTCTGATGCTGGTCTCCTTCGTGCGTGGTGTGTCAACTGTAGCAAATTTTATAAATTGGGCCCTGCTGTCTCTAATAAACTCGTATATAGGGTGACTTGGGGTAAGTGGGTCATCCCCCTCAAACTTAATTATCTACTGGAAATTTCACACTTACTCGAATTGATTATGTTACAGTTTACACTGATAGGTTTTACACTGATAGGTTTTGCATGTATTTGATTTTTGTTTCACTTATTTTTAAGATTATGGAACTAACTTAAAATAGATTCCCAGAATGGATATTTTGGAGGGTTCAAGATGCATTTTTAAAAGAAGTATTTACAGATAAGTTTTCATTATAGTTTGATGTTTATTGAACTGTGTTGTTCACAGTTTTTTTTAAATATACTAACTGCAATTTAAATTTTTACAAAATTTTTAATTTAGAATTGTTTAACGGGGGTCCCAATAGGCCCCCCAATAGGCTAAGTTAGAGTTAGTTTAGTTAGAGTTAGTTTAGCCCAATAGGCTAAAATTACTGGGTAAGTACCCAGTAATTTTAGCCTATTGGGCCAAGTGAGACCCCTCACTATGGGGTAAGTGGGACCCTCTTTATGAAGTAAATGAGACCCCTTATTATGATGTAAGTGGTTCTAGAGGGTTTCAAATGATATAGGAACTGTTACCGAAGGCATGGGCGGATTTAAGGGGGGTTATAGGGACAATTTCCCTTAATTTTGATTTGTAAGACCTTTTACTCACCACTTTAAAATTTAATAATTTGATCGACATTTATATCAATTTTGCATTTTAACTTAAGTTAGGGTGAGTAAAGTGAAATATCTCATTAATAGTGTTCATTCTCATTTAGTGTGTCCTATTTTTTTTATCTTACAATGATTACTATAATGCGCCAAAATAAATCTAAATCAACCTTTTGTTTTTTCAACACTAATTTATATGTTAATGTAAAACATATCTCTGGTCTTTCAAAACATTCTTTAGAATACTTATTTTGTTTTATATTCTATTCTTACCTTGTCATACTGATACTGATTGTAATGTGAGTAATTTCTCAAACATGGATACAGTTACAATAAAATATTTCATACTGAAATTTTCTCTACTTGATCAAGTAAGACCCACTTACTTCCTTTTAAGTTTTGCTTGCTTTAAATCAGGCTTGTCTAAAGTGCGGCCCAAAAGCCTTTAAAATGCGGCCCAAACGCAAATTATGAAAATATTTATTTTTTTAAAAATAAATGTTTGCCATATTTTTCATATTAATCGATTCGAACTGAAATAAAAATATTTATGGAAACAAAAGGGGAACCCCCTGTGACTGAATTTAAAGGCGAAGATTGGGTTTTAGATTCAGCTTTTTTAGTAGACTTAACAGAGAGCATTTGAATGGTTTAAATTTGAGACTTCAAAGGAAAAAGATCAATTTATTATTTATTTGTTCCAGAATCCAGACAATAACAGCGTTTCAAAGAAAGTTGACATTTTGGGCACAGTCAAATAAATTAAAATATTTGACACATTTCAGTACTTTGGCTGCACATAAGCCTGTGAATTGCACAAAATATATGCTGCATTAATTTATGATTTATTTCAAGAGTTTGAAAGTAGATTTCAAGATTTTCGAAAAAATGAAGATCATTTCAACACATTTTTACCCCATTTTCTCTAAAAGTAAATAAATTACCTTCAAATACTCATTCAAATTTCATTGAACTGCAAAGCGACATTCAACTGAAAGAAAATTTTGTGAATGTTTCTTAACTGGAGTCTTACAAAGGTTACCTACCCCGCGATAAATATCCTAATTTTCACCATCATGCTTTATTAAAGTCTTCAGCTTTTGGCAGTATAGTACCTATATTAGTGAACAAGCATCTTGAAAATGCATTAAAAATTGCAACCTAGTCTATTGAACCCTATATCAATTTGCTTGTTCAACAAAAGCAAATTTATCCATCTCATTAATTTGAATTATTTCTTTATGGAATCCAAACTTAATGAAACGAAACTTTTACGAATTTAAATTGAATTTGTACCTATACATATCTAATTAAAATTTTAAAAAATTATAATAAAAAGAAGTTAATTTATTTTAATAAAACTACATAGAGTAAATTTTTATTTCAATTTGTTGAAAAAATATTATTGTATGTGCGGCCCAGCAAATTTTTTTTTCGTTGCAATGTGGCCCTCAAACGGTCATAGTTTAGACCAGTGGCGGCTCGTGAGTTTATTAACAGGGTGTTCACACCCTTTGTATGAATTAAATTTACACAAGATCAAGAAAGAGAAGGGATGTTGGACGAATACATAAAACTTGTTTTAGTATAAAGAAAACTTGTTTTAGAACAAATTTATTTATTTCAGGGGAGTTATTTTAAGTTTCCTAAATTTTTCACTGCATGCATTTTTATTTTTTTAAATATACGTATAATGGAAATAAGCAAAACTTATGAAAAAGAAGGCCTTTATTTTTTATAATACCCCTAACCTATAACAGAATACCTCAAAAACAACTTTTATGCAGGATGTCCACTCGTCTAGCCTTTTTTGTCTTTTTGAAGCAAACAAATTTTTGACACTTTCATTAAAATCATACATAATACCTAATCATAATTTTTTTAATTGGGATCATGACATGAACACTGGGTCTATCTACTCATAGTGCTTGTTACATATGCTTAATCGAACAATTGATTGTGAAAAATACAGGTGATGTGTAATTTTCAAGATCTGTAATTTTACTCCAACGTCACTTTAAAAAAATAACCAATAACAAAAGAATTAACTATTACAAATTAGCTGACGTGAAAAGTTTAATGATACTTTCAAAAGGTTCTTATCTTTTTTCCAATCCGGGAAAAAATCTAGACCACAAAAAAGCAAGCTTAACCTCAAAACCGTAGGCCTCGGCACACAAAATCTGTGCGCACGGGGATCTCCAATGTGTTGCCGTAAGCCCAAATGTTCTCCGGCGAAAAGTTGAGGTTTCTTCCGACTCATTCAGTTTCTTCGCTCACACGTGCTAATAAGGAAAGAAAAATAAGAGTAGTATTCTCTTTATTTGATAAACACAAAACTTTCGCGTTTCCGGCTATAATTTTTTTGCTGACAGGTGAAAGGGGGGGGGGTAGAAACTTGATTCTGAGTATGAAACAGAAATTGAGAATGATTTATGTATTGTTTTCTTTTGATATCTTTGAATCTTTATATTTGGGTTTATTTCTACTTTTTCACTGGGTGTTCACGTGCTCCTGTGCTCCTATGGACGAGCCGCCACTGGTTTAGACACCTATGCTTTAAATGTAAATAAAGAGTGGATAACCCACTTACCCCATCTCTTGGGGTAAGTGGGTCACCCATCTCTTTTTTTATTAAACGCTTTTATTCTACTTGCTTTTTGCGGCGTTTTACGGGTGGAATTTTAAAACTCGATTTTCGGGCACTTCCCGATATGTCAGGGCCCCGAAACTTTACATATCGATGTAACCCTCATGACACTCCAATATCCAACCATTATCTAGTCAAACAACCAAAGGATTAAGTTAATTAACGAGTATTTTTAATTAACAGAAAAACCAGAATTTGAGACCTTTCCCAAGGGGCTATTCTCCCTAAACCGTGCACAATTGTTTATAAGGCATAACTTCATCATATTCAAAAGTCAAAACGAGAATTGCCCAGTAATTACGATAATTATAGACGATTAATCACTTTTTTTCTTTCCGTATTCATGTACATAATATTTCAGGCACTTCCAAACGATATAAAGTTCTGAAACTTTGCACCGTGGTGGAAACTCGATGACAATGCAATATTCAATCATCAACTAGTCAAAACCTCCGTAATTTAGGTAATTAACGAGTGTTTTTAGTTATCCTATTAATTCATATTTGAGACACTTCCGTGAAGCCAATGGCTCCCAAAATCTGTAAGATAATATACTAGGTATATAACTACAATATTTAATCTTCAAAACGTGATTTTTTACCTTCCAATTAACAATTAAGATAATTAGCGATTTAAGATAATAACCGCGAGAAAGAAATCGCCAGAAGAGCGAGAAATCGCCGAAAAATCGCCAGAAGAGCGAGAAATCGCTGAAAATAGTCGTGAATGTCGAGAGAAGAAAAATATGCTACTTTTATAATTTATTGACTACTGAAAAGACTGGATGGTACTGTTTGCTCCTTGATACACACACACTAATTCTGAGTTTTTTACGATTGTTTTTTTATTTTATTGAATGCTTTCTTTTTATTGTGAATCTTTTTGATATCGATGGATTTTATCGGCGAGTGAGCGGATGCGTTTCTTTGTGCGAGGTATTTTTCCCGCTCAGCTTGTTATTATAACGTACTGAGCAATATTAAATAGATTTTAATTAACTTTGGAGTTGATTGTCCTGCTGAGTCGTCAGAGGATTGTTCTACTTTGTCAGATATGTGAAAAATTTTTGTTGTACATGAAACTAAAATTCCATCCTAACATAACATTAAATATGGTTGAAATAAATACATTTTTTCTTGTGAGTTTTTGTTAAAAAATACCATGACTAAAAAGTAGAAAATAAAATAAGTAAAAAAATATTTTTTAAAAAACGCTTTTATTGAAGTGTTCTAAAAGGTCAAAAATAATTTTTTCGGTTTGACAAATAATTTATTGGGAAGAAGAAAATAACTTTTGGTAAGTAAAAAAACTGATTTTCTAATCACTAAAAATAAAAGCGTGGGCGCTAGTAATTCTTAATTCACTATTTATTCTAACTTCTTTATTCTATGTTCTATGAGGTTAAATTTACAAATTTCTCATTCATGAGTTTTGAGTGGGATGGATTCACTTTAAATTCTCTATTAGGTATTTTTATTTATATAAAGTTATACATAAATGCCGACGTAATGGCCTAGTGGTAAGAGCATCTAACTGCAAAGCCGTACGTCTGGGGTTCGAATCCCCGTTCGTCAGGGATGTTACTGTTACTGTCCTGTAAAAAAATTTAAATTTAAAAAATTACTAGCGCCCACGGTTTTATTTTTAGTGATTAGAAAATCAGTTTTTTTTACTTACCAAAAGTTATTTTCTTCTTCCCAATAAATTATTTGTCAAACCGAAAAAATTATTTTTGACCTTTTAGAACACTTCAATAAAAGCGTTTTTTAAAAAATATTTTTTTACTTATTTTATTTAAAAAACCAGTTAAGAAAAATGTAAAGCATTATTTTAAAAACTAATAATACATTTTTGTTTATGGATAAAGTCTTAAATGAAATGAGTCAATAAGTTCAAATTTAACACGTTCAAAATTTTTATATTGAGCTACAAAAATGCACTAGGCCAAAAAGGGGTCCCACTTACCCCAACTGACCCTATTTGAAGATGACGAGAATTTGAACCAAAATTTACCAAATTCAGTCAAATTTATCTTGTCTGGCGCATATACTGTTCTGATATGATCCTAGCGCCATAAAACCTCAAACCAAATTAAACGAAGGGTAGCAAATCCCTTGCTATAAGTAAGAAATAATCACCCTTTTGTGTATATTAAACAATTTTTTTCGTTTTTCTGGGAAAAGGCTTATAGTGGACTGTATAACTTCAATTTTACTCCCGCAATATGAGTGAATCCTTTTGGCAAGCCCTTTGAGAATCTTATTGAGTTTGCGGATCACCAAAAGACCGCAAAAGTAAATCTTATCTCACATGATTGAAACGGACTTGAGATGTCCACAATAGTTTCTTCCCGATACGAGTTTAGATGTTTCATTAGAAAAAAAAAGAATCCGTCTTTTTGTGGTCGAAAATCCTCGGCGAAACAATGAACTTGAACCTTTTCCACAACCGAAGAAGCGATTTATTATTATTATTATTATTATCTTCCCTCTCTCTCGCGAGATCTCGTGCGGAACGGGAATCTGATTATCGTCAGGAAACTGCTCTCGGATTAGTATAATTAGAATGGCAACTCTCGCTGCTCGTGTTGACATATGGGAAATTGTTTCGTATGTTGTTCCATTGTTGTCTTGCGCGCCCCCGAAGATGTCCTGGCCCGATGTCCCTTTTTGTCGTGGGACAAGTTCAACGCACGTCGTCGAGTGGAATTAAAAGGACGCAACAATTGAATTGGCATGTGGGGTCTTCCTTTCTTTTTTTTCTTATTTAAGATAAAGACTCCCATAAATACACTAGCGGAAATAAAAATCCCAACACCAAGAAGGAAAGGAGATATCAAAGTCAAATTTGTTTCTATGATTGCACATAGTATTAATGTGAATTGATTAAAAAATCAGCCTTCCTGGATGTAAGGGGGCCGAGAAAATCGGTGAGGAGTGTTGTCTCCATAGGTGTCCATTACCGCCGTCACGCGTCATCGTAATGAGTGACAAGGGATCTAAATGACTTTTGAGGGATTGGAGGACCATGTTGCCTCCTCAGGTAGTCCGAATTCATATGGTGCACCAGCGGACATTGCATACCGGGCTAGGTGATTTCTCCTCATTGACCGGACTTGTTTTGTGGGTATTGGTTCTAGAGAACGGGAAAGACGGGGTAAAAATGCAACCTAGGGGGTTAAGAAGAAAGCTTGGACATTGCATACAACATGAGGTCGTGCATGTTTCTCTTGAAATTTGTCCCCAGGACAGGTCTGAAGGTAAGGACGGTCTACCGGCTGCAAAATCTCAATGATGCAGCTCTGGTTGGAAAAAGTACTTGTGAATCATACTCAGGAGTTGCAGAAATTGAATCCAATGCATCCCCACTCCGTTACCCTGCATCACCACCCCGTGGAACGATTAGAAAATCATCAGCTGAGTGCGCTCTCTCCATTGTGTCTTCAAACTCATACTCAACCGTCGTGGTGCTTCAAACCGAATCAGGATTCTCTCATAAACACAATGTCATGAAATTGGAATTTTCATTTCCTAATTTCGTGCACTATTGTTAACAGAAATGCCCATTTTCAGTCCCTTGTTTAAAGACAAAGATGAAAGAAGCTATGCGGACCGAACGGACAATCCGAAGTACTACAAACGACATTCATCCCACTGCCGCTTGTCCTCAGTATGATCTACCGGTACTTTGGCCAACCAGAGCTGCTTCATTGAGGTTTTTTAGCCGGTTGTCCGTCCTTACCTTCAGACCTGTCCTGGGGACAAATTTCAAGAGAAAAATGCACAAACACATGTTTTATGCAATGTCCAAGCTTTCTTCTAAACCCCCTAGGTTGCATTTTTACCCTGGCCTATCCGTTCGTAAGAACCAACGCTCACAAAACATGTCCGGAGAAAGAGGAGAAACCACCTAGCCCGGTATGCAGCGTCCGCTGGTGCACCATATGAATTTGGACTACCTGAGGAGGCAACATGGTCCTCCAATCCCTCAAAAGTCATTTAGATCCCCTGTCACTCAAAACCATGACGTGTGACGGAGGTAATGGATACCTATGGAGACAACACTCCTCCCTGGTTTTCTCGGCCCCCTAATATACAGGAAGGCTGATTTTTTAAGCAATTCACATTGGTACTATGTGCAATCATAGAAATAAATTTGACTTTGATATCTCCTTTCCTTCTTGGTGTTGGGATTTTTATTTCCGCTAGTGTATATTTCAATGTTTTCTGATAATTGGATGTTATGTGAGTTACCTTACTAAACAAAAAGAACTATCTGGTTATTTAACTGGATAATCTTTAACAAACGGTTGTGAGATCCCCGTGAAAGCTAGAGGAAGAACAAGTTAAAATAATTGTGATTTATTAACTAGATAGACTCGTATTTTGTAAGGAGAATCATCGGACGTCCAGATCTATCTTTCAACTCTCCTCAGTTTCCAATAACCCACAACACACAGTGCCCATAAATTACGTAAAATTTACGTTACTGTTACGAAAAGTACACATTTTTGGGTTAAACCGACGTTTAATATCTAGGGGGCGTCCATACAGAATGCCTCACTTTACTCAAGGTTTTTGACCCCTTGCCTCTTCTTATGACACAAAGTGGCACACTTTTCAGGTTTGGTTTTTTGTTTACTTCCAATGTGTTTTGTCACAATTGAAGGGCTTGGTGGATGAAGGGGCTATGCTACAAGGCCTGTCCCGAAAGTAACGAGACTGAATTCCAGTCAGAATTAGGGAATTCAGTCTCGTTACTTTCGGGAAAGGTCTTGTAACATAGCCCCATTCATCCACCAAGCCCTTCAATTCTTAAACCTCCTTGTCCAGGTAGATAAACTCCCTCCCTTCCCTCCAAGCGTGTCATCATTTATGAAGAGAATGATCCCATAATTGTTTTTTACATTTGCTGTTATAGTTCGTATTTGAAAAACAATGCTTTAACTTCTATTAAAAAACCCGACTCTGTCAGTAGAATTTCTACAGAATTTACAGATTTTACGTGTTTATCCAAAGTCTTGGTAAGGGTTGCAACGACGATAAGATCCCAAACACTGTAAAAAAATACGGCAGTTTACACATAAAGTGGTGGAAAGAAAGTGCCTCCATACATTGAGAGATGTTACACCGCGATACGGAGGGGCCTCCCTCCGATTCTAGGTGGGAGATCCTTCCGCATCGCGGTGTAACATCTCTCAATGTATGGAGGCACTTCCTTTCCACCACTTTTTATGTTAAGTGCTGTATTTTTTACAGTGAATTCGTGGCCCCCAAAAAAGTCCTTAGAGCAAAACGTGCTCTCTATAACTGAAAACAGTCGACTAACCGTCCCTCGATTCTTCTCAAAAACAAAAGGACTCAACCGCCCTATCGAAGATCTTCAAACCCATAGAAGTCGTTATATAGAAAGTGCACTGTTCAATCACCCTCATGACTAGTGGCTAGTCAGCGCTTGACTTCACTTCAATGGAGGAAGCTTCGTCTTTTTTTTGAAAAGGGAAAGCGGTTGATGGGTTTTAGCTTGTGAGAAAAAGAACTGCTTGCGGGTGACAAAAGATCACGGTTTCATGGTTGGGGTGGCAAAGGACCCACGCCCGTTTAAATACAACAGGAGGTTGGGAAGGTTTGCACATTTTGTGTGGGTTCAAACAGCTCGTCCCTGAAGTTGCAAGTCAAGATTTTAGGTGGGCAACACGGTGTTAACGGCTTGCGTTTTGTGTGTTTTTATGCTTCGAATATGTTTTGACAGTTAGGATCAGGCATTCAAGAACTTTTGAGTGTTTCCATTCGTTAATATGAAACGGAAGCTTTTGAGCCTCAATTCAATTAAAGGCTCATTCAGACACAGAGTATAGAGCTTAACAGAGGATTCATCTCCTTAGACGCTAATGGCAACTTTTTTAACAGGGGTTTTCCCATAGACACTTTCGGGTACTTTGGACCGCCTCTGATACTTCCCCGCCACACCTGCTACGTCTCGTCATTCGCCCACTGAAGCTGTCACTCTAATTCAAATCGGAAGTGGAGGGAAAAGAGCAACACCGATGAAATAAAAATGCCGCTTGGTGGAAGTTCCATATCCAATCAGGAATCACTTTCGCATTTCGCCTTCTCTGATTGGCTGCTAGTGAAATTAATTATGATCTGCGAGCTTGAATTAAAAAAAGTACCTGAAGAGGAAAACGGCCGTTTGGAATCTCTGTAAGCTCTTTACTCTGTGCATTCAGACCTGTGTCACTTTTGATATTTATTTTGAAGGAATCACCCAAAATTTCACTCTTTACACCTTCGCTTTTCTATGCAAACTATCACTCAGGGTGAATGAGCTTCAAAAGCTTATTCTAACTTCTCCCTTTTGATATTTATTTTGGAGGAATCATCCGAAGTGAAAAGTGTGAATTTGTGTTTTCACTCTTTACTCACACCTTTACTTTTCCCGTGCAAACTAGCGATTCATTGGAGTAAATCACTCAAAATTAAAAGTGAATGAAAAACAGTGGGAAAGATCCTTAAGATAGTTTAGATGAGTTTCATTAGCAACCAACAGCATATTTTTGGGACAGATTAATGGGAGAGCGAAAAAGGCATCCCTGCCCCTTTCGAACCTACATATAAAACTACAAGAAAATAAGAAAAAACTTATTTTCTTTTTTATTAATTAATATTTTTGTTAAAAATTTGGTTCGTGGAGTGGCACACTGAGAGAAATGACAGTTTCAAATTTGAGTAAATCGATGTTCTCATTTTGGAATGAAACTTTTTGTCTCAAATATGACGACCCAATGCTTTCAATTTTGAAACACCAGACATATTCAGTTTCAAATTTAATAGTCACCACTCAAATTATGCTTATTTTTTGTTTATATTTGAAAATTAAAATATTTGTAATATAATAAATGTAGCATTAAGTTCGTGTGTTAAGGTCGCACTCAACTAACTTGACTACTTCCCACGTCATTTGAAAGTGGCTATATGGTCATCACAACAGAAACACATTGCACAAGAATGTCATGGACAAATTAAAGAAATGAGTACATGATGCTTTATTTTTGAGTATCTGCACATTTTTAAAAATGAGTACATGCATGTATTCAAATTTGAATTAATTTGGATCGGAGCCTGTTTGAGTGCGTGATATACTCAAATTTGAGTAATTTTTACTCATTTTTGAGACCGTCGTTCTAAGAGTGTAAGTTTCATTAAATCATGAATTCAGCAAATAGAGATTAAATTTATTAACATTATAGCATTAGTTGTCGAGTACTATACCAGCTACTGCCCTCTGTTTCGTGCGAGCCGTTCACACCTAGTAAACCGGACCTTGTTTCTACCTTCTCATTTTGCGAAACCCAAACAAGCGACGCCTGCTAAGCAAACTGACTCACGTAATAAGCATACGGGAGTCACTCTTCAGGCATTTCATGTCTGATGTGCACCACCCGCGCGGGTGAAGGTTATGAAGAAAATAGATAAAAAAAGAAGAGTTCACAAGGTTCATCTTTTGGAGTTGTTAAAATCACTTTCTCCCATCCAATTAGCAGAAACTAAGGCGCACTTGATTAATTAGGGTTTATTTATGACAAGTTTAGGATTTCACTTATGGCAGTTAACTTTTTCTTCTATTTAGACTCCTCAATAACCCAAACATCGTATTTATCAATTTTAAATCTAAAAAATTTCGTGAACAATATGCAATTTTAACTTTCTAATTACGTTTATTAAAATAAAATGTTTTATGCCATTTTAAATTGCTATTCTGATGTTTTCCTCTATTAATTAGTTTCTTAAATTATCATTTATATGTTAAATCACACATCGGTTGCACGACTACTTATAGGCTGCGATGTATACATTGGCCCTCTAAGCTTGCTTTTGATAAATTTTACATTACCTTGCAAATGTACTGTGTATGATTTTTTGACATGCTGTAATTTTTCTGCCACTAAAACTTTTCCACCCTGTTCTGTAGCGTAGCACATGTTGCATATTCCTTAACACGATCCGACTGCTCACGTTATCACATGCTAGGTACAGAAAATTTGCTCTAAATATAAAAGAAAAAACAATTAAGAACAGTTTTTACCAAAGAACCTGAATTCACCAACACAACAATGAAATGAATTAAATTTCATCGCTTCATACAGTTATCACAAACTAGCTCAAAATTGACTTCCAAAGGTATGGGAGTGGGGCGGGCACCTTGGAACACCCCACTTTCCAGACGCAATTTTATAGTAAGAAACTCGTGCTTATAGGAATAGGCGATAATAAACGACACTAAAATTTACTTTTTGTGTTTTGGAATACTTGGTTATTTTTTTATTTTTCAAAGTAACCAATAATTTTCAATGTTGTGTCCCAAGGTGATCCACTAAGGGTACACCTTGGGACACTCTAAGATGTTTTAAAAAATTTTTATTTTAAATTCCCTGAAAGTGATGATCGGTCAGAAAATTTTTTATAGAATGCGAAAATGTGTATAGTTAATATCTAAGTTATGTTTGAAAAATATAATTGTATAAAATTAATTGAATGAAAAATGTCCCGAGTTGCCCACCCTCCCTTTTACTGTCATTTCAACATCTCTTCACTTTCCTTCTTTCAAAAATAAGAGCGCATTTCAAATAAAAAGAAAAACCAATCACTCTTAACATAGTTCCATTCTCTCTTCCGCAAAACGCTTCACACTCTGTCCGATTCGAGAAATTGCAAGTGATGCGAAAGCGATCGACAACAAAAGCAGAAACAATGTCCTTTGTTCGCGGCTCGAAATGGGGTACGCAGAAAAAATAAAGCATTTAAATGTATCAAGTACATCTCGCTAATACTATTTGGTGCGATGTATAGTTGATTATCGCTGATTGGGTTGAGGAAAAGATCGAACTAATAGGAGGGGAAAGATAGTGGACAAATACCTCGAGATATTTCTTCCTGAACTGCGTTTAAGTGGTTCATATTGCACGAAAAACCACTATCAAAGTTTTACTGCTGATGTTCCTTTAGTTCGGTGAGGGTTTCTAAAGTGGGCGGTGATAAGTTGATAGAAAATTGGGGGGGGGCTTTATTAAAGCAAAAGGGGGCGTTGACTACATCTAAACTATTTCTTAATGTCGTTTTAAGTATAAAAACCTTTGAAAATCCCGTAAAAGTAGGTTATATCGCTTTCTAGCTAAAATTCAAAATTTTATGAGGATCCAAGGACTTCCACTTTTAAATATGGATTGAGATATCAACTATTTAAGTAATTTTTAAGATGAAAACTGGAAATTTTCAGTTGGGGGATACCAAATTCACTTTGGATATAGCAAAGGGGGTATGCGCCTCGTAATTCACACAAAGGGTATATTCAGAATTAGGTAAACTAAAGAATCTAAAGAAATAAGAGAAATTTGAATCGCATTTTATGAAAAAGTATAGTAGTCGAATTATCATCCTAATTATTTCAAATTAAATTTTAAAGTTCATAGGAAACTTAACTTTTGAATATTATCCATCTCGCTTTACAAAATTTTATTTTGTTTGGTTATAAATTCAATTATTTTTATTACGAAATGTTGGTATAAAATTATTAGCAAATTACGGGCAAAAATTTGTAAGGGGACGGTGGAAATTTTCTTGAAAAAGGGGTGGTGGTCCCAAAAGGTTTGGGAACGATAACATAAAATTAACCTTCTTTAAAGTTATAGTAACATCATAATTTTGATGAAAAGGACTAATATGTTAATTAATACCATGTTTCAGAACAACGTATTGTTGAGTAGTTATGGAAGAAAGTTTTTCTAAATAGGGCAAATCAAACCGCAGTTATTATCAGTACTGACAGTAAAAAAATTCTACGAATATAAAACTTAATATTATAAATCCCACTTTTATATTGCATGTAAATCGCTTGTAAGTTGTACATGTTTATTGTTTATGTTGCAAGCAAGAAAAAGTAATACAAATTTTAATAATAAAATTATGATTGAATTTCATAAAATAAAAAAATTTATCCCATAGCGAACTTTTTAGAGTTGTCATCTCATGTATAATTAATATTGTGAGACGCAATTTACCCAGACTGAACGCGTGTGCTTATTCTAATCCTCCTTTATAGTCAGGGTGCCAAGTCGAAAAGTGCGAACTCGCGTATGGCTTAGATGTTTTGATGGTTTCTGATAGAGTTAATAGTGTAGATTTGAAAACCGGTTGATGCCACTCTGCAAATGTTGAGGATTTTTTTTAAATTCAAATTTTTAAAAAATGGTCCAAAAAAATTTTCAAAAAATCAAGTAATAGTAATCGAGACTTATGATACATGTTTATAGGCTATCTTTCAGTGCTGAATACGAATATTCCATTTAAATTTCAAAAAATTTAAAATATCTATTTTTAAAAATTAATTGAAAAATTGGAAAGTCGAAAAAATTTAAACATCGCTCAAAACCACAAAATAATTGCGAAAGAAGTAATTTAAACGGTTTTCTATTAGAAATGACTTAAACAATAACATACTAAAAATGGAAGAAAATCGGACGATAATAAGTTTGATTTTTTTCAAATTTTCAAATTTTTTGGCCTCAAAAATCGACTTTTTTTAAAACTCTTGTAAAAAAAGTTTGAGGCTGATGCCAAAGTAATGCTTTCATGGATATTGTAGTTAGATAGCTATATAACATAAAAAAACCACAATTGTTGATTAAATCATTAATTAATTAATTTATTTATTAAGTTGAACTTTGAAAATATAGGTAAAATCCATCAATCGTGTGAAACATAAAATATTTTGAAATTTTTGGTACTGAATCATGTAAAAATTAATTAAATTTAAAAAAGACAAAAAATATTTCAAAAAATTTAAATTTAAAAAAAAAATTCAATTTTAAATTTTTTAAAAATTTTAAATTTTGTATTATAGGCATGTGATACATCTCTATGGGCTATAATTAAGTGCTGGTTAAGAATATCAAGCTACTTTTCAATAAAATTTAAATTAAATGTGGAAAAATTGAAGCATTTATCTTAATACTTTTGTTTTAAATGCTGGGTGCCGAATGACACAAGAGGGGTCAGCCTTTAAATCGCGTATGGGTATGGCTTAGATGTTTTGATGGTTTCTGATAGAGTTAATAGTGTAGATTTGAAAACCGGTTGATGCCACTCTGCAAATGTTGAGGATTTTTTTAAAATTCAAATTTTTAAAAAAGGGTAAAAAAATTCAAAATATCAAGTTATAGTAATCGAGACTTATGATACATGTTTATAGGCTATCTTTCAGTGCTGAATACGAATATTCCATTTAAATTTTAAAAAATTTAAAATATCTATTTTTAAAAATTAATTGAAAAATTGGAAAGTCGAAAAAATTTAAACATCGCTCAAAACCACAAAATAATTGCGAAAGAAGTAATTTAAACGGTTTTCTATTAGAAATGACTTAAACAATAACATACTAAAAATGGAAGAAAATCGGACGATAATAAGTTTGATTTTTTTCAAATTTTCAAATTTTTTGGCCTCAAAAATCGACTTTTTTTAAAACTCTTGTAAAAAAAGTTTGAGGCTGATGCCAAAGTAATGCTTTCATGGATATTGTAGTTAGATAGCTATATAACATAAAAAAACCACAATTGTTGATTAAATCATTAATTAATTTATTTATTTATTAAGTTGAACTTTGAAAATATAGGTAAAATCCATCAATCGTGTGAAACATAAAATATATTGACAATTTTTGGTACTGAATCATGTAAAAATTAATTAAATTTAAAAAAGACAAAAAATATTTCAAAAAATTTAAATTTAAAAAAAAAATTCAATTTTAAATTTTTTAAAAATTTTAAATTTTGTATTATAGGCATGTGATACATCTCTATGGGCTATAATTAAGTGCTGGTTAAGAATATCAAGCTACTTTTCAATAAAATTTAAATTAAATGTGGAAAAATTGAAGCATTTATCTTAATACTTTTGTTTTAAATGCTGGGTGCCGAATGACACAAGAGGGGTCAGCCTTTAAATCGCGTATGGGTATGGCTTAGATGTTTTGATGGTTTCTGATAGAGTTAATAGTGTAGATTTGAAAACCGGTTGATGCCACTCTGCAAATGTTGAGGATTTTTTTAAAATTCAAATTTTTAAAAAAGGGTAAAAAAATTCAAAATATCAAGTTATAGTAATCGAGACTTATGATACATGTTTATAGGCTATCTTTCAGTGCTGAATACGAATATTCCATTTAAATTTTTGAAAAGTTAAAATATCAATATATTTTAATTTTTTCAAATATTAAATTTTTAAAATTATTGTTTTAAATTGATATTTTAACTTTTCAAAAATTTAAATGGAATATTCGTATTCAGCATTGAAAGATAGCCTATAAACATGTATCATAAGTCTCGATTACTATAACTTGATATTTTGAATTTTTTTACCATTTTTTAAAAATTTGAATTTTAAAAAAATCCTCAACATTTGCAGAGTGGCATCAACCGGTTTTCAAATCTACACTATTAACTCTATCAGAAACCATCAAAACATCTAAGCCATACGCGAGTTCGAGGTTGACCCCTCTTGTGTCATTCGGCACCCAGCATTTAAAACAAAAGTATTAAGATAAATGCTTCAATTTTTCCACATTTAATTTAAATTTTATTGAAAAGTAGCTTGATATTCTTAACCAGCACTTAATTATAGCCCATAGAGATGTATCACATGCCTACAATACAAAATTTAAAATTTTTAAAAAATTTAAATTTTAAAATTTTTTTTAAAATTTAAATTTTTTGAAATATTTTTTGTCTTTTTTAAATTTAATTAATTTTTACATGATTCAGTACCAAAAATTGTCAATATATTTTATGTTTCACACGATTGATGGATTTTACCTATATTTTCAAAGTTCAACTTAATAAATAAATAAATTAATTAATGATTTAATCAACAATTGTGGTTTTTTTATGTTATATAGCCATCTAACTACAATATCCATGAAAGCATTACTTTGGCATCAGCCTCAAACTTTTTTTACAAGAGTTTTAAAAAAAGTCGATTTTTGAGGCCAAAAAATTTGAAAATTTGAAAAAAATCAAACTTATTATCGTCCGATTTTCTTCCATTTTTAGTATGTTATGGTTTAAGTCATTTCTAATAGAAAACCGTTTAAATTACTTCTTTCGCAATTATTTTGTGGTTTTGAGCGATGTTTAAATTTTTTCGACTTTCCAATTTTTCAATTAATTTTTAAAAATAGATATTTTAAATTTTTTTAAATTTAAATGGAATATTCGTATTCAGCACTGAAAGATAGCCTATAAACATGTATCATAAGTCTCGATTACTATTACTTGATTTTTCGAAAATTTTTTTGGACCATTTTTTAAAAATTTGAATTTAAAAAAAATCCTCAACATTTGCAGAGTGGCATCAACCGGATTTCAAATCTACACTATTAACTCTATCAGAAACCATCAAAACATCTAAGCCATACGCGAGTTCGAGGTTGACCCCTTTTTTGCCATTCGGCACCCTGACTATTACAAAAAGGACTGCGGAAGAAAAACGGCACCGCTGAGTTTCGGTGGTGCTGCCACCTATTAACCAAACTGAAAACTACCGCCCTGTTTTCCAGTCCGTTCCTCCATGAACGATTCACACTTTTTACACGAAGTTTTACGAAAGATTTAAAGTATTTGCGTTTGCTTGCTTGAAAGTATCGAATGTATCCTTAAACTTCTCAGGCTTGATTTATACAAATCATAAAATCGTTTCTTCTATCAATTTGTCCATCACGCAGGGAGCCCAAAGGATTCATTCTACCAAAATAAACTCTCGTTGTTTCACGACTGGAGTAACTTTCTGTAGACAAGTGTTTTATACCCTCCTATGAACTCAGAATAAAATTTCATAAATTCACTTAACCTAGGTTTTCTGTATCAATACCCTGTTAAGTTCTAAGGAGGAAAACTTTTTGGTCGGGGGGAGGCTGCCTTCTGTGGAACAATTAGAGAAGTTTTGACTAAGAGGCAACTACCTTACTAGATAAAGGCTCTAAAAACACATACGAATCATCGTAAATTTCGTAACTTTAAACTTACACCATTGTCATTCGGAGAAACTCACATGAACTCTGAGTTCAGTATTTCCTCAAGGTTAAACCATGCTTTACAAACCGCCGGATCATCCTTTATTTGAAGCAAAACCACTTTCCCGACAACATACCGCTAAAAAAAATCGTCCATCGGGATTACCATTGTTTATGACCACAGCGACAAGCATGCTTAAGCACAAAACGAGATGCACCCGCTTAACGGTCTTTGAGTTAATAAGCCGGCTTAGCCTCTCTCTCAGAGCGAAACGCCTTAATAAGCTGTCGATATCAGAGTTGGACCGAATCCTTAACTGAACTGGATGTGGGGTTTAGAGTTCCTTTTACTTTTTTTATTGCCAGGACTTCAGATCCTATCAAATTGATTATCATATTAATAGATTTAAGGTATGAGATATTTTCCTTTTACCTTTTCCGGTTGTTTTTATCTCTGTTATTTGAAAGGAAGATATAACGTTAAAGGCTTGTCTTGTTTGCATCTTGTTTGTCTTGTTTACCTTTTAAAACCCATTTAAACCAATCAATAACAAACATTTCTAGTCCAAAATTAATCATTTTGAGTTCGATTGATTTTGAAATATTATTCGTTAAGAAATTTAAAAAACAAGTCAAAAATTGTAAGCGAACTACTTATTAGATTTTATTTCCATTTAATGACTTAAATAAAATTCTAATTGCAAAATGCAAAAAGGGCCTTTTTCTTCTTAAAAATATTTTTAAAGAATGTTGGAAATGTGTTTTATTTAGAGATGTGGTCAAAAAATGTGTTTAAAATTTGAAAGTGTTCTTAAATTTGGATTTAAACACTACTTCTTCAATCCCTGCAGAGTTTTAAGCAACAACCTTACAACTCAATCGCATCATAATCGCAATTCAACCTAAACGCTTTTAACTAAAAGTTTTCACGATTGTCTTAAAAGAGTTTCACGCATTTGCAGTATAAATCTTAAACAACCAAATTGTGGCTTCCTGAAGAGATTGATAAGTTTTCAAGTCAACCGAGATCAATAAAATCGATAAGTAATGAACTCCTTGATAATAATCAAAATAATATTGAAGAATATTTTATTCTAGTTATAAGCTGAGCTGACGTATTTGTATACGCTTTGTTATGTTTGACAAATGCCTGTTTCTTGTAGGGAGCCGGAGAGATATGGGAGACGCGGAGAAGTCTCCGGGTAGGGCTCAGCTCTCCAAGAGCATCTCGGATAAGCTGGACTTGATTGGCAAGCTGAAAACTGAATACGATTCCAGGAAAAAGACTGTTGGGTAAGTCACAGGCTTGAAATGAATGTGCAAAGATAAAAGGAACCGACTCTATTAGATCCTAAGATGCCTTAAAAGGTCTTTTCCAAAACACGATTTTCATAGAAAATCATATCCGCAAATGTAAACTGTCTGCTAGAAGACAATGTTCGACGGCGAAGGGGCAACCTGTCACCTGTTTATGGGAAAAACTTTAATTGTAAGTACCTACCTACTTTTGTTTCAAAGATAGCACCTCCGTTAAACCCACTCCAAACCAAATTGCATTATATTCTGCCGGTAATTAGCAGAGAAAATCACCTCATCCTTTTGTGCTTTCAATTTCAGTTCAATATTTTGCAGACCGTCTTTAAATTAGAAAGTGATTTTCTCAGGGGTTTCCCATGTGCTCTCTCTGAATATGTATAATAATTAAAATTTTCCGTAAAAAAAAGTTAAGAATCACCCCTTCGCCGGCGAACATCGTCCTCTAGCGGACACTGTTCACATTTGCACACATGAGTTCCTATGAAAATCTTGTTTGTCATAGGCCTGCTTGTTAAGCTTGGCACTTTTGAGACACTCTGTAGATATAGTCATATAATTGTATAGATCTATTTTTCAAAATATTTTTCAATAAAGCAACCTCAAATGAGTTTTTAAACGGTGGAAACTACAAAAGGTGTCCTTATCATCATTGATTGGCTTTAGGGTCACATGGCCATAGGGTCATTAGTCAAAGGAGGAATCGCTGACTCTTGATTTTGAAAACTTTCTTTGAGTAGAGCTATTTAACCGCTGGTTATGTATGGGATAAAATGGCCGTAAATCTTTTCTGGCCTAAGTACTTTGTCATTAGACAATAAGACCACTTTGTTTATGGTGTGGTATACTTTTAAAATGAGAAAAATAGTGCAAGTGTTTAATTTTCTATTTTTTTTTCTCTAAACACGGCAGTTGTACGGCTAAAGTGTAGAACTGAGACAAGTGGATACACACGTGTGAACTCGGCGTTATATTTTCTAATTGCAGGACCTCTGTGGACGAACAGATAGTGCTGGCAGAAATGGAGTATCGCTTGGTGAAAGAGGAGATGGCCCTGCTTAATCTACAGGAGCAGCACTGGGAGTCTGCCGCCCTGTGGGACGTCACTCCAGAGATACAGGTGAGAAGACAGTGGGTGTACTCCACCTGGTGCAATATTTCAGCTACCGTTGCTGCAATCTTTTTCCGAGAGATTGTATGAAGATACAAACCTAGATAACGGCAATCTGGCAAGTACAATGAACCAATAAGAGACACAAAAGTGAAACCTTTTAAATTTTAAAATTATTATCTGTCCAATTAAAATACATGTGGTAAGATTGAGATAAATGCAATTGAGGCGTTTGTAGCAACGAGCCAAGTCAAGAGAAAGTTAGCTCGTTTTTGCAGCTAACACCTTAACTGGAGATGGAGGGGGTTCTTGATAAAGAATCCATTTCTTTGGAGACTATCACTGACTGCTACTAAAGTGGATTCTGGTTAAAGGTGTTCCAATTATAATTTTTCTAGTTTTTTGTCCTCAAATCTTAATTTTGGTAACGCATAGGCCTCACAACTTCGACGTGTGACGTCGGAAGTAGGGCGAAATCAGTGAATTTGAGCACTGCAAAAAATACGGCTCTTTACACAAGAAGTTGTGGGTTGAAATTGCCCCCATACAATGGAGGGATGTTACACCGTGATAAGGAGGGACCTTCCTCCGAGTCTGGGTGGGGGTATCTCCTTATCACGGTGTAACATCTCTCCATGTCTGGAGGAAATTTCTACCCTCCACTTCTTGTGTAAAGTTCCGTATTTTTTTACAGTGCAATGTTAAGTCTATGGGGCATAAAATATTACTTTAGGGGGTTAAAATCCGATTGTTGGTAGTTAGAACGTTTATACTATAAGCCTTGAAGAGATACATAACGCTTGGAGTCAAGAAAGTTAGTTTTTATGCTTCATAGATTCAACATTGCAAATTCACCGATTTCGCCCTACATTATGACGTCACACGTCCGAGTTGTGAGGCCATCTATGTAGTCTTGCCCTAACTCCCTCTTCTATATGATCAGCAGCAGAAGCCGGAAGGAGTCGGTGGAGGGGCCCTGTGCGAAGTGCTGCACTCGTACATCGCGTCGCTGCAGGAGAAGGGGGCGGTGCCCACCCTGCACGCCAGCCAGCACCTCTGCCCTGACAACTCGGTGCTCATCTCGTCTCAGGGGGACCGCCCCTCAATCCCCAAGGTAGAGTGGGCGCACCACAGCACCGACCTGCAGGCCGGAGACAGGTAACTCTTACTGTCTATATGTCTTGCTTGCCATAATTTTAGTTAGTTTTTCCTTGTTATGTGCAATAATGATCCAAACTTATTGGCATTCCAAACTGTTGAAAAATTCCTGCTATAAACAGCTGTGCAAGTCTTCTGAAAAATTAAATTTTAAAAAAATCGTCACTTTACACAAGAAGTGGTGGGTAGAAATTGCCTCCATACATGGAGAGATGTTACATCGCGATAAGGAGGGACCCCCACCAAGACTAGGAGAAAGGTCCCTCTTTATTGGGTGCGGAACCTCTCTCCCCAGAGAGGGACCTTCCTCCTATGTCTACGCGGGGGTCCCTCCTTATCACGGTGTAACATCTCTCCATGTATGGAGGCAACTTCTACCCACCACTTCTTGTGTAAAGTGACGATTTTTATGCAGTGTAGTTTTCTGAAGTTCATCTCTTCTACTTCGACTTGGTCCAAACATCATATTAACTTTACGTAACTTCTATATAAAAAAAAGTCGACAAAAAATGGATGTTTTATTTAGCCGTTCTATGCTCTCTGCCTCACACAACTGATACCTCTTCCCTCCGTAGGCTGATCGAGGTGAACGGGCGGCTGGTGGTGGGTCGCGAGGCGTCCGAAGTGAGCCGCCTGCTGCGCCCTCTCTGCCGCCTGGTGTTCGTGCGCCCCCTCTCCACCCACCAGCTGCTGAGGGGCGCCGGGGGGCGGGAGGCCTCCAACCTGCGTCACGAGCTCACCTCCGTCGTCAGTAGGCTCAACGCCAAGATGGCAGAGAACGCCGCGCTTCTGGACCAGAACGTCAGGTGAGTGGATCTGTTTGCTCTTGAGCCTTCCTCTATAGCATCCCTTAAGTTCTTTAGCATCGTTTTGCTCTTGAACTTCTTTCCGCACTTGAGCATCTCCCTACTCTTCAACATCTCTTAGTTCTTCGGACTCTTTTCACTCTTGCGTCTCTCTCTCAGTACTGGAGCTTAACTTAGTTAATTAAGCAAACTTAACTCTTCAACATCCTTTTTGTCTTCTTTCATTGCTTGTTTATTATACTGGAGTTGGAAGGTCTAACTATAAGTAACGACCTAGGGTCCAAGGTACTCCTTTAACCTTTTCAGTCCTAGAGTATCTGAGATTGCCATTGAAACCTGTGGTGATTCGATAGATTGTCGATATAAGTGATTACATCACTGATTAAGGATTCTAAAATACTTTATTAAGGACGATGATATTTATTATGCGTCTAGCATCCTAGATATTTGGTTCCCGACTGGGGGTTGCTACATTTCCCAGATGGTTTGGATCTTTGGATGTGGTGAGGATTTTATCTCCCTTTTTGGGGACTCCCCACAAACCTATGGTAAATTTGGGAGAGCAAGGTTAAGTATCCCTCTTTCCTTTAACTAATTTATCGAGGGTCTCGTAATATTAACTCCCCGGCACTACAGTCCATGATGGTCCATTGGATGCTAACGACCTTTAGATCTTTCTCCCCTTCATCAATCGGTCTTGTAACATTATAATTCTCGAAATTTGCCTTCAAGGTAGGATAATTCCAGTAATTGTTCAGCAACTCCTAATGCACGTTACGCGAGGTACTTTCATACTCCCTAATCACTTCCAATCCATCTTCCAGATTGCACCAGGACTGTGACGACCTTCACCTCCAGAATCGGAAGCTCAAACTGCAAGTGCTCTCCCTACAGAGCCTATTGCTGTACTTATACCAACAGGCGGGAGGGCAGCAGACCCCCTTGCCCCCCTCCTCCCTCTTCGACATGGTGGTGACGGACAACAGTCTCCCCTTCACCCTCAAGGACCTGCTATCGGTCAAGACCAAGTCCATCCCCTGGTTGGAGCTCCCTGCTGATGCCTCAGAGCATCAGGAGACAGTGGATGCTGGAGGGGACAATAGGTAGTTGGGGAAGAAGTGTTGTCTGCTGTTGAGTGATTTTATCCTGCATCTAGTTAAACTGAGGGAGAAACTTTTAATTTGAAAATGAACTTTCTTTGAATGGTATTGGACCAAAGGTCTTTAAAGGGGATCTGTTCAAAACTTTGGCACTCAAATTCCTGATGCTGTTTGCCCAATAGGTACATTTGCCTGACAGCTCATTTGTCTTAAATAGACTACGTTGTTGAAATATGAGGGGGGTTAATATTTTAGGTTTGGGTGGTTGTGTGAAGCTCTGTTCCAATATCCCCCAGCCATATGACAAAAGGGGGCTGTAACCCAAAAATTGAGGTCCTATCATTAAAAAAAGTGGTCCCGTAGGAATAGCATTAGCAGCAAGTCTTGACTTTTCTGCCAATACTATTCCTAAAGATCATTTTAACGATAGGACCTCAATGTTTTGGTATTAAGCCCTTTTTGTTATAGGGCCCAGGAATCCAGGGGACACAACTTCTTACTACCACCCAAACCTAACATATTAAGCCCCCTAATATTTCAACAATGTAATAGATTCTTTTATCAAATGAGTTGTCAGGAAAATGACCTGTAGGGCCTGTCGGGCAAATGTACCCATCAGGCAGGCAATTGTACCTGTTAGACAAACGTAGTCGAAAATATGAGCTTTCAGTATTTTGAACCAAACCCTTTTAAAGAGTGTAGTCTGCAACATTTTATATGAATTATTGGGTCTAACCTGCTACTCATGGACATAGTAGTCTACTTGGTCAAGACTCATGTCGGTGGATATTAAGGGTGGCAAACTGGCAACATTTGTTATTTTTCAAATACATTTGGACTGAATAGTTACATTTCTTTGCATTGAATATTTAACTTAACAGCATTAAAACTTTTCCACTCCAATGATTGAAAAATTATGCAGTCTGAAAATTATTGGGGGAATACAAAGTTGTCAATGGAACAGTTTGATTTGGGGGCACTATCCATGTCCCTGTCCATCTACTCTTAGTTAATCCATTATAATCTTTTCTATTAAATTTCTATGGTTTGTTTTGATATATTTTCTTACTGAAACATAACACATTCACAATAATTTTAAATAATCTAACTGGAATAGTACATTTGTTTAAGTTATGTTTGATTTCTCAAGGAGCTGTATTAAAATTTACATTTGGCAAAATATGAATTTATAGACTTTGATACAAGAAAAATTTAAGGAAAACTAATCAAGCTAAAGAAATAAAATAGAAAAGGTTTTGCTATTTATGGTTGAAAAATTTGGTACAGTAGGTGGCATAATTATGCACATTGAATTATTATAAGATTTAGCATGCTTATGTATATATTTTATTTTTATATTTATTGAGATTAAGAAACTTATGCATCAAGAGAGTTTTGAGACTGATACAAATTAACTTCCTAAAAAATGTTAGCATGTCATATTATATTGTACATAACCCTGTGTTTTCTGTAAACTACTTATAGTGTGTATAAAAATAAAAATCTGATTTACTATAAAAATAATGAATAATCACTGAACAGAACTCAGAATGTTTTGCTAAATAAAAGCAATCAAGAAATAACAAGAAAAATTATTTTATTTTATAATAAATATAAAACTAATATTAAACTTGATTTTGTAATAGAACTTTCAAAAAAAAAGTTAAAACCCAGTAGTTTTTCATAAATTATTTCAAAAACAACAGTGTACATTTCATGGTAAAGATAACCAAGTCTCATAAGGGATTATAAAATGAAATAATTGTAATTGATAAAGTATGGATAGACAGCTTATTCCAGTTTTCAGTTTAGTTTTTTGTTCAACATTTAAATTCTATGCATTTACTAAGACATTATAAATACTACTCGTAAAGCAAGTTGAACCATAATTTTGTTTTACATTTCAGGTTTAGAACTAAACATTTATAATGTTATTATTTAACACGACTATCATAAATTCTTTTTCAGATGTCATTAACAGTTTTATTTAAGTAAACCTAAATTTAATCTGGAACTGATTAAAAATAGTGCATCAAAAGAAAAAGAAAGTCCTGGATAAACTACCTATCTTCAAATAGTTTTCTTCTTTATCAGATTTCAACAAGGCTTAATTAAATAAATTTTAAGAATAGCTGCACATCCAAACTCAATTTTTTTTCTCAATACTGAATACTTTTTTCTCAATATTCAATTACCATTGAAGGAGAATTAGTTGAAATGATCTATAAGTGGATTCTTTATACTTGATTCAAGTTTTTCATATATTTTCTTAGGCAGGCTAAAGACAAAATACAATAGTACTGGACCAAGAATTATAATTTTTTACTGTATATCTCACAGCATAATTTAAATTTTAAAAGTAAAACCAGCTATAACTTAAATAAGTTATAAGTGGACACTAATATAAAAATAATACATAGATGGTATGAGCAAGACACTTGTAAAAAGTATCCAGTCCACTTCTTAGCAGTTATGAAAGTTATTATTTTTTAATTCTAGTTTTCTGTACATTGTATGCTCATTGCTCAGTTAAATATGCTACAACCCTTGTAACTTGTAACACTTAAACTTAAAGATGCCCTCTGCTTAAAATGCTAGTCAAAAGTAGAAAATATTGATACCAACACAGGAATCAAAGCAAAGTAATATGTTGACACATAAAAGAAGGGTTTGGTCTATCAATACTACCTAATCATTGAAAAATGTCTCTTTAATGAGGACTTTACAAGCCCCATAAATTCAAATTGAAACCACACATTGAAAAAGAGATGACTAGGATCTGAAAAATTACAAGCTCCTGCAGAAAATAACTCGCTTTCCCTCTACATCTAAATGGCTCAGTGCTGGTTGAGGATACTCAGCTCTTCCTGGTCCCGTCTCTCACTTATGTTGTTGAGCAACCGCTGCAAGAAGCTGTTGAACTCCCGGCGGAGGGAGTTGCCATTGTCTTCGATGTTAGTTGGGACCCAGGTGATCCTTGAAAAGAGACTAGCTGCAACAAAAGGATACATTGTTCAGTACTAAAATGATGAAAGGTTGCTTTTTTATTAACAGATTTTTTAAACCTCTCTTAATCTCATTTTATGAAAATTATATATTCAAGTTTAAACTTTAAAATTTAGCCATTCCAAATTCCATAGGCCTACCACGCACAAGAAATAAGAATAATTTTTAACCCATAGAATCTCTTTACCACCATTATACCTCCCACAACCTTACCTCCCATTATAGTGACCCCAGCATTACAACAACCAGTAATTACCTATTGTAAAATAATGTTAATTTTATTCATTATAATGTCCTTTTGTTAAAACAACCATATTTTGTTGGTCTCTGAAGGGATCACTCTATCATGGTTGTACTGATAGAATGTGGTTGGTTTGCTATCACAAAAATGTTTAAATTTAGATTAAATAATTGCTCATAACAAAAGAATTAAGAAGAAAATTTTCTTCTACAGTACTAATAGTCAAAACACATCTGCCAACAGAGTTCAAGCTGAAAAATGTTTTAGTTCTCAAACACTCTTTGTCAAGTTTGTTTTTGAAGCAAAAATGAAATATATTTTTATAGTTAGATGATTTGCTTCCACATGAAGCTTTATGTGTCTCAAATAACAATTCTCAATAAGAAGCTTAGGTTTTCAATGAAAAAACTCCATCTCTCTAAAAAAAACATATTTTCTCACTTGAGAATAAATTACCAACACTTACAAAGTTCTGATGAACGTGTTTCATGCTGACTCGGTTTACGATGACAGAATACAATACATTGACTATCTTTCAAACCTTGGGCTTGCACAAAATTTGCATACCTAAAACATTTAATAAGGTGAAAAACTTGACAGCAAGATATAAAAAAGAATAAAAGCTTATTGTTCTTAATTCATTGTAATAAAATGTTTTTAAAAGAATCTTATCTAAAGAAATAGAAAAAGACCTGAGAAAAATATAATTTAAAGAACTCTATTATTTACAATATTATCACTCTAAGTTTTAAGAAAAATAACGTTTTTAAGGATAATAATTTTAATATTATAGAACTGTTTAGAGAAATAACTACTCACCAGTAAGGTAGTTAAAGCTACTTTGAAATAGTATTTGAGTACAAATACAAGTATTTCAGAAAAAGTAACTAAGTATTAAGCACAAATACCCCAAAAAAGTAAATAATAGAGTACATGAAAAGTATTTAAGAATTACGCAAAATTATTTCAAAAATTATGCAATGAAATTTATAAAGAAATCAATTGAGTAGAAAAGAATATAATTAATTAAAATACAAATGTGTTCAAATTTTTGGTTGAAGAAATAATTTAGTCCATTATAACAGAACATAAAAAAGTTTAATTACCACATATCCATCTCTTTCCTTATATTTGTGAAGTCAGAGCTATAAACAAATAATACTCCATTTGAGTCTTTCATCAAAGATGGCCAACAGTTTTCAAATCTAGAAAAACATCATAACAATAAATATAAGAGAGAAATATAACAATAAAATTCACTGTTCATGTTAAATAGTTCAACTTTAGTTAAGTTTTTTAATCTGAAAAATAGTTAACTTTTTTTGGACACTAAACTATGTTACTTTAATTACATTCATCAAAATTAAATTTCTATAAAACACTATCTTAAGAACAGGTTTAAATTTTAAGATAATTTCTATGTTTGAAATGCAAACTAGACACTAGACTAATAGCATGATGACACTAGACTAATAGCAAGAATTTTTACTACAGATCCATCCTTCGTTTTTCCATTTATCAAAATATGTAGAGTTCTTGATAAAATTAATGAAGTTACAGTATTTTTTGTTTATCCAGCAGTAAATCTTTCTTGTGGCTCATTTGTGACCGGAAAAATGAAATGAAAATAATAACAAGCATTATATTATGATACAATACTTACTTAGTATCACCACTGCAGTCCCATAACTCTACTTCTGCTTTAGCAATACGGCCTCCAATATTTAGATTATCACTTTCAAACTCCAATATTCTGTTGTAATAAAAAATTTTGTGAAGCTAAATGTACATCACATCTTGGAATCTAATGTTAAACTCATCTCAGTACAGTAGAACTCCAATTATCCGAACTCCGACTATCCGAATCGCCGATTATCCGAACTGCTTTCAGAATTCCAACCTACGCTTTTAAACTTCGTATTAGTGCTTGAAAATATAATATAGAAGTTCTTTAAGAAAATTAATGAAGGCAGAAACACAAACAAATATTTAGAAGTTAAACGATCAAATATTTAGATGCCGTTTTTAAGTAGTTTTTGCTGCTAAGATGTATGGAAAACCATATTTTGGGTGCGGTTCTTTACTGTAAAGCAAGGAACGGTTGGCTAATAACTCTACAGACTCTTTTTTAGGGAAAAATCCAATTATCCGAATGGGGTCCGGTCCCAATTGATTCGGATAATTGGAGTTCTACTGTATTTATAAATTAGCCCATCGATTGTGCAACTGAATCCAGAGAACATTACCTAATCTCACTTGCCCTTGAATCAGAATAATGGAATCCTGAATGGTCAACGGGTTAATACACAAGAACTATCAACTCAATACTTTACAACTAAAAAAGTACTCTTTATTTTTATTTTGGTTCAATTCTGTTAATGTTCCCACTAAATATCGCCATGTTCTTTTGGGCACCAAAAAGTAGAAATATTACTAAATAATTTCAACCTCATGGATTAAAATGTTTAGTTAGACCAATAACTGTTCAGTTATTTCAGTGTTTTCTTAAAAATTAGAAAAAAAAACGTCGATATTTGAATGTATGATGCTTAAAAGAGCTTGGCATTATTTAGCAGGAACGTTAACAGAATTGAACCAAAATAAACTTATTATTTTTAAATAATTCTCAGGTCTAAGTATAATTTATTAGTAATAAATATATTTTTTAAAATAAAATCTTACTCAGGAAAGATAAACCGAAACCATTTACCTCACACCTTGTGTTGGATTGTATTCACTTGGGATAGTTTCGGTGGCATCAGCTAAAAAGTTTGAAATTACTGTTTTTCCACACTGAAATAAAATTGAAAAATTAAAACTTAGATATTTTCTAATTTACAATCAGAGATAAATTACAAATTTCTGATTTACTTTGCTTTGATGAACTTAAACATGTTTAAGAAGTGTAGCAAAATTTTTAAATCCAGTTGTTTGTGATTTTTGTTGATATTTCTAATTTTTTGTGCTTAAAACATGGAGATAGTATTTAGTTGGAATTTAATAGAAAGCCAATGTCCCCTTACATTTTAGGATGAAATTAGGATTAGGATTTACAGCTTTGAAAATGTCCATTTTGGTAAAAGCCCCTCGAAAAATTGCCAAGTTTGTATTGTTTTATGTTTCACGTTCACCAAGACTCACACTTTTCAAAGCTGTGCTTAATAGCGTAATAACTGGCAATATTCTTTTATCAGAAGGTAGGTGAAAAAATTAAAAATTGGTGAGAAAACCAGAGGTTTAACAAGAATTTTATTGGTAAATTAGTAAGATCTAACATGACAAGACATTATTTTATAATTAACTTCTAAAAGAGAAATACATGGGATTTCTGCAGTGTACGGGGCCGTGTTTTTTGGCGCCAATACATTGATGAACATTGAATTAAAACATTACTTCACAGGGTCCAATCACCAGCAATTTAACTTTATACATTATTCAAGAAATGTAGTTCTTTCCATAATAATGAAAGCAAAAGGAGACTTGACTGAAAAACCACATTTATTTCAGTGATTTATTTACATTTTCGGTTACTATGGTAACGAAACACGTTTTTCTATATTGCCAAATTTCAAAAGTAATATATTTTTTTAATCTTCCGAGAAAATATTTTTAATATAATTTCTAAACGTTCTTTCAAATAGGTTTATACTATTTAGATGAAGATCTTAATATTTTATACAACTCATTAAACCTTACAGATTTAAAAAAGTAAACGTGAATAAAATACAATACTGGTAAATAAAAAAGACTTTGAGGTGTTCTGCTAACAGACAACCAATCAGGTTTCAGAATGAAATGTCCTGTCCTTTGCCTTTGTAAACATAAACAAACACATGTTTTAGGTGTCGAGAGTTGAGCTTTAATTACATTATAGAAAACTTATCTAGGTAAAGAAATAATTTACTCAAAAAGTTTCTGGACTTATGACGGTTTCGTTGAGGATTCTACAATCATCAAATCTTTAATCTTTTTGTGTTGTGTGTGTAAAATTTGCTCAGTAAAGCTCAACTTTGTTATTGAATTCGAATTGTTAAGTTCCTTTTATTTTTTAATTTATTTTACCCTGTTTAAAGACTTTCTGGAACAGCTTTAGAAAGTCAACCAGTTACCATGTTTACCCCCAGCTCAAATTATGACTGACAACTGGAAGGATATAAGAAAACAACCCAATACCCACAAATTACACAATAACTTAATTTATAAAGAAATCAAGACAATTTCTTAACAGTTAAGTCTATGGAGTGTGGCATCTAGAGACCTCAGACATATTAGTTACATATTCCAGAAGTTGCACATCCTGGTTTTTCTAAATACTAATTGCTCTATTCACAGAAGTAGAAGAATTTTAGAAATCCCCTCAAAGTCCTTTAAAACTACATTTTAAAGTCAGCTAAGATCCTCCAATATTACTAAATTTAATATCAGGAGTTTCTGGTTCAATTTCTTTCCCCTTAGTGAGCTGTGGGTAAACATGGCTGCTGGTCTACTCTTATTGAAGCTGTGCCGGGTAAAATTATAGTGAAGTGGGTTCGGGTTGATGCCTCTTGGCGATAACTACTTTGCTTGGCAATTGAACCGACTCATAGGAACAAGCCGATATGTACCGACTTTCAATAAGTTAATCTATTATTCACAATAGGCTGCTGGTCTACTCTTATTGAAGCTGTGCCGGGTAAAATTATAGTGAAGTGGGTTCGGGTTGATGCCTCTTGGCGATAACTACTTTGCTTGGCAATTGAACCGACTCATAGGAACAAGCCGATATGTACCGACTTTCAATAAGTTAATCTATTATTCACAATACAAACTTCCAATATTTTATACTATATTTTTGTGTGTAAATGTTTCCTCAGTTTCTCATCACTTTTTGCAATGTTTTACAGATTTAAACATGGCTGGGAACAGACTGCATATGTCTGGCTCAATCTTTGCTAGGTAAACTGTTTGTATTAAGTTTTTGTTTAAAATTAAAACAAAACCTCTCTTATACTGTGTAACAAATTTGAATTTTTCTGCCCTTTAGATAGTCACCATTTGTTACCACAGAAACATGGTTAAGAGTCATCAGCATAGTGATCTATGTAATAGTACTATAAGATCTCTAATAATAATCTAATAATTACTTTTATTTTAGGATCTTATATTAATAGTTAGATATCTAAGGTTGTCAGTCATCATTTGGGCTGTGGGTAAACATGGTGGCTGGAGGACTCTTTCTAAAGGTGTACTTAAAGAAACAGTGCAGGTTGAGATCTTTTTTAAAGTTGAAAGTGAAAATAAGACATTTGCTGACTTTGATCTTATAAAAGTGTTATATTTTGATATTTTATTACTTATGGAACATATTTGATACAAGACCTCCATGGGGACCTCCAAATAGAGCATTTTAAACTTTTATAAAACTCAATCAAAAGGAGCTTATGACTATTTTTTAAGAGTAATAATTTAAATTTAACTATTTTCATTTGAATGGAACAATGAAAACATTATAATCTGAATCATAATTGTGTTTTTTATTCTATTCATTAGTTACATTCACCCTTTTTGAAAATATGGTTTGTAATACTGTGTTGTATTTCAGATTGACAGGTATAATAAGAGCTGGAGCAATGAAAGAGCAAGATATTCCTATTTGGTATGATGTGTATAAAGCTTTTCCTCCTAAGCATGAGCCAGCTTTTGCCCGTCCTGCAGTTGAAAAGGAAATAATGCCCATTTTCTATCCTGAAGATGTCATAAGAGCGTAAGCTTTTTTATTTGTTTAATCTCAAAACTATTTTGTTAAAGCAGATATTTTTACTGGTGTTTTGTGTTCTTGCAAACTTAAATTGTTTTACAATTTAAGATGCTGTATACTACTGTATATTACGGCTTAAAAGCTGAGACTTTTTGGAAAATTTTCCGATTCAAAAGTGGGATTGTTGGCTTATACGCGAATCTAAAGCGTTTAATTGAGTGTCGCGGAAGGCCCTTGCGATCATATTTAAAAATATATTGGCTACCAATATATAAAATAGAAACAAATTTTTTTAGTAAAAATTATTTTATCAAGGGCAGTCTGAATCAGTTCTCAGAAAGTTTGTGGAAATTGTCATGAGTCATTAAGATATCAGGATTCCTCTCAACATCATCCTTTTCACTGATTTCCACACTAGAATTCGTATCTTCGAAGGTGGTAAATTTTATGCTGTATGCTGTAAATATATGGTATCTCTGTGTAAGCTGAGAATTTTTGGCAACCACTCTAGAGGCTTTCACAGACCACCAATGGTCCGAGGACCAGTTGTTGGGAATTGGGAACCACTGTATTAGTGTATGCAGTATCATTTGTCACTATCTTTTTATTGCTGATTCTATAGGACTCAATTTTAAATGAAGTTATAATTTTGTTACTTTATTTTTTAAAGGAAATTCATGGATGTGTATGGTTCTGGTGGTATGCATAATTTACTTAAACAAGGAAGAAAATCTATTATGCAAATGTAAGTTAAAATTTGTGTTTTCTATAAAAGATTGCTTTGTGATTATCAAATTGTTTCTTTGTATTTTTATTTATTATTACTGTGTGCTAATTCTTTGGTGGAAGAGTTATTATTTCATCTCTTATCATTGAACTAAGCTAAGGCAAGTATCCAAACACCTTGAATTTATAAATAATCAAAAATGTAGATATGCTGGGATATGCATGGTATGTGTTGTTTGCCTCACTGGAAGAACAATTTTGGTGGCTTCAGTTTATTGAAAACTACTCTAGGAAATTTTGATTGTCATTCCAATTATGGTTTTGTTTTTCAAGATCTAACCAAAACATTAAAATAAATAAACATTCAGAGACAGTGATGCATAGACATAAATTATAAATTTTAGCCATTTAAATGTTTACTGAGTGGAGCAGTGATCATGTGTGATTGTACCCTTTCTGAAAATAACTAAAAATATTATTTTAAAGGTCACTTTTACGTATTGCAGGTTTGTAGAAAAGTATCAGGAACTTGAAAAAAGTTCCCAGTATTCGACAGAAGAAGAAATTTTTAGTGCTACTGAGTCTGCTCTGAAGAATGATGGTGTGGAATTTATTAGAACCAGAAGGGTAAGGTTTTTTAATTTACAAGTTTCAGGGTTGCCAGTGATTTTTAAGACAAATATAGTTGCTTTAGTTGCCTAAATTTAACAAAATAGTAGCAAAAATAGTTGCTCAAAATCAACAAAATAGTGGCAAAAATAGTTGCCAAAAATTTACAAAATAGCAAAATTTATCTCTTGACATTACAAATTTTTAAAAATTCCACAAGTAAATATATGTGAAAGGAATGGAGGAAATAAGATATTGTTACAATTTTTAACTAAATAAACAGCGCGCGGATAATTTCCTGTGACTAGGTTTAATTTAGAATATATACAATAAAATAATATAATATAATAAATGATTTACAATAAGAACTTGAACATTTTACAATCTTCCCTCACTGTCAGGCCAGCTCTTCTCTGTTCTCCCAATTTCCTTTATAAAATCAAAGCACAACAATAAATTGCTATCTCTAAAAGTCCAGGCTTCACCAGTCCCGTTGGGGCTGGACTAGTTATCTGTTACACTGCCCCCTTCCTAGGAACTGCCGTCCCGGCAGTTTCTTCTTTAGGTATTTCCTAAGAAAGGGGCCAGCCGGTCCATGTGCACCACCTTATACTTTGTAGTCCCCCTTTTCGTGATCCGGTATATGACATCGTTCAGTTTTTTCACAATGATGTATGGTCCGTCCCACACACTTTGTAATTTCGGTGATAATCCTCGTTTTCTCGTAGGGTTATACAACCAAACTCTATCGTCTTCTTTAAAGCTATGGGATGTAGAACGAACATCATATCGTGATTTCATCCGCTCGGCCATCCAGTTAATTCTTTCTCGGGCAAACCGATGAACTCTCTCCAACCGTGCCTGTAGAGCATCGATGTATTGATCAGGCGATGAAGGGGTATCACTTGGTCGTCCGAATAGTAAGTCGCAAGGTAACCGAAGCTCTCTTCCAAAAAGTAAGGTGGCCGGAGTGTAATTAGTTGACTCATGGACGGCGCTTCGGTAAGCGAGCAAGAATAGGGGAAGGTGGTCGTCCCAGTCTCGCTGGTTTCTTGCAACGAAGATGGATAGATGGTTTAAGATAGTTCGATTGAATCTTTCAACCATTCCATCTGACTGCGGATGCAGAGGAGTAGTCCTGGTTTTTTTTATTCCAAGGGTCTTGCACAACCCTTGAAAAAGGCCGGAATTGAAGTTCGGTCCTTGGTCTGAATGGATTATAAGTGGCACCCCAAACCGACATATCCAATTTCTGGTTAGGGCTTCTGCCACAGTTGCTGCTTCCTGGTCAGGCAGTGCATACGCCTCCGGCCATTTCGTAAAATAATCCATTACAACCAAAATATATTTGTTTCCGGCATCTGTTCTCGGCAAGGGTCCTAAAACGTCCAGGGCGATCCGTTCGAAGGGAGCACCGACATTATACCTTTGGAGACGACCCCTAGTTCTCGTTTTCGGACCTTTCCTAGCAGCGCAGGCTGTACACTCCTTGCACCAACGTTCTACGTCCCCTCGAACTTGGTCCCAGTAAAACCGCTCTCGCACCTTGTGAAGGGTCTTCATCACTCCGAAATGCCCTCCGGTTGGACTATTGTGGATCTCTTGGAGTACTGATGAAACTCTGACTTTGGGAAGTAAAAGTTGCCACCTGTGATTTCTTCCATCCTCCGTTTCCCACAAACGGTACAGCACCCCGTCGCGTAGATGTAAAGAGTCCCATAACGCCCAATATCGTTTGGTCGTTTTACTTTGCATGGCTATGTCCTGCCACTCAGGTTTCGAAGTCGAATTTTCTTTCAGTTCCAGGATTGGCTTAATGTCTGCGTCGGTTCTCTGAGCTTTAGCTAACTCTGCAGGACTCCATGGATCAGGCATAGTCGCTGGTTGAGCTTGGGATTGCCTGATTCTCAATTCTCTTTTTCTCGTTTCGGGTGGCTTACTTTCAGGTTCAAATTTCACCTCCGCCTTCTCGCAGTAATTGCAATTCGCACAAGGACGTCTTGATAATGCATCGGCATTCCCATGGGCGGATCCTTTCCTGTGTTGGACTTCAAAGTCATACTCTTGCAACCGTTGTATCCACCGGGCTACCTGTCCTTCAGGATTCTTGAAGTTCAACAACCAGGTAAGAGCAGCGTGGTCTGTCCTCAGGAGAAACTTCCTTCCGTAGAGAAAGTGGTGGAAATGCTGAACAGCTTTCACGATAGCAAGTAATTCTTTTCTGGTCACACAGTAATTCCTTTCGGCTTTCCCAAGAGTTTTGCTAAAGTAAGCGATAACTCTTTCATTCCCATTGATGGCTTGGGAGAGAACCGCACCCACTCCGTCGTTACTAGCGTCAGTGTCCAAGATAAATTTCTCACTGGGCTGAGGATAGGCTAGAATAGGAGATGTTGTGAGGACTTTCTTAAGGTGTTTGAAAGCTTCCTGGCATTCCGAGGTCCAAACGAAGGGAATTTTTGCTTCAGTCAACCGATGCAGGGGTCTTGCTATCAAAGAGAATCCTTGCACAAACTTCCTATAGTAGGAGCATAGCCCCAGAAAGCTGCGAAGTTCATGAACATCTTTTGGCTCTTTCCAGTCCTCGACAGCCCTAACTTTGGTCGGATCCGTCCTGACTCCTTCGGATGAGATGAGGTGGCCGAGATAGGCGACTTCTCTGCGAAACAGGTTGCACTTCGCCGGATTTAATTTGAGATTTGCTTCCCCTAGCTTTCGAAACACTTTTCGTAAGTTTGCCAGATGCTCTTTAAAGGTCTTTCCGATGACGATGATGTCGTCCAGGTATACAAGACATGCTTCACAGGTAAGGCCTCTCAGTACTGTTTCCATAAGTCTTTCAAACGTAGCAGGAGCATTACATAAGCCAAACGGCATCACTTTAAACTGCCACAGTCCTTGCCCAGTTGTGAACGCTGTCTTTTCCTTATCTTCTGGGGACACTTCCACCTGCCAATAACCACTCTTTAAATCGAGGGTGGAAAACCATTGGTTTCCTGCAAGAGTATCCAGCGCATCGTCAATCCTAGGGAGGGGGAAGCTATCTTTCTTGGTCACATCATTTAAACGGCGGTAGTCTACACAGAATCTGGTGGATCCGTCTTTCTTCTTTACGAGAACGATTGGAGACGCCCAGGGACTGGTGGAGGGTTCAATCACTCCATTTTCTTCCATTTCTTTGATCAAGTTAGAGACCTCCTCCCTTTTAGCGAATGGCAGTCTTCGAGGATGTTGTTTAACTGGCGGGTGATCACCAGTGTCGATTCGATGCTGGGTCACCTTTGTTTTACCTACATCTCTTGAGGAGCTAGAGAATAATTTCTTGTTTTCTAAAATCAAGGCTCGAACGGTTCTTGTCTGGTCTTTAGTGAGATTCTCTAAGCCGTCGTCAATAGTCTTCAAGTAATCGGGTAAAGTGTCTTGATCATTTTCCATCTTTTCGCAATGGGAGATGCTGACCACGGGAGAGCAGGAAGCGATTTCTGCTCCTCTTCGAAGTAGTTTTACCTCATTGCTGAGGTTTAATAGACGAACAGGTACTTTTGACTTTTTCAGGTCGATAAGCGTTGCAGCCACCAAGAGGTCTTGTTCAGAGGACGTGGATGAGGGAAAGTCTGTTACCCCGTACCTATAGCCAGTACCACGGTCTCCAACTCCCTCTGTTACCACCTCGGTTCTTGGAGGTATGCTTATGTCTTCTGTGGCAAAAAGTCTGCAGACCAACGTCTCCGGACGAATTTGGCCAAAGAGCGGAAACTCCTCGTTTCTCAAGAGAAGGACGTTCTTCTCTAAATCAATTTTAATCCCTTGTGGTTGAAGGAAATCAAGTCCAAGTAAACAGTCTTCTTGTATGTCTGCTACGTAGATGGAATGTTGAAACGAATACTCACCAATACGGATGTTGACGGTTGCTCTTCCTCTCACGGTCGCTTCTTCTCCGGTAACTGTCCGCAACGCGATGTTGGGCGTCTTATAGTCGAGTTGGCCCCTACTTATCTTATCAGCTAATTTTAGATTTATAAGGGTGACATCCGCCCCAGTGTCAACTATCATAGTACAGGGAACATTATTTACATATCCTCTTATGTGGAGTCCAAGGTCTTTTCCATTGATAAAGGATATTTCAAAGACTTTCTTAGGGCCTGTAAACGTCGCAGACTGCCCTTGCCCCGCAGGACAGTCTCGCTTTAGTTTCCCTGGCCTTGGAGTCGGCAATCTTGCTTCTTCGGACACCTATTGCTTAGATGACCTACTCCTCCACAGTTCCAGCATTCCAGGTTTCTTCTACGAAAGGAAAGATCATTTCTTCTCGCTTCTTCAAATGTCTCACTTATCATTTTGCACATCATCTCCTTAAGCTCTGCTGCATTACTTGCGCTGTCCTCTTCGCTAGTGGTACAGGCTCTCACCGATCTCCGGCTCCCAGTGGTTGCTCTTCTACAAGCTTCGAACTTTAGAGCGTGAGCCACCGCAGCGTTGAGATCCTTACAATCCGCCATGCGTGTCGAATGTTGCGTCTCCGGATCTGAAATGGCGTTGACGAAAGCGTTCCTCGCCATACAGTCTCTGACGTCGAGCGGCCAGTTTGCATAGACCTTCCGTGCCAATTTCTCCATCTCAGAGGCCAGGACTTGAAGAGATTCTCCAGACTTTTGTGTTCTGTTGGTCATCTGTAGCTGGAAGAACTCTTTTAAATACTGTTCCCCGTACCGTAGTTCCAAGGCGTTGACGATATCTTCATAGTCCAGGCGCTTGTTGCTTGGTAAGGTTTGTAAAACTTCTGCTGCTGTTCCTCTCAGAGACGCCGCCAATTGACTTGCCCTTACTTCTTCATTCCAGCCATTTGAGTCCGCGATTATCTCGAATTGAGTCCTGTGGACTGACCAGGCTGTTTGGCCGTCAAAAGTCTGCGGCTTGACCATGGGTATAGGAGAGACACATTCGACGAAACTTGACAATTTTGTATGACGTTCTACCTCTAACATCCTCCTTCCTAAGTCTTCATTCCTTTGGCCCAAAATCTTCTCTAGTTCCTCATATTTCTTCTCTATTGCTTCAACTTTCTGATCAATGTGAGCTATATCAGTCTTGAACTCTATCTTGATATCTTCAATTGTGTCTTTAATTTCGGTCCTAATTGTGGATAGGCCGTCCATCATGCCGTTTTTAATAGCCACCTGACTGGCCTCTAAATTTTCCTTCATACTGTCTTGACTAATCTGTAGCTCTTGCTTTATGCTGTTTTGAAAATTCTCCAATCTTTCACCCAAAGCTTCCAACACTTTACTCAACTCAGCCTCCATTTTTCTCGTAGTCATTTGATCGTTTAGTCCTAATCACAACCCACTTCTAGACACCAAATGTTACAATTTTTAACTAAATAAACAGCGCGCGGATAATTTCCTGTGACTAGGTTTAATTTAGAATATATACAATAAAATAATATAATATAATAAATGATTTACAATAAGAACTTGAACATTTTACAATCTTCCCTCACTGTCAGGCCAGCTCTTCTCTGTTCTCCCAATTTCCTTTATAAAATCAAAGCACAACAATAAATTGCTATCTCTAAAAGTCCAGGCTTCACCAGTCCCGTTGGGGCTGGACTAGTTATCTGTTACAATATCACATGGACATTTTTAACTCCCTGGGATTTGGTCTGGGACCCCCAAATCCTCTGTGATTCTGACTCGTCTAGGTGTCTACTATCCCCCCTAGAAGTGTGACCCAACATTTATGGGACACCCTGTATGCTATCATAAGAACAATTTTAAAAAACATTGTATTATCTTATTAAGTTGATACAAAGCGACCTTTCAGTAAAAATTTACAACTTAGAAAAGCCTCTTTTAAGTTGAAAATACTGACTAGTATAGAGAAAAAAATAATCTTATTTGACTTATCAGGCTGCTCTGACTAAAGTAAAGTTGTTTTTTCTGTACCGCCGTTGAAGCTAACTTCAACAGACGTCTGTAGGAAAAGCAGTCGCGGGAAAAACGGAACTGTCACGAAAAATCGTTATTTTCCCGATTTGCGGAACATCGGACCTGTGGGCTTCTAATTACGGTAAAGTTGTTTTTTCTACATCGCAATAATGACGCAAGAAGAACCCAACTTGAATCGGCACCCGCGGCCGTCCTCGGAAGTCGGGCAAAGAATGGAACACTCCCGCAAAAAAACCGAAACTTTTGTGAAGAATCGCGATTTTTCCGACTTTTTAACGGACTACGCTGCGGATTGAAACCTATTTTATAAAGGAGATAAAAAAGAAATGTTCATGATGAAAATCAAGGAGTTTTTAAGGAGTGCAACCCAAATTCAAGGAGTTTCCAATGAAATTCCTTTTCAAGGAGCGTACGAACTTTACAAAAGTATAAATTTATGCCCGCGCCCGGCTCGGAAGCGAAGGACGAAAACGAAGAAATGAGGCCCAAATGGATAAGTTCTCACGCATGCGCATGAGCCTCCGTTGGGAGAAGCGGTTGGGATCGCCGAAAATGCACGAGAACGTTTTTTCAACGCTGAGGGGAAAGATCAAAGCGATGACGTCACTGGGCGCGCAAGCGAAACCGGCGAAATGAATATTGAACTCGTTGGAAAGGAGTAAAATAGTCGCTAAAATTGAAGAAATAGTTCCAGAAATGTTTAAATTAGTTGCTTTTGGCCGTTTTTTCACGGAAATAGTCGCCATAGTCGCCTACCCCTTTAAAATAGTAGCATTTAGTCGCTTTTAAGTCGCCACTGGCAACCCTGAAGTTTTTGAAATAAGGGCTTTGATAAAATAAATTTTGATGTTTAAGTATTTCACATTATTTGGTAAAGTAGTTTTCTGTTTCATATTGTTCCTCCCAAAAATTCATTTTTCAGTATACTTCATTGACTTGTTAATTATTTTATAAAATTCTTTTAACTATGAAATTACAATATAATACATTTATTGAAAAATCATAAATCTAAGTTAAAATACATTTTATAAAACCTGATTTGATGATAGGAACATAAACAAGATAATATTGGAACTAATAATTTTTAAAAGCAGTTTTCATTTTTCTCTTCATCATGAGCATTATAACCAATCAACTATGCTTACTAGTTTTTTTCAAATTTATTGTTTCTGTCCTATTATTTTTAAAGTATAAAAAATATTCTTATCTATATTTTGTAATGATTGCTACAATTATTTAAAAAGAGGAAGGATAATTGATATGAACCATTTTAATTACAATATTTCCTTATAAATTTGATCTTCTTCCTAATTTAAAACATTAAAAAATTTGAAATTAAATAAACAGTGTTTATTAAATTATCTCTTTCAATAAGATGGAAGTAAACGCACAAAAATATAGGATTGTTATTCTTAATCAATTGCTATTATTTTCCATTATCTTTTACCTTTACTAAATTATCAAGTCAAGAAGGAATAGAGTTAATTAAATAACTATTGAAGCATTAAAAGAGTGACACAGACAAGATAGTACAACTTAAGTTTATTTTCCTTTTAATAGATTGCTGCAAGTACTCCAAAATCCACAGACTCTGGAGAAAACAACTCCTAGAGAGTAAGTATATCTGTTACTTTTTAGTCATCTAAATCTACTTGAAAGATGAGTAACAATCATGTTGAGCAATTCTTCTTGTGCTGCTGGGTCATTCCATTTTTCCCTAAAAAGAAAATTTAGGTTTTGGTGACCTTGACTAAGCCACACATAAAAGTTGATACAAAAATATTTTAAGATATTTTTGAAAAATCATTTTGTTTAGCATAACTTGCATATTTTAACAGTCATAAAGCACTGCTGAATGCCTTTTTAAAATGTAGGTTTTACTTAAACCCTTCCCTTAATACATGTGTAAACCTATGTAGCTAGTAGATTCCTTTTATAGTGCTTAAGATTTCCATACAATGTGTGTTTTTATGGAAAATAGTCAAATCTAGAAATCAAACTGGTTTAAGTTTATACAAAAGCTTCAGCGCTTATAAAGCTCTGCCTAAAATTATTGAAAGAAAAAAAACTAAGTAATCATTCTATTTTTATGAAAGATTCTTAAAGGAACCAGTTTATTAGAAAATTTGCATACATTCTATCTTGAAACACTTTTAAAAAATTAGAATTGCTGTTTAAAAAATTTAATAGCATCCTACTTTGACCAAACTTCTCTCTTTGGACTTGGAGGTTTTGTTACTTTAATAGTTTTTTCCACTACTTGTTTTGCTTCAATACTCTAAAAATAGTTTTCCTTTATTAGTTCAGTCATGGTAAAAAAATATGGTTACGGCAATACAAAAAAAATATTAAACTAGACAACTTTAAATTAGCATTCAATTTATATAAAACACATTTAACTACTCACTGCTTCATTGAAATCCATTAGATCAGTTTCATGGCTGTAGTTATTGAAATCACTAAAAAAATCATGAATTTATTAAATAGAATCATAAGATTAAAAGCATATAATATTGATTATGGATCAATTAAAATTGAGATTATAGATTTATAATAACACATTAAAGTTTTGGTATAAAATTACAACTATACTTACATGTCAAAGGATACTTTAACAGAATTAGTTTCTGTTACAGGTTTTGATTCCACAACATCAATATCATCCCATATGCCTTCAATATTGACTGCAAAGAAAGATCAATGTATATAGAAGTGTAAATAAAAGGTTCAGATACACTTACTCCTAAGAGTCAAAAATTGCTGCCACTGTAGTTTATAATTTTCTAACTGTTATATTGTCAAAAGAAAAAAAAGATGAATTTAAATACAAAAATAAAAAAGAAATAGATCTATAGGATCATATTATGAATCAAGAAGAAAAATTCAACTTGCATTCGTTTTCCCATTCTTCCATTAAAGATGGTGTCAGGCATTCATCTGTAGTTGCTTTCCCTTTTGGAATTTCATTTGTTTCATCTTCCTTGCCCATATCAATGTCTCCCCAATTTTCATCGTTCATTTCATCCAAATTGTCCCCTACCAAACAAGGGGTAGCATTCAAATTGTGATCAAGATCATCGTCAAAGTCGTGATCCCACACGTCTCTTGAAACCTGTGCAAGAAAAGAGACAAAAAAAATTATAATTAACCTACCCTACTAAGAACATAAAATCTCTATTTCCTGTGTTCCAAACCTAAAAATTTAAGTGTAATTGACACTTAAAAGTTGCATTTAAGGTCTGTGCTTATGCAGTGGAACTAGATGTAGTATTTATGAATATGTAGATCTACACAGTCCAAAATGAATCAGAAGTATGAAATGAAACTGAAATAAATATCAAAAGTTTGTAGTAGATTAAAAAGGTTAAGGCAGATACTGCCTTATTTGATGTTAATAATTAAAAAAATAGCATATTGAAGTTCTAGATCAAGAAAAGAAAATATGAAAAATGATTAAATCATATTATTTGGGAGGGAAGAAGTAAAATTTGTTCTAGACAAGTTTTTTAAACTTTTTGTCAATTTTTACAAGGCAATTTTTCAGAGTTTACTTATGGGTTTAGCTTGCAATTTAAGAAAATTACAAAACAAATTTATCTTTTTCTAGATCTTTTAGTGCTATAAATTTTCTACATGAAAACATTTTTTACAGCTTATCCAAAAACACAGTTATGAGTTCTTTTAAGGATTACTGTCACCAAAAATGTGTTCATATGCATAGTTAAAAGATAGTTGCCAGGTATGTCACAACCAAATCCACCTTAAGGGCTTTTTATACACTTTCTGGAAATCTACTCTGAAAATGCCACCCTTCAGGAATCAGGGGGTAGAACTTCAATCTGGTCCCTAGATAACAAGATCTTGAAAACAATAGGGCAAAAGTCAGGAACACAGTAATAAAAACACAGCTGAGTGAGGGAGTGACAGCACAGTTAAAGAATGGGGGAAAACCTTTCTACTAGGAAAAACAAGAAAAATCCTATCAATTTTGTATGCAACTGGGCTTTAATCCATGCAGGTTTAATCCTTGATCCAAGTGGGGTGGATATTTATCCAAATGCAGGGGTGGAAAATCTGCGCCAACTGCGCCAAACTGCGCCGAAATTGGTTACCTGCGCCAATCTGCTCCAAAAATGGCAAAATTCCCATTTTTGCGCCAAACTGCGCCAAAAACGCGATAATCCGTTCAACCTGAATCAGTAACCCTGAAAATCCAACTCGACTGATAAAAAAAGAACCAATCCTCAGCCACTATGATCGATTCTCTTCCCGCTAGGATCGCTATGAAACGGGGTGGAAATAGGACGATTGTAACGGAGTACGTTATGCGTTGATTTGATTTTTGGCAGTGTTTTTTGGTGATAAGCAGGGTTTCATACGCTCCTTGAAAATTAATTTCATTTTCAAGCACTGGAAAGTGGAAACTCCTTGAATTTGGGTTGTGCTCCTTAAAAACTCTTTGATTTTCATCCTGAATCGCGATATTTCGTGAAAGTTTCGTGTGGTTTTTTTTCCGGGATGTTTTGTTGACGGCCGCGGGTGCCGATCCAAGTTGGCTTCTTACTGCGTCATTATTGCGATGTAGAAAAAACAACTTTACCCTGGTTAGAAGCCCACAAGTCCGGTGTTCCGGAAGCCGGAAGAATAGCAATTTTTCAGAATTTTTTTTGCGGAGTGTTCCGTTTTTCCGCGACTTTCTTGGACGGCCGCGGGTGCTGTTTCAAGTTGGCTTCTTCTTGCGTCATTATTGCGATGTAGAAAAACAACTTCACCGTGGTTAGAAGCCCACAAGTCCAGTGTTCCGGAAGCCGGAAGAATAGCAATTTTTCGGAATTTTTTTTGCGGAGTGTTCCGTTTTTCCGCGACTTTCTTGGACGTCCGCGGATGCTGCTTCAAGTTGGCTTCTTCTTGCGTCATTATTGCGATGTAGAAAAAACAACTTCACCGTGGTTAGAAGCCCACAAGTCCGGAAGCCGGAAGAATAGCGATTTTTCAGAATTTTTTTTGCGGAGTGTTCCGTTTTTCCGCGACTTTCTTGGACGGCCGCGGGTGCTGTTTCAAGTTGGCTTCTTCTTGTGTCATTATTGCGATGTAGAAAAACAACTTCACCGTGGTTAGAAGCCCACAAGTCCGGTGTTCCGGAAGCCGGAAGAATAGCAATTTTTCGGAATTTTTTTTGCGGAGTGTTCCGTTTTTCCGCGACTTTCTTGGACGGCCGCGGGTGCTGTTTCAAGTTGGCTTCTTCTTGCGTCATTATTGCGATGTAGAAAAAACAACTTCACCGTGGTTAGAAGCCCACAAGTCCGGTGTTCCGGAAGCCGGAAGAATAGCAATTTTTCGGAATTTTTTTTTGCGGAGTGTTCCGTTTTTCCGCGACTTTCTTGGACGTCCGCGGGTGCTGCTTCAAGTTGGCTTCTTCTTGCGTCATTTTATTGTGATGTAGAAAAACAACTTTACCGTGGTCAGAAGTCAACAAGTCCGGTGTTCCGTCTAGTGTTCCGGAAATCGGGAAAATAGCTACTTTTCGCGAAAGTTCCGTTTTTTCCGGGTCTGCTTTTCCTACGGACTTACGGACGTCTGTTGAAGTTAGCTTCAACGGCGATGCAGAAAAAACAAATTTACTTTGGTCGGACCAGCCTGATAAGTCTAATAAGATGATTTTTTCTCCATTTTATTTAGTATTTTCAACTTAAGAGAATTTTCTAAGTATAATTTCTTACTTTTTTATACTTAACTAAAATTTTTTGACAATATCATTTTTGCAATTTAATTTTTACTTAAATAATTATTCTGTTAACTAATTTCCTTTATTTTTAATTGATTTTAGTTAACATTTTGACTTTTAAAGTGGTTTTAAAAACTGATTCAGGAATGCAGTGTGTGTTTGAATCTGTGTAAAAAATTTGTCTTTCTTAAGTTATGTAAAACAGTACTCCTGGAATTTTAAAAAAAACTCCCCTTGAAAACTCCTGCAATACTCCTTGATTTTGATTTCTGAAAATTTGTATGAACCCTGTTGCATTATAAAAAACCTAACTATTAGATTAGCCTGATGCAGATTCACTGTAAACTGATACGGAAAGGAAATTTGCGTTGATACAAAACCACTGAAAGCTGATACAAAAATGCATTTTGACTTGATACAAAACTGCCCTAAAGCTGATACAAAAATCATTTTTGGATTTTCCACCCCTGCAAATGTCAACCTTCTCTAGACTTCCAAAGGCTATACTCTATTCATTTTGAATTGGCGCCTGAGTATATTTCCTTCTCCCACCACTGAATCGGTATCCATGGCAACTATCAACGTCAAAGTGGCGAAGAAGGCTTACTGTTGGCTGTGCAAAGAGCGTAACCATGGTTACGCTTTTACCGAGGGGGAAAGCACAATTTCTCAGGCGCCTATTCAAAACGAACAGGGTATAGTAGGGGGAAAGCGTGCATGTTTGGATCAACTTTCTGTCATACTGAAATTCCTGATGTCTATGAATAGGCCCTAAGTCTACAAGTGCTCTGATATTAGACTAAAGAACAAGTTAAACTGTCTAACCTTAAGCCTCTTTGAGGGAAACACATTAATCTTTGTCTCGAGCTGTTCCATAAATGTGTCCATCTGGGTCTTTCTGGTAGGAGGTAGCAGATGTACTCCTTCCTTGCAGCAAAGGTGCCTGCACTTGTGTTTGTCCAGGCATTTGTGGTTGCACAAACGTGTATCAGCCTGCTCAGTGGTTTGGGCCAGCTGAGGTTTAGGAACTGTAACTAATAATGATTGTTTTAGAAGTAATGAGATAATATGATTTAGTATAATAATACCAGCACTTTTGAGGCATATCAGTGAAATCTTTTATTAAATCTTTTAGTAATTAAATTAATAAAAGTTGAAAATATTGGTATTTTAATATTAATCTAGTACAGTAAAGCACCATTTATACGTCTCTCATTTATACGTCTTTTACATTTATACGTCGTTTTCGCCAAGTCCCAATTAATTCAAATAATCAAAATTGTTTTCAATTATACGTCTTTTCATTTATACGCCGTTTTACGACGGTCCCTTGAAAGACGTATAAACGGTGCTTTACTGTATTATGCTAGCAAGGCTCATATTTAAGTTACTTTTGAAACTTTTTTTCTTGGGAGTGCTGAGGGGATAAGAAACAAAATTTCTTCAGTTCATCCCTATTTTATCTCAAATTTCAAGTATAAAAAGATATGATTAAAAATCTTTATTTATGCTACTTGAACATCTACTCAATGAAAATGTTGAAAAAATATCTATATTAAATTAGTATTTAAAAGGATAATTAAAACAGATTTTGAAAAAGAGTGTAAGTTTTTGATCAACATAAACTCAATGTTGAAGTATTCACTAATACGCAAATTATATGGCTCAAGTTTCTTTTTTAAACAAAAATACAACACCAATAAAACTAAAAATTTTAGTAACTGAAATACTTCTTACTTTGTGAATCCTCTGGAGATTTCTGAAAAGGTAATGGATTTTAGTGAATAGAAAATGATTATTTTTACATTTACAATCTTAAGAAAGACACAATATTACCATTTCAGGCTTTTGCACAGTTGAAAGCTGAACCTTACACTGAGGTGTAAAAGTTTTGGTTACGTCCAGACCAACTAAAAATACAATCAAAAATATATTTAATCTAAAAGTTTTTAAATGTATTATAACATAAATAGTAAATACATGAAAATATACCATATGAATCACTTATCAAGTTAATTTTCAATTTGTTCAAATACTGAGACTGACGGATATCCAATTTTTTCATCCAGGCTTCGTTTTGAAGAAGTTCTAAATCTCTGATAAAAAGAGGTTAACTACCAAGTATTTAAAAGCACATAATAGTGAAATTTTTCTTCGTAAATTTTTACAAGAGTACAGATTTCAACTTGAGTAAAACTTCTAGCTCATGTGAGATACACTTTTATTTACTCATTGATAAATTTTGCATAATTATGGTGACTTAAACCTTCATTTAAATTTTATTTTTCTTATAACCTTTTGGTCCTCTTATTTAAGCTTTATGTATTTATAACATTGGCAATGATTATAGTATAGGATTTAAGGAGTTAGGTAACATCCCATAAGTAGGTAAGATGAGTAATGAACAGTGAATTTGTTATTGTAATAATCTTATTGTGTTTGCTAAAGATAAATTTTACTGTTTCAAACAAATTTATATTCAAAATTAAATTTACAAAAAAGCACATTTGATTTCTAGGTTAGAAGTTTCTCAATATTTTTTAATTGTTTGTTAAATTTTGCTTTATTTAGAGACATATAAGCAGTGCGGAGGACAAAACATTTTCTGATATTAATTTTTCCAAGTTCTTAAAGACTTGTGTACTTTTAATACTGTAAACATTTAAGTTTGTAGAAGGAATTTGAATGAATAGGTAAAAGGAAAAAATAAATAAAATTTAGCCTAGTCACATACATTCCAAAAATGTTATACCTTATTTTCTTGCATAATAAAATATCATTTGCTGAATCACCAATAACCAAATAACAACCATGATTGTCCTTGGTAGTTCGTCTTTCTAGAAGGTCTTGTCGGTTTTTTAGATTAACTTTCACACATATTATTATACTATCACTTTTCCCTGTAAATACCTGAAAAGTAAAGTTGGTTGATTATATTTTAAGAAGAATCAAAGCATATAGTGCCCAGCTGAAAATTAAGAGGAGAAATATCATCTTTTAGCTAAACATAACAGTAAAAAAATCTATATTAGAAAAAGTGCTACCTGTTCTGCTTCAACTTCATACTTGGGTAAGTAATTAACACTATCAATGATGGTGTTCCCAAAAGGTGGTTTTCTATTGAGAATCTGAAAAAAGTAATGTTACCAGTCTTTAAATAATATAAAATGAACAGATGTAATTATGTCAGCAAATTATTTATTTTTATCTACAAGAAAGAAATCTGTCAATTCAGAAAAAAAGACCATCCCATTTAAAAGTTGTCATTAAACAATGAAGTTTTACGTGTTCTTTATGTATGTGAATGTTAAAGGTAAGCAAAGGGTGATAGAACAATAGTGAGATAATTGAATTAAGCTATTGCAGCTTTTATTTATGAATATATACAGTTGAATGACACAGAGAAACTGGATCTTTATTTCAGATAAAGGGGGAGCTAAATTAACTGTCATACTTAGAATGAAATAGTTTCTTAATAGTTTTTATTTATTTATGTTAATATTTTTTCCTGAGTGTTTTTTTGTTGAAGAGCTTACTTTAAAAAAATTATTGTGATAACTAAAATATGCTGTATTAAAGAATATTTACCAATTCTATTTCCCTAGGATGAGTTTTCAGTAAACTATCAAATGATGAAATGCCAGAATTGACCAAGATAGTGGACAGTGTATTACCTATTTAAAGAAAAATAGCTTTGATATATTCTCTTTGATTTTTCAAGTAAAATACTTATGGTATGTTTTCTTTAGAAGAAGTTTTTGTAACTAACATTTTTGAATCTACCAGACTATTAAGAGTTGAAGAATGTTTTAATTTTCCAAGATATCAGTTTTTTGCAGATACATACAAATACCTTTTACTGGCATAAACACTAGGTATGTCATATTTTTGTAAAGATATTTTTTTCTACTACTAATTTTGTTTAATTACTTTTAATAATTAACTACCATTATAAAATTGGTTAATTTATGGCTAAAAGGAAAATATTCCTACTAGTTGAATAAGCATCAAATTCTACTTTATGAACATACCAATCTTTTCTATTTGTTTAGAAACATATCTGGAATTTTCCCAAAGCTTTGCCTTAAAGCATTTTGCAAGAACAATTGAAGTATACAAAACTGAAAAACCCTTAGGATCCAAAGTTAAGCACTCTGCTAAACCTGAAAAAGACTAACATTAGAATAAAAATACATTTTAAATAGACTATTTAAACTAAAAGAATTACTCGTACATTGAGTTACCCGGATACCGCTTCTAAATATTCTAGCTATGTCTTGATTGAACTGTGGTTCTATAATAGATAGACAACCCAAAGTTGCTTGAATCAGGCTGAAACAAATTTTTATTTAAAAAGATAAACTAAAAATGGCTTAAAAATTTTTCTAAATACAAAAACTAATAGGTAAAAACTATACTTATATACGGAAATGTTAAAAAATGCAAACATTATCACCCATCAAATATAGAGGTTTAATTTTTACAAAAAATTTAGATAATTATACTTTGAAAAATAAGATAATAAGATACTTTTAAAATTTACAACTGCTAAATTTTATTGTTTAGAAATTAATAAAAAGTATAAATACATATTTCACAAAATAAGTAAAATATAAATATATTTCAAATAATATATAAAATAAAATTATACCAGTTAATTTTCATTTCCCTAGTCTTAATTTTTCCAGTTAGAGGATAGCTAAAAGGTAGAAGCATTAGAATAAAGTTTAAGATCACAATTCTGAAAGAAATTCAAAACGCTATAAATTGAATTATTTTAAATTCTTAATAGGGTGGGGAATATTAAATGTTATTGCTATTACCACACATTTAAATTGAGATTTTGGAGGAAGAAAATTGCCTTAAACATTTCGGTTAAAACTTCTCTTTAAGGTATGAGAAATACATTAATTAGCAAAGGTCAATATATATTAATGATTTTAATACAATTTCAAATTGAAACCTGTAATTTTTGTACTTACAATACCAAGGCAATAGTTTAATTTCATAAGGAATGCTACATGCTGATTAAAATTTAAGTAGCACCATCATGAAAATTCTACAATTTTAAATATTTTTATTTGACCTCCCAAAGTTATTAAAATATTATGTATGGAGATTTTTATTAGTAGCAGTAGATTTAATTTTAAACCATGTTATACATCATATTTACCGAATATGAGAAAGTTTATTTTTGTTCAGCTCATTTAATAGTTTCTTTTCATTTACTCTCAGTTGAATATCTTCAAATTCTTTGCAAGAAGATATTAAAGCCAACTAGAAATAATAAAATTAATTTTAATCAATTACTTCTTTTTACCTTACAGGATCAACTAAGATTATTAATAAGTTACATCTTCATAATATAACTTTGCAAGGGCTCACACCTTAATGTTTTGAGAGAATACTTTAGTATTATTATTTTATTGGGTTTTTTGCCTCATAAGTTAGAAACTTGGTTAAAAAAAGCTGAAAGGTTTGAATTTGTGGCTAAATGCACTAAACTTTCACGTCTGTTCCTTCATTCAGAAAAGAAAAGTTAATATGCAATGTAAAGTTCTTTCAAAACCTGATCTCCTTATTTAGCAAGGATCAGATTTTACTCAGCAAATATATTTTTTAGGTGTTTGGTTATTAATTATTATTAGATATAAAACTTTGATTTAAACATTTATTTCACAGCAGAGAAACAATTTTTAGAGCTTCAACAGATGAGTAATATATAATCCAACTGCCATGAGAAAACTTTTTACACTACAATATTGTGGTGATTGTTATAGAAATGGGTTATTCTATTCAATTTTAGGGCAACGGTAATTCATAAACCATAAAAAAATGTTTCGTGCTAAGTTTGTGATTATCATTTAGATTTAAACTTTTTTTTCAAAGTTTTGTTTTTCTGCCAAAGTTTTTCTCGTGGCAGTCGGACTATACAGTTTTCAATTACTTGGTGTTGTGAATAATAATTAATTAATTTATTTAAGATTGATAATTTAACTAAAATATACCAAATCTTGCATATCTTCTTTTCCAGTTAAAGATGCAAAATTTTTCATAGTTTCAAAAGCAATATAATATTTTGCCATCAAACGTCCTGTATCTAAATTGCAAACAAACTTAAAGCTAATGAAAAGTATCCAATGTAACCAAAAATATCATTAATTTTTTTAAATACATACATACAGAAATTTGTAATGGAGGAATGAGGTCAAGGAAGTCTTACCAGTGGGTCGTAAGTTGAAGCTATCACCATCCATATAGATCAGTCCGTATTTTCTTAGCCCATTTAATTCTTTTACACACATGTCTAAGACCACATTCCAAATATCAGATTAAAATTTTGAAGTATAAACAATAGAAAAAGATTGTAAATATTAAGAATAATACCTTGTAGTTTTCTTTCAATTTTCTCCTTTGGCAATTCCATGCTTATGCCTAAAATTAAAATGGTATCAAAAAAGTAAGCTGTGGTGTAGATGATAGAATAATGTAGATAATATATTCTGTAAAATTACAAGCTTTTAACTTACTCTCTCTAAACTAATAAAAAAAATTTTTACCGTAATGTTTGGGGTTCTTGAAAATTCTTTGAAAAAGAAATGTTGCTTTCATCCATTCCATAGCAATAGAAATGTCGGTTATAGTACCCAACACTATTTCTGCATTCAGGTGCTCTACTATGTGTTTGTGAAGGCTAAAAAAGTAACATTTTATATTTATGGAAGTGTACAATAAAAGTTTTTTGGTGGAACTGAATTTTGCATTCAAAGTAATATTTATTCAGAGCACTGAAAAATCAACTTTGAAAAAGGAAATTTTAAAATAAAATAAAATGTTAAGAAAGTATTTTGGTACTTACCTACTCTCTATGAGTTGACTCCCACTGACAATTGATTCATATTTGTCCTGTTAAAATTTCTAAAATTATTCTACTTAAACAAAATGTTTAAATTTTATGCAATAAAGAGTTAAAATTTCTATTTTTATGTGGAATTATAACGCTTTATAAAGACTCACGAGAGATGTTTCTGAGACATAGAATCAACTAGATATTTAATCATGTCAGATATTTATGTAAAAGAAAAATACTTATCTCTAAATAAATACTACAAAGTGAAATCTATTGAAACAGTCATCAAAGTTTGATATAAATGCGATTACTAATGAGGGAATAAAAATAATTTTCAATATTGGAGTTTACCTTTAAATTGGACTTGGTCATTATAACAGCAGTTGCATGTGTGTCGAACTAAAATTTAAAAAAATTATTATTATTATTTATAAGTACAATATTTTCAACGACAAACTAGTAGATTAAACTAAACCATTAATTGATTTTTACTAAGTATATATGATCTGGAAAAGTATTAAAAATAATTTTATTCACTGTTTAGTAAAAAGAACAGTTTTCTTGTATATAGACATGAAATTTATGAACAAAAGTTTTTCTAGAAATATAGTATAACAAATGCCTAAATACCAAGCATTTTTAATCCTACAAAGGGACAACAGAAAAGCTTCCAATCAATAATGAAGATATCCATGATTAAAATGAATGGCATCTATTTATTCAGTAAAGTTCCTATCTATATGCAAGTTTTTAAAGTTGCAATAAAGCACACCTGTGGTCTTCCAGCTCTACCAATCATTTGGAGTATCTGCGTCTCAGTGTACTCTCTGTAACAGCCAGAGGCATACTGAGCTGTTGACTTTACAATCACAAGGTGAGCAGGGAAATTCACTCCCATAGCAAGGGTGGAAGTACAAACTGGGAAAGAATAAAAGTTTACAATTGTATTTAAATTTTTAAGTATTACAATAAAATCACATAATCGAAATAAATTAAAAGCACGGCAACTGTATTATATGCTTTGGAATATAACATTATGAAATTAATTAGCTATATATGGACAATCAAATAATTCATACCCAGCAACATACTGCTTTTTAACATAATTAAAAACTTTATGCATAAATTCATTATGGGTTACACCTAATAATTTCGCACACTGGACCATTGGTCAAGGTGTCTGGCTTTTTGCCCCTCCTTGTAATTCCATTATACACCTAATACACTATCATAATTTATAAGGCATAAGAATTATGATAGAAAATTATCAAATTTAATTTGTCTATATCAAAAATAATTATTGTAATTAATATTCATCAATTTACTTTTAAGTATTTCTTTGATGGCATAAATGAAGACCAAGATGTTGCAACAGAAATATTTCATTGAAACATCCAGAAACTGAATCATTTAAAAAAATTAAAATAACATACTTACTCAACACAAGTAATTCAGAATTTAAAAACAACTGTTCAATTAATCTTCTATCTTCTAAGTGAAGTCCAGCATGATGAAACCCTATGCCATTCAGCATGCATTCTGAAAATTGAATTCAAAAGGGCAAAAATAAAAAACAAGCATTCAGACATTTTATGATATTATAAACTAAATAGAAAACATCCTGACCTCTCAGTTTGTTTTCATGAACTGTGTTAGCAGAATCAACTAATCGCTGCTTGTGACTGGCATTCATGATGAATTTGTTGGTCTTTGCCAGGATGTCAGCCGTCTGCACCACACTTTTTCTAGTAGAGCAAAACTGAAAAAAGACTCATTACAAAATAATTATCTTTAAGTTGAACTTAAGTTAAATAAAACCTTATCAAAATACCCACCAAAGATTCACACAGGGTTCTCACTCAATTTCAGAAATAAAATTCCCTGACTATTCCAGGTCAATTTTTAAGATTTTTCCGGTTAAAAACTAGCAATTCACGGCATTTTTCGGATACTTCTTGCATTTTTGAACACATAATTTCAATAAATTTAGTACTATTTTTTCACTTACTAGAGCCAAAATTGACATGCAAACATTAAATATTTTCATTTTACCAGGTATTTTTTATGATTTTCCAGGTTTTGGGCCAAAATTAGCAATTTTCCCCGACTTTTTAGGGGAAATTTAAATCCCCTGACTTTTCCAGGTATTCCCTGACCTGTGGGAACCCTCTTCACACCCGTATTCTATGCAATTAAGTTGAGTTGTAAACCACGCCATGCGATTTCGGGTTTCACCGTGTAATACCAAAGTTCATATTATCTTCAATTTCATTACCTTACACAGCCTCTTGGGGACAGTTTAACAAACGAGTTGCATGGAAAACCCCGCTTCGTGATTGGTCGAGGTGTCTTATGTCACCTGAGAAGGAGAATGTGACCTTCGCTAAGATCACCTCCTTCCTCTCCCAGGTTTTACCAGAGACTCTCTACGGGAGTGACTAGTAGGTATGACAGCAACCAATCAGCGCCATTATAACCTTATATATTCATGCCCAAGGCATACCTCCCAAATTTACCCACATAAGATTTACCAAGGCCCGTAGCTACGGGGGGCTTCATTTGCCCCCCTAGGAAATTTTCACAAATTCTATCCACAAGCACAGCCATGGGGTAGCCAGCGAGGGGCAGCTGCCCCCTTCTAAAACACGAGTTAATTCCTTCTAGCTAAGTTAAAACCCAGTTTTTTAGGGTCACATTTTCAAAATTTTTCTGGGGGAGGGCCCCAGAATACAACTGTAAGGATTCTTTAGTGCTTGCAAAGGATTAGAGCTGTAGTGAGAAAACAGTTTAAATATGGATTTAACTGTTTACAGTAACAGTTCCATAACAGTTTAAATATGGATGGATTCTCTGTAAAAAAATATGGAGGTACATAATTCAAAATACAGTTAGGATTCATACTCACCACCAAAGCAGGTAACCCATCTGAATATGTACTTATCACATGACCCAACTTGTAAGATAAGGAAAGATCAAACTTGAATTCAGAAACATTGCCAGAAGTTGGATATCCAAGAACAACTCTATTTAGCTGCACTGGTCTTAGACTCTCATTCAACCTAAAATGTGGCAATAATCAGTGCTGAGATTGGGGGTGGAAATGGGAGGACGCAAGCCCCTAAAATATTTAACCCCCCTGAAATACGGTGTTTTGAGTTCAAATGATGTTAACGAAATATAAAAAAGAAGTTGTGAAACCTCCCAAATCTTCGGTAAATTTAATCCACTAGAGCTAATTAATTAAATTTATACTTTTGAGTACACTGAGGGCTAAAATATTCTCACAATACCAAAAAAACTATATGGCTTTTTAACACAGTTTTAGTTTTTAAAAAATAACACACTTTCCTTTTGACTTAAAATACTTTTGAGGAAACAAAAATGACAATCATGGGAATCCAATCAAAATAGCAGCTGAAAGGACACAACTTCAGTTTTAAATACTCATCACAGAACCCTTGCTGCCTTTTATTCTGGAAGAGGAAAACTAAAAGAGTGTTCCTGCAAAGTATCGTCAGCATATTCGTAAAGATGGGTATTCTATGTAATTTTAAAGTTGGTGGGACTTGTACCATCAATTGATAAAGGGTTAAAACCTCACTTACTTATAAGAGACTCCTTTATTTGTGACTGTACTTAACCATTCAGAAGCCTAAAATATTTTTGGAAAATCAGCACAGAAAATAAAGGTTAAAATAAAAATATATTTAGTAAGAGTAATGTCTAAAAATATAATTTGGAATCCCAATAAAAGGATGATGTACAGGATTTATAGCGAAAATATAGGACATTTGCTCCAAAAATAAAGGACGTTGGAAAAATTTTAAAACCGTCAGATTTTTCTCGCTTATATACATCAGACAAATTGCAATGCCGAATATAGAAAAAAATTTAAAAATATAGAAAAATAGGACATCTATGAACCACGTGTATGACACATTAGAGTGGTCCTAATTTTTCATACTCAGAAATCTTAAGGTCCCATAAAATGTTTCCTTGTGCTATCAAGTGATAGATTACACCAAATATTTTCATATTTTAATATTAACTCGTGCTGTAATGCGACTGAAGCTTCAGCAACCCTCAGTAGGCTAGAGGATAGAAAGCCACAGACTGAAAGGACAGCGCCCAGGTGTTCTCGAAAGAGCCTTTTCAAAGAGGATATCTCAAGGAATTTAAATTAAAAATTTTTAACAGTTACTTACTACCCCATAAGGGAAAAATTTGAGGGGCGAGACTCAATAAATTCCAAAAAAAATCACTATCACACTTAATTTAAAAAAAACACTTACATCCTCTACATTGGGAAAGGTAGCAGATACAGCAATGAATCTTAAGCCCAAATCCTTCTTTGACTTTTGCAGGGATTCACTGAAAATCACTGACTGAATGGTTTTCATTCTACTTAAAGCTGCCTCCATAGTGGCTCCACGCTCTTCTTCATTTAGTAAATGGATCTGAATATAAATCATGCATATAGTTTCCAAGTTAGTAAAACACAAGTGGATAACTACTGTTTCCTCTATTCTCAAGGAATATTCACTAGTACAAGTTATTAAAGTTCCATTTAATGGTTTTATTTAATGTATTACTAGTTTCAAAGGTTTAACTTATAATAGACATATTTTTATACAGGGAATGGTAGTTTTAAAAAGACTGATGTGGGTATGGGATAACAAACGTTTAAAAACATTAGTAGACATTTAATCTCAACAACTTACTTTTAACTTATATGTTTAGGTTTTTTACAATAGTCAATATTAGACATTTAAATTACTGAAAACTTTTTAACTAGTTTTTCATGCTTAAATGTAACCCTTTTATAAAATTTCACTAATACTTAAAGGGGTAACATCAGTCATGAAAAATCATGCTGGTGAACTTACTTCATCAATAAGCAGAAGTTTCACCATTTGGAAAAGGTTTTTATTGTTTTTCCATACTCTGGTAACACTGTCCCACTTTTCCTAAATCAAAAAAGAAATATTTGTAGAGTTATTGTTTTTTTATTCTTGGGAGATTCAACAAAATAATGAAATAAATTTTTTAATTTATTATTTTTTTAAAATTCTTCTGCACAAATTATAATGTCTGACTTACAGGAGTAGTTAGAATAATAGTGTATTTTTGAAGCTCAAAATAATCTTCAACTTCACTATCTCCAGTTAATTGAATGCATAGAGCTCCGAGGGGCTCAAATTTTTCCTTCCAATCTGTATAGCGTTCATAGCATAATGACTTAACAGGAGCCACTAAACAGAAAATTCAAGTGTTGGTAAAATTGTTTTGCATAGTTGATGTATTTTACAAACAATTTTTAGAAATACAGGGTGATTCAGAAATAATCATCAATAATTGGGGGGGAGGTAGAGGGGCCCTAGACAAGCATATTTCGAATAGGGATGGTGGGGCGCAGCCTTACAGTTAAAGAGCTAGGACCTAATGTAGTGCGAGCGCGTTTCAAAAGGTCGTTTTTAGAAGGCCCGTGTGACGAAACAAAACATAATAAAATGAAAAAATATATTGCATGAGGTAAGGAAATATCCCTACTACTTACACCATGAATTCGATAGAATTTGAACCACTTTCTAAACCGTGGAGTGAGTTTCAAAAGTGCAATATTAATCTTTTTGTCAAAAAATGGAGTTCCCTTAATGGTATTTAGAAAAAGGATGATCGGGGAAGGAATTTTCAATGATCAAAACATTGATCATTGAAACTGTTTGATCATTGAAAATTCCTTCCCCTATCATCATTTTTCTTAATACCATTAAGGGAACTCCATTGTTTGACTAAGAGATTAATATTGCACGCTTTAAAACTCACCCTACGGTTCAGCAAGTGGTCCAATTTATATCAAATTGAGAATTTAAGTAGTACGGATACTCCTGTACCTCATGCAATAATGTTTTTCATTTTATTATGTTTTGTTTCGTCACGCGGGCCTTCTAAAAACGGCCTTTTGAAAAGCGCTCGCACTACATTAGGTCCTAGCTCTTTAACTGTGAGGCTGCGCCCCACCATCCCTATTCGAAATATGCTTGTCTAGGGCCCCTCTACCTCCCCCCAAATTATTGATGATTATTTCTGAATCACCCTGTATATGGAATATATATAGATGTCTTCCAAACATTTAAATGCATCAATCACCTGAAAGATAGAGCTTATGATCTTAAACCATCTTTCCTCACTATTTTAAAAAAAAAGCTAAACAGTGTTAGTTTGTCGAGAGATGGCTGAAATGTTAGAAATGTTTGTTAATACTAATAACAAACAATTTATCAAATTTAAAAACAATCACCATTATTATTTATTTTTTCAAAAATAAAGATTAAAGAGTCCTATTCATTTATCAGCTCTACATTGGGTACTGCTGTACCATCCTGTGGAATGTGCCACTCAAAACAAAAATGTATAGCCAAAGCTCATTAGGGGCCATTCATTAATTACGTAAGGATGATTTTGGCAATTTTTGACCCCCCTACCCCCATGTAAGGGTACGTAAGATTTTTAAAACCCCTCCTCCCCTATTCTTACGTAAGATTCCATTTCGTTCAATTAGTGTTAACTCCAATAAAATAAAATACATCTGATATACCTTCATTTTTTAAAATTAAAGCTTCGATAATATACCGAGATCGTCAGCATTTTTAAGATTTTCTGTGGGGTTTTTCGATAATTCAATAGTAATTTGATTAGAATAATTGGAATGTTAACTTGGAAAATCTTACGTAAGAATTGGTTTGACCCCCCCACCCCCTAAGTAAGGGTATGTAGAGATTTTTCCAACCCCCCCTCCCCCTCGGGACCCTTACGTAATTAATGAATGGCCCCTTAACTGTCCCACTGAAACTGATGGTCATTATGATAATACGTAAAAACTCTACATTGTTTGAATCCCAAACATTTATTGGTTCCTAAAGGTTCAAAGAACTCATTTAAAAACTAGAAACTTATGATATCAATATCATTAAATTCTAGGAATCTAATAATTTAAAAATGAAAAAAATTTCCTAAACCATAAACACATTAAATTACTACTGATTTTTATAGTAAAATTTCTTACTATAAACAACTTTGTATCTTGAAGATTGTTGACCAAGATCAGAAATCAGCATTAGTAGTCTAATTATTCCAAGTTCAAAAATTACAGTTTTACCAGATCCTGTAGGTGCACACACAACCAATGGCTTATCTGTATAAAATGCCTGGAAGAATTATAATAGAGTTAAGTATGCAATAAGGGGTAAAAATTACTTACTTACATTACTTATTTGCCAATGCCTTAATAATCTACCAAAAAATCTCAGAGGTAAAAGTTACTTGCATCTTCAAACACAGTAGATTGTACCACATTGAAATAAGGAAAAGCATTGAATACTGATCTGTACTTTGAAGCTAAAGTAACTAAGGAAATATTACTTTCGATACATTAAAATTTGAACTTTTTAAGCTAAATTGGATCTTCCATTGAATTAAAAATCAATTAAGTTGTCATAGATGTAAAAGTAGATAATACATTAACTATGAATTTATAAGTCACATGATTAAAAAATAAATTGTAACATACAAAATCTCACAATTGTGAAATTTAAAGCGCGAATAAAGGATACGAATTCTAGAGACTGGTATTAAATTTATAGAATCATTTTTCTTATCTGAAACAAAACTAGAAGTCATAATTTTTTCCAAGGAAATAAAACGTTTTGATAATTTGAAAAAATGTTTAGAGAACATACTGAAATTGAAACTAATTTCTCTGGATTTATCACCTTCAAAGGCTCCCCAGCTTCGTGAAGTACAATGATCTTTCTTTGAACCTCTGAAAAGTGAATAAACTATTAATGTATAGTAAAATATTAGATTACTCTTAAATCTGACCCCTAGAATCAACGGTTCCCAAAGTAAGCAATATTGCTTTCTTGTGAATACTGGAAACTGTCTAAGGGGTGGGAGCGGACCTGGAAAAAGTTGTAACCTTCCTCCAAACCTAATAAATTTGCCCAAACCTTAAATGTATTGCTCTTATGGAACTGGCAGGGGCTTCCCCCGAACCAGGTTCGGGCACTTTTTCCAGGTCCGGACGAGAGATCATCCATTTTGGGGTATACAATGAACTCCTAAAGAAAAAAATTAGGTGCTTTCGTATTCCTCATCGACCATGCTGCCGAAAACAAAATTTATAGCCGAAGCCCATTAATTATGCCATTGAAACAGACGGTCTGTGAGATAATATAAGAAAGTAAAATTAAATATCATACACAGAATGAAAATTAAATTCAGGGATGCTTTTAATTTTGAAACATATTGTTAAAATCTAATTAATTCAGAAATTTAAAGTTTTTCTCTTAAAAAATGAGAAAGTAGGTAAATCAAGATAGACCTTGAATAAAATAGCAACATGTTTTTATCAGGTATAGGTCTATGAATGGCTAATCAACAATAATAACACACATTATAATGAGGATGAGGACTAAATATGAGGTTAACTTATGAGACGATTCGCAAAGGGAGTGATCAGATAAAATTATTTTTAAAAAAAGGACCAAAGTGGTACATTCTAAGAGATTCACATGGGTTCCACACTTCAAAAATTGCAAGACGGAATAAATTATCATTTTCCCCCAGTCTAGCAATTTTTTTCAAATTGAAGAAAAACTAAATAAAAATTTTTTTCAACATTTAATTCTTTTATTTTACAGAAAACTTCAATTATTAATACATAGAAATCAAAACAAACAAAGATACAAAACACTGACAAAAATGTACAAAAAAAAGAGGGAAAAATACATTGATCCATAAATATTTTTTATCCCAAAGGAGCAACTTGCTCGTCCATGGGTTACAGGAAAATGATCATATGAACAATTAAATATTGTTCCTTAAATTTTAAACTAAAGCTGTATCTGAGTAAAACCGGTTATTTGTGAGCAAAATGAGCTACATGAGAATTGAAATTTAGTACACATTAGCTGCCAATTGATCATACTTTGGGTTTCAATATATGGTTGGATCCTAGCAGAGCCCACACCCTGCCAAAAATGGCGATAATTCCGCCATCTTGGTAACCCTACTTTAACACACTAGATGGCGCTTGGCGCCATCTTGTTCTGGTTTGGCGGTTTATTTTGGTATATCGCCAAGGGTGTGGGCTCTCCTAGGATTTTACCCAATATATATATGCAGAACGAAATCCCTTTCACAGAACTTTAAAAAAGACGGAAGAGTGACCCCATGGAGATACGGATTTTTTTTTAAATTTAGTACAAAGGCATATAAAAATTAGAAGAATAATTAGAGATGTTTTTGAGAAACTTTTAATCTAAATAAAAACTCAAGAATACTTGTAAGTACGTTTTCAGCTAATTACACAGTTTCAAAAAATTATAATACTTAAAAATGTGCAGTTTTATTCTATAAATTGAAAATAGTAGGAAAATTTGATTTCGTACAAATCAGTTTTGTCTAACACATCCCCATATAATAATGACAGCGTATCCATATTGAGGAAATAGGGATATTCAAAACGTTTAATGAGAATTCAAGGAAATAATATTTTTTTCTTTGCAAATGTTGTTTTATAAACTCTAATCACGGAACTTTAATTTTTTCCATGATTTGATAATTCCGCCAGCAGACGATATTCAAATCAAAACAAAAATAAAGAAGGGTTGCAGTTAATTTTTTTAACGTAAAAAGGGTGATAAGTTTAAATAGATTTTAGATTTCCTTTAATCTCATTATAAAATCACAGATATTTTTTATGAAACTAAAGGTGAAGTTCAAAAATTATAGTTTAAATGAATAAAACAAAATTCGATTACCAATTATCGTGGGCTAATGTAATGCAAAGTGGTTGCGACAAATGGTGTTTTGGTTTCTCTTTCGATATGGCTGTGAACGCAATTCTGTTTAAATTAAGTTATACAAAGTATGTTTAAAGAAATTTAACGTTTTCTTTACCTTTAATCGTCAAGATTTGTAATTAGTGTTTAATGTGTGTTGAAGCGTGTATTGGATTATCATTAGTGTGATGTGAGTAAAGTCGCATTTGAAAATAATATAAAATTTATTTACGTATGATGCTTTATTCTAGTTTGATTTAAATTGTATATTTCATAACTATTATTGTTCTAATTTGGTTATGTATTTTGGTATGACCACTGTACGACTTAACGCTGTTTTAAACTTAGGCGTTGATAGTGTTCATGTGAATTTTTTTATTTACCCACTCTAGATAGTTTACTCTAGCCGGTGTATTATGATTATTCTCTTATTATTTCTTTGCATCAACAGTTAGGTCATCTCTTCAAAACTCAACATTGTTATGCGTTGATCTTTTGATGATGAATACCAATTAATCTGTAGATACAATAAAAGATGATCAGTTGGTGCAGATTTCAGGAAAAATGCTATAAAAAATGGTAATAGTACTTTAAGATTAGCTGGGGGAAAGCACAAAGCTTTATGATAAAGTGGAAAAAATAATAAGTTTCTTAAAATAAAGTGCATAAATTATCTTTACCTACCAAAAGAATAAGTTTCATAATTTCTTATTCGCTTGTAGATCATTCAAATGCAAATGCTTTAATCTACTATATACTGAGAGCTAGTAATTTGTGGTTAATAGTAAAAAATTACCTAACTGTTTAAATATCAAAGGTTATAAAAATAGTTAACCAATCATTTAAACATCAGTTAGAATAATGATCAGAAAAAATAAATGGTACTTATTATTTATTACACCGTCAACCATTCAGCAGCCATTAAATTCAGCGGTAAAGCTATAAAATAGCATATAGATTTGATAATGTTCTAGGATTCAGCGGCACGGTTGGCGTCATAATACGTAAGAACCATACTTGTATATTATACACGAACGCGCGAACGGCGTTCGCAGAAAATTTTGCCCTCTGCAGAAAATTTTCTGTAGAAAAACAACAAAAAAAAATTTTTTTCCAGAAATTTTTCTGCAGAATTTATTTTTGATCGATAAATTTTTCTTATGTTTTTCGCCAAATGCTTCCATCCGCGGAATCGCGATTTTAGAAAGAATCGGAATCGCATAAGTCGGGAAATCGCAACTTCTCCCGTTAGTTTCGTTTTTGCTCGCGGAGTTGACCGTTTCATCCGCGATGCTTTCTTGGACGGCCGCGGACGTTAAGGTGAAGTCGGCTTTGTATCGCGTTGTTATTGCGATGTAGAAAAAACAACTTTACCGTAGTTAGAAGCCAACAAGTCCGGAAGTAAAAAAATAGCGATTTTTCGCGAAAGTTCCGTTTTTCTGGCTTCTGAGGTTTTTCTAAGTTGCAAAAATTTTGAAAGGCTACTTTGAGAAGCAACTTAAGAAAATAATTCAGTTTTTTTAATCAAGTTAGATTATAACCTGTACTACATATCTGATATGATTTTAGATTCTTATAATACTTTAAAAAATTCATTTGACTTTTTCTTCACTTAGCAAAAATTTTATTGGTAAAAAAATTCAGTAATTTAATTATATTTAAAGTAATCAATAAATTATCCTAGTATATAACTGATTTCCTAAATTTTCATCTGATTTTAGTTGCATTTTGGTTATTTTCATGCAAATGAAGATAACGTGAAATATGTATCTTTCTTTGTTTAAAGATATTTTTATCTAGACTATCACTATTAATCACTAGTTTAATGCCAGTTTAAAGTTCTTAAAATCCTCCCGAGTATAGCCCAGTTAAATTAAAATTTTTCTTGTTAAAATTATTTGTTTCACACATTAAAAAAAATTATACACAACTAAGCTCACACGCTTTTTCCTCTTTAGATAAATTCATCCCTGCAATTTGGGTATTTCAGTAATAATGTTTTTATTTTAGAGAGAGATATTTAAAAATGGGTAAATTCTTGCAGAAAATTTTTTGGAAAAAATTTAAGTTGGCAGAAAGGTTTTTATTTTATACAAGTATGGTAAGAACCAAATAAATTCAGATTTGATGTAGGTCCTCTACAGCTAAAAGGGGCAATTGTTGCTAAGAACTGAAGACCATCCAAATGCCCGTTACAATGGAACAGTCACAAAGTTGGTGGTCACCGTGGAGGACCTACATCAAATCTCTTTTGAAAAAAAAATTTTGATGGTACAGTAGACCTTTTTAGTGACCCGTATATTACAAGACTTACTCATTATTTTATAACATTAATAATGTAGCTCGTTATAACCATGTTGCGTTGCTTCTGAAGGGTTGCTGTATTATATGAACTTTATTTGAATCTATGGGTCCCAAAATATTTCGTTATCTTTTTACTGGATAGGAAGAATGATTTAATGTTCAAAAAAATGTGTTTATGCCTAATTTTTTCTTAACCATGATCATGATTTGAAAATTTTTTTAGGATGATGGTACCTGATACTCATGCTAAACTCCCAACAGTTTCCACTCAAACTCAATCATAGCAAAACAAACTCCTTCTAAAATCAAAGGTAAAATACTCTTTTAATTCTTTTTTTAAATAAAGCAATTTTCATGAATCTGACCAATGTATTGGTCATTAATATTATTTTATTCAACTACATTTTGGAAGCCTAAGACAGGAATAGCAAACCAGTTGTTTAAAATGTAAGGCACTTTTCTGTTATCCATGCCATTTGTTTTGGACAGAGATTAAAAATATTTCGAAAATTGCAAATTAACCAATTAAAAGTAAATTGGTATTGTTACAAAAAGGAACAGCTTTGATACGAGTCAACCAGCCACCATGTTTACCCACAGTTCAAATGATGACACACAACCACATAGATCTAATTTGAGCTGTGGGTAAGCACGGCGGCTGGTCGACTCTTATCGAAGCTGTGCCTACAAAAATTTAGCAGTATTATATTGGAAATTGTAAGTATTTTGAAGATTTTTAATGAAATAAGTAACAGGAAAAATACCAAATACTCTTAATGCCCACATTGACTGTTCTATATTTGGCTACTGAAAGTGTGTCGTACCGAAGACAGAAGTGACGTCATGCATAAATTTGAAAAATCCTTGTATTCCCCAATGTCAATATATATTCAAATCATAAATATCCTAAAAAATTCAGTTTTACCTAAAACAACAATGTTTCACAGCCCTTCTGTTTCAGGTTTGACAAAACACCTCCTTAGGACACCGCCTCCTCGCTGCCCAACCAATGGCAGCCATCGACCAAGAAGCCCCCTCCCAGACTCCGCCCCCTGACCGCCCCTCCGTGACGCAGCTGGAGTTCCGGCAGGCCATGCGCGACTTCAAGACCATGTTCCCCGAGATGGACGAAGATGTCATCGAAGTGGTCCTGCGTTCAAACCAGGGCGCAGTGGATGCCACCATCGACCAGCTCCTGGCCATGAGCACAGACAATGAGAATGAGCGGTTGCGTACCGAGCTGGATGCCAGCGAGAACGACGAGCTGCCCCCGCGGTACTCTCCCTCCACCCCGCCCCCTTCGTACCACCAGGCGGTGCCGTTTGCGGCCGTGGCGAGGACTGATGGGGAGCCGGTGCCGGCAGGAAAGGCGCCGCAGGTCAAGCCGCCTGAGGAGAGAGGTATTTTCTCTGCCTTTTTCAATTTCATTTTTGAGGGTGAAATTATCCCCAGAAATCTGGGTTTCATTAATTTCTAGCTCAACAAGTAAGTGCAAAATTTGATCCAATTAAAAACTAAGTACAGGGCTTTAGTTATAAACAACATAACATCTTTTATGAAAAATCCAGTACCGCCATCGGTTTTAGGCACAATTACATCATATAGCCAGGCATGTGATTTTTCCGCTAATTAGCGGAAATCCGCTTATTTTAGTGGTTTTGATTATTGGAATTCCGATTTTTTGTACTTTTTTACTCCATTCAATTGTGTGCAAAGTAAATTTTTCAAAGCTGGAAAAAATTGGAATATTTCGCTTCTGGTTGAATATTAATGCGTACCAAAACGAGTTAAAACTCTGCTTTTAGGGTCAAATTTCAAAAGAACTTCTGGGGTAGGACCCCCTTTGGTATTTGTAACTCGAGTATTCACAATTATTTTTAGATTAAGTTTATTAAGATGAGAATCCTATACTAAAGTATTAAAAAGCTAAATTGAACCTATTGTATATGGGAAGGGGCTGAGGAATTTGGGTCCTTTACAAAATAAATTTCTATACCACTGTAACTAATCTAAAAATTTTCAGATAATTTCTTGAGCAATCACATACCTGTATAGCGGCTTTTGTTAAAACATACCCAACCGTTTTGTGTCTCATAGGTTCATTGGATGCACAATAAATTTTGTGGGAAATATCTTTTAAGCAAAATATTTTTTAAGTATAACTGTTCCAGAATTTGTAGCATTCTATATAAATGGTTCGTTACTCAAATAGTTTTCCAGGATTTTGAGTTGGAAGTTAGTAGCACCCCTGGGATGCTTCTGCGGTAACCGGTTAGATATTTAGTTACTGCTGTATATTAACTAACTGAAAAGGTTAATTGTTTAACACATAGAAAATTCTCCCTCGTCTCTCTTTAGTATCTCTTGAACTTCTGCCTTTCTTCTCTTTAGCATCTCTTGGCACTCAGGCTTCTTTGGGGTCATCCAAAAATGATGTCAAACTTTTTCCCCACACTTTTGACCTCCCACATTATTCTCCATTGTCACAAAAGGTCACACTTCATACCCCTCCCATTTTTGTCACTTATCATGTCTTCTCGTCAGTTGACAAGTATCTGGGAACTTGCATTTTTTCAAACAGGTGTTTCCCTAGTTTCAAAATTATAATTTTGAAACTACAGTCGAATCCGCTTAATGTGATCACGGTTAATGTTATCAATCGGATTATGTTATCGAAATCGACAGGTCCCAATCATTCCTATTTAATTTAATGTAAAATACTTCGTTTAATGTGATCAACTATGAATCATCACTCCGCTTAATATTATCAAAATTTGTCCATATTCCCTTTAAAACGACCGCTTTTGAGTTTGAGTTTCATTTTGAAGGTCAATTTTTACAAGTAAACATCTGCCCCATGGGAGCATCCGGCGCTTTTTTTTTTCTGAAACTCAGATGAGTAAGAAAAAGAAAACATTCCGCATATATATTTAAAGAAAACAGTTTTTGGGGGGGGTCCGAATTCATACTTGTGATTGGTTAAAGCGTTAAAGAAACCACCAAGATCGAAGCTTTGCAGATGTCTGATAAGAGATTTGAACTTTCCCTTGTTCACTGGAATTCAGATTATGTTATAAATAGGTGGTTATTAGAGTGGAAGGATATAATGGAGTGGAAAAAAGAGAGACCTTTCTATGCAAATAAAAATATAAAGTAAGCGATTATTTTACTTTTATTAATTGAACTACTCTTATATTTACCCCTTAAAATTTTACCTAGGGTTAAAAATAGTGTTTTGAATACATTTATTACGATTACATGATTTTGATTTTAAAGCAAACAATCTATTTACACTGTTTGCTGCTTTTTGATATGAGATCGCTTATTGTTATCGATCGGTTAATGTTATCAGTTTAGTCTCGGACAATTGCGATCACATTAAGCGGACTCGACTGTATTTCTTTTTAAATTTTTTGTTTACACTACTAAGTAGACTACATTTTCGACCTAAAAATGTTTATTTTTATATCTATTTGCAATGTGGGATGTCACAATTTCTGAAACTCCATCTTCCCCTGGTCTCAAAGTATCACTGATTGATAACACTCGACTCTTTCATGGTGTGACATCCTTTATAGTCAGTCCCTTTCTTCTATCTTCTAATAATCCTTTGCTCTTGATCCTCTCCTCTTCAGCATCCCTTCAATCTTGAACCATTATAAGAACTAAACCATTGTAACCATTATCTGGATAAAATTGGTATTGCAATTGCTTGTTGTGATGGTACTTTTGAAAGTAAAATTTCCATTGTGATTCCAGCATCTAAGTTACCTGATATAGTAGAGAATGGGGAAGCCTCACTAGCGGCGGCTGCCGCAGCAGCAGCTGCTGATGTACCTGAAGTGGCCTTGAAAACTCTGAAGGATTGGAATCCTCCCCTTTTAGGAGAACTTCCACCTAATTTTCTGAAAATCAGTGGAATTTCTCCTGAGCCCAAGCCGAATGCAAAGGTGAGAATAAGATTTCTACTAATTTGTTCTGTTTGTTGATAGCGATTGTATTTCTCAGGTTCTCCAAATTCGTACGCCTCCTGCGATTTGCTTTATCTGGGTAGCCATAGACCTGGAAAACCTTAAAAACCTGGAATTGTCAGGGGAAATTAAAAAACCTGGAATTATCAGGGAAAAGTCAGATAATTATAGAAAATCTGATAATTATCAGGGAAATTTTGGGAATCTGCCTAGTTTCAACAATAAATTTAATATTTTTCTAATTTCCAAAGTCTTTAAATGTGCATTTCCATTCTCTTACAAAATAAAATCTCCAATCCATATAAATTAGTGTAGTTGCAAATGTCCAAAAAAGGCTTCCTAAGGTTCCTATGTGAAAAAAGTCTTATAATAAACTTACTTATATTCTTATCTTATTTATATTATTTCTTCTGCTTTCCCGATTTTTACAGCCATTCTTCCATTTTCTAGATGATTAAAATGTACTATTTATAAAAAATATCAGGAAAACCTGGAATTATCAGGGAATTTTGAAATAGGTTTTCTGTGGCCATCCTGTTTATTTTACTGAAGACCCTTGCAAGTCCTAAAAATTGATTTTCCTCCTGAATTTTCCTTTTAACTCTTGAAAACATCTGTTCAAAATCCAAACGAAGTTTACTTATTGATTTTGGTGGAAATAATTTTTTAAGGGACGAAATTCCATTGACATGTGAAGTTCTAACCTCTTTTGTAATTCCTTATTCCATACTTCATTCTGAACTTATTGTGGCTGTAACATACAAAATGTTATTAATTATTCACATTACAGACTGATTTTTTAGTAATGTACTCCTTAAAAACTCCTGAATTTTACTACGTTTAATATAGTATGAACCCTGATTTCTGTTGATATTTTTTTCTTTTAAGTTATTTTCATTTATGCATTAATTTTAAATTTGTAGTTAGTACAATTGTAGTTTTAGAAACAAAAACATATTTGAAATAAATTGAATTTCTTTTGTAGTTAGTACAATTGTATTTTAGAAGCAAAACAAAAAAAATTTGAAATAAATAGAATTTTTTTACCTGATTACTAAAGAATGGGAAGGAGAAAAATATTTAAAAATTCTTAATTGGGGTTTTGCTGATTTTATATTTCAGAAAGTGACCATCCTGAGCTCCACACTTCTCCAGAAAAGAATAGAGGAAAATGAACGCAAGCGGCATGATAGTGTTTCTGCCACTGATCCTGGAATGTCCCAGTATTTGGAAGATGAAAGAATAGCTCTCTTTTTACAAAATGAAGAGTTTTTCCAAGAACTCAAAGATAACAAGGAGTTTTTGTCAACACTGGACCGTGGTATGAAATGCTTTTAATGATTAGTTTAGGGGGGAGTGGCAATTGTCCTAAATATTGTTGACTTACAAGTGAAAGGCACTAAGTCACTCATTGTGAATTTTTCTAAAGCAGTAGAACAGTAAAAACAAATAAGCTGATCCCAAAATATCACCAAGCTGAAATGCGATCGGTTGGTTTGTTAGTTGAAAGGGGGTACTTGCGTATTATACCGTCGACCGTTAAGCAGCCATTAAATTTAGCGGTACAGCTATAAAATAGTCAGGGATTTGATAACGTTTTCAGATTCAGCGGCACTGTCGACAGCATAATACGTAAGAACCGTTGAAAGAAATTGTGTAAAAGAAAGCAATTATAAAGTTATTCCCAAATTCAGTGTAACACACAATAGTTAAGCCAGTGACTTAGTGCCTCTCTCTGGTAAACCGATGAGAAATCCAATGTATTCTTAATACTTAAATTTAACATTTTTTAAAAATAAATCATTTCATAATTTTGATAATTGCTTTTTTTCTATTTATATTTTTTGTCATTTTCATGTTTTTTAAACACAATTGTTTTAATAATTTTAGTATACACAATAATTTTATATAATTACTAATAAATAATTTTATATAAGTTATTTAGATCCTTTTTTGTTATAATTATTGTTTGATATTCCAGCTGTATCTGATCCCTCGTCTGGGGAAGAGGAGGGAGAAGGTGAACCTGCCGAGGAACTGGATCCCAATTTTCCCTATTGCAGCAATGCTCCTCCCGAGGAAACAGATGCTGCATTTAGGGAAAAAATCAAAAACATGGGAAAGGGTATGCCATCTATTCTTGTACCTTTAATTCTCTTTTTTAACTCTTACCAAAAGTTGAGAGGATTGTCAGATAGTTTCTAGAGCTCTTGTTTTAAATAAGTCAATAACTGTATGAAACCATGTATCAAAGAAAAATACCTAAATGAAATATTGAAATGTAGTAAAAGTCTTATATGATGAGAAAATTTTTAAGGTGTTAAAATCATTTATCGTTAAATATTATTTGTGCTTAACCTTTTACAGGCCGAATTAAGATCCAGGTATATTTTTATTAATTTTATTACATAAAATACCTTCAAATGGTCCAATTAAGAGAAATTATTAATATGATGGCGGTAAAAAATTTTTAAGTGTGATTTTCACCATGTTCCCAATTGGGAACATTGGCCACTTCCGACTATACTTCGACCGGGGAAGCACGCATAGACTCAAATGATAAACAAATCAAATGAAACACAAATCTTGTGGAATAACTAACAAAATCAACCTTAATTACAGTTTATCTTTGTGTTTAAGCTGTAATTTTATAGAAATTTCAGAAATTTGAAAACAATTTAATGTCAATTTCATGCAAAATACCAAAATTTTATATCATTTTGAAGTAAATTTTATACACTAGCCTTAAAAATACTATGTAAAATTCCAGATACTATCTAAAACAACTAAAATATATAAAAGGGATTAACTAATTTTAATTTTCCTATTATCAAAAGCCAAGTTATTTTATTACACAAGAAAATTATTGAAATTATTGTACATTTATAAATATGATTTAAAATGGATTTTAATAATTTGTACAAAAATTATGATTAAAAATTTGAGTAATGAATTAAATAATTGGTTTTTGAATGTAGCATTAATACATTTATAAGAAAATTTCACTGTCATTACTAAATAAAACATGAAACATTGTATCCTTACTTTCTTATGCAAAACGCATTTAGGATTCCATATTTTCAAAATTTATTTCTTATGTATAATAAATAACACAATACCAGACATGTGAATCTACTAACCTTTCTTTTTTACTAGCATAAATTCTCTGCGATAAGTTATGAACTTTGGAAAGCCGACTTATTCAATGTTTATACACATTCATCATTTCTCTGAACAAAATCGTAGATTCAAACGAAAAAAAAATATACAATCAAAACCAAAAACAAACCAGCTATTTCTTTTCTGAAAGGGGATTCCCCTTTAAGCAATTATATAACCTTTTTATTCTTTACGAAAAAGAAATACTCCCGTTCTACAGAGTTCTATAATACAACGCCATAGGGGAGAGGAGGGAGGAATGGGACAGTGGGAGGAGTGGGACAGCTGAAATTCTGGAAAAATAAATCAGTTTATTTTATTTCCAATTTGGTCATTAGATGGCCTTCTTATAGCTTCTTGTTATTTCCTTCATTTAGTTTATCCAGCAGCAAGTTTCTGTTTATAGTTGTAAAAATTTGATTTTCCCACTTCCAAAGTTAATATCCAGTCTATCTTGAGTTTTATTTCATTTCTCATGTAATTTGTAGAACAAACATTATATAATGCCATTGTAATCTAAAAGATATAATTTATGCTAATCTGCAATTTCATAAAGCCTAACACCAGCATAGTTTATGTGACAAGTTATATTTTAAAAGCAATGTGTGGAGGGAGGAATGGGACACTCTGAAAAATGTAAACAAAATCTGCAAAAATGTAAACAAAATTTGAAAATATTAATTTCTGATAGCTTTCTATCGCTTCAATTGAAATGCTTTTCTTTTCTTGAATAAACAATTCCAAGTATTACATTGTATTTCAATTTTTGATTCTTAACACCATGGGAAAGAGTTCAAGTGTACTAAATATTTTTTAAAAATTATTCTATAATAGATATAAAATTGAAAGCTGTTTAAAAATGTGGGCAAAGGTTAAAAGAATAGTAGGTAAAATACTAGGCCCTTTCTCATTATTACATTTTACTAATTTTCTTTACTTTTCAAAAGTGTCCCATTCCTCCCATACTCATGTCCCACTCCTCCCACCCATGAGGGAGGAATGGGACAAAATTCTTGTTAATTTGAATGATCAAAAGTGATAAAATTAAACAACATTTAAGAACTGTACATTTTTATAAAATTAAGTTAAAACATGTAAGTTTATTATCCAACCATTTGCATCTATGAATAAGCAGGGGATAATGAATAAAAAAATATTTAGTGAAAATTGTCCCATTCCTCCCTCCTCTCCCCTACTGCAAACTCGGTTTCCCGTGAATAGCGGCGACAGGCCAATGTTCCCAATTGGGAACATGCATGTTTCGCAAGTTACCACAAGCGTGTTTTTAATAGTTATTAATAATACTGAGAATATCTATTTAAGGTAAGTCTTTGCCAATATTCTTACCAAATTTTGGAAACTTGGGACAATATTTCGATTTTTCATGAATTATTTTGTGTACCTCTATCAAAAAGTGTAAAAATGGCCTATTTTAAGATTTTTTGTATTTTTTTCCTATAAAGATAGATGCTTCGTTTGAATTTTAAAAAATCAAGTCATCTTTCAACTAACTGTACATGGTAAAATTTTCAACAGTATACTGATAGTAGCTATTTTTTTATGAATTTTCAAACACGATGTTCCCAATTGGGAACATTGGCCTGTAAAAGGTTAACTAAAATGGATGTTAATGTCGATCCTAATCTGCAGTTTTCTGTTTTCCAATCTTTGAATTATTTTTCAGTGTCTCGTAAGAAATTCACCCAGTTAGCCAAGCTATTTTCCAGAAGGAAACGACGTTCTTTCAAACCAATGTATCCTTTTTCTTTCATCTTGACAGTATTGGTGGTTTCTCTATAAATATATTTACTTACCCATGCTTTAAAAACTTTTAATCTCTTACTAATTAGGTTCCTAACTTCTTAAATAAGTTCCATATATTTTATTTTGATGATCATGTATGCGTAAATACCCAAATTAGATTTGTTGCCATGTTAAACCTGTGCTTTTTTTAAAATATTTGTTTAGTTTTAATGGATAACATGTGACTAGCTCATTAAAGATTCTAATTACTTCTAAAAAAACTAGCATATTTAAAAAAGTTATATTGATATACTCAGTGAAAGTTTGCTTCAAAAATTTAACCAGCTTTTGAGTGCAAGATGACAGGAGTTTTATTGAAAACTAATTTTAAATTAGATTAATTCTTAAGAAAATTTATCATGGGATGGTATATTTTTGATAAAAATGAAAATCTGTATTACTTATAAGTTCTGGGTCATTATGAACCTTGACTTCTTTAGACTGGGCGATGGCTCCAATCCATCTAGAGACAATCTACTGTTGCATGAAGATGAGTACTCTGAACTTTCTGAAGATGATTCTGAAAATGAAGTAAACAAGAAGGATACGTGGAACAGTCATGTAAGAGAATCTATCAATAACTCATGTTTATTTACTGGCCCAACCATAAATGGGGGACAAACCCTTTCATCCCTAGACCGTCCATGATTCTCATTGAATCCAGTGGAAAATTTGGGGTGGCTATAAGACTGAAAGAGTTAAGGGGCTCTAATATTCTTCAATGATGTCAATGCTAAATTTTAAAGTTGTTTAGTAAATTTGATAAATAGTGAACATTGATTTTTACCCTAATTAAAATAACCACATCCAAGTGTATGCTTTCAGCAGTTTAATGTTAATGGTCCTCTTTCCTCCATTATTCAACAGAAGAAGGATTTATTTTTAAGACTTAATATTAATTAATTTGTGTGTTTCAAAATCCCCTCAATACGTCAATAGCTAGCTTGGTTTTGTCTTTTCTAGAAAAATGTCAGACTGCACATAAATTTGGGACACAGAAGTATTGAGGGAAAAATTAAAAAGAAAATTTTGTTAACAGGAATAAATTTTAAAACTTAATACTTAGTGGCAGTGATTAGGGTGGTCCTAATTTTTCAAACTCGGAATTTCTTCGGTCGCAACCCCCAACTTTTTTCCTTAAGGTATGAAATGAAAGTATGCCAAATATTTTTTAAATATTTTAATATTAACACGTGCCGCAAAGCGATTGAAGTTATAGTACGGTAAAAGCGCAAGACTCCGTCACCACTCGGGAAGAAAAGCCGGCTCCGGCGCATTTTCTACCGCATGGCAGAAGACGCTGGCGGGCGTTTTAAAAAAACCTTCTCGAAGGCAGTATCTTCATGTATTTTGAGATAAACTTGAAAAACCTCCTACACTATGGTTATTGCATATATTTTAGGGTGGAATTCATTATTATAAGTAAATTCCAATGGAGGATTTAAGGTAAAGTGGACGAGGGTAGGGTCCAGTGTTATTCTTAAGATTTTTTTGGAGTAAAAATACGCCTTGACTTTTTCAGGAGGCGTGAAATTCATTGATGAGGTGAGTGAAATACGGAAATAGCATAACTGCAAATACAGAGAAAACTTTTTCATAAAAACGCTTTCTTTTTTATTGGAAAAATGAAATGAAAAAAAAATGAGGATGCTATTTTGGTTTCTAACTATTATAGAATCTGTGTTAAGTATTAGTAGACAATATTAAAAAATAAAATAATATATTTAACATTAAGCATTCTTAAATGCAATATTAATTTAATATTACAAATTTGAGTAGAAAAAAATAATATTTTTCAATTTCGGTGGGGCACCATGCCTTTTTAAGCAAAACCTTGATTAAAAATTCAAAGCGTGAAAATACGCCTGGCTAGTTTTTGGAAGCGTATTTCCGATTTCCAATGCGTGAAATACGCTCTCAGAGGCGTTAAAAATATCACTGGTTGGGTCCAACGTGGGTTTCCCAAAGAGGGTTGTGACAAAAAACAAAACTTAAATGTCATGTTAAAAGCAATGAAAATTAGATTTTAAATGTAATTCATCATAATTAAAAGCCTTATATAGAAATTTACTCTGAATTTTATAAGCTTAAGTTCAAATAATACATTTTAATTATCTGAAATCAGTGTTAATTTATGAATTTGTGTTAAAAAAGGCCTTTGAAGCTAGTGTTACTGTATCCCTTGGACCTTATGTACTTTTATTTAAATTTTTTCAAAAATCTTGCGAAAAACACAATCGGAAGAGACAAAGAAGAAATTCTTAAGTTTGAACTTTGAGTGTTCTTGAACACTGACCGAGGTATGGCTATAAAGATTTCTACAGTTAACTGTAGCATTTATAGAAAATCGAGAAGCAAAAACGATTAAATTTAGACAACGTTGGTGCTTTCCATCCTGCCATAGGTGGATGACTAAAGCAATTTATTACTTAAAAATGTTTATCTTTAGAAATGAGGTTAATTTGGATAATCGAGAACTACAAGGATTAAAAGGTACGAGTATATATTTATTGGATCTTGTTTGATGTGTAAATAGCTCACAAAGCCACAGTTAAATATTTGAAATTCATGCTGAGGGCCTGTTTTTCTACAGAGGAATTAATGAAAATATGTCTATAACAGCATTGAAAATGATTAGTCATGGAGGGTTTCTTGATGGAGGAGACAGTTGCCTTAGTCTTTTTCGATGCGATTGTTGCCACACATTTTCCCCACACAACAATGAGCTGCCAAAGAGTTTAAAGAGAAAGAATCTACCCATGTATCAGAGTGGTCGCAAATTAGTTATGAAAAACTGGCAGAACTCTGAGATAAATCTAGTCGATTTTGTGGCAAAATGAACCGAAAACTTTTTTCGAAGGTTTTTAAGTTATTTTCAGACTTTATTTTTGGAAATACTTTAACGTGAAACTTGTGATGATATTATCATAGGAAGGATTTAAAGTCGTCAGTAATAGTCTGTTCTAAATGATTCTGCAGAAAGGGGAATCAAGCTCATTGAGGAGTAAAACGATATTTTAACGCATAATGAGGAGTAAATACAACACCTTTAAAAATGATCAAAGGCTATAAAGTCAAATATTCTTCATGTTTAAGCATTTTCTGTTAAAAAAAAGTATTGAAATAAATCGAATAATATATTTTAAATGAATTTTATGATTTTTCAAAGTTTTGATAATTTTGATGTTTTTTCAGATTTTCATCCCTTTTGCGGCACGTGTTAATATTTATCAATTCGAATAAACTTTTTACCAGTTACTTACTACCCCATAAGTAAAAAAGTTAGGGGGTGCGACTTCAAAAATTCCGAAAAATTTTTTTTACCATTATACTTAGGACCACCCTAGGCAGTGATATTTAATTCTAAGAGTAATTAATTTTTTCCCATTAGGTTGGTGGTCCTGGAGGACGCTCTCAGACCATAGAGAGGTCGAAAATGGGGCTGTAATCTTCCCTATACCTAATGTAAACATCTTCAATTTAAAAAAGTGTGCTTATAGTTTTGAAACTGACTAGTGCAATTCAAAGAAATTCAATTTTTAAGCTGGTATTGTCAACACCTACAAAAGTGTTTTGTAAACCAAAGAAATAACATTTCAAAAAGACGTTGGGTTTTTTTTTTGAAAAACCTGCAGATCTACCTGCTATACTGCAGTGCTTAAATTATTATATATAAAGTGAAAATTAAAATGATTTAAAGTTTTTGTTTTATAAGATGAATGCCATTTTAGTGCAATTTGAAATTTGGTGAATTTTTGAGATTTAATGAAAGGTGAACTTGCTCAGTGGTGTTTTGTGCAATAGAAGAGTTGCTCATAATGGATTGGTATACCATAAAGAACTGCAAACTGCAGGCTTAAATCTATGATGGTTTCACCCAAAAAAAGTGCTGTTATGAAGTTGCCTAAAAATAAGCATTGGATGTGCTTATTTAAATAGTTATCTTTTGTGCTTCTGAGAGGTTTGTGCTATATTTTCTGAAAAAAAGGCTCATTACGAATTATCAGATACAGCTACTGTATTCAATTGAATATTTTGTTTAAAGTTTTCACTGAATATAAATCCCCTTTGTGAAAACCTCTTATGGCTTCTGGTCATTGGTAATGAAATTAAATGTCATGAAGCTTAAAACTTTTCAGATTAACTTAATATAAGTAAACTTTTCTGCTATTTTATTTTACTTAACTCATTTAATCTACATATTAAAATATATTTTTAGCATGCTTTCTTTTTAATTAATAACTTTGAACTCAATCTAGGTTTTAAAAGTTATTTCTTAAAAATTTAATCTCACTTAAATAACTTTTTTTGGTTGTTTAACTATATCAAGAGTTTAAATGTTCTTTACTTTTATGGATGTACAGTGAAGTTTTCTTCACATTTTCAAGTATTGTTTCCTTCTATTTTATTTAAAAATAGGAATTCAATTATAGTTGTCCCCTACACCAGCTTATAGGGCACTTTTTACAAGATACATAAAATAGTATTTTAAAAACTTATTTACTAGTGGTTTTTCATTTATGGTTGATCGCTGTTCTGTTATGTACAAATTTAGACTCCCGATCCTTGGGATCACTTTATGGATTGACAGTAATCTCAGCAGTGATTTTGTTGACTAAGAATAATTACCAGAATGTATCTGTTTAGAGGTTTGATGTCTACCTAATGTTAACCAGTGATAGTCAACCTGGTCCTTACCCCTCACAATACAAAAACTCTGTGTTTCCATTTATATAAAGTATGTATAATAAATACAAAGTTAAGTTAACTCTTTAAATCTGAGATTGCCATTGAATCCTGTGGTGAATTTTTGGCGGCTAGGACTGAAAGGGTTAAGCTGCAATGAGTTGTCTTATAAAGATTTACATTGGCTTATTGAAAATCTGACACAAAGTATTTGGTATGGATCTTACTGCAACTCTCTTGGTTTCATAATGTTGATTCATAATTACCCAATCAATCAATGCTATTTGGGAACCAGTGGGCAGTTAGAAATTTTTATATAACCAGCTATTATTATATACAAAAGTGGGTGGTAGGTATAAAAGGTTGACTTTTACTTAGTGATGTAGACGTATTAAAGGAGACGGAAAGTATAATAAGGAACACATAATGAAATGCAAACTGAGATATCTACTAAGGGAGAAAGAGAAACCCAAACACTTTCGGTAATGGTGGTTTAGTCCAACTGAATCACTACTTCTGTGCTTGGCAAAAAGAAAAATGGTCTGTTAAATACCGTTGTTCCTAATGTTGTAAAGTGATGATGATCTGATAGCTATTGTTATAAGTTCTTGTTGATTGACTGATGCTTGTGTTCCATGATGAAATGAATGCATATAGATTTGTCATTCTAATCTAAATACTTTTTGATGAAGTGATAGTTTAATATAATGCATTTATTTTTTATTATTTGGTAATGTTCTTATGAGCAAAAATTTTACTCTTTGAGGCTATACGTCGGCACAATGACAAAAACACAAATCTTCTATTAATTAACACGGCAGATTCGCGTCTTTGTCATTGTGCCGACGATATGTTTGTTTTAAAAAATGCCATAGTTGATATGTTCATTATGAAGTAAAATGAATAATTCAATTTTTGCCTTGAATGCTTGTTGCCGTGTGAAATGAATTCAAAGCGTCATAGTAGTTTTGTATGAGGTTGTGTTACTGACATGCCTAAGTAAAGTGATGTAACTAAACCAATGTTTTGTTCTTTGCTATATATTCTATAGGTGTAATTTGTTGCAAAGTGTACATTTTCTTGAATGTACCAAATATATGTAATGTGCTGCATTGAGTTCAGTCTGCAAAACTAGGTACCCTTCAAAGCATATTCTATTTTATCTCACTGTAATTATTTGGAGAAATCTCAGTATAGCTCAACATCATTAAATAGGTTTCTTCGAACCTAAGCAGTTTGTTTTATTGCTGTGAGCACTAAATGTTGACAAATACTTAAGTTTAAGTATTAAACTCAATTATACAGGAAATATACTCTTATTCTAATTAATTTTTTACTAGAAATCCTGATTTATTTGACTGAAAAACTATTGCATAATTGTGCATGTAGTTATCATGACATTATAATCCAAATTTGAATAGCAAGATTAAGTAATTCATATTTTTGTATTGTGCTAAAGAAAAAATATATGGATAAACATATAAACTCACAATACTCAAGTCTGTTATACTGAGATTCCTTGGCTTGTTTTTCCTTCCAAAGGCAATCAAAAGTTTTCTTAAAGAAACCTGTAAGAAAATATTTTCTAAAATTTCGTAATCCATTATTTGTATTAGTATGACAGTATAAATGATACCACTTGCTTCATTTGTAAGTGTGAAGCAGTGTTCTATTACAATGCTTTAATTTACAACTAGTTTTGATTAGATTTTTTTTGGTAAAAGTGTTTGAATGGTAGTTTTATTTTTTTCAAAAATATCTTCTTATCTGTATTTAAATATGCATTTGATCCGTTTTAACTCTGCTGTCTTAATGCTGAGGTAGGTTAAAATATCCTTTTTAAATTCACTATATAGTTTTTTTATGTGTAGGTTGTAACTTATAGCATCGCTTCTTACTATATGCTATTTAAGTATGAATCGTGGTTTTTATTTCCTGTTTAACACATAAGCCCAAAGTTTAATGAGATTTGAGTGTTGTAAAGTCCATCTTAAGTTGCTTGCATATACAGTAGGAGGTTCAAAGTATGGAATTCCCTGTATCTCTGCATTTCATAATTTTGGATCAACTAATGTGTGTTATGTACACCATTTACACTAAATATTTCCACTGTTCACTACTTGTTTCTTGAATTTGAATAGATCTCCTTTATTTAAAAGAAACACTTGTGGCTATTTTTCCGAAAATATTTTAATAATTAGTTTATCTGCTGTTTACCAATAGCCCTAATTTTTTACATAAGTTTTGGGTTTCTTATTTTAAGAGAACAAAATTATAACACGATATTTGTATTTGAAATTTCAGACATCTGGATTTGACTACTGTAAATGTGTTTCAATATGGGTGAAAGAAATAAGTTATTTTGTTTTGTCTGATACTTATATCCCAAGTTTTATGCCATACTTGATGCTTCAGTATTACTTTTTTAGATCTTTAATTTTTAGTGCTACTCCTAGCGAACCCCAATCATATCATTGTGTGTTTTACTTGCATGTGTATTATACGTTGGTGCTTTAAAGATGATGGAGATCTTTAAATAGGTTTCTCCTCCTACGTAATTATATCTACTAGCACTATTTAAAAGTATTTTTATACACTTGATTAAACAGTTTTGTTTAAGTAGTATGTATTATTCTCAACTTATAGTTCCTTTTTCTACTATTGTTCTCACAGTGGCATCTATATCTATTTGATGGAGCTTATTTACTGGTTGTATTATTAAATGTTACTCATTTTCCTTAAGAACTGCTTAAAGTTTATTGAATTAAAAACTCATAGAATGTAAACTAATATGCATTTAAAACTATTTCTTCAATTAATCATCTTTATTTTATTTTCAAGAATTATACTTAATATCTAGATTTTATTTTATTGAAAAACTGGAGTTAATCTAGAGAACTTATCTAGAGTTTTTGTTCCTCATTTTAAAATTAAATGGTTTATGCCACTATTAGTTTAAAAATTGATATACAATGGTTGTTTCCATTTTTTCTTTTATAGTACCAGACGTTTTATTTAAAATAACTTATTGTTACTCTGGTTAATGTTACTTTTGAGGTTGTGAAGTTTTAACAGAATGTTTTCTGCTTATTCTGATTTAATGAAAAAATTTTGCTTCTTTGCCATTTGTTTTTATTTAATCTAATTTGTACATATGTTGCATATGCTATGCACTCGGATGTAGGGATTGTCGTTTTAGGGCATTTTGGTCATCCCGGGATTTCGGGATAAAATTCGACATCATCACGGGATCCCGGGAAATCCCGAAAATTTAATTAATGCCAGAAAATCAAGAAAAAAAATTTTTTTGGATGTAAAATCAAAACTTGCATAAAGATGAAATTAGAAAAAAATTATGGTGAGAAATTATTAATATTTAATGCTACAATTTTTCAGTTCTAGGCTTTAAGATTTCTTATATGACATTAATATATTTTTTGCAATTTTATATTCATTTATTACAATATAATAGTACACACACATAACCCTTAAAACCTTATAAAATGACACGAACTTAATATTTTAAATTTGTTATTAAAATACTCAAGTTAAAAGTTTCTTACCCTAAAAATGCTTTTGAATTCCCTTTTAGATATGTATTGAAAGGATCGGCTTCTCAATGGAATGTATGTTTTTTAAATTTCGGAGCAAACCACTCGTGGAACCTCCTTTACACTTAATTATCAAAGAACACTTTTTGCATTTTGCTTCAGAGTTCAGTCTTTTTATGAAGTGCTCCAATGCATATGTACTAGCTTTTTCTGCCATAATACAACATCACAATATTCTCTGCCCGATTTTCAAAACGTATAATCTCTTTAAAAGCTGACCACTTATTGAGATCACGAGTACTGTATTCATTCGGAAATAAGGTTCAAACTATCCTCGAAAATAGTTATTCATCACTTAAATAAATATTACGAATTTCTAACATATCTATTAGAATTACGATCAATGGTTTGCGTTTGAAAATGGCCTCGTGCTGGGAGTTATTACGATTTGTATCTCTTATCACTAACATACTAATGAGTATTACTAATGAGTATAAACCGTTGATGAGTAACCAAGTTTCACCATTTATGCCAACATGCGAGCATTGTATGTATTATACAAATCGACAAGTTCCTTGTTTATTGCCTTTTAGCTCTAAAGTTCTAGGAGTGGGAGATAATTTAATTCAGCAGATGATTGACTTAAACCACCTCACTTCCACTAACTTAAAAGTATCTTCTAAGGAAAGGAATTATTTGTTCCATGCCATCAGGAACGATTTCCAAGCGTTTTAGCAGCGCTAAAGAAATTTAAAACTTTGAGGGAATCCCGGGACGTGTCCCGGCCTAAAAATTCTACGGGATCCCGGTTTCCCGGGAAACAATCCCTACTCGGATGGCATATTTACAATCCCAAGTTACAGTGTTATACCTGTATTTTAGGCTTTAAAAATTTAGGAACAGTTTCTCTTTGTGTTGCAGAATGCCAACCTATTTATAAAATAAGCTCCCTCAAAAACATGATCATGCCACTGATGCTGTGTATGGTTGTATCATATTATAATCAAGTTATATTATCCAAGAGCAGAAGTAAAAGCAACTTCTTTTAGGTTGTTAAAGCCAACTTATCTAGTCAGCTAGAAGTGTTATTTGTAAATATGTTTTGATTGTCATTTTTATTGTGTATGTATGTGTTTTAAATGCTACTGGTATTTTAATATTTTTCTGCAGTGTTACTGGAATAACTCGAACACATCTTTAATTGGAAGTCCTGGTTCGTTCAAAGTTTTCTCCTGATCCCTTACATTCCATATCAAATCATTGTTAGAAATTATGGATAGTCAAAGTTTATTTTAGAATTATGAAATTTATTTTGGCCTTTTTCTCCTGGTTAAAAAATCATCAACAGGAAGACAAACTAAAATTTTGACTTTGTTGACTTTTGTTTCAGTATTAGTGTCAATCCCTTTTTTTCAACAATAAGGACAGAAAAGTTTTCCAAGAACGTTTGAGAATTGATCTTCTGATTTCTGAATGCAATCAGTAAATCATGAAAGCTTTCCTCATGGATATTCAACCAAGTATATGTTTGAGTAAATCACATATCGAAACAATAGTTTAATTATTGTAGAATAGAAAATATTTAGGTAATTCGCTAAGAGTTTGAAAAAATAATCTTTTAAATTATTCAGTGTGGACCTGTATTAAAAGTTAAAAAGGTAACTTCTTTATTTTTAAGTATAGTTGATAATTCAAAGTTTTGTAATAGTCCCTTCATCTTCGAATTATCCAAGTTACACTGCATATTTTTCAGTGATTTAAATTAAATTTCTTATTTACAATTATATATTTTAAACTCAGTGGTAAACTTGTTATCAAATATTTCTTTGTTGCTGTATTATTCCTAATTTTTTTTGTTCCAATATTACTCATTCTAAAGTATGCTTTTTCTTTCATTTTTGTCACTACTACCTTTTCTTTTTAGTATATTTTTAAACATAGAAAAAGTTTTTGAAAGGAAAATTATTTTTCTCACTCAAGGTTTCATCTACTTTTTACATAATGGAAGAACCTGAAAAAAGTTCTTAATTTTCATTAAATTTAATGTTAACTTTAGTTTTTTTCTTGTAATTGTCATTTAAGAACCAACTGAAAAAGAGTACCACTAAGATCCACTACACTTTTTTTACATTCAAGGTGGTAGTGAAGTATAAGTATTTGGCTCACTTATAAATAGCAAAATTGGTTAATTAGAAAATTGAATATAAACTTACTTAATTTATAACCCAAAGCATTTTTGTTTAGATTTATTGTTATTTCAAACTGAGATTATCTTTTTATTTATATATTTATTGGTACAAATAACTTTGTTTGATTAACTCTATTTGAACTCTTCATTACTACACCAATTTATTATTTTACAATATATTTTCTTTTAGTAAATAATTTGAAATAGTATGATATAAAAATGTGAATCTCATTCCAAAACTAGTTGCTCAAAAAATCTTAATAAGTTTCTAATACTCTCGCCTACTGTGTCTTTACAAAATTTTCTTAATTTGAAAGTGTTGTATGTATTATTGATTAACTGTGTTGAACATAATATTTTTATGGTAGAAAGTATGCCTCTCCTTGTAAAAGTTAAATTTTTGTTTTACTGTAAAACGCATGTGTTACATGAAAATAAATCTGAAATTCCATTGGTAATGTGCTGCTTTTTAATGTATCAAAAATTTGATATTTCCCATTAGAAATGAATGAAAGATACTGTTAGAATCAAGAAAGATTTAAGATGCTTCTCGCTTATAGTAGCTCTTATTTGCAAGGTTGTTAAGTATTTAAATACTTAGTAACGGAAATACTTTTTAAATACTTAAAAAGTATTTAGTTACATTCGTTACTTTTTCAGTATCGAACTGGTATTTAACTACAAAAATTTAAAAGTAACTCAAATCCTTGTTACTTAAGTACCTATGCTGTACTTCAGTTACTTTCTAAACCCAGAATTAAAAAAAACGCAATCCAAACATTGGAGATGGGAACAAAACACAAAACACTTCTTCCTGCTTTCGCATCAACCGAAGGGAAAAAGCGTCCCCGGCGGTGGCCGACCACCCGAATCGCTGACAAGTGACAATCCTTTTAAGAATATTTATTACCCCCCTGTGTTGAAGAAAGTGCCGTTTTTGTTTCACCCACCCTTGGGGGGTCACCAGGAGCCGGCGAGTGTCTTTGGGGGTCCACCTCGCAAGGTCGAATTGCTCGAGATCGAAAAGCCGATAGGACACCCTTTTATGGCCAATTATTGTTCGTAGTTCCTTGTTTTTCCACGAACCAAAGAGAGGGGGGACATTTTTACCGACAGATCAAATTTTACGAGAAGATGTCATTCAGTCGCTTTTTTGTTGTGCTCTCCGAAAGGCTGTTGGTCTACTACTATTCGACGCGGCCGTTCTGGCACGTGGACGATATTCGGCTTGAGAAATAAAATGAAATTAAATAGAACCTTTTCAAAATCATTCTAAAAAAATAGACAAATATTTTTTCTGTCTCGCGCCGAATCGTCCCATTCCGTTCCTGCTTCCCGGATTACCATTGTTTGTTGGAAGTATAATGTCCCCAAAAAGAGGTAGGTTTTTTAATAATTTTTTAAAAAAAGTAGTGAGGGAATTGACGATTTATATTCGCTTTGTATTTTTATCTAGATAATTACAATTGATTTTTATGTTTTGATATTTGTATGACATGTAGCTTAAAACTTCACCCACTTTTGCCCAAAAGGGTTAAAAGCCGTTTTTTAAAAACTTTTTACTCTAATTCAAGCCTTTATGTAGTATATTCTTACAAGATTCTATAAAAAATTCACTTAAAAGTTTATTATAACATTCTTTCTTTCTCACTTTCTTGAAGAAAAACTAAAAGTAATAAAAGAGTTACTGACTTAAATTTAACTTTTTTTTAATTTTTTAAAAATGACCGAAATAATTTTCTGCTTAATATGAATATTCCATTTGAATTGAAAAAAAGGTAAAATATCAATTAAAAGATTAATTTCAAAAATTTGATAACCTAAGAAATTAAAACATCGCTAAAGCATTTAAGACAATAATAATATAAAGTATTAATAATATAAATGCTTCAATTTTTAAATTAAATTAAATTTCCAAAGAAAGAGTGGGGAAAGAAAATAAAAAACTTTTTTACTAGCTTATGAAAATAATTATTTTATTAAAAATTGGATAAAAGGAAAAGGAGGAGACCATTATCTTTACAAACTTTCAAGTGCTTAAAGTAAAGTAAAAGTAACCTTAAATTTTTTTTTTGAGTTAAATGCAACTTCTTTTTTTAAAAACTTTAGCAATTTACTGTAGAAACTTACATTAGCAATCTATAATTAAATTTCCTTTAATTTTAAATATTATGGTTTAAATTATTAACTTATTATGTAGTCGAAAATTCAAAAATTTGGAGTATCGATTGCGTCCACCTTCTTCCTGTTGAATAGACATCCTTCTCTCAATTAAGTTTTAGTTCAAATATTAAAATTTCATTTTATTAAAATTATATTTCAATTTTTTAAAAATAATTAAAATTAATTTTATTAATTAAAATTAATTTTGAAAATTATTTTTAAAATGAATTCATTTTATTAAGTATTAGTTTAAATTTTATTTAAATTTTTAATTTGTTTTATTAAATTTTATTTTTTAAAAAAATTTTATTTTAAATTTTTTAAATTTAAATTTTGCGGGTAAAGTAACTGAAGGTAGTCTTAAATACTTTTCATATACTCTATTTGTATTCTATTTAGTTACTTTTTTCGGGTATTTGTACTTAATACTTAGTTACTTTTTCTGAAATACTTGTATTTGTACTCAAATACTATTTCAAAGTAACTTTAACAACCTTGCTTATTTGATAAGGCAGACAAAGAGGTAAAAGATAATGTGGAAATTAGGGGTGCCCAACCTTTTTTGGAGGAGGGCCAATCAGGGTATTTGATGAAGTATGGAGGGCCAGAAATGAAATTACAGTAGAAAAGCAAAAGCTCTAACTCAGTGTTTCCCAACGTGGGGCGCAATATCATTTTTTAGGGGGGCAATTTGAAAATTTTCAACCAAATTGCCCCCAGTTCCTCCCAGGTGGGGCCAATCCAAAGGGAAAATTTAAAAAAAAACTTTTTTAAAAAGAAGTTTATCAAAATCTGATCATTTATCCTATATGAGATTGTCTGTCTGAAATCTGGACCAGTATGTATCAAAACCAAGTTGAAACCCTGTTTTTAGTGTCTAATTTCCAAACCTTTTCTGGGGGATGACCCATCAAGAGCACTTCGTTTTTAGAACGCTTATATTTGAAACATTTTTTTTACATTAGGTTCATCAAAATGCAAATCTTACCTAAAAATTTATATCCAAAATTTTCCAACTAGGGGTACCAAACTAGTTAAAAATCTGCTTCCTTGAGTCAAATTTCCGAAAATTTGCTGGGGGAGGTCCCCCAGACCCCCCTTCGTTCTTAGAACTTAATTACTCATAACTTGATTTAGTTCTTTAGCATGCAAATTCTACCTAAAAAAGTTCTGAAAAGCTTCATTAGACTTATTAAATATACATAGGAGGCAAGGTTGTTAAGTATTTAAATACTTAGTAACGGAAATACTTTTTAAATACTTTATAAGTATTTAGTTACATTAGTTACTTTTTCAGTATCGAACTGGTATTTAACTACAAAAATTTAAAAGTAACTCAAATCCTTGTTACTTAAGTACCTATGCAGTACTTCAGTTACTTTCTAAACCCAGAATTAAAAAAAACGCAATCCAAACATTGGAGATGGGAACAGAACACAAAACACTTCTTCCTGCTTTCGCATCAACCGAAGGGAAAAAGCGTCCCCGACGGTGGCCGACCACCCGAATCGCTGACAAGTGACAATCCTTTTAAGAATATTTATTACCCCCCTGTGTTGAAGAAAGTGCGGTTTTTGTTTCACCCACCCTTGGGGGTTCACCAGGAGCCGGCGAGTGTCTTTGGGGGTCCACCTCGCAAGGTCGAATTGCTCGAGATCGAAAAGCCGATAGGACACCCTTTTATGGCCAATTATTGTTCGTAGTTCCTTGTTTTTCCACGAACCAAAGAGAGGGGGGACATTTTTACCGACAGATCAAATTTTACGAGAAGATGTCATTCAGTCGCTTTTTTGTTGTGCTCTCCGAAAGGCTGTTGGTCTACTACTATTCGACGCGGCCGTTGTGGCACGTGGACGATATTCGGCTTGAGAAATAAAATGAAATTTAATAGAACCTTTTCAAAATCATTCTAAAAAAATAGACAAATATTTTTTCTGTCTCGTGCCGAATCGTCCCATTCCGTTCCTGCTTCCCGGATTACCATTGTTTGTTGGAAGTATAATGTCCCCAAAAAGAGGTAGGTTTTTTAATAATTTTTTTAAAAAAGTAGTGAGGGAATTGACGATTTATATTCGCTTTGTATTTTTATCTAGATAATTACAATTGATTTTTATGTTTTGATATTTGTATGACATGTAGCTTAAAACTTCGCCAATTTTGCCCAAAAGGGTTAAAAGCCGTTTTTTAAAAACTTTTTACTCTAATTCAAGCCTTTATGTAGTATATTCTTACAAGATTCTATAAAAAATTCACTTAAAAGTTTATTATAACATTCTTTCTTTCTCACTTTCTTGAAGAAAAACTAAAATTAATAAAAGAGTTACTGACTTAAATTTAACTTTTTTAATTTTTTAAAAATGACCAAAATAATTTTTTGCTTAATATGAATATTCCATTTGAATTGAAAAAAGGCAAAATATCAATTAAAAGATTAATTTCAAAAATTTGATAACCTAAGAAATTAAAACATCGCTAAAGCATTTAAGACAATAATAATATAAAGTATTAATAATATAAATGCTTCAATTTTTAAATTAAATTAAATTTCCAAAGAAAGAGTGGGGAAAGAAAATGAAAAACTTTTTTACTAGCTTATGAAAATAATTATTTTATTAAAAATTGGATAATAATGAAAGGTAAGGAGGAGACCATTATCTTTACAAACTTTCAAGTGTTTAAAGTAAAGTAAAAGTAACCTTAAATTTTTTTTTGAGTTAAATGCAACTTCTTTTTTAAAAAACTTTAGCAATTTACTGTAGAAACTTACGTTAGCAATCTATAATTAAATTTCCTTTAATTTTAAATATTATGGTTTAAATTATTAACTTATTATGTAGTCGAAAATTCAAAAATTTGGAGTATCGATTGCTTCCACCTTCTTTCTGTTGAATAGACATCGTTCTCTCAATTAAGTTTTAGTTCAAATATTAAAATTTCATTTTATTATTAAAATTATATTTCAATTTTTTAAAAATAATTAAAATAAATTTTATTAATTAAAATTAATTTTGAAAATTATTTTTAAAATGAATTCATTTTATTAAGTATTAGTTTAAATTTTATTTAAATTTTTAATTTGTTTTATTAAATTTTATTTTTAAAAAAAAATTATTTTAAATTTTTTAAATTTAAATTTTGCGGGTAAAGTAACTGAAGGTAGTCTTAAATACTTTTCATATACTCTATTTGTACTCTATTTAGTTACTTTTTTCGGGTATTTGTACTTAATACTTAGTTACTTTTTCTGAAATACTTGTATTTGTACTCAAATACTATTTCAAAGTAACTTTAACAACCTTGCTTATTTGATAAGGCAGACAAAGAGGTAAAAGATAATGTGGAAATTAGGGGTGCCCAACCTTTTTTGGAGGAGGGCCAATCAGGGTATTTGATGAAGTATGGAGGGCCAGAAATGAAATTACAGTAGAAAAGCAAAAGCTCTAACTCAGTGTTTCCCAACGTGGGGCGCAATATCATTTTTTAGGGGGGCAATTTGAAAATTTTCAACCAAATTGCCCCCAGTTCCTCCCAGGTGGGGCCAATCCAAAGGGAAAATTTAAAAAAAAACTTTTTTAAAAAGAAGTTTATCAAAATCTGATCATTTATCCTATATGAGATTGTCTGTCTGAAATCTGGACCAGTATGTATCAAAACCAAGTTGAAACCCTGTTTTTAGTGTCTAATTTCCAAACCTTTTCTGGGGGATGACCCATCAAGAGCACTTCGTTTTTAGAACGCTTATATTTGAAACATTTTTTTTACATTAGGTTCATCAAAATGCAAATCTTACCTAAAAATTTATATCCAAAATTTTCCAACTAGGGGTACCAAACTAGTTAAAAATCTGCTTCCTTGAGTCAAATTTCCGAAAATTTGCTGGGGGAGGTCCCCCAGACCCCCCTTCGTTCTTAGAACTTAATTACTCATAACTTGATTTAGTTCTTTAGCATGCAAATTCTACCTAAAAAAGTTCTGAAAAGCTTCATTAGACTTATTAAATATACATAGGAGGGAGGGGCTTAGAAGTAATTTTGGCTCCCTCTCAAAATATATTTCTATATATGCCACTGAGACCGGGGGGGCATGGAGAATTTAGAAAGGCTTTGGTGGGGCGTGCAGCGAAAAAGGTTGGGAAACACTGCTCTAACTGATGCTTAATTACAACATTTTATAACTTTTAGTTTACAGTATTTTTGCAACTTGGCATTTTTAAATGAAAAATAATTGCATAAAATAAGTTCAAAGAATAGGAGAATAGGTTTGAAGGCAGGTCCGGAAATATGTGGTAATAATTTGAAAATGTGGTAAATTGTTTTAAAGAATTTTTTTTTCAGCAAAAAAACCCTAGAAAATAAAGTAATTAAAGGTGTTGTTCTAATTTCGTTCGCGGGCCGGATTCAGAGGGCTCGGGGGCCGGATCTGGCCCGCGGGCCGGAGGTTGGGCAGCCCTAGTGGAAATGAACCATTTTCTCTTAAAACTGATAAAGGTATGTCTTGTTTTTTTACTAATGGGTAAAGAAGAATCTTAAAGTTAAATATGGAATTTTCTCAGTTTACTGGATTTTAACTTCCTTAAGAATCTGTCAATAAAAACTCTAAAATACCTAATCAAACATGGGCGTAGCCAGGGGGTGCAGGGAGGAGCAGCTGCCCCCTCCTAAATCCCGAATAATTTTTTTACTTTAGTTTTATTTAACTAATTAACTTTCAAAGGAAAATTTTGAAAACTTAGATTACTAAAGTAGTGACCTAAGTGAAAGGATTTAAAATTAAAAATAAGAGCTCCCCCCACGTATCCAAGTGGGGGTTAGAGAGCTGACTCCTATTTTTTTACCTTGAAAATTCTGAAGATAATTTAAAGAGTGATTTGACTTGAGTGGTCCTTAAATGGTCCTTACTGTAAAAAATGAGTCACAAACTACCTTTAGTGAAAAATTACAAAAAATATTCGGGAGGACCCCCAAGCCCAAACCCATAATTTTTCTTTGGTGCTAAGTATTACCCAAAAAACTTTTGCATTAATTTCATTTGAAAGGTTCAAAACCCCTCTTCGGTTAGAAGAGGGACCCCAGACCCTCTTTCGGTTATTGGAACTCTATTATATTCAACTTTTTTTATAATAAGTTCTTAAAAATGTAAATTCTACCAAAAAATTTATTAAATTCTTAAAAATGTATGTCCGAAATTCGAATTAGGTGTACAAAACTAAGTTGAAAACCTGCTTTTTAAACTTTTATTTCCAAACATTTTCTGGGGGATGACCCCCCCTTTTGGTAATTAGACCACCATTAATCACAGTTTTTCCGAGAAGATTCAATTTTATTTAGAAAAAAATATTCCTAGTCCCCCCCCCCAAAAAAAACAATGCTCCCCTATGCAGAACCCTGCCTACTCCCATGCAATCAAACATAGTCTTGGGGAGGAAAATGAAAGCAAGATAAACAGACTACTTTAAGATGAAGAAATATTTATTGAAATATACTCATTCTTTGTGTTTCTTGTATACATTCTGAGCAAATAGTTTGTTAATCCGTTTGGTATAAATAATTTTGACCGTAAAACATTTAAAACGATGATTATTTAAAATTCGAAGATGGTTATATTTATATTCTGAAGATGATCTCGTACTAAGTTGGAGTGAAAGGATGTACAGGAAGCAACTATTACTGCAAATCGGAAATAATTCATCTGATTTTTCATAACTGATATCGCTCTACGCCTCAGTCATTGATTTATCCGAAGAAGTTGTCGAGTACACTGGCGGCATCGTCGAAAACATCTGAAAAGGTAAATAAGTGTTAGAGTGTTGTTCAATTTGCTTCCGTAAATTACGTACGTCATTGTAAAGTTTGTTTTTCTGCTTACTATGATAAAGAAAACTATCTCAAATCTTCGTTAAGTTAGGGGGGGTTTTTTGCATATTGCATAGTGTGAATAAAAAATTAGTTTATGTGGTTAAGTCTTCTAGTTTACAAAAACTAGTTTTTACAGATCGCAAATCTTCGTGAATTTTTTTTTCTGCATATTGACTGTTATGAAGGAAAAACTAGTTTTACAGGTCGTAAATGTTTTTTCCTGCATACTGACTCTTATAAAGGAAGAACTAGTTCTACAGGTCGTAAAGTTTTTTTCCTGCATACTAAATCTTATAAAGGAAAAACTAGTTTTACAGGTCGTAAAGTTTTTTTCTTGCATACTAAATCTTATAAAGGAAAAAGTAGTTTTACAGATTGCAAATTGTAAAGGTTTTTTTTCTGCATACTGACTTATTAAGAAAAGAAATAGTTTTTAACAGAAATGTAAAGGACCTCCTTTCGTTTCTCGAATGAATGTGTATTCTTCCTATTAGCTAAGTTTAATGATTATACCCATCATAGATTGAAATAACTATAGCAAATTTCTAACTGGATTAATTGTATGTATATCAGGAAAAAATACAGCTGGCTACAACGTATACCACGATGTAGTTATTTTTTCTGCATACTGTGTACTAGGCAGAAAAACTAAGTTGTACTAAGGCTAGCATTGTACGGAAAATAGTAATGATGTATGCGACTATTTCGGTCCATTTTTAAGCAAATTATCTTAATGTGTATTCAAAATTAAGATGCTTACTTCCATCATGACCTCTGTGCCCGCTACCACTGTCAGTTCCTAAAAAATTTTAACAGCAATTTATATTGGATTAAAACAAGAAAACACCGGTTTTATATGTTATTAATCATGTTTTAAACACTGAGCTATAAAACAGACATGTTTGTTTTATAGCTCAGTGGTTTTAAATGTTATTAACAACCAGTTAATCCAAAAAATTTTAATTGTTATACTATTGTTTTACTGGTGTGTACTTACGAACTACATGATCTGGAAAAAGAGAAAAAAGTTGAAATTATTATTATTTAATATTTTGAATGAAAATTTGTAATAATATTTGATTATTAGATTAAGAACTCACGGTGAATAGTAGCTTGAGCTGAAAAAAAGAAAATAATAATAGATTATTAGATAGATATAAATGAACTATTAGTAAAAACTAAATGTATAAAATATTTTTAAGTAAATCATTAAAACTTGAAAAATATCATGTTTACTAATGAGCCTGTTAAAGTATCTTATTAAAGGCAATAGAATCTTTTTGGGTAAAATCTTAATCTTATTATGTTAGAAATGATTGATAGGATCAATTAGGATTGATTCTTTGATTAAAAGAATAGCCAGAGATAAAGTAGGTGTTTTAAACTTTTTTAATGAGGGAATTTGTTGAAATTTGTTTAATTATTTTGGAATTTAATTAATTATTTTTCTTACTCATTTATAATTATTACGTAATAGCATCACTTGAGTTTACGGTATGAGTTCATGCTAAAAAATCCATATCGTAGAAGAAAACTAGTGAGTGAAAATGTCCATTTGTCTTTTTTAAAACTTTATTTTATACAGTTTTATATTAACAGTTACAAGCAATATCGTTTTAGTTGTGTATTATTTTCCTAAAGCTTTTAATTGACAAAGATTTTTAAAACACCCTGTTTGCCACTTTAGTGGGGTTTTTTTTCATCTATTTTTTTGTCACCTAAATGGACCAAGAGGTCCCAGGCGACTATGTCAATTTTTATTTTATTGTGTTTTGAGTTTATGTTCAAGTGTTAAAAACAGCCAGTTTATACATTTGCTATTTGGATTAAGAAATGTTATTTCCAAAGCTCTATTTTAATTTCTTTAAAATATAAAAACTTTAAATAAATCGAACCGTATTTTAATTATTACCCATTTAAAGAGAGAGAGACTCGATACAATTATTCAATTATATATCTACACTGCGAAAAATAATCTTCCAAGAAACAGAAAAGCTCTGGCAGCAAAAGTTGCCAGATCTTTCCTTTCCACGGGATTTCTCTGTTGACTGAACCAAGGCTAAACTTGATCGGATATAACATAGTTAACGATCCAGTCTAGCCTGGACTGGACTGAACGAATCTGTATGCTATGATCTTTTTGCAACGTATCCATCGGAAATATTCAGTTCATTTAACTAAATATCGTCTCTCTTCAGACTAGTGTCTTATTTTTTTCCAACTTCGGAAATTTTAGTGGGTTATGTCCATAAATACTTTGGCAGAAGTTACATAAAGATCTTAGCATACAGAAAACGTTCAATCAACAGCGAAATCCCGTGAAAAAAGAAGGATCTGGCAATTTTTACTCCGAAATCTCTATTTCTCGTCGATTTTATTGCGGTGTACTCCTATACAAATGCAACTTTAAAAAATTAGTACATATATCATGGATTGAATTGAACTAAACACATCCTCATTGTTTCATATGAGAACCAGTTTAAAATGGTAATACTTACTGAGAGCCAAGATGGCGAAAAAGAGGAAGAGAGTGAGAGATTGGCTGGAGAACATGGTGTTTTGGTGTACGATCTGCTGTCGATATCAGAGTGCTCCATGCATCTCACTCGAAACCTTTTATACTTCACTCCGACTTTTCCAAAAAAAGCAGTAACCTGACGTCGCCACCATAGAAACGGCTTCCTTATAGCTATGTTTGCTCTTATAAGGGCCATTGAAAAACACCCGAACCTAAAGTAAATAGCGTCATCAGGTTAATTTCGTCTACTATAAGGCTCCAGATGTGAACTGATCTGACGGAATGGAAGAGGCAAATATTTGATCATGGTGCTGTTTTATGATCTTTTAGTATTCCAGGGTTGAACTAATTTCTGGAAATAAATGTTTTTTGTGAAAGGTATTGCTTTTTATTGAAAAGTTAAAAGGAAACTTGACGTTTTATGTCGTAAGTGAGGAGTTATCTGATCTTGCTTGGGTTGGCCTTTAAGTGATTTACGAGATAAACATTTAACGTGTTCTGTTGTTACATACGTTCAGGTTTCGCGTAGGACCATAGTGAAAATCCCTCAGCATAGCTGAATTGAAAAACTCTTTATGTTCGAATCGTAACGCAATCCCCATCCTACACCTGAATTGAGAAACCGTTTCTATACCTATACCGTAGACTTTTTTTCAGTTACCATGTAGTTGGCGACGACTGTTGTTGAGACCCATGTATGTCTTGGTAGCCAGATATACAAGATTTTTTTTTTCTAATTTGAAATTTTTATACACCGCACAAAAAAAGTCGAAGGGAAAAATCGCACAAAAACAGGTTTGAGTGTACTCTAAATTTTAAGTGATAAAGTTTTAACATTTTTATCCAGTTGAAAAAATCATAATGAAATATATCCATGGATGTATTCTGCTTTAAAAACTATCTACTTTGAATTTTAACACAAAATTATAAGAAAATTAACTTTGCACCTTCACAAACAGGCAAGTTTAAAAAAATTTTGGGTGAGGGATGTATTCTTTATTTATACACAAACATTAAAAGCAAAAATTACACAATAAATCATAAAAATTACATTCAATACGAATTTATTTTAAAATTTCAAATTACGTAACTTGACTTTTTTCGGGGGAATTTGGCAAAAAATTGTCTTGAAACTTAGTTCGATTTTGTTGGTGACCAAAGTAAGTAGTAGGGTGGTTTTTTTAAACGAAAGTTCGAATTTTTTTCGGGGCACCCCCTCAAAAGGTGCCATTTGATATAAAACTAATATTCTAAGAGTTATAGCTCAAAAAAATAATAATTAGACCCCGCCCCCGAGCGTCAAAGTTTCAAAAAAACTCTAAATTTTGCACGTTTTTAGCTATAAAATCCAAACTTATGGTTGTAAAAATACAAAGTGGGTCTCATTTTGTAGATAATTTATTTTTCTTCAACTTTTATAATTGAAACTTATTTGTGAAGCTTACAGATCATAAGATACGAGGGGTTTCATTAACTCCCAACGCAATATCTATTTTTTAAGAAGTGCCAGGAAATTTCTTTAAATTTATCAGCTACGGTAAAATGGTTCAATAACATATAAATAATAGTTTTAGACAACATAGGTACAAAATTTAATATATTAAAGAGCTAAAAAAATTTTTTTCGTACATACCTGTTACTTTTTCCCACAATCGTAAAAAAATTCAAATAAAATATATAAAATATTTTTTCAACTACTTATTAAATGAAAAATGTGTAAAAGTTCATAAACAAGCAAAAAAATACAAATTAATATTATTTTACTTTTTTTCTAAAATGTAGAAATTTTATTTTCATCGCTTTGATAGTATTTTTCATAAGATCTCCCTATTTTAGAAGTAGTTTTGAGAACAGTATTCGACACGACCCTTATCTGAAGTTTTTAAATTTAAATTGAACTGATGTAAATAAAATAGTACAAAGTTCGAGTTGATGATAAAGAAGTCAATTCAAAACTAATTATCATTAAAAATATTGGAAGTTTCATTTCTATGCATTAGGACAAATTCAATATATCTTCAAAGAAAGGAATCTTGCAAGTGCTTGGTATTTATTAGGCTTGATATATCAAACCATCCCTAGGTACCATTGTATCATGCTAGATGTAATGCAAAATTCCAATATTGCGTGAAAATTCTCCTTTTTAAATACAATTGTATCGAGCCCTTAAAAAAGGTAGCTGTAGTCAGAAGTATCTGTGGTATTCTACTACACACCTTCATTACAGTTTGGTTTTCTGAGCTAGATACAACGTTAGTTGCATATCAAGAACTTAAATTTGTAAAAACTGTAGTTAGTTACGAAAAAAATGCAGAAATATCAAAAATAGCATTATTATTTTTTTAATAGTTTGTGGTACTTAAACCCCGAGACTTTTGAATTCTCAGAAAGCTTTAAAAATAAATTAAAGGTAACATGCTTTTGTGTTATGAGGAGGAACTATAAAACTAGCTGTAGACTATGTGAAAGTAGAATAATAACAGTGAGTTAATTTAAGTGTCTAATTATATTTTCAGCAACGAAATCGACAGTTTCATCACTTCATTTTCATTTACAATGAACTTTTTTCAAAAGATTTAATATTTCTATTCTACTTTGAAAGGTCTGATAAAGCTATTTGAAATACTGACTGGAATTCTCATACAACAGAGGGCTTTTGTATTACCTCTAGCATGTAGCATGTAATTTTTTGGGGGAAGGGGGGTGCCAGGTCCCCTACCAACACCCTTGATATATCAGAAGAAAACCACAGATACTTCTGATTACAGCTACCTTTTTTTAAGGGCTAGATACAATTGTATTTAAAAAAGGAAAATTTTTCACGCAGTATTGGAGTTTTGCATGACATCTAGCATGATACAATGGTACCTAGGGATGTTTGATGTATCAAGCCTAACAAATACCAAGCACTTGCAAGATTCCTTTCTTAGAAGATATTCTGTATTTTTCCTAATGCATAGAAATGAAACTTCCAATATTTTTTATGATAATTAGTTTTGAATTGACTTCTTTATCATCAACTCGAACTTTGTACTATTTTATTTACATCAATTCAATTTAAATTTAAGAACTTCAGATAAGGATCGTGTCGAATACTGCTCTCAAAACTACTTCTAAAATAGGGAGATCTTATGAAAAATACTATCAAAGCGATGAAAATAAAATTTCTACATTTTAGAAAAAAAGTAAAAATAATATTAATTTGTATTTTTTTGCTTGTTTATGAACTTTTACACATTTTTCATTTAATAAGTAGTTGAAAAAATATTTTATATATTTTATTTGAATTTTTTTACGATTGTGGTAAAAAGTAACAGGTATGTACGAAAAAATTTTTTTAGCTCTTTAATATATTAAATTTTGTACCTATGTTGTCTAAAACTATTATTTATATGTTATTGAACCATTTTACCGTAGCTGATAAATTTAAAGAAATTTCCTGGCACTTCTTAAAAAATAGATATTGCGTGGGGAGTTAATGAAACCCCTCGTATCTTATGATCTGTAAGCTTCACAAATAAGCTTCAATTATAAAAGTTGAAGAAAAATAAATTATCTACAAAATGAGACCCACTTTGTATTTTTACAACCATAAGTTTGGATTTTATAGCTAAAAACGTGCAAAATTTAGAGTTTTTTTGAAACTTTGACGCTCGGGGGCGGGGTTTAATTATTATTTTTTTGAGCTATAACTCTTAGAATATTAGTTTTATATCAAATGGCACCTTTTGAGGGGGTGCCCCGAAAAAAATTCGAACTTTCGTTTAAAAATAACCACCCTAGTAAGTAGACAGTTGCGGATCCAGGATTTGGTTTTGGGGGGGCTAAGAATTTTCAATATCAAAATCTTCTTCTAATGTCCTAATTTTTTAAAATTTAAGTCTAAAATGCAGATTTTCAACTCGTTTTAGTACACCTAATCCGGATTTAGGACATACATTTGCAAGAATTAAATTTCCATTTTGGTTGGATTTTTGCGAACTTTTTACAAAAAAGTTGAAAATAATTGAGTTCCAAAGGGGGGTCTGGGGTCCTCCTCCAGAAAATTTCTGGAAATTTGACCCTAAAAAACAGGATTTTAACTCTTTTGGAGACTTTGAGGAGTAGCTTTTCCCTTTTTTCCACCCCCGAGTTCCCACTTCCCCTCTTTCTCACTGTTAGGGGACATCCATAAATTACGTGAGGTCAAAAAGGGGGGAGGGGTTTGGAAAAATCTCACGAAGGGGGGGAGGGGGGGTCGATTAAAATCTCACGTCAACTTTTTAAGTTAGAAATTATACGATTTTCTTTCTTTTTTAAGTATGAGAAAGAAGGAGAATAATTGTTTTTAAAGGTTGTAGGTAAATCTCACGTGGGGGGAGGAGGGGGGTCCAGCAAAATCTCACCAAGGGGGGAGGTGGTCTAAATTTTGGAGAAAACGTCTCACGTAATTTATGGATGTCCCCTTAGTGCTTATTCCTATTGGGGGGTTGAAGCAATCCGAAGAGGACCACTCCTTGTAAGTCCCAAAATTTTCAGGGAACAACTGTAATAAATAGAATTCAAAATTTCAATGGGGGTTGGGGGTTCTCCCCAAGAAAAATTTTTAACCTTGAAGGTATGGGTTTTATGCACATTTGAATTTTTGAGGAAAAACAGTATGTAAAAAAATTGACGTCTAAATTTCGGGGGGGGGGTTGAACCAAGACCCTCTATATACAAGGCCTGACAACTCGGTCGGGCAACGTCATTACTTTCCCTCATCTTTGACGTCACTCCATAGACTTAACATGGCGATTTTCCCCCATCTTTGACGTCATCGTGTTTGGCGTGGGCCTAGAGCACACACAGTAGCTCAGTATTCACCAGCAGTTGTTTTATTTTCCCTTCTAGAGGGCAGAGCTGACCTAGTAATCCTTCTCGAAAAAGTGTTTGATCTGTGAATAAAAAAAAAGAACAAGAAGCTTTTCGATATATCGATGCATTTTAGTGTATGTTAGTAAACAATAAAGGGAATCCCCTTTTTGACTTTTTGTATTTTCCCTGGTTAGCGCGCTTTATTTCTTTCTTAAATTCTATTTGGCTTCTTTTGGATTAATAAATTTGAGAAGCCTTTTTAAGGATAAATCTTTTCCTCCATTAGATTCTTTAAACTCGAAAATGGCGAGTACAAAATCCAATTACCAGGTAAAAGCGGGTTTTGATGAAGTAAGTTTTAATTAGTTGAGTCTAAATTTCCTTCTTTTTAGCTCTTTAACCTTCATAGAATAAGATAAAAATTGGAAGCCACTGAATTCTTAAATTCTTTATGCTTCTGGTAATGTGATTAACTCATTATTTATTCATTAAATTTAGAAATTATGGTTCCTATCAGTATCATTAGTTTTTGCTTTTGTGTCATTTAATATGACGCTATTTATCCAACCATGCATTTAATTTAAATACTTGAGTTGTCTTAGTTAAACTACAATGTTATCAAGAATTACAAAATATGTATAAGGTACAGCTTCAGAAAGAGTCCACCAGCTGCCATGTTTACCCACAGCTCAAATGATGACACACAGCCATATAGATCAGTTTGAGTTGTGTGTAAGCATGGCGGCTGGTTGACTCTTATCAAAGCTGTGCCAGAAAGGCAATAAAATAACATTGACATGTTTTGTTTATTAATTTATTTATAATTTTGTACCTAATTTCTTACCACTTTAAGGAATCCATGTTACGTAAACCTATAGGAAGTCATGTTGAGAGAGAGCGTCATGATGCTAATCGCAAGATTTTTGATGATCCCAAGATGTATCCAGTCATTGATGTAAGTTTTCTTGGTTTAATTCTGTTGTCTGCCCATTAAAGTTACAAAGCTGTTTTTAGTTCTTTAAAACAGATATAGTGCCTAAATTTTGTTGTCATGAAAGAAATATAATATATATTTTAAACAGCTTGGCGATGTTTAATGGGGCGCATAAGGGAATTGAGAAGCTTGTAGCAACAAGGAGTCAACTTCAATGAAAATCTGTTGTTGGAGTTCATTGTTGCTGCTAGCACTTCAATTGTAGGTTTTTTTTTTCTAACAAGATGTATTGCTTAAATCAGTGACAATATTCCAAGTTGGGCAGTATGTCTGTAGAATTTTCATGGTTTATGTAAATTAAATAAGCAGCTCATGGTCACATGTTTATATTGTTGTCATTGCAAAGACGTGGCAGTACAGTGGGTATAGTGTGGAAAGTGGGATCATTGCATAACCTTGAGACATCTATTTTACTTACATAGACCAGACTATACAATAGGTAAAGAGAAAACCTCCAAAACCGGCTAAGTTGCTAAATTTGCGACTTGAATTTTAATATTCTAATTCATTTTATTGTCTTTCTTATAAGAACTCTCACTCGTATGTGGTACTGTCCATAAGAGATGTCACACTTTTCATCAAAATTTTTCACCCCCTCCCTCTTTCAAAATGCTATATTTTTCAAAAGAAATTGTTGTTTCCTATTTGTTGATTTCCTATGTGTATTAATTTCATAATTCTTGCAATTACTCCCTTATCATAGATTGGTAAACCCCTTCCGTCCTCTCCAAGCATGATATCATTTATAAATATTCCCTTTGCAGAACTTTCAATTTATAAACGGTCCGAGATCATACTTTTTTTATACTTATTAGATGATAAGACTAATGTCATATTATAATGGCTAACGACAACTGTATTGCCTTACGTCCTACTCAAACAGTTTTCTGGTTAAATGTATTGAGTATAGAGATAATAATTTTTCTTTCCAAAACTGGGTACTTGTGAACATGTTTAAATTCTTAGCAATTTGTGGGATTTTTCTACCCTTAATATACTTACAACTTTTAAAAAATCTCACTTATATTTTTTTATAGAATTTATAGTATTTGAGTAAAAATACATTATTTTTGAATCTTTTGTACTCTCACCATTCTAAAATTATGAAATTTTGACCATTTGTAGAAAAATGTATGAGAATAATTTTCTTCTAAATATCTAAGTCTAAATGTTTTTTCTGCTGCAAGTTCAGCCCCAGCAATATTTATTAACATCATTCTTTCTTTATAAAAGAAAAATATCTAGGCAGAACTATGTAATTTTAAACACACATACACTTTTTTAAATTTATATTAGTATATATATACAGTATCGGATCCCGTATCCGGCGTCCCGATAACCGGAGTGTTCCGAAAACCGGCGGTTTTTCCAAAATTAAAAATTTTTTTTAAGTTCCAAATCCGTGCTCCGAAAGGATCCAGTGAGTTCCGACCGATGTACTCCGATTTTCGGCGCCGAAAATCGGCACTCGGATGACGTAGTCCCTTTTTTCAATCAAAAAGGGATAAACTTTGGCAACCAAAGTCGCGCGGAAAAAAACGCGCTTCGGTACCGAAAAAACGAAGCGGACTCGTCACCGTGCCGAAAATCGGCATCGTATCAAAACCGAAACAAACAAGTCCGATCAGGTGAGTTCACCTTTTCATTTCTTTAGTCTTAAGTTTATTTTTATGGATACTTAAGAACTATTTTAGTACAAAATCTTTAAAGTAATTGATTTTAATCACGTGACGCTTACGTTTTTCCAGCGCCGAGAAAAAGTCCATCTATGCCGGGCCGAAAACCGGCTTCGGCATGCCGGTTGAATACGCCTAGCCATTGGTCCGTAGGACTCACGTGACCTCCAAAAACGCACGCCGAAAAAACGCATTTCGGCGCCGAAAGGGATGCCAGGGGCCGCGCGAGATAGTTTATTTATTTTGCTCTCTCGCGCGACCCTGCAGATTGCGCGTATTTTCGTTACGATCGCGTGTTACGAATAGACGCGGTCTTTCTGAGCTTTTTTCGGGAATTGTTCCGAAAACCGGATTTTCCCGTAAACCGGACTGATGCTGGTCCCGAGCGAGCCGGATACGGGGTCCTATACTGTATATTATATTTAGTATTAACATTTCTTTTTTTTTTAATTCAAATTAGTTTTGAAATTATGATGATATATAATATTGATTTTTGCTTCTCTTTCTGGTTGTTTTCTAGGGAAACATTAATTTTATGTGTCTCATTACTATTATTTTTGACAGTTTATTATATACACACACCTAATGAGGAAGGTGCAGGATTTTTTTTAATTTTTTTAATCGATTCTTCTTTCAAAAATAAGCAACTACCCAAAATTTGAGGCTGATCGAGAAATTTTTTGATTGCCAAAAAATTAACAAAAATCACCTTTTTAAAAGCACGCGAAAACGCCAAGAGTTTGGATGTGACGTCATTTTACAATAGGCATTGTTGAAAAGCAATGGAGTTGATGGTATTATTGTTGACGTCATCCTACAGTTTAAACAATAAACGTTTTCAGTCACGTGTTTTTTTCTCGACTTTTAAATTAAAATATTTAATTACCTGTACATTTTTTTGAAAAACTGACTATATATTTCATTTTACCATACAAAAAACCATACGTAACACCAGGGGTGCAGAATATGTCCGAACGCCCGAACGAGGTTCGGGGGAAATTTAAGAAGCTCTGGGGAAATTTTTGCCCAAGATAGAAAGAAAAACTAAAAAAATCCAATCATCATTAGCTGACAAACAAATATTTTGGGTAGTGACTGCATCGTAACCTCCAATTTCAACGAAAATCAGGTTAAAACTGCGGAGTTACGGATGTTGAATCGGAAAACTATGGATCTACGCTAAAAATCTTAGTTTTCTAGGTGAATACCCGAAAGTTGGCTTTTCCTTGCTTTCCGATTGGTATGCAGAAAAAACAACGTTTTGTTGCAGGATGGGTAATTTTCACGATAATTACATTCTTGTTTAATCACACCGATGTTATTTTCTAAAAAGTTAATTGATGAGAAGTTTACATTTAGCTTAAATTTGAGAAAAATAGAAGTTTTTCATATTTAAAAAAAAGGCACTTCTGAGCTATAAGATTATAAGTGTGCAAGAAAGACTAAAAAGGAGACTATAAATAGCATTCAAATTTAAATCTATGGATTACGAAAAAAATATTGAATCTGAAAGAAGTTTAATAATTGAAAAAACTACATTATTTTTAATGAAACCTCATTTTGGGGGAAATTTTGGAGAAAAAATGTGTTCTGGGGAAATTTTGCACCCTGAAACATTATCTGCACCCCTGCGTAACACTTGTTTGTTTTTGAAAATCTGACACATGCAACTTCCTTATTCAAAATTTCTTTAAGTGAATATTTTTTCTATTGTTGGTTAGACAATATTTATTTGTAGACTAGCTGGATATTTTTTTGGGTAGAGGGGAAACATTTTGATTAAAATATTGGAGAGCAAGGAAAGGGATTATAAAAAAGAGAGACAAGTACTCCAATTATCAAAATCAATTGGGACTGGACCCCATAGGATAATTGTATTTTTTCCAATAAGAGGTTAATAGGTTTCTTAGCAAGCCGTTTTTTGCTTCAGAGTTCAAACAAACAAACTTCTGAGCTAAAATCTTAGCATTTTCACAAATAATCGGACCTGAAATCGTCCTCCTTGACTTCCTTAATCATCCTGAAATTCCTTAATTTTCTTAAAAAAGAACTTCTATCTTCATTTTTCTAGCACTAACAAAAAGTTTAAAAGCGTAGGTTTGAATTCTGAAAGCGATTCGGATAATCAGCTAGTTGGATATTCAGAGTTCGGATAATTATAGTTCTACTGTAATTTGTTTTTAGAGAAACATTAATTAAGCTGATGAGTTGGATGTGATGTAAAGTATTTAAAAAAGTTTTTTTTGTTTTCAATTTTAATGACAGACTTTTGCGGAAAACAGTCTATGGTGGCAAGGGGAATTTAAATTTGTTTTCAAAATTTTCAGTCTTGATAAAAATTAAGGATGTGTTCCAATTGTTATATTTTATTTTACTAGTGTTTTATAATTTTTTTTCATTCTCATTGTGAAGCCTATAGATACAATTTTTTCTACAGGATTCTAAAGAACCCAATGACAATGAGATCAATGAAGATATTTGTGTTGCTCAAAATGATGCAGAGGAACACAGTGTGGATTATCAGCTGATGTGTGATTCATCCAATATAAGTGAAGACATGCATTTAAAAGCTTGTTTTGATATGACAAGGCGAAGTCCTAGCCGAGAGAAAGATTCTTTGGCATTATATCCACCTGATAAAAATGAGAAGGTACGTCAAAGAAAAACAGTGAAACCTGATAAAAAATCAAGGAAAAGTCCCGATCGTGAGGAAGATCCACCAGAATTAAGTCCATTTCCAAGAAAAAATTTTAAACCATCAAAACAAAATCTTTGTGCTGTGAAAACATCACCTGTGTCTAGATATAAATATAATCTTAAATATACCCCAGAATGTACTGTTACTCCAACAACTAAGAATGTATCTGTACTTATGAAAATAGTATTGGTTTTAGCATTAATACTTGCAGGTTATGCAATTAAAGAGTCACTATCCTCTGATTCACCTGAGAAAAGAGTTACTTTTAACTATCAATCCATTGTTTCCAGCTTTCAGCATAGTTTTAAAGGCCAACCCGTTTTCAGTTTCAAAATATTTAAATCTGCTCTAAACTCAATAAATAAGACAGATCCTTCTGCTCCTGCCGTAATTCTTTTCCTTGCTTCCAAAGGGGCAGAAGAACTCGCACATAGTCTCGGTGAAAAGTTAGTCAATTCTGTCTCTCCATCTCCTATAAAAATATCTGGAAAAGACTATGAAATGCTTGACACCGACTCTGGAAAAAAAATCATAGACGATGCTCTGCGCTCTATGAATTCTTTAGATTCAGAGTACGGAGCTGTACTTGTAGAGGATCTCCATCGTATTCCCGGTGAAACAGCCCTGATGTTTCACACATATTGCGACAATGAAAATGCTCCCTATAAGCATGCAGTGTATGTGCTCATAGTTCACATGGAAGAACCAATTCCAGTGAACAGCAAAATGAAAGACTGGGATATAGCTGTGTATAAACGCCTGAACAGAGCTTGGAGTGATATCGACGAAGATCAGAGGAGTCCATTGCTTTCAAGGTTGACTGTGTCTGTGGCGGCTATTGTTGAAAATGATATAACCCTTTGAATTTTAACTTTCTGTTTTTCTTTCTCAAGTGCCTTGAAGTTTCTACAATTTTAAAATTATCTTTAAGAAGAATTGTATTTAATTTTATTGTTAAGGAAATTTACCTCTATACCTTGTCTCATTTCTGTGTCTTGTTATCACTTCAAACAAAGAGAATCATTGAGTATCTTTCACTTTATATTGGCAGTTGTATGAAATTTTAAAACTTGTATGTTAAAAATACCCATGTAGGGTTTATCTCATTATGTAACCACCTTTTATGTACAACCTCTTGATGAATTCATATTGGTATTGTGTATTATTATTCACGTATCATATCGTGGATGCGGTAGAGCTCATAAAAATGTGTACAGAACTTACAGCATAAGAATGGTTAAGAACACCTTAGTTTGGGGTCAAAACAGTTTTAGGATTCTCATTTATAAAATCTGGTTATATTTTCTTGCCATTGTAAAAATAATGTGAAAATTTTTTTTTGTGTGTGTGTTATCCAATATCTTTTTATACTATTAGTTGAAATTTCCTTTGCTGATTGTTTTTTTAGTTTTTCATTTCTTTATCAATAAAAAAAATGTCTGCATAAGTTAACTCTGAATATTGTGATATTTTTCTTTCTAAGCTTGTTTTATAAGCATCTTAAGATTCTTTCTTGGGATATTTGCTGAAAAAAACTTCTGAATTAGGTTGTTGTTGTTGTTTGTATTGTATGAATATATTGTGTGTTAAAGTGTCAATTGCTTGTGGTTCTTTAAATAGTTAAAATTCTTTTAGTAAAAAGTAAGGTTACTCATTTATTGTAATAATTATCTTAATTAAATGAGTTACCTCTTCAAAGAGTTTAGGTACTAAAAAATACCAAATGTTTAAGTTAAAATACTTACGATTTCTTCACAGTTTATTTTTTAAAATTAAAAAAAATGAAATCACTTTATGTGAACAGAATAATCCAATATGTATGACCTATAGTTTAAAAACTCTTTAAGAGTGTGTTAAGTAGACTAACATATTTTATTAAAAAGCTTTTTTTATATAATTCTTATACTTAGAGGAGATTGATATACCTTACAGACAAAATTAATGTTTTAATTTTTCTAAGACATAAAGTCATATTTCGATCATTTAAAGTACACAACTTTTTTAAATAGGTGAAAATTTTATTCACTCGAATTTTGAAAATTAGATTCCTAGTAATTTTTACTAATTAGATAAAATTTTTGCCCTTGTACAACAAGCTACAACAGTTCTCCCTCAGGACTTGGTAAAAAGTTAAAAATGAATTTTTTCAGTTGATACATTACCTTTTATTGAATAATTGCTCACATGTGATAAATTTTGCAATTTATTTTTAAGGTAAAGTACTTTTAGGGCTTAAATGATGATTTAATGGAATTTGATTAATCCAAGTCTTGACTGGATTAATCAATTTCAACTAATTATTGGACTAGTCATGTCATGGTCTGGAAGTTCACTGTTAAAATCCCTATATCCATTTTACCCCACCCAAGCTTATTTGACAATTTCCATTTATTTACGAATTTAAAATTTAGTTTCTGTAGGTACAACCGTCTCCCCTACCATAAAAAATTTATATTAATTTTGATTTGAATGAGTGACCTGTCTGTTTAACTTTGTGAAGTAAAGGCCTTTAAGATAGTTAGAGATTTCAATTTCTCTGGTGCTCTTAGTGTCTTGTATTTTGCAATTTTATTGTGACAAATGCCAATGTCTACTACTTTTTAAAGTCAATTTTTTTAATTTGATTGAAATTATAGCACTTGGGCCACATGTAATGTTACTTAAATTAATTTCAAGCCAGTAAACATTTTTTAGATATTTTCTCATGTTCCAAGTAATTTTACTACATTATCAAAAAAAATTTTGTAAAATATTTATTATTAATTTGACCTTTTTGGCCTGTGTTGAAGTTTCAATTTTTATAGATATTGTGCTTGAGTGAAAACTTTCAATGTACTTTGACAGTGAATTTATATATCTTTTATATTTTTGGACATTGACTGTATGATTTTTACCCTATTTCTAGTTACCTCTTGATTTCATATTTGCTATTTTCAAATAAATTGAGATAAATTACTTTTGGGTATTTAATCAATTGCTACTAAGAACGTCACATAAGAGTATATCTACTGCAATCTTTAGTATGCCACAATATTCTTTTAGAAAAATTATTGTTAAAATTAATTGAATGCCTGAGTTGTTTTAAATTTGTGCTTATCTTAACTGAATATATGGCTTTTTATGGGTTACTGGTTAAACAATTTCATTAAAATACAGGGTGTCCCATAAATAATGGGTCACACTTCTAGGGGGATAGTAGACACCTAGACGAGTCAGAATCACATAAAGATTTGGGGGTCCCAGACCAAATCCCAGGGATTTAAAAATGGAGCGCCACCCCACAAAAATTATTGAAAAATTCAATTTGTAGAAGAACTACTATTGGTAAATATTTAATTATGGTCTCAAAAGATCTTTAAAATTATCGTAAAAGTTTTCAGTTTAAAAATTTTTTTATTACAAAAACGTTTAAAAACCACAAAAAAATGTGAAAACTCTGCCAAAACTTTATTTTGTATTTCGAAATCCTTTCTTTTGATTTAATAATCTGAAAGATCATATTCAAAAACCCTTAAGTCCAAAAGTGTCACGTAAAAACCATAAATATTAAATGCATGAGAGCCTGTTAAAGCATGGTTTAAGTCCGTTTTTTATGTCCGCAAACTGCCGTTTTGGAAACGGCAGTAGGAAACCAGTTCGCGCACACAAAAAACTAACTTTAACAGGATCTCAAGCGTTTATTATTGATGGTTTTTACGTGAAACTTTGGATTGGAAATACAAAGTGAGGTTTTGGCAGAATTTTCCCATTTTTTTGTGGTTTCTTAACTTTTTTCATAATAAAACAAATTTTATAGTGAAAACTTTTAAAATAATTTTAAAGATCATAATAAACCACAATTTTTGAGACCATAATTAAATTTTTACCAATAGTAGATCTTCTACAAATTGAATTTTTCAATAATTTTTTTGGGGTGTCGCTCCATTTTTAACTCCCTGGGATTTGGTCTGGGACCCCCAAATCCTATGCGATTCTGACTCCTCTAGGTGTCTACTATCTCCCCTAGAAGTGTGACCCATTATTTATGGGACACCCTGTATACTTTCATGGGTCCTTAACATTTCATGACTTAAAACTTAAGGATCAATAAAAAAAAAATTTTCTAATTTCCGATACTTTTAAAATTTTGAAAATACTTTTTTGTTTAATAGTTAAATTTCCAAAAATTTTCTAGGGAAGGACCCCCAAACTCTCCTTCGGCATCTGGAACTCTATTGCTCCTCACAACTGTTCGTACATTAGGTTCTTTAAGATGTAAATTCTACCTAAAAATGTATTAAAAGAGGCTAAATAGGACGTATGGTATGACAATGGATGGAAGGGGTTGAGTAATACTTTCGGGTCCTTTCCCTCGTTCAAAAATCTAGCTTCAGATCTGATGGCTTTTTTTAGATAATATCGAGCCCCTCACGAGAAAAAAAATATATTACACCTCTGACATACGAAGTTGCATTCATAAATGCCCCCCGCAACAGAATTCCCAACCTTCACCACAGCGATTCCCATTCAACTCTCCGGTCGAAACCCGCCGTTCTTTTTGGAACATATTCCGAACTGTCGCAACAACAACCCCTCCCGTACTCTTCTTCTTTGGGGAGAAGTTGCGCAAGAGGACGCGAAAAAGAAAGGGGAGAGAGAAAGAAGGAAAAGAATAGGAAAACAAACCGAGATAGAAAAAAATCTCGAATTCAAAGCAGCAAAAAGTCCCGATTGACTCAGTGTGACGTCACTCCCACTGGCATCGCACCTCGTGCTTCGGAGAAGTCAGAAGAAGGAACTATGAACAGGGAGATGGTTCTGCTCCTGGTGCTCTTGGCTCTGGTTCCATGTGGAAACGCAGGTCAGTACTTCTCTATCTGGCATGGCATTCTATTAAAACCAAGGTCTATGATTAAACCTTTATATACGATTCCCTGCAAATTTCTTAGTGCAAATATTTTTATGAGTCACTATATTGAAAATTAAGGGATACATAAATAAAATTTAATAATCTTTTTGGAGAATTCAATCCGCTAGAGCTAATAAAAAAATTGATACTTTTGCGTACAGTCTGTACACGGCGTGCTAAAATATTCTCCCAATACAAAAAAAACATGGAATTTTTATCGCAGTTTTTAATCTTGAAAAATCACTTTTTTGACTTCAACTACTTTTTTGCGGAAACGAAAATGACAATCATGGGAATCCGATCGAAATGGCAGCCGAAAGCACAACTTTAGTTAAATCTTTCGCATTTCCCGCTTAAATACTCATCATAGAACCTTTGCTGCTTTTTATCCTGGGAGAGGAAAACTGAAAGAGTGTTCCTGCAAAGTATCGTCAATATATTCGTAAGGATGGTTATTCTGTGTAATTTTAAAGTTGTTGGAAACTGTAAGTACCGTCAATAGATAGAGAGTTAAAACACACTGCCCAGGGGCGTAGCCAGAGGGGGGGACTTAGGGATATATCCCCCCCCCGAAACTCAGGAAATTTCCTTTTTGACCAAAGAAAACCACTAAAAATACCCCATATCCCCTCCCGAAATATCAACATCCCCCTCCGAAATTTTTTTCTGGCTACGCCACTGACACTGCCCCCATCATTAAGTTTCGGTGGCCTCTTATAAATCGGGCCTGTGATCGGATATAGAAGAGAAAATATCATGGGGATAGACTGCTGAGTCTTAGCTGCCCCACGAACCTTTTAAGAATTTTCTTTGTTTAACCCTTTTAGTCTAAGCCTCCCCAAATTTCCTATTGAATCCTATTCCTCAATCTACCGATGAGAACAATTGAATATAGACCTTTCTGACTTCAAATCCATTACCTCTGATTCTTTCTGTGACATGTTTTATTTATATAATTTAAATGTTATGTCACATTTTAAGCAGTGTTGAAATTGTAGAGGAACGGCAATCCATATATATTTTTGCCGTCCTCCCAAATAATGCTTTTTAACAAAACAAAAAAAGCAAAGTACCCCCTTGTCTTTTTTCAACAACGACACATTTTAAAAGTTATAATTCAGGTAAAGTCACGTGGGAGGTCCATAAACACTATGTGATGTGTTTTTTCAAAATTTTGGAACCCTCCCTCCCCTTTGGTGTGATTTAGTGAGAATTTGCTGACCCCCTCCCCACCCCCTTAAATTCTCACGGCATTATACCTAACACCACTAGCGGATCCAGGGGGGGCTAGGGGGCTCAAGCCCCCCCCCCCCAAAATGAAAAGTTTTACTCTATATAATATGACATTTTTGCACCAAAATGAGTTAAAACCCTGTTCCTTAAAGGTCAAATTTTAAAAAAATTTCTGGGGGAGGACCCCCAGACCCCCTTCGCACTTGTAACTCTGTTATTACAACTATGTTTTACTAAGTTTGTGTCAAAACGCAAAAAATCTCCGAAATTCGGATGAGGCGTACCAAAAAGAGTTGAAAAAGTGGGGTTTTTGACTTAAATTTCCAAAACTTTTCTGGGGGAGGACCCCCAGACCCCCCTTTTGGTAGTTGGAGCAGGATAATTCACTACCTTTTCCGTATTAACATTAACAAGAAGATTCAATTGGATTATGAAAATTCTTAGCCCCCCCCCAAAACTGAATCCTGTATCCGCCACTGCCTAACAAACAAGCATTGCATAAGCTTTGATACAAATCCATGTTGAAATCCAATAATTATCATGAGTAACTGCCTAATAATTTGCCTTTTTCCTAAATTTGTGCTAAAAAAGAATTGTAGAGAAAAATATACATTTTGTAAACTAAAAGTTGACGTGAGATTTTAATTGACTCCCCCCACCCCTCTGATGAGATTTTGCTAGACCCCTCCTCCCTTTTAGACCTCACGTAATTTATGGATGTCCCTTAAGAACTATGGAATAACAATATAATGAGTTTTGTTAATCCTTTCATATTTTGTGTTACGATGAAACTTTAGTGTGTAAATATTGACTTGGAAAAAAATCTCAGCTACTTTTTCTCAAACAGACACCTAACACACTAATACCAAATAGATGTAAGAGAACCCCTCAAAGAACCGGGAATCGCTTTCGAAATAGAAATTGCGCTTTAACCCCTTAACAGTGACATTTTATTTCAGAAAAATTGACCAAAAATGGAAAAAATTTTTGACTGCTTAATTTTGTTCTTTTTATTATTATTAGTGTTAAAAAATAATTTTTTTATAAAAAATATCAAAATTTAAATGCAATTACAAGTGTATTAATTATTTTAACATACACATAAAAAAGTATTGGATTACAAGCGCATCTTATTAAATTAGGAGGAAGATTGTCCAAACATGTTGTCTCACAATCTCTGAACGACGAAAAATCACCATCATCATCGAAGCGAACTCATCAGTTTAGGGTTCACAAAACGGAAACGTTAATTTTTCTCCCGCCCGAGCTCAGCTCGGGCATCACAAATTCTGCACGTAGTAAAGGGGTGAATAGGAGGTATGAACACCTGAATTCTAATGAATTATTTCGGGAGAATTAAAGTTCGCTGGTCAGATGGACGGCTCCAAAAACCCCTCTGTTCGAAGATCCCTGCTCTTGATCTCTTGGTCATCTTTCAAAAAAATCACTATCAGCCGGAATAATTGCATGAATCGGTTGTCGACCGGTGCCCTGAGGCCAAGATTCCGACGTTGTTAATTGAGTCACACTTTTCGTGAAGGTCAATCACTCGTGAAGGACCGGAAGCGATATTCCACAATGACTAACTCCCCAGCGCTAGCGCCGCCAAGGGTGCCAAACGAGTCATTCGCCCGGTCGCTTTTGGTAACCCTCCCTCGTCCTATGCGGCAACCCGCATTCCACACACAGCCAAGGCAAAGCAAGTACGTCACGTGCGCTGTTTTGTACTTGGGTACTTGTTAGCTCGTCTTGGATCGTGAATTCGTGATGGATTTAAACAGTTTTAAAGAAAATTGTTTGGGTGATTTAAGAAAGGATTATTGCCTTTTGCTAGATGATGAGAAGAGTAATAATAATGAAATTATACTTAGATAATTCATCTGTGAGTCTATGTAATTAAAAAAAGAAGGTACTTATAACATGTACTTATTTTAGGTATATATGCAATTAAACGTAGCAAGTATGTACTTTAAATTAGGGAAAATAAGGAGATAATGTAATATTAATTTTTTTATTTGATAAATTCTAAAAACATTTAAGAATAATTAAATAAATTTAAGAATATTGTCATTATGTAAAAAATTCATTTGAAATTTATTTTTGATTTGGGCTGTGAGTCTATGTAATTAAAAAAGAAGGTACTTATGCAATTAAACATTACAAAGTATGTACTTTAAATTAGGGAAAATATGAAGATAATGTAATGCTAATTTTTTTATTTAATAAATTCTAAAAACATTAAAAATTCTAAATTTTCAAGTTTTTATAGGAAGTTATTTGAGTAATATATTTGTGATTTCTCTCTATCAACTTTTCCCACTAACTGAAAAAACACCTATTAGGTAAAAGTTCGACTGAAATGGGAAACGTGAAATGGAGCCTTTCCGATTGACATTCCTGAATACACAACTTACTATACCTAAATTTAGCATTGAGTTTTTAGATTTAAACAGCAAATTTAGTAGATGTGCAACTTCATAATATATTACATTTTGGGCAAAATTTGTAATTATTCATAAAATACCCAAAAATAAAATAATATAGAAAAGGCATGTATATTTATAGCTTAAATATGTAAATAAATTGAAATGCAGGATTTGAGAGAACTCTGCAATATCAGATTTCTGAAAAGACAATACATCTACTTTAAGAAGTTTATCTGTGAATTAATACCCTTAGAATAAAATTTAAGTGATTCTACACAAATATAGGGTATTGACGTAATATGCATCCTACCACTTTTTAGTTACATAAAGTGAATTGGCTATATCAACTTTTTAGACAGCTAATTACCTAATGATTAATTAAGAATTAATTGAAAAGCTAACTGATATAAGTTGTGCACTTAAAATGGAAAGTTAGCATAAATAATAATTTTTATGTTTTTAAAAAACTGAGTTTTATAGTTAGAATTTTTAATAAATTTTGAAATACTCTCTACCCAACCATTTATGAATGGTCAGTAAGAAGGCATGTATCATTATATAGGCGGTTAGTAAATTGATTACATATAAGATAATCTCTCTATTCTAAAAAAAAGTTTTTGTAAATGGTTTCCAGAGAAAGGCTTTTTAATTACTGATCCGTATAACATGTTTTTGGTATCAAACTGTTCGGATTCTTTTGAGGATGTGCAAAGTGCCTTTAGAATTTCTAAAAAAATTCTCAATTCTAAGATATTTACATTTTTCTCTATTACGGATAAGGTTGCAGTTAACAGCAAGAAACTGTCGTACAATTTATTATACCTCCAATCACAATGACCAACCGACGTTATTCATTAATGATGAAGATAATTCCTTTCACGCTTTAAAAATGCGCTTCAAAATATGTACTTTCTAAATAAAATATATTTTTAAAAGACTGATAAGAGTTTTCCAGAAACTCACAGATCTACTATTCAAGTATAGAATTTCACACACCAAAATTAATTGTTTGTAAACATTAAGTGCAATGTAGATTTTGTCTCTTATTATTTTTAATAGCTTAAATCGTATTGTTTAAAAATTCTGTTTTAAAACTAAAACTTGGCATGATAAAACACTAGATATTTTGACGAGTTACTAGGTACTATATTAAATTTAACAGATTCATTGCTGAACGTTTTTGTAAATATTGAATAACAATAGCACGAGCAGACTTGATGGATATTTTCAGGGAAAACGTGTTGATTAAATTATTGATAATTTAACCAATAAATATTCTAACTTTTAAGAGAGTGTGCTTCTGGAAAGTTGGTTGACGTTTTTTCTACTAATTGTTATAACGAATGTTTTATAAATAAATAATTTTAGTGAGCAGGGTTTTGTGGGGATTGCGAAGCGATACGAAAGGCCCTGCGTCAGCAGTTAACGGGGGTTGGCGAGCGATAGCGAGCAGGGGGCGGTAGCTCCCTAGTGCACAAAAAAATGTAAATGCTAATACACGAAAATTTGTAAATAAAACTTAAAACACAGGTATGCGACCATATTTACTTGTAATAATAACAATAATTATAAAACGAAAATTAAGAACTGTTCTTCAAAGATGGTTAAAAACACTGAACACAACACTCGCACTCCTTTAAACGCGACGCGGCGAAAAAAATATTACAGCAAATCTCGTTTCGCGAGAGCCGCAAGGTTTGGCGTGGTTGGAAAAGCGACTCGTTTGGCACCCTTGGCGGCGCTAGCGCTGGGGAGTTAGTCATTGTGGAATATCGCGGACCGGAAGAGCATTGAAAAACCCCTTCATTATATTATAATGCGAATTCGAATGGGACAGTCTGGAGAGTCCGCTGACGCCCAATGGGGTGTCTAACTAATGTGACCATCATGATTTGAGCTTGAAACGGGGACCGAAAAATGGTTCTATCTAATACAAAGCCCCTCTCAACTCCCATTTAGTCTGTAGGGTATAACAAACATAGGTTTCCCCAGAACTAGGGGGTCAATAGAAACTTAAAGCACATTATTGGAACTAAATAAATGTTTGATTCTGGTATTTAGAAGGTTTTTTATTTTGTATCATCTAGCCTGGCATATCCATTTCCTGACAGTGTTGCCAGAGAGTTTGACGAAAAAGTCGCGGATCAAAGCTCTAAAAGTAGCGGATTTGAAATTTTTGGAGTCCAAATTTTATTTCAGAGGTAGAATTGTAGTTAAACACACTTTTAATATTATTAATGATCTATTATTATATACTCTAGAACTATAGAAATAATATTTTAATTTTTTAAAGCTATTTCGACTTGAATAAAGCTAATTTTCCAGATTCTGTTTCAAAAAATGATATTTTTAGAATAAAATATCATTAGAACTTTTTAGATTTCAATTAGTTAGATTTAGATACATAGTTAATCTAAAAACGAATTAGTTGAAAGTAATTGAATCGTCAGTTTGAAGAAGGGAATAAGTCCAAAAATCAAGTTTTGAGAAAATCGAAAAAAACTGTGTAAGTAATGGAATTTTCATTGTATAACAGCGAAATTTTTACTGGAAGTTCAAAACCCTATTTAAAAAACAGAGCAATCATCAAAACAAATATAACTGTATTCAAAAATATTTTACAGCCAAAATAAGTTGATGGACTTATTCCCTTCTTACACCTTATGAAATTTTTCTGATGAAAAAATCTTTAAAAACCCTTAAAATCACATTTAAAATATATTTCTCCTTAGTTTACACCACAAAAGGGTGAAATAAAAAGAATAAGACAAATGAAATTCAAAATTATAGTGAAACTGGGTTATTAAAGCAGTATCAATGGAGTGAGTGAATATGAATGGAGTCAAACATTCCCTACATAAAAAAAAGTTTGAAAAACATTGAAATTAAGAGAAAATTTTATTTTAACTTAGTTTACAGCACAAAGAACATGAGGAGAAAGAAAAATTAACTTTAATTCCAAATTAGCTTAAAAAATACAATGAATGGACATCGATTTCACAACTTCAAGGGGCGATATCTCCCTATAGGGGTTAGTTATTGTTCCCCTCTTTTCAACCATGTGTAGAGCAAAGCTTAGAGATTGTTTTGAGCACAAAAAGTCAATTTGTCCTTTTTTGGACTTATTCCCTTCTTCAAACTGACGATTCAATTAATCTATTGCTATTCGAAAAGGAACTCTTGCATAACATAAATATTTCATTATACTAAAAACCTTATAAGGATATGATCAATACTCGTTTCATAAATCGCATATCGGAAAATTCTTGCCCTTATCTCTACCCTACCCTCTTTCTTCTCTTCCAACTCCCTTATTTGTCCCTATAAAATTTCCAGGGCTTCAAGGCGGGGATTGAAAAGGAGTTGGAAGAGATGCAGATGAATTACTTATGACTCACCTTTCTGCACTAGAAGAGTGCATTTGTAATTATTATGTCCATTTTTTAAAAACACAAAAGTCTCAGATTAAAAATGCTGTAGCCCAGATTTAATTTTTAAGTAGCCCAAAAGTAGCCTGTCGCCCAAAACGAAATTTTTGTCGCAAAGGACCTACAAAAGGAGCCCAATCCGCTACTTATAGCCCAATCTGGCAACACTGTTTCCTGATAAATTGAAGGTTGGTAATTTTTTCGGTCTACTACTATTCGGCGCGGGCCGTTTGGGCGCGGGCCGATTCGGCGCTGGCCGTTTCGGCGCCAGAAATAAAATGAAAGTAAATAGAACTCTTTCATAATCCTTCTAAAAATTCGAAGAAAAAAAATTTGTCTCGCGCCGAAACGGGCTGGCGCCCAAACGGCCCGCGCCGAAACGGCCAGCGCCCAAACGGCCGTGCCAAATCGGCCGCGCCTAGCCGGGCCCAAACGGCCGCGCCGAATCGTCCCATTCCGTAATTTTTTTCACCCCTCAACATTAGTTAAAAAACTTAATTATTGTAGAATTAGTTATTTTTATGTAAGGTTGTGTGAACCTCTTACAGGAGGGAGGGAACTGATAATAATTAGAAAAGTTTGGAAAACTCGCATTAAAATTACTATTTGCACAATTTTTATGAAACCTTTTGTATTTTCTTCAGTTTTTGCTTTAATTGTTTAATTTACGAATATTTATTTTTGGTTTTTTCTTTACTGGTTTAATTTACGAATTTTGTTTTAATGAGGTATTTGCATGAGTGAGGGATTTGCTTGATTTTATACTTTTTCTATACATTATGGTCTAAAACTCCCAAATTTCTGATTTTTAAGTTCAAAAATGTGTTTTAAATAACTTAAAATTCAATTATATTTTTGCCTAAACGTCAGAAAAGTCACGTTTCCAGAAAACGGGCTTCTATTGGACGTGACACCACAGCGCATGAAAACCATTGTGTTTTCTGTTTTCACGTGATCAGAAAACGGGCTTCTATTGGATGTGACCTCACAACGCATGATTTGTGATTCGAAAGTGTTTTCGCGCCCAATCAAAAAAACGAAATTTCAAAAATTTATATCTCAGAAACTAGGCTACTAAAATACTTGATGTAAACGTCATTCTTCATGGTTTTTTATCTACTATTTTAATAAAATTTAATCTCAAGACGTGAGAATACCTCATTGTTTACATTTCCGAATAATTTTAGGCAACATTGAATTTGACTGAGTATTTGAACTACTTTGAACCTTTTTAAGTGTTAAATATCTACCGACATTTTTTAAAAGAATGTTAAAATTTCATGTTGGTTAGTTTACATTTACGAAACACATTTTAGTGAGGATAAAAGATTACTTTTTTTAAAAAGAGATAATCTTTAACACACGATGAAAGCTAAAATTTTTAAAACTATTAATTTTTTCTGTTCTGTCTTAATCATTTTTGCATTTTTCTATTCCTTTTTTTCTCTACAATCGTTTAAGTTAACCGAGTTATTTCTTGCCTTCTTAAACAGTTATTTTTTAAAACAATGCTTTTTCAAAATATATTAGCATTTCTCTGATAAACAGATAATCCATTCTTTATTTTTACTGTGTGATGCAGGCAAGAGATTAGAAAGAAGGTTTCATCTCATATTTATGTAAATTAAAAGTTACATTATTAAGATCAAAGTTTTTTATTTTTCTAGAAAAAACTATACCCTATGAAATTTTTTGACTTTGCCTGTAAAATTTAACCTGCGTAATTAAAACAACCGAATAATATGCGTTTCTCTGAAATGTGGAGCTATAATGTTCCGCTTTTTCAAGGAATTTTTCGCATTGCCATGGCGGCGGCGTCCAGAAAAATAACAATTGTAATTATCATTTTGACTGAAAATAATAATGATTGGGTTTTTTCTACACCTTTCTCTAGTTCTCTTTCTGTCACACACTCTTTTAATAAGCAAGTTTTAGCTTTTATAAAGAAAACCTTGTTGATGCATTTTGTTTACTCGGGGGAAACCTTTGAACTGAAAAGATGCTTTTATTCGCGTTTCCTACTTTACTATTTTTTCTACAGAAAACGCAAACCTTTCATTAATAATAAAAAAGAGGGTAAACCGAAACAAGATGTAATTCGTAGGCGATGGTTAAATTTACCATCTGCTTGTTCACAGTTTCAGATTGTGACATGTGTGACTTCCACTGTAGTGTTTATGAACAGCAGTTGGTCTTGCGCGCGAGTTTTTCTTGGCATGAGATGGATTCCATTAGCGGCTGCCAATTCAAGCACGTTCTCACTTCTACTTTCACTTTACTTTTGCCGACTTGTATTTAAAAAGGGAAACCGAGTGAAGAATCCGGAAATATCCAACAGATTCCTTCGCTGATGTTAAAATGTAAAATTTCATCTTAAGTTCTAACCCAGAGGTTCTCGAACTGTGGGTCGCGACAAGATTTTGAATTTTATATACAGCAGTGTTTCCCAACGTGGGGTGCACGCCCCACCGGGGGGCAATATCATTTTCTAGGGGGTCAATTTGAAAATTTTCAACCAAATTGCCCCCAGGTGGAGCCAATCCAGTGGTAAAATTTAAAAATAACTTTTTAAAAAGAAGTTTATCAAAATCCGATCCTATTATCCTATCTGAGAATGTAAGTCTGAAATCTGGACCAGTATGTATCAAAACCCAGTTGAAACCCTGTTTTTAGCGTCTAAATTCCAAACCTTTTCTGGGGGATGACCCAAGATCTCTTTGTTTTTAGAACGCTTATATTTGAAACTTTTTTACATTAGGTTCATCAAAATGCAAATCTTACCTAAAAATTTATATCCAAAATTTCACAACTAGGGGTACCAAACTAGTTAAAAACCTGCTTCTTAGAGTCAAATTTCCGAAAATTTGCTGGGAAAAATTGCCCAGACCCCCCTTGGTACTTATAGAACTTAATTACTCATAACTTAATTTAGTTCTTTAGCATGCAAATTCTGCCAAAAAATGTTCTGGAAAGCTTCATTAGACTTATTAAATATACATTAGGGTGTCCTTAATGTAATTCGAATGTGTGTAGGGTGTCCCTAAAAATCGAAGGTTGGTCCGGGAAACTTTTGCTCCACCCCCCAATTTTTTTTCCTTTTGGTACCCTAAGACTGTGTGCAAAATCTTAAATTGATCAGATAATATTAACACGTGCCCCAAACGGCCTAAAGTTAGAAAAATTTGACTTTTTTCTAATTTTTTTGAAAAATTTTAAAAATATGTTTAAAAAATCCGTTTCCGAATAATAGGGCTCTAACACATTTAAACAATCATATTTGACCGTTTTTCATAACTAGTTAGGCCAAAATGCCCAGTTTGTAACATAGTCATCAATCAGAAAATCATCAAATTTGTCCATTTTATACTGAGAATAGAAGAATCAAAAGGCAATGGTAAACAACATTAAATCACAAAATTCCATGGCTAAGCACCATTTGTAGGCCATATTGATGTGGATATAAGAAAGTTTTCTGGAGCTCAAATTAATTATTGGTTGCTTAATTACAGAACGCCATATTGAATTGCATTAAAACTAAATAAATTTCTAGGAAAAAAAAGGTATGGGCATGTTTGATATCGGGTAATGGGTATTTGAGGTTCCTAAACTCAATTAAGACTAATAAAATTATCTTAGACAACTTTTTAAAGCTCTTTACGCAGTTGTAAGGGTCAGCAGATCTCCTAATATAAGTGCAAACAATGGTTTCAGAACTATAGATATGGTAATAAATTCTAAACATATAAAACTGTAAAGAGAAATTCTGGAAACAAGTTAAAAATCAGACTCCAGTGTGTCCACAAGAATTTTATTCCGTAAGTTGGCTGAAAAGCTGAAGCTCATACAAGATTAACCCGCTCTTCATAATAATTGAGTTAACCTATCAGAAGGTAAGCAATTAACCCATGTTTATATGGAGATTGTTCTTGATTGTTCTTCTATTTTATCATAATTTTATAAAATATACCTGCAATTGAACAAATCAGAGTCATTAAAATCTAAGACACTTATATTGGCTATTTAAATATTATAAATACAGTAAACTCTCGTTAGTACGCCCCCGCTTAGTGCGACGTCCCGCATATTACGACGTTTTTCTCCGGTTCCTGGTACCGATAGGCCTTTTATCATTAAAAACTTTCCGCTTATAGCGTCCCCGCTTATTACGACTTCTCGCATATTTCGACGCTTTTCTCCAGTCCCCCGAAGAAAAATCCCGGTTATTGCGTCGTCGAGTTCCTTTCAAATAATGTATGAGCTACAAAACCGTTGAAAACGCGTGTAGAACAATATTGTAGAACTGGTTTTTACCATCCGCTCCCCTTTTTCCCCGAATGGCCCCCCGTGGAGCCCGCATCGATGACCACTGACCAGTGTCTTGCAGGGCAACTGGGTTGTCCTGTGAAGAATCAGAACCCTCCCTAAATTTCTTGGAAATTCTCCCCCTCTCCTCCAATTCGACATCCGTATTCCATAGCTCAGTGTTCAGTCCGATACCGTATTCACAGTATCCATTCTTTCTCGGCATAAGTTTAAAATGGCAAGTTCTTCTGGAAGTAAAAATTAAGAAAGCTTTGAGTTTCGATGATAAATTGAAGATAATCAAGCTTTATGACGAGAAGAAAGGTGTTATGAATAAGCAGCAATTTGCAAATGAACAGGGGTTGCCTGTCTCTTCTATTTTAGTGATAAAATCCCGCTTAAAAAGGTTTCTAGGTAAGATGAGGTATAACGGGTTTTAGGTATAACGCCGAAACGGTGTTTTATGGAATTCCGCATATAGCGTCGTACCGCTTATTACGACGTTTTCACAAATCCCCTTGAACGGCGTACTAACGAGAGTTTACTGTATTATCAACAGTTTCTTAAAATCATTATTTCTTTAAAGTATTTTTGTAAGTCAGCTATTTTTCACTCTGTAAGTTTCCTACCTCTACATTCTCACAAAGAAGGATCTGACAATTTTAAAATAATTTAATTCCATAAACAATTTTCACAAAAAATTTACTCGAAACCTTAGTACTTCCTTAAGGACGTTTACTGATGAAAGGTTGACAGTGCGAAGAAAAACGAAGGGTAAAGTAGAAGAGTCATAAAAACTAGTTAATATTTAAACTTTCTTACAGCCAAGGACAAAATAACAGTGTTTAGACGAGCTGTGCAACTAGGGTTAATATGAAGCTTATATACTTAATATACTTTTAGGGATAACGCATAAAAAATATACAGCACAATTTTTCTGAAAAACATAATTTGGGACATAAAGGGTTAAGTGCTCATTGAAATATGTTGTCAAATCGAGATCGAAAAATCACAATTGAAACAAAATCTAAGTTGGTACTTTTATATTCTATTCGTATTAAAATTCCTATTTCAATACTATTTTTGTGTGATTTGCGTGCTTTGTGTAATATCAAAAAGTACCGAGTCCCCTTTTTTGATTCGTCATTGTTACTGTTTATCCCCAAAACGACTTTGGTTATAGTTAGGGCAGGGGGGTTTGGGGGGCGGCAGCCCCCCCCAACCACCTTAAACTTTTTATAAAAATAAAATAAATTTTTGTACTTTAACGGATCACCCTCGTTAATATGTAAAATAACTGATTACAGGTAGTATGCAGATTAACGAGTGTCTAGTCGGTAGAGTGTAGAATACCTAGGTAATCTTAGAAATTGAAAAAAATTTCGCTCTTTAACGGATCACCCTCGTTAATCTGCAAATTACCTAGGTTATCTGTAAATTAACTGATTTCTGGACTTTAACTGTAACATAACCACTAAAAATTTTTACTGGAAGTTCAGAACCCTATTTAGAAAACAGAGCAATCATCAAAACAAAAAATATATACTTATTCAAAAATATTTTACATTCAAAATACGTCGATGGACTTATTCCCTTCTTCCACCTTATGAAATTTTTCTGATGAAAAAATCTTCAAAGAAAGCCTTAAACTCACATTTAAATTATATTTCTCCTTAGTTTACACCACAAAAGGGTGAAATAAAAAGAATAAGACAAATAAAATTCAAAATTATAGTGAAACTGAGTTATTAAAGCAGTATCAATGGAGTGGGTGAATATGAAAAGAGTCAAACATTCCCTGCATAAAAGAGTTTGAAAAAAATTGAAATTAAAAAAAAATTTATTTTAACTTAGTTTGCAGCACAAAGAATATGAAAAGAAAGACAAATTAACTTTAATTCCAAATTAACTTAAAAAATACAATGAATGGACATCGATTTCACAATTTCAAGGGGCGATATCTCCCTATAGGGGTGTTAGTTATTTCCCCCCTCTTTTCACCCATGTGAAGAGCGAAGCTTGGAGATTGTTTTGAGCATAAAAAGTCAATTTGTTATTTTTTGGACTTATTCCCTTCTTCAAATTGACGATTCAATTAATAAGGGGGGCATGTCACCCTGCTTCCCCCGGGATCAACGCCCATGTTAGTAAGTATACTACAGGTAAAATACGGGCGAATACTTTCGGTCTCAGAAAGTGAAATAATTGCAAGCAAAATCACGCTTCTTTTACATTTTTTCTCATCTGTTACGCTAAAGGGCTAAAGATAGAGCGGTATTTGGGGCTAATGTCTTTACTCGATTGCTTTATTTTTTGTTCTTCTCCCGCGTTATTCAATTTCTTACGAACCCCAAAGGTTTGCTTGCGAACGAAAAGGATTACTTTCTCGCGTCGTTTTGCGAACTCAAGGTTTGTGCTAATGAATTCATGGAAAGTCTTAACGATGAGTTATATGTTAAAGTAGTTTACGCAACATAAAGGTGGCTGTTAATTATTACTGACAAAAATTTATCTGTTCTAGACGCCTTTTAAAATTATTATTTTGTTTAATGACAGGGTTGTGAAATTTACCAACTTATACACAATTTCTTTTTTCCAATTTCCCAAAACTTAGGTTTTGTACTTATTCCCTTTTAAAACTGAAGATTCAATTTAAGAGGCCCAAAAATCTCAAAAGTATCTAAAAAGTTAAAACGAAAATAACTTATTTTAACTAATATTAATATTATTTATAACATTTTTAAATGCAAAATAAAAATCTAAACTCAATGATTTTAACACACTTTTTGGTGACATCTTTAAAAAAGTCAACAGATTGAATTTCATTAATTTGTTTTTTATGAACATATTAATGTAGCCTCCGATATTTGCTAATTAATTTGTTTTTAAGAAGCTGAATAAAAATTTAATGCTGCCTTAAAAGCTACACTTACATAAAAGACACTTCTGGGGGAAAGAAAAGCTTGTTTTTCTCCTTTTTTAAAAAATATTTTTTGTGTACCAGGATGAGGTAGTCAATCAAATACGTCTAGTTAAGGGGTTGAAGAGAGGTATGATGACATGGGAACCAGTCGTAACTATACTGTCATTTTCCGCTGCAACTACAGAAAATATTTTTTGTTGTCCACAAATCAGATAGATATAATCTGGATAGGAATACTTCGTGCGAAACTAAATACGGGAAATGACGCCATTATAAGATGCTATCGACTAACCAGATGGACATATTTTAGGAGGAAATAAATTAACATCCGAAATGGAATTCAAAGAGTCGTTCGTTTTCGTTCTGATGTGTGTTATGGGATTTCCAGGACTTAATTTATAACAAAAGCACCGGAGCTCTATTATATCGTGGCATATTGTACTTTAAATACAGAATTAATTCATTTTTAGAATCATACCCTCTTTATTTACCGTCAAGAATGGTTTAAAAATCACAATAGTCAAGGCTGAAGGTAAGGGAAAAGGTTTCTCAATTTAAGAACACTTTTTACGAATGTTTTGTAAGGACGAGCAGTGAGATAGGTTTAAGGAGAATTGCGAAGTGATCCGAAAGGTCATGTGTAAGCATTTTACGGGGGTTGGTGAGTGATAGCGAGCAGGGGGCGGTAGCTCCTAGTGTTTTAAATTAATTCAGAATGAGGTATTTGCATGAGTGAGGGATTTGCTTGATTTTTTACTTTTTCGATACATTATGGTCTAAATTAAACTCTCAAATTTCTGATTTTTTAAGTTCAAAAATGTGTTTTAAATAAATTAAAATTCCATTTTATTTTTGCCAAAACGTTAGAAAAGTCACGTTATCAGAAAACGGGCTTCTATTGGATGTGACGTCACAGCGCATGAAAACCATTGTGTTTTCTGTTTTCACGTGATCAGAAAACGGGCTTCTATTGGATGTGACCTCACAGCGCATGATTTGTGATTCTAAAGTGTTTTCGCGCCCAAACAAAAAACGAAATTTCAAAAATTTATATCTCAGAAACTAGGCAACGGAAATACTTGATGTAAACGTCATTCTTCATGGTTTTTTATCTACTATTTTAATAAAATTTAATCTCAAAACGTGAGAATACCTCATTCAACATTGGAATCGTATCCACTTTTTTCATCTTTAAACATGCAGGAAGGAAAGATAAAAGTATACGGTTGTGCATAAGTAACTTTCTTAATGATTAGTAGATTCCATAAAACTTTCAGATAGCGTTCCATATTGCCCCAGTGAATTCTGAGCAGTAATGAAGTTCTAGAAAACAATAAAGTACCGGAGCTGAGTTTAGATACAAATTATGCAAAGGTTTGAAAAATTTATAAATAATTGTAAGGTACTAGTGAACTAATTTATTTATTGTAATTGTACTAGTAACTCAAAACTTTCTTAAAAGAGACTGGCATCACGAAGCACGTGCAGAAAAGGAAAAAAAACTAACAAATATAAATAGAACAGGCCAGAACTCAAAAACATGGAGTTTGTAAATTTATCTTGTAAATATACTTAACCTAAATAAAACCAATATTTTAAAGTATAACGTGTGGTCAAATATGCTACATAATGGCGACGAAGGAAAACTGGAAGAAGTCTGAATAAGATGGTCAGAAAGAGAAATAGAAGCACACGAAAAACATCTGAAATGGCTACAGCTATAATCAACAGCCTCATGTAGATCCTCAGCCTCTACAACAAAGAGTAAATCTGAGTAAGTTCAATTTTGAAGAGTTTTTACCTCAGAAGGACAATATCAGGATCTATTTGCGTAGATTTGAACTAGAACTTCAGGTTTTTGACATTGAAAACCCAGAACATAAACGTGATTTACTGTTAAGAAGCATTGGAAAGGAATTATATAAGCTAGTAAATGACCATTTTGATCCTGTTTCTCCTGATGATAAATTCTGCACTTAGAACACTAGCGGTGAATTGCAAGTTCGGGAACACTCTTGATGAACGTTTGAGAGATCAATTTGTAGTTGGCATTAACGACCCGCGTATACAGGAACATATATTTAGGGAGCATCCAGACGGAAACTCGACTTTACTAGATGTTGAGAAAACAGCTCTTAATTTTGAGTCAGCTGTATTAAACGCTGCAGTGATAGAATCGGTTTATAAATCAGAACAGTCAGAACAGTCCACATCTAACTCCAGAGTGAACAAAATTAAGGGAAAACCGAATAAACAGAACACCACGAACATCACCTCAAAGGATATTAAGAGGAGAAAATTTCAAATAAATAAAGGAACAACGTGCATTAGATGCGGGAACAAGAAACATCAGAAGGGGGAGAGCTGTAGAGCTGAAACAGCTATTTGTAAAGCTTGCAATACAAAAGGGCATTTCGAGAAAGTGTGTGTAAAATCTGGGAGAGCAGAGTTTGTCCATCAGATTTTCAAAGGTAGAGAAAACAAGAGCATATACGAGGTGACGGTTGAAGTAAATGGAAAATCACTTGTTTTTCAATATGACACGGGATCTAGCATATCAATTATTCCTGAAAGTTTTTACAAAAAGATAGGGAAGCCTCGTTTAACAAAATCTAAAGTTCTTATTGCGTATCCTGACAAGCCAATCGAGACTTTAGGAGAGGTTAAAGCAACTGTAAAGATAGGGACACAAAGGATTCCTGTTCATTAACAGTAGTACCCGGTGACAGTATTCCGATATTAGGACAAGATCTTATGAAAATTTTCAACATTGAACCCAAATTTTCGGTAAAAAGCATTAATGAAACACACGAACCATTAAAGGCAGAAATCGTAAAGAACTATGCTGATGTATTCGACCAATCTAAATTGGGAACAGTCCAAAGCTTTGAAGTTAACATCAAGCTTACAGAAGATGCCAAACCCGTTATTTGCAAAGCAAGACCGGTACCCTATGCATTAAAATCGGCAGCAGACGCTGAAATTGATCGCATGGTCAGCAACGGTAGGTACATTAGAACCAGTAGACGTCAACGAACAAATTATTGAATGGGCTTCTCCTGTAGTGTACGCAGCAAAGAAAAACGGGCAAATAAGGCTATGTGGTGATTTTAAAAGTACCATAAACAAGTGTATGATAAAAGATCAATATCCCTATCCAACGTTAGATGATATTTTGTCCAAGTTGAACGGCTGTAAAATCTTCAGCGTAATTGATTTAAAAGATGCATTCTTGCAAGTTAAAGTTAGTCAACAGTCTCGAAAATTCTTAGTAATAGCAACACACCGAGGTTATTATCGCTTTTGCCGGATGTCATTTGGAATTTCTGCTGCGCCTATCATTTTCCAAAGACTGATGGATCAGTTTTTGACTAGACTTGAAGGTGTTGCCTGGTTTCAAGATGACATTGCGGTGGGAGGAAAAGACCTTAAGAACGCTTCACTCAGAACGCTTAAGAAAAGTTTTCGAGGTATTCAGAAAAGTTGGCTTGAAAACACAGATGAATAAGCTGCAACTTTTCAAGAACGAAATCAAATTTTTAGGACATGTCATAAGCGAGCATGGCACACAACCCGATTATGAGCGTATTAAAGCTCTAAAAGAACAACCTTCTCCCACGAACATATCCGAATTGAGATCATTTCTTGGATCAGTAAATTTTTACTGTCGTTTTGTGAAGAATTTACAATCACTATGTTCACCATTACATGATCTTCTAACAAAGAACACTCCGTGGAAATGGACTAAGCATCATCAGAACATTTTTGAACAAATACGAGAACACATATCATCACCTGCTGTACTTGTACATTTTGATCCCAAGTTGCCTATAGTATTAGCGTGTGATTCTTGAATTAGAGGACTTGGTGCGGTAATTCAACACCGTATTAATGGAGAACTGAAGTTGATAGCTGCTGCTTCAAGAACATTAACAAAAGCTGAACGCAACTATTCAAGTATAGATCGAGAGGCTCTTGCAATCATGTTTGGTTTGCAGAAGTTTTATAAATACTTGATCGGCATACATTTCACAATACAAAGTGATCACAAACCTCTGGAACGCATTCTTAACCAGAACAGTGAAATTCCAAAGTTAGCTGCTTCAAGACTTACAAGATGGGCGGTTACCTTGAGTGCTTTTGACTACGAGATAGAACACCAACCTGGAAAACAAATGGTTGTACCTGACGCTCTTTCACGCTTACCTTTACCACAGAACGAAGTGAGCGAGTTTGAAGATACGTCATTTGTATACCGTATCATAAATCACACTCTCAATGAGTTGATTTTGACAAGGCAAACTCTGAGAAGACTCACTGAAAAAGACCCAATTTTGTCGAAAGTAATTCTATACTTAGATGAAGGTTGGCCGATGAGGAAAGATCTTCAAGAACAGTTTTTCCCATACTTTGAGAAAAGAGAAGAACTCTCTTACGAACAAGGAATTTTAATGTGGAACAATCGACTGGTCATTCCAGAAAAGCTAAAACAGGCAGTCATGGAAAAGTTACATGAATCTCATACTGGAATAGTAGCTATGAAATCTGTAGCAAGAGTTTCAGTATGGTGGCCTTCGATTGACTTAGAGATAGAAAGAACAGTAAAGTCTTGCCTAGACTGTAACGAACATCAACTTAACATCCCAGACTCTCCATTGCTTTTATGGAACAACACGGGAAGACCTTGGGACAGAATTCACCTAGATTTCGCCCAGTTGCATGGTGAAAATTGGCTCTTCATCATTGACTCTCATTCCCGTTGGTTAGAAATTTTCAATCTAAAGAACACAACATCTAATGAAGTGATAAGATGCTTAAAAGAGTTATTTTGCTCTTATGGAATATGTAGGATCATTGTATCTGACAATGGAACACCATACACATCATCTGAGTTTCGTGACTTTTGTGCAAGTCAAGGTGTGAAACATATCAAAACAACACCATATCATTCACGAAGTAATGGCTTAGCTGAAAGGGTCATTCGCACATTCAAGACTCGTTTCAAGAAAGCATGCAATCGGTTCAACGATAGACGACACCAGTTACAAGTTTTTTTATTCAACTATCGCACTACAGTACATCGAGCAACAGGTTCCACTCCAGCAAAATTGTTTCTCAAAAGAGAACTTTGTACTCTATTTGATCGCCTAAAACCAGACCACATTAATGATACTGAAAGCTTGAAGTCTAAAATGTATCACGACAGAACATCGCGAGATAGAGAATTTAACGAAGGGGACAAAGTTTGGATGAAAAGAAAAACAGATCAATCGTGGAAACCAACAAAAATAATTGAAGGAACTGGTCCTTTATCGTACAGAACTGAAGGAAACATTAGAGCTCATGCAGATCACTTGAGAAGAAGATTCCCTGAAGAAACTCAAGAACAACCAGACGAGCCAGCTGATGGAAACAACGAGTTTACGCCGAGACGATCTGGCCGCATCACCAGAAAGCCAGATCGGTATGGACTGTCTTTTCAAAGGGGGGAATTAATGTAAGGTACTAGTGAACTAATTTATTTATTGTAATTGTACTAGTAACTCAAAACTTTCTTAAAAGAGACTGGCATCACGAAGCACGTGCAGAAAAGGAAAAAAAACTAATAAATATAAATAGAACAGGTCAGAACTCAAAAACATGGAGTTTGTAAATTTATCTTGTAAATATACTTAACCTAAATAAAACCAATAGTTTAAAGTATAACGTGTGGTCAAATATGCTACAATAATGATATTTTTTCTAACCGATTTAAAAAATTAAATATCAGGATTTAACACAACGATTAAGTAGTATAGTGTTTCATTAAATAAAATTTTAAAAATTTACGGTTTAAAATTTTATTTATAAGTGGACAACAAAGACATAGTATCAATTTATTTCTATTATCATAAAAGGAGTAATTTGAAAAAATATTTACGATAGGATTTATGTATTAGTTACTCACAATAGAATCTCCTTTTAACCGTCTTAAAAAGGACTGATATGTATTTTTATATGTAGGACTAAGACAAAGCATAGATTTATAAAAAGCTATTTTATTGATAAGAATGGCACTTTTTTCTTTGTTAAAAAATAATTGTAAAAGATAATTTACTATTCAGTTTATTCCATAAAATGCATAAGTTTTAGTTACAATTAATCGGGGAAAGACTTCTGGAAATTTGATGGTTGCTAAATTTTGCTATTTTAAAACTTTTCAATTAAATAAATTACAATCTGTGAAACGAGAGATAAGACTCTCCAGGGACAGGTGTAGAAGAAATCTGATGTATACCTATAAATATAATATGTTTTGAATTTTTGAATTTCCTGGTTTACCTTCTGTGTTGTCAATTAAGAAAATTTGAAACGAAACGGTCTTTTTTCTTCTTCTTTTATCATATAAAATATATTTTTATAACTATTTTTAATATCGATGCAAATTCAGTCTCGAATTCCAAACAAAATGGAGAACCACCCACGAACTACACACAAAACAACCCCCTATTAATTAATTCCAATGGAATAATAGAGTAAAAAAGAACACGGCGTGCACAGAATGGAACATGCGTCACCATTTGCCCAAAGAGAGAGCGAATTGCAAGGGTCAATTAATGTCAATTGTCCCATTGATCTCTTCAAGACGTGTCGCTCTTTTTAGAAATGTTTTCCTAGTCGGGTCGGCCTTCCGATAATACGTCACTTTTTTGCCGCTTCTCTGATTTAAGAGTCGAAATCTCGTTCTAATAACCTTTACGGGTGTTATAAAACTTTGCTTTTTAGCGTTCTTTCCCAAAACCAGAAAACTTGGGTAAAACCAGACGTACGTGGGTTATGAAAAGAAAAATATAATATCTTATTGGTAGGCTATTTGAATTGCTAGATTTGTTATTAAAACTAATTCAGGATTTTTCAATATAATTTTGATGCAATCCTTTGATTTCATTGCGAAACAGGATTATTAAATCCTTGTGTCCCCTCAAAAGGTAAAGGATCAACCCCTGCAATATACCCAAGAGTATCAGCATCACAATAAAATTCTGTATAAAATAATTGTTCAATACCCATAAAAATACTCGATAGGTACTGAAACATCAATAGTTTAATATTATTTCTATTATTTAACTGTTTAAAAGTGGCTAATTCCATGCTTTAGTCCCCTCTACAAATGTAATAAGTTTGAATGTTAAAATCACAACTGAATGATTATCATTCGATTAAATTATATCAACCTTTGGTTTTCCTTTTGTTTATGGTTGGTTTATACTAGTGATGGGCAGGTATCGATACCAAATACTTAAGTACTCGATACCTATAGGTATCGAGTGTATTCGATACCCACAAAAGTATCGATACTTTATTGACATATTTCGTTTTAAATTTTTCAATGAAGTAATCTTTATAATACCTACTGTAGATCAAACGCAGCCTGTTTCCGTTTTCATTTTGCAACGCTCAAACCCAAGTCGTTATCATCCGCGAGAGAAATTTGACGCGGCTAGGTTTTTCCCCCGCCAAATCCTTCGCCTCTATCCACCTCCAGGCCCGTAGCTAAGGGGCTTTTTGATGGATCGCTTTCAGTTTATTGAATATTAGTGTGATTATGGATAGGCCCTAAAAAAATTGTCCATTCAGGTTCATTTCCCGACATTGAAAAAAAGTACTCGATACCCAAAAGTACTCGATACATATAAGTATTCGATACCAAAGTATTCGATACCTATAAGTATTCGATACCAAAGTATTCGATACCTAAAATTATCGATTTTGCCCATCACTAGTTTATACACACAAGCTACTCATTTAATTTATGATAGATTTTCTGTTTTTGTCAAAATCTCAGTTTTGCCATTTTTAGATACAAACATTAGATTTGATTAATTAATTGGATTACTAATAATTATATTTTAATTAGATTTGGCAAAAGAAAGGTCATTTGTGGTGTGAGCCACGTTTAACAGAACAATACTATACATTTTGGAGAACTGAAGGGCTAATCAGGAATAAAAAAGATACATAAATTTCGGTGTAATTCAGGAAATACATAACAGAACAATTACTGACCTCTTAATTAGGTTTAATAGGAATTAGGTTTAACAAAACAATACTATACATTTTGAAGAACTGAAGGGCTAATCAGGAATAAAAATGATACATAAATTTCGGTGTAATTCAGGAAATATTTTATTGTTTGTGAAATCTGTGTTTCATTGTGTGAAAAGGTCATTTTCTTTCAGAATCTCCGAAACCCGAAGATGCCCCCCTGCGAATGCTATCCACCTCCAGTCACCTGAACGTCATCGAGGGTTCATCTGTCCTACTGCCCTGTAACGTCATGAACATAGGTGAAACCCTTTTATATTATTTTCTAGACGATAATACTTCTGACGTTATTTGAACAATGATGAACTTTTTAAGGATAATACCTATAGAAACCATTCTTTCCCTCACTGTTATGGGGGAGAGGTCGAAGTTTCCCAGTTCACTCATCATTTTAGGTATAGATTTGATAGTTAGGTCAAATAATGAGATAAAACTTGTTCCCAATTTATTTTTTCTGGGAGGGGGTGAGAGATTCACCCCTTTCGACGCCCACCTGAAAAGGGGCTGCATATTACACATGCACCTAGCTACAAGAATTTATCTACGGGAAAGGTAAATTTGACGCAGCAACTCAGGAGCTCTCGTTCTCATATCGTTCCGGAGATTCGAATCTACCTTACCGGCGGTACGTAGATTTCTTTTACTCTTTTTCTGGTCCCGTTAAATAATTCCACAAACACATCATAAAAAGTCTTCAGTCATTAATATATTATGAAAGTTATAGAAATCTAGTTAAAAATATAAAATTACATGCAAGTGTGTGCTCCTGACGCTATCTGTCACAAACACTTATACCCCGTTCGCACTGGCCTTTATTTTCGTTAGCACTTTGTTGTCATGGAAACAAAGGCAAAATCGCCCCATCTTTTGAAAACGGCGTTTGCACTGACAAGGGGCGAAAATAAGCACTTTACTGTGTGTAAACAATAACAGCATGATTTGTAAAATAATTAAAATTTTAATTTCTCAATACAACTTAAAACTAATGAATAAAATCACCAAAAATACAAGTAAAAATTCATAAAAGATTATTAATTGACTAGTGAATTGATTAGTGTGTTTCCATGACAACAAAGTGCTAATGAAAATAAAGGCAAAAATAAAGACCAAGTGCGAACGGGGTATCTCTCTATATTAAAAAAAAGTAACAGTGACCGTCGCCGTCACCGCCGCCGTCACCGCTGATTTTGAAAATTTTATTTTTGAACACTTTGAACTATCACTACGCAAAAACTATGGGAAGGAATATTATGAAATTTTGACCATTGGTAGACAAATGCATGAGGGTCATTTCAGTTTCCAGACCTAATTAATTAGATAATTAGTTCTGGAGTTATTTAATGTCAAAGTCGAAAAATTTTTTTTTCGACTGCGAGTTCGCCCCCAGAAAAATCTATTTACAGCAGAAACATGATTTTTTGCAGACACATACTCTTAAGTATGAAGTTTTGCACCTCGTCGCCCTTTCTTCGAATTTCGAATTATTTTTGGAGTAATTAAATTCTAAAGTTTCGAAATTTTTTACCCTTTTTCGGTTCTTTCGTTATAACAGAAAAACTAATCACAGTAAAACTATGATATTTTAAACACACATACAATTATTTTTTATAAAAAGATTTGCATTTCGTTTTTTAAAAAAATCGAATTATTTTTAGAATTATTAAGATTCAAAGTTTCAATTTTTTCATCTCTTTCTGGTCGTTCACAAGAGAAACAGCCGATTTTTATGTGAGTCTGATTTCTTTTATTTCCAACGATTCACTAGATACACGTGCATTTTATAAATTTAAAAGATATTAATGGCATGCTTTTTCTCTAAGATAGTTGATGATAATTAGTAGACTTGCTGGATATTTTAAAAAACATTTGGATTAAATTATTGACAACTTAAAACAAGGATATTTCAGTTGCAGTTTTATTTTGATATTTTTGTAGTTGTGGTCCGAATTAAGTTATTGATAAGTTCGAGAGATAAAAGTTTCGATTTTAAATGATCATAAACTAAGCCGACAAGTTCCAGGTTTTACTGGATAGTTGAGATGAAACAAGCGAGCTCTGCTCGCTAAGATCGCGAAGCGATCTTCAACGAACTGCGAAGCAGTTCCGGGGGTTGGTGAGCGATAGCGAGCAGGGGGCAGAGCCCCCTAGTTATACAAATAATTATACACTACTTTGATAATGCGAAAAACTAGTACACAAGATGTCAATTACGTAATATATATTAATAAATGAAAGAAAACTTTTTTTGATAATAAGTAGCAATTCTGGTGTTTTTGGAACTATTTGTGTGAAAACAATTAGCATAGATTGGAAACACGCAAACGAGAGCTCCTGAGTTGCCGATGTAAAATCCACCGTTTCCGTAACGTTCTCGTTTCTTCTACGTGTTTTTTCATTCTGAAGATGTCCATAAAACTTTCCATGTTGTAGTTCTTGATGGTTCCTCCGTGAACCACATCTCTAAATCATTTCCCCCTATTATCTTTCAATCTTTGCATTGCTGTTCTCACGTATCCACATAGTTTTCATAGTACTATATTCAAAAATGCTTTTCCGTTGCAGAGCGTCGCGTGCGCATCTGGAAGCACCTGCCGGGCCGCATCCTGTTCTCTGGGAGCATCACGGTGTCGCGCGACCCCAAGATCTCGCTGGTGAACGGCTCCTCGCTGCAGATCGACGACGTCACCCCCGAGTACTCCGGCGAGTACCTCTGCTTCGTCTCCTATCACCTCTTCGTCAACGTCACCCACCGCATCGACGTGCTGGGTAAGTGAGTGGCCCTAGTCGAATCTTAATACACGATGCTTGTTCTTGTTGTTGTTCTTGTTGGTTCACTAGAGACATTTGCTAACTCTGATGGAGCTGCTTGGTCTTCTTCTTCCAATGTTCGTCTTCTTTGTTATCAATGGTTATTAATGATCAATTTGTAATTGTGAAATTTCTTTAAGGAATGAGATTATGGCTTGAGTTTTTTTCCTTGCACTTATCTTGTTCATTTTCAAGATTTCTGTATAATTTGGTGATGTAATATTGAGGGATTTCATTAGTTTGTTTCTTTGTTTAGAGTACCTTCTGCAATGTAATAACATATGATCATTGGTATCCATCTCGTTGCAGAAGTTGCATTTGGGACTTGAAGTTTGATTATATTTAAAAAGGTTTGCTTTCGTTGGAATGGTTTTTGTTCTTAATCGAGATATCATGACGTCTTCTTTTCTGTTCAATGTTGGGAATTTTTCTTTTGAATTCAGATTATCCATGTGAGTAAATTCTGTATACTTCTTGTATTTTTTCCACTCTTTATCAGCTTCTTCTTTTATTTTTTGACTTAGTACTTTTATAATATCTTCCGGGGATAACATGTTTCTGATAACTGTTGTAGGTGCCTTTCTTGCTTCTTCGTCAGCTTTTTCATTTTCGGAGATGCCCTTATGCCCTGGTGTCCAAATGATTTCTAAACTTCTGGCTTTTCCCAGGGATTCATTAATGCAATGCATGAGTTGGAGGATTATTTTGGAAGATTTTGAATGCATGGTTTTTAGGGCTCTAATTACTGAGAAACTGTCTGTTAGGATGGCATAATGTTTGTCTTCTTTTATGAAATTTTCTATGGCTATCACTATTGCTATTGCTTCTCCTGTAAAAATTGAATTTAAAAAAGGAATAGTTCCTGCTAGAACTTCTGATGTGTTTATATTGATTGCTGCTACTTTTAAATATGAGTCTGTTTTAGAAGCATCAGTCGCTATGATGATTTTATCTTGTAAATTTTCTTCTTTATAGGCTTTAAAGTAATCTTGTATTAGTTTGTCTGGGTTATTTTTCGTTTGAAACTTATATTCATTTAAACTCAACTTTAGGTCAATATGTTTTTTGAAATTAGTTTTGCCTTCTATAATTAACTCCGTATTAATTGAATAGGTCCTCATGATCTCTTGGAAGTTATATTGCATTGAAGGATGTCTTTTTAATCGTGGCTTTTGGCAAGTCTCTTGGAAAATGGTTTTTAATGTTGATTTCTCACCGTGAGAAATATGTTTTAATCCTAACTTTATTAAAAGGATTTTATGTCTTTCGTATAGGGATAATTGATCAGCTTCCTTGAGAAGTAACGGAATGGGAGTCCAACGTGGTAGACTTAAAGCAATTCTTAAAGCTTTCCTGTATATGATTTCTAGTTTATTATATAATGTTTTGCAGGATGAGAAAAAGATTTGGCTGCTATAGTCTAATCTGCTTCTGATGGTTGCATTTACTATATGCATTAAATGGTAGGTTCTTGCACCCCATGAAGTTCCAGCTATTGCTTTTAACGCGTTGAGTTTTCTATTGGTGGTCTTTGTTAAATGATTAAAATGATGTTGAAAGGACAGATTTTTTGAAAAATATAAGCCTAAAATTTTTATGTGATCACACCAAGGAATATCTTGACAGTTTATGGTAAAATTACCCTGTGGAAGTTCTTTTTTACTTGAGAAATTGATTGCTTGGCATTTTTGGGGTCGTAGAGTGAGTTTCCACTGATTACACCATAAGTGTATCTTGTGTAACGCTTTTTGAATATTTTCGCAGGCTTTCTTGAGATTCGGATGATGGGCGTATAAAAAAATGTCATCGGCGTAAATTACGCATTTAACATTTTGCAAAGTGGAAATTAAATCAGACATATATACTGTAAATAAAAAACCGCTTAGAACACTTCCTTGGGCTATGCCTCTATTTGTTTCTACTTTTTTTGAAAAAACATTTCTCCAATTAACTTGATAATTTCGATCCTTTAAGAAGTTAAAGATCCAATTGGCCGCATTACCTTTTATGCCTAAGCTGATTAATTTGAAGATTAGACCGTCTATAAAAACTGTGTCGTATGCTGAACTGATGTCTAAAGCAACTAGTAGAATAAATTCTTTGTCGTTTCTGGCTTTGGTAATATCATGATAAATGATAGATTGACAGTAGTTGACATCTTTAAATGGGATGAAACCGGCGTGATTATTATGAAAAGAATTGATGGTAAGTTTCGTTAGTCTTTTTAGGATCATTTTTTCCATGGTTTTACTCACTACTGATGTTAAAGAAATAGGTCTATATGACTCTATTGAATTCTTTTCTTTATTGGGTTTTAGTATTGGTAAGATGATAGCTTTTTTCCATTCCCTTGGTATGATTCCGGTTTCCCAACTCTGGTTGAAAATTTCTAATAGAGTGTTGAGATGATTTTCGTTGAGAAGTCTTAAGAACTTGTTATTTATTTTATCTGGTCCAGGTGTTGAATTTTTTGAATTAGCGATTACTTGTTTTAGTTCTTCAATCAGAAAGGGTTGATTATACTCCTCTTGATCATTTGAGCTGAGGTCCAGAGGAATGAAATCCTGTACATTATCTTTTAGAAATGATTTTGCTATTTCGTTAGCTTGTTCTAATGGATCACTTATGGATTTAGAACTGATAACTAGTAAATTGTTGCTGTGTGATTGATTAGGTTTACTATTTAGAGCTTTTAAAATTTTATATATGTTTTTGGATTCTTTTTCATTTTCGCACAACCTATCCCAAAAGTTATTTTTGCTTGCTCTGATTGTTTTTCTTAGTTTTGCTGTTATTCTTTTGTATTTAATCCACGTTTCTTGTGAAAGGTTACGTTTTGCTAGTTTTAAAAGAGTTCTTTTTTGTTGTAATAATGCTTCACACTTTAAGTTCCACCATTTTGTTTTAGGGTTTTTTATGAGTATTTCTTTAGTGTTGTCTTCAATCAGTTTTGTGCATTCATTTAAGAAGGAATCTTTGTTTGAGAGATCCATTTTTGATACGTTCCTTTCGATGTTTTCCCAATTTATTGTTTTTCTTTTACGTTCTTCTGTGACGGTTGATTCGTGTAATGTGGTTTTAACGGGAAAATGGTCACTTTCGTACAAATCTTCTGCGATATTGATAGTAATATCATTGAACATATCAGCTGATGAGATTGTAAGATCTAGAAGGGAGGTGTTTGAGTTTGACATATATGTTATTTTTGTTGTATTGCATATGATGCCATTAATGTCGTCGATCCAATCCATAATTTTAATAGCGTCTTTGGATAGTTTGTTCGATCCTAAAATAGGATGTTGTACATTAAAATCTCCTACGATTAAGTAGGGGGAAGAGATGGAATTTTTTAATTCGTCTAATTCCTTATCATTGAATTTTCCTTTGGGTGAATAGATATTGATTATAGTTAATTTTTGATTCTTCATGTAGACGTCGACAGCTTGTATTTCATTCTCAGTTCTTGGTAGGTGGGAAAGATCAATTACACTTGATACTAGTTCTTTTTTTATAGCTAAAAGTATTCCGCCACCCCTGGAGTCTGCTCTTTCTTGACGGTAAATTATTTTATTATTGATTTTTAGTGAATCTTTGTGTTTTAAAAAGGTTTCTTGCAATGCAATTATGTCAGAGTTATTAAAGAAAGGGTCACTTATCCAATGTTGTTTATTTTTTATTCCTCTGGAATTCCATTGCGTGATAGAAAAATTTGATAGTCTCCTGGCCATTATTATTATTAATTATTATTATTATTATAAAATATTATGTATTTTAATTGGACCAGTGGTTAGTCTGTGTTAAGTTTAATACAGGATTATTTAGATATGTGATTTTGAACTTTCGATTCGACAAGTGAGTTGAATTTTTTATTGAAAAACAAACACCTCTTTTGTTTTTCAAGTAACCTCTGGTCATTGACTTGTGTTGTTTGTAGGCTTATTTCCTATACTAAAAAGAGGGTGAGCTAACAAATCTTGTTTTGTAAAATTTGCAGTGAAAATTTGTGGTCCGTTGTTGATATTGGGGTCTGTTCTTGGTTTTTTGCTTTTAGGTGATTCTTTTTCCTTTGTCTGACTTGAGTTGATCTTGAGTTTACCTAATTCAATGTTAATTTCTTTTTCTTTTGTCTGAATTGTGTTATATTGTTTTCCTAATTCACCAATTGCTTCTTTGACTAGGGTTATCATTTGAGTTTTGAATTCGTTTAGTACGTTCATAAATTGAAGTTCTTGTTTTTTCAGCATTTCTGTGACTACTTTTTCCATCTCGGTGTTATCCCTGTTCATGATTCTTTTTATAGGTTCTTCTGGGGTCATTTTGGTCTGATTTCCTTGATTTGCGATTTTAGCGTATGTTGTTGATTTAGCTGCTTCTCTAAATCTCCTTCTTGCTTCTCCATAGGTTAATCCATTTATTGCTTTGTATTTTAGTAGTTCCACTTCTTTTTTATATCCTATGCAATCCTGACTTGTTGCAAAGTGATTATTATTGCATGTTATACAATTTAGTTTATTATTACACTTATTATTTATATGATTTTCGCCGCATCGGTCGCATCTTTGTATGCTTTTGCAAAACTTTGTTGGGTGGTTGTATTGAAAGCATTTTAGACAATGCCTTGGGCGATCTATGAATAGCTTTACCTTATGCCTGGTCAACCATATTTTAATGTTTTCGGGAAGGATTCGACCAAATATGGTGACGAGTACTGTTTCACTTGGGAATGGATGATTATTAATTTTTTTTGTAAATCTTCTTATGTTATGTATTTGTAAGCTGTTTTCAGATTCTAGTTCTTCTTTTAATTCATTTAGCGATATGTGCGTGGGTATGTTGAGGGTGAATCTGATAGTATTGCTTTCTGATTGGATTGACGTGTTAACTTGTTTTGATATGATGGATTTAACTGATGTTAATTCTATGGCGGTCTTCTTGTGTGAGGTGATTGCTAGAATTTTTCCATTATTTGTGTGTATTATTTCTTGAACATTTTCCAAGTTAGTGATCCTTCCCCTGAAATAATCTTTAATTAGCTTGGGGTTGTTTTTTGGGATTTTCTCATTAATTGGGCTGTAGATGATTATAAAGTTTTGCGTTCCATTTTTATCTCCAAGTTCAATTTGTTCTACTAAGCTGTGATTGTTTGTTAGAAAATACATATTAGTTGCTTCCGATTGTGCTTCGACCATTGAGACATCTTCAGGCTCTCCGCCCGAAGGCGGTTCCATGTTGGGACGAACTTCAATAAGCTTGTTTTAAGAGATTCAAAGTAAGAGAAAAGATATATTACCAATTGTTGACTTTACAGAGTAGAAGTAACCAACAAGGCACGGTTAACAATGGTGTATGGATGCGATATTTCTTGAGCAAATACTTGAAAAATACCTTTTGGATGATAAGTCTTCTTCTGATCAACTGATGGCGGATTTGATGTTTTTGTTGTTTGCCTTACCGCCGGATAACCAAGATATAACGTTTGTTTATTGATTTGCGTGAAATATAACTCTTAAAAATTTTAAATTGAAGGAGCTTAATATTTTACGTATTTCAAGTTGCAGTCATTGTTGTCATTTTTCTACACGATGCTAAAAGGTTTGCTAGTAGAGCTTTCCAGCCATCGTCGTTTTTTGAATAAGTGATACACTGTGAAAGACAATAAAGTACTTTACACAAAAAGTAGTGGATACAAATTGACTCCATATATGGAGAGATGTTACACCGCGTTATGGAGGACCTCCCACCTAGACTCGAAGGAGGTCCTTCGCAAACTGACTTGGAGGGAGGTCCCTTCATATCGTGGTGTAACATCTCTCCATGTGTATGGCAGTTTCTCCCAGGCAATTTCTCTCCACCACTATTTGTGTAAGTGCCGTATTTTTTTTCCTCGTAGAAGTACTAAAAAGCTTTTGATCAAGAATTGAGAGATTTATCTCCATGATTGTAGACATATTTTGTAACAAGTAGTGACAAAGCTCACCTGTAAAAAGTCAACAACTTTACTGATGCCATCCATATAAGCCAACTGAGAAAGAGACCCTTCTGAAGATATCTTTAGAAAAAACCTCTTGGTTGTGCTTCCTCTAAACCTCATTGTCTCGATCCTCTTAACCTTGTTAGTCCTATACACCCCAAATTGTCCATATCCCTAGGATTCAATGGTAATCTCGGGCGGCTCAAGATTGAAAGATTCGGTTGAACAGAAAAATTTCTGGCTCACCCTTTGAAACTCAACAGATTCCAACTCAGCAAACGTGGAAGTTACCGTATATTTACTACTGTTTGTTGTAATTGTAAAGGAAATTTAACGATGTTATGCTGTATATTATGAGTGACTGAAGGACGTTAGATAATACTACTTTTTATGTATTACTTATATTTACTGTTTATCTTACTTCCAACAGTCCCTCCTTTGGTGTATCCCGATCCCCCGAGTGGCGAAGTTGTCGTTCTGAAAGGGTCATCCGCCTCTATGATGTGCAACGTCACGGGCTCTCCCAAACCAGTCGTGTCCTGGTCATACGAGCAGAACGGTACCTGGGTGAGTTCATGTATTTTTGAAAGAATGCGTATGAACGACTTGATCTGACTTTGGAATACTAGCCTTCTTCAGGGGAGGTCTTTTACTCTTACTACTTCAGAAGGTCACCTTCTTGGTCAGATCCTCCAAAATCTATTCCATTCCTAATATCCTACTATACAGGGTGTCTCAAAAGGTCGGTGCCAAAGTTAACAATGCTGGTCTGGTCATACTAGCTTTTCCGCACAAACGAGCTTTTCCGCATGAAAAACTCATGTCTTCAAATGTAAACTGTGTCCGCTGTAAACCCCTGTAAGCCAAATTTTATTAAACTCTTCCAGTAAATAGCAGAGAAAGTCGCCTCCATTGTGTCATATAAATAAAATGTTAACATCGTCCGTCCAGGTGCTGTGCTACTCAACTCGCCTCTACTGGCGTTTTGTTTACACGCGAGCCTTTTTGTTGTCATTACGCTCACGGCACAGATCATGCTGAATAAAGATTTATAATCGCCTTACATCCTTGAGTCCTGACCCATAATCTATTTTAAATGGTGTCAGAAGAAAACCACTACTAACTTTAAACAGAAATTTCTCAAATTTGAACGAGCGGAAAACAAAAATGAATAATCTAAACACAATGAAGCCGTTCGTCGCCGGCGCGAACCCCTCAGAATCATGGAGGTTCTGGAAACAAGACTTCCTGGATTTCCTGGAGGCTGCTAACTACTCCGAAGAGCCAGAGAAGAAGAAGACGGCTGTTTTTCGCCATGTTTGTGGAGACGAGTTGAAAACCATTTACCGGACGATGACATTGACAGCAGTACCTCCTGCAACGGAAGTCACCCTGAAGCAGATTCTGGATGCACTTGATGGTCAGTATGATTTTCAGAACGAAATATATGCAGCTTTTCTATTTCTGGAAATTAAACAAAAACCTGGAGAAAAATTCCAGGATTTTTACTCCAGGCTGAAGTTGGCAGTAGAAGACTGCCGATACGCTCCAAATACTGAAAGAATGCTGAGGGATAAAATAGTGCATGGTCTCCAAGACAAGCCCCTCCAGGAAAGGCTGTTACGCGAGACAAGTAGACGGGCTAAGACCCTCCAGGAGGTAATTAGTGAATGCCGCGCGGCTGAGCAATCTAGAACACAAGCTTCTGCAATGAACGATAATAATGAAATTCATGCTATCCGTGAATGCTATGCGGCAGACCAGTCCAGAACACACCAGAGTGAAGTTGATGCTATTTCCAGACAGCGAATGCAAGATATACACCTGTCCCATAGGAGAGACCCCTGTACAAACTGTGGACGCAGACATGAGCCCAGGAATTGCCCAGCCTACAACACGACGTGCAAGAACTGTGGAAAGAGAAATCACTGGGCTGAATTTTGCCGTTCCAGGGAAAACAGAGGACGGTACACAAATCCCTTCAGAAAAGTGCATGCTATTGAACCAGATGATGCTTTCTTTCTTGGAGAGTTAAAGCTGGAAGAAGTCTCCACTTCTGGTGAGAAAGAATGGATGCACAAGACACTTGTGAATCAGACTGAAGTCGACTTTAAGCTTGATACTGGTGCACAGGTAAATGTGCTACCAAACAGTATCTTTGAAAAATTGAAGAATCCGCCAGCCCTGCAAGAAAGCCATGTTCCAGTTATTGATTACAATAAGAATCCGATCCCTGTACTGGGCATGTGTACTCTCCTTTGCAAGACCTCTCAAATCCACAAGAGGCTAGAGTTTATAATAACAAGCTTGAACTCAACCCCTATACTTGGTCTTGATGCGTGCAAGAGTCTGGGTCTTATTAAACGGCTCTATCAACTCCAGGCAACATCAGGCAACAATCCATCCATACAGACTGTGGAACAAATTCTCGAAGAGTTCCAGGATGTCTTCACAGGGATAGGCAGACTTAGCAAGACTGTCAGCATCAATTTGAAGCCCAATTCTGTCCCCCACGTATCAGCACCCAGAAAGATTCCCCTGGCACTACATGATAGAGTTAAACAAGAACTTGCCAACATGGAGAGTCAAGGGATAATTACGAAAGTGGAGAAACCTACAGAGTGGGTCAGCAACATGGTTGTTGTTGATGGTCCTAAAAAGCTCAGAATCTGTATCGACCCAAGACCTCTAAACGAAGCAATTAGAAGACCACACTACCCCATTCCAACGACTGAGAGACTGTTTACTAATCTTCAAGGTTGTACCATCTTCAGTCTCCTGGATGCAAAAAATGGGTTTTGGCAGTTACCACTGGATGATAAAAGCTCGTATCTCACCACCTTCACTACTCCATGGGGTCGCTATAGATTCTTAGTCCTACCCTTTGGCCTAAATAATGCTCCAGAGGAATTTCAGCGTGCCATGGAGGAAATATTCGAAACAGAACCTCAAATTCAGCCTTACTTTGATGACATTGCTCTAAGTTCTAAGACGGCTGAGGAACATTGTATCTTGCTTAGAAAAGCACTAACTATAGCGAGGGAAAAGAATCTGAAGTTCAACCCATCAAAAGCCCAGATTGCAAAATCCTCAATCAATTACCTAGGCCACATCATATCTAACGAAGGAATTAAACCGGATCCTGTAAAAGTCAAAGGCATTCAAGACTTTCCCATTCCTGAAAACAGGGAGGCCTTGCAAAGGTTTCTTGGCATGGTAACTTATCATTCTAAATTTACCAACCATCTCTCAACTATCACTCACTCAATGAGACAACTACTGAAGAAAGATATCGCATTCACATGGGATGCAAACACCCAAAGAGACTTTGAGGAAGTGAAAAGAATACTGCTAGAAGCACCATGCTTAAGCTTTTTTGACAACTCCAAGCCAGTCCTTCTTTCAGTTGATGCGAGCCAGTATGGTCTGGGGGCAGTACTGGTTCAAGAAAAGAAGCCAGTTGGATACGCATCTGCAACACTGACAGGAGCGCAGAAAAGGTACGCCCAAATTGAGAAAGAGCTCCTTGCAATCTTATTTGGGTTGGAAAAATTCAACTATTTTACATATGGCAGACACATAGAGGTAGAAACCGACCACAAACCCTTACTTGGGCTCTGCAAACGCCCCTATGAAGAAATTTCACCAAGGCTACAAAGAATGCTTCTCCGGCTGAACAGATATGACGTGACCTTAAATTATGTGCCAGGAAAACAACTCATTGTTGCCGACACACTCTCTCGGGTGACCAGCTCTGACGTCTTTGAGGAAAATTATCAAGTAGCAACACCATCCATCCATACTTGTGTTTTAGCTGTTGCAACAGCTCCGAAGTGGAAACAGCTCATAGACATGACATTCCAGGACAGTGTCTTACAAATTGTCTCAGAGTATGTTAAGAAAGACTGGCCTGGTGAGAAGACTCATGTAAACATTGCTGCAAGACCCTTCTGGCACTGCAGAAAGGAATTATATGTAACTGAGGAAGGAGTCCTATGCAGAGGAAAGCGGATTGTTATTCCTGAAGTAGCTAGACTTGAGACACTCAAGTCCTTGCATACGGCCCATAGAGGGATTGTGGCCTGTAAAGCAAAGGCGAGAGAATACCTATACTGGCCATCCATGAACCAGGATATAGAGGCCCTAATAGAAAGGTGTGAAATCTGCCAAAAATTTGCAAGGAACAACCCGCAAGAGCCCCTGATTGAGAGACGTCTGCCTGAGCGACCATGGGAAGTGTTAGCAGGTGATTTTCTCACCCTGAAGGGGAACACATATCTCCTGCTAATTGATTACTTCTCTAAGTATATTGAAGTACAACTCATGCATGGCACAACAACTCCAGCTGTTGTAAATGCCATGAAGTCAGCATTTGCCCGGCATGGAATTCCAGAGGAATTTGTCAGCGATGGTGGTCCCCCGTTCAATGGTGAGAGTTTTCAAAACTTTCTAGAAAACTGGAATGTTATCCATCGGAAAACTTCCCCTCATTTTCCTCGATCCAATGGCCAAGTAGAGCGAGCTATCCAAACGTTCAAGAATGGGATGATGAAGGCAATGGAGGAAGGAAAAGATCTCTATACAGTTCTCCTGGACTACCGAATTACACCGGCTAACGGATTGAAATCTCCTGCTGAGCTATTGATGGGAAGACGTCTGAGGTCCTTCATTCCGTCGCTTTCAACAAACCTTCTTCCAAGCTTCGACATCAAGGAGCAGGTGGAACAGCTAAGAAAGAATCAGCAGCAGCAAAAACGATATGCTGACCAAGGCAAGAAGACCCTACCAGAGCTGCAGATGAATCAGGAAGTTTGGTTCCGCTTAAAGCCTGCAGAACCCTGGCTAAAAGCAAGAATAGTTGAAGTAGGACCCAACCCTAGGACCTACACAGTGGCAGCAGAAAATGGGAAAATCTATGTCAGGAATAGGTTTTACCTTCGTCCATGCAAGGGTCCTCTTACTCATCGGCTAACATCTTCCACAACGGTAGAGGACTACTACACTACTGTGACTGAGGACATGTCCTGTCCCTCCTCTGATGAACCATGCTCCCCTTCAGTTGTGTCTCAACACTTAGCAGCTTCAACTGGACCCCCTATTACCCGTAGTGGAAGAACAATTAACCGACCTGCTAGATATAGAACTTAACCTAACTAATTTACTAATATGAATACTTATCTTTTGCATGTCATAAATATTAAACTTCTTTAATCTTCAAAAAAAAGGACATGTCATATAAATAAAATGTTAACATATCGTCCGTCCAGGTGCTGTGCTACTCAACTCGCCTCTACTGGCGTTTTGTTTACACGCGAGCCTTTTTGTTGTCATTACGCTCACGGCACAGATCATGCTGAATAAAGATTTATAATCGCCTTACATCCTTGAGTCCTGACCCATAATCTATTTTAAACATTGATTAACATTCAATATTTTCTGAACCGTCTTGATGAGGAAATAGAGGAAATTGATGAATCTGCTAATTTCCCCTTGAAATGAGGAAATTGATTATATCTGCTAATAATCACCAGCAGAATTTAATAAAATTTGGTTTACAATGGTTTTCAAGTGTGCTCTTTCCGAATAAAAGAGTTAACAGTAAGAGAATAAAAGAGTTAAACGTTGCTCATTTGCCAGCAAACATTGTCCACAAACGGACACAGTTTCGGGGGCGTGAGTTCCTAAGAAAATCTCGTTTGCCATAGCATGACAGACCTGCATGTTAAGTTTGGTACCAACCTTTTGATGCACCCTGTTTAATAAACAGTTTTGTTGATTTTTTTTAACGAAATATACAATTTGTTGAAGATCTGTAACTTAACTTGATTAATTTCCTTAATTCTCAAAATCAGTAATAAGAAATTTCGTATCCTTTTAGTTCATGAGCCTGCCATCTGGGGTACGACAGGTTGAAGGCACCCGGCTTCATATCGCTTCAGTGGATGTTCTGCACACTGGGAAGTACACCTGCAGAGCCGACAACGAAGTTGGGAAGCCGGTGGACGCTTCTTTTGAACTCACAGTCTTATGTAAGTACATGACTTAAAAATTCAGATCAATAGGTAACCAAAATCAACTCTAAAGCTAGTGTCAAATTCTTGTCCTGATCTCTCCGATAAATTACATTAAAACCTGGAGAAGCGGAATCACTTGTGACGGATGTTTTCCTTCCACTTATCCAGTATTACACTAAGACAGGTTTGATTGTAATAGATGTGCTTAGTATATTATTAGTTATATAGAAGTTAGAAACCACAGATGCCTATAGTTAAATATGACCTTTACTACCCACTACCCAAAATCTAGAAAAATGGACCTAAGCATGGTCATGGTCAACTAGACGAGTTACCCCAGGGAAGCTTGAAATTGTGACTTATATGATCGACGTCCGGACTTTACTTTCTATACCTCTTTGCCACCAAATAAACTTCGCACTTAAAGCTTCTATGCTCCTCGCACATTTATTGATTATCTCGGTAAGTATCTCAAAGACCAATCACAGCATTTTCAATGCGTCTGGCATTATCAGGTGGAATTCTATCCTTTTAGCAAACCAATCAACTCTCTCAGCTCTCTCAACTCTCTCATTTATTTATTCCAACCAATCAGCGGCAAGCTGGGCAAATGACTAAAGAAAACGATAGTTGAGTTGTTTGGAAGTAGGATTCGACCAGCTTCAACCGTCAACCAAATCGTCGTAAAACGGAGTTGCATATGGCCCAAATCAAAGATCGCCAAAGATTGATCGCCAAATCAAAAAGGTCGAGCCAAAATTATTTAATACTACTTTGGCCTTTGGCGACTTATAGCAACCAACTTAGAAGTCTTGTCACCTAGCTCTCTTAGTGAAAATTCCCCCATGTGAAGTTAGTAAGTTTTTTGTTTTCTAGATTTTATTTCTTGTTAAGTTTTTCGTTTTATAGTTTCTAAGCTTTTATATTTAACAAAATATGAATTTTTTTACTGCATTTTGTCTTTATTTTTTAACAAAAAGTCACCACATATAGTTAAAAGCCGTCAAATATACCCCAAAAGTCATCAAATATAGCTAAAAAACCACCAAATATCACCAAATGAGGGCCAAAAGTCGCCAAATGAGGTCCAAAAGTCGCCAAAAGGGTTAAAAATAGCAAAATCTAGTGACCTAGTAGAGTTAAAGAAAAAATTACTTTATTTTCGTTAAAATTATAGTTACTTGAATATTAATGTGGGAATAATTTTCAGGTTCTTAGGTTTAAAATTATGTTTTTAAAAGTGCGTTTGAATGTCTTCAGAACTTTGAATTTAATTTTTCAAGAGAATCAAGTTTTTACAATAATATATTCAAACTATTAAGATATATAAACTATATATTAGACAAAAAAACTATATTTGTGGAATAAAATTTGTATTTTAAAAAAGTAGTAAGAAATAAATTTAAAAAAATATGTATTGTTTTCTTCTAAAAAAACTTAAAAGTTTATAGTAAAGGGTAAGATATAATGCGTTATATTTTTACTTAAAATATATTATTTCTAAACACCTTACCAGGAAAAAAATGCTAAAACATGTTAGTTATCTCATTCATTCTTATAAATTAACAAATTCTTAAAATTATACAAAGATTTATAGAAATTTAAAATCAAGAGTTATTTTTAAAAAAAAGTTTGATAAATAGGTACCTTAAAAAAACATTTAAAAATATCACTTACTTGCACTTATCATTTTCTTGATCATGCAAACTAAAACTCTTATCTTATCAAATACCTAATCATTAACCTTCCAGAAGCTTCTAGAACTTTCGAAACCCCTCTATTACACTATTTTCTTATCTGGCTCCTCGGCTCCTCTGTTCCAGAACTCTCATATTCTCCCTACTGCCGCTAATAAGTTTAAACTAAAATTTTTGTAAAAAATGTTTTCCTCCCAAGTGCGCAGCAGCAAACCTGTAAATTTAAGAAACCGTAATAGTTCAAACCCTCCTTTTCTTCCCTTAGACGCCCCCGAAGTTCGCGTGAGCCCTACCTGGGCGCACGGAGACGAAGGAGCTTCGGCCGAGTTCCGCTGTGTGGCGCGCGGGGCGCCTGCTGCACAGCCGCAGTGGGTGCGAGGGGGCGTGGCCCTTCGTCCCTCGGACCGCGTGCGGCTGCGCGAAGAAGGGCCCCACGAGGTCGTTCTGCGCATCACCCGCATGACCAAGGAGGACCTGGGAAAGTACGCATGCGTCGCCAAGAACCTCGTGGGGGAGACTACCCAGACGGTGGAGATTTCAGGTGAGTAGATGGATGTGTTGCAATGTTGATAGATTAACTAGATGTTGGTTAGATTGAGTTCATTCAGTTAAAACTGTTTACAAAAAGTATTAAAATTATTGCAAAAATTATTAACTCGCGTGATAATTTTCTACACATGATAGGAAATACGATTTTGTTGATATAGTCGTGGAAAGGTTCTTTAAAAAATGTGAAAACTTTGATCAAAACCTGAAGCGTGAATCCTCTTGCAAAACTTTTGTGTTTATAGAGGTATTGTTTTTTTATAATGGTTTTGTGATCGATGAAGAACTTCATCCGGTGACTTCTCTGGAGGCTTATTTATACTCTTTCACTCATTGTTCATTTTGAGTTATGCTCAGCGATGAATTATCCAATTGTGAAGGAAAAATAAGTCTCGAATATCGAAAAGATAGTTCACACCTTGCCACTTTGGATGATTCCTCCTAGATAAACACCGAAAGTGAAGAGCCCTTAATTCTTCTGTAATTAATCTGAAAATTGTAAAGATTGATACATTGGCATTGGGGAGTCTCTTGCACTTCAGCAGATTCTGTCAACAAATCTCCGGCTTCGTTTTTTTTGATCAGGTGCCTGATAATACTCCGAAAAACAGCCTAATAAAACTCCCAATTAAAATAGAGACTTGCTGTTCAAAATAAAAGCCAGAAGCTCCGGCCAAAAGCCGGAGAGTTGGCAGGTCTGAAACTAATAATCACTTTATTCAGGGGTTCTCATGGTCTTCAGCACCATTTCTAAAAAAACTGTAGGTATGGCCACTTTCCTTATCTGCAACGGTTGCTCTCTTCAGTATCTTCTCCAAATACTGTAGTTATTACTTCCCCCAGAGCTTTTCTTGCTCTTCATCATCCCCTATTATCCTATTAAGACAGTAGGGGACTCATCACTCCATCCAGCAGGGGACTCTGTTGCTCTTCTGCATCCTCTCTGACAACTGTAGGGATGAATCCGGGGCCTTCTGTTGTTCTTTCGCATCTCCCTTCAATAATAGGGATCGCTCCATCCAGAAGATTTACTTGCTCTTTTGCTTCTGCGACGTCTTAAGAAAACGTTGTATTTATTTAAAAAATTTTCTTTTTATAATGAGTTGGTTACAAAGTATTAAACTATCAACAAACAAAGCGATTAAAAAAACAATGTACTAACGATCGGAAATCAAAGCATTTTTAAAGAGACATGCTCAATTATGCTATGGCAATCAACCATAATGCATTTCAAGAAACCAACCTTCTAAAAACAAAACAATTCACTCAGTTGCTACACGTCTCTAAATAATTCATGACCGCTCTCAAATATCCCCCCGTTGCCACTCTGCTCTAAAATGTCTTTTTCTGTCTGTCCCATCGTCTATCCCTCTGTTGCAGCTCTTCCTCGGAATTTAATGAGGTAGTGTAATAAAGTCGCGTATATCTTTACTGATATTACATTGACAATCTGTATAGGGACAAGAACTCTTGCTACGATTCAACTCAATGCAATATGATACTAGTTGGTTCACTATGTTAGAACAGAATAGGATTGCATTGCTTCGCTCTATTCCGTTTGTCGTAATTGGGCTTGACATTTTCGTGCACATTAATGCATGGGGAGGTCTCAATATAGCAGTATTGGGTTTAGGTCTGTATATAGGTTTACGGAAATAAAGGTACAGGACCAGTGAATAAAATGTGAGGCTATCACAGTGTTTTGCGGTAGTATAAAGAGGGTGTCCTGGATTTTTTTAATTGGTAGGTTGTAATTCTCACTTTCAACGAAAAAAAACCGTAGTTGTAATATTATAAATTTGTAATACTTTTTACGTGTAATAGAAATAATTTAGATAAGATAATTTAGAAATAACTCATGATTGATATTGTATTTAGAAAGGCTTAAAGCTTAAATGGATGCGGTTTCATATCTTATTTAAAAGAAACGTATTTTCTTATTTTTTTTTTATTTTATGCTACACTAAAAAGTAGTGACATTGATGGATATAGGAGAAATATAAGATGTCCTAGCAGTTACGAATGTGGTCGATCTCAAAAAATTAAATTCAATGTAAACTTTTGTTTCAAATTGTTATTCAATTTCTGAAATGAGTACTTTTCGTGCTATAAATTTTGTAGATGATCTTGACAATCCCTTTGTATTCTTCTATAAACTCTTATATTCCTTATTATCGAGTAATTAATATGATGTATTTAATATACTACCACATTATACGGAATGGGACGATTCGGCGCGGCCGTTTGGGCGCTGGCCGTTTCGGCGCGGACCGTTTGGGCGCCGGCCCGTTTCGGCGCGAGACAAAAATGTTTTTCTTCGAATTTTTAGAAGGATTATGAAAGAGTTCTATTTACTTTTATTTTATTTCTGGCGCCCAAACGGCCAGCGCCGAATCGGCCCACGCCCAAACGGCCGCGCCGAAACGGCCCCGCGCCCAAACGGCCAGCGCCGAAACAGCCGCGCCCAAACGGCCGCGCCGAATAGTAGTAGACCGCACATTATAATGCATAAAAAACTACGTAATAAATGTGTTATAATTATTTCGATTTTTTTAGGTCTAGCAGAACCAGTTCAAATTCGAGGCAACGAATCAGGCGAAGACAGCTACTTGCTCCTATGGTCGACGAAATCGTATAGTCCCATCATCGAATACCAGCTTAGGATACGTAAACATAAAGTAAGTGAGCTTTAAAAGAGTTTCTTTTGTAATATGTATCAATTGTAATTTACTATCATATTCATAATATATGAAGAAATAATGTTCTACTGTACGCAAACTTGACAACCCTTATAAGGGGGGGTTGGAGATGTACTAAAGTGAAATTGAGACGATGATATAAATTGAAATTAAAATCAAAAATGTATAGATTCAGTTTCAACAAAATACAGCGGAAAATTCTGTTTCCTATATTTTCTTCTTCTTTGCCATAGCATCCATGTTTTTTCTACTCCACCATAGGAATTCTGAGTACCACTTATGGTTTTTTCTTTCGAACCTATCTTCTCAAGATGGGGTCACATGAAAAAAGGTTTTGATATAAGTATGACTTTTTGAAAGTATTTATTATCTTCACACTGAAGAAAACCAACGCTCTCCAGCCAAGTCTGATGTAAGGCGAAGACGGCGACATCTATTCATTATTTGATATTTTTAGAGCTGATTTAACTTGATTCACTAGTTATTCGCTAAATTAAACCAAATTTATTTAATCAATTTAATTCTACTTACCCGAAGAGGCTCTATTCCGTCAACTATCCTGTTAAAAGTTGTCAAGCATTTTCAGCAGGGTTGGCTGGATTGGACCCAATTAGGTTGGACCCAATGGGTTTTTTCAAAAAAACCCATGTAAAAAACCCACATTTTGGACCCATTTTTGGGTTTTTTCAAGAAAAATCAAGATTTTGGCAGTTCCTTCAAAATTTAATGTGTTTTTTTTTTCAAAGTTTAGGATATTTTTAAAATTTTGATGGGCTTTTTCAAAATTTAAAGTAGATTTTAAAAATAAATGGTGTTTTTTCAATTTCTGGGAGTTTTTTTTAAAGAAAAGAGGTTCTTTTATTATTCAGTGGGTTTTTTCATTATTGAATGGGTTTTTTTTCAAAATTTATGACGTTTTAAGTTCAAAGTAGATATAAAAAATAAAAAATATTTAAAAAAAATTTCAGTGGGTTTTTTCAAAGTTGAATAGATTTCTTTCAATATTGAATGGGTTTTTTCAAAGTTAAGGATGTTTTTCATATTTCAGTGGGTTTTTTCAAAGTTAAATAGATTTCTTTCAATATTGAATGGGTTTTTCAAAGTTAAGGATATTTTTTAAATTTAGTGTTTTTTTCAAAGTTAAATAGATTTCTTTCAATATTGAATGTTTTTTTTTCAAAGTTTAGGATATTTTTTAAATTTTGGGTTTTTTCAAAGTTAAATAGATTTCTTTCAATATTAAATGGGTTTTTTCAAAGTTCAGGATATTTTTTGAATTTTAGTGGGTTTTTTTTCAAAATTTAAACCAGGTTTCAGTAAATAAGGGGTGTTTTTACTATTTCAGTGGGTTTTTTTTCAAAGTATAAAAACTTTGAAAAAACCCATTTAACTCTGGAAAAACTGACATTATTTTGACGGAATACATTTAACATAGAAAGAACTCACTAAAATTTGAAAAACCCACTTACTTTATAGGAGAAAACCACTTAATTTTGAAAAAAACCACTTACTTTATGGGGGAAAACCACTTAATTTTGAAAAAAAACACACTTTTTCCGAAAAAACCCAGTTTTATATGGGTTTTTTCAGGGTTTTATTGAAAAAACCCGAAAAAACCCAACCCACTTGGGTTTTTTTTAAAAAAACCGGGTTTTTGCCAACCCTGATTTTCAGACACAATAATATCCCCAAAATTTCGTTGCTGTCATCAATATACTCATTACTCGCTTTAAATTTTATTTAATATTTACATTTCATTCGGCTGTTTTTAACTTTAGGGGATACTTTAAATTTTAACCGCTGACAATACTGTTAAGATGATTTTTATCCTACATATTTAACGCTAAAGAACTCCGATGCATGATAAAAACTTTGAAATGGAGTTCAAATCTAAATGATAGTCTCACAGATTTTGCACCAATATTTTTTCAACGTTTATGAATGAGGAAGTTTCATATTTTTTAAATTTTCGATTTTGGGGTATATTAATACAATATAAGATGTGAAAAATCCAAATCTGCAATCCAAATTTTCCTCAAAAATTTATTTACTGAGATATAGAAGAAATAAAAGTTGAAAAAAGTCGTAAACAAATGATGCAATCGCAAACGCTCAAAAATCAAATTTGACGTCACTCGACACTAAATGTTTATTCATTATTAAAATAAAAGGTCTTTATGACCTCATGGATCTTGTCTAGTTTCATTAGACCAGATGGGGATTAGTCCCACTTAATAAAAAATATTTAATAATACATTTTCCATAAATATTTGAATTTTCAGGTGGAAAATCTTAAAATATAAGAATGAAATGTTTAAAAATTAATTATTTTATTTTATTTTGGTGTTTTCATAGCTGATTTAACTTTTAAATTGGCAATTATAGAGCTTTTCTTATTAAAAATATTTAATCCTGATGTTTTCATATTTAAAATAGTGAGTCAAGCAGATCCACTCTAGTAGAGAAATGGAGAAATAAGCGTTTTTAGCCATAAAATCGTTAATTATTTGTAAATATTCGATTTTCGAACTTGGAAAACATGGTAGTGATCGTCCTCGCCTCGGGATACGTCTATATACCTATGTTTGTCTACGCCGGCTGCGTAGTTTAGGAGGAGATGCGAATTGTAGTCGTTTTGACATGCCGAGTGACATCACGAATCTGAAATCGCTGTTTTTCCCGCCTTTTCCAGAGCGCAAACTTCAAGCCGCAATAAAAAAATAAATAATGATCAGAATTAAAAAATATTTCGGTTTTAGGGTTTTCTCGTAAGGTAGGATCGATTTAAAAAATAAAAAAAAATATGAAACTTCCTCATTGCCATTACCCCTAAAATTGAGTGTAATAGCCCGGTTCCATAACAATTGCCATAATATTGTGACGATGTAAAAAGTTTTTCTCTTGGCGGTCAGACTATAATTTTAGTAGTTTTCTATATGGTCAAATAAAGAACAATTCCTGAGTTTCGGGGGTATATATATATATATATATATATATATATATATATATATATATATATATATATATATATATATATATATATATATATATATATATATATATATATATATATATATATATATATATATATATGTTACAGTTAAAGTCCGGAAATCAGTTAATTTACAGATAACCTAGGTAATTTGCAGATTAACGAGGGTGATCCGTTAAAGAGCGAATTTTTTTTCAATTTCTAAGATTACCTAGGTAATCTTGAAATTACCTAGGTATTCTGCACCCTACCGACTAGACACTCGTTAATCTGCATACTACCTGTAATCAGTTATTTTACATATTAACGAGGGTGATCCGCTAAAGTACAAAATTTTATTTTATTTTATAAAAAGTTTAAGGAGGTTGGGGGGGCTGCCGCCCCCCCCCAAACCCCCCTGCCCTAACTATAACCAAACTCGTTTTGGGGGTAAAAAGTAACAATGACGAATCAAAAAAGGGGGATCGGTACTTTTTTCATATTACACAAAACACGCAAATCCCACAAAAATAGTAGTGAAATAGCAATTTTAAAACTAGAATATAAAAACAATAATAATAGAATATTAAAGTACCAACTGAGATTTGTATCAATTGTGGTTTTCGATCTCGATTTGACAGCGTATTTCAATGAGCACTTAAACTAGCAAATCTTAATGAAAGCGCGGTGTAATCGGCTGGCAGCCTGCCCTGAACTATTGCTAGGATCCGCGATCGATTACAAATGTTAAACCCTTGCCCAGGTTCCAGCGTTTGTTGAATTAACGTTTGTTGAAAAGATATTTCAACAGCTGGGACAATTGCTTTCGTTAAAAGAAATCTCTGTCACTCTGAAGTCGGAGCTTCAACACAATTGTTTCAAAATACCCGTTTTAGTAGTAATATACTGTACTTAATCATGTAAATTTACAGTACTTACTTGCTTGTATTATTTTGGTTTAACATTCAACATGACAACTACCAGTGCTACGCACTAAATTTGAAATCAAAACACCAAATATGACAACAAACTACGTATTTAAACCCAACTGCGCAGGGGTAAGCGCATGGCGCAGTGAGCATCTCAACATTTTAACAGAAAGTATTGAACGAAACAAACTATTTTGAACTTTAACTATCAAGAGGCCGTTATAGTGTAGATTCCCTAGGTAAAATGCGAAAAACTCAAAAATCCGCACATTAACGACAGAAATCAGTTAATCTTAAGTTTACCTAGGTATTCTTCAGAATAACTAATTATCAACTTTAGCGGTAACATATATATATATATATATATATATATATATATATATATATATATATATATATATATATATATATATATATATATATATATATATATATATATATATATATATATATATATATATATATATATATATATATATATATATATATATCCCTATATATATCCCTATATATATCCCTACCCTTTTTAGCTACGGACTTGCCCCGAAGGTAGGTTCGACATATTAGTTATTTTCCAACAAGAACTGAGACGAGTGCTTACTTACTTCTTACTACGAGCATCCGAGGCTGTTTGCCTCGATGTCCCTGATAAGCCTAGCGGCCAATGGACACCAACGTCTCTCGCTTAGGATGTCCTTATAGGATAACATGGGGAACCTTCAGGGCAAAGTTGGCAACTAAAATAATCCGAAAATTCTGAAAAAAATCGCAGGTACTCTCGGCCACCTCAGATAACTTTTCCGCACTAAAGCATCATCAAAATCCAAACAAAGTTTTTTCCGATAGATCCTAGTGTAGATGTATTTTTGCCAGATTTACAGTTTAAAAACCCATACCCTGGATTTTAATTAAGGCAGCAATGATTGGAAGTGTATCTCTAAATTGGCGAATCTAACCGCGAATAAACTCGGTTTTTGAAAGTGGAGATTGTCCTCAATCGGACTTTGTCGTTGCAGAGCGGCGAGTCGTGGACGGACGTGGTGATCCCGGTGTCCGGGGACAGCCCCCAGTCGCTCTTCTTCTCGCAGGCCTACAACGTGACGGGGCTGCAACCCGCCACGCGCTACGAGGCCGTCCTGCAGGCGCACAACAACTTCGGATGGAACAGGCCTTCCGACACCCTCCTCTTCAGCATAGGTCAGCCCCCATCCCCTCTCAAGGGATCAGTTTCTAAAAGCTTCGCTGGTTTCATTGTAACTAACTCTCCGTAACTATCTTTGTAGGTCCTGTAGAATTAGTGGAAGAGAGCACAGTCCTAACTCTGCTTCCATTGTACGACGAATCAGATCTAGACATAACAGGTAATTATTACGATAAGTGATAAGCTAAATAATATATTCTCTGGTATCGAGCCCTTTTAATCATGAAAAAGATACCAAAGGAAGCAATATTCAAGTATTTATTGTTTTTGTACCTTAAAGGGTATATTCTTTACTTTTGAAAAAATCTAAAAATAACCTCATTTACCGAAAGCAAATTTAACCAAACTGATTTGTGGAATCTATAGCTACTAATAGATTCAGAGATTCCTTAACTGACCTAGCATTTGGTTCCACTGAATTAAATTCCCGCTTTTCTCTTTAAAAGTTTGAGAACTGCTGCACTCTAGTCCAAAACACTTCCACTTGTCTCTTCACATGTCCCTAGGGGCCATTCATTAATTACGTAAGGGTCCCGTGGGGGAGGGGGGGTTGGAAAAATCTCTATATACCCTTACCTGGGGGTGGGGGTGTCAAACCCATTCTTAGTACGTAAGATTTTCCAAGTTATGTAAACAAATTCCAATTATTCTAATATTAGGATTGAATAACCCCCGAAAAACTTAAAAATGCCGACGATTTTGGTATATTATCGAAGCTTTAATTTTAAAAAAAATGAAGGTATATCAGATGTATCTTTTATATTGGAGTAGCATTAAGTTAAGATGAAAAATAAAACTGTTGAATCCATCTTCCAGTTGTCAAAAGTCGAAACAAAACAAAAGCAAAAAGAGAGAGAAATCTTTGTTATTTTTAGTTTCATCTTTTTAACTTTGGAATCTTACGTAAGAATAGGGGGGAGGGGGTTGAAAAATCTTACTAACCCTTACATAGAGGTAGGGGGGGGGTCAAAAATTGCCAAAATCATCCTTACGTAATTAATGAATGGCCCCCTACGCTAAACTTTATAAAAATACCCCCTTGAAAATTGGTAAAAAAAACTGATGTATATGAAAATGAGGTGAAAGTCCTTTGGATATTTTTATCGCCCTAAGTACCAATCTTTAATATATTATCTCCCCTAGTAATCCTAGAAAAAGAGAAATGGCTATGTGGACAAAATTTTAAGGTTAGGCTAAGCGCGCACTAGAGACTTTTGTCTCGGAGACCAAGACAAAATTGCTTCCCTGGCTATTGCAAGAAGCTAGAGTGCGCGCACATGGCGACGAGACCAAGATCACTAGGCCAAGAATTTCCTCATAGAAATGCATTGCTCTCGAGTGACTAGTGTTTTAAGTCGCCGAGACAAAAGTCTCTAGTGCGCGCTTAGCCTTATCGTTAGCTAAAGAGTTGTATATCCTAAATTCTCAGTCAAAAGGAAGAAATAAACTTTGTAAATGCGTGTCATTTAGTGCATCCCTATTAGGGTGGCCCTTATTACAATGGAGAAAATTTTTTTTCAATATTTTGTTTCGCGCCGGGATGATTTTTTTTCCTTTTACTATAGAATGAAAGTGTGCAAAAGGATTTTCCAATATTTTAATATTAACACGTGCCTCATCGGGGGTGAAGTTTTCCTATAGCGTGCCTTAGCAATAGTAAGGCTTACGACGGGAATAGCGTCTCCGCTAAGAATTAAGAAACATAAGACTTCGTAAGACATAAGAATATTATTAAATTAGTTAAAAAGTCAAGAATTAAACAAAAGTATTTATTGAAAAAAAATTAAAAAGCATACATATTGCATATAATTCAGAACTGCTTAACGTAAAACAACAATTACACTACTCGACAAAAAAATAGGGTCAAAATGCTTCTGACACAATTCAAGCAGATTCTTATGTAAAATGACCCCCTGAATCCGAATCCGACCCCCGTTTTTCTCCATCACGTACAGATTTTCGGGGAACAGCCCCTCCCCCTTTTTGCGTTTTTCGATGATTTAATGACTGAATTCGATTTCCAGGGGCAAAAACTATTACTTTAGCCTTTAAATTACACCCGAGGGAACAAGAAAGGTTTAAGCTTCTAAAATATACAAATTTGTAGCAAATGGGTAAGTTTAAGGGGTTATTACCCCCCTAAAAATGCAAAAAAATCGTTAAAAGTTATAGAGATTGTTTTTGGCTATTTTTTCCTCTACTTTTTCACGCAATTTATCATTAAAGGGTCCTAACCCTTCCCCAAGATCCCGAATTTAATGAATATATGTAGCAATGATTTTTGCTAGTAGCGGTTGAGGTGTTAGCGCCCCCGAAGCACTCGCGGAAGAGACTCTCTGAATCGCGCCGCCGCTAGTGAACTCAGGAATTAATATTCATATTTTGAAAAGCTCAAAAATTACATTGTTCTTATATTTCAGGTCTATCCTGAGGGAAATTGTTCAGTTCGTTAAAAACTGGCCATTTTGTGGGGATGGGGGTTCCATGTTTCAAGCTCTTACGCGTGGGCTGTGGATAACAATTGGGGGTTGTCCCATTAAAAATTGAGGGTGATGGGGAAAACGGGTGTCATATTTGCGTTCAAGAGGTCATTTTACACAAGAATCGACTGAAATTCAGTCAGTAACAGTTGGAATTTTTTTGTATAGCAGTTTAACCCTTTAGTATGGCGTAGAACCCTTCCGAGGGTGCCTTGGGGGCGCTAACACCTCAACCGCTTTTTATAAAAATCATTGCTGCATATATTCATTAAATTTGGGTCCTTGGGGAAGGGTTAGGACCCTTTAATGATAAATTGCGTAAAAAATTAGAGGAAAAAATAGCCAAAAACAATCTCTATAATTTTTAACGATTTTTTTTGCATTTTTAGGGGGGTAATAACCCCTTAAACCGACCCATTTGCTACAAATTTGTATATTTTAGAAGCTTAAACCTTCCTTGTTCCCTCGGGTGTAATTTAAAGGCTAAAGTAATAGTTTTTGCCCCTGGAAATCGAATTCAAAGTCATTAAATCATCGAAAAACGCAAAAAGGGGGAGGGGCTGTTCCCCGAAAATCTGTACGTGATGGAGAAAAACGGGGGTCAGATTCGGATTCAGGGGGTCATTTTACATAAGAATCTGCTTGAATTGTGTCAGAAGCATTTTGACCCTATTTTTTTGTCGAGTAGTGTAATTGTTGTTTTACGTTAAGCAGTTCTGAATTATATGCAATATGTATGCTTTTTAATTTTTTTTCAATAAATACTTTTGTTTAATTCTTGACTTTTTAACTAATTTAATAATATTCTTATGTCTTACGAAGTCTTATGTTTCTTAATTCTTAGCGGAGACGCTATTCCCGTCGTAAGCCTTACTATTGCTAAGGCACGCTATAGGAAAACTTCACCCCCGATGAGGCACGTGTTAATATTAAAATATTGGAAAATCCTTTTGCACACTTTCATTCTATAGTAAAAGGAAAAAAAATCAGCCCGGCGCGAAACAAAAATCCAACTTTGAAAAATAAGGGCCACCCTAATCCCTATTCTCCTAATCAGTCGTATTTCCCCTTTCATAGATCCGACATTTCTGAAGCAAGAGATATCATCAAGGTCAAATCTCATCAGCCCGAGTTTAATAATGCAGTTCTTCGTCATCGTCTTATCCTGCCTGATGTGCCGGAGCTTGTAATATAATATAGCAGCAACCATGAAGATTCTTCTCTCAATCCCAATAAGTTTCTTCAGGACAATTATATCAGGGAAAACTGTTTTAGATGGACTTTAAGACAACGGATGCGTTGTACAGATTTAAAAACACTGGCATCCGGAGTTCGATTGATTGTGCAGCTGCAAATTCACAGACGTGCGGTTACCGTGAAATTCAAAGAACCTTGGACAAACTGGATATTAAGATTTTTTTTACAAACCAAGAAGGTGGAAGAGTCAAAGCTGGACCTTTTAATTTCCCGATTTGTTCAAAGCCATAGAGGAGAGATAGTGGTGGATTGAGCAATGGTAACCCTAAAAAGTGTTTAAGGTAATTTCTAAAAAGACCGCCGAAAACTTCAGTCACGTGATGACCACAAACACGTGACCATCGTCTCGTCACGTGTAGGCGGTCTTACTGGCTTTGCTAAATTGCTTTCTCTGCCGAACTTTGATGCACTGCAGTGTTGCTATTGCTTGCATTCTTGACGTTCCGTTTTATCGCCAAGATTTAGCGTATTCCTGAGTTCAGAAATTGCTAAGGGCCGATCTCACCAACCTTCCGTTAAAGATAATCAATGGTTAAATCGTATTTAACGGTAGGTCTCTCGAAATTTCGTCTCACCAACGCAAATTAGCCTTAACCGTTCGTTAAAGTTCCCGTTAAATTAATCAGTACTTTATCCACCGGTTAAGGGGTAATTTTATTCGTGCTGCCATCTACAATCGTAACAGTGAAGTACAAACAGATTATTTTGTAGATACTTTAGTTGGAATTCTTGTTTTTCTACTGCATGAACTTTTATTAGACTCTTGGAAAAATAAATATAAACAATTTGAGACAGAATATACATCATGACTACCATCATTATTGTAAAATGACTCGTATTCATAATTAACCAATATTCCATCCAAGATGGCGGCTATTCAACTCCAAAAGCTTGACGTGAAGGCCCTTTGACGCCCTTTTGTTCATACGCGTTGAAAAAAGTAGTTCCAAGTTATATGTGCTGTAATGCATATTAGTGTTTATATTGGCAAATAAAAGTACACTTTTAAGGACACGAGTGTCTTTTTAATTATGTTTTAACCAATCACAAAATGCCAAGTATCAGAATAGTTTATTTGAGCTTTTTAACGTCTGGTTAGTTAACCGGCGAAAAGTTAACGGGAGGTTTCGTTGGTGAGACGACTGCGATTTTAAAGCTCCTGTTATATATTAAACGGCCGGTTAGTTAACCGTTGATTACGAGAAAGTTGGTGAGATCGGCCCTAAGCAATGGATAACGCTTCAACTCAACGCCAGAAGCCCTACTAATTTCGGTTTGCATTCGGAATCGTAGTCATTGCACATGCGCCGCACTGACGTTGGGCTTTGCCTGGGTGCAGTCAATGCGGGAGCGGAGTTCCTGAATGTTTGCTTTCATGTCATACACAGAATGTTTACGATTATTTCTCTAATAGATGGCGGGGCAGACGCTTATCGAGAGCTGAACCCGTTTGCTACTAATGGAGGATTTACACCACTGCTGTAAAAGAGACATAAGAGACATTTTCGGTAACGATATTTCTCCCAAAAGATGGCGTTGCCAGCGGGAGCGGGAAAAGCGATAGGTTTTTTGATCGCTCGGCGGGAAAAGCGACTCCCCCTGTGAATCGCTTTCAGTCGCAGGAATGGCGGCCCGGATTTTCCTTCACATTGCTTGTGCTTTTCCTAGTCCCTTTCTATGTGACTTTATGTCAAACAGAATATTGAAATTTTCATTTTAAAACAAAAAATCAAGCCTATGTATTCACAAGTAGCCTAAATAATTAACTGAGGCTGATGAAAAATATTTTTGGCTGTTGAAGAACTGATGAATTTTCTCATTTGAACTAGATGGCAGCACATGTTCTGCTCTGCGACTACGATTTCATCCTCAATTAATCGGAACGCTCTGGTCAACTCTGGTTATGCAACAGCCTTTGAATTTCAAGGAAGCACGATATTGATATTAGAAGATAATTTTTGCATTTCTATTAGAGAAATCAAGTCAACCCAGATCTCCCGCCGGCTCAAGAAAATGGCCGCCAGTGATCGTAATTACGTCGCTGATGTCGTAGCGATTTTTTCCCAGCGATAGTTTTCGAGGCTTCCTATTGGTGCTTTTGAAAAAATTTTCGTCGCTATTACAGCAAACCTAAAATGTCGCTTTTACAGTAGTGCTGTAAATCCTCCATAATGATACGGCCGTTGGATTGGATTGTGGTTACATATATTTTCCGGTTTGTGTGCTTGATCTCAAGGATCCGCTTATAAACTTCGTCAAGTAGGACATACGACATACACAAACAGAATTTTTTACTGACACATAAAGAGAGAAAATACACCCAGGGCAAGGCCGGAGTCGAACCGACGACGGGTAATACGGCCGTATTCTGTGCTACCTTACCAACGTGTAACTAGCAATCAAAGAAGGAATCAATAACTGTGATTGGTGGAATCTTTCTTTGAATGCTGGTTGCATATTCGCACATCCCAACGGTTTGGTCCTGACGAGCTTAGTGCGCATGCTCGGGGAGAAAAAAAGGATCCTCTTTAGATAATTTCTATCATTAATGAATCCCCGCTGGTGCAGTGGTAGAGTGCGTGCCTAGCATGCGGTAGGTCGTGGGTTCTTTCCCCGTTTTATTGTTTTATTAAAATTTCTAAAAAAAACAGCTAAATCCACACGCATGCGCACTAAGCTCGTCAGGACCAAACCGTTGGGATGTGTGAAAATGCATGCTGGTTAACTGCTGGTCAAGTAGCACATAATATGGCTGATATTTTTTTTCGGCGTAGATTCAATAGGAATGCTCACTCCACTTCTATTTCTCCTATGGTTCAATCAAGCTTTCAAAAAGCTTAACCACAGACTGAGAAAACTTAGACAGTTGTTGTGCTTGTATTCTACTGATGTCTACTACAACATGGGTATTTTAACGCTCGGTTAACAGTTTTTTGTAGTCTGCCAATCAGAAAGTGCGCAAAATGATTCAAAACTTATGAACGAAATTGCTAGAGATTGTTCACTACCCATTGACACACAATTCAGAATTATCCTGGAAAGGAGGATCCTCGATGGATCATATGATATATTTTGGTCAAGATTGGATGTAGAAATAAATTTCCAAAGTCAATTACCTTGTTTTCTGACACATTTTTTTACTGCCGGATATTGAAGATGATCTCTATTGAAGAGGATGATCAATCAACTTTTTATAAATAAGCTACGACACTATAATTGAATCGTCAGTTTGAAGAAGGGAATAAGTCCAAAAACCAAGTTTTGAGGAAATCGAAAAAAACTGTATAAGTAATAGAATTTTCATTGTATAATCACCAAATTTTTACTGGAAGTTCACAACCCGATTTAGAAAACAGAGCAACCATCAAAACAAATATAAGTATATTCAAAAATATTTTACAATCAAAATAAGTTGATGGACTTATTCCCTTCTTCAACCTTATGAAATTTTTCTGATGAAAAAATCTTAAAAAACCCTTAAATTCACATTTAAATTATATTTCTCCTTAGTTTACACCACAAAAGGGTGAAATAAAAGGAATAAGACAAATAAAATTCAAAATTATAGTGAAACTGAGTTATTAGAGCAGTATCAATGGAGTGAGTGAATACGAATGGAGTTAAACATTCCCTACATAAAAAAAGTTTGAAAAAATTTTAAATTAGAAGAAAATTTCATTTTAACTTCGTTTACAGCTCAAAGAATAGGAAAAGAAAGACAAATTAACTTTAACTCCAAATTAACTTGAAAAATACAATGAATGGACATCGATTTCACAACTTCAAGGGGCCATATCTCCCTATAGGGATTAGTTATTTTCCCCCTCTTTTCACCCATGTGTAGAGCAAAGCTTGGAGATTGTTTTGAGCACAAAAAGTCAATTTGTCATTTTTTGGACTTATTCCCTTCTTCAAACTGACTATTCAATTGAAACGAAAACTTTTTCACCCTAGGCGTTTGCTCACAATGACACATTTTTATTGCTTTTGGATTGGACCCGGACCCCCCTCTTTCCAAGGTGATTCTGAATTGTCTATAGGTAGGGTAGTCTACAACTCCTAGCACCTTTTTAACCATACGAGTTTTAAAATCACCGTGCAGAACCATATGATATGGTGTTTATGAAACTTAAAAGAGTTTTTCATGGATTTTGATGTTTTTAAGTCTTTTTGTTAAGTGTTGTTTCATTATAGTCGAAAGTATAATAAATGCAGGTAACTAGATCCAGGCCTATAGCATCGAATACTTTATAGGGTTTATCCACACAAGCTACATTATTACAACTTTCAATAACTTGTAACTAAATAAGTGACGATGAGTATGACCCTGGGTCTAAACTTCCTAAGGAATCACTAAAATGTCGTATCTTTTTAGGTGGATTCCAATAGCAATAGAAGGTAAACCATTTCTTCCTTTTATTTCCAGATCCACCTATAAATTTGTTGGCCCCCCATGCAAAAATCCTTCCCCTCCCAGGGGCGTAGCCAGAGGGGGGATTTGGGGATATATCCCCCCCCCGAAACTCAGGAAATTTCCTTTTTGACCATAGAAAACCACTAAAAATACCCCATATCCCCTCCCGAAATATCAACATCCCCCTCCGAAATTTTTTTCTGGCTACGCCACTGTCCCCTCCTATGAAAAACCTTCATTATATTTATCAACCTATTTTTTTTTCAGCCGCAATCAGTGCTCCTTCTAGTTGCCGAAGATAAACTGTAATATACAATACAGGCACGTAAAAAAATAAAAAACCTATCAACGAAATCCTCTTAATTTTTTATTACATTTTCACGGAATTTTCCCTTGTCATACTATTTGTGTCCACCCAACTTTAACGCATCTCCGACACTTTCCCGGAAAATTAGAAAGACTAAATTAAAAGCGTATTAGTAAGAGCCGCGTCACATTGCGCGGCTTATAGTCGCTACTGCAATCAATCTCCATAAACAGTGGCGTAGACAAAGGGGGTGCAACGGGTCTTTTGCACCCCCCAAGCCCCATACTTTTTTCTTTGGGAAATTAAATATTTTAGAATTTTTTTTATTCCTCTATTCCCGAAATTTGGATTAGATACACCAAAAAAAGTTAAAAACCAGTTTTTAAAGTTCTAATTTTCAATTTCTTAGCCCCCAGAAAAATAAACAAATCCTATATGTCCCCCCAGCTTATATTTATGATTTTAAGTAAATAAAATGTTCTTTTTGACATATTGTATTTATGAGTGTTGATGAAATACTTTGTTCTAGTTTGCTGTTAACAAAGGATTTCTACGTTTCATGATTAAAATGTATCATTAATTTATTTTAATATTAAGTTATTCATTCAGTGAGAAAAAAAATTAGTTTAATTCAAAACCTTAAGTTTTTTTTCTTTCATTTCGATATCATCATGCACCCCCCAAAAATAATTTCTGCCTACGCCACTGTCCATAAAAAAGCATGGAGAAAGCCTGAGTATAGAGACTAGAATAAGGTGAATAGAATGAACCTTATTCTAGTCACTATTGCCTGAGACTCACCCTATCTTGACAGGAATTTTCCTTCCTGTCAAGATAGGGGACTAGGCTTTCTCCATGCTTTTTTTTAAGGAGATTGATTGCAGTAGCCGCGCAATGTGACTAGCACAGCACAAATGTTCAATTTTCGTCATGTTTGTCCAAATTTAGTTTACTTCTAGTAGCAGTTACGTAAACTTGACTTATTTAGTATGAACCTTGCTACTAGGGAAAAAACATTTTTAACTAGTTTTAGTACGTAGTACCCCCTGTTCTTGAGCCAATAATTTTGTAACACACGACACACGAAATCCATGAGACAAATCTATCTGTATTCTTTCAGAAAACGGAAGAAGAAGGAAAATGCTTGTGCTCCCTAAACTCCAAGCTGTCAAACAGAAACACAACAACAACATCTTTGTTTACTTTTTGATCGCTCTTTGTTTTTTTTATTTAATAGCCGCCTTCAGATTAGTGATTCTAAATTCTTACAAAAATTCGAAAGTTTTTGTAAAATTTGTAATAACTTTTTGTGTTAAGAAAGGGGAGGAGAATTCTTTTCTAAAATCGCTGGTCACACTGGAATTTGTCTGGCTGCTTGGGCGTGATAGCGTCCTGATATTTCAAAATGCCTCGAAGTTTTAACGGTAAAAAAAACTCTTAAAATGCCTTTAACTAACGAATTGTTCCTTTAACTCTTTATGTCCCGACGGGACTTGTAAGTCCCACTTCCCAATGTTCCAAATTCGTCCAATTTTCGTCGTGTAAGGCCAAATTTAGTTTACTTATAGTTGCAGTTACGTAAACATGACACATTTTGGATGAGGAAAATAATGTGGGGCATAAAGGGTTAAAGGGAACAGCATTAGAGAGAGTCGTCCACCAGTTGCCATGTGTACCCATAGCTCAAATGATAGCACTTCAACATGTTGCTATGCAAACACATGGTTGGTAAAGGACTCTTTCAAAAACTGTTGCCTCAAAATCAAAAAGTGTATTTTATCTAAATTGCTTGAGTAAGTTCAATTCCATTAACTTCCCACTAAAGATCATCTCTTTTGAACGCCATGTATTCAAATACCGACTAATTTTTCTGATAATTATTTAGCAATACTTCTACTTTTTGGAGTCCAAAAGAGCAGAGCAATAATTAGCGAGAACGTTAGTGGAATTGAACCCAAAATAATTGTATTCGATACTTTATAGGGATTAGCTTTAGAAAGTATCCTCCAGTCGCCATGTTTACCCACAGCTCAAAAAATTACTGAAAACCATAAAGATTTTATTCATAATATTAAAAGATTCTAAAATAATAATCTAATTATAATTATTTTAGGATCTAATAATATTAATACTAAGATCTCTAGGGTTGTTAGTCATCATTTGAGCTGTTGGTAACCATGGTGGCTGGAGGACCCTTTCTAAAGCTGTACCATACTTTAGTTAGGGTTATCTAGGTATATATAATATTTGATAATAATTTAGGGATAAATAATTTAGGGTTTCTCAAACTTAAACATGGCAACCCACTTTTTATAAACAGGATCTACCAGACCTGCCAACTGTCCTGCTTTTAGCCGGAGTTTCTGGCTTTTATTTTGAATTGCCAGTCTCTATTTTAACTCGGAGTTTTATCAGGCTGTTTTTTATCCTGCACCCGATAAAAAAACAACAAAATGATGCTGGAGATTTGAATTAAAGGCAGAAAACTCAGTCCAAAAGCAGGAGAGTTGGCAGGTCTGCTAACCTGACCCATGTTATGTTCATCATCTTTTTCAGACACTAACTTGTCTATTAGAGAAGAACAATTAAATCGATGTTTCTCAACCATTTTAGTCCAGGAACCCCCATAGTCTACATCGTCACCAATTTTTTATGTTTGTGACCACCAATATTTTATGGTTGTCCAGGGGTCCATCTAGAAAAAAATAGGTCAGATTAGGGACCCTTCACATCATTTTGATAATCCAAAACAGACCCTTCACAAATTTTAGTCTTCATAAAGTTACAGTTCAGTAAATTACAGTTCCCAATAATAGACCCTTTACAAAAGTTTAAAATCGAAACTAGTTTAAAATTGTTTTCACAGAATGTGTTGCTATCATTTTGAGATAAAGTTAGCCAGTTTTGGGCCATTCCAAAAGTTATGAATGCCATGGTTTTGGTTGTATTACAGGCCCCTTGTTTCACAAATTCTACTTAATTTTTTGCAAATTTCTATTTACTTTTCTCAATTCCTAAAACTGGACCCTGGCACAAAAACCTGAATGAACCCAATATCATTATATCAACAACTTCCATAAAAGACAGGGAATATTTATAATTTTGGTCTCTAAACAATATTTAATGGAAATGAACAGGAGCGTAGCCAGAGGGGGGAATTTAGGGATATATCCCCCCTCAAAACTCAGAAATTTTTCTTTTTGACCATAGAAAAACACTAAACTAATAAAACTATCCCCTATCCCCTCCCGAAATATCCATATTCCCCCCTCTGAAATTTTTTTCTGGCTACGACACTGGAAATGAAAGCAAAATATACTAAGCATTTATAGATCTATTTAACTTAAAAATTATACCGCTTTAATGAAGATTTTCATAGCAAAGTCTGATAAGAAGTAGGGTGTTAGTAAAAGATAATCTTAAAAATTCTTAGGTTTGAAAACGTTATGGTAAGGCACAAGATATCCTAAATTTAGTTTACTCTGTAAAAGTTAAATTTTTATTTGTATCCCAAATTGGCAATTTTATATAAATGTTTTTTTTTCATTTTGTAGTTCCTGATATTGTTCTCTTCGGCCTCAATGAAAATGATTACGACAGCCTTATTGAGCCGTTCGCACTACAGTCACTGAAAGACATAGTTTCCACTGCTAAAAATTCCTTGGGGAACAACATCCTCCAACAGTTAGTCCTGGATAGCTCTATACCAAATAAGTGCAGTGAAAACTATATGGTCTCTGTTCTGTATTCAATATCTGACTCTGCAGTAAATACACCTGACAAAGAGGGATGTCTACCTCTTCATGTGGCAGTGAAACAGATGAACTGTCTAATGGTCGAGAAGTTATTAACGCTCTTGGGTATTGATATAAATGCAAAAGATGCTAAAGGCGGAAGAACTGCTTTACACTATGCAGCTGAAATAAAAGGAGGCCAGGATATGATTTCCTTATTGATAAGCAAAGGTGCAGATGTAAATGCTAGAGACGATAAGGGTAGAACTCCAATTTTTAATGCAGTAGGGGATATAGAAAATCTGAAAGTTTTAGTGGAAAATGGTGCTGATGTGAATGCCAGGAATAAATATGAAGTTTCCCCACTTTTTACAATTGATGAGAACCAATTTGATGTTGCCATATTTCTGATAAGGAAAGGTGCCAATGTACACAGTCGTGTCGGGCATAGGGGGTTTGAGTTTCTTAATGGAAAGGATTACCAAAAGCATCCAAGCCATAATTTTCTTATAGACATGCTTTTGAATTAAAACAAATAAAATTTGTATTGGTGAACTCCAGGGGTGCAGAAAATGTTGCAGAACTCGGTGTTTCCCAAAAACAATTTGTTTTGTCAGAAATTTCCTCGAAAATGTCCCGTTTTGCACTCAAGTGTAAATAATTATAATACAATAATTCAGAATCAAACAACAATGGATTTATTGTGTTTCAAATATTTGGACCTAAATTTCCCCACAGTTGCCTTATTTTCTGCTTTTAGACATATTCTACACCCTTGGTAAATTCCCAAATTGCAGATCTTTTGATTTGAGTGACTGTATATTGGGAGTCTGTTACAACCTGCCTGTTTCTAAAACAAAGCCTGCGGTGTGGACTGGAATTTCCCGTCATCCCCTGCACCTTTACTAAGCTAACAGTCAGCCTCCAGTGTTTGAATAATAGGGGATTACACACCCTATGAAAAACTTAAATGATGTAAAAATCTGAATTATTTGTACTCACATGGTGTAGCTGTAGCCCATTGACAGCCACTGAATTCAAAAATGCTAGAAAACGTTGACACAGAAATTACACATTTATTTTATTATCGACCAAATACTTAGTAAACCTACTGGATTCAATAACTAAGCTGTGTTAATGCAAGCAAGATTCGTAGATTCCTCAATACCATCATAGCTTGTGGTTATCGGGTTTAAGAAAATTTAGCAGTTTCTAATTTGCAAAGATATTGTTTATCTAAGTAATACTCTGTTATTCAAAATGTTTTGTGATGGCTGCTGAATGCACTTCAAGTCAAAGTTCTTTGTACATTTTTTCACTGTCAATAAACATCATCCCATGATCTGCTAAACAAATCTCTATTTTTCTTACCTTTTGATGTTCTCAAACTTCATGAATGTCTTAAATGGTTTGTAAGTCTTACCAGGGGAGGACCATTGGTTTGGTTCCTTTTTTCGTGTGTGAATAGTGCATGACTAAGGCATCAACTTGTGTAAATATTAAGGTGCACTTTTTAGAAATTTTTGAGAAAATCAAAATTGAAAAATTTCACATTATTTGTTAAACTCAATTAATCTTTTACGGTTAAAATAGTGTATTGCTATGTGTTGGGTTCTTTCTGAAAGAAGTCCAATTTTAACTTTCATAAATATGGTCACCATTGATTTGTGTCCACAAGTGGAGTAAAAAATCTTAGAGGGCTTTCAAAAATATTCTTTTATTCAACCAAAAAGTGTACACAATAAAAAGTTAATTTTACCCAAAACTGTCCCTCAAAAAAGTTTCTACCTAATGCCACAGAGTTTCCTGAATAATCACATTTCTTCACAATTCAATACATTTTTATCGTTTGAACCACTTGTGACTTAAGTTTACCAGTCCACCTTTGTTGAGCTCTGGAAACACTTGAAAACCTAATCTGAAAAACAGGTATTAATGAAAAAAATTTTTAAAAAAATTTATTTATATAATTGAAAGTTTTATGAACTTCTTTTTAGACTGTTATTAGACAAGTTGAAGGTAGACATATTTTACCAGTGATAAATTGCTACATCATCTAACAAATTTAGTTTTTTTTTCAATTTCCTTTTAATAGTTTGTTTTATAGCATCTCAATACAATAATATTTGATTACTTTCGACTCGGCAAAGACCTACTGGTTTGCTATTGCTACTTACGTAAAACACTACTATTTGAAGTTAACAAAAAAGGATTTACCCAAGCAGCAGATATTGTTCATTTTTTGTTGTATATGGTCAAATTTAGTTTAGTTCTGGTTACAGTTACATAATCTTGACATTTGGTACCAGATGTGCTTCTAGGGTAGGGACTATCAGAAATTATGTCACACAATTTTTAAGGACCTCATTTCCTCCTGTCACAAAAATACCACCCATTTAACTCTTTCTTCCCAATTGCGAATTTTGATACTTAAAACAGTCAGGAACCCAAATTTGATGTAAAATATCTTATTTTATTTTTCATTACTTGAAAATTAGCCACTCTTGTATGGGTGTTAAATCATAAAAAAGTGGTGGTAGAAAGCTAGCAATGCCTTTTCTAAGTTAAATGCCTTTTTTGAACATTTTTAGAGCTGTAAAAATATTTTTTAATGTGTTATATTACATATGTCTGAACTCCCAGTATTATGTAATGGACTTCCTCCTTTTTATTAATATTGTGGCATAGTTTGTTGTGTTTTTTATACTTACTTCGAAGGTCCATTGTCATCTGGTCGCTTTATAAACATGCTGAAAAATCTGTAACGGATAAAAAAATTACTGACAATGATAGAAATAGTTTAACTCATTTAAAAACTTAATGTTTAGGACTTGTTATCTGAATCACTTGTTCATTTTCAAGCATCTTCCTGACAATTCAAGAAAACCGAATTCCATTCAAATTTGTAATTATGTAGTTAATTTGTCAAAATTGGAAAATACTTTGTAAAATATTTGTTCAATATAATTTAATTATTTATTACCTTTATTAGTTAGGTTTCTTTACAATGATTTAAAAACGTATGTAGAGCTTATGAATTTTATTTTTTTTTCTAGATTTCGACTAGTTAGCATTTCGCAAAATTAAATAAAAACAGCACTAAAACATGTTATCAGAATGATGCAATTAGGGGCTGTCCTTAAATGACGTCATGCTCAGGGAGATGGTTTCAAAAATTGTGACATATCCTGCGGCTAAAAATCACTGAAAAAAAACCCCTTAATTTGTTAAAACGACCGTATATTGTATACCGTGAGGATGTCTTTAAGGTTAATAGAAATTGAACTATAAGGTGAGGTAAAATTAAGCTCAAATAAAAATAGTTGGTTCCAGGCACTTTCAAACCATGTTTTAGACCAGGGGTTTCCAACTGGCGGCCCCCTGGTCAATTTGTGCGGCCGGCGAAGCGGCCTGAAAACCATCCAAAATATAGCTTTAAAACCCCTTTTTAGCATACTAAAAATCCAAAAATTTTCGGGGAAAGACACCCAAACCCCATTTTACCTCTTATGCCGGCTTTACACCGCCGCTGTAGGAACTGCGGGAGCTGCATTAGCGATAGCGGGAAGACCGGGCGATTTTTTTTCAAGAGAACCAATAGGAGGCCTCCAAAACGATCGTGAGCCAAAAATCGCTGCGATAATAGCGGAACCAGCGACACGCAACGACAAAAGAGACCCCCATTTGGACTAACTCCCAACTTTGAAAATTCATTGAAAAATCCCGGAGGTGCTCAAGGTCCTAAAACCACGTTCAAAATGTGGATAATCTATCTAAGATATAAGGAAAAATAAATATAGATGATAAAAATCATGAAAAGTGCCAATCTGGAGTATGTTCCTGAACTCTGTTTTTTCTCCCATGTTATTTCAATGGGGAATTTTTGGACAAAAAATTTTGTCAAATGGTTCTAAAACCTCGACCGGAGCATTCCTACCACCTTCCGGTTGATGGGAAAATAATTTTTAATTTGAAAAAATAATTTAATATGCCTAAAATTGACCCCCAAAGTCTTTGTTTTGGTCATTGGGCTGTGTTTACATTTGCCATCCTGGGCAAATATCAACTCTAGGGAACCTAAAACCTCAAAATATCGTAACCGGAACTCAGAAATAACCCAGATGGGTCGTTTACGGGACTCAAATCGGTTCAGAAATCAATAAATGAGCCATAAATATGGATTTTAAGGGGTCTGATCCAGGGACGCTGGCCCGGTCACGTGACCCCCTTGCTCTCGCAGCATGGCTTGACCGCAATCGAGGTGACGAGAATACTCGTAAAAAGGCTGAGGAGCCGTTCCTGACCCAGCAACTGGTCCTGACATAAGCCATGCTCCTATCTGGCCCAATCACAATTAGTGGTCTAAATACCACTGCCATAAATTGGTCAATAGGTCCTTAAAAGAGGGGGTAAAAAGATTGTCAGCAAAAGCCCATTCAAATATAATACTCAGACCTGCATATGCACAGGATATTCCCTTATTGCAATAATCAAGGGACTAGAAATGTATCCCTCGGTATAAAATAACCTAGCTTGACCCAAAACCAATCAAAATCTAAATGGTACCCTGGTGTAACCCAGACAGTCATCAAAATGGACCAAGAAATCCTAAAAATCAAATAGATAGGATAAAAATGATGACATTTGACCGCAATTGCGGTACTGTCCTAACATGTAAAAGAGAGGATAAGCTTACAACTCATGCATGACCGGTAGATATAAACTAAACCAAATAAAATAAGATAAAATAAAATAAAGTGCCTGCCAAATAAAACAGGATGAGGTAAGAAATAAAATACAGCTAATAATATAAAAAAATGGAACGACCCGTAGAATATAATGAAATACTAATCTCCCCTCTGAGTAGAAATGTAAGACAAAATGAGAATAAAAGAAAGAAACTAAAGTGAAAATGTAATCTGAAAATAAAATAAAATAATGAAAAGGTATTATAAAGAAACTAATGGAAAGTAATCCCCATAGACAAAATAAATAAATAAATGCTAATAGTAAAAACCACTAATAATAAACGAATAAAATAATATGCCAGAAGCATCCCTAAATGAATGACAAAAAGTAAGAAAATAAAATACAAAACCAGACCTAACTCAAATATAAAAAAAAAAGTATAAAATACAAAGTAACCCTAAATGATGACCTAATGAAATACAAATAAAATAAATGCCAATAGTAACCCCAAATGAATGATAAAGAGGAAAAGAAAGAAAATAAAAAAAAACTAGTGATCAAAATCTAAAATCAAACAAAAAGGAAAATAAAAAATAAGCAATCCCAGATAAATCCCTCCCAATAAGCTATCCCCCATAAAGAGAATGAATGTAAATCCTAAAATGTAATGAATAACTCAAGATGAATCTAAAATAATCAAAAGCATCTCTGGATGCATGAGTCAAAGAAGTTTGACCGCAACTTCGGAACATTCCTCTCTCCGGGAACGCGGGAAACCGAAAACAGTCGCAGCGGGAGGAGCGGTTGGCCGCTGGTGCCGCTGCGATTCTAGCGCCATCTTTTTGGTGCCGCTGGAACTAAAAACGTATCGCTACTGCAGCTCCCGCAGTTCCTACAGCGGTGGTGTAAAGCCGCCATTAGATTATAGAATAGCTTCGGTCGTATTTCGAGAGTTAGATTTGTATCCCCTGAATGGAGTATCCGAAAATTAGGTGAAACACTATTTTAAGGGAAATTAACAAACCTTTTCTTCAGGAAGACATCCCCTTTTAAGAAATAAGGTTAAAAATTATGTACTCGGAAATTAAAAAAAAAACAGTAGTACCTTCTCAATATGCAATTACCTGGAAAAATTTCATATTAAAAGTTCTCCCTCCGAAAAATTTATCATGAATAAAAAGGAGCCAGATTACTTAACAGCCCGCCAATTGACTTCATTTCAATTGCGGCCCTTGATTACTGTACTTAGATGTTGGAAAAACCCCTGTTTTAGACATTTTTAAGAGTGTGACAAAAGGGCGAAGGCATAGGCGCCGACTCCATAGGGTTTGAGGGGGCTTGAGCCCCCCCAATGTTGGAAGATGGGGGGCTAAGCCCCCCCAATATTTTTGTAAAAATAAACCTAAATTTTCTTTCATGAACTAAAGAAGGCAATGTATTGGACGTAGTTTTTTTGGTCCCGTTCACTTAGTCTTTTCAAAGGGTCTCAAAATGACTTAAAACACTACCTTAAGAGTGAAAATTTCAAAAAAAATTTGGGGGAGGACCCCCAAGCCCCCCTCAAATTTTAAAATCTATTATGTACCGTTTTCCCCTGAAACTTCCGTGAATTTTGAGGAGTGATCCTTCTTTTGTGTAACATAAGAAAAAAGTCTACAAAATGAATTTAAATACAGTAAAGCACCGTTTATACGTCTTTCAAGGGACCGACATAAAACGGCGTATAAATGAAAAGACGTATAATTGAAAACAATTTTGATTATTTGAATTAATTGGGACTTGGCGAAAAAGACGTATAAATGTAAAAGACGTATAAATGAGAGACGTATAAACGGTGCTTTACTGTACTATTTTTAGGGACAAATTTCCCAAATTTTTCTGAAGTTGGACCCCTAAACCCCCTTCAATATTTTTCTGTTTATTATACAGGGTGTCCCATAAATAATGGGTCACACTTCTAGGGGGGATAGTAGACACCTAGACGAGTCAGAATCACATAGGATTTGGGGGTCCCAGACCAAATCCCAGGGAGTTAAAAATGGAGCGACACCCCAAAAAAATTATTGAAAAATTCGATTTGTAGAAAAACTACTATTGGTAAAAATTTAATTATGGTGTCAAAAAATGTGGTTTAATATGATCTTTAAAAGTATCTTAAAAGTCTTCACTTTAAAATTTGTTTTATTATGAAAAAAGTTAAAAAACCACAAAAAACTGTGAAAACTCTGCCAAAACCTCATTTTGAATTTCGATATCCTTTCTTTTGATTTTATAATCTGAAAGATCATAGTTGTAAACCCTTAAGTCCAAAGTTTCACGTAAAAACAATCAATATTAAACGCTTGAGATCCTGTTAAAGTTCGTTTTTTGCGTGCGCTATCTGGTTTCCTATAGCCGTTTCCAAAACGGTAGTTAGCGGACGCAAAAAACGGACTTAAACCATGCTTTAACAGGCTCTCAAGCATTTGATATTGATGGTTTTTACGTGACACTTTGGACTAAAGGGTTTTCAACTATGATCTTTAAGATTATGAAATCAAAAGAAAGGATTTCAAAATACAAAATAAAGTTTTGGCAGAGTTTTCATATGTTTTTGTGGTTTTTAAACTTTTTTTGCAATAAAAAACATTTTAAACTGAAAACTTTTACGATAGTTTTAAAGATCATAATAAACCACAATTTTTGAGACCATAATTAAAATTTAACCAATAGTAGTTGTTCTACAAATTGAATTTTTAAATAATTTTTTTGGGGTGTCGCTCCATTTTTAACTCCCTGGGATTTGGTCTGGGACCCCCAAATCCTATGTGATTCTGACTCGTCTAGGTGTCTACTATCCCCCCTAGAAGAGTGACCCAACATTTATGAGACACCCTGTATACTATATACTGGGTTTCTTTGAAAATTCTGTTTCTAAAAATGAGCCCTGCTCTAAGGGTGTAACCCAAATGGGCTTCAAAAGGAGATAAAACGCTATTTTGTGGTGGAAATTTCCAAATTTTGGGGGAGGACCCTCAAAATATCGCTTCGCTTGGAATTTTCAATGTTCATAAAATTTTGAAATTAATTTCAACAAAATTAGGGGTAACTTAGGAATAAGCCTTTGTTCAAAATCTTTGGGGGGGGTGATGTCTAGCATTAGTGACGATCGAAAGTTTAAGGACCGCTGTTATATGGAATAACTAATATCTTTATTGTCTAATACTGGGCCCCCCCAATATTTGATAAAAGTCGGCGCCTATGGGCGAAGGTGTCAAAAATTGGCAAAAAAAAGAGCGACATCATTTCTGGATGGTCCCTTAATGTTCTCTAAATTTATAAAATTTCGTTAAAACCTCACTAAAAAAAACTATACTCACGGTAAAGCTCTAAAGTTGAAATCCATGGGTCTCTTATGCAGCGGAACTCCGTCGTACTTTTTCTTCACCAAAACTACCTCCTCTTCGTAATCTTCGTTCTCCTCATCTTTCTCTGCTTTTACAAGCAACAGCAAGGACACCAACAGAACGAGCATGAAGGGTAAAGTCTTCCCCATGTTCAGCGGTTACTGTATAGAAAAAGAAATAAGTTTATAATATCAGAGCTGCAGCTGATATTGTGGGGAATTTTTGGTTTACAAAAGTTGAAAAACTACAAGTTGAGTCCCCCAAAATTATTTTGTTCCAATTAATTTTAATTCAGTAATAAAACTCTTGTTTATTTCTTTACTTGTTAACGCATTGATATTTTACAAAATCAAAATCAATTTTGAAAAGTAACATATTAGGTATTAGTATTTTATTATTAAGTATAATTTTTTTGGTACTCTTCCAAAATCCCTGCGCAATAGGGTGTCCCTTAAAATCGAAGGTCGGGGAAACTTTTGTTCCACCCCCCAATTTTTTTCCTTTTTGTACCCCAAGAAGGTGTGCAAAATCTTAAACCGATCAGATAATATTAACACGTGCCCCAAACGGCCTAAAGTTAGAAAAAATTGACTTTTTTCTCATTTTTTCAAAAATTTTTAAAAATATGTTAAACTATTTTTTTGCCGAATAATATTGTTTTATAACATCTAAATATTCATATTTGACCATTTTTCATTCTTAGCTAGGCCAAGTTACCCAGTTTTTAGCCTGGCCATCAATCGGAAAATCATCAAATTTGTACATTTTACACTGAGAATAGAGAATACAAAAGTCAGTGGTAAATGACTTAAAACCGCAAAATTCCATGACTAAACACCATTTGTAGACCATATTGATGTGGAGATAAATTATCTGGAGCTCAAATTTTTATGGGTTGCTTAATTACGGACGCCATATTGGATTGCATTAAAACTATAAAAAAATTCTAGAAAAACGGTAAGGCCATGTTTGATATATCGGGAATGGTTGTTTGAGGTTTCTAAACTCGATTAAGACTAATAAAATTATCTTGCACAACTTTTTAAAGCTCTTTACGCAATTATAAGTGTCAACAGATCTCCTAATACAAGTGAAAACAATGATTTCAGAACTATTGATAGTAATAAATTCGAAACACATAAAACCAGCAAGAGAAATTCTGGAAACAAGTTAAAAATAAGACTCCAGTGTGTCCTCAAGTATTTTATTCCTTAAGTTAGTTGAAAAGCTTAAGGAGATACAAAATTAACCTGTTTTCATAATGATTGAGTTACACTCTCAAAAGATACGCAATTTTTTCATGTTTATGGAAACTGTTCATGTATTTTATCATATATTTATACATTAACATAAAAAATACCACAAATTAGTGTCATTAAAACAATTAAACACTGGTAATTTGTTCATGGCTGTAAAAATACGTTAAATATTAACTATACAGTTTCAATAACTCTTCTACTATACCCTTTGTTTTTCTTCGCACTCTCAACTTTTTATCAGTAAACGTCCATGAAGAAGAAATGAGGTTTCGAGTAAAGGTTTCGTGAAAATTGTTTATGAAATTCAATTATTTTAAACCCTCAAAGCCTTCTTTGAGAATGTAGAGGTATTAAACTTACAGAGCGAAGGATAGCTCTGACTTAAAAACAGACTTTAAAGAAGATAGGATTTTAAGAAACTGTTATTAAAATTTATGATATTTACATAACCAATATAAGTGTCTTAGTTTTTGATGACACTAATTTGTTGAATTGTATGTATTTTTTATGTTAATGTATAAATTTATGGTAAAAATATATGAACTGTTTCTTTAAGCATGGTTAATTGCTTATCTTCTGAGAGTGAAACTCAATCATTATGATGAGCGGGTTAATTTTGTATTTAATTCAGCTTTTCAACTAACTTACGGAATAAAATACTTGAGGACACACTGGAGTTTTAGCTTGTTTCCAGAATTTCTCTTGCTGGTTTTATGTGTTTCGAATTTATTGCTATCAATAGTTCTGAAATCATTGTTTGCACTTGTACACTGCTGGCCATCCAAAATGGTACACCAAGAAGGAAAAAAGATATCAAATCCAAATTTATTTCTGTGATAGCAAATAGTATTAATGTGAATTGATTAAAAATTCAGCCTTCCTGGATGTTAGGGGGCCGAGAAAATCGGTGAGGAGTGTTGTCTCCATAGGTGTCCATTACCTCCGCCCAACGCCATGATATTGATTGAAGGAGGCTCTAAATGGGCTTTGAGGGATTAGAGGACCATGTTGAGTCCACAGGTAGTCAAAGTTCTTGTGGTGCACCAGCAGACGTTGCATACCGGGCTAGTTGATTTCTCCTCTTTCATCGGACATGTTTTGTGGCGTTGGTTATTAAGAACGGGTAGGTCAGGGTAAAAATGCAGCATAGGGGGATAAGAAGAAAGATTTTACATTGAGATCATCACGTGGTTGTGCATTTTTCTCTTGAGACTTGTCCGCAGGCGAGGGTTGAAGGTAAGGGTGAACAACAGGTTGTCAAACCTCAATGCTGCAGTTCTGGTTGGTAAATGTGTCGTTAAATCATACTGAGGAGGTGTAGGAGTGGAATCCAATGCTTCACTACCTCGTTACTCTGCGTAAAGAAGAAATCTGACGATTACAAAATCAATAGCCGAGTTCTCTCTTTTCTCGCTGTCGTAGAGTGATCTCCAACTATCGTGGTGCTCCAGACCGCATTGGGATAATCTCATAAACTCTGTTCCATCACATTGAGATGTCAATTTCATTATTTAGAGCATTGTTGACAGCGCCAAATCATGTGTTGAAGATTGGAATTTTTCTAAAGCTATGTTTGCCAAACGGGCAGTCCCCTGCACTGTAAACGACATGCATTCCACTCCCACACCTCCTCAGTATGATTTACCGGCCCATTGGCCAACCAAAGCTGCAGTATTGAGGTTCGTCAACCTGTTGTCTACCCTTACCTTCAACCCTCGCCTACGCACAAGTCTCAAGAGAAAAATGCACAACCACGTGATGAACTCAATGTCCAAGCTTTCTTCTTATCCCCCTATGTTGCATTTTTACCCTCACCTACCCGTTCTTACGAACCAACGCCACAAAACATGTCCAATGAAAGAGGAGAAATCACCTAGCCCGGTATGCCAAGTTCGCTGACGCACCACATGAACTTTGATTACCTGTGGACTCAACATGGTCCTCCAATCCCTCAAAGCCCATTTAGAGCCTCCTTCACTCAATACCATGGCGTGGGGAGGCGGTAATGGACACCTATGGAGACAACACTCCTCAGCGATTTTCTCGGCCCGCTAACATCCAGGAAGGCTGACTTTTTAATCAATTCACATTAACACTATGTGCAATCATAGAAATAAATTTAGGTTTGATATCTCTGTTCCTTCTTGGTGTACCATTTTGGATGGCCAGCAGTGTATTAGGAGATCTGCTGACACTTATAATTGCGTAAAGAGCTTTAAAAAGTTGTGCAAGATAATTTTATTAGTCTTAATTGAGTTTAGAAACCTCAAACAACCATTAAGCGATATCAAACATGCCCATACCGTTTTTTGGAATTTTTAAAAAGTTTTAATGCAATCCAACATGGCGTCCGTAATTAAGCAACCCATAATTAATTTGAGCTCCAGATAATTTATTTCCACATCTATATGGTCTACAAATGGTGTTTAGTCATGGAATTTTGGGGTTTTAAGTCATTTACCCCTGCCTTTTGATTCTTCTATTCTCAGTATAAAATGGACAAATTTGATGATTTTCTAATTGATGACTAGGTTACAAACTGGGAATTTTGGCCTAGGTAGTAATGAAAAACGGTCAAATAAGATTGTTTAAACGAAGTGTATATTTGGACGGCCAAAACGGCCAGTGGCGCATGCGCTGTAGGTCTCGTGATGACGTAGCAGTCTCGGCGCTTAGTGATGGAACCAATGGTACGCCTAGCCGTGGAAGTTATAGTAGAGTTTAGTTGAAAAATAGCCGTGCAAATATACAGTGCCTTGTTTAAATGTGTTAGAGCCCTATTATTCGGCAGCGGATTTTTTAAAAAAAATTTTAAAAATTTTCGAAAAAATGAGAAAAAAGTCAAATTTGTCTAACTTTAGGCCGTTTGGGGCACGTGTTAATATTATCTGATTGGTTTAAGATTTTGCACACCTTCTTAGGGTACTAAAAGGAAAAAAATTGGGGGGTGGAGCAAAAGTTTCCCCGACTTTTTGAAAAAACGCCTAAATAAGGGACACCCTACTGCGCAAGCGATAAAGTCGCTTATGTGTTTGTTTCTGTTTCGGAAGGTTATGTGTGAGCTGTCGTGTCCCCAAAAATCTACTTGGCGAGATTTGCGCTGGTATTCTGAAAGAGTACCAATTTTTTATAATTGTATTTAATTATTATATTTTTTAAATATTTTTAAAAGCATTTTCAAGTCCATATAATAGTTTACTAATTTAGTAGTACTAATAAATACTTTACCTTTTAGAATCGAATTTATTTTTTAAAACATGTGCGTTAAAAGGTATAGAACGAAACAAGAGTTTAGTAGTACTTCATTTAACCCCCACGGCAAATAGAGCTTTAAAAGTTCTCCACTAGATGGCAGCACCACCTTTTAAAATGGCACCGCCGAGCAGAAAGGAAGGACCGAGAATCTTGATGGATGGATTGGATGGGGAGAAGCTAATTGGACTTCTCCGAATGAAATGATCCCTATGACGTCATTACATCATCCTTTTCCAGTGTTCAGTGAAGGGAAAGAACTCACTGGAAGTGGTCTTCTCATGAGAGATCAATAACCAGAAAATGGGATTCACTTTGAATAATTGTTCAAGGCTTTTAATTACAGGATTGATAAAAGCTTCTTTGTAATTATTTTGAAAATTTGTAGTGAATAGGTTCATGGCCCACAACTAAATTTTGGAAAAAAATTATAAGATATTTTGAAATATCTTAATCGATAAAAATGTCTTGAAAAACAATTTTCTCTGAATTCCTTCTTCGTTCTCCCTCGTACAAATAAAGATAAATATCTTTTTAAAGGTGTTATTGGGAAAAAAATGTTCTTTACATAAAAGTTTATCCATATGTTTATTATAAAATAGATTTTATTGCATTGAGGAAAAAATTATCTTGAGATAAAATAACTTTATACACTTGGTTGGAGAATATTAGTTATTTAAAGGGGATGATATTTAAAGAGTACGTTACTGCTATAAGAAATAAACGAAATGTTGTACTGCTTGGGATATTTCAAATAATGTATTTAAGGACCGTTACTTTACATTAACATTATGTTATTCCTTCGGGGTTTGTGTGGAATTAAATGAGTAAAGAATTTATAAACTTAATTGAGCTCTCTCTCTCTCTCTTGTCCAGATGAATGGCTATATTAGGATTCGCATTCATCGCAGATCCAAAAATGGGCTTTTAGAATAAAAAAAAAGTTTACAAAGCGATTCTAGAGTTGATATCTGTTGCCCAAATATCTACTAAAATAAGCGATTTTCATACATAACACATTGGCACATTAAAGGCATAATGGGAATCCCCCATAAGCAAATATCGCCTCCCTTTTTCTTGAAAGTTTTGTACGTGATTTTCGTGACGTTAAGGGTGTTATTGAAAGTTGGTTTAGGGGGTCTTTTTAAGTCAGATTTACGTCTTTTGGAATTAGCTCGAGTACTACATAAATAAGTATTATCGTTGCGTCGTTCTTTTCAGGGCCCAGCTTTGAACTGAATGAAATGCTTTTTATCATGGTGAACCGATATCTGTAAGTGGACAAACCAATAAATAGACTTTTTTAGGGGTGTTGTAACACCATTACATCTAAGGCAATTCCCTCACGCTTAAATTTTTAATTAAATTCATTTTATTAGAATACTAACAGGTAGATTTTGAATCTTAGTGTATGGAATGGTAAAATTTCGTAGATAATACTGATTTTCAAGCAAAAAACTAGATCTATGGAGTAGGTTTATCCTTATTAAAATATTTTGAAGTCTGTGCCATATATAAAGTTATTATTTTTTAACTTTTTATCTAAATATTTAAGACCCTTTAGATAACACCAAAAGATCACTTCTTGAACACTGCAAAATTTTGAAAGAAAACTCCAGTAGCTTAATTGTGAATAAAATTTTGAGGGGGAGAACTTCCCCTAGATACGACCCTGGGTTCCTTCTAGAAAGATAGCTAAAAAATTTACAAAAAACATTTATTCATTCAATAAAATTAAATTAGGGGTTTTATGAAGAAGTCTATTGTATATATCCTTTCATTATATGGAAGTAGTTGCTCAAATCTACTCAACCACCCCAAACGTTCAAGATTCGTCCAATTTTTGTCATGTAAGGCCAAATTTAGTTTACTTCTTGTAGCAGTTACGTAAACTTAACATTTAATTATTAACATTAACTTAGCTGTTTTACTAAGGTATTTAAATTGAAAAATATACGGCATAAAAGGTGCCAATTGTCAAAGTAGAGACAAAGGAAAACCAGCTTACTTCACGTACTACGACTACAGGGTATCAGAGAGGTTCGAAGGACCCACACGAGCAACAACTTTTCTCAGTCAGGTTTTGTTTTCGTCCACAGAATCTATACTAAACAGAAGGGGTCTCTACCTACAGAGTACAAACCGCAGGGAAAGTTCATTAGACAACGAAAGGAGGAAAAAAAAGATCCCCGAAATTCCGGTTCTTGATCGATGCGATCGGAATTCTAATTATTACCCTCTCGGAATTCGTACGTAAATTAGAAGTTCAAGGACAGATTAAAGGGTTCGTTTACTTTCCCTATTGTGATGCCTGCCTAAGGATGTTTTTTTTCGTAAATTCCTGCTGATGTGCATCCAGTGGCCTGGTTGGTTAAGTGTCAGTCTTCAGTTCAGAAGGTTCTCGGATCTAACCCTGGTGGGATTTTGAGATTTTAATAAAATTACTAAAGTTTTATCTACTTTAAAAAGAAAGCTTTAAAATTAAATACATTTCTCCATTGGATGTGGATACCGTGGCCTGGTTGGTGTCAGTTTTCAGTGCAGAAGGTTCCAGGTTCGAGCCCTGATGGGGTTTTTAGATATTTATAAATGGGATACTTTCATCTGACGTCAGGGGTCACATGTCGTAGGGAAAATACCATTGCAGGGACCTATCAGAACGTTTGCAGAGGGACCGGATATCCCAAATTAGGTAACACGTCTTATCCCATTAAGTTTTTTCTTTAACAAGAAAGCTTTAAAATGAAATACATTTCATCTATTGTCTTATTGCTGATGTGCATCCAGTGGCTTGGTTGGTTAAGTGTCGGTCTTCATTGCAGAAGGTTCCAGGTTCGAGCTTCGATAGGATTTATAAATTAAGTTTTCTACTTTAAAGAAAGCTTTAAAATGAAATACATTTCTCCATTGCCTTCTTGCTGATGTGGATCTCGCGGCCTGGTTGGTTAAGTGCCAGACTTGATTGCCGAAGGTTACCAGATCAAACCCTGATGGGATTCTGAGATTTTTATAAATTAAGTTTTCTACTTTAAGGAAAGCTTTAAAATGAAATATACATTTCATTCATACCTTCTAGCTGATATGCATCCAGTGACCCGGTTGGTTAAGTGTCAGGCTTCCGTGCAGATAAGGTTTCCGGATCAAACCCTGGCGGATTTTTGAGATTGTAATAAAATTACTTAAGTTTTTTGGTACTTACGTGTTATCCCGTCGACCGTTCCATGACTGTCAAATTCAGCGGCACAGCCATAGAAAAGTCAATGGGTTGTTTACCGTTTTCGGATTCAGCGGTACGGTCGACGGGATAATACGTGAGAACCGTTTTTTTTTTAAAGAAAGCTTTAAAATGAAATACATTTCATCCATTGCCTTCCTGCTGATGTGCATCCAGTGGCCTGGTTGGTTGAGTGTCAGTCTTCAGTGCAGAAGGTGCCAGGTTCGAGCCCTGATAGAATTTTTAGATATAAATTAAGTTTTACACTTTAAAGAAAGCTTTAAAATTAAATACATTTCATCCATTGTCTTAGTGCTGATGTGCATCCAGTGGCTTGGTTGGTTGAGTGTCAGTCTTCAGTGCAGAAGGTTCCAGGTTCGAGCCCTCTCATAGGATTTATAGATATAAATTAAGTTTTATACTTTAAAAGAAAGCTTTAAAATGGAATACATTTTATTCATCTGATCTTGCTGATGTGGATCCAATAGCCTACGTGGATGCATTTCAGTCTTCGGTTCAGAAGGTTCCCGGTTCGAACCCTGGTGGTAATTCGATATTTTTGAAAATAATTCAACTTTCCTACTTAAAATAAAATGCACATCAACCATTGCCTTCGTACTAACGTGGAGTCGTTAGCCCAGTGGTATGGCATGCCTCTATGACTTGCAAGTTTGGGGGTTCGATCCTGGAGACCGATATTCCATTTAAATTTTTTTTACTGATACAGTTACGGTCACAGTTAACTGTTGCAGTTACAGTCACAGTTAAGCGATCCTGGCAATAAAACTTTGAACCTTGCCAGTGCTCAAAGACGGGTAATGGAGTCAAAATTTTGCAATCTGATATCTTAGGGGGTCATCTCCATATTGCGTCTAGTTAGGGGACCGTCCACAAATTGCAGATTGTACCCTAAGATTAAAATTTTAAGCAAAACTGGCTTCCTGACGGACCTTTCTCCGCTGGCCCCCAGGGCGAAGGGGCTTTCGGGGGTTATCCGAAGAACCCCCTAGGCCCGCGTCCCCCCGGGGAGCAGATCAGGTCCGCCAGGAAGACTTCCTCTCATCCAAGCCCCGACATCTTCGACGGGTGAATGGACTCGACTCGGTCACCAGCTTTCGTCCCCTAGGTCAGATGCAACATCAGGTACTCATAGAAAATTAAGTTCATTTTGCTTAGTTTACGTTAGAAGACAACTATTAAGATAGCATAGGGATAGGCAGATATTACATAATTACAATAGGAAGTTAAGAAAGTGGGGTTTGAACTGAGTACCTTCTGTACACCAGGACCGTGACTCTACCAACTGAGCCATCAAGGACATTTGAGAAGCAGCTACTGGTCAAAGTGTATAGTGGAATCGTCAGTTCGTAAAATTTAATTTAGGTGTAAAATACATTAAACTAGGAAGTTAAATTTGTGGGGCTTGAACTGAGTGCCTTCTGTACAATAGGACCGCGACTCTACCAACTGAGCCATCAAGGACGTTTCGGAAGCAGCTTATGGTCAAAGCGTATGGTGTGGAATTATCAGTTCTTAAAATCTAATTTAGCCCTAAAATGCACTACACTCTGTTCATTTTGAACTGACGCTTGAAAATATTTCCTTCCCCCACCACCGATCGGTAACCATAGCAACTATCCTCGTCAAAGTGACGAAGAAGGCTTACTATTGGCTGCTCGAAGAGCGTAACTATGGTTACGCTTTTAGCGTGGGGGAAAACTCTATTTCTCAAGCGCCAAATCTAAATGAATAGAGTATAAAAGAGGAAGTTAAGTTAGTGAGGTTTGAACTGAGTACCTACTGTTCCATAGGACCGCGACTTTACCGACTAAGCCGTCAAGGACGTTTAGGAAGCAGCTTCTGGTCAAAGTGTATAGTGTGGAATTATCAGTTCTTAAAATTTAATTTAACTGCAAAATGCACTAAAATAGAAAGGTAAGTTAGTGGGGTTAGAACTGAGTACCTTCTGTACACCAGGACCGCGACTCTAACGACTAAGCCGTCAAGGACGTTTAGAGAGCAGCTTCTGTGGTCAAAGTGTATAGTATGGGATTATCAGTTCTTAGAATTTAATTTAGCTGTAAACTGCACTAAAAGAGGAAGTCAAGTTAGTGGGGTTTGAACTGAGTACCTTCTATACCATAGGACCGCGACTTTACCGACTAAGCTGTCAAGGACGTTTAGGAAGCAGCTTCTGGACAAAGTGTATAGTGTGGAATTGTCAGTTCTTAAAATTTAATTTAGCTGTAAAATGCACTAAAATAGAAAGGTAAGTTGGGGTTAGAACTGGTTACCTTCTGTACACGGACCGCGATTTTACCGACTAAGCCGTCAAGGACGTTTAGAGAGCAGCTTCTGTGGTCAAAGTGGTATGGGATTATCAGTTCTTAGAATTGAATTTAGCTGTAAAATGCACCAAAATAAGAAGCTAAGTTAGTGGGGTTTGAACTGAGTATCTACTGTACCGTGTTACGGCGACTTTAACGACTAAGCCGTCAAGGACGTTTAGAGAGCAGCTTCTGGTCAAAGTGTATAGTGTGGAATTGTCAGTTCTTAAAATTTAATTTAGCTGTAAAATGCACCAAAATAGGAAGTTAAGTTAGTGGGGTTTGAACTGAGTACCTTCTGTACCATAGGACCGAGACTTTACCGACTAAGCTGTCAAGGACGTTCAGGAAGCAGCTTCTGGACAAAGTGTATAGTGTGGAATTGTCAGTTCTTAAAATTTAATTTAGCTGTAAAATGCACCAAAATAAGAAGCTAAGTTAGTGGGGTTTGAACTGAGTATCTACTGTACCGTGTTACGGCGACTTTAACGACTAAGCCGTCAAGGACGTTTAGGAAGAAGCTTCTGGTCAAAGTGTATAGTGTGGAATTGTCAGTTCTTAGAATTGAATTTAGCTGTAAAATGCACCAAAATAGGAAGTTAAGTTAGTGGGGTTTGAACTGAGTACCTTCTGTACCATAGGACCGCGACTTTACCGACTAAGCCGTCAAGGACGTTTAGGAAGAAGCTTCTGGTCAAAGTATATAGTGTGGAATTGTCAGTTCTTAGAATTGAATTTAGCTGTAAAATGCACCAAAATAAGAAGCTAAGTTAGTGGGGTTTGAACTGAGTATCTACTGTACCGTGTTACGGCGACTTTAACGACTAAGCCGTCAAGGACGTTTAGAGAGCAGCTTCTGGTCAAAGTGTATAGTGTGGAATTGTCAGTTCTTAAAATTTAATTTAGCTGTAAAATGCACCAAAATAGGAAGTTAAGTTAGTGGGGTTTGAACTGAGTACCTTCTACCATAGGACCGCGACTATACCGACTAAGCTGTCCAGGACGTTTAGGAAGCAGCTTCTAGTCAAAGGTTGAGGACTAGTAAAGATTGGCAAAGCAAGATTTGGACCAGTAAGATTTGGTATCGTGGAATTTTTCCCCAATTTCTAACGCTGGTTTTTAGGCCAGTCTTTCAGACCAACCATTGAGTTTTAGACTTGGGCGTCTACTACAATAGGTGAAGAATCAAAAATTAAAAATCCATGCTTTTCTCAAATTTTCATTTTTGGACTTGCACCACTTTCATCCTGAGCAGCATCTCTCACTCTCGATGGAGTTGTTTTTCCTGCATTGCTATCAGGTCTCTTAAAACGGACTTAGGGGCCGTTCAAATAATACGTAAGCACCTAAGGGGGGAGGGGGGTTGCCCTTTGCTTATTTTTGCTGACAAGAGGGGAGGGGGGATTTGAGTGATGCTTACGTAAGATGGTGTATTTTCGAAAATCTCTTGTTTCTTGCATAAATAATTTCAAAATTCAACTAAAAATAAATGTAAAAAAAATTGAATTAGGAAATCTGACGCAAGCACTTTTTTCTTGAGATGGACCACCCTAACATTTAGAAATTGAAACCCCGAAAAGTAGTGTTTCGACTCATTTTTGAACCCTTAGGGTTCCACCCAAAAAGGACAGCTCCTGGTACGAGTCACCTAATTTTCAAGAAGAAAAACAGTACCCTACTAATAGGGATGCCAAAATTTCGGGGGGGGGGGTCCGGCAGTTTCTTACGTAATTATGGTGGGGGGTTTAGGTTTGCTTATCTTTGCTGACAAGGGGGGAGGGGGGGTTAAAAATGACCAAAAAAGTGCTTACGTAATATTTGAACGGTCCCTTCAATGTAAAGTAGTCTGAGAAGGGATCTTAAAAATGGTTCGAATCGATTCCAGATTTTCGAAAGTAGGATCAAACTTAGCTATTTCAATCACAAATCAAAGATAATTAGTACTTATTATTAATTTAATTAATAATAAACAAAATATTTATTAATTATCAAAATACTAATAAGTGAACAAAATTATTAATAATTATCTGTATTAAAAAATTAAGTATCATTCCTGAGATTCGATTCCTGCTTAAAAATTCCTACTTATTATCAAAATACTAATTAATTAGTGAAGTTATCAGAATTAATTAGACAATTAAGAACGATTCCTTCAGAAATATTTGAAACCCTATCTAAGAGTGAAAAATCCTATATTAGAAAAGTATAAGACCAATCAGAAATCTCTCTAAGAAACTGGTAACTGCCAAAGCATTGAGCATTTCAATTTTTAAAAAATTACACACCTTCACCTTTAAATTTTTAGGAAAGGTCCATATAATGCTTGCCTAGCTGTAATTTCAGAATTAAATTAATTTCATTAGTTAACTAATTTAAATTAACCAAAAGAATAACACACATCTTATTGAAAGTATCTCTTTTATTACCAACAAACAGCAGCATTTCAAACAAATTGCAAATTTTCAAAAATATTTCAACAACTCAACAAAAGATTGGGTTTTTTCTGATTCTCTAAAAACCAGATCAACCAAAAAAATTGCTTGGATACTATTTTTAAAATGAATACCCATATGATGGTTCAAAAAATAAAATATTTCTACAAAGTAAATGAGAGAAATCTTGGACACACTGTACAATATAAATATATCAACTAAAACTCATTTTCAATACCTCATTAAAATACTATTAAACAAATACTGAAAAAGTAAGTAATAATTACTTTATGGTATGGATATATTTTGTAGAACCTTAACTGCTACTCCTAACAAAAAAAATGTTAATAAATGTTAAAATCTAAGGAAAAGAAGATGTAACTATTTTACTTGAAAGGGGGAAAGTAATAAGAAAAGAAAAAAAGGAAAAGAATGACAGTGAGGAGTGCAATTCACAAGAACTCTTGATTTATTTAACTTTGGGTGTATTTCTTGTTAAATAATTTTGAAAAAATTCCGGAACAATTATACCATGGGAGAAACTGTATTGCATGGAACAAATAAGCACTGGCGATTCAATATCAAATGGAATGTCAATTTCTAAGAAACTAAGCTCCCTCTCTAAATACACTTTTGCTGGATATTGAGGCAAAATATATACGAATAGTAGGGTGTTTCAAAATAATGAACAAAAATGCTAGGGGGTGTTGACTGCTCAAAGATAATTCAGAATCACACTGGAAAAAGGGTTACCAACTTACTTACCCAAAGCAATATTGAGGTGCTAGACCACACACTTGCCGATAGTTTTTATTGTTGCATTTTGAAAATTATCTTGTTAGGACAAAAACTTAACAGTTTTTTATAACCATTTTCATTGCTTCTTGCAACTTTAGTCCATGCTCTAGATTGCTTTGGGGACCCCCCTTTTCCAGGGGCATTCTAAATTGCATCATCCCTATCATTTCTGCCCATGAGTTTCCAATCACCCTTTATGTTGGCTTCAATACTGAATAAAATACTATAAAAACAATACAATTCTGTTATTTGTCTCATTAATAATCACAAAGCTTTTTTAGGTGCTAGATAACAGACATAGTCAAATATTGCAAACCAACTTAATAATATATACGGTTAATTTAAGAACTACATAAAAAATATCGACATTTATGGGGTTTTTTTGCGAGCAAAACAACCTGGCAATCCATACAAGACGGATGATGGAATAAAATCTAAAAATAAAAAAAACTAATTCAATGGAACAGTAGAGAAATCTTGATATTAGAATTGATAATAAATTATACATAGAAATATTTAGGAGGATCTTGGGGGCAAGCAGTGTTTGACACAAAAAATTTTTTACTAGCAAGAAATTTAATACATTCTAAAATGGACAGGACCTCATGCTCCCCTCCCCACTGATTTGAATCTTATGTACAGATTTAAAACCGCAGAAGAAACTAACATTAGAAATAAGTTTAAACTAAATTTCTAAATAGTTTCTCAATAAATTGTCACAAAAACTTTCAGATTACATTTATTAATGCATGAAAGCATGTTATTGTTATTAACTGTAAAAACTGTGAGCACAGTGCAATTTGCACATTTGTGTCAGAAATTGAAATTTTTAAAACCATTCATTTAACACGTTCATGCCGGCGCGGTCCACCGGTGGCCCACACTAGACTGTCTCATCGGGCGGCGCGGCCCACCGGTGGCCCACACTAGACTGTCCCATGGGGAGGCGTGGTCCACCGGTGGCCCGCACGGGTGGCCTTATCGGGTGGCGCCGCCAGATGAAGCGCAGCCCAAAGTCGAGAGCCGACTCCCAGCGAAAAACATGAAAATCGGCCCCGGCGTGAACGTGTTAAATAAATAGATTTTTATCCTCTTGTAAGATATTTCAAAATAAGAAAATTAACATAAGATCTCAAATAGAACATCAAATTCATTAAAAAGTCAACATTAAAATCTCTTGGAATAAGCTTGAGCAGCAAACTAAAAATAGCTGAAATATTTTTTTTTGATAATTACTCTCTATAAAAGAGTAGTCAACCTGTTTTCCTAACATCTACTTTTCACATCTGGTAGCCGGGAAAATTTTTTAAACCACACGCCAGTAAGGGTGATTTATAAAATAAAATGAAGGGATTTTGAAAAAATTTTAAAGCACAGCTACACTACAAGTTAATGCATTTTATTAAAATTAAAAATATTTTGCTTCAGATTTTCTCTGAATTTGGAGAAAATATATTTTTAATAAAACCCCCTACTGTACTAAATCCTAAATCCCTCTTTAATTTTAGTTTTGGACAAGACCTCAACTATAAAAGCAAGTATTGCTACTAGGGGACAGAAGAAACCAGATTGACTACCACAGCTCTATAAACTTTTGATGAAAACAATTAATGTAACATAAATATGTTGGATGTTACATTCACACAACATAAAACTTTTGAATTTAAATAAGCAGGCTTTTAGGCATATGATATAACATATAAAACACATAAACTTTTTTATTCCTACCACACATTTTTTATGACATGAAAGTAATAAAAAGTGCAGATAAACTCATTTGTTTTAATTTCTGTTAAAATTTCTAGCTAATGTATCATTTTTTTTAATATAGTAGTGGAGTACTAATCCTATCTCTACAGATCGAAAATTGAATTTTTGTTCGTATTATTAATAAAATATTAAAAATGAAATAAGTTCTTCAAAGAATGCAGTTGAACTCTTCCACATTAAAAGTTCATGATAGCTCTCTTTTGAGTTTTCTTTTTACTTCAAGATAAATATAAATGAAGCAATACAAATATGAAAGTATACTTAAATCTAAATTACGTAAGTACAAATAAAGAATTAATTTACAGCCAAGAGACTTGTGCCTAAAATTTTTGAAAATTTCTCATTTACCTTTAATAAAAAACCTAATTTACTCATCAAATATGTTTTGTACCATAATTCCAGAAGCACATGATAGTCTGCTTCAGTTCTGAATTTCTAAGTCTAATATTTTAAGTTAAGTAAAAAATTTTGAAGAAAAATTTTGTTCAATGTATTACTAGATTATACACATTCACTGCAAAGATGATTAGAGACAATAAATTTTAACACATAAGTGAAAATATTTACATATTTTAGTAGAAAATGCAAATAGCTTGAAGAATATAATTAACTTAAGACCTTAAAACTTTTATAAATGAAAAAACTCAAATTGGATTGTTTTTAACTTCAAAAAACGGTGCCTAACGGCCGTATTCACCGGTAACCTGACCGGCGGTCAGGTCAGGAAACCATGGTTACAGCCTCTGATTGGTGGAAGGAAAATATTGAATTATTTTTCCACCAATCAGAGGCTGTAACCATGGTTTCCTGATCTGACCGCCGGTCAGGTTACCGGTGAATACGGCCGTAATAGAGTACCTTAGTTGCAAATTCTGCTAAATGCATTTTTCCTACAAGCAAAAATGTTTTTCCAAGGGAAGAAAAAAACTTTTATTTAAAGGTTTTTATGAAGTTATTTTTAAAGAAAATAAACATTATTGAACTAAAATGAAGAATAATTAAGTACATTTATTGAAATTAACTGGGACGTTTCTAATTTAAGAGGATTTTCAACAAAAATGAGGAGTTATTCAGTGGTTTTCATACAGGTTTCTTTACTCAGATATTTATTGATTAGTAGAAAATGCAAAACCCTATCCTAAGATAACAATAACTCAATTTTTTAAAAATAATTTTGTCATTTAGCAGCAGGTCTTGCAACTCAGTGACTTAACTATACCTAAAGTTTTTTTATAAAGTTACACATATTTTAGAGGAAATGTCATTTTTATAAAATTTATTAGATTTGAGATGCATGAATTTCCAGCACACAATTCTGTCACTAGTACTTCCGTCATGGAATCATTTTATATTAAAAACAATTTTTTCCAATTCATTCACCAGTATATGATAAAATATTCAAGAGCACTTACAAGCAACAATGATCAGGACAAAAAATAAATTCATTAACATCTTTTAAAACCTTTTACCCGGAAAGAAACCATACACAACATAAATAGGGGTGCTACTGGCATCAACTCAAAATCCCAAATTCTGGAATGCTCAAAATTCCGAATTGTTTCCAGATTTTAAAAAAGTTCACTTTTTCATGTTCTGAAGGTATTTTTCCCACAGAACCTAACTTCATGCCCAATGAGACAGAATGGTTGGGGATATTTTAACTACAACCATATTAAAATAAACACGACTCAATGTAGCTTCAGAGTCGAATAATTTTTATTAGAATGACTTAGCTACTAACGTACAGTGAAAACCCGTTACAAAGAATACCGATACAATGAAAAAATCACATTATTACGAAAATTCCTAACCGTTTTTATATGAATTAGCGATAGTACGGTTTCAACGAAGAAATTTTACGGTTCCGTAAAGTTCGTTTAAACGGGATTTTACTGTTATTGCGTTTAGAAGCGATGGAGGGACCGGATTCTTCACAAAAGATGTCGTTAAAGCTGCATCACTTATTTTTCAAATTAACACAATTTTGCACATTCTTGTTGAGCTTGAAATTTTTTATAAGACCCGAAATTCCAAGATTCATACTATAAAAGAAAACTGATTTCTGGAGCTAACTCGGAAAAGTAGCATCCCTGCATAACCCATCCGACAAGAAAACAAAACATAAAATAAATAATGTCACAAAGTGAATAATTCTTTTGCAGATTCATAATAACCTCTAAGCAGTCTCTTTATGCTTCACTGGTTTATTTTAATGATTTCTTCAGACAACATGAAAGTTAGTATGGCAGTTTAATTTTTAAGCAATAAAAACTCACAAAAGTCAAACATACACCAGTTGAAAGAAATCATCACAAGTATAAATTTCAGATATCAAAAACATTTCATATAAATAAATGGAATTTTTTCAACAAATAAAACTCTACCAGACATCTGGAACATGGAAATGTCCTTAATCCACAGATCAATCAATAGTATCACAAAAAAGTATCTTACAACTTGTACAAGGGTCACCTTCTGAGCTTGTCCCCTTCCTCTATTAAGTTTATAAGTCTTTGCCTTCCTTTTTTATTCAGCTGAGTTACACAGTTCACCAGTCCTATGAGTTGCTTATTTGTATATTCCTATAATGTTAAAAAAAATCATATAAATTGAGCAAATAATTTATAACTAAAATTAAGCCCCCATGGTAGAATGGAAATTCAGAGATAATTTAGTTGGAATATAGTTTGCAAACAATCTAGACACCACACCTTTGAATAAGTTTTTGAAATAAATACAATCAAAAGGTAAAGGACAGGGCAGTATCAGTTTCTGACCAACTATGGGAGTAGATTTGTAAATTCCTACCATATCATTATTGAATAGTTATAAATTAAAAGGCATTAAAATTATGTTCTTAATTGATTTTGTTTATAAATGTTCTTACTAGTATAAGAAAAATATTGAAATAGAAAAAAAATTAACACTGTTTATAGCTGACTAAAAACTATAACTTCTTTTTTCTTCAAGCTCTTTACAAATTTGTAACCTTTGAAAATTTGTGATAGTAAATTTTTAATACGGGGTTCAAAATTCCCATTCACTAACTTGCCATTTGCAAGTAAGTATTTAAGGTTGGAAAGTAAATTTTGTTTTTTGTTTTCAACTTTTATGCCTTCAGATTATAGTACTTCAACTCAGTGCCCACTTAATGCTTTAGTCAGGGTATTAGAACTGAAATTTCATGTCCTGTCCTATTTCCTATGAAAATACGTTTGGCATTCAAAAAAAATATAGGCTCCAAGGAAAGGGCACTTTTTGAGGATCACCTCTACCTTTGGATGCAAATAAACAAAATTTTACTTTTTTATAAAGATCTCCCCAGATCCACAAATGAAATTTCTCTCCCAAAAAATTGTAGGAATTTTGATCCTAAACAACTCATTTTTGTCAAGCATAAGCACTTAATGAACAAAAAAGTTTGAACCATCTGGGGAAAGTGACCTTGATCAAGAACAGAAAAAGAAGAGAAAACAGGGTAAAAAGAAAAACTACATCTTTTTTCAGAAAAATTTATAGTCTTTCAGAATCTACTTCCTTCTTTTTATGCCTTTCCCCTCTTTTTTTCCCCTTTCTTTTACAGCCAAAGGAGAGGGCACATTTCGGAGTGTCCCCTGTATCTACGCAAGGTATCTAATAATCCTGGAATCTACACCCGGTATAGTTAGTCATGCATTTTTCATTACTATGTTCACCAAGTCACTACAAATGTACAGCCCAACCAAGTGATACAGTTGTGAGTTTTCTGCTCACCTTGTGGGATCTGATCCACTGCTCCAAGTTCTGCTCCAACATGTAGTAAGCCTTGATGTAGCTCTCCACGAGCTCCTTCTCTGGCAAGGGCTGCAGATCGGTGAGCCGCTCCACCTTGCTCAGGAACTGCTGGTAGTCCAACTGCATCAACGCTCGCCCCCCGTTCGTGCACTTCTTGGCCTGCGAGAAGCTGACAAGACACATTGAAATTTGACGACAGGACTTATGGACAAATAGAGCACACATAGAGAGGGGATAATCAAAACTTAACAAAAGAAAATGATTGTTTGCAGTTTTGGACTGAAGTTTTAGGTATTCGATTCCCAATTAATCAAAACCACATCTTCCACAAAAGTGATAATGCCTCTTAAACAAGCATAGCAAAAACAAGTGATTATGCCAAAATTTAGCAGCTCTGTATCATATATATATATATACAGGGCTCGATTTCTAAAAAAAGAGGTACCGGAACGGTAAAATTATTGGTCTCAAAACTGAAAAAAGCAAATACTTTTTAATACAAAAACTTAAGCATTTATTTTTAAATTTAAATTTAAAAAATAAATTCAAATGTGTTGTACTAGATAAGGAAGAATTTTCTATCTTAATTATTTTACAAGACGTTGAACTATTTAGGCAATTTTTTTTGTTTTACACCTTTGTTTACAAACAATTTTTTTCCAACAGGGCCCCTCTTGTAGAAAGCGGGACGATTTATCATCAATGAACCAATAGTAATGTATATTTTGCCAGTTTAAGGAATATAATGCGTAGTTAAAGTCCTTAAACCGTAGAATTTAAGATGTCCCAAATTTTCTTGGCAAATTTTCTTTTCTTTCTTCAAATAAAAAAAGAATTAACACCAGGAGCGGATTGTTTGGGTAGTTCAATTTTGGGTTCACAATTATGTTTTACAAGAACACAATTAATTAATAACCTTAATATAAAATCACAAAATTATTGTTATTTGGAAAAAAGATAAAAACTCATTTAAATGTTTTTAAAATTAAAAATATACAAAAGGGGGGTTTGGGGGTCCTCCCCCAGAAAATTTTTGGAAATTTGACCCTAAAAACAGGGTTTTAATTCATTGTAGAACTTTTTTTTCGTACATATAGAAAGGGTTTCACGGGCTGTAGTTATAGGAGACCCCTGAAATAAAATATTAATTTTTTAATCGAAAAAGAGGTTCCGGAACGCCGTTCCGGCTGAAATCAAGCCCTGTATATATATATATTTATTTTTTTTTTGGTTCGCCTGAAAAATTTGTATGGAGATGTTTAAAGTTTTGATAAATTCATCCTCATATATCAATGAAAAACTGCTGAACTTTTCAAACCCACTGAAGAGAAAAACATCTTAATCCTATTTAGTTATAAAATTTTGATTTTTAAAGAATTGGTACCTCTGAATGTGAAAATATTAGACATTTAAACAGTTTGAAGAGATAAAATCAAATTATTTGTAATAAGACAATGAACGGTTTTTACCATCATAAATACTGAAGAAACTGTTACAATGCAAGGTATTCAGTCTTTAAAAAGTTCAGGGGGAAATATCTGATATTTCCCAAAGCTATTTGGGATAACTACTTTAGAATAAAATTTTTCAATGAAGGCTAAAAATACCTTATTTTTATAGGCCAAAGATATTTTTCCATTAAACTGAGCTTTTAAACATTTGAACTTATAAAAACATAATAAAATATAGCAAACAAAAATCTCAAAAACATACCCTTCAATGAAGGATCTGTTTGCTAGTCTGATGCAGTGCTCCCACAGAATGTCATAAGCTTCTTTTGGGACTGGAACTTTTTTAGAAACCTCAGATAGTCTCATACTGAAAATTTGAAGCTCCTGAAATCAAATTTAGTATTTATTTGATAGTAAAAACAACAAGAAAACATGCCAGTCTTTGATTGCTAATGTATTTTCATCAAAGTGAATAACTAAATTATCAAGATCAGATATTCAATTTAAATTGATAAATAATTTACTACATTGAAGAGAAATTTATCTACAAACATCCTAAGATAATCGTTTATTTGATCATAACATCAGCTAGAATTTTAAAAATTAGGTGATGAAATTAGTTTATTGACTGTCAGCATATGAAAATCTCCAAGTTTATTGAGACTGCAATAAAATTGCTAATATAACTGCTGAATATAATGCAATAAAATTTAACTTTACACTAAAACCTTTATGTTAAAGCATAAATATACTTATTTTAGCTATGAATTTTTTAAACTTTAGTCTGGCAATAGTTATTATTTGACTTTCTACAACATTAAAGTAAAGCAACATCTTGAATACAGGTGTAATGATACCCACTCTCAGTAATATGTCCACATAGCTACTGTGCTGGGACATAATTTCGCTGACATCCCACTTGACAGCACTCATCAGATTCACTATGTGTCCATATTCAATGGTCCTGGCAGACACTGCCATATAGATGGGCCTGCGCAGTTCTGAAGCTTGACTGACAGTCTACAAAAATGTAGAATGGATGGTTATATAGAGAAGGCAATGAATAACTCTCAAACACTAACAATAGCAATGGGGATGGGATAAAATTGGAAAAACTTACATTTTTATGACAAAAGGGTATTTTTTAACTACTATGAGCAAATAATTATAAATTATAAGGGAAAGAATTAAAATTGAAGAGTGTCACATGGTGAAAAAGGAGCTAGGGAAAAGAAGCATATTATATTACTTAAGATCATAAACATAATAATAACAGAACTCAATTTTCATTTAGCCTTTGGTGCAGAATTGAAATTTCATTTAGCAGTATATTTGGCGCAGAATTTGAGGAGCATTCTAAAAATATCCTCCCTTTTTTACCCAACTAAGGATTTCCTTATTTTTTACAGTATGGCACAAATAAAAAAAGTTATTTGGTTAAAAAGGAACCTTTTCTTCCTGCGAAAAAGCGCCCAAACTATAAACCAATATTCAAGAATAATATATTAAGTTAAAAGTGAGGAATTTAAAGACCAAAATTTTAAACTTAGAAACAACTTATAGTCCATTAACAACATTTATTAATACTAACCTGCGAACAAAACTGTTGTAGAAATGCTCTTTTGGTCGAAGGTATTAGCATTTCAAGATGAGGATGAAGTAGCTCAAACTGCTCAGCAAGAAAGACTCTAAAAATGAAATCATTCTTGTTTTAAAACAATAACCTAAAGCAAACTAGGTTACTTAGTAATACACATTGTTAGTGAGACACCCAGTTAGTATTCAAAGGGGCAAGGGCAATTCTGAAGCAGTAATGATGAATTCTGATTTTTCCTTTGAGTCTAGAAGAAGATTTGTATACGTTATAACACTAAGGGGACATTCATACATTATGTAAGGTCCAAAATTCTTGAAAACCACCTCATTTAATTTACAGGCATCCCCTAAAGCTTCTCTTTGACCTACCATAACGAGTTATTAGCAAGTGTATCCTGATTTTAAAACTGGATTGTGACAAGTGTGACTTACAGAGACTCAGCAGCGGCCACTCTTTCTGCCAGTCCATGCAAATCTTCCACTTTCTTCAGATTCACCGTGCAGGAGAGGGTGGGGGGAGGGATCTTGTCCTAACACAGGAAAATCAGAGGGCGGTTAAAAAACGTTCACAATGAGGGGAAAAGGTACGAAAACAGGACATTTATACGTAAGGATGAGAAATATGAATTTTTAAAACCAGAACTCATCAAGAAATTAATTATACACGAAACATGAACTCAAGTTTCATTAGGAAATAAGTAAACATTTTAGCGATTTTTTCATGCAAGAATACTTTTTCAGATTTACTAGAGATTTAAATTATTGAGTTAAGTGTATCAAAAAGCTTTTAAATGGGATTTCCAAAATACGACCTTTTATGAGCTAAAAGTTTAAATCGTTTTCCAGTAAATCTATTGGTAAAATAAATAAACATTTTCCTCAATAACAAAAAATTTTTTCATTTAAAAAATTACCATCTATTCAAAAATATGCAAAGATTAAAACATAGTTTCCTACACAATTTCTAAGTTTAGTTTTTAAACGATGATGTATATTTGCCAAACTCATATAAGTAACTTAAATCAAAATATGTTACAGAAACAAACAAAACTAAAAAACTAAAAACTGAAATCACATTTTAATCATTTAATCATGATTACCTTGTTTCTGTTATCAAAACCTTCAGCAATCCCCTCTTCATACATAAGATTTTCTCGAATACGTTTCAAAGATGTTTTCAGCTTATTACTCACTACATTGTCAGTCAGATCACTCTAAAACAATATGAATAATTAAATTTAAGTTTAAAAAATATCTCTGCTTCAAATATTAGAGTGAATGATAGAAAGTTTCAAAATTAAATCACTTGAAATTTTTTCCGTTTAAATGTATTAAATAGCTTACATCTAAAAACCTTTTCACAATTCTATAAAGTAGTTTTAGATAAGGGTAATATGATTAAATTATAAAGATTAAAACTTTAAACTTACCATTTCTTTAGCAAAGAAAATATACACCTACAAAAGAGAAAAACAGGAAGCTATAGAAAGCGTATTTAATTAAATGTAGAGGTTTGATTCAATTTAATTTTATGCTTACATGATTTAATACAAAACTAGTTTAACACTTTGAATGATTGATTTGATTTAATGGCTTTTTACTTACTGAATACATATAATAGTCAAATAGTTGAGTCATACAGATCAGGACATCAAATGCAATGGGTTTCAAAACACTCATCATCTGCATATATTTACCTACAAAACACATAATTCATTAGAAATAAATAACAAAAAATTTTATAATAGTAGGCCAAATAAATATATTACAAATATTGTGTGTTTCTTTAATTTATAGTTAACAAAAAAATTCATGGGTTAACTTTGATAAAATTGAATATTGCATGAGAACTGAAATTTTTATCACAAAGTCAAAACTGAAAAATAACACTATTTCTTTGAATATTTTTATTTTTAGAGTAAAACTACAAAGTCATAACTACATTCATTTTTTCTTTAATCAAATTGTAACTGTTCTGAGGAAAAATTTTAAGATTTTGGTTATTGATATTCGAAAAAGAGTTACTAGAAATACATACCAAATGACCTGAGCACATTTAGAGCTGTATTTGTCAAAATAGGAACCTGTTTCTTTCTTCCACCGCTGATTATCTTTTTATTTAGCTTTGATTGTCTACAAGAAATACATAATATATGAGCCTCAACAGACACACAACACTAGTATTTTATGTAAAGTTTGTTAAGATAGCTTACACTTTTCTTGGAATGTCTTCAGTATTTTCATCAATGTAGTCTTTTTTGAGTTCATCGGGAATTTCAGAGTCATCACTATCTGAATCATAATTAGTTCTATCCAATTCTTCGTTCTGAGGTTTGAAAAGTGGATTAAATTAATTTTTTATAGTAAAAAGTATAATATTTCATAATTTGTGCTTAAAAACTTCATATTTGCAATTTTTAATCTAAATTTTTAAAAAACTATTACTTACAATATATTCTTATATTCCATTAACAGTGATGGAATCCTTTATCACTTATATTCATGCAATATCCATTAATTAATAATTTAAAATATTTCAAGTACAAATAACTAAAACATCAAATGTTCTAAGTTCTATATATAAAATTTTTTTGAAGATCTTGATTTCTTCAACTGTAGTTGGGAAATACTGTTATAAAAGCTTGTTACATAGGTATTATAAGTATAATCTTGCTTAACTTTTTCAGCCCTAAGCAACCCAAATTTTTATAGGATTGAAAGGGTTCGCTTACAAGAATTTTTTTAATGTGAAAATATTTTTTCATTGGAGAGGATTAAAAATGTACTGCTAAAATTAATTATGAACATCCTTCAAAGTACAATTTACTGCACTAATTTAAAAGAACAAACCTCATTGATAGCAAGTATATCTTCCTTTTCATCATCTTCAAACTTTTCTTCAAAAGGATTTTTGCTCTGCATGTTCTTCTTGAAGAAACTTTCTTTTCGGCTTGGGCTGCCAGATTTGTCAGCTTTTTCTGGGGAAGAGGTGAAGGATTTGGAAGCATTCCGGGAGAGAAACCGAAATTCCTGGACAAAAAGAATTAATGAGTAAAACATTTCACAGAATTCTCAATGATGTCTCTAATGCCAGAGATTTTCAATGTTATAAGCCATAGTTCACTTTTGTTGCTGAAGGCTTTCAATATATCAACTTTCTGTATAAATCTTTCCTCGAGTTGACAATGAATTTTACAAATTTTAAATTAGTTACAGATAGTTCAGGCAGATAAAGTCAAAAGATAATGTACAGTATCATGTTTACACTAATTCAAGCAATTTGTTTTTAAATACCAATGCATCTGACTATTAATACCTTATTGTTTAACCCTTTATATCCTGAATTAACTTACCATCAATTTAATTTTTGCATCATTAGATAAAAAAATCACTACAATGCAAAAAAGAAAGATATCTGATTGGTTCTGCCATCTCCAACCAGTTCTCAGAACTACACTCTTCGAGTCATTTTGGTTGCCGTTAGGAAAAGCGGTCAGATTATGAATCTATAGGTGTTTGAACAAAGCGGTACCTTTTAGTACCATGAGGATAAAAAGGGTTAATTAAAGAAATTAGATTGTAATGGATGGTATGGATGAATTTACCTGCAAGTGGACAGCAGAGAATGCAGAATGGACGGGACATATCTCCCAACTTTCATTTTCTAAAAACGTGTGCAGTTCTTCCATGAAACCCCTACGAAACAATAACAGCTAAACATCAGATTAAATCAGTAAAAGGCGTTTGAATTCTGTTCTTTATCAACACATTTAATTGCACATTAAACATTAACACAATAAAATGTCAAAGCACTTACATTTTAACATCCAAACACTTTAGATGTTTTTTTACTCATACTTTTATTACATTCAGTATGATACTGTAGCTTAAATGGGATAATACACAGGTGACCAAACAAAAAACATACTGATTCATACATTTCAGTTTGAAGGATATTGCCTTTTATGGAAAACATACCTATGGTAATTTCTAAAATAGTTCACAGACTGTTTTCTCACAGACTCTTGTAAATCTGCAGATGAGCTCCCACAAAAGTCCTCTCCTATATCAATGAGCCTAGAATAAAAAAAGACACAAATATAAGACTAGCTGACTAGAATAAAGATTAAATGTTAGCAAGTTCATTCTATATGGTTACAGAATGAAAGAATATTGGACATTATCAAATCCATATAAGAATATTTTCTTTTTATTTAATAATATGTCTCAGTTTTAAAACCAAGTTTTAAAAAAACTACCACAGGCCAGAAAACAAGAGGCACATCTGCTTAAAAAAATTCATATTCCTTTACAAAATTCAAACTGGTTTTTACCAGTCACTAATTGGGGTAATTTAAACATTAAGAGAATGGGGGGAACTGGTGCCCTCAAAAACTAGTTGTTAGAAGAGGTGGTTATTGTATTATTGTGTATAGGTGGAAGTGCTCTGTCAAGTTTTACTGTACTTAAATAATACTACATTTGAAAAGGATTAAAAAATTAATAAGTAAAATAACAAAGGTACCTAAAACTTACTAGAAAGTTTTAACGCTAAAAAAGATTAAATTTCAAATTCCTACAAAAGTTACTAACCTTTGAATAAGAGCCAAAATGTGAATGAATTCGTCAAACTTGAAAGGTGACATATCAGAAGCTAGGAGGTAGCCTTTTACTTTCTGTTGCACATCTTGCCATATTCTCAGCAGTCCATGTTCCAGTTTCTGTCTGATGTAGTTAGTGTTGAAATCAGCTGTAGTGGAAGGATCTGAAACTTTAATACTTCTTTTTCAGACAAATTATTCAGTTTCAGGAATATTTTAAGGCGAACAGAAAGTATTACAAATTAAGAAACATTTATAAGGGAATTAATTTTTGCTGAAGGTAAATTAAACTTTATATTTTACAAGTCAGTTTGGAATTATTTATGTTTTTTATGTAACTTTTTTGAGGTAAGAATAATAATATAGTGCATACTTTATGCATGATAACGTTTCCAACTTTTTAAGAAAGTTACTAGTACTTTTAGATAAACATTTTAGATAAAACAAGATATACTCTAAAATTTCAAAGATAATGAAATTTGTACAGAATTGTTTTTAAAAAAATTTGTATCAAAAGGAAAAATCAGTAAGAGTAGAAGAAATTTTTTATAAACAAAATCCTTCATGATACAAGGTCCTTTCTGCCATAAACATTTAAAGTTAAGCTGTTCTATTAAGAAATTTTTAAATGCTTTTCTATAGGTTATATAAGAAGTGATAATGAGTAAAACAACTTATTCAATTTAAAAAGCCTTTTAAACAAGTTGATGTAATAGTACTAAAATTTATCTTAACACCTTCATATGGGAAACAGTTCCTTTTAAGAAAAATAACTAATTTCAAACCCATTGGTCTTAAACATCAAATTAACTCACCTTCAACTTGTTTCTTGCTCTCCTCGTTGTGCCATTCTAAAATGCACCAATAGCTGTGCATTATTCTCCAGAGAGCTTTACACAAGTCTTCCAGACAGGCAGAAAACTGCTCAGAATCTATGAACTAGGAACACAATTTAGTTAGAGAAAATCTATAATATTTTTCATGTTTTGATTTTCTTAATCTGGCACATTGAAAAATTATTGAAAGTTTCTATGTGGAAATAATCAGTTTTGTAATGATAACCAGAAATGTTATTTTATACTGCATAATTTAATAAATTTAAACAGAATGCAAAACAGGTGAGACAAAAAAAATAGACTAAGTTAAACAAATTATCTAATTGCATTTAAATATTCTTCACCTAATTTCACCAAAATAAATTTGAACTAAATGAACTATCAAATTTATGCTTGTTACTACTTAATAAGTTAATTTTTCAACACTTTAGTAACAGAGTATTACACAGATCTTAATCAATTGTTCAATATTGAGGGTTTTTTATTAAAATTCTACACTAAACCTCTCAGCTTTTCCAAGGGTTAAAATTGAAAAATAACTTACTTTACATAAATCAGAGTATTGTCTCTTTTGAAAGCCTTTGTCATTGTTGGCTGAGCTCTTTTCTGCGTACACCAGGACTATTCTGAAGGCAGTGTTGTGAATGGCACTGGCAAAGTGCATGAGCAACTGATCAACTGCAGTCTGAAATTCAAATGCATTTAATTATGAAATATTGAAAACTTAGGGCAACATTTAACAATGGATTTTTAAAAGGCAGTACAAGTTCTGAAATTTGTTCTACTTGGTCAGTAAATTTGGTTTTATTTTTTTAATTGTCAACAGAATCACTTCATAAAAAATACTTGAGACCTTAACAAATCTTGTTATAATAACAATAAAGGAATTTATACAATACAGTTGAAATTATTCAAGCTACAAGTAAGTATTATTAGTACAATAAAATCCATAAACACAATCATAGAAGTTTTCCCTCAACTATTTATGCATAAAGTTCATTTTAAAAAATAGGAAAAGTTGAAGAATAGCAATTCTTAAGGTGAAATATTAACATTAGCAACTTATACCTGAGTTTTCCCGAGCAAACCATAGGCTTTTTGGAGCTTTTCATAATGCACTTTGTCAAAGCTGGAACACACTTTGGACAAGGCAACATCTAACTGCTCCTCAGTCATTTCCAATGTGTCTTGAAGTTTTGTACTTAGTTCACTACCAGGGATAAAAAGCTTAGGGTTAATAGGTACAATAAATCAAATAAAATAACATTCATTAAGAGGAAAGCAATTGACAAAAATGATAATATCGCAATAACTCTTTGTTGAATGTTCAAGTTATATTAGTTAGTGGTTCAGTTTATTACTTTTAGTTCTACCCAAATTTGTCAATTATCTAGTCAGGAACAGTTATCATGGTAGATCCGATTAATCATATGTGAAACAAATGATGTCCAAAACTTATTTTATAGACCAATGATGAATATAGATTACACTTTAAATACTTAGTAGCTTCCTGATTATTAAAATTTATTTTATACTGAACCCTACTTAGTATAACAATGTTACTTTTTATTATTTATATTTTACCATATTATTATTGAAAAAAATTTTAGTGGGTGAGGAGTTTCACACTAATGTTTAATTTTAAATGTCATGGGGCATATTATTAGAAAAAAAACTCAAAGTAATGGTATTTTCCAATTTAGTTACCTTATGCAAGAGAAATGCTTAAATGTGCTAGCAGCTTCTTGGCATTCTAGGCATAATTGAATGGCACCAGGATAATCTTCTTCCTTAAAAATTAAAAAAAATGTAAGGAAAAATTTAATTCCATAAGGAAAATTACAATATTCTCAAAATAAAATTAAGATAAAAATTATTAGTAGAAAATGAAACTTAAAGTTAAAACAATGTAAAAAGCATTCTTTCATTGATATAAGCTTTTCTAAATGAACCACATAAATGTAGTTAAATAAATATTTGAAAACATGAGTCATAAAAGAAACCTACTTCCAGTAATTCCCTTAATCTGACATCAGTTTCTTGCTAAAAAGAACAAAATATTTTGTTAATGAGTACTAAACCTCAAACTAATATCACATTAAAAACTATTTGCAAAAAATATGATAGATGAATAAAGAAGCATAAATTTACATATTAAAAAACTAAACAAACAAGAAAGTACTTACTAGGGTTTTAATCATGTTAAGGGACCGAAGCAAACATTTTAACTGTTCTCTTTTTCTGTAACTAGCTAAAATACCCAAACTGGCAGTGGTAAAATCTCGTTTAGTTTCAGCTAGTAAGCTGAAAAGATGAGAAAGAGAACATAAGGTTCTATAAGAAAAAATTATATATTTTTAAAGGATTTATACAGGGTGTCCCATAAATAATGGGTCACACTTCTAGGGGGGATAGTAGACACCTAGACGAGTCAGAATCACATAGGATTTGGGGGTCCCAGACCAAATCCCAGGGAGTTAAAAATGGAGCGACACCCCAAAAAAATTATTGAAAAATTCCATTTGTAGAAGAACTGCTATTGGTAAAAATTAAATTATGGTCTCAAAAATTGGGATTTAATATGATCTTTAAAATTATCTCAAAAGTCTTCACCTTAAAATTTTTTTATTATGAAAAAAGTTAAAAAACCACAAAAAATGTGAAAATTCTGCCCAAACCTCATTTTGTATTTCGAAATCCTTTCTTTTGATTTTATAATCTGAAAGATCATAGTTGTAAACCCTTAAGTCCAAAGTGTCACGTAAAAACCATCAATATTCAATGCTTGAGATCCTGTTAAAGCACGGTATAAGTCCGTTTTTTTCGTCCGCAGACTGTCGTTTTGGAAACGGCTATAGGAAACCAGTTTTCGCATACAAAAAACGAACTTTAACAGGATCTCAAGCGTTTAATATTGATGATTTTTACGTGAAACTTTGAACTTAAGGGTTTACAACTATGATCTTTCAGATTATCAAATTAAAAGAAATGATTTCGAAATACAAAATGAGGTTTGGGCAGAATTTCCACATTTTTTTGTGGTTTTTTTAACTTTTTTAATAATAATAAAAATTTTAAGGTGAAGACTTTTGAGATAATTTTAAAGATCATATTAAACCACAATTTTTGAGACCATAATTAAATTTCTACCAATAGCAGTTCTTCTACAAATTGAATTTTTCAATAATTTTTTTGGGGTGTCGCTTTATTTTTAATTCCCTGGGATTTGGTCTGGGACCCCCAAATCCTATGTGATTCTGACTCTTCTAGGTGTCTTCTATCCTCCCTAGAAGTGTGACCCATTATTTATGGGACCAGTGGCGTACGCAAGGGGGGGGTTAGGGGTTTAAACCCCCCCTTGAGCTCAGACAAAATGTCAAAAAATAAAAATTTTGGTGGAATTGGTACACTCCAAAGTTGAATTGAAGATATATTTCTTTCTTCTAACTACCGTGAAAAAATAAAAAAACTGAACTCTTCTTTTCTGGAGAAGTCGAGGTTTCTTCGGACTCATTCAGTTTCTTCGCTCACACAAGCTAAGGCGTGCGGATATAAGAAAAAAAAATTAGAGTGTTTTTCTCTTTATTCGATAAACACAAAACTTTCGCGTTTCCGGCAATAATTTTTTTACTGACAGGTGAAGGGGGGTAGAAACTTAATTCTGAGTATGAAAAAGAAATTGAGAATGATTTTTTATTGTATTTCTTTTGATATTTATGTATCTTTATATTTGGGTTTGTTTCTACTTTTTCACTGGGTGCAGAGACTCCAACTTTCAAAGATGGTTGTCAGTAGTCCTTATGAGTAAGGAAAATTTTTTTGGAAGTTGACCCTAAAAACAGGGTTGTTTTAGACACCTAGTCCGATTTTTTAGCGATTTTTTCCCCTGCCATCCCCCTTGATGTCATAATCTGAAACAGGTTATAATCTAACAATATTTTTAAAAATACTGCATTAAGCTTCAGAGTGATCTAACAGTAAATATTTACAACTTAGGAAATCCTTAAGAAAAATTAGTTAAAAACACTGACTAAAATCGATAAAAACGTGATCCGAGAGGTATCACTGGACTTACTAGGCTCCTCTGGCCATCCTTAAATTTTTCCTACAGTGTAATTAAATGTGAAAAGAAGCCAGCTTCAACTACGCGCGGGAAAACGGTACTTACGCGAAAAATCGCTGTTTTTCGACTTTTCCGCCGAACGCGATCCTAAAAACCGGAACACGGCTTCTAACCACTATAAAGTTGTTTTTTCCACATCGCACTAACAACGCAAGAAGAAGCCGATTTCAACTTGCCGCCCGCCGCTGCACCGTCCAAGAAAGAAGTCGAGGGAAGAACGGAATACACCGCTAGCAACAAAAAACCCGATCGCTCGCCACCCTGTTTTATGTAGACTGAAAATATCCTAAAAATAGAGCATAATTGTGAAAAAACTTGCGCTTTTAAGTGCTTTTTATGATTGATTTCCGATTTTCCGTAGCTTTTTTGATGTTATCCGTAGTCCGTAGTTTAACGACGGCATCCGTAGAAACTACGGAGAATCCGTAGTAGTTGGAGTCTCTGTGGGTGTTCACATGCTCCTGTGCTCCTATGGACGAGCCGCCACTGCCCCTTTCACCAGAAATCAATTGCGACACCGCGACTTCCGAACAGTTTTCTGAGAAATTTCCCGGGGTCTGATCTTTTCCGATTCGTTCGCTTGTTTTGAGTGGGAAATTGATCGTACTACCTGTTTCAACAAGTGCAAACGAAAGATCCTTTACGACGTTTAAAAACTTATTTGCGCAATTCAACTGGTAATAATAGAATGAATGGACTAGCGCTCTTAAACATTCATAGGAAATTTACCCCAGCTGTTGAAGGCATTTTAAACGAGCTTGCAAAAAGACCCCGTCGTTTGGATTTTTCTGTGTAATGTCAACACATTTTTAGCGTATTTGTATACTGGAGTATTTCCCTATTTGTTTGTAAGTTATTTTTTCTTGTTTTTGAGGTTAAATAATTGGTTTTCTGTAGAATATTCACATTTATACTATTATTATTTTGGTAGCTGTTATATTATGTGTGTTTTTTTCTAGTTTTATTAATTCTTACTTTTTAATTAACAAATATTTTAACTTATTATAAAAAAATATGACCATAAACTTTAAAAATCTAATCAATATTTAGCTAAACAATGTTGTCTAAATAAAAGGTTAAATCTGTCTAGCTGTTTAAATTACTGAAATAATAGTGCTTTATTCCACACTCAAATTTATTTGAGTAAAACCCCCCCTTGAAAAGATTCTGCGTACGCCACTGTATGGGACACCCTGTATAATTATTTACTCTACAATAAGGAAGTTGCAAGTGTCAGATTTTCAAAAACAAACAAGTGTTCCGTATGGTTTTTTGTATGGTAAAATGAAATATCTAGTCAGTTTTTCAAAAAAATGTACAGGTAATTAAATATTTTAATTTAAGAGTCGAGAAAAAAACACGTGACTGAAAACGTTTATTGTTTAAACTATAAGATGACGTCAACAATAATACCATCAACTCCATTGCTTTACAACAATCTTTATTATAAGATTATAAGATGACGTCACATCCAAACTCTTGGCGTTTTCGCGCACTTTTAAAAAGGGGATTTTTGTTAATTTTTTTTCGCAATCAAAAAATTTCTCGATTGGCCTCAAATTTTGGGTAGTTGCTTATTTTTGCAAGAGGAATCGATTAAAAAAATTTTAAAAAATCATGCAACTTCCTCTTTATTATATATGCAAAATTTTAATAATCTTTCTTTCCACAAATTATTGATTTACAATATCTACAATTATTCGAAAATTATAAGTTTATTTTTTGTCTTTAAAACAAGTTTTACAAGAGAGGGAATTTGAAGTCTACAAATAGCTTTAGTTTAACTCCCTAATGAAATTTAGGCGTAAGATTTTAGAACATACATCAATAAAGTAACAAAAAAGACAAAATTTCCCATGCCAACACAGCAGACTTGTTATATTAAAAATAGTTTCTAATTTGTTAGTAAAACTTTTGTAATCTTTAAAAAATTCCTCTAAATTTTCAGCATATACTGGACTTGATTGAAATTTACTGTTTTAGTCCTTAGTCTAATCAAAATGGTAAGGAATATTTAATTTTAAAAGATTGGTTATATGGTTATTCATACACCCACTATAAGAATGTTATAAAAATATGATACAGAAGATGTGGCTTGTTAAAGCACAAACAAATGTCTCCAGCATCTTTGATTATATCACCACTTATTTTAAGCATAAAATTTTGCAAATGTCTCTTTTCAATTGAAAAAATTATTCTGAATATACACCATATAAAATGGAAAGTTTTATTTGCCGTGATAAAATACTATCTAGTCCAAGCAACCAATACATACCTCCTACTTTTGACGCAAGTTGCACAAGCTTCCTCCAAAGTCTTCTGCATTTCAGTCACATGCTGTAGTTCTGCAGCAAGAGCTGACTGGTTCTGAAGAATTAGGTCAAAGAGCTTTTTGGACACCTAGAGAGGAGAACCTTGGATTTAACTCAGAGAAATTGCATATTAATACTGTTCTACTTAAGTTAAAAGTGCCATTAAATTCACAAGGGGTTCATTCATATATGGGCTCTCCCTAAATAATGCGAGAAATACACTAATATTCATGCTTGGGTAAAAGCTACATACTAACTAGTTTTTATTTTTAATTGAAGAGTTACATTATAAGGTATATCACAGTTCATTAGGTTGTAATTGGAAATGTAATATGTCATTACACTTCTAAAAATCAAGCCACTTAAATCAGAGACTGAGATAGATCCATCTAAATTTTGTTGCACAAAACTTGCAAGTCAGTGTTTCATAGATAAAATAAATAGTTGCACAATTTTGACCTCGTTTTCATGTCTTGATGTTAAATGGCAGTGCCAATATTAGTGTTAACAATGTAAATTGATGACACATGGAAATAAGTTAATATTAAAATTGGCATATACAGTTTAAATGTGTCATAAGGTTCAGTTTAAAAAATCTTACCACATATGATTGAGACTCAAGATTTATTCTTTCTTGGTAAATTTCATTAATGTCTGGAGGCTCAGGAATTTTCTAAAATAAATAAAAAGTTGATTATTTTTACATCTTGATAAAATTATAAAAATGAATGTTTTATTTCTCAAATTTTAGAAAAATTACAAAAACATGAAAAATATAAGATATCATAAGAAAAAGATTTTAATAACTATTAAGGAATAATCCTGTCTGCTAATGACGCATATTACCTTTAATTTATATTCAACTGCATCAAATGATTCATCGGAGAAGAAAACCTTTTCAATTGAGTCAAGGATTTCTTGCTGCACTTCTGGGTCATTTAAACTCTTAACTACAGGTTCCTGTACAAGCATACAATATAACATTATTACAAAATTCTAAGGAACTGAATTATTAATTGTGCATGCTAATTGATACATTCTTGATATATACAACCCCAAAACATTAGTTGAACATTCCAGTAATAACACACTGCCTTAAAAAATTTTAAAAAAAATACTGGTATTAAAATTTTACACATTTAATTAAATTGATATAGTAGGTACTATCGTTGGTACTTCTGTATTATCCTGTGCTAAAAATGAAAATGCATAGCTAAAGTTCATTAACTGGGCCACTGACACTGAGGGTTGATTGGAATGGGATAATAAGAACACTATAGTTCAATCGGTTCAATTCCGTTAGAGTTCCCGCTAAATATCGTCAATCTCTTTTGGACACCAAAAAGTATAAATATTGCTAAATAATTTCAAACTCATAGATTAAATTGTTCAATTAGTTCTATAACTGTTTAGTATATCATTAAAAATCTTTTTTAAAAATTGTCTATATTTGAATATTATGGGTTCAAAAGAGATTGGTGATATTTAGCGGGAACTCAAACGGAATTGAACCGTTCAATCTTTTTACCAACCTGTTTTGACAAATTTGTTTCAGGTAGAATTATTCAGGCCTCAGAAAATCAGGTCCAGTTTATTGATTATTTGCAATTGTTTTATCTTTGATTTGGCCAACCAATAAATAAATCATAAAAAGATAATCGGTCTCTAAACCTGGTCTTTACCATTAACTTTCACTTAATTAATTTTTCAGACTTATAAAGGAAAACAAACCTTTTCAATAATAACCGGAGGTTCTTCTGCTTCAGGGGATTCAACATCAGTCAAATCAATAGACGACTTACTTGTCTAAAATACACAGAGAATAGTTTATACACAAACTATTATTAAGTTTCTGAAGGCATTTTATGAAACTAAACAATGACACACAAGGGAACAAATTGACTAGTTTAATACTTTAGTGCTATTATTTCTATTTTAACATATTTTGGCGGCATTATTTATGCATTAAAATTAAAACATAAACGATTCCTTATTTTAAAATATGGAAGATAAATTTAACTCTAAAACAATCTATATGGATTATCATTGTTTTTATTTTTAAAATAAGACAAGATATTTTGAAATTTTCTGGATAATCTACAAAAAATTAACACATATTTCTTTTAAACAAACTGATCTATGAACAACACCCTCTTACCTGTCTTAAATTAACCAAAGATTTTATTTTCTTAGTAAATTCCATAACTGTAAGTCATATTCTTTAAGAACTAGCGTTTTGAAAACGGAGTATCATGAACAAAACCATATTCAATTATTTATTTCTTTAAAAACCGAAACTTTTGACTGACATTCATCATTTAATTCCGAAAGCAGAGGATTGCAGATTGCATAAAAATATTGCAATGCAACACAAACAAATGAATGAAATTATTGTTGCCCAACATAGAAAGGGCAAGTATGTTTGGAAACTCTCATATCTTGGATATGCTATTTAATGAATTAAGTGAGGTATTAGGAAATTAACTTTAAAAGACCGGAAAATCAACACATCAGGGATTTTTTTCTAATTTTACTGAAATTTCAAATAACTTTTTACTGAAATTAGAAAAAAAGAGCGTTATGCCTTGTGTTAGAGGCCCATTTGGATGTTTGGCACTGAGATTGCATCAAACTCACGATTGAATGAGCACGATTGATGTCCAAATTGTTAGTTCTGCCTACCCTGTTCTGTCATTCATACACATTTGTGGGACTGCCCTCTATCATACGATGGCATCTGAAAATATCGTTTATCCCTCTGCTAAGCTTTTTCTCTGTGGAGGGAGCCAGTCTTTCCTGTTCCCCAACTATCATCAAATTTATGGGGAATCCTATAAGGACATAAGGAATTAATCAGGATTTCCAGGGAGCTCTTTTTAGCATAAACTCTGAATTACCCACTATAGCCATTTATTAATTTTAATAAATTTCGAATATTAGTCTGGTCCACCGGCTTAAGTTTAGATCGAACTGCTGATGCGCCAAGTTTTTAGCGATAGAAATCAATATATAGCAACCCCAACTAATATTAAATGAATTATGTGGCTTCTAAATATGGCGCCAAATAGCCAAAACTTGCCAACCATCAGCAGTTCTAAACTTGCGCCACTAATTGTGAGAAGACCAATAAAATTTTAAATGAAAATTATGAAAAATAGCCGTCTTCCTCTCATAATTGAAATAATTTACAGGAAATAATATTTTTATATCACTTTTTCCTCTATTTAGTAGTCTAATTTAAATTTCATTTTTTGGAGTGTGCCCAAAAATGTTAAGTAATTTTTCTATACTTCACAGTAACGTTTCTTGAACCCAGTACATACGCGGAAGGAGAAAACCGAGTAAACACAGAGCCGTTTGGGTTGATAGGAGGTATTTCGATACGCGAATTGTGATAAAAAGAAAGACTATTTATACATTGGTTTAACAAAATAATCATATTTTAAAATTGACGTTCTTTTGTTTCACTCGAAATTCAGACACCGCAATGGGAACCTTGTTTGTCAGTGACGTATAGTAGGTTCAACTTAAGTTGCTGTCTAGTATAGACTGAAAAATACAATATAAATACTTAGTGTTCATCCTTTAAATATACTTGGCTTTATTTTTAATTTCTATAGTTAATTAAAAACATGCAAAAATTTTATTTTTGACACAATTTGTACTTGTCCAACATATTGGTAAAAGCGGAATATTCTATCAGTTTCTGCAACTTCAATTGTGTTAAGTACGCTTTTTAATATCAACACCTTGCTAAGAAAAAAATTCTGAAAAATTTACCAGATTTATTTTGTTTGTATATCAGTCAAGCAGGGATTTTTGTTTCCCTTAAAATTGACCATCACCTTCAATAACATTTGCTTCAATGAAAATGTCTTTATAAAAATTAAATAAAAGTAACCTGCAAAAGGTCTTTATTTAACTGTGATGACTAACATTATTGTTAATCAAATAAATTATCTTTTACCAAAATTTTGATGGACAACCACAATACCAAAAAACTGATTTTTAATACAGTAGATGACTAGCTAAGATCAATGAGAAAGTATTCAAAATATGGGGCCGTTCAAATATTACGGAAGCACCTAAGGGGGGTTTGCTACTTGCTTATTTTTGCTGACAAGGGGGCGGGGGGATATGAGTGATGCTTACGCAAGATGGTGCATTTTCGAAAATCTCGTTTCTTGCATAAATAATTTCAAAATTCAACCAAAAATAAATGTAACAAAAATTGAATTAGGAAATCTAACGTAAGCACTTTTTTCTGGAGATGGACCACCCTAACATTTTGAAATTGTAACCCCGATAAGTAGTGTTTTGACTCATTTTTGGAACCCTAAGGGTTAAACCCAAAAAGGACAACTCCTTGTATGAGTCACCTAATTTTCAAGGAAAAAAACAGTTCTTACTAATAGGGATGTCAAAATTTCGGGGGGGGGGATCCGGCAGTTTCTTGCGTAATTATGAAGGGGGGGTTTGAGGTTTGCTTTATCTTTGCTGACAAGGGGGGAGGGGGGGTTGAAAATGACCAAAAAAGTGCTTACATAATATTTGAACGGCCCCTATGAATAAGCACAACTTTACGAACAAATTTTTCAAATATATTAATTTACAAATTATCCCTCTTTAGACATTCCCAAATAACTCCAAAGGCATCAAATTCACCAATATTTACTTCCCATTTTTTTGCCCCCCTACTATCTGAAATAAAATTTAAAAACAATTTTCTTCAGTCTTATATGAACTTTTCCAAACTTCTAAAACAAAATTCCATAGCCAGAAAGACAAAACACCAAGAAAATGTATGATATTTTATTTTTCAGTTAGTTGCAACAATTTCTTCAAAAAATCTGTAACAATAACAATATTTGGGAACAAAGTCATGTTAAATAAGGACACCAACGTTTTACTCAAGTGGATAGCTAACAAGGAATTCGACACAGAACTTACAGTCTTCACCAACAGGAATGCTAACTATATGAAAAGATGATGCAGATGAACTGTTTTGTAAATGCAACCAATGGTGACATGAATGTTCTGAAATTAAGGCACATAGCAATCTATTTTGCTTACAGAGTGCACTTTCTTTACAAAAGCTCAGGCATCAGCTTTACTATGTATAGAAAACTTAATTTTTTGTTGATAATTAGAAATCTGTTTAAAATAGCACATTGCAGCACAAGGGACAGTTTGTCGAAAGTTGAATATAACGATTCTTTAAAATATCCAATATAATTGCAAAGTGGAAACATCCAACTCTTATCTAGGAAACAACTTGGCAGTAAAAAAATGCTATCCATAAATGCAACTGCTACCAGTGAAGAAGTTTTATATAGACACGGGTATAACTTTTAAATACTACACACAAATGAAATCAAAATGTGTTAATGGTGGTTGAGATTTTTGAGGTTTTACTGCACTTAAAAAACATCAATGAAATTGAAGATTTGAGGTATTAAGATGAATGTGTAAATGGCAAGAAATGATCTTTAAATGCATGCAGACAAAAACAATTTAGTTGCACGATAGGGTAAAAATTTTCCTGTTTCAATGAATTAAAAACAATCTAAATTTTGATTTTTTAAAGTTAAATAAAATATCTAAGGCTACACATATAAATCTTAGTCTGAGCAATCAAAAGGATGCAATACAACATTGCAGTTCATTTTAAAAGCTCAGGGCTTGTTGCAGCATACATCTACAATTCAATTTATTTAAGCCTTTAGTGGCTTCTTAAAAATCAAATATACACAATGATATAGAAATTTCTGATTCATACAAGGTACAATAATTGAAAACAATCTAAAACATAAAACTTAGGGTTTAACACAGCCCAAGTAATTTTGTAAAGCAGTCTTTTCTTCTTTCTTCCAATATGAGGCCTTTTTTAGTTCACGAGTATATTGGTATGCACATTTAAGACTGCCTTTCTCTGATCCTGATTAAATGATTCAAACATATAGCTGCCAACTATGAAATTTAACTAGCAAATTTTACTAAAGTACTAACTGATTTGAGTATTAAGTTGGTACAAAATCCTTGCCAATCGAAAGAATTTCACTGTGTTGAAAATTCAAAAACACATTAAAAAGTTTGATGCTTTAAGAGTATTTCTAAAAGTTTCACAAGCATTCATTTATAAAATGAAAACTAAACAGGAAGAGTCTAAAGAAGAAATTTTTCTCTTAACAAAGTTTGATGGCATCTCCACAAGTTTTATAATACACTTCAGCTAAGAACTAACTTTATTCCTTTGTAAGTACACAGATGCTGCCATTACAAATCTGAATATTGAAATCCAAGATAAAAATTGCAATCAAGTTTACTTTATCTTCAAAAAACTAGCATCTTAGTTCATTTATAGGAAAAAAGGTTGAATTTCTCAAAGATAAATTTCTTCTTCAGAACTCTTCTTTGTAGACGGGAAAGATTGTCGAGATGCCTTCGATGAGTAACAGAATTCCCTTCGAAGGCAACTCGAGCAAAAAGGCGGAGAGAAAAAGGCAGTACACAAACGCAGTTGGCAGCTACGAAAAAAACTGGCAGTACAAGAGAGAATAACCTAAATTCAATAGAGAGAAAGCGTAATACTTTGCGCTGCCCTCAGACTTTGCCCTACGAGAGAGGGAGTGGAGAGAGAGAGAAGACAGCCGAGAGCGCGAGATGACGAAGAGCTAGTCTGAATGTGAGTGAGTGACGAGAGGGATCAATAGTAAGTCTCCATCTCCAGCCAACCCCCAGGATGTCTTCTGAGGATGTAACGACGGATTTCGTCGTAAACGAAGATCAGCAGGGAGAAGGGAACGGCAGGGAACCACCAGTTGAGCCTACAAAAGAGGAACAGAATGAACTTTGAAAACTTGACTGGTTTAATTTATTTATGTTATGACAAGGTTTCGCATAATAGACAAATGGAGAGGGTTGTAACATTATAACATTGATAATAAGAATTTGTATCTCAAGTGGCAAACAATGCAATTAGAGTGTATTACAATTACGGCTATGTAACCATAATTAAAGTAATTAAAAAAATTTCCTTACACGTTTATTATAACTTAAAATATTTTTTAAAAAGTACATATAAAACTAATAAATCAATGACATATTTTGAATGTTTTTACTGGTGGCAGTTTTTTGTAAGGGATAAGAGAAATGTTGATAACATAAAAGGATAATTTTGCATTAAGTTTAATAATAAAAGTTCTGGACCTCTTTATTTAATTATCATTATCCAGTTGATAATATGATCATATTAAACTGAGTTGATTGTACTACAAGTAAACTTTGAGAAAAGCAATAAATAAGATAACAGAAACATGGGACAAAAGCAATCATGGAAGTAAGAATACATAGAACTCCAGGAGGGTTTTGCTTATTGGTTTAACTGAAGTCATTTAATAGGCTTATTATTGAGAGTTGTACTGATTCCCAATGCTCCAAACAGAGATTTATCTACTAGAGCTGTACCTTTTCAGTGTTACTGTATAACTACGTATGACAACACTCAATTCTGGTAAAATAATAAGCTTGATAGTTTGGGAAAGATGTGGTTGGATTCTGCCATAGTTTTACTTTGTAAACAATGATTTACATCCATGTGATATTAATTTGTAAAAGCACTTTTTAAACTTCCATGATGAAAACCAGACCAAGGAGGAATAAGGTTCACTTACTTTAGAGGGAACATTCTAAGACCCTTATCCATTCCAGGAGTGTAAGATAAGAAGGCAGCAAGAGCAGTTTCAAATACCAGGCCAAAGTTCAGAATGTGATTTCTGAAAAACATTTTTAAATCCATGAATAAAACTATCTTTTGTAGAGGAATGACAAAATTTCAAATAAAATTAAGTGGCTTATATTGAGTTAAATAAAATACAATAATTAGCTGTAGGGCAATTTCAGTATTGGACATTCAGAAGTGATAAATACCATATTTAAAAATTCTCAAAACATAGTTAATTATGCCCGTTTAATTAAGATTGTTTGAATCACTTTATTTGATTTTTAAGAAAATGCTGTAATTATTCTCATTATCTCCTCACCTCATTCCTTGGTGCAAAACAGAGTTCCTCCTGGTTTTGCAAATGATAAGATCAGCCCACTGCACTACTACAATAGCTACAAAGAAGGCAGTGTGGCAAGTGTATTCCAAAGTCTTTCTGTGGTAATAAGTCTGAAAAGGAAAGAAAAAATCTAATAGAAATTTTAAAAAGAACAGCAACTCTTACTCCACAAACCAATGTTAGTAACAAAACTGTTTAAGATACAAACAGTGGCGGCTCGAAGGTAAAATTGTAAGGGGTGCTGCTCCGGCGGTACCAAGTTAGCAACGTATTTTAAGCGATATAGGGCCAAATAATATTTCTATTAAACAAAAACAAGGAAAAATCAAATAGAAAAGATGGGACCAACATAAAATTTCGATTTCACACTTAATAAGCATTCAAAAACTGCCACTTACCTATATTTAGCTGATTATTACGATGATGAAGATTATTAAGCGAATATGAACTAAAATCTACATTTCGAATTCAATTTGTTCATTATAAAAATAAAAACGTGGCTACAAAAAAGTAAACAAATCTTTATTGACTTGCCGAACTTTCCGAAAAGATTTTGTTCTCCGTTGAAAAGAAAAAAAAGAAGCTATAAATAAAAAATTAAAACAGTGTTGGAGTGATAAAAGCTAAAAAGCCAACAACGTTTATTAGTAGTAGAAATCTTATTTTTTTCTTCTTTCCTCAGTTTGTTTTTCACAGCTCTCTCAAAAGAAAAAGCTATCGTTCTTTTGGTCAGGGCTGCTGAGACAGCAGCCCCTTTTCTCCTAACAGATTCTCATGCTAAATTCTTGATATTTGATTTGATATGATAGACCTAGTGTTTTACATACGTTTGCTGTATTTGCGGGGGCTAATCGACCCGAAAAGAAATATGTTGGCAAGACGGCATAGCAGAGAATAATAAATTGATAAAGGATTATAAATGACAAAGAATAAAGGGGTAAAATAGATAATTTTTAAATGTTGTAAAGCAAATAGAAATTGGAATTTCGGAAAATTTAGGTTGGGGGTGCTGCAGCCCCTATGGACGAGCCGCCACTGGATACAAAATAATACATAAAACATTTAAAAGTAATCAAAGGAAAAACTATCAAATAATATTATTTTAAGGTAAGTGCTATGCTCTTTCAATGCATTATTAGTACATCTAAGATTTAGCCTCAAGAAGCTAGACCAAAACCTACTGAAACTCTATGCCTTGAAATACAGTAAATATAAAAGCAGACAAAAAGCTGCTCTATGAAGTATTTTAGCTGCTAACATTGGAAATTTAAGTTTGATAACCTTGGTAATAAATGGATTTCAAGTAAAAAAATTCAATGGTGCATATGGGCTTTTAACCCCAATAAGGAATTCACCCACATCAGATAACTTAAGAATTTTATAACAAATTAAAGGATTTGGAAAGCTTCCGAGTGTCATAAATGAATCCAGAGAAGGGTCATTTTAATCCACAGAAATGAAATGCAAAAACAGATAACTTCGTTCAGTAAATTGTTTAGCATATCGTATAGTTTATTGTTTTATATATATCTTATTATTTTTTCATATCTTACCCATTCTTGACCAAAAGAATCCTGGAGGTCATTGACAGACTTCGAGTCCCACCTACTCCTGATTCCGAGCAGAGTGGACGGCATGAACCCGTTCTCGGCCATGATCACGAAGTACACAAAGAAACCAGCAGCAGCCTGCATAAACCCAATCTGGCCATACGCCATGGAAATAAGCCTGAAATCAATGTTGAAATATGGTTATGTAGGTTTTGGAAGAGTAAATAACACACTTTAAGTACATTTTATTTATACAGCCAATGGAATCCAGACCAATGGAAAAGGAATGTGCCTTAAACTTTTAAAAACTGTTTCATGCAATAACAAATTTTATTATTTTTAAGTACAGTAGAACTCCAATTATCCGAACTCCGACTATCCGAATCGCCGATTATCCGAACCGCTTTTAGAATTAAAACCTACGATTTTAAAATTTATATCAGTGCTTGAAAAATGAAAAGATAAGTTCTTAAAAGAAAATTAATGAAGGCAGCTAGAAACAGGTATAGAAGAGTTCGTTTTGAAATGTCTTTTGCCCCAAAGTTCTATCAGAAACCCTATTCTGGGTTAAATTCTCTATGAAAAAACAAAATCTTAGCTCTGAAGCTCGGTTGTACATACTTTAAAGCAGTTAACGGCTGGGTAAGAATCTTTTACACTCAGTTTTCGGTAAAAAATCCAATTATCCGAATTTTTGATTATCCGAATGGGGTCCGGTCCCAATTGATTCGGATAATTGGAGTTCTACTGTACATAAAAATTAGGAAAAGTACCACCCTAACAGTTGATACATAAATTCAAAAAAAAATCCTTATCTATAATATAAAATACACCATTCTTTCTTCAGTTAGGAAAAAAGTCAAAATATGGTTTAACACGAAATGCGTTGAACCTAAACATAAAAAAACATCACTAAAATAATATTTCTATCAATCAAAGTTAAATTTTGGAAGGCCTTACCTTTCATTTACTAATTTATCTTTTTTGGGATTTCTAGGTTGTCTTTTCATGATGTCACTTTCAGCAGCTTCATAGGCCAAGGAAATAGCAGGAACCTGTAAATTACGTTATTAAGTCTTCAAATACTTTTTTGACAAACCGGACCAAAATATTTTGCCAAGATAACTTAATTTTAGAGTCATTAGCATAAATTGCCAATTCACATTATGATATGCTTTTCCCTAACCACTGTTTCTAGTAGTTATACAAAGATGAGGAAGATACAAACGTTTATACCAATCACATATAAATTTAACTTCTCTCATTCAAAAATACAATCAAACTATAGGACATAGAATTTTTGCTCATGAAGGTTTATAACTATTCAGATAGCATTATAAACGTTTTTAAAATTTTTTAATAGAATGATGATTACTAAATAAACTTTATGCTTTTTCAAAATGAGAATCTTAAAGAAATTTTTTGTTCAAAATGGGATCTTACCATGTCAGTACCCAAATCAATGCAAAGGATGGTCACAGTTCCAAGGGGAAGGGGAACATCAGCCAAGATGAAGAACAAGAAGGGTGTGATCTCGGGAATGTTACTGGTAAGAGTGTAGGCAATGGATTTCTTCAAATTGTCAAAGATTAGTCGACCTATGGAAGGAATGGTTTTAAAAATAAAATCAACACTTTATCTTAAATTATAAAACCACTATTTCCAGAAGTAATCAACTAAACTAAACATTGGTGCAACAGTCCTACAGGGATGCAGAAAATGTCCCAGGGTCCAATATTTCCGCAGAACACAATTAACTTCTTCCAAAATTTCCCCCAAAAATATCTCCATATTTTCATTTCAGTTTATGTTACTACTAAAGGAAAAATAATTTTACTGTCATAATAGTTTTCTTAATCACTGTACTTCTTTGAAGTCCAATAATTACCAAACAATCCATAAATTTTTATTTTTATGAAATTTATATCTTCCTATATACATGTCACCTTAGTCAAAATGTCTAAAAACATGAATTATACTCCCTCAAATTTTTGCTACAGTTATATTATAAGTTGAAAACATGTGATTCAACAATAATGCAATTTTTAGGGAGAATCACCAATCCTGTCACGGATGCGTTTTTCCTGCTTATCAATCATAACACAAAGAAAAGACAACTTTTGGGTGTTCACCAAGGAATCTTTTTTTGGGTATTAATCCGAAGTTTTTCGCTATCATCCGTTATTCCCGCCTGATTTCCGGAGAATTTGAATGGTATGATGTGCTCAGCCAAAATATTAGTTACTAATAACAACCTGAATTTGCAGGTTTTTTTAAAAATAAACTTGGGTAAAAATTTCCCCACAACTGCCGAATTTCCCCCGAGCAATGTTTGGACATATTCTGCACCCCTGCAGTCCTAGTGGGCCAAGGCCCATCTCGTTTTCTTGAACGTGGGGATTTGGGGTGCAAAACATATGTCCTGGTTAGTTGGTCAGTCTAACGCAAGACCCACAGTGTTTAGTTCCCAAGCCTGCTTGGTCCTCATTTTATCGACCCACTGAAGGGATGAGTCGATCTTGCCTAGCCCAGGAATCGAACCCCGGCCCTGTGGTGTGGAAACGAGAAGCCCTACCACTACGCCACCGGACTTCCTTCCAGTAATAATACAATGATTAACATTTTGTATAATTTTAACTACAAAATATAGATGGCTGTACAAAAAGCTTAAATCCTTTTTTCTCAGTAAAGAACCTTCTTTAAAAGGGAAAACCATCAATGTTTTTCATTATTTACCTTCTTCAACTCCAGTAACAATGGAGGCAAAGTTATCATCCAACAGAATCATGTCAGCAGCTTGCTTACTCACATCACTGCCAGCAATACCCATAGCAACACCTGAAATCAAGACTCGCATTCAACATATATTTTCATACACTGTACAAAGAATTTTAGTTCAACAATAAAATTAATAAATATAGGAATACAAAACATAAGTGCAATAAAATTTTCATTTTTTTTTACTAAGTTGTTCATTTTTGTAAATTGGGTTCTGAATCTGCTTTGAGGTGCAAGAACAAAGATATTTACAACTTTATTCTTCTGAGTAAAAAACATCTCAATCAACTAGAAACAGATTATCCAGGATGAGGACGGAAAGTTGCAAATTGTAAGTGAAAATAATAGACATTGACTGTTAAGTTACTGTATGCAAGTAACTAGTATTGTGGATAGATACAGAGGTACTGTTATGCTCTTCATTAAAAATTTTAGAACTTTCATACAAAGGGATTAATATTTTGTATTTATATTTCTTTCTCTTGATAAAAAGACACTTTAATTTTTTCAATTGCAAAGCTTGTAGAAACAGACGGAACTACTCAAAAATAAAAACTGAAGATTAATATTGAAAAACATCAATATTTTGCACCAGTATCCCCATGGCAGGATTTCAATAATCTCACTACTAAAATTTTAGCCTTAAGTTGTACATGTTACATGGGTTGATCGATACTCACCAATATCAGCCTTCTTGAGGGCAGGAGAGTCATTGACACCATCCCCAGTGACAGCCACAATGGCCCCTTGTCTCTGGCAACCTTCTACAATGATCAGCTTCTGTTGGGGAGAGGTCCTGGCAAACACGATCTCAGTGTGCTCACGCAACAGTTCATCCAGCTCCTCAGCAGACATTTCTCTCAGCTGGCCACCATGGACTACAGCAGCCTTGGCATCACTACAAAAGAAAACGAAACTGGTCATCGAGGGATTGGCTAGAGATGAACATGGTAATTTTTTAGGGAAGTTTTAGAGATCCCTTGATTAGAAAAGTTTTAAAAATAAGCAATACATCGAGTATTTTGGATAGAAAGACAAGAGGTCATCAAAATGGAATTGAGGCAATTGCTGCAACAACCAGCTAACAGTAGTAGCCCTATTAGCTCATTGCTCAATTTTCAAATACTATATAACAAAACCTTTAGGAAGTAAGCATTTGTTTTACCGAGGATCAACTTCTTCAATTGGGATGTCCAATCGCATGGCAATGTCTTCAACTGTTTCGTTTCCTTCAGAAATAATTCCTACGGACTTGGCAATGGCAGCAGCAGTGATAGGATGGTCACCAGTAACCATAATAACCTGTAATATTAAACAGTTTTTAAATTTCACACATACCTAATTATTTTTGGTTATGTAGGTTAATAAGCACATATTTAAAGGGAAAACTGCTTATGCTATAGACCTGAACTTATTGCAGAGATGTAAAGCTGTAGATCAATCATAGAGAAGGATGCTTACTTTAATTCCAGCACTTCGGCACTTGGCAACAGCATCAGGCACGGCAGCTCTTGGAGGATCAATCATAGCCATGAGGCCAATAAACCTCAAGTTGTCGAGAGGGAAGTTTTGCTCATCAGCGTCAAAAGGGTAGCCATGAGGGAACTTTTCTGGAGCCAATGGCAGATCACAGAAACCTGCAGGTAAGAATGAATCTCATAAATACACAATATAAAAATAAAACTGATTGGTGGTTTTATATACATGGGCGCTACTGACTTCAACTCGAAATCCCAGAAAATACAGTAATGAACCTCTTATCTGGAAGGCTCCTAAATACGGAATTGTTTGCAGATTAAAAAAAAATTTTTGAAGGTATTTTCCCCAGAAAACATGGCATGTCCGATGAAACAGAACTGTTGAGAAATTTTAACTACAGCTGTATGTAAATACTAACTATTTACTATCGTAGCTACAGCGGAAAAATTTTCTTCATAAAAGGTGTTAATGATGCAGCCCCATACTTATTTGTTAATTGAACCTAGTTTTTCACTTTCTTGCAAGACTAGATTTTCAAAGATTTTGATAAAAATCCAGTTGAATCAATTATGTTAAAAAACCAATTTACCCTGAAAATGCAACACCCCTGCAGCAATATAAACTGGGGATTATACATCGCAATTCAAAATACAGCGGATTTTCTAAAATATAGAACAAGATGGAATAAGACTGGAACAAACCCACACACCAATGACTCTTTCTCCAAGACCTCCAAGCTCTAGGTAAGCATTGTTGAACGCATCCTTCATTTCTTCATCCAGAATCTTGTCCTTTCCTCCAATGAAGATGGTGGAGCAACGTTCCAGGATTCTCTCGGGAGCACCTTTCATGCACAGCAGGTAGCTTGGGTCTTTCTGGTCATCAATCTCGTGAATGGTCACCTGAAAAGAATTTCAACCTATTTATAACTACTTGTCTATGAATATTTGCCTTTTCTATCTTACTAAAAAAACCTAGTCAGCACCAGCAGGTTAGGTTTGTTTAGAGTTTTAACTCTGAAAAGGTTAACGTTTTTCAACTAGTATTAACATTCAATAACTTTTGGAGAAGTTAAGTCATATATTACTCAATATGTTTATTTAAATTTGTAAACAAAAAAGTACCAGGGGTAGCAGGGACATTTAAAAAAATGTAGGATTTAAATAAAAGGAGAGTAAAAAAATCTTGTTTGCGATCACTTTCCAGGGACTGATTGACCAAAAAACATAGAAGAGGAATTCAAAAATTATATACTATTGGTATTTAATTTTAGGATTTAGCATAATATTAAAAAGTGCTGAATCATAAAATTTCAAGTGTAAAGGGGGGTCTGGGGATCTTCCCCATAAAAATTTTGGAAATTTGACCCTAAAACCAGGGTTTTAGCTTGTTTTGAACATATTTATTACAATTTTTTTTGGGGGGGTGGGTTCCCTGTCATCCCCCTTGATATCATATCTGAAATAGGTTATAATCTAACAAGATTTTTGAAAAAAACTGCATTATCATCAAAGTGTTCTATCAGTAAAAATTTACAACTTAGGAAATCCTTAAGAAAAAATAGTTGAACACACCGACTAAAATCGATAAAAACGCGATCTGAGAGGTATATTTCACTAACTATTAGGATCCTCAGACTATGCTTAAGTTTTTTTTGCATCGTAATTACAATGTGAAAAGAAGCCAGCTTCAACTAGCTTCCGGATAAATGGTACTTACGTGAAAAATCATTATTTTTCTACTTTTCCGCAAAATGTGATCATAAACAACAGACTTAATGGCTTCTGACCACTGTCGATTTGCTTTTTTCCACAATGCTAAAAGAAGCCGACTTCACTTGGCACCCGCGGCCGTCCAAGAAAGAAGTCGCGAAAACGAACGGAACACTCCGCAAGCAACACAAAACTTGCCAACAAAATCTCAATTTTTCCGCTTTAAATGGTCATTTTTCTCTGAAATAATATGCGAAGTAAAAAAATCTAGGGACTATGGGACAAACTTCTTCATTCTTTAAAGAATGGAACGTTTCCAGCACGAATTTTAATGCGCCAGGCAAAAATATAGGATTTATAGGAGGTCTGCGACCCCTGAAGGACACTAGTTTTCTCAGTAACTCATTGATAAAGTCGGATAAAACAGAATATGTATCAAAAAATTTAATTTAAGGTCGTCCACAGTGTTATTCTTAGGATTTTTTTGGAGGAGTAAAAATACTCCGACTTTTTTAGGAGGCGTGAAATTCATTTATGAGGAGGGAAATACCGGAAATAGCATAAACTATATATAGACACATTTTTTATAAAAATGCTTTTTTTAATGAACAAACTGAAATATAAATATGAGGACGCTATTTTGGTTTTTAACAATTATAGCATCTGTCAATTTAAGTAGAAAATATTAAACATTATAAATAAAATTAATCTATTTTACATTAAGCATTATAAATAAAATATTTATTTATTGCAAATTTGAGTTGAAAAATTTTTGGATTTCGGTGGGGTGCCCATTTTTTAAGCAAAACGTTTATTAAAAATTCAAAGCGTGAAAATACGCCTGGCTATAGTTTTTAAAAGCGTATTTCCTATTTTCAATGCGTGAAATACGCACTCAGAGGCATTAAAATTATCACTGGTCGTCCATATTGGACAGGTTAACACAACATGCTATTTAAATGGTCCATAAAATAATACACTAGAACCTTGTAGAATGGTTGGACCCTCATGGACCAATAATAATTTATGGTAGTTTTAATGAAAGGACGTTAAATTAAATAAATATACTTACATGGTATTTGTTGGTTGAGTTGAATGGAACCTCACAAACTTTAGGGTTCTTCCTTCTGTAAGTTGCAACATCTCCTACAGCCAATTCCATACATTTCAAAATAGCTGACTCTGAAGCATCACCAGTACAGTCACTGAAAAGCGGGATTTACAAATTAAAACAATAAATTTACGAAACGCTCAGCAGCACAGTCAACAGGATAACAAGCATTTACCATTTTATATTCTACATTTTTACAAGCAATTATGAATGGATTGAATAGAATAGGACTATTTATCAAAGCATTTAATCCAAAAAAACTAAATCGATTTGTTTAAATACACAACCCTATAATTTATACATTAGCAGTCCAGTTCAATAACTAATTTTCAGTTAAACTGCTATTTCTTACCGCTTCAGAATGTGAATGCTGTCTTGGCCAGGCTTGAACTCGGCTCTGCTGCACAGACATGCGGCACGCGACAAAGCAGTCCATCCTGGTGAAGATTTATCATACTGGACACCTGTAACAAAGTGTAATGGTTAAATACTTCTTAATAGTGATTTAGAGGTTAGATTCACTATTTGTTCTTGCTTAAATGTACTAGTCAAGATAATTTTTTGTGCCAATAGTTTGAACATATTTAAAGAAATTGCATCAAAGATTTATTCAGTCAAAATATGCTTAGAAACAAATTGTGTCCAATTACCAATATCTTTCTTTTACAAAAAGTAACTAACCAGATTGATCTTCAGTGGTATCTGCTTCAATAATTTGGTTGTCAAACCACATGTGAGCTACAGTCATTCTGTTCTGTGTCAAAGTACCCGTTTTATCCGAACAGATGGTAGAGGTAGATCCAAGAGTTTCTACAGCTTCCAGATTCTTGACTAGGCAGTTCTTTGAGGCCATTCTCTTGGCAGTTAAGGTCAAACATACCTATGCACAAAACAAAAATTCTAATCATACACGATATGAATCTGAACCATGTAAATGCAACAGGCGCGGATCCAGCAAGGCTCCAAAGGGGGGGCACTTTTCCAGACAATTACCTTTACATTTTGATATAAAATATCAAAATGTAAAGTATCTATCGATTCTAAAAGTATCATGCAAGATCCCCTTGTGGTACTTACTGTTAGGGGTATGGGGGTCCTCCCCTAGAAAAAATTTTGAAATTCGACTCGTAAAAGTAGAGTTTTAACCCATTTAGATAATCTTTTTGGGTCCGAGGGGGGCACTGTCCAGAGTGCCCTCCTTGGATCCGTGCCTGAAATGCAATAAGAATAGTTTTTAGTTTGGATTATTTCAATTTGACTGACTTGCTTCTGTATTTAATTACTCCTCCCCAACAGCATGCTTCATCAAACTAGTATTAAATTAAACAAATACTCCGATTGGGCTACAAGTAGATGTTGAAATTTTGCAAAGGGGAATTGGGAAATATGCCTTTGAAATATCAGAAAAAAAACTTACAGTTACAGTGGCAAGCAGACCTTCAGGGACATTAGCTACAATGATACCGATGAGGAAGATGACAGCATCCAGCCAGTAATAACCAAGGATGAAAGCAATGACGAAGAAGGCTAAACCGAGAAAAACGGCCACACCAGTAATCAAATGGATGAAATGTCCGATTTCTCTAGCGATGGGGGTCTCTCCCATTTCCAAACCAGAGGCCAAGTTGGCAATACGGCCCATTACAGTTCGATCGCCGGTATTTACAACAATACCACGAGCATTTCCTACAAAACAATTCAAACTTATTCTATATACAAATAAAAAAGCAAGCAACTATCCTCTGTTCATTTAGAATAGGCGCCTAAGACGTTATGAATTAGAAACAGTTACTATATAAATTATAATCAAAAACAATTTCTTGCGCAATGACAAGGCAGTCTTTCACACAACTTCAGTGACCGACTTTTTTCTTCTGTTCGGTCACTGAAGTTGTGTGGTAAGCGTTATTAGGCGTTTTTAATCCTGTTTCAGACGCCTATTCTAAATGAACAGACTATATAATAATGTCTCAAAAATAGTTTCATATCAGCAACTGCCTAGTGTCTAATCAATAAAATTCTTAAATAGAATAAAAAGATTGAAAGAAGCCATTCAAATATTATGTAAGCATCTAAGGGGGAGGGGGATTATTTTTTGCTTATTATTATGAGAGGTGTTGTGGCTTGCTTATCTTTGCTGACAAGGGGCAAACGCATGCTTACGTGACATTTGACAACCCCAAATACCCCCTAAAGCAGCGGTTCTTAAACTGTAGTTCGTGGACCCCCAGGGTTTCGCACCGCCTTCCCTAGGGGGTCTGCGAGTAACCTTGGGAAACACTCAAGTTACTTTTGAGCGTTTCCCAAAGATTTTAAAAACGAGATAAAACACTAGTTTATAATAGGGCATATTTCAAAAAATTTTCTGGGGGACAAAAGGTATGATTACTCCACCGCTCAATTAAGTTACTTCCATTTAAAGGATTTTCATAATAAAATTCTTAATACCTTCAACACAGTTAGTGGAGAAAAAGGCCACGTTCCTTGTTTCCAGAGGGTTATCGTTGGTATATTCTGGTGACCTAGTCTGCGGTTCAGACTCTCCAGTCAAGGAAGAGTTGTCTACCTTGCAGGACGCAGCAGAAATTATTCTCATGTCGGCTGGGATACGATCACCCCCTTTGACCTCCACAACGTCTCCCACCACGACTTCTTCTGCTGACAGTGTGAGCTTTTGACCATCTCGGATAACGATGGCATACTGAAAAGTTGGTTTTGCATATAAATAACAGCCTTGAAAAAGATTAAGCATTTATAACTATTAGCTACTTTTGAACTTTATATTGTGTGGCACATTTAACAAATAATATTTTCATTCGACTTATAAAGAAAATAATTTTACATCTGATGCATAATTTTTTTAAAAGTTATTAAAGATGACAACCTGCACCCAAGAACCAGTACACCCCTTTACAATGGACCAGATTTGTATCAACTACAGTAAAAAAACTACAAATAAATCAACAACTAATCAAACAGACTCCAAAAAGATACTAATTAATTTACTTTTTAAAGGAAACTTCTCTACTCTTTCTACAAACTATAGTAGTTACTGACATAGCTTTTAGAATGAAAATTGTACCACTAAAGAAATTCATTAACATTTTTAATTTTATCCTGCTTTGTTATTGTTTTGGTTGAAGAAATCGAAACTTTCGCGCGATGTTCGAGTTGAGTTGAGGGGAGTTTTAGTTGATTGCTTGTTTGATTGATAACAAGGCCGATGCACAAAAAGCGCGTTGCATGCGGGAAAACCTTATTTATGGATTTTTCTCAAATGAATTACTGTAGAATTAAAACATACAACTTGCTCAGCATTCAGCATTATTTCCTAAGAAAAATTGCTGATCGCTATGATACCATGAAAATTGGGTTCAATTCCGTGATAGTTCCCGCGAAGTGTATATTTGGACGGCCAAAACGGCCAGTGGCGCATGCGCTGTAGGTCTCGTGATTACGTAGCAGTCTCGGCGCTTAGTGATTGAACCAATGAAACGCCGAGCTGTAGCCTAGCCGTGGAAATTAGAGTAGAGTTTAGTTGAAAAAAGCCGTCCAAATATACAGTGCCTACTGACATACCGCCAGAAGAAGAGCTATTGACGTCATACGATGATGCTGCGGTTGCTATAGAAACGGATTATTCCACTGTATTTCGGGGGTGATGATGATTCTTTTGGCGCTGAAATAAATGTTTTGCGCCAAATCTGAGTGGCTATTTTTCAACTTTGTACTTCTTTCGATTCTAGTCTAGTGATGGGCAGGTATCGATACCAAATACTTAAGTACTCGATACCTATAGGTATCGAGTGTATTCGATACCCACAAAAGTATCGATACTTTATTGACATATTTCGTTTTAAATTTTTCAATGAAGTAATCTTTATAATACCTACTGTAGATCAAACGCAGCCTGTTTCCGTTTTCATCTTGCAACGCTCAAACCCAAGTCGTTATCATCCGCGAGAGAAATTTGACGCGGCTAGGTTTTCCCCCCCCCCAAATCCTTCGCCTCTATCCACCTCCAGGCCCGTAGCTACTGGGCTTTTTGATGGATCGCTTTCAGTTTTTTGAATATTAGTCTGATTATGGATAGGCCCTAAAAAAATTGTCCCTTCAGGTTCATTTCCCGACATTGAAAAAAAGTACTCGATACCTAAAAGTACTCGATACCTATAAGTATTCGATACCAAAGTATTCGATACCTATAAGTATTCGATACCTAAAATTATCGATTTTGCCCATCACTATTCTAGTCACGGATGGGAATTTCCTTACATTACTAGATCTAATCTGATTTATTACAACCGATAAGATCTATTTCAACTGATCAGATCTATTTCAACTGATCTTTCTGATCTATTTAATTTAATTTTATATTATCGGATTTACATCATCTTACCTGATATGATTTTGGATATTTTGTAATTTTTTTGGATTTAATCTGATCTATATCAACTGGTCTGATCTATTCCATATCTGATCTGATCTTAGATATTTTGTTAAATTTTGCATTTAAGTTCAGTTTGCAGAGAATGAGTTCAATGAGCAAATCTTTGTGAGGATTTCGAAGCGATCCGAAAGGTCCTGCATACGCAGCTTGGTGAGCGATAACGAGTAGGGGGAGGTAGATCCCTAATCTTATAAAAAAATATCAAAAAGATAATGAATACATATTTTTTATATTTTGTCACTTCACAAGTTTCTAACGCCTTATTTAAATTTCACAAGTATGATGATTTTTACTACTAAAGTTATATCAGCTAAAACTGAATATAACTAATTCCCTCAAAATAGCAATATAAATGCATACTAAAACGGTAAAAAGTTTTCATGTGAAAAAGTATTTCCGATTTTTACTGACGAGAAATTTCAAAGGTAATCTATAATTTAATGTAGTTAATAAAAGTTTTCTCATTCGCCAAATGTACGCTTAAAATGCCAAATATTGCAGTTCAATTCATTCCACAGCTTCCCTCTTCTTTTGGACTCGTCTACTCACTGCAACCCTGTTCATAGCTCTTCTTCTCGCGGTATGTCAGTAGTTCCCGCTAAATATCGCCAATCTCTTTTGGACACAATAAAGTATAAACATTGCTAAATAATTTCAAACTCATAGATTAAAATGTTTAATTAGATCTATAACTGTTCAGTTTATGATTAAAAATGAGAAAAATTGGTTTACATTTGAATACTGAGCGTTCGAAAGAGATTGGCGATATTTAGCGGGAACTATAACGGAATTGAACCGAAAATTGTATCCAAAAGTTAACTTAAGTAGGAGCTGAAACCAATAATAGGTTGATTTCTAATGCCAAGTCGTATTTATTTTTAAGTTATAAGTATTGGGAGCACTAGAGCGGATACGAAAGTCTAACAGGATACAACTTTTTTCAAAGGATAATTTCAAATGTGATAACCAGAGTGGAGTAGCAACTAGCAAAAGAAAAGATTATAACTAATGTAGATTTTTTGGGAAAAGTTATAAATAATCAGAATTACAAACCTGAGGAACCATGTTTTTGAAAGACTCCATGATTTTAGAACTTTTTGCTTCTTGATAATAGGAAAACACTCCAGTTACAATTACCACAACGGACAGTACAACACCTAAATAGAGCTGAAAAAATAAATGCAAATAAAGCAACCATTATATCTCCGAGACATTTAATATTAGACAAAAGATTTTTCACGACTATTAGGTGCAATAAATTTCAAAATTGTATCAACAATGTGAAAATACCCAATAAAATTGGGGTCTGGAGGGTCCTCCCCCAGAAAGTTTTTGGAAGTTCCCCCCTCAAAATAGTGTTTTAGCTCATTTTGAGACCCTTTGGACTTCATCCAAAAGAGTACTGCTACTGCTTATTGTAAGTCGCATTTTCTAGGAAAAAGTAGAATAAAAGGCAAAATTATGAGGGCGGGGTTGAGGGTCTTAACTCATAAAAAATTTAGAAAATGTGCCCCTAAGTAGTGTAACTCAGAGTACCACTGTTTGCTCTAAGGGTTCACAATGCATCATTTTACTGTCTACCAGGAAGGATGATGCATGCCACAGGTCCGAGGTTTAATTCCCGGGTTCCGAGCTGGGCAAGGCCGACTCAACCTTTCATCCGTTACTAAGTGTGCTTGGGAACTAGACACTGGGGTCTCTTATTGTTAGGCTGACCGCCTAAGCAGGACCTATGTCTTGCACCCCGACTTATACCACTAGGGCTGTTGTGCCGAGCTGATTAGTTTAGTTTTAGGAAGGATGATACAGTACATTATCGTCACTTTACTCTCTACTAGGCAGGGTGATACAGAAAAGTGCCCTTGCTCACATTATTTATTATCGTCATTTTACTCTCTACTAAGCAGGGTGATACAGAAAAGTGCCCTTGCTCACATTATTATCGTCATTTTACTCTCTACTAAGCAGGGTGATACAGAAAAGTGCCCTTGCTCACATTATTATCGTCATTTTACTCTCTACTAAGCAAGGTGATACAGAAAAGTGCCCTTGCTCACATTATTTATTATCGTCATTTTACTCTCTACTAGGCAGGGTGATACAGAAAAGTGCCCTTGCTCACATTATTTATTATCGTCATTTTACTCTCTACTAAGCAGGGTGATACAGAAAAGTGCCCTTGCTCACATTATTATCGTCATTTTACTCTCTACTAGGCAGGGTGATACAGAAAAGTGCCCTTGCTCACATTATTATCGTCATTTTACTCTCTACTAAGCAGGGTGATACAGAAAAGTGCCCTTGCTCACATTATTATCGTCATTTTACTCTCTACTAAGCAGGGTGATACAGAAAAGTGCCCTTGCTCACATTATTATCGTCATTTTACTCTCTACTAAGCAAGGTGATACAGAAAAGTGCCCTTGCTCACATTATTTATTATCGTCATTTTACTCTCTACTAGGCAGGATGATACAGAAAAGTGCCGCTACTCACATTATCGTCTGGCGCCTCTTCGAAGGTGGAGGCCTGGATGGAGTAGGCGATGAAGCAGAGGACGGCGCCGATCCACAGCAGCAACGCGAAGCCGCCGAAGAGATTCTTGCAGAACTTGACCCATTCGGGGGTCTTCTTGGGGGGTGTGAGGGCATTGGGTCCGTCGCGATCGAACACCTCCTTTGCCTTGTTCGTCGTCAGACCCTGTGAGCAAAACACACCGTATCACTTTCATCATTCATATACTGAACATAGTTCCTTTCAATGAACGTGGGAACCCTGTTGAATGATTCACTCCCGTGAATCGCTTGTTTGTATAGTGAAGGAGATAGAGTGAAACACCAATTCACGCTTTTCACCTAGTACGATGATTCATACAAATTGATGATCAAAAGGGAAAAGTCTGAATGAGCCAGTAAAACTAGGGTGTCCCTTAACCCTCTTAAATTAACTTTAATTGCATATTAACTTAAAAAATAAAATGAATGGACATCGATTTCACAACTTCAAGGGGCGATATCTTCCTATGGGGTTAGTTATTTTATTTTCCCACTCTTTTCACCCATGTGTAGAACAAAGCTTGGAGATCGTTTTAAGCACAAAAAGTCAATTTGTCATTTTTTGGACTTATTCCCTTCTTCAAACTGACGATTCAATTTAAAAGTGCTTTAGTTCTAACATCTGTTATTGCGATTTCTAAATGTATACTCAAAAAAAATCCCCGGTACCCCATCTCATAATCCGTACGAAAAATTCATCAATTTCATTTATCATCAAGTTAGGAAACTGTGGTTCAAAGAAAAGGGACCCGCAAGGAAATAATGAGACAGACAGATTCTTGCGCAAGGGCCACGCCATAAGAATATAAAATTATTTCCTGTAGAAATAATGAGAATCCCTGTTTAAAAGACAAATGAGTAACACAATGCAATGCTACTATCCTATCCGGATTTAATTTTGTACCCTTCCCCAGGGATTAAAATAGCTTCCCTTGTAGAGGGCAGCACCAATCTGAGGGAGGTGCCTCGGTTGCCGTTTCCCACTCTAGAGAACAGCACTAAAATTTCCAGAGCACAAGCCTGGGATACAGTGCATACTGCGTACCAGTTTATTTTCTAAAGCTAAAAATTCATAAATATTTTGTAGCTTGAAAACATAAATACTATTTTACTACTGTCACACAAGTATCAAATCTTATCTTTTCGATTACAACATCATAACTGAACTGCCTCAAGTTATTTTTAGATATTGAGAAGTTATTTAATAGCGATTAATTATAAGGTATATAAAAAATAAGGTACTTTTGCGTTAGCCGGGCGCAAGCGAAAAATCGCCAAATAATGCAAAATTCCACCAAATTTCTTACAACCACAAAGAGAATAGGTACGACTCGCTTGGCGACTTGGCTCGCGTTTGATTCACAATTGGCGTCATTTGCGCCCGTCTAACGGAAAAGTACCAAGGTGATTTTAATTACCATAATGTAAGTTTGTTATGAAGTTTTTTTCTTAAGAGATATTTCTATGAAGCAGCAGTGGAAGCTGATAAGGGGACATCCATAAATTACGTGAGGTCAAAAAAGGGGGGAGGGGTTTGGAAAAATCTCACCAAGGGGGGGGGGTTCGATTAAAATCTCACGTCAACTTTTTAAGTAAGAAATAATACAATTTTCTCTTTTTTAAGCATGAGAAAGGAATACACACAGATAAGATACTGCAAATTATTTTAAAAAAGTTGTAGGTAAATCTCACTAGGGGGAGGAGTGTCCAGCAAAATCTCACTAAATCTAGGGGGTCCAGATTTTGGAAAAAACGCTTCACGTAATTTATGGATGTCCCCTAACGACTGGACCGCGAGTGAACTTCCGAAACGCGAGCCAAGTCGCCAAGCGAATCGAATGACAAAACAGTCGACGGTCGCCAATTCTACATTATTTGGCGTTTTTTCGCTTGCGCCAGGCTAATGGAAAAGTACCAAAAATAAAAATTACGTGTTTTAAAAAAATTATAAATGAATAAATCGGATAAGTTCGATCGATTCGCTACGAATCGGGGAAATTGAATTGTAGGAACAAAACCGATACCTTTGGAAAGGAATAGAAATGGGAGTTTTAATAAATAGTAAAAGGCTTTTTTTGTAGTACACTAGATAAATTAAATAAATTCAAAGTGGGTCTGAGACACGCCTGCACAACATACGGCCCGCGAGCCGCATATGGCCCGTCGACTTTTTGCGGCCCAGCAAGTCCTGAATGATTTTAATATATTTTGAAAGTTAAGATTTGGGAAAAGTTTAATTAAAAGGTCGATTTCTGCAAAGGTTTACAAAGAATTCTTCCATTTAAAATGTTGAACGATGTATATTACTCATAAAATTAAAAACCCAACTTTCAAAAGTTTAATAGAAAACCTAATCCTCAAAAATATAACATTTCCATTAAAATTTCAACGTGAAGGTGAAGTATGTTTTGAATACTGATTATATACGCAATCCATTTTTCCCTATTATTCAACGATTTTAAATTTTTCTTAAGTCGCGAAAAAACTATACAACATCTAAATTGATCTTTTGGCCCGAAATGATTCGCCCAGATTCTTTTTCCGATCGCGACAAATGGCGAATTTTGGCCCGCAACGCAATTGAATCGCTTATTTCAGAAACGTGTTAAACGCAATGTTAATCCTATGGGGTTTAACACGTTTCTGAAATAAGCGATTCAATTGAAGTTGTGCAGGCCTGATATAAAAAATGGGTCTACTTCGGGAACTTATTGAAAACTGATAATCTTTGGTTGATCTCCACTCTAGTGTAGACAGTAACTAGTTTTCCCGCTTCTTCCAGGAGCGGGAAAAGGAGGTCATGCCCGATGCAGGAAGAATAACTAACTGAAAATCCATCATGGCGGCTGGCCCTCAGCCAGGGACCCGGAAAACGGGGTATTCGACGAAGTGCCATTCTTATCCGAAACTCTTACGAGGCATATTTTCACAGGTTTTGAAAGTCAACCTTGAAGGTATAATGCTGCTGCTAAAATACGAGATCCATATGCCATATAAACAGAAAGCTTCCCTACCTCGTAAAAATTAACATGAAAAAGTTACGGTGCGGTGTCTGATACAATTTAAATACCATTGAATTGAGATAATACGTCCCCTGAATAACTCCGTTCGGAAATTCCGATCCTCGGCGATCGGATCGTTGGAGAAGCTCATTTCATTGGTTTTGATCTTTCTAGCTCTATGATGTCAGCGCTCAATCAAATAAGCTTCTTCAACGATCCGATCGCCAAGGATCGGGATTCCCGAAGTCCTGAAGGAAGGTATCCCGCTGAACGGAGATAGTGCTTGATATTAAGGTGACGAATTGTCATACTGTTGCAATGCAAACCAGCCTATATTGTGCCGCCAAAACAGGAGCTAGCGCGAGAGTTTTACTGTATAGGTTAGCCCGAAAGCATGAGAAATAGGAGAATAAGTGAAAGTCACCGAGAGAAAAATAAAATCTGAATCTGGATATATGTGTAGCTCCTGCTAGACCCTGGGACCATCCTACACAAGCCCGGATCTTGTTTCTGGTGTCATTCAATCTTAATAAGGCTCATTCACACCTTTTCACTGTTCCACTGCTGTGAATCGCAAGTTAGCATGGAAAAGTGAAGGGAGTCGAGAGTGAAACGCCAATTCTAACTTTACACTTAGGACGATTTCTCAAAAATGATTATCAAAAGGGAAAAGTCTGAATAAGCCTTTAAGGAATTCATATCCAATCATTCTTTCCAAAAGACTTATGGAAAGACCTTTTGACAACTGTGACACTCTAGCTGCACTCTTTGGCGACAAAGAGGGGAAAGGACGATCGGGTAAAATTTCATCAAGTAAAAGAGGGGTCAATTAAGATCTGTCTGCACGGACGTAGCTATAGCTTTTACAAGGGGGGGGTCCAGAATTTATTTTGCAAAAAAAAACAAACACATTACATAAACTTATGTTAAAATCCACACACACATTTGACACTCAAGCAAAGCTGCTAACTTTCAATAAAACATAATAAAGGTTTGTAAAATATTTATGTATGATAAAGTATTCATCCGTGTGAAATCTTCCCAGTAATTTGCAATTTAACTTTGCTAAAAACACTTGTAAAATAAAAATGTCTTCACTAAAAACGAACATTTTTGCTCATTTCAGTACTTATATACAATTTTTAACATGCGCTGTAATTTTCAAGAACCATTTTCATTAGAATTAGAGATAAGTGGATGATTTAATGGTGCGGAAACTTTAACCGAACTCGAACAAAAGTTCAGAGAAAATAACATCTAAAGCAGTGTTTCCCAACGTGGGGCGCACGCCCCACCGGGAGGAAATATGATTTTCTAGGTGGGCAATTTGAAAGTTTCAAATAAAATTGCCCCTGTATTTACTTTACTTAAAATTGAATTTCTGTGAATCTGTGGTGTAAGCGGATGTAAAACCAATCATTATTATGGAAAGGAAAAGTAACAAAATATTTATTTCCATTTTTCTCATTTCTGGTTCAAATATAATTTTTCATAAGAGAGGACTTACCTTTTTTCGTTTCATTGTCATTTTTTGTGGATGGGACCCCCGCTTCGGCTTTGGCTATTTCTTCATTTTGTGGTAGTTCGCGAGGTAATTCTCTTTAGTTTTTAGAAAAAAAACCAACAGAGATTGTTGAGTAGTACGTTTCATAGTGTTTTTAAAGACTGCGTTTATTTTAATTCAGTAACTACTCACACGTGCACACAAATAAGCAGTTAGAGAACAAGACTGCGCAATACGAAAAGACACATAAGAAGGCGCGATCGGGCATCGGGCTCCGTTTATAGGAAAAGGGTGGTCATGTGGTAGAAGTCTTTCGCTAGCTCATAAATCCACCCACGAAAGTATATACTCTATGTCTATGGAAAAGAGAGATTTATCTCTATGAATCATTAATGAAGTGAAAATCATGAATATGAATCATGAGTCTTTAATCACTATGAAGAGCTCTGGCGCCTGTGCTTGACTGTGCGCAAGATTTGAAAATATAGGTATTCGACTGAAAAAAAATTGATATTCAGGCCAAGGGGGGGGTCCGGACCCCCTAAACCCCCCCCTTATATACGTCCATGTCTGTCTGGGATTAAGATCTGTAATTGATCCGGGATCGCGGGATCAATAAAGACCGTCAACTCTTCGGCCTCATATTTCCCATCTGGCATAACTCGCCTCCACTTTTGCATATTGATGTTTTACAGATTATTTCAATCATCACCCTAAAAAGCAGTGGTTTCCAAATCTTTCAAGTTACGGAGTATTTTTTAGACGAAAAATTCGACAGGGGAGAGAAATTTACAGGAAAAAATTGAGGCGCTTTAACCAAGAACGGTACAAATCCAACAGCCTTTACATTGAAGTATGCTGGCTGTAGCTGAAAGCGCCTCAATGTAGAAAATCAAATGCCCTGATGGAAGACTTGAAGATATTATGGGGAGCAAAAATGTGGAACCACTGTTCTAGAGCGAGTCAATAATTTGTAAACTAGTTTAAAATCATATTACAAATGCAAGAGAGTAACAACTTCATAGAAAATGAAAATTTTAATTACTTACCCTGTCTGGGTTTGATCCTAACCTTTGATATAAGTCTTTTATTGGAATGATGTGTTCGTCCTGAAAGGGAAAACCTTTGATAAAAACTTAAATACCAGAACTCTGGTGCTGCAAGTTTAGATTATATATAAACATAAATTTTTATTTAAATAATAAATTTAATAGCTTTTGTGAAGAATATCAGGGAGGATGCAAACACAAAAACGTTTTTACAAATTTCTTCGACTTTTACTCTACCATTGAAATTGTCCGATATTGCTCGAATACCAATACTAGATAGTACTCACCATGGAGACTTCCTGTTTGAGGTCGTCCAAGTCGGCTTTTCCTTTTTTGCCCGGCTTAGCCTTCCCATCTTGCCCCATCTTGGTAGTTCCCTCTCTATGAGTACCTCACTTGTCTGAAAGGAAAAACAGCGAATAAGTAACCGAAAAGCAGACTTGAAAATATTGTTTGTCTTCCTCAAGTTGAGCTCTGGCCGTCGCTAGTTCACATGAGCGGTCATAAGGATTAAAAAATATTTTTTTGATCTAAGAACACTTTTAGTCCATTTACCTCAAGTCATAAAATTGCAAATTTATGATTTTTCATTATCGTGATGATCTCGAAATTTACGATTTATCATTCGAAACCATACCATCAATGAAACTATAGCAACAGCCAGAGCTCAACTTGAGGCAGACAAACAATAACTAACCCTATCTAGAAACAAATTTAGCAACAGGTGAACATACAATGGGGAAAACGCATACTAAAAACAAATTATTCGCTTCCTATAATACAGCAACGTTACTTGACCCTGGAGAAACAAGCCGAGAGCAAACAAAGAAAGCAGTTCCCAGCGCGGGGCACCCATATTTTAAAAAGGAGGCCAATGGCCAAATAAAGCCTAATGTAATGCAAAAAAGTGATTATTCTTGGTCGTCTGAATTTTGAGTGAAATTAAGAACTTCAATTTAAAAATACGATTAGTTTGTTAAACCCACCACTTATATACAACGTCTTTTTATTACAATTCGCGTACCGAAACTCCTCCAAGCAACCCAACTGGGTTTCTGTTTTCTAAGTTTTCCCCCTTCCGCGTAGTGACGTCATATGGTTAAGAAACATTGCAATAACCAAGAAACAAAATAATTCCTAAGCTATATAAGGTTTCTCAGACCAAAATTGTTGAACGTATTAAAACGCTATAAGAGAGAGCATCCTCTAAATGAGTGTTTCCCAACGTGGGGCGCATGCCCCACTGGGGGCAATATGATTTTCTAGGGGGGCAATTTGAAAATTTTTAACTAAATTGCCCCCTGGTGGGGCATGAAACTACACAATTTTATTCACATTCAAAGAAGGATTTTTGAAAAAAAAAATGAAATGGGGGCAGAGAAAATTTAGAAATGCTTTGGTTGGGCGAGGACCGAAAAAGGATGGGAAACACTGCTCTAAATAAAAGGAAAGTAAACTTTCAAGATAAACTTTAAACACAGAATACCGGCTTTATATATTTTTCCTAAGCCACTATAGTATTTTAATTTGAATGTAGATTACATGAACTTATATGAAACACGCAAAGTCTATTGAATTATCCATTGATTGCCTTGAACAATCAAAGAGATAATTCCCAATAGTGACCCCATAAAAAGTATTTCAGTCACTCTTCGTTGACAAGTTATTTCACTTATGATGAGTAGGTTAGGTTAGGACATCCGACAAAGATTCCTCCGAAAGCGAACCAAAATAGATTGTCAGTGCGCAATATCTTCATCTGGGTCATTTCCTGTACAAGGAAACACTACACCAAGTCAACTACAACACAATAAAGAATAATAAGCATAATAAGAATCCATCTTCACCTATTCCCCAGTTATAACCATAAAAGATATAACGAACGCACAATTTTTATTATTTTGAGAAAAGTATAAATTTGACAGGACATGACAAGAAAAAGCTATCAAGAAAAATTCTGATCAATGCATTTAGAACACGTCCATTTAAATTACCTGTGAAGTTCAGTTCTTTTTTCAAAAATTTAGAACCCCCTGTTTCCCCTTTAGTTCTGCCCCATGATTTCTAAATACAGTGAAATCTCGTTACAACGAATACAGATACATCGAAAGATCCCGTTATTACGAAAGTCCCTACCATTTTTACCTGAATCTTCGAAACACCGTTACATCGAAGTAATTTTACGGTCCCGTGAAGTTCGTATTCGTTATAACGGGATTTTACTGTAATAACACTTCTTTTATACGTTCATGTATTCTTCATGCTTCAGCGTTAATTATATTCTTTTATTTTATAATGATACCTATTACGTCCTATTAGTTTCGATCATAGCTTTCGACGACGAAACTTGGGAATTTTTTTTTCTATGATGATACCTAATAATACCCACAGAGTACAGAGCTTAACAGAGATGCCAAACGGCCGTTTTCTTCCTTAGGTAATTAATTTAATGCAGCTCGCAGATTATAATTCAGTTCACTAGCAGCCAATCATAACGCGAAATGTATTTGATTTGATTTTTACTCTGATTATAGGCGATTTGGATTTGAGTGACAGCTTCAGTGGGCGAATGACCGAATTAGCAGGAATGACGTGGTATTAAAGGAGGCGGGTTCAGTGGCGGATCTACGGGGGGGCTTTTGGGCTGAAGCCCCCCCAAAACGTCTAATATTCTACTAAGTTTGTCAAAACGCAAAAATCTATACCCGAAATTCGGATGAGGCGTACCAAAACGAGTTAAAAAAGTGGGGTTTTTGACTTAAATTTCAAAACATTTTCTGGGGGAGGGCCCCCAGACCCCCCTTTTAGTGGTTTCAGTAGGATAATTCACTACCTTTTCCGTATTACCATTAACAAGAAGATTCAATTGGATTATGAAAATTCTTAGCTCCCCAAAACCAAATCCTGGATCCGCCACTGGGGACTGGGCGGGTCCGTTTGGCCTAACATTTGTCAATGGGAAAAGCCCTGTTAAAAGTTGCCTTTAGTGTCTATGGAGATGAACACTCTGTTAAGCTCTATTACTCTGTGATAGTACCTAACTTAAGATGGATCTCGATATCAATAGTTAGTTCATTTAAAACCCTGGATAGCAAAGCGTAAAGCCTGGATAACTGGAGCGAAAAGTGCTCGTTCCATCCAGTAGGGCTTGTGCATTTACACGAAAGTTGAAGAGTTAGACGGCAACATATTCAAAAGCGAGAAAACACTATTTGTTGTGACAGAAAACTTAAAACCAAAAATTAAAATTGTAAAATAAGGTAGACATTTGCTACATTTACCGAGTAGAGTAAAAGGAAATCAAGAGTAAAAGCAGGATGCTTCTTTACCTTGTGGATAAGTATGTAATTGGGACGATGGGATGAAGATGAAATCCTTTTGTTCTTGTGATAATAGTTCTTAAATGGCTTAAATTTAATGTGATAATAGGCTTAATGGCAAGAAATCATTACAATTTCCATGCAAATTAAAATAAATAATATTAAGTTCCTATTCAATACAAAAGATGAAGCTAAGTGTAAGGGGGGGGGTGGTAACTGGTAGTTTTTAATTTAAATTAGTTAAAAGCCAGCCTACAGGGTAAAATATTTCTGAAACAGGTATTTTAAGTTAACCATCACAATTTACAAAACATTTAATTAGTATATATTAACTTAATTAGTATTTGTAGTTAATAATTTCCTACTTTAGCATTTTAATTTGGTAATTAAAAATAAATTCAAAACTTCTTATTGTAGGGTTCTAATATTTAGTGAACAGTTTGGTCGTATTGAGACAAGACCCTCTATAAATACAATACAAGGCCTGACAACTACGTCACGATGACGTCAAACGTACGAGAAAAATTCGTGAATTTAATGGATTTAAAATTCACCGATTTTCCCGTACGTTTGACGTCATCGTGACGTAGTTGTCAGGCCTTATATATTGAGAACACAAAAAAATAGAAAAAAAGAAGCAATATTGTCTAAAATCGTTTTCTTTATAATTCACATTATTCTTCTTAATAAACATGATAATTTAAAAATTATTTTACTAAAGGCATGGGAAAATAACCAGTTTCTACAATAAAGAACAAATAAAAATAACAAAAATGTGTTCTTATAACTTTATAATCGTTTGCTCAGAACAAAGATAATTTTCTGCAAAACATTCGGAACTGAATATTGGCATCATTTAATTTGTTTTCAATGTTTAGAAAACATTACAAATCAAAATCAAAACCAAGTCGAAAAGCAGAAATAAAAACATGTACGACGATGAAGCTGTGTATTGTATTTGTCGATCCAAGTATCAAAAAAACGTTTTCATGATCGCATGTGACGAGTGCGGAGAGTGGTATCACGGGGCTTGCATCGACATGAACGAAGAAACATCGAAATTCATCGATAAATATTTCTGCGACTTCTGCAGAGTGAAGAACCCCGATTTGCAAACGACATTCAAAATGACGAATCAACGTAAAAAAAGCAGAAAAACTCCCAAAAAGCAGCCACGAAAAAAGAAAATCGACCCGCAAGTTTCTTCCCAGGATTCGAGTATCGAGATTCCAACGGATGCACAAACCAATTTCGATATCGAGGCCATTGCTTCTGGATCGAACATGGACGACGAACAAATGGCGCAGATTCTGCAGTTGGACACAACGAAAAGAAAAGCCAAGACGATCGCCAGAAAAAACCTGAAACTGACCGAGTCGTTGGCCAACATAAAACTGACTCCAGAAAGCGACAAGCAGCCACCTCCAAAACCGATCAAAGAGCCGGCCAAACGACAGTGCTACGGTCCGGGGTGCGTCGAAGCAGCGAGGGTGGATTCGAAATACTGCAGCGAACAGTGCGGAATGAACCTCGCAAGAAACAGAATTCTCGAAATTCTCCCGCAGAGGATCCAGCAGCAAAAACTACTCCCCTGCGCGGCGGATGAAAGGAACAACCAAGAACTGGCTAAAATCCGCCACCTCATGAAAAGCTACCAGAAGCGGCTGGACGAACAAGACGTCAAGATCATCCAGCTAGTCCATCTGATTCACAGGTAGGATACTAAAAAATTGTTCGATTCGATTGCGGAATCAGTTCCTGAAGTTCGATTCCTTAGGGTCAGTATCGAAAAGTAGAATCGAAAACAAAATTTACCAAATCGAAACTAACATTTGGCGTCTGCCCTTCTTCAAGATCGATCCCTGAAGTCGGACTCTCCGCTTTTTTAACCGCGCAGAAAGGAAGGGAGTCATCAGGGTATTTCAATCACAAGTAGAAGATAATGATTAATTATTATCGATTACATTCAAACCTGTTTTGTGCGATTTTTCCCTTCGATTTTTGTGCGGTATATTCAAATTAGAACAAATATATATCTGGCTATCGAGGCATACGTGGGTCTCATGAAACAACAGTCGTCGCCGACCACATGGTAACTGAAAAAAATCTACGGTAGGTATAGAAACGGTTTCTCAACTCAGCTGTAGGGTGGGGATTGCGTTACGGTCCGAACATAGAGTTTTTCAATTCAGCTATGCTGAGGGATTTTCACTACGGTTCTACGTCCTTATTCACCGAATAAAAAAAGGATTTTTTTAAAAGTGCTGCGAAAACTATTTTTTATTGCTACTCGCGAATTTTTTATGCAATTTTTTTGTGCGGTCCCTATTCCTCGCACAAAAACAGGTTTGACTGCAATTTAATTACTTATCAAATCAAATATAATTTATTATAAATACTTATTATTTAGTGAACAAAATTGTTAATAACTATCTGTATTAATTAGAAATTTAAGTACGATTCTTAAGATTCGATTCCTTGGTCTTGGTATCGATTACAAGACATTCGATTCCGGAATCAATTCCTTCAGAAATATTTAAAACTCTATTCACAGGTCGAAGACGTCTCCAGAGAACGCCGTCATTCCAGACGAAGACGAGGACGAAAATTCCTTTATGGACTGCAAGTTGTGCGGGGTAGAGATTTCAGCAAAGACTTACGTGAAACACATCGAAAGCTGCTTCAAGAAGCAGGAAAAACGTCTAATGCTGACCGGCACTGCGACCGTACTGGACGACGGCGAGTGGAACATCTTCTGCAACCACAAGATGGGACGACAAGGGCATTGCAAGCAGTTGAGGGTGCTGTGTCCGCATCACTATCGGAGTTCCAACGATGAGAACGGAGTGTGCGGCTATCCCCTAAAGATCGGGAAGTTCTGTGGGAGGACCAAGAAAGACTGCTCCTTGCATTCGCCGAACTGGGAGGAGATATTCCGAGCCGAGTACGACATGGAGAAACTGAAGATTTTGTTGAAAATAAGCGATTTGGAGAGGGAAGAGGCTGACGTTCGGGAAGCCATGGCGAAACGGGGAAACGTTTTGGCTCTAATGTTGCATCAGACTATACTCCATTAAGTTTTTATGGGATAAAGGTAAACGAACTAATGTTTTAAAACGCTTTTCACCATTTCATTTCTCACAGAATTTTAGAGTATTATTGTTCTAATTTGAAAGTAATTTTAGAGTTAGTTTTGTTTTCGTATTAAAGGTTCTTAAGAATAATTTTGAAATTTATTTTGTGAGAACGAAATAAGAATGTGGATTACTATTCCGTTATACGTCCCGTTAAGCGATATTTCTAATATTTAGTGCCCAAAACATTTTAATTTCGTGACTGTTAACGGGATGGATTCCAAAAAATACCTTAAGTGTAACTTCAATTCAAATTTATATACAAAAGAAAAAATCATTCACACAAATGAACATAGAAGAAACAAAAAATAAAAGGAAATTGCACAAATGATTCCAAGTATGGCAACTTCATAGTTTTGATAGTAAATAATTTAAACATGGATTCAATTAAGTAGAATAATTTAAATTAAGCTAATTTTTGTTAAGTACTTTACAGGGTGTTTCTAAAGTCCGTTTCATGGCTTTTATTTGGAACCAACTTCTCTCAGGGTCCTTAAAACTACATAACTTATAAATTAAAAACTTGCAAATTTGCGAACTATATCTTTTTTGAGGTCTGAAAAAGTGCTTTTTTCACATGCTGATTACAGGGTGTCCCAAAAAAGACTGACATTTTGAAAATCAATAACTAAAAAAGATAAAAATACGCGGTTTGTTACATCCTACTCCTGGGAGTTGTAGGTGTAGGATGCAACAAATCGCGTATTTTTATCTTTATAGTTATAACTTTTTTAGTTATTGATTTTCAAAATGTGTCATCCTTTTTTGGAACACCCTGTATCTCCTCGGGCATTAAAGATATTTTCATGAAACGTTTTTGCTGACTCAGTTCCTTGTTTGTTGCAAGCAAGCACCTCGATTTCCTTATTGAAGTTTTCATACAAAAAGTTTTCTTTCCAATTTTTACAAGAATTTCCAGAAATTTTTCAAAAGTAAAAAGGAAGCCTGGAGAGTGGGAGAAATTTACATAATTTTTAGCATTTAAAAAAGTTGGTATCCTGAAACTTATTTTTATTTGAATTTTAAAAGCACTTTAACAGTAATATTATGATTTTAAAATAAAAAATCAGTTTTACAGAAACCCAATAAATGCCTAAATATGATAACTCCAACAAACTATGAATTTTTGTGATTTTGCATACCAATGAAAAGCTATTTTTCTTTAAGAAAACGCGATTATTTAAGAAACGCGACGCTTTGAAGAGAAGAACTCAATTCAGAACTGATAAAGTGATTTAAGAAACTAGAAAATCATATTAAGAGGATGAGGTAAAATTATCTTTAATAGTAGCATTACGTCAAATTTATCGCGATTGTTGAACTTTGAATTGTAAACATAGCTGATACGTGAAGAGCGAAAAAGTATTTATTATGGTACTAGAAAAAGCATTAAGATTTAATGGATATTCCAGCAGATAACAAACCCAATCAGATATTGATCAAAACATAAGCCCGCGTTTCGGTTTACTGCTGCGAGTTTCTTTAATTATGTTAAAAATTATGGTTGTTTAGTTGTTAAAAATTATAGGTTGTAAAACTACGGACTCTTTTTGAAAGATAGTTATCTTGAGTTGATAGTTAGTTAGAAATTATCTTGATATGCAAAAGAATATATTCTGATTTTTTGAGGGAATTTTCTATTTTGTTCCGTTGCATTCACTAACTTAGAAGGCTAGAAAGTTTTTAAATGATGTTACATTTGAACTTAATGAAAGAAAATTCATTTTATGGACGATGCAAAAATTTTTTTGCATCATTTACATTTTTATCAGTCAATATAGAATTGAAATTCGGAAAAAGGTTTTTCAGTGTTTTTTCTAAGATATCCATTTAGCTTGATCATAAAACCTAGGTACAAAATAGAAAGAAGCCTTGATATATATATTTTGATAAAAAAAAGTTGTAATATATATATATTAATATGAGAAAGAAATTACAAAAAATAGGTAAAGGGTATTGAAATTAAGCACTTAAAAATAGAAAAAAATAGTCAGATTTTAACTTTGTAGAGTTTAAAAATTAAGAACCTTTGACCTACTTACCTTAAATTTAAGAAAATTTATTCTAAAATTTACTACGCAAACGAATTCGATACGCCATTTTCAAAACAAAATTTTAAATCGAAATGCAATAGTAAAAAAGATGAATCATAAATGTCAATGGCTAACAGCATTTAGCTTCCACAATGGACAAGCACTCGACCTTGTTTAAATAGAATTGATTATCTACTCAAACCTTGTCCGAATTCAATGAAACTCTTAATCTCAGGTAAATTTTACAAACGCAAATAGAAATTTCCCTTTAATTACATTTACAAATTCAACTAGTGAAGCAACTAATAGAAGTTTTCTTAACTTGTTCAAAAGCGTATGACCTTGCGGTTTTAAAACTCCATTGTGGATTCCAAACACTACAACACGCATGCATGAACTTAATTTCCTCCTATTTCACATGATTAAAGCCATACACGACACCAAACATTTTTAAGGAAGTTGGTCATCTTCAGAAGGGAAATATTACTGAGTTGACTCGTATAACACTTAGCTGGAGTTTAAAAAACTTAATTTTCTTCCATATTGTGTGGATATTGCATTTGGTTATTGGTCAGGCGGAAGCCCTCCTCAGAGGAAAAACTAATTTTTTCATTTTGTAAAATCTCTATCCAAAAGCGAATCCATGATTCAGGCTAGAAGGGGCAAAGAACCCCAACAGTTTTTATTATCATGACTTTTCACAACATAAAAGTGTTAAAATATTTTTTTATCTTCAATAATCATCGTGAATTCTTTAAAAAAATTTATTTATTAAAAAATTATATTTAATTCTTTCACTGACTGATATTAAGTACATATCTATTGAATCTATTATTGAATCTATCTATTTTGATTATCTATTTGAATTAAATCACTATTTTTTATGGAAAAGTAACGATGAAGGTTAATGATGTGGTAATTACAGAACACAACTACGCTCAAATTTTTGAAAAAGTCAATAGGATTGTTACTTCCTTAGACCAAAATAGTCCACTGAAAATAGAGTTGAACCTCAAACAAATTGCAATAGAAGGTTTCTCAACGGTTTTCACTTAGAAATGACCTCAATAATAACATACTAAAAATCGGCTGGGGGGAAGTTTAATTTTTTTCAAATTTTTAAAAAATGGCCGAAAAAAAATTAAAAAAAAACCAAAACAATAATATAGACATGTGATACATGTTTATAGGTTATTTTTGAGTGCTGAAATCGAATATTGCATTTAGGGCTGTATTCTACTCGTCCACTTTGGTGAACTCACCGGGTGAAAACGCTAAAAGTGTATTCTACTCGATTCTACTAGACCTTCTTCTCGCCTCTTTCGGGTGAATTCACCGGCAGTGAGTTCACCACCTCTTGGCTCGGGGAGTTCGGCGGAGTTTCGAGTGAAGTAGTCTCTGATTGGCTGAAAGGTTGTTCTTGTTTGTTTTTCTGTTTACAATCTCGCCGCGCCAATTTTTTTCTGTTCGCGTCAAGTCAGTTTCATTGAAATTTACATCAAAACTTTTTGTTAAAGGAAACTTCTAGCAATTACCAAATAAGTAGATAAAGATTAAATTTTAATTTGCATTAATCAGTCAAATCTGTTATGTACATCAGATCTTTTGACACAATTTTCACAATGTGTCCTGGCCCATGAAAACCAAAGTATGCAAAAGAGGTTTTACATTATCATGTAAACTTATGTCTACAACTGAATTGTAACCATGTAAAATTAAAAATAATTTTTATTTATTTGCTCTTGTCAAAGTGGCTTCTCGGTGACCCATGTGAATTTTTACTACACATCATTTTGTAATACATAGAAATATCCAATAATTATGTACAATTATTTTTTTAAAACTTACCATTGGTGGTCCATCAATATCCCACATTTGGTCTGTTACACCCAGGGCTCGATTTCAGCCGGAACGGCGTTCCGGAACCCCTTTTTCGATTAAAATTTTTATATTTTATTTCAGGGGTCTCCTATAACTGCAGCCCGCGAAACCCTTCAAGCCCGTGAAAACCTTTCTATATGTACGAAAAAAAAGTCTTAAAATGAATTAAAACCCTGTTTTAATTTTTGGGGGAGGACCCCCAAACCCCCCTTTTGGTATTTAGAACTCAACTAATCACATTTATCTTCAGATCAAGTTCATACAATGGAGAATCTTACTAAAAAATAGCATTAAACCTGTAAACATGCGTAAAAGGGGTTTAGAGGGAATTTCGAGTTTCTTCCCCTCCCTGTGCAAAAATTTAACTTGGGGCCTGATAGTGATTTTATTTTCTTAAAGGATATTTGGGCCTCTCCCAAAATAAATTTCTATATACGCCACTATGATCCTAGATATGTTAAAAAAACAATTTTCTGTTGTTACTTTTTTAAACTTATTTTCAAGGATTCACTGGTGCATATTTTAAATTAAAAAAAAACTTTAAAATGCATTTTTACCTTTTTTTGCAAATAACAATAATTTTGTGATTTAATATTAAGGTTATTACTTAGTTGTGTTCTTTTAAAACATAATTGTGAACCCCAATTTGAACTTCAAACACAATCCGCTCCTGGTGTTGATTCTTTTTTTATTTGAACCAGATTTGCCAGATTGCTGGTCAAATTTGCCAAGAAAATTTACGATACCTTAAATTCTACAGTTTAAGGACTTTAACTACGCATTATATTCGTTAAACTGGCAAAATATACGACACTATTGGTTCATTGATGATAAACCGTCCCGCCTTTTACAAGAGGCTCCCTGTTGGAAAAAAAAGTAAACGCACTATAACAAAAGGTGTTGAAACAAAAAAATTGCCAAAATAGTTCATCGTCTTATACAATAACTAAGTTAGAAAATTCTTCCTAATCTAGTTCAACACATTTGAATTTATTTTTTAAATTTAAAAAAGATGCTTAAGTTTTTGTATTAAAAAGTATTTGCTTTTTTCAGTTTTTGAGACTAATAATTTTACCGTTCCGGTACCTCTTTTCTTAGAAATCGAGCCCTGGTTACACCTAAAGACGAGGTCCCAATGAGGTCAATTTCCCTCTCTTCTGTGGGTGTCAAAACGTCTTTTGACCCCTCTCCACCTCCAGTAGCATTCCTCTTGTGGTTTATTATGGCATACTTCTTCCTAACTCTCCTTCTAAGATCCGTCCATTTTCTACGTATGTCTTTGCCTAATCGTGTGTATTTCGAAAGGCCCAGATAATTTATTTGGAGGGCAATTTTGTCCCAAGCCTTTTTGTGCGCTGCGCAGTCTGGTCAGGAAACTTATTTGAAAAAGCCCCACTCACGAGCATGGGGGTAGCCAGGGTTCCACTTAGGGGGGGCAAGCAGGGTCGACTTTTATATGTTTCTGGAGAACAATTTTAAAGCCCCGTGAGAGAGGGCCGTAGCCACAGTATTGTTTCGAGAGGGGTTTATGACCTTAATGAAATTAATGTAAAATTTTTGTGGGTAGCGTGGAAACAATGATGGTTATTTTTAGGTAAACATTTTTGTAATCTGTCACTAAAAAGTAGTTTGTGACTTTTTTGGACATAGGGGGCCATTTAGGCTGCAATCCAGGTGGATCATTCTTTGTATATCTTCATAATTTTCAAGTCAAAATGCAACATAATAGACATAATAATTTTGGAATGGTGGGTCAACTCCTTACCTTCCCATGGGTATGGCCACGGGTGGGAGCTCTAACTTTTAATTTTGAATCAGTGCTGGTAAATAAGGAAATTTATTTCGGGAGGCGCCTAAAAATGTTATTCAGCCCCTTTCATCTATATCAGGGGTCGGCAACATGCGGCTCGCGAGCCGCATGCGACTCTTTCGATGTAAAGTTGCGGCTCTCCAGTTCCATACGAAAAAATTAATAATTTACTAATCAAAACTTTTAAAAAATCAGAAAATATATTTTTATGTTCTAAAGATGAGTCAAAATCAAAACTCTATTTTTAAGGATAAGAATTCCATAAGTTCAGGAGCATTTTTAACCAACAGAAAAAAATGTTGGGTTAAAATGCTCCCTAACTAAAATCACCCCTCCCTATCTAAAATGAAATTTATACTAAGCATATACTATTACATTCAAGCAAAAAAAATTAGTGGCTCTTTAAAAAGTGGGAAATTTCGTAAACTGTTACTTTTGGCTCTTCCTTTTCAAAAGGTTGCCGACCCCTGATCTATATCAATAGGTTTAATGTAGTTTTCTCCACACTTTTTGGGTAGAATTTGCGTGTAAGAATAATTTATTTAAAAAAATTTGTTTAGTAAAAAAGGTCCAAGTTTCGAAGGGGGGTCTGGGGGCCCTCCCCCAGAAAAATGTTGAAAATTTGACCTTAAAAAACTGGCTTCTAACTTAACTAAAAGCAAAGTAAACCCCCCTGGCTACGCCCATGCAAACGAGGCCCGGGTTGCTCTCCAAGAAATCTATGAGAAAATCTGTCTCCTTTTCCCGAAACATTGCTTAATTACGCAATTACAATAATTTATCTTACTTTCGTTTTAAAAAACCGCGCTGATCGGGATTATTGCTGTTGATTGTTGATGGTAGTAGCACGTGGGTCTAGATTTCCGGTTTGTTCTGATTGGCTTAAAAGCATTGTTACGCAGAGTCTTGACGTCAGCCAGAACAGCTAATAAACCGGAGATTTAAAATCTCCGCCCATTTCACCTGCCACGTAAGAATACAAGAAATGAAATCACCAGCGAATTCACCGATGTGAGGGGAGTTCGCTAGTGTGGTGAGTTCACGAAAAAGTAGAATACGGCCCTTAGTTTGGAAAAAAAATTGAAATTTCAATTTTTAAAATTAATTTGAATAATTAGCTATATGAAAAAATTAAAAAAAACCTAAAAACCTAACAAAAACATCCAAAGAGATAAATCCAACGGTTTTCATTTAGAAATGACCTAAATATTAACATACTAAAATTTAAAATTTTTACGAGTTAAAGAAGTTAAATTTTTTTTCAAATTTCCATTTTTTTTTGTGAAAAATGCATTTTTTTTTTCAAATTTGTGCAAAAAACTTTAGAGGCTTTTGAAAAGGTCATTTTTCGGTGGATATTGTCCACAGATAGTTATATAATGGAAAACTGGTGGAATTGACCCTCAATGAATTAGTTAATTATTTTATTTAAAATTTTGAAATTGGTAAAATGTAGTAAAAAGTGAAAAAAAGGTAATACTTTGGCATATTTACATCAGAATTTAAAATAATTAACTAATTCATTGAGGGTCAATACCACCGGTTTTCCATTATATAACTATCTGTGGACAATATCCACCGAAAAATGACCTTTTCAAAAGCCTCTAAAGTTTTTTGCACAAATTTGAAAAAAATGCATTTTTCGCAAAAAAAAATTTAACTTCTTTAACTCGTAAAAAATTTAAATTTTAGTATGTTAATATTTAGGTCATTTCTAAATGAAAACCGTTGGATTTATCTCTTTGGATGTTTTTGTTAGGTTTTTAGGGTTTTTTTAATTTTTTCATATATAGCTAATTATTCAAATTAATTTTAAAAACTGAAATTTCAATTTTTTTCCAAACTAAATGCAATATTCGGTTTCAGCACTCAAAAATAACCTATAACCATGTATCACATGTCTATATTGTTTTGGTTTTTTTTTTTAAATTTTTTTCGGCCATTTTTTAAAAATTTGAAAAAAATTAAACTTCCCCCCGGCCGATTTTGGCCGATTTTTAGTATGTTATTATTGAGGTCATTTCTAAGTGAAAACCGTTGAGAAACCTTCTATTGCAATTTGTTTGAGGTTCGGCCCTATTTTTCGCTATTTTCAGTGGACTAAAATCAGAGATTCGCTTTTGATTAGGATGCATAAAGGAAAGGTAGATTATTATTCAGCATCTTATTGGTACTCATAAATTCTCACCAAGACCTTGACATTTACTGCTTGCAATAGATAGTTACACAAGATCAAGTTAGTAGCACGCTAACTTAAATAAACTCAATGGTCAAAAATGCAAGAGTGAAAGTGTTTGTGTTGACAACTTCACACTTCAGTCGCTCTGGCCCAGTCATGCATTACTCATCTCAAGGAAGAAAGTATCACACAGCCAACTAGAACACGAGTTCTGAGCAGACAAACGCTTTGACACAACTGACACAGATACAGAGCATAACTCTTGAACCCCGGTAGATCAGAACATGATCTAAACTTGAGATGTCGATAAAGAGTGCCGAACGATTCATGTGTCGATAAACGTGTAAGGATGGATTTAACGATGTTTGCCGGCTCTAATCCCCCATTAAGTAAGATGAGCAGGTAGAGGAAAGAATACCATCGAGAAGGAGGAAAGAGGGTGTTGCGCAATGGAAGATTTGGGATGAAACTTTAATTGAATAGGTTTATAAAAAGGTAACGCCAGAGAATTTAAGATGGTTATCTGAATGAGATTTAATTTTATCGTTTTAACCAAAGAATGTTTTGAGCTTAGATAAAAAACGCGTTTAAAACTATATCACTGGCGACTGATGATATTTTTTATAAAAAGAGCATAAACGAAGGTATCTCGAAAATTCCGCGGTCAATGCAAAATCCGGTCGGAAAATACCGAAATAGCTTTACTCATGTAATAAATTTGTTTTTTATTGATCAGAATTTGCCGACCGGATTTACACTGACCGGAACTTTCGTATAACCGTAATCAATACTTTATATAAATTTTTACACATTATCATCAACATTTTTCGATCACACGGCGGTATAGAACGAGACAGCTAAACAGAACTAAACCATCATTAAAACTTCGGGCTATATATTTTTCCCGGAATAAAAATGCCTTGCACAAAAGAAAAGCCGAAAGTATTTATTAAGAAAAATCAACTTCTCAAAACAAATATTTACGCAACGCAATAGACAAAAATCAATAAAGATCATTTCTCTATAACCAAGGCAGAGAGGCCGACTTTCTAAGAATGTCCCGCATCACGCACTCTCAAATGCCTTTTATTAGTATAAGGAGGAATTTTATGTGGAGTAGATTATTTGAAGCCCCTTTGAGTAAAGAACCATTAGATTTTCAGCCTGATATTGGATCATCGCTATAAAATTTACTTTTACGAGAAAGTGACCAGTACTGCCATGAAAATAAATGGCATTATGGACCAATATTCATCTTAAATGCATCCAATTATCCCTAAGCTAATCCATAAACCTTTTTTATAAAGTACAATATGCATCAACAGAGATACGAAGCAAATAGCATTGAAACTAAATCGGGTAAATGAACACATTTCCCAAAAATAGTTTTTAAATTTTTCCAAAGCTATACCAACAAACATTATTTATTAAACAATTATCATGTAATAAAAATCCTTTAATTTACTATTAATATTTAAATTTTGCTGGAGAGGAAATTTATTAGCTTGCCGTTTAGTAATTTCACCACAGTAGTGAAACTGACTTTTAAGGCTTTCACTCATCATTTTTGGTGTTCAATTTGGAGGAATCATCCAAAATGAAAAAGTTGATTCGGCCGTTACACTCCTCTACTTTTCTATAGGAACTAGCGATTCTCAGGAGTGAATCATTCAGAATGAACAGTGAAAGTGAAACAGTGTGACTGAAAGTTGGGAAGAAATCATTGCTTTTATAGGATGTTTTCACAAACTTCTCTTAAATCGGGAATTCACCTTCCAAACTAAAATAGGGTAAAACCAGTTGGTAAAACGTCAAACACCTGTTGCACGCACCGCTACAAACACCTGCTAGACGTTAAATCAAGAAAATTAAAACCAGATAAAATTTTCGGCGCAAGTTCAGAGGTGCGGATGATTGGCGAATTTTGGCTATTTGGCGCCATATTTAGAAGCCAAATGAATCTTTTAACATTAGTTAGGGTTACCATATTAGTCATGTTTACTGCTAAAAACTTGGCGCATCCGCACCTCTGAACTTGCGCCAAATTTTCTTCCCCGTTAGGACCATAAAATCTGAATGAGAATAAGTATTACTTAATCTGGTATCGTTGGATGGAATAAATTCCTGTTTGAATATTTTTTAATCTATTTTTTTAATAAACCTAGTCACGATTTAAGATAATTACAATCAATAATTCGTATTTTCTGTGATTTCCTATTCCTGGTTTGAACCACATAGGCAAAAATTTTTGAAAACTTTGTGAGGTTGAATTCGTTTATGGAGATCTAATTAAAACTCTAGAAAGTAACATTTAACATAAAACACTAATAAGAAAATCTAGTCTCACCATTCAACAAACTTTTATTTAAAGTTATGACGTTTAAATGTGTTCACAGAAAATTGCAGCCACGTAATCAAAGCCTAATTTAAAAACAATTGAAATTCACAAATGCAATCGTGAGCTAAATAAACATAATAAACTATCTTCAACAATGAAACAAAAATTCAGGTTCAAAAACTCAGCTCTCAAAACTAAAAAACGTTAGGTTTTCTAAATCGAAAGTTGGCAGCAGTCCAGGTAAGACGATCAAGCAATTAAAATATCAAAGAACAAATCGCAATAGCAGACTATTCTGCAGGTGTTAGAGCAGAATTTTGCAACTGTTGTGTCTGTCTGCAGCAGAGGAGAATTAGAAATACGTACGATTTCAGCTCTATTTCTTTCTGAAATAGAACATGTGGCAAATCATGTTTAACTCTTTTACTACCCTTTCAACATCTCAGCTTTCAGCGAAAACGCCGTCAAAAGACAAACGAATTTCTTACAGGCAGAGAACGGATGAAAATAAAAAAAACTGTACTTCGCAACTGTGATGTCACGCCCGGTTTTTCTCCTTTGGAACTTTTAAATGAGGATTAAAAATTAATTAGCGTTTTAAAAAATCTGAAAGAATTAAAAACTGGGTATTTAGAGCCTTTGTGATGATATACTATTGTCAAACTCATTAATTTCAATATAGGTTGTTATCCAATTGTTAATAAAATTAGTGGTACAAAAAAGAGGAAAATATACTTAGGTAAACTCATGACAAAATCTGAAAACGTTTATTATCATAATTAAGTTTTTATTAAGTCCAAGTTTTATCAACCATCTTTCGGTGTGACATCCTGAGCAGGTTAAAAATTACTACGAAAGACGAGACCTGCCAACCGCACGATGGCCGGTTGATGATCCATTCCACTTGTTTGAGCAGCTTGGAACGCACCGGCCGGTGCAGACCGCATTGCACCAGATAGTTCCTCTACAGTTCAATAAAACTGTTCACAAGTATCATCAACAAGTTCTTAAGACATAGCTTCACTTCTGGGAAAAAGGCAAAAGTACATTTTGGGATCATCTCAAGCTAGGCCAGGGGTCGGCAGCCCGCGGCTCGCGAGCCGCATGCGGCTCTTTCGATGTTAAGTTGCGGCTCTCCAGTTCCATACGAAAAAATTACTAACTTACTATCAAAACTTTTAAAAAAATCAGAAAATTTATATTTTTTAGTTCTCAAGATCAATCAAAATCAAAACTCTACTTTTAAGGATAAGAATTCCAAGCAATTTCTGGGGGAGAACTCCTAAACACTCCTAAAAATTTTGGAGTGTGTGCTGATTTTCCTTGAAAATTCTGTGACTTATGATCCTTAGTGATCCTTATTTGGTCGTTATAGAAGTACTAAAAACTAATTAAAACACTATTTTTAGGGGCAAATTTCCAAAATTTTTCTGAAGTGGGATCCACACCACACCCCCTCGAAATTTTGCTGTTTATTATAACTATACTATTTTTCCTTGAAAATTCTGCCACTTAAATAATGAGAGGTGATCTTAGGGTGCAATCGAAAAAGGCAAAAATGAGCTAAAACGCGATTTTGAAGGGGATATTTCCAAAAAATTTTCTGAGGGAAAAACCCCAGACCCTCCAATTTTTTCTGGAATTCACATTGTTTACAAAATTTTGAAATTAAGTTCTCTAAAATTATTTTTCAATGTGTACACGTAAGTCATCTAAAACTTGATGTAAAAAAGTAACCTACCCGAAAAGAGGTACCCCAGAAAAAATGTTGGATAAAAATGCTCCCCAACTAAAATCGCCCTCCCAATCTAAAATCAAATATTTATTAAGCATATTCTATCTATAACATTAAAGCAAAAAAAAAAAATATGTTGCTCTTTAAAAACTGGGAAATTTTGTAAACTGTTACTTTTGGCTCTTCCGTTTCAAAAGGTTGCCGACCCCTGAGCTAGGCGAATCTAGGGGAAGCAACATCCCAAGAATGAAACACATTTTAGTAAAAATTCTTTCATAAGCTTTAATTTTATCTACTTACTCGTATTTTCCTGAAAAAGGCAACAGTTATAAGAAATATGTTTTACATTTAATAGAGGAGGAATTGTTTTACTTTTAAAGTTTAAGGAATTGTTTTACTTTTAAAGTTTAAGGAATTGTTTTACTTTTAAAGTTTAAGGAATTGTTTTACTTTTAAAGTTTAAGGAATTGTTTTACTTTTAAAGTTTAAGGAATTGTTTTACTTTTAAAGTTTAAGGAATTGTTTTACTTTTAAAGTTTAAGGAATTGTTTTACTTTTAAAGTTTAAGGAATTGTTTTACTTTTAAAGTTTAAGGAATTGTTTTACTTTTAAAGTTTAAGGAATCTGTTTTACTTTTAGTGATTAAGGGAACTTGTTTTACTTTTAATAATTAAGGATTTTATTCAGTAACTTTAAAAATAAAAAACTTCCCTAATCTTTAAAAAACACGACAAAAAGATTTGGACCCTCAGGCCTCGATCGAAAAAATCCTGTGCTTGTTATCTATCTTATACAAAAGAAACAAATATTTTTAATTTTTAAATTAAGGGGTTAACAACAACAATGAGTTAACTATAACTAAAGTAAAGCTCTTAGCTCGATGTTGTGTAAGCGCTTAAATAAAGACCTAATAAAGTTTTTAAATCATACACTTCAAAAAATATTCCCCCTAAATACAAATTCAAATTACGGATATACGAAAAAACCGTTCAATACAAAAACCGTTCAATAAAATGGATATACGAAAAAACCGTTCAATAAAAAACAAATAAACTTATTACATGTGTAAAGCTACGAGTTTTTTTGTTTTTGAACGGTTTTTGTTTTGAACGGTTTTTTCGCGACACCCAATAAAATAAACGCAAATTAATTACACGTGTAAAGCTATGAATTTTTTGTTTTTTGAACGGTTTTCGTCTGAACGGTTTTTGCATTGAACGGTTTTTTCGCGTCACCATACGTACAGTCTTGACCACCACGAGAAAAACTGACAGAAAACAAATAGTACCTGAAAAGAAGTTCAAATCTAAATGATAGTCGCAGATTTGGCCCATGTTTTTTTTCAATGTTTATGAATTATCACATAAAGGGAACAGGGACTAATCCAGGATTTTAAACTTAACCCTCATTTTGGTGAAAAACTTACACATCCTTTCAATTTTTGTGAACAATTGTAAAATCTTTTTAATTAGTGTGAAATTTTTTTATAAGTTTTCTTAAGGGGAACTATAAAATTAATGAAAAGGTGGTCAGACTATATACATTACTGAATTATAAAGTAATGATTGGACCCCCTACGGTTTCGATTTAATTCAGTTAAGAAAGTTCAGATACGGATTTCTGTGCCGAGTCTGAAATCGGACACACAATCGAAGTCCCAGATCCCTCTTTCTCATTTGGAGGGAACTAACTGTTCATAACACATTTTCGCAAACGAGCCGCAAAAACCGAAGGATCGACATATTATCAGATGGCGTCTGAAGAGGGTCCGAGCGGTCACCATGGAAACGGCGAGATAAACAATTACTCCCGAGACCAACAGGAGAGAGGATGGAGATAATTTCATCCTTCCAAGAGCAAAGGGGTGATAAGGATTGGAATCAATACAAGCAACGTGGGGTTCACTCCACCATCAAGAAAGTCCGATGGAGGGAAGAAATTTGTGTAATTACGTAACGGGTGTTTTGCGATAGCCTCGTCAAATCATTACACGAATACTTCACAGAGAAATTATGGTGTTAACAGGGATATGAGCAGGGGTGCAGAAAGTCCGAACCTGGTTCGGGGGAAATTCAGGAAATTGTGGGGAAATCATTGCATAAGTTTATGATGAAAAAACCCTACAAATCTAAGTTGTTTTTTGTAACAAATATTTTTGGGTGGGGACAATATCATACCCTCCAAAATCTATGGAAATTAGATAAAAAAATATTGATCTACGTCGAAAAAACGAGTTTCCTTGGTGAAACCTGAAAGTTGGCTTTTCCTTGGGTTTCATATGCTAGAAAAACAACGTATCCATGAAGAAATTGACGACTTTCACTAAAAATCACTTTCTTGTTAAATCACAAAGATGTTTTTGACTTATAAAGAACATTTTATAGCTGAGGCGACATGTATGTAAGAAAGAATAAAAGAAGGTATTAAGTCCATAAAAATTAAAACGTAATGGCGGATTATTTGATAATTATACAACTTTGCAGAAATTCAATAACTAAGAAAACTATTTCACAATATAGTTTCTCTTTGTACTTTAGTAGTAGTAACATGAACAGGAATGAAAATATGGGGACATTTTTGGTAAGTATGGGGAAATTAAATGTGTTCTGGGGAAAAATTGGGCCTTGGAATATTTCCTACACCTGGAATATTTCCGTCCCATTCCTTTATTTCAGTTTCAAGTTTGGTCAGCTAAAAGACACTGATAGGATGGAGACCAGATGTTTTAAGAATTTCCGAAACCTTTAAGGTTGGAAGTAAAATTTTGTTCAAAAAGTTCTGTAGAACCAAGATGGTCTTAAAGTTGAACTTCTCGAGGGCTATTCCTAAACTCCCTATAGGACAGCTGCCACAATTAAAGATAGGAAACACTTGGCATGAGTGGAGTAGTGGAGTCCATCACTAAAAATTTAAATGGAAACTTTAGGAAGCAAATTTATAGAAGTCGAATAATTAGCCACGATTTGAGAAAGGAATTTCCCAAGCAAAATCTCATTAGCTACTAACCTTTTTTTAAACGCTTTTATTCTACTTGCTTTTGGCGGCGTTTTACGGGTGGAATTTTAAAACTCGATTTTCGGGCACTTCCCGATATGTCAGGGCCCCGAAACTTTGAATATAGGTGTAACCCTCATGACACTCCAATATCCAACCATTTTCTAGTCAAACAACCAAAGGATTAAGTTAATTAACGAGTATTTTTAATTAACAGAAAAAACAGAATTTGAGACCTTTCCCAAGGGGCTATTCTCCCTATACCGTGCACAATTGTTTATAAGGCATAACTTCATCGTATTCAAAAGTCAAAACGAGAATTGCCCAGTAATTACGATAATTATAGACGAATAATCACTTTTTTCTTTCTGGATGCTTGTACATAATATTTCAGGCACTTCCAAACGATATAAAGTTCTGAAACTTTGCACCGTGGTGGAAACTCGATGACAATGCAATATTCAATCATCAACTAGTCGAAACCTCCGTAATTTAGGTAATTAACGAGTGTTTTTAGTTATCCTTTTAATTCATATTTGAGACACTTCCGTGAAGCCAATGGCTCCCAAAACCTGTAAGATAATATACTAGGTATATAACTACAATATTTAATCTTCAAAACGTGATTTTTTACCTTCCAATTAACAATTAAGATAATTAGCGATTTAAGATAACCGCGAGAAAGAAATCGCCAGAAGAGCGAGAAATCGCCGAGAATTGGTGCCCATCCCGAGGAATCGCGATGCTACTTTTATAATTTATTGACTACTGAAAAGACTGGATGGTACTGTTACTGTTTGCTCCTTAAACAAACACACACACACACTAATTCTGAATTTTTTACGATTGGTTATTTTTTTTACTTTTATTGAATGCTTTTCTTTTTCTTGTGAATCTTTTTGATATCGATGGATTTCATCGGCGAGTGAGGGGATGCGAGGAATATTCTTTGTGGGAGGTATTTTTCCCGCTCAGCTCTGTTATTTTAACGTACCCAGCAAAATTAAATAGATTTTAATTAACTTTGGAGTTGATTGTCCTGCTGAGTCGTCAGAGGATTGTTCTACTTTGTCAGATATGTGAAAAATTTTTGTTTTCATGAAACTAAAATTCCATCCTAACATAACATTAAATATCACTAACATTAATATCACATTAAATATCACTATTAAATATCACATTACCATCACTAAAAAGTAGAAAATAAAATAAGTAAAAAAAAGATTTTTTAAAAAACGCTTTTATTGAAGTGTTCTAAAAGGTCAAAAATAATTTTTTCGGTTTGACAAATAATTTATTGGGAAGTAGAAAATAACTTTTTGGTAAGTAAAAAAAAACTGATTTTCTAATCACTAAAAATAAAAGCGTGGGCGCTAGTAATTCTTAATTCACTATTTATTAACTTCTTTATTCTATGTTCTATGACGTTAAATTCAAATTTCTCATTCATGAGTTTTGAGTGGGATGGATTCACTTTAAATTCTCTGTTAGGTATTTTTATTTATATAAAATTATACATAAAAGCCGACGTAATGGCCTAGTCGTTAGAGCATCTGACTGATGCAAAGCCGTACGTCTGGGGTTCGAATCCCCGTTTGGCAAGGATGTTAGTGTCACTGTCCTGTAAAAAAAATTTAAATTTAAAAAATATTAAAAATTACTAGCGCCCACGCTTTTATTTTTATTGATTAGAAAATCAGTTTTTTTACTTACCAAAAAGTTATTTTCTACTTCCCAATAAATTATTTGTCAAACCGAAAAAATTATTTTTGACCTTTTAGAACACTTCAATAAAAGCGTTTTTTAAAAAATCTTTTTTTTATTTCTTATATTTCTACGTCCGGGCGGGATTTTCAGCTAAGAATTATCTCAATTTGTTAAATAAAAATATTTTAGGGAATTTCATAATTTTTTAGAAGTTTGGATAAATTTTCAAAAAAAGGTGGGAATCAAAATAAGGAAGTTGCATGTGTCAGATTTTCAAAAACAAACTAGTGTTCTGTATGGTTTTTCGTATGGTAAAATGAAATATCTAGTCAGTTTTTCAAAAAAATGTACAGGTAATTAAATATTTTAATTTAAAAGTCGAGAAAAAAACACGTGACTGAAAATGTTTATTGTTTAAACAATAAGATGACGTCAACTATAATACCATCAACTCCATTGCTTTACAACAATGTTTAGTATATGACGTCACATCCAAACTCTTGGCGTTTTCGCGCGCTTTTAAAAAGGGGATTTTTGTTAATTTTTTGGCAATCAAAAAATTTCTCGATCGGCCTCAAATTTTGGGTAGTTGCTTATTTTTGCAAGAAGAATTGATTAAAAAAATAAAAAAAAATCATGCAACTTCCTCATTGGTAGGTAAAATACAACAAAATGTTTTACGCATGTAATAGTAATAGTACGTATAACAATGGACTAAGTACTAATTAATTTTAAAAAATTCAAAGTGTTTCTCCTTTTTAGAGATTTAAAAATTATATATTCTCAAGTGACGTTTCGTAAGCACTAGCACCCATTTAAATAACATGATACAGCGGGTCAACGACATTTAAAAGCACCCGAGGCAGTCATCCCTTGTCAGATCCGCAAAACAGGTTGCCTGGCAAATACGTAATTACGCATTTAAAGCGACTGCTTGGGAATCAATGAAGTGGATTAACTTTCGGACCTTTCAATTTATCATGCCTTGAACCAGATCCTGCGTTGAATAGGCTGAGCTCATTTGCATGTGCATGGAATAATACGCTTCGAGGCTTGTCACTCTTGTCTTTTGGTTTTACTTAAAAAGCAATGGTAGATCAGTTTGAAGTGCGAAAATTTTTAAATTTTTAATATTTGTGGTGTCATGAGGGCACGTTCATAATTTCCGTGACGTCAAAAAAGAGGTAGGGGCTATCTATAAAATGTCACATTTTATTAACATTTTGGACTCCCTCCCTTCCCTATGTTACAAAGTGTTTCAATTCACCCTACCCCTTCCCTCCTCTTTGTCACCATGTCACACCCACACGCTCTGCTACCAATAAAAAGTTTACAATAATTTTTTTTGCAAATGGGCGGGTACTGGAATTTTGATCCTTTGACCACTAGATTGCCCTAAGAAGGACCTACTTAGCGTCCCCAGCGGGCACCTGCGGACCGAAGCCGCGGAGGTGAAGTACTGCTACTCGCGCCACACACCATTCGCTCGCACAACCCCTTTTTACTATGTAATTTTATTGACTTCCCTCACATGTGAACACAGGATAAAAGTATAAATAAGAAAATCCGGAATATTTAAATAGCTACGTCTATAGAATATTGAAAATACTATTAGAATATTAAACTAATATCCAATTCGAGCAAAAGAAAACACAATCTATTAATACCAACCACATTCAAATTAGTAAAAAAATCAAGAAAACTAAATTATCTGAAAATACAAAAATTTTAATTAAAATTAAATTTTCTCAAATTAATTTTTTTAATTAAGAATTAAATTTTTATAAAACATTTCATTTAGGTTAAGTATTAACTAAATTCGAAAAAATAAAACTTGATTTAAGTGAGAATAACTAAGAAGCGAAAACAAAGATGGGATCCAAGAGAAGGAGAGATCAAGTAAACAGCAGATCAAAGAAATTATCAAAGTATTAAGAAACAGCAGATCAAAGAAATTATCAAAGTATAAAGGTATGGGCATGGAGTACATATTTGTGTCATAGCTAAATGTCAATATCAAAATGATATTTTTACACCAAATAAAATGATTTTATAGATCAGAGTACATGAAACTGAAGTATTCGATGTCTTTTTTTTCCGTATACACTAATTCGAACAAGTAGGAAGTGTCCTCACGCAGCCAAGAGATTTCAGTCGCAGAGGGAAAGAGGGGGTTCCAAAGTGAGTCACGGGGCTTAAAAATACCCATTCACACTCGAGTACCCATTCTGCACAGTTCAACAGTCTTGGCAAAGAGGTGTGTTTAGACTAAACAGGTTGCGGGGAGTAGAGCAAAACCCTCACTACAGCGAACTTTTGCCAGTGTTATGAACAGCAAGATACTAAAATTGAGTTACCCTAGTTATCTAATTAGTTACGATATTATCATTACAGGATCCTTTCTTCCTCCTAAACGTGGGACGAAACTTGTGAATAGCCCCTTCAATTAACGTAGCCTGATCAAGGTTTCGTAAAAATGCTATTGAATATGTAGAGGTCAATTAATTTCTACTGCTATGAGTCAAGAGACTTAGTACCAATAACTAATGTTTTTAGTTTCAATAGTATGGAAATTATTTCCCCAGACACATGTCAATATTAGTATACTTTCTAAGCGTTACACAGTGGGCACCTGAGAACCAACAGACTTTGATAAAACAAAAAACTTTTCGAGCACAAAATTGTCTTTGATTTTTGCATGGATGTAAATTTAACTTAAAATATAATGCTAGTCACTTTGTTCACCAATGTAATGTGATAATGCTTCTAAAACTGTAAGAAAAAGTCCTCTTTTTCACCAAAAATTTAAATTGTTCAGTAAAGATTTTCTGCAAAATTCTTTCAACATTCTGCGCTCGGGGCATTTCTAAATTACCCAAGTCTAGGAACCAAATCTACAGAGGTTAGGTACAGAAGTTAGGCCCACGCCTCACACACCATTCAAAAGGACAACCCATATTTATAATAGGGGGACACCATTCATCTATCTGCACACAAAAACATCCATGCTCGAGTGGGGACTCGAATCCCGTACAAATTATAATTAAGTAAAACCTTTAAATATTATTGGTGAAATTTTAATATGAAAATATTCTCATTAAACGATTCAAATTCTCTTGTACGCTAAGAATTATTTAGTTACATAAAAATATTGATATGTCCGCATTTTTGAGCAGATACGGCTGCTTGCCGCATATGGAAAAATTCATTAACATTATTTAGTGGTATATGGAACAAAAACATGCAAAGGAATCTGAAGCGGGCGGAAATATAAAGTTCCCCGTGTGACAGCAGACAAAAACGCTACCATCAAAGAGAGAACAAGGTTAATGGGGAAATTATTTGAACAGACACGTGTGACGTTGTCGCTTTTTAAAGTCGGTGTGTCCCTCTTCCTCGTTTACAATCAACAACGCTAGCGTGTGGAGTTTTTTTAATGTATATAGGGTGACTCACTCTTGCGTAATATCTGAATAATCCCGACTATAATTCAAGCGATAAACTTCTTAACCAAAACAGATTTTGATGTGAAGAGCTCTGTGACAGTTCACTTTTACAATATTAATTAATATTGGAAGGTTTTACAGCATGTGCTTAATACACTTACAATGCAAATAGTGCAAGACATATTGAAATACAAGAGGAATTAACCCAATTAATTGCTTATATCTTTTTAGCTAATTGATTTAGGTTAGATCGTGACACCGAAATTTATCAACGATTTTGGTTTATATAGCAAGCAATCAACAAATATCTACAACACTTTATTGCAAATAATTTTATAACCAAAATCCAACTACAAAGTAGTATATAAGCTGCACACTACATCAATACCAAAACGTTTATGTAGAACTAACTATACCAGACTCCAACGTTATTCTTGACTATGGAGAAATAAGCTGAGAGCCAACGAAGTATAGTTCACAGAGCAATGTCCGAATGCCGAGTGAAATGAGGCACTTAATAGAAATGGAATTAATTTGTTAAATCCATGCATAAACTTATACTACGGTTTGGGGGAAAACTTATGGTAAAATTGTAATTATGCTCGATTTTGCGGCGTAGTACATTCCTTATTCATTTAGACATTAACCCGTCGGCCAATAAGTTACATCTGTTAACTCAGTTTCCCCCCTCATTGTCAAGAAAGGTTGTAAGTTAAGTATAGGTTGTTAAGGTAAGGTTATAGTACAAGTCAAGGAAGGAAACATAACAGGAACACAAAATGAACGATGAATACGGCACTGGTAAAACCAAACGCGAAATAGAGAAAAGGAGAGAAATTTCCTTCGTCAAAAGAGAAAGTCAAAGATTTATTATTCTGGACCTTAATGAGAAAACTAATTATCAGTAAAGCAACCAGATTGGAATTCACCCAGAATAAAAATCTTCAGATTAAGTCAGTGGACTAAGAACTGTTTATAAAACTTATATAAAAGAAACAGATTTTAAATAGACTATATAACACATGAAGGGGCAGGCGATTTTTCCAGTTATCCATGTAATTGGGATCGCATAAGATCCATGTTAATCGCCGAGATCGACCTTCGCGGTGAGATAACGGACTGCCATTCGATCCTCCGACCTCTCGATAGCAGTAAAGGTCAAGTTAAATATCAAGGCCTGCTCCCACGATTTTCAGGGACAGACAGCACGAGGGACAGATCCAGAAAAGAAAAGTTGACTCACTCCGATAGCACGAGAGACCGTGGTAGAAGCAATTATGTTTTTTCAAGACGTTACAGGAGTGTCGCAACTTAAAAACAATGCTGCAAAAACATTTGGAGAGGACTCCCCTTTGTTTGTATTTACTTTGTTGTTTTAATCAAACGAGAATTTTTTTGGGAGGGGAATATTCCGGGAGACTCCCTTCCATCTCAGCAGGGGCACGGCGGCAGAATGAAAAAAAATTGTTTAAAAAAATGAGATCTAAAGATAATTTCGTAAAACATGTAAGTTTCAAGCTTTGAAATGGCTAAATGTGTAGATTTACGGCCAAAAATGTATTTTACCATTCAAAATCTTTTAAAAAATATCGCATTTTTTATTGCGAAATATGTTTTAAAAATTTTGGGGCCCCCAGAACTCAAACCTGAGCCACCCCTGAATCTTGGCATTATCTTTAAGTTATTTGATAAGTCACCGTGTAGAGTTTGCTCATTACTACTATTGTATCCTTGGTGTAAAACCCAGGACTTGCTAAAGCTTTACCACATCCAAAACTGTCTTTTTAAGCGCTACTACTACACCAGTGGACACTTTTTACACACAAAAAGAGTCGGTACAAGAGAAATACTAAAACCTCTATGATTAAACACTACACAAAACTATAAACCTAAACTCAAAACAATTGATCTCTAAATAAAAATACAAAGCACCAGATCCAAATGAAATGAGACTGCAAAAAATACAAATACATAATTTTCAACCCAGCTCAATGATTCTTACCTCAAAAAGTTACTACAAAGATTTAGAAGAGGAGTCGAGCCAGAAAAAGAGGTTTAGAAGAGGAGTTGGACCTTTACCAGTCCTATCAAAGAGTTAAAACCTAGAGCTGTGCTATTCTAAACATGGCAGGGTACCTTATCACATTTCCCCTTTATCAACAAATTGACCACTGGAACGTTGTCTTGAGTAAACTGGCGCCAGACCAACAAAAACGGCCGCGACAACTCTGTGATAAAGCGTTTACTTTTTACTTAGCTTCTTGCAATAAAAGTTACTTGCTATACAAGAAACTGGAAACAAGCAGGGAAATAAGGGAAAAACTGGTATTCTTTTAACAGATTATACTACTGACCAGCTCAGTTCCTCACTTGAGTTTTCAAATGAAAAAACGAATTTTTTTTTCAAATATCTTAAGAGTGACGGAATTTTAATTTCAATCAACATCCATCCCTTTTTGACTTCTGACTACGATTGTTGAATTTTTCCTCCTCCTTATTTAAACAGGTCCCTCTAATGGTGACTAAGTATAGTTTTTTTTATTATTTCAATAATAAAAACAATACCACTAGATTACACTGATCTCTGAGAAATCATATTCTTATACCACCGAAAGTTTAGACACAAAAAATGTTATAATCACAAAGTTGAAGGATATCTTTAATTAAATACAAGCATTAACAACTCAAAATTAAAATTTCGGAAAAAATTCCAGAAACAAAATCTGCTAAAAGCATTTGGGATTTAGGTGACAAAACCGCAATCTCAAAGACTATCAAAATTATTTTTTAAGTAATATTATACATCGTTATAACTTATCGAATATCACTATAAGGCCCCAAACCAATATGGATACTTAAAAATAATCACCATAGCTCCAGTTAGTATGCCTTATTCACAATAAACCATAATTAAAATTTCTACCTTAATACGAATGCTTAAATCGAAATAAAATTTTTCTTGAAACCAAATTTAGATCCTTTATCCCTAAAAGAATGACGTAGTTCCATGAGAGAACCTTAAGTCACGAAAACCCATTTCGCTGGAAAAATCGAAAATATCAACACTTTCCTGCAGCATCTTCTCGACCGATATCTCCCGAGTTTATTTGCATTTGATAGAACAGCGCACACCTTCGGACGACATGATTACATACACCGCTGGCTCTCTTTTGCATTCGATAACGGGAATTCACGTGCACCGTGAAGAAGTATCGCGATTATGCTCTCGCTTAGTGAATCTATACGATAATTTTTGAAAATAAAGTATGATTTTATTAAAGAGAAAATAGCGACTCTGATATCGGGCTAGGAAAAAAGCGGAATTTTTCCAAGGTAGCTCCCAAGGTTTTTATTACGATTGAATACTCCAAAAGAAGGGATAGAGATGGATGGATTCATTTTTTATGCAATTGGAATCTCAATCTTTAAGGGGATGCCCATAAATGTGATGTCACACTTTCCCCCTTATTTTGTCCCCATCTCTACTCCTTGTCACAGTGCACCCATACGTCCCCTTTGTCTTACAGACTCGACTATGTCTAGCAAAAAAGGTTGAAAAAACGTTGGTTTTTATTAACCTTAAGGGTGAGCTAAAACTTATAACAAGCTTTTCGAGCGGACTTTCAATACCTGCTTAAAACCAAATCTTGTGTGTTCTAAAAATGATTTCCCTCAGAAAAAACATGAAAAGATATAAAAGTTCATTAGTGAAAGTAAGAAAAAGACCCGAAATTTTCCCCATATCGTCGCAAGACAAACTTAAGCATCAAGCACAATTTTTTACTTCAGATAGAACACATAACTCCCGTTTTCATTAATGATTTTTCCTCCTTTTGTAAAAGCACCAGGAAAAGAAAGCACATTTCATTGATTTGTAATTTATACGTGTGAAAATGGCAGTCACGTGAAAAAGGGGACCTCGGCATTTCTTTCAATTCTCACTTAAAGGAACCACCAAAAATCATTAATTCTGAGGGATTTATCACTGCCCACTAAATCGAAGTTACTACAAAAAAAGAACATTAGCACCAAAGATTGCAAACAAAATAAATGTAAAATTTCCCGACGATTATTACCACACCAAGAAGGATAATTGTTTTCTACGGCTAGACAGGTAAAACGTGTTTTTGGACAAAGGGATAACAATAACTGTATGGGAATTATATAATGGGTATTGAAGGAATATCCGTAATAACACCTATAATGATTTATACATAACCTTGTTTTTCACATCCTCCCTGATGAATAAAACTATTGAATGTTTTAATCAAGAAATCAATAGCAATTCAAATACAATGCAAGTTTCTAAAATGCTGAGAGGGGGGTTTGCAATTTTCTTTTTTCTGAGAAAGGGAATATGAAAGTAAAATTAAATTACGAAAAATATAATTATATGTAATATTTTTAAGTGTTCGTGGATTGAGTTTTTTAAATTGAAATTCATTCTATATAAATTAGTTTATTATTAATTAAACGTTATGTACAAAAAAATTTGGGGGTTGGATGGTTTCCATCCACATTTGTTGAAATGTCTAATAAAGAAAAAAAATAATAAAGAAATATGTGTAGTAATATTTGAACAGCTTTACTGTGTATTTTAGAAAAAAATATCACAGTTATTATAATTTCAGTTATTAACCAAAAGATTGTTGAATTGTAATTAAATTTTTACTTAAACCGAATAAAATTGTAACGATATTAAAAATTCAAATAATGACTAGAAATATTTTTCAGGCGAATTAAAGAAAGTAATATCTGCAAAAAAAAGTTTTTTTACTGTATTAAAAGAAAGAATAAACTTTTACACGCCTTAACTTAAAAAAATGCCAAATACCAAGAATAAATTAAATACCCCACAGAAAATTGTTTCTCAACAATATCCAACTAACCAAATCCTTAACACACCATGAAACAATCTATTCCTCACTAAAAACAATACGATCAAATTGGATACACATTCCACCGCCGCGTTGCCAACGAAAAAAATCCGAAACTCTCCATCAATATTGGAATAATTTATCCCATCGCATTCCAATAATTACTCAATCGGAACTTCATCGAAAAACGCTAAATAGTAGCCGTCCAGCGCGCGACATTGCACATCGGTAAAACAATTTTCGGATGTTCCGCTCGCTATCGTTTGCCAGCTCGCGATTGGTCGGCTATTCCCATCAGAGACAGGCCGTGACGCACGGGAAGCGGGAGTTGTCGCAAGTAGCAGCACGTGTTTCTTCGAATTTCTTCCTGCAATAACCGTCCGAGCGGGAGAATTAGCAGTTTGAGAAATTGTTTTTAATCTTTTTTGTCCCCCACTAATTCGCCGACTTGACGTTCTGTGGCCCTAATTCGGTAAAAAGATCTCGAATGAATGAGAGCGGATAGTTGTGTTGCTGGTGCGATAAATCCCGAATCGAGTCGAGAGCGACCAACTTTAGATGAAAATAATCATTTTCTTCAAGATCTTCGAAATATTAAAAGGTTTCGGGGGAAAAAATGGGGTCAACTAGGAGAAATGTACTATATATATAACACCCTTAGTAATTACGTAATCACTAACACGTTTAAAATTACAAATAAAATGCCTTCTTTTAACTTAGGAAAAAGGATCAATAAAATACCCCCCTACAGCCTACAGATAACTTCCAAAACAATACCTACAGTATTTATTTTCTAAAGGCGTTTAGTACATTTCCTACGCCTACATTTAACCATCCAAAATATTTTTTCACAAACCTCAACCTAAGTTCAAAAGTTCGTGTATTAGAAAAACGTAAATAAAACCACACATATTCTGGTGATAAAATAAAGTATTCTTTTAACAAAAATAAACATTGTCAAGATTTTAAAATCCCTTTCTTGAAACTCCAATTTTTTATTTTATAAACCTAATCAATTGGTTTGTAGCGAGCTCATACTCACCACTAATATTCAGAATATTCTGTTGGTATTCTCTGCCCATCTGAATAATCCGACTCTTGTAGTGGTGAGTAAGCTCGCAATAATTTCATGTTTATAATAGGCAATACCAGCATTTTTTTGAAGGGAGAAAAAATTGTATTCTTTTAGCAAATAATTAGATTTAAATTAAATAATCAACATGAAATTTCAAAAAATTAAATTTTTGTTAATTTAATATTTTAAAATAAAAATCAACAATCCCTTTGCACTTGTGTAGGATTAAATGACGTCAGATCTGCTTTCACGTGCCCCTTTTTAAAGTCAAAATTTGAAATTAAATTAAAAATAAGCATCTAAATTTTTTTTTAAAATTATGCGTATATTCCTCTCTATCGAATAAAAAAAATTAAAATTACTGGAATTGCCTATTTCTTGAAAAATTTGTTGTTTTTAAGATAGTTTATAAAAGACTAGGAGGGGAGAAAGGAAGAAGTTGAGGGGCAGTTGATCCGAAAGAGGAAGACACATTTACTCCTTCTGACCTTTTAGTTAGACCCTCTTCTATATACATAAAAAATCAGTATATTCAAAATAAAAAAAATACTAGAGCAAAAATTCACGTGACCCTTTTACTATCGTTGGCTAAGCTAAGTAGTAGTACGTACTTCACAAACGCTTATAGGAAACTAATTGCATGGATAGATTATTTATAAAAAGTTGGAAAAGTTAGTCATTTTAAAATAAACCCCCATATCACACACAAAAAATAACCAAAAGCTTAATAAGACACAAACGCACAAAAACAGTTTAATTTTCAATGATTCAACTAATATCGGATGATGACAACCGATTGTAATCAATAACCGAAAGAACAACTGAAGCCTTTCAAAACATGGCTGTCGCGTCGGATTAAGTTGCCCGCCGAGTGTCCCCGCAATCAGAGTTCGGTAGCCGAAACGACCTGCGAAGCATTTTGTTTGTTTTCGGTGTCACAAAGTAACGGAAAATAGGTTAAGCAGCGGACCATTTCAACACCTTTTGGGGGAAGGTGCAAAAACCGCCATACGAAACTCCTGTTGGCGGTGGGATCGGATAATTTCGTGCTTGAGCTATTTTTTATTGCAAGAGGACAGTTTTTTAATGAAATGCAGTAATTTTCATAATTTAATCTTTTTTGTATAGAGCAGACACAAGATTTAACCCTAATGCCCACAACACGAAATAACTATGGAAAAAAATTATTTTTTGCCTTATTGTAGTTTGGGGTCAAATAAAATAAAATGCAAAAAAAAGTTTTTAATTAAAAAAAAATTAAGAGTTTTGAATTTGGGGGTTGAATATTAACTTTATAAATTATACCACCTGAAAGTGCGATTATTGCTGCAATAACGTAAAAACATAGTGAAAATTGATGTTTCATGCTAAATATTGAAGCTAAACTTATGGTAGCATATTTACTACCATGGGTTATAGCAGGTTAACAAGAATTTGTCTGGAAAAATTTCAGAAAAAAACCGGGGGATTATTAAATTTTGCAAATGTTAATAAAATTTGTGAAAAAGAAAATTTCAGAAATATTTTGCAATTTTAGGTTATTAAAAAATATTTAGAAAGGAACATTCAGTTAAAGATTATATACCAAATATTTTTACAAGAGAAATTAATATTTAATAGAATTTTGAAGGAAATGGATCACTCCAAAAATGTGCATAAAAAGTTCAAACCATCCACAAGGTTTATAGGTGGTAAACAATCTGTAACGGGAAAAGTGATAAACCGGGCATTATTAAAGCCCAGATTTATCACATCGTTCGTATATCTACTAACTTTCAAAAAATAGGTTAATCATAAAAGCAGTTATATAGTGTAAACCATAGGTGTAAACACAAGAAAACTATTATACACCAATATTATTTTCTGCAATATATTTCAGTAGAGAAATAAAGTGGCCATTTACGCACTTCAATTTCAGTTAAAAGTATAAAATACTCAAAACAAGAAAAAGTCGATATCAAGATCCTACTAAAATAGTTTGTCACAGAAAAAACTAACAACCTTAGGAACTTTAAAGAAACAAACATAACAGACAATTTAAGGTTCAAGTTAAATCAAAGTCACGAATGCTAAGTAGGAAAAAATACACAGCTTTAATTATTCTTAAGAAAGGCCAATTAAAACAATTGAACTCAAGTACACGAATTGGGAACAGTATTTTCACTTAAACAGAAATGGTAATTGGCAAAACCGATGCCTAAAAAAAGATAAATTATTAACTTATTGGTTGTAAAAAAATATTTTAATTGAGATTTCAATTGTCTTAATGAAATATCCACGTATAGTATTAACATTTTTTATACCCATTTCATTCCTAATTATTCAAAATCTTAAAGTATCGCAGTATCATTTTCATATCCAAAATGCTATTCGAAAAAGGTTAAGAACCTCGAAGGTAAAAAATAAGGTCAGCGGGTCATATCCTTAGCATTACGAAAGGTCAACAAATACTCGGGGATAGCTGAAATTTAAGTAACTTTTTTAAACATAAATCCTCTGTCTACGTAACACATCTTCCATTGAAGATTGAGCAGTCTGAAATGACCCGGGAAATAATCTGGGGACTAAATCAACATTCTCAAAGCAGAGGTTCTTCAAATATTTGAACACCTTTGGATTCGTCACAAAACTACCAGTTGGACGATTGTTGTTTGGATTGAGTAACGTAACGTGACAAATTCTTTTCGATAGAGCTGCTGGGTAGAAAGGATGTGATTTTCATTAACAAACTCCTTGTTAGTTGTAATACTTTAAAGATAATTAGTCCAATTCAGTTTAATGATTTTCTGAATAAGCTTTATTAATTAATCCTGGGAAAGAGTTGGATCAACTGTGGATTTTTTTTATTTTTAAAGATATATGCACCAGGAATTAAGTTAATGGTTTTTTTTATCGCAAATGGGGGTTTATAGAAACCTACAAAACCACAAAATAAAACTATTTTTCAATGAATTAATATAACTTTAGAAATTAATATCCTTTAATGATTTTTAGAATAAGCTTTATTATTCCTGGAAAACAGTTGGATGAACTGTGGATTTTTTCAGATACTCTTACAGGAATCAGTTAAGTTAAATGTTTTTATCGTAAAATGGGGTTAAAAACTTTGCATTTTTTAATGAATTGATATAATTTTACAAGTTATATTAAAACGGGCTCAAAATTGTCTGTATTTTTGTTTTATGAACTCTTAGGTAGTAAGTATTGAATTTTCCCCCTAATGATATTTTTACAATTATAAAATTGTCATGAAACTAGCAAATCTGGTCTAGTTTAAACTTCGGTTAAAAATTTAACTTTTAATCACATCCAACACTTTAAAAAAATTCCATTTTATTAAACATTTATTATTTGGTCACACAAAATTTCGTTATAAAATGGTTCTGAAGTATTAAAAATTATTATGATAAACTTAATAAAACGATCAATGCATCAATATCACATCAATTGGCAGGCCCAGTAATTAAACAAAAATAAAGGGCATGAAGTTCGATAGAAAGATAAATTCCAAAATAGTATTACTTTACAAGAGCAGAAAAATTGGAGAAAAATCTATTCCAATCATTCAATCACATTATCGCAGTAAGGAACGTTTTTAATTAAATGGGGCAATTCGTTAAAATTTCTCCACTCAATTTCATTGCTACAAATTCCATCTACTCTTCAATCTCTGCGATTTAAATTCAAGATCTTGTGACACCTCGATATAAATTGCTTCTTGTCATCTTTCGCAATTCCCCTGGTTAAAAAGTACTTAAAAAGGTAATTACCAGTATTGCAAAAAAAGGAGTTCAAAAGTAATTTAGCATAGAATCGATTGGTTTCAACACCAAAATTTTCACAAGACTAGCATCGCATTACATTCTGGGTCAATCCCAAGCATCTAATTAAGAATCCGACATTAAGAAAATATTCTCCATAATACCTTCAGAAAGTCTCCATACGTTAGAAGCGTTCCAATGTGGAACAGCGCCTCTGATGGTAAAGAACAAAAATTATTCTGGGTCAATGGATTCGAAGAAAAGTGGCGCCTAAACGAGTTTGGAAGGAAAGTTCGACAAAGAGAAAAAAAATTCTGCGAATTTTGAATTACCTGGCGACGTTTCACAGATAGGAAAGATTGGGACGAGTAAATCTGAGGTCACTTGGGTGAAAATATTTTTATTCCGCTCGGCTCAAGTTAAATGAGTGAAAAAAGCTACGTTAATCCAAGACAGTGCGTAAATAATTGTTTTTCGATTATAATTCTATTAATTTTATTTTTGTAAAAGCCTATCTTAAATGTTACTACCTAATGCTACAAAGTCTAAGAAAGTTTGTCATGGTTCCAACTCAATTTTAACTCCAACTTTTGCAAGTTAATTTTGAAGATTTTTGGGTAAAAAACGAGCAACTAACGGAACTTTTTTCTCCGGATATTTCTTGTTTTATCAAACATATATTTTCAATTAATAGTATTTTTTCCTTCCCAGATTCAAAAAGGCGATGCAGATATTAAAAAATTATCATTTTCCAGGTTTTAAGGAAAAATTAGCTATTTTCCCTGAGGAGAGTTCAAATACTACGGATGCACCTATGGAAGGGGTTAGCTATTTAATAATTTTTAAACGAAATAAAATTAATTTTAAATTAAATAAAATCTAATTTAAAAAGTTTAATTTAGTTAACTTTTAATAAAGAAATCAGGTGAATATTCACAATTCATATGCAAGGTATTAAATTTGAAAAAAAAAAACTAAATAAAATTAAATTTAAAAATTCCAACTAAGTTAATGAAGAAATTAGGCACACATTTAAATTTTCACTTAAACTTTTGCACAAAAAACGTAATAGTACTAGAACTATCTTTTATTGCCAAATTTAAAAATTGACGATTTATTTCATTAGACTATCCTTAACAAAATAATTGGTGTTATTTCATACAAAAATGTATGGCATGTTCAATACAAAAATGTTATATGTTCCTACAAATAATAGTCCTTTCCTATCTCCCTGAAATTCCCCAAAATCCCTAAAATATTTAAGTATAGATTGATAATTCCCGATTCCAATGTTTCCCAGCAAAGCTTACTGGAGCAGATAAACCTCAATAATATTAAAGGTAAACTGGATATGAAAATATTTTAGCAAACTTTCTTGTCAAAATGAGAGCAAGACATTTTTTGTATCATTATATTTTATGTACAAAACTCGAAAAAACTGCGAGCAAAACTTTTAAAGCCATCCAAACTTATTGGGTTCAACCGTGCATTTACGGATATCAAGTATATATATTTGCCGAATAGAAGCGCATATTTAGTAAAAAAAGGTTACTGTAACAAATTATCCTGTAACGTCATGAAAGGGATTACTAATTCGTTGAACTTACGACTACATAATGTTGCAAAAGGGATTTAAAATCGGCGATTGAATTAACTTTCCATAATTAAAGCTAGACAACAGTATAAAAAATAAAACAATTGTGGAAAATATTCTATCATCCAGTAAAAAGATTTCTCCACAGCTAGTTTTCAAAATATTTCCTGCGGGCAAAACGGTTTACCATATCACTACACAGATTTTATCCACGCCTCTGGATTTGACCTTGATAAGACAAAAGAGAAAATTGCTTCCAATATTAATTACTACAGAACATACTTTTGTATCACTAGTAACTTTACAAATACTTTTATTTCAAAATTTAACTTAAACTTATTTTAATATTCAAAAGGTAATTTTAAATTATTTATTGTAATTCTATACGTATGAAATTAATTTTACTGATAAAAAAGGAGACTCAAAATAAACTTTCAGAGCAAATTTAAAGAAAAATATTTCTCAGGGGACAGCATGACCCCTAAGGAGTTTCACTCCCACAAGTCATCTACAATCCAGCTCATGGTAGAAAGACTGGATTTAAATAATAAAAACTAAGGTAGGGATCAAAAGATATAACTCCTTAATTGAAATACTTTCGATTAAAATTGTGGTCATTTGATGTTTTTATGAAATCGACAACACATTTTGTCAGGTAAACCCCATGTTGATACATTTTAAAGATCTTGGGTTTCTTTTTAGGATTATATATTTGGTTTAAACATTAATAAGGAAAACTGTACCAAGAAAAGTCAGAATTTAACATCAGGTCTGATTACACCAACAGTTTTATCTTTATGCAATATGAAATAATTAAATCTCTAAGAAATAATAACCCGTCTGCTAAACCGATACCGAAACCTTCAAAACACCGGCAATCATACAACTGCAGACACCCGCCGAGATGCACCGGATCCACAGACCCACCAAAAACAAGTAGTGCAAGTTGCAAAACAGACGCCTCCGGGTAAAACAACCCTAAAAACATTAGGCCCATTAAATGCTCCTCCACTAGAAAAAAAATTGCCCTACTTAAGCCATGCAAAATAACAACTTCGCTATCTTTCACCCGCGGTACAATACCAACAAAAAACCAACGCACAAAAAAGGTACAAAATCACCGCAATTAGAAAAACACAAATGAGGAAGTTTTTTCAGCGAACTTACCAGTCACACGGTGGTTCCGACGAACAAAATATCCCACGTGTTCTGTTTTCAATCCAGACCGTCGTCGACCGAACTCCGAGATGATCTGTCGACGGTGAGAATTCGGTTCGCGACAAAATCCCGCTTTTCCCTCGCGTAGGGATTTCGCTTCTTTTTTTCCCTGTCTTCTTTTCCCCGCCTATTTAGATTGGGAATTGATGGTTCATTCTTTTAGGGAGCTCGTTATTTAGAATTCATTCTAGTGCTGGTAATTGGAAGATGGAACTTTTTGGAGGTATTTTTAGGAGACTTAATTCCTTCCATATCCGGAGGTAGAGGGGGAATTTATGGATTTTAATATTGCGGTCGGTCGGTGGGATGCCTTGGAAAACTGCTACTTGATTTCATTGGTTCCGCTACTTTGCGAAATTAATTAGTTAAATTATTGAAAATAGCTTCAAAAAAGAAGCAGGTGAAGCGAGTTTAAATGCGTAAAGTCCCAAGCAGCACAGACGTTCAAAATTCGTCCAATTTTTGTCATGTACGGCCAAATTTTGTTTACTTCTTGTAGCAGTAACGTTAACTTGACATATTTGTTATGAGCTGTGCTATAGAAAATGTGAAGCTTTTCAGCCATAATCAAGGATGGAAATATTTATATGTTTTTCAGTCCCACATTTTTTTAAATTTAAACAATATTGAACACTTACACTTGTACTGATATTCTTTTAAATTGTTCCAATTTTCAAAATGCACTTTTCAACAATCTCCGTTGCGCCATAAAACCCCAAACAAACTATCTTCTCCATTTAGGAGAAGCGTTTTATCGATCAAATAGGTTATGGATGAATGAATTCAATCTTGAGCCTAATTCCTTACACACCCTACAAAAAAATTAAAATTAAATAAATTCGAATTTACTTTTTAAGATCCTTAATTTTTTTTATCTGCTACTTCATGAACTTTTTTAATCGTTCTCTGAAACTCTGCATGATGTACAAATGGATTGGATTTTATTTTCGAAAAAAACTTATCAAAAATTATTATAATTAACCATATTAATCATTCAGACATAATTAACATATGTCTGATATTTACCCATATACCCAATTAATTTTAAAAATTATGTAATATGCTACAGAGAAAAGTCAAAAGGTAATTTTTAAGGTAAAATAAGGGAATATTCTAATCAAACTTTAAATGACTCGAGTCGAGTTAAAGAAATTAATTTTAGACTTTGAAGTTTGATTAGAGGATTCGCTTACAACAGCTTTAAATGCGCCAACCGGGACTCTAACCATCTACCTATTTATATTGTCAACAAAAATGAAAGAATCTAACCATTCCGTCCAGAGAAGAAAAAAAGAAGGGAAAAAGAGAACGACCAGAAGGGATAAAAGGGGACAATCATAGAATTTCTTATCTTGGTAATTTAGGTGTAATTAATAAGGAACTTGCATGTGTCAGATTTTCATAAACTTTCAAGTGTTCCGTATAGTTTTTTGGAAAACAAAACGAAATATTTTGTCAATTTTTCAAAAAAGTGTACAAGTAATTAAATATTTTAATTTAAAAGTCGAGAAAAAAACACGTGACTGAAAACGCGAAGTGTGTTTGCATGCATAGTGACGTAGAATTCCATCGGGCAAAATTGCAATCAAAATTAAAGGTTGATTATTATTGATTTTAAATTAATTAAAAGGTGTGGCAAAATTTGTAATAACTTTGGCAGTTAGGCAATCTGAAGTTAAATTTTTCGATTTCTTGATTGCTTATTGTGATAACTGATATGATAAGGAGAGAAAACTCTCGAAAAAAATTTCAAATTTCTCCCTTAAAAATTACATCCACATAAGAAAAATAATTGAAGTCCGCATGAAACAAAAAAGACATCCCTTCATTTATAAAAATGTTTAGATGTACTAAGAAGCTTCAGCCATACTCATATCTGTTCAACTGAAAACTTCTCACAACTAGAAAAAGGGAAACTGACTCAAAATCAGATAAGTTGACACAGTTTAATCTGTTGCTAAATCAGTTTAACGCACATAAGATTGAGTAACGAGCTATTTAAGTAGTTTAGTAATCCTCTTTAATGACGTGATATGCTAATTGAAAAGAATAAATAAAAATATCAACAATTTCTTGCTTAGATATGATTTGCTAGAGTTGTTTGTTCTTTTCCACTAACTATATTTCACGGTTTGTTTTTAGTTGGTAAAAGGGAGTTTTCTATATCGTTGAACACAATCCAAAGAATCTCCTTTTTTCTGTTTTATGACAGAATTTAAATGAAATATTTTATATCAGTCGCGTTTTGGTTTGTTGTTGCATAAAATGTCACGTTGTTTATTTTGTTCCTGAAATTTTTTTTCAAAGAGATAAGTTTAGTTCTAGTAGTTGCATAAAATAGAGATCTCAAACGTTGCAAAAAGGCGAAACATTTATAAGAGAAAATTAAATCTGAACAATCCTTAAATTAGGATCTCCAGGATAACACAGATCATATTTCCCATAAATTATGAAGCTTTATGTATCTGCAAGTAAAGTTTACTCTTAATATCACAGATCCCAAAATTGATTAAGATCAAGAAGTGTTGAGTTTTTAAGAAAGGTCAAAAATAAAACATAAGATGTCAAGGAGATTTTTAAAAGATTGCAAATGCTTTATATACGTTAAAGTTGAATGCATTTTAAAAGTTTTCTATGTGGTCAACTTTAACTGTTGTAGACTAGCACACAGAAGTAAATTTAAGCATTATAAAATAAAGTAAAAGTATCTATATTTTTCATAGAAAAACTTAAGTTATTTAAACAATTATAATGAATCTATTAATTGATACTCAACCGTTTGTAAGCAATCGGGTGTTAGCAGATGAGTAAGTATAGCGATTTTTTCCTCAACAATATACGAAAAATACGATAAAAGGAAAACAAGTTCTTGGGACAACTCTTCTGTTTACCGAGATTCTTAGACAAATGGCACCCGTTGACCTTGAAACTCCCCTATGGCAGAGAGATTAATTGCACGTCTAACCCACACATGCTAAAACAAACTAAGAAAAAAACAAGACTGTTGGTTCTGCTATTCTTTCTCATCACACTGGCTTTCATGAACCATTAAAAGCTTGCATTAAAATACGGTATTGAAATTTCACTTTCTACTGTCACCTCATTGCGCAAAATTTCTCAATGTTTGAATAGTTGAGAATTACTTCATCTAAAACAAGTTCTTAATTGTTTATTTAATGTTTAAGTTTCCATTATGGATTACCACTTTTTTTAATGCATGCTGGGAACAAAGCCTTATTTTCCTCATTTGTTCCATACGGAAAGAAATTTATTAAAATTATTATTACGATTCTATATAGCTTCGAAAATTTAATTTTGGAACTGCTTGTAGTACAATACCTACTAATATCTTATTTTTTTCCTGATTATAAATTTTAATAAAAATATTTATATTAGGTTCTAAATTTACCGATTAGTTTTGCTGTGTGAGAAAATAGAAATTAGCAATTTAGACTATTTTGTAAAAAATATTTGGTAAAAAAAGGAAATTTTGGTTTAAGGTTAAATACACAGAAAATATATTTTCATAAACATGGTCTAGCGACCATCATTTTCAGTTTTCATACTACTCCATCACTACAATTTCAAAGACAATCAAATAGAAACATGACATAAGACTCCTTAAAAAATCAAATTAACAAGAAAAATATTTTTTAAAAAATCCAAAGAATGAAAAAAGGTAATTAAAAAATTTACGAACTTAAAACTAAACTTTAAGTCAAGAAGTATCAAAACATGTAACATCCCGTAATTCTTCATATTTTTGAGTGATAAATTTCTTTCTCTATCTCTTCTAAACAGAAAGTAAATAATTCATTCATCTAATTTTTTAATATGTATTTTAGAACAAAACCAGACAATAAAAAACACGGTTTAAATTGTTTCGTTTCTATTACTTGAGAGTAAAAAAAACAGATTCACCTTTCGTAAGTTCGTCCGCTGCGAAAAAAATCCGAACCCTCTAACGAGTTTTACTGCCGAAACTTGGCGCTATGTAAAAAAACAGTTTTACAGGTGCTTTCAGAGTCTTGTAAGAAAGCGCACTTTACAATAGTTCATTTGTAGGCTTTTATTTTAATGCAAACATTTTTAAGGTTTTATTAAAATTATATGTGTGTGTATTTCTCCTAAATTTCACTTCTATGAATGTCAGCTACTTTAATTATATTTAATTCTACAGATTTTGAATTATCTATGGAAATCAAAATTATAAAACAAGATTGCTTTTCAACTTGTCTTGAGTACAAGTCTCTTTTAAAGGATTTTTTCCATCTAACACGAAAAATATGTTGTGAATTTTAAAGATCCATTTCTTAATTTTGCATTAAAAATGTGTAATTTTTCTTTAGTTTTTCTAAACAAACAAATTCTATATCATTTATACTAAATTTGTTCGACAATTTGGTTAAAGGCTGATTAAAAACCACGAAAGCTAAAGATTTTATTGTTTCATTTAGTTTTTATGAGTGTAAGTTTTGAAATTGAAATTGAAAGGTGTTAGAGGTATTTGCTTGCTCTTTCAAGCCGCTTAACCTTCTTCTTCCAAAAGTACTCATAAAGATTTTTTTATCGTTGAAATGAGGGTTCCTATCTTATTCTTCCAACCACCGAATCTCATATTTTTTCGAGTGTAAGTTTTCATGCATGCTGTAAGGGTAAGGCGTTATGCTGTGTTGCGACAGCTCAAAAAGAAAAATTTTGCTTTAAGTGTACAGTAAAAAAGTTTAAATATTAAAACAATACGAACACCGAATTTGTAGGTCATTTTAAAGACTTCTACTGTTGAATTACTTTTATATACGACTAGAACTTCATTGCCAATGAATGTGTGTGTGTTTTTGATATTTTCCATTGAATTATTTTTATGTATTGTTTCTATTATTTGCTATCACGCCTGAACGGGGGTTCATTTTTCATGGGCGTATCATGTTTTTTACCTTAACATTTAATTTTTTTTCAATAAAAATTATTATTATGACGTTGCGGAGTATGCGGTTACAACTAGCAAGACTCTCTATATAAATGACCTCACAGTTCGGCCGTGCAACGTCATCACTTTCACTCATCTTTGACGTCACAAGCCATGTTCCCGAACAAGATTTTCCCGTTCGTTTGACGTCATCGTGACGTAGTTGTGATACTTTATATAAAGATGGTGTTGGCAACTAGCTGAGAGGTCGGAGGTTAAGAGTACTTCCTATAATGAAATATATATGGTTATCAAATAGAAAATAGGTCAATAATTAGTAATAGAACTGTGTATCAGATTTAAATATAAACCCAATATGGTATAATCACGAGCCATAACACTTACTTATAATGTAACCATTTGTTTATTGTGTGTTTATATACTATTTAAAGCTAATAATTTTTATTAGCTTTAAAGTGCATTGCTTACCATTAAAATAATTTAACACCGACATTGGTAACACATTGCATATAAGTTGTGGCATTATTTATGTAAAATGTATTACCTTATGTAGTTCTCTAGTACTTTCTTTTAACATACCTTTGAAACAGAGTTCGAAAACGTTTTGATCAGAGAGCGTTCGATAATTTTAGATATTTTTTAATCCGAGAATCCTAGAAGAAGTTAAATACGTTGACTTTTTTGATGTATAAGTTGATCGGAGATTATAGAATCACACGAATGAATGAACTATATCCGTCTGATGTCACACATTTTTCCCATCATGTGACCTACAGAGCTTGCAATTGGATACCACAGAGATAGTTTGTAGTGAGATATGATTTGATAGTGAGTTTTTTTTACCGATCACGTGATTTTATAAAACCAATTTTTAAAGGTTTTAAATACTTGAGAAGTTTATAGAATAAATGGAAATTGTCTACGGAATGGCCGTCTATAGTATGAGATCTCTTGCCTTAACAGTAGTAAAACATTTAAAAAGGAATAGAAAAATGTTTCATTGCCACTGTATGGATAATTTCGAATGCATGGGACAGTTTTAAATATTTACACATATTCCTCTTTTACTTTGGACGACTTAAAGATAAAGCTTAAGCAAGGATTTTAAAGGAATGGCTTGCATGAAGACCTTCAGAAATACATCTCAATTATGCTCTTAAGATCAAACCCAGACACTCGCACAGTTGCAGTTACTTCCTATTTAAATGCCCGAAGTCATCTCCATCTTAATTCATTAATTCCGTAACTTCTGACGTCACATCAGACGATTTACGAGTCGTAAATCCCTGCGTCACCTGTGGATCCAACGTGCTGCAGTGTCTTCCTTCCCTCCGGAACATGGTGGGGGTTAAAAATAATATCGAACACATTCGTTCGTCGTAAAGCTCTAACGACGGGAACGAATGGTCGGAGTAGAAGTTGTTTTCCCTGAACCGATAAAACGGACACGTTTATGTAGTGCTGCAGAAATGGAGGGAATATTATGGAATGGGTTCTCGGCAGGAACGTCATGTGGTCATCACGTGATCGGAGGCAGTAATGGAAGAGAAGGTTTTAGATCGATGTTCTGTATCAAACATGTGTTATGACTGTCCATTAGGGTGGTCCCCAAATTTTTTTTATATTGAGTTCTGGACACCCTCTGCTTTTTTTCAAATAGTTATAAGAAAATAACTGCCAAATTATCAGCTCTGTATTAGGATTAGAAGTCGATGACCAAAAGGAGTGAAAAAGTTCAAATTCAAGGTAATGATAAAAATAAAATTAGAAACTATGTGTGTGTGTCCCATTAACATGCGGAAAGTATAACTGTTGGACTCAAAATAAATTATGGATTTCAAAATAATTTGTATAACCCTTTTTCATGGTGGTTCATCGTATAAAATGGGTTTATTAGAACTCTTAGGTTTGTAAATTAACATGTGTTGTTATAATTTAATGATAACAAACTGTGATTTCTAATAAAATGAGGTATTTGCATGAGTGAGGGATTTGCTTGATTTTATACTTTTTCGATACATTATGGTCTAAAACTCCCAAATTTCTGATTTGTAAGTTCAAAAATGTGTTTTAAATAATTTAAAATTCAATTTTATTTTTGCCAAAACGTCAGAAAAGTCACCTTATCAGAAAACGGGCTTCTATTGGATGTGACGTCACAGCGCATGAAAACCATTGTGTTTTCTGTTTTCACGTGATCTGAAAACGGGATTCTATTGGATGTGACCTCACAGCGCATGATTTGTGATTCGAAAGTGTTTTCGCACCAAAACAAAAAACTAAATTTCAAAAATTTATATCTCAGAAACTAGGCTACGAAAATACTTGATGTAAACGTCATTCTTCATGGTTTTTTATCTACTATTTTAATAAAATTTAATCTCAAGACGTGAGAATACCTCATTGTGATTGGTTTTTAATAAAAATGTTGAAAAAGCTTCCAACTCACCATTCCTAAGTTAAACTTTTAGTTTCTTGCAATTTCGCTTCTTTACAAACTTACTGTCCTTTGGTCATCGCTTTCTAATTAAGGTGCAAAGCTCAAACTTTGCAAGAAGAGCATATCTCTTCAAAGCAGCAAATCTAAAAAATTGAGGGAGTGCCCTGGAAATTTCATGACAGTTTATTTTTTCCCATAGAAAAGAAGGCTACTCAACTGTCTATGAAACACTACTCAACTCACGACAAATCCAAGACACTTGTGTACAAAATTGTGGTCTCAACCGTAATCATCCCATCATAAGTAAAGGTTTTTGATCACCAAAATCAAGTATGGAGAAAATGTTTTGTCCTTAAAAATTTTTTAAATAGATGCCGAATATTACTAGTTTACGCTCCATGAAAATTTTAAATCTGTAAATGTCTTTTAGACCCTGTGTATCTGAAAATGTCAACAACAAAAAATTTTAGGGGAAAAACAACAAAAAACTATATTCTTTACAAAAGAAGTGAGCAGTTAGAAGTCAAGAAGCCTTTTTTTGGACTACAAACCACAAAAATTTGGTCATATTATAAAATTAAAAAATCAATCAATATCATTACAATTATTTTAGGGATTTTACAGTGTTTTTAAATAATGCTCCACCATAACGCTTTACAATAGCTAAAAATGAACTAAATTTTCTTTTTATTTAAAACATATTCATACACAAACATTTTCATGCACGTATAACATTTTCATTCAAAAACTGCCAAGTAGCATATTATTACAATTAAGGATTCGGAGAATATTCCTTGAGTTGTGTTTGTAAATTCAAATGTATTAGACATCTGGGAGTCTGCAAAAAATTTAAGCACATTTATGAAAATATTTAGTAATGAATTTCAAATAGTTTTAAGAAGAGGAAATTTTGTTTAAAATTTTTGGTATTTCGTATCAGAGTGTAATTAAATGAAACCTTCTGAAACGGAAGAGTTCAGAATACTGCCATATGACAGGAAGTAACAGGAAATCCCGTTGAGCCACTCACTATCACTTTCGTCAAAATAATTACCTCAGATTTGAAATGGCTCAACAATGACCGAGTTGCCCAACGTAAAACGCTGACGAAGGGTTTCGATTTCAGGCCGAAAATTCCTGCTTCTATTTTCAAAATATATTTTTACTGTAGTTCTACAACAGTGTGAAATTATTTTGATCTAAAAGGAATCTTTAAATTAATTTATGATTAATCTGGAGATGAAAAAAAGCCTTGTTTGAAAGAGGAAGTGTATGATTATCATCGTACTTTGAGTGTAAAAAATGGAAAATTATTTTGTTACATCGCAATGTAACTTTCAAAAATGTCTGTATTAGGGGTCATCCATAAATTACGTGAGGTGTTTTTTCCAAAATCCGGACCCCCCTCCCCCCTTGGTGAGATTTAGTGAGATTTTTCTTGACCCCCCCCACGTGAGATTTGCCTACAACTTTTAAAAATTATTTTCTAAAAATTATTTGCATTTTGTGCTTCATAGCACCTAATTAAGTTATAATTAAGTTAAAAAAAGTTGACGTGAGATTTTAATCGACCCCCCTCCCCCCTTGGTGAGATTTGGTGAGATTTTTCCAAACCCCTCCCCCCCCTTTTTGACCTCACGTAATTTATGGATGACCCCTTATGAAATAGCTTAAAAGAGTTCGTTTTGTTTGAAAAATTCATATAATTTCGACGCGAAATTGATAATGGGGTAAGCGGATTTATCGGCATTGAAAAATTCCTTCCCACAATGATTTTCAGGATTTTTCCCTTTTTAATGATATAGAGGACAGTGGTGTAGGCAAAAAAAATTTCGGAGGGCAATATTGGTGTTATTTCGGGGGGATATGTGGGATAAGTACGAGTATGTCCTATGGCTATGGTAAAAAAATCCGACTTTCGAAGGAATATATTCCCAAATCCCCTTTGACTACTCCTCTGGTAAAGGATGTTTTAATGCAGTCAGAGACAGCATGCCCCCCTAGGTCTATGGCTTTTGCTTGCCCTCCCCCAATGTTCCTTCATTTGAATCCACCCATGTGGTATCTTATATGATGTTTTTATTATGTACCATCTTTTACTCATAATAAAGGGAAAAATTGTTTAGAAAAGAAAAATTTTGTAAATTTTTCAAATTAGTAGTTTTAACTAATTAGAATAAAATGCAAATCATATAACTTTGCGTTTGGAACTATACATATTTCAATAGTTTCGTTTAGGACTTCCACGAGAGTGATAAAATTGCGTTATCATTATCATTTTCTTTAAAACGTGCCCAAATTTGACTTTTTGGGATATTTGGTTATCCGAGACGAATCTCAATTACCGAGAGTCTAGTCTAGTGCATCACAAAAGAAGCAGACATGATTGCCGGGGGCAGGAACGGCAAGAGCAGTTCCGAAATTCTCAACGACTAAAAAAACCCAACTCAAAGCGAAACAAAAGAGAGCAAAGAAAGACAACTCCCAACCCCAATAAAACTCACTCCAAAAAACCCTTCCTCCACTCTTTTAACCCCAGACCTTTCCCGGAGGTATAAAAAACCCTCCCAAACAAACTATCCTACAAAAACTCCCCTGAGATACCAGTTCCATCCGCTCCGCATCCCTCCTGGATTTAACTCTTGCTCTTCCTCCGTCGGTGGATCCGTGACGTCACACCCCTTCTCGCTCGGAGGGTCCTCCTGGACCCGGTCCAAGTCGGTCACCCCCTTCTGGATGTCATAACCGTCGGCGCAGTGTCATTTGGGGGATGCCCCCCCCTCTAATGTAGGGGGGACTTCGAACGTTGGTGGAGGGAAAGATGCAAATGATGGGTAGGGGAAAGTGTTCCGTACTGCATCCCGAGCTGAGAGACACGTTGCTTTACCTTTATATTTTTGTGAAAAAATTTTTTGCTGACAATGATAAATAGATTGGAAGTAGGAGTGGATGAAAATGTATTGGTTATGTGCGTATTAGAGCGGTAAAGTCGAAAAAAATACACATTTTGATTATCACTCTTATCTCAACATTATCTTAAGATTCTCAGGCTGTATTGATCAGGCGAAGAAGTAGTGATTTCGTAATTATGATCGATGCTGCTCTACAATTTTGTAGTTGACTAATTTAGCAAATCTCTAGAAGTTTTTAAAATAAAAATTTTAAATTCTTTCAACGCTAGGTAGCGTTGAAAGTAGTCACAGATAGAGCATAATCAAAACTCAAAATCAAATAATCATACTCAAATAATCACAACTCATAATCAAAACTTTACTATACCTATTTTCGACACTACTTTTATGATTATGTAGAAGTTCAAAAGTTAAAGGGGTTGGACACTTATATGGGACACCCTGTATTGTTTCTGTTTGTCTGCCTCAAGTTGAGCTCCGGTTGTGGCTAGTTCACAGGAGCGGTGGTATGGTTTCGAATGATAAATCGTAATCACGATCATGAAAAATAATAAATTTGTATTTTTATGACTTAGTTAGGTAAATGTTCTTAGATCTAAAAACAAAAATTTTAAAAAAATCATATGACCGCTCCTGTGAACTGGGCAAGATCGGAGCTCAAATTGAGACAGTCAAAGTTTAGACTGGTGTCAAACAAAGTTTAGTTACTTATATTAGCCCCTTGAAATACAATGTGGTACGCGGGAGTTTTTGTCTGCTTCTTTTTTAAAAAAAAAAGGAATTCCACCGAATTGGGAAAAATAATTACTCCCACTAAATTGATAAAATAACTTCTCTTTGCTCTGGGATAAAAGTTTTTTAGTAGCTTAAAGTGAAAATGTTGTAGAAGAAAGACGTTCTTTCAGGAGTTTCAGTTTCGTACGAACCCTGCCCGTTGTAGCCCATACTTTATAGTCTTAAAAAACACGATTGGAAAAAGCTAAAACCCTGTCAACGCGGTTTGATCTATCGGACGTCTCTCGTCGCCCCTCGATAACCCCGGGGCGCTTTAATGTCCTATCTAATCGGGGCGCGTAAACAGCTCGAGTAATAATAATCACAATAACGGGAGAAGGAGGTCGAGCGGATGAGCTAATCGCGATAAGACACGTGTGGGTCCATCGATGGGAACGGGAAAATTTCTGCCGTCTCAGGTCCTTTTCTTTACCGCATCGCTCCGGGGCGGGCATTAACTTTTTCTGCCATTTAATTTATAAGGTTCTACATGGAAATCCTTTTCAACCTAAATCAGAGGGCGAATAAAATTTTTGAGGAGTTTTCTTAAGCAGCACTGAGAGAAATGACAGTTCCAAATTTGAGTAAATCGATGTTCTCATTTTGGTTTGAAACTTTTTGGTTCAAATATGACGACCCAATGCTTTCAATTTGAATTTGGAACACCAGACACTCAGTTTTAGACAATATAACAGTCACAACTCAAATTGTGCTTATTTTTAGTATATATTTGAAAATTGAATTATTCAGAATATATCGAACATAACATTAAGTTGGTGTGATAACGTAACGTGTAACACAACGTTGTGACGTCGCACTCAACTTACTGGACTACTGCCCATCCCACGTCATAGTAACGTGGCTATATGGCCATCATAACTGTAGCACATTGCACCCTCATTATAAGAATGTCATGGACGAATTAAAAAAATGATTAAAAATTAACTCATTAAAAATGAGTGCATGATGCTTTATTTTTGAGTATCTGCACATTTTTTAAAATGAGTATACATGCATGTGTTTTCAAATTTGAGTAAATTTGGATCGGAGCCTGTTTAAGTGCGTGACATATTCAGTTTGAGTAATTTTTTACTCATCTTTGAGACTGTCGATTTAAGAGTGAGGAGTAGGGTGGGCCGAAAAAACTCATTTTTTTTATTTCTAAGTTGTAATAGCGCGGAAAAGTTGCGAATTATATAGACAAAGAAAAAGAAAAAAAATTTCAAAATCGGTTAATATCTTCCGATCGCGCATAGGCCTCAAAGTTTGACACAATATGAAAAAACTTCATTTTTGCGATTACTTTTCTAACCAAATCAAAGATTAAACTATCAAATATTGTTCATGATTTTTTTATGTGGAACTAATATAGTTATAGACATAATCTTTCAGGTTCCATTCTTCTATCACTCTTGTTTCGTTAGATATAACTTTTTAATGTTCATACAAATTTTGTAAAGTTGTTTTTCCTGCATTTTTAAACAGCTAATAACTCTAGAACTATACAACTTAAATACCTGAAATCAGTCCCATTTTGTTCGTAAATTTCTTGTCGTTGATTTCGTGTGCATCATGATCATCATTTTCAAAAGTTTTTAAAAATTTGAAAAAAGTGAAACAAAATTTAATAAAAATTTTTTTTTAATTTCCTTTTGAAAAAATATTAATAGCCTTTTAACTCTTAAAATGAACATAATTACCCTATTTCAAGTTGAAAATAAAATTTAATCATGTATAAAAAAATAAAAATAACCGTAATTTAGTCAAATCCCTAAACATTCCCTAAAATTATACACCAAGAGCGATTCACTCAATGGAAAATTTATCAAATCACTTGAGGGTGTTCATATGACTTAAAACATGTAAAAAATGCCACATAAATTTCAAAAAATAAGACAATTAACAGATTCGGTTCAAAATCTTACAGTGCTAGTTCCCAACTCTAAGTTAATTCAATTTGCATGAATTTTACCTGAATATTCCTTAGAAATGTGTTTATACCCAATTTTTTATGTTCTAAAACTTTATATTTACTTTGATTTGTTAAAAATAAAAACAATTAGATATAAACATAATTCTTAGAAATTTTCAGGAGAAATGCATGCAAATGGAATTAACTTAACTAGCACTGTAAGATTTTGTACCGAATCTATTAATTGTCGTATTTTCAAAAATTAATGTTACATTTTTTTACATGTAAAGTCATATGAACACCCTCAAGCGAGTTTATGAATTTTTCATGAGTGAATCGCTCTTGCTGATGTATAATTTTAGGGATAGTTTAGGGACTTGCCTAAATTTCAATTATTTTTATTTTTTATACGTACATGATTAAATTTTATTTTCAACTTGAAATTTGGTAGTTATGTTCATTTTAAAAGTTAAAAGGCTGTTAATATTTTTTCAAAAGAAAATTTAAAAAAAAATTTATTGAATTTTTTTCCACTTTTTAAATTTTAAAAAACTTTTTGAAAATTATGATTATGATGCACACGAAATCAATGACAAAAAATTTACGAACAAAATGGAACTGATTTCAGGTTTTTAAGTTGTATAGTTCTAGAGTTATTAGCTGTTTAAAAATGCAAGAAAAACAACTTTACAAAATTTGTATGAACATTAAAAAATTATATCTAACGAAACAAGAGTGATAGAAGAATGGAACCTGAAAGATTGTCTATAACTATATTAGTTCCACATAAAAAAATCATGAACAATATTTGATAGTTTTATCTTTGATTTGGTTAGAAAAGTACTAATCGCAAAAATTATGTTTTTTCATATTTTGTCAAACTTTGGGGCCTATGCGCGATCGGAAGATATTAACCGATTTTGAAATTTTTTTTCTTTTTCTTTGTCTATAAAATTCGCAACTTTTTCACGCTATTACAACTTTGAAATAAAAAAATGAGTTTTTTCGGCCCACCAACCCTAGTGAGGAGTTTCTAAAACTAGCCGAGACTGGCCTGTTAGCTTCTAAAATGTGGCGAGCAATAGAGCTGACTGGATTTTTCCTTGTGTGGGACTTGCATTATAAAACCTTTGTAGAAGAAGAAAAGATGTGGTAAATTTTTGTCATTATTCTAAATTTAGAGAGTTATAATCAAAATTATTTGAATAAAGCAAGGAGCATTCAAATTTTCTTTCAAAAGTTCCTTCATTTTTATTTGTACTATGCAATAGACATTCTCGTATGATAATGCTTTGGCCCTCAAATTTCTACACTGACTTTCAGTCTGCCTAGAAAATAAATATTTAAAAGCCAAATTATCAATCACCATTTAATTAAGAACAGATCTGGAGAGAAAATTATAAACTACCAGGTATTCATGAAGATGCGAGCTGTGATCTGTTTGTAAACAAACATAATAACATTCAATAAAAATATTTACTTGGTTTAGTCAGAATACATTTCTAAGGGATCTTTATCGACCTTTTGATGAATATAGGGGATTATTTTTCCTAACTATCGAAATATTTTAAAATTTTGAACAACGCTTTGCTTATGAAGTCACATGGAATACTCTTTCCATCTATTTAAAATCACACCCGAAAAAAATATACAAAATTCTTTCAACCTTCTGGTCCTTTTGATAACTTCTGGAGGGAATTTACTTCCTTTTACCCCGAAAAAGCTAATTCTGATCCAATTCCGATCAGGGCTAATTTTTATTCTGATTAAGTAAGTCCAAATGTTTGTCTCCGAAAAATCTCAGTTCCGGCCTAAAAGGAAAATGAAAACAGGAAATATCAGGAATAATTCAAACCATGGGAGAGAACCCCCAGCGATATACATCTTAGTCAAACTGTTCGGTCACTTTGCCCACTTAAAGACGGCGCTAATGGAAAGATAAAGGGAGTAAATGACTCGGAATTGGTGCTAAGTGACACGGTCTGACATTGTCATAAGCAGACAAAGACGTCAAACTCATAAGATGCTCTCTGTGATATTTTTTTTTCGATATAAAAGAGGGGTTTGCAAGTTGCGGCTCATAAAGCCTTTTGAGAAAATACATAACTTACACTATCAATTGAAATGATCTCTTATTCAAAAGAATATAATCGGGAGTTTATTTAAGTTACCACTGAAATAATTAGGAGCAATTATACCTTTAAAATTAGCATCTCTCACTTCCTTAATTAGATATTTGTTAAAAATGAACGTTCGTTATTCGTTAAGTTCTTTGATTTTTTTTATCCTTGAATGTACAATAGATTGGAAAATTTGTGATTTGTATTTAAAAAAACGGCAATGTAAAAGGGCTGAGAATCTTTCTCAATAAAAGTAATTTAATTATTTTGCCAAATTTTTTATGCTATTAGTTTCTATTTTTGAACAAATTATCAAGGTGCCCCAAGCAATGTATCCAACAAAATTTTACTGAAGTCGTTAGATTTAAATTTTCATTTAATTTATATTTTTTCTAATTGGTTTAATAAAATTGAGTAATTCTTAGATATTTTTATAAAGTATCTAAATAAGTAATTTTCTCTACTAAAAAAATGAATAGAAGAATATCTTAATTTATCTTTAATTTCCTACGACCAAGACTTGACAAAACTCTGATCTTTATGAAAACAACCATAACACAATTCCCATTTCCAGAATCTGTGACTTTTTATAAACACAAGATCTGTGCTAATTCCTGGGAGGAGGATGACACGGTCACGGAATTCAACTTCTCTATCTGGAGGGTCTCGTAAAACGTTTTACGTTCAGATAAAACGGCAATTAAAGCGATTGCACTCTGGAAATTACGAGATCATTTCGTCTATGAGGATGAGCTGTGCGATCGGGAGAAACTGGCACGGAATTTTATCAGATGGGTTACGTTTATTGTTTTAATGACGAAATGAATGGGCTCTTATTTAGGGGAAGATATTTACAGGGAAATCAAAAATGACAAATATATATTTATGATAGATTTATGGTAGAGTTGTTGCACTCTATAGTTTTTAAAAATCGTTTCGTTAAGTGAATTCATCAGAAAACCCACAGAGTATAGAGCTTAACAGAGGATTCATCTCCATAGACGCTAATGACAACTTTTTTTAACATGGGTTTTCATATATAGACAACTTCTGGTACTTCGGACCGCCTCCTATAATTCCATGTCACTCCTGCTCTCTGTCATTTGTTCCACTATTTGTTTCATCCATTAGCCCACTGAAGCTGTCACTCAACTCCAAATCGGAAGTGAAGGGAAAAGAGCAGTACCGATGAAATTAAAATGCCGCAGTTCCATATCCAATCAGGAATCACTTTTGCATTTCGCCTTCTCTGATTTACTGCTAGTGAAATTAATTATAATATGCGAGCATGAATTAAATTAAGTAACTAAAGAGGAAAACTGCCGTTTGGAATCTCTGTTAGGTCTTTACTCTGTGAGAAAACCCATGCTGGTCCTGACACCCTACCTTTTAATTTTCGAGTACCAAATGAAAATATAGGATTTTTCAAATAAATGTTTCAGAACTTCTATGAGGGGTGGGGGGGGCACACCTAAACGACTCAGAATCACATAGAAATGGGGGACTGAAATGCACCCCTAGTGGTAAAACTTTTAATAAATAGTGGGGTTTTTATAAGTAGGCATAAGAGGTTGTATAGAATTATATAGTAATCCTTTTAAAATTGGATTAAAACCAGCAAAATCGTTTGATTTCGGCATGTAGTATTACATAAAAACCAATTTAAGAGCTAAAATTTTAGTACTTCATCAACCAGACCTTTCGGTTTTAGCATCAAATTTGTAGCATCGTGTAGAAATATATATTCAACTTTTTTTTCATTAATGCTAACTTCCTTGCTCTAGAATTTTTCAACAGCACCTAATTTTTTTATCAAAATAATATAAGACCGAAGTAAGACACAGAATTTTATTCTGGTCCCAGTCCAACTCAAATGCCAAATGATTTCAACACAACATTCGAGAATTCGTAGTGAATTAAAAAAAACTTCCTACCTATGAGGGGCTGCCATCTTTATCCGTTCCCTTCCCCAAACAGATCCGTCAAAAAATCGGTTATTTTTCATGATTTTCTGAGGGACGTCAATCCCAGCAAAAGAATAAAAAAGAGGGGTAACGAAGTGTAAACATCCCCGCTCCTCTGTCGCAGGTTTCCTTTGTTGGCCAGCGTTCAAAGGCGATTTTGTGGTGGCGGCACACTTTGCATGCATGGATGGGTCCGCGAAGGGGGATTTTCCACAAGAATTTATTAAATTGTTTGGAGGTGAGTGTTTTTTGCATGAGAGCCGTACATAATATGTTAAGTAGGACGTATCTTTTTGAAAATTATAAATTTTTACTTACTATGTATTAAAAGTGACAATGACTAGATTTGATAATGTTAAAGAACTGCTACAGACAAGTAAACTATAGAACGTCCCCTTAATATCAAAATTCTTTATGCACTTAATATAGAAAATACTGCGTATTGTACAAGTGAAGTGACTTCTCTTTTTATGTTACCCAAAAGATCCCATAAGTCCAAAATTGAGTTAAAACTCTACTTTGCAAGGGTCAAACTTCAAATTAACTTAAGAAGAGGATGATGGAGGAGGAGGACCCTCGGATATCCCTTCCTTCTTGACTCGGTTATATCCTCAGAATTTTAGCATTGTAATTATACACCGTGATTCAAACAAATCATACTTCGGTGTTTCAAAAAGCTGCATTTACGTAACTCTACAATGTAATAAGGACGTGGGGGGGAACTTGAATTAATTTTAAGCCAAGCATCTAGTTAACGGCCTAATCGAGATGGTTTCTATATTGAAATATGATACTATTACAATAACGAATGAGAGATAAGATAGATAGATAGATAGATAGGATATAGAGAGATAGATAGAGAGAGAGAAGAGAGAGAAAGTATGTGTATATATGTATACTCGGCCTTTTTCTCTCTTTAGAGAGAGTAAGAAAGAGAGAAAAGGATAAAGGTAGAAGGAGTAAAGGAGAGAGGATAGGGTTTGATGAAACTGTGAAAAATACTTAGAGAGAAAATATCTGCAGTCGTTTCTTAAAATAAATGACAGTTTCCCTCCCTTGACAGAAAAAGGAAAAAACGGACATTTCTTCAAAGTACAGAAATTTACCGACTACAGTGCTGCCGGTTAATATCCGTTACTTGAAGAAACATTATTTTCCACAGGAGTGTTCGCTCACTCCTTTTGCAACAGTTGGCTACTTCCTGGTGTGCAGCGGTGACCTTGCTGAAGGTCCCGCTCAACTCAGCCCAAATTGAAATTTATCGCACACCTGTTCCCACGCCATTGTTCCTATGGACGGAAGTGTGCTTTGCTCTCTTTATAATTAGACGGAGCTCTCATCGTCTCTTCTTCTCTTGCCGCTCTACAACTTCTTCATTAGAAGTCAGTGGTCTTCAAGATCTCTTTTAAAAATCATCTTAAGGTTAATTTCTAGTGCAGGATTCACAAAGCGGTTGCAATGGTGGACAAATTTCTGGAACCAAGCAGGGGCTGTAGTACTACTATTACACTCGGCTTTATAATTTAGGAGTCCCATAATTTTCAAAAATACTATGTAATAATACCCCTGGGCAACTCATATGTCTTCCTGTTTTTTTGTGTATGTCTTTGTTCCAACTGTCAAATGTTCATGTTGTGTACGTAACAAATAAAGAATTTTGAATTGAAAAAAAAATTGAATTGAATTGAATTGAAAAATAATGTGAAGCAAAAATACCTTTCCGTATTTCCTGTAATATACAGGGTGTATCTGAAATGGTGCAACAAACTTTCAGGGATGATAGTACTCATCAAGACGAACAAGAATCGGTATAGAAAGGGGGGTCCCAGACCAAATCCCAGGGAGTTAAAAAAGGAGCGACACCACAAAATAATGATTGAAAAATTCAATTTGTAGAAGAACTACTATTGGTAAAAACTTAATTATGGTCTCAAAAATTGTGGTTCAATATGATCTTTAAAATCACCTCAAAAGTCTTCACTTTAAAATTTGTTTTATTATGAAAAAAGTTAAAAAACACAAAAAAATGTGAAAACTCTGCCAAAACCTTATTTTGTGTTTCGAAATCCTTTCTTTTGATTTGATAATCTGAAAGATCATAGTTGAAAACCCTTAAGTCCAAAGTTTCACGTAAATACAATAAATATTAAAAGCTTGAGATCCTGTTAAAGTTTGTTTTTTACGTGCGCTAACAGCTGTTCTGGAAACAGCTCTAAAAAAACTGCTTGCGCACCCAAAAAACAAACTTTAAAAGGATCTCAAGCGTTTAATATTGATTGTATTTACGTGAAACTTTGGACTTAAGGGTTTTCAACTATGATCTTTCAGATTATCAAATCAAAAGAGATGATTTCGAAATACAAAATAAGGTTTTGGCAGATTTTTCACATTTTTGTGTTTTTTAACTTTTTTCATAATAAAACAATTTTAAAGTGAAGACTTTTGAGGTAATTTTAAAGATCATATTAAACCACTATTTTTGAGACCATAATTAAGTTTTTACCAATAGTAGTTCTTCTACAAATTGAATTTTTCAATCATTTTTTGGGGTGTCGCTCCATTTTTAACTCCCTGGGATTTGATCTGGGACCCCCTTTCTATATAGATTCTTGTTCGTCTTGATGAGTACTATCATCCCTGAAAGTTTGTTGCACCATTTCAGATACACCCTGTATTTCCTACTATCAGGGCCGTATCCTAGGATAAGGTAAGGAGTTCAACCCTTACCCCCAAATAAAAATTCTCACCACTATTTATGTTTTCCATTGATAAGTATAACTGTATAAGTACATGTACTAAGTTTGGAGTGCAAGGAGCAAACTTTTGCGATAATCCTCTAAAGAGCAGGGGTTCCCAAACTTTTTATGTCCTGGAGCCCTTTTCAAGAGACAAATTCTTCGAGGAGTCCTTTTCCGAAGATTAATTTTTCAAGGTACAAAAAGCAAATTACATAAAAACCATTGCTACAAGAAATAAAAGCATAAATGCAGTAGTGTATATAGAAATTTATTTCAATAGGGTTCCAAAATTATTCCACAGCCCCCTCCCAGGCATATTTAACAGGTTTAATGTAGCTTTTAAAAAAATTTTTAGGTATAATTTACACCCAAGATAATTTAATGTAAGGAAAATTGTGATTAATTAAGTTCCAATTATGATTAGGGGAGTCTGGGTGAATTTTGTGAAATATGATCCTTAAAAACAGTTTTTCATACTTGTTTTAGGTATATCACAGTCCAAATTTTGGACGTTCATTTTTAGGTAGGATTTTAATTTTAACGAACGTATTAAAGTAATAAATAGTATTCATTAACAGTAATAAAGTTTTAAGTACAATAGGGGGGTCTGGGGGTTCTCCCCCAGAAGAATTTCGAAAATTTGACCCTAAATAACATGGTTTTGACTTGTTTTGGTAAACCAAGAAAGACCTGAAAAAAAGACAAAAACCAGAAAAAAAACTATAATCAACAGAGCTCACTTCATTGGAAGCTCCCCACCAAATCCACTTAAATTTAAGCGTTATTTAGAACTCTAAAAAATTTGAGTAGGAAGGAGCAAAAGTAAGTTCTTAACAAGAAATACCTTGCAGAAAGTTATTCATATAACATTTCAGAGCAACGCAAATTAGAAATTATCAAAAAAATGTATTTATTTCAAATTTCTTCGCGGAGCCCCTGGAAATGCTTGACGGAGCCCTAAGGGCTCCGCGGAGCACAGTTTGAGAACCGCTGCTCTAAAGGATACCAAATGTTCAAAAAATGAGTCAAAACAGGTAATGTTTCAATACATTTTCTGGGGAGTGAACCCCTAGAACCATCTATTTGATTGAGATGAGGTATTATCAGCAAACCCTTGACAGCACACGAAGATTCACATTTAAAGAGTGAAGGAAACCTTATAAAAAAATTTTATTCCACAAGAATTTAGTTTAACAGTCCCTCAACATTTTACAAGAAATCAAACTCTTTTACTTTATTCCTTTTTTATCAAAAAAAATATTTAATTAATCCACACAGTTTATTAAAATGGTCAACAGTCTGCCGGATACTGATACTGATAATTTTTACGATAGTTTTTACAAAATAAAAAGAGATCTTACTGTTCATTATGATCGTGTAATTTAAGATAGTGTTTGCATTCATTAATTACGTTACGTTGATTCTGTAATTATTATATGTGTGCTATGTGTGTATTTATTTGTATGTTTAATGTCTTTTTTATTCTTTTTGTAACTACTAGTATGTATTTTTCCTACCATGTAAACGGACATTTTATGTCTGTATGGTGGTTGGTAAATAAATAAATAAATCGGGGGCCACAAAACCCCTCCTGTAGTTTAGTAACGTCCAAGCCGACTGTATCAAATAAGTTTCTAAATCGAGCCTTTAAGCCAGATCGCAATAGTGCTTAAAAAATATATGCGGTCATCTTGAAGGCCATCCTTTTCTGTCCCCGTTGGCAATGCAACAGTTTTTTAACAGGTTGCAATCAACGAGGAAAGTGAAGAAACGCTTTCTGGAAATCTATGCAACTTTAATGCTAAAAAGGGCGTTGGTGCTTCATCTCTCCGCAGGGTGAGAGAGAAGAGATGGTACTATGAAAATAAATTGTATTTACTTCTACATTGGTGTTCACATGGGGCGCTTATTATAAGGGTATCCCAACCATGCAATGGAACATTTTTTTTGCTCTAATGGCAGAGCACAACACACACTGACCGAGGTCATTATCGCAACATGCCGAAATCAGTACTTACTTAACGTTACCCAGTGGGCCACCTGTGGAACGAAGCCACGGAGGTGAAGTACTGTTGCCCACCCCACACATTCACTCGCACACCCCTTTTTAAAGGGGGCACATTCATTCATCACACAGCCCCCTCCACAATTTTGCCATGTCTCTGAAGGGGAGGGAGGCTCCAGATACCTGGACACGTGGTAAACTGCGCTGTGACCGACCACAGGACTTTCGGAAATAGGGTGAGTGAGAGGGAAGTGAAGGTTCGTTTCATTTTAGGTTGATAAGAACGAGTTTTTTGTGTTAAACGTAATAATGATGGGTAGTGAAAAATTTCTCTTGTATTGCTTTTAGGATTGATATTGGTTGGCTTTGATCGTATTTTAACATCAGTAAAGGTTCAGATAGTAATAATGCTATTGAGCTGTAGACGCTATCTAGTGAAGACACAATCCTGAATCCTGATCACGCATTTCTCATATTCCGTTCCCCTCCCCCAAGTTCAGAAAAAATTCTAATTTATACTTTTTTTATGAAAATTATAGTTGGTAAGAATATGGGAAGCGAGTAGTATCTTAATTTGATTAATTTTTTCAAATATTATTTCACATTTCACCATAACCAAAATTTCATTTCCAACAAAATATCCAAATCCTTAATAAATGAAAAAACCCCACACTTTCCAAACTCAGAGAACAATCAACACTTTCGTCTCCCAATCCAAACAATGCATCACAACAACAAGAAAGAGCGGGATAATTCATTCCACACATGCAATAACAGAGAGAAAGACATCTATTCCCATCTATTTGCTTTTCCTTTTCCGCATCACAAGTCCTAGGAATTTCGACCGTTTCTTCCTCATCATCCCTCTTTTCCATCTCTCAATGCATTTGGCGACCTTGGTGCAGGCAGAACCCCTTTTCTGCAGGCCGATCAATTGATTCATGCTTCCTGCTCATTATGCTGCTCATTAAGGAATTCCGACCGAGCGACCGTACTATGATCGGAAGAATTTCGATCATGCTTGGAATTGGTATAGATAGTAGTTATTGACCATTTCTGGTGATTAGGAATAAGAATTCTCGGGCGTCAAATCTTTGAAATATTTTGTGTGCAAATAAATTAATTCTATGTGTAGGGTGTAGAAAAAGCACAACTTAAATGTTAAGTTATAGTTTAAATTTAAACACTTTAAAATAAGTAAGCAAAATATACTATTACCCATATGACACAAAATGGACTTGGCTATCCCTTATCAAATTTTGAGAAAAAAAATTGTTTTTTAAGTTTCAATAATGTGAAAGACAATTTACATTTTAAAACATAGCAAAATATCAAAGTTTAAAATTTAATTATATTTTTATCCTGAATAAATTTAATGTACTTAGTTTTATATATAGTTTAAGTAGTAGAGTTTCTAGTAGTAATAGTTTTTAAGATTTGGATGATTGACCAAAAATTAATTTAGTTGAAATTTAAAAATAGTTCCTGTGATAACTTGGAATGATTGATCAACAGTATTTTCGACTCCTCCGAACATTACAACCGAAGAGTGGAGTCACGTGATCCATGGCAAAGGATGCGACTTGCGTCAATAACAATGATTGAATGAACCTGTTCCTGTTATTTTTTATGCAACTCAGTTGTAGAATTAAAAAACCAAGTTGAATAAAGTTTCAACTTTACTTTCCCGTCTTGTTTCGATATTTGGTTTTAATTCTGACAGGAGGATTCATAACTTTTTGCCACGGAAAGAGTAGAATCGCAGTTGTTATTTCTGTAACACTATTAATATCAGATAACAAGATTATTTCAGGATTCATTCCATTTAAAAACTTTATGTGCATACCCAAATACATCTAAGTTGAATTAAAACTATAACTATAATGGGTATTTTTTTTAATTTGAAACTGCTAAAAAAATACTTCTAGATCCTAACTAGCAGGTTGAGTAACAGGAACAGTTTAAGTCCATATTTATCGACACGAGATGGCGCTCGAGAAAAGCTCACCAGTCAAAGAGTAAGTTGTAAAAAGATTTTAATTGAACAATAATAATCTTACCCACGATTTGTGATGTAAGTCCCGCCCAGCAAAATTCAATATTGGATTTTGTTTAGATTAGATTAAATAAAGGAACGATTATATTGTGAAAACTTGGAGTCCAGGGCAGGGAGGTTTGTCAGATAATCATTTCAAGTATTTAAGGTTCTTTATTAAGTGAGTAAGAAAATGGTTGAAAGAGAGAGGAAGTAATTATTTCTTAATTTTTTCGATAAGACAATTAAATGTCGATTTCAAACTGGAAAAATGTTCTCAGTTTAAAGGAAAATATTTATAACTTTATTGAAACCCATTTCTAACGTTTCAATGATCATCCACACCCAGTCTCAATACTTTTCTCGGGGTCACTTTTTTGCTAATCATCGTATCTGCTTAATTTTTTAAAAACAATTTGTAACCCTTTTGGAAAAAGCAATCGTAAACAAATTCTTTAGGTTTTCCTAGACAAAAACAATCCCTAGTTTATGCGTCTGGTATTGCGAAACGTGCTCCAGCAAAATTAATTCTGATTGTCTGCATTGTTGAGGACAAATTGTTTCCTTGGTGAAGGGGTGAAGTAGTCCAAAAGCATGACAGTTCACAACACATACAAAATTAGATTTTAGTTACATGAAGCGGCATACAAATTAACTTCAAATTCGTAGATTCTTTTAACGTAAAAAAACCGTTGATACAGTCGACCCTAGATTAACTGATATTGAATTATACAGGAGACTTTAGGTATCAAATGCACCTTATACCTTATCGAATCATTCATAAAAACTAAAAACTACTGTTAAATAATTTGAATCGCCAATATGAAAAAGGAATAAATAAAAAAATGGCAAATTGGACTCTATGTGAGCAGAAAAAATCTCTGAACTTTGCTCTACAGATAATGGAAAGAGGGGGAAATAATTGCCTCCCCTGTTGGCAGATATAGCCCCTTGAAGTTGGGAAATTGATGCCCATTTGTTGTATTTTTAAATTTAATTTGAACTTAAAGTTAATTTGTCTTTCTTTTCTTATTCTATGTACTGTTAACTGAGGCAAAATAAAATTTGACTTTAACTTATAATGATGGTTTTCTTTTTAAACGCTTTTATTCTACTTGCTTTTGGCGGCGTTTTACGGGAGGAATTTTAAAACTCGATTTTCGGGCACTTCCCGATATGTTAGGGCCCCGAAACTTTGCACATAGGTGTAACCCTCATGACACTCCAATATCCAACCATTCTCTAGTCAAACAACCAAAGGATTAAGTTAATTAACGAGTATTTTTAATTAACAGAAAAACCAGATTTTGAGACCTTTCCCAATGGGCTATTCTCCCTAAACCGTGCACAATGTTGTATAAGGCATAACTTCATCATATTCAAAAGTCAAAACGAGAATTGTCCAGTAATTACAATATTTATGGACGATTAATCACTTTTTTTTTGCAAGATCTTGTACATAAAATTTCAGGCACTTCCAAACGATATAAAGTTCTGAAACTTTGCACCATGGCGTAAACTCGATGACAATGCAATATTCAATAATCAACCAGTCAAAACCTCCGTAATTAAGGTAATTAACGAGTGTTTTTAGTTATCCTTTTAATTTAAATTTGAGACACTTCCGTGAAGCCAATGGCTCCCAAAACCTGTAAGATAATATATTAGGTATATCACTACAATATTTAATCTTCAAAACGTGATTTCTTACCTTCCAATTAACAATTAAGATAATTAGCGATTTAAGATAATAACCGCGAGAAAGAAATCGCCAGAAGAGCGAGAAATCGCCGAAAATTGGTGCCCATCCCGAGGAATCGCGAGAGAAGAAAAATATGACACTTTTATAATTTATGGACTACTGAAAAGCCTGAATGGGATGCTTTTTCTTTTTCTTGTGAATCTTTTTGATATGGACGGATTTTATCGGCGAGAGAGAGGATGCGTGTAATATTTCACCATCATATTGTAGAAAACTAAAATTCCATTCTAACATCAGATTAAATATGGTTGAAATAAATACATTTTTTCTTGTGAGTTTTTGTTAAAAAAAATACCATGACTAAAAAGTAGAAAATAAAAAAAGTAAAAAAAAAGATTTTTTAAAAAACGCTTTTATTGAAGTGTTCTAAAAGGTCAAAAATAATTAATTCGGTTTGACAAATAATTTATTGGGAAGTAGAAAATAACTTTTTGGTAAGTAAATAATAACTGATTTTCTAATCACTAAAAATAAAAGCGTGGGCGCTAGTAATTTATATATTTTTTTTAATTTAAATTTTTAAATTTTTTTTAATTTGTACAAATTCACCTAAAGGTATGGACCCGTATATGTAATTCAAGTTTAGTAACACTAACATCTATGCCGAACGAGGGTTCGAACCCCAGACGTACGGCTTTGCAGTCAGATGCTCTAACCACTAGGCCATTACGTCGGTATTTATGTATAATTTTACATAGAACATAGAATAAATAGTGAATAAAGAATTACTAGCGCCCACGCTTTTATTTTTAGTGATTAGAAAATCAGTTATTACTTACCAAAAAGTTATTTTCTACTTCCCAATAAATTATTTGTCAAACCGAATTAATTATTTTTGACCTTTTAGAACACTTCAATAAAAGCGTTTTTTAAAAAATCTTTTTTTTTACTTTTTTTATTTATCCAAGGAATGTTTGGATCCATTGATATTCACTTTCTCCATTAATAGGGCCTTATGATTCAGTTTCATTATACTTTTTAATTTTATTCGTCTAAGTCTTTCAATTTTTCACTTTTGTGCTGATAAATAAGCAGAAATATAATTTAGTTGTCGATTTAAGTGGTTTTTATGATTTTTTCATCTGAAATGGGGCGGTGGGGGCGATCACCCCCCCTTGCTCTGGAACGAAAAAAAATTATGGTTTCAAAAAACAAAAATTGGGCATGGCCAGGGGGCAGCTGCCCCCTCTAAGTCCCGAGTAATTTTTACTTTACTTTTAGTTTTGTTAAAACCCAGTTTTTTAGGGGCAAATTTTGAAAATTTTTCTGGGGGAGGGGCCCCAGGCCCCCCATTAGTATTTAAACCATTATTATTTGCACTTTTTTTTCCAATAATATGTTCATTAAATCTAAATTCTACCAAAAAATGTATGTCCAGATTTGGGTTTACGTGTACAAAAAAAAACTTTAAAAACATGTTCTTAGAGTCAAATTTCCAAAAATTTTCTGGGGGAGGTCCCCCATACCCCCCTTTGAAACTTGAGCCTTAACTAAACTAAAACTAAACTTTCCTTACATAAATTTTTCTTGAACGCAAATTCTACCTAATAAAGTGTTAAAAGGCTACATCAGTGGCGGATCCAGGATTTGGTTTTGGGGGGGCTAAGAATTTTCCTAATCCAATTGAACCTTCTTGTTAATGTTAATACGGAAAAGGTAGTGAAATAACCTGCTCCAACTTCCAAAAGGGGTGTCTGGGGGGCGATATTCCACAATGATCAACTCCCCAGCGCTAGCGCCGCCAAGGGTGCCAGTCACTCGCCCGGTCGCTTTAGGTAACCCTCTCTCGCCCAGTACGGCAACCCGCATTCCACACACAGCAAGCACGTCACGTGCGCTGTTTTGTACTTGTTAGCTCGTCGTTGATCATGAATTTGTGTGATGGATTTAAACAGTTTTAAAGAAAACTGTATACAAGATAAATAATAACTTAATAAATTTTTCTGCTTTACTATATTTATTCTGCATGCACTTTTTTCACAGCCTGTTAATAATATTACTTTTAAGTAACATTAGATGCCTTTTCCCATTAAATCCATTGTCTTTTTAACAAAATCCTTTGGAATAAGAGTAATTGAATAAATTTTACACACATATATAGCTCAAGGTAATATTGTCATCATGTAAAATATTCATTTGAAATTTCTTTTTGATTAGGGCTGTGAGTCTATGTAATTAAAAAAAAGAAGGTACTTATAATATGTACTTATTTTTGGTATACATGCAATTAAACATTACAAAGTATGTAATTTAAATTAGGGAAAATAAGAAGATAATGTAATATTAATTTGTGTTTATTTCATAAATTCTAAAAACATTAAAAATTCTAAATTTTCAAGTTTTTATAGCAAGTTATTTGAGTAATATATTTGTGATTTCTCTCTATCAACTTTTCTAATTAACTGAAAAAGTACTGAAAAACACCTATTAGGTAAAAGTTCGACTGAAATGGGAAACGTGAAATGGAGCCTTTCCAATTGACATTCCTGAATACACAACTTACTATAGCTAAATTTAGCATTGAGTTTTTAGATGATTTAACCAGCAAATTTAGATGTGCAACTTCATAATTTTTTACATTTTGGGCAAAATTTGTAATTATTCACAAAATACCCAAAAATAAAATAATATATAGAAAAGGCATGTATATTTATAGCTAAAATATGTATTTTAATTGAAATGTAGGATTTGAGAGCAGATTTCTGAAAAGACAATACATCTACTTTAAGAAATTTATCTGTGAATTAATACCCTTAGAGTAAACTTTTAGTGATTCTACACAAAAATAGGGTATTGACGTAATATGTGGCCAACCACTTTTTAGTTTCTTAAAGTTAATTGGCTATCTCAACCTAAGGATTAATTAAGAAGTATATATACCTAATAAGCATAATAGGGAAAGTCATCATGGTTAAATTATACAAGTTTAACTGCGAATGAAAATATCATAATTTCTTGTATAAATATTCAATTTATAGTACTGCAGGTTAATCTTCAACATATCAGGTAAATATATTAATTTACAGAGTTGCGTACAAAGTTGAAATTTTCCTCAATTCAATATATTTTTCAAAAAGACCCCTTTTGAATTGCTTATTCACATTTCGAAATGTATTTCGAATTGATAAAATTTTTTGTATTAATACTAATGTTTAGAATTTCTAACAAAATATATTTAAAATTACTCCCACAATTATTTTACTAAGTCTCATTGAGGAAACTATTCTTCAACACTAAATTTTTTCATTCTTGCTATTCTTTCAGGCCCAAAAGGATTTTTTTACCCAACCATTTATGAATGGTCAGTAAGAAGGTATCATTATATAGGCGGTTAATAAATTGATTACATATAAGATAATGCACAAAAAAATGTAACTGCTTACACGAAAATTTGTAAATTAAACTTCAAACACATTTATGCGACAATATTTGCTTGGAATGATAACAATAATTATAATAGAAAATTATTCAAAACGAAAATTAAGTACTCTGTTCCTCAAAGAGGGTTAAAATACCTGGACACAACACTCGAAACGCGATGCGGCGAAAAAATATTACAGCAAATCTCGTTTAACGAGAGAAATCGCGAGACGAGAGAGCCGCAAGGTTTGGCGTATTTCGAAAAGCGACTCGTTTGGCACCCTTGGCGGCGCTAGCGCTGGGGAGTTAGTCATTGTGGAATATCGCGTCTGGGGGTCCCCCCCAGAAAATTTTTGGAAATTTAAGTCAAAAACCCCACTTTTTCAACTCCTTTTGGTACGCTTCATACTAATTTCGGATATGGATTTTTTTCGTTTTGATACAAACTTAGTAAAATGTAGTTGTAATAACAGAGTTACAAGTGCCAAGGGGGTCTTCCCCCATAAAATTTGTTAAAATTTGACCTTAAAATAACAGGGTTTTAACTCATTTTGGTGCATAAAATGTCATATTATATAGAGTAAAACTTTTCATTTGGGGGGGGGGCTTGAACCCCCTAGCCCAGGGCTTAAATTCTAACCAAAGAAGTACCGGAGCGCTACTATTTCAGGAATCCGCTTAATTGGGACATTTCCGCTTATTAGGGACAAAATGGGGCCGTAAATAGTAAAGTATAGTATGTTGTAAATACATCGTAAACGGATATAATTATATCCAGGGTGATCAAAATACTAAGATAAATTAGTAAAACTTGAAGTTGTAGATTAATAACGAAAGGGGGGTCTGGGGGTCCTCCCCCAGAAAATGTTTTGAAATGAGGTATTTGCATGAGTGAGGGATTTGCTTGATTTTATACTTTTTGATACATATGGTTTATAACTTCCAAATTTCTTATTTTTAAGTTCAAAAATGTGTTTTAAATAATTTAAAATTCAATTTTATTTTTGCCAAAACGTCAGAAAAGTCGCGTTATCAGAAAACCGGCTTCTATTGGATTTGACCTCACAGCGCATGATTTGTGATTCGAAAGTGTTTTCGCGCCCAAACGAAAAGCGAAATTTCAAAAATTTATATCTCAGACACTAGGCTACGAAAATACTTCATGTAAACGTCATTCTTCAGGGTTTTTTACCTACTATTTTAATAAAATTTAATCTCAAAACGTGAGAACTTGACCCTTAACAACATTTGACCCTTAAAACAAGTTTTTAACTTGTATTCGGTACATCCAGTCCAATTTTAAACAATTTGTTTTATGTTTTTGCTCTTTAAAAAAATATTGAAATACTTGCATTTGACGGGTTTCTTCAATAAACAGAGTACTCAGGCCTATTTTCATAGCTTAACTCTAATTTATTTAATGATTTGGAAATAAAAGTGTGAATATTAGTTGAAAATAAAAGTGGGGAACGGATGGGTATTTTTTCGGTAATCGGAAAACATCTAGGGGTAAATTTTGGTCGTTCCGAACGCGATTTTATGCGCTCCGGTGCGTTCTGATTAAAATGTAAATATTTACTGAAAACCAAGAAGTACCGGAGCTCCGCTCCGGTGCGCTCCGGTGCAATTTAAGCCCTGCCCTAGCCCCCCCCCTGGATCCGCTAGTGGGCTACATTAATCCTATTAATATGAATGAATGAGGCTGAAAAATATTTTTAGGCCCCTGCCAAAATAAATGTCCACTGATTTAAAATAAAAAATAAGAGCTTCCACCCGTGGCCGTATCAAAGGGGGGTAGGGAGTTGACTCCCATTTCAGAATTATTATGTCTATAATGTTGCTTCTTGCCTTGAAAATTCTGAAGGTTATACAAGGAGTGATCCACTTTGAGTGCAACCTAAATGGTCCCCAATTTCCACAAAGTTGTCACAAAACTTTTTTTCAGTGTCAAATTACACAAACTTTCATTTCAAAAACAAAAACCCTCACTGTTTCCACATGCTACCCATAAAACTTTTAAATTAATTTCCTTAAAGGTCAAAAACCCTTCTCGAAACATTACTGTGGCTACGGCCCTCTTTCACGGGGCTTCAAAATTGTTCTCCACAAATATAAAAAATTGACCCTAAAAAAATCAGACCGCCCCCCCTTGAAAAGTTCTTTAATCCGTGCCTGAACAAGTTCATCAACCTTTTCCAACTGTAAAATCTTTTTGAATAAACTTGTATTTTTTCCCGATGATTATTCTGTATTCTAAACAGAGTCCTGAATTTCCAATTACAAATTTGGTGGTTGCGCGACGAAAATTTCATTACTTACCGTTTTTTTTCTTCGATTTTCACAAAACTTGGTTTTTGGACTTACCCCCTTTTTCTAACTGACGATTCAATTGTTATTTAGAATTCTTTTTGTGATTTCAACACTAAAAATAAAGTGGTTGGTGGAAAAATTCACTGTGTAACAATAAATTTTTCTTGAAAATATCACATACTTCCATCTTCCAATCACTCCTCCTAAAATGTTTTTTTGCACGAAAATGAAGCCCGATTTAACGGTTTCGCCAACTATTATGCACTTGACTCTAATAATTGTAATGCAATTGCATTTCCTTTACATTACGTCATCCTGAGACACCTCTATGCAATGAGCTATGGAATAGGTAGTATATTAAAAGTTGTCAAAGCAATGTGTAGAAAAACCCGCAAAACGATACGAAAAAATTACCATGAAAAGGCTTATAAATTGGATAAAAGATTAGATATTGTTCTTAATGGCCTCATGTAGGCCCTGTGCAACCAATTCATATAGCCAGTACTGTAAACAATATTGTATTAAAGTTTCAAGGAACTACGAGAAAAACACTTAAAACTTAGCTACAACAAAACAATTGTTTTCGACTTTTTGAAGATTTTCGGCCTCATAATTGACTTCATCTAGCCTGCGGCTAAGTCAAGTGGAATAAGTCCTACCACCACTACCACAACAAAACAATCGTAACAAAAATTTTTAAATTGAAAACGAGTTGTTCTTTTAATATCCCTAAAAATAAACGTAAATCTTTTACAAAAAAAAACATTTTATTTACATTCAAATATAGAAATAAATTATTTTCAAGATTCTCGTTATAATTTTAATGTCGAATTCTCATTCGTGTCAATGAGGAAGTTGCATGATTTTTTTTTATTTTTTTAATCGATTCCTCTTGCAAAAATAAGCAACTACCCAAAATTTGAGGCCGATCGAGAAATTTTTTGATTGCCAAAAAAATTAACAAAAATCCCCTTTTTAAAAGCGCGCGAAAACGCCAAGAGTTTGGATGTGACGTCATCTTATACTAAACATTGTTGTAAAGCAATGGAGTTGATGGTATTATTGTTGACGTCATCTTATAGTTTAAACAATAAACGTTTTCAGTCACGTGTTTTTTTTCGACTTTTAAATTAAAATATTTAATTACCTGTACATTTTTTTGAAAACCTGACTAGATATTTCATTTTACCATACAAAAAACCATACGGAACACTTGTTTGTTTTTGAAAATATGACACATGCAACTTCCTTATTCTGTATGACTTTTTGTAAGCGCATTTAAGTTATTGAATATGGAATGTAACGAAGAACCATATGTAAGATGGACTTAATAATACTTAATTTCTTTTAGTTAAAAAACACATCGTTAAACCATGAGTTGACTTCGCGAAAATTCCGGTCAATGCAAAAATTGGTCAGCAAAAACCGGTCAGAAAAACTCAATCTAATATAATAAAATTCAATGTGTGTGTATATATATATGTATGTATATATGTTTGTCTTTTATACAAATCCACATTTTTCTTCCGATCTGCACCAAACTTGGTATACATACGTAAAAAAACTCGGAAAAAAACATAGGCTATGTTTCGAAAACTTTTAATGACCCCTTGACCCACTTTTGACCCTTTTTATGGTCATTTTGCTGAAATAGCTTTATTTCTCCTCATGAAGAGATCTGCTTACTCCATTGTTACAAAGAAAATGTAATGCTAAACAACAAGTTTTTATTTGAAACACTAGGTACAAGTCTATTTAAAAATTTTATTAATAATTTAAAAATCTATTTCAATTAAATTTAAAAGTTTTAAGTATAGTTAAACATATTTTTATTTGAGATTTTATCTAATTTTTCTATTTTAAAAAGCTTTATGGATTATCATGTTGTTAAAATAGTCTCCATGGAAACGAGGATGTAAAATCAAAAGGTGATAATATTTTAGCTTTTAAGAAAGTTGGTTAACAAACAAAAAACTATTAAAACTCCCTTTCAACTAGAAAATATTGATTTTTTTTCTTAAATTGCAAAATGGAATAAGCTTTATAATTATTGAATAATTTCACCGAACACGTTAATTCCTGAAGATATGATTAATCAAGGGATCTAAGCAATTTTAAATAATTTTTATAATATTTTTTCCATGTTGTAAATGTGGATATCATTCAAAAATTATATTGCTTGAGAACTAAAGTATTTTTAATCCACCCGGGGACACCGGGATAGGAAAAGTTACCGGGAACAACGGAATATGAAAAAGACGCCTGGGATACCGGAATAATTGATAAATGCTGATCATACAAAATTACACTAGCGGAAATAAAAATCCCAACACCAAGAAGGAAAGGAGATATCAAAGTAAAATTTATTTCTATGATTGCACATAGTGTTAATGTGAATTGATTAAAAAATCAGCCTTTCTGGATGTTAGGGGGCCGAGAAAATCGGTGAGGAGTGTTGTCTCCATAGGTGTCCATTACCGCCGTCACACGTCATGATATTGAGTGACAGGGGATCTAAATGACTTTTGAGGGATTGGAGGACCGTGTTGCCTCCTCAGGTAGTCCATATTCATATGGTGCACCAGCGGACGTTGCATACCGGGATAGGTGATTTCTCCTCATTGATCGGACTTGTTTTGTGGGTGTTGGTTCTAGAGAACGGGAAAGACGGGGTAAAAAGGCAAACTAGGGGGTTAAGAAGAAAGCTTGAACATTGCATACAACATGTGGTTGTGCATGTTTCTCTTGCAATTTGTCCCCAGGACAGGTCTGAAGGTAAGGACGGTCTACCGGTTGCAAAATCTCAATGACGCAGCTCTGGTTGGAAAAATTACTGGTGAATCATACTCAGGAGTTGCAGAAATGGAATCCAATGCATCCCCACTCCGTTACCCTTCATCAACACTCCGTGGAACGATTAGAAAATCATCAGCTGAGTGCGCTCTCTCCATTGTGTCTTCAAACTCATACCCAACCGTCGTGGTGCTCCAAACCGAATCAGGATTCTCTCATAAACACAATATCATGAAATTGGGATTTTCATTTCCTTATTTCGTGCACTATTGGAAACAGAAATGCCCATTTTCAGCCCCTTGTTTATAGACAAAGATGTAAGAAGCTATGCGGACCGAACGGACGATCCGCAGTACTGCAAACGACATCCATCCCACTGCCGCTTGTCCTCAGTATGATCTACCGGTATTTTGGCCAACCAAAGCTGCTTCATTGAGGTTTTTTAGCCGGTTGTCCGTCCTTACCTTCAGACCTGTCCTGGGGACAAATTTCAAGAGAAAAATGCACAAACACATGTTTCGTGTACTGTCCAAGCTTTTTTCTTAACCCCTATGTTGCATTTTTACCCTGGCCTATCCGTTCTTAAGAACCAACACTCACAAAACATGTCCGGAGAAAGAGGAGAAATCACCTAGCCCGGTATGCAACGTCCGCTGGTGCACCATATGAATTTGGACTACCTGAGGTGGCAACATGGTCCTCCAATCCCTCAAAAGTCATTTAGAGCCCCTGTCACTCAATACCATGACGTGTGACGGCGGTAATGGACACCTATGGAGACAACACTTCTCACCGATTTTCTCGGCCCCCTAACATCCAGGAAGGCTGATTTTTCAACCAATTCACATTGATACTATGTGAAATCATAGAAATAAATTTGACTTTGATATCTCCTTTCCTTCTTGGTGTTGGGATTTTTATTTCCGCTAGTGTAGAAATGTAATTGGGAAAACTTAAAAATAATAAATTTATACTCTCAACCCGTGCAGGGCCGGGCATATCAGCTAGTATGTAATAAATTTGTGTTTTATTGAACGGTTTTTGCTGACCGATTTTTGCAATGACCGGATTTTTCGTAAATAGTGCTGTCCTTTAAAAAAACCCACTTCAAAATGTACCCTAAAAAAACCCATCGAGATATTTTAAATAAATAATTGAAATAATTTTAAATTCTCATGTGCCCTGTCTTTCTATGCCTTAAGAGTGGCAGGGAAAGTAAAAACAAGTCAAAGAACCTTTTGTTTACTTAGTTTTTTGAATAAATAGAAAATGTCGATTTTGGGCTAAAAATATGATTTAGTTATGCAAATTTTGATGCTGTAAAAATAAATGTTATAAAGTCTTTAAAGCATTTTTCACGTGGTTTTGTGTTATCCCGTTATTATGAGAATAAAATACTAAAATTTCAGCTCAGTCCGACAATTAGGGACCTTACGGCAGTCTTTGAAATGAGGGGTGAAAAAACCAATAGGATGCCTAAAAAAACCCACTTTTCCTTTCGTAATAAATGACAAAAAATTATGTAAAATATTTAATAAAATTCATGATATACAACTAATTACTCAAATACAATAGTTATTTCAGTAATTCTCAATGTTTTTTTCAGTATTTTTGATAAAAATTTTCAATGGTTCCAAAAACAGCCATTTTCCGTGAAAATATAGCATTTTACCGAGTTTTACTCGAAAATGGGTTTAGAGCAGTGGTGCCCAACCTTTTTTTCACCAGGGCCAATTTGCTTATGAAAATTTATCTCGCGGGCCACATAAAAACACTTTTAAGGATTTTTTTAAACAAAGAAAAATTTCCCGTTTCCAATAAGTTTGCATCTGTTTGAAGGATACCAGTTCTTGTAAATTCGGCTCCAAATTTGTAACACTTATCCTTAAAACTGAATTAAGATGATTATCTGTAAGTCGAGATCGAGCACTAGTTTTTGTTCTTTTCAGAACAGATACCTAATGTTTGTTCTCAAACACAGTTTGTTCACAGTCTCTTTATATAAAGACTAACACAACGGTTTATTTTCTCGCTGATGAATGAAGAAATATGAATTTGTCCACTTTCTTGAAAGTTTCGGCATTCCGAGTGAATCTTCAACTTTTTACGATCGGACATCTTTTCGAAGTTTGGTTCTAAAAAGATCCTTATAAACAAAATTCAAATGGCTAACTGATACTGAAAAAATTTTTTACTGGATGTTGAAGAATTCCATTTTTATCATCTTTTTTTAGATGGAAGTGCCATAATGTCTCACACGATTTCGAGGTTTTCTTGGAAGATTTCTGAAAGTGGTTTTTGTTTTTAAGATTTAACGAGTCCGCGGGCCACATGGATCAGCCTCGCGGGCCACATTTGGCCCGCGGGCCGTAGATTGGGCACCACTGGTTTAGAGAGTAAATTGTTGGGGGTTTATAATAAAATCAGTTCCAATTACCATTTTTTAAGCTTTTTTATAAAAATCGTATTAAGTATTCGTATTTAATAGGTCGTTTTCATCAAAAAACAACAATAAAAACGCTATTGTCGTTGTATTTTGAAGGCAAAATTCTTGAGTAGAAAAACTTTTCACAATTTTAATTTAGAAATAATTTGTAATAAATTTGTTTTTTATTATCTTAATTATTCTCTTTTCTATCTCAAAATAAACCTTTCAATCATATTTTTTCTTAATTTTTTGAGTATTTTCAAGCGTGGGTTTTTTTTTAAGGAAAATTGTTTTTTTTTTTAATTCTTACTTAATTGTCTGCCAATTTGTAACGGAGAGTTGGAATTAAAAATACTAAGCACTAAAATGTAGGGGAGGATGAGTCCTTACAACACCATTTTGTTCAATTTAATTATCATATTTTTTAAGCTTTTAATGAAGAAAAAGTGAAAAAGTGTTTTTTTTAAAGGACGGCACTATATCCGACCATAGGCGCCGACTTTTATCAAATATTGGGGGGGGGGGCAGTACTAGACAATGAAGATATTAGTTATTCCATATAACAGCGGTTCTTAAACTTTCAATCGTCACTAATGCTTGATATCTCCCCCCCCAAGATTTTGAACATCCAAAGGCTTATTCCTAAAGTACCCCTAAGGAGTTACTCAAATTATATTTCACATTAAGTTAAAATTTTACAATTACTCGAAGTATAATATGGGGTCTGGGGGTTCTCCCCAAAAAAATTTGAAAATTTGCCTCAAAATTAATTGATAATGTATGTGTGCAAATAAAATTGAATTGAATTGAAAAAAAAGTTAGTGTTTCAGCTTATTTTGATAAATTTTTGGTTCCACCAAAACATAGCACTTCCATGTAAAACATAGAATTTCTAAAGAAAATATTATAACTAGAGACGTCAAAATTTCGAGAGGGGCTGGGGGTCCCCCCCATAAATAATTTTGAAATTTGTCTCTTTAAACTAGTGTTATTTATTTCGAAACTATCCCTCTGCTGGGGACCCGGACCACTGCTATAAAAATTTCGAAAAAAAAGCAGTGCAATATTTTAAACAAAATTTAATTGAACCCAAAATATTTAATACCTATCGGGAAGAATGAAAGTGGATTTATACCGCCTTTAAAATCAACGGCACAGAGCCGTAACTAGACTTTAGTTTCGGGAGGGATTTTGATTAAATATTTTTTCTGAGGTACCTACTTACGAGTACTTTTTTGCTTCAAGTGTTAGATGACTTGCACATTTGATATTAATTTTGTTGAAATTAATTTCAAAATTTTATAAACATTGAAAATTCCAAGCGAAGCGATATTTGAGGGTCCTCCCCCCAAAATTTTAAAATTTCCACCACAAAATAGCGTTTATCTCCTTTTGAAGCCTATTGGGTTACAGGTTACTACACCAGAGCAGGGCTCATTTAAAGAAGCCGAATTTTTATAAAGAAACCCAGTAGAATAAATAATAAATAGTAGAATAAGCAGCAAAATTTTGAAGGGGGTTTAGGGTTCTACTTCAGAAAAATTTTGGAAATTTGTCCCTAAAAGTAGTGTTTAAATTCATTTTGTAGACTCTTTCTTATTTTACACAAAAGGAGGATCACACCTCAAAAATCACGGAAGTTTCAGGGGAAAACCGTACAAAATAGATTTTAAAATTAGAGGGGGGCTTGGGGGTCCTCCCCCAAATTTGTTTCGAAATTTTTACCCTTGGAAGTAGTGTTTTAAGTCATTGGGGGGGGGGCTCAAGCCCCCTCAAACCCTATGGAGTCGGCGCCTATGTATCCGACTTAACTCATATCAGCACGTGGAAATACCTTTAACAGGATAAGTAAAAAAGTAAAATAAAGCATAAAAAAAGAATACATTCATTTGTCAATATAAAGAGTGATAGAAAAAAGAAAGGAAAGAGTGAAGTCAGACCTGGTTTGAATCAAATTTATCAATCAAATGAAAAAAAAACTATAGAGAAACAATAGGAATATTTTGCATAAATAGGAATAAAGTCTGTTTCAATTATAAATCTATCAAGTGTCAGAAAAAATAACTTACTAGCTGACAGTTCCACAGGGCTGTATCCAAGGTATATTGACAAAGGGGAGGAGTGATTGGGGGCGAGGATTAGGCTGGGTCGAAAAAGACAAATTTTCGAATATCGAAACGCTTCAGGTCTCAAAAGTTGCGTCTTGGCATACTGATCACTGGAAAAATAATCAAAAAATTCCTAAAAATATCCCTGAGGAGCGCATCGGGCCTAAAGTTTGAGAAAATTGACAAAAATAACATTAAGTTAAAAAAATTCCCGAATTTCGTACATTGTGTTCATAAACTTCAAACTAGGTTTAAGTATATCTTTTTAGTTGTCTGAATTCAAATAAAAATATCTGAAAAGTTTATTTCATTTTTTGAAACCTGAAAAGGAGGCCTAAACGTGGTGAATTTCAGTGAAAAAACCTAAAATTTAGCACTCGTAAAAGAAAGGCTCTATTGAATGTAAAACTCGACAAATGCGCTTTTTATTGATGAACTAACTTCCTTCATACCCTTTTATCACCTTTTGGTCATTTTATATTGTGCACAATTAAAAAAATTAGTTACATGAAGACACAAAAAATATCTCCTGTGAAGCATGCCTAAATACATTACCATACAGTAAACTCAATTTAATCGTAGAAAATATACCTTATTAAGTCTGTGAAATAGCTTTAAAGTTGGGTTTACAATCAAAAACTGGGATACAAGATCGTGTGTGAAAACAATGTTGCTTGTAGGAATCCTTCTCCATCTTTTTTTTAATAGCAAACTCCGTCACAAGTGTCACACATTTTTTGACAGCTTACTTGTAGCAAGAATAGTTTAAAAATTGTATTGTGGTACAATGCTATGTTCATATTTTTTATCTACAGCAGCTTCATACTATCAGCGTTACAAATACATTTCATGTTGAATCAAAGAGGGTCGTGATGTGTACAAATTATGTTGTAATATTCTACTTGTCATTTTTAAATTGAGTTTTCTTTCAGAAATGTATTATTTTAAAACCATGACATATATCAGCATCTAGACTAGAGTGTCTTAATAACTCAAGACAAGATCTTTTACAACAAGATCGAGAAACACTCAACAATCTGTAGTGCCTTAACCATACTTAGAAAGTACCTCTTATCTTATTTAAGATCAGTTTTTAATCCATGGATTATTATGGACAGTTAGTTTGCCAATTTCCCCGTTTTGAAAGTTTATGGTCCTCTAGTTTCCCCATCTAAGAATTGAAACAAGTGTCTGAAAAGTCATAGCAATCAGAACACTACTTTGTACGCTGAATTAGGCCCTCACTGTTAGGAACTAATGTAAATTGGTGTTCTATCACAACCTACTTCTACCCCTCCATCAATATAGAAAATAACTGTTCATTAAGAGGTTAAAAACTGTTATGCCTCCTGCCATTAAATTTTATGCTAATAGATTAGGTTGATTCTCTCCAGTGGACAAACTGTGTGCCCTCTTCCTCACCCATGCTGGAAATCCTAATTTCTGAAGACATATAATAAAATGTGAACAAGGCATTGTACCACAATAATATTTTTAAACTATTCTTGCCACAAATAAGCTGTCGAAAGATGTGTGACACTTATGACGGAGTTTGCTATTAAAAACAAAGATGAGGAAGGATTCCTACAAGCAACATTGTTTTCACACACGATCTTGTATCCCAGTTTTTGATTGTAAACCCAACTTTAAAGCTATTTCACAGACTTAATAAGATATATTTTCTACGATTAAATTGAGTTTACTGTATGGTAATGTATTTAGGCATGCTTCACAAGAGATATTTTTTGTGTCTTCATGTGACTAATTTTTTTAATTGCGCACTATATATAAAATGACCAAAAGGTGAAGAAAAGGTATGAAGGAAGTTAGTTGATCAATAAAAAATGCATTTGTTGAGATTGACATTCAATAGGGCTTTTCTTTTACAAGTGCTAAATTTTGGGTTTTTTCACTGAAATTCACTATGTTTATGCCTCCTTTTCGGATTTAAAAAAATGAAGTAAACTTTTCAGATATTTTTATTTGAATTCAGACAACTAAAAGGATATACTTACACCTAGTTTGAAGTTTATGAACACAATGTACGAAATTCGGGAATTTTTTCAACTTAATGTTATTTTTGTCAATTTTCTCAAACTTTAGGCCCGATGCGCTCTTCAGGGATATTTTTAGGAATTTTTTGATTATTTTTCCAGTGATCAGTATGCCAAGACGCAACTTTTGAGACCTGAAGCGTTTCGATATTCGAAAATTTGTCTTTTTCGACCCAGCCTAGCGAGGATCCAAGGGGAGGAGTAATTGGGAACATCTCCTATTTCCGAAATTTTGATGCTTAATTGAAGTTTTTACCATGGAAAAATTTGTAGCTTATAAAAAGGAAGTCCAAAATTGCTGTTACCCGAAAATTCCATATTGTCCTCCACAAAGCTAGTTAAAGCATTTTTTTAACGTCGAATTTACAAAACTTTTTTGGGTGATGACTACCAATACCTCCTATTTTGCTAGAAACTCAGTAATTTTACCCACATTTTTTCATTTCCTACAAACACATCACGTTTCCAGTACCTTTAACTCTCTACTGCCCATGGTATAGCAAATATTATACCATAAGTTTAGCTTCAATTTTCAGCATAAAGCAGCAATTTTCAGTATGTTTTTAAGTTATTGCAGCAATAATGGTACCTTCAGGTGCTATAATTTATAAAGTTTAGATTCAGAGTCCCCAATTTCAAATTTTATAAAAAAATTTGAATTAAAAATTTAAAAAAAATTAGAGTGGGAGGCATTTTTATTTTATTTTGCCCCCCAAACCAACATGAAAAGGACAAAATAATAATTTTTTCCATAGTTATTTCTGGTAGTGGGCGAGGGTTAAATATTCTAAAACCTGCATTCAATCATTATATAAGTGTGGGGATGCCTCTCCTAAGAAATAAATTTGGAACAACCTCTCCTGATTTCCAGAAATTCGATTCTCCCGCCATTGTTCCGCTGCAAACGATTTTTTCAAAAAACGATGAATCGAAGTGAACTCACCTGAATTTAGAGGTTATCCAAAGCCGACGAACATGAGCTGTGAGAGCATCAGCGATGGCGGCTGGAAGCAACAAAAGTTCACCTAAGGACAGCGAAACGATAACTGAAGAAAATAAAATAGAACAAAAAAATGGAAATCCCGCTCCGTACGTAAAAGCTGGAGCGAAGGTGGGGATGTATGTCTATTTCTGACATTCTAAATTTACCCTGCGGTTGGCTGGGGCTCCGATGATTGTAGAGCCCGAGAGGTAGAAAAAATGACAAAAAAGAATATTTTCTCTTTTGTTCTATTTTTTCTTTTACCTTTCGTTCTGAGCCGCCTGTGTTGGAGACCGTCTCGCGCATCATAAGTGGGAAGAGGGCCAGGGATGTTGAATGCTTTCTGAATGTTATTCTTCTGTTTTTTTAGTGATGACTTTGAGATGAAAAGACATTGTTGGATTTTTAGCTCACATCCAGCTTTTTGAATAAGTTGTAAGTCGAAAGTTCAAGGATTTTATCTAAGGGTGTACGTTAAGGGAGAAATACAGTTAAATTAAAAAAATTTATATTGGGTGACGTAAGATACAAGGCGACATAATTTAATAACCAAAATTGATTGTTTGATTATACGTCTTGAAATCTGAGAAAACATCATCATATTATGGAAAAAGTATACAGGGTGTCTCAAAAGATTGGTGTACAAACTAAACATGCCAAAGCCAAACAAGATTTTCATAGGAACTCCTGTCCGCAAATGTGCCTTGACCGCTAGAGGACAATGTTCGCCGGCGAAAGGCCATTTAACTTTACTCTTAAGGAAAACTTAAAATATTTTGATTTATTCGGAGAGGGCACCCACCCCTGTAAACTAAATAAAAAATTCTGGAATGTTGAATAGAAATTGAAAAATATGTTGATTTTCTCTAATTACTAGCCTTTCTTTTCCCAAATTTAAAATCCTTATATGAAAAATACTTAATTTTAAAGTATTCATATTTGAAAATTACAATTTATTTATCAAGTACAGTGTTTCCTCGTTCAAAACTAGGGCTAAACTGGGTTACAAAAGGCGCAAATTCAGACTTGCGTATGCGCCAAGTTTTTAGCGGTAAAGATGACCAATATGGTAACCCTAACTTATGTTAAAAAAATTATTTGGCTTCTAAATGTGCCGCTAAACAGCCAAAATTCGCCAAGCATACGCAACTCTGGACTTGCGCCTTACAAAACACACAGGATACTGGATAACAGATATAATGCTTAGTAGAAGAAGTTACATTCTTTAAAATGGTTTTACATAATAAATACCGGAATTGAACAATTATATCTTTTCTGGGGGGCCAAATATGCAAGTTTCACTGCTAAAAAACTTTAAGATCGAAATCCGCGAATATGCAGGGGTAACATTGCTCAACCGCGAATATGTGAGGGCCCACTGTATTTTTTTTGAACTGTCGAAAATAACTACTCAGTGCTTACACACAATCATTATACTTCATTTATTACTTTTTAATTTAATGTTTTTTATTACTTGTTAAATGAAAATATGTTGCAGACAAGGGAAAATACTTTTTAAAAAACACATTTCTTCCCAATCTTGCTTCCTTCATCAAGTAGGTTTGGTAATTTAATAAAAAATTTGAGTACTAAAAAAGTTAGTTTGTAGATTTCATTAACTTTTATTGGTCACAAATCCTTTCCATGCATAAAATGCATACATGAATAATATGAAAATGATTAAGACACTATAATAGTAAAAGAAATTGCCTTTTCCAATTTAAATGCGAGGTAAAAGAAAACAATTACAAAAAATTTTGATGATTCATATAAATGTCTCTCATCAAAATGTTTAAATTTTTATTTAGCTTAACACGGTTTGTTAGCAACTATGATGGAAAATTAAACACAAAATAATTTTCTCTGACCTGAAAAAAGATAAGCTAATATTCAGAAGAATTTGAGAAAGGCTATAATATTTAAATTGGGGTATAACACAATATTATTCAGGTTACTTATTAGCATTTCCATCCAAATTTTTTACAAGGCCCAATTTACATGAAAAAAGCAACATTTAATAAATTTACTTTCAATTGATTGGTCTAACAACAAACAACTTCATGACAAGTGAATAAGGTGATTCTAAATTTCCAGAATAAGGTGATTAGTTTCTCCAGTGTTAAAATTCATTTAAATAACTATCAATTAGAGAAGAATAGAAGAGCAAATACAAATAGTGATCACCAACAAGATTGGTTCATTTATCCTGAACACCCATTTTACAGTAAATGTAAATCTTTTTCACTCACTAACTGCAGGTTTTAAATTTAAAAATAATAAATAAAAATGTGTTTTGCAAGAAAACCCCCAAAAGTTAGTTATTTGATAAACAAAACAAAATGTCCAAGATACACTTTTGTGAGTAAAGTAATATTTGAACACACAGTAATATTTGAACCCGCAGCTAACACATTTTTCTAGTGCTATTTTGCAAAATGACAGTCGTTATAAAAGGTAAACTGGGCCTCGTACATTTTTCTCTCCATAACATATCATTCAACCAAAAATTCAACTCATCAAATCGATGATTATTTTCACAAGAAATAAATGGCACTTTTTAAACCTCAAACTTTTCCTCAATAATTGAATCATCGGCTTGAAAAAGAGAATAATTAAAAAGAACACAGCAAACTGACTTAATGTCAAAAAATCACCAAGCTTTGCTCTACACATGAGTGGATCTTTTCTTATTCTTTGTGCTCTGTAATTTGTTTTTAATTTTGGAGTGTTTTTACCTTTTTTATCCAGCAAATGTTGAACTTAATTGATATTCATTAAACTGCCTCTTAATGGCCCAGTTTCATAGTTCTTTTGAACTTTATTTCAACTTTTGTGCTGTGAACTAAGCAAAATTATAATTAAATTATTAATTTAAGTGGGTTCAAGATTTTTTTTCTGCTGAAATTTATATATAGTATTAAAATAAGGGAACAAGTCCATCAACTTTTTTCAACTGTACAATATTTTTGTGCATGAATATACTTATATTTTTTTCGATGATTCTTAAGTATTCTTAAAAAAATTTGGTGGTTATACAATCAAAATCATACTACCTATACTGTTTTTCGATTTTCTCAAAACTTGGTTTTTAGACCAATTCCCTTTTTCAAGAGCCGAGAATTCAATTATAAGAATCCCTTTATTTACATCTTTGGTAAGTCAAAAAGATGAACTCGCACAAAAGAAATATATACAAAGCAAAAAGCATTCAGAACATAAACCTGTCATAAATGGAATAGAATGTATTGACAGGATTTTAAACCATATACAGCACCAACCCTTTATCTACTGACGGTACTTACAAGTCCCACCAACTTTAAAATTACATAGAATAACCATCCTTACAAATATACTGACGATACTTTGCAGGAACACTCTTTTAGTTTTCCTCTTTCAGAATAAAAGGCAGCACGGGTTCTGTGATGAGTATTTTAGCGGGAAATGCAAATATATTCAAAACTGAAGTTGTGCTTTCAGCTGCCATTTTGATTGGATTCCCATAATTGCCATTTTTGTTCCCTCAAAAGTAGGTAAAGTCAAAACAAAAGTGTATTATTTTTTTACTTAAAACTGCAATAAAAAGACATGTTTTTTGTATTGTGAGAATATTTAGCCCTCAGTGTACAGATGATACTCAAAAGTATCAATTTAATTAATTAGCTCTAGCGGATTCAATTTCCCAAAGATGATTATTTTTTATGTATATCCATGAATTTGCAATTTAGTGACTAAAAAAATATTTGCACGAAAAAAATTGCAGAAAATCATAATGCAGTAGATAAAGGGTTAAATTCTAGACTGAATATTCAAACAGTTTTTTTTCTTATTTCCAACATAATAATCTAAAGAAAAGATTGATGTTAAAAGTATGCAACTGCAATAAAACCAGTATAGCTTCTTCTATAGATTATCAATTCAAAGGTATGGATTATTAAAAGGTTTTTAAGTGATAAATCATTTCTTATACAAAATTCTGAAAAATCCCAAATGTTTCTTTTATGTAGAAAACAAATTATTTTTAGGAGTTATTCTGAATGAGATAAGTTTTGAAGGGATGTAAAATGAGATTAATAGTGCTTAGTATTAGTATAAAGAAAGCAATAAAATTAAAGTAAACAATTGAATAAACTATTGAGCTCAATAAGGGGTAAAATGTGTTCTGCTCAAAATTAATTACCAAGTTTTAAAATAAAAGTAACATAATTAAAAAAATTAAATAATGATGACAATGTGTCATTGAATTAGTATGCTTGCTTCAAAAGGACTATTACAATATTTGTTTAATATTTTTGTATGTGTGTAAAGAATCTTTTAAAGGTTTTAAAATTTACTTCACAAGTTTAAAAAACCATAAGATTTTATTAACAAGCAGACCAATTAGTAACCCTATATTTTTTCAAAACACCCGATTATATCAACAGCTATTTTTTAATTAATAAACAGCAATAACTGATAACATATTAAAGATACAGACACATGAAAATTCACAGGGAAGACCCCAAAACCAGCTATATACAAAACAATAACACTGTGCAAGATAATTAGTTTGGTTTCAGAAAATATATTATTTTATGTTACACAATAGTTAAAAAATAAAAAGATTTTCTAATGTACATCATAAACATCTTAAAACTGTGAATAAGATAAAAATGCTATGCAGAGCTATTTACATCTGAAATAAAAGGAATGATACTTACAATGAACTTATTTTTTTTTCAAATAAAAGTTTGTAATTCCTCTTGCTAGAAAAATGAATTCAGTGCATGTTGATAGTGATCCCCAGTTTATTACACTCAAATAGTTTTAAAAATCTAAGAATATAGAGCAAAACTTTAAAACATCATAAAATTTCTTATTTCAGAGAAAATTTTAAATAGAAAGTTACAGCATTATTATAGAGTTGGCCAGTCTCACTTTATTTTATTAATGAATAAAATAATATCATAGTTCTATTTGATTTATAATCCTACACTGATTGTTCTAAAGATTTCTATTTAAGAAACAAAAAACATTGGCACATAAAACATAATGGTTTCTCTAAATTATTAACAATTTTTTACACTTTAAATGACCAACTATTGAGGTTTTCACGGCTACCTCTTACACTTTTTACTATTTGCTAGGTATGGGGCAATCTGTATAGGGTTAAAAACCTGTATAGGACTATGATAAATTATTATACATTTTCTAGATCTGAGTTATGATTTCAGTTTTAAGTCTCTAGCTCACATCAAGAAATTTTTAAGTTTAATTTTTATTTGACCTAAGCATATTAATATCTCTAAAAACATTTTATAAGGCACATTCAGTGTAAAAGGATATTCAGATGTTTAAAACAATACATAAATGTTCAAGAAAAATCCAAAAGTTTAGAATATATTAGTCATATAATATATTTAATTACAGATATGATAAAAAAGTTCAACTGATAACTATACAAATTGAAAGTGTATTGTTTTTAATGATTTAACTTCTAAAATAAACACGATTAACTAGAAACTTATAATAGGTAAAATAAGTAAAGTAATATTCCTTAAAACTTATTCAACACAATGTCGATTAAAAAGAAACACAAAAAAAGTTCAGAATAAAAAAGTACCCTAAAGATGAGTACTTACGAATTTTAAAAAATTATACTATGCAGAGGATTTTGAAAAAAATAATTTGACCATATTTTGCCAAAAGTAACATTTGATTAAAAATCCCAGTAGAACTGGTGAAAATAAATTATGCAGGATTATATAATTGGAATTTTACTCTGAAGAGACACCATATCAAACAATACTTCGCTAGCAGTATCACCAATTGCCTATCAAAAGGCAAATTTTAAAATAAGTAGTCCAAATTGCATGTTTTGTTCCACACAACAAAAAAAATCATACTGAAGAATTTCATAAAATGGAAATCTACTTGTAGTCTAGAAATGCATTTAATGCTTATTATAAGCATTTGATACTTCATATTTTCCCTTCATATTAAATTTCAACTCTAAGGACTAAAATAAGGGTTGTGCTGATGTAATGTAACCATTCAAATAAATTCACATCGAATCGTAAAAAATGGGAATGCAGTTAAATATACAACTGAAATAAATAATAAGAATTTCTCAACATATTTTAAGATGCAGATATTATTAGACTAATTAACCAATAAACTTTTCAAGATGTGTACAGTAATGTACGTAGTAAAAGAATAAATTCCTAATTTAAATTATAATAGGCAAAAATTAAATCTTAACTTTGTAAATCAAAGTATAAGAATAAAGTTGAGAAATAATACGAAACATGCAATAAGGACTCTTCATATATCACATCTATCCCTCAATAAAAGAATTCTAAACATCATTATTCCAAGGCCTTTGGCCATATTAACAGGTTATGAGACACTTTATACACTGCTGCAGTTAAATATTTAAAGTGAAAAGCTACTTTGATAAACAAGCATTGAAAAACAAGCATAGAAAGTTTATTGCACAACTTGTAGAGTTAGTTAAATGGTAATCAGTGTAATTAATGATAATGTGACAGTGAAAACACGATGTACTGATATAATAAAACAAATTGATGTAATACTTTGTAATGGATAAATGTAAATCTCTTTTGTAGATATGGAATGCATAAATACAATGCATAAACTTCTTCAAGAAGCAACTAGAACTTAACTCTCAGTGCAGTTATTTCATCAAAAGGCTACATACCTTACCTTAACAAATCATTGGTTATTTTTTAGCTTTATTATTATGCGTGTTACATTTTCTTTCCCTTTTAAACTTTTTTTAAAAAGCCACCAATACAGTAAGTTTACCATTTACAAACCAAAAATGAACAAATATACTGCTGAACCAACGATAGTAAAAGGGTCACGTGATTTTTACAGACTTTGCAAGGACAATAGTTGGGTAACCGGTGATAGTTGGAGTCTTGCTTCTATATACAAGCAAATGTCTCTTCCTCTTTCGATCAACTGCCCCTCAAATTCCACCTGTCTCCCCTCCAAAATACTAGTTCCAGCGTTGTCAAAATCATGTGACCCTTTTACTATCGTTGGTTCAGCAGTATATTTGTTTATTTAACTAGAAGAAAATCAATTGCATCAAAGGCAAAGGAGATAGCTGAAACAAGGTGAAACTCAGCATTTGTGGAAAATTTTATCTAAACTGATATTATAATGATTTATGAATCCAGTTTTGATTCCAACACAGAATCTAAAGCTTTCAGCCATTTAAACTCATTTTAACGTTATAAAGGGAAGTGTATTTAAAACACTCAAAGTGCTTTATTGATCAATTAAAAAAAATTATGGGATCACAGAAACATCATATTACACACATAAAAAGTCTAAGTACAATTACATATTTACATTGTCTTTACAACTTGAGTAACTTTAGAGCTCATGTTTCTAGAGGTAATAATCCCCAAGCGGCAACACCTCACCATACAACCACCAACAATGAAATGAAAAATTCTCTCTTAAAAAAGGTCATAATACTTTTCAAGTAATTAACAATGTATTGCATCGTATTAAACAAACTGCCTGCAAGTACCCTAAAACAGGGCTATTCAATAATGGAGGTGTTAAAAACATATCTACAGCACGAAACTTGAACATTCCTCTAACAAGACAAACTCACAGTTGCAGTTGAGATGCAGACTGAAGAACGCTGTTTGAGGTGTTGGGAGTGACAGAGGGTGCTGCAAACGAGGGGGGATGCGGGATCTCGTTCAAGAGGGGAGAAGCAAACAGTGTCTGTTGAGTGGGGAAGTGGGATGGACCAGGGGTGAAGGGGAGATCCGGGGAAGGGAAGGACACCTTGGGTCGACGGGAACGTGTGTGCAGGTTCTGGTGGTTCCGTAGGTTGCAGCGAGATACAAACCTTTTACTGCATTTTTCGCAAGAGTATCTGTAATGGAAACGCATGTTAGCTGTTGAAAAAGAAAGTGCATATTTTAAGAAAAGCAGAAATAACTTGCTTAGAGTTTTTAAAGAGTGGAAATTTATCTTTTCTCAAAAATAATACTACAGCTACACACTGAAACATGAAGGGTAGTGTGGGACATTATGAAGGCTTAGTAGAATAGCAAAAGGCATTTTAAATAAAACTTTTCTTAAACAAATATATATTACTTAAGTTAATCTGTGATATTCTAAACTATACTCGTGTTCATTTAGAATAAGGTGGCTGAAACGTAATGTATTAGATAGAAGCAGTTACTAATGTAATTACCATCGAAAAAATTTTCTTGCGCAATGACAAGATAGCCTAAACAGAAGTAGTTAAAATACTGTAAATGAACCGGCCACTGAAGTTGCATGATGAGCGTTATTCGACCTTAATAAGGGTTTTTGATCATGTTCCAGCCACCTATTCTAAACGAACAAACTATAAAATATACGAGGGTTGTTTTTTAATTAACTTCCGTTTTTCTGCTGAAAAGAGAGTATTAGGAATTTCAAAATAATTTTGGTACAGGTAGTTAGATACATCTTTCAGGTTCAATTTGCCACTTTACTGAATAAAGTCGGACATTTTTTCTATTTTTTATCGATTTTACAAGCGCGCTCCTCGAACTATTTTCCCGCCAACCCATAGAGAATTTCGGCTTTTTTTCTCCCCTCGCTCCGTCCGCGATCACCTGCCCTATGTTAATGTCTGGTCGCGGACGGAGCGAGCGGAGAAAAAACGCGAAATTCTCTATGGGTTGGCGGGAAAATAGTTCGAGGAGCACGCTTGTAAAATCGATAAAAAATAGAAAAAATGTCCGATTTTATTCAGTAAAGTGGCAAATTGAACCTGAAAGATGTATCTAACTACCTGTACCAAAATTATTTTGAAATTCCTAATGCTTTCTTTTCAGCAGAAAAACGGAAGTTAATTAAAAAACAACCCTCGTACAAGTACACTTAAGTCGATCTGTAAATTTGCTAAATTTTTGGGAAAAAAAATTTTGTTGCCCTGTGTAATCAAAAGAACAACACAAATATTAAAAAAATCTACCTAAAAAGAAAAAAAATAATAATTCATCCATCAAAAATATCTTTGGAATCTAATCCAAGCAGCTGGTCTCACCTGGCCTGCAGGTAGTGGGCGTGCCGCTTGAGGAAGGCCTTGCTGCGGGACATGATGCTGCAGAAGTCGCACTGCCGGCTGTGGGCGGGCAGGCACATGCGGCACTTGGGGCAGCGTTCCTCGCTCGTGGAGGGCTGCGCAGCGTGGTGGCTGCTGCTGCTGCGGCCCCGGCTGTGCGAGTGGAGGCGCTGGTGCCGCTCAAAGTAGTGCAGCCGGCTGGTCTTGTAGCTGCAGTGTGGGCAGTTCAGCACCTTGAGAAGGAAATGGCTGTTAGTTAAATGGCATAATCTCCCTCCTCCTTATTTTTTTTCTCTTGCCTTCCATCGCACCTTTGCTTAGTCAAGAGTTTGCGTTAGGTAGGAAGGGAGGGATCAGGGACGTGCCAACGTTTTTGAGAGTGGGGGGGCGAAGCATTTTTTGTAGGGCTATAACCAGAATGATGTGCCAAACTTTGTTAAAGTATGAAAAGTAGGTTGTTTAGTTAATACTTTCCCCTAGGCATCAAAGGGGGTCTGGGGGTCCTCTCCCTGGAAATTTTGTTGAAATTTAGCTTCAAAAAGAAACTTTCTACTCCTTTTTATACATTTGTTACCCTTTAAAACCCACCTACAGACCATCCACTTCTTGTATTCCTTAGAATTTTCAAAGGAGAAACAGTAGGTATATTCAGGGCTCGTACATGTCCTGATATTCCTTAATTTCCTGAAATCTCAAAAAGCGTCCTGAAAAGTCCTGAAAAAACGTAATTTACCCCGATTTTCCTGATATTTTTTCGAAAGTCTAAATATCAATTGTATACCGAGACTTATTTTCGATTTTCTGGCGCAAGTTCAGAGGTGCGGATGATTGGCGAATTTTGGCTATTTGGCGCCATATTTAAAAGCCAAATGACTCTTTTAGGCTCGCGCCATACCTGGCGTTCATAAGACGTGACATCGATCCATCACCATTAAAAAACGATTAAGATAGTACCAGGAGGAGGGGCGATCGGAGTGGACTCGAGGGGGCGATATAGTAGATAACTCCTGATGATAAAAGATGACACCCGTTTTCCTCCGTTGCAGGAATAATCTACTACATCGTCCCTCGAGTCCCCTCCTCTCCTCCCCTTATCGCTCCTCCCATTGACAGTGTGAGTTATTGGAGCGACTGCTTACAGCCGTCCGGTCTGTCATGACCCTTAACATTAGTTAGGGTTACCATATTAGTCATGTTTACTGCTAAAAACTTGGCGCATCCGCACCTCTGAACTTGCGCCGATTTTCTTTCGGTTAACCGACTGTAACGAAAAAAAAGCATGTGTTCCTTAAAAGAGATAGCACGTATTTGGAGTGCGGCTCTCTGGTGTTAAAAAAAAACAGTTTCCCTCCCCTTTTGGTATTTCTTCCATACGATTGGTTCAAAAGAGTGACATAGAGTATGCGTAGTTTATAAACTGACGTATCGGCGAGGGGAATATGGGCTGGAATATTCCTCAGTTCGAGAAGGCTCTTTTGTTTTCCTTCGGAGTTTTATGTGGGTGATTTTATAATCAAGATTGAAATAAAAAAACTCCTTTGTGCAAAAAAGAATTCTAATTTTGTTAGTTATGTAGTTCTTGTTAATAATTTTGTTTACAGAGGCCTGGGCGAATTTATGGCGAGCTCAGTTGAGCTGACAGGTCCTTAGGGTTGAAAATAATACATTCTCAAAAGGGTAGGGGTTTCAGTGGGTTTCCTCATCTTAAGACCCAGCTTGCTTTGTTTGTCATGCTTGCCATAAAACTTACCAGCTTCCAAAGTAAGTCTGGAGTGTACTTTGAACTAACTCTAAATACACTAGCGGAAATAAAAATCCCAACACCAAGAAGGAAAGGAGGTATCAAAGTCAAATTTATTTCTATGATTGCACAGAGTATCAATGTGAATTGCTTAAAAAATCAGCCTTCCTGGATATTAGGGGGCCGATGAAAACAGGGAGGAGTGTTGTCTCCATAGGTGTCCATTACCGCCGTCACACGTCATGGTATTGAGTGATAGGAGCTCTAAAGACTTTTGAGGGATTGGAGGACCATGTTGCCTCCTCAGGTAGTCCAAATTCATATGGTGCACCAGCGGAAGTTACATACCGGGCTAGGTGATTTCTCCTCTTTCTCCAGACACGTTTCGCGAGCGTTGGTTCTTACGAACTGATAGGCCAGGGTAAAAATGCAACATAGGGGGTTAAGAAGAAAGCTTGGACATGGACATTGCATAAAACATGTGTTTGTGCATTTTTCTCTTGAAATTTGTCCCCAGGACAGGTCTGAAAGTAAGGACGAACAACCTGCTAAAAAACCTCAAATAAGCAGCTCTGGTTAGCCAGATGAGGTAGTAGATAAGGACAAGCGGCAGTGGGATGGATGTCATTTGCAGTACTGCGGATTGTCGGTTTGGTCCGCATAGCTTCTTACATCTTTGCCTATAAACAAGGGGCTGAAAATGGGCCTTTCTGTTTCCCATAGTTTACAAAGTAAGGAAATGAAAATCCCAATTTCATGACATTGTGTTAATGAGAGAATCCTGCTTCGGTTTGGAGCACCACGACGGTTGGGTATGAGTTTGAAGACACAATGGAGAGAGCGCACTCAGCTGATAATTTTCTAATCGTTCCATGGAGTGGTGATGCAGGATAACGGAGTGGGGATGCATTGGATTCCATTTCTGCAACTCCTGAGTATGATTCACCAGTACTTTTTCCAACCAGAGCTGCCTTATTGAGGTTTTGCAGCTGGTAGACCTGTCCTGGGGACAAATTTCAAGAGAAACATGCACAACCACAGGTTGTATGCAATGTCCAAGCTTTCTTCTTAACCCTCTAGGTTGCATTTTTACTTCTCCGTTCTCTAGAACGAACACCCACAAACCAGTCCGGTCAATGAGGAGAAGTCACCTAGCCCGGTATGCAACGTCCGCTGGTGCACCATATGAATTTGGACTACCTGAGGAGACAACATGGTCCTCCAATCCCTCAAAAGTCATTATAGCCCCTGTAACTCAATACCATGACGTGTGGCGGTGGTAATGGACACCTATGGAGACAACACTCCTCCCTGGTTTTCTCGGGACCCTAATATCCAGGAAGGCTGATTTTTTAATCAATTCACATTGATACTATGTGCAATCATAGAAATAAATTTGACTTTGATATCTCCTTTCCTTCTTGGTGTTGGGATTTTTATTTCCGCTAGTGTATTACTTTTAAAATTAAGAGAGTTTAGGTAGTTTTTAATTTTACACACATGATGGATAACATTCCGGTTAAGGAAAAAGTAAACGCTACATTATAATACCCAAAATGTCCTGAATTTTGTCCTGAATTTTTTATAAAAATGTGTCCTGAAATTTTTTGAGGGTCTGTACGAGGCCTATAACCATAATATTTTTTAAAAAAATAGCATTGGAATCACGTCAATGTCGGATCCAGGATTTGTTTTTTATAGGGGGGCTAAGAATTTTCAAAATTAAAATAGTCTTCTAATTACCTAAAGGGGGGTCTGGGGACCCCAGAAAATTTTTCTGATTTAAATCTGAAAAACAGGTTTTCAACTCGTTTTGGTACTCCTAATCCGAATTTTGGATATATATTTTTAAGAATTTAATTTACATTTTGGTAGAATTTTGACTAACTTATTTTTAAAAAGTTGTAAATATTAGAGTTCCAAGTACCAAAAGGGGTCTGGGGGTCCTCTCCCAGAAATTTTCTGAAAATTTGACCCTAAAAACAGGATTTTAACTCGTTTTGGAGTAGCTTTACCCCTGAGTATACACATCCCTGAGTTCCGACCTCCCCTTTTTCTTACTGTTAGTTCTCATTCCTTTTGGGGGGGGGCTAAAGCTCCCAAGCCCCCTGGATCCACCAGTGAATTACGTTACACATAATGTTAAGGTTTTAAAATCTTACCTTCAAGCAAAAATGGGGGGGGGTTCTGGGGGTCTCCCCCATAAATATTTTGAAAACTTATCTTTAAAAGTAAAGTTTTAGCTCATTTTGAGACTCTTTTTCAAAGAAAAAATTATAAATAGACCCCAAATTTTCAATGAGGCTGGGGGTCCTTCCCCAGAAGAATTTTTAAAATAGGCAATTTTAAATTATAGTGTTTTATCAAATGTAACCGAGCAGAAATAACTAGAAGACCAAAATTTTTGCAGTTTTCTGTGTCAACATAAAACATATTTGAATTTTCAACAGTAAAAAAATGAAATTTTGGGTCGAAAATTGGAAAGAAAAAAGCTATGAAACCAAAAACTTTTATGAAATTTGTTTGACTAATTTTTACACTCTAAATTATTGAATGGGTTTTTTTCAAAAATTTAGGACGTTTAAAGTTCAAACTAGATATAAAAAATGAAGAAGTTTTTTAAAATTTCTGTGGGTTTTTTCAAAGTTGAATAATTGTTTTCGATATTGAATGGGTTTCTTCAAAGTTTAGGATATTTTTAAAATTTTATTGTTTTTTTTTTTCAAAATTTAAACCAGGTTTCAGTAAATAAGGGGTGTTTTTACAATTTAAGTGGATTTTTTCAAAGTATTAAAAATTTGAAAAACCCACTTAACTGGAAAAACTGACATTATTTTGACAAAACACATTTAACATAGAAACAACTCACTAAAATTTGAAAAAACCCACTTACTTTCTTGGAGAAAACCACTTAATTTTGAAAAAACCCACACTTTTTCTGAAAAAACCCAGTTTTATATGGGTTTTTCAGGGTTTTATTGAAAAAACCCAACCCACTTGGTTTTTTTTTAAAAAAACACGGGTTTTGGCCAACCCTGAACTGAGGGGGCGAGAATCTCCCTACCCACTTGACGGTCAGTTACGGGAGAAAATGGAAAAATTAAGCACATATGAGATTCATGGGCAGAAGAGGACCTTAGGGTGGCAAGCTGTCCCTGAAGTGCTAGAAAACATGATTTACCATTACGAAAATGAAAATTTCTCAAAAAGGTGGGGGCCTCCCCTATAACCCCCATAAATCCGCTTATAATGATAATAATGCCCGGTGCACAAGTTTGATTATTCATTACTTAAAATAATACTCCTTGCCCCCTCACTTCATAAACCGAGGGGGCAAGAATCTCCCCACCCACTTCATGTCCCGTTTCTGTTAAGAATTGAAAATATTAAGCACATATCAGATGGATGATGATAATAATGCGCTTTGAATAGTTTAAATTATTCATTATTTACAACAATATCACAACCCTCACCTCATTAACTAAGGGCATTTATGACATGGGTGATGCTAATGCCTTTTGCAATAATATCAAGAATATAAGACAAACTGGGTTGAATTTAAAAAAAATGTTTTAAAAGTTTTTCGGATTAGATGCCTGAAAAAATTTCAGGAAAAACTGGGGGGGGCGAAATATAGTGTTCGCCCCCTCACTCTCAAAACTGCGGGGGCGAAAACCCCCCCTGCCCCCCCCTGTTGGCACGTCAATGGGAGGGATTGAATTAGCTTCTCACACAATAACTCTGCTTTACCAACAAGACCGACCCCTTAAATTTTGAATGGGACCCTCTACTAATGTCAAATAACTAGCTGCAGGATGGGATCCCATCCACTTAAAAATCACCAAGTTATGGGACTTACCATTTAAAACAATGCATTTAAATTAAATAACTGGCGATAGAGCAATCTGCAACACTGCCTAAGCTCTCTCTCTCCTTCCTCGAACCCATTCAGGCCAAGGGAACGCCTTTCCTGTAATGTTGTTATGATGGCATCTTTGACACAAGTTTGCAGTTTTATTACGACTCACACAAGATTTGGTAAAGGTTTAAGGATTGGGATTTAGAGAAAATGGCAACATCTTTGCTTTAAAAATGTGTGAAGCTTAGTTTCTTTTTGTGAGAAATATGATTTAAGATTGCTGCAGAGAAGTAACAATACAATGTAAAATAATTTTCAAAAAATAAACCAGAATAAAAGCGAATGAAAATAGCATGTAGATAAAAAAAAGACACTGTTTCCCATTCCAGAACTAAAAAAATAATTTTTACAAATTTTACACACTATTTTCATCCTATTCCCAAGCATTAAACTTTAACAGCAACTTCAGTGTATTACTAAACTGCATTCCTAAACTTAATCTTAACAACTTTATTCAGCTGAATCTTCTACAAAGTTTTTTCCGAGTATTTCCAGCAGTCTTTCGTATTAGCAAATATTCATTTGAGAAAAACAAAGAAATTAAGGTTCTTATGTACTATCCCGTCGACCGTGCCGCTGAAACTGAGCCATTTGACTGTTCTGTAGCTGTGCTGCTAAATTTGATGTTAGCTGAACGGTTGACAGTGTAACACGCAAGTACCGAAAAACAAGCTCCCTACCCTCCTCTTCCTCTTGACAGGAACGCAAGCCTCGAAGTTCCTGGCGCGGCAGGGTCTCCTCAGCCGCTGGTCCTCGGTGGAGTCCGAGTCCTCCGCCGCCGTGGTGGTGGTGGTCCCGGCCAGCTTCATCTGGCGCAGGTTCTCGCTCAGCGCGTCGGGGTGGTCGTGGGGCAGCTTCTTGCGGCGCAGCAGCTGCTGCCGCACGCGGTGGTCTAGCACCCGCACCCGCTTGGGCAGGAGGCGCAGGCAGCGCGGGGGAGGCTGCTCGTCCTGCTCCTTGTCGTCCGACAGGCAGGAGGCTTTGTCCGTGCCTTCTGTAGGGGGAGGAGAGAGTGAGAGGGATGTATGAAGCTTACAGGTACTTCTACTTAACTAGTCAATAGGGTTCTGAATATTTCTGAAGGAATCGAATGCCTTGGATTCGATACCAAGAATCAAACTTTCATACCTGCCAACATTTCAGAAACAGAAATAGGAACAACACGCACGACACATTTTGAATGTGTTAAAGGGGTATTATTAAAAAAGCTTGTAATTCATAACTTTTATCTCTTATCTAAGGTATTTTATGGTTATTAAGAGGACTAAGTGTTTTATATACCTTTATATTCTGACTAATAATTATCTACATTTATACTAGGATATAATAAAGTTAATATTTTTTCCTTTTATCTGGGTTTAAATTTCTGCAAATAGAATAACAAAAATGACTCAAGATGTTAAACACTGGGGGTTTCATACATAATAACTCAGAAAGATTTAAAAATACTTAGTAAGTACTAATATAATGAAACAGTGAAATAAGCAAACATTGTTTGGAAAATAGAAAAATTAATATTTATTAAGTGCTACAAAAGTAGCTAATTTTGCCCTTTTTAATAGGTCAGCACTGAAAGATTTATTATAGCATGGATCAGAATTACTATTTTCTGAGCTAGCAATGCCTGTAGAGTATCAGAGTCCATGGATCTCTGAGAGTCAGTCTTGTTCTTACGAACTGGACTTAACACCCTTTCACTAAGAATATACGCCTTATAATTGCACAATTCGAGTAGGTCGAAAATGGTGGGACAGGGGGACGTAAAAACGGAACATTTGGTACTGAAATCGTATTTTCGGAACAACAGTGAAAAATCGGAACAAATACGATTTAATCGGAATGGTTGGCAGGTATGAACTTTTGAAGGAATCGATTCTGGAATCGAATGCCTTGGATTCGATACCAAGGAATCAAACTTTTAAAGGAATCGATTCCAGCAGGAATGGAATCACAGGAACCCAAATCGTACTTAATTTTCTAATTAATACAGATAATTACAGTAAAATCCCCTTATAACGAACTTCACGGGACCGTAAAATTTCTTCGTTGCAATGGAAATTTCATGTTAACCGTACTATTGCTAATTCAAATAAAATGGTTGGGGACTTTCGTAATAACGGGATTTTTCGTTGTATTGGGATTTCACTGTATTAACAATTTTGCTCTCTAACTAATTAGCATTTTGTTAATTAATTAATATTTTACAGCAGGAATCGATACTGATGAATCGTACTTAATTTTTTTATTTAATCCAGATAATTATTAACAATTTTGTTCTCTAATTGGTATTTTGATAATTAATATTTAACTGGATATTTATTAAATTAAAAATAATTTCTAATTATCCTAGATTTGTGATTGAAATAGATAAGTTTGATTCTAATTTTACGATACTGGCCCTAAGGAATCGATTCCAGGTTGGAATCGAATCAAACGATTTTTTAGATTCCTATACTAGTCACCCAAGTTGAAAGAATAACTTTATCAAAACCCCAAGTGTTATACAATTCATGTCCAAAAAATAAGGATAATTGTAATTTCAAGAATAAAACATACGTCTGTTCCATATCATTAATATTTATATCATAGAATCTTTGAGGAGGGAGACTATATGCCCTGAGACCAAATTACATACAGATTTGTAAAAAATAATTTTTTCAGGTATTCCAGGCACTTAAAAACATGCATGGATATCAAAAATATATCTTTTACATATAAGTGACAAAATTTTGCTTTGTTTCTTACATGGATGTTTCTGTCAGTGTTCCAAATGTGTCTGGAACCCCATTGTCAATGTAAGGTCACTGAACCCCCTTAAATTATTAGAGTAACTTCATCCGGCAGTATATATTCCCACTCCAAAAGATTTCATTGAAATTGAAGATTGTATCATTGAATTGAAGATTGAATTGAGATTTGTATCATTATTCTTAAAATTTCAAACTATCCTTAATTTTTTGACATGAGTGTACAAATAAGAGGTACAAAAGTCGGCGGTAGGTATAAAAGGTTATTAAACCCCTCCTCTATATAATGTCAAAGGTTATTAAAAAATCCATAAAGTAATCAAAAACATTCTAATTGTCAAACATAAAAATGTGCTCTTATTAATAATTTTAGGCCTAAAAAAATAATTTATATATAAACCATGTATTAATTTAATACACCTTTTATATACCTAAGCATGCTACAGGAGAATTTATACAAGCATATATTATAATTTGTAAAATTTAAGGTAAGTTTACTGAATGAAATGTTGGGAGTGGACCCAAAGGGGTCTAAAAATAAAATAATTCAATCATATCCCTCTCTTCACTTTACCCTCTTTATCATAAGACGTGTTCCCCTCGTCAGCCTGGCTGCTGTTCTCTTCTGAGAAAGTCGTGCTGTCAAGCTCTTTAGACTCATCCGAGAGCTTCTTTAACAGCATCTCTTTGTGGATGTCCTCCAGGGTGCTCTTGGCACACAGAATACTGTCCAGCGTGCCGCAGAGCTGAATCACGTTGCCCTCGGCAACCTGCTCAACGTAGGTGGGGGCGGTGAAGGCGGCACGGATGGCCTCCAGCCTGGCAATGCCACCGATGGCATCGAGGAAGTCCACAGAGAGAGTGGCACGGACTTCCGAAAACACCTATGATGGGCAAAAGAAATTGTTAGATTGTGGACAAAAGGAAAAAAGTACAGACAAGCATTATTTGGTTGACTCAGCTCTAAAGTTTAAGCTTTCAACCTCGAAAGTTTTAAAATTTTACCATCATAAAAATTAGTGAAAAGTTCAGTAGCTATTATACTGTGCACAGTGTATTTGCCAAAAGGGGACATCCATAAATTAAGTGAGGCATTTTTTCCAAAATCTGGACCCTCCCTCCCCCCTTGGTGAGATTTTGCTGGACCCCCCCCCCTTCCCCCAAGTGAGATTTACCTACAACTTTTTAAAAATAATTTGCAGTATCTTATCTGTGTGTATCCCTTTCTCATACTTAAAAAAAAGAAAATCGTATAATTTCTAACTTAAAAAGTTGACGTGAGATTTTAATCAACCCCCCTCCCCTCTTGGTGAGATTTGCCATAATAAATTCATTGCCGTAGTCAGGGAAAGTCATGGATTTGAAAAATTTCATTTGGGGACATCCATAAATTACGTGAGGTCAAAAAGGCCTTTTTGCCCCCTTGATTTGGGAAATTTTTCAAATCCATGACTTTCCCTGACTACGGCAATGAATTTATTATGGCATATAGACTCCTTTCATGACTTTCCTTCCCTTATTGCCAAAAAATCCATGACTTTCTATGACAAAATTAATAAATCCTTCCAATTTATGACTTTCTAGGTGTGCAGATACCCTATGTGCATGCAGATAATAAAACAATAGGAAAAAATTTAGGTGATCACATTTGTTTTGTTCAGGGTCTTCTATAGATAGATCACCAGAGCTTATTTTGAAGTTGGTGTAAAATTTCATTACATGTCATACTGGGAGACTGCTTGTCAACTTTTCACTAGAGTCTAGCCTTGACCAGCTACATTGTAATGTAAATAAAATTATAACTCACTTCAAACATAATGTAGACTGCGCAGCTTCTCTTTATTATTACAAGACAAGCTGCTTAAACATGTTGAAACTCTGTTGAAATGGTCCTAAAATTAAATTTTATGGCTAAAATAAGAAAAGCAGTAGTATTAAGAGTTAAAAACTATTATGATGAAACAAGAAAAAAAAGATTCCATGCAGATTTATTTTATTGTGAGAGAAGAAACAACAATACATCTTAATATTAATATTCAATAAAAATGCTTTAGAGTCCATGTTTATTGATAATATAAGATTAATTAGAAGCAATGTGATGTATTAGGACCGGTCAATCTGATGAAAAATTGCCAATAAAACATGTTGGAATAGGTTATAAATAATGCTTCCAAATAAAAGAGTTAAATCCAGTGGCGAATCCAGAGGGGGGGGCTGTGGGGCTGCAGCCCCCCCCAGGAATAAGACATTCAGGTTTTGGTAGTAGCAATAAAACCAAACAAGGAAACGAACAATCGGTGGTGTTACCCAAAGGGTCTCAAAATCAATCAGAACCCTAATTTTTGGGGTAAAAATTCCAAACTTTTTCTGGGGGAAGACCCCCAATCCCCCTCGAAATTTTGGAATATAATAAGTACGGTTTTTCCTTGAAACTGAAACTTAAGGGAATTACAAGGAGTGATCCTCTTTGATGTAACCTAAAGTGTCTCAACATGAGTTAAATGCCACTTTTAGGGGCGAAATTCAAAACTTTTTCTGGAATAGGAACCCCTAAACCCCCTAGAAATTTTCCAATTCATAATACTATAAACTTTTTTCCTTGAAAATTCTGCCGCTTACAATGAGTGGTGCTCTTTGGGTGGAATCTAAAAGGCTTCAAAATGAGCTAAAACACTAATCTTTTACTTGTAGTTGAAATTTTTACACAATTTTGAGTGCACCAAAATTAAAACCTTACAAAGTCATCTCACTTAAAACTTAGTACTCTTAAGATCAGACCTCAGAAAAGATGTTGAGTACCCCCTAAAAAAATCTGGCTAGGGGTCATCCATAAATTACGTGAGGTGTTTTTTCCAAATTCTGGACCCCCCTCCCCCCTTGGTGAGATTTTGCTGGACCCCCCCTCCCCCCCCACGTGAGATTATTTAAAAATAATTTTTCTCCTTCCTTCTTATATATTCCTTTCTCATACTTAAAAAAGAAAGAAAATCGTATAATTTCTAACCTTAAAAGTTGACGTGAGATTTCAATCGACCCCCCTCCCCCCTTGGTGAGATTTTTCCAAACCCCTCCCCCCCTCTTTGACCTCACGTAATTAATGGATGACCCCCCTACGGCACTGGCAACCCCCCTCCCCCTTTCAGTTTCTTACATTAATATTTAAACATCCCATATAGCAATTAAGTTATTTGTGAAACTCAGCCCCCCCCAGACAAAAATCCTGGATTCGCCACTGGTTAAATCTCAAATAATAATATAATATAAAGTTCTCAAATAACTATGTATAATAACTAGCCTACCAGGCATTCCTTCATACAACCTTGTTTGTTTATTTTAGTATTCATTAATGAACTTTTTTAGACTAATAAGAGGATTTTCACCCATCTACCCTGTTTCAATAATAAAATAAATAAGATTTTAGATGTTAGGTAACGTGTGGGAAAAAAGAAGACAAAAGGTGGATTTCGCTTTATTCAGGTTCGCTTAAGGGAGAAAATAAAATATGATTTCAATGGGACAAAGTTCGAGACCATCCAAAGGTCCGTGTAAACAAAATTGGACGATTTTGGACATCGATCACTATGACAATATTTTAATAAAGGAGAAAATTATATGCATAATTTAACAGTCTTATTTGCATATAATTCAACAACTAGTTGAAAAATCACAGAGTTTCAAGCCCAAATGTGAAAATCTAAAAATTATCATGGATGGGGTAAAATCCTAGGAGAGCCCACACCCTTGGCGATATACCAAAATAAAGCGCCAAACCAGAACAAGATGGCGCCAAGCGCCATCTAGTGTGTTAAAGTAGGGTTACCAAGATGGCGGAATTATCGCCATTTTTGGCAGGGTGTGGGCTCTGCTAGGATCCAACCCATGGATGGTGTTAAAATAGTTTAGGATTTAGGAGTCATAAGATCTGGCTAGTGAACTTGCAAAACCATTAATATCTTGAAATAAAACTGGCAATAATTACTGCAAATTAAATAACAGAGAAATAAATGCATACGAAAAGAAAATGACAGTTCCTCATTGGATGTAAACACGCAGAAATTAACTAAAATTAGATAAAAACAAACTACAATGATGTCGAGTTGAGAATTTATAGCGAGAGTTTAGTTGTTGTTCGGAGCATGCAAACTTCCATTATTTCGCAATTTAAAATGTAGGAAAAAATAGCATACGAGATCTCTCACACCCAATATTGAATTCATTTAACGTATTTTACTTTAAAGTTTGGAAAGAAAACTTAAATGTAATTTATTTTAAGCTGTATTCATAATTACAAAAAATAATATTTTGAATTTGTCCATTGATTTTTCACATTCTTTACCGAAGAAGATAACAACAACAAGTGTGACAAGCTGCGAAAAATGCTTAAATGTTTGCAAGTTATTTTGTAATTTTTCTGCTGAACTTAATTTATGTGTTGTGATGAGTCTAATTTTATGATTATGAATATTCTAAAAATGTACTTTCAATCTCCTGTGATTTCCTTGCTCAACCCGTTTCAACTACTCGTGTTTCATACCGTTTGAAAACCACATTCCAATGGCCTGTATACGTTTGTAATTGTTATGTGAAAACAAATGTTTTTTTCTCTCACCTTGGGATTTTACTCATTATTCGTCCAATTTTCAACTTCCTGTGATATATATACGTCTGACATTAGTTGAGTATCAGGAGCGAATAGTTTATCATGCCCAACATCATTTATGATCGTTACATTCTTGTTTTTAAGCTGTGTTTTCCGTCCAAGTGCTCAGATCGAACAGGTGGTTAGTGTTTCGGAATTTTAAAACTTCTGAATGTTGTGATATTTTTATGCAGATCTTTCCACTCCCGAGTTGTTCAATAGTCAGTTAAAAGTGAATGATTGTTCTGAGAGGCAAACTGACATTCCACAGAGCTAAAGAAAAATGAAAGTGACGGTATATTTCGGAAATGTGCGTGTAATTGTACCCTGTGGGAAAGGAGACATTCTGGTGTCGGAATTAATGGACTTGGCCATCACACGTTACAAAAAAGCCACAGGAAAGGTAAGTTGTCTTCTTTTGTTTATATTTCTCTAGTGGGTGTTGTCCCCCTGTGACTTGTCAATACAAATGTCAACAGTGTGATGATTTTAAAACTTATTTTAACAATCTTTGTGAGATTTTGCTTTTAGAATTATGAATTCAATCTCCTAATCCCTTGCCGAAGTGAATGTTTAAAATTATTTTGGAACAACTTTAGAAAAAGACCTCCAGTCCACATGTGTAACCACGCCTAAAGCAACATGATTAAGTGTTTTTAGCGTAGAGATCTAATAATACAATTAAATCTCAATACAAATCAATGTAAACAAGGCGGCTGGAGGACTTTCTTAAGCTGTACCAAAATTGACATTATTTTATCAATTTGCTAAATATTTTGCGTATACAAGTGTTGATGTTATGAACACACTATCAAGGGTAGCCTTGAAATTTGTGGAAAGGCAAAAATTTTGGCACAGCTGGGATATAGGTCTATATGCCAAATGGGAGCTGAGGTCGCCAAATGGAAGACTAGTTGGCGCTGTATCATGGCCGAGATGCCGGTCGCCCGTTCCGGCCACCATGTTTCACCACGACTCACTCAAATGAAGATTAACCCAAAAAAAGGATTTTATAACAAGTTTTTACGATTTCAGTATTATGATTAGTGATGGGCAAAATCGATAATTTTAGGTATCGAATACTTTGGTATCGAATACTTTGGTATCGAATACTTATAGGTATCGAGTACTTTTTTTCAATGTCGGGAAATGAACCTGAAGGGACAATTTTTTTAGGGCCTATCCATAATCAGACTAATATTCAAAAAACTGAAAGTGATCCATCAAAAAGCCCCGTAGCTACGGGCCTGGAGGTGGATAGAGGCGAAGGATTTGGCGGGGGAAAAACCTAGCCGCGTCAAATTTCTCTCGCGGATGATAACGACTTGGGTTTGAGCGTTGCAAAATGAAAATGGAAACAGGCTGCGTTTGATCTACAGTAGGTATTATAAAGATTACTTCATTGAAAAATTTAAAACGAAATATGTCAATAAAGTATCGATACTTTTGTGGGTATCGAATACACTCGATACCTAGAGGTATCGAGTACTTAAGTATTTGGTATCGATACCTGCCCATCACTAATTATGATGCACACTCTGTATCTGGGAGATACATATTTCGATCCCCGGTAATTATGTAATTTAAAAATAACAAAATTATATTTTGGACGTGAAAATTTGACGCATGCGTATTTCCGAAGGTTTTCAGGATCCAAAATAAAGGAAGAACAAGGTTATAAATAATATCATTATTAATCATATAATTTAGTTGATTTAATAATTAAATAAAATAAATCGCACCAGTTTTTATCTTTATTTTAATCATCCGGGAATAGTGACGGTGACAACGTTCTGAGCAGTCACGTTGTTAAAAGATCTTGTTTGTTGTGATAATGCGGTATGAAGTAAGCAGCGTAGAAATCGGTGAGAGTAACGTTATTTCTTTGAATTCTCTAAATTTTATTAATCGCTTCTTATTTCTTGTTATAATATGATTATTAAGATAATAAAATAAGAACATAGTAATTATATTTTGGATATGAAGATTTAACGCATGCGCATTCCAAGCCCGAGGGTTTTCTAGATCCGATATTCGAAAAAAGGAAGATCAATATCATAAATATAATTATTAATCTCATAATTTAATTGATTTAATAATTAAATAAAATTAATTAATCAATCCAGGTTTTGTCTTTTTATTTTAATCATCCCGGAATAGTGACGGCGTTCTGCGCAGTCCCGCAGTCTCTTGAATAGATCTTGTTTATTGTGGTAATGCTAGTATGAAGTAAGCAACATAGAAATCGGTAGCGAAACGTTATTTCTCTGAATTTTAATAATAACTACTTATATCTAGCCATAATTTGATTAAGAATAACATTTATATGTACTTATGTTATTGCATGCATATTGTGTCTTTGTTACCTCATGCTATTTTACTTAAAGAGTCATTTTAATAACGATATATGACAATGCATGATACAATGTTAAGTTGCACGTTTATTGTTTTAGTACCATGCTTTATACAATTTGCAAAAGTCTTATTTACAAGCTTAGTGTATTTCTTTAAGTCAGAGCCATCGTAATGCATTGAAGTGTTATCGTTGAAGTCGTGGTAAAACATGGCGGCCAGAACGGGCGATCGGCCGCTCGGGCGTGATAAGCGTCAACTAGTTGGCAACTGCTTCGCGGTCGCCAAGTTATAGACTCATATCCCAGCTGTGCCAAAATGGCAACAAAAGTGTCCAACCGCTAAAAATTACCTTATCTTATTACCAGTTGACCTTGACATTTATTACATTTTAACATATAGCTGGCATCAGGAGAAAACCTCGTATAATCGCAGTCAGGATGGATACTGTATTCTAGATTGGCTAGTGTTTGTTTGTGCCAAAGGTGGCAATGAGGAATTACTTACCACCAAATTTATTTGCAAGTGTCAAGACATTAACGTCAAAACAAGGGTTAAATCAATTGCAGTGGGAACAACAGTAATCATCCTGTAACTCTAAGAGCGGGTAGCTTTTTGCTTTGATTTCACTCCTGAATTTTACTAAAACTTTTCTTCACATCTGAAAAATAAAAAAGTATTCTCTTGGTTTGGCCAGCCAGCTGGAACAAAAAATTAGTCTCCTTGTGAAAGATTGAAACACCTTTTTGCTTTAACAGCTTATCAAAATTCGCCCTCCACCTGTTGACCATTGAAAAAAGTTCTTCGACAAGGAAACAAATCTCGCTCGTTTATACTGTATCTATCCCGACTTCGATTATGCGAGGTTTTCTCCTGATGACAGCGATATATAGGTACTCGGGTTGACATTGAAGCTACATAAAAATCACATCTGTGGAGAAAATGAAATGCCTTAAAAGACTGACCACATCACTCTTTCAAAACCAATGTCAGTGGGGGCACACAGCTGTGGGAGAAAGGGGAGATGCTATAATTCTCCAGCCTATTTGTGCAGTGGGGAATTCCAGCTACCATGTGGAAAAGAACCGTTTTTTGTATTGTTGCTTCAAGCACCTCAATGTTTTCATACATGTAATATTTGAAGTTAAGTATTGTTAACATGAATTTAATTCTCTAAGTTATTTATTTATCAATAAGCAACAATATAAAAAACAGTTTTGCTCGTTGTTGCTGCAAGCACCTCAATTGTAAAATTCGTATTTCAGTCAATTCTTGTTGGACTAGTAGTGCAAATACTGCAGAGCCAATGATAGTAAAAGGGTCACATGCTTTTGACAGACGATGGAATTATTTTGGAGGGGAGAAAAGAAGAAACTGATCAATAGAGGAGGAGACTTTAGCTTGCTCACTGGAAGCCGTTTTGTCTTTAACTTTTAAATTTTATTCGAATCTAAGATGCATTTTGGGAAGACGTATATCCCCACATCGTACCGTCAGGCAACGACAGATCGACCACCTGATGAATAGAGTTGAAAAGGAGACAAGATAATCGTAAACAAGTGAACTCATCTCAGCTTCCAATAAAACTGGAAAGTAAAAGACAAAACGGCTTCCAGTGAGCAAGCAAATGTCTCCTCTTTCGATCAGTTTCTTCCTTTGACTGTTTAGCTTCCTTTCTCCCCTTCGAAATAATTCCATCGTCTGTCACAAAAGCACGTGACCCTTTTACTATCGTTGGTTCTGCAGTAGCTACTAATATTTTTGTAGGACAATGTGTGGCCATTTAATTTTATAAATATTTAGAGAGTAGAAAAATCAGGTTGTTATTTATTAGTAAATTTTGACAATCACCCAATCGATATTCATGTATCCCGCATGGGCAGTTTATTAGCTACCTCTCTCTAGAGATTTTTCTGCTGAGAAAAGTTGGGTGTCTCAACAAAACAAAGCGACTCACAAAGATTCAGCTTGTTATTAATCACTAAAAAACGGGCGGTGAACTGTGGACTAAAACTAATTTTATTTTATTCTAAAGAATTTAACTTCAAATTTGGATGATTTGGCATACACTTCTTCTGAAAATGTTGTAGGAGTGTTTCAAATTCATCCATACATTATCAGCCTTCTGATGACTGTATAGCTTTGAAGCTCTTACTTACAGACAGATACGGGGCAAACAAAGCTTACTTTTCTTGCATATATCTACTTCCTTCTGACACCAATCATTTATCAATTTTAATCAGGGTTGGCAAGGTTTTTCCCACCCCGGTAAATACCATGGTAAAAACCGGTATTTACCGTCCTGGGAAAAACTGATTATTTATTGAATTTATTCTGTTCAAAATGAATGTTTTAAAAGTTTTTTCAGCCTTTTTTTAGAAAAATGACCTTAATAAGCTTTATCCTATGTTATGAATATGGGTTTTATCATGTGTCTGAGGAATGTCATCTTTTGATGGGGTTATGCTCTTTTCATCGGATTATCATACCTTGTTACTTCAAAAAAGTTATCTTGCAATCAAGATTAACATTTACGTTTTATTTAATTTAAATTACGTTTTTATTTACATTTAAAAAACTATATATAATGCTTCTCTTAAAGACACAGATATTATAAGTAAATTTGTTTTAAAATATTCTCTATTTTTATTTGAGAAATTCATTAATATTAGAAAATATATGCAAATTTTATGTTAAATGTCATAATTCTCTTGCTTACTTATATTCATACTTGTATAAAATAAAAACCTTTCTGCGAACTTAAATTTTTTCCAAAAAATTTTCTGCAAGAATTTACACATTTTTAAATATCTCTCTCTCTCTCTCTAAAAAAACATTTTTACTGAAATACCCAAATTGCAGGGATGAGTTTATCTAAAGAGGAAAAAGCGTGTGAGCTTAGTTAGTATAAATTTTTAATGTGCGAAACAAATAATTTTAACAAGAAATTTTTTAATTTAACTGGGTTATACTCGGGGGGATTTTAAGAACTTTAAACTGGCATTAAACTAGTCATTAATATTGATAGTCTAGATAAAAATATCTTTAAACAAAGAAAGATACATATTTCACGTTATCTTCATTTGCATGAAAATAACCAAAATGCAACTAAAATCAGATGAAAATTTAGGAAATCAGTTAAATACTAGGATAATTTATTGATTACTTTAAATATAATTAAGTTACTGAATTTGTTTACCAATAAAATTTTTGCTAAGTGAAGAAAAAGTCAAATGAATTTTTAAAAGTATTATTAGAATCTCAAATCATATCAGATATGTAATACAGGTTATAATCTAACTCGATTAAAAAAACTGAATTATTTTCTTAAGTTGCTTCTCAAAGTAGCCTTTCAAAAATTTTGCAACTTAGAAAAACCTCATAAGCCAGAAAAACGGAACTTTCGCGAAAAATCGCTATTTTAAAAATTTATCGATCAAAAATAAATTCTGCAGAAAAATTTCTGAAAAAACAATTTTTTTTGTAGTTTTTCTGCAGAGGGCAAAATTTTCTGCGAACGCCGTTCGCGCGTTCGTGTATATTATACAAGTATGCTTATATTTTTCCCACCTAATAATTTTAACCCCCCTCCCAAAAAAGTCATTTTTAACTAAAAGTTTTTATAATATGTTTAAAAAGGCCATAACCTAATACTTCCATTATTTTGTCAATTGGAAGTTTTTCCCAGTATTTCCCACTTTTTCCCGGTATTTACCAGTTTTTCCCACTTTTTCCCGGTATTTACCAGTTTTTCCCAGTGGTATGGGAAAAACTAGTTTTGGACGGGAAAAACCCAACCCTGATTTTAATTTATTTGATGTTTTAGACAATTAGAACTTCCTCATATCAAGGGTGCAGATTATGTCCGAAGCCCTGAACAAAGTTCAGTGGAAATTCATGCAGCTGTGGAGAAATTTTACCCAAGTTTATACAGAAAAAACTTAACATACCTAATTGCTATAAGTGACAGATATTTTATCCTCAGATTTCTGTGGATGTAGAGTGCAAAACTACGAATCTACGCCGTAAAGCAGTGGTGCCCAACCTTTTTTTCCCCGAGGGCCAATTTGCTTTTGAAGATTTATCTCGCGGGCCACATAAAAAACACTTTTAAGGATTTTTCTAAACATGAGGAAAAATTACATACCAGTTTTCAATTTTTTCAGAGGTTTGTATCTGTTTGGAGGATACTAGTTCTTGTAAATTCGGCTCCAAATTTGTAACACTTATCCTTATAACTGAATTGAGATGATTATCTGTTTCCTTTCGTCTTGTCTCTTGATACTGTGTTCTTTAAACACTGCCACAGTCTCCTTACATACGGTTTTTTTTCTCGCTGAATGAAGAAATATGAATTTGTCCACTTTTCTTGAAAGTTTCGGCATTTCGGGTGAATCTTCAACTTTTTACGATCGGACATCTTTTCGAAGTTTGGTTCTAAAAAGATCCTTATAAACCGAATTCAACAAATGGCTAACTGATACTGAAAAATATTTATCCCCGTTTTCCGTTTATTCCAAATTCCCCGTTTATAGAAAAAACTAAAACAGAGAAGTAAAAAAATTATTACCGGATCTTGAATTCCTTTTTATCATATTTTAGATGTAAGATCATTTAGATCATTTTTTAGATGTAAGTGTCATATCTCGATGCCATGGTTTTCTTGGAAGATTTCTGACAGTGGTTTTTATTTTTAAGATTTAACGAGTCCGCGGGCCACATGGATCAACCTCGCGGGCCACATTTGGCCCGCGGGCCGTAGGTTGGGCACCACTGCCGTAAAGGAAAGGAACCTGAAAGTTGGCCTTTCCTGGCGTTTTAAATGATATGGAAGGAAAACAACGTATCCGTGACACGATGGCAATTTTCGCTAAAAATCATCTTACTGTTAAATCACATCGATGTGCTTGCTAAAATTTAGCTTAATTTGGGGAAATAAAAAAAATTGTTCGGGCGAAATATTGGGCCTTAAAGCATTTTCTGCACCCCTGCTTCATTGTTCCCTTCAACTCTTTAAGTTGTCCAAGTTGCACTGTTCTTGGTACATAAACTACGTAATCTTTGGGAAAATAATGTTTTTAAAAATTTTTATTCTGAACAGAATGGAAACAGTTGCTTGTATTAGTACCTCATGTCCTCCATATTATTTGAACTACTAAGAATCTATTGTACCTATGCTAAATGATAATTAAACTTAAAAAAGCACACGCCCTGGATAATTTAGCCTTTTAGGACAATGTGGATAATTTAGCCTTTTAATTTCCAATACCTACGTCTTCTATTTCTAATCCTAATGCAAGATATATTTATATTTAAAAAAATAAATACTTTCTTCACCTTTCACAACTGTTTTTAAAACTAAGAAGTTCGTGTAGGTTACATCTCTAACAGGAATTATTGCTGGAAGTATTAAAATCTCTTTGATTTGAAATCGAATGATTTGACCCATTTCATCTCCCACCATCAATTTTTGTTTTGTAAAATATTGATCTCTCAAACAAGCTTGTTATGCTTTAGCTCACAAAATGTAGGTGTTGATTCTGAAAATCGCAATGGTGTGAAGTGACACATGCTTCTCTGGTTTCAAAAATTCTGCCCACTTCTCAATTAGTCATTTTTGTTATGGTTGGCATATTTTTTGCATACTTAATGAAGTAGGTTTCCATCATTTCATACTCGTTAGACAAGTGATATCATGGCTGATGGTTTTCTCCTGAAGGTTTTTTCACTTAGGTATATGAAAAAACGTATTTAACTTGGCTTAAAAATGTCTTCAAGGTTAATGAGGTTATTATATTTTTAAAGAATCTTTGTTAGTAATTTGTAAGAATTTACCCATGTAAAAGGGATTTCATTTAGATGTACAATGCTCTTAAAATTAAATAATTTTTGAAAAATGATCCTTGTGAGACAGTCATGCAACATGCATGACTGGGGATGTAAATTTGATTGTAAAAGTGTACTCTGAACCTGAAGAGGTTGATACAGATAAGACTAAAAATATCACATTTTGCTTTTGTAAATGGTAATAATATTTGTGATTAAATTGGGGGTAAGGTTCATACTTAATAATACTTTCTAAGCACAATTGTGAACCCCCATTTGAACTACCCACGAGCCGCCAATGTTTTTGATTCTTATTTGAACCTCTAGTACAGTAGTAACAGGCATGGCCAACCCGCGGGCCGCATGCAGCCCTCCGGGTCATTTTGTGCGGCCCGCGAAGCTCTCTGAAAACTCTCCAAAAAGTAGCTTCAAAACACTTTTTAGCACACTAAAATTAAAAATTTTTTCGGGGGAGAACCCCCGACCCCCCATATACCTCTTGATCAGGCTTTGCCAACCCGCGGCCCGTTTTGAAATAAATTTGTGGTCTGCGAGAATTTTTTTAGTCAAAAGTTAAAGTATTAGGGTAAGTTAAGGCCCCCCCAAATTCGGACAAAGTGTACTAAAACACGCTAAAGTCCAAAAAGATCGTCCTTTAGTACCAGGAACTCTATTGTTCACAACTTTTTTAGGATATATTAGTTCAGTCAGGTGCAAATCCTAACTAAAAATATATTTTAATTTATGCATTGAACCAATTAAATATGCATGGGGGCATGAGAGGAAGATTTGGGTGTACTTTTTCCCTATGCTAAAATCAAGCTGCAATTTTTAGAGAAAATTTGGGTCCTCCCGAAATAAATTTCTATAAGCGCCACAGGCTCCTTATAGTTTCAAGTGATTCCAAGTGTTTTTTAACGGCACCTGTTTAGTTCCTATGGATATACTACAGAAGACCTAGAATACCTGTATTCTTGGGGTTGCTCCTTAAGGTAAATTTAAATGAATATTTTATTTAGGAATCTGTCAAACTAAGCAAAGGATCTAAGAAACTCCCTAATTTATTCAATTTACTTCACTGTCATTCTGTGCACATAATATCTTAAAATTTTATATGCGGCCCGCGAGAGTATTGTGGTTTTCCAAAGTGGCCCTCAACAACATTTGGGTTGGCCACCCCTGCTCTAGTATGTATAGTCGGCCCCCAAACTGCTGTTTAATAGTTAATGCGGCCCTCAGGCTGAAAAGTTTTGAGACCACTACTCTATAGTAATGTAACATTGAAGGAAACTAGTTTTATAAGTATTAATTCAGCTTGCTTGTAGTCTGTGTCGAAATCGCCTAGATCGACATGCTTTTGTGCGAAAATTGAGTTGAAGAACTCTCCTATGGCTTCTAACTCAGCTTTGTCTCTGTCTTGGGGCTCCCCCCAAATCGATACAGAGCTTACGCTTTATTTTACCGTCGTATTTGAGGAGTAGCAGGAGTTTATTTTTTTATTTATGATATTCTTAAATTTTTTGTATTATTACCTCGTAATGTAAACGCACTCTCAATTAGGTAGAGCTTCCTAAGTTTTTATTTGGTGGTAAAAACGTGGAATTTTTTTTTATGATCTGGAGAATATTTTTAGTCAAGTCAAAAATCTAAATTTTTCATTTCCGCACTATGCAGAGCGTTTTGGGAGGTAAAAACTTGGGGAGGTTCTACCTAATTGAGTATGCATTTTAGGGGTTCTATTCAAGGCATTTCGCTGCACAAGGTGTCTTCTCATACTAAATCGATGCTGCTCTACAACTTTGTAATTGAAATTTACTAATTTAGCGAATCTCTAAAAGTTTTCAAATTAAAAATTATAACTCTTAACACATTGACGCTAGATAGCGTTGAAAGTTGCAGCTTCTGATAGTGCATGGTCACTTTACTTACTAAGACACCACTTTTTTTTTACTTTGTCTGTAGGGGTTCTCACAAAAGTTAAATGGATGGACAGGACACTATCTTGGGACACCCTGGATATTCGGAAAGACCATCCTTAAGCTACCTTAGATTGCAGTGTTTCTTCATTTGCCATAACATAACCTCATAATTTTCGAAATGCTATTTAAGAAACGTTTGATAGAAGGACCCTGAATAGCTGCGTCGAAAACAAATTCTTCATTTTATCTGCTGCTGCTATTGTTTCAACTTTTATCTAGATTCCTCACTTTTTAGTCGCATAGTTTGCCTTTCTATCTCCTGCTGTTGTCTATTTGCTTGCCCTCTGTGGCATCTTGGAATGCGAGGCGATTAGTGCATGTAGTGGGATACGGGGTGATAGAGATGGAGTAAAACCTTATCAAAACCTGCTATTTGGCAATTGTAAATCCACCTTGTCCCAAATGATGATGGGTGCTGTAGCGGTATCTCTCTTTTGTAAGCGAATTTTGTTTTCGAAGGCCGTTCGTTGACCGACTGCGAGTTTCTGATTTGCTGGTTAGGCACCCCAACTTTAACCCATCATGAAAAACGTTTTGACAAAAATGGGTTTGTTGTGTGGGGTATTTCAAAAAATTCTCTCTTATTTCCTTACTCTCGTTGTAACTTTTCTTCTCTGTTATCCATCGTTTCTCGTATCATTTTCTTCCGATTTAATTTATACCTTTCTTTCACATTATCACTGGTTCCCAAATTTCCAAACCGAAGAAAATTCCACTTGGCCTAAAAATCATCAATCACGGACCGCCCTTACCCTGAATCTCTTTGCTTCTTGGCATCCCTTTGCTTTTCAGTATTCTATATTTAGCATCTTTTTGCGCTTGAGCTTCTTTCTGCTCCTGAACATCCCTTTGCATATTGAAATATCTTTGCTCTCGAGCCTCTTTGTATCTTTTCAACATCGTTTTGCTTCTTAGCATCCCTTTCACCTCTATGCTCTTGAGCCTCTTTCTATATTCCCTTCAACACATCTTTTTGCTTCTTAGCATCCCTTTCATCTCTCTTCTCTTGAGCATTGTTCTGCTCTTCAGCATCTCTGACCTTAATGTCTTCTTCCCACATTTATTTAATATATCCCCTATGCATGGGTGTCCCCCACAGATACTGCTTAACCAACGATAGTAAAGGGGTCACGTGATTTTGACCGACTCAGAGGGGAGAAAGGGCGAAGCTGAGGGGCAGTTGATCGAAAGAGGAAGATACATTTACTCCCTCTAACCTTAATTAGACCATCTATATGCATAAAAAATAAATATATTTTTAAAATAAAAAATACTGAAGCAAAAAATCACGTGACCCTTTTACTATCGTTGGCTAAGCAGTACCTCAATTCATTTAGGTGACTCCCAGTTTTTTTAGATCCTATTTGTATCATTGCATCTCACTTCTTCGGGAACCACTGTACTAGTTAATGCGGTCTGTATGTACAATGTAGACCTCTGACATGTCCTTTTGTTATATTTCTCCGACCATCCCTTACTCAATATATTATCCGACAATTATTTGACAGAAAACGTCAGATTTTCATACTATCAGTCCAAGTAACTTTTCAAAATTTGAAGGATTTTTTTGACAAGTTACCTATTCACTTTGGGAAGGTGGAGCATCCCCTCGATTTCTCTTTCGTTTGCTGCAGACGGCCTTGAAAAACAAAAGAAAAGAGTTGAGTAGGCCGAAAAAGAGAGACGTATTCACATTCAAGCTGCGCACCGCGAGAGATGGGGGCGCCCGGAGCGTATGTGTCCGGGTGTTTTTTGCGTCTGGGCGGATCTCGCGACGGTGACGTTTTGCTCACCGGGGCGAAGAAATCTGCGTCATTGCCCAATACTTCCATGCGACACACTGGTGTGTTCCCAGGATTTTTCTTTTCAAATGAAGATTTCCCCCACGGCGCTATTGAGTTGTCATTATTCTCTTGTGCGTCGTTGAACTATAATAATATTATACTGTTTTTTATTCATACAACTCGATAGATAAATAATGGGATGAAGGAGCCGTTTTTGTCCTATGGTCTTCTTTGACCTTTCATAAAGTCTAATTTTGTTCTATGAGCTATTCATAAGGACAGTGATGGTCTAATTTGGTTGTTAATTTATTGGCTAATGGCCTGTTAAAGTGCTATATATTATTGGTCAATATTCAGTGTATGAGTATCCATCTAGCCATAATCTAACTACTAAAAAGTGGTAGGCCGCAAAGAAATCTTAAACCTTGTATATTTAAACCAAATTATATTATTTTAGAGAACTTTCTGATTGTCCAATGAAATGTCCAGTTTAAATCATATCTTGGTATTTCGTAAAAAAAGAAATTTTTCTCCCTGAGTGATAAACTAGAAGTTATAAATAGATTTAAGGGTATTGCAATGCGTCTCCAACAAAATAAATTGCTTTCTGGCCCTCGATTGAAGTACTATCCTTACATTTGAATTCGCCCATAAAATTTCTTTGAAGTCTTTTGAATTCATAATTAGACTGATTTAAATGCTCGCTAGGTTGTTTTGTCGCCAGTGGGTACTTGACCGTAGCGATCGGAACTTGTCCGGCCTACTTGCATGGGCCAGCTTTTGGTTAGTGGGCAGTGTGAGTGGACGTTTCGAATTATGAGGTCAGTAGTGGAGTGGCTACTGGAGGAAACTGTTTTGAATTGTTTCCTGTCTATTTTCATTATCTTTATCGCATGTCGAAATAAAAAGTTTTGAGCTAAATGGTCAAGAATTAATTTGAGTTCGTTGCCATTGAAATTTATGTAAGGGGACATCCATAAATTACGTGAGGTCAAAAAGGGGGGGAGGTGTTTGGAAAAATCTCACCAAGGGAGGAGGGGGGTCGATTAAAATCTCACGTCAACTTTTTAAGTTAGAAATTTTAAGATTTTTTTAAAGTATGAGGAAGGAATAATGCCCACAGATAAGCCTACTGTGGGGATTTTTAGGCGGAATAATGTCATTTTCCCCCACATCATTAATAATGGAAAAGTTTTGGGTGCTGTGGAGCACAAAATGCAAACGAATAGGATAGAGATGGATAATTATTTTTAAAGATTGTAGGTAAATCTCACGTGGGGGGTCCAGCAAAATCTCACCAAGGGGGGAGGGGGGTCCAGATTTTGGAAAAAAAAACACCTCGCGTAATTTATGGATGTCCCCTAAGGCAAATAAAACGCTTTTGATTATTGATTTGCTGGAGTGACTGCAAAAATAGACTACTTCTTGGATTCAATTTTTCAAACTTAAGAAAAACGTACTAAATTTGTACGTTTTTCCTACATTCTCACTCTCTTGTAAAACTTACAAAATTAAAATAATAAGTTTCTATACTTGTTTTTATTTCAAAGCATTTTGATGATTTGGGTACCTTGATAGACCTTTGGTTGAATTAAAATCCCGGGTTCCCCCCACTTATCTCTGCAATAATTTTACTTTAACCTTTTTACTTAACACCAACGCATATACCTTTAAACTACACTCATGTGCAGCAATAGTCTTCCTCTGAACTATCCATCATCTGAGAGATTGACGGTCTGAATCTCCGGGTCAGAGTTCGGGTGCATCTATGCACCCAGGGTCACATTATCCTTGTCTCTTCCTGAATAGCCCGTTCACGAAAAGGTCCTCTTCGTGATTGACAGGTGTCGACATTTTCGACGTGCACATGCGACCCCGACGTTGCAGCGGGGTCGCGACCTGGACGAATGGAAAAGACTGCCGGTGTTACGATCCATTCATTCATTCTCCCAGCTTCCTTTTCCTCGGCTGATGGTCAATTTTCCGGACCACTTGTTTCGCACGCCGACACTGCTGACACACTCTGTGAACCATTGGCTGCAAGTGATGCCTGTCCGTTGTAGTTGATGTGTCTGTCAGGCTAGTTGGATTCTTGTACAGCAGCCATGGTACCACAGGAATCTGTTATTTAGGCTGTCGCCCTGCATCGTTGATGGAAAACTTCTCAATTTTTAAAAATGCTAACTAGCTACTCATAACTAATGTTAACTTAACTACTACTAAACTCTTGTCCAAAAATTAAGGATAATTTTGCGTTCGGGGTATAAGGTCACAAATAATTTTCCTGTAATGTACTTTCCAGGCTCTCCAGACTTAAGTCTGAAGCAAACACATGAGAGCTTCAAAATGTATGGTTTACCCATAGGGTTTACCATACACCAATAAAAGATTTAAGTTAGTAAGAGCTAAAATCCCTCCAAAAGGAAGATTGAGGAGATGTCACTTATCTAAAGTCATACTTAAAAGTATAACACGCACTTAAAATCTTGCATGGAGTTTAAGAATACTATCATCCTTTACAAATAACCGATAATTTTTACTAAGTGACTCTCACATAGACATTTCTGTGTTAGGGGACATCCATAAATTACGTGAGGTGTTTTTTCCAAAATCCGGACCCCCCTTGGTGAGATTTTGCTGGACCCTCCCTCCCCCCACGTGAGATTTACCGACAACCTTTAAAAATAATTTTCTATCCTATTCGTTTGCATTTTGTGCTTCACAGCACCTAAAACTTTTACATTGTTGATGAAGTGGGTGAAAAGGACAAATGTTATCATCAGGTTTTCTTTATTATAAAAATTATACTTAAAAAACAAAGAAAATCGTAAAATTTCAAACTTAAAAAGTTGACGTGAGATTTTAATCGACCCCCTTCCCCCCTTGGTAAGATTTTTCCAAACCCCTCCCCTCACGTAATTTATGGATGTCCCCTTACCGTTCCAAATGTGTATATGGAACTCCATTATCAATGGAGGGTCCGTGTACCCCCCTTAAACCACTGTTAAGATAATTTGATCCCATACCACATATTTCAACTCTGAAAAGATCCTATGGCAGGAATTTTTTCGGTAAGGAACTAAGATTTGAGTGTCATTACTTAAAAAAATAAAATTATTCTTAATTTTTGGATACGAATGTATAAATCTCGGGTAGTCTAGGTTTGAAAGGGTTTTAAAATAAAGTTATACTACATAATAATCAGAAAATTAAGGCACTTGATTTTAAATTAAATTGTTCTACTTAAAAATTTGCCTGAAATAAAATATTTCACCCGAAAAAGTTAAACGGTAGGTATTCATACCTAAGACGTTGAGAGAAAACAATTTTATGCAAACCAATTCATTTAATAAAACTTGTTACTACCTCAAGCGATAAAATTTTTTTACATTGTGTCTCAAGCGGCTTAGGCTTACTCTCCTTATTTAAGAGTATTGTTGATGTTACTTTCTGTGATTCATTGTGTTGAGTGGTTGTAGGTTCAATGATTGCCAGACCATAATTGCCGAATGGCGATTAGCTTTTTTTTATGGAAGCATTGCCCTAAAGAAGTTCCCCAGTCTGAATAAAAAAGAAAAACGCTGTTTAGTATGGCTGGTTTCCCTGCATCTTCAGCCGTTTATGACAATGCAGCCACCGAGAGAAAGGCATTTCATTATCGGCGGGCATGCCGCTTTTCTGCTCCATTTTTTGAGATGTTTCTGTACTTGAGTTGACAACTATGTCACTACTCGCCCTGCTGAATTCCATTTACGCTCTCTGCGGAAGTGTGAAAAGATAGGTGCTCGCGAAACGAAGGTCGATTGAGAACCTGGGCCGCCCTGACCTGGAAGATAGGAGAATTGATTGTTTGTCTATGTGCATTAATTATTTAATTACTTGAATAATCGTGAACTTGAGTGACTCCTCAATAGCATACCATAGCCATGGAGTTTACATGTATTCACATTTGTTTGTGTTATGGTACTCTGTTAAAAAAACAGTTAAACCTTTCACCAGTTTGTGGTGAAAGTTGGGCTGTTTCACTACAAACGTGGCTCAAATTTAGCTGCAAAAAGTTCGGTAACAGGTTTCCGGTGCGATCATCGGTGAGAGCACCGAAAATTTGGTGAAACCTGTTACCGAACCTTAGGTTGCAGCTAAATTTGAACCACGTTTGTGGTGAAAGGTTGAAATATTTTAACAGGTCTAGTTGATATATACTCTGTGAAAGCTCGTTACTTGAGTTAGCGTTTAAAAAATTAAGGGGTTGTGTGGATTCAGATTCGATGTGTACAACTTGTTGTATGAGCTACTTAACCACTGGTTACTCCAATATAATCATTTATTTGAGACGATAAACACATCCTTGATATTCGGGATACCCGATGGGTTTGCTACATTTACTCGATGGGTTAAGACCTTTGGATATGGTGATGATTTTATCTCATTTTCTGAGAATTTACCACGGGTTTTTACCTTAACCAACTTTTTTTACGGTGTGGCTTTTGTTACCCTTGTAATTATTTATTACCCTTGTTGTTTTTGAAAATACTTTGACCGTTTCGTGAAATTGGCCGATATGGTGTTCTGATTCCAGGCAGGCTATACCTTAGTCTTACATCAGTGGCGCCAATAACAAGGTTTGCTTGCTGGAGGTCTGTCTTCTCTGTCAGGAAAGTGACTTGACTGGAAAAAATATTTTTTGTAAATTCTCCAACAGTTGTATGTACGTTCAACCGTAAATCTAATCTCTCAAAGTATCCAATTCATTTCCTTTGCTCCAAGACAGATATATTACTGTTTCCATTCCATAGAGTTAGGAAAGAAGAATAGAGGAGGAATCCGGTCCGATTTCAACGGAAGCGAGCGATCCCATGACTGCCTAGCATGTCAAAGTTATGAGTTACGAGATTTCACGCTATTTGGCGAGGTTATCGCGCTGTTTGGCACGGCACGGCGCTCAGAATATATTTTTTTGTTGCCTTATAAGTTTCGTATTTTTGTATCAATGCTATCGTATTTTTTACAGTTAAAATATAAATTAGTGATAGCTTCTGTTTTTAAAGGTTTCATTTTATTTAAGTAATTTTGATTCTAGTCTGTTATCTGAAACATAAATGAAATTAACACTACTCTATATCCTATTCTAATTCACAACGATAAAGCACACGCAATATTTAAAGGAAAGCAATTTTAAATTGATGAATACAAAAATTAAAGTAAACTGTTACTTTAAGTGGTTAGAAAGATTTAAAAAATAGTTAATTAATTTTGCTTTTATATAGAAGTGCATAAATTGTGAAATTTGAATAGCGAATTACATCCGAAAACATACAGGGAAGAAGTTTATGGATTTGTGAAGTGGAAGGTAATTTGATGGTCTACTTTTTACCTTATTTAACTTGGAGACTCTTCCCCTTTCTCATTAAAGCTCGTTAACCCCCTCTACTTATCACTTCGCGATCTTAGCAAACAATGTTGCAAAAACCGAAAAGGCACCGAAAAGCTTGAAACTTCAAATTTTAAGTACCCAAAAACTAATAGGAAAAAGAGTGACGGTAATCTTCATTCATAAGAGTATGTGGCTTCAAAATAATATTTTTCTGAAAATAGGGGGGGGTCTTATGCCATAAAACCCCAACCAACCAATCTGCTGATTACAGTTTTTTTAAACGCAAACTCGCAACTGAAAAAATATTTTCGAATTAAACATTTGATGGCTTTTGAACTAGTAAATTAAATTAATAAGATTACATTCTACTGATTAGGTTTTGTGTTATGAAATTTCAAGGATATCAAAGCGAAAAATTTTTTAAACAGTCCCAGTGATGGAGACATTAATTATTATTACATTATTTTATTGAGGTATTACAATTCTAAAAGAAGTACCCAAATCTTGTACAAATATCCATAATAATATTATTAACAATATTGTTACAAAAATTACATAAATGTAAATATTGGTAACTTATTTTGATACATTTAGCATTAATGTAGCAGCAATCTAAAAATAGTCTTTACAATATGGCAAAAAAATCCACAGAAACTTTAAAAAATCACAATTATTTAGAAACTGCATCTCAATAATTGGAATATGCATTTATATTATTCCTTAATAACTATTGGAAATTATCTTCTTGAATTCTTGAGAAAGAGGTAAAATAAAAAAATAATAACGCGCTAAAATTAAACCCGCACCAACACAAAACAAGCGCCAAGCTCGATCGCCAACGGCCGCCAAAACTCATTTCATGACTTAACTTCGTAAAAAACAATTTTCAACCAGAAATATTTATTTGAATGACTCAAAAACACATCCAATCTAATCACAAATCTTCATTTTAAAATACTAGAAGTAATTTAACTGAAATTCTGTCAAATTTAATCGAATATAGCTCGTGAAAGTCGAACGAACTCGGTGCGAAGTTTTTTAAAATCCCATTCATAAAAATGTTTCGGAGATATTATAAATTTTTAAGCTAAGAATAATTAGTCTTTTCCTTCTACATCATAAACAGGTGTTTTTTTTCTTTTTCCGATAATTTTTCTATGAGTTATTACGATTTTTCACCTTCGAAATCGACGCGTCTATGGGAGCTCCAATGTTAAAGAATTCGTTTTTGCCTAGCATTGATCTTTGGAACACAGGGTTGCCGTCCATGCCGTCTCTATTATTCTTATACCTCTATGTTCCATTCCAATTATTTTTCTACCTCCTTTTTTAAGACTGTAAAGACTATGAACCCCTCATAATGTATTTCTCATTTCGTATTCAAGACGAACCGCGCAAACTTGTGGGAATAATCGGGGAAGGTGAGTTCCCGACTCTTTGAACTCGGATCGAACATAACGGAATTAATTAATGAGAGCATTTCTAAGCAGAAGTGTTTCCTTCTTTCCACAGTGGGACTCCATGCCGGCAGTAGGAGCGTTTTGCGACCGAAATCCTTAATTAAAATTCTTGCCTTGGTGAAAAGTAATATGTTCCGAGACTGAGACGAATAGGGCATAGCCGCTCGAGTGTAGGGTTACGAATGCTCACTGGATCCTATTTAGAGTGGATGCTGTCACCCATACGAGGTTTTGACAGAAGTCTTAGGCCGAAAGTGCAAAATTTGTGGCAATCGAGGATTTAGGTCTCTTTTTTAGATCCTTATAATGGGGTTGTCTTAAGCATGCGTGGAATATTACTATATGATGTTTCTAGATCTTGAGAGCTTTTAAGGGCAGCAGGCCCATCCTAAAATTATAGTCCCCCGGATATTTACCCTGTGCCTTCTTTATGTGAACAAAACTGGCACTGTTAAAGAACTATATACTTCAGTTACTCAATACTAATTTCGATGAACTTGAACCGCTGTCATTAGCAGTTCATATGGCCCTGCATGTTTTGAATTAAGGTATTTATCAGAATATACTTTTCCTTTGTGACTAAAGAAGGTTTATTTTTTATGTGTTTGCCAGACTCCAGGTTCTAGTCTCCATCCCTCAAAATCACGTGTAATGTTGCAATGTCAGATATCTTAAGGCCCTTGGTTTGGCTGGTTAGCATAATAGTCCAAGAAAGTTAGCTCAAAAAAGGGGTTGAGGTGGAACAAATTGTAAAAGAAAGTTTGATGGGTGATTCTTATAGGAAATTTTCCGTAGAAAACGATGGTGAAACGTATACCAAAATTAACCTCGTCCTTTAGCCAATATGGCGGATTTTCCAAAATGGCGGACAATCGTTTTTAACTTATAACTTCCTAAAAATTTTTTAAAAAAATTATAAATTTTGCAGTAAATGATTAGAATTTAGTAGCAAAAACAATGGGACACTGTTTTTTTCTCTTACGATTTGTCATTTATCCAATATGGCGGATTTTCCAAAATGGCGTCCACTAATATTTATAATAAAAAAAATTATGATGATAAATTCGTAATTTTTTCAAGATATGGTAAGAATTAAGTCATAATAATATTCATATCAATTTCCTTTCCTCAATGTATCAAATATGGCGGATTTTTCAAAATGGCGGACAATCGTGTTTTACTAATATGCTAAAATTCGTTAATAAAATAAAACTTTTGCTGTAAATTATTAGAATTTAGTAGCAAAAATAATGTGGAACTGTTTTTTGTCTCTTACGATAAGTCATTTATCCAATATGGCGGATTTTCCAAAATGGCGTCCACCTAATGTTTAAAATAAATAAATTATGATAATTAATTCGTAATTTTTACAGGATATGGTAAGAATTAAGTCATAATAATATTCATATTAGTTTCCTCCCCCTCAATGTATCAAATGTGGCGGATTTTTCCAAAATGGCGGCCACTTATATAGATCCTTTTTAATTTTTAATTTTTTTTCTTAATAATTAGAAATATTAAATGTTATTTGGTAAAATATAAGCAGAATACTTATATTTTACTAAAATTTACTGGTAAATAATGTTTAAGGTAGGTAGAAATTCAAAAATTACCATTTACCACTAAGTTTGAAATATGGGGCCGTCTTTTTGGAAATTATTTCTATGTATCGCAAAATCTTGGTTAATATACTATTTTATAGGTAATTTAATATATAAATACTTATGTTATGCCAAAATAAAATTTATTTATATGTAAAAACGTTAAAAATAAAAAGGCTCTAAATATGTGGCTGCCATTTTGGAAAATCCGCCATATTTGATACATTGAGGGGGAGGAAACTGATATGAATATTATTATGACTTAATTCTTACCATATCCTGTAAAAATTACGAATTAATTATCATAATTTATTTATTTTAATCATTAGGTGGACGCCATTTTGGAAAATCCGCCATATTGGATAAATGACCTATCGTAAGAGACAAAAAACAGTTCCACATTATTTTTGCTACTAAATTCTAATAATTTACAGCAAAAGTTTTATTTTATTAACGAATTTTAGCATATTAGTAAAACACGATTGTCCGCCATTTTAAAAAATCCGCCATATTTGATACATTGAGGAAAGGAAATTGATATGAATATTATTATGACTTAATTCTTACCATATCCTGAAAAAATTACGAATTTATCATCATAATTTTTTTTATTATAAACATTAGTGGACACCATTTTGGAAAATCCGCCATATTGGATAAATGACAAATCGTAAGAGAAAAAAACAGTGTCCCATTGTTTTTGCTACTAAATTCTAATCATTTGCTGCAAAATTTATAATTTTATTAAAATTTTTTAGGAAGTTATAAGTTAAAAACGATTGTCCGCCATTTTGGAAAATCCGCCATATTGGCTAAAGGACGAGGTTAATTTTGGTATACGTTTCACCATCGTTTTCTACGGAAAATTTCCTATAAGAATCACCCATCAAACTTTCTTTTACAATTTGTTCCACCTCAACCCTTAACTTTCTTGGACTATAAGATGATTGAGATGTCCTATTCGTGGGCAATTCTTGTTAACTATTACGGGATCATATATTTTAACATCACGGTCCTGATCTCTGCCAACATTAGAGTTGCATGTCGTTGGCTTTCGACAATTATGATGACGCATTGTTTCGATTAGGTCGGACCCTAAATTGATTTTCGTCACTGACCTTTCACTCGAAACTCTTAATCGCATTTTCAAATCTATTCCGAGATGCCAATCCGTCCCGGTCAGTGTCTTTAAATCCCATTTGCACCGTCGCACTTCGGGACGGGTGGGTTGTCATGCGACATCGGAGCATGCCATTTTCCGAACGTCCGTGCACCTAGAGCTCTAATGAACACTCTTCGTGTTACGAAGAGTTCACACGCTAACCGTAATGGAATGGATATTTTCAATAGCTTTTTGCGTGTCTCTACTGGTTTTCCTTAAGTCTGGGTTAAAAGTTCTCTCGTTGAGTGATATTGCCGGACCAGTGGTTTTGGTTAGAAAATAGTTTTCAACAGAACCTTATTTCTTCCCTCTATGATTTTTTCTATGGTGTTGTATCCGTGTAGGTAGACCTTTAATAAGCGTGTTTATAGAGCTAAATTTACTTACACCAACTTACCAACTTCTGTTCATGAAGTTCGACGATTAGTGTACTTAAATCTTCAAACTATTATAGTTGATGTTTTTCTTACAGCTAAGTTCATAAGCCGGTCTTCTGGATAATGCCTTTTGTGAAACGAAGTCTTTTCGGATGTTGGTCTTTGCCTTTCCTAGTTGCGGTTTCGTTTCCGTGTTTGTCCAATGAAACGGTTATTGTCTCTTGTTTGCATTTGTCATTCATTCACCTCTGCATTGCACTGGGATGATTCCTGCATGTCTTATTCACTGGTTGAATGAATTTTTGACTGCTTGTTTACAATACTGTCTTCACCATCAAAATTAATATAAATGCCCTCTCAAAAGAGTATCAAGAAGCCCACACACGCTGTCCACTTAATTAATTGTTGTGAAATAATATGAATTAACCTTAGTTAAACTTTCTCGAGTTTTCAAAAATATGATTGAAATATTTGAAAATTAAGCAGTGTAAATATTTTAGGAAATAATAGAATTAGGTCTATCGACCTTTGACATGTAATTACTGTGAGGGTTGCAAGTAAAGGAAAATTATGATAGAATAATTTAGCTACTGGTTTTGCAACCTTCGCGCCTTGAGCAGAAGATGAACTCTGCTTCTGACCCCACTAGAGTGTTCCAGACGTTTTTTAAGTCCCGTTGCATATTATGCTGATAACTTGCACTAAAAGATTCTCTTTGCTTTAAAGCGTGGAGTGCTTTTCTAAACATGTGGTTGAAACACCGTCAGTAGCCAGCACTAAAGAAAAAAAAACAATCTTGCTTTTCAATTAACATAAGATCGGACCGCGATAGTCTGAAATGAAAGCTGGGAACATGAGTGTGATCGTGTATTTATGTGAATTTATCTTGAGTAGTGATCCCACGATTGATTCGTTGAAAGGCTTCGTCGGGCGGCTGGCTTTGGCTTTGCTTTTCGCCCTGTCATCAGCTATTGCCTCTTTTGAAGAGATTCCGTCTGAGAAAATGAGCGCTTCAAGACTTAATCAAAGAAGCGGGTGAACTGGAGCTCCAGGTCTTTCTCGAAATCTGATATTTTATCCCATAAAATAAATTAAAATTAATGTTATCTTGAAAATTAAAAAAGAACCTGACGCGGAATTTTTATTGATCCCGTTTAATCTCTTGGGTATCTATGTACTACATCACGTCCATTGCGGTGAGTGAGGCAGCGATAAGAACAAGTTAGAATGCCGCTACGTAATTTGGGTGGGTGATGAGAGGAAGGCCTGAGTGTAGAAGTGACAGTGTGGGATGATAAAAGTTCCGTATGAGGTGGTTCGGGCGAAATATAGTCGATCACGACACATATTGCATTTTCAAACTCCATAATAGACCTTGCAAAACCCAGATCAGAATGTTATCTAGCGATTTATCATTTGTACCTACCTTGTATCCGGATTGTAATCCTTGGTTGTTCACCCACTCATATTTCAGTTATTATGCATAATTTAAATCGCGACATTTTGTTGAAATGTATCCCAACCGTGACTATAGTTGATGCTCTCGTTTCTAGGTGTGGTTTATTACTGTCGGCTGACGGGTTTTATTGGAATTTTATGGATACTTTAATAGGGAAAAATAATGCACTGTAAAAGAGTTTACTATTGTTAATTGGTTGTTAGTATCTCTCTCAAATCCTCTCGAGTGGTAAAGAATTTATAGTGCACAAACCCCGTTCTATAGTGTGTTAAATGAAGGGAGCTTAAAACAATTCATACCTGACTTCTCATCGGCGCAACAGCCCTGGTGGGCCAAGGCCTATGATGCCCATCTTCGTTTTCATGACCGTGGGGCCTGGGTGCTAGGCATATGTCCCGGTCAGGTGGTCATCCTAACGCGAGACCCCCAGTTAAGAGACCCCAGTGTTAAGTTCCTAAGCACGCTTGGTCCTCAGTTTATCGACCCACAAGGAATGAAAGGTTGAGTGGACTTAGCCCAGGAATCGAACCCTGGACCTGTGGCGTGGAAGCGCGATGTGCTACCACTACGTCACGTACCTATTAGACTGATTTTAGTGGGGACTCTTACCTTTGATGGAAATTATATTAAACCACTTAAAAACTCACAATAGCCCTTTAAAATTCTAGATGATACCATGATGGTAAGGGTCTTATCCATTTTAATGGCAAGATTCATTATAGAATCCCCTTCCAGCCTAATATCAATGCAAACCTGCTTGCTCTACAATAATACTAACTCCAATCCCACAACCTTGTTCGTCGTTATGTCTGCCTTATTATTTGCTTAATGGATACTAATCCAGCCCTAATTCGTACGTCTCCCCGCCATGTTCTCTATCGCAAGGGACGTAATGGGTTTTAATTCTACTTAGTAATAATCCCATCACCTCCGCATTGTCAAAAACGAATCCTCTCCCGAGGGATTAACCCTTTCCTCCCCTCAAGGCTGGTTCGTTCGTTCATTCATTCACTGCTGATTGCGTTTTCCACATGATTCGTTCCCGAGTGCACCACTTGGCACGCAGAGTGAGATGCATTCCTGGCCTACCTGACCCGCAGAGAGGAGACGACCTTGCTGGGACGGCCGAGTCTCTCCTATCTTTTTCCTTTTGGCGAGGAAAAGCTGATGTTTTTATCCTACTACACGATAGTGAGAGCAGGATTTTTGGAAGGGTGGTTTGTGTCGATGGATTGATGGATATATGCGTGTTTTGGACGGTCAGTGGATCATGCGAGGCTGTTTGGTTGGGTGACCTTAGGGCGATTTTATGGGAGGGCATCGTCCTGGGATTTTTGCCGAGGATGTCTAGTCTGTGGTGAATCTCAAACTGCTCCATATTTACATTCATTAACAAAAAGGAAAAAATATTGAAAGTACAGACATCGAGGGATAACACAAAAATAAACTGAACAGAAAAAGAAATTGCATGTGATTTTTCACAAAGGAGATCTAAAGGATCTTCCATGGGATCATAGATTATTAGAAATATAATTGCAAAAAAATATTAACATTTACTTTTAATCTAGATAACATAATAATAATTACAACATGACAACAAAAACATCTTTTAAGGTCTTTTTTCTAAACCTTTTCAGAGGGGGCTACCCCGAACCCCTACCAAAAAAATTCCCACTCTCAGAAACGATGGTATTTCTTGGCATTTTTTGAACTCCTGTTTGTCTCTGTTAAAATATCATGTCTGGCTTGTAATTTTTTCAAATTGAAGAAAACTTCTGATTTTAGGCTTATTAAAATAAAATGTAGGATATTTTTAATATTAACTATGGAATTAGGGTAAAGATTTTTGGGGTTCTAAAACAAATATAAGTAAAAAAATTGGGAAAACCGAATAGTTATTAGCAAAATTGTCCACTAAATGGTAATTATTTATCAATAACTCACTTCCAAATCAGTTAAGCTACCATGGCTCAGAAAAGTTTGAAAACCACTGAACTAGGTAGTCAAATGTGATATTTTTTAAAAAATAAGGACAAATTGTTTTCAAAATTTTGATTCTTCTAGGGTTGGACTCTCGAGCAACCTCCAGAAGGAATTTTCATGGCAAATGAATTGGGTTTAAATTTTTAGATTAAAAAGAAATATTTTTTTTTCAGTTAGTCTAGTGGTCTAGTCTCTCTTTCAAAAAATACTGACTGCATTTCTTATAAACAGTTTAAATTTTCATATTTAACTTTTAAATTCCTCATCGATTTTCATTTCCGAATAATTAAACTCCCCAAAAGTCGAGCAAAAAAAATACTACGCACAGAAACCCGAGCCCCGCTGATGTCACAACAACATCAAACGCCCCCGGAGAGAGAGAAGACCTGTTGATCGACGAGCGCCACACAACAATCGTCGCCAACCCGTTCCCTCCCGCTCCGTCGGCGATAGCAGTTCTCCCTCTCGGCAGTGTAGCAGCAGCGGCGTAGCTAGCCGCCGACTCCCGTCTCAGGTGATGCCGGACCCCACCACCGGCTGATGGGCCCGTCATGGCAGACACCTTGGGCCGGATCCTGGGCCATGCCAGAAAGTACAGCTTTCGCAAGGCCGAGCGCAAGTTCGACTCGGTAGGAGTTGTGCCGATCTGTGTTACTTATACGTGATGATTTTGTGTTGTGTTTTTATCCCTCTCTCGACGTGGAGTTTTTATTGTCCCGTGGAAATTCGTGTGGTGCGCGATATTGGTATTATTGTGTCGTCTGCTGGAATTAAGTGCTGTATTGGATTAATGTTTATCGCCTTGTGTCATCTGTTTTTGACCAGCAAGAGAAAAACTGTATAATTCTGATCACCGTGTACTTGGATATAATACATAATATAGACGCACACGCGTGGGAAAACTTAAGTAGTTTGCAGACATTTTTTTAAAATAATTAATATTTTGTTAAATAAATTTATTTATCCCTTGTTGCTCAAGAAGCATTATCACAGTATTTAGGTGAACAATGCGACTGTCATAATGTCTCGAATCAAAATTTAAAGGACTGGGAGGGGCGCTTAACTAATTTTCGGAAATTATTTGAAGAAAGTTTTTGTGTAATTTTATCTTAGTCTGCCTTGTGAATTTGTGAGGGGATGTAGTGATTCCTATTATCGTCTTTGGATTTATATTCAGTGTGTGAAGCGCTTTTTACGAGTGCTCTGTTATTGTTTCGTTAATCTAATATCGACTAGTCTGATTGTGAATTATTTGTCAATTACGAGAAAAATAACCGGAGTGATGATTACCTGCCGTATTAATCGTAACTTTTTAAAAAAAAGTTTTTTTTAAAATTAATTTTAAAGCAAATTATTTTTTTGCGTAAAATACAGAAGAGAAACACAGTTGTAACCATAAATGGTTTAATATTTGTTAACCTCTTTTAATATTTGGTCTTTTCCCTTTTAACTTATTTTGTAGCGTTTAAAACTAAAATAATCCCTTTGAAGGTGCTTATTTGTACTACAATTTAAATACTGCGGGCCCTTGAAGAAAAGAAATTTCCGACGTGTTTGGTGGCTACTTTCCCGCATACGTTTTAAGAAACAGTACTATATTCTGCTTCCTCATCCCACTTATGTTTAAGAAACCTTTGTCATATGCATAAGGAAAACGCTGCGATATTATTCCCGATGAGTCTGGATTTTAGAATACGGGAGTGTCCTCTTTCTTGTCTCGTGATCTCCGTTGGACGGTCAACTACCGCATATAATTGTTACAAATATACGCCTTCTGTCATTCGATACTACTTGTGTATCATTAGTGGTGGATATTTATAACAGAAGTTAACCCATGGGAAATTTTGGGCAAACGAGCCTGAGTGCTGTGTTAAGATTTTCTGAAGGTGTGACCAAAAGGTTATTTAGTTACTACTTACTTGGATTTACTGAAACTAAGGTATTGCGTTTATTTTTTGGAAATAAGTTCACGCAGGAAACTTGCTTAAAGAGTAAAATTGCTTGGTCATCTTTTCCGAGCTCAACTAAAAATATCACCTGAAAATGGCAAATAATTTTTTTTGACATAGAGTTTGCATTGTTTCGTTAAGTCTATCTCAAACCAGTTTTTGAAAAAACTCAATAGGAACTCTCGTTTTTAATATCTGCAACTCCTCTTCTAAAATTTTAAGTTGTGAAATGCGTTAATTAGCTGAATATGGCGAATTCTATTGAAATTCTCAAAATCCAAATGCAGCTAAGGGATGTATTGAGTAACATTACTTGAATCAGTGCAGTTAATTAATGTCAGCTTTAAAAGCAATTGATTCCGAGAAGAGAGGCTGAATTTTTCGTATTGGTGTCGCCCAGTAAACTACTTTTTGAAAATGGATCTGCTCAGCTGTTCGTTGACCTTCATAGGGAAAAAAAGCAGTTGCGAATTTCCTAACAGTTTCTAGAGTAGAGTCCATTTGTACAAAATTCGCTAATATCGAAAGAGTCCTGAATTTTTATTATTATAATTATTTTACGGTAGGATGTAGTGAAATATCTGATGTACGCGATATGTGCGAGAGATGCACTTCGAATGTGGCCCGCAGCCGCATGTATTTGTCCTGAATTCGGTAAATTTGTATTAATGATGCAACCGTACAGATTCGGGACGATTTGAAGTTTAGGGTTCATCACTAGATTTTCTGCCAGGGTCCTGTTTTAGGAATTTTGTGAAAGGTTAAATGAAATTTTGTGGAAACGAAAGGCTTGTAGTACACAACCACAGCGTTTATAACTTTTAAAATGAGCCCAAAATCTGGCTAATTCTATTCTAAAATAATAGAAACACAGTTTAAAAACAATTTTCAAACCATTTCGATCTTTGGACTTATGTGAAGAGTCGTTTTTGGGAATTTTGTTAAGGGTCCTTTTTTGTTAATTAGAATTTCACCTTAAACGGACCAATTTTCCCTCTTCTAGATGAACCTCTGGAAGTAGTTTATCATATTTAAACCGAATTTAAGAAATGAGACCACTTGGTGTCGCTTGATTCGTGACATAGGAATGCTTATAAATAAATTTAAAGTTATGTAGTCGTTTTTGTGGCCCACGGGAGAAAATGTAGCCCTTGGTCTTAAAACTGAAGACCTCAGAGTTAGGCATTCGAGCGAATACCCCATAAAAGTTGGTCTGCTGAAAATTTATACGAAAGTGAAGAAATCAGAATTTCTCAAACGAATCAACAATACTGTAAAACTGTCATTTCACCCTCTCTTCTCGCCAATTCGTATCAAAAGTGAGACACAATACGCAATATTGTCACCAGACTTCAGTGTGAACTACCTTGACCTTGAAATGTATCTTAGATCCTCGCAATAATAAAACATCCCGCTAGGCGCTGATGATACCGGAATAATACATATAGTAACTTTTTCACAATAGCAGCACATCATCCACTCATTTCATTTTCCGAATCCAATAGCTGTAGCACTTTTCAATAAGGCACGGAGTGGGTGAATCTGGTCTTTGCCGATGCTTTTTAAGGTCAGAAGGAATCGTCCTCAAGTTCTCTCCCAGGCGTTACCTGCCAGCCTTCGCCGTCCCAGAATTTCAAGGCCTCCTCCGCCATTGTTGTTGATTAAGAGGCATTTAAAAAGTTGCTTAAAAAATTCCGTAAGCAGCTGTAATGGCTCTCGGCCATTGTCATGTGTCCGGAGTGTTGCGTGGGTTCCGTACATAATGTATGCGGAGCGAGTGGCGACTTTTTTGTTTTATAGATGGGTATCGAACTTTTGAATGCGTTAATTGGTGTCCTGTTCGACTTGAGTATGGTGGGGGGTTTACAAGTTGTCGAGCGAGATTGACTACAGATGAATCACCTGATTTGTTTTTCCTATGGTGGTGGTACCGCGGTACGTTTTTATTCATTGTTTTCACGTCCTTTCTGGTAATTTTCCGTACTTAATGCTGTTTAACGGCACTTCAGATCCTAAACTGATATATCTAATTAATAAAGTTTCGTAAGATATTGGAAAAAAATTTCTGGTGTAGTAATTTCAGTGAGGTTTCACAATGCAATGTTATGCTGAAAGCTTTTAATTTATAAACTTCTGCGAATTTGCGCTATGATATTAGCTAATTCAATTTAATTTCCAAAAAGAGCATTCACTTCTTAAACACAAAAAGAAAGTAATTAGGTTGTGCTATATAAATAAACTTTTAGGTTAGGTCAGGTTTTCTATCATTCCATTAATATTATAATAATGACCGTAATGAATAGAACTTATGAGCACAATGCAATATTAATTTGCATATGCTTTCATTGTTTATAAATTTTTGAATTGCTCCATAAGTACATATGATTTTCCTTGTGTCTTAATAAGCATTTTGCCTGTAATCCATTATCATTAACCTGCATATTGAAACATCATAGCTGAAATTCAGTTGGGTTCTTTTGTTCTAGAGAACTGATTGATTAGATTATATCCATTGGCTATTTTCCTCTAGTCTGGCGACCCTATTGATAGATTTTCTATTAATTGTAGGAAAAATCTTTTTTGTGAATTTTATTCTGAATTTTTATTGTCTTGAAGGTTTTGACATTTACTCGAAACATTAAGAACTATCTAGTTTTGCTTGCTCGTTGACAATTCGACAAAATGTTCGAATTCGTTCAATGGAAGTATGTAACCTGTTGATTGAGGATTCCCGGTTTTCACCAGATTCTCCCGCTTTCTAGAAATTATGGGGTATCAGGACTGTTTAAGTGTTACGCAGTGTAAGCAACTTTATAATATAATTTACTATATTAATTTCAAACGATCCAATTTAGCTAGACTGTTGCTGTTTTCTATTTTAGAAGCCCATTTTCTCTTTCTTAGGAATTGATTCATCTTAGTGTGTGGAAATATAAAGAAAATATGAAAATTTTTATCCAGAATTTCAAGTAATCGATTTTTTTGCAGATTTAAGAGTCCTATGGCCCCTTATCCTGATTTTCTGGTTTATTGCACATTTTTTTACTTCTAAATTTCCAATTAAATAAAGAAACTCAGTTGCCTTTCGTCTCAATTTTTTTATCCATTTTCGCCAGCTTTGGCTCCCCCCCTAAAAAGTCCACTCTTCCTCTCGTAAAGATTCCTATGCGGAAAAAACAACTTTACCCTTCGGATCATCGAATTTCATTACTTTTTTACGATTCGGTTAATACCAAAATTATGTATTGTCTTTATTTTAAGCTCGTTAAGTTTGCGAGTATAGCTATCAAAATATGTGTTTTTCTTTAATGTGATAAAAAGCCAACTTCAATCACTTGTTTTCAATTTCTGTGTTGTACTTTATAAGCTTTAAACTAACATGATTCCTTTTGTTTTACAGTCTCAATCTTCGGTGGTAACCATCCACAACCTCAAAAGCTCAAGGGATGACGGCATTCTGTTTCCCGATGACCAGCTCAACGATGTGGCTGATGACAGGGAACAGGTACAAAAAAATTAACTGCTTTTCAGACAAATGGGGTTTCTATAATCAATCTAATAAAATAATGTTTTTCGGCTAAATCAAATACCTAATGTAGGTAAAAGAAACTTTTAAATTTTAAAAACTATTTTTCAGAACCCATCTCCCCATGTTATTTGATTACAATTTTCTTATCTTATCACCCATTTGTAAAGTTATTGTTTTTGGGGTCTCCATTTGAATTTTTGAAAGATCTGGTAAGATCTTGTTTTAAATTTTGTCATAACTCACCCATACTAAAAAATTTTTACAGTTCTGATGTGTGACTTTTTAGGTTACCTATACAATAGAAACTCAATAGAGCGACCCCTTCTGGTACCAAAATATATGGTTGTTGTAACGAAAAGATGTTATGTTAAATAAAATTATTACTATGATAAAACAGGTAGTACTTTTATTACCTAATGGTTATATGTACGGATTGCTATCAGGGTGTCAATTTAAAGAGGTTTTATACTGTATTTTTACATTTCGATTTCGTATTTTATCAAGTATTCAAAGTTAGTTGGTACTTTCTTTAAATTTATAGAACCCTGGTTTAATTAATTAATTAGTCTGATTAATTGATTTGGCATTTTGAAATATCCAGATGGTAATCTAGTATGGGCACATAGGATTCTTGTGCGAAATATAGTTAGCTTTTCTTATTTTTATTGTATGTAAATGATATATGTATAGTGAGAGAAAGAAAGAAAAAATCCCTTTTTTTCAGCAATGCACTTATTTGAAATAAGCTTTTAAATTATTTTTGCGCATTTTGATTAAACCATGTAGTCCACTGAAAATAGCGAAAAATAGGGCCGAACCTCAAACAAATTGCAATAAAAGGTTTCTCAACGGTTTTCACTTAGAAATGACCTCAATAATAAAATACTCAAAATCGGCCGGGCGGAAGTTTAATTTTTTTCAAATTTAAAAAAAATGGCCGAAAAAAATTTAAAAAAAAACAAAACAATAATATGGACATGTGATACATGTTTATAGGTTAATTTTGAGTGCTGAAACCGAATATTGCATTTAGTTTGGAAAAAAATTGAAATTTCAATTTTTAAAATTAATTTGGATAATTAGCTATATGAAAAAATTAAAACCCCCCTAAAAACCTAACAAAAACATCAAAAGAGATAAATCCAACGGTTTTCATTTAGAAATGACCTAAATATTAACATACTAAAATTAAAAAATTTTACGAGTTAAAGAAGTTAAATTTTTTTTTGCGAAAAATGCATTTTTTTTTCAAATTCGTGGCAAAAACTTTAGAGGCTTTTGAAAAGGTAATTTTTCGGTGGATATTGTCCACAGATAGTTATATAATGGAAAACCGGTGTAATTGATCCTCAATGAATTAATTATTTTATTTAAAATTTTGAAATTGGTAAAATGTGGTACAAATGTGAAAAAAGGCATATTTACATTTATTATATACATTTTAAGGCATTTGGCATATTTACATCAGAATTTAAAATAATTAACTAATTCATTGAGGGTCAATTCCACCGGTTTTCTATTATATAACTATCTGTAAACAATATCCACCGAAAAATGTCCTTTTCAAAAGCATCTAAAGTTTTTGGCACGAATTTGAAAAAAAAAATGCATTTTTCGCAAAAAAAAATGGAAATTTGAAAAAAAATTTAACTTCTTTAACTCGTAAAATTTTTAAATTTTAGTATGGTATTATTTAGGTCATTTCTACATGGCTATTTAGGTCATTTCTAAATGAAAACCGTTGGATTTAACTCTTTTGATGTTTTTGTTAGGTTTTTAGGGGTTTTTTAATTTTTTCATATAGAGCTAATTATTCAAATTAATTTTAAAAATTGAAATTTCAATTTTTTTTCCAAACTAAATGCAATATTCGGTTTCAGCACTCAAAAATAAACTATAAACATGAATCACATGTCTATTTTTGTTTCTTTTTTTTTTAATTTTTTTTTCCGGCCATTTTTTAAAAATTTGAAAAAAATTAAACTTCCGCCCGGCCGATTTTTAGTATGTTATTATTGAGGTCATTTCTAAATGAAAACCGTTGAGAAACCTTTTATTGCAATTTGTTTGAGGTTCAACTCTATTTTCAGTGGACTAATGTTAATTAAATCATCATTATTTTTCATCAACCCTAATTGGTCGGTTTCCATTTCCAGTTTCCACCTCTTTCACCCATTTATTCACCCCTGACATTACACTTTTGTCCAAACAGATCATTGCAGTGTTTGACGAGAGCTACTCCCCCCTGCCTCCCTACTGCAACAACAATAACAACGGTGTGTGCGGGGACGTCACCAGCACGAGCTCGGTGTGCACGGGCAGCCCCGACTTGTTCAGCGTGGAGGTGGGCTCTCACTGCAGCATCCCCTACTCCAACCACAACCATGCGGAGATGGCGGAGGACTACCAGCCCCTGGGTGAGTGGATGAGCCGTGCTCAATAGATAGCTTCTGAATGCATGTGGTGGCGTTAATTACGATGTTTTGCATGTTGTAGATGTGTGTAAAAGTCTGGGATATCTTCTTTCAGTCTTCGTATTAATTAAAAATATTAGAGTTTAGATAGTGTTAGGGTGAGGAAGATGCTAGGTGGTTTTGGAAAAAATTGGTTGGGAAAGTGAGTTGCATATTTTATGAATGTTTTTCATGCTTGTGAGTTCTGAATACCCTCTTGGCAAAATCTTCAGCAGTCAAAAACAACTCATTCGTTTCTATCCATTACATTAATATGTACATAAAAAGTTTCCTAAACTTATTTTGGCAGGACACATGGGACCAAGAACTAAACAATAAATTATATTCTATACAAACTTTAATGGCAGGCTTCCTTGAAACTAAAATTAATAGATTTCATGATGTCAAACTTGCACGACTGCACTTGGGATGTACATGTACATCCGTGTTGTTTCCAAATGTGGGGTGCAATATGATTTTCTAGGGGGGCAATTTGAGAATTTTCAACCAAATTGACTCCCAGGTGGGACATGGAATACCTGGTTTTATTTAATTTCCAAGAGGGATTTTTAAAAAAAAATATGGGGATTGGGAAATTTGGAAAGACTTTGGTGGGGCATGGATCAAAAAAGGTTGGGAAATACTGATGTACATATTTCACCCATAAACACCTCCTTCATAGAGAGCTTCCACAACCCTGCCCAACATGCAATTCTCTTATGTCAGTCAAATATATATTGTCAGAATCAGATTGCCCTCGATTTGGAATCGTTCAACAGCAGAGATTTGGAGCTTCTTATCCTTCACTGTTTGAACTCCTTGCAGATAAATATCATTAAAATTTATATTTTTAAAGGACATCCATTTTATAACGCAAATTTAATTTTAACAAAATGTAAAGGTTTTAAAAAGGCAAAAGATTTTATTATCAAGACATAGGCTGCATTGGACGGTGGCTTTTTAGGCTGAATTTTTAAATATCTGGTTTCGTAAGCCCAGTATGCCCCAATGGGGTTTTAGCCATTAAACTCTTTCCAAGCCAAACCGAACTAAATGTCCTTTTGTGTTTCCAGGGGTGATGCCCCTTCAGGTGCGGAGGGGCAGTGAGCCCGCCTTGAACTGCCTTTTCCCGACCCCGTCTTCCACAGACCCCAACAAGCGATGGTCCACTGCAGTGGTCCTCAACACAGAAGAGCCCAACGATCACCAAAACTCTGAAGTGCATGTAAGTTTGCAATAACTTTTTTTTCTGTATCTAGTGTTTTTAATTAAAAAAGTACCCAGTCTATCTTTTTATGCTAATAATGGACTTGGAGAACTTAATGTTAATTGAGCTGTGGCTAGATTTTTGATTTTGTTTAACCTTTTGTAGGAGAATGGCATCAACCAGCCTGCCTCTCCTGTGGAGAGTTTAGAAATGAATGGCGATTCTAAGATGTCTTCCTTGACTACTTTCTCTCGAGGGTCTGGCCGACTCTCAATTCTCGGGAACAGTGTAGAAACCTATAGGTGGGTGGAGGCAGCTGACCGGCAACTAATGAAGGTAAGATTTAAAAAGGGTTTTTTTACTATGAATTTACTATAGGAAAATGTATTGGTTCTAAATTACTTCCCTTTTTTAAGGATTTTAATGAAAACTTTCACATTAAACCCCCGGTGGATGCTGGAAGTGATACATCAAGCTTGAGTGATGAAAGGTAATATATTTCTGGTTGGTTTGTGTGGCTGTTATTTTGGAACCTTATTTGCTGTAACTTTTTTTTATTGTGATGCTCTTGGCTTTAAATCCTCTCCAATTTCGTGATTTAATGTTATTTTCAGGGAAAGCAGAGAAAAGACTGTAATACTAAAGAATGAAAGCGGGCCTCTAGGTATTCATGTTGTGCCAGACTACGACAGCAATGGAAGGTAATCTTTGTTCTTGTATTTTATTGTATTGTTATTATTTCTTAAATTTGCACTATATACAGTAAAAAGCACCGTTTATACGACTTTTCCATTTATATGTCATTTTCGTGATGTCCCAATTCATACGTATTCATTTTAATGCAAAAATTCTTCCTTTATACGATGCTCAATATCGGTTATATGTCGTTTCCCACTGTCTTAATGAAGCATTTTTCCAAAAAAAGTGCAATAAATTGAAGGTTTGATATTCATATACTACAATGCAATGTATTTGTATATAGTGTTTAGGATGTGCAATATAGCACTCAAGATATGAAAAATAAAATAAATATATAGGATGAACTATAAAGGTATTGTTTGTTTCATTTTTATGTTAAATGTTTTAATATTTTAAAATTAAATTATTATTTAAACTATTATTAAAACTTTGAAGTAATTTTTCTTTAAAAAAACCTCAAATGTATTGCATTTACGTAAATCAGCATCAGGAGCATTAGAAATCCAATAAACAAAGATGTTTTCAATGAGGTATTTGCATGAGTGAGGGATTTGCTTGATTTTATACTTTTTCGATACATTATGGACTAAAACTCCCAAATTTCTGATTTTTAAGTTCAAAAATGCGTTTTAAATAATTTAAAATTCAATTTTATTTTTGCCAAAACGTCAGAAAAGTCACGTTATCAGAAAACGGGCTCCTATTGGATGTGACCTCACAGCGCATGATTTGTAATTCGAAAGTGTTTTCGCGCCAAAAGAAAAAACGAAATTTCAAAAATTTATATCTCAGAAACTAGGCTACGAAAATACATGATGTAAACGTCATTCTTCATGGTTTTTTATTTACTATTTTAATAAAATTTAATCTCAAAACGTGAGAATACCTCATTCTACGTCGTTTTACATATAAACGTTGCTTACTGTATTTAAGTGTAAATATTCTATTTCGCCTGGAGGGGAAAAATTTCCCCTTGGCGAATCCACTGGCTCTTGTTTTCTTGTATTGTTCAATAATTTCGATACAAAAGTATTTCTAACTCCATGCGACCTTGCAGGGACACAGGCCTCGTGATCCAAGGCATCGAGCAGGGCGGCCGCATCGACCGGGACGGGCGGCTGCAGGTGGGCGACCACATCACGGAGATAAACGGCCGCTGCCTGAAGGACGTGGGCTTCCGAGCGTCCCAGGAAATCTTCAAGAATGCCCTGGCCACCCCGCAGATCCGGCTGCGGCTGGTGCGGGAGCCGGGCTCCAGCGTGCCCCGCAAGCCCCCGCCGCCCGTCTACCCCAAGCCGGCCTCCGCCGCCCCTCCTCCACCAGCGGCGGAAGAGGATGCCGCCGCGCTGGTGGAAGGGGAAGAGAGGGGTAATTTCTTTGGTAGAGTTTTTTATACGGTTGTTTTGTGTGGTGTTTTTTGTGTGGTCACTGTTTGTTTGTCACTGTTTGTTTGTGGTGTCATGGTTTGGTGTCGGTCACCTTTGCGACTTGTCGGTGGTTGGAACGCTGTAAAGCAAGGGTCGCCAACTGGGGGATCGAGAGAGGTTATTTCTCGAACCGCCAACAGTTTTTAATTTGCGTGAATAGTTAAGATATTTACGAGTACCAAGAATTATTCAATATTTAACCTCATTTATGAAAAGTTATTTAAAAAGTTTCTCTTAGTTTGTAGAAATTCAACTTCTGGCAAAATCTAAATTCCAATAAATGTGGTATGACTCTGCAATCGTCTAAAAATGAGGGAGGATTCCCATTATAAGCTCCCTGATGAGCGATTTGATATTATTTAATATTTTAAATGGTGTTGATGTGATGTGAGACGGTATTAACACCAATTAACAAGAGTTTGAGGTGAGGAGTATTTTTCTCTTGACCTCGATAAAAAATTTCAAAATTATTTCGACCCCAATTTAAATTACTTGACGACCCCTGCTATAAATGTTGAATAGGGGAGAATGAAATTATGGTTATCAAAACACACAGTGAAATAAATCAAAATTAAGTGTAAAAACTGCATTTCTTTTAGAGATGGACATTTTAGCTGCCGAAAGTTAGTTTAAAATGAAAGTTTTTCTTGAGTCAGTTAATCAAAGGTTGGACAATCCAGGTTCTACTGCAGTTATGTTTAAAACTTGTATGCCATGATTAAATAGTTCTGTATTGTGTGTCTCCATAAATTCAAGCTGCTTTTTGGCTAATTCCATGTATGAGGCCCAACAAGTGAATTATTTTATTTTATGATAGATTTTCTGTACTGTACTTCGTAAAATCTAAGTTGTCACTCACACTACCCTTTCCTGAAGTGTGAGTCAAAACTCAATTTGGCCCAAAACAAAATCTATCATAAAGTAGTTAATTGAAATTTAGTAGCTCGTATATATAAACTAACCATCAACAAAAGAAAAATCAAAATTAAATCTAATTTAATCAAATAACAATCCTGTTGCGATTATAAGTTTCAAACTTAGCTCAGTAGTGTGAGTTACGCATGGAATTACCCTTTTATTATTTAATGAAAGCTTAAGGAATATGGAACTTGTCCATTCAAAACTAAGCCCTTTTCCTTATTTTATTTCAATCCTTTTTGTTTGTAAAAATTGTTATAAGTTGTTTGAAAGGTTGAACTGTTCTACCATTTATAAAGATAGGAGTTATTTAAAAATATATTTACTGTTGCATTCTATTTTAGCTGGTGGCATCAGTACAAAGGTAGCAACTGTAACTCCTACCAAAAAAATCCCATCGTCTGCTGTTCGTAGGTTAGCATCTGCAAATACAAGAAAAATTGGAAAAATGCTCACAATAGATCTAACCAAAGGTGAGTTGCTTTCCCTGTAGATGAGGCCAAAGCTCGGCACTTTTTTCTTAGTAAATGTGCATTTTTCCAATGGTAATGGTATCTAATTTATGATTACTTTAACTTTGATTATTAATTGGGATAAATATTAAATGTTTTAGCTTAAAGGTTATTAATGAGTTGTTTATTGCAATTTTATCCCCTAAATTTGATATTTGCATTTACCATAGTTAAGTTTAATCTATTAAGACTCATTAACTCACAAAGCCTTATTGTATTTAAAAGCAGAAAATTTATAAATCCAAGGGCTGAAATGAACACTTCAAAAGTAAAGGTTAGGTTACTTATTACGATGGTTTTCCATTGAAATGTCTTGTTCTTTTCAGGTCATACTGGACTGGGATTCAGCATCACAACACGAGACAACCCAGCTGGTGGCAACTCTCCTATTTATATCAAAAATGTTCTTCCCAAAGGTGCTGCCATTGAGGATGGGAGACTCCAGCCGGGAGATAGGCTCCTGGAGGTATGGCAAAAAATGACATTTTGAAATTGAATCTGTTTCAAAACTTCTTTTTTTTTTCAAGTTTTAGCTGGACTGCCTCTTGTTGATATCTTTTTATAGCTACAAAGTTAAAGAACATTAAGATGAGGTTAATTACATGGGGTGTGAGGAGAATTATATAGTTTTCTCTGGTATTGTCATCTAAGGATCTTTAGCCAGCTCATTCATTAAATATCAGTGATGCAAAGAAGCAATTCATATTAATTGCAAAATATATTTTCTCATTTGTATCATTTTAGGGTAATTATTGATTATACAGATACATAAATTAAAATTGTGTTAACCCTAAAACTTCAAGTAATTTGCTTTAGTACATTTTTGTGTAGCTTGGCTGGAGAATGACATTTATGTTTTAAGTCTTGATTTTTTATTTGTTTTCAAGATGTTCAAAAAATGTCTTATAATATTTAAGAAATTACACACATAATTTAAAAGTTCAGCTTTTACTTAATTAATGTACAGTATCATGCAAATACTAACCTTACAAATATCCAGGTTAATGGCATTCCAATGACTGGTAAGACCCAAGCTGAAGCGGTCACGGTCTTGAGAAATATTCCCCTCGGTAAAGCCGTTCAGTTGGTGGTGTCAAGGCAAGAGACTGAAGAAACAGAAACTCCTGAGCCTGAAAGTGAAACTGTAAGTTTTAAAATATTGTCCCCATTTAGTAAACTTTTACAGTTTATACACCCAGATCAATAAATAGTCTTATGTGTATGATTATTTTGGAGTCCTTTATTCTATCTTTTAAAAATATCATTGAATTTTCTGTGAATTAGTTACTTGCTTTACAATGGGCTGTTTTAAGTACTATTCATTTTGATTATAAGTTTATAAAATGATTGCAAAGTATTTTAAAGTTAAATTGCTACTATTTCTCATCTATCACCCTCATTTCACAAGTTATATGAAATTTCCATACCCAATTTGTAATGTTTCTATAATTGCAAAAACTTGACTTTAAAATAAACCAGTAAAGGAGTTATGCTGGTCGAGAAATCCTTTAAAACTTATTGAGGTGCTGACATAGTCCCAAATGTTACCAAATGCTAGATAAATAACTAGTTAGTGGAATAATGAAATTGTTTGACCTTAATATCTCGAATCTTAATTTTCCAGCTCCCTGGAAGGATAGAAGAGGAAGCTGGCATCTTCCCGTGGAAGTACCGCGAGATCCTGACCTTCCAGATCCCCTTGACGGACTCTAACTCTGCCGGACTGGGGGTCAGTGTCAAGGGAAAAAGCACCTCCACTGCAAACGGTTCCATGGACCTGGGAATATTTATAAAGGCTGTGATTCCTGGAGGAGCTGCTTCCAAGGTTAGTTGTATACATAAAAAAAGTTTACATGGAAAGACAGTTTGGTATGAAATGAATTATAGTAAATACAGTAAAATCTTTTTAAAGCATTAGTCTCAGAACATCCCTTTATAAACAATCTCCCAAACTTCAAATTTTACGATGTTTCCAATTCTTTGATAATGGTCACTTTTCCCTTTGTATAATAATCTTGTTAGTGGAAGATGAAAAGTCATTACCTTAGACTCACCCACTTGTTTAAAGGGCAAAAGTCTACCAGTAGAGACCACACTAGTCTAGTGTTCAAAATGGTTGGTTGGGTACTTGCTTGATTGGAAATTAATGTTTACTGGTGAGTTTTAGGTTTTAATGATTACAGTTAGAGATCTGATCTAAAGTGGTATACATAACTCTGCTATTTTAGATTCAATTTATAGTGGATACTATTTCTAAATTAGGTGTCAGTACAGGGGTCAATCCAGCCAAAAATTGGGGCCCTTTCACAAAATTCAAATTAGCTTTAATGATTATTTGCAGGAAAACATTCACAAAATGTTTGAATATTTCACGGTTTTCTTGGTTTGGGAGTTGATTTTTACTACTTAACGCCAGGGGTGCAGAATATGTCCGAACGCCCGAACGAGGTTCGGGGGAAATTCAAGCAGCTCTGGGGAAATTTTTGCCCAAAATGGAAAGAAAAACTAAAAAAATCCAATCATCATAAGCTGACTAACAAATATTTTGGGTAGTGACTGCATTGTAACCTCCAAGTTCAACGGAAATCAGGTGAAAACTGCAGAGTTACGGATGTTGGGCGGGAAAACTATGGAATTGCGCTAAAAATCCTAGTTTTCTAGGTGAATACCTGAAAGTTGGCTTTTCCTTGCTTTTTAATTGGTATGCAGAAAAAACAACGTATTCGTGGTAGGATGGGTAATTTTCACGATAATTACGTTCTTGTTAAATCACACTGATGTTCTTTTCTGAAATGTTGAGTTAATTAAGGAGAAGTTTACATTTAGCTTAAATTTGAGAAAAAATAGAAAGTTTTTCATATTTTAAGAAAAGAGGCACGTCTGAGCTATAAGATTATAAGTGTGTAAGAAAGACTAAAAAGGAGATCATTAAAATTTAAATCTATAGATTATGTGAAAATTATTGAATCTGAAAGAAGTTTACTAATTAAAAAAACTACTTTTTTTAAATAAAATCTCATTTTGGGGGAAATTTTGGAGAGAAAAATGTGTTCTGGGGAAATTTTGGACCCTGAAACATTTTCTGCACCCCTGCTTAACGCGCCGTTCTGCTAGCTATCACATCTTCAATTTTTCCCAAAAACATTTCATTTTTCACAAAAATGGGACGCAAAAAATAGAACCTAGATTGACCCCTGCAATACACTCAAACCTGTTAAACACTGTACACTCAAAACTTTTATGTGTGATTTTTCCCTTCGGTTTTTTTATGGGGTGTATGAAAATTTCAAATTGGAACAAAAATCTTGTATATCTGGCTACCGAGACATACACGGGTCTCGTGAAACAACAGTCGCCGCCGACTACTACTAAACTAAACTCATTGGTACAACAGCCCTAGTGGGCCAAGGCCTAGGATGCCCATCTTTGTTTTCGTGACCGTGGGGCCCTGGGGTGCAAGGTGTTAGGCATGTCTCCTGGTTAGGTGGTCATTCTAACGCGAGACCCCCAGTGTTTAGTTCCCAAGCACGCTTGGTCCTCATTTTATCGACCCACTGAAGGGATGAAAGGCTGAGTGGACCTTGCCCAGCCCGGGAATTGAACCCCGAGCCTGTGGTGTAGAAGCGCGAAGCACTACCACTGAGCCACTGGGGCTTGTCGACTACATGGTAACTAAAAAAAGTCTAGGTTAGGTATAGAAACAGTTTCTCAATTCAGCTGTAGGGTGGGGATTGTGTTACAGTCCGAACATAGAGTTTTCAATTCGGCTACGCTGAGGGATTTTTGCTACGGTCCTACGTGAGACTTTTTTTATGCGGTCCATATTCACTGCATAAAAAAGGATTTCTTAAATGTACTGCGAAAACTATTTTTTATAGCTACTCCAGGGCTCGTACATGTCCTGATATTCCTTAATTTCCTGAAATCTCAAAAAGCGTCCTGAAATGTCCTGAAAAAACGTAATTTACCCCGATTTTCCTGATATTTTTCGAAAGTCTAAATATCAATTGTATACCAAGACCGCTTAGTTTTTATTGTGTAAGAACTGTGTGTTTACCAGGTATTTTTATTGGGATATTTTAAACATTTTGAGGTTTTTAACCTAATTTTTTCACTAGTGATGAGGAATTTCATTTATTTTGATTAAGATTAGAATTAATCTGAATGCTTAGAGTGCAATATCTATTGTAAGCTATTGTTTTGTGATAATATGTGCAATTGGGATATATATCCAAGAGATTTTCATTTTTTTCTTCCATGTGTTTTGATATAATGGGAAGATATTAATGATCACATCATTTCTAAGAATCTTAACATTCGATTGAAAGAACTTTCCTTTCTTCATGCGTAGAGTTAATTGTGCAAGATCTATATGTTTATCAGGAATTTTTATGTGATATTTTAAACACATTATGGATGGAGTGCATAGCGCATAACCTAATGCTTAGTAAGTAACTGGCAGAAAAACACTTGAGTACTTTTCCATTTTAACAAATATTAATAAACTTAAGTGTTTTATGTTGGGGATTTTATAATCAAGATTGAAATAAAAAAACTCCTTTGTGCAAAAAAGAATTCTAATTTTGTTAGTTATGTAGTTCTTGTTAATAATTATATTTAGAGGCCTGGGCGAATTTATGGCGAGCTCAGTTGAGCTGACAGGTCCTTAGGGTTGAAATTAATACATTCTCAAAAGGGTAGGGGTTTCAGTGGGTTTCCTCATCTTAAGACCCTGCTTGCTTTGTTTGTCAAGCTTGTCATAAAACTTACCAGCTTCCAAAGTAAGTCTGGAGTGTACTTTGAACTAACTCTAAATATTACTTTATTAAATTAAGATAGTTTAGGTAGTTTTTAATTTTACACACATGATGGATAACATTCTGGTTAAGGAAAAAGTACATTATAATATCCAAAATGTTCTGAAATTTTGTCCTGAATTTTTTATAAAAATGTGTCCTGAAATTTTTTGAGGGTCTGTACGAGGCCTGCTACTCGCAAAGTTTGGTGCGAATTTTTTTTGTGCAGTCCCTAACGGCCAATTTGCCCTCCTTATAATTCCACTCACTGAAAGCTCATTATCTTGTCCCCTAGGACGGACGACTGCAAACCAACGACCAACTCGTCAACATCAACGGCATCTCCCTGCTGGGCATGAGCAACCACAATGCCATGGAGACGCTCCGTACCGCCATGACGCAGTCCGACGGCCCCATCCGCAATGCCATCATCCTCACAGTGGCCCGCCGCATCCCCGACACCGCTCCCCCGCCGCCCCCATTGCCCGACGACCTGCAGATGAAGAACACGCCGGGGCTGCCCGGCTGCAACCCGGTGGTCGAGCGGCTCACTGGGCAGGTGCCGGAACACTGTAAGCCGGAGGAGCCGCCTCTGCCTCCACCATACTGCGGGGCTCCTGCGGTGCAGCGAGGGACGGCGGCGGAAAGCGTGCTCATCGAGGGGGAGTACGAGACGGCGCCGCCGAGGAAGTCAGAGGAGCTCGGGAGCAGGCCGGAGGATGTCGGTGTTGTGCCGGCTGGTAGCCAGTATGTATCACTTGTTGATCTTTCAGATAAATTTGATTAGAGACTTTGATTACTCAAAAGATGTTTAACCCCTTAACTCTCAAATAAATTTCGAGATGGTCGTAAAAATTTAAATTGTTTTTTATTACAGAAAATTGTCAAAAAAATAAGTGTATTCCTGAGAAAGAGGTAGGGTAAGAAGCTCCTTCCAGGTTTAAGAGTAGAATTTCACACAGAATATTAATAAACCTCTGCTTATGCAACTTAGTATGGTCTTGGTACTTTTTCCTCTGCCTAACTACTATTTACTCTACAATCTCAAAATCAGTAACTTTTAAGAAATATAACTCCTAGTGTAAGAGTTCGTACACCTCCTAAAACTCCTGAATTTTTCTTTATTCTTCTTAGGGTCCTTAAAACTCCTGAAAATCATTTATCCAAGAGCAAAAGGGAGTTTTATTAACAGTTATTTGAAAGTAATTGTCTTTTTAAATTGATAAAATTCTGTTAAAAAATGAGTAACTTTTTTGCCCTTTCTTCAATTATTCTGCTTGTGCCATGTAAAAGAGTATGAAGTTAGTAATTATTCACATTACCTTCAGTTTTTTTTGTAATTTACTCCTGAAAAACACCTTAAAGACTACTGAATAGAGTACAATAGAGCAGCATTTCCTAACCTTTGCACCCTCATGGAACCCTTTTGACAATATTTAAGTTTTGCAGAAACCCTACATATTTTAAGATTTTAATAACAACAAAAGTGTAACAAATTCAATCAATGTATAAAATTAAAAATACCTGCTCAATAAAGAAAAGAAATAATTTTTAATTATATTATTATTAAAATAAATATACAGTGAAATCCCGTTACAACGAATACCGATACAACGAAAAATCCCGTTATTACGAAAGTCCCCAACCGTTTTTATTTGAATTATTGATAGTACGGTTACAACGAAATTTCCATTACAACGAAGAAATTTTACGGTCCCGTGAAGTTCGTTGTAATGGGATTTTACTGTATTAATAATTACTACGTACCAATGCAACTCAACAAAAATGAAACATTCTCAAAAGAACATGTTAAAACCGAAACTTGTTAGTTTTAGAAAATACCTTATAAACCCTTTGAAATAACAATTTCAACAAAATTCCAATGGGGAGACAGGTCCTCCCCCAGAAAACTTCTGAATTATGGCATACCCCTACCTGGACCCATCATTGAGTGTTCATATTTCTTGCGGAACCCTTAAGAATGCTTCACAGAACCCTGGTTGGGAAACGCTGTGATAGAGTATTGTTGTAATGTTCATAACCTTGTAATAATGAACACCTTGAATTGAGTAACCTTGAACTTGTTGCATAACTTGTGTTTGAATAACCTTGTAATGTTCATTAGTTTGCAAGAATAGTGCTCATAAAACCTCCTTTTGCAGGTTATCGCTGAATGAGAACCAACCTGGGTTTGCCCGAGACGGCTTTGGTAGGCAAAGCATGTCTGAAAAGAGGCACGCCCAACTGGATGCTCGCAACACAGGCACCTACCAGAGAACCAAGAAGGCCAGAGAGGAGCGGGAAAAGTCTGGAGATAGCTCACCAGACTCCAAGACTACCAATGGTAAGCTTTGATATTTTTCCAAGTGGTTAAGGGTCTTATTGATAAACGGAATAATTATTGATCTAACTTAACATTTTTATACATGAATTTGTGAATGTGGTCTGACTTAATCACCCTTTCAGGCTACACGAAGGAGGAGGCGGTAGGCCCTTCTCTAGGCCTGCGCAAGTCGAGCAGTCTGGAAAGCCTGCAGACCATGATCCAGGAGCTGAGCAAAGACGACGAGGCCAAAAAGAGGGCGCTGCAAGCAGCCCGGGGGTCGAGGAGCCGTGGCTGCAACGAGAGCTTCCGAGCCGCTGTGGACCGGTCCTACGATGCCCCAGCAGCCGCCAACACCATGGAGACGCGTGAGTGAATTTTCTGTCTGAACCCAGTGCAATATTGGCGCTTGTTTGATCACCTGGTGGACAACTGAGAGGGGATATCCATTGGATCATGATGTGATTGGTGGCACAACTTGGCATCATATTTTCTTCCTAGACGTTTTTCAGTAACTGGGACGCTGTAGTTCCAAAATTTTTCCAGCATGTCCCGTCCGGTGTAAAAGGGTTAAATGAGAGATTGTATTTGAATCGCCAGTTTGTGAAAAGGGGAATACAGAGATGTCAACCATTCCGGATTTTGCGGAATCATTCCGCATTTTGGCCCCGAATTCCGCAATTATGGATAAAGCTAGAAAAACTACGATGCTTTTATTATAAAGGCAATGTATTAAATTTTTCTTGTTAATTCTCTGTTTTTTGCCTTCAATCCTTTCAATACATATTTTTTTGTTACTTGGAATTGCGAATAAAAACGATAACGCTAGTCGCTAGGTGCTGATGAGATGGGCATTTGGGCAATAAGAAGGGGGAATCAATCGGAATGCGGAATATTCTAATCTGCATGGATGATTGATTCATGTGGAGAGAATAAAAGGCCTTCTATTCTCAATGATTTGCGTTTTCAGGACTTTTCTAAAACTTATCAAAAGATTGGGGCATCTTTCTACATGCAGAAGGCGTGGCATCGGTCGGCAAGCTACGCGTCACGCTGGGTGTTTTTTTTGTGGGGGCAATTACGGATGAGCGTTGTCTCAGGTTGGCAACCCTGGGAATATGTCCAAAAAATGACAAGTTGACTTTTTGGGCTCCTTGTGGAATTCTAGGAAAAATAACTACGCCTTGTAGGCAGATTTAGCTCCTTGAATTCGCAAAATCAATGTCCATTCCTTGTAATTTTTAATTTAATTTAGAAATAAAGTTAATTTGGGTTTTTTCCTTATTCTTTGGAACTAAGCTGAAATAAAATTTTAAAGTTAAAATTAAACACCTTTTTTAACTTTAAACGTCTTAAATTCAAGTTGCAGTTGAGTTACATAAGTTAGGGGAAAATCAGAGGCAGATTGTTAATTTTACCCTCATTTTGTAAACATGCTTAGAAGTAAAACGACGATGTATACAAATTTTGGAATTAAATCTCTTCTTTTTGGCACAGTGGATGAAGAGAGCGAGAGCGGAAGTAATGCAGGCCACATCCTTACTAGGAGCACTGAATTGGTGGAGGCACACCCCAGTCTCCACGCTGACCCTTTCCATGAAGACCTTCTTAACATGTATTGCAGGAACAGCAAATCTTCCAAGAAAAAGAGCTTACTTAAAGGCCTTGGAAATGTGTTCAAGTGAGTATAGCTGCACATCTACATGGGATTTATCATGGTTTCTTCACACCTGGAAAGCTCTCAGAAGTTTTATATTACTCATCAGATCTTGGGCTTGTTTTAAACTTCACACAACTCATTGGTCACATCCAAGTTTTATTGATCCGATTGTTTCTTAACCTTTAGTCCCATTAAAATTTACGACAGCTTTTTAACAATTTTATCTACCTATGTATAGAGTAGGCACGTCTGACATAGGCTTTTGACAACTAAAATTTACTGTCTTGAGTCTGGCACATAATGTCCTAATGTGGGCCATGCACCATAAAACACTAACTAACCAACCAACCATAACACCTGGAAAGTCACAGATTTCAGTAAAAAATTGAGGAAGGTCATGAAAAGTCATGGACTCAAATGTCATGTCCAAAATTACATATTTTAAGTGTTTATAAGTCATTGAAAAGGAATTGCCATAGTCAGGTTAAGTCATGGATTTGAAAAAATTTCATTTTGGTGATACCCTGTTTATGCATCCCAACTGTTTTAAGTCTTAGATGCCAAAGGGAAATCATAGTGATATTAGACTTTTTGATTATTCCAAACATTTTCAGACTATTTTCAGCAAAAAAATTTCAATTTATATTTCAGTAAAGTTTACACTCTTTTTAGAATTACAAAATTTATCCAATTTTTCATAAATTCCTGATCAAATCTGTTTAATGCATTTGATTTTAATGTTCTTTATTGGGGTTGAACTTTTTGTTTTTGAGTTAACAAGTTTCAAATGTCATAAACCATCATTTATTGTAATTTTCAACACAATCACTTAAATTCTGGGTTAAATAATTTCAGTTGACATAAAGCTAATACTCTTAATCAACAGTGATTTGTGCAGTTTTTAGACTGATTTTTTGCCATTCTTTTAACTCTTCTTTTTCACTTGTTCAGGTTTGGGAAAAACAGAAAGCAATCTCAAGACCCAAAAGGCAAAGATGATGATTTTTCTCAAGATAATGACTCTTTGCAGCATGGATCTTTGAAAGATCAAGACAAGTAAGTTTTGTGCCACTACTGCCATATTCTTAGCAGAGCTAAACATTTTTTATTCCCATCATCAACTTTATTTATTAAACTGAACAAAAATTTTCTTAATTGCTTGCTTTAAGAATGTTCAAATCAAATTATTATTATGATACTATCATTAAGTTTTTTAATGAGTGTTTGCTAAAATATTTTTGTGTTTGGCACAGAAGTTTTAGAACAAATATCTCTTGTTAAATGAGTTTTATTTTTGTATTAACATAGTTTGTGTGCTCTGAATTAGAAAGCTATGCATAGGTTTCCAATTTATGATATTGAAAATTTAAAGTTTTAATCTGTGGCAACCTCGCTCACTTGTCTATATTTCAAATAATTAATATGTTGTATCTATAAGCCAACATACACAGGAAGGTTATTCTCCTAGAGATATCTATAAATTAGACTTCTCGGTTCTTTATAAGAAAAAAAACAGTCCTTAAGGGGCGTGCATAAATTACATGAGGTGAAAAGGGGGACGGGGTCCAGCAAAATCTCATGTCAACTTTCAGTTAAAAATAAACATTTTATCTTTTTTAACATAAGTTAAGAAAAATGCACGCATTATTCAAAACAGTGAATAATTATACTCTATTCATTTTGAATACGCGGCTGAAAATATTTCCTTCCCTCCACCACCGTATCGGTAACCATAGCAACTATCAACGTTAAAGTGACGAGGAATCTAGCGAGGGGGGAGCACTATTTTTCAACTGTCTATTCTAAATGAACAAATGGCAATCAATGATAGAATGAATGAATTTATATCAAACTGTTATGATGCGTAGGTTTAAAATCATCATGCCAACAAGAAGAAAAAACATGCCAAGAAAGTATCAAAGAAATATATTTATTTAAAAGCTTTAGAGAAAATATTGCAAGAGAATTTGAAAGGGAGGACCAGCAAAATCTAACCAAATCTCAACAAGGGGGAGGGGGTCCAAAATTAAGGAAAAACACCTCACGTAATTTATGGACGTCCCCTTATGGTCCTGCAAACCATTCCATTTCTGATTAGGATTTCTAATTGGGATGGAGTCAGAGTTGCAGGAATCTTGGTTCCGATCCTTTTACCAAAAATGTGTTAAATGAATTCAACTCTGCAACTAAGATTGATTTGAATGCATTTCAGGCTGTCTGACATCTCTAGGGAGAGCGACTCGCGTCGTCAGCAGAGCGCGGTGAGTCTGGACTCTGCCCCGGCTGTGAATCGGCAGGAGCGCATGCAGAGCCTGCGTGAGCAGTACCAGCGTATGCACCAAAAGCGGCAGGGCCAGTACCCGCTCGAGCAGAAGGAGGAGTACTACGAGAACGAGCTCAAGGAAAAGGAGGGCAACTACGTGAGTTGCTCTCTCTTGTTGGTTTGTGTGTGGGGATGCTAAATTTTTGGAAGCCTTTCTTTCTTGAAAAATTGGAGATTTTTTTTTGCAAATAAATGAGTAGGTTTTGTGTACAGGTTTTTTAAGGCATTAAATAACCATTCATTGTATAATTTGTTTTTAAATTTTTACCAGTGGAAGTAAACTCATTTGGTAAAAAAAACAGTAAAAGAAATAGTTACCCTATATTACCTTGTATGAGCCAAGATTTTGGAAAATTTTCGAATTCAAAAGTTGGTGTGTATCTGAAAATATTGTTAACGGAATTTACGTTTCACAGAAGCCCGTTGCGATCATATTGTAAAACATCTACCAATTAATAAAATAGAAACTGATTTTTTTATTAAAAATTATTTTGTCAAGGTCAGACTAAAATCAGAGTTCTTGGAAATTTCGTGGAAATCATCATTGAGATATCAGGATGCCGCTCGCCTTTGTCATTTTCAGTGATTTCCACACTGGAATTTTCATCTTTAAAGGTGATAATGTTTACTCACCTCAGGGGTTGATCCAGCCAAAAATCAGGGCCATTTTGTGTCCCTTTCACAAAATTCAAATTAGCTTTAATGATTATTTGCAAGAAATCATTCGCAAAATATTTGAATTAGTTAAGATTTTCTTGGTTTGTGAATTGGTTTTTACTATTTACGCACCAGTCTGCTAGCCATCACCAATTCAGTTTTTCAAAAAATTTCATTTTTCACAAAAATATTTCCTTTTTCACAATAATGAGCCCCAAAAAATAAAACCTGGATCGACCCCTGCACCTTATGTTCGGATTTTAAATGTTAGTTCAGTTTTTCAAATAAAAATGTACCCTCGACTTATACACGATAATCTAATATAATAAAATTAAATGTGTGTATATCCTACTACTATTATAATTGTGAATGTTTGTCCGGATGTTTGTTACTCTTTCACGCAAAAACTACTGAATGGATTTTAATGAAATTTTACCATAATGTAGCTTATACATCAGAATAGGACATGGGCTATAATTTATAAAGAGAAAATCAGTCCTTCATTCTTTTTTTCCCGTTTTTCCTGCTTTTTTTTCACTTATTTTTCCGTGTTTGAAAACCTGTTTTACCAGTCATACAACGAGTTAAAAATAAAACATTGTTTCAAATGAGACACAGATCACTAGACTTTTTCATTTACTAGATCTTTTATTTTAGCTTTAAACACTGGTTTTAACACTGTTGTTATACAGTGGGTTTTAAATTTCTTAATTTGTTCACTAGACATACTAATTTACTAGACTTTTTACTATGGTTTCAAATTTTTTATTTTATAAAGGCACCAAGATATTAAACATTATCAGGAACATCGGGATGGAAAAATTACCGGGTTATGAAAATTATCGAGAAAACTCGGACAGGAAATTTACCATAAAGACACCCAGAATACCGGAATATAAAAATTACCGTAAACACTGAGGTAGGAAAATTACCGGGAACGCCGGGATTAGAAAAATTACCGTGACCACCGGGATAGGAAAGAGGCGCCAGGGATACCGGGAACACTGGGATAGGAAAGAGGTTCCTGGGATACCGGGATGATTTGTAATATTGCTAAGTTACAAAATTATTAATGTATTTTAAGAAATATTTTAAAAAATAAATTTATACACCCCACCCGTGCAAGGCCGGGTATAACAGCTAGTACATATATATATGTGTGTTGGTGTGTTTGTCTTTTATACAAATCCACAGTTTTCTTCTGATCTGCACCAAACTTGGTATACATAGGTAAAAAAACTCCAGAAAAAACATAGGCTATGCTTCGAAAACTTTTAATGACCCCTTGACCCTCTTTTGACCATTTTTATGGTTATTTTGCTGAAATAGCTTTATTTCTCCTTAAGAAGAGATCTGCTTACTCCATTGTTACAAAGAAAAATTAATGCTAAACAACAAGTTTTTAATAGAAGCACTAGGTACAAGTCTATTTAAAAATTATATTAATAATTTAAAAATCTATTTCAATGATATTTAAAAGTGATAAGTACAGTTTAATACATTTTTGTTTGAGAGTTTATCTAATTTTTATACAGTAAAGCACCGTTTATACGTTTCTCATTTATACGACTTTATCATTTATACGTCGTTTTCGCGAAGTCCCAATTCATTCCTATTCTTTTTAATACAAAAATTCTTCGTTTATACGACGCGCAATATCAGTTATACGTCGTTTTCGGCTGTCTTAAAATTCTAAAATATCCAGTATCAGTTGTTATTCCGTGGGAAAATTTCCCCAGGAAAGGTTGAAGAACACTGCATTCCTTGGCCGTTGTTGGGGGCATGACCAATGGAGTGGGGGTGAGTAAAAGGGCAGTTCGTTGAACTGATAACGGGATGAACTACAGTACAGTTTTATGGCCCTTATCTCTGGTTAGGGGGTCTCCAGCACCACCTGCAGAGGAGAAGAATCCCTTCCCTTGAAAGACGTATAAACGGTGCTTTACTGTATTTTAAAAAGCTTTATAGAATATCATTGTTGTTAAAATAGTCTCCATGGAAACGAGGATGTAAAATCAAAAAATGATAATATTTTAGCTTTTAAGAAAGTTGGTTAACAAACCAAAAACTATTAAAACTCCCTTTCAACTAGAAAATATTGATTTTTTTCTTAAATTTGAAAATGGAATAAGCTTTAATTATTGAATAATTTCACCGAAAACGTTAATTCCTAAAGATATGATTAATCAAGGGATCTGAGCAATTTTTAGAAAATTTTTTCCATGTTGTAAATGTGGAAATCCTTCAAAACTTATATTGCTTGAGAACTGAAGGAATTTTAGACCATCCGGGAACACCGGGATAAGAAAAATTACTAGGAACACCGGGATAGGAAAAGTTACCGGGAACACTGGAGTATGAAAAAGACGCCTAGGATACCGGGATAATTGGTAAATGCTGATTATACAAAATTAGAAATGTATTTGGGAAAACTTAAAAATAATAAATTTATACTCTCTACCCGTGCAAGGCCGGGCATATCAGCTAGTATCTAATATAATAAAAGTCAATGTGTGTTTGTTTGTTTGTCTTCTATACAAATCCACAGTTTTCTTCCGATCGGGACCAAACTTGGTATACCTACGTAAAAGAATCCCAGAAAAAACATAGACTATGTTTCAAAGTTCTAGAACGACCCCTTGACCCTCTTTTGACCCTTTTTATGGTCATTTTGCTGAAATAGCTTTATTTCTCCTTCAGAAGAGATCTGTTCACTCCATTGTTACAAAAAAAACATAATGCAAAATAACAAGTTTTCAAAAGAAAAGCTATATCTTAAGCTGTTTAAAAATCATATTAATAACCTAAAAATATATTTCAACAAAATTTAAAATTTTAAAACTGGTAAGTATCGTTCAAAATATTTTTATTTGAGAGTTTAATTTTTAAATAAAAAGTTTCATGGAATAGCATTGTTGTTAAACCAGTCTCCATGGAAACGAGGATGAAAAATCAAATGATGATCCTATTGTTGCTTTTAATAAAATTGGTTAACAGACCAAAAAACTAAACATTTTAAGTGGAAATATTGTATTTTTCTTAAATTGGAGGAATATGTTTTATTAAATTTTATACCAAAGATATAATAAAATCATGAGAATACGATTAATTAAGGGCTCTAATTGAGCATTTTAAGTGATTTTTGGAAGAATATTTTTCTAATATTTTGTTGTTTTTTATGGGAATCATGTGGTAAATGCAGAAATCGTTCAGAATTTAGAATGCTTGATTCGACACCTTTCACTCATCAAAATATAGGCGCAGATCCAGAATGGCTCCAGGGGGGCACTTTTCCAGACAAGATCCCCATTGGGTATGGGGGTCCCCCCCAGAAAATTTTTTAATTTGACGTGTAAAGGTAGGGTTTAAACTCATTTTTAGAAACGTTTTTATTACCTTTACTTTTTCACCCAAAATGTCAAAATATTGGGGATTTCCTAAAAATTCACTGAAGATCCCCTGGTGGTACTAATGGGATGTATGGGTGTCCTCCCCCAGAAAAAAATTGGAAATTAGACCGGTAAAAGTAGGGTTTTACTCATTTTGACAACCTTTTTGGGTTCCGAAGGGGGGGCGCTGTCCAGAACGCTACCCCTTGGATCAGCGCCTGGAAAGTAGAAAATGAATTAAAAATTTAAAGGAAAAAATCTCCATCTCCACCCGTGCAAGGCCAGGCATATCAGCTAGTACAGTATATTGTTAAAATTTTATTTTTAAAGTAGTTTACTAATGGTTTATGTTTATATGAATGTAAAGTTTGCATTTCTTCTGTGTAACCGCTTTGTGTTTACTAACATAATATTTCAATTTACAGAGAAATTAGTTTATCACTTGCAGTTTACATTTCTTAAGTTAAATGTTTTAATGTATATTATATAGAAGAAAATATCTAAAGAAAAATCATTATAATGTAACTATAAGAAAATTATTTCTCATAAAAAGATGTTGGTATGGATGTATGTATCTTTGTTAGGAGGTATGCATATTATAATCTTTGAAGTATTAAAACTTGAAGTATTAAACTGCTTGTGTCTAATTCCTAACAAAATCTTTGCTTTCTAGGCTCTTCCTTTTGAAGTAATCCATAGCAGATCTCAAAGTCTAGATATTCACAAAGATAGTGCTCAGTAAGTATATTTATGCTTTACAAAAGTAGCTTTTAGAAAATATCATTGAGAAATTGCTGTGTTCAAAAAAGAAATCTGCTTTTAACTACAAAAGAGATCATAATTTTAAAAATTTATAATTGAAGTTTATTTCCCATCCAGTATTTCTATGGTATTAATCATTTTTGTACTCATCTATTCACTTTTATAATTTCAGATCCAAACCCCACATCTTCTCTGGCGATCCCAACCGTTACAGCCACTATATGAACTATCGCGAAATCCAGCAGCACATAGGTCAACGTGTTCAGGTGCATCCAATCAAGAGCGAGCCCAAGCCCCTCCCACCCGAGTCTCCGCCCCCAAGGGACTTCTTCCCCGCCCACCACATGCAAAAGCTTCCCCCACCTCCTCCTCCAGACACCAACTCCCTGCCTAGGGGAGGCGGGCCGCACCAGAACTCCTCCCACAAGCCGTACTACGTGCACGAGCACGGGAACTATGGGCGCACGAACATGAACCACTTTTACTCGAGCAATAACAAACTGTACTCTCACATTGTGCCGGGGTCCAAAGTATGATAGTGACTCAATGTTTGCGTGCCGCTGTTTTTAGCAATTTGTGCAGCCGCTGAAAGCGAGAGCTTGCGTGCTGATTTTATTTTTACGTTCAGGTGCAGAACTTGATGGACTCGCCTTGTGCAGCTCTGCTAGGAACTGGTCTTTGTAGTTTTTATTCCTTTTGCAGAGATGTGGAAATTGAGTGCAAGCTTTCATTGATTTTTGAATATGAAATTATCAGCCTTTTAAAAAATTATCCTAAAAGTGATGGAACTCTTGACCTGCAAATAAATGATTCACCTCATATGTTTTTGGAAAAAGTTATCCGGCAAATTTTAAAAATGGGATATGGATGTATGAGCTTAAAGGCCAGAGCTTTACATTGTTTGTATTGATTTTATGGCAATATGATAAACTGAGCTTACTAACTCCCAGAATGTTGCAAACAAGTGTGATCTTGCATACTGTAGTCTAGAAGCTAGCAAATACCTTCAGTTTCTTTAACGTTTGCAGTTTTGAAATTAGGTTATTTCTTTAAGTTCCCCTTCTGTGCTTTTCTTCACTGTCAATTTCTAAAATATAAATTCTAATATTACCCTATCTCCATCAAAAATGAATAGGCCCTATCAAAGTGATGAGTTTACAACATTTATACCTGTTCAAAATGACCGTAACAATTAAAATACCAGATTTTATCATATTTCTTGTGATATTTATATTGTTTACAAATCAGAACCAACATTGCTTTTCAATCACTTTTAATAACCTTTGAAGTATTAATCATAACCAACAATCAACTATTTCCTTCAAAACTTCCTTCTTTTTTTAATTCCGCGTTTTAAAAACTGGTGTTAGGTTTTAATGTTTATAACACTTGCTAAAATAAAAAAATCAAAATGGTTGAAGAACCTGGTAATCAAGGTTTTATGATCTGCCTCAGTATTTTTTATAAAGCAAAAACTTTTACTATTTTTTAACTGAAATATAAAAGCTTTTACTTAATTAAAACCATCTTGCTTCTTTCAGACCTAGGATTTATTTAATTGATTGAAAAGTCTTTATTTCTTAAGGAGACAAACTTTTGGCTAATTTTTTTTGCATAACACAATAACTTGAGGTGTAAAAAATAAAGTAATTCCTTAATATCTATTGGTTGTTATCCAATGAATTCAAATAATTTTTATCTGTCTTGAAATCTTGATTTCTAGATGTGTAATGTTTGCAAAGAGTTTATTTTAAACTACTGGGCTTTAAAAAGAAAGATCCTATGAAATTATTGTGCTATTTACAACATCTTTGCAAAGGGACCAAGACACAAAAGATGGCATCCTATATTTTTGCTTCATCAGGTATCATTGATGAAAAACATGAAAATGAACTAAATATACTTAATTGCATGTGTGATGTTTATGGCTCATTTGGAAGCTACAGCTGTTGAATGTTACCTTAAAACCGTCCATCTTCTTGAGCTATTTTGAGAACTCAAAAGTTTATTATCTTTTTACTGTACATAAATAAATATATTTTATGTTTATATTATTGAAAAGTCATCGATAATCTGAAGTATATTGTTTCAGAGCAGTAATGGAAATTCCACACGGTAGCTGATTTTTATTAATGGTATAGATTTTTCTGCTGTGTTCAAAATGTTTTAATTTTAGCTATTTTGATTTTAATTCTTCCCTTATGGGGTTGTAGCTGTGAATTAAGTTTTTGTTCATTCCAAAAATCCAGTTTCAACATTCCAGGCTTCTGCTGGAAAATTAAGCTTATTTCAATCTCAACCTCTTGGAGAACTTTATCTTTATAAATTTAAAGCTCAAGCGTATTTTTCTGTACAATTGTCCCTAACATTTCAAATCTATGGATTGCAATGACATATCATTCCTCCTCTTTTTTTAAATTTTATTTCTGTTGTTTTTTTATACTCCAAAGCAGCTGATACGCTTGATTTAATTTGTGTTTGTTAGAATCTTATATTTTTTTAATGTGAAGATAATTTTTTACATCTATCAATGTCCAATTGATAAGAAAAGGTCATTATAACCTTAAGTTTTTGAAAATAAAGAATAGATTTCAATTATAGCAAAGTATTTTAATAGTTATCCAACCTAATTTTCTGTATGTGCTGCATTATTTTTTGTTCCTATGTTAGTTTCAATTTTTGGAATGCAGTTTTATTCTTCAATGTTCAAGTTGTGCTGTTGAAGTGCAAAACATTCCATGGTAACACCTTTTTTATAATTACTGACATTCCATCTAGGTCTTTTAAAGTATTGATGACATTCCTTTCAATATTAGTATAAAATATTTAGTATTTCTATATTAATGGTATTTTTACTTAAATTGTAGCAATAGATGCATGATGAAAATGGGGAATTTTCTCATTTATTTGTTCCTGATATTAATTTAAAGAATGATGATATTCTTGGATATATCCTTAGAATTTCCGTGAATATCCTTTAAAATCTGAATATTCTTTAACAAATTAATGAGCTTTAAAATCTTTATAGAATGAAAAACTAATCCCTAATTTCAGGAGAGAGAAATTTGTGTTATATTTAATTCAATAATCACTAAATATACTATATTTAGCAGATATTACATTAACTGTGCATGCTTAAAAAATATTGAATATGATTGTTTTTATTGAAAATTCTCCAAAACCTAAATTAAGTTTCTTTTGAGTTGATTTCAAACGGATAATAATTTAGCAAATGTATTTTATCTAACTATCAAAAGTAAGTTCAACTTTCATGTTGAATTTGGGAAATATTTTGCCTAAATAAGCATGACAGTTATTGTGTAGTGGGCAAAGAAAATGTTGCTATCCTAATAAATGCATGTAAATCACTACTGCTTTGATTTCATATATGGGCAATATCTTGCCAAGCATTCTATTTAAAAAATACAATTTAGTTGATTGATAAATCTCTAAATTTAGTAGGTATTATACTTAAATCAGAATCTTTAAAAGTATTTTGTAGTTAACTGTTTATCTGTCATGAGAACTCTAGTCTATTGATTGTCCTTTAACTGGCAATGTAAAATGTTTAGGTTAGATTCAATAAAATGAATGACAGACTCTCTTTAGAATCTGTTGCATCAAAACGAATGGAACAAACCTAATCAATGTAACTTGAATACAATTGTGTTTATACCCTCTATAGTACCTTATATTCTCTTAACTCTGTATGGACCTTTCTCATTATAGAAAAACAACCTTGTTGGTTAATGTTATAAGACTAGTTAAGCTGTTGATGTTTTCAAACATGTGATCTGAAGTGTTCCACCGGTTAAACTTCCATTTGAGTGGTTGGTTGATACAAAGTGCCTGTTAAAGGAGTGTTTCATTGTTTTTCCCATTCTCTTTGTATGTGTAAAAATATTTACAAATTTGATCAACTTATGTAAATAGGAATAAATGTAGTCTTCAAGTTTTTAGTACTATAACATTTCATTTTTTTTACTAAGAACTGTATTTATGTAAATAAAAAGAAGCTAATTTTGATACATTTGTCATCTTTTTTTAATTGAATCGGCTAGAATAAAAAGGTTTTCAGTACCAAGTGGAATATAATCTTAACTTGGACTTCAATCTCATTTCATAGTATTATAAGAAAATTTCTAGGACTATTGTGGTTTTGTTTTCCAAATCGAATGATGCAGACTTGAGTTTTTAGAAAGTAACAATTATCAAGTCACTGAGGAAAAGTAATGATCTCATAGCAGTATTTTTGATTTTAGAATGAAGGTTTTAAAATAAATTGGGAAGCTTAACAAATTGCTGTAAAAATTATTTGATATGTGACACAAAACCGCTATTGGGGAATACAAGCACCAAACAAGATTAGCTGTAAAAGGGTTAGTAATGATTTACCCTACACATTAAATTGTTAAAAAAATAATCTATGACAACTGCATTAATATCTTTAAACTGTATCAGAAATGTGTCATGACTTTATTGTAAAAAATACCAATTAAATGTTGGCAAACAGTCATTAAAATTAATTTGACTAGATAATTTTGCTGAAATTTATGCGGATAATGTCTGTACTTATATGTGATAGATTTTATCTAAAATTTGATAAATTATGATGGGATAAAATTGACCTTTAAAATGGGAGTTTGAAAAAATAGAATAAAAAATGATGCCCTTATAAAAAGAATACTTATAGTTATTATAAATATAAGTGATAGGTTTTTACTGGCATCCTTTTTTAGTTAAATAGAGTGCATTTATTCAGCATTGAAGCTGTTCATAAAATAATTGAAGGTTAGTTTCTTTGTGTGAAGGCACCTAAGAAAAGTGTTGAAGGACATTAGAATTGCTTTTTTGAATACTACTTGAATGCCCACGAAAGGGAAAGTAAACTGGTTTGCAATTCATGAGCTGGCGATCGCGAAATCATGCAATAAAATACCAAAGCTCAATTAACGCGTACCGCGTGGCAATAAAATAAAATTGTTGAACAAGAACATCCTTTACCGCGAATCGATTTCACAGTACGGCAAAAATAAATATTCAGGAAGTAATTGGAAAATGAGTTTCGCAAAACCGGTATCTATTTTGTTGCGCATACGGCGAGAGGAGCCCAGGAAAACCCCGACCGAAACCTGCACCGTATTGAACGATCTGAAAGAAAATACGCATGGTCCGAGCGCACCTACCAAAAGACAATTTCTTTTGGCCACATTTCTGCAGTTCTCAATTGAAAAGATATATTCTTCCTTTATTACTTCTCTTATTGGCGCTGTCATACGACCGGAAATTTCGTATCTAGGTCTCGAACAATATCCGGGTTAAGTGAAGTGCTGCGCGATAGCTGTCGAGCTGTGGGTGAATGTGCGGGGAAAGATTTTGATTTGATTCAATTTTCAACTAACTTTTTGACGCTCAATTCAGAAGGCATGTTGTGTAAAACAATATTTGTGGTTTTGTTTGCTGTCATCGTCTTTGTTCAAGGCTTGGAAGGTAAGTGGAAAGGAAATATTCAATGTTCTTCCAATGTTGTGTGTGATTTTTCACCATGGACGAAATTTGCGTGTGAATATGTAGGTAAAGTAAACAAATCAGCAGGTGGTTATGGTGAGATATGCATGCCTAAGCGGTTTTTCATGGCAAACGGGACATTATTTTATAATGGTTTCCCTTTGGAATTTCGAGATGGAACTACTTTTACATGGAATTGTATTGTTAGGTGATAAAATGACGAAAATGTAAAAGCGCAACTCTAATCTTTCGCAATGTTTTATTTGGATTTTTTAAAAACTGGTTCAGATCGTAACTAAAATAAATAGTAATCTAGCCCTATTAATATACTCCAAAATGCCGAGAATAGTTTTTGAAACTATTTTAATGATAATTTTAACGATTTCTGAACACTTTTAAGGAATGGTCAACTTGATAAAACTCTTATAAAGACCATAAATTTTTCATTTAGGTGTGTTATTTCACTTTATTTGTGTTGTTTATCCTCTGTATAGCAATTAGAAATCTGCGGTGCAAAATATAGGTTAAGAGGAGGCTATTTTAAATAGGCAAAAAAAAGTCAAAATGTTTACATAGTTTGACATGAATGATCTTTTTGGCTACTTCTTGGTTAAGTTTTAATCTACTTCTCAAAACTATATTTAAAAATTTTAATGTGATTAAACTTGTGACATTTGATAAATATTTGATTGAAGATAATAAGTTTAGTCTCTTTTGTAAATAAAGTAATCGTTTGTTTATCAAAAGTTTTGATAAGATATGCAAGTGTTTATTTTAATTTCAAAACTCCCAAGAATAGTTCTAAGAAATCTGATTTGATTAAAAACTTTTTTCCTATTTTATAAGATAAAAAGGTTAATCGTAGTTTAAAGAAATTTTAACTCTTCTTTAATTAAGAATTACAAGTCCTAGTAATTTCCAAATCATAGTGTATTGGTATTTAGATAATTTATTTAGCACATTCCTCTTGATTTTCTACTTACTAAATCTAAACTCAAATCTTAGTAGCTCTGTGTATTTATAATATATTTTTTAAATGCTAAACATTCTATAAGGTTAATTACATAATCTTCAGTGTAGAGATCATATCCTGTTTAAGTTTAAGGGGACTACAGTACCAAAACCATTTTTTACTCTATTTCTATTAACAGGATTTTATTATCTTTTTAGGTGTTAAATTATGTATTTACTTTATACTAATTCATATTTAGCACAAAGAGCAAATTGAAGAATTTTAAAAAAAGTGGCCAAAATTACCCTACTTCAAAATGCTACTCCTCCTTTAATATACACTCTTTTCACTTGATATTTTTTCTCAACATAAATCCACCATATGTTGTTAGCTCTACGTATGGAAATTCAAATATTTACAAAAGAAAATCTGAAATTTGACATTTTTTTTGACTGAAATTGACAAGTTTCTACTTTCTTGCTTTGTAATAAACATATTTTAAAATCCATACATAGAGGTGTTTAACATACATTACTGATAATGACTACCAAGTTTTAAGTGATTTGGACAATTAGAAAAAAATCCTTAGGATTTTAAACGATAAGAAACTCGTTTTAAGAAAAACCCGTTTAAAGATTGAAAGCTATGCTTCAGTAAGACTATCTTTGGGTCAGAAAACCTAATAATTCTTATATTTAAAAACCTCGTATCATTATAATTCTAAGGGTAGTATCTTCATTTTTATGGCAAAATCTCTAATTCGAAATTTTGACCAAATTTTTGGTACTGAGTCCCCTTAAAGTGCGAATTATTTCAATGTCTTAGTTTTTGGGAGTGAAAGCAGTAATCTATCTTTTAGTATACCTAATAGTTGTGCAGAATTGATTGACAATTTTTAATGAAATAAAAACATTAATAAATAATTTTATTACAGATTGAAGAAAGTTGTAATTCATGGTTGGGATTTGCTTTCTTTTTGCATTGATATTGATTTTATTAATGATTGCTTGAACAATTATCTAAGCTATATTATAAAAAGAATATTATATATTATGCTAATTTATTTTAAACATTTAGATAAATTGCTGAAAGGAAGTCTGTCAGATTCTAAACTTAAGTTGGCCAAGACTGAGTCTTTGCGAGCTGATGATGGACCGGAATCATCGTACATGATGAAAGAAACAGATGCTGATAAAGATGGCTTATCAGAGCTTGAAGGCACAGTGCCTCCACAATATGCTAATGGAACTGTAAGTAATGCTTTCTGAAGCTTTAACATTGTCATTATGGTCAGCCATTGACCAGGGATGCAGAAAATGTTTTTAGTTCCAAGATTTCCCCCTATCAATACAAAATTTTAAAATGTGATTAAGATTTTTTTAAAAATCTTATTCATGTTTAGAAGTAACGATTGGAAACACAATAGGATAGGGAACCTTAGATCTGTGATGAAGTTGAAAATCGTCACTTAAATTTTGATTACTGAACTGAAAAATGTATTTTTACACAAAATTTCCCCATATGACTAAAATTTCCCCCGATCCTAGATCGCCGGATCGAACATATTCTGCGTCCGTGCCATTGACAAGATGTTCCGGTCTGATCTAAAATTCAATATGGGTGTTTCACAGAGACTGATTTTTTGGACCTTGCACCATTAAACCCCAACCAACCACAGAGACTGCATACTACAGATTCTCCATAGTTTCTATGGTTGTTATTTTCATGCTACGGATTACTGAAATCATCGAGAAAAACTATGTCAACCCTCCCAACACCTTAGTAGCTCTGCATAATAAACAAGCACATTGCGGCTTATGACGGGCTGTTTAAAATCCTGTAAAATTAAAAGCTTTCTTTCCTCATAGTCTACTCCCATTCTAGAAAATTGTAAGTAATAAACAATCCCTTTTCAGATCGTATTACATGGTAATCAAAACTCTCTGTGTTGCAAACTTATCGGGAGTGGCATGCAACCACCAACTGTAAAAAAAGAAATATATTTTAAAGTCAAAAATTAGGCTACCTAAAAAATAGAAAATCTGCCGAATTGGGGGATTTCCGACTTAAGAATTCCAGATAAAGGGTTCATTATGGTACTGCAGAAATTTTCCTTGGAGGTTTGTCTCTGGTGTTTCATTCCTCCCCTATTTCAAAATTTATGATGCTAATTGAGCTTTTCCCTCACTGCAACTAGCATCGTGTAAGGAGGAACTGGACTGAGAATCGGTTAAGTAATTATAAAAATCTTTTTACTGGAACAATTTCATTGGGGAAGTATATTAAAACTAACCCTTTAGAGTGAGTTGCTTTTTATAAAACTTTGTATACTATATGCAATTGTACACTAAAGGATTAACCTTTTACTCTTTAAGGAGATTATTAATCATTCAATTTAGTATATAAGTGATTTTCTTCCTCACATTTTAAATGTTAAATGAAAATAAATGGAATTAACTACTTTTTGACAGGTTTTAAACATTTATATGATAAAATTGAGAAGTTCCCATATGTTTGCCATGTGACCACTGGGATGTGCTAATTACTTCTTGCATTGTCTATTCTTGTGCAATGTTATTCAGTTGTCAATATAATTTTCTTACATTAAAGCTTGACCAGATTTCTTAAGTTGTTTGTCCTAGCTGAAAAAGTAAAAGAAGCCCAGGACAAACTTAGTTTTTACATTGGAAGTAAAGTTATCTATTCAGGAAAAAGAAGTAATGTTTTCTACACAAAAATATTTTATGGGAATAAAATATATCTTTCGAGCTATAAAGCAGTGTTTGAGTTTGAGTGTTAAAAGATTGATAGCCAAACATCATTTTTATGCTTAAAATTTATTTTAAGCATAAAAAAATTATTAATCAAGGAAACTAGTATATAGTTTCATAACTGTGCTTTGGTTATTCATATTGTTAAGGTTTTATTTTATATGCAGTAGTCCTGATAAAAAAAATTGTAAATAAACATAAACCCTGTAAGTTTAAATTTATATTTTAACTTATAATATTTCAATTTAAAAAATTATTTTAAGTTTTATTTATTTTTTAACTTATAAAGATATACATACTCCAAATCCAATTTATTTTATTACAATAGGTGTTTTTTCTTAAGAAGTCCTAAATTGTTTTGTTTTATAATTTATTATATCACATTTTAAAATATAATAGCATTTTAGAAAAAATTTGATAGTTTTGTTGATACAGAAATCATATAATCAGGACTTTACTTTATTTATAAAATTGAAAATGTAAAATAAAAATTAATATTTTTTGACCCAACATCATAGTAAAAATGCAATATAATTAGCCAAGTTCTACTTTTAATTTTCACTAATTTTGTACATTTGGTTATGTTTGTCTAGGTTTTAAATGATCATCACATTTATTTCAACTCAACTTTCTACCTTGATCCACAAAAAGCTAAGCTATTCTGGGTTGATTTAGATAGTTCTACTGGGAAAACCAACATCCATGGGATGCTTTCCAATTCTCACAGGCAGGCTACAGTAAGTATTCCAAATCAGCACAATAGTTCTTATTTAAGTATGATTTATTTGTAGGTAGATTGTTATAAAATAAGGCAAATTCTGTGTTACAACTAACCTAACTCACCAAGTTGAAGATTTTGGTTGCAGTTTTTGACAGGCATTTGCAGTTTAAGTTCATCTGACTCTGGCAAATCTAGGGATTTGGTCCGAAGGGTATTGAGTTCAAAAAATATTTTCTGTATTAACCCATTAACGCCCAAATTATTTTCGATCGAAGAAGCAAATTCGAACTTTAGCTCATCCCTATTACAAAATAAATGAAGCAAACGCAAAAAAACACAGGGTATTAGGATCGAGGGATGTTTTCTCTTGCCATATGTGCAGTTTCGTTACTGTTGGGTGAGTTTAAGGTAGTTTAAGAGAGCATTTATGACCCTATATTTAGCAATCTAGAAATAGATCACTGGGCGCTAATGGGTTAATAATTAATATTTTAATACATGTGATGTATTAAAATAGTAGTTTTTTCAATGTTGTGAAATTTCAACATCACATTTAAATTTATTGGGTTTTGATATCTCAGTCTGATGCAATCCTTATTTTCTCAACATTTTTAAGAAACACAGATGGTACACAATCATCTACAAAGGATACTGAAATTACTAAGCACTAGCTTCTATTTCTGACTTAATCCCAACCACTCTATTCTAAGGGCCATCCTTCTTTTGTAACCGATTCCTTACAAGTTGAGAATACCAATGAGGGGAGTAACAACAACGCCCAAATGACCTTCATTTGGTAAAGTGCAGTGGACCATAACCAATTCTGTTTTGAATCCTGCTGGCTGTGGGTCATTAGTGTGGAAGAAACTCATTCATTGTGTCGGTTTCTTGGTGGAAAGGCTTGGTTGGAAAGATCTTGAAGAAATAATCAATGTTTGAAAATAATCAACCAATTTTTTATTATATTTATTTTCACACTTACCTATAGTAGAAACTGATTTTTTTTAAAATTAGGCCAGTATCTATTCTAAGCTGTGATCCTTTCAGTCTTAGACTGACAGATTTCCATTTATAGCAAATTTGGGGTGAAAGGTTTAATGTACAGTGAAATCCCGTTACAAGGAATACCGATGCAATGAAAAATCCCGCCATTACAAAAGTCCTGAAAGAATGTCCCCAACCGTTTTTATTTGTTGTTGTTACTAATTCCCCTTGGTCTAGTCGAAGCTAGACCAAGTCCAAGAGTTTGTAAATCCCTAAAAAATCATTACAGAAGGATTACTACTCATGGCTAAGGGAGAAGGGGGCACAGCTTCTGAGGATTCTGTTTTTATTTGAATTATCGAAATACTGTTACAACGAAGAAATTCTACGGCCCCATGAAGTTCGTTGTAACGGGATTATCTTGTATAAAATTGCTCTCTCTCTCTTGAATTTGTATGAAATACTCGTAGAAATGTAAAAGATCGTTTTATATCTCTCCTTGTATGTTTTGTACTGTTTTTTCAAGTTTTCCCCTTTTGCTTTTCATGTGAACAAAACAGCAGGTTCTGATGACCCTGTTTTTTAATTTCGCATTGAGGTTTTGTTGAATCATTGATATTCACTGTTTGAAAACTAATTTAAAGTATCAGATATTGTATCTTCAGATTATAAGTTACATTGTAAAAAAATGGTTTTATTTATTTTCATCTTTAAAGTTTTAAATCATTTTCTTTGAAATGTTTTGTTTGTTTTTCTTTCCTTTTTTAAGTATACTTAACTTAACTGAAGAAAAAAATCTTTAATAAGGCTTACGTGTTTTGGTATAACCCTTATATATTACTTTTGAATCCTATTAAAAATTTGGGGCAGCTAGGACTGAAAGGGCATTCTAAAAATCAATAGCTTTGATACAAAAAAAAAATTTTTTTCCAGACACTTGAGCTTTCCTTTGATTTCCCCTTCTATGGGAATCTCTTAAGAAATATTACAATTGCTACTGGTGGTAAGTATCAGTAAAACTAATGTATTGTAGAACAAAGACTGAATGAAAAGTGGATAATAGTTCATATCTCTTTAATTTTAGGATTCTTGTATATGGGGGACTATTTGCACAATTGGATAGCAGCTACTCAGTATGTAGCTCCCCTTATGGCTAATTTTGACACAAAACAATCCAATGAGTCTTTCATCAAGTATGTAGATAATGGTAAGTAAAATTTTCATCTTAAACTTTCTTGTGTTTTTTAATTGGATTTATAAATGATAATGAATTGAGCACGGGAGTTATTCGTACAAAATATTTAAATGCAAGTATAATTACTTTGAGATATGTTCGTTTTAGGTCAAAATTAATCCAAAACATATTATTATTAGGCTATTGCTATGAGTGTGATATTACAATTACTTTTTGTGAATAAAGGCTTATATACTTTAAAAACACTCAATTTTTTAAGTTTTGCTTTATAATTTTTGTATTAATTTCTCATCATTTTTTCAGGAACTTCTTTTACAGTCCAGTGGGATCATGTGTATATACAGAATAAAATGGAAGGTTAGTTACTTTTTTTGTGTGTAAAAGAGATAAAGTGATTTAAAACCCTCAAATTATTTGTTTAACCCCTTTTGTATGGTTTAAATTGAAATTTTATGTAGGTAAAAAATTATACTTAATATTATTTAAAGTTTGATGATAATTTTGTTCAGGCTTAGTTTTTACAATGCTTTAACTGTATTGAGATGTTTCTTCCAGATGGTGCTTTTACATTCCAGGTCACTTTGCATAAAAATGGCGATATAGTTTTTGCTTATAAAGACGTAAGCATTTAGGATTTTTTTGCTATATTTCTGTAAACACATAATTATTCCCCCTTGCCTGTCAAAATTTTTCATATGTTTTAGTATGATTTTTTATTTTAAAACTGGATTAGAATTTTTGTAATAATGCAATAATGAATATTTAAAATTTGTTTTTCAGATTCCTGTGCCTGTAGCAAACATATCTGATGCTCATCATCCTGTGAAAATTGGTATTTCTGATGCCTACATTTTGGAAAGAGCAATATTTTGTAAGTATTATCTATAAAAACAGGGTATGGTATGAGATAGTAGTCATGCATTTATAGCACTAATAGAGTTAAAAAAAATTTAATTAATAATTATTTTATGACATACTTAGAAATAAGGTCGTTTTAGGTTGAAAAGCTATGATAGTGCTTGTAGTAATGTCGTTAAAAAATGTAGTATTTTAAAGTAAAATAATTTCAGTTTGTCATGACTTTGTGAAATAAATTGCTTCATGTTTAAGAATTTCAACAGAATTGGCTTACTTTACCTTTTTGAAATAGCTTGATTTTAAAAAAGTATGATTCATATCTACTTTTTTTCTGCAATTTTCTAAAACTGTGCAAGTTTGAGTATTTGGAGACCAAAAGCAAAAATTTGAATTGTCCCCCCAAGCAAAGTTACCATTCTGAAACCTCTTTCTAAATATCAAGTTACTAAAAATTATATATAAAAAATAAGTACATGGGTGAATTTTAGCTAAGTTGTTATCAAACTTTGTAGTTTGATAAAAATTAAAGTTGGATATCATTCCTACCCCAAATACCTGCAGAGAAATAACCTTCCGCATGCATGTACTCAAAGTGATTTGACAGTTTCCTGGATATGAAGAGTATCCTCCACCTTCATTTATTTTAATTGTGTTATTTTTGCTTACAGTTGTGAGAAGAAAAACCATCTTTGAGTATCATCGGATTGATATGCTCAAGAAAAAAGTATCTAATAATACTGCTATCTATTTTGTTGCTCTTCCTAGTAAGTTAGTTTTATAAATTGCCTTTTAATTCAGTAACTATGTAAATGTTTAAAGGGAAAATTATTTTAAAACTTTCTGTACTTTTCTATTATTTAGTCATTAAAAAATATCAGATTCTATCAGGGTTGTTATGTTTAAAACAAAGCAAAAAAAATCTTTGAAACATATATTTCTTAGCAAGTTGCTCTATGCAAAAAAAGCTCAGCATTTTCATTGTGGATCACCCAGAGCTTAAAGTATTGGTGTCAAGTATAAGGCTTGGGCACAAATCGCCATGACATAGGCAGTGCATTGCTTGATAAATATCACAATCCTGTGATGAAAGCTTACAAAAGTCATTTAAAAGACCAATTGTTTGCAGTGTATTTAAAAATATAGCTTAAAAACAATTCATGTTTTAAATAAAACAAAAAAACTAGTTTAAACAAATAAAATATGTTTTTTGTTTTAAAAAAAGTGTTATTTTTTCATGTATCTATTGATACACTAATGTTTGTTTTTGTTTTATTTCAGCCTGTCCTGGGTATACTGACTGTAACTCATGTCTGGCAGCTGATTCATCCATGGATTGCTCCTGGTGCAGTGCAGTTAATAGGTGCTCCAATGGAATGGACAGGAAGAAGCAGAATTGGATGCAAAATAGCTGTATGCAACATGTAAGAGCTTACCTGTTGTAAAACGTTTTACTATACGTGTGTACAGACTTATGTTGACCAAAAACTTTATTGTACAAATATCTGTACAGACTTATTTTGAACAAAAACTTTCTATGCGTTAAATTAAGTCAAAGCATTTTCTTCAAATTGTTTATACTTATAAACAAATTCCGATCTCTTAGATCAGTGGTTCCCAACTCAAATATGTCTGCGGACCACTTCACTTAAATTTGAACATCTGCGGACCATTTCTATCCCTAATTGTAACTTCAAAATTCAAATTTTTTTCAGTGCATTTATTCCTCATAGAGAATCTAAAATTTTGACTTTTTTTCTGAAGTAAGGGATACAGAGTCTTAAAATGTTTCTAAATAGAACTTAGAAACTCAAATAATCTATTAAACTTAACAAAAAAATTAACATTACATATTAATTTTATTTCTAATTATTTAAAAATATACTTTTTATAAAAGACATTTAACCATTTTTATTTTTTCTGAAACTTCAATGTTACTGATTACACCCAAAACGAGTTTGGTTATGGCAGGGGTGTTGGGGGGGCGGCAGCCCCCCCCCCCCCGACTACCTTAAACTTTTTGCAGTTCTTTTGATGTTGGAAATAGCATATAAAATCGCTAACCGACTCGATCTCGATTTTTATCAACGTCCACAACACAATTTTTAGATGTCCGCTCACATAGGCACCACCCCGACGCCTCTCAGTTTTAATTTATCTGATGCAATACATTTCCACATCATCACATTTCGTTTCTACTCTGTAATAAACTACTGTAGAATAAAACTGTGGAAAATAAGAGAAATGAACAGATGATACATAGGAGAGAAAGAGAACTTAACATGGTTTATTTATGAGACGTGAATTTTTACTTATATTTATGCATCTGTGGTGTTTTTTCTATTTCCTGGAATGTGTGATTAGGAAAACCATTTTTTTAATTTCCACGCATTTTTTGGAAAAGTTTTAAAATCTTCTCACGGACCACCTCTGAAGGCATCACGGACCACCAGTGGTCCGCGGACCACCTGTTGGGAACCACTGTCTTAGATCCAAATTATATCTCAATGAATTGAACTATTTCTTTCTTTTTTCTGTTGTGTTACAAAAGTAATCATTTGAGTTTTTTTAGTTTTCAAATCAGGCTTGCATAACATTGCCCAGTTATGGTCAACTAGCTCCTAAATATTAAATGTATAATAGGACACTAATTGCGTATATAAGACTAAAAATTAAATTTTTATTACTCTTCATTTTTATTCCCTAAAACACTTCAAAGTGCGACAAAATTCTACTTATACACTAAAAATGTAGGTGTATAATGTTTTTATTGACAATACTAAACCATAGTGTTGCTGCTATTTTTCCAGAAGGAATTTTATTTTATGAGATTGGATAGACAGAACAATAGGGAAACTTTTCCTTTGGGTTTCTTAGGAAAAGGTCAAAAGTGTTCCTTGTGTTGTATATTGAAAATTTTCAGTAGGCTACCAGTTGATAGATAAATGTAAAATGTTATCACAATAATTAAACTTTTGATGGATAACTTAAAAACATTTAAAGAAACTTATCTATATAATTTAAGCTTTAAAACCATTAAAACTTTCCTATCATTCAACTTATAGTGTATGCATTTTTAAAAAAAATTAGTTACAAAAATGTGAGGTAAATTAACCCGTTAACTCTTGAATAAATTCCAAGAAAGTGGATACTTTTATTCAAAAAAAAGTTGCATAAAAATAAGCGTACAACCGTTCCAGGCTATAGAAAGGGATTTTTAAAATCTTTCAGGATCATAACTACTGAATAGCTGCAGAATGACTCTCCCTCATAAGAGAAATAAAAAACTAAAACTAAGAATGTGTGAGAGACATGGTGAGGAAGGAAGAGGTTAATCTTAAAATACAATTAAATTCTATGCCTAAGGTCTTGGTTTTTGTACTTTTGTTAAAATTTTTGAAGGAATCTAAATTTTTTCATGTTATTATTTTTTACTATCATAACTATACATTCCATCAAACTTTTTTCGGTGCATTTATTATTGAATGAAATTTTACTTTCAGAAAGCTACAACATGCAGCGGCCAGCCAATACCTATTTCTACTGGTAAGAAATTTACCAATTATAATAATTCACTTTTTAAAGATTTATGTTAGAAGAATTAACCTTTGCTTGAGAACTTAGTTTTATTCAGTATATTTATGTATGATGTTTGAAATGCTTTGTGATGCATGCCTGTGATATCATGGACTTTGACTTTTGGGTAATCCCACGCCTGATGGATACCTTTTATTAACTATCTTAATTATTGACTCTGCATTATTATAACATTGGTTTGAAAACCTTGGATTTATTTCAGTGTGAGCAAACACCTCATTAAACATTCTCTTCAGATTTATTATAGACTGAGTTTATTTTTTTTAGATTACTCATCCACCATGTCCAGCAAAGGAATAGACACTACCATGTCTGGTAGAGAAGTAGACATGCCTTCAAGTACTGACAAATCAGGATCTAAATATGGGCCCACTTCTACATACAATGTCGATTTTCCAGATATGGGTCCTGAGGACAACAGGATCGGGGGCTCTGCTCATTATGTACAGGGTAAATATGTTGGTTATTATTGACAAAAGGGTGCTTTTTTTAGTTTTGTAAGTTATTTACTGGGTTTGAATTTAAAAAAGTTTGCCTTTCTAACCAGGCTTGAGTATGAATTAATGTAAGCATCAAATCACATTTAAGTGTATCGGAAGCCAAATAGATTGTGACAATGTTGATAAATTTTTGTGCATGCCAATCATTGGCATGCATTGGCAATGCAATGTTTGACAATGTGCATAAGTTGTATCAGTTTAATTTCAGAATTTCATGAAGTTTTCAAACCTACCTTGTATTAGAATCTTTCACCCATTGGAACTTAAACCATTTGGCTTCTAACTTGTATGTAAATTACTTTAAAAAATAACCTCTTCGGATTCTGAGTTCTGAGTTAACCAACTTTCGTTGCTCTTCTGATTCTATTACCTATTATTGGATAATATTAGCTGCATAGGAATCCTTTAATATTATAAATTTGAAGCTGGCTTTTATTGTGCAAAAAAAATTACTTATAGCCTTTTGTAAAGTGTTATGAAAAAATGCTATTGAAAATGTTTTAACTTTTTAAAAATAAATTACCTTTTTATTCATACACTTTGAATCAATGGTATTCAACAGACCATCCCTCTTCCTTTTTAACTTAAAATCTTCACCCTTACAAAATTTCAAGATTATTTTATGGAAATTTGTATGATCTGAAATTTCACTCTATTTTAAAACAATTTAATTTGATCACATCACTTGTGTAAAAGTTATTACTAGCTGTTATACAAATAAATCATTACAACCTGCAAAAAGGGCAGTTTATTGCTAACTTCAGATTGCAGTTTGATTACATTGAACCAGAATATACTGTTATCATTGTGTAGTGGTAACTTATCCCTACAAATTTAACTGCTGAAAATCTTTTACACAGGTTCTATTTATCCCATATAATTTCTAAAATAAAATTCCTATTTTTGTAAAAAAAATTTTATTTACCATTGGGCAACTTCTAAGGCTCTCAGGGACCACCACTTGTTCACTGATTACCAGTTGGGTACCACTGCTTAAACAATAAGATCCTTTTATTGGTTATATTTTAATACATTCTTCTTTCTAACTGCTTGTTCTAATCTTAACTGTTTTCAATTTAATGCCTCATTAGGAAAGGACTCTATGGTAAAGGTTTGATTTTTCTATTAAAAAGCATAGTCAATAGCCTTATAATTAAAATTACTAAGGATATTAACTTTTATTTTTTTTCTGCAGAAACCATTACAGATGGCAGCATAAGCTCAGGGGCCATTGTCACTATTGTGATCTTCATTGCAGCTCTGATAGGGTTATTAGGGTGGATAGGCTATGCCTACAGGTTCCCCCAAACCTCATCTGGCCAGTTCCTAATTAAGGTTAGTACTCATTAACTATTCATTATATACAGTAAAGCATTGTTTATATCAGTGGTGCCCAACCTACGGCCCGCGGGCCAAAAGTGGCCCGCGAGGCTGATCCATGTGGCCCGCGGACTCGTTAAATCTTAAAAACAAAAACCTTTTTCAGAAATCTTCCAAGAAAACCAGGAAATCGTGCGAGACATTATGGCACTTCCATCTAAAAAAGATGATAAAAAGGAATTCTTTAAAATCCAGTAAAAATGTTTTTCTTTACTTGTCTGTTTTGGTTTTTTCTAGACACGGGGAATTTGCCATTGGACAAATATTTTTCAGTATCAGTTAGCCATTTGAATTCAGTTTATAAAGATCTTTTTAGAACCCAACTTTGAAAAGATTCACTCGGAATGCCGAAACTTACAAGAAAAGTGGACAAATTCATATTTCTTCATTTCAGCGAGAAAATAAACCGTTGTGTCTTATATGTAAGGAGACTGTGAACAAACTGTGTGTTTGAGAACAAACATTATCTGTTCTAAGAAGAACAAAAACTAGAGCTCGATCTTGACTTACTACAGATATAATCATCTTAATTCAGTTTTAAGGATAAGTGTTAAAAATTTGGAGCCGAATTTACAGGAACTAGTATTCTCCAAATAGATGCAGACTTCTCCTTGAAAACGGGTAATTTTTCTTTATGGTTAGAAAAATTCTTAAAAAGTGTTTTTATGGTGGCCCGCGAGATAAATTTTCATAAGCAAATTGGCCCTCGGGAAAAAAAGGTTGGGCACCACTGGTTTATATGGGTCATTTTCAAAATTTGCTTACATTTGCTGTCCCGAAGGTAAAACATGAAAATTAAACAATTAATCATTGTTAAAATTTCTGTTTAAACTTTGATTTAGGTAAAGTAGACGAAATGAAATATTTCTAGTCTTTAATTAATAAAAAAAGCTTTAAAATTATGTAAATAAAGATATTTAAAAATACGAAAATAGCCAAAAACGCTTGTCCCTAGCGATTTTCACGAAATTCAAAGTAGTTTTATTGTTATTTAATTTGACTTTTTGAAAGAAAAAACGATAAATATCAAAATTATGAACTATTAAAAGGTTATTATAATTGTAAAAATTAATTTTTTGAATTTAATACTTTTACAAATCAATAAAATATTTTGTCCCTCACTTTATGTCAACTCCCGTTACAGGCGAATTAATTTTAAAAAATATAATAATTATTATGCTTTAAAAATGTAGAAACACATTCCAAACGATTGTTTGTTTACTTTAGAATATATTTAAACCGTGTTTTTATTCTTCGGCTCGAAAACTATCGTGTTTTCAAAGAAATTATCTGTCGTCAAGGTACCGTATTTTTATTAATGTCAACTCCCGTTACGGTAATTTTTAATATTAAATAAACTTTTTTGGAAATTTTAACCCCAGAAATATAGTTATTTATTGATATAAATAGGATATATGGATATTTATTTCAGTTTCTAACCATGCATGTATGTTTTATTCTGTCATTTTATTAAAAATGTCAACTCCCGTTACTATTATGTCATTGATTTTGAAAGTAGTATCAGCAACTTTCCCTTTTTACGAAAAATTTGACATTTCTCGCTTGATTTATCGTTAATTTCATTAAAAAAGGTCTTGCATATTTCATTTAAAGAGAAATAATTGTATTTGATATAATACACATAACTATTTTAGTTTAGGTCTTGTTTTTGCCTTATATATGTAAAGTACAGAAGTGGGCAAATTGATAACTTGGGATATTTTTTACATTATGACATGCCGTCGCGTTGCACAGCACAATGAGAGTTTAAAAATGATTTGTAACTAATTTTGTAGGTCAGATATAAACTTCTTTCTAGAAGTAAAGTATTCTATTTATTTTCATAAGTTTCGTTTCATTGTTTCTCGAACTCAAAGAGAGCAGCTGATTTCATGGGATTTTACCGGCTGCTTCCTTCACCTGCCTTTTTTATTACAGCTCGGGTCTGGTTGATCTCATATAATATTTAAAACACTAAACTATGGGCAAAAGTGTATGACCAACTGCTGTTCCATATACTTGAAACGTATATAAAAACTCCTATATTAATATTATTACGAAATTATGAAGTTTGAAAAAAAAATTTTTTATTCTGAAATGTAAGCGTATGGTGAAAATGACCCATATGATTCACATTTATAAGACTTTCCATTTTCCTATTTCTTTCCATTTTTTCATTTTCCTATTAGTTTTGTTAGTTAATTGTAACTGTAGTAAAAATAGAATAATGTAGGTGGTGCAGCCTCTGTTAACCACCAAAGATAATCCAAGTTTTTTTTTTTGCAATTTAAAAAAAATTTAAGCCTTTAAGTTCAAGGGATCCTTGTCAGTAAATTAATTGTAAAGGGGGTCCTTGGCAAAATTTTATTGGGAACCCCTGTCATATACAATGCAGTGTATTGGGATCGAGTGTTTAGGATGTGCAATATAGTACTCTAGGTATTAAAAATAAAATGAATATTTAGGATAAACTATAAAGGTTTGTTTCATTTTTCTATTAAATTTTTTGATATTTTAAAATTTAATTATTTTTTTCAGTTTACAAACTGTTTTAAAATATTTTTTGCTTTAGAAAAACATCTAATTTATTGTATTTATGTAAATCTGCATTAGTAGTATTAGAAACCTAATAATCAAAGATGTTTTCAATTATATGTCTTTTCACTTATACATTATTTTACGTCGGTCCCTTGAAAATCGTATAAACGATGCTTTACTGTACTTCAAAACTAACCTAGGTGGAAATATCTTCAGTGTATGTATTGATTAAAAATTTATTAAAACCAATATTAATGTTAAAAAAATAGATTAACATTTAATTGTATTGTAATTATTCAGAAAACCCCTGAATTATACTCTATTCATTTAGAATTGGCACTTGAGAAATAGTGCTTTCCCCCACGCTAGAAGCGTAACCATAGTTACTAGGGTGGCCCTTATTATAATGGAGAAATTTTTTTTTCAATATTTTGTTTCGCGCCGGGCTGATTTTTTTTCCTTTTACTATAGAATGAAAGTGTGCAAAAGGATTTTCCGATATTTTAATATTAACACGTGCCTCATCGGGGGTGAAGTTTTCCCATAGCGCGCCATTGCAATAGTATGGCTTACGACGGGAATAGCGTCTCCGCTAAGAATTAAGAAACATAAGTATTCGTAAACATAAGAATATTATTAGTATGCATTAAATTAGTTAAAAAGTCAAGAATTAAACAAAAGTATTTATTGAAAAAAAAATTAAAAAGCATACATATTGCATATAATTCAGAACTGCTTAACGTAAAACAACAATTGCACTACTCGACAAAAAAAAATAGGGTCAAAATGCTTCTGACACAATTCAAGCAGATTCTTATGTAAAATGACCCCCTGAATCCGAATCCGACCCCCGTTTTTCTCCATCACGTACAGATTTTCGGGGAAAAGCCCCTCCCCCTTTTTGCGTTTTTCGATGACTTAATGACTTTGAATTCGATTTCCAGGGGCAAAAACTATTACTTTAGCCTTTAAGTTACACCCGAGGGAACAAGAAAGGTTAAAGCTTCTAAAATATACAAATTTGTAGCAAATGGGTAAGGTTAAGGGGTTATTACCCCCCTAAAAATGCAAGAAAATCGTTAAAAATTATAGAGATTGTTTTTGGCTATTTTTTCCTCTACTTTTTCACGCAATTTATCATTAAAGGGGCCTAACCCTTCCCCAAGAACCCGAATTTAATGAATATATGCAGCAGGGATTTTTGCTAGTAGCGGTTGAGGTGTTAGCGCCCCCGAAGCACTCGCGGAAGAGACTCTCTGAATCGCGCTGCCGCTAGTGAACTCAGAAATTAATAGTATTCATATTTTGAAAAGCTCAAAAATTACATTCTTCTTATATTTCAGGTCTATCCTGAGGGAAATTGTTCAGTTCGTTAAAAACTGGCCATTTTTTGGGGAGGGGGGTTTCATGTTTCAAGCTGTTAATACATGCGTGGGCTGTGGATAACAATTGGGGGTTGTCCCATTAAAAATTGAGGGTGATGGGGAAAACGGGTGTCATATTTGCGTTCAAGAGGTCATTTTACACAAGAATCGACTGAAATTTAGTCAGTAACAGTTGGAATTTTTTTTTGTATAGCAGTTTAACCCTTAAGTATGGCATAGAGTAAGTATGGCCTTCCGTAAGTATGGTTGGTTAAGTATGGCCTTCCGAGGGTGCTTTGGGGGCGCTAACACCTCAACCGCTTTTTGAAAAAATCATTGCTGCATATATTCATTAAATTTGGGTCCTTGGAGAAGGGTTAGGACCCTTTAATGATAAATTGCGTAAAAAATTAGAGGAAAAAATAGCCAAAAACAATCTCTATAATTTTTAACGTTTTTTTTTGCATTTTTAGGGGGGTAATAACCCCTTAAACTTACCCATTTGCTACAAATTTGTATAGTTTAGAAGCTTTAACCTTTCTTGTTCCCTCGGGTGTAATTTAAAGGCTAAAGTAATAGTTTTTGCCCCTGAAAATCGAATTCAAAGTCATTAAGTGATCGAAAAACGCAAAAAGGGTGAGGGGCTGTTCCCCAAAAATCTGTACGTGGTGGAGAAAAACGGGGGTCGGATTCGGATTCAGGGGGTCATTTTACATAAGAATCTGCTTGAATTGTGTCAGAAGCATTTTGACCCAATTTTTTGTCGAGTAGTGTAATTGTTGTTTTACGTAAGCAGATCTGAATTATATGCAATATGTATGCTTTTTAATTTTTTTCAATAAATACTTTTTTTAATTCTTGACTTTTTAACTAATTTAATGTATACTAATAATCTTATATCTTACGAAGTCTTATGTTTCTTAATTCTTAGCGGAGACGCTATTCCCGTCGTAAGCCATACTATTGCAATGGCGCGCTATGGGCAAACTTCACCCCCGATGAGGCACGTGTTAATATTAAAATATCAGAAAATCCTTTTGCACACTTTCATTCTATAGTAAAAGGAAAAAAAATCAGCCCGGCGCGAAACAAAAATCCAACTTTGAAAAATAAGGGCCACCCTAATAGTTACGCTCTTTGAGCAGCCAATAGTAAGCCTTCTTCGTCACTTAGACGAGGATAGTTGCTATGGTTACTGATCGGTGGTGGGGGAAGGAAATATTTTCAAGCGCCAGTTCAAAATGAACAGAGTATAGCAATGGTACTGTTAAAGTAATATGTTTTATGCTCTTTTATTTTCAGTATCGTCCTAGCCAATGGGCCTTTCGGTCTAAGGACGGGAGTGCTGTTTCCACCAGCTCTCGCCACATATGAAAATCATTCCAAGGCAAAATTTCAATTGAAGAAATGCACAACAAACCTAATGGGTTATTAACCATTTTTAAATGTTAGTTTTATGAGAATACAGAGAAAAAGAACATTTTCAGTAGTGTTTACCTATTATTCCATACATATTTATTTATAACCCTAGACTAGAAATATTTACCTTTTTACATATTTGTATTTTTAAAATTTGTTGACATTTCTGAAAGGAAAGTATCTTTTATTGTGTGGTTTTAGGTTTCATGGTTATAATTTTCATGTATGTAGCTATATTTTTAGTAGAATCTCCTGGATTTTTTTATTCATTTAAAAGTAACATTACAGAATTCTCTCAAAAAGGAGATTACTTTTAATCATGAAAGCTCCAAGAGATATTCTTCAATGATTCTATTATAATGCTGAACTGTGATAAAAGTAACTTTCAAGTTAAAAATCATTCAAGTGTATTTAAGTATACTTTTCTTATCCATTAGGATTTAAAAAATAATGAAATTAATATTTTTAATATCTTTGTAATACTTAAAATTTTATAAATATTGCAAGGATAAGATGAATTGCTTTTGCAATGCAAAAATAATTTTCTTAGATCAGTTGGTCAAATTGTCTCCCAATTGGTTAGCTCTGTGGAGCATGGGGAGATTTAAATTTTCTTAATTAAAAAAATTGGTTTAGCTTGCTTATTTTTGTGAGTATTGTCCATTTGTATAGCTCAAATAACTGAAGCTTAGCAATTTTAAAAATGTGTAGTTATTACTATTTCTTTCTATTTTTAGATAGTTTATGTTATCAATACTTAAAGTATTTTTAGTATTCTTTTATCAGTTTTTATTGTGTGTGCAAAGTGAAATAATAAAGAAAATTATATAAAATTAAACCTGTGTAACACAAGTGCAGCTTTTCATGTGGAATAATAAGGCAAGTTCTTAATTATGTGTCTAATGACACTTAAATATAATTTATTCAATGCTCAAAGTAAATACTTAAAGAGTGGTACAAATTTAATGTTAACCTTTTATGAAAAGGCATACTTATTTAAATTACTTCCATATTAGTTAGCTTGCTCAGACTGTAATACTTATTTTCATTTACTTAAGAAAATTACTTACAAAATAACCTAAAAGTGTTAAATTTTAATGCTTATTATTGTAAGTAGATTTTTAAATTTGCTCATTGAAATTTTCTATGCTGCTTTATCTTTGTATTCATGAATGCATATTAGGAAGTATTCTTTACTCTAAGATTATTAATTTTATCAGTGTTAGGTAGTAGTAGGGATCAGTAGGGATGAGTCATTCCTTAGGAATTTGGAAAGCAATGCATTGTTTTCAATTGCCTAACCACTATAAATTTGAGGGTAGGTTAGTGCAAGAATGTTACAAAACGAGCTAGATTTTTATATGATAAGAGCTTTATTTTATTTAGTAATGGCTTGCATTTGAATGTTGTAGATTGCTCTTATATGTGAATTTGGAATCTCTCCTAATATTATATAGAACATTTTTTACAATTTATAAAGAAACAGATTTGAGGTTTATGTGTATTGTACCAGATGTAAGAAAATGTTCAGTTTTTGACTTTAAACTGATACTATTTTATCTGTAATTTGTTTTCTTGATTTTTATAAGAAACAATATAAATGTCTTTGTTAGCTGCTACAGTTTCTTCTGTAAAAAGTTCTGTCTATTTTCTTATGAATTCAAATGTTTAACAATCTTCAGAAGATTTTTTTAGATTTACAGTTTTTGTAAATTATCTATGTGTTGACCATTTGAGTTGATAATTCTAGAGTGCCTCTTATATCACACATTGAGGACCAGTGTTTTTAATTAACATTCAAAATGTACCCTTATGTTTAGGTACACCATCATTACATATATTAAATAAGTTACCCTAGTTGAAATATCTAAATGTATAGAATTGAATAAGTTGATTTTTAAATATTAAGATGCATGATTTTGTTGCTCTAAATTATGGAAACTCAAAAGAAATGGAATATATCAATATGCATTAAAGAATGTTATGGTCTGCTTAATTATTAGAATCCACCTTTGCAAATTTTTATGCCGAGAGGACTCGCCATAATTTTGTCAACAGAACTATAGTTTCTAGTTTAACCAACAGTTTGTTTTAAATTAACTTCTTGGTAAAGTTTTATATAAATGATATTTGTTTTTTCAAAGTTGTATCTCTGTATAAATTCAGGTTTTACAATATTGCTTTACCAATCTTAAATGCTAAATCCTTTCAATGTAATGTATATAAATATTGACACAAGTGAAATCTGTTAATCGAAATGTTTATTTTATTAGAAAAGTTTAAATCATGTTATTGCATTTTGAACCTGTCATTCTAGTCTTATTCCTGTTATATTTTTAAAGTTTCAAATAAAAACCTACTTTCTGTATTAATGTTTGCGTTCTGTGTATTGTATTTAAGAGGCAGATTTTATAAGGAGCGGGCAGGTCACTATAGTGACCATTTTTGATTTTGATGAAATTTTTATGATGGATACTTCTAATGATTTTAGAATACCCCTATTTTTTCTTTTTCCCGAAAAAAAATTTTTTCGGCCTACAAAAATTCTCAAAGTTGGTCGCGACCCGGTATTTTTTTCGAATCGACATATCTTTGTACAACATTTTCTCAGTGCATTGAGGGTCAACCAAAGTAATTCTTGCGGTAACAACATGTCCTTAGATAGCTTAATCAAATTCTTTTGTGAATTTCATGGTTCACCTTCCCTGCAAACTGGAAGGGTTCGCCAAACTTTGTCGAAAAAAATGAAAAAATGCCAAATTCGAGCCTTTATTGACCCCAGCATTGAGGGTCAATCACAGTTTTGAGGGTTAAAGTGTGTAGTACTGCTCAGTATTAACTTAATCAGCCCATTGGTTGTATGGTTAACCCTCATGGCAGCAGAAAAATGGCTACTTTCGTAGCTATCAAAACAAAAAGAGGTCATTTTGGTGACCCCGTATTTCAGAGCATTGAGGGTCAATCAATAATTCTAAATATACGTTTCTTAGTACAATACCTCTACTTTAAGAATCAGTTGACAAACCTATGGCGTCTCGATCTGTGATCACGTGAGATTGATTTTTGTAACTTAAAAAATGGAAAAAAGGTCATTTTGGGGACCCTGTATTTCAGAGCATTGAGGGTCAATGACGAACTGGAAATATGCATTTCGTAGTATGAGACCTACCCTTTCGTTTTAAAGGCGGGAACATTACAAAAACATACTGTGCAAGAAAAAGCCGTTCAAAGGTGATTCGGTACGTGTTTAAACACGTGTAGCTAAACTTTAAACTTTTATAACTTTTTTATTTATTCACTTTTTTTAATTTCGTTTTCAGATACTTATTTGGATTAATTTTGAGTATTATAAAATCAAACAATATTTTTTGGCAAAATTTGTTCGATTTTGCCTTATTTTAAGGTCTACCATCCCCTTAAAGTAGTATTTTTGGAGAAGTATTTGGCTATCCGCATAAGAAGGCATTTTATTTCATGTTATTAAATACTGTCAATCCGGGCTGCCGATGCACAGCCCCTTCCCCGGATAAGTATTTCTTTGTCAAAAATTTTTTTTAAATGAACTTAAATCTTTTTTCTGGAGGAGAAACTTTACACCCCCTATCTTTACTTAGGGCTCACATTGTTTGCAAAATTTTACATCATATGTGCGTCAAGCCCAAGATTCTTATCCATCCTTCTAATATTTAACATGAAAAGTCAACATTGTTATTATCAAGGGGCAAATTTTTATGGTGGTATGCAACTTGAAAATGCAGAATCCCCCGAAACTAAAGTGAAGGTTAAAATGTTTTTAATTGACCACAGGTCAGTGTTGGGCAAAATTTATTCGTGCAACTACAGATAACGAATAAATCATCTATATGAACCTTCGAATAACGAATGAATCATTCGTCAATTGCGAGCGAGCACACGAATAACGATTGATTTATTCGTCAATTGCGGAGGAGACGATTGACAAGTAATTCAACTGTAGTTGTGAGAGAACCTACGAATAACAATTAAATCAATCGTTATTCTGAATGCTTCCATGGCAATTAATTAGGTATTACTGGATCGCTTCGCAACTTCATCGGAGTGGTCCGCTGCTTTATTGGATCGCTTCTCAAATTTACCGAAGTGGTCCGAAACTTACCGGAAGTGGTCTGTTAGTCACCGGAAATGGTCCGTGAGCCACCGGAAGTGGTCTGTAAGCCGCCGGAAGTGGTTCATAAGTTACTGAAAGGGGTCCGTTTTTAACCGGAAGTTGCCCGAATTTAACCGGAAGTGATCCGTATTCAAACGGAAATGGCCCGTATATAACCGGAAATGGTTCATATTTAACCGGAAGTTGCCTAAATTTAACCGGAAGTGGTCCATATATAACCAGAAATGGTCCGTCTTTAACCGGAAGTGATCCATAGCAACAGGAAATGCTCCGCGACTTACCGGAAGTGGTTCGTAAGTTACCGGAAGTTGTCTGCAACATACCGGAAGTGGTTCGGAAGTCACCGAAAGTGGTCCGCAACTTTCCGGAAGTGGTTCTTAAGTCACCGGAAGTGATCCGTTTTTAACCGGAAGTTGACTGAATTTAACCGGAGGTGATCCGTAATAAAACGGAAATGGCCCGTATTTAAACGGAAATGGTTCATATTTAACCGGAAGTTGCCCGAATTTAACCGGAAGTGGTCCATATTTAACCAGAAATGGTCCGTCTTTAACCGGAAGTGATCCGTATTAACAGGAAATGTTCCGCAACTTACCGGAAGTGGTTCGTAAGTTACCGGAAGTGGTCCGCAACTTACCGGAAGTGGTTCAGAAGGCACCGTTAGTGGTTCGTAAGTCACCGTTATTGGTTCGTAAGTCTCCGTTAGTGGTCCGCATTTAACCGGAAGTTGCCCGACCTTAACCGGAAGTGATCCGTATTTAAACGGAAATGACTCGTATTTAACCGGAAATGATCCACAACTTACCGTAAACTGACCGCAACTTACCGGAAGGGGTTCGTAAGTCACCGGAAGTGGTCCGTAATTTACCGGAAGTGGTTCGTAAGTCACCGGAAGTGGTCCACAACTTACATTAAGTGGTTCGTGAGTCACCGGATATGGTCCGAAACTTACCGCTAACTTACCGCGAAACTTACTCAAAGCTTTTATTTTAAAACAAGGAACCTACAAAGTATATAAAAGCACGGGTAATGACAGAGAAAGGGAGGCATATCTGAAAGCCTAAGGGAATCACTTCCGGTGACTTACGAACCACTTCTAGTAAGTTGCGGACCACTTCCAGTGACTTACGAACCACCTTCAAGTAAGTTGCGGACCACTTCCGGTAACTAACGAACCACTACCGGTAACTTCCAAACCACTTCCGGTATGTTGCGGACCCCTTCCGGTAAGTTGCAAACCATAACATGTTAATACGAATCACTTCGGGTTAAAAATGGACCATTTCCGGTTAAATACGGACCACTTCCGGTGACTTACGAACCACTTCCATTTAGTTGCGGACCACTTCCGGTGACTTACGAACCACTTCCGGTAACTTACGAACCACTTCCGGTAACTTACGAACCACTTCCGGTAACTTACGAACCACTTCCGGTAAGTTGCGGAACATTTCCTGTTCCATTTCCGGTTAGAGATGGACCATTTCCGGTTGAATACGGGCCACTTCCGGTTAAATACGGGCCACTTCCGGTTAAATACGGACCACTTCCGGTTAAAAGCGGACCCCTTCCGGTGCCTTCTGAACCACTTCCGGTAACTTCCGAACCACTTCCGGTATGTTGTGGACCACTTCCGGTAAGTTGCAAACCATAACATGTTAATACGAATCACTTCTGGTTAAAAATGGACCATTTCCGGTTAAATACGGACCACTTCCGTTGACTTACGAACCACTTCTGGTATGTTGCGGACCACTTCCGGTAACTTACGAACCACTTCCGGTATGTTGCGGACCACTTCCGGTAACTTACGAACCTCTTCCGGAATGTTTCGGACCACTTCCGGTAACTTACGAACCACTTCTGGTAAGTTGCGGAACATTTCCTGTTCCATTTCCGGTTAGAGATGGACCATTTACGGTTGAATACGGACCACTTCCGGTTAACTTTAAACCACTTCCGGTTAAATATGAACCATTTCCGGTTAAATACGGGCCACTTCCGGTTAAATATGGACCACTTCCGGTTAAATGCGGACCACTTCCGGTGCCTTCTGAACCACTTCCGGTAAGTTGCGGACCACTTCCGGTAACTTACGAACCACTTCCGGTAAGTTGCGGAACATTTCCTGTTAATACGGATCACTTCCGGTTAAAGATGAACCATTTCCGGTTACATACGGGTCATTTCCGTTTAAATATGGACCACTTCCGGTGACTTACGAACCACTTCCGGTATGTTGCGGACCACTTCCGGTTACTTACGAACCACTTCCGGTAACTTACGAGCCACTTCCGGTAAGTTGTGGAACATTTCATGTTAGGACGGATCACTTCCGGTTAAAGATTGACCATTCCCAAATAGCATTGTAAGGATGCAGCAACCTTAATGCAATGTTGCCGCGCAACCTCCTTTCAGGTTTATCCAAGGTTGTTTAGAAAACCTGCTAACAGTGTAACAACCTAATGTGAAGGTTCCCTAGTTTACATACATAAGGCTGTTCATACCTTAAAACAAGGTTAAGTGGACATTGTTTTAAGCTTTACGTAAGCTTGATATAAGCATAGGGATTAGGTTTTCGTAAGGTTAGCGAAAAAACGTTTTAGAAATGTTAAGAACCAACATTGAAAGGAGGTTAATTTCAGGCTGTTTTTAGGTTATTTCAGGTTGTTATAAGGTATGAGGAACCTTTAGGCAAGGTTAACTAATCATTGTCTGGAAATGGTTTTTTTGAGGTTTATGAATCACTTTTTATTATTTCCAGGAATACTTTTCACAACAGATTCTTCGAGACTTAAAAACTGTTTTAAAATATTCCTGTTAGTTGTATAAATTGCATATTTTTAGCAATATTTTTATTCATACACAAAAAAAAACTGCAGTTAGGTATAACAATTTTTAAACCTAGCAGCAGTTTTTTTTGTGCATGATAAAAAACTGCTAAAAATATGCATTTTATACAACAAACAGGAATATTTTAAAACAGTTCTCAAGTCTCAAAGAATCTGTTGGGAAAGGTATTCCTGGAAATAATATCAATGTATTACACTAATATAATTACCAGGTGTTCCTTTTAGAAATATTATTCCTATAGGTTGTAAAAATGTATAATGTAAAATGTGTAATGTAAAATGTAAATAAATTATTCCTCTTCACCAATGATAAAGAAAACCCTTACCTTTGAAATATTCTTCTTTCAGCTAAAAGAGATACTGGCAAACTTTATTTTTTCTTATTATTAGTTATTTCAAATGAAAGAAAACTCATTGAATGAGACACAATGGGATTTTTTAGCAATTTATTTAAACAGAAAATGCAAAAATAAATACAATATTTTTTATTTAAAATTTATTTTAAAACTCCTCATGCTCCACATGGTATAAGAAGAGGTTTTCAGATAAGTGGGCTAAGTACAAAATACATTTTAAAAAAAGAAGCAGAGCAAGATTTAAAATATTAAACTATAAACAAATTGCACAGAACATTTAGATTTTTGGTATACTTTAAACAATGGCAAAACAGGTAAGCAGTACACAAGAAAAACCGAAATTTCTCAAATCCTTTTAAAACTTTTTTTTTTGCTAAAATATAAATTACAATAAATATAAAATATAATGTGTTCTACAGTTTCATTGTCTTGACCAAAGGTACAAAGATTATTATTTACTTAATTAAACCTAAATAAGTAGCTATTAAAATTTCCATGTCCTGAAAAACACTGAGGTACCTAACGAACGATGAAGTTTTTTTACACTTTTGTAAAATAGATGATAAAAAAGGCACAGTCTTGATAAGTCTACCAGCCGCCATGCTTACCCATAGCTCAAATGTCTGACAATAGAGATTTAATTATTAATATCATCCCCCCATTATTAGATCCTAAAATATACCAAACAGGGTTGTTTGATTTAAATCACTTGATTTTTCATAAAAAAACCATTGATATAAATAAAAAATGTTTAACTGACAATTTAAATAAAAAATTAGTTGTGTGCTTTACAATGGTTTGCAAGATTATTTGCATTGTAATTTTTTTAAATTTTGCTAAAAATGCAAAACTGAGATATTTCAAGAACAAATTTTACTACCAACAAAAATTCTTATGATGAAAAGGGGTAAATAGCAGGGTTTGGAATCAATAATTGTGATAAACTGAATAAGAATTAAAATATTTTAATTTCTTTATCTGGTACATCAATATTTTAAAACACAACCATGTGAATGATTTTTATCATAAGCTTGCTTTTATAGTTAGTCATGTTTTCCAGACTATTGTTTTCTTTTACATAACTACAGTGAATAGAGCTCTATTCTCTATATGCACCATGACTGTCAATTAAGTTGCTTATTTGATTTTATTTTTATTACTAATTATTATTTTAAAGAAATATGTATTAATAATACTGTTAGTAAAATTAATTTAACTGACACCAAAATGAGGCGTAGGTTTTTTTTTTAGAAATCAGTCACAATTTCTTAAGCTAATATTGATTTCACAATTGGACAAAAATTTTAATAACCGATAGTATAATTGGTCATTCACCATTTTAGGATGGGCTTGGGCATCTCACCATGAAATGGTAGCAAACCGTTCCACTTAATTAATTCACTAAATTAATGAATTAATTAGATTAAAATTGGGATATTAACTGGTCGACTCTTATCGAAGCTGTGCCTCAATGTGTTGCAATAAAAAATGGTATTTTTCCATTATACTTGGGCAGGCAATTAAGTCGCCAATGCAGCTTCACAACCAAGCAACAAAAAATTAAATCAAAGCTTAAAGTTATTTAAGGATATATTTTTACATTAAATTTAGACAAAATGTAACTTATGTAACACAGCATGCATGTATCTAATGCATTAAAGATTGTTTACATCTATAAAAACTCAGATAAACATAATATACATATCAGATTAACATATAAAGGACATTAACACAACTATAGAATACACTTACACACAGTAGATAATTACGAAATCGAATTTTAAATGGTGAAATAATAAGTCCATAACATAAGTCCTTTAAAAGTACGAATATCGTTGAATCATACCTTAGATATTCCAATTTTCATTATCAGGTCGGAATCACAGCCATCAATATCAGGTCACTGATGGATAGTACATCAGAACTGAAGCTGAAAGAGATGGAATGCATAGATTAAAAAATCATTGAATCTTGCTTCCAAAATTGAAACATTTGCTGAAAAGGAATTCTAACAACCGAAAAACATAGCGAAAACAAGGCCTAACAACCTAAACACATAACTAGAACATATACCGGAATAATGCAGAGAAAGAACGTCTGATAATCATACTAAACATCAAATCGGGATAATATGTGTTCTAGAGCTGAAAAAAAAGAAACTTTAAAATAAAACGAGAGGAATATTACAGTCAAAATGTCGGTTGAAAACGAAACACTCTTGCTGAAAAGGAATTTTTAGAACAACATAGATAGATAACGTAAACAAATCAATGCCCATCATGCATCAAACGAAACGCTAGAAAAAAAAAGTACACAGCATTACGACATGGTGTAAGTAAATAATTGAAAATGAATAAAATGTTAACAATTATTACTCACTTAAAACGCCGCTCATTTTTCCCATGTTCTGATGTTCTCGTAGCTCATAGCTTTGAACTCAGGAACTCAGTGATTTTCGCAGCCTTTTCCCAGTATTGCGCATGCGTCAGTAAGTCATTCGCGCCAATAGGAGCACACTCAACATTTAGTTAACGATATACTCGTTAGATGGCGCTGATAGTTGTTGTGAGAAGACTATGTGAACAGTATTGTAAGGTTACGTTAGTTATATTTGCAAAAGTAACCTTGATGCAATAACAGTTCTGAGGTTTTTGAGGCAAACGTTAATTTTTAAAGCCTATGCCAATTCAAAATAAATGTTCTCGTAAGGTTACATGCTGACTGGGTTTCCGGTTGAATTTAGACCACTTCCGGTTGAATTCGGTCAACTTCCGGTCACTTACGAACCACTTCCGTAAATTTACGGACCACTCCGGTAAAGTTGTGGACCCTTCCGTACCAACCCTGAGAATTTTTTTGCACCCCTATATGTACCTTCTGTAATTAATTTATTTGTCTGGTGAAATTATTCGCAATTGAATAATTATTCGACATCCACGAATAAAGTTAGTTGCGAATGAATTTTCAATTGCGAATAAAAATTCAATCGTTGGTGACAGATAACCTTATTCGCAAATGAAATCATTCGCAAATACTTTTCACCCGCAATTGATTTATTCGAAGTTGAATTATTCGTACGAATAACGAATAAATTTTCATTCGCGTGAGTGCCCAACTCTGCCACAGGTCGCTTGCAGGAGGCGTTTGGGCCATAAGAACAATGATTTAAAAAGTTCCAAACAAACCCATTAAAGGGGGGGATGAAACCCTATACTCGAATGCAACTTAAGTTGAGCCTTTACGTCAGGCTCAACTTAAGTTGCATTCGAGTATAAAAAGGGCTTCTCGATATTCCTATTTTGTGCTCTGAGGTTTTTGTGCTGATTGCTTTCGAGAGGGGGTTGCAGCCACAGAGTACTAGAACAGAGAGTCCGTCGCCATAGGCGCTATTGGAAATCGAAAAGTTGGAAAAGTTTTGGCGCTGCGATCGCATCAACGTCATAAGAGGCGGGACGGAAAAGCCTGATTGGTTGAGAAAAACTTTTTCCTTCTCCTTCGAAAATAGAAGATTGAGTGACAGCCAATCACAGGTTTGATCTCTCTGTCAATCATTTAGTTCATCGTGGCGCCCTCAAACCCATCCAACTTTTGAATATATCGTTTTGGACCCTCTGTTAGGATTTTTCTCTGTGGTTGCAGCTCAGTGGTTCTCTTCGAAGTGTATATTTGGACGGCCAAAACGGCCAGTGGCGCATGCGCTGTAGGTCTCGTGATTAAGTCTCGGTGCTTAGTGATGGAACCAATGGAACGCCGAGCCGTGGAAATTAGAGTAGAGTTTAGTTGAAAAAAGGCCGTCCAAATATACAGTGCCGGTCACAGAGTAAAGATTATTCAGAGAGTCCATTTCCATAGACGCTAATGGCAACTTTTTTAACATGGGTTTTCCCATAGACGGTGGCGTTTCTATGTGATAACGGTGGAACTAACCAGAGAATATGACGTAGCGTTGTTGACTCTCTACAATCAAACTACAGCCGCATACACTCTCTCAATTAACCCCGCCCACTTTCAAATCGCTAAAGAGGGAAATAATTTTTATATATTTCCCCGGTTATTAAAACAGTTGCGTGTATCTTTCTTTCGAGCATGCGCCGGGGATAATTTCGTAGACATTACAAGTCTCTCTGATGTCACGCTCTCCAGGGACTCACCCAATGTTCTGGCCAGCGGAGATCTCTCGCTGGCTTATATATGCTTGATCTGCCCGTGACGTCACTATCTCTCATCTTCTTTAAAGTGGCAATGGATCGGGAGCTACTCTGGAATCTAACTCACAACTCCAAGTCCACATTTAATACAATTTAAACATATAACGTCACATTTAATGATCATTTCTGCGACCACAATCACTGATAAGAGATATTAGACGCCAGAACAAACCACAGAGTAAAGATTATTCAGAGAGTCCAAAACGCGATTTTACTAAAATAGTTCTACAGTTATCGCATAGTGGCGTTTCGACCCTCCAGCTGTCAATCATTGGTGTGGGCGGGGACTAAAGGAAACGAGTGATTCTCATTGGACTTACAACTTTGTATGGAGGCTACATTTGAATTTCTCAATCACTTCTATTTTTCCCCTGATCAATGAAACTTTTCCCCTATGGTTGCAAACTTTCCCTGACAGTAACTAAACTTTCCCTATTATAAACATTGATATAGTTTGTTCTGGCGTTTAATATCTCTTATCAGTGATTGTACCCCAGTAGCACAGCAATGTTGCTTAATATCGCACAACATCGCCCGATTCTGATTTACATCGCGAACGGTGGACAGTTTTTGGCGACCCTTCTCAGTATTGGCCGATATTGAAACGGATGATTTGGCGGTACAAGAGCGATTCTTGAGCTGACGCATGCGCAAAGGTGTATCGGCCGTATCGGCGAACTTCGAAACATTTGAAATCTCGAATCCTCGGCAAGCGGGAATGTCAACAAGGGCACGATGCTAGTTAGTCAAGGTTTTTTTGCATGCTTTTCATTCTTTTAAGATTAGTTATAATAATTAATAACCTTTTTGTGACATTAACTAATTGTGCAACTCAATCAGTTTGTATAAATAACACGATTTTGTTTTGATAATTGACTGATTGAATTCACTGATATATGAATTTGAATAGGCGAATTTGACTTTTCAATTCAGTCGAAATGTGGTTTTGTTGTAGACCATCATAATTTTTTCGTTTAGTAACTATTATAATTTCGTATTTTCTAGCTATAGGAATTAATCGTTAGACAATTGTGTGTGCTATATCATTATATACAAGACTAAAATTTTGTTTTGATGTCCCTAACCGTTCATAAAAGTACAACCTATGTTTAACAAATAATGCATTGTGTTTTAGCTCTTAATGAATATTTTGGTGTATAAAAGAACAAAGTTGAAAGTTAGTGCATAAATTAGTTAACAGTCTAGTTTTATATGTATATATCTATTATGCAATTAAAAAATTAATAACTATATTTGTTATTTAAATTAAATTTAAACTGAAAGCATATTATTTAACAATACTACAAGGATTTATTCAAAATAGAAGGTCCATATTTATCCAACTAATATTAGATATATATATACCGTACCGATGAAAAAATGTATTTTAATTATGATGAAATAAGGTTGTTAAGATCCCTCAATCCATTGCTGAAGTTTTATCCCTGTCAAAAATGAATTTTTACCATCCCAGTAGCAAAGCGTGAATTGCAAAGTTCTGGAAGCTGTAGAAATAGCCACATTTTATTCGGTTACCAGATTAGTTTTTTTTGTTGTAATCATATGGTATATTTACAAGATTCTAAGAAGTATGGTTTTGGTAAATCTGGATTTCTCAAAATCGTACAAATTTGGTTAATATATGTATACAGTACTGCTTTTTTCGACACACTTCGCCACTGGTATCGACTGTTTGTTCATATATAACAGACTCCGGTTAGTACTTTTCCGTTATACTGGCACAAATCTCGGCAAGTAGACTTTTTGGCGATAGCACACAGTCGCTGGAAGGAATCACACGAAACACTGAGTTGGTGTTGCATCATTATTGGCAACTTTATCGCCTGCACTGGTATAATGGAAAAGTACCCTCCGGTTTTCTGAGCTCGAAGATGATAGTCTCACTGCGTCCATTACAAGCTGTTTTGTCAAATTAAAAATTGATATTCAAATAATTTCAGGATATTTATACTCCTAGTTATGACAGTGAAATTATGTCTGGAATTTACAAAATTGGATCTTGCTGCAAATTAAAGATCAGCTCGCCCAAGCCTCCCCTAGCTGTCCTAGTCTAATGAAGCCGGTTTTCTAGACACCTTCTGTTTCTTCTTTTGTGATTATGGAGTGAAGTTAGAAAGGAGGTAATGTACTATTTACATGTTTTCCAATCAGTTGCTTACATGTTTGTCACAATTATTTTTTAAGTAGCTTCACCAGAATTACAATTGAACTTAGCAAGGAATTAAAATTTGTCTTTTTAAGGGTCAATTCTAAGGGAGCTGTCCTGTTAATTCATTCAAGGTTTTCTAGTTCCATCAAGGTTTTTTAGTTAAAAAATATTGCCAGTTTTTTAAAGTTTCAATAGAATAAATATCATTAGATTATAATAGAGTTAGAATAGATTATTTTAGATTAGAAAAATTCAATAGATTAAATATCAAATTTTGGCAATAGGATCTAAATTTGGTATACAATAACAGCTTGGCAATATAGCTGGATGAATTTAACTTAATTCAACCTGTATTTCTAAAATTTCTATGTAGTAGTAAGAGAAACTCTTAAAAATATATCTTAAATTGTGTTATCATCCTTTGCAATATTTAAAATTTGACTTTTTTAACATAAGTAAAAGAAGATGCTACATAAGGGGTCATTCATTAATTACTTGAGGGTCCCGAGGGGGAGGGGGGTGGTAAAAATCTCTACATACCCTTACTTGGGGGGGTGGGGGAGTCAAACCCATTCTTACGTAAGATTTTCCAAGTTAATGTTAACAAATTCCAATAATTTTAATCAAGAGATGATAATATAATGGTAATATGTAGTTGACAGCAAGAATATTACTTATCTGTTGAAAAATAAAAAAATCATTGATTTACATCAAATTAAGAGTTTTAGTCTAACTGATCCTTTTCTAACATTTTATTATTTGGAAAAACGAAACGGAATCTTACGTAAGAGAAGGGGGAAAGGGGTTTGAAAAATCTTACGTACCCTTACATGGGGGTAGGGGGTCAAAAATTGCCAAAATTATCCTTACGTAATTAATGAATGGCTCCTAAGCATTTAATAAGCAAAGGGTTTAGCTTCAGCTGAGCCCCTGTGTTCCCTATATAATGTTTGTCTACCCATTAAACTTATCTGTTACACTTGTTTTGTTTGAAAAATGTACAGGGTGTTTCAGATAAGTGTTTCATAACTTCTAGGAAGGGTAGGACACTTAAGATGACTCAGAATGACATAGGAATACACCTCTAATAAGCTAAGGGTTTTTATAAGCAAAGTAGGCATGGGAAATTTTAAAATTCTCTGTGGAAATTGACCCATAACCTTTTGATATTAAATTAAAACCATTGATTCAGGAATTTATTCCATAAAACCAATTATCAAGTTGAAATTTCAGCTTCTAAGTTGGTTTTTATTTAGCAAATGCATAAAAATCGTTCGATTTTTATGAAAATTATATAGCTAGTTAAAAATTATTATAGCTTACGTGTCAATATCTACTGTGGATTATTACAACCTGCCATGTCAGCTAATAAAATCCTTAGGTTGCTTAAGGTGCATTCCGGATCCTCCTTTCCTATGTGATTTTGAGTGTTTTCGGTGTGCCCTCCTACCTTACCTTCCTAGAAGTGACAAAACAATTATCTGAAACACCCTGTATAATAAAATACAATTTATTAAATTATTTATATATATACATTGTGTATTTATTAGGTAGAATATGATATACCTGGTGAACATCAACCTGGTCACTGTTGAGACCCCGTAATTATCTCCACATTGCCCGGAAGCGCATGCCACGTTACAAGTAGAAGGAGTTAGCAGAAAGTCCAGTTTCACAAACCTTTGGCAGATGCCGTGCCTCAAGGATCACACACACACAGTGTCCCCTGTCCAGTTTGACTACTATGAAAGAAGAGTAGGAGTATCTGGTCATGCGGTTCCCGATTTCTCATAGCCTTCTGGATGGACAAAATTTAAATGATAATTACCCCTGCACCAAGGGGAAACAATTCGTCCTAGTGTGACTCTGACTAACCCTCATTGTCATGCAAGTCTCCGCAGATCACTGAGGTTCAAGAGACTTAGCTTTTGTTCCCAGGGTTTAGCTGTAGTCACCTGGTTGACTATCCTAATGTTACTGGAGATTACAAGAGGTAACTGGGAACTCACTTAATCCTGCGATGTCCGATGCAGGACCTGTGTCACCAACGGATACCTTAGAATTCTTATAATTGTGTGCAATTTTGTCTATGTTTTGGTACCTTTAGATAAGTTGGGTGCAAGTTTCAAGTTTTATGCTAAAATGTAAAAAATAATCAAATATAAAATATACCATTTTAAAATATCTCAATTTGCAGTGCTTCTTTTGATTTTTATGTGCAAATAAAAAAATGCCACCAATACCATCTAATAGGAGAAGTTTGCGCCTGACTGATCATAAAGTACCTATGTTATTAACTTAATATAATGATCATGCATATAAGTAACATTCTGTGAAATTTTAAAAGTTTTTTCTGTACTTTTTAAAATGTAAGAAAATATGCATATTGAGAGAAATTTATTTTACTTTTTAGAAAACCTAATATTGGAGGAATCTAGACATCTTATTTTGCAGGTTTCTTTTGATGCAATTCATATTGATAAAAAGAAGCAAAATTAGTTAACTTTAAAACTTGAAATTTTTTAAAAAATTATTCGAACACAAATATATTTTTTTTAAAATAAAACTATATGATTATAAGTCAATTATTGCTACTCATAATTGTGTAGTATGTAATTTTTTAATGCTAGTATATCAGTAATATCTCATCAAGAATGTGTAATTTAAATTTTTAAGCTAATTTATTATTACAATAAAAGTGAGTGAGCAAGCTTGTATCTCTTAAAAAATTATAATATTTGTTTCTTTATGTGTACATATTTTTGTGCTGGTAAATAAACACAAGTTACATTTTCTCAGTTTTTTTTCTTAGTTTAGTTTACAAGTTTTTCATTCTGCATGTTTTGTTATTGTTTTTTAACCTTAAGATCTCTCATTAAATTTGTATTTGATAACACGAAGCAGTATATGTTAACTGAAAGAAAATTGTATATTAAAACACAAATTAAATAATAGCTTTTATCTTTTTAATTTCATACAAAGTTCAGTTTTTAAGAGCACATTTTTTTATTCACTAAATAATAACTTAGCTGTATTAAGTATTTAACTTAATTGTTAAAATATTGAAAAAAAGTATCCATAAACCATGTAAAAATATACTGGAAATGGTCTATAAAAGTATTTAAATGATAACCCATTTTCTTATATTAATTACCTAATTTACCTCTGAAGCACTTAATAGTACTAATAATGATTGTAAACCAGCATTGCATGATATTGGTGGTGACTGACGATTGTTAAAAAGTGTTTTGTAAGCATACAAAGTGTTAAATATCCAAAACTACAATGGGACAAAACCATTCAAATGGCACTTAATCAAGCATTAAAATTGCAGAATTGTAATTTTCATGCTTGATTAAGTGCTATATTGACTAGTTTTGCCTTTAGTTGTGGTTTTGGGTATTTAATACTTTGTATGCTTACAGAACCCCTTTTAAAAATCGGCGACCTCCGCCAATATCGTCCAGTACTGGTTTGCAATATCGGCCAGTATTGGCAAAAATGTTTGCCGTTCAATACTGCGGCGATATTGGCAAGCGGTATCGCGTGATGTTGCTAATTTGCCAAATCCGATATTGTCCAATACAGGTTTTTTGGTAAATTCCAATACTGCTCTATATTGCTGAGCAATATTATGCAATACTGACTTGCAATATCGTCTAGTATCGGCAAAAATGTTTGCCGTTCAATACTGCTGCGATATTGGGAAGCGATATTGCTCAATATTTCAATTCGATATTGTCCAGTACTGCTGTGCTACTGGGGTAGTCGCAGAAAGGATCATTAAATGTGTAGTTATATGTTTAAATTGTATTAAATGTGGACTTGGAGTTGTGAGTTCGATTCCAAAGGAGCTCACGACCCATCGTCACTTTAAAGAAGATGCGAGAACGCGAGATAGTGACGTCACGGGCAGATCAAGAATATATAAGCCAGCGAGAAATCTGCGCTGGCCAGAACATTAGGTGAGTCCCTGGGAGAGCATGACATCAGAGAAACTTGTGATGTCTAAGAAATTATCCCCAGCGCATGCTCGAAAGAAAAATACACGCAACTGTTTTAATAACCGGGAAAATATATAAAATATTTTTCCCTCTTTAGCGATTTGAAAGTGGGCGGGGTTAATTGAGAGAATGTATGCGGCTGTAGCTCGATTGTAGAGAGTCAACAACGTTACGTCATATTTTCTGGTTAGTTCCACCGTTATCACATAGAAACTCCACCGTCTATGGTAAAACCGGCGCAAGTTCAGAGGTGCGGATGCGCCAAGTTTTTAGCAGTAAACATGACTAATATGGTAACCCTAACTAATGTTAAAAGAGTCATTTGGCTTCTAAATATGGCGCCAAATAGCCAAATTTCGCCAATCATCCGCACCTCTGAACTTGCGCCGGAAAACCCATGTTAAAAAAGTTGCCATTAGCGTCTATGGAAATGGACTCTCTGATTAATCTTTTCTCTGTGGAACAAACTATATCAATGTTTATAATAGGGAAAGTTTAGTTACTGTCAGGGAAAGTTTGCAACCATAGGGGAAAAGTGTCATTGATCAGGGGGAAAATAGCAGAGATTGAGAAATTCAAATGCAGCCTCCATACAAAGTTTTAAGTCCAATGAGAATCACTCGTTTCCTTTAGTCCCGCCCACACTAATGATTGACAGCTGGAGGGTCGAAACGCTACTATGCGATAACTGTAGAACTATTTTAGTAAAATCGCGTTTTGGACTCTCTGAATATCTTTAAGGCGGCTTTAGACCACGCGATTCGCGACAGCGATTCTGCGAGATCCGGTTCGCGACAAAAAATTGACCCTCTTCCCTTAATTGAACAGCGCCATCTTTCGAGAGGTCGCTGAGTTACTGCGGCTGTCGAAATTCCCGAAAACCGCGGAATCGCTGTCGCAAACCGGGTGGTGTAAAGCCTCCATTACTCTGTGGTGCCGGTTCTCTTTCGGGCGCAAGTTCAGAGTTGCACCTGCGCCAAGTTTTTAGCGTTAAAGATGACTAATATGGTAACCCTAACTCATGTTAAAAGAGTCATTTGGCTTCTAAATGTGCCGTTAAACAGCCAAAAATCGCCAAGCAGGTGCAACTCTGAACTTGCGCCCTCTTTCGTCCTAAAAAACATCATTAGGTGCTTTCACGAAACGAGAAAACAGAAAAAGAAAATAGTTTGCTGCAATCGAGGTTGCAACTCAACTCTTCCTGTAACTATTCCGCTCCGCCGCTTGAGTTTCTAATGTTGACGAGGATTCGACAAATAATTTTATTTTTAAAAATTCAGAGCGAAGTTGTAAGGGTGGTAAGAATGAGAGCTATCAAAGATTTAACATTTTATCGAAATGTATGGATATATTTTTCGGTATGTGTGCTGTGATTCGGAGATATACAATTCTCTGGGTGAGGCTTAAAACCAAAACATGGGATTCTTTAATTTTTCCTAGCTGTTCTCAATAATTTGTTTATTTATGCCTTTAGAATATATGAAGTGCTTTACGTATAAAGAATTTAAATTGTTGTCGACCAGGGCATTTGTCAAGTTGGGTATATAAACCGTTTAGTTTCGAACATTTTATGAACTAACCCTTTGAAAACTTGCAATTTGCTTGAATTGTGGGGCTTAAATCTAGAAGTGGGTTCAAATGTAAAGCGAAGTAGTAGCGCCTAAGTATCAAAGTGAAGTTGGCGGCTAAAAATTCGCAAAGAGGCGCCAACCCGAACCCACTTCTAGATTTTCACCGAATAATGACATAGTGGGGGCTACAGGAGCACAGTGACCATGACCATTAGCTTGGTACTAGCAGGTACTGCATTTCATTGTGACTTACATGACTTAAAGTCGGAAGATTGCTTATTTTTGCCTATAATTTGGGAAATCATACTGAACTCTTTGGACAGTCATGTAATTTAATTGTATGTATGGTGTTGAGTTGAGTGGAGAGATAATTTTTGTTTCCTTTGGTTTGGTCGTTCGAATTGAGTAATTTCTATTTTTAACTACTTAGTTCCGGCCTTTCATCCCTTTTTAAGCTCAACTCCATGTGCCCTCAATCTCAATAGAGTTGGTGTGAGCACCTGTTGCAGGTTCTTTGAAATTCAGAGAGTGATTTACCTGATGGTGTTAAAAGCCCTCCAAGGAGAGACAGTCATATGCCTTCCAACAATTTGAGATGACCCCGGCAAAAAATTATCTCTAATCACATTCATCAAAGTTTCACGTGTACTATCTTGCACCACAAAAAAAAGACCTATCACTCTCCCCCTTTCTACACCATTAAAAACCCATACACCCTCCACATGCTAACCCTTAATTAAACTTGCTCTCATAAATTTTAACAATCACCACATTTCACACTCCTTTTAATCATGAGTTCTGCCCACACTTCATGACAATAGCTCTTCCAGTTGGCAACCGTGGGGCTAGCAATCTCTACCTCTTGCTCGATATCCATGCTCCTTGCCCTTGAAAAACACCCACATATAGTAACACTCAAAATTTTACTAATAGTCAAATGCCTGTCGGTGAACCAGCCATTCTTTCCCCTGACACTCCGTTTGCAGTGGGTGGCCTTTGCCTCGGCAAGCCCATCCGAAATATCCTCTTGCTTTCAACTCCATTCTCCCATTACAAATATCACACAATGGACTGTGGAGAGTAGAAAAAGTTCTAAACTATTGATTTAAAGAAAACAAATTTCTGTACTTTGTTCATACAAGCTTTTATGTGATAGTTCCTTTCCCATGTCAGAAACAATAGTTCTGATTTTCAGGAAGCCTAAGTAAAGTAACTTGTGTTGTAGAGATTTAGAACAGGTTTACACACCTTCACAAGACTGTTCACTGTAAATGTCCGAACTATGTCCTCTCAAGGAGGAAAAACGTTTGAACGTAGTGATAAAAGTTGTAGCCATGACGGAAACTAATTAAAGAGGTGTATGTACTTTACAGCTAAACAAATTATTACCACTATAATATACACCAATATGAGAAAGTGGTCTAGAAGGGTTTACACTGGGAGAAGGAAGATCTTGCATTAATTGGTTATGCAAAGGCCGAATATGGCCCTTGCATTATAAAACCTCGCCATCACTTTCATAGTTAATTTTTTGCTTTTCAAAAAGTCACTCTGATAACTTGAAAATTTATACCATATCAATCCATTTTATTCCATTTATTATTCACTTAATCAGACATTTCTAGGTGTTCAGAACATTAATTCATTTTTTATGGTTTCAGGAGAAGGGCAATTGCTGCACTTATGGACCATAGAAATTTTAGAGTTCAGAGTTCCCACTAACTTTTTCAACCACAGTTTAAAGTCAGTTTTATTAATAGCATGAATCATTAATTTCACATTTTGATGGTAAATGCAAACTCAATAAATGTTATGACTTCCTGCTCTAACACATTTCCATATGATGAGCTGCCATTTTAAAACTTTCCAGAAAACATTAATAAATACCAATTATACTATCAATAAACATTAATTATAGGTAAGCAAACTAATAGGTAATGTAGCATATGATCCATAGAGTTTAAAGTAGACCCTTGGAATAATAAAAAAGGCGGAATATAATTTTCTAATGCATTTATCCCCATTCACACTGTTACAAGTTGGCCTCATTCAGCTGACGAAACTCTCCCCATCTGCTTCACACCTTTCACTGCCAAAATTTTAGATGGATTATGGCCGGTGGTGACTCCTGTTTCTCGGAATCTGAGAATCGGCAGCACTATGCGTACCCTAAGAACTTGTTCTGGTTCAACCAACACTATATAAAAATATTACCTAAATTAATAAAGAAAGGATCACTGTGAAACTATGAAGTCGGAAGAACAGTGTGTTAGCAATGACAAAACATTAAAAAAATTGGTCAAATGAAAGCAAGACAATATTTTTTATAGTTTTTGAGATTTTTCTCCTTTTTATGTAGTGAGGATATCTTTTGGATGTAGTCATCACTCTTTCCATTTTGTTTAGCCAGTTATCCGACTCCACCTGAAACAGAAGATATGCAAAATAATGAGCCACATATTTGCCAATATATCTAGTCGGTAAACATGCAATTGAGAAGCAGGAAGAATGACTTCTGTGATTGCAGTAATAATGGAACAGAACAAAAAGTTATCTTATAAGTCATTCTTCAATGATTTAGCATTGTACTTTCAAGCAGAAAAGTTTCTAACAATTAAAGGTTTAAATTCTAAAGCATTTTTGTCAAAACGGGATTTTTGAATTTTTACGTTTTCTATCTATTCACATAATTTCAGAATGTAAGGATAAAATGTGGAAAAAGTTAGCATTGGTAGTATGCAATTGTGGATACTGAGTGTAATGCAAAGATAAAAACGGACTAATGACACATGAATAATAATGCTATATTATTACGTTTCCCAATAATTAAGGGATAATACAAGGGTCAATGTATAAGTCTTGGAATACCTTTCAGCCGACCTGGGACCAAACTGGTCCCTCTCGGCCCCGATGGCTGAATTGCGACAGCAACCCCGCACAATCGAGAATGCAGATTCGGATCATTTTTCAAATATAAGGCCTAATTAGGGCACCCCTAGTTCTTTAGTACCCCTAGTTCACGTAGCTTTGTTCATCGAATTTTTGGATGTATTCAATGGGTACCATACTCGTCTTGTGATCTCCTTTATAATAGACGTATGCAAATGTGCTTAGCTTCAGTTGGTACAGGTACAAAAGGAACAATACAACAAAAGTTACAATGGGCTGGGGGTTGTCGAAATGGCGAATATGATCAATCCCTTCAGTGCACACAATATTATGTGAGCTGACAAAGTTGAGTAAACTAACACTAAAATTTAATAATTGCCAAGCTGTAAGTATATTTAATAATTTAAGGCTTTGATGCTTTTTGAGATAAAGTATAACCTTGTTTAAGTAGAAGTTTCTTGGTTTATTCGTTATTTTGCTTAATTGTAGGAATACTTTGAATCAGTATGCTTGAAGAACGGCGTATAGACTAGAAAGTCAAGGCAAACTTTTTCAAATCCTGTATATCATTATTTTCTCGTATATCTCAATTCCATAAATAAACCCCTTGGAAAGATTGCACAGTCCGCTTATCACTTGCAATATCAAATCTCCAAAGGAGTATTCAGAGTCTGATAACGATTCAATGCAATGGGGAGGCCACTGATTTTTCAAAATTCTATAGCACTTTATTCTTCTTATTGCTCGTTCCACGTGTACTCGTGCTTTGGATAAAATCCTAGATTCGAAAACTTCCTGTCCAGTCAGTTGATTATTCCCTTTTGTGAATGATGAAATTAATAACTTGGCTCCTTTAGGAATAAGTAGTTGAATTCGGCAAGAACAATATCGTCCTTCTTTAATAACTCCATGATGCTACAAGCTGATGTTATTGCTTTGTCAGAGTGTTGACCCCCATAAACCTTGAATTAAAGGAGATGTAGCCTGAGGGAGACACTGAAATTAAAAACTTCACAGTATTACGATTCTTATATGAAGAATAAGCATCAAGGTTGTAGGGAGTATCGATAAAAACTTCACTGACAGTCTACTATGCAAATAACTTTCGATAACAAATCATTTCTAAAGCATTTAGGTAAATTTTTTCCAGCAGTTCTTCTAGAAGGCCCAACTATTAACCTGGAGATTTCCAATGCCATTTTTACCATCCACTCCTTACAAAATTTTCCCAACAATTGATTTGTTTACATTGAAGCGATACCCCAAATCTTCATTCATCAGACCAAGTCGAAGTTTCATAAAACGAGCAAGAATTGCTCTACAAGATTTAAGGGTGACCTTGATACCTTGGTTTAGGGTGAAAGAGAAATGTATAACATTTAAAAGTCATCAGCTTTTAAGGATTTGCCAGGTGCAAATTAGACTTGATTGGTCAAGTTTTACACATTAAAAAGAACATTGGAAAGAAAATATAAAATGCCATCTTGATTGATGAAACTTTTAAAAACTTGAATGCTTAATTTTAATTTTGGATTCAATTTAGCTTTCTACCGTTCAAATTTGCTCGTTGCTGGTCCAAATAACATAATTATCACCATATAATTCATACCTACGGAGTAAAACAGCTTGTACCATATGAAAAATAAGCGATTTTTAAATATAAGTTAACAATAGGACCGAATTTTCTGGAGATTTTGTAAGCAAATTATCACTTGCTTGCGGCTAATCACATTATGTTAAGCTAGATAAGAAATAAAACTATATTTACCTTCATAGCAGAAGACGTAAGCGGAGTAATATCCCTCCCCTTTGGTTTCATCATATTTGTGAGGAGGTTCTTTGAAGCTATTTAGCTTTTCCATAGCGGATGAATCATGCTGGTTTTGTAGAGTTTGGAGCTCCCTGCTCCAAAACACTTGGTACTTTCGAGTATTCAAGTAGCTTTTTACTGTTCAAATTTGCCATATCCTATGTGAATGTCCTGTTTTTAATGCTCAGAGAAATTTTGTTTTTAAATGCTCAAATTTTAACCTTTCAGAGATCTTATCCTCGCAATCAAATTTTAGACTTGTATTAAAATTCATCCAACAAATTGGTTTTATTCATCATGTTTAAGTTTTAACTAGGTTTCACTACCTTTTATTCATCACGTGATTTTAAATTAGATGTATAGAGTACATCAGACAAAGGCTTTTAGCCTTCTTCAATTGTTTTATATGGTCTTGTTTGGCGCAAATTATCCTGATGTGGATCATGCGCCATAAAACTTCAAACAAACAACCAACCAACCGTTCAAATTTGCTCGTTGCTCTCAGGTTCAAATAACATAATTATAACTAAATAATTCTAACCTACCGAGTAAAACAGCTTGTACCATATGAAAAATAAGCGATTTTTAAATATTAGGTAAAGACCGAATTTTCGGGAGATTTTGTAAGCAAATTATCACTTGCTCGCGGCCAATCACATTATGTTAAGCTAGATAAGAAAAAAAACTATATTTACCTTCATAGCAGAGGACGTAAGCGAAGAATCGTAATACTTCACAGTATTACGATTCTTATATGAAGAATAATTCTGACTCCTAGCATCAGGTTGTAGGGAGTATCGATAAAAACTTCACTGCAGTATACTATGCAAATAACTTTCGATAACAAATCATTTCTAAAACATTTAGGTAAATTTTTTCCAGCAGTTCTTCTGGAAGGCCAAACTATTAACCTGGACATTTCCAATGCCATTTTTACCATCCACTCCTTATAAAATTTTCCCAACAATTGATTTGCTTACATTGAAGCTATACCCCAAATCTTCATTCATCAGACCAAGTCGAAGTTTCATTAAAATTAGCAAGAATCGCTCTACAAGTTTTAAAGGTTACCTTGGTTTAGGGAGAAAGAAAAATATATAACATTTAAAAGTTATCAGCTTTTAAGGATTTGCCAGGTGTAAATTAGACTTGATTGGTCAAGTTTTACACATAAAAAAGAACATTATCAAGAAAATATTAAATGCCATCTTGATTTGATATTACTTTTAGAAACTTAAATCCTTAATTTTGGATTCAATTTAGCTTTCTACCGTTCTAATTTGCTCGTTGCTGATGAAAAAAAAGTGATTTTTAAATATTAGGTAAACAATAACGGAATCAGACCGAATTTTCGGGAGATTTTGTGAGCAAATTATCACTTGCTCGCGGCTAATCACATTATGTTAAGTTAGATAGGAAAAAATTTAAAATAGCGGTGGACGTAAGCGGAGTAATATCCCTCCCCTTTAGTTTCATCATATTTGTGAGGTGGTTCTCTGAAGCTATTTAGCTTTTCCATAGCGGATGAATCATGCTGGTTTTGTAGAGTTTGGAGCTCCCTGCTCCAAAACACTTGGTACTTTCGAGTATTCACGTAGCTTTGTTCATCGAATTCTTGGATGTATTTGTATTCAATGGGTATCATACTCGTCTTGTGATCTCCTTTATAATAGACGTATGCAAATGTGCTTAGCTTCAGTTGGTACAGGTACAAAAAGAACAATACAACAAAAGTTACAATGGGCTGGGGGTTGTCGAAATGGTCATGAAGATCAATCCCTTCAGTGCACACAATATTATGTGAGCTTCCAAAGTTGAGTAAACTAACACTAAAATTTAATAATTGCCAAGCTAGAAGACTTTAATGCTTTTTGAGATAAAGTATAACCTTGTTTAAGTGGAAATTTCTTGGTTTATTCGTTAGCGTTTTGCTTAATTGTAGGATATACTTTGAATCAGTATGCTTGAAGTACGGCGTATAGACTGGAAAGTCAAAGCAAACTTTCTTCAAATCCTGTATATCATTATTTTCTCGTATATCTCAATTCCATTTAGGAAAAAAATATGTTACAATGCTATTGCGTTTCGCAACTCCAGCCAGTTGTTGTGAGTTATTAATGAAATCGTCCTCCTCAGGTGTAATATCTTTTTCCTCTATGACATCACCTAAGGTCCTTTACCTTTAATTTATCCTACGCCCGTTCTTGGGCTCTCGGCCATCTGACGCCGAGCCTCCCAGTAACGACCGACGATGTCGTCGATCCGGTGATGCACATCATCACCTAAGGTCATAGCTATGTTATGTAGAACAGCTGTTGCCACAATGATGGACTGGGCATTCTACAACTGGCATCTCGAATGCTGAGACATGCAAACCGCCGCTTCCACACTCCATACTGTCGTTCGACGACATTTCTAGCTCTGCACTGAGCCAAGTTATATCTGAAAAATAATAAAATAGAAATTTGCAAGATAATAAAATATAACCAGCAGTTCAGAATTCAGACTTGAATTACAACTTAAATCTTTATGCCCTTTAAAAAATCAAGTCTAAAAATGTCGTAAAATTTTATACAAGTTTGCAAAATCTTGGGTATTGTCAATGTGTTGAAATCTAAAGCAATTAGAATTTCAATGCTATCGTGTTATTTTTTGGCAACCCTATACCATCCTTTACTATCTCTACAAATTATTGGTTTAATAGAGGCTATGCTTTGATAATATTTTTGTACATAGATTAAAACAAGCAAAAAGGACAAGAAGATAGAAGAAAGATCCCATTCGGGTGACCATTTAACAATTATGTAAAATTAATCAAAAAATACACAAGCTAATGATTGGTGTAAATATCATAACACTTTAACTCAAATTTTGCCAATATTGTTTTTGTTCAACTTGGCTTCTCATCCCTTAAATAAAATGCTCAGAAAAACACATACCCGATTTGAGCAGCCCCAACTGGACGAAGAAAGGGTGTCGTCAAATATTGACGAAGTGGATAGCCATTGTCACCTAAATCATGATAATTGTGACACTTCAGTCTCCAGATAAGCCCTTAAATGGGACTGGTCGAAGACGGTGCTATCATGCGTGCTACCAGGCCATCGAACGACTAAGTTGCGTATGAAGTAGTCGGAATCAGCTAGGGTCTGCACGTTCAAAACAAAAAATCCTTTCCGGCAACGAAACGTTTCGGCTCTATCGCATCCCGGACTTGCAATCTTAATTAGTGTACAATCCAGCTCACCCAGCACAGAGGGAAAACCGAATTCCCGGTAAAACTTTCTGCTCACCTGAAATGAACAAAATATATTTCAATGTTCAATAGGACACTCCCATACAACTTAACACACTAATTAGTTATTTAATGACTTGCATGTTATGAAAATGGGGAAAAGTTTTTAAATATGAATTTTGATTGTAGCATATAACAAAGAATACCTACATTCAGTTTATTTCAGAGCGAGATATTAATCACTTTACAAGACATATTTATCCCCTCAATGAACTTATATTGTTGTTTAATAGAACAAAAAACATGTTAATTATACTATCAATAACACTAAAGCTAGATCATGTTAAGTAATCAAAGGAATGTATAAGTACAAAAAGGAGCATAAATCTAAACCTACGAATGGCACATAGGCTAATGATTTGAAACTAAATTTGGATACTATGGTAATAATTAAAAACTCACCTCCTCCTGTCTTTCCAGCTCCGATGAAGGCAAATAGAAGTACTTATAGGCCGCAATTTGGGCAAACTCAGCGCAACCTCATTCACGATGGTGCATGTGGATGGCTGGCATATTTTCATGATGTCACCTATGCTCAATTGCTGGTTACCAAATGCGAAAATAGGTGGTCGTCAAAACCTTTATTAGAGGAGAAACAGCATTGTTTCGCTCCGTGTTAGGCTGTAGATCCGTTTCCATTTCCTCTACAACTGCTTCAATGGTTCCTTTGTCAACTCTTCATTCGTTAAATGAGAACTCTATGCCCTAATATGGGCCTTGTGATATAAAAATCCAACCTACCAATCCAAAGAGAACATATCTAATCTGTCGTGGAAATCCATGATCGATATGTACTTAACGGCATATATTTCCTGGTGTCAAATCAATATAAGTTCGCACTGATTCAAACGAAAACGCTTTATGAAATTAATTTGAGGATTCAATTTTTTAATTCTCCTATTTGGAAGAAAATTTCTTTATCCAGAAATATCCATGTTTTCATAAACTATTTTAACAAACAAATCAACCAGCTTATTTATACGCATGTTTGCATTCTGTTTGATAATGCAAAAAATTTGAATGATTTTTTATATCGATTGTCAACTGGTCGTTCACTTTTACTGACAATCAAAAATATTATGTACTTCTTGTAGCAGGATCTATGTTAACGAGCTTCAATGGCTACTAAATCCTTGTCACGGATTTCACAGAGTTTATAATGACTTCCTTGGCGTAACTGAACCAGTCGGCTGCATTTTCCCGGATGGTCTTCAAGAAAGGATCGACGTCTCCCTGATCACGTGTTCGTAGCTCATCTGCATTGGGCTAAAGCAGTAGGTGATGAGGACGACTCTCTCCGGGGACAACCTGCTCCCTTCCAGCCAAGTTTTTTTTAACTCTGGCTTTCCTGAACGATAATTCCTCTGGCATTTGAACACTTCCAGACCAGATATTTGGTTCACGGTTACGGTGTTACCTGAACATCGCTTGGAAGTGGGGATAAGCCCTTCATTTCCAGTCAGGAGAATGAGTGTAGAAAAATACAACATCCCAAGAATAGACCATCAGGGTATTTTTCAACACTTAATCGAAACTGACAATTTTTTGTACAATCAGCTCGTGTATATTTATCTTTTCCTCATTTAATGCTAAAAGTTATATTAGAATATGATTATTGATAAAAAGCATCAGTTAAAATTTTAGGATTAGAAGTCATGCAAAATTATTAAATTACAGCTTTCAAATGTGCCTATAAATTGAAATTATGATGCAATAATAACAATTAAAAGATCAATCAATTTCTTTTATCAACGAGGTCTTTCATGACATCAATAAGCTCTCGCTGCACCTGCATTCTCTCGTCATGGTTCTCCCTCTGCAACCTCATGCTCTCATCATGTTTTTTTTTGGGCCTGCATTCTATATTGGGTGAACCACAAGGGCTCTTCATCGGCTTTTCTCTTGGTTGCTCCTCTTCTTCTTGTCTTGTAGTGCTGTTTAGTGGATTTCCAGGGGCCGCTCCAGATCCAGCATGAGTGCTCCTGTTCTTGGAGTGGGGGAATCTACCAACGTAGAGTTATCGCTCAGATCCACCTTGGATAATGGGACAAATCCTGATATCGATGAGGCAGCATACACTGGATTGATATCAGGGCTATCGGAAAACAACTCTTCTATCTCTTTAAAAAAAAGGCGAAAACTTAGGGCCATTGCCCGACTGTCTATTATGATCTTTGGTTTTTTTATAAGAGTTAGAGACTTTTAAATTTATTTTCAACTTCTGTTACCACCAGCAAATAACCATGCTGGTCATAGCAAATAACCATGCCATTTTCTTCCCACACTATATTTTCTTCATGTGAGGATTTTCAAATTTTTCCTTTTCCCCATATGTGAGCAAAAGCCTTGTGCTCTTATTCCATTTAAATGATGTTGACTGATGGTCCTGGCTTGGTTCGCCTAATGAAAAAGAAATATAAGTAATGTTTCAATTCAGTTATTGCTACTGTCACTGATTAAAAAATAACATTTTTACAATTAACTACCATCTTCTCAGCTCCTTGACTTAAAAAAAATCATTCTAAAGACTGTTCCTAACCCAAGGAATGACTAGACAAAAACATTTTTATTTTAAAATAAAGTTTTAAATAAAAATGAAAGAAAAATATATAATTAACCCAGTCAGCAATGTAAGGTTTTTCTTTTCTAAGGTTGTTTTTGAAAACCCGATAACCCAAGGGGAACCTTGTAACAACGAAATGCGTAGGTGCGATATTTGACGCATGTAACCTTTGGCGTAACCTTGCGGAGAAACTTCAAAACAAGGTTAAAGGCATAGGTTTTGTAACGTTCGTTACATGGTAGTTGTTTTGAGGTTTCTAATAAATCTTAAAACAATATTAGAGGGAACAGTTTTTGTAACGTCGGTTGAATAGAATAGAATTTATCACAAAGAATTGCAAAAGTACAACACAAGGATACACACAAAGAAACCCGTCACATACTGATGCAATCAATATTTATTTTTAAAGCTGGTATTAACAATACCTCTTAGAATTTAATATACAGCCAGCCGTTTTTCGAATGACAGCTTTTCAGTGTTGGTCTTATTTTTGCCTGTTAGGGTGTATTGTATGGCCACATCATTTGAGATGCATCTCCTCAAGCAGCAGGCTATAAAACCTTTGCAATCCCGCCCATAGGAAGAAGGCATTATTATTTTCTAAAAGAAATTTATATGCTTAAACACATATTATACTCGTATTTTTTTTGTTAAAATAATTTTAAAAATCCAAATCAAAATTAATAAGTATGTTTATATAATTTTTTAAGTAGCACTCCTAGATTTTAGGAATTCACTATATTCTATTTTTACATATAATTTTACGCTCGGTTCGGATAACTCGCTACCAGTTTAACTGGGTCGACTTTACGAACAGACCCAATATTTAAAGGTAGATCCATTCTGATGGATCCTCATCTATTAAGTCCTACAAATATGAATAATTATTTACAAAACTGTGCAGCTACTTTTGAGAAATGTCGCCCATTTCACTTGACTTCAATCGCTTAGGAAAATGCACATTGTGTTCAAAATTGACGTTTTTTTAACTCATCTACGATACAACTTTTTCTCAACAAGTTATTTGGTCATTAAAACTAAGCGTAACCAAGTAACCTGTAAGGTACCACAAGTGCCTCTTGATTACACGAGTTGCAACATCGTCAACTTTTTTGTTTTCATTCTGGTATAAAAAGCATATTTTCAGAAAATCCAAATAATTAAATGGAGCATCGACTGCAACTGGACTTGTGAACCAAGCTCTCATGTAAATGGGAGTGCTAAAGTCGTTAAACTTCGACTTTTCCCGATTTTTCAAGTTTTTTCCTCAAACCTCTGACTTCAAAAAATTCGGCCATGGTGATAAAAATAATCTTAATTATTGAATTTAAAAATTTTCTGGGGGAGTACCCCCAAACCCCTAAAATTTAAACCCCTAAACTTAAAGCCTGCTTAAATCTTAACAATGTTTTGGCGCTTTTTGTCCGATTTTTTGGATCTTGCGCCATTAAACCCCAACTAACCAACCTTTCTGGTCCCGTCTTTCTTTTAGCCTTTTCCAATTGCGATGCTTTTTTTTCAAGCAATATTTCAAATCGCACCATTTCCTTTTGCAGTCCGCCCCGGGGAGAGTTTGTATGTGCTTTGGCAGCATTAACCTCCTTCGCCACCTCCTCCCAACCTCTCTTCCTCGCTCGCTCATCTTTATAAACTTTGCAAAGTTTTCTATTGTTCAGCTCCGGACGCCGATTATATAATATTATATTATAACTACTATTAAATATTATACAGATCTTAATTTCAAGAAGTCAGCATATGGACCCCTGTGGAAACACAAGTTGATTAGTTTTTTAAGAAGACATTTTTTTACAACAAATCTTGTCATACTTTTGCATATGTGTGAATAAACTATATTGCTACAACTTTACTTGACCCTGGAGAAACAAAACAAAGCGAATTAATTTTGAGCGAAATTAAGAACATCAATTTAAAAATAGGATTAGCTTAGTTAGATCAAGTTATTAGTTGAATAATCAGTATCATTCAAAAAAGATGCTGCAAAATAAAATTATTCCATTTAAAAATCTGTCAGAAGCAGATGTTTTGAGGGAATTCATTTCCATCAATCTTAAGTCTTGCCATTTTTGAAAAGTGGCACCCATGCAGATTACACAGCACATCATTTGCAATGAACTTTTAATTAAAATCAAGAAAGATTCATAAAGGTAACTAGCTCAATGTAATAGCACTAACTTGGATATACTGGGTTGTGAGACTCATGAAAAATAGGACAAACTCATCATCGAGTCACCGGAAGCCAAATACCTACAGTGATAAAGAATTTAAAATTACAGTACTACTTAGAAGCTAAGAAGATAATAGGAACTAAAACTTGCACGATGAGAAAAAAGAACTTACCGAAGCACAGTCGATAACCGATCTTTAGCGGGCACTGGCTCCCGGACGCAGTTACTGGGTGGAGCAATTTTATCCCGAATCAAATCGAGAAGAACGTCAAATTGATCGGGCGTCATTCTCAGAAAGTTTCTGAAGCCCACCGGATCTGTTTCGCGAAGAAGTTCGACAAGTCCGGAAGGACACCCCTTCCTTCATTCTTCGCTCAAAAATTGGGCGAACCCACCACATCTTTTTCTCGCTTTTTTTGGGTTTTTTTGTAAAGTATATAAAGTAGAAGAAACTTCTTTTTCCTTTCTAAAAGGTCAGATATGGCTGAAGGGAGAACGTCAAAGCAAGATCAAAACCGAAAATAGTAAACAAAGATGCAGTCGCTATAGAATATCGAGCGCCGATGGAGAACAGTCGCTCCAACAGCGTAACAGTTTCGTAACGGGGGGTTCAAATGCAGGGCATCATAGAAAAACTTAACCTTTTCAGATTTGTCACAGGTATCAAAAAGGTGCTGTAACTTTTTCTCCATGGAAAATCTGTTCAGAAGTTGCAGTAGCACACCTTTGGCTGCAGTGACTAGATTTAGCATTTTGCCATTGCCCCCTTCAAACACAAATGCTGAATGGGCCCAAAGAGGACCCAAATCTCTCACACTTGAAGGGAGGTGTAACATTTGGTGCATATTGAATGTCATTGCAGTAGATCCATACAGTATTTGAGACTGTATTACAAATTCTAGCAACATTTCATCAGCACTGCTGATATCCTCGGGGAACACATAATCCTAAAGAAGGAGAAATATAGAACTTTATAGCAATGAAAAGTGCAGAAGATATTTATCAGGAAGTATTCCTTGAAGGCATGGCACAGCATAATATAATAGCCATGCCTTCCATTCATGGGCCTTCCAGAACTTCCTATCAGTCAGAGATCGGGGTAGATGTGTGAATATATGAGGGGTTTTTGAATTCACCAGGCGTTTATCAGTACGCCTAATATACCTGGTGATCCAATATAAAATTCTTCTCCTACAGTTGACAGTAAAATCTCTGTGATTTGTCTCGTCACCCCGAGCAGAACTGCATGCATGTATTCAGGGCAAATGCCCCGAATGAAGTCGAGACCTTTGGCAAGTGAAGACCCTTTAACCCCCATGATGGTGCGTTTTTGGACGAGAACTTGCTCCATTATCTCGAGTGTCTCTGCTTCAGTTCTTAGAGCTGGTTCCTCCTCTAAGGTAGGGTACCTCATACCCCATCCTTGTAGTCTCCAGAATGTAAACACCAGGGGCAGCCATAATAACCATTAAATTGGTTCATATTTTGAACTGCACACCTGGCTGGAGAGTCAAAACATCCGCATGAAGTAAAGATACGAGATTCTACAGATGAACTTCCGTCCCCTTCCATCGAACACCTTGGACTGACAGTTCTGAAAGTTCCTTTATGTACACGTCCATGAATAACTTCATGTCAGGATGGCCTTTCCCAAACCAAAGTCCCAATGTTTTGGCGCTTTTTGTCCGATTTTTTTGGACCTTGCGCCATTAAATCCCAACTAACCAACCAAACCAAAGTCCACCAAGTATCCCGTGCGCCAATCTCAACCTAGGAGGGAGTTCATTTATTGTGGGCTTGAATAAGCCACGTGCTGGCTCGGGAGGATTTAAAGACGAGACTGCCATCAGAATTTACAGTCAAACTGATGTCGTGGGGTTCAAAAAGCTCTCTCCTCTTCTCTTTATAAAGTTCCCCGTCAGTGAGGACAGCGATGCATCGATTTTTCTTTGAGAGATTTTTATTGATAAGGCTCGAGTTTGTGGATAGAGCATCACGCACTGAGTCCAAATCCATTAATGCAGCTATCTGCTTCTTAATAGAGAGGGTAGCAAAGAAATAACCCTCTTTCAAGGTGTTAGCATTATGAATTGTCCCGCAGTTTGGATTGGGACAAGTCAAGCTAGAATGTTTAAAAGCTTTTGTTAGATGTCCTTCATATTCCCCTAAATAATGTGTACATTCTGTACAATAAAAATGAAAATTCTTGGAGTCTGGTTCCAAATATTTTTTGAAATGCATATTTAGTCTGTGGAAGCACAGATTGGCCAAATATATTGTTGAATAACTTCAACAAATCCTCCACTGCAGTCCAAGTTAGCTGGTGCTTCATAGCATAGGTCATAATCATCAGAAGTGCATCACCAATGGTGGTTGGTGCTTCCTTGAACAGGGGAGAGTCAAAACTTTTCAAATTTTCTGAGATGTTGTCAGATTTAAACATATTGTCACCATTTGTTCTGTGAATTCGTTTTCAACATCACCTACATCATTTTTACCCGATGGGAAGGGTACATCATCAAGGACACAGGGATCATCCAAAGCACTTTTAACCGATAAGAAGGACACATCTTCAGGACTGACAAAAGGATCATCCAAGGCAGCACTTTCAGACGATTGGAAGGACACAGCATCAGGGAGACAGGTATCATCCTCGTCTTCAGAGGGTAAAGAATTCATTCTGGGCTGTTCATTTCCTGCTGTGAAATCGTCATGGGGCATGTTGGTTTCTGCAAAACCTCCCTCTTGCTCAAAAACTGCGTTTGATTCTTCAGGTGCATTCAAGGCAGTATCACAGCGCCATACAGTAGTACGAGGAACCATCTTCTCCTGGTCGGAAGCATCAGGCTCCAAGTACTTCTTTCTCTCCTTACTGGAATGCGGATTTCTATCCATGGTTAAACCGCTTAAGTAAACAACAAAATGCTTACAGATTTTTGAAGATGAACACGCTTGATATACAACTTAATTCAAATCCACCGTGTGCAAAATTCAGCTCGATTAAATAGGATTACGGAGACAAAAATTTCTCGGCTCGTGTGCTTTGATAGCTAGCTCGTAATGTTAGTTTATGTTTATAGTTAGAAGAGCACTTAGGGTTGAGTTGTCTTACACCGCACTAAAAAAACGGAGGCTGCGCCGCTGTTCCGCGTCGTCGCGTCGGTTCAATTCTGGCCTTGCCCCTGGGTGTAATTTCCTTCTCTCATGTCAGTAAATATTCCGTTGGGTCTGTCTTACTTGACGAAGGTTTATAAGCGGATCTGAAATGGTGCGACAAACTTTGAGGGGTGATAGTACTCATCAAGACGAACAAGAATTGGTATAGAAAGGGGGGTCGCAAATGGGGTTAAAGGGGTAAAAATCAAGCGACTGAAAGGCAGATTAAATAAAATCATAATTGGGAGTATTTCATTCACTTTTGGCTAATAAATGATGGAACCGAGTGCTGTTTCTTTTTCTGTTTTTATTTTCCAACTTTCAAATTATTCTCTAGTTTTAAACTGCTTCTTTTCTTCTTACAATTCAATATCAGGGTGTTTGTCTGATAAGCGAGTCATAATGTCTTATTAGAAAATTCACAAGAACATTCTGAACATTTTAATACATGTCCTCGATTTGAAATAGTGAGACAACGGAGATTCGGAACATCTTATCCTTCTCTGGTTGAACTAATAGGAGAAAAATATCATAAAAATTTATTTATATTTTTAAAGGACATTAATTTTATGAAACAAATATGATTTTAACTAGTTTTATTGTATCTAATGATTTTTAATGTTAAAGATTCTACCACCAACGCATAGACTGCGTTCGACGATGGCTTTTTAGCCAAAAGTTTAAATGATTGTCTTGTTGGCGCGGTATGCCCCAATGGGGTTTTGTGCCATTAAATTAACCAAAACCAAACCATTTTAATACTTGCTTAATTTCTCGATTCACTTCGGGTGTACTTAAGAGTAGGATCACTGCTACGATTACCGATGGATTGAGGATAAAATCAGTGAAATTTTATTTCATGCCTCCGTCGATTACTGGCCGAAGAAAATTTGCCATAACATTTTCGGCACTCGAAGACTTTTTTTCGGGATTCATTTTTAAAATCCAAACATCAATTAAAACACTACAGAAACAGAAGATACAAGAGAGGCGCGTTCACTCCCACAGCTCTCGGCCATCTCGACCAGTTCACAATGCAAAATTAAAAACAATTGGTTAAAAAACAAAATTCAAACACTGATAATAACCAATATCACAACCAAATAAAGAAACATGCAAAATCACAAATAAAAAATATTTACAGACGTAGAGTTGCCTTGATATATCTGGAACACAATTGTCGTAGGAGACCAAAGGAAAACGCCACCGCGCTAGGGCAAGTAAAAGATTTATTAACACAAAAAACGTAAGCAATAAATAGTTAAAAAATATAAGATTACAGTTACAATTTAGCATCAGTAAACATACTCCTGCCCGATTTTTTAAAATCTTTAAAAAATTTCAAACATTAAGAACTAACATGAAGATTCACTATTATTAGAAGCTTCAATTTAAAAGGTATAAAATATAATCCGAAGTCCGGTCAAAGTTGCGGCGACAGCAAAGGAGACACCAGCAGTGAGGCGCTGGTGGCCAGCTGGAGAAACCATAGTAAGCGGCATACAGCACCAAACCGTATTTATACGAGTGTGTGGTTGGTACTCTTCGGAGGTCACGAAGTGCATCGTTTGATCTATTCCTCCATCGACCAGGAGAAACATTGCCCTCATCTTCACTTTCGGTATAACCGACGGGGCAATAGAATTTCCTGGAGTCAGGAAGAGTATCATCATGTGCCTTTAAGTAATTGTGCAGGCACACTGCTGCTTTTATAATAGCCTTCACTGTCTTGACCTTCGTATTAAATGGGCCACGAAAAATTCGAAACCTAGCTGTCATGATGCCAAATGTGTTTTCGATCAATCTTCGGCATCTTGACAGTCTATAATAGTTGTAAACCCTTTTTCCATATGTAAGACCTCAACCAGGATAGGGTCTCATCAGATTAACCTAGGGTTGGAAAATATACTTTTATAAATATTGAAATTTAAACAAGTAAGCTATTATTTAGAAGTGGGTTCTCTAATAATAATCAAAGTATTACTTCTTAAGAGTACAGTAGAGCCCCGATTATCCGCGCAATTGGGTGGCAAGGGTACCGCGGATAGCGAAAATCGCGGATAACCCGAAAAAGACTAAAAATGAGGTGAAAACACGAAAAAAATATTTCAGCATAAGAACTATGTTTTATTGTACAAAAAACATGATATGTAAAACTTTTAAAATATGTACAGTACAGCAGAAACCTTTGCTCTACATCTAAAAGGTCTCTAATCTCAACTAAAATTTCCTCTCATCGTTAAAAAATTTGTTTCGGGGCACTCGCGGATAATCCGCACCGCGGATCATCCGCTCGCGGATAAACGGGGTTCTACTGTACTTATAATTAAATCTTAATTTAGACCAGTGTTTCCCAACCCTTTCACCCTCACGGAACCATTGCAACAACATTCAAGTTTCGCAGAACCCCAAATAATATCGTAATTAAATATTTTGAAATTTTAATAAAAACATGCCGAAAGTATTATGGTACTTTTTGTAGAGATAAATGACAACCCTGGGTTTACCTTTAGAGGGAACGCTTCGTCGCCCACAAATGTGTAAGGCATTGGGTCTTCAGTGCCATACACATGTGATGGAGGAGGCAGATCTAACTCCCCATTGTTCAAGGCTTGCCCAAATGCAGAGTTCTAGAAAATTCCTCCATCACTGTTTCTTCCAGATCCTACTTTTTCAACTAAAAATAAATATACAATATTAATACAAATTACAATACTTAAAAAATATTTTACATATACTCTAAAAATAATAAATTTAGTCATCATCTGAAATAAATACCGACCTACAAGAAACCTGTAATTAGCATCACATACAGCTAGTAGCACAAAGCTGTGACCCCTTGTGATTGAAGTAGGTAGACCCTGCTTTGGCAGGAGCCTGTAAAAAAATATCATGGTTAACAAAGGAAAAGCTTGCCCCAACAACCAGTTATTTTTGAATCAGAAGAGAAGGTTTACCAATAGCAGATTACAACCATGGATGAGGCAGTCTCAAAGGGGGATTCTTCGAAAAGCTTTTCCGATTTCGATTTAAAAAAATTGATGCGAACTCTTTAAATGTTTTTAAGTGGAAAACTAAATCTATTACAGTACATTATCAATAATTGAGTGTAAATCTTTACTTTAATAGTATACATTTATCCACTTAATTAAAGGTAAATATGACAGGTTAAATCATCTACTCAGTGTTAATAGAATAGACGATTGGATGACTAAAAATAATTGCCTTTGTAATGGTGAGAAAGTATAAACGTCAGTCTTATTTGTACTACACAACTGTTAAGGCAGGGCATGAATCTCGAACCTGAAATTGGCAGGTATAGTTTTTCACCTAATATTCACACTAAAAGTTTGTGAGATTTAATCAACTCCCCCTCCCCTCTGGTGCGATTTTTCTAGACCCCTCAGCCCCTTTTTGAACTCATAATTTAAGATGCCAACTATGGAAGGAACAGTCAAGATTGCGGTAACCATGATAACACAGAGGTAAACTTGCGACGAGGGAGAAAACCAGTGATTTTCTGGCTGTCAATTCCAATACACATATTATAAGCAGATGAACTGACACACTTTTTTTATATAAAAGCTGCAATGTATTCAAAATGTTAATAATCTATGTCAATTACTGTAGAGGGGCTAAATTGGGTATCATACTTATGAATGAATCCTTCTAAATGTAAGATTCAAGGTGTGTGTCATCATTTGAGCTGTAGGTGTAAACATGGCGGCTGGTCGATATTTATCGAAGCTATGCCCCAACCATTATTAAAAACACATTTTGTGGTAAATTGAATACTAACTATCGAGAGTTCAGTCTTGCTATTTTTGAAAAGTGGCACCCATGCAGATTACACAGCACATCATTTGAAATGAACTTTTAATTAAAATCAAGAAAGACTCTGCAAACGTAACTCAGACTTTTCTTCAGTCTTTAGAAGTGAACTCATGGCAAAAGATGAAGGACTCAAGACAATCATTCGCGAGACTGACTTCGAAGACCTGTGGATTCTATCTGATAGTCTTAGCTCACTTCAACATCTGAGTAACTGGAGCTGTGTAGGAGACCAAACCAGCACTTCAATCCTTCAAAAGCTCCGGGCTCTCTCTCCACCACAATGTCACCCTACAATGGATTCCATCCCATGTAGGTCTTCATGGTGACGAACTGGCCGATAAATTGGCCAAGGAGGGTTGTGATATTCAGACTACCTCTTCCACTGCCCTCTCATACCCAGAGATATACTCTATCAAGAAATCGAAATTGATGGCGGAATGGTTGGTTCCTCCCGTCCATCATTGGTACATGGGCAGAAGACCCGGTTGGACCTTGTCCCTCGTCCCTGATAGAGGATCACAAACCGCCCTTTCCAGACTTGTCAGCGGACTCGTCAAGAGTATCTCCTTCAATGGAGGTGAGAAGCACTTTACCACTTGCTTAAAATGCCAAAACCATCAGGCTTCTCCCGAACATATGCTCAACTGTTTGGGACTCACAGGGAGGGATGTCTATTCGGATCCTCTCCTTGTGTTGGACTTCCTGAGGATCAATGGTCTGATGGAATTGGTCTGACTTCGTCAGACACGGAGGATAAGAAACAAGATTCATAAAGATAACTAGCTCAATGTAATAGTACTAACTTGGATATACTGGGTTGTGAGACTCTCCAGAAAAATAGGACAAACTCATCATCGAGTCACCGAAAGCCAAATACCTACAGTGATAAAAAATTTAAAATTACAGTACTACTTAGAAGCTAAGAAGATAATTAGAACCAAAACTTGCACGATGAGAAACAGAACTTCGAAGCACAATCGATAACCGATCTTTAGCGGGCGCTGGCTCCCGGACGCAGTTACTGGATATAGCAATTTTATCCCGAATCAAATCGAGAAGAACATCAAATTGATCGGGCGTCATTCTCGGAAAGTTTCTGAAGCCCACCGGATCTGTTTCGCGAAGTAGTTCGACAGTCCGGAAGAACACCCCTTCCTTCATTCTTCGCTCAAAAATTGGGCGAACCCACCACATCTTTTTCTCGCTTTTTTGGGTTTTTTTGTAAAGTATATAAAGTAGAAGAAACTTCTTTTTCCTTTCTGAAAGGTCGGATGTGGCTGAAGAGAGAACGTCAAAGCTAGATCAAAACCGAAAATAGTAAACAAAGATGGAGTCGCTACCGAACATCGAGCGCCGATGGTGAACAGTCGCGAGATGGAGAGCATTAACCTACCATAATCGTATCAATTTCATTCAAAAAAGTGTGAACCTGTGAAAACATTAAATTTTTATACAGTATGCTGCTTTGCTGCGGCTTCGTTTTCTACTACAAGCTTAAATAAACCGTCTCTAATGTTCTTCTGCTCTTTTGGGAGCTTAACCGCCATTTCATACATGGCATCAAAATCCTCGTCTCTTTTTGATTGTCGTATGGCCTGGTTTTCCAAACTTTGCTTGAAAATATTGAGCAGGTTTTCTTTCCTCGACGGCCTGGAAAATGTTAGGGGGGTAGAGGTGGTGGGCCTGGATATTTCTTCCCCTTCCATCTACGGGGTCGTCTTCTATTTGGGCATCATAATGCGATGCTTCGCCGGAGAATGCCTCCTCAACTTCTCCCGAGAAGGTTAAGGAGAAGTCAGGTGAGCCACTTTCCTCTTCGACGTTTCCAGCCCGATTCTCATTATTTTTTGTGTAGGGCTGGAGGAACTCCATCTGCCACTGCAGTGAAATTAACTTTCTATGTTTATTAAAAATTCTTCCGGGTGTAAGGACCGTGGTCTATGAGTAAAAACGGACGTTTCGTCTACATCTGCGGTAGACATCTTCAGCGAGACTGAAATGAAAAAGTTAAAGAACGCCAAAGCTGACCGTGTCACGTGGTAGATCCAGAGGAGAAGAGTCTCATTGGTCAACGTCACTGAGAGGCTTGACTCTAGATTTCCGGAGGGCTGGGTGCCAAACACGTGGAAGTCTCGCTGAAGATGTCTACCGCAGATGTAGACGAAACGTCCGTTTTTACTCATAGACCACGGTCCTTACACCCGGAAGAATTTTTAATAAATAACTCTGAATCCGACCGTGTAAGCCTACACTATTTCATATTTCTATGTTTAGTTTTACAAAACCATTTATCAGCCAGTTTTTCATAATCTTAATCCTTCACCAAGTCTGATTCTGAAAACATCATAAGATCAGACAGTCTGTCTTGGTTCATAGAGCAGCGTAACTGGTTATTAATTCGCCGCATGGATGAAAATGATCTCACAAGTTGCACCAAAGTCACAAGTTGCCAAATTTAGAATAACTTAGACGATTAGACATTTTCAATCATTAATTAAGAAACATTATATTGTTAACAAATTCATTTATTAACATTGTAAGTGCATTATATAGTCAAATGTGCCACCAAAATACTATAAAAATATAAATAAAGTTAAAAAGCATATAAATATGATAGGTTAACAAAACATTTAATGTATCACATTAAATAAATAGTTAAAACTTTGAATTTTATACTTAAAATTATTTTTCCAGATAATAAAATAGATGGGAAAAATACTATAAAAATAGATAATTAACATAAGATATCCAATTAATGCCTTTCATTAATACCATCTATAAATCAAAATACTGCAAATAATTTATGATTTTGGAAGGAATTGCTATGAATCATTTTAAAAAATTCTTAAAATTTTAAAGAATTTTAGAGAAAAAATCAGAAAGAGAGAAAATATCAGTTACCTGCTTGAATTAAAATTTTAAATTCAAGCAGGTAACTGATATTTCAATGCCCTTCATTTTTAGATAATTAAGAATGAATTAGTTAATTTACACTTGATTTTTTTTGATAGTAGACATAAAAATAACTAAATTTAAGAAAAGCACTGTTTGACTTAATTTTTTTATTTTATTGTGTTACTAGCTGATATGCCCGGCCTTGCACGGGTGAAGAGTATAAATTTATTATTTGAGGCGTTTGCTATCAAAACCAGCTCATTCCATATTTTTCTGAAATCCACTTTTTTGCATATTTTGAAAGTTTAGAGGGTCCTTCATAACCTGGCGAAGGGATATAGCTCAAACCCAGCTCATTCCAACCCAATAAACTGGAAAAAACCACTTTACAACTTAATTGAACAAAAAAAACTGATAAAAGTATGAAAAATCGTGTTTTTGCATCAAAGTCAGCTCATTCTAACCTAATTAGCGTAATTACGCCCAAGGTAATGCAACTGAAAGGAAAATGAAAAACTAATCGAATTCTACCTACAGTTAAAAATTTAAAAAACATATTTAGCTTTAGAACTGTGGACGTGAGAAGTTTTTTGTCTCTCCTGTAAAATTTCCAAAAATGGAATAAGCTGGTTTTGATAGCAAACGCCTCATTTTTAAGTTTTCCCAAATACATTACTAATTTTAGATAATCAGCATTTACCAATCATCCCGGTATCCTAGGCGTCTTTTTCATACTCCAGTGTTCCTGGTAACTTTTCCTATCCCGGTGTTCTTAGTAATTTTTCTTATCCCAGTGTTCCCAGATGGATTAAAATTCCTTTAGTTCTCAAACAATATAATTTTTGAATGATTTCCACATTTACATGGGAAAAATTAATCTAAAAAGTATTTAAAATTGCTTAGATCCCTTGATTAATCATATCTTCAGGAATTAACGTTTTCGGTAAAATTATTCAATAACTAAAGCTTATTCCATTTTGCTAATTAAGAAAAAAAAATCAATCTTTTCTAGTTGAAAGGGAGTTTTAATAGTTTTTTATTTGTTAACCAACTTTCTTAAAAGCTAAAATATTATCACCTTTTAATTTTACATCCTCGTTTCCATGGAGACTATTTAACAACAATGGTATTCCATAAAGCTTTTAAAATATAAAAATTAGATAAAATCTCAAATAAAAATATGGTTAACTATATTTAACTTTTAAATTTCGTGGAAATAGATTTTTAAATTAGTAATATAATTTTTAAATAGATTTGTACCTAGTGTTTCTATTAAAAACTTGTTGTTTAGAATTAAGTTTTCTTTGTAACAATGGAGTAAACAGATCTCTTTTTGAGAAGAAATAAAGCTATTTCAGCAAAATGACCATAAAAAGGGTCGAAAGAGGGTCAAGAGGCCATTTAAAGTTTTCGAAACATAGCCTATGTTTTTTCTGGAGTTTTTTTACGTATGTATACCAAGTTTGGTGCAGATCGGAAGAAAACTGTGGATTTGTATAAAAGACAAACATACATACATACATACCCATATACCCACACTTGATTTTATTATATTAGATTATTTTTTACTTAACAACCATAAGCTTGAGGGGAAAAACATATTAGTAACAATGTAGGACTTGGAAGGATGCACTTGTCACCATAAGCAGATAAACATATTCCCAGCAGCAGGACTTTATACATATGACATTTCCTACAAGGTAATAAAAAATCAGCTTTACTTAAATTATGATCTAATAATTTTTTAAAACTAATATAAAATAACAATCACTAAAATTAATGTTGCAGCTAAATTTGAACCAAGTTGGTGGTGAAATACTCTCAGTAAGACAATTTTAATTATCATAAATCTTTTTTTAGAAATATTTTCCTCCTAGACACATTAGGTATATTAGGTATTCCTCTAATTTTACTTGAGCTAAAAACTGTTATCTTGAAATTTTTTATCAGTCCTTTCAACTTTGTCACATCAAGAGTAAACTGTATATAAAATATTCTTAAACACTAACTAGCTTACATTAACAGACTAGCGCAGTAGGATAAGAAACAAGATTCATAAAGGTAACTAGCTCAATGTAATAGTACTAACTTGGATATACTGGGTTGTGAGACTCTCCAGAAAAATAGGACAAACTCATCATCGAGTCACCGGAAGCCAAATACCTACAGTGATAAAAAATTTAAAATTACAGTACTACTTAGAAGCTAAAAGATAATTAGAACCAAAACTTGCACGATGAGAAAACAGAACTTCGAAGCACAATCGATAACCGATCTTTAGCTTCCGATAACCTTTAGATAACCGATCTTTTCTTCCCCCTTCCATCTACGGGGTCGTCTTCTATTTGGGCATCATAATGCGATGCTTCGCCGGAGAATGCCTTCTCCCGAGAAGGTAAAGGAGAAGTCGGGTGAGCCACTTTCCTCTTCGACGTTTCCAGCCCGATTCTCATTATTTTTTGTGTAGGGCTGGAGGAACTCCATCTGCCACTGCAGTGAAATTAACTTTCTATGTTTAGTTTTACAAAACCATTTATCAGCCAGTTTTTCATAATCTTAATCCTTCACCAAGTCTGATTCTGAAAACAACATCATAAGATCAGACAGTCTGTCTTGGCTCATAGAGCAGTGTAACTGGTTATTAATTCGCCGCATGGATGAAAATGATCTCTCACAAGTTGCACTATTACAAGGTAGTGTCAAAGAAACTTTTAAAAGCTTTTTAAAATTTGGATAAGTGTTGGACAGAAGGACTTCTTCTTTTAATGCATCCACTAGTTCTTTTAAAGGAATGTCTTTATATTTAACACCCGTACTTTAAAGGACGTTTCTCAAAATTGACATTTCACCTTTGAGAAATTCTTTTTGAATGTCTGGAATAGAATAAGATTGAATGAAGATTTAGGACTTCTTCTCATCCAACCGAAGAAAACATTCGCTTGAGCTATTTCCAAAGATTCTCCAGAGAACCTTCTTTTTAGTTCTTCTGTAAAAGTGTCCAAAACGGGATAAAAGAAATTTCCCCTAAATTTTTAACTTGGAACTGTCTTCAAAGCCATCATTACCTTCCGAACGCACACTACACGATTGTCCAATAGATGACAAAACAAAATAGCTGTCTAACTTTTTGGACATCATTGTTTACGTTTTCTATCAGGGGATTGACTTTTAGTTTTTTTTCAGTTGATGGAAAGATGCTTAGATCTTGATCTGCGCAAAATTGTTTCACATCTTCCCATTTCTCTTCACAAGATTCTTCATTTCTCTGTTTTTCGAATTCTTTTATAACTTCTTGGGCAGTTTTTGCACATTCTGCAATGCAGGAATCACTTCCTGCATTACTCAACCCCTAAACAGTGACCCATCAGAAATGCAGCCCCCTGATAAGTAACGAGATTCAGTTAGAAACCCTTTAGGATTCGCCACCATGTCGTCAAGGTCATCTAATGACATTCTGTTCCAAGAAGTATTGCTGGTCGTCACAGAGAGAGGCTTTAGTGTATTTACCCCGGACATATAGCTATGGTGGGACCGTGGACGAAAGTTTGGAAGGGTCGGAGCGGAGAGGGTTAGAGGGCCCGTTTCAGGGAGAGCCACAACGGAGATTGTAGAAAAGGCGTAAAACTTTCTTCAGACCATCCACGAACTTAAGTTTACCTGTTATGAGTTGGACAACATATTAAAAATGAGTCGCGATTTTTAGTTTTTAAACTGAAAACCAAATTTGCTTCAGCGAAATCTTGAAATTTCCTCTTTTCAAACCAAAATTATTTTAAAAAGAAGAACTGAAACCAACGCAGAGCAACACAATAAAACAGAAATGAAAGCTAAAAGCTTACAGCAGTTTCGGCGGTATGAAACAACCGCCTTCATCAGAGCTAAAAAGGGAAATACAACATAAAAACACCTAACAAACCAGGTCAACGAAAAACCAAACAAAATTACAGTGAGAAATGAAAACAATGAGAAATGGAAACCATTAAGAACCGCGCAACTCAAGTACGTCCAACCAGGCGGGGTGAAGTGCTGGAACCACAGATAGGTCATTAACTAGTTGATCGGCGTTTTTTCTTATGTGGAAAAAGTCTCATAAAAGTCAAGCTCAGAAGGAGAATCACATTTCTGGATGATGCTAACGGAATCAAAATCAAACCTGTGGCCGGCACTCCAAGAGTGCTCGGCGATCGATGAACGATGTATTTCCTGTTTCTTGACACAGGCCCTATGCTCTTTGAGGCGAATCAACAAGGAACGCTTGGTTTGTCCAATAGGGGAGAGTGGGGCACATTCGCACAAAAAGTGCATTTCGGCATATTTCTCTGGATCTAAATGAGATATTTAAACAAACTCGGATTCAAATGAAAGTTAAGACCTTTCCCGATAATTTAAAAAGATAACTGGTCACATTCATCTAGAATTTCTAACCTATATCATCAATTTAAAAAACGAGAAATTTCGTGCGAATGTGCCCCATGGGTGGGGCAGTTTCGCACACGTGTGGGGCACATTCGTACACATTCAAAAAATTAAACAATAATTATTTTTACAAACTAAGAAGTTTATTGTACTTTAGTAAGGATAATTAAACGAAATATTTGGCACTTATACATATTTTTCCTCTAAATTGAAGATTTTTTTACAAAAAGAAAACAGCTTCAGAAAATATTGAACATATAAGTTTTTTATGAGGAAAACAATTGTAGTAATGAAGAGTATATTGCACATTGACATACTTCACATAATATAATTACTTAGAAAAAGTTCAACCAATATTTTAACTGTCGGGTTTTATTCGAAAAGAAAAGTGAACCAACAGCTCGCTTATTAACACCCGAAACTAACGGTTGGGGAACTTTTAATACGATATTATCTTTTTGTATGAATGTTGAACCATTACTTACAGGGAAAATAAAAGTTTCGTCATTAATTTTAAAGTTTTTCATCATTAATTTTAAATAAGCACCATTCAATTCCAAATTTTCTATTTGACCAACATAAGAAAATATTCTTTTTAGTATTAAATTTTACTAGAATAAAATCACATAAGTCCAAGTCAATTAGTATTAAACAATTATCAGGGATATTTATTTCTTCAATGTTTAAATCTGGGTTAAAATTCCTTAAAACTGAAGCTTTCTTTAAGATGTTATTTTCTATTATCACCAAATTTTGAAACAATTACAATAAAAAACAATAAAACTTCAAGTTATTAAACATACTGCACTTATTAACATATAATCCACTTTCATAATCAAAAATGGGAAAGATGAGGCACATTCGCACTGTCCGAATCTGCCCCATCTTTTGGTGTACGAATGTGCCCCATCTACCAGTTCAAGCTTACCACGTCCCAACAAGATATTTATAATTAAAGCAGGGAAATAAAACCTTTCTAGAAACTTACTTTAGTAGTGCCTCTACTGAATAAAATACTGAATGTCCACTTGAGTGTTATTTTTGATCGATATTTTACGCCAACAAAATGACAAGAAAATTTACTTTGCTGCTTCTAACGCTAGCAAATTTCTAGTACGTATACAACAAAATGGCTCAGAGCTTTGAAAATTCATGCAGGAGGTGGTAGTCATGCTTCCATCTACTGGTATTTTTTTCGGATTTTTAAATTAATAACTACTAGGGAAAATGCCGTCTGTCCGAATGTCCCCCATGTGCGAAATAGCCCCACTCTCCCCTATAGGACAAACCACATTCGCAGAAAACCTGGTATATACCCCAATTATGTAGGACTCTATCTTTGGTAATAGTGAACCTCAATTTATTAACAGGCAAAAACACAATCTTAAAACTGAATTTATTGAAAATTCTACTAATTTGGTAGCTGATTTTTGGATAAAAGGGGATAATTAATAAGTTTTTTTGGTTTATGTAGGTCAGGATTGTGGGGTTTATAGTATCTAATAACTGCCTGTGTAGTTCTTTTTTAGACACATGCAGAGGGTTCACCACTGCACTCATTCTCAGCAGATTGAGCAATCCCCTACTGTTCCCCCTCGACCTCCATACCCTTCCAGCAGAGTTCTGGTTTCACTTTCAGAATCAGTATATCCTGGAGGACAGTATCGTCTCTGTTCCATAGGTTAATTGTCATCAGCCATCTTAAGGAAGTTGTGGAGGCACACCGACGCTTTGATAATTCTTTGACAGTAGAAACATGTCCCACAATAGGCCTGCAAAAGATCCTATATTATTACAAAATTTGGAATACCAAAATCTACCATAATGAAAAATTAATCTACCACAATATCTACCTTCGAAAGATCCTAAAGCTAGAGCTCATAATGCCGAGGGTATTTTCAATGAGCCGTCGGCTGCGCGATAACCTGTAGTTGAAGACTTCCTGCTGATAAGTAATTCCCCTACCAGGAAATGGCCTCATTATGTTTTTCTTGAGGGGAAATGCCTGGTCAGCTACGAAAACGAAAGGCATCTTGGCTCCAATACCTCCATGGTGTTCAGGGGGAGGAACGCTTAGCCTACCTTCTATAAGTGCACGGCCGAATCCTGACTCATGGAATAGAGAGCTGTCGCAGGAACGACCACTGCCCCAATGTCTACCAGTGTGAATTTGTATTTGGCATCACACACTGCCAGAAGGACAAGGCCATGACTACCCTTGTAGTTGAAATATCTGGATCCTGCCTTAGGTGGAGCCTGCAAAAAAGAAGAGCATTAAGCAAGTCTCTTCCCCCAAAAAGTGATAGAAAAATATAAAAAAGTTTTTTTGTGTACATGAAAGTTGTAATGCACTCATAAATTTCTTTTTTATATAATGAAGACATAAAGTAAATTGTTAATTCAGTCTTAAATCAATATTTTCCTTTATTTTTACACATCTAAAGCTTCAAAAATCCCTTGCACGTAAACTTGGGAAGGCTTTTATTGGACCTAGAAGGCCTCGCATCTACACTTTGAATGATCTCGCCTGTAAGCTTCTAAGAGGCCTTGCACTTAAACTTGTGAAATGTCTTACATCTTAACTTGTGAAAGGCCTTGCACCTAATTTGGTTATTTATTAGGGTGTATCGGTAAAAAAACTTTTTTCGATTCTGTACATGGATGTACGCCACAAGATGAGGGAGTGCACGTACAAGGAAAGGGTGAAAACGATGGGTACCAGCGATGGGTAGTCCCTCAAGTAGCCAGTCAATGGCATTATGACGTTTCAAATGCAGAGTACGTTCCAATAAGGTCTCAAACATTAGGTCCTAAATCTGTCCATGTTTTCAACATGTTTAGTTCTAAAAATTATTAGTTTTTGTTTTGTCTTGTTTGTAGTGCTTACTCGTTTTGGGCCACCTAGTAGAACAAAGCGGTTTTTGAGAAGTTTTCGGTTATCAGTAATAAATCATTATTTGCCACAATCTGATGTTATCGTTTATTTATTTTATAGTTGATAACTTACCTACAGAATTAAACTTTTAATTACGATCAAAAAATAAGAATTTTGAGCTTTAAAAGTTAGCACATACCTGCTTTGAGCTAATCTCCCCTATTTTATAGCCAGATAGGGTGAAAAATTTTTACAAAGTTCAAAAAGTTTGATTTTACCATTTACATACTAATTTCATAACTTTAATCTATTTCATAAATTTCTGAATAAGGAAGTTGCATGTGTCAGATTTTCAAAAACAAACAAGTGTTCCGTATGGTTTTTTGTATGGTAAAATGAAATATCTAGTCAGTTTTTCAAAAAAATGTACAGGTAATTAAATATTTTAATTTAAAAGTCGAGAAAAAAACACGTGACTGAAAACGTTTATTGTTTAAACTATAAGATGACGTCAACAATAATACCATCAACTCCATTGCTTTACAACAATGTTTAGTATAAGATGACGTCACATCCAAATTCTTGGCGTTTTCGCGCGCTTTTAAAAAGGGGATTTTTGTTAATATTTTTGACAATCAAAAAATTTCTGGATCGGCCTCAAATTTTGGGTAGTTGCTTATTTTTGTAAGAGGAATCGATTAAAAAATTAAAAAAAATCATGCAACTTCCTCATTATGTCTATTTATATAGTTCGATTAAACCCTCATAGTAAGCTCTATCTTGTGGGGGCATCAAAGGCAAAGCGGATTTTAAATCTTTTAGTTTTAATTGAGCTACTTCTTTTTTGATTATTTGATTTTTAATGGGAATTTCAAACGGTGTTTTGTTTCTGATTCTAGACCAGTGTTTCCCAACGTGGGGCGCACGCCCCACCGGGGGGCAATATCATTTTCTAGGGGGGCAATTTGAAAATTTTCAACCAAATTGCCCCCCAGGTAGGGCCAATCCAGGGGGAAAATTAAAAAAATTTTTAAAAGAAGTTTATCAAAATCTGATCCTATTATCCTATATGAGAATGTATGTCTAAAATCTGGACCAATATGTATCAAAACCAAGTTGAAACCCTGTTTTTAGACTCTAATTTCCAAACCTTTTCTGGGGGATGTCCCAAGATATCTTCGTTTTAGACCGCTTACATATGAAACTTTTTTACATTAGGTTCATCAAAATACAAATCTTACCTAAAAATTTATATCCAAAATTTCCCAACTAGGGGTACCTAACTAGTTAAAAAACCTGCTTCCTTGAGTCAAATTTCCAAAAATATACCCAGACCCCCCTTCGTAACTAGAACTTAATTACTCGTAACTTTATTTAGTTCTTTAGCATTCAAATTCTAGCTAAAAATATGTTCTGAAAAGCTTCATTAGACTTATTAAATATACATAGGAGGGAGGGGCTAAGAAATAATTTTGGCTCCCTTTCAAAATATATTTCTATATATGCCACTGAGACCGGGGGGGGCATGGAAAATTTGGAAAGGCTTTGGTGGGGCATGGACTGAAAAAGGTTGGGAAACACTGTTCTAGACCCTCTCTTCTTAGGATTTTGTTCGAGTTTAATACGGATCCTTTGCATTTTAGTCGTTAGTAAATGATTATTTTTGAAAGAAATTTGATAAAAATTTCTCGTGATATCTATTTGCGCAGCCTGCGTAAATGGTAAGGCTTTATAGTTCAAGAGTTTAGTTGGAGGAGTGAAATCAAAGAAATCAGTCTCTTTCAACTGAATTACTTTATAAGGGTTATCTTTTCGAATATTGATTAAAGATCGCACTGGATTCCCTACTGGAGAATATATTTCTTTTGATTTCAGGGCTCTATCAATGCTGCTGTGAGCATTATCGACTTCCTGGACACATGAGTGCCCAGGAATTGAATATTTCATAGTTATTTTCTGTATTGAAGGGTATTCTTTTATGAACCTTTGCACTGCGTGTGCCATTAAAGAATTGCGATTCTGCGGAACGCACGAATCGGACCAAGTGACCAATTCTATGGGTCCGAATTCTTCCATAACAACTTTTAAAATTCTTATAAGCGCGCTGGCGATATCATTCCCAGTTTGGCCTGACATAGTCTCTGCCCAAATCGCGCAGTAGACTTTTTTGGCTGGCGTGTAATATGCCGTCAAATTATAACAATTCAGTTTTCTCATATAAAAGAAGGAACTGACGTTTGCCTTGGGTAAAGCCAGCACATAAGTAACCGAGTGTGTTCACAACGTTAAGAAAATTAGATTCATAAAAAATTAATCCTTTCCTTTTCTGAAGACCTGGATTTACCGGGAACATAAAACCCCACAAAGTCTAGCTACATAGTAGGGGGCTTGGAAATCAAGACAAACAACCGATTTCTCTATAATGAATGAAAATTACCTTCGGGCCAATCTGAACTTTGCTTTTAGAAGCCAATCACTTAACAGCATCTCTTATAGCATTTTCTTTCACACCCTCATAGGACTTTAAACTGACTTATAATGAAACTGACTTTGACGAATAAATATTAAAACATTTATTCGCCAAATTTACATACAGGGGCACCTTTGAACAAACACAAAAAAATGGACATTTATATACTGAAATTACGATCAACCAAATTTATAAGCATCAAAATTGACATCAAAACTAAGAGTTGATACCGCACGTAGGGTCCCTCCAGAAATTCTTGGTTGTGGCAATTTTTTAACTATATCCTCAAAATCTACAATACTGACATCAGATGCCTCTGGAAAATAAAATTTATTATCTTTTTTCCGAAGGAACCTAACATGAAACTCAGTTCTATCTTGCAACTGCAGTTCAATTTGTCCAACGTAATGTAAAACCGTTCTTTTTGTTGGAAATTGAACCCAAACAAAATCATTCACTTGTAAACCATCGAGAACTAGTGGTATTTCTTCTTGATCTTCATAACTTTACATTTTAAAATCTTCAAGGTCAGATTCGTCATGTACAGAAAAAGTGCCTTCTCCATCACTACTTGAATCAGCAGTAAAATGTAGTTTTTTGTTCTTTTGACGAGCAGCACTGGGTTTCTTTCGCTTGTTTAGACGCGCCATGTGTTCCGCTTCAATTAAATTTTTCTCGGGGGTCAAGGTGAGTATATTCTGGATCTTTTTTTGCGTCTACCTCTATTGTTTTTCCGGGGTTCGGCTTTCGGATACGGTCGTATGAGCTCTGGAGTTAGAGAAGTTGAAGCTTGAGGTGTGACTTCTGCTGCTTGTGGAGTGATTTCATTTTCTGCTGATTGTTCTGGCAAACATGAAATATTAGACAACAGTCTATCAGTCATAGAAGAAGGTTCAAAATCATTGTCATCAAAAATTGTTGAGGAATATGGAAAAATTCCTGTCTTACGAAAGCCAGAAATAATGTTGGCCATTGTAAATGAGAGAGTATAGGCCTTGTTGGAGAGACCTGCTAAATCATGAATTGTTATTGTTCGTCCTGGATTTGAAGTCATCCAGTCATTGAATACCGCCATCAATTTGGATTTGAAACTTCCCAAGACTGAAACATCTAATGGTTGTAGTCTATGAGTGCAGTGAGGAGGTATTGTTAGCAATACAATTCCATGTTCTTTGGCATATATAATTGTATCAAGAGAACAATGTGCTTCATGGTTATCCATCACAATAAGAATTGGGTCATCTCTTGAACATCTTGAATGCTTTTGGATATGTTCAAGGGTTTTTAAAAATAAATGAGAGAATTATATTGGAAACAAAATCAGCAGAGAATGCTTGTTTTCACATTCATCAAAGGACAAAAGTTTTTCATTTAAGGACAATAAATCTCTTACAACTGTAAATGCAGCCTTCTTCTGCGAAGGTAATTTTAAGAAAACCTTTTCAAAATTGCACAAAATTTTTTCAATAATAATATAACTATACACGACAAGATTGACAACTTCCATATTTGGACATGTATATGTAAGTTAGAACAGGCATGTGTTTTTTTGCATTTGCAACAAATATTTCTTTTGAAAAGGGAACATCTTCATATGTAACAATATCAATAACAGGAACATCTTCATTTAACTCTATTGCAATACAATCGTTACTTTGTTTTTAAATAAAATGGCAAAACATTCTGTAGCCTTAATTTGGCTTCTGTCTCGTATAATTGAGTTGATGAAATATTATAGTTTGATCCTGACAGCTATTTATACTTTCCAAACTCGCTTCTTACTTACTTTTCTATACTTTCCAAACTATACTTCCCATACTTTCCGGTTTGGAGTTTTCCTGTCAATACATAATCAAACTTCAGTTCTTCAACACAATATTTGACAAACTCTAAAATAGCACGAGTTGTTTGTTTCAGACCTGTAAAGGTCTCTCTTGTAAAATGGCCTGTATCAATTCCAGATTTTCCCCATACATCAAGCCAATCCAAAAACTGATTCAAAAAGACATTTTTGGGATTGAACCATTTACAAATTATTTTCAAATAGTCTGTAGTTGAAGCATAATGTAGTATGTTATTCTTTTCACCTGCAGTAACTAACCCTTCAGCAACTTGATCATTAAATAGGTTCACAACCAATTGGACATCCTGTCTCTCGAAGCTATTAGGGGACAAAACCTTACTATTTAAAGTTGGGCATATTTAATTAATTCAGATGATTCAATATCGTACAATTTTTTCAAGGCATAAAATGAGGCTGTCTTTATAGAAGTATTTACAAGCTGTTTTTTAAATGTCACCTTTTTGGATTTTTGATTGACAACAGGAATATTTATAAACTCTATATCAGATTGCTCAAGAGGGAATTTTGGAAAAAAACATACACTGGCCATAATTCTTCTGATTAATCCAATTATTTCTCATGCTTTTGAACAAATGCACAGCATCTACGAAATAAAAAAGCGGACGATCTCCCTGTACAGGATGATTTTAAACAATGCTTAGAGATGGTGGTGTTGCGAATTAACAATAATTTACAATAACAATAATTTATTTACTCACAAAAAAGGTTACATATTAAATCGAAAAAAGAAAAAAAAACCACAAAATTTAAGTTGGCATATGAGTTACCCAGGGGTCACAGGCCCATACGGGTAACCAAAAAGACATTAACAGATGGATTAATATACACAGAATAAGTGAAAAAAAATATAATACATACATGAAAAAATTGTAAAAAAAATATGTGAAACCAATATAGTTAGTAGAAAATCTAGACCATTGTACGCTAGCTTCAGAATAAAATTGTAATTAAAATAAGTAAAGAGCAATTCTAGAAATTTCTCAAAAGGGAACACCTCAATATTTTCTATTGTTAAAATGTAGTTTTTTAAAGATTTTTTAAATTTGGATGGAGATCTCTCAGATTTTAGATCCTCTGGTAAGCTGTTAAAAAATTTGGGAGATAAGTAATAATAATTTTTATGTAGAATTTCTTTTTTTGTTTTTGGAACTATACATATAAATTGTTTTTTCGCAGACTATAATTGATGCTTCGAAGATCAGGGCTATTTTCTTGTTTAGTAAAATGAAATATAACTTAAAAGAAGAAAAGGTGACGAAGGGGTAAGACATTTAATTTTCTGTAAGATTCAAGTAAAGGAAATTGATAACTACTTAAGAACTTAATAATTTTGTTTTGAATTTTAATGACTGGATTTATATTTTCTAAGTAATCTCCTCCCCAGACTGTAATACCATAACTTATTATAGAACTCACCCAAGAGTGATACAGCTGAAACAAGAACTTTTTATTAATTATCTTTTTAATAAAATAAAATTTATGGAAAATATAGCGAAGTTTATTTGTTGAATATTTTACATGAGACTTCCATTTTAAATTATAATCTACGGTTAGTCCTAGATATTTTATTGAAGAGACTTGTTGAAGAGGGGGGCAATTACAGTTACTACAGTTATTATTACAATCGGGAAGATGATAATAGAGACAAAGATTTTCAGAAGGTCCGTAAATACTAAAATTTATAAATTTGGTTTTATTAATGTTTATCGATAACTTATTAGCAAGGAACCAGTCTTTAATTACCAAAAGGTCATTATTTATGATATTTTGTAATGTTTCATAGGTAGAACAAGAGTATAGGATCACTGTGTCGTCTGCATACGTTATAATTTTACCGTTCAGTTTTAATTTACAAAAGTCATTAATATATTGTGACATAGCATTTCTATTTATGGCATTATTATCCGATGTAACACCTACAACTTTATATCCTATCTCTTCTAAGCCAACAATTAAATTTTTAACAATTTTATTTAACAACACCCCATCAATGTTTTTGGCTGGCAAAATATACACAACATCTCGATAACTTGACTTAACACTTTGTATCATAAAAATATGAGCACTGGTTGCAGCATTTTCCCCATTATAGGACATTCCTATCACTGATCCCCCTTTCTAATCAATAAAAGATTTAATATGAATTTCATCCATTAATATTACTACTACTTTAACCGATTCGGTTAAATACCGGAACCTCATTCTAGCATAAGTTAAAAAAATTTCAGGAAGTTCTTCATATTTAGGATTTAAGCTAAATTTTGAACATAATGAATGGAGAGTACTAGGATGGGGGATTATAAAATAATTACTATTGCGCAAAAAACGATAGGCATGAGGAGATATGGAAAAAGTTAAGGAACATAATATTAGAAAGTTACTGTCATATCGATAGTGATTTTTATGTGTTTTTAATAAATTTACTTGTTGCAATAAAAAATTTATAATACACTTCTTTTCATCAGTTGTTACATTATTTATATGTCCCAAAATATCCAAACATAAGTCAATTTTTTTTCTGGTTGTTCATAAATATCTTATTCATAATTTTCAACATTGTTTAATATTGTAAGAAGTGTGTTTATATTGTTTACTTGGGCTGGAAGTTTAATTTCTGAAATTGTACTTAGTTCAATATCTTTCCAATAAACCTTTGTTTTTAAATTATCATAAACAGTTAACAGAGTTTGGAATATGGGGAACATTTTCAAAATTTAATTTATAAAAAACCATTATATTATTGTTAGAGTAATTCCAATTTTTGGGTAGATTAATCTTACCAAGATCAAGACTATTCCTCAGCGATTCCAAATCCTTAAACACATGCCCGTCCTCATACTCTTTGTTCGTAGCAATAGATGCTTCAACAACTGTTCCTCTTCAATTTTGGCTTTTCTATCTGGTGCAATTCTGCTTGCTTTCTTTGATGATAAATACACAGGGCAGTCTTTGAATATGGTAGGGACAGCACCATCCCGCAACCGCTTCTGTGAAAGCTGAATGTTGACAGCAGCAATGTTTTTTTCATCAAACCCATGGATTTCTTCCAAAATATCCTTTGAGTCAAAATGTTGTTCACATATCTAAAAAAATTCGATATTGCCGATCAAACAAAGCAATTTGATTACTTAATTAAGAAAATGTTGAGAGAATTAAATGTGAAACATTTTTAAACTTGGATTTTTATACAGTTAAAAATAGTTTCTAATCCTTTTCACATAAAGCAGCATTAAAGAACTATGCATTTACTTTTGTTTTGAAATTTTATATAAGATAAAAAAATCAAACGATTTCCAAAGCATGAAAATAATTAAGTAACACATTTGAAACATATTTTTTAACTTAAAAGTGTGTTTGAAAATTTTGTTCAACAAGAAATGTGTAATGACTGGCCTACTCGCACTCAATGAATATTACTTCAGATCCAGGAAAATAATTTTTATTCACTCCCGGAAGCGTCTAGCCAAAAGCTCAAAGATAGGGCGCCGCTAGGTAGCAGCACAGTCGCGCGAAGGAGCACGTAAAGAATTGGCGAAAGTCGGTCGAATTTTTTGGCGACTTATCGCTTCGCGGCCGCACTTTTGGCGAGTTGGAAAACTGTTGAGCGGCTGTAGTCAAAGGCCGAGTATCAACTAATCAACACAGCTCAATGGCGGTTGAGATCTTGTCAGAAAATGATAATATGGTTTGATTGTGATAAAAACCAATTTTTTATTGGTATTTAAAACAAATTTTTCAAACTATTCGTGGTTTAAGCTAAAGAATTATCATATTTCACGCAATTTAGCAAATTTTTAATTTGAAACGCTGAAGCTTTTTTAACGTTTCATATCATTTTAAGAAATTCCCTCGACGTTAATTATTAAGAACTTGTACCATCGCGAATTTCCAATATCCCTCGGAGAAATTTTCTTCTAGCTACGCACGCCACTGTATGTTATTTAAACTCAAAAGTTGGTAATTACAAAAATTATTTTCTAGTACATAACATTTTCTCACTTATTATACATTACTTAATAAACATTTATGTTCTAAACGGGTTTACTTTTATTGACTCACAATGGAATTATTTTTTTAGGAATTACACAGATCTATGAATGCATGAGTGTTTAAGAATACTTTTGTAACTCGTATACCATTGAAATTAGTAATTTTTTAATAATGAATATTTAAAAACGATAATATTTTCTTTATTATATTATCTAAACACTCATTTTAAATACTTAGGTGTCCCAAACATCAAGTAGCAATTGAAATTTCAAAACAGGTTTTACCACTATCCATTAGTTATTTTATTTGAGAAATAAATTATCAGAAAAATTATTTGCACTGAGCAAACAGCTGGTGGTGGTTATAACTCGAGTTATAAGGTTGTATTTTCAAAATTGTCAAATTTAAGAATTCTCTTTTAAAATGAATTTTCTTTACGCTTTATTCATTTATACAGGCCTTCATTGAAAAACTATTTTGTATTCAAAACTTGAATGACCCCTTGATACTGAAATTAAATTTTACACCATTGGTTTGCTTTTAAAAAATATACCTTATTGTAGTTCTAGTGCAAAGTAAAATACAAACGTACCAAGTTCATAAACTAAAAACGATTGCGAGAGAACGATAACATATCCAATGGGTGTCCGTGACTTTCTCAAAAGCCTCCAAAAACTTGAGCCTCTTCTCCATTTGACAGCGATCCTCTAAGTATCACAACATGGCAATTTTCCTTATTAAAAGTTAAATTGAAATCATTGGGCATTTTCCCAATTATTAACTCAGCGTAATCCATAATTGCACGTGCAATGGCGAGTCAGTAAGGCGTAGGACGATTGGCATTACAAAGAAAAAAGAAAAGAAAATGAAATAATACATATTGTTCACTAAGGGGCCAAGGGCCCTTCCAAGTGAAAACATTCACAACCATTCACATTCAAAACAAAGTGAAACATTAGCGCAACGAATTTTCGGCGCCAAGATGCATAAACCTTGCAACCCGACAGCCTGCAATTTTTATTGGTCCATCAACCAAACGTCAGAAAATTTGTTTGTGGTGTCACCTAGCGGAGCCCTAGCCGTGAGCTTTCGGATTGACGCCTCCCGGAAAATTCTTCTTTCCTTCTGATGCAGCTGACTAAGCCACCTGAGGCCCCCTCCATCCGGAAATCGTCACTCCCAGTGACCGAGTTCAGGAGTCCATAACCTACGCATACCCGAGTACCTCCCTCTGCCTGACCCGAGAATACTGCGGTGTGCTGTGACAGTAATTGCCGGGACTCCTCCCGTTTTCCTCTCCCTAAGTAGTCAGTATTCCTCAATATCTTATTAGGTGACCCCTCATACACTTCTGGCTTGTCCCCTTCCTTAAACTTCATCACTGCACCACAATTAAGGTACTCTGTGTATCCCTTCTGTTCCCCATCACTCCTCTGCTCTTTCCTTCACAATGGCGTCATGCCCATGTTCTTCCTTTTCCGAAACCGGGAAAGGACCCAACATTAGCAGAAAACTATAGGCCAATCGCTCTTACTAGTTGCCTCTGTAAAATCCTAGAGCGCATCGTAAGTGGCCGATTGATGTGTTATATAGAACGTAACAGCCTGCTATCTCCTTTTCAAAGCGGTTTCAGAAAGGCTCGCTCAACAAATGATAACCTTCTCAGACTAGAAACGGCTATACGTGAAGCCTTTATACGTAAACAGCATCTGGTATCTGTTTTTTTGATATCAAAAAGGCATACGACATGGCCTGGAGGTATGGCATCATGCAAGACCTACACTCCATGAATCTGAGAGGAAATATGCCAGTTTTTATACAGAATTTTTTAACCAATCGCTCTTTTCAGGTTCGCCTTCGCTCCATTTACTCCTCTACTTTTTCACAAGAGCAAGGCGTTCCACAAGGGTGTGTCTTAAGTGTCCTTTTATTCATCATTAAACTCAATAGCATAACGCACTATATCAACCAAGGCATTCAATATTCATTGTATGTTGATGACTTGCAAATTTCATTTTCATCTCAAACTTTAAACGTTGCTGTGCGACAAGTTCAAACAACTATTAATAGACTCTGTGAGTGGTCTGAACGGAACGGATTTACCTTTTCCGCTGAGAAAACAGTATGCGTTTGTTTTAGTCGACGACGAGGTCTGTTTCCAGATCCAGAACTCCGGCTTGGTTCTAACCCTATTCAAGTGGTGGAGCAGACCCGGTTTCTTGGCGTAGTTTTTGACAAGAAACTTAGGTTTCATACCCATATCAGGGAGCTCAGAGTCAAATGCTCGAAAGCACTCAACATTTTGAAGGTGTTATCCAACACCCAATGGGGTGCTGACCGTATTTCAATGCTAAGACTCTACCGAGCACTGGTTCGCTCTAAACTGGATTACGGTGCAGTCGTGTATAGTTCAGCCTGTTCTTCTCTTTTGCGGCATTTGGACCCTGTGCATCACCAAGCTTTGCGCTTGTGCCTGGGAGCATTCCGTACATCACCAGTGCAGTCCTTGTACGCAGAGGCCTACGAGGCCCCTTTGGAGCTACGTCGAAAATTTCTTATTTTATCCTATTTTATCAAAATAAGATCATACAGAAACAATGTTGCATTCAATTTTATGTTTGACTTCAGTTTAAATCGCCTCATCATGCATCAATCATCAAGATTTTATGTGCCACCATTCCATTTTAGAATAAGGACTCTTTTAAGAGAGATGAATGTCACGCTTGGTCGTATCGCACAATCCACCACAGTGCAAATACCACCCTGGGAGTACACTCAGCCCGAAGTGGACCTCTCTTTGTCATCCTATCGCAAGTCATCTACATCTGACGAAGTATATCGCAGCCTGTTTCAAGCCCATCGTGATGCATTTTCAGATTTCATCCCCGTTTTTACAGATGGGTCGAGATCAGATACGCATGTTGGGGCCGCTGTGAAGTGTCTGGACACTTCGATCAGCGATGCCATAAGTTTAAAAGCATCATAATTTACAGCTGAAGCACATGCCATCAGAATTGCAATTGAGCATATTCATCACTCACGACATTACAAATCTTTTATTTATTCAGATTCACTATCTGTCTTGCAGAGTCTTTTATCCTATCACCCTTCGAATCACCCCATTATCATAGATATTTTAGCTGAAATATCTCGCTTTAGAAGTGTGTTTGACATCCGCTTTTGTTGGGTCCCTGGCCACGTCGGAATCTCAAAAAACGAAGAAGTTGACCTGTTGGCTCGTTCAGCGACTGGAGCACCCAATAGGTTTCCGGTGCCATGCACAGATTTTAAAGCGTTTTTCCGACGGGAGCTTCGTTCCATGTGGCAATCCAGCTGGGATGCTCAGTTAGAGAACAAGCTCCATTCGTTAATGCCACTAATAGGTCCTCCCCGCACTTGTTCGGCGAGTCGACGGGAGGACGTGTTGATTAGTCGTCTACGAATTGGTCACACCCGTTTCACCCACCGTCACCTTCTACTTGGGGAGGCAGCTCCCCTTTGCTCATCTTGTAATGTCATCTTCACCGTTCATCATATCATTTGCGAATGTCCTCTTTTTATTACCCAAAGACAGCACGTTTTTAACCAAACAATTTTTAACTTGGCAGATATTTTAACTAATCACTCAAATTTTAAACTAGTGCTCAAATTTATTAATTGCATTAATTTTATTCACCACGTCTAACTGATTTTACATGTGTATATTTTATAACCTTATCCCTTTTTAACCAAGTTGATTTAAATTTTTAAAATTATTTTATATACTACGCATAGACTGCGTTCGACAATGGCTTATTAGCCTGAAACTTTAATCTTATGTCTTGTTTGGCGCTATATGTTCTTATGAGGACCTAGCGCCATTAAAACCTAAACCACCACCACCACTCCTCTGCTCTTCCTGACCCTTATCCATTTCTGATTCGTCCCCATCAGTACTCTTATTTTTATCCTCTTTTTCCCCTTGAGTGCCATCACTCTCCTTCTCACCTGATTCATCCCCTTCCCCCGCTTCTACCTCAAACACCACCGGAGATCTTTCTTCGTCTGCGGAATGATGATTTTGTCTAATATTACCCTTATCCTTCTCCTGGGGAACCGTGTAAACCCTTCTTTTATTAACATTTCAAAAACGTGGGGGGTTAAGAGGCATGCGGAACACAATTTATCCGTCACTGCCATAAGGGCATCCACCCGTGAGTACAAATTACCATCCCCCCTCTAAAATACACAGGGATGGTACATTTGCTTTTTGGAGAGCAAGCTCCCAGATGCAATCAATGCGACGTCCAGTTTTCTGTTTTTCATATCTTGTGTGAATGTCCTGTTTTTAATAATCATAGAAACAATGTTTTTAATCGCTTAAATTTTAACTTGGCAGAAATTTTTTATCTTTTTCTTCTAATTTGAGACTTGTTTTTAAATTCATTCATAGTATTGGTTTTATTCATCACGTCTGAGTTTTAACCATGTAAATTTCATCATCTTTTATTCAACAGGCATGATTAAATTTTAAACAGATATTTTAGCTTTTACTTATTGATGTATAGAGTACATCAGACAAGGGCTTATGCTTGCTTAAAATTATTTTATGTCTTGTGTTTGGCGCAAAATGCCCTAATGTGGGCCATGCGCCATAAAAAGCCGAACAACCAACCATCCCATTGAGTCCGGGACGAGAGAAGGATGTATTACTGAAATTTCCGCCCCTGAATCAATAATTGCCGGCACTTGTTTGCCATCTATCCAAACAATAATCTCATTCAACGGCTGTAATTTACTCTTAAATTTTTCTCCCCACTCAACTCTTGCTACCAAATGATATTCGGGTTCAGGTACCACAACTTGGTTAATTCTTGGTTTATTCGTACCTATCTCGCCTACTCTTTCCCTATTTTGAGGGCAATCCCGCTTCCTGTGATATTTTGATTTGCAAATAAAGCACCCTTCCTCCCGGGATGGTTTTTGCTCCCACCCGTTCGCTCCTTTGAAATTACCCTCCCGCTTTTGGGGATAGCTCAACCCTTTTTCTCCATTCGGGTATTTCCTCTCCCTCCAATTCCTATATTCCTCTTTAAAACTCATTCCAACCATATCCCCATCCGCTATCTCACTTTTGTAATTATCTACCTCCTTCGCTAGACCCGCTGGTTTCAACCAGGAATCTGTCTCTTTCAGTTGTATATACGTTTTAATATAAGGTGGTAGATTACACTGGTCAACACTCATTTTGATGGCTGGAATATTAAAGCTGTTTTTGTATATATTCGACCTCCTGATTCCGAATATGACATCCGTTTTTGCTCATCAGCTCTAGTTTTTAAGATATTCGAAAATTAAGTTTTTTCACTTTTGACCTACCTTTTATACAATATGGTGCTATAACAATGACTTAAAAATAAAAAACCTAACCACCCAAGGCTTTTCCTATTCCTTAGGCTCCCAATAGATAGTGTATAAAGTTTCAGCCCCCCAAGTTAATTTTAAGGGGTACCTATAGGGCCCTAAAGTTGAAAAAAAGTCGAAAAATTGGTCTTTTTTTCAGAATTTTAAAAAAAATATTTTTGAGTTTAATAATTTGATAAAACTGGCTAATATATGTTTTTTAGAACTTATTCAGACCGCTAAAAATATTTTTACTTTAAAACTGCACCTCTTTAGAGCGATTTTTTAGTTTTTAGGCGAGAATATGGGTCATTTCGCTCAAAAACGCTTGGTACCAATAATGGTGGTTGAAACGAATTAATTTCGAATTTTTTAGAAGTAAGCCATCAAAAAAGATGTCCTTTGATATAAAACTGAAATTTCATATGATACAGATCAGTGAAAAAAAGCATTTTTTCCAATGTTAGGGCTTGAAAGCGCGAGAGGAGCTTCTACTGTTTTACTGATCTTTATCATGTGAAATTCAGTTTTACATCAAAGGACATCTTTTTTGATGACTTACTTCTGAAAAATTCGAAATTTATTCGTTTCAACCACCATTATTGGTACCAAGCGTTTTTGAGCGAAATGACCCTTATTCTCGCCTGAAAACTAAAAAATCGCTCTAAAGAGGTGCAGTTTTAAAGTAAAAATATTTTTAGTGGTCTGAATAAGGTCTAAAAAACATATATTAGCCAGTTTTATCAAATTAGAAAACTCAAAAATATTTTTTTAAAAATTCTGAAAAAAAGACCAATTTTTCGACTTTTTTTCAACTTTAGGGCCCTATAGGTACCCCTTAAAATTAACTTGGGGGGCTGAAACTTAATACACTATCTATTGAGACCCTAAGGAATAGGAAAAGCCTTCGGTGGTTAGGTTTTTTATTTTTAAGTCATTTTTAAAGCACCATATTGTATAAAAGGTAGGTCAAAAGTGAAAAAAACTTAATTTTCGAATATCTTAAAAACTAGAGCTGATGAGCAAAAACGGATGCCATATTCGGAATCAGGAGGTCAAATATATACAAAAACAGCTTTAATATTCCAGCCATCAGAAAAAAAGTTTTTTTTTGTAGACCAGTGTTATCCTTCCGTATTGAGTAGAAGTCTCATCAGGTCCCATCTCTAATTTATCCAAATTTTTCTTATGTTGTATGGGGGTTATCCGAAATTCATGTAGCACAAGTTCTTTTATTCTTTTTAAAGAAAGGGCATTTAACTTCCACAACTGAACCTCCGCAGCAGTCGCAGGTCACCTTTCCATCAGGAGAGGCACCTAAGAAGCAAAGCTGCTCGTCTAGCCCAGTTTCTTGGTATTGAAAGTTCCTATGCTAGCCCAGTAATTTTAGGCGAAAAAAGGGGTCGATTGGGGAATAATTTATAATTAGCTGAATTTTTCAGGATAAGCTCTCTAAGATGTGTACAACCCACCCTGAAAAGTCCCCAAAGATCCTCCGTCGGCGTCATTCCAAAATGGCGGATCCAAGATGGCCGCCTAGCATTTTTGCCTTTTCCGATATTTTCGCTCATATCTAAGTCAAAAATTAATATTTTTTAGTTCTGTAAAAGGATTTATACTCAGGATAGATGCCGTTTTCGAATAAAAGTTACAGTTTTGCGAAAAAAATATAAAACATGGGGTGTAGAGGGATTTTATTCATGGCAAACTGCAAAATTTTCATTGTTGTTTGCATGCTTTGCCATATAACTGTACTAATTGAAAAATCGATCGGAAAAATACTATTAATTTTAGTGGTCCCATTATTTAGGATTATTTTGAAAAATAAATTTTTGAAATCCGCAGAAAATTGACAGAGATATTCAATTTTTAGTGAAGTATTATGGTGCGGATGGTATTGGGTAGTATACGTTAGTAGTAGGTTTCGCACTTGATTAATAATTGTTTTTTGGCCATTCTCTTTAATAGCTTAGTTAATACTATTGTAGCGTAAAGTAATCATTATGGTGCATTAAAATTTTCTTACACAAGCATTTAATTATCAAAAAATTTATTAAAATTAATTAGTTCTTTTGGATTTTTTCTATATTTCGGACCCTATAGCTTCCTTTTAAAATGATTGGAATATTCAATCTAGTTTTCTGTACAGAGGTATTTCAAAGGATTTTGAAGTGATCAAAAATAACTTAAATGAACGTTTTAGCTTATACAGTGGGACTCCATTATTGTGAACCATCGCATAAAAAATTTCAATATCACAAGAGGTTTACTATTACTGATTTTTAATTTTTTTTTTACACTGAAGTGGAGTTTGACAATATTTTCATGACGCAAAATAAGTATAATTTGAAATAAATGTATCAAATAGTAATACTATAGAGATTTTTAATGTTATAGAGTAGAGGTATCGTAAAATAAAACATCAAATAAGCCACTTACTCAAAAATTTTATTCATTGTCATCATCATTGTTTTCGAATTCAGTAGAAGCTGACTTTTTACATGACTCGCCAAAGCAAGATGTGCCAAATCTAGAACATTGGAGTCCTGGTTTTCTGCACTGGTGCTTATATCACAATCTCTTGTAGAATTTATTTTGCAATTGCAAGAGCTGAACTGCAGGAGTTCTTCAGAAGCTGCTGGAAGTGTTGAAGTAACTGGATTCAACTTTCCATCCTTTTTGAACAATCAGTTGGATTCAGGATTATCCCCAGCCATTGTTAAACTTGCAGGTTAACTCGAAATGAATGATGAGAAGCTGCTGCACTTGTTGGAGGAAGAACTGCTAGATTAAAATTTGAAGATAGAGTTTTTGAGGAAAATATGGTGGCTACAACAAAACAATCTAATTTTTTGCGCAACTCCGAGAACAAATCAAGACTGATTAGAATGCTCATTAGTTACTTTCAGGCAGAAGGAATAACTTCAAAGGATGATGCTGATACTCATCTGTTCTTTTGCAATTGAAGCTAGTCAAAGCTTTAACAAACAAGTCACATTAATAGGGACCGATACAGATCTCTGAATTATTCTAATTGGGCGTTGTACCCCAGGAGAGTCACTGTTTTTTTTGCGTCCTCAAACAACTATTAGAGAACACAAGTGCTACGACATCTCTAAAATTCAAAACACTCTTGGCTCAATAAAAGATTCAATTCTCTTCCTACATGCAGCTTCTGGATGCGATTCCACCTCAGCAATTTTTAGAAAAGGGAAATCTTCAGCTTTCAAATTGATAAAGAAAAATCCAAATTTGCACTCTATGGTTTCACAGTTTAATAGTCCTTCACTTGACTCCTCAAAAGTTATTGAAATCGGTGAGGTATTTTTGAAATACCTTTTTGGGCGAGAAAAAGTTGATTCTCTTGATGATGGACACAAATCCCGGGATTTAGCTACCGGGACATTCACATTTAGTTACAGATTTAGCTGTAGCCGTTTAGACTACAGATTTAGCTGTAGCCGGGACATTCACTACAATAAGAAAGTGTCAAAAACTCCATCTTTAAATTTTAATCTAGCAGTTCTTCCTCCAACAAGTGCAGCAGCTCCTCAGCATTAACTTCGAGTTTACCTGCAATTCCAACAATGGCTGGGGAACAACCTGAATCCAACGGATTGGCGATGGTTCAAAAAGGATGGAAAGTTGAATCCAGATACTTCAACACTTCCAGCAGCTTCTGAAGAACCCCTGCAGCTCATCTCTTGCAACTGCAAAATAAATTCTACAAGGGATTGTCGATTGTGACACAATATTCCAGTGCAGAAAAGCAGGACTCCAATGTTCCAGATTTGGCACATCATGCTTTGGAGAGTCATGTAAAAATTCAGCTTCTACTGAATTCGAAAACAATGATGATGACAATGAATAAACCTGTACTCTATAACATTAAAAATCTCTATAGTATTTGATACATTTATTTCAAATTATACTTATTTTGCGTCATGAAAATATAGTCAAACTCCGCTTCAGTGTAAAAAAATTTAAAAATCAGTAATAGTAAACCATCTGTGATATTGAAATTTTTTATGCGATGGTTCACAATAATGGAGTCCCACAAGCTAAAACGTTCATTTAAGTTATTTTTGATCACTTCAAAATCCTTTGAAATACCTCTGTACAGAAAACTAGATTGAATATTCCAATCATTTTAAAAGGAAGCTATAGGGTCCGAAATATAGAAAAAATCCAAAAGAACTAATTAATTTTAATAAATTTTTTGATAATTAAATGCTTGTGTAAGAAAATTTTAATGCACCATAATGATTACTTTACGCTACAATAGTATTAACTAAGCTATTAAAGAGAATGGCCAAAAAACAATTATTAATCAAGTGCGAAACCTACTACTAACGTATACTACCCAATACCATCCGCACCATAATACTTCACTAAAAATTGAATATCTCTGTCAATTTTCTGCGGATTTCAAAAATTTATTTTTCAAAATAATCCTAAATAATGGGACCACTAAAATTAATAGTATTTTTCCGATCGATTTTTCAATTTGTACAGTTATATGGCAAAGCATGCAAACAACAATGAAAATTTTGCAGTTTGCCATGAATAAAATCCCTTTACACCCCATGTTTTATATTTTTATCGCAAAACTGTAACTTTTATTCGAAAACGGCATCTATCCTGAGTATAAATCCTTTTACAGAACTAAAAAATATTAATTTTTGACTTAGATATGAGCGAAAATATCGGAAAAGGCAAAAATGCTAGGCGGCCGTCTTGGATCCGCCATTTTGGAATGACGCCGACGGAGGATCTTTGGGGACTTTTCAGGGTGGGTTGTACACATCATAGAGAGCTTATCCTGAAAAATTCAGCTAATTATAAATTATTCCCCTACCAAACCCTAAAATTACTGGGCTATGCTTGTCCTTCATTGTTGAAACAAACTTTCCAATGGCTTTCTTTTCCATCTCTTGCCCCAACGCATTCCGTCATTTATATAAGGTTGATCTTTCTGAAGAATCGTTCTTGTGATCCTTTCATGACCTGTTTTCAAACGGGTGATACGGTAGAACAGAGAGGACGTTACTCTACCTAACCTGTGAAACATCCACAGGGGGATGAGTTTTGCATCCAAGTGTCCCTCTCTATTCCATCTTTCATCAGAATATCCACTCTTTGGTTGAATGGCAGCTTTTTTATATCTATAGAGTCTTTTAAAAGTAATAATAAAAAACTAAGAATTAATATGCTGTCTTGATATTTTTTTAGTTGACCTTAGATTTTGGTGTTACCAAGTTTGAAAAATGCATTTGTTGAAGTTCATCATTGTTTAATTTGATGGTTGACCCATATTATACAGGGTGTTTCAAAATTGCGTTGCACGGCTTTTATTCGGAACCAGTGCCTCCTAGGGTCATGGAAGTAAGGTGTACCCCTAGGTATGTGACCCTGGAGAACCCATTGAGAGGACTTACAGCGCCCCTAGCGTAGAAATTAAAAAGTTAAAAAAATTAATTTAAAAACTAAAGGAGATAGAGCAAAAACCTCAGTGAAAGTATTGTTGCCAACGTCAAGAAGAACTCATTGAAAAAAATTTCATCAAAATATCTTGAATATTCGCGGAGATATTAGCATGTGAAAATGGCACTTTTTCAGGGGTCAAAAAGTAAAAAGTTCGCATATTTGCAAATTTTTTTGATTTTTTGATTAAATTTTGTGTTCTTTCAACTAAAAAAACACAAAACTACACAATAACACTGAAAAATTTGCAAATATGCGAACTTTTTACTTTTTGACCCCTGAAAAACTGCTATTTTCACATGCTAATATCTCCGCGAATATTCAAGATATTTTGATGAAATTTTTTTCAATGAGTTCTTCTTGACGTTGGCAACAATACTTTTATTGAGGTTTTTGCTCTATCTCCTTTAGTTTTTAAATAAATTTTTTTAACTTTTTAATTTCGCCGCTAGGGGCGCTGTAAGTCCTCTCAATGGGTTCTCCAGGGTCATTTACCTAGGGGTAGACTTTACTTCCATGACCCTAGGAGGCACTGGTTCCGAATAAAAGCCGTGCAACGCAATTTTGAAACACCCTGTATAATAAAACTAATAAACTTAACTAGATTCTATGAATTTGGGTATCATTCGACTCTTAAATCGATATTCGATTATCAATATTAAAAACTTTCCAAAGCCTACAACAAAGTTAAATTCTACAATGAGAAAACAGCAGAAGACTTTTTATCTCTAATAGTTTTTTATTATAATGTTTAGTGTACTTTTGACCCACACTGTATTTAGTCAACAGTCAACCATCTTTCCTGTTAAAAAAGAAATTAACTTAAATAATTTTTTTTGCTAAATAAAGCTCTATTAGAGCAATACCAATGTTGAGCCATATGTATAGAAATTGAGCTTAAAGCATACATCTTCATCAACACGAATTTAAAAAATGGATTTCATTCACTTACGTGAATTCACATCACTTGCACCTTCTTGTTCAGTGAGGCGTAAAGTTTCCTCTTCATGATCATCTAAAAGAAATATTTAGTTTTGTTAGACTGAAATCTTGGAATTTCCATCTGGGTGGGTATCAAGAAGTCATACAGAAAAAACCACAATATAAATTTAAAATAAAATAGTAAGAATTTTTTTATTTAAAATTAAATCCCAATGAATCAAAACTTAACAAATTAAATCAAAAGCAACCTCCTTTAAAAAATAATTAAAGCTTAGCTACCATTGTCATGTTTTTTTATAGCCCAGTTAAAAAAACCTGAGTGTTAAGATAAATGAAAGAAAAGTGAAACATTGTCACAATATAACTATTTATTAATAATTCTGGGTGCTTTATTATCCTGTAAAATAGTTTTTGCCATTTACGTACTTGATCGCTGCCGATTGATTTTACAGCGAGGCATGTCTTTTAGACCATCTTCTTCCGAGGAACTTGCTTTAGAAGCTTCTTACCTCGTGTATCTTCTTTTTTTGTGCCTCCTAAAGCCCCTACCACATTTTTCTGGATCAGTTGTTTGCTGGTCAGATGTATATTCTACTTTTTTTAGTTTCTTCCTTGCTTCTTCAAAGGTATCTTAAATAATTTGATTTTTATAAGTTACATTTAGAAAATACAGACCTAGTACAGTACCTCCACCAAATTTTAGGATGCATCTTCATAAAAATTTCAGTACTATTGAGTGTATATTGAGTAGCTATATAGTGATAATAGAGGCACTACTTATTTAATTCGAAAATAATTACACAACCAACAACTTAAAAACTTCCATCTGTAAAATTTTTCACGACATGATAATTATGATGGCTTTGATTAGGACAGAAAATGCATACACAAAACTATTTATCAAAATAACTCAGTTACTTGTGAAATAATTTAGATTATTAAATTAATGAAACCAATATCCCTTTAAAATGAAAACTTATTTCAAGAAATTTACATCACCATGAAAATAACCAATATAAATGAAAAAAAATTCCAAAATAAGTTATTTAAAAGAATCCTTGAGTTAAAATACATAATTCTAAAAACCTTGATTTTATTTTAATTCTCAAAATACAGAAATGGCGACTTACCAAAAAGGCGCGAAGATGCAATTTTGTGGGTTGTCCAGCTCTTATCAGGGGCTATTCCTTTATGGATCTTAGGCATAATTCTTTGCCTCATCGTTCTGGGGGGCCAATAACAACTATCACCTCCCACAATCCAAGAAGATGGTACCACAGCAGTGGTTTTGTTCTCAAAATCAATAAGAGCAAACTTCATTTTTTTTTATTTTTCAATCTAATCAAAAAATCAAAATGTAGATGGAAACTTTAAGTAATTTTGTAAAATTTTAAGATATACTATTCAATTTGCACATAAGGCTCATGGAAAAACAATGGAAAAGTTTGACTACAAATTTATAAACACCTTTTGGTTGCAGAACTTAATTATATCATAGCGGCCAATATTTTAAAACAAATTAGGGAGATTGTTCGCGAAAATTTGGGAGATTTTCACACAAATTAGGGTGATTTTTTACATCTAATTTTGTTAGAAATACTTTTCAAAATCATTTTTAAACATTGCAAAAACTAGCTGGCCAAAATCCCTTTTAAATTATCTTATACTATAACTAAATAACACAATAGCAATGCGCTTAAAATATATCAGTCCATCTGTACTTTTTCTATTTGAATTATTTTATTTTTACAACAGAAAATATCAATTGGAAAAGCGAAAATTGCTGGGGAAAATCCTCAAACTTGATTTATAAAGAATTTCAGGAGATTTAATACTCTTTCAAGATATCGAGAGATAAGATAACATTGAAATTCGGGAGTCTCCCAAAAAAATCAGGAGAGTTGGCCGCTATGTTATATGGTAGTGTAGGTACAAGATAGTTTAATTAAAGACATCAAAGTGCATGGGTGCCACTCTTCAAAAATTGCAAACCTGAACTATCTTAAGTTGGTATTCAAACCGCCAAATTTGTTTTTAATAATGGTTGGTATAAATTTCAGAAACACATTGCAAGGGTCAGTCAAAAATTATTATAATGACGCAGTAGTATATGTCCGATTCTGATGAAAAAAATTTGGGCAGTGCAGTGGTCGCAGCGAGGGTTTGAAAAAATATTAAAATTATACTAAAACGGATATAAATTAAATTTTTATGAAGTACTTTAAATTATGTTACACATAACAGTTACTTGAAACTGTGCTTAACAAAATATCGCAAGAAATCTCAAAAATGATAGATGATCCCATTATAATTAGGATGCGGCTTCCCGAGGCCATCTTCCATCTTAATTACTCTGCAATAAATATGCACGTTTTCTTTTTCATGTTCTACTCTGAAAATGCTGCGCATCACATTTGAAACCAAAAGAAATTATTTTCAGAATTCTTTGTAAAAGTTTTTTTAAATTATAAAAATATAGGACAAAATGAACTTGGCACTGTCTATTTGGACGGCCTATACAACTAAACTCAACTTTTTTTTTCACGTCCCAGGCGTGTTTTTCACCTCAATGCTGTGGGACACTCAGATGTAAAAGATGAGTCGAATGATTGTTGAGTGAGTCATGAGTCTTTGGAATGAGTAGAGTCGAGTTAAAGAACGAGGTTACATTAGGTTCTTTTAATCGGGGCAGGGTTGCCAACTTGGCTTTTAAAGGCCAAATTCGAGAAATTTGGCTTTTTTAGACCCGTTTGGCGTGGAAAAATGTGTTTGGCCTTTTTTAGAGGATTTGGTCAATTTTAACACTTTTTTTAAGGATTTTATAAAAATTTTAGTTTTTCAACTACTTTTATTTATTGTTAGACTCTAAGGGGTCCTATAAAGTTTGCGATATAACAATAAAAATGACTTATAAGTTCAAAAAACCATGGTTTTTAGTGAATTTCTTTGGAACTAAGCAAGCTATACTTTAGTGTAAATTTTGTTTTAAATACACAAAATGGAATTTAGCATATTAGAAATAAAATATTTGGCTTTTTTCGAACACGATTTGGCCTTGAGTCAGCGTTTCCACCTGGTAACCCTCTTCCAATGTATTTTCAAGTTATTAGAAGGAAAAAGTAAAGACAATGAAAAAATTCATTATAAACTGGTTTTATTTTAACAAATTAAATCTGAAAACAATAATACTATTTAATAACAAAAACAATTTTTTTTACAAATATTAGAAAAACAACATAATTAATTTACTTTAAAAAAATAAAGGAACAAAATGAAATTTATACAAAAATAAATAAATTAAAGTTTTAACTTAATTTAACAATGATTGGATCAAATGTGGCTTTGAAAGGAACTGGATATTCTTCCCTTCGATAACCTTAATAACAAAAACTACTTTTTTTACAAATATTCCATCTCCGAGAATCGTCTGCAGAGTCTTATTAACATAAATAAACAAACGAGCGACTCCACACACTCACTCACACCTCAAAGTGAGTTGGGACGCCGCCCGTCCCAACTCGGTAGGACAAATTGAGGTAACCCATCACTAAACGCCGCGTCTGCTACGTAACCGCGACACCTACGGCGCATGCGCCACGGGCCGTTTGGGCCGTCCAAATAGACACTTCGAATGAACTTTTTCAAAATATTAGACATATTTTGGCATTTTCTCCGAAATATAGCAATTATAGGATAACTGCGACCACTGGCAGCGCGATGGTTAGTTATGAAAGCTCTTCCATTTGCCTAAAAAAGTTACGAATATCGTCGAAAGAAAATTTAGAAGTCAGAGAGAATAGGTCAGTAAGAAGCAAAATATACAAGATTAGAGATCGAATTCAATAAAAGTATCTGGCAACTGGTTCCCAGTTTCATTAAGCCCGGGACGGAATTCCGTTCACAGAATTTTTATAAAGACGGAATTCCATCCTCAGGAGTCTAGGGTATAAATGTCTTGTGTTTGGCGCGGAATGGCCAAATATGGCTCTTGCGCCATAAAACCCCACCAACCAACCATCCTCAGGACGGAAGAGTGGCACCCATGCAAGGTGTAACTAATTTAGGGAGAAAATATTTTCTCACAATGTAAAAGAGGGTAGATGAAGAAGGAATTGTTAAAATTTAAAGAAAAACATTTCTTATCAATATTGCAAATAGACCATGATAATGTGTCTGATAAAATAGATGCTTTAAAAATGCTTAGTACAGATGATCTGCATGGTTTGTCATATGCATCACTAATGTCTAAAAATTTATTCCCTACAACCGTTGCTTCAATGTCTTCCTTCCCATCTACCTTTAAAAAATTTGACACAACAACAATACTCCCATCGTTGAGGGCACAAATGTTATTTGGAGGTTGAAGTTAAACAGAAATTTGGAAAAGCTGCTCTTTTATAAATTTGGATTCTTCCAGATGGTTGTTGAGATCTATTTAATAGAATCACAGACTGTAAATTGGGAGATGTGGAATGAAGCCGTGTGTTTGGATTTTCCCTTAACTCTGCCATCCTATTATAAAACTGCTGTAAGGGTGTACTTGATTTTCGAATTTTTTTCTTGATAGAATGTAAAAAGTTCTCGAAAGGGAAGGCACTAAATTCATCTAGAGTCCCAAACCGTTTGTAGTCCTCAACTAGATGCAATAGACCATGTACGTTGTAGGACAGCAAGTGTTCGCCATAAATATTACTGAACTTTTTTACAAAATATTCTAACAGTTTTTGAGCATACATGACTAGATCATTGTCTTCTTTTAATCCAGGGTTGCACAGAATAAAAATTGCGCTGTGCAGACACATAAAATGTTGATGCACCTTGAGAGGTAAAGATTTTAGCACCACAGGTCCGGTGTACAACAAAAGCTGTCTCAGTTCTGTAGCTTTCCATCTATCAACCTCATTAATTGGTCGAGGTTTTCGAGAAAATTCCATGGGAATTGAGGAAACTGTTTCACGCAAGGCCTCAGAAATTTTGCTGACTGTAACGTGGGAAATCCTGTATGTAAGGTCACCCCGTAACCATAGCACTATCAGTCTTCTTGTAACACCAAGGCAACCCAGGTGCATATACACTGGTGTAAAAAATTAAGAGAATTTGCCCATTTTTCAATACCTCCAAATCTACTGGATAGGTTTTGATGAAATTTGGTATGAAGATAGGATGATATAATACCAAATAAATAATCCTTTAAAAATTGTAATACACGCTCATGCGCAGAAGAAATAACCGCCAGAGTTGAAAGGTATGAAATAGTGGTTCCAGAATAGAGAAAAATAGTGCGTTTATAAGGGTTATGATACCCTCCCACTATCATGCATTCCTCCTTGAGTGATTTTATAGTATGAATAAGGAAGATAATAAAATTTCCTGTTCATTAAGCCTACTTTCTCAGGAACCCCATTTTGGGGCCCTGAAGGGTATGTGAAGCGGGGAAGCGAGATGCAATTGCCTTATATAGAGTCCCTCTTACCTCCTCTAAAGTGGCAAAGTCTTTGAATCTGGCTGCACGTTCCATATTAGTGATGGGCGATTATTTGAGGAGTTAACTCAGTGAACTAACTCCTTAAACTGAGTGAAGGATCAAGGAGTGGGGAAAAAAGAGTGGTAGCTCAGTTGTACTTTTTAAAATTTACCTTTTTTAAGATTTAATTTGTGGTATTACCTTGAAATCCTTGTGATATTACCTCCAAGAAACACTAGATGGCAGCACGCCACCGGCTGCCGGTGATTATCATCTATGAGATGAGCGAGCGAGCGGTGCGCCTACGTAATCCGTTGCCATAACAACCCACTTTGATCAGAAGAACCGAAGGAATTACGTCTTCCTTTTAGGAGTTGAAAGGAGTTGACAGAGTTAAAAGAGCTGCTTGCTCCTAGTCTCCACTCTTTGGGAGTTATTTGCTGTGTGCTCTCAACTCCTTTGATCCCAGGAGAGCTGGGATTGGGAGCAGATGGCCTCAGATCGGTCTTCCCACTCCGACAATCCCACTCCCAGGGATCAGATAGTTCATAAGAGTTAATTCCTCACTCCCAGCGGTTTCTTAAGATCGATTTTTGGAGGCCATGATTGTTTATTATATACACCTCTTCTACATGGCACTGTGAGCGTGATTATACATTGTCTTAATCACAATGTTTAGGTTGACAAAATTTGCTGCACACAATTAAAAAAATATTTATGGTTTTATATTCTCACGATTATCAAGTTCTAATAATCCTTTAATATTTAGATATTCCATTAAAAATTTCGACGATTAAAAAAGATTGCGAAAAGATGAATTTCGTTTAACGAGCTGCCATTATTGAAAGGCATACATTTACTACTTCTGACAGCTATTGTTAATTAAAATACTAGTTGTTAATAAAAAATATTTGATCTTAAACGAAAGGATTGCTGTATAAATTAATATTTTAATGGTTTAGCAGTGTTTTATTTGATTAATGAGGCGATTGATTTGGATTTAAAAATTAAATTTTCAACTGATTTTTGAGAATTGAAACACGAGCTATGCTTGTCTACCTCTACCAGCTATGATGGTGTCTTCAAAGGGCGGAAGGAAGGAAGGGTTTGTAGTTCATTTCCTAGAACGTTGGCGTCTTGCCAAAACCTTCTGCTCTTAGTGTGTTTTTTGTCTCAAACTCGCCATTTTTTAGATGAATGAGTGATTAAAACTAAATTACTTATTAGAAAAATTGTACTGGTTTTTCATTCTGGTGACCATTACTTTCCAGTAAATTTAGAATAGTTAAAGTTTGCAGTAGAATGTTCGCGGATGAAATTGGATTGGATGCCTGAATTCGAATTGTAAGATAGGTGGTTATTTTTGAAGTGAGTATTTTTTCTTTTGAAATATACCTAGTATTGCTGATTAATATATTAAACTTGATGTGTTAGTGTCTGAATATTTGGTTCTACGGTCGTTTCCCCTACTGGGGAATTTCCTTTCCCTCTTTCTTCTGTTTTGTAGGTAGGTTTTTGTTAGTAAATTGTTAAAAAAATTTCCAGTAGGCGAAATATTAAAGGTTTATTTCCGTTTTCGTTTACAGTTCAATATAAAAGCTTTTATTTTTTGAATGACTTTTCCGGCATACTTTTTAGTTGATGTATGCACGTAGTTAAGATTAAGAAGTTATATAATACTAGCGCTGACGCGCTAGACACGGGCTTCGCCAGTCCATATGTAAAAAGGAGCATTTTTATGTTCATACTACAACAATCGATGTTATACCTTCAACAATTAATATTATATTATCTTTAATTACAACAATTGGTGGTTTTGCCATGATGTCATGGTTTAGGAATGAAATACGGGTTTTTTAGCCGAAAATAGACCAAAAAAGTTATTGGGATGCTTCAATTTCAAATTATTATTCTTCAGGAAACTTTCTGGGGGCGAGTAGCTTTCTGGTATGGTTTAAAGTGAATGTAGGTTCGAAAAGTTTAAAACTAAAACGGACTTACATTCAGATGAACATTCATTTATGTATATAGATTTTGGGAGTTACTGAGTTACATTAAAGAGTTAACTCCTTAAGGTGAGTGAGTTACTCAGATCTGATCTTGCAAAAGAGTTGAATCGCCCATCACTATTCCATATGGTGAATATCTTCCGTTTTATTAAAAATTGCTAACTTGTTGAGCTCCATTAAGTAAAGGGTTCCTATCGATTGAAAAGAAATTAAGGGCGATAGAACCCCTCAAAAGGTGAACAAGGTCTCCAAGGTATCAACACATTACCTGAAACTCTTAGGGTTCCTCTTTCAAAGGCAGAGAGGGATCTGCAACTTGTCAAAAATGTGCAAAAATTGTCTTTAATAAGGTAAAATTAAAAGGGTGAATATTTTTCTCTCCGTTAGGTCTCAAATCAATTAAACCATTGATTCTCGATGCCAACTCATGTGAAAAGAACCAGAATGCTGTGTCAGTCCTTTAATGTAGGAGAAACTGAATACTATGGAATCGGAGATTTGGTGCTCTTTGTAGGAGTGTTGTTAAATCTATACCAAACCGCCTACATCTTTCAAAAGGAGAAAATCATGGTTGAAGGTATTGTGTTGATATCTTGGAGACCTTTATTCACCTTTTAGGGGGATCTGTCGGTCTTAATTTCTTTTCAATTGATAGAAATCCTTCACTTAATGGAGCTCCTCAGGTGAGCAATTTTCATTCAAACGGAAGATATTTACCATATGGAATAGGCAGCCAGATTTAAAGACTTCCCCACTTTAGAGGAGGTTGGAGGGACTCTATATAAGGCAATTGCATCTCTCTACCCCCCTCCACATACCCTTCAGATCCCCAAAACGGGGTGTCTGAGAAAGTAGGCTTAATGAACTGGAAATTTTATTATCTGCCTTATTCATGCTATAAAATCTCTCAAGGAGGCATGCATGATAGTGGGAGGGTGTCATACCTCTTATAAACCCACTATTTTGCCCTATTCTGGAACCGCTATTTCATACCTTTCAACTCTGGAGTTTATTACTTCTGCGCATGCGTGTATATTACAATTTTGAAGGATTATTTATTTGGTATTATATCAACCTATATTTATACCAAATTTCATCAAAACCTATCCAGTAGATCTGGAGAAATCGAAGAAATGTGCAAATTCTCTTAATTTTGAACACCAGTGTACTCAAAGGGGACTTGGGAAACTAAGCCAAAGTTAAGCTCTTCCAAAGTGGAATCCCCTACATCAGTGTGGTCCAACCCGAGGCACGAGTAGCACAAAGAAATTTTTGTGGCACTCCGCCTCAAAATTAAACGCATATTCTAACTAACAGAGAATATAATCAACATTTAAATTTTTATTGCAGAAAAGTGTTAAAAACCTGGTTTTTGGAGTTTAATTTTCAAAAAATTTCAGGGGAGAACCCCTGACACTCCTTGTAAATTATTTTTAGCTTATAATTCAAAAGGGCATCAGTTAGAAACTTTAGTTTGGGGCAACAATCCCATGGTGCCTTGCGAAATTTAAATGGAGATATGTGATCTTCAAGCAGACCCATTTTACCAGGCTAGAAAGTGTGACGGTCCTGAAAATTTCTGGAAGATGGTTTCTAAGGAACGCTTCCCAGAACTGCTTTAATTCTCCCTGAAAATGTTATCCCTGTTTGGGAGTAAAGTGCTTTTTCATCTCTCAAACAAATAAAATCAAAACAAGAAATCGAATGGAAAATATTTCTCTGGAATCTAGCCTGAGACTTTGCCTTACTGAACTCACTGTCAACATCGATAAACTTGTATCAGAAAAAGAATGCCAATCCTCTCATTGATTTCACCATTGCTCATTGTAAAACATATAGTGATATATTAAATTAGTTGTATGTAATGCTTTTTTTATTTATGTCTTTTGGCGCTCACTCTCATATACTAAAGTTAGTTTGGCACTCGGGCAAGTAAAGTTTGGACCACCCTGCCCTACATGATGTTCAACTTGATCTCTATTCCTAAAGGATGTATCACTTCTAAGGGTATCAGCCACCTCTGAAAAGCATACTCTCCCATTCACATATTGGCCCTTTTGAGCCATAATACCCAGAGTGGCCTTTAATCTGAGTGAGAAAAGCTCTAGCTGGGGCATCGCAAATCAAACCTTTAAAAGAAAACTTGTAGTTTAAGCAGTTATAAGTAAATCCTTCAGAGACAAGTTCCTTCATTTCAACCACAAACTTTTTAAAAAAATTATTTACATCAATTGGTTTGGATTTTCCGTGATACGCTGCAACTGGGAAGACTAGTTTAAATGTGCTTACACACATCAAACAAAGTATGGGCCACAATTGACTGTTGGAACTTGAGGAGAGTGGAAGGCCATCTATATTGATGAATAAATCAATCGTGTTTGCATTTGATAAGTTATTCTTGGCTATGATACCTGTAGCCCGGAGGCTAAACCAAAGTGGCAAAAATCTCCAGCGGGCATGGATTGAACCTGTGTGTGTCTTGGGGTTTTTAGCAAAGTGCGAGAATGCCTGGGTAAATTATTTAGGCCAGGGAGTTCACTCAAAAGACCTAATAATTTATTCAATTGAGTGTGAGGGAGTTCACACTCAACAGCCCAGCTTGCCAGCTTTTGAGGAAATGCAGCAATAATGTCAGGTTTAGGCCTAACCTCAGCATCACTTTCACTGCTACAGTCAGGACTAGGCGAGGAAGGGGGGTCAGAAATAAGGATCAAATACTCATTATCTGATATTATCTGTAGATCATTATCTGTGATCTCAGGAACAGAAGGAGAAATTTCTCACTCATCTTCGGAATCCGAATCCGTCACACTATAACCTGCATATGGAATACCGTCGGCATCGAGATCAGCGATCGTTCTCAACTGATCACAGTATCGCTTATTTTCACGATAAATCTGACGTTCGCTCACTCTTTTGAAATTCATTTCAGAGATCAAACATTATATTTTATCAGCAAAAAATTAATCATCAAACTAGTAGAATTCACTCACCATAAAAAGCACGACACGAAATAATCTTTAACTAATTGGTATGAGCAGCACCACTGTCTTAGAAGAAAAGAAAATAATGAACAAATAAAAATGGCGAAATTAGAAGCAATTTCATTCAGTGTTGCCATTCAACAGTTATTTTTTTCACTTTTTCGGTTTTTTCAATCTAAAATGAAAACTAATCACGGTATCAATATGATTTTTTAAATACTTTTACTATTATTTTTTAGAAAGAGATTGCCGTTTGATTCTTTACAAAATTCTAATTAGTTTTGGAAATATTTTTGGAATAAAGTCCAGATTATATACTGTTTAGGACAACATTCGCCCTCTTTGTACGATTTTGGAAATTTTTGGCCCCAACTGGGATGAGCCCAAATACGTTCTCTTTAGCACAACATTTGACGTCCCGATTTTGAAAATTCTCGCCGTAAGTTGGATCAGCCCGAATACGTACAATCTAGGGCAACAATTGATTGACGTTTGGGCGAAAAGCAATTTTTCGTCCGTAAAAGCGATATCCCGATTTCATTTCCTTTAGAGCAACATTTGACATCGCAATTTGGAAATTTCTCGTCATAAGTTACATAGCCCCTTACCTATACATATTCAAAATAGCCCTTCAAAACATTTATTCAAAAAGCAATTAAAGGAATATCTGTTTACTATTGAGGATATTGATGATTTCTTTTGTTCTGTTTAACCCCTTCGGCCCTGGATTTTTAATTTGATTGTTAAAGAATCTATGTGTGTTTAGATATGCTTTATTATGCATAAATATCATAAATATAAAGTTTTGTAACATTCTGACATTTAGTTAATTAATTAAAAAATGTTCTAATAATAGGACACCAGGCTTAACTTAAAGAAAATTACATAACTTTATTTTAAACAGTTTTTTATTATTTAAATTATTATTATTAAAATTTTTCATTATTTAGTATGGAACATTTTAAAACAATTTCTTTGTGCATGAAAACATAAATATACCTTCCATTTTTTACAAAGAGACGTTGTTTTGTAAGTGCAGCCTTTCATTTAGCACCTTTGTTGCTTATTGCTTCTTTCTATCATATGTTGCATTCCATCATATATGGTATGTCTTGACAGGGCCTATCAGATGGATTTAGTTTTTTCTTTGGGTGAGGTAAAGCATTATCAACTGATGGCCTCCCACGTTTGGTAGTCGCTTGTTGTTGCATAAAAGAGTTTCTGCAATCTCAAAGGTGAAATCTAATAAATCCTTCTGATTTTTTAGAGGGATTTGTAACAAGTTGGCATCCCTCTTGTATTCCAACCAAGAATTTATCACAGCTGCATCAAATTAGTGAGAGATAACACGTAGTGTCCACTTTCTGCTTTTTATGGCTGTTCTATATAACGATATGTTAAGAAATCATGTTTGTCAACACCTCCCATACTTCTATTGTAACCCTTTACAATTACTGGTCTTGACACATCAATAAAGATTCCGTGATTTTTGCTCCATCTTTTAACGGAGTCCCTATTTTTGTCAGATAAAAGTATGAAAGAAAGTAAAGCAAACTTAAATATGATTTGTAGGGAAAAAAGTTGCAACATTCAATAGGGAAAGAAGTTTTATCACTATATAGACACCTGGTGTACTTTTAAAAGAACATGTACTAAATCATGCTCAGTTGACTTTTAGGCCTCATGTCCTATTAGTAGAACAGATATTACATTCCCAGTTACTAAGCAATTTCTGAATTTTTTGCTCTAAAAAGCTATACTATAGTAAATTATGCTCCATTTTATGCAGTGTAATTTTTTAAGACACAAAAACTAACATTTAATATGGAAATTTTGATAAAATAATAGACACTTTTACTTTTTGACAAAAGATGGCAAATGCTTGAATGCTTGTCTCTCCTGAAATAGTTCTGTCACCTGTTGAGTGAAACTAAAAGCATATATTGATTCTAGGATGTATTATTAGTAGGACACCAGGTTTTAAAAATTTAATTCCCTTCGGTTAATTATTTCTTGATGTTTAAAGATATGTTCTAATACTAGAACGCCAGGGCCGAAGGGGTTAATGTATGATTTATAATTATTTTAAGCACTTTAACTCATCATTATGGCAAAAATATAATTTATTGGCGCCCTGTTTGCCACCATATCCATCTCATGTATGTATTTCCTGTGTTTTTTTTCTCCGAGTTTGTATTTTAAATTTTTGTTATTCATAATTATACCCCGTTCGCACTGGCAGAAAAAAGACCCTCTATTTTCATTTCTCACTTTGTTGCCATGGAAACACACTTTAGTGGAGGCGCTTATGTAAATCTGTAAAAAGTTCGTGTAAATTTTTGGCACCAAGGTTATTTTGGTTCTTTAGGGTATGGAGAATCAGAAAATCTTTGGTGCCAATTTTTCTTTTCACTTTCCTGATCTAGAGGTCACGTCAAAGGTCAAATATAGAATTTCAATATTTTGAGTTTTGAGGCTTGTTTATTTCAGTAATTTAGCTCTTTAAGTTGGTAAAAAGAAGGATATTCAGGTTTTTAAGCATATCCGCATTGAAAAAAATTTTTTAAACAGTTTAATAGTCATTTTTAGACCCTAAGGTCAAATTTCGATATCTTTAGTATTTTGTTTTGTAGCGAAATATAATTTGGTAAAAATACTGCTAATTTTCTCCCTCTATGGTTAAAGTAAAGATAAATTATAAAATATTTAGTTTTTTATTTTAAAATATTGTTTACTTAGTCGCGAGATAAGACGAAAGAGTTAAAAGCGGATGCCGCGCCGCCCCGCCTGAACGAAAATGTCAATCTCAGCGGCGTTAGTTACAGTTGGTAAATTCACAATAGACCTTAAGAAAGAAATATCACATGGTAAGTGTCCGAAAAGGTGTAAATTTCCCCTCAAAAGAAAACAGACTAGATAAATTAGAAATAATGTGTGGATTTTCTAGAAATAAAATATAAGCACCATCACTTAATATAAGCCGCTGTAAAGAATCATGATGAAATTATTAGAAAGCTTAGACCAGTTGTACAAACCAGTAATCCATTCAAAGAAGAAAGCCTTATAATGTAAAACATGATGTATGTAGACGAGATGATGAAGGGAAGAAAGCTTTTGAGCATTTCGTGAGCGATAGAATAAAAGATAATACAAACTTTTCTGTCTAAAATGACAAAAATTAAACTATTATCATGGAAATCAGCGGGAAAAGTTGTTACAATGGCTATTGACATTACAGTTAAAGAAGTAAAGGAAAAGTTATAATAATAAAATGGCATAGTTTTAGTTCGCGAAATTAATGGAAATATCCACACATGTATTGATCTTCCTCATCAATACTTGAATATATTAAACTCTGTAGCTGAAAATTATGACAATATTCACCTAGTTTTTGATCATTACTCTAAAGATACCATCACTAAAAACAGCCACTCGTATTCGCCGTCAACGTAAGAAAATGGATAACCGAGCATTTATCTGTACAGATACAACTCCAATTAAAATAGGACTCTCTAACTTTCTTTGTAATTCTAAAACTAAAGCAAACCTTACCGAATAACTTTCGATAAAATACTCCATCATTACCAAGATTTAGAGAAAGAAATAATCGTATCTGCAGAAACAGCGGTTCTCTCGAATAACAATATAGGCCAGTCAATAACGACATCGAAATTTGCAAAAAATAAGGTAGTTCCAATTTTTTTCTTATGTTGTTAGGACCCATCCCAGTAGTTAGTAACCAATTTTGCAACCCTGAAAGCCCTGTGCTAACTTCGCAATCATCAAAAAACCTCAAAATTTTCCGACTGTTTTCAGTTTTTGGCTTAAAACTCATACAAAATGCATCCGCACGAAAAAGTTTTAGATATATTTTTTAAAGTAGATAAAATTTTCAATAATTTAAGACCATCCCCAAGTTTATACGTCCAATAGATCCCGAGTTACATCTCTTCAAAAATGGGAAATTTTTTCCCAAATTTCAAAATTTTGCGTCTTAGTCGCTTTTATAGCAAAAAATAGGTCATAGTACTCGTTGTAAAAGGTAAATAAGGGCAATTAAGCTGTAATACAGTTATTTAGCTTTAATTTAAGCCCTGAATAAAGTCTCTAGGCCCCATAGTTCTTACTTTATCTTAAAAAACAAAAAATTTCGGAAAAATATAGAGCATGACGTTGTACGGGCATAGTAAATGAAAAATAAAGCTATAACACCATATGACGTTATTAAAATTAATATTTATTTATTGAATACAAAATTATTTCTCTTAATACTTGTAAATTAATGTTAATTTTTAAATTAAATTGAGATTAATTAGTATGAATTTTAATTAAGAAATTATAAAAGATATATTAATTTATTGGTTTTTTAAGTATCTCTCTATTCTAAAAAAAGTTTTTGGTGAACGGTTTCCAGAGAAAGGCTTTTTGATTACTGAACCGAATGATACATATATATTAAGTTTAGCGAGTTAGAATTTGTGGCAATTGCGAGGCAATTCCAAAAGGTCCTGCGTCAGCAGTTTACGGGGGTTGGTGAGCGATAGCGAGCAGGGGGCGGAGCTCCCTAGTTAGTTTATAAAATAATGGACTTTTGAGGTATCAAAGATCATGTCTCTTTCAAGCATTCAGGACTGTCTTCCTCGTGTCAGACTCGTCTATCTCAATTGTAGGGTTGTTGAGGCATGACTTGCCTTGACATGGTTTACATAGTGCAAACATTCAAGTCCCGCTTTCTGACATGAGCAGCCTCTTCCAGCACACCCTTTTTGGCACTTGCATGAGATGAATTTCAGGATAGTTTTTGATGCTGGATCTTTTGTAGAGGTAATAGGTAGCAGACCTTGCTGACTCCTCGTCCAGCCCCAATCAGTTGGTGTTTTGTCTGCACCTAACCATATCTTGCCATATCTGCACCTGGTGGTATGTGCGATATGCGTGTTGAGCTGCAGCCTCTTTTGTTGGAGGCAGACGAGCCAGGTGGACCTTGGTGTTGGCAACTGAACGAACAAAGATTTCGTAACGGAGAGCGTGAAGAGTGTCGGACAGAGTCGTGAAGAGTGTCGGTCTCCTCCTCCATACAGAGATAGAGCCACAAGACAATTATTTCCAGCAGAGGCTATTTCTTCGTGGATAATATCAAGCTGCAGGGAAATGGAAACCACACCAACCAGATGTGGATTTTTTCTAGCATGCTTACCACATCTTCATTTTCCCGTGCCTGAAAATTACAGAGGTGGTGTCACAGCCAGAGAAAGCGTGCAGGAACAATTCAAATCCAGGGGGACAGGCCAGCTCTCCGCTATTTAAAGATTTGGAGGAAAACTGCAAACAAGTGGATTCTCACTTGACACCTTTTTGAAAGAAAATATTTTCAACCGTAATCGTTCAGCAGTTTTAGTGCTTCTCTAAGACCCATTGTCTGGGTATTCATCAAATACAAGTGACACATACTTTCCAAAATGGCTAATAGTGTGGCTGATATAAGTGGCTACAATTGTCATGGTTGTGATATTCCAGTGCCACCTTACTTTATGAAGTAAGTAGCCGCCATCCACAACAACAAACGTAGTGGCTCCTATAGATATATTTTCAGGAAGAGGGGAAAAAGCTTTGAAAAAAAACTGGACTTTTTGCCTTTACGCATCCCATCTTCACAAAACAAAGCCATTGGGTAGGGAGCCTACTCGAACTTAAAGTGCTCTTTTAAGTCACCCTCTGCCTGCTTCGTGATACACAGCCTTTGAAAAAGTGTGAGGGGATCTATTTGAACCTTCTGATTTTGCAATTTGATAGTAACTTATGCTAAGGTTCACACTTTATCTTTTCTTTTAAAACTAACTTTTCCATAGGAAATTTAGTTTATTGCCCCTCCCCCCTCCTCAGTCACATCTTGTTACTAATGAGGATAACCCGTGAATCTTTTCGCTGGTCCTGGTAATCAGATCTTCTTAAATAGTGTGTTAATTCAATTTCTATAACTTCATAGTTCCAAAAAAAAAATATTTTTAAAGTATAGCAAATATCTAAAACTGTAGGGGATGCGAGTTCTGACACGCCCTTGGAAGCTAACCGAGTTTAAAATTATCTTTCTCCATTGTTTTTACTTTTTAAGGTAAAGTAAGAACTATGGGTCTTATAAAACTTATCCAAGACTTATTTAAGTTTTATTTTAAACTAATACTTAAAAAAGCAATAAATTAATGTATATATTTTTAATTTCTTAATTATATAATTAATACTAATTAAACTCAATTTAACTTAAAAACGAACATTAATTCACAAGTATTAAGAGAAATAATTTTGTATTCAATAAATAAATATTAATTTTCATAACGTCATATTGTGTTATAGCTTTATTTTTCATTTACTATGCCCGTAAAACGTCATGCTCTATATTTTTCCGAAATTTCGGTTTTCCGAATTTTTTTGTTTTTTAAGATAAAGTAAGAACTATGGGGCCTAGAGACTTTATTTAGGGCTTAAATTAAAGCTAAATAACTGTACTACAACTTAATTGCCCTTATTTACCTTTTACAACGAGTACTATAACCTATTTTTTGCTATAAAAGCGACTAAGACGCAAAATTTTTAATTTTGGGAAAAAATTGCCCATTTTTGAAGAGATGTAACTAGGGATCTATTGGACGTGTAAACTTGGAGATGGTCTTAAATTATTGCAAATTTTATCTACTTTAAAAAATATATTTAAAACTTCTACGTGCGGATGCATTTTGTATGAGTTATAAGCCAAAAACTGAAAAAAGTCGGAAATTTTTGAGGTTTTTTGATGATTGCGAAGTTAGCACAGGGCTTTCAGGGTTGCAAAATTGGTTACTAACTACTGGGATGGGTTCTAACAACATAAGTAAAAAATTGGAACTACCTTATTTTTTGTAATTTTCGCCCCTTTTTTTGTCGTTATTGACTGGCCTAATACTATTTATTACAATTTAAAAACCAACCTTGAAGAAGCTGACACAATAGTTATATACCATGCAATTTATGCTTCAAATTTGGGGTACACAGTTCACATTTTGTCACCAGATACAGATGTGTTCATTCTAGCTCTAAGACGGTATCCTCTTTTGGGTCCGAACTCCTGTGTGATAACTCCTGGGATAGGAGCTGGAAAACGAACAGTTTACCTCAAATCCATATACACTAGCGGAAATAAAAATCCCAACACCAAGAAGGAAAGGAGATAACAAAGTAAAATTTATTTCTATGATTGCACATAGTATCAATGTGAATTGCTTCAAAAATCAGCCTTCCTGGGTATTAGGGGACCGAGAAAATCGGTGAGGAGTGTTGTCTCCATAGGTGTCCTTTACCGCCGTCACACGTCATGGTATTGAGTGACAGGGGCTCTAAATGACTTTTGAGGGATTGGAGGACCATGTTGCCTCCTCAGGTAGTCCAAATTCATATGGTGCACCAGCGGACGTTGCATACCGGGCTAGGTGATTTCTCCTCTTTCTCCGGACATGTTTTGTGAGTGTTGGTTCTTACGAACGGATAGGCCAGGGTAAAAATGCAACATAGGGGGTTAAGAAGAAAGCTTGGACATTGCATAAAACATGTGTTTGTGCCTCTTTCTCTTGAAATTTGTCCCAAGGACAGGTCTGAAGGTAAGGACGGACAACCGGCTAAAAAACCTCAATGAAGCAGCTTTGGTTGGCCAAAATACCGGTAGATCATACTGAGGACAAGCGGCAGTGGGATGGATGTCGTTTGCAGTACTGCGGATCGTCCGTTCAGTCCGCATAGCTTCTTACATCTTTGTCTATAAACAAGGGGCTGAAAATGGGCATTTCTGTTTCCAATAGTGCACGAAATAAGGAAATGAAGTTCCCAATTTCATGACATTGTGTTTATGAGAGAATCCTGATTCGGTTTGGAGTACCACGACGGTTGGGTATGAGTTTGAAGACACAATGGAGAGAACGCACTCAGCTGATGATTTTCTAATCGTTCCACGGAGTGGTGATACAGGGTAACGGAGTGGGGATGCATTGGATTCCATTTCTGCAACTACTGAGTATGATTCGCCAGTACTTTTTCCAACTAGAGCTGCGTCATTGAGATTTTGCAGCCGGTAGACCATCCTTACCTTCAGACCTGTCCTTGGGACAAATTTTAAGAGAAACATGCACAACCACATGTTGTGTGCAATGTCCAAGCTTTCTTCTTAACCCCCTAGTTTGCATTTTTACCCCGTCTTTCCCGTTCTCTAGAACCAACACCCACAAAACAAGTCCGGTCAATGAGGAGAAATCACCTAGCCCGGTATGCTACGTCCGCTGGTGCACCATATGAATTTGGACTACCTGAGGAGGCAACATGGTCCTCCAATCCCTCAAAAGTCATTTAGATCCCCTGTCACTCAATACCATGACGTGTGACGGCGGTAATGGACACCTATGGAGACAACACTCCTCACCGATTTTCTCGGCCCCCTAACATCCAGGAAGGCTGATTTTTTAATCAATTCACATTAATACTATGTGCAATCATAGAAATAAATTTTACTTTGATATCTCCTTTCCTTCTTGGTGTTGGGATTTTTATTTCCGCTAGTGTATGATAGCCTTGGAGCAGATATGGTTGAGGCACTTCCCGGTTTTCATAGTTTTACTGGCTGTGACACAACCGGGAGGTTTAATGGAAAAAGGAAATTAACCTGTCGGAAAGCTTTTAAAGAGGTTGAACCTCACGTTGTTCAAGCCTTTATATCACTCGGAAAAGAAGAACATTTATTGGACCAACACTTCATTGCTCTGGAGGAATACGTATGCAGCTTATACAGATGCCCCCAAAGATATAAAGAATACAAAGGATCTACGCTGGTACCTTTTCAAAAGACTGCAAGCGGAATCAGAGACAGCGTTGCCAGACGTACGATAATTATGGTATTTGTACTATCTTTTGGAGCTCCGTACAATCTTCAATCTAAATTTTAGATCGTACGCGAAGTACTATCTTTTTATTGGTTGGTTGGTTGAGTTACATATATCATCAGGCAATACCAACTTTTGGTTAAGATAAAGCACAGAGAGGTGCAGATATATGTTACCAAAAACTAACCAACCAACGTTGGAACTTGAGGCTAAAGATTGGATTGTTGTAACATCGAACATATATTTTCAAGTTTGTGTGCTTGATCTTAAGGATCCGCATAAAAACCTTCTGTAAGTAAAACAGACACAAGCGGAATTTTTTGGTTGGAAAAAAGAAAACGATTCTTATATTCCAGTTATAACAGATTTACCCCCGGCTCCTGGAGCTGTAATAGAACTCACATCCTGTAATTGTGACAAAAGTAAATGCCTAAGTGGCTAATGTTCCTGTACCATTGCAAGGCTACCATGTACGGAAATGTGCAAATGTGAAGGGGACGAAGAAAAATGTAGAAATTCGTTAATATGGACTGTGGATGTATCAGAAAGTGACTCCTCAGACTGTGATGCTTAAAATTTTAATTATATAACTGCACGCTGTAAATGAATTAAAACATTCTAATTATATTAGTGTGAAATCATTGAGTAATTTACTAGGCAAAATTAATGATTTTCATGGAGAGTGGACCTTGAAAAGGGCCTTTAGAAAAGTTTTGAAATAGATTGGATTTGAAGACAAAAGAGAAGTTATTTTTAAATATTAAAAGGTGATTAAGACTTTTTATGCAAGAAAATATGAAGTACTTATAAACATTTAAATAATAACTTACATTCCTTATATACAATATTTTCTCGAAAGGAATACTTTAAATTGTTAATTTCCTAACTAATGAAAGTTTTTATTGAATTAATGCTTAATTACTACTAATTAAATTCAATAACATTCAAAAAAATTTTCAATGTTTAGGTGCATTTAAATAATTAGTCTGTGATAAAAGAATGCAAAAAAAATGTCAGACGAAAAAATCAAATTTTTATTAAAAATTGTATTTTTTAATTAAATTGAAAATTTTTAATGAAAATTCAAAAAAATATTTTAATAATTTATTTTGTCTTCCTTCCATATTCCGAATTTCCCATTTTTATGTTAATAAATAAAAATATAATGTTAAAAAATCCCCATTTCTTAAAATTCATTATTTCATCTTATAATTAACCTAATTACACCTAAATGTGAATTAAAAAAAGTTAAACCAAACATTTTTAAGTTCCTTATACTATAATTTAACAGAAAAACATAAGTTTACAAAATTTGCAAATTATTTTTAAAAGAGCCTTTTTTTAACATTAAGTAACTCACTATAATGCCTAATTACTACTAATTTTACAACTAATAAGGTTCAATAACACATTAAATTTTTTTTTCAATAAGTGCTTTTAGATATTATATGAGTAAATGATATAAAAATGTAAAAAATATAGGTCAAAAAATAAAATATCCAACTTTTATTAAAAAATTAATTTTTTTAAATAAATTAAAATTTAAAATTTTTAAACAAAAATTCAAAATATATTTTAAGTATTTATTAAGTCTTCCTTCTATATTCCAAATTTCACATTTTTATGTCAATAAACAAACGTGTAATGTTAAAAAAACATCATTTCTTGAAAGTCATCATTTTATCTTATAATTAGCTTAATTACACCTAAATGTGAATAAAAAAATTGGCACCAAAACTTTTTAAGTTCCTTATACTGTAAATTAACAGAAAAACATTAGTTTACAAAATTTACACGAAATTTTTACAAGAGCCCTTTTTTCGACATAAGCGTCTCCACTACTTTAAGAATAACAAAATCGCCCCATATTTTAAGGGTGTTTGAAAATCACCCCTTATTCAACAAAGATGGCGGCGCACAATGTTTCCCAGGATGGAAAAAAGCTTATTTTCGGTGATTTTTCTTAAAATAAAGACCAAAGACACTTTTAAAACAGTTTAAACTGGACACAATTACGAACATATTTATAGGTTATTAAGTGTTTTGAATTAGTACTATAATTTAACACAATAAAAGCAGGTCAAAAATATGAACCGTGATGATACAATGATGTAATACTTCAATCTCTCCGCTTATTGCTTTTAATTACTTATTAGTACAAATGTAATTTAAAACAGCTGCTGATACAAAGAAAACAAAATATTAAACAAGAATTCAATCAAGGAAACTTTTCAGAACATTCTTGTTAATGAAATATGATAAAATTTATTTCGTGTTCTGCTATTCCAAACTAATATCCATTGTATCGAAAAATTTTAGAAGGCAAAAAAGATCCAGTTGTGAAATAAAACTACAAAAAAATATATAGAAAACAATGTGCTAAAAACTGATTAGTTTAGTTTAATAACAAAACTTTAGTTTATTTACCTTGATATGATGCAATTTATCATACAATCCACAGTCTGCTTGTTTTATTTTTATTTGAGATTCAGAAATAGTTTTCTTAAAATCGTCTGTCAATTAATAATCTTTTATGTATTTTACTTGTATTTTTTAAAAAGTTGGTGATTATTTTCATTTTTTAAAATTATATATATTAAGAATTTTTCAAATCATTCGGTTAGTTATTTACGTACAATTAAGTGCTTATTATCGCCCCTTGTCAGTGCGAACGCCGTTTTAAGAAAACGCACTTTACGTTTAAGTGCGATATGTTTTAAGGGTACTTAAGCGGCAGTGCGAACGAGGTATTACGGTCACCTACATGGACCATGAGATCCCAGGTGACTATGTGAACTTGTAAATTTTCTTCTTTTTTTATTTCTAGTTCAATAAATAATTCTTCTTTAAAAAAAAAAAGTCGGATGGGCCCAAATACGTCCAGTTTTGGGCAACATTTGACATTGGGTCGAAAAGCAATTTTCATCCTAAAAGCGATATCCCGATTTCATTTCCTTTAGAGCAACATTTGACATCCCGTTTTTGAAATTTCTCGTCCTAAGTCGGATGAGCCCAAATACGTTCTCTTTAGCACAACATTTGACGTCCCGATTTTGAAAATTCTCGCCGTAAGTTGGATCAGCCCGAATACGTACAATCTAGGGCAACAATTGATTGACGTTTGGGCGAAAAGCAATTTTTCGTCCGTAAAAGCGATATCCCGATTTCATTTCCTTTAGAGCAACATTTGACATCGCGATTTGGAAATTTCTCGTCATAAGTTACATAGCCCCTTACCTATACATATTCAAAATAGCCCTTCAAAACATTTATTCAAAAAGCAATTAAAGGAATATCTGTTTACTATTGAGGATATTGATGATTTCTTTTGTTCTGTTTAATGTATGATTTATAATTATTTTAAGCACTTTAACTCATCATTATGGCAAAAATATAATTTATTGGCGCCCTGTTTGCCACCATATCCATCTCATGTATGTATTTCCTGTGTTTTTTTTCTCCGAGTTTGTATTTTAAATTTTTGTTATTCGGTCACCTACATGGACCATGAGATCCCAGGTGACTATGTGAACTTGTAAATTTTCTTCTTTTTTTATTTCTAGTTCAATAAATAATTCTTCTTTAAAAAAAAAAAGTCGGATGGGCCCAAATACGTCCAGTTTTGGGCAACATTTGACATTGGGTCGAAAAGCAATTTTCATCCTAAAAGCGATATCCCGATTTCATTTCCTTTAGAGCAACATTTGACATCCCGTTTTTGAAATTTCTCGTCCTAAGTCGGATGAGCCCAAATACGTCCACTTTTGGGCAACAATTTACATCCCGTTTTTGAAATTTCTCGACATAGACGTAATCGCTACGAATCCGCGACATAGTCGCTGAAGATGGGACGAAAATGGTACATATGTGTTATCTGGGTAAGGATCAGGAGTTGGCTGCGATGGCTCATCCAGAATGGAAAGATCACTACCAGGCACAACAGTATACCCTATCTTGGGTCATGCGCCATAAAAATCTGATCAACCAACCAGGCACAACAGAAGGATCAGTGTCCTCCTCATCTGCAAGAGACACACGACTGCGGATTTGGTCTACATGCCATCGAGCCACTTTACCATCAGAGCATTCAGCTCGGTGAGACAGGACCAGTCGCATTTAGGATCTTAGCTGGGATCCAAGGAACTCCTTCGGTATAATTACGAATATAGACAGGATGATTTTCCTGGAAGATTCTTAGACGTTCGTCTCTCTCCTCCATCAACGTGTCCTCTATTTTCCTATTCATCTTTTTGTCGAGGTCGGGAAGTTGTAGATCCAACAAGGATGTAAGACGTCTATTCATTAAAAGTTCCGCAGGTGATTTACCCGTAGTGGTACACGACAGAATATGCTGAGCGAATCGGAATCGCGCTATACGAGCCTTCCAATATCCTTGAACTATGCGTTTCTACGGCACTTCAGTTTTACACCCCGCGTTATTTTTTTTCAACTTTATAAACGAAAGACTTATGTACGGCGCAGTATATAGCCTAAAATGGACCTTGCGCGAGTAAAAATAAAAATCCTATTCTTTCCACGGCCTTTGGCCAGTTATTTTAAGATTTTATGGGAATTAATACGATTTAGTTTTGTCTTGTGTCTGGCGCACTATACTCTATCTTGGGTCATGCGCCATATAAATCTAATCAACCAATCAGTGTATATAATGGTTTGGGTCCAACGAAAAATGGTCTAACCCCTTTAACTTTTGAACCCTTACAGATATAATCATGAAAAGGGGTCTAGGTATAGTGAAGTGACCATGCCCTATCCGATGAGGCAACTTTCAACGCCCTCTAGCGGAAACTTTAGGACTTATAATTTTTATTTTAAAAACGATTTGAGTTATGTGAAAAAAATCAATGACAAAGTTGTTGAGCAGCATCGATTCAGTAGGCATAGAAATATCTAATAAAACCACTAAAACGCACGCTCAATTAGGTTGAATTTACGTAGTTTTTAAGTCTTGAAAAGGTCCTCACAATGCGAAAATGAGAAATTTTCATTTTTATGACTTAAGTAAAGGACTAAAGTATTCTTAGTTCATTAAATTGAAAATTTCTCATTTTTGCCTCGTGAGGAGCGTTTTAAGACGTAAAAACTATGTAAATTCAACCTAATTGAGCGTGCGTTTTAGGGGTTTTATTAAAGATATTTTTATGCTTAAGGGGTGTCTTTTCCTACTGAATCGATGCTGCTCTACAACTTAGTCATTGACTTTTTTCACATACCTCAGATAGTTTTTAAAATAAAAATTATAACTCCTAAAGTTTCCGCTAGAGGGCGTTGAAAGTTGTCTCATCGGATAGGGCAGGGCATGGACACTTTACTATACCTAGAACCCACTTTCATAACAATATCTGTAGGGGTTCAAAAGTGTAAGGGGTTGGACCACTTTTCGTGGGACACCCTGTATATGTAATGGCCAAATTGATAAACCGAGTATTATAAAAATGCCCAGCTCACAAAATGTTTGGGCAATATTGTTGGGATGAAGTCCAACTTGAATAACGCCAGTCCAAAAAGGAACAACATGAATTTAATAAAGTCTAAAAGGTTTACATTGTGATTAGTGCGAAGAGCAAACAAACAACAGAACTAGAACTATATATTAGTAGACTCGGTACAGTTACAGCTAGATGATTCAAACTCAGTTCAGTTCAGATCAGATCACAACAAATATACATAAATTTGTCATAAATGAGTAACTTAGTCAACTTCGACTCTACTTTTAAATAAAAGGAAAGAAATTATAATATGCAATCTTAACTATTTAAAAAATATTTTTTCACCCTTAGTATCTCTTTGTAATGAGCCTCTGAACTGAATTGGTCTAATTTAGGAATGAAGCCTAATAGTGCTGGCTGTTTCTTTCAACTTTTCAGAAACTTGAAGATTTTTTCATAATTTCATTCGAAATAGCTACCTTCCCTAAATCAGAAGCTTCATTATTGGATGATTCATTAATTAACAGTTCAGAAGACTTCAATGCTGTTTTCAACTGTATGAATGCCTGTTTTCATACATAAAAGATGAATATGTTTACACATATTGAATTGTACACACGATTCTGGGCATTTGCATTCTACTCGTGAATACATGCCCTGCAGTATTCACATTTTATGTGACTTTGTGATTGCTCTCTAAATTAAGTTTCCACTTTGTATTGTTTAGTGAAGGAAGGCACTAAAAAACATTTTTCTAAGGGTATCTCCTCAATTTCTTGAGTTCTTGCAACTTTATGGGCATTCCTAAGGAACGAAATTTTTTTGTTAACTTCCCTCTAGCAATGGATGCACGCCTACTCATCATTTTCTTACGAAGTGACTTCATGAGACTGTGAATGGCAATGTCCAGTCTCCCGTGCCACCGTTCGCAGGTCATATTAGTATTAATACAGGCTCCCTCTCTATAGCATGCAGCCCATTGATTAGGCCGATTACAGTAAAAGTCTTAAATTAATTCGCAAAGCAGTAGTATCAGGGTCTTTTCCCCATTCACACACATAAGCTTCGACAAGTTTCTCAAAGGTGTCCTTTGAGATGTAGGCGTAGATGCATATCGCCTTAAAGAGTGCAGTAGGTAAGAGAGTCTTTTTAATCTCATGGGGGGTATCCCCTCTCTGAGGCTTAAAACCCCTAGCCGCCCTAACCGATCTTTGAGTGGATGTACGTGTAGCAAGCCAAAGAACCAATAAACAAACAAACAGGCTTAATATCAGACCAGGTTTTATTTTATCACAATTTCCAGCCTCTGGTGGAGGAAGTGCTGGCGTGACGGCTGAGCCGATGCGTAGCTCTCCCACCGAGAGCAGCGCCATCTGCCAAAGTGAGGCGCCATCTCTCGATGGCGAGAGCCACGAAACGTTATCGGAAACCGCCACACCACCCCCCTGGAGAGTGAGATGCTTACTTTTGCATTTACAAGAATAAAGGAATATGAATAAATCTAAAAAATACAAGAATGTATGAAATGAATGAAAAATACAAGAACGTATGTACAAAATATTTAGTCTAAATCTGACACGCCTACCCGAGCGCGTGAGCTGAGGAGGGTTTGGGGTCTGCAAATCATCGGCCATCACATAAGCGGGTTTTACCCTGTCAATGGACACCAGGACGTCTTTTGTTCCGATCTGGATGAGGATTGTCTTATGCCGCTGCAAGACCCGATAAGGTCCGGAGTACGGAGGCTGCAGGGATGCACGCACTGAGTCATCCCGAAGTAAAACATGGGTGCAGCTGGCGAGGTCTTTGAAAACAAAGGTGCTCGGGATAGTGTGTCGGGAGGCAGGGACGGGGCGCACTTTGGCCTAATGTGGCGGAGACGATCAAGGATGGTCGTTGTATCGCTTGGACGATTCTCTGTGGAAGGTGGAGCAATCAGCTCTCCGGGGAGACGGAGGGGCTCTGTTTGATATCTTGTTTATTAGAACTCTGGATGTTACAGTTACACCAATAACTAAAAGTTGTCAACTTATGTTGAAAACATTGTTTGTAGAAAACTAAAAGTTGCTCATGTTAGGATGGAATTTTAGTTTTCTACAATATGATGACTTCGCATTCGCTTTATTTCTGCCAAAGCTTCAGTATTACAAGGTGTTGTGCCAGTCAACTTGGAACAGTCCAATTCTTCGATTCTTAACCCTTCTAGTGATTTAATACGGCTAAGGGTGACATACGACCATCAGCGAAGAGTTTAGAGCCTAGGTAAACCACGGCAAAATTTCTCCAGATTTGCTCGCTTGTATTTGATAGATCAACACAACACTCCTATCCAGATTTAACTATTTGCACTGCCGTGCACAACCTCTGCATCAGTGTTTCCCAACCTTTTTCGGTCCATGCCCCACCGAAGCCTTTCTAAATTTTCCATGTCTCCCATGTCTATTTTTTTTTTCAAAAATCCTTCTTCGAAATTAAATAAAACCTGGTGTTCCATTACCCACCTAGGGGGGAAATTTAAATTGACATTTTTCAAACTGCCCCCCTAAGAAATCATATTGCCCCCCGGTGGGGCGTGCGACCCAAGTTGGGAAACACTGCTCTACATAAAATCAGCAACTGACAATTCACCGTACTCAAATATCAATAAGATCCAAAATATCTTCACAAAATACTACAGTAACGAAATAATGCATACGCATCCGCTCACTCGCCGATAAAATCCATCGATATCAATAAGATTCACAAGAAAAAGAAAAAGCATTCAACAAAATAAAAATAACCGATCGTAAGCCCAGACAAAAATAAAACTCAGAAATAGTGTATCAAAGAGCAAACAGTATTCCAGTCTTTTCAGTAGTCGATAAATTATAAAAGTAGCATATATTTCTTCTCTCGCGATTCCTCTCAATGGGATACCAATTTTCGGCGATTTCTTTCTCGCGGTAATTATCTTAAATCGCTAATTATCCTAATTGGAAGGTAATCACGTTTTGAAGATTGAATATTGTAGTGATATACCTAATATAATATCTTACCGGTTTTGGGAGCCATTGACTACACGGAAGTGTCTCAAATTTGAATTAAACTGATAATTAAAAACGCTCGTTAATTAATTACCTTAATTAAGGAGGTTTTGACTAATTGATTATTGAATATTGCATTGTCATCGGGTTTACACCATGGAGCTAAGTTTCATAATTTTATATCGTTTGGAAGTGCCTGAAATTTTATGTACAAGAATATCGTCTATAATTATCGTAATTACTGGGCAATTCTCGTTTTGACTTTTGAATATGATGAAGTTATGCCTAATACATAATTATGCACGATTTAGAGGGCATAGACCTTTGGGAAAGGTCTCAAATTCCGGTTTTTTTTGTTAAATGCCCTAATGTGGGCCATGCGCCATAAAAAGCCAATCAACCAACCAACCAACCGGTTTTTTTGTTAATTAAAAATACTCGTTAATTAACTTAATCCTTTGATTGTTTGACTAGATAATGGTTGGATATTGGACAAGGATATTGGTTGTCATGAAGGTTACACCGATGTGTAAAGTTTCGGGGCCCTAACACATCGGGAAGTGACCGAAAATAGAGTTTTAAAATTCCACCCGTAAAACGCCGCCAAAAGCAAGTAGAATAAAAGCGTTTAATAAATAGTCCAGGCAACGAAGGGTTATAGAGGGAAGTTCTTGGAACACAATTTTTGACTTTAGAACTTTGTTTGGAGGTAAACATATCAAAAGTCCGCGACCCTAGCCCCTGAGCTTAATGTAGGGGGGGGGGCGTTTAAAAGTCTCATTTTTCAGTTTTTGGCTTATTACTCTTAAAAAATGCATCCCCACGAAAAAGTTTCAATTATCTTTTTTAAAGTAGATAAAATTACCAACAATTTAAGACCATTCCCAGGTTTATAGGTCCAATAGATCCCGAGTAACATCTCTTCAAAAATGGAAAATTTCTTAAAAAAGTTCGAAAAATTGGGTAAAGTTCGTATTTAAAGCAATTTATTGGCTACATTACACTTCTAAGAGTAAAGTAAGGGCTAAAACCTTATAACACAATTATTTAGCTTTAATTTAAGCCCTGAACCAAGTCTGCGAGATCAATAGTTCTTACGCTATCTGAAAAAAAAAACAAAAATTGGGAAAATGGGATTTTCCCAGAAAGGGGACTTAGAGGTTTGAGAGTACAGTAAAAGAGAAGAAAAGTGGTATAAATTAATATACCAATATTGAAAACAGTATTTATTTGTTTGAAGTATTCCATTTTTACCTTATAAAATTTATTAATTGCCTATTTCTTAATTATTTTCAATTTAATTAATTTTTTGTTCTATATTTATTGAATTTAAAAAATGATCGTCATATTTATGAATTTTGCATACTTGTCATATATAAATTACAGCTTATAACATTTAGTAGGCATAGGTTCATGTTGGTATAACGGTTAAGAGGAAATTTCGAGAGGCTTTTGTCCCCTCAAAAAGGAACGGATAGGGCTATGTTGGTGTAAAAAAGGAAGAACACTGAAAAAACAGCAGGCTACAGGTTTGTAGGAATACAGTAAAGAGAAGAAAAGTCGTAAAACATAAAGGACATGACCACTCTATACAAAATGAAAGCTGATTAAATTTGCCCCAAGTTTTACTCAGTACAAGTGTAGGCCCGATGACCAGGTTCCTCACACTTAATTAAAGAATATCTAGACATGGGAAAATATTTTGCTATGACCATGTTTGTGCATATAGGATAGGCATTGTGATAGTTTTACAAAACAACCGTTTAGTGAAAACGAAGTTTATTGGCATTGAAAAGTAAACATAATACATTACAATAGTAGGTATCATTCAGTTAATTTCTTGCTCTCTTAGGGGGGGAGGACCTTGATCCTCGATTTTGTTTTTCATCTTCTGTATCATCCTCTCCAACGGATCCCTGTAGGGAAACAGTTAGAGGATCCTCCTGTTCTTCACTTTCGGAGTCAATTTGAGAGACCCCATTCAGGCAGTTCCCCAGGCAGTTTTGGCATGCTGAGGAACATTTGAGGCTTGCTTTTTTACAACCACACTTCGCGCTGGCACAGTCTTTCACGCATCGGCAGAAAATTGTTTTTAGGATATCGTCCGGTGCAGCTGCTAATTCACTATGCACTGGGACCAAGCAGTTATTCTCCCTCTTCCATCCATACATCTAATTCCAGCCCGAATTACAAGTTTGGGGGGGCCAGGACAAAAGACTCACTTGGGGCCTTCGACATGTCTTAAAGTAAAATTTAAATTTATTAGACTTGGAATATCACAGCACAGACGACATTTAATTTACAGAAGAATATTAAATTTAAGTAAAAATGCTAGATGGTTTCGATATGTTCAGCAAGGAATCGAATCGGAATGGCGCTCTCGGGAAAAATCAAAACATGAACAGTATCAAAAAAGTTATAGAGTAAGAACTTTTGATCTCACAGACTTGGTTCAGGGCTTAAATTAAAGTTAAATAATCAGCTTTCATTTTGTATAGAGTCGTGTATTTCATGTTTTACGACTTTTCTTCTCTTTTACTGTATTCCTACAAACCTGTAGCCTGCTGTTTTTTTCAGTGTTCTTCCTTTTTTACACCAACATAGCCCTATCCGTTCCTTTTTGAGGAGACAAAAGCCTCTCGAAATTTCCTCTTAACCGTTATACCAACATGAACCTATGCCTCCTAAATGTTATAAGCTGTAATTTATATATGACAAGTATGCAAAATTTATAAATATGACCCTCATTTTTTAAATTCAATATATATAGAAAAAAAATTAATTAAATTGAAAATAATTTATTAAGAAATAGGTAATTTATAAATTTTATAAGGTAAAAATGGAATACTTCAAACAAATAAATACTGTTTTCAATATTGGTATATTAATTTATACTACTTTTCTTCTCTTTTACTGTACTCTCAAACCTCTAGGTCCCCGGGAAAATCCCATTTTCCCAATTTTTTTTTTCAGATAGCGTAAGAACTATTGATCTCGCAGACTTTGTTCAGGGCTTAAATTAAAGCTAAATAATTGTGAATATTAGGTTTCAGCCCTTACTTTACTCTTAGAAGTGTAATGTAGCCAATTAATTGCTTTAAATACGAATTTTACCCAATTTTTCGAACTTTTTTAAGAAATTTTCCATTTTTGAAGAGATGTAACTCGGGATCTATTGGACCTATAAACCTAGGAATGGTCTTAAATTGTTGGTAATTTTATCTTCTTTAAAAAAGATAATTGAAACTTTTTCGTGGGGATGCATTTTCTAAGAGTAATAAGAAGCCAAAAACTGAAAAATGAGACTTTTAAACGCCCCCCCCCCTACATTAAGCTCAGGGGCTAGGGTCGCGGACTTTTGATATGTTTACCTCCAAACTAGTCCAAACAAAGTTCTAAAGTCAAAAATTGTGTTCCAAGAACTTCCCTCTACACCCTTTTTTGAGCATTCGTTGCCTGGACTAAAAGAGAATAAAATATTATAGATGGAAGATCACACATATACAGGGTGTTTCAAATTGCGTTGCACGGCTTTTATTCGGAACCAACGCCTCCTAGGGTCATGGAAGTAAGGTCTACCCCTAGGTAAATGAGCCTGGAAAATCCATTGAGATGACTTAAAGCGCCCCTAGCGGCGAAATTAAAAAGTTAAAAAATTAATTTAAAAACTAAAAGAGAGAGAGAGCAAAAACGCAATGAGAGTATTGTTGCCAACCTCATGAAGAACTCACTGAAAAAATTTGATCAAAATATCTTCAATATTCGCGGAGATATTAGCATGGGAAAATTGCACTTTTTCATGGGTCAAAAAAGAGAAAGTTCGCATATTTGCAAATTTTTTTGATTTTTTGATTAAATTTGTGTTCCTTCAACGAAAAAAACACGGCACAGCTGGGATATAAGTCTATATGCTAAATGGGAGATAAGGCCGCCAAATGGAAGACTAGTTGACGCTCTAACACGGCCGAGATACCGGTCGCCCGTTCCGGGCGCCATGATTTACCACGGCTCGAATTAAAGTTAACCCAAGAAGAAGGATGTTATTATAAGTGAATAAGGTTTCTGTAAGTCCAGCTGGCTCTGTGGTAAAGTTTGCGCTCTGAATGCGGCAGATTCGTAGTTCGATCCCGGGTAATTACTTTTAAGAAATTATGTAAAAACTATTTTTTTTATTTATAAATTTTGACTTCCGCATTTCCGAAGGTTTCCTAAATAATTAATAATTTTATCTTTCCGATTAAAATGATCGCTTTTTAGCATGTTTAAGTTGTATAAATTTCTCTCCTTTAAAAAATTAAATGATGCATAATTTAATTTAGTTGATTTAAAAATTAAATAGTCTTATAACTGCACAGAAGTTATGAAATGAAATAAAAGATGACAAACTTTTAGAAATACTAAAATTATGAATGATATAAATTAATTGATTTTTAATATTAAATAAAAATAAACAAAATACTCTCTAAAATATCCATAAATTACTAATGAAATTAAGGAAAAACAATTATAAATAATACAATTTATTTTACAATATTTCCTACAAATAATACAATAATGAAAAGCTTGTTATTTTACAAGTAAATTAAAAATTTGAAGTATATACATATAATTAAACTCATAAGTAAATGAAAATAAACAAAAATCACATTAATTATATACAAAAAATTAATAACAGGTTAAATAACAAAATAAAGGTGAAACTAAGGCAGATGAATGCGCCTCTCATCCCAGTTGATTTCCCGGATGATTTCAATGAACCTGTTAAAAGCATCTACCCCAGCCTCTTTGCATGACTTATTATACATATATACAGCAAGGTGGAATTGAAAATCCCCTTGTCTGTTGTGGGTAGGGAAGTGTTGCTTTCACCTGACGCCATGTGGATTCTATGGTGTTGGTGTGGCAGCCAGTGACAGGGTCCACGGAATTCACACTATGGTTGACCTTTAAGTGGTCGTATCCTTCCTGGCCCAAGGACTCATAAGACTTCCAGGAGTCGCTGTGTATTGTTGTACCGGGAAGGATCCACTTCTTAATAAGATTAGAGTGTTCGCTGTACGATCTAGAACAGCTACCAGGAACAGTTTACCGGAACCGCGTTCCACCCCCCCCAAAAAAAAAACCCACTGTCCTTCGACGTACCGGCCTCGGTGATACTTGCGGCGTCCAAACTTCGATTCGTCGATCTCGACTTTTCCCGACGCCTCCAATTTCTTCCGACGTCTCCTCGACGAAATCTTAAATAACTTCACTAATAAATTGCCTCTAGTCCGCCAGGGTCCCAGAGGAGAAGAAGAACTCATCCGATATATGGCAAGTCTTCTGTCCTTTCACAATCTGATATGTTAATAGGAAAATTTCCTCTAGGTTCATCCTGCTAAAGCCAAACCACGAATCGAATCTAATGTTTTTTTGGGTGGAACATCTGACATCGCCGGTCTTTTGTCAATTCCAAACAACGACTTTGATGACTTCACTGTGACATGCATATCTGCAGAGCATTTTGGGCACGGCATTTTATCCTTGATGAAGCCAGTGGGAATCTATTTTCTTCGTGGGAATCTATTTTCTTCTTGAACTTTGAGAATGTTTTCTCTGCCCTTTTCTCGAAGGGTCTCCTTTTCATGAATCTGTAATTGCAAAAATTCCTCATCCAGAATTTCTTTTATCCTTAAATCGGCTTAGTCTTCATTCTCGGCGACGTATTCCCTAACGTTGCAGTGGTCTATACTTTGTACCGATGCATAGGGCATGATATGACGAGTACGCCACAGGGCGTGGACGATTTGGGTCTGGACGCGGAGAGGAAGTGAAGGCAAGACCCCCGAAAAGAGGGAATGAGATCATAGCTAGTTTTCCAGCAGTGGCGGATCTACGGGGGGCTTTCGGGATGAAGCCCCCCCCCAAAACGTTTAATATTTTACTAAGTTTGTCAAAACGCAAAAAAATTTTTATCCGAAATTCGGATGAGGCGTACCAAAACGAGTTGAAAAAGTGGGGTTTTTTATTTAAATTTCCAAAAATTTTCTGGGGGAGGACCCCCAAACCCCCCTTTTAGTGGTTTCAGTAGGATAATTCACTACCTTTTCAGTATTACTATTAACAAGAAGATTCGATTGGATTATGAAAATTCTTAGCCCCCCCCCAAAACCAAATCCTGGATCCGCCACTGTTTTCCAGGGTATCACTGCCGACCAATCAGGTGCTGCTTGACATTTATTAACAAGAAATTAAAAATTTACAATAAACATTTCCTCCCTGATCTATCAGGGGAATCTTGGCTCATTGCTTCTTGTATACAAGTTTCTTGATTACATTATAATAATAGTACATAGGGGAGAGTGTTGTACCTATGGACAAAAATCACGTTTGTATTTTTCTAAGACAGGTAAAATCACATTTTTACCATTTAAAGTGCCCAACCTATGGTCCTAACCTTTGTAAAGAAGGTAATATTTTTTATTAGCTGACATCTTCAAACTTGGATTTTTAATTAATTTTAATAACTTGACGAAATTTGTGTCCATAGGTAAAACAACGTGCTCTCCCTATAGACAGACCCAGTTGTACCTGTGGACACTAGGGTTATGATTTTTTTCAGATTTAAAAGCCTGTGGTGGCAAATGATGATTATTGGTCCATAACTCTCGAAAATAACTTTTATTTTTTAAAATTGTGAAAAAAGCTTGCGCGCCTAATAAGATTTTGCATAAGGCTGAAGCACTAAAAGGCTGTTAATAAAATCTTTTTTGAAGCTAAATGTAACAAATAATAAAAATTGTTTAAATTTGTAAAAGGGCTTTTCCTATTCCTTTTGGTCCCAAAAGATAGTGTGCGAAGTTTTAGCCCCCTAAGTTGACTCTAGGGTTTGCCTATAGAGCCCCAAAATTAGAAAAAAAGTGGAAAAATGACCAATTTTCAAAATTTTTAAAAACGTATATTTTGAGATTTATATTGTTATAAAACTGGTTCAAATCTGTTATTTAGGACATTTTAGATGGTTTATATTTATTTAAGGTTATTAACTGTACCTTTTAAGAGTAAAAGGTACTAAGGGACGTTGCGCTCATCACAGCTTATAATGCACTACAGTGGTAGAAAGTAATTAAATTCCAATTTTCTTCAAATGAACTCTCTCAAATGATGCCCTTTGGTGTTAAACTGATGTTTTAAATCATAAAGGCCAGTAATTAGGCCTTCTACTGAACTTTTAATGTAAAAAATGCTTTTCTACGAAAATGCTTGTTTCTAGCTGATCGAATCCAAAATTTAATCTAAAAAAAGAGGGTTATTGTACTTTTTTAGTTCAAAAACTTTCAAATACCATTACAAGTTTCATTTTTACGTAGAACTTAATTTTAAATCGAATAGATTGGAACTGACTTGGGTTATTTCTCTACCAGAAGAGAAAATGGGATTTCTATATTAAAGTTAAGAAAATTGTTTGATATTTGAAAATATTTGTTCATATTTTGATGAAAGAAGATTTCAATCAAACTTTCCCCCTTATACGTTGAAGAGAGTTAATTTTCATAATTTCATAAAATAAAATTTATTTTTATTTTTGGTATAGGAGAAATTCATGCCATTTCCAATCTGTACGGTTTAAAGTTAAGTTCTACTTATAAAAAAGAAATTTTTAAGGGTTTAAAAAGGTATTTCAAGGTTTTTGATCTTAAAAAGTACAATAACCCTCTTTTTTAGGGTAAATTTTGGATTTGATCAGCTAGAAACAAGCATTTTGCACAAAAGTACTTTTTACATTAAAAGTTCAGTGAAGGCCTAATTACTGTTATTTCACTGGCTTTTTTATTTAAAACATCAATTTAACAACAAATGCCATCATATGAGGGAGTTCCTTGGAAGAAATTCGGATTTAATTCAGTTCGTCCACCGGTAGTGCATTATAAGCTTTGGTGAGTGCAAGGTTCCTAAGTAGTACTTTTTAATCTTAAATTATAGGGGCTATAGCGCTATAGGGTACAGTTAATACAAATAAATGTAATAATCCATTGAAATATGTTCTAAAGAACAAATTTGAACCAGTTTTATAACAATATAAATATAAAAATATTTTTTTTATTTCTACAAATAGGTAGGTTTTTTTCCCACTTTTTTTCAAATTTGGGGCTCTATAGGCAAACCCTAGAGTTAACTTATGGGGATGAAACTTCACACACTATCTTTTGGGACCAAAAGGAATGGGAAAAGTCCTGGGGAGGGAGGTTTTTGGAAAAAAAAGTTTTTTTTCCGAGACACCCTAGTGATTGCTATATTAGAAAGTGAAATGTTGTTAGGCGCGCAAGGTTTTTTCTCAATACAAAGAAAAAAATACCATTAAATTAACGTATGGGCAAAGGTTCATCGAATGCACCCCTCAGGGGCACTCCTTGTTGGGGTGTGACGGGGCACACCTTGACAGGAGTGACGGGTGTCACAATCCCGAGGGTCCCCAGTGTCCTTGTGCCTTATTGAAAGGCCCATCATGATAACCCAGTGTTTTGTGCCTTATGAGAGGCCAATCTTCCACTCACCATTGTAAACGCACCATTGAATGTATATAAACTTGATTTAATTTACTCCTCAAACATTTATTTATATTTTGATATAGTTCTTTGGATTTTCATTTAAAACTAAATTTTCTTTTGTTGTTTTACTTTACCCCTGTGGTATTTGTGCCTTTTATAGGCCAACCTTCAACACAAAGTCCTGTGGCATACCAGGGTTGAGTGGGTTGAGGTTGGGTCTGATGATTTATAACTTATATGACGACCCAACGGACTGCTCGACCCTAGGGAAACTGGCATCGGGAGAGGGGATTTGAACTTCTCGAGGACCTTTGGGCTGGTGAAGTGGGGTCTTGGAGGAGGCAGCCATGCAGAGGGTACAGGTCAAAAACTGAGTTTTGCGTCTCAGGCCGCCAGATAGTACAGGAGCCCGGGACAGCCTAACCAGCAATGCCCTGGCTGCTCTATCAGCTGGCGAATAATCTCGCCTGTCTTGCAGTCCCAGGTGGTGCCTGGACGGGGTCCTGCATGGCAGAGCGGGGGGCTTTCCCGAGGCCACTGCTGGCTGTTGACTTTGGGGCTAGCCCCACTAAACTGGTCCTCTGGAAGTTGGGAAGGGATTTTCCTCCTCCCTCCCTCCCTTCAAAAAATTTATGGAAGCTCAAAAAAATGATTCGGGTCAAAACGCAGAACCCAAAATCCCCAACCCCTCTCCTTCTGAGCATGGTGGCGAGTCCACCAACCCCTCTCCTTCAGTGGAGCAACCAAAAAAATTAGCTGTAGTAAATGCAAAGTTCTTCATCATTAAAAGGAAAGATGATACATTCAAAGATACGTCTCCTATTCTAATTCACAAGAGTATTCTCGGTATGGTCGGAAACGTCAAAAATATTAAAAAAACAGCTGGTGGTGATTTGTTAATCGAAGTCGAAAACGAAAATCAAGCGAAACTTATTATGAATCTCGAAAATATGGGAAATATGGAAGTCGTTGTATCACCGCACAGATCCCTTAATTTAAGTAAAGGTGTAATCTCTGATCCAGAGTTGTATAATGACACTGAAAATGATATCTTATCTGAGCTAGAAAATCAAAAAGTAATAGATGTGAAAAGAATAGTTATCAAGAAAAAAGACCATGTAATAAAAACCAAACATATAATACTAACATTTAATACTACTGAGCTCCCCAAATCTGTGAAAATAGCCTATCTCAATATCCCAGTCCGCCGATATATCCCTAACCCCTCACGCTGCTTTAAATGCCAGAAATTTGGACACTCGGCTCGAATTTGTCGTGGTATAGCGAGGTGTGGCGAGTGCGGAAGTCAGAAACACGTTTCTGACAACTGCGACTCGGAGACTGCCCGCTGTGCCAACTGTGAAGGCAACCATCCTGCCTACGACAAAACATGCCCCAGATGGATAATAGAAAAAGAAATTGTTACTCTCAAATACGAACAAAATATATCTTTCCCAGAAGCTCGTAAAATAATCCAAGACAGAACACCCAAGCCTTATGTTTCCTACTCATCGGCAGTAAAATTAACTAACACCAGAGGCACCCAGACGAATATGATCTTCAATAAAAGTTTCATCCTTAAACCATCAACAGAAACAAAAAGCAATCAAAACTTACCTTCAGTCCAGTCAATCGGCTCATCTCAAACCTCTGCAAACCCAAACCATTCTGAAAATAGCGCAAATAAAAACAATATCAACAACAATAGCTCTATACCTAAAACAACTAGCCCATCTCGCAGCGTGCAAAACCACCGACAACCTGAAAATAATGCGAATAAAAACCATACCTCTAATAGAAATAGTTCAACTAACACTGCACCTCTAAAAATCAATAGAATAAACGCGAAACAAAAAGCAAGCTCTAATTCAAATTTGGAAGCCGATGAAGAGGATGTTTTAAATTCTAAAGGCGGCGCAAGTCGAAACAAGTCGAAAAAACCTAAATTATAGGGACCAGTATTCTAAATTGGAATTGTCATGGTTTTTACACTCACCTTGACGATATCAAATCATTGATTAACATTTTTAATCCAATCATTTTTTTACATTACAAGAGACTTACCTACTCCCTCACAATTCATCGAGACTGAAAAACTACCAGCTGTACCGAAAGGATCATACAGATGGTAGTCGAGCTTCAGGTGGCACAGCACTCCTCGCAAACAATAGCTTCCCTTCCTCAGCTCTCAATCTGCAAACAAACATCCAAGCAGTCGCCATTCAAATTAAATTAAACACATTAACCACCATATGCTCTATATACTTACCTCCAAATGAAGACATTAATCAGCAGGACCTTAATAACATCATTGCACAATTGCCATCACCTCTCATACTACTGGGAGACTTTAATGGACACAACCCCATTTGGGGAAGCAATGACATTAACAATAGGGGTAGACTTGTCGAAAATCTTATAGATGACTATGGGCTCTGCGTTTTAAACGACGCAACCCCAACATATTTTCATTTCCCATCACGAACATACCATCACCTTGATTTAGCATTATGTTCGCCATCATTGTTACCATCATTGAATTTTAGAGTCCATGACGATCTACATAATAGTGACCACTTCCCTCTGATTCTGTCAGTTTTATCTAATGACCTGACACCATCTAGAAGGCCACAGAGATTTATTTTAGCCAAAGCAGACTGGGAATTTTTTCAAACATTAGCTATTATTACTCCTGATATGACCAATATTGGTTCTATAGATGAAGCTGTAGAGAGGGTGACATCTGTCATTCTCGCGGCAGCCGAAATGACAATTCCCAAAACGTCAGGGAGACAAACAAAAATTAATAAGCCTTACTGGAACGAAGAGTGCAAAGACGCTCTGAAGAAACAAAAGAAATCATGGTCTATTTTTAGAAGATACCCGACAACTAATAATTTCATCTCTTTTAAACGGGCGAAGGCGGAGTTCCGCAAGGTGAGAAGGAGAGCCCAGAGAGAGTCCTGGGAAAAATATATATGCTCGATCCAGGGAAAAGTCTCTTCGAAAGTCCTCTGGGACAAGGTCAAGAAGATTTCGGGCCGCTTTATCGCGCCGTCTATCTCATGTTTAAAAATTAATAATGACATTATATACGATGTGAAAACGATTGCTGATACTCTCGGGAAAGCTTTCTCCAGAGTGTCGCATGAAATATCATATCCATCAGATTTTATTATTTACAAACGAAGTGAAGAACTGAAATCTCTCGAGTTTGACACGTCATTTTCCTTCGACTATAATCGAAATTTCAGTATCATAGAACTCAAACATTCACTCCGTAAGTCACACCCAACATCACCTGGTCCTGATCACATCCATTATGACATGTTTAAACATCTAAACGAATACTCATTGCTCAACATTCTATCATTATTTAACAGAATATGGAACGAGGGTGTTTTCCCGACTTCATGGAGGAGGGCTACTGTTGTAGCTATTCCAAAACCTGGGAAAGATGCTGCCGACCCTAACAATTATAGACCCATAGCCTTGACGAGTTGCTTCTGCAAACTACTGGAAAGAATGATTAACACTAGATTAGTATATTTTTTAGAAAAAGGACGACACTTATCAAATTATCAAAGTGGATTTCGTTTTGGACGCAGCACAAACGACAATATGATTTTATTGGAATCTGCAATCAGAGAGGCGTTCGTTAGAAATCGTCATTTGGTATCAATATTTTTCGATATGGAAAAAGCATACGATCGAACATGGCGCTATGGTATTTTACGTGATCTTTACAATATGGGTTTGAGAGGGAACCTTCCCACTTTCATCCATGGCTTCTTACAGACAAGAACTTTCAACGTTCGCATCAATGACATATATTCAGACGATTGCTATCAAGAGGAGGGAGTACCCCAGGGAAGTGTCCTGAGTGTCACTCTTTTTATCATTAAAATTAACGATATCATCAATCAATTACCACCTGGAGTCAATGGCACTCTTTTTGTCGACGACTTCCAAATTTTTTGCAGTGGAACTGACATTGATTCTATACAAAGACTTTTGCAAACTGCAGTAAACAATATTAACTCTTGGACGAACAAAAACGGATTTGTGATATCACCTCAGAAATCTTTGTGTATTAATTTTACTAGAAAACGAGGGATCTTTCCTGAACCCAGAGTCTTGCTGAATGGAAACCCTATCCCTGTTGAGACTCAGGGACGGTTCTTGGGCATAATCTTCGACTCTAAACTAACGTTCAAGCCTCATATTAATTCACTTAAACGGAACTGCAATAAAGCATTGAACATTCTAAAATTTTTGACCAGTACATCTTGGGGAGCAAATTCTCAATACCTTTTAAAGATTTATGACGCCACTGTTCGTTCCAAACTTGACTATGGTTGCTCTGTTTATGGGTCTGCCTCTAAAACTGCTTTAAAAAGCCTCGACACAATCCATCACCAGGGATTAAGACTGTCCTTAGGAGCCTTTAGGACTTCCCCTGTCCACAGTCTTTACGTCATGGCTGGTCAACCTAGTTTACAGCTAAGACGAGCAAGCATCCAATTGCGATACTATTTTAAAATAAAGTCAAATCCTTTACATCCCCTTTTTCAAGCAATAGAGTATCCCAAATTTAAAAACCATTTTTCATTAAAACCATCTTTTACCCCCACATTTGGCATTCGAATGCCGAACTTACTGTCGCTATTAGACATGGAGAATTTGAACCCTTTGAAACACAGCTTAAAGATTTCACCCTGGGAACCAAGAGACTTGGATTTCCTTCTTGACTTTTGTGAGTGGAGGAAATCCACCACATGCAATATTGTTTTTAGTTCTCTGTTTAAAACACATAGACAAGTTTACTCCAACTATGCTGAAATATATACTGACGGATCCAAAACTAATACCCATGTTGGGTGTGCAGCAATTTTTGACAACGGAGTTATATCCAGGAAACTTGACAAGCGGTGTTCCGTGTTCACATCTGAGAGCTGGGCTATCCTCCTGGCTCTTAATAAACTAAAATACTCTCACCAGAAAAATTTCATTTTATACTCAGATTCTAGAAGCTGTTTAGATGCCCTTCGGAACTATAACCAAAAGAGTCACCCTATCATATTACAAATAATTAACACCTATTCAGACTTAAAGGACAGGGGATTTTCAATTAAATTCTGCTGGATACCTGGACATACGGGCATTCCCGGCAACGACAAAGCAGACTTGGCTGCAAAAACAGCCACTCTACAAAACAGCTCTTTTATCCCATTCTGTGATATCTTAACATATATTAGAAACGCAATTAAATCAACCTGGTTACGCAATTAAACGCAATTAAATCAACTCATGGGAACTAGAATTTAGAAACAAACTGTATGATATCAAACCCTATGTAACTGGGTTTCCTGAAACAAAACTTAATAGATTTTTAGATGTAAAGTTGACAAGGCTCCGAATTGGACACACTTATTTTACACACAAGCACCTCTTTCATGGAGAACCTCCGCCTACATGCCCGTCTTGTAATGTTATTTTATCTGTCAAACATATATTATCAGAGTGTCCGAGATTTCGACAAGTTAGGCGACTGAGACTAGGCGTAGAATATCCAACGCTATCTGATATTATAGGTGATGAGTAGGGTGGTCCTTATTTGTATGGTAAAATTTTTTTTTGTGAATTCCGGTGGTGACGCCCCCTAGTTTTGTGTCACTATATAAAATAATAATGTATGCAAAATATCAGCTCATTCGAATAATAAACACCCGTGCGCAGTTGCCTTGAAGTTTCAAAAAAATACTGATTTTTTCACAAAACATCCCAAAAACCATAGATTAAACCCTCCCATCTTCTTCTTGATTTTTTAATGAGAATCTAATACAATTATTGTTATAATGTTCCAGATTCCATTCTTCTATCACCCCTATTTCGGTAGTAAAAATTTTTTAAAGTTAAAATAACTCCTGTAAAGTTGTTTTTTCTGCATTTTAAAAAAGCTAATAACTCCAGAACCATACAACTTAAAAACCTGAAATTTGTGCCATTTTGTTTGTAATTTTATTACCTTTCATTTAATGTGCAACATAACTGCCTTTCTTTAAAAAATTTTCTTCAAAATAAAAAAAAATGGAGAAAAAATTAAATAAAAAAAATTTTTGAAAAAAATTTTTATTAAATAAATTTTAAGTTTTTCCACTCCCAAAATGAACATATCTGCCAAATTTCAAGTTGAAATTAAAATTTGATCATGTAGAAAAAAATAAAAATTTCCGAAATTTTGGCAGGTCCCTAAACGTTTCATGTAATTTAACAAAAAAAGGTGTTTCACTCATGGGGATTCCAAAAACTCCCTTGAGGGTGTTCATACGATTTTTACCATGCAAAAAATTCACTTAAATATCAGAAAATACATTTACTAGCCGATTCGGTACAAAATCTTACAGAGCCCTGTCGGGTACCAAATGGTAGACTGCGTTGTGCGTAGTCATCGGGGTATGATTTTATTTTATTCTTTTATCTTTAAACACTTTTAATTTCATTTGATTTGACATGTTGGAATTGAAAAAATAACGTAAAAATTTAATTCTAAGGGAAATTCAGGTAAAATATAGGCACATTGAATTAGGTTGGAAACTAGCTCTGTAGGATTTTGTACCGAATCGGCTAATAGCTGTATTTTCTGATATTTAAGTAAATTTTTTTGCATGGTACAAATCGTATGAACACCCTCAAGGGAGTTTTTGGAATCCCCATGAGTAAAACACCTTTTTTTGTTAAATTACATGGAATGTTTAGGGACTTGCCAAAATTTCGCAAACTTTTATTTTTTTCTACATGATCAAATTTTAATTTCAACTTGAAATTTAGCAGAAATGTTCATTTTGGGAGTGGAAAAACTTAAAATTTATTTAATAAAAATTTTTTTCAAAATTTTTTTTTATTTAATTTTTTCTCCATTTTTTTTATTTTGAAGAAAATTTTTTAAAGAAAGGCAGTTATGTTGCACATCAAATGAAAGGTAATAAAATTACAAACAAAATGGCACAAATTTCAGGTTTTTAAGTTGTATGGTTCTGGAGTTATTAGCTTTTTTAAAATGCAGGAAAAACAACTTTACAGGAGTTATTTTAACTTTAAAAATTTTTTACTACCGAAATAGGGGTGATAGAAGAATGGAATCTGGAACATTATAACAATAATTGTATTAGATTCTCATTAAAAAATCAAGAAGAAGATGGGAGGGTTTAATCTATGGTTTTTGGGATGTTTTGTGAAAAAATCAGTATTTTTTTTGAAACTTCAAGGCAACTGCGCACGGGTGTTTATTATTCGAATGAGCTGATATTTTGCAAAAACTATTTATTTGTATGATGGAACAATTTGGGGGGGCGTCGCGTTAAGATTTCTAAACTTAAAAAATAAGGACCACCCTAGTGATGAGTACCACAAAAATATCTTTCATTTTCTACGCGATATAAACTTCATAAATCGTGTATAATTTTAAAGTCTAGAGTATAAATGTCTTGTGTTTGGCGCGGAATGGCCAAATATGGCTCTTGCGCCATAAAACCCCACCAACCAACCAACCAACCAATCATCGAATGCAACATCAGGCTTTTAAATATTTTTAAAAAAGTCTCAGAATCATAACCCTAGTGGACACCCTTAAAAAGGAAAGTTTCAGTTAAAAAAGCTTAAGGGCGATCCTCTGGGTAACGCACGGGACAATTGCAAGTAATTTTTTGGGTTATCCAAGTAACTATTAATAAAATATGGGATTAACTGTTATGTTTTGATAGTATATTAAAGCATGTATTATTCCCCAACAGCATTATTTTTTGAAGGCTTTTAGTCCAGGCAACGAAGGGTTATAGAGGGAAAGTTTTGGAACACAATTTTTGACTTCGGAACTTTGTTTAGACTAGTTAGGAGGTAAACATATCAAAAGTCCCCGCCCCTAGCCCCTGTGCTAAAGCGTGGGCGGGTGTTTGAAAGTCTCATTTTTCGGTTTTTGACATTTTACTCTTACAAAATGCATCCCCACGAAAAAGTTTCAATTACCTTTTTTAAAGTAGATAAAATTTGCAACAATTTAAGACCATTCCCAGGTTTATACGTCCAATTGATCCCGAGTTACGTCTCTTCAAAAATGGAAAATTTTTCAAAAAATTCGAAAAATTTGTGTAAAAGTCGTATTTAAAGCAATTTATTGGCTATATTACCCATCTAAGGGGAAAGTAAGGGTTATAACCTTATAATACACTTAATTAGCTTTAATTTAAGCCCTGAACCAAGTCTGTGAGATCTATAGTTCTCACGCTAAAAAAAAATCGGAAAAAAGGGATTTTCCCAGCAGTACAGCCTACAGGTTTGAAGGTGGGCAATTCCACGGGTTTTAAAATTTTTAACAATATGGTAACTGACTGACATTTATGCTGTACAAATGTCAGTCAGCCACAATGTTGTTTAATTTTTTTAAAAATAAATAAAAACATAAATAAAAATATAATAAGTAAATAAACTGAGCGGAAAATATGTTTTTTAGTTATTTTTTGGAAGTAAATTACAAAATTACTATGGATTTTCTCTCAAAATGTCAGTAAATTACCCGTGGAATTACCCAGGTACAGTAAAAAAGAAGAAAATTCGTAAAACATGAAAGACATGATCACTCTATACAAAATAAAAGCTGATTAAATTTGCTATAAGTTGAGTGTCATTGTGATAGTTTTACAAAACACAACCGTTAAGTGAAAACGAAGTTTACTGACATAGAAAAATTAACATAAAATATTATAACAGTGGGTACCTATTCAGTCAATGTCTTACTCTCTTGGGAGGAGGACCTTGATCCTCGTCTTTGTCTTCATCTTCTTTTTCTCCGTCATCTCCATCGGAACCCTGTAGGGAAACGGTCAGAGGATCCTCCTGTTCTTCTTCATCTTCGGAGTCAATTTGAGGGACCCCATTCCGGCAGTTCCCTTGGCAATTTTGGCATGCTGTTGAACATTTGAGGCTTGCTTTTTTGCAGCTACACTTCGCGCTTGCACAGTCTTTCGCGCATCGGCAGAAAATCATTTTTAAAATATCGTCAGGTGCAGCTGCTAGTTCACTGTGCACTGGGACCAGGAAGTTATTCTCAATCTTCCACCCATACATCTCAGGAGGCAAGCTATTTCCCAGCCACAACTGAACTTGGTGGAATGTTCGGAGGGAATGTTGTTTAACTGCTCTCTCGGTGGGAGGAAGACAAGAGATATCAGGCTTGATGGTGGCCACCGATTTCAAAAAGGACTTGTACCTGAAGGTATTGAGGGAGACCTCCTTCACTGCAGCCCCATACCACCTCAAGATGCAGGTTTCACCTGCCTTTTGAACTTGGGCGGTGGTGGAGGAAGAGTCTGAAAAGACCGCTGCTGCTTTCTGGACCTCTGGCGACTTCAGATACAACTTCGCAAATCCGATCTTGCTTTTTCGAAATGCGGAAGATGTTGTGTCGAATCCAGTAAATCCGTGTAAAAACAGCACGTCCTTGAAACCTAGTCGCTGAAGCTCTTGGGACGAGAATAAGGTATCACTTGTCTTCCCACGTCCAGGCTTGATGAAAATAATATCATTTCGCGCATCAGCTTTAGCCATCAAGAGGACTATGAGGTCGACATCTTCACCCACAATGCCGGCAGGTGTTGTTTCTGACATTTCCACAGCCGTATCCACAATCAGAACGTCCGCATCATTCTCTGCTTGAAGAGTCCTGATCCCATTGTTCTCAAGCTTCAACTTAAGTATGTTGATGAGCCTGCTTTTGTTGAACTTGTTCGACAGAAAATCTTCTTGTTTGACGTTTATCTCGGTGTCTTCGGTGAAATGAATGTCAGCAGACTTCCTGAGTCGATAGCGCCTTTGCTGCTCTGTTACTTTCGTGCTTGTGGTTGATGAGGAATAACCGTCAAAGACTACAGTACATTTTTTTCCATGATAGTTCTTCGGGATAAAGTGGATGTAGGTCATGCAGATTGTCGATATCTTGGCACCTCTTTGCCAAATTACTTTATGGAGGAGAAGCCCTCCATCAAATACGATGTGTAGCTGTCCGAGATGTACATCCTTGGTCGTAGTGTTGAATAGCTTGTACAGCACTGACTTAGCCGATTTCCTCATACCACTCTCGTTGAATAGGGCTAATGGGAACGGGGCTAATTCGTATTCCATGTATAGCTTTAAATCTTAGTCTGTTTTTTTGCTGATGGATATACGTCGGAATAGCAAGAATGGGTCCACAGGAATCTTTTCGTCGTTGATTAGAATAGACGAGCTCACTACCGAAAGGGGAAGAGCTCGATCTTTTCGAGACAATTTGATGCTAGAAAATGTCGAATTGACCATTTTAGCCATTGCTTGCTTACCAACTGCAACCGCATTGTAGCAGGTGATCGTTGCATCTCCAACAACTCCTGTTGCGATAGATATGATATCTCTGGTCTCTGGGAAGGGTGGAAATGCCTCAAACCAATCACTGAGCTTGGCAATGTCAGCTGCATCCTTGTTTTGGCGGGCTTGTCCGAAATCTGCATGCTGCTCGCTGTTGGAAAATATAACTCCACCGAACTCTTCTAAAGATGTGCAGATATCATGAGTTGCACTCACTCCTACCACCCATTTGCTAAGAGTGCTGTTTGTAACTCCCCTACCACGAGTCATGCCACCTTGGCTGGAAAAAGAACGCATTAAAGTGGTCTCAATTGTCATATCCGACCAGACTCCAGCCCAATATCGGTCTGATCGGCGCATCGTGAAGTAGCTGTCGTTAACAAATTTGTGGTATTCTTCGGGTGATAGTTTGTCCTGTAGCTTCTCCATGTCTTGTATGTAGAGGTGACAAGACTTTGCATATGGGAAGTGTCCCGCCGCATGGAAGTACGGGATCATGCGTCTCACACAGTCAAGGTGGGCAATGAAGTCCCCGGATCTCTCTGCATGTATATATTCCTTCATTAGGCTTACCATTTTGAAGTACTGTACCCACAGCTGTGCGGTAGGTCCTTTGCTGCTCAGTAGTTCCATGGCGGCTCCGAATTTCTCAGACAGTGCTTTGAGGTGAGTGTTTTGGTTTAGTTCAAGAAGAGAAGGGGGCTCATCCATAAAACTCATTGTCATGTTTTTTATGCAATCCACTTCATCTTCAGTCAACTGGACGTTTTTCAAAATCACTGTAGCCAGTGAAGCTGTTGCAAGCAGGTGGCCTCTTACTGCCCTCGCAAAAGCATGGCCTTGCATCATTTTTTCCACTGACAGAGGGGCATATATTGTGCTTAGAAGTTCTTTAAGGCCACTTCCAGACATTAGATATCCTATGGCTCCCAAATAGGACATTAGTAGGTGGAAGCCACCCAACCGAATAATGGTTTTTGATAGTATTGAACCAGCAGGAGCACCTGCGACGATTTCTCTCGCTTTCCAGTAAAGCGGCTGGTCAAACGTTACTATTAACGACTTTTGACATGAATTTCCTGCGAAATGTAGCGCCGTATAAATCGTATCGTAGCTGGATGGAGGAGCGTTTATGAAGGGAAGTGTTATAATGCTCGTCTTCTCGCTGAATTGTCCTGTGGTTATGGACTGCATATACCCTTTCCACCCGGGCAATTGCAAACCTTGTTGTTTAGCAATGTACCACAGGATTTTATGCGGATCAGGACGAGTAGGCTCATCTGGGATCATCAACTCTTGCACAATTATGGACTGCAATCCCACTTCCTTGACATGTAGTGTTTCAAGTGGAATAATTCCGAGTTTTCCAGTCTCCAGGGACGTAGGCATCTTGCTCAGTCTAGGGAAGCCTGATCCTGAACGCTCCACAGAAGTGGAAGGTGTGATACACATAATGCCACCCATGGCATGGAAAGAGTTGACTCCGTCTATGGTACATGCATTAAAGTCGGCGTTGTCAAACACAAATTGACTAAATGAATTTGGCTTGACATTTGGTTGAACATTTAGAAGAGCAGACATTTCCAACCTTTGTGCTTCGTGGTATGGTGCGCAAAACCCCAGGTTTGCTAAAAGATCAATTAATCGTCTTGAGGCGTATTTCCTGTGGAGGAAAAGGGAAAGGCCACTCAATACTGAGGAAGTAAGAGTACGGGGTCTGATTACTGAGGTGACCTATGAGGTGATCTATGACATGGGCGACCGCAATGCACTTTCTCTTGGTTTCTTGAATTCTCGTCGTTTTGTTCATCATCAAGCTTTCGAGAAAAGTTAGTAAGGATTCAGGGACATCTTCTGCATCTTTAAAGAAATCATGGGCTGGGGGGTATTCTTTGTAATTGCAAACTTTACTCTGAATATCATTCCTTATGATTTCGGCGGCTTTTTGGACAATCCTGAGTCTTTCGTCACTTTCCTTGTTCTTTTTTTCTTCATACCAAGCATCGCGTAGGATTTGTTTGCCGGTATCCATGAAACACAGAACTGGAACATCAAATCTGTTAGAACCTTCCGAAACTAACAAACAAGACCCGTACTTGGCTTGAAGATGTTCTTTTATAGTTTTCCATACAGGTTTCTCCCCAGTAATTGCATCGAGAATTTCAGTCTGTGAGAACTGGCAGTCTATACTATTATCAATGAAGGCATAAATATCATCCATGGCTTTTGCTACGTACTCATATGAGGAACTACTTCCTATTTTCTCATGAGCATATAAGGGCTTGATGAATTTCAAACGACAATCATTGTGATAAACTGCCTCTTCTGCGACGAGGTCATCAACACGGGCAAGGCGATGGATCACTTCTTCGCCCCAACTATCATTTCTTAAGGAGGCTGCAGACATACATACTTTATGGAAATCAAGAGTGCGGACTGGATGTACCTTCCTTCTTCTGTCTTTATTCTTCTTAATATCATCTTCAATGAACTCTCCACAAATGAAACAATTCATCTTAAAATTGAACTTGGGTAATACAGATCGCAGCACCGCTGTTTCAGGCTGAGCAGATGTTGACGCCTCTTGTTTCTTGAAAGCCGCAATCGACTGGGACCTCGTGTAATTTTTTCTACACAACGTATGGAGGAGCAGTGAAGTCACATTGGCTAGTTGCCTAATTTTGCCGTCACCCCTCTCTTTACTGGCTTTTTTAAGGGAATTTATCCCTTTTTCACTCACTTTAGAAACATCAGGACTCGATGCAGTCACTTCCTCATCACAAACAAAACACTTGCTGCTCATTTAGGCACTGTAAATTAAGAAAAAAAAAGAAAAAATAAAATATTGAAGAAGGATTACACAAGTTCACATAAAATATTCATCTACCAAGAGCATCAAATATGTATTCAATACTAATCTTCTTCGCTCATCATTTAATAGAAAACAAAATTGGCTCAATCCAGGCAAGGGATGCCATGATACGAAATTAGTGTTCATAGTTAATGTATTTCAGTAAATAAGATAAATTGGAATGAACTCACCAAATCTTCTTTCTGTCCAAAAGGGTCCCGGGATAGCAGTTGTTCTGTTTTCCTTAAACCTGGTGTATACCGTATTCCGAAAGGATTCAGCCAATTTTACTCACATATATTTAATACGCCAGAGGCGTTCAGCAAGGAATCGAATCAAAATTGCGCTCCCGCGCAAAATCAAAACAAAAACATCAATTTTTTTCACGGGCCACCTAACTTTTTTATTTTTTAAAGTAAGATACGGAATTTACATTTCTATAAGTATTCCTAAAGTTACCCCATAAATATTTCAAATTAAAAACAATAAGCTCGTATGAAAGAGAGCCAAACTCATTATTCCAATGATGTCATAAATTTCGTAATTATAAAGTGTTCTTACCTTTTGTTGAAGCCAAATGCAAATTAATCCAAAATTCGGAAACTCGTACAAAAAGAGACAAACACAGCAAGAACAACACAAACACTCACGTCAGGAAATAGTGATCAACTGCCCTGCTCTTCAAGAAAAAAGTGTCAACCCCACTAGATGTCCCCCTGGTCACGTGTTTTCCAAGACCACCCAAATCCAGAGGTCGTTTCGAACCCGCCCCCTGGAGCTTCAAAACACAGAGACGTGGACAATCGTCACATTGGACACCGGAAGAGGTTGGAGGGGGTTTCTTGACCCCCCTTCCAGTTTATGGTTTGTTTTGGAAAACCATTCAGTAGCCCGTTATCAGCTAATGGGTAACTCTCGAATTCCAGTATTGTGCAGAAGGTGGGTGGTCAAGTGGAAAGGGGTTGTGTTATCTCGCGAATTTGTCGCCAGTCTGGCTTCTTCCTGTCCCCACAATGGAAAAGGAATTGAGTGAAATGGGATCTGAAAAAGAGAGACAGACCACTTTTCATAGCAGATATTTCCAACTAAAATAGTCTAGATTTGTGTGACTTATCCCTCTTGGGCGACAGTAGCATTAAACCAAGTCCTTGAAGCCGAAATCTCTCAACAATTTAAAAATTGCGCCTGGGTGGGAGTAAAACTCTCCAGAGAGGTCTAGATCTTCCTTAATTAAAAGTGAGGAACCTGGTCATAGGCCCTACACTTGTACCGAGTAAACCTTGTAGTAAATTTAATCAACTTTTATTTTGTATAGCGTGGTCATGTCTTTCATGTTTTACGAATTTTCTTCTTTTTTTACTGTACCTGGGTAATTCCACGGGTAATTTACTTCCAAAAAATAACTAAAAAACATATTTTCCGCTCAGTTTATTTATTTATTGTATTGTTATTTATGTTTTTATTTATTTAAAAAAAATTAAACAACATTGTGACTGACTGACATTTGTACAGCATAAATGTCAGTCAGTTACCATATTGTTAAAAATTTTAAAACCCGTGGAATTGCCCACCTTCAAACCTGTAGGCTGTACTGCTGGGAAAATCCCTTTTTTCCGATTTTTTTTTAGCGTGAGAACTATAGATCTCACATACTTGGTTCAGGGCTTAAATTAAAGCTAATTAAGTGTATTATAAGGTTATAACCCTTACTTTCCCCTTAGATGGGTAATATAGCCAATAAATTGCTTTAAATACGACTTTTACACAAATTTTTCGAATTTTTTGAAAAATTTTCCATTTTTGAAGAGACGTAACTCGGGATCAATTGGACGTATAAACCTGGGAATGGTCTTAAATTGTTGCAAATTTTATCTACTTTAAAAAAGGTAATTGAAACTTTTTCGTGGGGATGCATTTTGTAAGAGTAAAATGTCAAAAACCGAAAAATGAGACTTTCAAACACCCGCCCACGCTTTAGCACAGGGGCTAGGGGCGGGGACTTTTGATATGTTTACCTCCTAACTAGTCTAAACAAAGTTCCGAAGTCAAAAATTGTGTTCCAAAACTTTCCCTCTACACCCTTTTTTGAGCCTTCGTTGCCTGGACTATTTGGTTAGCTGGAAAAAATAAAAAACTTAGGGTAACGCACGGGACATCACACGGCATCAAATAAAATAAAAACTAACTTTAGAATTTTTTTCTTGTGAAGTATGTGTTGATAGTTTAATTTTTTAGCTTTTATATCTTACAAAGGCCTATAATGTACCTATTAAATGAATTAGTTGTATCAAACAATCTCTTATCTTATAACAGAGAGATATGTTTTACTATTGTGTAGAGTAACGCATGGGACATAACGCACGGGACAAGAAATTATAAAAGTTAATTTGCAGTTAATAAACAATAAATTTACTTAAATCATCAATGTTTTATATTGATATAATAATCCAAAATATATTTTTTAATTGTTTTGTGATAAAGCAGCACATGAACAACTAAACTTGTTTAGTTGTTATATTTTTCTGTTGTTCTTAGAATGTTTTGATTCTTGTTTCTAGAATGCCAAGTAATGTTCTCAGTTTGGTGAAACTTGCTGTGTTCCTAGTTTGTTTGTTTCCAAATTATATATTAACAATACTTTTATACCTTTACTTGTTGATAGAAAGTAAGTGGTGAGACAAAATTCAACATGATGGATGGAAATACACAAGGAAAAGTTAAAATGACTAATGCTGAGAAGATGAAGAAGTATAGAGAAAAACACAAGGACCGCATAAACGAAAAAAATAAGAATAGGATGCGAATAGTTAGAAGAGCAGAAAAAGATAAACTTAAAGAAGATAAAGAATTGCAAGAAGAGTCTCGTAAAAAAGAACGAGACCGCAAACGTAAATACAGAGAAAGAAAAAAGTTGAATGAATCAAAACTGAGCTCTTCTGCAAGTTTATCTAAAGGATTAGGATCATACAATTCACCACAAACATTTGGAAAGGCAGTTAAAAGAGCTGCTTCATCCTTGCCAAAATCACCAAGAAAGAAACAGGCAGTTGTTACAAAATTAGCCAAGGAGGTTGGACTTAATATTGATATTCCAAGTGAGATGATGGAGTCTGAAAAGGGTAAAACAACTAAAGAAACAGCTGTAGAGGAGTTCTTTCAACAACCTGACATTGTTTATACATGCCCGGGTATTAAGGATGAAATGACCATATGGAAACAAGGAAAAAAAATAAAACTGAGAAAGTATTATTTAACCATGTTCATGAAAGAAGCATATTGTTTGTTTAGAGAGTTGAATCCTGAAATGGCAGTTGGATTTTCTACTTTTTGTAAATTGCGGCCAGAAAATGTTTTGCTTTTACATGAGACACCAATAGATCAGTGCAAGTGTATGGTGTGTGAAAATTTTTTCTTGAAACTGTCAGCATTAAAAATTGAATACAGTCCTGATTTTTGGAAAGCTAAACTCTGTGATAATGTTGTAAATTCTGACTGTTGGAATGGAATGTGTGAGGTATGCAAACATGGGCAAAAGATTACACTTCCAGACATTGAGTTGGCCAAGGAAGTTACATGGAAAGAGTGGGAGAAAGCGGAAAACAAAAGATTGATATGTTCAAACAAAAGTGGATCTACTGGAGAACTCCTTGATCATCTCAAGAATACATTCAATATATTCAGCTCACACATGAATGTCAAAAGAATTCAGGCTGCAGAGTTTTCCAAAGATAAGGAAAATCCTCAAGTGAGAATACTTCAACTGGACTTCGCAATGAATTACAGCTGCGAGTATCAAAACGAGATTCAAAGTGCACTTTGGTCTCGTGGCAGCGTCACTTTATTTACAGGTGCTTCAATACATCGTGGTGAATGTAAGACATACCCCATATGCTCAGATACAAAAGACAAAGAGAAGAATACGGTCAAGGCATTTATAGCACATCTATATGAACATGAATTGAAACCAAATTCACCTGACATGATTAATGTTGAAGAAGTTATTTGGACTGATGGACCGTCATCAGAGTTTAAAAACCGATTCATGGCCAAATTTTTGACACAATTAAGTGAAAAGTATAGGAAGACTTTTGTCTGGAAATACACAGCCACATCACATGGCAAAGGCATTGTTGATGGAATTGGTGGGCGAGCAAAGTCTCTAGTGAGAATTGCAGTGATGAGCAAGGGCCAATCTGCAGTCATAGTTCAGAATGCCAAGGATTTTGCACGTGTTGTGAGGGAACTAATGCCAAGTACCACTGTCATTTTAATTGAGGATAAAGAAATTCCAAGAAGTGACAAGGTGTGGGAAGAAACTGTCCCTATTCCTGGCATTAAAAGATGCCATGTTATCAAATCAGTGCCAAATCAACCCCTACGTTTATACCATAATGCTTCTTGCAAAGAAGTCAAATTGATAGAAAAAGAATTTCAAAATCCAACTTCTAATATTGCTGTAGGGAATTGGGTGTTAGTGACTTACGACTCTAATATTTTCCCAGGAGAAGTTATTGCCGCAAAGAATGATGAATTTGAAGTAAATGTTATGGTCAAGGCTGGTCCTAACACATGGAAATGGCCAGAAAAAGAGGACAGGTTGTGGTATGTACGTGACAATGTAGTCAAAGTAATTAATCCACCCGTAGTTGCTGGTAATAGAGGACAGTTCACATTTAGTGAACCACAAGTTGATGGTAATACGCGCACGGGACAAGTAATGCACAGGACAAAAACTTTTTGGTTCTTACATGTTTGATTCAATTTATGCACATCCTAAAACATACTTTTTTTGAAGCACTACATAAATGTGTTTTTGTACCAAGATGCATTTTGTTTATTTTATTGCTATACAGTTTATACACAAACAAAATACTCTTAAAAGTAACGCACGGGACATTTCGGTTAAAGGTATATTTTTAACATTTTTTCTATATGACAGTTAGCTTTCAAATGCATTTTTTTAAAGGTAGTACATACCATCATCTTACAGATTTGGATAAAAATCTTGACCAAATATGGCTAGGAATTTAAATAACAAACATTAAAATTTGCTCCCAAGTCTGCATTATTTTAAAGTTAAAAATCTTACATTTTTATTCAAATCATAGATGATATAAAATTCACTGTAAAAATTATAAAATATTGTTTTCATATACTTTGGAATGTCTATTTTTTAAAAAAGTGTGTAAAAAATTATATTTCATAAAATTAAAAAGTGCCTTCTGAGGCTCATTTTTTTGAGAATCGCCCTTAAAATGAACATTTTTATTGGTGTATTACCTTTTTATAAACTATTTCAAGAATTTTTAAAATTGGAAATAGATTTTTTAAAGTAATGTAGTTTTAGATCGTAAATGATCATTAAAACGAAGTTGATAAATAAAAGTCTTGATTTTTTACCAAAAATACATAAATCACATGGGATTTTCAGATCGAAGTTTGAGGTAATAGTTTCATCAATCATGCTGATTGATCGGGCGGACCGTCCCGCCGATACGTTTCGCATTTAAATTTAAGTTCCGTCAAATGAAAAGGGGTTAAAATAAACCAGGTATTTTAAAATATTTTTTGGGTATTTATTGACAAAATCTGGTTATTTTCTAAAAAAGTAAGATTTTAAGCCGTAGACCACTAATCAAGTTAAAACTATAAATTGGCCTTTTATGGGAAGTGAGGTACACTATCTACCAATAAGTATTTGGACACCTGTGATAGAAAAGAAAAACATACTTTATTTATTATTTATAGTTGGTAGAGCCTCCACAAGAGGTAATTACAAAGTGAACACTCCGGGGCATACTTTCCACAAGTTCTTGTGTGATGGCTAGTGGTATTTTTTCCCACTCGGCTTGGAGAAGACATGTAAGTTCCTTCACCGATTTTGGACGGGTAGTGCACCCCCTAATTCGCCGATCCAACTCGTCCCAGAGGTTCTCGATAGGGTTCAGGTCTGGGCTCTGGGCAGGCCAGTCCATTCGATTAACCCCATTGACACCATACCAAGCCTTAGTGACCCTCGCAACATGACAGCTGGCATTGCCGTCCTGGAAGTAACAGGGGTCCACCCCGTAAAACTGCCACAACGTAGGAAGTACATAGTCATCCAAAATAGTGCAGTAGGCATCAGCGTTGATATTACCCTGAATGGGGACCAATGGTCTCAATCCATTCCAGGAAAAACACCCCCAGACCATAATTCCGCCTCCGCCGAACTTCACTGTTGGCACATTGCAGTCTGGCAGGAGACGTTCTCCAGGCATGCGCCAGAGCCAGACCCTACCATCCGAATGGTAGAGGGTGAACCTTGATTCGTCCCTCCAAAGAACCCCTTTCCACTGATCTAAGGTCCAATTTCGAAGTGCTTTGCACCACATTAACAAAGCAGCGCGGTTGGACTTTGTGAACAAATGCTTATGGGCAGCAGCACGACCATGAAAACCAAGCAGATGTGCTTCCTTACGAATGGTATCAATTGAAACAACACCCCCGGATGCCTGCTGAAACTACTGGAGTATGTGGGGCATCGGAGGGGTGCGGTTCTTCCGAATTTCTCTGGACAACACCCGTTGGTCTCTATCTCTCAGCTTCGTTGGTCTGCCTACTCGGGGCACATTCCGACAATCACCGCTCACCTTCCACTTATTAATCACATAGGCAACTGTGGATTTTGGGTAATACAGCGCGCTAGATATGTCCCTTAAAGATGGGCCATTTATGTGATACTCGACCATTATACCTTTCTTGAAATCAGAGAGCTCCGAACTGCGTGGCATCTTGTATAAGACTATTGCCGATGTTGTTCCCTACACGATATATACCGGCGGAGGGCGTGACGCATCTCAAGACCGCAGATATAGTCATTTCCATAGGTGTCCAAATACTTATTGGTAGATAGTGTACTAATTTATTCTGCTAATTTATCCTGTTAAAGTTTGTTTTTGCGTGCGCTAACAGCTGTTCTGGAAACAGCTCTAAAAAACTGCTTGCGCACCCAAAAAACAAACTTTAAAAGGATCTCAAGCGTTTAATATTGATTGTATTTACGTGAAACTTTGGACTTAGGGTTTTCAACTATGATCTTTCAGATTATCAAATCAAAAGAAAGGATTTCGAAATAAAAAATAAGGTTTTGGCAGAGTTTTCACATTTTTTGTGTTTTTTAACTTTTTTCATAATAAAAAAATTTTAAAGTGAAGACTTTTGAGGTAATTTTAAAGATCATATTAAACCACAATTTTTGAGACCATAATTAAGTTTTTACCAATAGTAGTTCTTCTACAAATTAAATTTTTCAATGATTTTTTTGGAGTGTCGCTCCATTTTTAACTCCCTGGGATTTGGTCTGGGACCCCCTTTCTATACCGATTCTTGTTCGTCTTGATGAGTACTATCATCCCTGAAAGTTTGTTGCACCATTTCAGATACACCCTGTATAGAAATATATTTTGAGAGGGAGACAAAATTATTTCTTAGCCCACCCTCCTATGTATATTTAATAAGTCTAATGAAGCTTTTCAAAACATTTTTAGGTACAATTTGCATGCTAAAGAACTAAATAAAGTTATGAGTAACTAAGTTCTAAGTACCAAATGGGGTGTGGGGGTCCTCCCCCAGCAAATTTTGGGAAATTTCACTCTAGGAAGCAGGTTTTTAACAAGTTTGGTACCCCTAGTTGGGAAATTTTGAAAAAAAAATTTTAGATAAGATTTACATTTTGATGAACTTAATGTAAAAAAGTTTCAAATAAAAGCGTTCTGAAAACAAAGATATCTTGGGTCATCCCCCAGAAAAGGTTTGGGATGAAGACTATAAAAACATGGTTTCATTTTGGTTTTGATACATACTGCTCCAGATTTCAGAGATTACATTCTCAGGTAGAATAGGATCTGATTTTGATAAACTTCTTTTTGAAAAGTTTTTTTTATTTTCTCCCTGGATTGGCCCCACCTGGGGGGCAAATTGGTTGAAAATTTTCAAATTGCCCCCCCTAGAAAATGATATTGCGCCCCACGTTGGGAAACACTGATTTAAGGTGACCTCTGGTTTCTCCGGTGGGTTGCTATTTGAAGTGTGGGCTGGAGAAGGCGCAACTTCTCGGATGCTCTTCCCGATTTCATCAAGTCTGTCCAGGAGCTCAAAGAATTCTTTCTCCGCTTCCACTTGATCCGATTCTTTGGTTGATAAAACCATGATTTCTTGATGCAGGTCATTCAGTTCGGATTCCAGCGCGGCAGCTTTCTGCTTTAAAGAATCTAAATCCAAGCCGATTGAGGTGGTTAACTTGTTTTCAAATCTTGTGATCTTGCTTTTGAGAATGCGCTTCGTAACCTTTAAGGTCTCCATGCTGAGAGAATTTTTGAAATCCTTGAAGGGTAATTAGTCGAGCCTAAGGTCGCTGATTATATCTCGGGTTTCGGCACCAAAGTCCAGACGATGCAGTGTAACGAGCAATGGACAAAAATCAAAATTTTGACTTTCAAAATTTTTATTTTTGGTGTGCTAGCTGGATTAAAAAGTGTTCAGACCATATGAAATCGATAATAAAAAAGAAAAATATTTCTTTTTATACTCGCAAACGATAATTGAAACGGGAGAAATCAGCTGCCGTGAAAACAACAGTTTCAGATCGTCAACAAAGGAGTTAGTATTTCGGGCAATTAAAATCGTTTGATTTTGAAATGAAGGTGAATATTTTATTTTTCATTCTTGTTCAATAGAATTGTCTGGAAGAAAATGGGTAATTACATTTTTATTACTTTTTTAACCTCATTCTTAAATGTAAATAAATTTTGTAACTTGCTCATGTTTAATTAGACTTTTAAAAAAACTATCGAAAGATACCTCCGCCATTTTTTGATACACTTATTGTTGTTTCACACTTTATATTTATCATATTTTGGCTTGCCGATTTAGCGATAATCTTGTTTTGAAGCGCAAAATCGCTTCGCGACACTCACTTGGAGCAAAGCAAAATGTCGCTCTATTGAAACGGACCACGAATGTTAGTAACAATATTATGTCCCATAAGAGCTCGAAATCGTTTATGTGAGATTTGATACTGTAATTAGATTCCACTAATAATTAATTTGGGTAAAAATGGTTTTTAATGAACTTATAATAGTTTTTAATGGGTTTATTAAACCGTTATATAAATAAAAGTAAATTTCGTTGTGACCTCCGATTTTATTTCAATCAAAAATGCTATTCTTATTAAGTCTATGACCAGTGTACCTATAGGGCCACCTTTTTTCAATGTACAATATCAGAGCTACTAACCTGTTTTAAAGAATGAAACTGATATGCACACATCATTATACTAATTACCATCCTATTGTTATTAGTATAAATACTTTAAATATTAAAATCTATGAAATAAAAGGGTTTTCAAGAAACTTCAGAAATGGCCCTAGGTACAAACCATCATTGTACCTAGGGCCAGTAGCTGTTGTACCTAGGGCCCTTCCCTTAAAGTTTAATTATATCCTATAATGAATAAAAAATAGACATTATAAACATAAATTTCATCAAAGAAGCAATATTTTCATTTAAGTATTTTTATTTAAAAAATTATTCAACATTACAGTTTGGAAAACTGATTCCAAAATCGAGCTGCATACATTGTCGCTCTGAAGCACCAACAGATTGTGGTTTGGGTAATTTGAAGACAATATTTTTACTCTCAATTTCATATGTGACATCTTTATCATATAGAAACTTATTGGAATGTGCAATTCTTTTCAGGTATTTAACACTGTACAATTCCTCTTTGATATCTATTACTTCTGCCACATAAAAATGTTCAGTTTTCTTCCCTTGTAATCTTGTTAGACAGAAATCTCCCTTTTCAATAGCACTAAAACTTGCATCCTCATCAGTGGAAAATTCTTCTTCGGATGAAGTTGCCTCAATTTGAACAGATTTCTTCATGGTTTTTCTTTTCTTCTTAGCCATTTTAACTGCATGGTGCTCTTCAATTTCCTTTTTTTCCGGAGTATCGGTTAGGATTCGACATCTCCCTGGTTTTCTTCCACCTCTTTTGTTAGTGGTACGAGGTTTTGCTTTGGGGTAAGGTCGTACCTGTTCAGGTGTTACACAAGCAGTGGAATTCGATGCAGAACTATGGGAACATCCTGCAAGACATGCATCCGAGTTGGATACAGTAACATCCAATTCCACCATTTCCGAATCACTTTCTTCAGGATTATTGTTGGGGCTAATTATGGAAGGATCTGGTCTGTCGGTTACACTTGAACTTAGAAACTCATCATCAGTGAATATGTTTGGATTCACAGGCCATACACCAGCCACACGAAAGCCCGCTAGAATGTTTACTGGAGTAAAAGCCAAAGGATATAATTTGCCAAAATTCTCCGCAACATCATATATGGTGATTGGTTTCCCTGGGTTTGTCAGCATCCACGCTGAACACGCTGTACTGGAGTATTTCTTGAAGGGTCCAAAGACTCCGCTATCCAACGGCTGAAGTTTATGGCTTGTATGTGGCGGAAAAGTAAGCATAACAACGCCATTTTCCTTCGCCAAAGAGATTGCATCAATACTACAATGGCTTTCGTGATTGTCCATTAATAACAGCACCTTTTGTTGCACAGAACATTTCACATGATTAATAAAATGCTTCAAAAATTCAAGAAATATATCTGCATTTGACCACCCACTAATGTGAGCTGTTCCCACAGTTCCAGGAGGTGCACCTTTCAGCATGTGATTTTTGAAGTTCACTCTTGGGAAAATCATGATAAGGGGTACAGAATTTCCTATTGCATTTACACTGCAAATAATAGGTATATTACTTCCTCGTTCACCAGAAGTCATGCTGCCAACCTGTTTCTTGCCTTTTGGAGCTATAACCTTGGCCGGTGTGTGCACTGTTGTAATACCAGTTTCGTCCATATAAATGCACTCTGGCAAAAACTGGTATTTTGCTAAGACTTCATTATACTTAGCAAAAAAAGTATCAACATTTGTTTTGTTGATACTTTGATTTGTTTTGTTGTAGCTCTTGCTAAACTTGTGGCTTGAGGTTTTCTTAGTGAAAGAAACTTACTATTTCTTTTCATGAAATCAGAATACCACTGATCATCAGCTTCACCATTTGTATCCCAGGATTTAGGATATTTCTTTTCATTGGCTTTTGCATACTCAAAAGCTAGCTTTTTAACTTGCAATTTAGATAAACCAAAATGCATATTGCTTGCAATGACAAGGTACTCAACAAGGGCATTTTCTTCATCTTTGGAGAATACCATCCAAACAGCACATCGGTTAGAATATGCAAAGTTTAATTCTGTATCTTCAGAATTAGTGTTCTGACAAAAAGCAACATGTCTTTGCAGTGTTGTTTGGTTTGGTTTGATTATTGTTTTATGGCGCATGAATCAATTTTGATCATAATGCGCCAAGAGAGACTTTATATACAAATGAACTAACAGCAGGCTAAAAGCCATAGTCGGGCGTACTCTATACGCCATTGATAAAAGTTATATTAAGACATTGCTAAACATTTACACATAATGAATAAAACCAATGGTGTTGATATATTTAAAAACAAGTGATAAGTTACAAGGATAGTTTAAAATACTCAATAAGTTAAAATTACTGTTTTTAAAAACCCGAAGTCGGATAAGATTAAAATGAGAACAATCGCACAGAATATGCTTAACACTTAAAACCACATGACAGTGCTCACACAAAGGTGGGGGCTCTCCCATCAGCAGATGCCTGTGAGTGAGGCGCGTGTGACCCAGGCGCAGCCTAGCCAACACGACCTCCTCACGGCGGTTCAGATGAGTATGCCTCGTTGGAGCAAGTATAGGCATAATCTCATGCAATTTGTTGTCTACCTGCTGGTCCCAGTTGGATTGCCATGCACTGTGCAATATTTGCTTGAAAATATGTTTAAGATCCAAGTGCGGAACAGGAAATCTTTCGGGAAAACCGGTCGCTGATCGAGCAGCCGCATCAGCTTGTTCGTTCCCGATGATTCCTGCATGGCCTGGTATCCAACAAAATTGGACGTATTTTCTCTTATCAAGTTGAGAGAGAACGTGAGTAATGTCTATGAGAATTGGATGGGAAGATTGGTGTAATGAGGAAATGGTTTGAAGTGCAGAAAGAGAATCCGTGTAAATTATAAACTTTTTTGCACGTGAAAGGGAGATGTACTCCAACGCTAATCTAAGCGCGTGAAGTTCAGCTGTATAGATGGAGGCTGAGACTGGCAGTTCATCTGTTATGGTGGTGTTTAGAGCAACTGCTGCAGAGCCAACGTGGGAGTCAGACTTGGAGCCATCAGTAAAGATTGGCTCATGGTCAGAAAATAGTTCCCTGTGCTCAAAATACAGCGTTCTATACGTGTTGTCAGAGGTGCATGATTTAGAATGGTAGGAAAGGCTAAAATCTACATTTGGATGGATTCGTTCCCAAGGAGATACTGCTGAAAACTTAGACTGTGCAATTTTTCCGATATTAATGTCCAAGTCTTCTAAAAGTTTTTTAATTCTAAAATGGAATGGATTTAAATAGGTGTGGGATGAACTTTGATTAATAAAATTATGAAGGTTAAAATCAAATAAATAGGAGAATGCAGGATGGCTTTTCATCGAACGAATCTTGATGAAGTGACAAAGGCTAAGGTACCTTCTACGCAGGTCCAGTGGTGGCTCATAGGCTTCCGCATAGAGCGATTCCACTGGCGACGTGCGAAAGGCTCCCAGGCATAACCGCAAGGCTTGGTGATGGACTGGGTCCAAGGTTTTTAATAAAGATTTGCAAGCAGAGCCGTAGACCACACTTCCATAGTCTAATTTGGACCTGACTAGAGCACGGTAAAGACGCAGCATGGATGTTCTATCAGCACCCCAGTGAGTATTTGACAGTATTTTCAGAATGTTGAGGGCCTTTGTGCATCTGGTTTTTAGGTCTTTTATATGGCTATGAAAGCGGAGTGATTTATCAAATATCACACCTAGGAACTTTACTTGCTCTACCACTTGAATGGTTGAGCCATCGATTACAAGCTCGGGATCAGGGAATAGTCCACGTCTTCTGGTAAAAGTCATACAAACTGTTTTTTCAGTCGAAAAGGTAAAGCCATTTTGATGAGCCCATCTATTAAATTTGGTGATGGCATTCTGAATGTGCCTTTCAGCTAAGTCAAGGAATTTTGAAGAGTATGATATTTGAAGGTCGTCCACGTAAAGGGAACATTGTATGCCTTTGCAGTGTTGTTCTGCCTACTCCAAACTGTCGTGCTGCTGTCCGAACTGGAATTCCGTCCTTTAAAACTGCTTCAGCAGCTGCAGTTATATTATCTGCATTGGGTTTTGACCGCTTTATTCCATCAGGATTTCTAGGCATCTAAATAAAATAATTATGAATTTGTTGTATGAAAATGAAATAAAGGTTGAAAATTTTATTCAAATATTAAAGAAAACTAATTTAAAATATACTTTTGTTTTGATAAATATAAAAAGTATTTAAAGTAAATTAATTAAACCAAAATGGATTAGATAATTACAGCCATTTTACTCCATTTATAATGAAAAAGTTTTGAATAGAGTAACCACATAAAGAATATGATAGCAGTTGTACCTAGGGCCATGGCCCTAGGTACAAGGCAACTATGTGGCCCTAGGTACAAGACTAGGTAATTTCATACAAAATGTCTTCTACTGAAAAACTTGCATGGAGAAGGGATTTATTTATTATCTCATTTGATACTCTATATTGCAAACAAAATTATGTACTAGAATTCAAATCAAAGTATTTGACTTACCTTTGTAAAGAAATAAAAGAGATGAGTTGCAAAATTTTAGTTTGGACCATGCAAAAACGTTTTTCACTTGTAACTCCTCACAGGTTTTTCTACAAGACTTCAAAATGTCTGCCAAAATAGCAATTGGTGTTGCCACTCACCCAACTGAGTAATAAAACTTAGAACTAAATATTATTAAAATAAAGTGTGGTGGCCCTAGGTACATGATGGCCCTAGGTACAAAGGTCTCCCCTACATAAAAAACCTAGAAAAAAGTTCAATAAGAGCCGGAAATAGCATAAAGGGTGTTTTCGATTGACAGATGTTGAATGAAACATCTGCTTAATGATAGTTGGTTTTTCTTTGTGATTAATATGTGACTTTATAAACAATATGAAACGAATCTTTGGCGTTGTTTTCAAGTTGAATAAAAAGGTTTAAATAACTCTTTTCTCCCTTTAATCAATAAAAAAATTTTTGGTTTATGTAATTTTTCCGTTATAAGCTATTATGTCACCATAAACGTTATAAAATTTTACTTGTTTTCATAACTTTTAATATTTTTTAAAAGTAAGCTATGAGGCTAAATCCTATGTAATTTTTTCAGATGCTTCGGAAAAAACTATCTTTCATTTCTTTAATATTTGGAAAGGAAATGATTGTAAATCTGAATCCCTTTGTGAGGAAATCATTAAACAGTTTGACCTTATCAATGCTCCAGAGACTATAATATACAGCGTGAAAACAACGTCCATGTTTTTGTCTTCAAAATTTAGAAGCAAATGGGAGCGGGCTCATCGAATGCATAAAACTTTCATCAATCAAAATAAAGATTGGTTGGAAAAAAACCTTAATCTAGAATAAGATGTTATTGAATATTGTGAAAAAAAAGACCCTCTTCCACTGAATCAAGAAAGTCTTCCAACTGGCTTACCTAGAGGTAGACCTCTAAAAGAATTTCCAGCTCTTTCTGAAAAGCACAAGAGCTTATCGCTCGCTGAATTTTTAATACTTGAATTGTTTTTCTGGTCTTGTTTGGCGTAGAATGTCCTATTTGGGATCTTGCGCCATAAAACCCCAAACAACCAACCAACCTTTCTGAAAAGCAGAAAAGGCGTAGAGTTGTTGATCTAGTTCTAGTACATGACTGGAGCTCTGAGGAACTATCTTTTGCTGCTAAGTCTGAATCAACCTCTATGAATAAATCCACCGATGAAAAAACTTTAACTGGTCTCCAAGCTTTGGCTCTGTATTTAGATTTAGGACTTAGTTTTAAAAAATATAACATTTTACGTACTACTGTTAATAATGTCCACCCTATTAACTTCCCCAGCTATTATTGCTTGAAAAAAATTAAAGATCAAAGACTGCCAGAAAATATAGATATTTCGGAAACCCATGCAGCAGTAGATTTGCAGCAGTTGCTGAATAAAACTGCTGAGTTTATTATTTCATCTTTAGACAAAGTACTACTGTCTCTAATCATTATCTAAAATTAATTTGTAAGTGGGGGTTTGATGGCAGTTCAGGCCACAGCGGTTATAAACAAAAATTCCAAAATCCTGATGATTCGAATGAATTTATATTTTTTATTGCATTAGTTCCTTTACAAATATCTGATTCCACAGGAGTTATTAAGTGGGAAAACCCCTCATCTGTTCACTACTGTAGGCCCATTAAGTTTATTTATGCAAAAGAATCCCCATCACTTGTCACTGAACAAAAGGCCCTTTTGGATGATTTAATTAATAACTTAGTGCCTTTTACGATTCAAATTGATGATATAATTTTTGATATTATTTATGAAATGCTATTTACCATGGTAGATGGCAGTGTTTTTAATGTGTTAAGTGAAACTCTTTCAACCCAAAAGTGTTATATTTGTGGATGTAGTCCTAAGGACATGAACAAAGCAGTAGAATTTCAACCCAATGAAACTTTTTACAGTTATGGACTGTCTTCTTTACACTGTTGGATAAGGGCATTTGATTGTTTGCTTCACATATCTTATCGGTTAGATTTTAAAAAATGGCAGGTAAGAGGGGATGAGTGTAAAAAGTTGTTCAACGAAAAGAAAGGTACTATCCAAAAAGAGTTTAAAGAGAAAATGAGATTAGTGATAGATGAACCAAAAGATTTAATTTAACCCAACGATTTTAACTTACAACAATCAATTTCACTTAGATCACCCCGTACCTGTATTCCTCCATTCCATTTTCGCATTCAAAACGTCATTGATGAATTCGGAATAAACCTTGGCAAAATAGCCCAGTCACCTACATTAATACCTCCTTGGGAGGGCATTCATCTCGAAATAGATACTTCATTTACATCCCATACTAAGTCATTAACTCCCGATTGTGTTTATCAAAGTCTTTTTCAGGAACACCGGGAAGAGTTCTCATATTTTGCACTAATTTTCACAGATGGATCTAAGTCTTTGACTCATGTCGGCGCAGCTGCAGTTTCTCAAAGCGCCACCATAACCGATACACTCCCTGTTTCGACATCGATCTACACTGCCGAGCTACACGCTCTCAGAATGGCGGTAGAATTGTCATTAAATAAAAGGAAAACGATCATCTACTCAGATTCATTATCTTCATTACAAAGCCTACAAGCTCATAAGCCACCTGATCATCCTATTTTAATCGATTTATTGAAGGAAGTCTCCCGTCTTGCCAAGAGAGGTAATGACATCCGCTTTTTCTGGATTCCCGGACATGTAGGGATTACTGGAAACGAGCTCGCTGACAGAGCGGCTCGGAAAACCCGAATAGGAGGAAACCCGAATCGGTTCCCTGTTCCGCCTCCCGACTACAAACCTATATTCAAACAGAAAATGAATGACTTATGGCAAAAGAAGTGGGATAAAGAGAGCGAAAACAAACTTCATTTTATCATGCCTCGCCTTACGCAACCTCACAACATTCATCTCAGTCGGCGAGAGGAAGTTATCATCACAAGGCTAAGAATCGGGCACTCTCGATTCACTCACCATTAGTGATGGGTAAATGAGGTGTGAGGTACCTCACATGAGTGACTCACCTCATGTGAGTGAGGTGACCCCTCACCTCGAAAAAATGAGCCCCCTCAGTCACCTCAACTCACTCACTTACATCATATCGTCGTGGAAGATGCAATACAGCACATCTTACATTTGAAGTACCTTTAGTATGCCAATCCTCTTTCTCGCCAAACAGTTTTCGCGGCTTCTTTTGGCAGTTTTAATATGGCTGTGCTTTTTTTGTAAACCAAAACTTTTTTCTGAAATTGATGCTTAGATATTTGATTACTTGATCAGGCTTCTCACTTAAAAGTATTAAAAGCATTTTAAAACATCTTTATAGCTCTAGTAAGCCGTGATTTGACACATTTTCACATTGGTCAGAAAAAAGTTGCCGATCTTTCATGATCTGTCATAGTATTTATTTAGAGAATCAATCTCGATCAAACCGTTTAAGAACGTGAAAGATATTGGTTTATTTAGAGTGCGATTTTGTTTTGATTATTCCTCCAAATATTATTAAACTAATTTAAAAAAGATATTACTGGCTCTTCGATTATGTGTTACTTTTTTATTACATGTACCTATTTTTCCTTTAATTACCTTTAAGTTCCCGAATAATGCAAATAAAGCATGTTTTATTTTATGTCGTGGTACCTTACCTGCTACAAACTTATTGTGATAAAAATGTAGGGTGGGTTGGGGTAAAATGGGTCAATTTTAAGGTACCTTCACATTCAAAGTTTTATTTCATCAAAACTATTACTTTTTAATGATTTCTTTCAATTGGATCTTGACACTACAATCCTTGAGAACATTTTCATCTAATTTTATCAAATATTTTTAGTTATAAGTTGCTTAAACTTAGCATCAAAAGTAATGACCTATTTTACCCCAATGTGGGGTAAAATGGGTCTCATTGCAAAAAGATGTCAAAAATATATTTATTACTAAATATAGATGAATGTAAGAAAAAAGGCAATCGGCTAAGCCGTTTTTATCTGAAAAAATTTGTTTTAAGTTGCACTTTAATGAAATTGTAAAAGTTCGAAGTTAATGAACATTGTTCAAATTTAGCAATTAAAATACTTTGTTTGGATAAAAAAATAAACTTGTATGACAGTTCAATGTATATTTGAAGGAAATAAGTTAAAAACATTGTTTGAATTAATACAGAAGGCCTCCGAACTATGACCCATTTTACCCCAAGTACAAAATATTGTTATAAAAGATAAAATATTTTATATTTTTCTAAGCTTATTGGCTTGAAATGTCTCTCAGACTTTCTTTAATGGAAAAATATTACAAAAGTCTGCTGTAATTTATTACAATATACACATATTTTGGAAGTTAGTAAACCCTGTTTTTTCGATGACATCATTTACGGTTCAAATTAAATATTTTTTCAGTCCTCAAAATCATAAATATAAATTTTTGACAGTCGAAAAATATTGCCAACAGATAAAAGATTATAATACAAAAAAAATGAGCAAAAATTATTCAATTTAAATTTGATTTATATCGAGTTAATTAAAACTGACCCATTTTACCCCAAGACCCACTTTACCCCAACCCACCCTATACAGTTTTATAATTTTTAATATTCCTATGATTTTTTGGGGGGTTTATACACCGATAAAAGGCAAGAAAAAAATTTTCACATAAGAATTGCAGTGAAAATAAAGTTATCAAACAATTAATTCTGATAATAACAGAAAAAGTGCATATTTACAAAAAAAATTATAATGTGTATCTATGATTTGAGACAAAATTAATAGAAATGGTGGATATTATTTTCTGAAAAGCAGAAAAATGCTCGATGTGGCCAAGAGAATTAGAAATTCTATTAGCAAGCGATGTTCCGAAGTAGTCACCCTCCCAAGTATTGCTCGTACCTGGAAGTGCTTAACTTCGGTGATGAATAAATGTGCTTGTGTTGGTTTAGACTCGATTTAAGCAGCAACCATACGAAACCATATTTGGCTATTTATTTCACTGCCAATTGAAACAATCGACAACTACATCAAACTGTGTCTTTTTCCGATGTTAGATGTGCGGTATTGCATCTTCCACGACGATATGAAAAAGTGAGTTCTGTGAGCAATTGAGTTGTGTGAGGGGCTGAGGTGTGGGTGAGGCCTGAGGTGTGGGTGAGGCCTGAGGTGTTGGTGAGGCCTGAGGTGTTGGTGAGGCCTGAGGTGTTGGTGAGGGCTGAGGCGTGTGAGGGGTGAGGTGGTTGGTGAGGGCTGAGGTGTGTGAGGGGTGAGGTTTTCTGAAACAGTGAGCAAAAAGAAGTAAAGGAGGGAATCACTTCAGTTCTCTTCTCCCTGTAATAGGGGGGGGGCAAACAGGGAATCTTTGGGGAGAAGGGTCCATTTTTGATTTTGGAAATAGAGTAAATCCTTCAATAAATTGAATTCACCAAAGAAGTGGGGGAGATTGCTACCTACTATGACTCCTTTTAATTTAGGCTCTTTTACAGCATGTATTAAATTAAATGAATACAAATATATTAAAGCTGAATTTTAGCCTTTCTTTTGACCAATCACTCTTTAGGTACTTTTGCATCTGGGTGAAATCAGGAACAAAGGCTTCAAGTTCCAGTTTCGAGTTTCAAAAATCTATTTGTAGAAAAGGATATTTATTTAATTAACTTTACAATTTGAGTAATTTGTTTTTGTCAAAGAAATATAGGTAATTTTAAAGTACTTTTTAAATTATTCGGATTTAGTCAAATTATTTCTAATAAGATGTTATCTTAAAAAATTAAGGAGGTGCTCAAGAGTTCAATGGAAAAAATATGAATTCACCATTTCAGTGATAAATAGAAATGACCGCATTTTTTAAATATTGATTTTAATTGGTACTTCTGAATCAAATTATGATGACTTTGTTAGGCAATTAGACATTCTATCAATTACTTTTAATAATGTTTGCAACAAAAAATACGCTTCATCACAGGAGAGGGAGAAATTTGAATCAGCTACCAAAGAGGCTTTAAGACTGTTTGAATGTGGACTTGTTTCTGCTGCTTCTGTGAAACCTGCTGTTACCGACGGTCTTCCTGCTATTTTAGATGACATCAAGACCACTTTCTTAGATAGCCAGAAAATTATCTTCGACAGATTAGTTGTTGTTGAGAGGAAAGTAATTGCAATGGCTGAATCCGGCTTGAATAATCCAATCCAGAAGAGTTATGCTAGTGTCCTCAGTACATCCTCGGCGGTGGGGCCTGTCATTTCAAGTAAACCAGCAAATCTGAATAGTTTGTCTAGATTACCCGAAAATCCACTGAATTTCCTGGGTACATTGTCGCATCAGCCAACAACTTATAAACCAGTTTTAACTGGAAATAACACTGGTGTTCCTCATTTAAACCAATTGCCTTTTCCTGTGGTCTCTCCGAGAGAGCGTATCCCTAGAAATCCCCAGAAAACCGGACTCTGTTCATCGACTGGCATCAAGGTTGTTAGGAAAACTCCCCTAAAAAGAATTCTAATAAACCGATTTGATCCAAAAACTTACATTGAGGACATCAAGATGCTTTTTCCTGCCCCTCCATGTGTGATCAGGTGTGACAAAATATCAACAAGAAACTCCGGTGTATATGCTTCGTTTGTCCTGACTGTTGATGAGGCTTTTTTTGAATCTGTATCAGATCCGAGTGTGTATCCCGAGGGTGTCGGCATATCAGAATTTTTCGGTCGACCCAAATTCACTGATGGCCCTGGTGCCTCTATTTTCCCTGTGGAACTTTCTAGTGCTTCCCTGAATGCTGATAAGGCGGACAAAAATTCGGATGATACTTCCAATGAATGACTGGCTCCAGTGCAGAGAAATATGGGTAACTCTCCTCCATTCGATAGCTCAATAATTATTCAACACTGTAACAGCAATATAACTCATGATTCCCGGTATCCCAAGTCATTTGACTCTGTTAATCAGAGTGAATCTGTTAATAGTGTAATCGATCCTATCAATAGTACTGCTCTAACTATGTACTATCAAAATGTCAGAGGTATCAGATCTAAATTTAGTGACATTTTTGAAACGTGTTTAACTGAAAATTATGATCTAATCTGTTTTTCAGAGACTTGGCTAAATGATGAATTTATGAACTCAGATCTCTTTGATGAGCGTTATGATGTGTTCCGTAGGGACCGTGACCCCCTTCAGTCATCTAAATATCGTGGGGGAGGGGTCTTAATCGCTGTTAAAAAGCAGTTGAAAGCCAGTTTATTGTCTTCCTTCGAGAGCTATTGTGAACTTGTATGGGTTAAGCTTTTTATTAATGATTTTACTTGCATTTACATTTGTTGTTGTTATTTTCCACCTGCGTCAAATGCATCTTACTTTCAAGAATTTTATGATATCTTTGACGAAAAATATTTTAATGCTACCAATGTAATTATATTTGGTGATTTTAATCTCCCTTTTATCAACTGGTTTGATCTGAACTCTGTGGATTCAAATTTAATATGTCATGAATTTCTTTGTTTTCTTAGTCTACATAAATTAAAACAATACAACTTCATTGAGAATAACATGAAGAGAATTTTGGACTTGGTTTTGGTCAGAGTTTCTAATTTTACTGTATCTGTAACTCAGCCCATTCTTCCTTTGTGCTCTGAGGATAATTATCATCCTGCTTTACTTATAAATTTGTGTACAACTGGAAGGGTTAGTTTGTCAAATTCCAAACCTTTGGATCCAGTTAATGAATCCTATAATTTTAAAAGGGCTAATTTTCATTTATTGTATACACTTTTATCTTATATTGATTGGAACTTTCTAAATTATTATTCTTGCATCAATGCAGCTTTAACTCAATTTTACAATGTACTGTATGATATACTAGACGTGTCTGTACCTAAATATATTGTTCGCAATAGAAAATATCCTGTTTGGTTCACTAAAGACATAATTAGTAATATTAAATTAAAAAATTCTCATTTGAAGAGGTTTAGAGAATTTGGTAGCTTGAATGACCTTGCGCTCTTTAAGTCTGTCAGACAACGCATTAAAACAGACATTCATATAGCCCGGAAGCAACACTTAGACTTAGTTCAAGGTTCTTTTAAACGCAATCCTAAATCCTTTTGGTCCTATTACCATAAGAACAAACTAACTCGTGGTACAAATATAATGTTTTATAATGATATTGAACTACAGAATGACATTGAAGTGGCTGAAGCATTTAAAAGTTACTTTTCCAGTGTTTATAATAGTCCTTCTGGTTTGTCTAATAATGATAACTTTGATCCCGCTATTGGTGTTAACACTATGGATCTGGTCAGGGTTGACAGTGTTTCTTGTGTTGACATAGTCAAAAGTATAAAAAAATTAAAGGGTTCAGGTTCTGGTGGTCTCTCTTGACCTAATTCCCCCTTACTTTGTTAAAGCTTATATGGATAGCCTTGTGTACCCTTTATTAATATTGTTTAAATTCTCTCTACGGACTGACACTTTCCCTGATATATGGAAGTCATCTAAAATTATTCCTGTTTATAAAAAGGGTAAAAAATCAGATGTTCAAAATTATAGACCTATTGCCATCATTCCCTGCTTTGCAAAGGTTTTTGAATCGGTCATACATAATAAAATATCTTTACAAACTGATCAGATTATTTCCCCCTGTCAGCATGGCTTTGTAAAAAAACGCTCTACTGCCACCAATCTTCTTTGTTTAAATAAAAAAATATCTGATTCCTTAGAGGTTAACCAACAACTTGACGTGATTTACACTGATTTCGCCAAGGCTTTTGACACTGTGAATTTTGAAATTTTACTTCTGAAGCTGTTTAAAATTGGTTTTGGTTACAAATTACTAGTATGGTTACGTTCTTATTTATCTCAAAGATCCCTTTTCGTCAAATATAACTCTGTATTATCCAATAGTTTTTGTAGCGCTTCTGGTGTTCCTCAGGGATCGATTCTTGGGCCTCTATTTTTTCTTTTGTTTATTAATGATATTACTGCCCTTTTCAAATGTTGTCTTCTTTTTGCTGATGATCTAAAAATAATGAAACAAATATCCTCTTATAATGATCTTGAAACTTTGCAATCTGAGCTTACAAAATTAAGTAATTGGTGCTCTCAAAACAAATTATATTTAAATATTAATAAGTGTTTTGTTGTAACTTTTACACGTCGACATAATCCGTTTTTAAAAAACTACAGTATTGATAATTTGACTATTTCTAGAAAATCTCATGTTAATGATCTTGGTGTAATTTATGAATCAAATTTTAGTTTCAATATGCACATTCAAAACATCAGACTTAAAGCAATAAAAAAATTAGGGATTTTGAAGAGAACCACTCATGATTTCACTGATATATTTGTACTGTTAAATCTTTTTAATACCCTAGTTCGTTCTGTTCTAGAATACAACTGTGTTGTTTGGTATCCTTTAAATAAGTCTCATATTAACTCCATTGAGAAAATTAAAAATATGTTTTTTCGTTTTCTTTATTTTAAGACTAATACTGCTCATATATTGCCATATAGTAAAACCCTTGAACAAAGACGATGTATGTCCATTTTTAAATTTTTCTACAAACTGTTAAATAATAAAATTGATTGCCCTGATTTACTAAAAGAATTTAATTTTCATGTTCCACAATATTCGACTAGAAATAAAATTGTCTTTAAAATACCCTCTTGTACAAAAAATTATATCTTAAATCAGTCAATATATGTATTTTTTAAATTGGTAAACAATATGTCAATCAATAGTGATATTTTCTTTGATTCGTATTTTAAGTTGAGCAATGATTTGGTACCTTGTCTTAATTTTTGATTTGTATTTTTAACATTTTGTTTTCTTTATGTATTTTCGTAACTGTATGTTGTATTGTAACTCTTGTTGTGTATCTTCTTTGTTCCTCTGCCATGTAATTGGATCTTTTTCTGTTTGGCAGTATATAAATAAATAAATTATAGAGGTGGAAAAAATTATGGAGTAGAAAGTCTTAGTTCAAATAAAGAGTTTATAAATGAGAGCAAGGAGGAATCAAATAAAATTTGCTTTATATTTAATTTTAAAAATCAATTACTTTTTAGGCAATTGATTATAATTCTATCTAAAAATCTTTGCCAGATATTTGAAATACAACCTTATATTATATACCTGTCTTTTTACAAGAAAAAAAATTACAACACCAATTGCACGTCTATTCATAGTTAAATAATTTTACCAGACAATAAATATTAATTAACTTGATATTTTTTATAACATTAGTTCAATCAGAAAAAACATATTTTGTTTGTAATAAACCTTTCAAATTCAGACTAAAGCTCTCAATTGTTTGGTTTTCAAGTGATTCTAGGAAAGTTCTTTTACAGAGGACTGTTATTCAAGGGTGTTTTACAATAACTATCTGTATTTATAGATGGTTTTTTGAAATATTTACATTGAACAGTATAAGTATGTTTGAATGCTTTATAATTATAAAAATAAAGAAAGTAAAGGATCTAAATTTCACTTCCTAGAACTCTTTTGATAAATTTCAAATACACTATGATGATGGTTTAAGGACTTTGAATAGGGTAGGAAGTGCTAAAAAATAAAATAATCCAACATTATTAATAAAGAATAATTTAAGAGATAAAATGCATCTAGACATAAAAACAGTTTTATTTCATAGTTTAAGTCCTCATTTAAGAGGCTACAAGAGGAATTGTACAGGAAGAAAGGTTTTCATATTTTATAAACACACTTGTAATATAAAACATACAACCGTGTAATATATAATTTAACATTCTGAGGTGCAAACATTTAATTCTGTTACAAGTTTTTTTTAGCTATAGTGGTAGTTGGGTAAAAATCACCGAGTTCAATTGTCATCATAACTAAAGTAAAACTGAAAGAGCATTTTTCACTAGCTATCGAGTTCAGAAGTGAATTCTGAAAAGTTTCCAGTCTTAGGGAAATCTTATGCTGTGAGTGAGTTACATTTCGCCATTGTATTGAAAGCAGTGTTCAAATTGCTCACTTTAAGAAGAATTTATATATCTGGCCATGTTTAATGCTGAAGATCAAATAAACTAATGGAACCCAGCTGATGTGGTTTCAAAAAAGAAAAATTGCATTTTGCAAATATCAATAAAAAAAAGTATGATTTCTTGTAGGTTCAGTAGAAATTTTTTTCTAGCCCTCACTCTAAACTGGATATAGTCAAACATGGATGATTTAAAATACTCATGATTCATGTGCATTTAAGTTACATAAAATTAATATAAGATAAACATCTAAAACTTAAATCCAATTCAAGTCTACATACAAATAATAGTTTGCTTAATACATCTACTTAAAATCATTCATCTCTAATTATTTTGGCTTAATGGTATAATTTAAGTAACTAATTAGAGTATAAAATTTCAAAGTTAAAAGATTTTAAACATGTTATTTTTTGCAGAATGAGTGAGAAAAGAACATCCACAGCTTGGCAGTATTTTACAGATGTGGGAGACAGCAAAGCCAAATGCAATCTTTGCAGCCATATTATTTCATACAGAGGAGGTGGTCCTTACAACTTGCTCCGCCACATCAAGTCGAAGCATAAATTCCATCACTTGGAGTCAAATCAAGAAAACCCAGATGATCTACCAACAACTTCTTCACACGAATCATCTTTGCCGAGCACAAGCACAAGTGAAGTTACTACCATAGATCATAACAAACATCGTACAACGAAGGTATCTGATTATTTTCGACCTTTAAGTGCTAATAAAACAACTAAGCTTAACCGACAGTTGGTTAAACTCATTTGCAAAGACTATCTACCTTTCTCTTTCGCAGAAAGTGAAGCTTTTAAGGACTTTGTTAAGGAGTTAAATCCCTCCTACCGTGTGCCAACACGAAAAACTCTTTCAACAGCTCTTTTGGATAATTTTTATAGTCTGGAAAGAGAAAAAGTGGAAAAAGAGCTGCAAGGAATTGAATCGGTAGCACTGACCACAGATTACTGGTTATCATCATCCTCATCAGAGAGTTATCTTTCCTTAACTGCTCACTTCATCAGCACTTCAACAGAGCTAAAATCAGTAATGTTGGAGTGCATAGTTTCTCAGGAGAGCAAAACCTCAGATCATGTGGCAGAAAAAATCAAAGAGTTATGTGAGGAATGGAAAATTTGGGGGAAGGTATATTGCCTTACTACCGATAACGCAAGGAATATGACAAAAGCTGTTGAACTTCTAAAAACTTATCATGTTCCGTGCTTTGCACATACCTTGAACTTAGTGGTTGCTAATGCATTGGAGTCTGTAACCATGGCTCCAATCAAAGCAAGTATTAAAGAAATTGTGGAAAATTTTCGCCGCAGCAGTATAGCTACTAAAAAAACTTTGCCAAGAACAAAAAAAAGAGAGGAGAACAAGTCCTCAAGCTCAAAAATGACATGCCTACAAGGTGGAATTCCACTTATGTTATGTTCGAGAGGGTCATTCAAGTCCATGAAAGCCTATCCCATATCCTTTCATTTGAATACCCTACATGGCCCCAACTAAACAAGGAAACCATTAAGATTATAACAAATGCCAATGAATTGTGGCAAAAACGTTAAGGCCCTTTTCCATGACGCTTTTTTTCAGCGCTGAAAATCAGCACGCGGATGACGTAATCCCTTTTTTCAATCAAAAAGGGATAAACTTTGGCAACCAAAGACCCGCGGAAAACACGCAGCGGGCTCCGATCTAGCGCGATCATGCTGCCATCTGTCGAAAACGTCACAAGTAATTATACACTGATGGTACAAATTTTAACAGGCACTGGATGTCCATTACTTTCGTAATATATTAATGTCTGAGGACTTATTTCGGTGATAAATAGCTGTTTTAGATTTTTTGGAACTATTAAATGGGCCACAAAAAGTGTAATTGCAATCGGAATGCGCTTATCAAAACTCAGAAAAATATATATCGTTCTCCTTTCCATCTCGTTCTCGTCTGGATTCCAACTCGTGTTAAAGTTTCTGAATACGGCCCTAAAACTATTTTAGTACAAAATCCAGAAGAATAATGACCGATGAAAGAGCCTCGATGTCTGTACGGACATTAATTGCTCGGTTAAACATTATTGATGGCCTAAAAAGGTATGAAAATATACCTCATCGTGTTCCAATCACTGATGAGTTGATTAAATTAGCCCGCTCAGCATATAGAAACTATGAGATGTATTTGGAAGAACAAAGATTAAAAGTTGATGAAGAAAAGCTGAAAAAATTAGAAGAGGAGAAAGCTAAAGCCTTAGAAGAAGAAAAAATTAAAATCTTGGAAAAAAAATAAAGAGGATATCGGCAAATTAGAGTCTGAGTTAAAATCTGCTAAAGGATTGGAATCTATCCAAAGCTCTACCGTTAGTGAACTCTTAGATGATGCAAATGAAAAGCTTAGAGATGCAATACGAAAAAAGGACTTAGCTAAAGTGTGTGTTGCTCAGGCCTTACTTGAAGGGGCAATGAAGAACAATAATGAATGCAATCTAAAGAGAAAAGCAATTGATAGCTTAGGCAAAAAGATAGACAAAAAGAAGGATTGTACAATTACTAATTTTTCTCTAAAAGACCTCGACCCAATTAAATGTATTTTAATCAGGATCGTGAATTGTGTTGTTTGGAAGCCTATGTTAAACAAGTTAAGACAAAGTGTTAAATAATTATAATAAACAAGAATTTTAACAATAAACCTCCCATTTATTTGTGTTCGCATAAAACTGTTTGAATATTTAATGCATGGGTGCCACTCTTCAGTCCTCAGGGAATATTCAGTTTTCATGAAAATTCCAGGTACATTTTACCCCATGGTTTCAAAATGTTTTTGATTTCAAAACTGGTAGAAATTCATTAATGTTTTTTCTGTTAGTGTAATGAAAAAAAAGAAATAATCTTTAAGTCCAGTCTCTTGCAATTTTTGAAGAATGCCACCCATGTTTTAATGTAAAATTATTTAAAAGATTGTATTTTTGAAAACCTCATAAAATATTTCTATGTATATGAAATGCGGCTGGCAAATATTAAGATTGGTGGCTCCAGTTTTCCATATGATACTTTAAAAGTTTTATCCTAATTACTAAACAAATAATTATATTGTTTATCAAATTAACTAACTGTAATAAAATGTATTTAAAGTACATTTGGAAAATTAACATCAACAAGAATAACATATTAGTAAGAAAGAAAAGACTGATTAAGAGCTACCATCTGGAATTTTTTTTCAATACATTTGCTGGATAACATGCACATGGTTTGTAAGTCTCCTTAAATTCCTGAGAAAATACTGAAAATCTCAACTTTTTTCCTAAGGTCCCTTAAAACTCCTAAAATCTATCACTCTTAAAAAATATTCAAGATTAAAGAGATGTGTTGAAATTGTGTGGGGGTTATTTTTTTAATTAAAAAAGTCCAGTTAAATGTGAAATTTTAATCTCTTGCAATTCTTTATTCTTTTCTAAATTATCTGAACTTTTTCCTGTTTCGACAGAATTGAGTGTGTTGTTATTCGTCACCTCCTGTTTTTTTAATTTACTATTTTAGAGTATGAACCCTGTATATGCATGTTTTATTGATCAATTTATATCAATAAGGTAACATTTTAATTGAGCGGGTTAACATTAGCAGGTTGACATTTTAATCCATGGGCGAATCAAAAATTAAAAAATGCATCGCGTTTAATTTTGACCTAAAATTTGGTCTCTTTTTCCTCTTTTTTTAAGATTTTAGGTCTCTTTTTTCCCTAAAGACAAACCAAATGTCTTCTGGGAGCCCTGTATTTTAATCGCTCCTTTGAAATAATTATTGACTTATGACGTGGTTTCTTTCGGGAGAACATCAGCCTCGCCCGCCTCGCCTATAGAATTCCCTCTGCCACAACTCACAGTCAGTGCATGTGCAGTTAGCTTTTTTGTGATCAACAGAATTCCTGGTTATCTCATTCGTCCTGCAGTTTAATTTAAAGCTAAGTAATTTCTTTCAAATTTAAATCTACTAATAATATATTACCTTACAATGTTGGTTATGAAAAAGAAGAAAAAAAAACTATTTTATACTGTTGTTTTTTTAAACCTGTAATTTCTGTGTAGGTATTAACCCTTCCAGGGTTAATAGATAAAAAGGCTTGATAAAAATGGTTAAATGATATTTTATATAAAAGGTATATTTTTAAATAATTAGATATAAAATTAATGTAATGTTAACTTTTCTTTTAAGTTTAATAGATTATTTGATTTTCCAAGTTCTATTTAGTAACATTGTAAGACTCGGTTTTCCTTACTTCAGAAAAAAAAGTCAAAATTTTAGACCCTCCATGAGGAATGAATGCACTGAAAAAAGTTAAAATTTTGAAGATACAGTTAAGGGTAGAGATGGTCCGCGGAGGTTCAAATTTAAGTGAAGTGGTCCGCAGACATTTTTGAGTTGGGAACCACTGATTTAGATGATACAAATTTTCTCGATCACATAAATGTTTTTATTGAGCGAAAAAAACCATTAAATAAATAAATAATTATTAAATGACTTATCAACCCATTTTGAGAAGAGTGTCACCCCTTTGGCTAGGGGGTCCAAGTAGTTCAACAAAACAAATTCAACTGAAAACTAGTATGAGATATAAACCCTTCAACCCGGGTGTCACCCATTCAGCTAGCTGGGAGGTGTCATTCAAATTCAAACTCTAGTTTAAATTTTTTTTAAACCAAGGTAAAGGGTTGGCAGAGAAAAAAGTCCATCAGATATTTATTTAAATCCACATTTTACCTCAGAAAAAATCTGAATACTCCAACTGTTTCATCTTCTGGTTTCGCTAGTCATCGTTTGAAAATTTTTCCCACACAAGAAGGGTTTTATTAGGGGTGTCACCCAGTGTCACAAATATCCAAACATAAGTTTGTACACTATATTTAAAGATCACATTTCAAAAAATTTTCTAGGGGAAGGCCCCCGGACCCTCTCCTTTGATTACTTGGAACTCTATTAAATGCAATTTTTTATATTAAATTCCGCAAAATGCTAATTTTGGCTAGATTGGGCCTATTAAAAATGCTTTAGGAATAATAATTTAGGCCCCTCTCGAAAGAAATTTCCCTATACGCCAATGGATTGAATTATCCGAATATGTTGACCAAGGTCGTATAAAAGGGGGGAGCCCGAAATTCGGACTACTTTGTATACAAAAACAAATTAAAATCCTGTTTTTAGGGTCAATAGGACCCCACACCCTCTTTTGTACTTGGAACTTAGGTTAAATTGCAAATCCCACCTAAAAATGTGTGTCCGAAATTCGAGCTAAAGGCCTCAAAACTAGTTAAAAATTTGATTTTTGAGTCCATTTTTCTAAAATTTTCTGGGGGAGGACCCCCCTTTGGTAGTTCGAACTTTATTATATACAGAGCTTTTCCTGTAATTAGAACTTCTTCATGACGAAAATTACGCCTAAAATGTATTAAGAAGCTACATTAAACCTATTAAATATGTATGAGAGATGCTGAGGAATAATTTTGGGCTCTTCCTGAAATAAATTTCTATCTACGGTTTGGACTGAAGAATAACTTACATCATAACTCGTTGTTGCAAAGTTTGGAAATTAAAGGCAATGGTATTTATTTTATTATTTTTTGTAACCGAATTCCAAAAGGGGGTGACACCGAGAGCTTCCGCCCCGGGTGACACCCAGGCTAGCTACGCCACTGGGTCATTTCACCCATGCCAAGACAGAAGAGTTGGTAAAACGAGATTATTACATTCCAAAGTTAAAAGAAAAAAATTGAAAAAGAAATTGCTAGCTGTACAGAATGCATCCTTTGTAACAAAAAACGTGGAAAAGGAGAGGGTATGTTAAACCCGATACCAGACGAAAACATTCCGTTGTCCACTTACCACATTGATTTCATAGGTCCCTTACCATCCACCAACAAGAGATACCAAAATATTTTCACTGTAGTTGATGCATTCACGAAGTTGGTCTGCCCGTCAGGACAACATCAGCAAACTCAGCTCTACAAAAGTTAAAAATCCAACAAGCCGAATTCGGAAATCTGTCACGAATTATCTCCGACAGAAGTTCTGCCCTCACATCCAAAGAATTCCAAGACTTTTGTACACACGAAGACAATCAACACCATACCATCACTACTGTACCCAGAGGAAATGGAATCCATGCAACATTTGTCCCCAAATTGTCCCTTGAAGAATCCACTAAAAGGTTCAAGTATGTCCCAGACGTTCAAAGAATCATAAACAATACCATTAGCAGATCGACGCAGTTTACACCTTTTGAATTGACGTGTCAGACTGATCAGACGTGTTTCTGACAAGCTCTGCTAAGCCTCGCCTTGCGCGAACCCTGCCCTGACTTAAGGCGGCTTTAGACCACCCGGTTTGCGACAGCGATTCCGCGGTTTTCGGGATTTTCGACAACCGCAGTAACTCAGCGACCTCTCGAGAGATGGCGCTGTTCAATTGAGGGAAGAGGGTCAATTTTTTGTCGCGAACCGGATGTCGCAGAATCGCTGTCGCGAACCGCGTGGTCTAAAGCCGCCTTTAGTACGATTAACACTGGCGGGTCATTCCATGAATAGTGAAACCAAGGTGTCAAAATTTTCAAGTTAAAAAAACATAACAAGTAATACATCATTTTAAAGCTTTAAGTGTGAATTTCCTGAAAATATGCTTTAAATATCCAGAAAATACTTTAAAATAATATTTTTTGGGCCTAATATTGAGATTTCGGAGATGGAAAATTTTTCATCGAAATTATGTAAAGTTTAACAATCTGTCAAGATTTTAAAAATACTTCTTAACAGAAATTTTAGCTAGTTTTTCTTTCCTTATTCTATTTTTGACTTTTTAAATAAAATTCTGAAATATTTTGGATAATAAATTAGAATTTTTAAATTTACAAGTATAATGTTACGTCCGTAACAGAAAAACTAAAAGTTGTTCTTACCAATTTAAAAACAATGCCACTAAAATTGTAACCTTATATTCTCTTGGTGAATCATATGCTGAACGTGTGAAAAAACAACGCAATAAGGCTTAGTGTGCAATGAACATTGATGACTCTAAAAAATGTGCATACAAATCCCCTCAGGCCATGGGGAAAGCAATTGCAAGAGTTAAAAGAAATCTGCCCTTAAGTCCAAGGAAGAAAGTAGCTGTAATATCCAAAATTGCTGCTGAAAGTGGTCTTGCTGCTAAAGAAAAGGTATTCAAGAATGGACTCGGTGATAAAGTTAAAGAATTCTATGAAAGAGATGACATTTCTAGGCAAGCCCCTGGGAAAGAGGATACCAAAGCTGTATACATAAATAATCAAAAAATTACCAAGCAAAAAAGACATTTGTATATGAAATTGCAAGAAGCATTTGAATTATTTAAAAGTGAAAATTCTCTAAAAAAAGATTGATTTTTATTCATTTGCTTCCCTGAGGCTACAACATATTTTGTTGGCCAATAATAACCTATGCTAGTCTAGCCTGGGGGGACCATGCGTAAAAAGAGCCGAATGAGGTTGCAAGCCCTGCAGAATAAGACAGCTAGATCTATAATAAAAGCTCGGTTCTATCATAAAAACGAGGATATAGCAAAAGCTTTGGACATTCCTTTGCTTGATGAGTATATTGCTAAACTGGCTGCCAAGTTCTTCGATGGTATCGAAAGGCATGCAAACCCATCACTAAGCGATATCGCAATCTACGATAAAACCCTCCCACAAAACCAGGCCAGACCTAAAGTAACTGTCCTCCCAGGTCACCCTTAAAAAACAAAAAATGCTATCTCAACTACGATAAATAAATAATCTAGCACAGTAATCAAAAACAAATTTCGAGCCAGTGGCTGAGTTGGATCTCGGCCAACATCTAATCTTATCCCATTGTTCCTAAAAAATGTATAATTGTAATTCCATACAGTAGGGGAGAGTGTTGTACCTAAAGACGGTTGTACCTTCGGCCACCGCGTTTTAAAATTCGGGAAATAATAGAAATTTGAATTTGTGGTTGAATTTGAATGTAAACAGATGCTATCTACACTCACTTCCAAAAGTTAAGCACGGAACTGTTTTTTCAGGCTAACACCTAGTAGAATTATTTTTCATACATGAAAATCATACCTCAAGGTATTCAACTAGTGGAAATACAGGGCCCGAGCCCGAGTACAAATTTTCCCTACCAATAATTTAAAGGGGTAAATGGGCCCTCCATTGATAATGGAGTTCCATTACACATTTGGAGCAGTGACAGAAACATCTATGTAAGAGGTATTTAACGGAAAATTTTATGTTTTTTCTAAAGAATATTGTTATTCCTAAACTCAACGCATATGTTCAAACGTGTGTGCAAACTTTAAATGTTTTTTTTTAAGATTTTATTGGGAGATATCGGTCTAATCATCATTTTTGGCAAGTTTTAGCCTCTGGGTCATTTTTTGCAAGTGGTATCAGACCGTCAACCATGTTATTTAGTAGCTCTCACATGTGCTTGAATGCGTTTAGGTCTGGGAACCCAGAAAGTACCCTTATTCTTATAATATCGTTACTTATGAAAAACTTTAAGATAGCCAAATTGTGATTTTTTGCAGCTTTTTCACTTTTTAAGATAAATCCTCGACCCGATATGTTGTCTAAAAGGAACAAATGGGACATGAGAACACATATCAACGATTGCAGACATCAGTGAAAAGCTCTGAGGCATATAGGGGGTGTTGAAATGGCAATAGTTTCAGAGAAGAAATTCGATCTCTTAAAAACTCATTTTAAGAAAAAATCTAGATATTTTTAGAGATATTTCTTTCTTTTCAGACATGTTTACGTCCATAAACACTAAAAAATGTTCCTTTTTTGAACGTTAATAACAGATGCCGTTCCTGTGAAACTATACAATTTTTTGTGCCGTTTCAACACCCCCTATATGCCACAGAACTGTATTTACTAATGTCTACAATTGTAAACATGTGTTCTCATGTCCCATTTGCTCATTTTAGAAGACATTTTGGGTCAAGGATTTATCTTTAAGAGAGAAAAAGCAGCAAAAAATCACAATTTGGCTATCTTAAAGTTTTTCATAATTAACGATATTGAAAGAATAAGGGTACTTTCTGGGTCCACAGACCTAAACGCCTTCAAGCACATGTAAGAGCTACTAAATAACATAGTTGACGGTCTGATACCACTTACCAAAAATGACCCAGAGGCTAAAACTTGCCAAAAATGATTATTAGACCGATATTTCTCAATAAAACCTTAAAAATGCCATTTAAAGGTAGCACACACGTTTGAAAACCTGTGTTGAGTTTAGGAATAACAATATTCTTTAGAAAAAACATAAAATTTTCCATTAAATACCTCTCACATAGACGTTTCTCTCACTGCTCCAAATGTGTAATGGAACTCCATTATCAATGGAGGGCCCATTTACCCCCTTAAGTTATTGGTAGGGAAAGTTTGTTCTCGGGCCCTGTATTCCCACTAGCTGAACATCTTGTGGTATGATTTTCATGTATGAAAAATAATTCTACTAGGTGTTAGGTTGAAAAAACAATACCGGGCTTAACTTTTGGAAGTGAGTGGTGAAATCAGCTCTTTAAAATAATATTTAAATTGAATATAATGAATTTACTGTTTTTAGGTGCTCAAAGTTTTTTTTTAGTGCATCACTACATTAATATTTTTCTTCCCTTTTAATTATGACATGATAAAATGGGATATAAGGGGCGAATCCAAGAGATTTTAACTTTTATTTTTCTTATTAGAAATCGTCAGATCTCAATTATTTAATTTTTTATAGAATTTTAAATGCAAAAACACCCGATGTTGTACCTTCGGACACGTTCTTGTGGGTGTCTGTAGCTAATCGGCGTTTTGAGTCAGGTTTAATTAAAGTGAATACATTTTAATGCATATCAAATTAATTCTAAATGGTTATCTATTTGTCGGTGATTATTTTCAAGTGATTTTAGATGAAAAATCAAATATTTTGTGATCTAAACTACTTTTTAAAATTTTTTATTTTACTTCGCATGTAATGTAAAATATGGTATAAAATCTTAAGCACCCTTTCGCATTTAAATATGATGATGATTAAAAAAACTTAAAATTTCTACCGAAGAACATTTGCGAAAGTTATTACCTCCAAATGCTTGCACAACTAAGTGTCGATCGAATTGTTTTTTTGGATCAATGAAGTGATCCACGTTTGGTCCATTTAGCGTAGTCTACTTCTTCCTTTTCAAAACATCTGATGATCTTAGCTACTTTTTCGTCTTTTAATTGTTCTGTTCTGATGTCATTAGGAGTTCTTGCTGGAATGCCAATAGTAACTGTATAGATTTCACAAGAAGGGGATTCATGCTGGCACACAGGTCTTGATAACATATCAGCTGTAACATTAGATTTCCCAGGTAAATACGTCACTTTTAGATTATATGACTGCAACTGTAAGGCCCATCTGGCCAGTCTTCCTAAAGGGGACTTCAGGCTCATCAGCCACTTGAGTGGTTGTGGTCAGATGCCACAGTTATCTCCGAACCCTCAACATATCCTCTGAATTTGTCGAGTGCTGCAAAGAGATGCAAACCGCAGGAGATTGATTGAGGAATCAAGGGTTCCTAAGGACCTTTTTATATCATTTCGTACACGGAGGATGCCTCCAAGGAACCAGCGATACTTCCGCAATAAATTATTTAATATCATTAATGAGGAAGAAGAATTGATTGTGATTATGATGTGTAATAAAATAATTAGTTATATTATATATTTAATATAAAATAGTTATATATATTATTATAAAATACGGAAAGCTTTTAGAAATATCTTGATGAAGTAGCACAAAATTTCTGTGAAAATTGGCTCAAAATATAAATCTTTATAAGACCAAAGACAGCCAACATGGAGGCGTGTGAGGGTTGTAAAGTAAACTTTACAGTTGACTGAAAAAATTGTGTGCAATGGAAACTGTAGGCTTTTCTTTCATCTTCAATGTGTGGGATTCACCAAATCCACTTACCGAGTTTATCCGAAAGATAAAAAAACAGATTGGATGTGCCCACCTTGTAAAAAAGCTGTGACAAGACCTGCAGATGAATCAAAGAACAGTGATAGTATCCCAAACTTTGCTACACTAGTTTAAGAATTGAAGGAGGATAAAGAAAGTTTTAGAGAAAAGAAATAATTTGCAAGTTGCAGGATTTTCAAAATACTCTTGAATTCCTTTCTGATCAGTCTTCAAAAACAAAGGAAAGCAACGAAAAACTGTTGGCTGAGCTGAAGGAAATTAAGCAACAAAATAATTCATTAAAAGAAGAAAATAAAACCCTTAAAACTCTAGTCACTGAAATGAAATCGGAAATAATAGATTTACAACAGTATAGTAGGCGTTTGAACGTGGAAATATCCGATTTACCAGAGGCTTCAAATGAGGATATTCAAGTGATCACAGAAAAGATAATGAAATCACTTGATATAAATCCACCAAGCAAAATATCAGTGATCCACAGAGTTCCTACGACAAAAAAAGAAAAAATAAAGCCAATTATAATGTAGTTTAGCTCGGTGTTGGATTAAGAGAGGTTTATGACAGCTGCAAAACCGAAAAGAATCACAGCTAACTGTATAAATTCCTATTTCGAAAAAATTCCTGTATATTTCAACTATCATCTATGTCCAGAACTAAAAAAATTATTGTTTCATTATAAGGCTTTTAAACGAGAAAACGACTTCAAATTCTGTTGGTGTAAAAATGGAAAGATATTTTTAAGAAAATCAGAGGGTTCAAGAATTTTAAGAATTAAGAATATAAGTGACATCTCTAATGTAATCAATAGTAGCGATTCTGATATTGATATAGATTTAATTTTTGATAACCTTACTGATTTCAAGAGATTTACTTCCAACAGTTTCAAATCATGCCTTTCGAATCAAGCAAATCATTTGAACATTTTTCATTTGAATATAAGAAGTATTAGACAAAATTTTGATGAGTTACAAGTATTAATTGAGATGTTTTTGAATGAATTGGATGTCATAGTTTTAAGTGAAATCTGGATTGAAACATTGGAAGTGGATTTATACAACATAAACGGATTTTTATTGTTTTCAAAATGTAGAGAAAATAATAGGTCAGGGGGTGTAATTGTATATGAATTGGCTGGTATGGGTTTGATGGAGAATAATTAGTTAAAATAATAAAGCATTCCTCTCTCGATATTCTCCGTGAACCTATTCTTCCCATCAGACCACCTGCTAATGTCAAGATTATTTTGAACCTATTGGAACCCTGTTCAAAGAAAGAACTAACTCAAGAGTTATTACGGAAGGGCATTGACACAATCCGTTCCTCTTCCCAGGGTAATAAAGTAACAATATTTACAGATGGATCTTCTGATAATTCATTTGATAGAGGTGGTGCGGGTGTCCTTTTCCTCCACCCTTCTGGTGCTAAAACTGAACTCAAAATTCCAGCTGGCCACATTGCCTCAAATTTCACTAGCGAATTGATGGCAATTAAAGAAGCCCTCTCCTTTTATCTCTCTTGGTATTCTGACGATTCGGCAGAGGGTCTGGTTGTCTTCTCAGATTCAAAGTCTGCTCTTGAATGAAGCCATAGGCAATGGTGAAACAAACCTAACCCAATGCATAATTTCTCTTCTCTGCCAAATCAACAGGCCTTGTACGCTCCAGTGGATCCCTGCCCACGTGGGCATAGAGGGAAATGAGTGCGCTGACATCCTTGCTAAGGAAGCTCGAGATTTAGATCAGCCTCTCACCGTTACTGCCGAGGATGCGAACGCGGTTGCCAAGCGTAGAATTTTCGAAAATTCTTTTAAAAAGCCTTCTATCCCAGACCTTAATTGCCCCAGAAACCTGTCATCTATAATAGCAAGAATCCGAACAGGCCATTTTAGAGGAATGAAAATCTCTCCAGATGACACAAGATCTTACCCCTTCTGCAGAAATTGTCCGAATACCCCTTTGACACCATACCATATTTTTGACTGTCAGGCCATCGTTGCTTCTCTTTTCCAGCTTGGAGAGCCACCCCAAGATATTCTTTATAGCCTGCGGGCTCCGGACCTGGCGGCCCTCATTTTTAACGCTTTTGGCTCCATATAGTCCTCAATTTCTTTTGGACACGACAACAACAACAATAAAGCGGACTGTGTTTAAAAATAATAAGTTTATTGCCCCGAAGGCAGAGCAGCGTTACAAGTAACCGCTCTTGACGAGCGGGAGAAAGGATCTGAAGTTACATACAAACAAACAACAAGACTCCCCCTGGAGGGGGAGAGAGTGGAGGGGTTTCCGTTCCGAGGATGGGGTGAAATGGGCCCGAACATCCCGGCCCCCGTTGAAATATTAGAAAATTTCAATACACTAATAACACTATAATGCATTTTAAGCACAATACAAACAAAGCACACAAACAATAAGGAATACAATGTAAAATATCTTCAAATGTGGTAAAAATAAAAAATACTTATTGGCACAGTGGGATTGCACAAAAATACTGAAGTTTGCAATATTCAAGAAAAATATGAGTAACTAAACACTGAAGTACATAAATAAACCTAGTACGAACAATAGTACAAACACATTTAGTTATATATCTGACAAAGGTAAAATGCAAACATTAGCAATGGATCTTTGATACTCTCCCTTTGCTGTTTTTATCTTTACAACCCGTACTAACCCATCTTTTCCAGGGAACACTTCAGTTATCCTCCCAATGACCCAATTTAACGGGGGAAGATTGGGTTCTTTAAGTATAACTATCGTTCCAACGGTTACATTGTTTTTTCTCCAATACCATTTATTTCGCTGCTGTAAATGGCTTAAATAGCTGTTGCTCCACTGTTTCCAGATTTGTTGGACCATTTTTTGGAGTTTTTGCCAGCTGTCCAGTAAATTTTCCCTAACCTCAATTAGACAGGGCTCAGGGAGAGAATTAATAGGTCGGCCTATCAAAAAATGCCCTGGCGTGAGTACCTCCAAATCATCAAAGTCAGAGGAGAGGGGGGTAAGGGGACGGGAGTTTAGTACTCCTTCTATCTGAATAGAGACAGTTTGAAATTCCTCCAGGGTCAGCCTAGCAGAACCTATCACTCTTTTCAGATGATATTTAAATGATTGAACTCCTCTTTCCCATAACCCTCCAAAGGATGGAGAACAGGGGGGTAAAAAATTCCAGGTGACTTCCTCTGAAGTTAGGAAATTTGCAAATTCAGGGTCAGATTTTGAGAGTTTTAGAAGCCTTTTTAGTTCCCTACTAGCTCCAACAAAATTAGTTCCATTATCGGAGAACATAACAGAACTCTTTCCTCTCCTGGCAAAGAACCTCCTCAAAGAAGCAATAAATGAACTAGTAGATAAATCAGTAACTACTTCTAAGTGTACAGCTTTAGTAGACATGCATACAAATATTGCAATGTACACTTTTTGATAAGTACCCTTTCTTTGATGCTTATATTTTATCATAAAGGGCCCACAAAAGTCAACTCCCGTATTAGTGAACGGGGCATGGGTTCTAACTCTTTCGGGAGGTAAGTCCCCCATTAACTGATTTATAGTTATTGGTTTAACCTTAAAGCATTTAACACAGTTGTGAACTATTTTTCTAGATATATTCCTGCCTAAGTGGCCAATAATTTAATCTAACAAAATGCAACAGAGACTGAGGGCCTACATGGAGATTCTTTTCGTGGAAGCTTTTAAAGATCAGAGTACTTAGTCTGCAGTCTGGTAGGATAATAGGATGTCGTTGATCATATGCCAACTCGGAGTTGGACAGCCGACCTCCAACCCTTAGCAGACCTGCATCATCCAGAAAAGGGTTAAGAAATTTTAGTTTACTGGATGTAGCAACACTAGACCCTTTCTTTAAGGCCGTAATCTCCGTAGCAAAATATTTACCTTGAAAAAGCCGAACTAGCCCATCACGAGCAGCTCGAACTTCCTCAGTGGAAAGAGGACCCGTTACAATTTCATTACATTTCAGGGCACTGTTAGAACAATTATGAATAAATCTGTATATAAATGCAACTACTCGTGTTAATTTTGTAAAATTATTAGAGATATCAATTAACGTATCAATGAATTCATGGTTCTCAGTTACCAAAACAGTATTATTGGAAGGTTTTACCTCTAAATAAAAGTCCTCGATATTCTGGATGTCAGCCACAGGATCCGTGGGAACAGTCTCTGGATAGTACTTAATCAGTTCAGGTCCCTAAGGTCTGCAGGGTTGCTCTCAGAAGCAACATGACCCCAAGAATGTCCATCCGTCAGTCTTTGTATTTCAGCAACGCGGTTGCTCACAAAGGTCTTCAACCGGTGAGGGGAAGTCCGGATCCAGGCGAGGGCAATGGTGGAGTCACTCCATAACTGAACTCGGTCAATTTTCAGCTTTAGAGCCGTCATGACCTTGTCAGTCAGCTGGGACAGAAGAAGGCAAGCGGAAAGTTCCAGTCGTGGGATGGTCAGCGATTTTAGAGGAGCAACTCTTGACTTGCTGCAGAGGAGCTCACTTTGGGCGGTGGTTGAGTCAGTGAACACAGTTAGATAGATGGCAGCCCCATAGGCCTTGGAGGAGGCATCAGCAAAACCGTGTAAGACAATGGAGGTGGGATTCGACCGCAGCACGTATCGGGGAATTTTTATTTCTCCAATGAAGCACAGATTAGCTGTAAAGGCCAACCACTCCTTGGCCACGTCCAGCGGAAGTTGTTCCATCCAATCGATCTTTAGTTGCCATAGATTCTGCATAAATATTTTGGCCTGGGTGATAATGGTGCCGAGTAGTCCCAAGGGGTCAAAGATTGAAGCAATTTGCGACAGAATGTCTCTTAGTGAGATAGATGGTAGAATTGTGGGCATCGAACTCTCTACCTTGTGAAAAGAACTCTCTACCTTTAATCGAACTTTTAACCTTTTTACAATAGGACTTTTAAACCTTTATGATATGCAGATTTTAACTTGTATATTTTAATCTTAATCTTTATAGAAATGTCTTTATAAATAGTAGCAGATATTGTATACCAGCACTACCGCACACACGCACCTTTACCTTTGTATTTTTACTAACCGTTTTAAAATGTTCTGTTGAGTTTTAATAAACGTTAAGTTTTTGTTAATCAATGCCCGGCTTTTGATTTGATCTTCTGCGTTCACAACAACTTGGAGTGATGGCATTTCCGCCACATTGGTGACTGCCACAGTGGTTGACACCGGAGTGTGAATTTTTCGGAGCTCTGAGCTCACCCGTTCTTCGATTTCTGGAATAATGGCGTATTCTCAGCCAACTGAGTTCCTACGTCGACTTTGAAGAGCTGATGTTCTTGAGTTCCCTCATCGACCTTCAGATGCTGACGTCCTGCAGCCTTTCTGGATCGGGTAAGTTTTAGACATATCTCTGTTTCCATCCGGTTCGCGGTTGGGTTTCTGAGCGTTGGCCATTTTGGTGATCTCTGTGTTTTAATATGGGTAACGAGGATCCAAACGAACAGGCATCAAAACAGCCTGATACTGAACCTGACTCAAAAGAGCCTGAATTGGCTAGGGTATCATTCAAGGCACCGCCCTTTTGGGATTACGATCCTGAGACTTGGTTCTTTCAGCTAGAAAGACAGTTTTACGTCTCTGGTATTTCACTCGATTTGACGAAATACAGCTATGTGGTTGCCGCCCTGGATTACAAAATCCTTGGGTCAGTCAGAGATATTTTACGTAATCCACCCGATTCTGATAAATATCAGACCCTAAAGTCACGATTAATTGAGGTCCACTCCCAATCTGAATCAGAAAAGCTTAAGTTACTAAAACAGGATCTTGACCTCGGGGATAAGAAGCCTTCCCAATTGCTCAGAGAGATGAGGAATTTGGCTGATAACAAATTTGATGATGGTACTCTGGGTACTTTGTGGCGACAACGCCTCCCCATTAACACCCAGCAGATCCTCTCGGCAGCCCCGGGTGACTTAAATGCCTTGGCAAACTTTGCCGATAAAATACATGAGGTATCTGCCCCATCAAGGAATGTTGCTTCTTGTTCAGAGATACCTGCCCCTTCAGGAAACCAAGCTTCTGGTTCAGCGGTATCCGAAATACAGGCTTTACGAGCCGAAATTTCAGCTTTGAAGGATCAGGTTGGCAAACTTTTCAGACAACGCAGTCCTAAAAGACAGCCTTCCCGTTCTCGTAGGCGATCTCGTTCACGAGATCAAGGTAATGGAGACCTTTGTTGGTACCATGCTAAGTATGCTGAAAAGGCTCTCAAGTGTAAATCTCCCTGTAACTTTCGGGAAAACAAGTAGGCTCCACTGTCATCGCGGCAGCAGATGGTAGCCCTCGAAACCGCCGCTTGTTTATCTGGGATAAAATTAACGGATTGAAATTTCTCATTGATAGTGGCGCAGAAGTCAGTTGTTTGGGTAAAATCCATGCCGGTTCAAAAAACTCCTCAAGAGGTCTGACCCTTGTACGCAGCAAACGGTTCACCTATTAGAACCTACGGTATTAAAGCCATCTCTTTAGACCTTGGTTTACGTCGTCATTTTGAGTGGACATTTATAGTTGCTGACGTATCCCATCCCATTCTAGGCGCAGACTTCTTAGAGAAGTACGGCTTACTGGTGGACATTAAGAACCGCCGTTTAGTGGATAGCGTTACTTCTCTCTCAAGGAAAGGTACTGTTCAGTCAGGTCCTTCCCTGGGTCTTACCTTGATTGGTAACGATTGTCCCTTCCAAAAAATCTTGCATAAGTTCCCTTTACTCTTGCAGCCCTTGTCTAACACTAACGCTAAACTGCATACAGTCACACACTGTATTGAGACTCGTGGTCCACCTGTCTTTTCAAGAGTTAGGCGGCTATCGCCAGAAAAGTTAGATTTTTTGAAAAAAGAGTTTGAAAACCTCTTAAAACAAGGAATCATAAGACCATCTAAAAGTGCATGGGCAAGCCCGATTCATATGGTTAAAAAATCAAACGATGAATGGAGAATTTGTGGAGATTTTTGGCGACTTAATGCCGTAACGGTCCCTGATAGATATCCCCTTCCCCACATTCATGATTTCGCCTTAGGCTTGGCAGGTAAAACTGTCTTTTCCAAAGTGGATCTGGTAAAAGCCTTCCATCAAATCCCTATTGAATCGCGGGATATTCCCAAAACAGCAGTTATAACCCCGATTGGTCTTTTCGAATACTGCCAAATGACCTTCGGCTTGTGCAACGCAGCCCAGAGCTTTCAAAGGTTCATCGATCAAGTCTTGCGAGGCATTGATTGCGTCTTTGCCTACATAGATGATCTTCTCATCGCTTCGAACGACGAAGCTACCCACAAAGAAGATCTTGCCAGAGTTTTCACTCGGTTACAGGAATACGGTATTGTAATAAATCTTAAAAAATGTGTATTTGGGCAAAAAGAGCTCGATTTCCTGGGTTTTAGAGTTTCAGAGAACGGACTTTCTCCTCTGCCTGATAAAATCAAAGCTCTAACCGAATTTCCTTTGCCTAAAACCGTTTCAGATTTGCGGCGATTCCTGGCCATGACGAACTTCTACCACAAGTTCCTGAAGAACGCCTCTGGTACGCAGTCTTCTCTACATGCTCTAACTGCGGGTAAGAAAAAGAACGACAAGACTCTCATCACCTGGACCGAGGAAGCCGAGAAAGCTTTTTCTGACTGTAAGGAGATGTTGGCAAAAGCCACGTTGCTAGCTTTTCCGGTACCTAACGCAGAGCTTTTTCTTTTTACAGATGCTTCTGACATTGCTCTCGGCGCTGTATTGCAACAGAAGGTAAACAATCGAGTTGAACCTCTAGGTTTTTTTTCACGTAAGTTAAACAAAGCTGAAATTAAATACAGTGTTTATGACCGGGAACTGCTGGGAATATATTCTGCTGTAAAGCACTTTAGATATCTTTTAGAGGGTAGAAAATTTTCTATCTATACGGACCATCGTCCTCTCATTTATGCGTTTGGTCAGAGGCCTGATAGGTGCTCTCCACGTCAAACTAGACATCTGGAATTTATAGGTCAATTCTCAACTGACCTGAGGTATGTTTCCGGGGAAGCAAATAGTGTTGCTGACGCACTATCCAGGATATCTGAGATTACCTTGCCCTCTAGTATAGATTACGATGAGATGGCCTCCGCTCAGGAATCCGACCCGGAGATGCGTTCCTTGGTGGATTCGGATACGTGTCTGAGACTTATTCCCACTAAATTTATGTCCTCAAAACCTTTATTTTGCGATGTTTCTACTGGTGTTGCTAGACCTTATGTCCCTGAATCTTTCAGAAAAACAGTTTTTGACAGCATTCATAGTCTTTCTCACCCAGCTTATAGGCCTTGTTTGAAGCTGATAAAGGAGAGGTTTGAGTGGAGTACCATGAATAAGGATGTCAAGTCCTGGTGCAGAGCCTGTCTTGCCTGTCAACGTTCAAAGGTCAAGCGTCACACTAAGGCTCCACTGACGAGGTTTGACTTGCCTTCCGCCAGGTTCTCACACGTGCATCTTGATGTAGTTGGACCCCTGCCATCATCTAGGGACTTCCGCTACCTTCTAACATGCATCGACCGCTACACCCGATGGCCCGAAGCTTTTCCCCTGCGAGACCAGACAGCGGAGACGACAGCGAGAACGTTCTACGACGGTTGGATTTCAAGATATGGAGTGCCTGAAGTAGTAACAACGGATCGAGGATCGAATTTCGAGAGCTCCCTCTTCAACAGCCTCACCAAATTCCTAGGATCTCATCGAACCCGTACGACTGCATACCATCCCATTGCCAACGGAGCCGTGGAACGTCTCCACCGTCAATTAAAAGCCGCCATCATGTGTCACAACACGGAGAAGTGGATGGAGGTCCTGCCCACAGTCCTTCTCGGGATCAGATGTGCGTTGAAGGAGGATATCGGGGCATCCCCAGCGGAACTCGTCTACGGTTCAACACTTCGTTTGCCAGGAGAAATCCTACGAGGTTGCGACTCAGCTCCTGTTCCGGTTCCCGACTTCATCGACCACCTGAGAGCGACCATGCGGAGCCTTCGTCCAGTGCCTGCTTCCCATCATACAACTAGAGATGTCTACGTGAATAGAGATCTGGAAACTACCTCGCATGTATTCATCAGAAACGACGCCGTGAGGAAACCTTTGACTCCACCATATACTGGCCCCTTTAGGGTGATAAAGCGGCATCGTAAGTTCTTCGAGTGCGACGTGAATGGCTGTGCTAAGACAGTGTCCATAGACCGTCTCCAACCAGCATACTCCTTATCTGCAGACCTACAGCTTACTAACTCCGATGTTCCGCCCCAGAGAGTTTCTACAACCCGCTCAGGACGCCGCGTCCATTGGAAGATGTAGTGTGGTGTTTCGTCCGAAAGGAACTTGCGGGGGAGTCCTGTGGGCATCGAACTATCTACCTTGTGAAAAGAACTCTCTACCTTTAATCGAACTTTTAACCTTTTTACAATAGGACTTTTAAACCTTTATGATATGCAGATTTTAACTTGTATATTTTAATCTTAATCTTTATAGAAATGTCTTTATAAATAGTAGCAGATATTGTATACCAGCACTACCGCACACACGCACCTTTACCTTTGTATTTTTACTAACCGTTTTAAAATGTTCTGTTGAGTTTTAATAAACGTTAAGTTTTTGTTAATCAATGCCCGGCTTTTGATTTGATCTTCTGCGTTCACAACAACTTGGAGTGATGGCATTTCCGCCACATTGGTGACTGCCACAGAATCATGGCTAGTCACGTTATAAGTAAAGGTGTCATTTGAACAGTTCCAGAGCATGCCCAAGGTTTTGACAGTTCCTTCGTGATTGAGATCGAAAGGAAAAAGATGCTCTTTCCCTGGATTGACATTAGAACACCACTTATGTAAGTTCATTCCTCCTTTTGAGAGAAATTCGGTCAGTTGCCGGCCAAGTGTCGTGAATTCCTCTAAGTTTTCCGCTCCGGACAAACAGTCGCCCATGTAGAAGTCGTCGCAAAGCACCTTCGAAGCGAGCGGAAAGTTCTTGGCTTCATCAAAAGCAAGTTGTTTTAGAGTCCGAGTGGCGAGGTTAGGAGCACAAGCGGTGCCATAGGTGACTGTCTTTAATCTATAGAATTGTAAGGGGTCATTCTTGGTGGTCTTCCATAGAATTTTCAAGAAGTTTCTTTCGGAGGGATGCACTTCTATCTGCCTGAACATTTTCTCTATATCCGCCGTGAAGGCGTAAGCATGCTTCCTAAACCTCAATATTATTGAAAAGAGAACGTCCTGAATGATTCCTCCCTTACACAGCAAATCATTAAGGGATTTCCCACTAGAACCCTTAGAGCTCGCATTGAACACTACCCTAAATACACTAGCGGAAATAAAAATCCCAACACCAAGAAGGAAAGGAGATATCAAAGTCAAATTTATTTCTATGATTGCACATAGTATCAATGTGAATTGCTTTAAAAATCAGCCTTCCTGGATGTTAGGGGGCTGAGAAAATCTATGAGGAGTGTTGTCTCCATAGGTGTCCATTACCGCCGTCACACGTCATGGTATTGAGTGACAGGGGCTCTAAATGACTTTTAAGGGATTGGAGGACCATGTTGCCTCCTCAGGTAGTCCAAATTCATATGGTGCACCAGCGGAAGTTGCATATCGGGCTAGGGGATTTCTCCTCTTTCTCCGGACATGTTTTGTGAGCGTTGGTTCTTACGAACGGATAGGCCAGGGCAAAAATGCAACCTAGGGGGTTAAGAAGAAAGCTTGGACATTGCATACAACATGTGGTTGTGCATGTTTCTCTTGAAATTTGTTCCCAGGACAGGTCTGAAGGTAAGGACGGACAACCGGCTAAAAAACCTCAATGAAGCAGCTCTGGTTGGCCAAAATACCGGTAGATCATACTGAGAACAAGCGGCAGTGGGATGGATGTCGTTTGCAGTACTGCGGATTGTCCGTTCGGTCCGCATAGCTTCTTACATCTTTGTCAATAAACAAGGGGCTGAAAATGGGTATTTCTGTTTCCAATAGTGCACGAAATAAGGAAATGAAAATCCCAATTTCATGACATCGTGTTTATGAGAGAATCCTGATTCGGTTTGGAGCACCACGACGGTTGGGTATGAGTTTGAAGACACAATGGAGAGAGCGCACTCAGCTGATGATTTTCTAATCATTCCACGGAGTGGTGATGCATTGGATTCCATTTCTGCTACTCCTGAGTATGATTCACCAGTACTTTTTCCAACCAGAGCTGCGTCATTGAAATTTTGCAGCCGGTAGACCGTCCTTACCTTCAGACCTATCCTGGGGACAAATTTCAAGAGAAACATGCACAACCACATGTTGTATGCAATGTCCAAGCTTTCTTCTTAACCTCCTAGGTTGCATTTTTACCCCGTCTTTCCCGTTCTCTAGAACCAACACCCACAAAACAGGTCCGGTCAATGAGGAGAAATCATCTAGCCCGGTATGCAACGTCCGCTGGTGCACCATATGAATTTGGACTACCTGAGGAGGCAACATGGTCCTCCAATCCCTCAAAAGTCATTTAGATCCCCTGTCACTCAATACCATGACGTGTGACGGCGGTAATGGACACCTATGGAGACAACACTCCTCACCGATTTTCTCGGCCCCCTAACATCCAGGAAGGCTCATTTTTTAATCAATTCACATTAATACTATGTGCAATCATAGAAATAAATTTGACTTTGATATCTCCTTTCCTTCTTGGTGTTGGGATTTTTATTTCCGCTAGTGTATATAGTTGTACTATTACACGGTCTTAGGACACCGTGATGGGGTAAAAAATATCCCGATTCATTATTTTCCTCCCAGTTAGAAATTTTTTCCATATGTCCTAGACTTTCGTAGTTCGTAAGGAAATCTGTGTACAAGGATCTCATTTTAGGGTCTTTTTCTAATCGGTTCCACATATGATTCAATCTTTTGGTGGCTATCCATTTCGACTCACCTAGCGAATTTTGATCAACATCAGGTTTAAAGGGCATTTTGACTATGTATCTCCCCTCTGAGTTCCTGGTGTGAGTTTCAATAAAGTGCTGGTTGCAATAAGAAAGCTCGGGGCTCTCAACCACTTCCCTTATATTTATAGCCCTCAGGGCACCTTCTACGGTGATTGGGCCCCACGACCCCAAGGGAACCCAGTGATCTTTGCCCCAGGCAGTCGCGCTCCCAGGGTCCTTAGAGCGATCTTTCTTCTTTTTCTTCCTTCATTACTTCCTCCCTTCCTTTCCGTCATAGTAAAGAAAATTGGTTTTTTGTTCTCATCCATGTTACAAAGGAGCTTTATTTTTAGACACAATACCACTAGTTGGGTCTTGTTGTATTTATGTGTTTATCATTAAATTTGATTTGCCTTCACTCTCCCTCCATTTTGATAGTGGCTTTACATCACATCTTTCTTCTTTTAAAATAGTTAAATTATTCTGGTTTTAATTTCTACTGAATACCCAAACACAATATACCCACTTTGTTCTTATTTACTTCTCCCCTGGAGTGTTTAACGAGCTCTGGATGGGCGACGTATGGGAAATCAGAGGAGGCCAGGAACTGTTTGTGATGTCCTGTTTTTGTTGTCCTGTCCTGGTTAGCAACATACCGTCGTTCCGATGTGTCACCTCTTGCTCTTTAGCAATGTGGCGGCCCATATGTTTCCTTGCTTGCTGGGTAGCTTGTGGGAGCTGCCCAGTCGGTCGTATCGTTTTTCCACCTTGGCGGACACCATGCCGTAGCGCCTGCAGCAGCAGTACAGCCCCGCTTGGCAGGCAGACTGTCAAGTACGTATTGTGGAAGCTGTGGGACCAGTAGTGGGAGTGGGAGGTTGTTGTTTGGTAGGTTCTTGATCCCTCCCTCTGCCCACCATAAGCACCAAAAAAGAACCTAGGCGCCACTTTTCCTCATGGGGACCCCTTTTTTGAAGCATGGTGGTAAGTCCACCACTCTTTCTATTTCATTTCTAAAATTCTTAGTTCTGCATTGTGAAACACCCGACACGAAATTAACTTCTATCTCACCTTTCTTGATTGCAAAAGCTATTTCTGGAGTTGCTGGAACAGTTTCATCTGTTAAAAAACTTTCATCTGGAGATCTACTTGTCAACACTTCAACTGCAGCACAAACCAAAAATTTATTAAAATGCAAAAACCTTGCTCACATCCCTTTATCAGTTTATCCCCACCCTTCTCTATATAATTCCAAAGGTGTAATCTACTGCCCAGATATCAATGACATACCAGAATCTGAAATTCTAGAAAACCTTAAAGAACAAAACGTGGAAAAAGTTGAACAAATAAAGATTAAAAGAGATGGAGAGCTAGTTAAAATACCCCTTTTCATATTAACATTCACAAATACTACCCTTCCTCCTAAAATCCTTGCTGGCTACTTGAGCGTTAATGTGCGACCTTATATACCAAATCCTCTTCGTTGTTTCAGATGTCAAAGGTTTGGTCACGGTGGAAACTCGTGTCGAGGTTCTGCTGCATGTGGCAGATGTGGAGGACCTGACCATGTTTCAGACAAATGTGACAAAAAACCTTTCTGCATAAACTGCGAAGAAGACCATCCAGCGTATGACAAGAAATGTTCAAAATGGTTATATGAAAAGGAAGTACAACGTCTAAAAGTCTTGAACAATATCAGCTACCCGGAAGCCCGTAAAGAAGCCGACAAATTAATGCCCCCAAAACCCAAAAAAACCTTTGCCTCAGTAGTATCTAATAGCACACCATCAAACTCAAATCAACCAACCGATCAAACTAAAATTCAAAATAGCCCAATGCCAACTCCAACCATTCCTGCAATAAATAACACTCAAAAACTTAACGAAAATATGACTACATTAACTACTAATTCTCTGTCTGGAAATAAACCTGACACTCCAATAAGCCAGCATATCTACCAAGCAGCCCTTGCCTCAACAAAAAAGCCATCAAGTGATCCAATTAACTCACCATTACAAACCTTACCTATAAATCCATCTAGTAAACGAGGCCAAGAAGACCAAATTAAAATAAATGTCAAAATTCCCAAACAAACAGTAACAGATACTTCTAAACAAGATCAAAAAACAGACACAACAGAAGAGAATATTTTAAAACAAAATAGCATGGACGTAGATGAATCCAATACAAAACAAGATAAAATGGAAAATGAACATCATTTTAAAGCTCCTGGTGAAAAGTCCAGAGGGAAAGACAGGAGCAGAAGCAGCACGAGGAAAAACATAATAAAACCTCCTGATAAGTAAAATTATTCAGTGGAACTGCCGAGGTTTACGTTCCAATCTTGAGGACATAAAGCATCTTGTAAATATTCATTCACCATCGTGCATCGCGCTGCAAGAGACATTCCTGAAGCCCGCTGATACGGTTCGCTTGCGAGGCTTTTCTGTCCTCCGCAAAGATTGTGTTGATGGCGGTAGAGTCTGTGGTGGTGTGGCGCTCTTGGTCGCTCACACAGCGCCTTTTTCTCCCGTCCATCTTAATACACCCTTGGAAGCCGTAGCGGTGCGTCAAAACATAGTCTCATCATCCATTACCATTTGCAGTTTATATCTATCACCTAGCACATCCATTCATGTTCATCTTTTAGAGAATTTGGTAAGGCAATTGCCAACGCCTTTTATTATTTTAGGAGATTTTAATGCACATCATACCTTGTGGGGATGCCGGGACGTCAATTCCAGGGGGCTAATCGTTGAGCGGATGATTTCCGAGCTCGATCTGGCTCTCCTGAATGACGGTTCGAGTACTTATTTACATTCACCCACTCAATCATATACAGCCATCGATCTCTCCATATGTTCACCTTCTGTTTTGCTGGATTTTTCATGGAGCGTTCTGGATAATCCGTTCGGCAGTGATCATTTCCCCATAGTAGTAACACCTACTACCCCAACTGCAGGCGCAATAACTCGTCAGCCGCGTTGGAAATTTGATCAAGCCAACTGGACGCTATTCCAAATACACGCAAACATCACTGAGCACATGACATCATCCGGCACAATCGATGAAGCTGTCTCATCTGTCACATCATCTATTTTAAATGCATCTCATCTATCCATTCCATTAACGTCCTCAAGATTGCCCAAGTTCCCGAAACCTTGGTGGAACCATGCCTGTTCAGAGGCCAGAAAAGCCCAGAACAAGGCTTGGGGAATATTTAGAAGATATCCCACTCAAGAAAACATGCTTGCTTGCAAAAAAGCAAGGTCGCATGCTAGGAGAGTAAGGAGGCATAGTCAAAGGGAATCGTGGCAGCAATACGTTAGTAGCATAACATCCACTACACCAACCAAACAAGTATGGACTAAGATCAAGAAAATAAGTGGGAAATATGGATCACAACCTGTATCTATGATGATGGATAACGGCAATACAGTTAGCGATATTCCGTCCATTGCTAATTTGTTGGCCAAAACATTCGCTGAGACATCAAGCAGTGCAAATTACCCACCAGAGTTTCAAGCATTGAAGAGTAGAGTTGAGTGTACGAGGTTGGATTTCGCTTCTTCAAATGAGGAAGAGTACAACACTCCACTCACTCTACTAGAACTTCAAACTGCTTTACATCGTTCAGGTAATTCGGCTGCTGGTCCAGATGACATACACTATGTGATGTTACGCCATCTATCAAATAGCTCACTTGCATCTATTCTTATGCTCTTTAACCGTATTTGGTCCACACAAGAATTTCCTTCCAAGTGGCGCCACGCTTTTGTACTTCCGTTTCCCAAACCCGGGAAAGACCCGAGCTCTCCTAATAATTATCGGCCAATAGCTCTAACGAGCTGCCTTTGCAAGCTCTTGGAGCGGATGATCAGTGCACGGCTCATGTTTTACCTTGAAGATGAAAACCTTCTGTCCCCCTTCCAAAGCGGATTTAGGAGATATCGTTCTACCACTGATAACCTTCTTAGGCTCGAAACAGCCGTGAGAGATGCCTTTTTTCGACAAAAGCACTGTCTGTCAGTCTTCTTCGATATAAAAAAGGCGTATGACATGACCTGGAGAAGAGGTATTCTCCAGGACATACACAATTTTAATTTAAGAGGCAATTTACCCATTTTCATCAAAAAATTTTTAGAACATCGCACTTTTCAGGTGCGCCTTGATTCATTTTATTCGGACATTTTTATCCAGGAACAAGGTGTACCGCAGGGCTGCGTATTGAGTGTTTTACTCTTCATCATTAAACTAAATGGCATCACCCATCACTCATGGCATACAATACTCTTTATACGTTGACGACATCCAAATCTCATACTCATCTCATTCCTTATCCGTGGCTGAGCGCCACATACAGACATCAATTAACAATATGAATAATTGGGCCTTAGAAAACGGGTTTATGTTCTCTGCGGAGAAAACAGTCTGTGTTTCTTTCAGCCGCAAGAGAGGTCTCTTTCCGGACCCCGAGTTGTGGCTAGGGAACTCTGAAATCAAAGTTGTTGAAGAAACCAAATTCCTTGGAGTAATTTTCGACAGAAAACTCCGTTTTCATAGACACATCTCTGACTTGAAAAATAGGTGTATAAAAACTCTTAATTTATTAAAAGTATTATCAAATACAAGTTGAGGTGCTGACGCTACGTCCATGCTACGGATGTATCGTTCTTTGATCCGATCCAAGCTAGACTATGGATCGATTGTATACGACTCCGCATGCGAATCGTTGTTACGCTCTCTCAACACCGTACACCATCAGGGTCTCCGGATTTGCTTGGGTGCGTTCCGGACATCCCCAGTAGAGTCCCTCTATGCCGAGGCGTACGAACCACCTTTGAATTTACGACGCAAGCATTTGGCCTTATCATATTATGTTAAAATGAGATCACTACGTCATAACCCTGGTTTTAAATTCATGTCCGATTTTAGTTTACATTTCTTCATCCTTCATCGTAGTTCACGTGCATGCCCACCACCATTCCAGTTTCGCATGAGGTCACTGGTGGGGGATTGGAATATCTCGATTGGGAAAATTGCCCAATCTAGCATAGCTCCCTTTCCACCATGGGAGCGAGCCATTCCAGAAATGGATTTTTCACTCACTCGCTGCAGGAAGTCACTTCCAAATTATGTTTTCAAGGCTCTGTATAGGGAACATCGGGGGACGTATTCGGACTATACCCCTATCTTTACAGACGGGTCCAAGTCCGAATTACATGTAGGTGCCGCGGCAGTTTGCCAGTGCGCAGCCATCTCCGATGCCCTCCCTGTCACAGCTTCCGTATACACCGCAGAACTTCATGCCATTAGAATGGCTATCGAGCACATCTCACTCTCCCCTCATAAGAAATTTATAATCTACTCGGACTCTCTCTCCTCTCTTAAAAGCATAGTCTCATACACATCATCTGTCCATCCCATTGTGAACGACATCGTAGTCACACTATCAAAATTACTTAGGACTGGCGCTGAAATAATGTTTTGCTGGATCCCCGGTCACGTCGGGATTGATGGGAACGAAGAGGCCGACCGTGCTGCAAGATCAGTCACGGGCCCAACTGACAAATTTCCCGTTTCATTTGAGGATTTGAAACCACTCTTCCGGCAAAGACTCTATGGCATATGGCAGTCTGAATGGGACCAGCAAGTCAGCAATAAGCTACATTCTGTGATGCCATCCCTGTCGCGAAGACTGAGTAAAAATCTTACCCGTCGCGAGGAGGTCTTGCTGACCAGATTACGCATTGGGCACACGAGACTAACTCATCGGCATCTCTTGATGGGAGAAGAGGCACCCACATGTCATTTCTGCGACACCATTTTAACTGTTCATCACATCATGTGTGTCTGTCCCCATTTTGACCCCTATAAAAGTATCATTTTTAACCGTACTGATCTTAACTTATCACAAATTTTAAATCACTCAAACCTTTCGTTGATTTTTAAATACATTCATCACATTGGTTTTACCCATTACATCTAGAAATATTTTAGAGTTTTTAACTTGACGTATAGAGTATGTCTGACAAGGGCTGTTGGCCTATTATTATTTTAAAAAGGGTTTCTGGAAAATATCTTTAAATTTTTTATGTAATCTGTCTTGTGGTTGGCGCTCTATGCCCTGATATGGGCCTTGTGCCATAAAAATCAAACCAACCAACCAACCTTATATTTATATCCTCTATTTCCCAGAACTTAGTCAAGGTTCTATTTAGCCTATCTAAGTTAGTAGATAAGAAACAATGACTAGTGACCTCTAAGTTGTGTTCAGCTAGCTCCGCGAAGCCAGAGACCAAATAGCCAAACACGCTCTCCTGCAATATTAGTTTACTTCCTGGGATCCGAATTTTATGGGGCTTTAAGAATTCGAAGAAGAGCTCAGCTCCCAACAATATATCAACCTTCCCAGGGGTAGCAAAGTTTGGGTCAGCTAGTTGGGTATCAGGGGGTATTATTAATTTTGTGATATCCAGGTACCTTGATGGCATGCAGTTAGTGATTTTTGGTACCGTTAATAGAGCAAACTCATAGTTAAAATGCTCATGCCTATCCGACACTTGGGCATTTATTGCCCTTTTCGACACTACTGATTCAGAGTTAATTCCGGATACTATATTAGTAACCGTGTCTCCTTTTAAACCCAAAACCCTTGCAGCATCTATAGTGCACAGGGACACCTGACTACCGCTATCTAGAATTGCGCGAAAGGGTCTTCTCTCTCCCCCCGAGTCTCTGATGTAAACAACAGCAGTGTTTATGAGGGTGTAGTTTTTCCCCGAAGTAAGCAACGCTGCAGCCGAATCCCCGGCAGAATCCATTTTCCCCCCTCGACTCGTTTCCGAGTGAAGAAGGGTGTTGTGAGATGCGTCCCCACAAACGAAACATGATCCGCGGCCGTTGCACTTTGCAGTGGGGTGAGGGTTCAGGCATTTTTCGCAGAAGTGACTCCTCACGACCAACTGCTTTCGTTGGGGAACGGACAGCGCTTTAAATTTATTGCAGCGGTAGAGGGGATGGCTTTCTTTGCATCCTGCGGGACAGGGATTTGTTTTAGTTAGAAAGGTGGCCTTTTCTCTTTTACGTAAATTGGGGCTCGAAGGGGGATTTTTAGTCTGGGATCCCAGGTTATTTTTTAGACCTTCAAGTATCCTAGCTCTATCCTCCAAAAATGAGAGAAAATCGTCTAATTTAGGGACTTTTGAGTCCTTAAGGGACATTTCAAAACTTTTTCTTGACTCTCTATCTAATTTAGACTCTAGGATTGTTAGAGTTAGCTTATCGCTTAAATCATTTCTTTCATATCCTAGGCCATTAAGTGACCTTAGGCTTTTATTAGTAGCATCGACTAGTTGCCTTAGCTGGCAGGGGGAACCATTCAGAGGATCCATGTTAGTTAGAGCTTTAATGTGAGCGTCAATTACAGCTCGTTTGTTTTGGTACCTCTTAGTCTTAACTAACGCCTCCATTAAGGTCTTATAATTATCCTGAGGACTCTCTATAACTTTTGCATCTCCTCGTAGGGAAGCTCTTAGATAGCTTAATTTTTGATAATCAGTCAATTCTGACCTAGTGCCTATTATCTCCTCGAATTGAGTTTTAAAACTCTCAAATTCTTCGGTTTTACCCGAAAATACAGGCAAAGGGAGCTCTGGCAATTTGTAAGTTATGTTCGCACTTGAAGTCCTTGATTGATCTCGGACTTTTTGTGTTTTGCTTAACAGGATTTTTATCCTCACCTCCATGTCGTCCAGCTCTTCATCCATCTCGTTGACGGTGGCTAGGGCCTCTGAGATATCTGTCTCCTCAGGGAGTTGAAAGTAGTGATCCTGAAGTTCCCGCATTTGTTGCTGGATCTCGTGGACGGAATTCAGTCGCTGCATGAGGATTATCTCATCATCTTCAAGGGAAAGTGAAAATTCAAAGGTCTCCGTGGCCTTCTGTATGCGTCCGGCCTTAGATTTCAATTGGCCTCTTTGCCTATTAAGCGTAGTTAGAGTTGATTGCTTCTCCATAATTCCGGCGTTAAGGTTGGTTGTTTAGAGTTTTATGCCGCATGATCCACTTCAGGATATAATGCGCCAAACTCCGGCGTTAAGGACCACTGAATTGGCTGGTATGGGTTTGATGGAGAATAATTAGTTAAAATAATAAAGCGGACTGTATGTTTAAAAATAATAACAAGTTTATTGCCCCGAAGGCAGAGCAGCGTTACAAACAACCGCTCTCGACGAGCGGGAGAAAGGATCTGAAGTTACATACAAACAAACAACAAGACTCCCCCTGGAGGGGGAGAGAGTGGAGGGGTTTCCGTTCCAAGGATGGGGTGAAATGGGCCCGAACATGATTGTTTAAATACTTTGAATTGTAATTGTCTAAATCTCGAAGGAGTGGAAAGTTTTAAATACCTAGGATTAAATATTGATCAAAATTTGAAATTTAACACACATATCCAATATTTAAGGAATAAACTTCGATATAACTTATATTTATTTTATCATCTAAAAAATTACGTAGAGAGATCCTTTTTAAATATTTTATACAGCTCATGGATTCAATCAAAGTTACAATATGGAATTATTTTTTGGGCAGTTGATTATTTTACAAATTTAGTTCCACTAATAAATTTACAAAAACGAAGATTCAAATATATTCAGAAAAATAATTTCCTAGAATCAGAAAAATAATTTCCTATCTTTAATAAAACTATTACCCAATACAATTTGAGAAAAACGCCTTTATTAAAAATTCCTAAACCACATAAGGAAATAATGCACAAGAGTTTTTTGTATCAAGGTCCACTTCTTTATAATCAACTCCCATATTATTTAACCTCAAATACAAACAAGATATTTTTTAAGAAAAATTTGTTTTATTTATATTGTATAGTCCTGATTTTTCACCTAGTTAATTTTTTGTGAAATGAAAAAAAGGGAGAGATTGGTCTGTTAAGTTATGCTATAGAGCTAAAAAAGGGATTAATTTATATTTGTGCTCTGTCTTTTGCCATTTTAATTTTATTAATTATCTTGAAAATGTACATTTATGTGTGTTTATTTGTGGTTTGGTTTCTTATTTGGTGTATAAATCTTTCTTTTTCTTTTTATAATTATTTTTTCTCTTTTAGCATATGTGTATTGAACAAACTAAATGTTTTCACTTAGAAGGGCCCTTGGCCCCTTAGTGAACACTATGTATTATTTCTTTTTCTTTTCTTTTGTGTATTATTATTTATTGTTAATAAATTATTATTTATTTATTATTATTTATTTTATGGAGATAATGTTTGACTTTAAGGTGACAATTGAAAGACTATCAAATAGACTTAAGTATTATGTCAAAAAGTTTTCATTTTATATAATATATTTAGGGGCCAATCCAGGTTTTTAAAATTAACCCCACTTTCATTAAATATTACATGGCATTTAAATTTTTGTGAAAAATTTTAACATTTGTAACGGATCTTTCCGCATGTGTTAGTTTTATCTTCTCCCACTAGAGGGCACTGTGTGCTCATGGGTTTTTTATGTAAACGTAGTGTGTTAACTGTATCATTAACTGTATGATTCAAGATTTACCCGCCGCCGGCATGTGCACGGGGCCTGTTCCTAAAGTATCATTTTATGTTTATTAATGTCTATTATGTATCGTCCTTGTGCCTTGTGAAGTCTCAATAAATAACTGTTTAATGTCCTGGATCGTCTCTGAGCAGCTACAAATGGCGCCCACCTCGCGGCCCGAATTCCTTTGCCGCCGAGTTTAAGAGCTACTGATCATCGCTATGCCTACTCGATATCCTGTGCGTGCTATGAGTATCGCCGATGTGTTTTTCCCGGTGCTAAGAAGCCCGTTATTCTACTGTCTGGACGTCGACCCCAGCAGTAGCCATTAAAGTTTAAGTGGAAATCTATGACGATCCAAATGCTGTGCAGTGCCTGCTGTGAGTATCGCCGATCTGCTTTTGTTTTTTCCGGTGCTTATAAGCCCGTTACTCTACTGTCTGGACGTCGACCCCAGCAGTAGCCATTGAAGCATTAGTTGATGTTTATGTTTTTATTTTTCTTTATGTTTTTGTAGTTAACCTTCTAATGTTTGATGTAGGGGGAGAGGAGAGAGTTGTGTGTTGTTTTTTACTTGAGTAGGAAAACTGTTTTTTTGAAACTTTTGGATTTTTGAGAATGGTTTTCTTTTAACCTTTCTTCTGGTTGCTTGTCGGGACGCCGGCACAACCAGAGGGGGAGTCTGTAACGGATCTTTCCGCATGTGTTAGTTTTATCTTCTCCCACTAGAGGGCACTGTGTGCTCATGGGTTTTTTATGTAAACGTAGTGTGTTAACTGTATCATTAACTGTATGATTCAAGATTTACCCGCCGCCGGCATGTGCACGGGGCCTGTTCCTAAAGTATCATTTTATGTTTATTAATGTCTATTATGTATCGTCCTTGTGCCTTGTGAAGTCTCAATAAATAACTGTTTAATGTCCTGGATCGTCTCTGAGCAGCTACACATTTATAGAATTTGTGAAATTTTTTATAAAACTACTGTTATACAGGGTGTATCTGAAATGGTGCAACAAACTTTCAGGGATGATAGTACTCATCAAGACGAACAAGAATCGGTATAGAAAGGGGGGTCCCAGACCAAATCCCAGGGAGTTAAAAATGGAGCGACAGGAGCGACACCCCAAAAAAATCATTGAAAAATTCAATTTGTAGAATAACTACTATTGGTAAAAACTTAATTATGGTCTCAAAAATTGTGTTTTAATATGATCTTTAAAATTACCTCAAAAGTCTTCACTTTAAAATTTGTTTTATTATGAAAAAAGTTAAAAAACACAAAAAATGTGAAAACTCAGCAAAAACCTTATTCTGTATTTCGAAATCATTTCTTTTGATTTGATAATCTGAAAGATCATAGTTGAAAACCCTTAAGTCCAAAGTTTCACGTAAATACAATCAATATTAAACGCTTGAGATCCTGTTAAAGTTTGTTTTTTGCGTGCGCTAACAGCTGTTCTGGAAACAGCTCTAAAAAACTGCTTGCGCACCCAAAAAACAAACTTTAAAAGGATCTCAAGCGTTTAATATTGATTGTATTTACGTGAAACTTTGGACTTAAGGGTTTTCTACTATGATCTTTCAGATTATCAAATCAAAAGAAAGGATTTCGAAATACAAAATAAGGTTTTGGCTGAGTTTTCACATTTTTTGTGTTTTTAACTTTTTTCATAACAAAACAAATTTTAAAGTGAAGACTTTTGAGGTTATTTTAAAGATCATATTAAACCACAATTTTTGAAACCATAATTAAGTTTTTACCAATAGTAGTTGTTCTACAAATTGAATTTTTCAATGATTTTTTGGGGTGTCGTTCCATTTTTAACTCCCTCAGATTTGGTCTGGGACCCCTTTTCTATACCGATTCTTGTTCGTCTTGATGAGTACTATCATCCCTGAAAGTTTGTTGCACCATTTCAGATACACCCTGTATAATATACAGGGTGTTTCAAAATTGCGTTGCACGGCTTTTATTTGGAACCAACGCCTCCTAGGGTCACGGAAGTAAGGTCTACCCCTAGGTAAGTGAGCCTGGAGAATCCATTGAGAGGATTTACAACACCCCTAGCGGCAAAATTAAAAAGTTAAAAAAATTAATTAAAAAACTAAAGGGGATAGAGCAAAAACCTTAGTGAGAGTATTGTTGCCAACGTCATGAAGAACTCACTGAAAAAAAATTAGATCAAAATATCTTGAATATTCGCGGAGATATTAGCATGCGAAAATAGCACTTTTTCAGCGGTCAAAAAAGAAAAAGTTCGCATTTTTGCAAATTTTTCAGTGATATTTTTTTAGTTTTGTGTTTTTTAGTTTAAAGAACACAAAATTTATCAAAAAAAAAATTGCGAATAAGCGATTTTTTTCTTTTTTGAACACCGTGCAACACAATTTTGAAACACCCTGTATACTATCTTTTAAAGGAACTGTAAAATTAATGAAAGTAGCATTTAATAACTCTTTTTGGTTTTATAGCAATTTAAATACTCAATAGTTAAAAGCTACTGAAGTACAATTTATGCCGTTTTTGATTGTTCTCGATAATCTCTTCCAAAGATCTCTCCCAAAGATAATTTTCACACATCAATTGATAAGACAACAATTAGTTCCTTAAAAAAGGGATATTTTCTAAAATGACAAACTTATTTCAGATGTTTTGAAAAAATTAAGCTAGCAGACTGCATTTCCTTTTATATTTTTATTATTTCAAAATGTAACAAAAGCTGTCAAGTTAAACTTTTGTAAAAGTATGCTTTAAACTCAAATACCCAATTCTTATTACTTCTCACCGTTCATTTAACTAAATAACAGAAATACTTATATGAATTATGAAAACAATTTCTTTTCAAATGGATTGTTTTTTCATTCCAAGTTCAAAAGTTAGTTTTAGTAACTGAGGTTGTTTCCATTGATAATGTAATTTTTTCATAATTATCGTTTAACACTATTATGTGTGTTTTTAACACTTCAGAATATAAAATAAATTTGTCTTATGATCTAACGTTAAGGATTGTAACCTTATCGCATATTCAGATGCAAGTTGGGGATATCAATTAACACAACGATTTTCTTCTAGTGGTTATTAAATTTCAATGGCAAGCAGGGCCGTATCCAAGGGGGGGTTTTGGGGGTTCAAACCCCCCCCCCCCCGAAATTTTGACATCCATTTTTTACTTTAGTGTTTTTCCTTAAAATTCGCCTTGAAATGCTTAAAACCCCTACTTTTAAGGTTCAAAATTCAAAATTTTTCTAGGGGAGACCCCCAACCCCCTTGAAATTTAGAAATTGATATAACAGTTGTTCCTTGAAAATTTTTGGACTTACAAGGAGTGGTCCTCTTCGGGTTAGTGTAAAAATGAGTGAAATCATAAAGGGGAAGTATCCAAGGTGAGTTAGGAGTTCTACTCACACTAACGGATCCAGGGTGGCTAGGTGACTTAAGTCCCCCTTCCCAAAAGGATAAGAACTGCGGTGAGGACTCGAACCCCTCACCTTGGACTCTCCACCGTAGGCGAATAATCGTGCGCCCAGCTCTCTGCAGCTTGTGCTGAGGAAATTGGAACTGAACGGAAGTGCCGAGTCCTTGTAACTTATAAATATTACTGTTCATTTTGTTGTTTACTACTTTTTACTAGATGTTTCAATTTATTTCGCCTGCGAGCGATTTTAGCCTTTATACTAATTCTTAATAAAGTTATTTACAAGTAAAGAATCGATCTTCTTTATTGGTGACCCGGACGTGAGTTGGCACACGTCTCTGGGGTCACCAATAAAGAAGATCGATTCTTTACTTGGAGATCACTCGATCACGTCCGGAGATTGTTGATTTATCGTGTCTGATAAATACGGGAGATCGCCCATTTTCCTTCCGATATTTGGACTTCGTCTTTGAGATGACGCTTGAAGAAACGACAACCCAACCTCAGCCCCAGGAACCGGTGATGAACCCGCCTGACGCTCAAGTGCATCACGTGGCTCTCAAGCTTCCCCCCTTTTGGGACAAACCACATCTTTGGTTCGCCAATATCGAGGCTCAATTTAAAGTTTCGGGTATAACCCAGGATAATACAAAATTCTACCACGTTATTTCTGTTTTGAATTCTGAGATTTTGAGCTATGTTAGTGATATAGTTTTGAATCCACCAGCCTGCAAATACAGAAGGAGCAGACGCCAGACGGACGCGTTACGGACGCAAAGTTCGTTTTCCAGTTCGCTTCCAGTCATAGTCCAGCTTAGCGTTAGCACTGGGAGGGGGTATTGCGGTGAGGACTCGAACCCCTCACCTTGGACTCTCCACCGTAGGCGAATAATCGTGCGCCCAGCTCTCTGCAGCTTGTGCTGAGGAAATTGGAACTGAACGGAAGTGCCGAGTCCTTGTAACTTATAAATATTACTGTTCATTTTGTTGTTTACTACTTTTTACTAGATGTTTCAATTTATTTCGCCTGCGAGCGATTTTAGCCTTTATACTAATTCTTAATAAAGTTATTTACAAGCAGGGGTGGCAAATGGAACGGAACTCTCAGGTTTCACTCCTTCTTGACCGAAACTAATACTCATTTACATTTAAATTTTTTCTCCAGGATGAAAAAGAAACTTCGATATGAGATTGTGCTTCCTCCGGATAAAAACCCAATTCATTTTGACTTTTGATTTTATTCCTGGAAATAAAGTATCACGAATTAAAATTTCAGTTTCGTTCTTGATCAAAACTAAAGCGATCTCTATATTTTAATTTTGTCCCGGATCCAAATAATTTCCCTTTGCAAAACTCTAGTTTCCTCCTGAACCAAATCAAACAATACTTCGACTTTTCAGTTTTTCTCCGGATCAAAAGTCAACGCAACTTTGAAACCAAGATTTCCCCTCGGAACCGAACTAAACACGGTCCCGGCAGTTTTGCTCCGAGCAAAATTCAAGGCAGCTTTGGTGATTTAGTTTCGTTCCCGAACCTAATTACACACGGCGGCTACACTTAACTTTGGCTCCGTATAAAATTTTAGCGGGGTTTAATTAGTTGGAATCGCTCTGGAACAAAATTAAATGTGAATAGTATGTTTTCATTTTGTTCCTAAGGCAACATTCTATTCTAATTAATACTATTTTTTGCATTATTTGATAAATTTCAAAGTGAAATTTAGAAAAATCAAATATTCAATATTTAAAAAAAACTGTGTCTTGTCTTTCACACAGCCAAAATCCCAACAGCCGATATTCAGACAGCCAATATCCAGACAGCCTAGTATACTAAAAACTGAAATCTCTACAAACGAAATGCTGTTGGTCCAAAATCCCAAGAAACAAAATCCCGACAGCATGGAATCTTCTCAGCATAAAATCCCAACTAAAGAAATCCTGACTCCCCGAAATTACAAATATAAATCCCAACAGCCTAAAATTCCATCAGTTTGAAATCCCAAGAAACAAATACCGATCAGTTATTATTAATTGATCACAAATTTTAGATATTTATAACAGCTTAAACTATATAAAATTCGTTCTTGAATTTTGAATTCTCTCTCTCTCTCTCTCTCTCTCTCTCTCTCTCTCTCTCTCTCTCTCTCTCTCTCTCTCTCTCTCTCTCTCTCCAACCCAACAAACTAAACTACTTCTAGCCCCCCGTAACTGTTACAGATGATTATTTTTTTATTCACTCATATACATAAGGTTATTATTTTGGTTGAGACTCGACTTCGGCATTCGTTTGGATAGATAGCTGGAAATTAAAGCACTTGCATCAAAAGTCATTTGACGACAATACTATTGTGTAATCCTACTACTATTATAATTGTGAATGTTTGTCTGGATGTTTGTTACTTTTTCACGCAAAAACTACTGAATGGATTTTAATGAAATTTTACCATAATGTAGCTTATACATCAGAATAGGACATGGGCTATAATTTATAAAAAGAAAATCAGTCCTTCATTCTTTTTTCCCCCTTTTTCTTGCTTTTTTTCACTTATTTTTCCGTGTTTGAAAACCTGTTTTACCAGTTATGGCACATAGAGGAGATATAACTGTTATATCTCCTCTATGGTTCCGCATCTCCTTTTAGCTTTTAGACCACACCGAAGGCGTGGATATTTCCTCCATTTCAAGATTTTTTCCCTTTGAAATAAATATATTTACTGAAATATACAATTTTTTTCATGAAAACGAGTTAAAAATAAAACATTGCTTCAAAGTTTCAAATGAGACAGATCACTAGACTTTTCCATTTACTAGACTTTTTATTATAGTTTCAAATTGGTTATTTTATAAAGGAACCAAGATATTTAACATTATCAGGAACATCGGGATTGTAAAAAGTGACAAGAACACCGGGATTGGAAAATTTGCGGGAACATCGGGATAGGAAAATTTACCGGGTTATAAAAATTAACGTGAACAAAGGGATAGGAAATTTACCATAAAGACAACGGGAATACCGGAATACAAAAATTACTGGAAACACCGAGATAGGAAAATTACCGGGAACGCCGGGATTAGAAAAATTACCGGGACCACCGGGATAGGAAAAATTACCGGGAACACCGGGATAGGAAAGGTGCCTGGGATACCGGGATGATTTGTAATATTGCTAATTAACAAAATTATAAATGTATTTTAAGAAAACTTTAAACAAATAAATTTATACACCCCACCCGTGCAAGGCCGGGTATAACAGCTAGTATTAAATATATTGTGTGTAGTATTTAAATTAGAAACAATAAATAAAATCTTCGGGACCAAATTTAAGCATTTCACTCACATTTATTGTTGTTCCGGATCGAAACTCAAGTTTTTTTAAACCCGGTAAAAAAAATTTCGGAGCAAAGTAAAGGGTTTCCTCCGTGTTGAATTTGGTTCCGGAACGAAAGTAAATAATCAGAGCTGCCTTGAATTTTTCTTGGAGCAAAACTGTCGAGACGGTGTTTCGTATGGTTCCGAGAGGAAATCTTGGTATCAAAGCAGCGTTGACTTTTGATCCGGAGAAAAAATGAGGAGTTAAAGCCGTGTTTTATTTCTTTACGGAGGGCACAATTTAGGCTGAATTAAGATCCGTATGAAAATTAAAACATAAAGAATCCCAAAGATTTGTTCCAGGAAAAAACTCAACTTTAATTCGTTTTAAGTATAGTTCCAGGAACAAAATCCAATTTCAAAAGGCATTTGGTTCTAATCCGGAGGAAACGAAATATCAAATTTTAAGTTTGATTTTATCGCGGAGAAAATAAAATTTTTTAGACTGTTGAACTTTGTTCCGGGAGGAAATAAATACCTTAAAATCACAGTTTCTGAGTTTAGTTTCGTTCTTTTTGCCATCCCTATTTACAAGTAAAGAATCGATCTTCTTTAGAACTAACAGTGAGAAAAAGGGGAAGTGGAAACTCATGGGTGTAAAAAAGGGAAAAGCGACTGTAAAACTAGTTAAAATCCTGTTTTAAGGGTCAAATTTCCCAAAAAAAAAACCCTTTGGAATTTGGGACCCTATTATTTACCACTTTTCTTTAAAAAGTTCGTCGAAATGCAAAAATCCAACTAATATGTAAATTAAATTCTTGAATATGTATGTCCGAAATCCGGATTATGTGTACCAAAAACGAGTTGAGAATCTGCTTTTTAGACTTAAATTTCCAAAAATTTTCTGGGGGAGAACCCCCAGACCCTTTCAGGATATTAGAAGAGGATTTTGATGTTGAAAATTTTAAGTCCCCAAATACCAAATTCTGGATCTGCCGCTGTCTTCTTACCAACAAAATCGAACTACAGTTTCAAGAAAATTTTCTGCCAAAACCCCCCCGAACAAAAAGTCTAGTTACGGCCCTGATGGCAAGTGTACCATTTAGTTGGAAATCTAGAAAGCAAAAGTACATTGCATTAAGTTCTATGGAAGCAGAATTTGTATCATTAACTGATTGTTTGAGAGAATCAATAGGGTTTCAAAATGTCATTAATGAACTTAATGTCATGGATTGATTCCACAGTCTTTGAAAATCTATACAGACGGAAGCAGGGGTGAGAAAGGCGTTTCGGGAAGTGGAATGTACATCCCTACTCCCTCTGGGACCTTGGAATTAGAAACCCGAATTTTTGCTCAGTTTTTAGATCAGAACTTATAGCCATCAGAAGGGGCCTGCAATGTGCAGCTCAGTTGGAGAATCGTTTCCGGGAAATCTGGATATTGTGACGGGCAGTCGCGCCTCGATACAGTATCTCGCTAATTGAGGTAATGTAGGTAGACCAGACTAGCCTGGACATACTGAATCTTTTACACAATCTTTCTTCAGGACATACAATACATTTTCAGTGGATCCCTTCACATGTCGGCGTTGAGGGTAACGAAAAGGCTGACTTCTTGGCTAGGTCTGCTGCTGCGGAGGGCGTGAGCCCTTGTGGGAATCTCTTATTCTGCGAGATTTCACATTCCTCGAGAATCTCACATTCTGCGATAGGGCGCTCGATGAGAAGAAAGGTGCTATCTTTCTTACCATTGTGGGACCGGCAGTGTACAAGACATTGCGTAGCTTGATCGCGCCGACGCCAGTCAAGGATAAATCGTAAGAACGCTGTCGGAGCATTTCAACCCGGCACCATCTGAGATATTGGAGCGTTTTCGCTCTAAATCTCGCATGTGGCAGCCGGGTGAGTCGATCGCTACATTTTTTTCTGAACTCCGGCGTCAGAGTTCTGAAACTTTGGTGCTACACTAGACAGAAGAATTCAAGACCGCCTGGTTTGTGGAGTACAAAACAGACATACAGCGGCGGTTGCTAAGCGAATCAAAGCTATAGCGACAATATCAAACGTCACATCGATTCCGTGGATCAAGCTTTAATATACGTAACTCATAACGGTAATATCAAAACTACAAAACACATTTGCTTGGGAATGAAAATCAAAAGTCTCACCAGTAGCCGAAAAGTTACTGATATTTTAAATCAAAATCGTTATGGGCATTGTATAAGCTATAATGATATCAAAGAGTTAGAAACTGAAGCAACTTGTACGTCAACTTCGCGAGCCGGGTTATGTACTGAAGTAATAAATAAAATGAACCAGGTAACCGCCGACTTGCCTGGTGAGGGAGGTTACCTGGTTCGTATCGGGCCATGGCCCGTTCCCCTCCTATCTATACCGTTTTAGGTGGATGGACTGCGGTGCCCTCAACAGCGTTTTCTGTTCACCGCAGGCGGAGTTAGGTTCCCTCCATAGGATTAGTATGGGAGCGAGACAAGCGGCATGATCCAGTTTGGACAGTTTTAATTGCGCGGAAGGATGCGCAGAGACGCTTTTAAGCGAGTTGTCGCCTCTCTCTCTCGTATACAGGGGCCCTAGCATCAACAAGTCGAAATGAGCACCGACATCGGAATATGCCATATCACGTGACCGATGACGTCAAATTCCGACACTTGCAAAAAAATCCGTAGCACCAACCGGTCCAAACCGACTGAAATGATTCGACGTCGAGATTATAGATCGAAATTGATGTCGGAGTGGCAACCAAACAAATCACTTGCCTCTGAGGAGGTGAAATCCCCGTTTCGATGTCGAATCGGTAGAAAGTGATTCGGCCGATGGTTTTGAAGTTGAACTAAAGTAAGTTATTCATAATTTTTTTCATCATTAGATCATTTTATGAGTGGTCTGAATTGTTTTTACAGTTTTATAACTTCTAAAACTATATTTTCATGCGTTTATATTTAACCCTACAGTGATCGCGTGAGTCGCAAGACTCCGAACATACATTAGTGCAATGAATGCAATTTTTCTAAATAAGAATTTTAAAATTTATCCACGTTATTAAGAAATAACTTAATAATAGTTTTTAAGGCGTTATACTAGTGATTGTGCTCAAATATAATTTTATTGTGCCGACCTAAAACTGTAGTGTTAGTATGATTGTTGTGTTTATGATTCACAAATCTTAATGTGCTCAGACAAATTTTACTTTCTTAAAGACAGTGCAATGGGTACTTTTGAAATTTTTATGGGACTTATCCCAATTTTTTTACTACTAAACTGTATTTACTGTCAGCCAATGCACGGACTGTTTATGTTTTACATTCACAACCTTCAGTCTAAAGTAACAGTTTTGATTATATATCTATGTATAATTGTAATTGCATCTCCTTTCCGGTTTACCAATTTCTTAATTTGCTTGAACTGTAGGTGTACTAACTCTTTGTCTAGCGTAGAGATATCCCTACAAAATTCTGCGGGGTCAATCATCTTTACAGAAATGCTTTAATGCACTCATAATTTTATCCAAGAACACTTTCAGTTAGGCTTTAAGTTAATAATCATTTAATCAATAAGTTAATGCATAATATATTTCTAAATTTTATGAAAAAGATAATTGGTATTGTAAGTATTGAGCCAAACTGGTTACTTCTCGCCAAGAACTACCCCTCCTCCCTTTCCTCTCCTTCGAAGAAGTTTTAAGAGTTGGGACTTAATTGGTTATCACAAATGGGATGCTTAAGTAGCCAAGCTAGCTGCCCTAATTTCCTGCTTGGATTTCCTCGTTTCCAACCGCTTCCCAAAAAAAGACAGACTTTATAGAGCTGTCGCTAAATTGGCTCTAATTGGCAGCCGCCATTGAATTTTACATCAAATCTGTTCCCCAGATGATTAATTGAACTACTATTTCATTTTTTTACTAACGACTAGTTCAAAATTGGTTTCTGTTCACCTTATAAATTTTTGTAGGTTTTTGGTCCTTTGCTGTTGCATCAGGAGACTAGCTAACAACTATGTGTCAACATCATGAAGCTGTTTTTTGAAGCAGTCGAGTGTTCTGTTCCTGATGTACTCAAGTTTTCCAGAAAAAAGTGACGGTAATATTTTCTAAAAATAAGTATATAATTTAAATTGGTTTATTCTATTTAGAGCTGCATCTATCTTAATCCATTACTACTTTCATTATATCATACCATATTGATACTGTAGGATAAGCCATGTACAAGCACCATATATTATGATAAATCCCCCAAACAATCAAATATGAATACTATTAAAATATCTTAACTAGCGTTGGTACTCAAAATTTTTTTTATAGTTTTATTTGTAATTTGTGACACATTGACAACATAGTCTAATTGACAAAGTCGGAAAATATTTTATGTAAGTCCTTCACCACGACCATTGGCGATTCGGACATTCTCCAGATATTGACAATCATTTCTTTTTTCGCTGTTGAGGATCTACATAAATCTTCTCCAGCAAAATTTGCACCCGGCTAATCCTAAAATACCACCCTTTTTTCATGCAGTACATTATGTTAGTATATACTATATGTTTTTAAGCGTATTAGTACCTTGATAACATTTGCGGAACACTCTTTACTACTTGGTTCAATATCTGTCCTGCTAAATATCAAGCTATTTTAGATGCCTGAAATTAGAAATGACACTAAAATTGCAAACTGATAAATTTTAAATATACAGCTACATCAATGACAAGCATAATGTTGGTATATTTGAATATTTTATGCTAAATACAGATTGGTGATATTTAGCAGGACAGGTAACAGATTTAAAAAATGACGTGAATGTAAAGAACACAGAAATGTGTTTTGATGTTCCGTTGAGATAGGTAGTCCCTATTTGCACGCACACTTTTCTAAACAGACGAGAGGTTTCAGCTTGCTCAAACGTCAGACCAATTCGCTTCATAGTACAGTTGGCGCAAATTAGTGCCAAGTTGCTGAATCTGCAGCATTGTTTTTATTATTTGCTATACATTATAAGTACTTTGCATGGGCGCCCATATGTTAAAACTTAAGGGGGGTCCAAGAAAAATTTTTGGTTTTCAGTCAGGCATTTTTTTTGTTTCGAGGGGAGGAGGGTTTGATTCAAAGTTATAGAAGTTTATGTTTCACTCGTTTTAACACCCTCTAATTATAGTTTTTAATCTTTTTACATGTAATGTAGAAATCTACTTTTTCACAATATACCTAGTCGATACTAAAAAGAGGGGGTCTGGGGCAGGCCTAAAAACGACCTAATATCTTAAGGGGCCGTATACCGTTGCCGAATGCATACCGCAAATGCTCTTTCTATAGTTCGTTTTATCAAAAACTATTGGATAAAATCGATTGAAATTTTGGTTTCCTACATAAAATTACTTAAAGAATCGATTATCATAAAAAAATTTCACGATTTAAAAAATTTTTTATTTTTGAAAAATAATTTTTTTTTAATCAATCTGGATGAAACTTGGTATTTAAGGGTTTGGGGGGTGGCCTTTCAGAAAAACTAATAATAATTGGGGGTCCCCATTGGAAAAAAAAAGTTAGTGTTTCGTTTAATATGAAGACGACCCCCTAAGGACCCGAAAATTTTTATTGGTTAAAGAATACTTTAAACAATGAAAAATGACACCTCATTCGTCTTCCTAACCCAATTGGTTCGCCAGAAATCGCAACTGAGTCGTTTTTTATTTCCCCAACTGTACACCTGTACATTGCATTTTGGTGAAGGTTTAAATTTGAATTTTAAAAATATTTGATAACTGTTACCCTTTAATTGAGGTAGTTGCAACAACAAGCTAATAGTCAAAAGCTTTACATTGAGGCGCTGGCAACAACGAGCCAACTAAAATATAAAGTTGTTCAGGGAAATGCCTCAATTGGGCCCTGTTCTGAGGATGAAATTTTTGTCCATTTAAAACAACTTGTGTTTATTGTTTTTTGATTTTCAAGTGTTAAAGCAGGTATGGCCAACTGGCATGCCACTTAGTGGCACAAAAAGATGAAGAATGTGTTTTGAAACTTTTTCAAATGACATCTAAAATTGACATTAAATAATCTAATTTTAACATCTGTGTGTGAGATAAGTTGTATTAATTTAGATGACTAGGGGTGAAAATATCTGAACAATTGAAAATGAATGACCTCACAATAGCAGTATTAATCATTTAGTATTCATTGGCAGTAAAACTATTAAGAATTATATAAATGTTTAATTTGGTTCATTTTTATTATATTAATTTTTTAAGCTCTTAAATTTTATTCTTAATAAAACTTTTGAATAAAATCAAGTAATTAAATCTGAGCATTTGTTTTCTTACTAAAATCCCTTAAAAGTTCTAATATAATAATCTTATAACTATTAACAAAAGCTCCATACTTGGATAATGTATGGTGGTGGGTTTTGTAAAATTCATAAAATTAGAAGTGCAGAACATAGACCTCATTAAATTGCAGTAAATTTGTCTTATACAAAAATAGAATAATAAAAAATTTAATGGGGTATCACTTAAGATTTAAAACATTAGGACTAAGTATTTTGAATATATATTCATGCTCCAAACTACACTAGCGGAAATAAAAATCCCAACACCAAGAAGGAAAGGAGATATCAAAGTCAAATTTATTTCTACGATTGCACGTAGTATCAATGTGAATTGATTAAAAAATCAGCCTTCCTGGATGTTAGGGGGCCGAGAAAACCAGGGAGGAATGTTGACTCCATAGGTGTCCATTACCGCCGTCACACGTCATGGTATTGAGTGACAGGGGCTCTAAATGACTTTTGAGGGATTGGAGGACCATGTTGCCTCCTCAGGTAGTCCCAATTCATATGGTGCACCAGCGGACGTTGCTTACCGGATTAGGTGATTTCTCCTCGTTGACCGGACTTTTTTTGTGGGTGTTGGTTCTAGAGAACGGGAAAGACGGGGTAAAAATGCAACCTAGGGGGTTAAGAAGAAAGCTTGGACATTGCATACAACATGCGGTCGTGCATGTTTATCTTGAAATTTGTCCCCAGGGCAGGTCTGAAGGTAAGGACGGTCTAAAGGGTGGAAAACCTCAATGACGCAGCTCTGGTTGGAAAAAGTACTGGTGAATCATACTCAAGAGTTGCAGAAATGGAATACAATGCATCCCCACTCCGTTATCCTGCATCACCACTCTGTGGAACGATTAGAAAATCATCAGCTGAGTACGTTATCTCCATTGTGTCTTCAAACTCATACCCAACCGTCGTGGTGCTCCAAACCGAAGCAGGATTCTGTCATAAACACAATGTCATGAAATTTGGATTTTCATTTCCTTATTTCGTGCACTATTGGAAACAGAAAGACCCATTTTCAGCCCCTTGTTTATAGACAAAGATGTAAGAAGCTATGCCGACAAAATGGACAATCCACAGTACTGCAAACGACATCCAACCCACTGCCGCTTGTCCTCAGTATGATTTACCGGTACTTTTTCCAACCAGAGCTGCGTCATTAAGGTTTTCTACCCGGTAGACCTTCCTTACCTTCAGACCTGCCCTGGGGACAAATTTCAAGATAAACATGCACAACCGCATGTTGTATGCAATGTCCAAGCTTTCTTCTTAACCCCCTAGGTTGCATTTTTACCCCGTCTTTCCCGTTCTCTAGAACCAACACCCACAAAACAAGTCCGGTCAACGAGGAGAAATCACCTAGCCCGGTAAGCAACGTCCGCTGGTGCACCATATGAATTGGGACTAGCTGAGGAGGCAACATGGTCCTCCAATCCCTCAAAAGTCATTTAGAGCCCCTGTCACTCAATACCATGACGTGTGACGGCGGTAATGGAGTCAACATTCCTCCCTGGTTTTCTCGGCCCCCTAACATCCAGGAAGGCTGATTTTTTAATCAATTCACATTGATACTATGTGCAATCATAGAAATAAATTTGACTTTGTTATCTCCTTTCCTTCTTGGTGTTGGGATTTTTATTTCCGCTAGTGTATTATTAGTTTTAATCAAGTTTTAAGTGAGGCATGAGTGTTTAGACTAAGACCTTTTTTATAATTATGAATTTGTTTTCTTAAGCCATATGTAACCATAATGAACTAAGCCACTCTAAGATAATTCTAAATATACATATAAAAATTAAGTATTGTTTTGATGACAGAATTGAAACTTGATTGCTTTTAAGGCCCATAGGAACCATCTATTTACGTAAATATAGTATTACATTAAGTGTTAAAGATACATTTCTATCTGCTATTGTTTTAAGAACTATTTGTTTTTATTGTTTACGTTTGTTACATAAATTAACGACTTAAATAATATTAGTTGTGCATATTTCCTACAAATAGATCAATAGATGCACATTTTTATGCTCATAGTTAATTTCAAAAGTTTGATAGGTTAAAACCAATGAGCAATCAGTTGATGATCCATTGGACAACTACATAAAAAATAAACTATTTTGAAATTTAATTAGAGAAAAAAAGATAATTCCTTTTTTTATACAGCCACCGAACTACATGCGCCACGACCAAAACAAAGACTCGTCGAGATCAACAAGCTATGAACCAATGAAAAACGAATAAGCCTCAATGAAAGCTATTCTGTGATTGGCCAGCGCCATTCCCACTCCGATATCGTTTTCGAAACTTTTCCGAATCGATCGTCGGAATTTGTGAGCTCGTGCTACGAAGTTAAGCGACGGTCGAAATCAGATTTCGACGATCGTGCGAAAACGATGTCGGAACTCAACGATGTCGGTTTCAAATCGACACGTTCATGCTAAGGCCCCAGACTCTCTAGCTCATAGACTATATATTTGAGTATAGCATCATACTTATGCATGTTGAATTTAAACTTTTCTGAAAGCGTAATTTTATTCTGTCCATGTTGCACTGTACTAAGATTTTGTTAAAAGTTCATAGTGACAGTTTCACAAACTTTTTTTAGCATCATTGAATGAATTAAGCGAAAGTTTGAAGAGAAAAAGGTCCATCTTTCCCACATGCCTGAATGATTGTGAAAGTATTAGTACTGCTACAGAAGATGAAAATAGACCTTCGAAAAATGAAAAAGACCTAAAAAAAACCAGTAGGCTTATGAATATTTTTGACTTATTCTGTTTGAAATTTGATGTAATTATTCTCGATTTCATTTTGATTATATATTTACTCTTTTTATTTAGAAAACTCATATGTGACGGGGTGAAGGGGGACCTGGAGCGTTGAGGGGATTTGTGCTCCGCAGGGTCTTATTTCCTGGGGGCACAAACTCTCCAATACACCTCTTTGGCCCGTAATCATGGTTGGACGGGTGACCGCCGTATCCTGTAATTGGTGTAGCCCGCGCCGGTCAATCGGCTTCCTTTATCTTGTGGGCTCCGCCACTTCGGCGCAGGCAGGGTGAGCGAGGCAGAGCGACTCACGGCGAAATTCTGCAAGCTGTGAATCTGAATACGACAGCGCACGTTACGGGGCAACGTAAGTTGCGTGGTGCAAGCAGGAGACGTGAGTCACAATGCGCAGTCTTTGGAAAGCAGTTTTTCTAGACGTGACTGAAGTGAGTGGCGTGATTTTTCTTAGTGCTGTTGTTAAAGCAAAATATTTGGTGGATTCACAACTTATTTTACATATTTTGATCAGTATTTGAACCAAAAACGCCATATCTTGAGAGCGCTATTAGTAATAGACATCTAGTATTAGCGGCATTTTGTATTACTAGCGTACTTTTAATTATTTATTAGAAAGGAAGAAAGATGGCGCGATGAGCGCACACTTGAAAAAAATTACATATATTCTATGTAGTACTAGATTTCTGTTACTTTCACAATATATTAATGAGATATAAAACGTTTTTTGATAATAAATTTATTTTCTAGTGTTTGTGGAATTTTTTAACGGACCACAAGAAATGAAAAAATCAATCCGCATAGATTCAAATTTCGGATCAATATGGCAGACAAGAGCTCCCGAGTTACGGCCGCCAAAGAATGCCTGCGAACCAACTAGCGTAGATAACTCCGTGAGGGAGGGTGAAGTGCTTAGGAAATGATCACGTGATCGTGAGTCGCTCTGCCTCGCGCACCTAGCCTGCGCCTTAACTACCAGCTGTGGTGCCGGAGCGGATAGGATTTAGATATGTAAGGGTTTGTGCTGCGGGGGTCCGTAGTACTATATCCCGGTGCCACTCCTGGAGGGGGCCCGAGTTCTTTCGTCGACGGAAGCCGACTAAAGTTGGTGGACGGCCATAAGCAGCCATGTAGAATGGGATAAAAATAAGTGTACTTGGTTTGTTGATCTTGGGGCAGATATTGATGATGATCAATTGCCTCATGCCAAGGAGGCATTAACCTTTATGGTCAATTGTATAAACGGAAACTGGAAGGTCCCTATCGGCTATTTCTTAATCAACGGATTAAGTGCCATGGAACGAGCAAATCTCATTCGCATAGCACTCCAGCATATGGAAGACAGGAGTTGATAGTCTTTCACATTTGATGGGAATACACTATCTACCAATAAGTATTTGGACACCTATGCAAATGACTGTATCTGCGTTCCTGAGATGCGTCACGCCCTCCGCCGGTATATATCGTTTAGGGAACAACATCGGCAATAGGAGGAGGAGCAGAGAGCAGGCGAGCGAGAGAGGAGAGCAGCGGAGAGCGAGAGGAGCGATTTCGCGTTTATACAGACTCAAAGCTGTACTCAGCACTATTGCGATTCCAAGGGCACCGCTCTAAGAGCCCAAGTTTTTCCATTTCGCTGCCAACCCCTGCTCGCTGGAGGGAAAACACCCTCGGACACCTCTAGTGGAAACCGAAACCAGAAAGGCCATGGGCCTGTCGGCGCGTGGGACGCCCTACGCATCGCCAAAATCCAACAAGGAGGCTGCTCCCAAGAGCAGCTCATCGGCCAAAAAATCCAAAGGCAATACCAGCGCAAATCCGCAGCCAGGAGATAGAGATGAAGGCACTGCGGCCAGAACTCACCCAAGGGATCCGACGCCGACCGGCAGCCGCTCACGCCGAGCGACCGCCAACTCCAGTTCCGGCCTGATCAAGGAAGCACAGCTGCGCCTAGAACCGAAAGAGGCGGCGAGAAATCCCGGCGATCCAGCCATGGAGAATGACGATGGAGAGCAGCCTACGAGAGGAGCCACCGTGAAGCAGCCTGGAGTCCCCCAGCCCTGTGATCCGGTAGCGACCGACCGACCAAATGATGATCTACAAAGTGTGCAATGCAACCAGGCAGTACTTGACACCGGCGTGTTATACCCGCCTGGAACGGTGTCTCCTACTGCAAACGATAGTGTTGTGAGTGCTACAATTAAATCCAGGGCGCATGAAAATAGTGCAAATATTATAAGTGAAATAAGTGATACAAATATAGTGATAAACCCGATGAATCTGCCAATCAATGGCAGTTCGAGCCTTCCAACCAATGCCAGCACTCCTACCATGGACTGCACTGACGAGGACCCCCAGCAGAAAATTCGGGATCTCAGGAGATCCATTGATTACTATAAAACCTGCTTGGCTCCCATGAACTCTGATGCTCCCCCCATCGTAAATGGATGCGGAGGTCAACAATGGATTGATCATCTAAATAAAAGTATGGCATCAGACCAATGTGAGTTCGGTCTACTACTATTCGGCGCGGCCGTTTGGGCGCGGCCGTTTCGGCTCTGGCCGTTTGGGCGCGGGGCCGTTTCGGCGCGGCCGTTTGGGCGCGGGCCGATTCGGCGCTGGCCGTTTCGGCGCCAGAAATAAAATGAAAGTAAATAGAACTCTTTCATAATCCTTCTAAAAATTCGAAGAAAAAAAATTTCTTCTCGCGCCCAAACGGCCCGCGCCCAAACGGCCGCGCCAAATCGGCCGCGCCCAAACGGCCGCGCCGAATCGTCCCATTCCGATGTGAGTTGGCTAAATTATTAAGTATATATAACGAGGCGGACGCCGAGGAACTCCAAAATTCCACTAAATCTAAGAGGAAAAATACCTCTCCTAATCATTCTGAAAACCAAAAGTCTGCCAAAAGGCACCCAACTGAGTTCCAAGGCGCGCCCCTCAATAATGCTAATTTAACAAATCCTAATCCTTTTTCTCCACTATGTGAAGATTACTCACAGGAGATTTTAAATCTAAACTCTGATAACTTAACATATCCAAAGCATGCAAGTTATTACAACTCAAAGACTACTTTCCCTTATGTTAAGGAGTCTATAAGTGATAAAACAAATGAAAATAAAAATAAAGCTATCAAGGGCACGGTAGGGAGACCTAGAGGTAGACCAAGTAAAGTCAGACCACTGAGTTTTGGTGCTGGAAATAGCAGAACCTATAGGCCCAAAACAAGTAAACAGGTCCCCTCTAGGAGCGCTCCCAGCCGATTAACTGAAAGCGAAATAAATGACTTCCATTCGGATTGTTCTGATTCGGAGTCACAACAGGTAGTAAACGATGGCAGTGATGGTGTAAAAAGTCTTGAAACCGAGCAAATAACCCTGGAAATAAATGATACTCAAAAGACGGGAAACGCTCCTCATGAGAGCAGCTCAGATAACCCCGCCCACTTGAGGCAAAACATAGGCTCCGCCTACCCAAATAGGTCCCTAAACAACACCGCTCCCATCATGTTGAGAGCAGATAATAATTCGATAAATGTAATAAAAAACATAAAAACCAAATTTGGCTCAAATATAGATGTAAAACTAACTGGGGAATACCTCAGAATCTTTCCTAAGGATACTGACCAGCACAGGGCTATAGCCAAATACATGAAGGAAGAGGGCCATGACGCCTACCTCATCCAACCGTTGGTCGAAAGACCCATCAAAGCCGTGATCAAAGGCGTCCCAACCTTCATTTCGGAGGACTACGTCCAAACGGACCTTGAGGAGCAAGGCTTTACGGTAGCTAAGGTGGTAAGATTAATAGGAAAATTTAAATCACCCATCCCAATTGTCAGAGTAGAGCTCCCAAGGAACGAGCTAAATTCCCAAATTTTTGACCTTACCCAGTGCTGCGAAGTAATGGTAACAGTAGAAAAACCTAGATATAATGGCATAGTCCAGTGTTTTAGGTGTAATCATTTCAACCACACAGCTGATAAGTGTCTCAACAAGCCCAGGTGTCTCAAATGTGCCTCTAGGGATCACGAAACCAGGGACTGCTCCATTGATAAACTAGAGATCCCTACATTAGGGTGGTCCACATTCCTATGGGAAAAAACAAACTTCGTCCTAGACACAACGTCGCCCCCTCTTTTTTTTACATCTACCTATAGTATTATTCTGGCAAAGTTTCAACTTCCTACTTCAGTTTTAGGAGGGTGCTCAATGGCCCTAAAAAACTGCACTTTTTTAATTTTTTTCAAAATTTTGGCTAAATTGGTTAAAAAATAAGTAAAAGATAAATTATTTTGACACCTACTTAATTTACACACTTAATATATGATAATAAATTGTAAATAAAATAGTTAAAAGCATCATTTTGTCAAGTATGAATGTTTAGAAACAATATTGACGAGTTTGTGTTTTTTGTTGACTAGGAAGCAACAATAGCAGGGCTGTTAAAGGGAATAACTGTTCAGAATGTGCAAGAGGCACCAAAATTGGTGGAAATATAGTTTAAAACATGCTGAATCCAAAATCGACCAGAAGCACTCTGGCGGAAGTGCCGTTTGGGACTTCCGGTCAAAAACAAAATGGCCGCCCGCGGGCCTATTTTCGGTTCTTTTAATAATAGAAAGACATTTTTGGGGGTCAAATATTATGCTCTATGGGTCAAAAACATGATTCGGGTTACAAAAATATGCAATTTGTTTTAAAAAGTAATAAAAATTCAATAAAAGCTCAAAATAGTAATATAGTCCTATGACGAGCAGTTGCTTCAAAAAAAAATTTTTTAAGTTATTTTCTTCGACGGTTTTATATGTTTTTTGAGGTGCTTTTTCCGAATATCTAGTTCACTTTCACGTGGAAGGTCGGCTTCATATCAAAAAACGCAAAAATATGTGAAAAAAATTGCAAAATTTTCACTTTATCTTCGGATATTTTCGTATATTTCAAAAAATATTAGTTTCCTGAAAATTTCTTGCATTAAAAAGTTAAAGTTAACAAAATTTCCTACCAAATGCACTTTTCAACTTTCATTTTTCAAAGAATAGTTTTGCTGTTATAACACACTGAAAAACAGGATTTTAACACAAATGATTTTAACGCATTTTTGCGGATCTACAGAAAAATTTTGATAAATATAAAAATTAAACTAAATACAATATAATAAGACATATTGACCCTTAGAAACATCAGGCTTTACGAAAAAAAATTGTTTTTTAAGCACTTGATGTCTAAAAGCAAATCCATAAAATTTTTAAAGTGTCAAAAAGAAGGGTCATTGAGCACCCCCTAAAAATAGGAGTAGAAAGCTAAAATTAAAGGAGGATGATACTATTGATAAATGTAAAAAAATTAGGGGGCGACGTTTGGGCTAGCTTGAAAAAAGTTTTTTTGGACCACCCTACCCTACATGCATAAACTGCCATGAAACTGGACACACAGCTGCCTGGCTTAGCTGTCCAAAATATCCCAAACCCCCAGTAAAAACCCCTCCCACTGAATTCAAGAGAAGGAACACGGAAAAAGGCCTGTCCTATTCCCAGGCGGCGGGTGGCAGCTCCCAAGGTTTTTCAAATGTAGCAGCAGAATTCCCCACGCTAGAGGGCTGCCCGAGCACCTCAGGCACCAGCAAGCCTATGCAAATGAAGTTCGGCGGAGGCGGAATTATGGTCTGGGGGTGTTTTTCCTGTTATGGATTGGAACCATTGGTCCCCATTCATGGTAATATCAACGCCGATGCCTACTGCACTATTTTGGTTGGTTGGTTGGTTGTATAGATTTTTATGGCACAAGAGCCAGATTAGGCCATTCTATGCCAAGCAAGACCAATAAAGCAAAGTTATAATTTAAAATTAAAAATCTAAGCGAGCAAAGCTCTTGTTGGACGCAATCTATGCATCAAAGATAAAATCTTAAAAAATCAAGTTAAAATCTGAACATTAAAATACGAAAATATGCAACATGCCAGGTTTAAAAATCACACATGATGGACAAAACCAATGATGTGAATGAAATTAAGAACAAGTTTAAAATCAGAGTTGTAGCTTAAAACATCAGACAGAGTAAAATTAGTACGTTTAAAAATATTGAACCTTTAAATATTAAAACGAGGACATTCACAAATGATATGACGAATTGTATAAGCAACTTGACAGAGATTGCAAATGGGAGCCTGCTCCCCCATTAGCAGATGACGATGGGTGAAACGGGTATGACCAATTCGAAGCCGACTGATTAGAACTTCCTCCCGACGGTTCATTGAAGAAACCCGGTGAGGAGCAATCAGCGGCATGATCGAATGAAGCTTGTTCCCGAACTGGGTGTCCCAGCTGGCTTGCCATTCACAACGAAGCTTCCACCGGAAAAATGCCTTCAGGTCAGAAAAGGGGACTGGAAATCGACTGCGATCGCCTGTCGCTGTTCGTGCCAGTACGTCAGCTTCTTCGTTACCAGCTATTCCGGCGTGGCCAGGGACCCAAAAGAAGCGTATGTGATACCCCCGTCTTGTCAAGTGGGACAATTCAATGAGGATGTCGATGAGGATGGGGTGATGAGGCGTTTCACACGAGGCTAATGCTTGTAATGCAGAGAGTGAGTCAGTGTAAATAGCAAACTTAAGGTGATTGGAACGTTGTAGACACTCCAATGCCATTCGTATGCCATGGAGCTCAGCTGTGTACGAGGAAGCATAAACTGGCAAGGCGTCGCTGACCGACGCTGGCTGGCAGGCTGCAGCCGCTCCCACATGACTGTCTGATTTGGACCCATCGGTAAAGATTGGAACAAAGTCCTCAAAGCATTCTCGATGTGCCAGGAACAAATCGCGATACACATTGTCCGGTGTACAGGACTTCGGATAGGAAGTTAGCGATAAGTCCACTTCAGCCGCAACCATCTGCCATGGAGGAAATGGCGCTATGGTGGACTGAGCGACACGTCCGATCGATATGTCCATCTCTCTGAGGAGATTTCTGACTCTGAAATGAAAGGGTGGGGTGTACGAACGGATGGAGCGATGGATGATGAGTCTTTGGAGGTTAAAATCAAATAAATACGAAAATGATGGGTAGTGACGAAGAGATCTAATTTTAATGAAATGTGACAATGAAATGTATTTACGCCGAGAATCCAATGAGGGCTCATAAGCCTCAGCGTATAATGACGTTACAGGGGAAGTCCGGAATGCACCAAGGCATATTCGGAGACCCTGGTGATGGACTGAATTAAGAGACCGTAAGAGAGTAGCGCAGGCTGAACCATATACTATCGATCCATAATCAATTTTTGACCGAATTAGTGCACGATATAGACGTAGCAGTGACGTTTTATCGGCACCCCAGCGTGTATTTGACAACACTTTTAAGATGTTAAGGGCTTTAGTGCATCGGATTTTAAGGTCTTTAATGTGACTATGGAATCTGAGTTTTCGGTCAAAAATAACTCCTAGAAAACGAGTCTGTTCAACCACTTTAATGGGCTCACCATCTAGACTAAGATCTGGGTCCGGAAAAGGCCCACGCTTTCTGCTAAAAGGCACGCACACTGTTTTTTCAGAAGAGAATGTAAAACCGTTCTGTTTGGCCCATCTATTAACCTTGTTAATTGTTGTTTGGATTTGTCGCTCGGCAACAGGCAAGAATGGTGAAGAGTAAGAAATCTGGAGGTCATCCACATAAAGTGAACATTGAACTCCGTTACTAAGATTATTAGCGATACCATTGATTTTAATTATGAATAATAAAACACTAAGAACAGATCCTTGCGGTACTCCTTGTTCTTGGATAAAAGTAGATGAATGAAATGAATGAAGGCGAACCTGAAATGAACGATAGTTTAAAAAATTTCTAATAAAAATTGGCAAATTTCCTCTGAGATTCATGTTATGCAAGTCCTGGAGGATGCCATACCTCCAGGTCATGTCATATGCTTTTTTAATGTCGAAGAATATTGAAATGTTATGACTTTTTCTGAGGAAAGCTTCTCTTATTGTGGTTTCCAGCCGCAATAAGTTATCACTAGTGGATCTAAATTTTCTGAAACCACTTTGCAATGGAGACAAGAGGTTATTATATTCAATAAAGTAAATCAACCTAGTACTTACAATTCGTTCCAGGAGCTTGCACAAACAGCTCGTAAGTGCAATGGGTCGATAGTTGTCTGTGGATGTTGGGTCTTTCCCTGGCTTGGGGAAAGGCAAGACATGCGCATGGCACCACTGTGCCGGAAAAACATGGGTGCTCCAAATACGATTAAACAAAGCCAAGATGGATAGGATGGAATTATCCGAAAGATTTCGTAGCATAATGTAATGCACACCATCTGGACCTGCTGCAGTATTTCCCGAGCGTTGAAGCGCTGTTCGGAGTTCGAGCAGGGTGAGCATGGAGTTGTAGCCGTCTTCGTTCGAAGAGGCGAAATTCAACTTCCTCTGCTCTGCTCTACGCTTCAGTCCTTGAAATGCAGGAGAGTAATTTTCGCTGCTGGACGTTTTAGCGAATGACTCTGCAAGGGCATTAACAATGTCAGGGATATGGGTGACTGTGTTGCCGTTATTAGTGAGCATAGAGATTGGATGAGAAGCATTTTTTCCGCTAATTTTTCGAATTCTATCCCATACGACTTTAGTGGATGTGGAAGATGTTATTCCACTTACATAATTTATCCACGACTCTCTCTGGCTTTGTCGTCTGATTTTTCTAGCAATAGCTCGAGCTTTGTTAAAGGCTACCATGTTTTCAGGAGTGGGATAGCGTCTAAACTTGTTCCAAGCTCTTCTTTGGGCTTTCTTTGCCTCCTGGCAGTCTTGATTCCACCAAGGTTTAGGAATCCTTTGCAATCTAGATGATGTTTTAGGAATGGAATGTTGGGCGGCTGATAAAATGCAAGCGGTAACTGAAGAAACAGCCTCATCAACTGTGCCTGAGAGCACCATTTCTCTCGTTATATTTGCATATGTTTGGAAAGTCTTCCAATCCGCTTTATCAAACTTCCACCGCTGTTGGCACTTCGTCGCAACCGCGGTTGGGGCAGTATGGAAAACCACCACAGCGAAGTGATCGCTACCCATTGGGTCTTCCAGTACTTTCCAATTTAAATCCAAGAGTAAAGCTGGAGAACAAAATGACAAGTCTATTGCCGAAAATGATTGTGTTGGGGAATGGAGGTAGGTTGGTGATCCGTTGTTCAAGAGGGTTAAATCTAAATCAGACAGCAACCGCTCAACGGTCACTCCTCTCGAATTGGTATCCTGGCAACCCCAATGAATATGGTGAGCGTTGAAATCGCCCATGAGAATGAATGGTGAGGGCAGCTGACTTATTAGATTCTCCAATTCACTAAACAAGATGGGAATGTTTGGTGGGAGATATACACTACAAAGGGTGACAGTAGAGACTAATGATACCCGTGCTGCAACAGCTTGCAAAGAGGTATGGATGGGTACTGGCGTATAGGGCGTTGAGTGAGCCACAAGAAGTGCTACTCCGCCACACGCCCGCCCACCGGTTTCACAGTCTTTTCGAAGGATAGTATATCCTCGCAAGCGTACTGAGTCTGATGTTCTAAGAAACGTTTCTTGTAGTGCAATACTCACAGGTGAATGATTATTCACTAAACTCTTGAGATCCTCGAGATTCGCACGGAATCCACGAATGTTCCATTGCACCAATGTTTTCATTTTTGTGGTGGTAGTATAGGGTTTTTGGGTTTTCCCCTGTCTCTTGGTTTATCTTTATTTTTAGGTAGCATAAATTTTGTTTCATTGACCGTTATTTCCACACCTTCCGCTGATGAACTAGTATTACAAGGAGTCTCTTGTAATACTTTGCTTCTGTCTTTTGGTTTTTCTTTTTCTTTTGGCGGTGTGGTTTTTGTTTCATTTGCTGTTATTTCTAAACCCTCCATACCTTCTTCTGATGGTTTATCAGAGGAGGGAATCTGAGTATCTGCAGAAGTGTTAGAGTGTCGGGGGGTTTTAGGATCGCTTGTGCTTTTTGTTGGAGATAAACTTCGTTTTCCTGCTAGGGGATTAAGTGACAATGGTGGTCTAGGTTCAGTAATTACGGTATTGTTAGGTAAATTTTGGTGGCTAGATTTTGAGACATCAGTTAATGGAGCCTCAGAAGGCAAACTTGTTTTTGTTACCGAGGCATAGGTTTCTTTGTTTGCAGTAGGATGTAAAGTTTCCGCTTTCTTGCGGGCTTCGAAATAGCTAAGTTTACCGATCACCTTTATCCGTTGAATCTCTTTCTCAAATTTCCATTTAGGGCAAGATTTCGAATAAGATTCATGTTCATCTTCACAGTTTACAAAAAATTTTGTTTTTTCGGTGCATGCTTCGGCTTTGTGGTCTTTTTTGCCACATTTACCGCATGTGAGAGAGCCACGGCAAGATGTTTGATTGTGGCCGAAAATCTGACAACGGAAACAGCGAAGCGGATTAGGGATGAATGGTCTGACTGGTATACTAATGTAGCCTGCAAGAATTTTGGATGGTAGATCAGGTGAGTCAAAGGTAAGAACAAAAAGAGGCGTTTTAAAAAGTTCATCATCTTTCTTAACCTTGATTTGTTGGACTTTAGAAACGTTTTGGTTGCTGAGACCTTCTTCGATCTCTGCTTCAGTGAGGTTTTTGAGGTCTGGACTATATATAACACCTTTCGACGAGTTTAATGTTGGATGTGGTGTAACATTTACTTTGAAGTCTGCCAACTGACTACATTTAAGAAGATTCCTGGATTGATGGTTATTTTCTGTATTTATAAGCAGGTCACCAGATGGTAGTTTTCTTACTGACTTTACATTTCCAGCAATGCCGAGAAGAGCTTTTGATACTAAGAACGGAGAAACTTCTGTTAACTTTTTTTCCTCACAATTCATGACAAGAAACTTAGGTAGGGATGGAATAGAAGAATTCAAAAGGGGAGCGGGTACATATGACTGTTTTTTAGTGGACTTACCACTATGTTCTAAATTAAACCCCATAAGGAGAAGGTGGCGCCTAGGTTCTTTTTTGGTGCTTATGGTGGGCAGAGGGAGGGATGAAGAACCTACCAAATGACAACCTCCCACTCCCACTACTGGTCCCACAGCTTCCACAGTACGTACCCAGCAGTCTGCCTGCTGAGCGGGGCTGTACTGCTGCTGCAGGCGCTACGGCATGGTGTCCGCCAAAGGGAAAAACGATAGAACCGACTGGGCAGCTCCCACAAACTGCCCAGCAAGCAAGGAGACATATGGGCCGCCACATTGCTAAAGAGCAAGAGGTGACACTTCAGAACGTCGGTATGTTGACTAACCAGGACGGGACAACAAAAACAGGACAGCACAAACAGTTCCTGGCCTCCTCCGTTTTCCCATATGCCGCCAATCCAGAGCTCGTTAAACACTCCAGGGGAGAAGTGAATCAAAACCAAGTGGGTCTATTATGCTTGGGTGTTCAGTAGAAATAAAAACCAGAAGATTATTAAACTATTTTAAAAGAAGAAAGATGTGATGTAAAGCCACTATCAAAATGGAGGGAGAGTGAAGGCAAATCAAATTTAATGATAAACACATAAATACAACAAGACCCAACTAGTGGTATTGTGTCTAAAAATAAGGCTCCTTTGTAACATGGATGAGAACAAAAACCAATTTCTTTACTATGACGGAAAGGAAGGGAGGAAGTAATGAAGGAAGAAAAAGAAGAAAGATCGCTCTAAGGACCCCGGGAGCGCGACTGCCCGGGGCAAAGATCACTGGGTTCCCTTGGGGTCGTGGGGCCCAATCACCGAAAGAGGTGCCCTGAGGGCTTCACTATTTTGGGTGACTAATGTACTTCCTACGTTGTGGCAGTTTTACGGGGTGGACCCCTGTTACTTCCAGGACGACAATGCCAGCTGTCATGTTGCGAGGGTCACCAAGGCTTGGTATGGTGCCAATGGGGTTAATCGAATGGACTGGCCTGCCCAGAGCCCAGACCTGAACCCTATCGAGAACCTCTGGGACAAGATGGATCGCCGAATTAGGGGGTGCACTACCAGTCCAAAATCGGTGAAGGAACTTACATGTCTTCTACAAGCCGAGTGGGAAAAAATACCACTAGCCGTCACACAAAAACTTGTGGAAAGTATGCCCCTGAGTGTTCACTTTGTAATTGCCTCTCGTGGAGGCTCTACCAACTATAAATAATAAATAAAGTATGTTTTTCTTTTCTATCACATTTTCTATTCATTTCTATTCTATTCTTATTGGTAGATAGTGTAGTAGCAACCTTGCTACTGCAAATTCTCTGGGAGCGAATCTATCTCCCGAAGTGATTTCAAATTTCTTTCCACACCCTGTTACTGGTAAACCAGTACTATATGTGATTATAGACATTTGCCACATGCTCAAACTGGTGAGAAACACTTTGGCATCGAAAGGTTCCATAGTTGATGGAAATGGGGAGATGATAAAATGGGATTTTATTGTGAATTTCGAAAAAATGCAAAGGGAAGAAGGCATGCATTTTGCCACTAAAATTCGTAAACGCCATATTGATTGGTTCCGTGAAAAGATGAAAGTTAAACTAGCTGCACAGGTGTTAAGCAGAAGTGTGGCTGATGCCCTCAAATACCTATCAACGGATTTAAAATTATCAGAATTCAAAGATTGTGAGGCCACTATAGACTTAATTATATTTTTCAATAATTTGTTTGATATTCTACATAGTAGAAATCTTCTTGGAAAAAATTTTAAAGCACCATTGCAGAATACAAACAAGATAGAATTTTTTGATTTCTTAAATAAGGCTGAAAGGTATATAGAGCAATTAAGTGTCCCGAAATGGGGGTCCTATTTTGTTTAGCAACCGAAAAACTGGATTTTTGGGATTTTTAATTGCAATTAAAAATGTTAAAGCTTTGTATGCTTTATTATGTGAGGATGAAGATAGCCATATGAATTATTTTTTACTCATATACAAACTATCCCAAGATCACTTAGAAATGTTTTTCAGTTACATTCGATCAAAAGGATGTTTTAATAACAACCCAACAGCAAAACAATTTAGGGCCTCGTATATAAGGCTATTGGCTCATCATGAAATTTTGACTTCCGACAGTGCAATAATGGATAATTCTCGGTGGCAAGATCAACGATTTTCAGAAACATGAGCTGTTGACGAACCATTGGAAACCTCCAGTTAACTTTCTATTTCCGTATTCGGAGCATAAAAAAATGGTCAGATGATAAAGAGATATGCGAGCAGAAAGTACCTGGAACAGTACGATTTTTCTCCTTCACAAAATGGCTATTTTTTGCAAGGCCTGTGCCCTCTTTGCTACTTGTGGAGGGTTTGAAAAAAATAATCCACTATCAAAGCTTGTAAAAAAACTAGTTTCGCCAAATTGACTGGGAAAGATGGAGATCTCTCTGTTCACGACTCCAACCAATACCATAAAGAAGCTATGGGAGCCGCCGCTGATTTCCTGCTGACCTACAAGAATCCTGCATCGGAAATTGCTAATCAACTGTTGACTATCGACAGCAGCAAATGTAGCAGAAGAAGCAAGCCTTGATTTCCATTACTGAAACAGTAATTTTATGCGGCCGCCAGAATATCGCTCTTTGTGGTCATCGCGATGATGGATTATTATTAGAACTTAAAAATCCAATCGAAATGATGGAAAACTTAAGGGCACTGCTTCGGTTTCGACTTTCATCTGGGTATGAAAGTCTGGAACGACATCTTCTCACAGCATCTTCCCGTAGTTCTTGCATAAGTAAAACTACCCAAAATGAATTCGTAGAATGCTGTGGCAAAGAAATACAGAGAATTATCTGGAGCGCTTAAGCAGCGCAGTTTACTACAGCATAATTTTCGATGAAACAACGGACATCAGTCATTCTTCGCAGTTGTCCCTTGTTCTCCGCTACGTTCATGCTGAGGGTGAAAACAAGGAGGTGCGTGAAGCCCTTTTTTTTGCTTCGTGGACATATCAATCCATGGAGATGACCGACGACCACAATGAGCTTCGGCTGACTGGAAAGGAGCTGGGAAATCAGGTAGTAAAGTTATTGAGAAGAAACTGCCTTCCTTTAGAAAACCGTGTCGGTATTGCGACGGACATCTGCAGTGTCATGGTTTCCGAGCAGCGCGGTGCAGTACAGCAAATTAAAAAGACAGCCTTTAACTCTGTCCATAGCCCCTGCTACAACCACAAACTAAACCCGTCTCTCTCAAAATCTACCTCTGTTCCATCGATTACAAATGCGGTTGGCGTTATCGAGCAAGTTTTGTCCTTCTTCAGCGTATCTGCAGAGCAGACTGAAGTCATTCGCCGGAACTTAAGCAGCCAATTGATTTCCGTAGTAGAAACCCGATGGGCCGAACGACATGACAGTGTAATGAAGTTTAGAGATGATTTCGTGGGAATAGTCAGCGCACTGGAGGAGATCTCGAAATGGCAAGACATGGCAACGTCTTCAAAGGCAAAAATGCTAATCCTGTCACTGTGCAATTTAGACTAATTTTCCTGCTCAGCTTGACTCAAGTTTTAAGTTTAACTGTTGTGTTAAGCAGTGACTCCAACAGGAAGAGTTGGATCTAGCAACGCTACTGGGGTTTAGACCAGTGGTTCTCAAGCTTTTTGGAGCAGGAACCATGGTCAGGGACCTAAGTGGCTTCCTGGAGAAGTTTCGGGTTCCTTGGTCAAGGTAATGTCCAGGGTGCCGACTCCTACAGGAGTGGTGGTTAGACACCATGATCAGCTCCAGGCTCAGGAGCCTGAGGTGCCAGGGGCCCCTCCCCCAGAAGCAGCTCGGGATGCGGAGCCAGTCCCCGAGGTGCATTTGGTACCAAAGGTGAGGACGTCCTAGGAGACCTCCAGAAAGTATAAACTTATAATTTCTGAACTTTTTTTTGTATTTGTTATTGTTTTCATGTATTACTTATATGTATATTCCTTTTGCATCTGTGCAATTTCATTTATCCGGAATTACTGTTAAGGGGTATTATTAATCTAGTATCATATTGTATATGGAATTAAGATTTTTTTTAATGGAAGGTGTTATTGTATATTAGCAGGGGCAACAACAGCCAAGCCAGAAATTCTATGCGCCGGTTGGCAACACGGCCTCCCGGTTTTTCCCTTGTTATGTAAACCCCGACGTGTGTGTGTCGAATCCAGGATCCTGAATAATGCATTGCTATAATTAAGTTTGGGTTCGTTGTGACGGGACTGGATATCTGAGTCAATTCGAAATTTTTACTGGTAAAGTTCAAGAAGTGGAAAAAACTTGAGAGAGCTGTGAAAACTCTTAGTAAGCCCTTGCACGGAAAAATCACCACTTCTATATGGATAACTTCTTTTCTTCCATACAATCTGTTTCGTTACTTGGAAACAAAAAAGGTGTTTTGTTGTGGCACTGTAAATGCAAATAGGAAACATCTTCCAAAAAATTTATTAGAAGACAAAAAGCTAAAACAGGGAGAATATGACTGGGCTGTTAGCAATGACGAAATTACATGTCAAAAATGGAAAGATGTGTCAACATTCGTTCAATATGTCAGATCCAATTGACAGTGGAGCGAAAATAAAAGAATGGAGAAAACTTAACTGTTGTGTGTCCTAAGGCATTAAAGGATTATTAAAGGATTATAATAAAAATATGGGATACGTGGATTACTTTGACCAGTTGAAAAGTTTATATGAAATCGACGGAAAGGGTAAGAAATGGTGGCACCGGATTTTTTTCCATTTCCTTGATGTCTGTATAGTCAATTCGTATCTTCTTTATAATATGCATCCTCACAGTACTGATGAATTTCAGACATTGAAACATTCCGTCTGCTGCATATTATTCAGACTATGGTCGCTGTTGGAAAAATTACTGCTCTAACTGAGCTGATGGAAACGAGATGTATATATTGGGCCGGTTGACAACTTTTTGTACAACCCTTTTCTCCAGTTTGTTGTTTGGACGTCCCGAATAAATGCATTTATACCTTCCGACTTTTCCGAGTCTTCTTCAGGATATACCTCGCCACAGCTGGATAGTACTAGGATCGTTTTGCTTCAAGCTTCAACATTTACGTATTTACGAAAAGTATTTCATAGTAAGTAAAACTGTTTATGTTTGTACTTTATTTAACCTACATTATTATATGAAAAAATTACTTTACAAGTGCTTTAAACGTTCTTAACAGAAATGGGCAAATCCTGCATTTATATTTTTTTTATTCAAACAGTTTTTATTAACGATGCTGAGTTCGTTTAATTTAATTTCGAAGATTATTTTTACTTTACACTTTGTTCCATTCAATCCATAACAATGGATTTCCACGTTGTTTTTCAATTCATTTATCGTTTGTCAATTTTTAATTTAAATTGTTGTATTAACTATACTTTTCTTTAAAATCTTCACGCTTATATTTTTAAATTTGGAATCACTCTTTGTACTGGATCTTTTTTTTAAGAAATGCAGGAATATTAACCCATTTTTAAAAAGGTCGATTTCGAAATAAAAAAATGAAAATTTTAAAAAGTTAAACTTTATTATAATCCGTATAACGAAATTTGCGGCTGAAAACTAGTGTTATTTTTCACTTTCACACGCTTTTCCTTATAAGGGAAAGGTGAAAAATATATAAGTTTTCAGTCGCCAAAATTGGTTACACGGACTGTCAAAGTTTCTGTCAAATTTTAGTATGTTTTCATTTCGGTTACTCCCCCACTGGTTTTTCCCCTTGCGTTTTTAAAACAAAAAATTAAACTGCTAATTAATCAACAGCAGACGTTTCAAAGCGTTTTAGCTACATTTGTTTTGTCATTTTTTTCCGGAAACGAAAATAATCACGAATATGTCATCTGAATGGTATTTTTAAAAGCTGTAAAGCGGTTAAAACTTAATGTACTGTGGAACCAAAGATACTAAAAGGGTCACGTGATTTTGACAGGCGATGGAATTATTTCGGAGGGTAGTAAGGAAGAAATTGATGGGCAGTTGATTGAAAGCGGAGAAGACATTTGCTTGCTTACTGGAAGCCGCTTTGTATTTTACTTTCTAGCTTTTTTTGGAAGCTAAGATGTGGCTAAGATGAGTTCGCGCGCTTACGAACCTTGTTACATTTTTGACAGTATTAATCACGAGGTCAATCGTAAAGGCTTCGTCAAAGAGGGGATATGGGGATATATCTCCCTCACACTTCTAATTAGAGTTGTTTAAGGGTAGGTTTACAACACAGTAATAAATTTAAGGAAATAAATAATTAGTCATTTGGAACAAACTAAGTTATTTATTATACTATTTTACACTTTCAACATTATCTTCAAACACACATAACAAAAACTAAATACAAAAAACAGGCATATATGATTTTTTTTGCAAATTTTCTTGCATCATAGAAGATATAATACGATCGATGATAAAAAAAATGGTATCACATTCTGTAAAATTTGTTTTGAAGTACTATCGCAGGTTTTACCGTGAAAACTTGAAGCCATTAAAAATAAGAGGAACAAAAATCTTAAGAACGAAATTCGATTTTTTGTAGTATAACTGTTTAATTAAATTAAAATTCATTCATTCAAAATTCAAACGATTTCAAGACTTAAAAAATTTAAAAAAAATCTAAAGTAGTAACAGTATTTTTCTCTCTGTCCAGGCTTGGACGTGGCTAGTTCACAGGAGCGGTGGTATGGGGACGAATGAAAAATCATAAAATTCATGATCACGATCACAGAGTACTAGAACAGAGAGTCCGTCGCCATAGGCGCTATTGGAAATCGAAAAGTTGGATGAGTGTGGGGCTATTTTGGCGCTGCGATCGCATCAACGTCACGAGAGGCGGGACGGAAAAGCCTGATTGGTTGAGAAAAACTTTTTCCTTCTCTTTCGAAAATAGGAGATTGAGTGACAGCCAATCACAGGTTTGATCTCTGTCAATCATTTAGTTCATCGTGGCGCCCTCCAAACCATCCAACTTTTGAATATATCGTTTTGGACCCTCTGTTAGGATTTTTCTCTGTGATCACGATCATGAAAAATCATAAATTTGTATTTTTATTATCTAAAAAGTGTTCTTAGATCATAAAAACAAAAATTAAAAAAAACCTTTGGCATTTATAATATGCGGGGTAAAATTGTGACAAGGCGATTATTATAAGGGTTTTCAAAATATTAAAACATCAACTTATAAAAGCTGGAGATAAACCAGTGGATTTAACAAAACGGTAATACATTCCGTTCAATTTCGATCTAAGACGGAAAAAATCATAAATAGTGTCAAAAATGTAACAAGATTCGTAAACGAGCGAACTCATTTTAGCTTCCAAAAAAGCTGGAAAGTCAAATTCAAAGCGGCTTCCAGTAAGCAAGCAAATGTCTTCTCCGCCTTCAATCAACTGCCCATCAATTTCTTCCTTACTTCCCTCCGAAATAATTCCATCGCCTGTCAAAATCACATGACCCTTTTCGTATCTTTGGTTCGACAGTATCTTATTTAAAGGGAAAAATAAATTCATCCGGATAAAAAAAAGGCAGAGAAGTACAGTATTTCAAAAATTTAAAGGAAAAGAAAGATTCGCACTCAAAAAAGGGATTTGCACCTCATTTTAAGCAGTCGACATCTAGGAATGTTGATGGAGGATTAAAAGCCTCATATGAGATTTCCCATTTGATAGCTAAAAGCGGCTATCCACACACGGTTGGCGAAAAGTTAATTTTACCAGCTATTAAGGAAGTCGTAACCAATGTGTTAAATATGATTGCAGAACCAGTACTTAAAAGTCTTCCATTAAGTAATAAAAAAATACCGTTCAGCGTCGTATCGATGAAATGTCGGAGGATTTACAGACGTCATTGGTCCCTGAGCTTAAAACGACCAAATTTGCAGTACTGTTGGATGAATCAACTTTTGGAATGAAAAGCGTGCCGATTATTTATGTTCGATACTACAGCAGTAGGAAGGAAGCCATTACGGAAGAATTTCTTACTGCTGTAGAATTGAAGACATTTTCTACGGGAAAAGATATATTTTCTTCGTTTAAAAATTTTCTAAACCTTCATAGTTCTATTATCTCCTGATGACTGGGCCAAAATTAAGCCAGTTGAAAAAGTTCAAACTCGTAAAAAACGTGTCACACAGAAGAATATATATAAGTATTACCACCGTTTGAGTACGAGAATGTTATAACGGAACGTTTATGGGAGCAACATAAAATTCCTTGTCTGTATACTTACCGCTACGCGATTATTAGTACCAGTTCAAACCGGAACCAATTTGTCAAGATTAAAGCAGAGTGCATCGAATGTGGAGCTTCTGCTGTGGGCCGCCCTTTGAAAATAACTAAGTCGGCATTTTCCTCGGTACGTCAAGGTACTTTTAATAAATTTCAGGTTTTCTCATACTGAAACTGTGGTAAATTAGGCAATTTAACTACACAGCAACGCAGTCCGACTGATACTACGTATAAAAAGGAAATACTTAAGGTTGCTGGCTAAACAATGATACTTCTTTACAGATGCCGAGAATTTCGGCTATCTCGCCTGAAGAAATACTATCTGCCATTTTAAACTCTGATATTGTGGTCAGTGCTACCGGCCAGATACCAGTACCAACAGATCCTGCATGGCAAAAAAATTGCCAATACCTTGGAAATAAAGTTAGAGCGAAATATAACTATACCATAGTAAATCTAAACCGTTATGGGTGTCACTCCAGACTTTTAGAAAGCAAAAATATCAACCTTACCTCTGTCAAAGATGAAAGCTCATCAACAGATTCTAAATCAGATGACCTTAGCGAGTCTACTGAGTCATGTGTCCCCGAAACAGAGCTCAGTCCAGAGAAATCCTTCATTGTTCTGTAGTCCCCAGAAGAATGGATGAAGATTAAGCCAATTGACAAAGTAAAACCTCGAAAGAATAAGAATTCCAAAGAATGTTATAAGACCTTACCACCATACCAGTACCAGAAAATTATCACGGAGCGTCTGTGGGAACAACACAAAATGCCTTGTCCATATATATATATCATCGCACGTATGTAAGCACCAATCCAAACCGCGACCAGTTTATAAAAATCGAAGCATATTGTAAGGAGTGTGGAGCTTCTGCGGTGGGCCGCATCATTACTGAACCTGACGATGGAGTCCGTTCAACTATTATGGAGAGCCAATGACTCAAGAGGGAAGCAGCACAAGAAGAGACCTCTTCGGGGACCTCAGATGATTGGATTGTAGTTGGGAAAAAGCTGCAACAAGCAACTTGTATAAAATTTCAGCGGGACCAAGCGCTGGAAACAATGGAGTATGGGGATCCAGCAGCCCCACATTTATGGAAAAATTCCACGTTTCGACAGGCAAAACTAGAAGTAGGGGATGCAGAAGTTGGGAGCTGAAAAGGGTACATATGTCATCCTTAATTTAATGCGCATGAAGCATAAAGAGAAATTAGCTGGCAGCATCCAGGACATTGAAGCGGATAAATTCTATATCCATTATAGAACACCGATCCAATTGGAACTATATATCGCTCCCACCGTAGAGCTGGATATGTTTCCCCCAGCATTGATGCCACAGGGTCGTTGGTTAAGAAGATATCCCGTCCTCATGGAAGTTCTAGGCATATTTTCCTACGGGAGACAACCAATACCCGGTGATGCAATAAATTTTATGTCCACTACAGAAAGCCAAGTCAGATGGAACTCTATCGTCATTACCGTAGAGCGGGATATGTCTTGGTATTGATGCCACAGGATCATTGGCAAAGAAGATTTCTGGTCCTCATGGAAGTTCTGGGCATATTTTCCTGTATAAAGTGTCATCCATACGGGAGACAACCAATACCCGGTGATGCAAATGATCTATGAGAAAAATGATACCAACCATATCTTATACGGGCTGAATGAGTGGGAGAGAGCTGGTGCCCAAACCTCACATGAAGTAGTGATCGACAATTGCTTGGCATTGAAAGCGGCTGTGGCGCGATCATTTTGTCGCTGCCAAGATGTTAAAGACCTCCTCAAAAATGCTTCAATTACATGATAAAGCGATCACAAGTACTTCCACTTTGTTACATACGCCTTGACGTAGCCCACACGTTGAACGGGGCAAAAACTGGAATATTTGGAAGGAACCATCTGTTAAAAGATTAAGATACTTTTATCTCTCTAGCTCAGGATTACTTATGACAAGGCCTCAACCTTGATGACTTTCGGGAAGTTCTGATGGATGTCTTGATCGTCGCCTATCACTTCAGAGAGGCTACAGTCCAGATGGACGACAGCTTCTTGAGGGCATTGTCCGAAAAAATTAGCGGTACTAAAGTGGAGTTGCTGCTTGAGAAAACCTGCCAAAATGTAGAAGTTCGGCTTTCAGATGAAGTTACAGAAGATGACATTCAAGAGTGGCTGAAGAAGATGAAGTCTCTCTCGAAAGGAGAATCGGACAAATCCAGGGAACGACCTTTGACTTAACCCTTGCGAGTCAAAGGAAATATGCAAGGATATTATGAGGATCTGTCGGGATTTTCCTTTTTGGAGCTCCGTGTTGAGGGATGACTATAACTCCCCGTTCCTTGCCGCGTTATTAGTTCCAGTGGAGAGCGACTTCAAATATTTAAAGAGTTCCATTCTCATGGGGATAAGAGCGCTAAGAGTGGATAAGACGGTTACTCTGCATTTGACATTCATCGTGGGGAAAATCTTAATTAAAAGCAAGAACCCTCAAAAGACAATTGTTCGAGCTGGAGCGATGGATGAACAACAAGGTGGTGATTTAAATTTGGAGGAAAATTAGAAAGATAAACTAGGGAATCCTTCCAAGAAAAGAAAAAAAACTGGATCCTAATCCTTTCTTTAGGATTGCCTCCAAGGAAGAAATATTGGAAACTCCTAAATCATGGCTACTAAAGAATGGGAACACTTGTGAATTAGTGTCAATGGGAAAAATTTGAAATTCGTTGTTGGGAACTCATGTCCCTTTGATGCGCTGATGCAAATCCTTGCATCAGCTTATATCAAGAACTTCAGGGAATATACTAATAATTCTTCTTCTCCCCTACTGAAAACAGCAAAGAGTCTCGCTGTTCATGGTGCTGTTACTGCAATATACACACAAGCAGAGCAGAGGCACTTTCAAAAGTTTTTGATCCACAGGAATTGACTTCAAAGGAGTCAAAAGTCTACATACGGAAGTACGACTGCTATGGAAATGCTAAAAGCCTAGCAATTCTTCTTTTGCAGGATTACCTTTCCGTAATTATCGAGCCTTATTGTACTTCTGATGTAAGCTTAAGCTGACCAGTCAGACATGGTAAGTCATCCTCTTGAATGTGAATGCCATATTTGAAAAGGATGGTCATTACTGGGGAGACAGCTGTTCAGGACGTTTTCCACCCTTTACATTCCCTGAATCATAGTGGAAAGTGGGGTTTTGAAATGGAATCAACACCAAATCGGGATTTTCGGTAAAATCAAAATAAAATATTTAATCTTGCTATGTAAATTCCACAAAAATACTCGATTTTCAAGGAAACTGGATGTAGATGGGGACCCATGCCATCACATCCACAATGCAGCAAAGTTTTGTAAATCATTTAACTTCCATGTTAAAGGATTTTTCAGACATGAATAATATTTGATGGTCTGCTTTGTTTAAACAAAAGTTTGAGAAGATTTGCGATTTTTTAAACATTAAATATTCTTCCCCTGAGAGATATTTAAGTCATTGTTGGCTATCTTGTTACGATGTGGCAGTTGAGTTATTAAGAAAATGTGGGTTCCACTTACAGATTTTTTCTTTTTTGGAAAGTAGTGACCAAGACATATCAAAACACTATTTTAAATATCTGTAATAAAAGAAAATTAGGATCAGAAAAAATAACTGAAATAAAGGCCATTCAGCAGGATCTAAAATGCCTTGCTTGTTTTCTGAAGCCAGAAATTTTGAATGATAAGGGTGTTTTGTGTTTGAAGGTTCAGAAGATTATATAATACCTAATAAACAATTGTTCATTGGGTTTGGTGCTACTGGACTTTATTCAATTTGAATTTTTTTTTAAATTTAAAGGAAGCCTATACTACTGTATATATACTGTTTACATAAAACATACCTCTACAAAATACATTTCTCGTCAATGCTGCTGCACTAAATCCTCTTGAACGAGGAAAAACAGAAACGCTCGAAAAACTAGAACTACTTCCTACCATCGTTATCAAGATTTTATCTATTGAAGAGTTGGAAGGTTACTGATTCAAAGTGTATCCTACAATTAAGCAAAACGATAACGAATAAACTAAGAAAAGTGTACTTAAATAAGGTTATACTTTATCTCAAAAAGCATTAAAGCCTTCTAGTTTGGAGAAGCAAAATGTTAAGTTAGCTTAGCAGTTATTAAATTATAGTGTTAGTTTACTCAACTTTGGAAGCTCCCATAATATTGCGTGCACTGAAGTGATTGATCATAATCGCCATTTCGACAACCCCCAGCCCATTGTAACTTTTGTTGTATTGTTCCTTTTGTACCTGTACCAACTGAAGCTAAGCACATTTGCATACGTCTATTATAAAGGAGATCACAAGACGAGTATGGTACCCATTGAATACATCCAAGAATTCGATGAACAAAGCTACGTGAATACTCGGAAGTACCAAGTGTTTTGGAGCAGGGAGCTCCAAACTCTACAAAACCAGCATGATTCATCCGCTATGGAAAAACTAAATAGCTTTAAAGAACCACCTCACAAATATGATGAAACTAAAGGGGAGGGATATTACTCCGCTTACGTCCTCCGCTATTATAAATTTTTTCTTATCCAACTTAACATAATGTGATTAGCCGCGAGCAAGTGATAATTTACTCACTAAATATCCCGAAAATTCGGTCCAATTCAGTTATTGTTTTCCTAATATTTAAAAAAAATCACTTATTTTTTCATATGGTCGAGTTTGTCGAGCTTGCTCCGGTTCCACCACTAAAAATGTTTTGAAGCATTTCGAAGAGTTTATCAACGACTACGGTTGCCAAGTAGAGTTATTACGGATCGTGGAACATGTTTCGATTCTTTCGCCTTCAACGAATATTGCGTCAAGTTAGGTATCAAACACACTTTAATCTGCAGTCAAATGCCACAAGCAAATGGGCAAGTTGAGAGGATGAATAGAGTTCTTTTACCTATGATAGCTTCAAGCATTAAATCTGAATCTCAAAAAGACTGGGATAAGTCACTTCCAGAAATCCAAAGATGTATAAATTGGTTGGTTGGTGGGGTTTTATGGCGCAAGAGCCAAATTTGGTCATTCCGCGCCAAACACAAGACATTTATATACTAGACTTTAAAATTATACACGATTCATGAAGTTTATATCACGTAGGAAATGAAAGATATTTTTGTGGTACTCGTCACCTATAATATCAGCTAGCGTTGGATATTCTACGCCTAGTCTCAGTCGCCTGACTAGTCGGAATCTGGGACACTCTGATAATATATGTTTGTATAAATTGGTCTCCTAGAAAGTCAACTGGCAAACCTCCTTTTGAACTTTTATTCGGATAAACCCCAAGAAAAGATGGTTCCTTTCCTGAAGATTTTCTACCAACAGCAAACAATTATATTCCACCTAATCAATTGCAGGGCGAAGCTCGGAAACATTCTCGAAGCCCAAAGTAAAATGAAGTCCAACTACCCGAAAATTCGGTCCAATTCCGTTATTGTTTTCCTAATATTTAAAAAAATTCACTTATTTTTTCATATGGTCGAGTTTGTCGAGCTTGCTCCGGTTCCACCACTAAAAATGTTTTGAAGCATTTCGAAGAGTTTATCAACGACTACGGTTGCCCAAGTAGAGTTATTACGGATCGTGGAACATGTTTCGATTCTTTCGCCTTCAACGAATATTGCGTCAAGTTAGGTATCAAACACACTTTAATCTGCAGTCAAATGCCACAAGCAAATGGGCAAGTTGAGAGGATGAATAGAGTTCTTTTACCTATGATAGCTTCAAGCATTAAATCTGAATCTCAAAAAGACTGGGATAAGTCACTTCCAGAAATCCAAAGATGTATAAATTGGTCACCAGCAAGTCTACTGGCAAACCTCCTATTGAACTTTTATTCGGATACACCCCAAGAAAAGACGGTCCCTTTCCTGAAGATTTACTACCAACAGCAAACGATTATATTCCACCTAATCAATTGCAGGACGAAGCTCGGAAAAACATTCTCGAAGCCCAAAGTAAAATGAAGTCCAACTACGACAAGCATCGCTGCACTAGTTACCAGTATTCCGTTGGTGATGTAGTGGTTGTGAAACGGTTGCCTGAAAGCACTCCTGGGTGTAGCACAAAAACGCCAGTTCGATACAGAGGACCCCTTGTAGTCGTGAAAGTGTTTCCATCTGATGTATATCAAGTCACAGATTTTCGAACAAAAGGGCAAGGACGCTTAAGACGGCATTATACAACTACAGCTCATGCATCGCAGATGAAACTATTTCACATCACAAATGAAGATGAACTGACAACTGACGAAGAAGATTATTCTACATGACTAGTTAACGAACTTTAAAAGTAGGAACTTATAGGATTTTCTTTGAAGGATGGCCGATTATGATCTTATGAATTTATTTACTAGTGAATTTATTTATACTTCGTGCATTTTGGCAACATGAATTACCATGGAAACGTTATGGTTTCTTTTGTACTTCTCGTCTCGATAGCGGAATAAATGGTATGATTTAATTTAGAATATTAGTTTATTTTTACGATTACAATTCAACGAATACATTTCTCTTTCGCCCTAAATCAAGGTCACCCTTAAAACTTGTAGAGCAATTCTTTCTCATTTTAATAAACTTGGGCTTGGTCTGATGAATGAAGATTTGGGGTATCGGTTCAATGTAAGCAAATCTATTGTTGGGAGAACTTTGTAAGGAGTGGATGGTAAAAATGGCATTCGAAATGTCCAGGTTAATAGTTTGGCCTTCCAGAAGAACTGCTGGAAAACATTTACCTATATGTTTTAGAAATTATTTGTTATCAAAAGTTATTTGCATAGTAGACTGCAGTGAAGTTTTTATAGATACTCCCTACAACCTGATGCTAGGAGTCAGAATTATTCTTCATATAAGAATCATAATACTGTGAAGTTTTTAATTTCAGCGTCTCCCTCAGGCTGCATCTCTTATGTCAAGGTTGTATAGGTGTCGACACTCCGACAAAGCAATAACATCAACTTGTGGCATCAGAGTTATTAAAGAAGGACGATGTTGTTTTTGCCGATAGGGGTTTTCGAATTGAAGAACTACTTATTTCTAAAGGAGCCAAGTTATTTATTTCATCATTCACAAAAGGGAAGAATCAACTGACTGGACAGGAAGTTTTCGAATCTATACCAAATTGTAATTATGTACACGAGATAACTATTCTTGTTGTGAGGGGATATTGTGTCAATGTATAAGGGTTTGTGAAGGATATAGCGTTTTCATATAATTATATTGAATCGGGAAAAAAATTGTATAAAAATGGTCCCGATTGGAGATGCCTCTCAAATGGAATCCTCTATTCTTTCTAAACTAAGTACATGTCAATCCTTTATCCCGATTTTTGACAATGCATCAGCCGTAACAGCTATGTATTTTTTCACCACAATTGAGAGCTTAGCTAACCCAGCCGAGTTTACTGATGCAGATAGGCTTCAAATAACAACACTCTTATTAGGGGGGACGCGCTAACGCACCTAATAAATTTGTCCAATGAAACAAACTACCAACGTTTCAAAGAAAAAATTTTTTGAAGCAAAAATTAGCCGGGTAAAAAACCAAATTGAATTTTCAAAATTAAGAATGTTCCCATCCAAAACGGTTAGACAATTTGCTCGCCGAGTAGAAATTGCCAAACCTTATTAAGACAGTTTCTCCATGTTAAGGACAACGCCCACAGCACAGCTTATAATCAACCTGGTCATGACGGGCTTTTTTAAATCCCAGTACATTAGTTGATGCATTGAGAGAAAACTTCAAAACTGTGCAGAAAGAGGAACATCTCAGTGTCGTTCAGTTTATAACCCCTTTCAAGGGTAGAAATCGATTAAAGCAATTCAATAAAAATAAACCGCACCAATGGGGAATCAAAGTGTTTGCATTATGTGGCAAGAGTGGGACGTTATAAGATTTCGAAATATACACTAGAAAGAACCCTGTAGCTGAATAGGTATTGAGGACGGAATTCCGACTTTTAAAGAATTCTAATTGGCCAATTGGGTTCAATTCAGCCAACCCTGGGTTGGAATTGTCAAAAGAAGATCCTTGTCCGCCTAATGAATCCGAAAGAAGATCAGAATCAAGTCCAATGATTTCTTTAACTCAAATTACACCCAAGTATGATTAAAAACGTGGTGAAATGACTTGGTTTGTTTTTTATGGCACATGATCCACATCAGGACATTATGCGCCAGACAAGACATTAAAACAACTTTGTGGCGAAATGGGACTTTACCTTATAATCTTTGAGAGGAGAGCACAAATGGCTCAAGTGCCGAAGACCGATTGGGTTTTAGATTTCATCCAAACTACATCTCCGAAGCTTAGGGTGTTCCGAAAGTCTATGGGGAAAATTTTTTTTTCGAATTTCCCAGATGCCCCCCCTCAAGTTGTTACAAATACTAAAACATTATTACCTGCAAATTTTCAGGTCTCTAGGACGATTTTTGACCCCCGCGCCCTTCAAAAGTAGGTTTCCCATGTTAAAGAATAGGGAAAATATTGAAAAAATTGTCATCTTTGGTTCTTTTCAATTTAACTAGCCTGGACGCAGTCAATATCGAATTAAAACCTATACATCATCCTTGGGACATCATTGCCTCAAGATCCTATCGGAAAAACCTTCCATGGGACCTACTGGGGGGTAGTTATGCGGGGGTGAAAAGCGCGCTTTCACCGAAAAAGAGGATGCTCGCCGGCGCTTGCCGCGGGTGCTGATGGATTGGATAATACTCGCCGGCGTTTGCGGGGGGAGCTGGATAAAAGCCACTTAAGTGTTTATTGAACTTTTTTCCTAAAGTGCCTCGTTCTATTCTGTTTCTATTAGTAAAAAAATTTATTGTTAGTTAAATTTTAGCTAATTTGTTTTTACCCCGCCTACCTCGATTAACTTACTTCCATGGGGTATAATGCTATGATTTGAGCTTAGCTTAGTGAAGGGGGTTTAATGTTTTATGCAGCTATCTCATTTTCCTGTAAACTCAACTCGGTAAAACAAAAATTTTTTGATGTAAATGCAATTTATTACATTAATTATATTACATTTGAGTTATAAAGAAAACACATGATAGCTAATAATATAGTAAAAAAGTTCAATAAACACTTAAGTGGCTTTTATCCAGCTCCCCCCGCAAACGCCGGCGAGTATTATCCAATTCATCAGCACCCGCGGCAAGCATCCTCTTTTTTCGGTGAAAGCGCGCTTTTCACCCCCGCATAACTACCCCCCAGTAGGTCCCATGGAAGGTTTTTCCGATAGGATCTTGAGGCAATGATGTCCCAAGGATGATGTATAGGTTTTAATTCGATAGGGTGGGTTGGGGTAAAATGGGTCAATTTTTAGGTACTTTCACATTCTGAGTTTTATTTCATCAAAACTATTACTTTTTAATGATTTCTTTCAATTGGATCTTGACATTACAATCCTTCAGAACATATTCATCTAATTTTATCAAATATTTTTTAGTTATAAGTTGGTTAAACTTAGCATCAAAAGTAGTGACCTATTTTACCCAAACGTGGGGTAAAATGGGTCTCATTGCAAAAAGATGTCAAAAATATATTTATTACTAAATATACATGAAAATAAGAAAAAAGGCAATCGGCTAAGTCGTTTTTATCTGAAAAAATTTGTTTTAAATTGTACTTTAGTGAAATTGTAAAAGTCCTAAGTTAAGGAACATTGTTCAAATGCAGCAATTAAAATACTTCATTTGGAGAAAAAATAAACTTGTTTGACAGTTCAATGTATATTTGAAGGAAATAAGTTAAAAACATTGTTTTTACTTAATACAGAAGGACTCCTAACTATGACCCATTTTACCCCAAGTACAAAATATCGTTATAAAAGATAAAATATTTTATATTTTTCTAAGATGATTGGCTTTAAATGTCTCTCAGACTTTCTTTTATGAAAAACTATCGCAAAAGTCTTCTGTAATTTATTACAATATATAGTTATTTCGAAGTTGGTAAACCCTGTTTTTTCAATGACATCATTTACGGTTAAAATTAAATATTTTTTCAGTCCTCAAATTCATAAATCTTAATTTTTGACAGTCGAAAAAGGTAGCCAACAGATTAAAGAATATAATTTAAAAAATTAGTGAAAAAAAATTAAATTTAAATTTGATTTATATCGAGTTAATTAAAACTGACCCATTTTACCCCATGACCCACTTTACCCCAACCCACCCTATTGACTGCGTCCAGGCTCGTTAAATTGAAAAGAACCAAAAATGATGATTTTTTTTAATATTTTCCCTATTCTTTAACATGGGAAACCTACTTTTGAAGGGCGCGGGGGTCAAAAATCGTCCTAGAGACCTGAAAATTTGCAGGTAATAATGTTTTAGTATTTGTAACAACTTGAGGGGGGGGGCATCTGGGAAATTCGAAAAAAAAATTTTCGGAACACCCTACCGAAGCTACAAGGAGTGGGCGAGTTTCGGTCAGTGTATGGAGTTATTTGTCCAGAAAAGGAATTGGGCCACTCCATCGGATTGAAGGCCACTTGACCAGTATCATGATGTTTTAGAACACATCATGGTCAATGATGTTCTTGAAAACCATTTTCCCAACGGGCTTTTCACTTTTCAGCAGGTATTATGTTTAAATATGGACAAATTTTTATTTGTTTCGCCTATTTTTATAAATAATTTTGTCCTAAAAGAATAATCTTGTAATATATTGCACGAGCTATTTAAACTTTTGAAATATAAAATTCTATTCGGTAACACAAGCAGGAGTTTTAATTATATATTAGTGTTAGTTTACATTTTCTTTTTCGTACCACATCTCCGGTTGATTACCAATATTGAATCTTTTTCCGAATAAACGGCTTTCAAGGCTAGCTCCATACTAACGGCTTTTACATCTTAGAACTCCCTGCAATATTTATTTTGCAGAGCTAAGTTTAGATTTCTTTTAGGACAACAGCCCCATACACACCAGTTCAGTGGGGAAGTCCTGTGTGGAGTACCATGGGATCAACTGTTAGCAGTGGCCACCCAGGTCACCGGACCCAATTGAAAATGTCCGAGTGGAAGAGAGAGAGAAATGTCAGTGGGGTTAACAACGCTGATGAACTATATTCTAGACCTAGAGCATTCATTGCCTGGAATAAAGTCGCAGGTAATCAATCCCTCAAAACAATCTGATAGATCAGTGGGTGAAATACCTCAGAGGAGGTCACTCAAAGTATTAATGTAAATATTTTTTTCATATATTCCAGATATAAGTGGAGATTCGAGCAAGCCCGTCTTGGAGCCGTGAGAGGGCGCCATCCCAGCTTGCATATTGACTAACATATTTTTTTTATTTACAAACATGCGAAAGAATCGAATGACGGTGTGAATCCCGCGATGTAATCTCTACGAGCAATAAACAATTCGAGCCACAATTTGGCGAGTTCTCTTAAGACTAAAATCTTGACTTTTTCTGGGGCATATCTAGCAACTTGCATATTCTATTCAATAAAACCCCAATAAGTCATTTTTGTATTAAGTTGTAATCCTTTAAAGCTTTTGACAGAAGGGACTCCTAAAATGCTAGGTTACAACGATGCACATTAGCCTAGTCGAGTTATAATGTAACAGTTACACACACAGCCAACACATCACAACTATTAATGATGGGTTATCTCCCACAGCTCATCGAGAAACAATGAATAGTCCGTTCTTTATTTGTGGCATTGATTATGCTTGGCCTATTAATTTGAAACTTCATTAAGGACGTGGAGGCAAGATGATAAAGGAATACATAGCATTGTTTGTGTGCTTTGCCACAAAGGCTCTTCACATTGAGGTAGTGAGTTATTGTTGAGGCCAAGCCTCATTTTGTAGGGCTCCGGCACTTCAACTTCTACAACCATGCGAGGAGAAGTGAAGTGACGGAGTCATTAGAGTAGACAGTGTAGAGGTAGGTTGGTTGGTTGGTGGGGTTTTATGGCGCAAGAGCCATATTCAGTGTAGAGGTAGAAGTGAGCGAGAGCGAGTAAACAACGCCGGCAGTACACGTGCACCAAGTATTTTGTGCTTTGAAATATATTGATGCGGAAAATAGAGTAAAATAAATTTCCACGTGCTATTTAGCACTGGTGGTCCGTCAACCTTTGCGTTTTGCTTTTGTGTGCTGCCTCGTCAACATGATCACGTCGGCCGTTTTCGTGGAGCAGCGTCCTATGGAATAGTCTAAAGGCGAACGAGGTGAGCTCAATCCTTTTACATCTTCTTGTGTCCCTTGCATAACTACTCTCTCTCTCAAGGTTGTAGACATATTAGAGGAATTATCTTCTTAAGGGTAGTAAATTTGTGCGAGTGAGTAATTTTAATCGAGATAAATATGACGTGGGGGAAATAGCTAGTGAGGGAGTTGAAACTTTTGGCCGAGAAATTATGCCTGGAAGTTCCGGCCGGAAGCAAAAAAAGTGAAATCATAACTTTAATAGAGAACAGTTATGCCTATAAGGGTGACATCAATTCAGTCTATGAACTGATGGAGGGAATCGGCGTGCAGGAGAACGCAAGCAGGATTGAGTAGGAAAGGGAGTTGGAAGTAGAGAAGGCCAAACAAGCCCGATTAATAACCGAGCTAGAAATATTAAAGCTCCAGCGAGAGAGGGATTCCCCAAATCCAAGGGAAAATACAGTAGAGAAAACAGAGTCTCTAGACTAGAGAGCCTGTTAAATAGTGTAAAAACTTTGACTTTAAAAGTACCGAGAAGCGCAGAAGATTGGGGGCTGTTTTTTCAATCCCTTGAGCGAGCTTATGATACTAAAAAGGTCCCGGATATGTTTAAGGCAGAAATTCTATTAAATCTTTTGGGGGATAAAACATCCAATCTCTTGGTCTACATAGGGGATGAGCAGATATCAGATTGAGGCAATTTAAGCATTTGTTCTTACGGAATTTCAACCCACTCCCCAGGCTTGCCTAGATAATTTTAAAAATACTTTGCGACAAAATGAGACCTCTGTACAATTTGCTTCTCGCCTTACCACTTTCTTTAATTATTATCTGGAGCTCAGAAGTGTGTCAGACTTTGAAAGCCTGAAAAACTCATTGTTTTTGACATGCTATTCGAAACCTTAGATAGGCAAACAGCTTATCATATAAATATTAGGCAGGAAGGTAAATGGTTTGAGCCGCTAGATTTGGGAAGGGAATGCGTTTTGTATGCAGCATCTAAGGGTAAACCCAATGAGGGCACAAATGTGAGATATAGAATGAGAGAGGACCCAGGCAAGAACCTAGGGTATTTTTAAATGAGGTTAAAAATCTGTGTAGTGTTTGCCTTAAAGAACCCCACCCATTAAATAAATGTAATAAATTTAAAGGGACGACTGTAGAGGACAGAATTAATGTTGTTAAAGCAAAATATGCTTGCTTCAAATGTTTATACAGAGTGTAGGGTGGGACAGTGCCCATTCCCCAACTGTTTTTGTGGAAAGCCACATCACAGTCTATTTCATATCCCTAGGCCCCCTCATGAACCACTCCTTGTCAGGGTGTGACGGGGCACACTTTGTCAGGAGTGACGGGTGTCACAATCCTGAGGTACCCCAGTGTCCTTGAGTTTTATTAAAAGGCCAATCTTAAGCCTGCATGGGCTTACCCCGGTGTTTTGTGCCTTACTTAGGTTGGTTGGTTGGGTTTTAAGGCGCAAGAGCCATATTTGGCCATTCCGCGCCAAACACAGTGCCTCACTTAGAGGCCAATCTTCCACCTGCATGGAAACCTCCTTTAGGTGACCAAGTGATATTTCCGTTTTTAGTTTTGTTGTTCAATCTTGAGTTTCTTTCCTCAATAGTTAAAATTCTACTGGTTTTTAGTTCTTACCCTACACCACATTCGGCTCTTTATTTTGAGACTCGATTACCACTAGTTGGGTCTCGTATTTATTTTTATGTTACTCATTATTTTTATTAAGTTATCCCTGGTTTTAATTAGTGTCACATGTTTGCCGTGTGTGGCGTCCCGTTACGTGGTGAAGGGGGACCTGGAGCGTTGAGGGGATTTGTGCTCTGCAGGGTCTTATTTCCTGGAGGCACAAACTCTCCAATACACCTCTTTGGCCCGTAATCATGGTAAGACGGGTGGCCGGCGTATCCTGTAATGGGTGTAGCCCGCGTCGGTCAATCGGCTTCCTTTATCTTTTTGGTTCCGCCACTTCAGGGCGATTTTTCCCCCTGTAGTACCGCCGAACATAACTCAACTATTAACGGATCATGTCCTCCAAGATCACTGTTCGAAAACCCGATGGGGGGCCTTAAGACTTACGAGGCGAAGACCGTCTCAATAGAGCTCCCTACATCTTACCCAAAGGATTCTTTGACTGCATCAAAGCCTAAGCTTTCATGCTTTAAAGGTGAGGCTAAAGACTTGTTTCTATACGACAAAAAGCTCAATACAGCTTTGTGGAATGACACCTTGGCAGCCAGCTACCTACTAAAGGTTATTGAAGAAAACGACGATTCTTTCAAAGTGACTTTGGGGGAGAAGGACCCTGAGTGGAAGAGCTTTACTCATGTGCTTGCCAGGCCAAAAACGGATGTAAGGATCAATAACATGATGGAAATCGAAGAGACGGAAAACGATCAGACACTCGCTGAAGCTGGAGCAGATCTACCAAAGAATCTCGATGGTCTCTCTTCCTTACTCTTCTATCAATATACCGACGAAGTATGGCGAAAGCAGTCTATGAGTCCTACTGCACTGCAGTAAGCACCAGCATGCGCAATTGGAGCCAGCAATGCGATCCCCCACTCATAGACGGGGACTGGGACCATTTGGCAACTAAGGTGGGTAATGGATCCTTGACCCCGGGGTACAAAAAAGTGATCAGCGCCATCAACATGTTCATGAATAAGTAGTGCCAGAGCAGATAAGATTTAGAGATGCAAGGGTTAGTGCTGCGGGGGTCTGTAGTACTATATCCGGGTGCCACTCCTGGAGGGGGTCCCCGAGAACTTTCGTCGTCGGAAGCCGACCAAAAGTTCATTGGTTCTTCAACTATGGTCAACTTTTTTCAATGGTTCTTCCAACTTAATTGGTTCTTCAAGTAACCTCAAATTGGAAGAGATCTATATAATCACATACGAAATCGTGAATGGAACCCGAACGTGTGATATCATGGCAGAGTACAGCTTCGGCAGCGCAATGCTATCAAACTGGAGACAGTACATCAACGAGCAAATTTTAAATGCTATTGAACACTCTTCAGCTAAGATAGGAGGAACCGGGAAGACTAACGCGTTAGCGCTAGTCCCCTAATAAATTCCTCCCATTTGTCCAATGAAACGAACTACCAACGTTTCAAAGAAGAAATTTTTGAAGCAAAAATTAGCCAGGCGGCAAACCAAATTGAATTTTCAAAATTAAGAATGTTTCCATCCGAAACGGTTAGTTAGACAATTTGCTCACCGCGTAGAAATTGCCAAACCTTAAGACAGTTTCTCCATGTAAATAACAATGCCCACAACATAGCTTATAATCAACCTGGTCATAACAGACTTTTTTAAATCCCAGACCATTAGTTGATGCATTGAGAGAAAACTTCAAAACTGTGCAGAAAGAGGAACACCTCAGTGTCGATAAGTTGTGGCCAGTACCATGATGTTTTAGAACACATCATGGTCAATGAAGTTCTTGAAAACCATTTTCCCGACGGGCTTTTCACTTTTCAGCAGGTATAATGTTTTTTAACTATGGACAAATTTTTATTTGTTTCACCTATTTTTATAAATTATTGTGTTCTAAAAGAACTATCTTGCACGAACTTTTTAAATTTTTGAAATATGAAATTCTATTCGATAACACAAGCAGGAGTTTTAATTACATCTTGGTGTTAGTTTACATTTTCTTTTTTCGTACTACGTCTCCGGTTGATAACTAATATTGAACCTTTTTCCGAATAAACGGCTTTCAAGGCAAGCTCCGGACTAACGGCTTTCATATCTTAGAACTCCCTGCAATATATATTTTGCAGAGCTAAGTTTAGATTCTTTTTTTAGGACAACATCCCCATACACACCAGTTCAGTGGTCAAGTCCTGGATGGAGCACCATGGGATCAACTGTTTTGAGTGGCCACACAGGTCACCGGACCTAAGCCCAATTGAAAATGTCCGAGTGGAAGAGGGAGATAAATGTCAACAACGCTGATAAACTATATTCCAGAGCAGTCATTGCCTGGAATAAAGTCGCGAGTAATCAATCCCTCATAAACAATCTGATCGACTCGATGCCTCAAAGACTTCATTGCGTGAAATACCACAGAGGAGGTCACTCAAATTCTAGTAGCTATTCATTTAAACCCTCATAGTCATTAATAAAGTAAGTGTTTTAATTTATTCAACACGCCTTTGTCACTTGCTATAGAGTCTCCCCGTCTCAGCGAGCGGAGGTTTACTAACACCCCACACTTCGGCCGTTACTCTTGAACGAGACGGAATAGGATTTCAACTGGATTTGTTATAATTGTTTTTTCTGTTAACCTAATGCTATCAAATTTTAAATTAGATTCTACCAGTCTTCGCTTTTCTTTGTGGTCAGAGTTCTATCATTTTTAAATCCCTGATAACTCGGCCCATTAGCCACATCTTAGTATCGTTGAAACGGCTGCTATCATCCAGGGGAAGTCGTCAGAAGAGGTATGAGCATGCCTCTTTTTTTCCTTTGGATTATAAAATATCGGTCGCCTCATCACCTTTCGCTAAGAGCTACACGGAACACTACGTTACTGACACAGATAGAAGCGATACTGAACTCTAGACCTCTCACAGTCCAAACAAGAGCTGAAAGGTTTTTGGATCTAAAGGTAGTGTCGATAAGATTTTTCGGGTTATTGTGAAAGTTTAGGGATCAAGCACGAATTTACGAATACATACACGCCTGAGCAAAATGGCGTCGCGGAAAGACTTAATTTGACAATCATGGACTGCGTTAAGGCCATGATGCATGAATCAGGCTTATCAAGGGAATTTTGGGCTGAGAGTGTATTATATTTTGCTTACACTTGGAATCGAGTTTGCCATGCAAACTTTGATAAAAACACTTTTTGAGCTTTATAGTGGGCGTAAGCCGTCTGTCAAACACTTGAAACAATTTGGTATCACCTCCTATGTGGGCATACCCAAGGTAAAAAGGTCAAAACTTGATAATCGTGCACAAGTAGGAGTCATGGTAGGATACGCTTTGAGTACAAAGGGTTACCGAATCTGGTTACCTGCAGAGGACAGGATCGTGGAAACGATCAATGTTCATTTTGATGAAAAATCTTTTAAAAATTTCATTAATGATTGTGATGAACCTTTAAATTTTAATGTAAAGAACAGTTGTCAGTATACTTTGGAAATAATGGACAATAATCTTGATGATACTGAAACTGGTGAGGAGTGCAGCTCCGGAGAGGAGTCACAGGTTTTTCAACCTGAGGAGGTTGCCCCCACAATTAGTAGTCCTAGTTCCACACAAGCTATGTGGAGACGGGAGGCAGTTACAAGACCTGATGGATCCCGTACTGACATCTACTATCAGAAAGACAGCCCTGTTAGATTAAGATCATTAAATGACGCTAAGAAGTTTTGCGAATTGAAAAACATAAGGTTTGAAGAGAAAACATTTGACTTCAGTGGTAAAAACCAGTTTAGCGGGCTTGTGTCTGATAGTGGTGATAATGTGAGTACGGGATCTGTCAGCTTTACCTCCTGACTAGAAAGTGTAACACCCAATACATTTAAACAAGCATCGAGATCCTCTCACCGCGAGGAGTGGCAGTCCGCGATGGAGAAGGAAATTCAGATGATGCAAGATAGGAAGGTCTGGGTCCTAGTGGAACGGCCTAAGAACCAGAACTGCTTGGGTTGTAGATGGGTGTATACCACTAAGAGGGACGAATCGGGCCAAATTGTAAGATTTAAGGCTAGGTTGGTCGCTCAAGGGTACCGTCAGATAAAAGGGGAAACCTATGACGAAACATATAGCCCCGTCGTGAATTTTAGTGTAATACGGTTTTTCTTTTCTTTGTTAGTATGTCAGTTGGGCTGGACCCATAGACAGTATGACGTTAAGTGTGCGTACCTATATGCGCCTTTAAAGGAGGAAATATACATGTTTCAACCACCTGGTTTTGTTAGGCAAAATAAAAATTTAGTTTGCAAGTTACAAAAGGCTATTTGTGGTTTACACCAAAGCGGAAGAATGTGGTTTTTCGAAATAGATGGGTTTTTAAGAGATATAGGTTTTATTAAATTTTAGTATTGTAATTGCGCGTACATTTTTGACGATGAAGTGATACTATTGCTGTACGTGGACGACTTTGTTTTGTTCAGTAAAACTGAGTCAAAAATAAACAGGGTAGTTAAACTGTTAGAAAAGAAGTTTGATCTCAAAGCTTTAGGGAAAACAAAGAAACTCCTGGGTGTAGAGTAGGGTGGTCACAAGTTACATGGGGAAAATTTTTTTTCAACTTTTTTTAGGTCTTACCCCCCTAAAATGTGCCAATAGGCTAAAAAATGAGATTGGCCAAGTTTCAGCTCAATCCGATAATATTAACCCGTGCCTCATCGAGGTCAAAGTTCAGAAAAACAGTGATTTTTAACAAAATATCGTAGTTTTCGCCCCATAAAACAGGAACCGTTTCTCCCAGAAATCTGGTTAGGGTGTCATTTGATAGGAAATTTTATACACTTTAACTCGGAAGTTACGGAATTTTATTTGCTAAAACGGATGGGGAGCTATTTAGCATTTTCATAGTAAAGGTCCGTGAAAAAGCGACTAATGCTAGAAAACTGGAACATTGCAATGTCACAAAAAACTTTATCCTCCGGGGTTTTTCTATTACTTTTGGTCCCAATAGATAGTAAATGAGTTTTTAAACCCCCTAAGGGAATTCTAGGGTATAATTTCAAACCCTCTAGTGTTTGAAAAAAAAGGAAAATATATATAATTTTTTATAAATTTTTAAACACGCATTTTGGGACTGAGATAAAGTTGGTCCAAATACATTATTAAGAGCTTAATTAGATAGAATACCAATGGTATAGGGCCTTAACCTTTCCCTATAACCCCTATAATCTAAGCGAAAGAAGCGCGAGTGCGAGGTTTTGCCAAACAAAGGCTTTAATGCCCATTAAAGTTATAAACAGAGCCAAATTACAAAATTTTCACAAAAACCTCTAGAGATATGTCATTTGGTGTCAGAAATGACGTTTGAGATTATATATATATGAGTAAAATTATAATAATAGCGTCCTTCCGACTGTAAATGTTAAAAAAATCCTATTTCTACCAAAGTTACATGTTTTCAGCTAAAAGTGATCTTAGAAAAATGTATAAATTTATTTATTTTAATATACCACAAAATTCCTTTGCCTATCATTCAAGGAAAATAACCTTTTTGAAAGGTATGCTATAGTAAATGATTTCAAAAATTTTCTTTCTGTGTACTACACATGGTAAGAAGGAAGAAAATTTTACCAAGTAATTTTTAAAAAATAGTTTTAAAAGTTTTTGGATAATTATAATGATTTTCTATAATTTGGGTTTATTCAACTTTAGGTTTAGGACAGTAACGTGGTTGCCCTTAAAAAAAATCCAGTGAAAACTACAGAGAATACACTGTTGGAGTGTCTTTAAGTATATTTTTCCGAGAAATCTTGTTTATGGTTTTTTTACAAAAATTAATTATGAGAAGCATAGAAACATTTACTGTGAAGTCAAAAATATTTTTTAATATTTCATTAACTTACATGATATTTTGTCTCCTTTCACGCAGGTGTGAACACAATTGACGAATAAAGAACAAAATATTAAGTAATTAGATTATATATCAAACATATAATGAAACATTATTATACTTTTCAAGAAAATTGTTTTCCTTGAACGATAGGCAAATTAATTTCGAGGTACATTAAAATCAATTTATACATTTTCCTAAGATCACTTTTAGCTGAAAACATGTAACTTTGGTAAAAATAGGATTTTTTTAACATTTTGGGTCGGAAGGACGCTTTTATTATAATTTTACCCACATATTTAATCTCAAACGTCATTTCTGACACCAAATGACATATTTCTAGAGGTTTTTGTGAAAATTTTGTAATTTAGCTTTGTTTATCACTTTAATGAGCATTTAACCCTTTGTTTAGCAAAACCTCGCAGTCGCGCTTCTTTCGCTTAGATCATGCTTGTCTAAAGTGCGGCCCACGGGCCGCATGCGGCCCAAAAGCCTTTAAAATGCGGCCCAGACGCAAATTATGAAAATATTTAAATTTGCACATTTTTATTTTTTAAAAATAAATAATTACAATATTTTTCATATAAATCGATTCAAACTTAAATTAAAATATTTAGGGAAACAAAAGGGGAACCCCCTATGACTGAATTTAAAGACGAAGATTGGGTTTTAGATTTAGCTATTTTAGTAGACTTAACAGAACATTTGAATGGTTTAAATTTGAGACTTCAAGGGAAAAAATCAATTTGTTAATGATATGTTCCAGAATCCAGACAATAACGAGCATTTGAAAGAAAGTCGACATTTTGGCACAATCAAATAAAAGTAAAATATTTGACACATTTCAGTACTTTGGCTGCACAGAAGCCTGTGAGTTGCACAAAATATATGCTGCATTAATTTGTGATGTAATACAAGAGTTTGAAAGTAGATTTCAAAAGTTTCGAAAAAATGAAGATCATTTCAACATATTTTTACCCCATTTTCTCTAGAAGTAAATAAATTACCTTCAAATAGAATGCATTGAACTTCACAGCGACATTCAAAGAAAAATTTGGGAGTGTTTCTTTATTGGAGTTTTATAAAGATTACCTACCCCGCGATAAATATCCTAATTTTCACCATCATGCTTTATTAAAGTCTTCAGCTTTTGGAATACCTATATTTGTGAACAAACATCTTGAAAATGCATTAAGAATTACAACCTAGTCTATTGAACCCTATATCAATTTGCTTGTTCAACAAAAGCAAATTTATCCATCTCATTAATTTGAACTATTTCTATCTTTATGGAATCCAAACTAAATGAAACGAAACTTTTACAAATTTTAATTAGATATGTACCTATACATATCTAATTAAAATTTTTAAAAATTATGGTAAAAAGAAGTTAATTTATTTTAATAAAACTACAAAGAGTAAATTTGTATTTCAATTTGTTGAAAAAATATTGTATGTGCGGCCCAGCAAATTTTTTTCGTTGCAATGTGGCCCTCGAACAGGCATAGTTTAGACACCCATGGCTTAGATTATAGGGATTATAGGGAAAGGTTAAGGCCCTATACCATTGGTATTCTATCTAATTAAGCTCTTAATAATGTATTTGGACAGACTTTATCACATTCTCAGTCCCAAAAGGAGTGTTTAAAAATTTATAAAAATTATATATTTTTTCCTTTTTTTCAAACACGAGGGGGTTTGAAATTATACCCTAGAATTCCCTAAGGGGATTTAAAAACTCATTTACTATCTATTGGGACCAAAAGTAATAGAAAAAGCCCGGAGGATAAAGTTTTTTGTGACATTGCAATGTTCCAGTTTTCTAGCAATGAAGTCGCTTTTTCACGGACCTTTACAATGAAAATGCTAAATAGCTCCCCATCCGTTTTAGCAAATAAAATTCCGTAACTTCAGAGTTAAAGTGTTTGAAATTTCCTATCAAATGACACCCTAACCAGATTTCTGGGACAAACGGTTCCAGTTTTATGGGGCGAAAACTACGATTTTTTGTTAAAAATCGCTGTTTTTCTGAACTTTGACCTCGATGAGGCACGGGTTAATATTAACGGATTGAGCTGAAACTTGGCCAATCTCATTTTTTAGCCTATTGGCACATTTTAGGGGGGTAAGACCTAAGAATTTCGAAAGTTGATTTTTTGTAACCACCCTAGTAGGGTGGTCACAAGTTACATGGGGAAAATTTTTTTTCAACTTTTTTTAGGTCTTACCCCCCTAAAATGTGCCAATAGGCTAAAAAATGAGATTGGCCAAGTTTCAGCTCAATCCGATAATATTAACCCGTGCCTCATCGAGGTCAAAGTTCAGAAAAACAGTGATTTTTAACAAAATATCGTAGTTTTCGCCCCATAAAACAGGAACCGTTTCTCCCAGAAATCTGGTTAGGGTGTCATTTGATAGGAAATTTTATACACTTTAACTCGGAAGTTACGGAATTTTATTTGCTAAAACGGATGGGGAGCTATTTAGCATTTTCATAGTAAAGGTCCGTGAAAAAGCGACTAATGCTAGAAAACTGGAACATTGCAATGTCACAAAAAACTTTATCCTCCGGGGTTTTTCTATTACTTTTGGTCCCAATAGATAGTAAATGAGTTTTTAAACCCCCTAAGGGAATTCTAGGGTATAATTTCAAACCCTCTAGTGTTTGAAAAAAAAGGAAAATATATATAATTTTTTATAAATTTTTAAACACGCATTTTGGGACTGATAATGTGATAAAGTTGGTCCAAATACATTATTAAGAGCTTAATTAGATAGAATACCAATGGTATAGGGCCTTAACCTTTCCCTATAACCCCTATAATCTAAGCGAAAGAACCGCGAGCGCGAGGTTTTGCCAAACAAAGGCTTTAATGCCCATTAAAGTTATAAACAGAGCCAAATTACAAAATTTTCACAAAAACCTCTAGAGATATGTCATTTGGTGTCAGAAATGACGTTTGAGATTATATATATATGAGTAAAATTATAATAATAGCGTCCTTCCGACTGTAAATGTTAAAAAAATCCTATTTCTACCAAAGTTACATGTTTTCAGCTAAAAGTGATCTTAGAAAAATGTATAAATTTATTTATTTTAATATACCACAAAATTCCTTTGCCTATCATTCAAGGAAAATAACCTTTTTGAAAGGTATGCTATAGTAAATGATTTCAAAAATTTTCTTTCTGTGTACTACACATGGTAAGAAGGAAGAAAATTTTACCAAGTAATTTTTAAAAAATAGTTTTAAAAGTTTTTGGATAATTATAATGATTTTCTATAATTTGGGTTTATTCAACTTTAGGTTTAGGACAGTAACGTGGTTGCCCTTAAAAAAAATCCAGTGAAAACTACAGAGAATACACTGTTGGAGTGTCTTTAAGTATATTTTTCCGAGAAATCTTGTTTATGGTTTTTTTACAAAAATTAATTATGAGAAGCATAGAAACATTTACTGTGAAGTCAAAAATATTTTTTAATATTTCATTAACTTACATGATATTTTGTCTCCTTTCACGCAGGTGTGAACACAATTGACGAATAAAGAACAAAATATTAAGTAATTAGATTATATATCAAACATATAATGAAACATTATTATACTTTTCAAGAAAATTGTTTTCCTTGAACGATAGGCAAATTAATTTCGAGGTACATTAAAATCAATTTATACATTTTCCTAAGATCACTTTTAGCTGAAAACATGTAACTTTGGTAAAAATAGGATTTTTTTAACATTTTGGGTCGGAAGGACGCTTTTATTATAATTTTACCCACATATTTAATCTCAAACGTCATTTCTGACACCAAATGACATATTTCTAGAGGTTTTTGTGAAAATTTTGTAATTTAGCTTTGTTTATCACTTTAATGAGCATTTAACCCTTTGTTTAGCAAAACCTCGCAGTCGCGCTTCTTTCGCTTAGATTATAGGGATTATAGGGAAAGGTTAAGGCCCTATACCATTGGTATTCTATCTAATTAAGCTCTTAATAATGTATTTGGACAGACTTTATCACATTCTCAGTCCCAAAAGGAGTGTTTAAAAATTTATAAAAATTATATATTTTTTCCTTTTTTTCAAACACGAGGGGGTTTGAAATTATACCCTAGAATTCCCTAAGGGGATTTAAAAACTCATTTACTATCTATTGGGACCAAAAGTAATAGAAAAAGCCCGGAGGATAAAGTTTTTTGTGACATTGCAATGTTCCAGTTTTCTAGCAATGAAGTCGCTTTTTCACGGACCTTTACAATGAAAATGCTAAATAGCTCCCCATCCGTTTTAGCAAATAAAATTCCGTAACTTCAGAGTTAAAGTGTTTGAAATTTCCTATCAAATGACACCCTAACCAGATTTTTGGGACAAACGGTTCCAGTTTTATGGGGCGAAAACTACGATTTTTTGTTAAAAATCGCTGTTTTTCTGAACTTTGACCTCGATGAGGCACGGGTTAATATTAACGGATTGAGCTGAAACTTGGCCAATCTCATTTTTTAGCCTATTGGCACATTTTAGGGGGGTAAGACCTAAGAATTTCGAAAGTTGATTTTTTGTAACCACCCTATGTAGAGTTTGAGGAGGAGAACGGATGTGTGCTAATGCACCAGGTTTCTTACATCGAAGAGGTTTACGAAAAATTTCGTAGGTATGATGTCCCGCTTATGAACCCTTCCTATGGCTAAGGGCCATGTTTACCGAAAAGAACAATCCCCACAGTCCGTTAAACAGGAAACGGAGACCTTCCCCTATAGAAATTTACTGGGATGCTTATCTTTTCTAGCTAGTCGCACACGACCAGATATAGCTTATGCTGTAAACATCTTCAGCCAATTTCAGAGCTCCCCAGATTTAAGTCATTGGTACGGCTTACTGGGTTTACTAGGATATGTCTGGTATACAAAAGGTCTAAAATTAGTTCTAAGGTCTAAAATTAGTTACAAACTAAAAAAAGGTCTAAAATTAGTTACAAACTAAAGTTAGTTTGTGGAGAGCCACAGATCGTCGTTTACTCAGACGCAGATTTCGCCACTAATCGCCATGACAGGGTCTCGATGGGGGGGCAGATTGTTTTTTTGGGAAGCTCTCCCATATTGTGGATATCCTTTAAAGAAAAATGTATTAGCTTGTCAACCATGGAGGCAGAATTTGTCGCCATGACAGAGGCGACAAAAGAGCTGATATGGTTTGACCACATATTGGAGGAGTGTTTTTCAAAAGGGTTAATTTCCATCAGACAAAAGCCTCTTTTATACATAGATAATCAGGCTACAATAAATTTTGTTAAGTCACCCATTGAGAATTCTAAAACAAAACATATTGATTAGGGTTATGATTTTTTCAGATTTAAAAGCCTGTGGTGGCAAATGATGAGTATTGGTCCATAACTCTCGAAAATAACTTTTATTTTTGAAAACTGTAAAAAAAGCTTGCGCGCCTAATAAGATTTTGCATAAGGCTTGAAGCACTAAAAGGCGGTTAATAAAATCTTTTTTGAAGCTGAATGTAACATATATCATAAAAATTGTTTAAATTTGTAAAAGAGCTTTTCCTATTCCTTTTGGTCCCAAAAGATAGTGTGTGAAGTTTCAGCCCCCTAAGTTGACTCTAAGGGTTTGCCTATAGAGCCCCAAAGTTAGAAAAAAGTGGAAAAATGACCAATTATCAGAATTTTTAAAAAGTATATTTTGATATTTATATTGTTATAAAACTGGTTCAAATCGGTTATTTAGGACATTTTAGATGGTTTATATTTATTTAAAGTTATTAACTATACCTATAGTGCCTATAATTTAAGAGTAAAAGGTACTAAAGGGACGTTGCGTTCATCAAAGCTTATAATGCACTACAGTGGTAGAAAGTAATTAAATTCCAATTTTGTTCAAAAGAACTCTCAAATTATGCCCTTTGGTGTACCATTCATACCATTATTCATACCATTCAAATATCATTATAAGTTTAATTTTTACGTAGAACTTAATTTTAAATCTAATAGATCGGAACTGACTTGGGTTATTTCTCTACCAGAAGAGAAAATGGGATTTCTTTATTAAAGTTAAGAAAATTGTTTGATATTTGTAAATTTTTGTTCATATTTTGATGAAAGATGGTTTCAATTAAACTTTCCCCCTAATACGTTGAAGAGAGGTAATTTTCATAATTTCACAAGATAAAATTTATTTTTATTTCTGGTATAGGAGAAATTCATGTCATTTCCAATCTGTATGGTTTAAAGCTAAGTTCTACTTATAAAAAAGAAGTCTATAAGGGTTTAAAAAGGTATTTCAAGGTTTTTGATCTTAAAAAGTACAATAACCCTCTTTTTTAGGGTAAATTTTGGAATTGATCAGCTAGAACCAATCATTTTCGCACAAAAGTACTTTTTACATTAAAAGTTCAGTGGAAGGCCTAGTTACTGTTATTTCACTCGCCTTTATTATTTAAAACATCAATTTTACAGCAAATGGCATCATATGAGGGAGTTCCTTCGAAGAAATTCGGATTTAATTCATTTCGTCCACCGGTAGTGCATTATAAGCTTTGGTGAGTGCAACGTCCCTAAGTAGCACTTTTTAATCTTAAATTATAGGGGCTATAGGGTACAGTTAACACATAAATATAAATAATCCATTTAATTATGTTCTAAAGAACACATTTGAACCAGTTTTATAACAATATAAGTATAAAAATAATTTTTTTAATTCTGAAAATAGGTAGTTTTTTCCTCTTTTTTTTTTCAAATTTGGGGCTCTATAGGCAAACCCTAGAGATAACTTATAGGGGTTAAACTTCACACACTATCTTTTGGGACCAAAAGGAATGGGAAAAGCCCTAGGGAGTGAGGTTTTTGAAAAAAAAAGTTTTTTCCGAGACACCCTAGTGATTGCTATATTAGAAAGTGAAATGATGTTAGGCGCGCAAGGTTTTTTCTCGATACAAAGAAAAGAATACCATAAAATTAACATATGGGCAAAAGTTCATCGAATGCAACTTCAGGCTTTTAAATATTTTTAAAAAAGTCTCAGAATCATAACCCTAATATTGATATTAAGCTTTTATTTGTACGAGACCTAATTTATAAAGATTTGTTTGACGTGACATACGTCAAAAGTAAAGATAATATGGCTGATGTTTTCACTAAGCCACTAACCAAGTTTAGTTTAGATTTATTTAAAGGAAAAATCTTTTTGAAATTGTGATTTAAATGTGTTTTTGAAGTTTTTGAAATGAATTATAAATGTTTTTCTTCTCTTCCGAGCTGCATTCCTTCACCTCGATCCAGTAGTAGTAAGGCCATGTCTTGCACCTGCTCAAATAGTTTTCCTTTGTGTGATACATCGGAGTGATAGGATGACTTGCCCGGTGATGTCACGCCTAGGGGGGCTTTTAGACTTTGGAGACAGAGCCGAGCCCTGCCCCTGGGGGCCTCTCCTGCTATGCTGTTAAAGTTAGTCCGTCACACTGAAAGTTTCTTGTGTAATTTTCATCATCGATCACCCGCACCTACAGTGAACTGTTCTCGGACCTGTTTTCATTCCAGTTTTCAACAACAAGTAATCTTCAAGTGAGAATTCTTTTCTAAGGCCTGCAACGAACTTTTCACTGAATTGGGGGTGGAGAAGGAGAGAAGAGATCTTGTGTTTTTTTATTATTTGAATGTGAGGACAAATTTGTATGTGGCAACGTATGGTGAACGGAAGGAAGTGTAAATATTGTATGGTTGTAAGTTTTTGTGAAGTCTTTTTTACATGGAGTTTTATTTACTTGCATGTTTGTTATTTTACACCGGTGTATTTTAATGTGTATCTTAATGTGCTTCGTTAGTGTTGATAGGTTTTTTTGAGGAGTGGAGAAGAGTTTGTTTTTGGCAACTTGTTTTGTCTTCAACAAGTTGTGGTGAGGGGGGGGCACTTGTTGTAAAAGTAAAAAGCAAATTAAGCATAGGATTAGGAGAAATGCTGCTTTAGACTCACCACACTTGTTGAGGGTGGTAGGTTTGTTTACCAGTGAAGGACATGCTGGTTTGTTGTCCAAAGTGAGTTTAATGTTTCACTGTTTGTTTTGGAGTTTTCAGAATATTGTTGCAGAACTGAGCTGAAGTGGTGGATGTGACATCATCACCTCCTGATTGGTTCAGGGTCTGGTGATGTCACATCTACCACTTGTATAAAGTAAACACTCTTGCTCTTTGAGCTACTACTTCTCTCTTCTTCAGCTGCTGCTTCAGTTGTTGTAAGGCCCCTTTGGCCTTTTAGTTTTTCCCTTCTCCACTCCCCAACGATTTGTTAAGATAAGGATGATCTGCTTAGCAGACAAGTTGTTGGTAGCCATCTTGGCTGTTTGTTTGTTTTGGCTGTGCTCATGGTGATGGATGCACTGAATGGTAACACTTTGTTGTTTTTAATGTTTTACTAACTTAAAATAAATGACTTTATTTTCTTAAACCTTTAGTCCTTCTTGCTTTCATCTTTCATGAATTCAATTGATATCATACTCTGCTAAATTGTTTTAGATACCAGTTTCCTTAAGATTCTGGTAATAGATACCAAATTCAGAGCTATAGCGCATGCGTGAGCTGAGCAGTGTCTTCTCAACCACTGATTTATTCGTATATTTGGGGGGCTGTAAAGGGACGTTAAAGGCTTGTAAGAAGGTTGTTTACCGTTGATTATTTTGTCATTAAATGTTATTATACCCCTGTAGCAAGTTGTCCTGGCATGGGGTATTATACTTGCTACGATGTAAGTTGTGTGTTGTAGACAAGGAATACATCTTGATCCGGAAAAATATTTTATTTTAAAATTTAAACGACGAAATTGATTAGTCAGAATTTTAACAACTGGAACAAATTAGTAAATACAAAAAGGATTACAGCTTGTTGCTGTTCAGCAGGTCGTCTCCGGTATCACAATGCAGTCGGCACTTTTAAAGGAAAATTTCCTTTACACAGTGGTTGCCACAAGGGTGTGCACAAAAAACTAGAACAGGTGGCCTCACCATGGTAAGTTCGAGTCCACTAAAAAAGGTGACTTAACGATAACCTAATGTTGACATCGCTACACACTCCCCTGCAGACTTGAAGCCGTTTAAGTCGAAAACAGGTGAGCAGGTTTAATACGGTCAATCGAGACGGTAACTGGTTTTCCGTTGATCTCTAATTTGAAGACTTTATGATCTCTATCCAAAACTTTATAAGGCCCAGCATATGGTGGCTCTAAGGATTTTCGTACTCTGTCGATCCGTAGAAAGACATGAGACGTTTTGAAGAGATCCTTGCTTACGAAAACTGCACCAGAACCATGACGAGATCCAGGCACTGCTCTAAAAGATCCGATGTGTTCTTTCAAAGTCTGTAAAAAAGAAAAGGGAGAAGGGGAGGGATTATTCAAGGGTTTGCAAAAAAATTCCCCAGGAAGCTTTAGCGTGGTTCCATACACCATCTCTGCAGGAGATGCGGATAATTCCTCCTTGAGGCTCGTCCGAATGCCCAGAAGAACCCAGGGAAGGGCGTCCAACCAATTCCTTGGCAGGTGAGACATCAGAGCACTCTTCAACTGTCTGTGGAACCTTTCAACGATGCCATTACTTTGCGGGTGGTATGAGGTGGTTCTGGTCTGGTCGGTACCTAAGAAATTTGATAGGGAAAAAAAGAGGTTACTTTGGAAATTGGTTCCTCTATCTGTCGTTATCTTCTCTGGCACCCCAAATCTAGATATCCACCCTTCTACGAAAACTCTAGCGATGGTGTCAGCAGTTTGATTGGCTATGGGAAACGCTTCCACCCAGCGTGTAAACCTATCGACACAAGTCAATAAGTATGACTTTCCTCGAACCGTGTTAAGTGGTCCCACAACATCCAAATGTATTTGGGAAAAGCGTTCCGTTGGTAAGGGATAATTACCAACCGGCGACTTAGTGTGTCGGGAAATTTTGGTTTTTTGACACTGTACGCAGTTTTTGCACCACACTGCACAGTCCTTATTCACCGATTTCCACACAAACCTGTCACTTATAAGTTTTTGCGTTGCTTTGGTCCCAGGGTGCGATAAGTTGTGGATCTTATCGAAAATGGCTCGTCGAAAAGGTTTAGTCACATAGGGGCGAACAACACCGGTGGATACATCACAAAAAACTGGGGTGGGACATTCAGCAAAGTACATGGGCCTAAACTCAAGTCCGGACCCAGAATCCTTAAGTGATTGCAACTCTGAATCGGACTGTTGGTCCAAAGCCAAATCCCCAAAACTCTTAGCATTTAAAAAATCGATTTCCGAAATTCTAGAAAGTGTGTCAGCTACAACATTCTCCTTACCCGACAGATAACGAATATCCGTCGTAAATTGACTGACATATTCGAGATACCTGATTTGCCGAGGTGAACTGTTGTCATGTTTTTGACGAAACGAGAATACGAGTGGTTTGTGGTCTGTATAAATAATCACCTCACGACCCTCCACCATATGGCGGAAGTGTTTAACAGCCAAATAAATAGAGAGCAATTCCCTATCAAAGGTACTGTACTTTTTTTCAGCAACAGACAACTTTTTAGAAAAAAACCCAAGTGGTTCTTGTGTTGTACCTACGTGTTGATGGAGTGCTGCGCCAACAGCAAAATCCGAAGCGTCCGTCATTAAGGACAGTTGAGCATCGGGTGCTGGAAAAGACAATGCAGTTGCCTTAGAAATCAATGCTCTACAAGACTCAAAAGCAGATTTAGTATCTGCACTCCATTCGATGAGGGAATTGTCCTTCTTAGCCTTGTTTTTGACAAGCTCATGTAAAGGTGCTTGCTTTTCAGATGCACCCTCCAGAAAACGGTGATAAAAATTTAATGTAGCCAAGAAGCGGCGTAACTCTTGAACCGTTTTAGGCAAGGGGAAGTTTTCCAAAACCTTAACCTTTTCAGGGAGGGGGGAGATGCCCTTGGGAGACACCAAAAAACCCAAAAATTTTAATTCAGGCTGACCAAGAACACACTTTTGAGGATTTATAATAATCCCATGTTCACTAAGCTTACGAAATACGAGATCAAGATCCTCTTTATGAGATTCCTCGTTAGTTGAGGCGATTAACAAATCATCTACGTATGCATAGCAGCAAGGTAAGTCTCTGATGATATTGTCAATGTACCTTTGCATGGTTTGTGCAGCATTGCGGAGGCCAAATGTCATAAAGACATACTCAAACAGACCTATTGGCGTAATAACTGCGGTTTTTGGTATGTCCTCTGGTTTCATAGGTATTTGGTGGTATGCTTTAACAAGGTCAATTTTAGAGAAAATTTTCTTCCCCCTTAAGCCGTTGGCAAAGTCGTGTATATGCGGCAGCGGGTATCTATCGGGTATTGTGCTTGCATTTAAACGTCTGAAGTCCCCACAAATGCGCCACGATCCATCGCTTTTTTTTACAAAATGGATTGGGCTGGAGTAAGGGCTATTGGAAGGCCTAATTATACCCTGCCTCATTAATTCCTTAAATTCCTCCTTTAAGAAAGACATTTTCTCAGGGTTCAGACGTCGGGCTTTAGCATGAACTGGTGGACCCTTAGTCTCTATACAATGAGTAATTGTACCCTGCTTAGAATTTGGCTCTAAATTGTTAGAAAATAGCTTAGGATACTTCAAAAGCAAAGAGTGAAAGGGTGATTTGCTTTCTACCAGCGTTAAACCCAGGGATTCACCCTGACTTACCGTTCCTTTAACGTGTAAGGACGTGCAACCATCAAGAAGTCTTTTGTTTTTAACGTCAACAAGGAGTTCGAATCGCTCCAGGAAGTCCGCTCCAATAATAGGATCTGCTACATCTGCAACTAGAAAAGACCATATAAAACTTCGTCTTAGGCCTAGGTTAAGCTCAAGTTTAATTGTACCATAAGTGGCTATGCGAGAACCATTGGCCGCAGAAAGTTCTAGATCCAACTTCGTTTTAAATTTTGTAAATGTTTTAGGATAGCAGCACACAGCAGCTCCGCTATCTACCAAGAACTTTCTTTTTGAAACCAAATCTGTCACAAACAATCGGCTACCGGTTTTACACCCATCTGCAGCCGACGAAACAGATTTGCTCTGCAGAGAAGTCCAGTTACAAGGACTTACACAACTTTTTGCCCTATCACCGAATCGGTGATGATACCAACATAAAGACACGGGATCGTTATCTGTGGGCGTCTTTTTGTCAGCACTACTACTCAAAGACCTCCCTCTAGATTCCCGTCGCTTATAAGAGTCTTTAACTGAAACGGCCAATTTTTGAACCATGCCTTTGAGTTCCGCTAACTCGGTTTTAATGGCCTTTAAATCAGAGTTTTCTAGCTTATGATCAACTTGTGACACCGTCAAATCACACCCAGAAACCTCATGGATTTTATCCGCGATTTCTGCACAATCATCTAACGTAGTTTTACAAACAGACAGTACTTGCTGAATATTATTGGGCAAACGCTGCAACCACAAAGTTTCCAAAATATCATCTGCCAGAGTATCAGGGGCTAGGTTACGCATCTCATTAAGCAAATGCGATGGGCGTTTATCGCCAAGTTGCAAATCCTTAAGTAAGAAATTTAATCGAGATGAGCTCGATTGTGCAAAATACTGTAGGATTCTAGCTTTTAGTAACTCATAAGAATTCTCTTTAGGAGGGTTTTTAATAATGTCCCTAACACACGACAGAACATTAGAACTCAACGCGGCTATGACAGCATGAAATTTAGTAGAGTTACTTTCAATGCCAGCCATAACAAACTGGGATTCTACCTGGAAAAACCAGAGTTCAGGATCACTATCCCAAAAGATAGGGGCTTTGAATGCGACCCTAGCAAGCTGCAAATCGTGGCTAACAGTAGGATTAGGATTGGTGCTCCCGTCTCCACCAGCGATCTCCTTAGGGGTGGTGTCTTCCGGGGTTTTTGACATTTTCAAAAGGTAATCAGGGAATATAAACAGGAATAAATGCCAAGGTGAAAACCAAAAACCCGTGAAATACCAGAAGAAAAACCCACACAAGAAAAGAGTGCAATCACTGGATAAGGGTACCGGACAAGAAAAAAGGCACACAACTCTACTTACACCCAGGCATCAGTAGATAAGAACTGTAAAACGTGTCGATCTTTAAACAGTCTGGACGGATCCTCAAAGTACGCTGCAGGTCGTCAGGTAAGCTGTAGATCATAAGGTAATGACTCCAAAAGGCTGAATAACAAGTCACCAATGTAGCAAGTTGTCCTGGCATGGGGTATTATACTTGCTACGATGTAAGTTGTGTGTTGTAGACAAGGAATACATCTTGATCCGGAAAAATATTTTATTTTAAAATTTAAACGACGAAATTGATTAGTCAGAATTTTAACAACTGGAACAAATTAGTAAATACAAAAAGGATTACAGCTTGTTGCTGTTCAGCAGGTCGTCTCCGGTATCACAATGCAGTCGGCACTTTTAAAGGAAAATTTCCTTTACACAGTGGTTGCCACAAGGGTGTGCACAAAAAACTAGAACAGGTGGCCTCACCATGGTAAGTTCGAGTCCACTAAAAAAGGTGACTTAACGATAACCTAATGTTGACATCGCTACACCCCTTAGAACAAAAAGGATGTCATATGAAAATTTTACAAAGTTTTAAAGAGGATTAATGTTAGGCCTCCCGGAGGGGTGTTTTTCACACTGTTTTACCGCTGGTCAGATGAAGGGAAACCGGACAATATTGATATGGGTTTGAAAACAGAGGTCCAAAAAGGGTGAGGCGAGTTGAAAATTGGGGTCTGGACCCCTTATAGACACGTCAGCATGGGATGAAAGAGTCTTCATTCGCATGGCAGTGCCGGATCATTGAGTGACTTTTCAACATGTTTCAAATTGTTAGAATACTGTTACAGGGCTATCATTGTCTGCTCCATCAGTTAATCGGTCACCATCGCATCAAAATTCACCAAGTATCGTTTTTTTCACAGCGCTCCATCGATGGAATTCCATCGGTGCATAAAGCTACCATGGGATCCACAAAAAAATATTTTCGCAAGATTACTGATAACAAATGGCCATTTTAAAGAAATCCCCCATCAATTTTGGTTAACATGACACCTAAATTGGGTTTGGACGCTATGCCGAAAATCGCAATTTTTGGAGTGTATTATCTTGAGTCTGTGGTGAAGAAGAGAAGTATTTTGACCTGGAGCACTATTGGGTACTATGGGCAACCTCATTAGATAAAAAATGAGGGCAATCTCATTTCTTAAAAAAATTTCTAAAAATTTTAGGAGCCAAAAGTTATACCCTACATTTGAAGCGATCATGAAGCTGTAATTCATCAGAACAAATCCCGTACACATGTTATTTGGAATATTCCAAACTTACTTTACATCCAATAAAGACAATTTGTTTCTCGACTAATTTCTTCATCCAAAATTTCACCTATGGAGCTCGACTAAAATTTCGTTGGTTTGTCCTCATGCTTAAAATGCTTGTTATGTTGCGAATATTGGCAAACTTTAGGTTTGGGATGAATCTTAGATGAAAATCCCCTCCTCAGTCAAAATTTCAATCTGTTTGATTCGATGACCTGGTTGTATAGAGGCTCTCATTGCAGCGCGTATGGAAGACATTAAATACCGATTTTCGATATTAAATTTTATTCCTTTGTTCTGAAAATTATATCATTTATTTGTATCCACAAAGATTACTTGCTGTGTAAATTTCATCAAAATCTAACAAGTCCTTCATGGTGTTGCATTTTTTATGCAGGAGTATAGATAAAAACTACTTCTCTATGAACATTGATAAAGCTGCAAACAATAATGGGGATAAAATAATTAATGTTCTGGTCAGAGTTTTTGATGAACAGGCTAAAATAATAACTACACAAACACATCTAGGTTCAAGAATAGAAAACATTTCCACTGCAAGTAACGTATTTTCTCAAATAAAAGATATACTTAAAAGCAATAAAATACCTCTAAAATAGTTCTCTATGACAATTGTGCCACAATGAGGTTAAAAAATTACTAAGAGATTTAAATAAGAATTTACTAAACATCTCGATGGGGAACTGGCCTTTAAATTTCACAATACTACTCTAGGCTATTCTTTAGTCATTATGGGTGAATTATTGAAGATTTAGCGAATAATATTTTTATTGATATAAATGAATCTCATAAAGCCACTGAGCTGTTAATCAGAATTCAGCACTACTTCCGAGGAATTTTAAACCTTTTAGACCTATTGACGATCGTTTCTTACAAATGCATTCTGTTTGTGACAGACTCTGCCTTGAAAGATACATTGTTCTTGTATTATGAAAGTTTTTTTAACTAATGAAGAAAAGAACTACAGTTATTTGATAGTTGAAATTTTTGACCAGCATAAAATTTCGGATGACAAGAAAAAGAGTCTGCATGTTCTTCAAAACAGGATCGAAAATCAAAAGAGGTCTGATAAAAAGATGCAATTATATGTTCTTTTCTTCCATTATGAAAAATATCAAATTCTATTAGCTCGAAGATTCTTGCTCAGAAGTAGATACTGGCTCAATTTTACTTTTTTTGTTTGAGATTACGGTTGGTTGGTGTTTTATGGCGCATGATCCACGTCAGGATATTATACGCCAATTGAGATTACGGGATCTGTATTTTTATTTGTTCGCTTTTCTTTTCTGTTGAATGCTGATAGTTTTGTCTGGGTAATTTTATTTTCCTTTGTAATAGTGGGATGAGGAATTGACTTGGAAACTATTGTGGGAATGGCATATCCATCCTCTCACTCATGCTTCCCTCATTATTCACTCATTATGATAACCCTAGATCTGAGCGGCAGACGTTCGCTGTAAGCGGAGAAGAGAGGAAGTCTTTAATTTACCCTTAATCTGTACTTTGTTAATAAATGTACTTGTAATTGTACATTGTGTCTCTGGCCGTAGCCTTTTCCCCTACACTATTTTTGGGGCTGTTTTAGAAACTGCATCCGAGTACGACGTACCGGGAGTTTGAGATCGCGCTGTGACTACTTTTCTAGTTTCTGGAAAGGTGATATTTTGAATTTATTTTAACTGCGAGTATTTCTTTCTGTAATTATATTGAGGACATATTTTTGAATAGCTTTCATGGTCTTTTTTGCAATACACAGCTGGGGGATTGAGTACATCTATCTGACTTATGAGACCAGTGCCCGAGCATTTAGCGCATCTCTCCCTATCACGACAAGTGATGGGAGAGTGTCCATATATCGAACTTAAAACAACGGAGATGGTTTGGAATATGTGCTTTGTTATCTTTCTTCATGGTTGGTTGTTTGGTGTTGTATGGAACAAAAGCTTGCTAATGTCTCACCTTTCAGTATCGAAAGCTATTTCAGGAATTGCTGGCAACGTCAGATCTGTAAAAAAAACTGTCATCAGGTGATCTTTTAGTTTACACAGACAGATTCTAAATCCAGAAACCTTCTTAATGCCAAAAACCTCGCACATATCCTTTTAATATATAATTCTGTCGTGGCAACACTTTTGTTAATCTAGAATTTGGCAGCACCAAGTTTGTTTCATACATGTGATTGCTCTGACAGTAAATTGGCTGAAAATATTTAGTAAATTTAACTAGATTTTTAAAAAACACTACATTCTCTTGCTTCAAAGCGAACTTCCTGTAGAATATACAATTTATGAAATCGTTAAGAAAAATTTGTTGAAAATAATGACTAAAATCGATAAAAATGCGTTCTGAGACTGAGTCACATTTTTATACCATCTATACGATCCTGCGATCTATAGTTTTAAAGATCCTCTGACCAAGCTTAAGTTTTTCTGCATATCACTTACAATGTGAAAAGAAGCCAACTTCAACTATGCGCCAAATAAAAAACGGTACTTTCGCAAAAGATAGCAATTTTTTTGACATTATTGCAGACTCATCCAAAACACCCAACTTGATGGCTTCTGACCACGGTGAAGTTGATTTTATTACATCGCAATAACATGAGAAGACGCCGATTTCAACTTGGCGCCCGCGGCCGTCCAAGAAAGAAGTCGCGGAAGGAACGGAACACACAAAGAAAACGAAACTTGCGCAAAAAATCGCGCTTTTCCAACTTTTTTCCGCTGCAAATCGTCATTTATCTTGAAAATAATATGGAAAGTAAAAAAACTAGGGATTATGTGGAAAAATCCAAATTAGCAGGCAGCCGATGTGGAAGAGAAGGCAAGAAATTTTTAAGGCGGAATTTTAATTTTGCAGAGCCAATTGTCGGATTTTAATTTTGCCAAGAGAGAATTGGCGGATTTCCGCCAATTGGCGGAAGAATCACATGTATGGTTTGTTTTTTTACGATCTGGTTGTTGTCCTGGCGTGTGTCGCCATTCACCCAAAAAATCCTAATGCATCTGAATAAATCCTTATTTTGAACATCAATTCTTGTAAGGTTATGCGCTCAGATCACGTCCACTGCTTGATGCGTTCATTTTTATAAAAACAAAAACATTCGTTGCTAAAACTGAACTCTGCTCTTCTAACGTGATCGATTGCCGAGATGGCTAGTGTTGATGTCTCAACTATAAACAAATTCATCGGGAAAAATTATTCCCAATGGAGATTTCAGATAGTCTGCGCGCTGAAAGCGAAAGTTTTCTCCGTTGTAAGCGGAGCGAGGGAGGAACGGCCTGCCGCCGACGATGCCCCCAGTAGCACAGCAATGTTGCTTAATATCGCACAACATCACCCGATTCTGATTTACATCGCAAACGGTGGACGGTTTTTGGCGACCCTTCTCAGTATTGGCCGATATTGAAACGGATGATTTGGCGGTACAAGAGCGATTCTTGAGCTGACGCATGCGCAAAGGTGTATCGGCGAACTTAGAAACCAGAAACATTTGAAATCTCGACTCGAATCCTCGGCAAGCGGGAATGTCAACAAGGGCACGATGCTATAAGTCAAGGTTTTTTTTGCATGCTTTTCATTCTTTTAAGATTAGTTATAATAATAACCTTTTTGTGACATTAACTAATTGTGCAACTCAATCAGTTTGTATAAATAACATGATTTTGTTTTGATAATTGACTGATTGAATTCACTGATATATGAATTTGAATAGGCGAATTTGAATTTCAATTCAGTCGAAATGTGGTTTTGTTGTAGACCATCATAATTTTTTCGTTTAGTAACTATAATAATTTCGTATTTTCTAGCTATAGGAATTAATCGTTAGACAATTGTGTGTGCTATATCATTATATACAAGACTAAAATTTTGTTTTGATGTCCCTAACCGTTCATAAAAGTACAACCTATGTTTAACAAATAATGCATTGTGTTTTAGCTCTTAATGAATATTTTGGTGTATAAAAGAACAAAGTTGAAAGTTAGTGCATAAATTAGTTAACAGTCTAGTTTTATATGTATCTATTATGCAATTAAAAAATTAATAACTATATTTGTTATTTAAATTAAATTTAAACTGAAAGCTTATTATTTAACAATACTACAAGGATTTCTTCAAAATAGAAGGTCCATATTTATCCAACTAATATTAGATATATATATATATATATATATATATAGTTGCTTGTTGCTTTTGTAGATAGTTTATTATACCGTACCAATGAAAAAATGTATTTTAATTATGATGAAATAAGGTTGTTAAGATCCCTCAATCCATTGCTGAAGTTTTATCCCTGTCAAAAATGAATTTTTACCATCCCAGTAGCAAAACGTGAATGGCAAAGTTCTGGAAGCTGTAGAAATAGCCACATTTTATTCGGTTACCAGATTAGTTTTTTTTGTTGTAATCATATTATGGTATATTTACAAGATTCTAAGAAGTATGGTTTTGGTAAATCTTGATTTCTCAAAATGGTACAAATTTGGTTAATATATGTATACAGTACTGCTTTTTTCGACACACTTCGCCACTGGTATCGACTGTTTGTTCATATATATAACAGACTCCGGTTAGTACTTTTCCGTTAGGGAACGTACCCATACTACGTGACCCATTCAGGGGAGGGAGGGGGTTCTTCAAAATACCATGCTCGGTCACAGGGGGGAGGGGGGGGCTTAGGGTTTCGTCACGTAGTCAATTTCTTCTAATCCATACGAAAAAATTAAGCCAAATTAATTATTGAAATTTGCCAAATTAAGACTAATAAAGCCAAATTAATTATTAAAATTAGACAAATTAAGCAAAATTAATTTTTTTAAACTTTCTGTTTGCAAAAATAATTGACAAACCGTATTTATGAATTACTACGTGACAACTAGAGGGGGAGGGGGGGGGTCTTTGCATATACTACGAATGGTCACCAAGGGGGGGGAGGGGGCTCAAAAATGGCAAAATATGGGTCACGTAGTATGGGTACGTTCCCTTATACTGGCACAAATCTCGGCAAGTAGACTTTTTGGCGATAGCACACAGTCGCTGGAAGGAATCACACGAAACACTGAGTTGGTGTTGCATCATTATTGGCAACTTTATCGCCTGCACTGGTATAATGGAAAAGTACCCTCCGGTTTTCTGAGCTCGAAGATGATAGTCTCACTGCGTCCATTACAAGCTGTTTTGTCAAATTAAAAATTGATATTCAAATAATTTCAGATATTTATACTCCTAGTTATGACAGTGAAATTATGTCTGGAATTTACAAAATTGGATCTTGCTGCAAATTAAAGATCAGCTCGCCCAAGCCTCCCCTAGCTGTCCTAGTCTAATGAAGCCGGTTTTCTAGACACCTTCTGTTTCTTCTTTTGTGATTATGGAGTGAAGTTAGAAAGGAGGTAATGTACTATTTACATGTTTTCCAATCAGTTGCTTACATGTTTGTCACAATTATTTTTTAAGTAGCTTCACCAGAATTGCAATTGAACTTAGCAAGGAATTAAAATTTGTCTTTTTAAGGGTCAATTCTAAGGGAGCTGTCCTGTTAAATATCATCAAGGTTTTTTAGTTAAAAAATATTGCCAGTTTTTCAAAGTTTCAATAGAATAAATATCATTAGATTATAATAGAGTTAGAATACATTATTTTAGATTAGAAAAATTCAATAGATTAAATATCAAATTTTGGCAATAGGATCTAAATTTGGTATACAATAACAGCTTGGCAATATAGCTGGATGAATTTAACTTAATTCAACCTGTATTTCTAAAATTTCTATGTAGTAGTAAGAGAAACTCTTAAAAATCTATCTTAAATAGTGTTATCATCCTTTGCAATATTTAAAATTTGACTTTTTTAACATAAGTAAAAGAAGATGCTACATAAGGGGTCATTCATTAATTACTTGAGGGTCCCGAGGGGGAGGGGGGTGGTAAAAATCTCTACATACCCTTACTTGGGGGGGTGGGGGAGTCAAACCCATTCTTACGTAAGATTTTCCAAGTTAATGTTAACAAATTCCAATAATTTTAATCAAGAGATGATAATATAATGGTAATATGTAGTTGACAGCAAGAATATTACTTATCTGTTGAAAAATAAAAAAATCTTTGATTTACATCAAATTAAGAGTTTTAGTCTAACTGATCCTTTTCTAACATTTTATTATTTGGAAAAACGAAACGGAATCTTACGTAAGAATAGGGGGGAAGGGGTTTGAAAAATCTTACGTACCCTTACATGGGGGTAGGGAGGTCAAAAATTGCCAAAATTATCTTTACGTAATTAATGAATGGCTCCTAAGCATTTAATAAGCAAAGGGTTTAGCTTCAGCTGAGCCCCTGTGTTCGCTATATAATGTTTGTCTACCCATTAAACTTATCTGTTACACTTGTTTTGTTTGAAAAATGTACAGGGTGTTTCAGATAAGTGTTTCATAACTTCTAGGAAGGGTAGGACACTTAAGATGACTCAGAATGACATAGGAATGCACCTCTAATAAGCTAAGGGTTTTTATAAGCAAAGTAGGCATGGGAAATTTTAAAATTCTCTGTGGAAATTGACCCATAACCTTTTGATATTAAATTAAAACCATTGATTCAGGAATTTATTCCATAAAACCAATTATCAAGCTGAAATTTCAGCTTCTAAGTTGGTTTTTATTTAGCAAATGCCGCAAATGCATAAAAATCGTTCGATTTTTATGAAAATTATATAGCTAGTTAAAAATTATTATAGCTTTTGTGTCAATATCTACTGTGGATTATTACAACCTTCCATGTCAGCTAATAAAATCCTTAGGTTGCTTAAGGTGCATTCCGGATCCTCCTTTCCTATGTGATTTTGAGTGTTTTCGGTGTGCCCTCCTACCTTACCTTCCTAGAAGTGACAAAACAATTATCTGAAACACCCTGTATAATAAAAATACAATTTATTAAATTATTTATATATATACATTGTGTATTTATTAGGTAGCATATGATATACCTGGTGAACATCAACCTGGTCACTGTTGAGACCCCGTAATTATCTCCACATTGCCCGGAAGCGCATGCCACGTTACAAGTAGAAGGAGTTAGCAGAAAGTCCAGTTTCACAAACCTTTGGCAGATGCCGTGCCTCAAGGATCACACACACACAGTGTCCCCTGTCCAGTTTGACTACTATGAAAGAAGAGTAGGAGTATCTGGTCATGCGGTTCCCGATTTCTCATAGCCTTCTGGATGGACAAAATTTAAATGATAATTACCCCTGCACCAAGGGGAAACAATTCGTCCTCGTGTGACTCTGACTAACCCTCATTGTCATGCAAGTCTCCGCAGATCACTGAGGTTCAAGAGACTTAGCTTTTGTTCCCAGGGTTTAGCTGTAGTCACCTGGTTGACTATCCTAATGTTACTGGAGATTACAAGAGGTAACTGGGAACTCACTTAATCCTGCGATGTCCGATGCAGGACCTGTGTCACCAACAGATACCTTAGAATTCTTATAATTGTGTGCAATTTTGTCTATGTTTTGGTACCTTTAGATAAGTTGGGTGCAAGTTTCAAGTTTTATGCTAAAATGTAAAAAATAATCAAATATAAAATATACCATTAAAATATCTCAATTTGCAGTGCTTCTTTTGATTTTTAAATTTTTATGTGCAAATAAAAAAATGCCACCAATACCATCTAATAGGAGAAGTTTGCGCCTGACTGATCATAAAGTACCTATGTTATTAACTTAATATAATGATCATGCATATAAGTAACATTCTGTGAAATTTTAAAAGTTTTTTCTGTACTTTTTAAAATGTAAGAAAATATGCATATTGAGAGAAATTTATTTTACTTTTTAGAAAACCTAATATTGGAGGAATCTAGACATCTTATTTTGCAGGTTTCTTTTGATGCAATTCATATTGATAAAAAGAAGCAAAATTAGTTAACTTTAAAACTTGAAATTTTTTAAAAAATTATTCGAACACAAATATATTTATTTTAAAATAAAACTATATGATTATAAGTCAATTATTGCTACTCATAATTGTGTAGTATGTAATTTTTTAATGCTGGTATATCAGTAATATCTCATCAAGAATGTGTAATTTAAATTTTTAAGCTAATTTATTATTACAATAAAAGTGAGTGAGCTAGCTTTTGTATCTCTTAAAAAATTATAATATTTGTCTAATATTTGTTTCTTTATGTGTACATATTTTTGTGCTGGTAAATAAACACAAGTTACATTTTCTCAGTTTTTTCTTAGTTTAGTTTACAAGTTTTTCATTCTGCATGTTTTGTTATTGTTTTTTAACCTTAAGATCTCTCATTAAATTTGTATTTGATAACACGAAGCAGTATGTTAACTGAAAGAAAATTGTATATTAAAACACAAATTAAATAATAGCTTTTATCTTTTTAATTTCATACAAAGTTCAGTTTTTAAGAGCACATTTTTTTATTCACTAAATAATAACTTAGCTGTATTAAGTATTTAACTTAATTGTTAAAATATTGAAAAAAAGTATCCATAAACCATGTAAAAATATACTTGAAATGGTCTATAAAAGTATTTAAATGATAACTCATTTTCTTATATTAATTACCTAATTTACCTCTGAAGCATTTAATAGTACTAATAATGATTGTAAACCAGCATTGCATGATATTGGTGGTGACTGACGATTGTTAAAAGGTGTTTTGTAAGAGCATACAAAGTGTTAAATATCCAAAACTACAATGGGACAAAACCATTCAAATGGCACTTAATCAAGCATTAAAATTGCAGAATTGTAATTTTCATGCTTGAATAAGTGCTATATTGACAAGTTTTGCCTTTAGTTGTGGTTTTGGGTATTTAATACTTTGTATGCTTACAGAACCCCTTTTAAAAATCGGCGACCTCCGCCAATATCGTCCAGTACTGGTTTGCAATATCGGCCAGTATTGGCAAAAATGTTTGCCGTTCAATACTGCGGCGATATTGGCAAGCGGTATCGCGTGATGTTGCTAATTTGCCAAATCCGATATTGTCCAATACAGGTTTTTTGGTAAATTCCAATACCGCTCTATATTGCTGAGCAATATTATGCAATACTGACTTGCAATATCGTCTAGTATCGGCAAAAATGTTTGCCGTTCAATACTGCTGCGATATTGGGAAGCGATATTGCTCAATATTTCAATTCGATATTGTCCAGTACTGCTGTGCTACTGGGGGCGTCTCAGGAGAAATGGGAGCGGGACGACGCCGTGGCAATGTTCACGATCTCCTCAGCCATGGACGTCTCCCAGATAACGCTCATAGAAAGCTGTTTCTCATCCAAGGAAATGCTCAAAAACTTGATTCCGTTTTCAAAATGAAATCGGATTTTAACAAAATCATGCTTCTGGACAAATTTCACCAATTGAGGATGGAGGCGACTGAGAGCTGTTAAAATAACTACCATTAAGAAGTATCGAGCAAGAACAGTATTTTAAAATATAATCAGCTTGTGGCATCACTTGTTTTCTCATGTTAAGAACTTTAACTTCAACTTATCACTTCTATCACTTGCCACGTGTTTACCTTTTACTCATCATGTTCCTTTCTAAATAAATCTTCATTTAAATACTGCAAAATCTGCCTTTTTCAATTATATTTATAATTAGAGCGTCACTCAATACATTTCCAGAGTTGGAAAACATCTCGAACCAGATTCTGGACTTAGGCGAGACCATTGGCGACAACATGGTCATCGCCAAAATCCTTGGTACACTTTGCATTTGCTTTCTTTGTATCTACATTTGCGACCAAAATGCAAAAATGCCCATATCCTATTTAGCTAACCAATTATCAATGTGGAGGAATGATAGAGAGGACCCTTCAATGGGCTCAGAGACCCTCACTGATTATTTGTCCAACTGCCGTGAAATTTGTGAGGCTATTGCTTCTCACCATGGAAAATAACTTGGAGGTCCAGGCAAAACAATTTCCTTGGACGAGACATTTCTTACTCGCCGGAAATACGAGAGGGGGTAGAGTCACTGGAGGGATGACAGTAACTGTTTTTGGCATGTACTGCCGAGAGGACAAAGAAGGTCTGTTTTTCAAAGTTCCTGTAAAGAGCAAGCGAATTATCTGGCCTTGCGTAAAACATTTTTTGTGATGAGAAAACTAGCATCATTTGCACTGACACAGCGAAACAGTGTTAGGGTTGAAGCCCTATTCAATAATGCTTTATTACAAATTTTTTTATCAAAAATTGTTTCCTTAATGAGAAGTTTACGATTTTAATACCGAAAAATTCTTCAATTTAACTCGTCACATTAAAAGATAATACTTAACAAAAACCTTTACAGATTTTGTTTGGCAAAATGTAAGAAAATGGTTTCGGGAAGTCAAAACAGTCTTGGACCAATGATATTAAAAGTCTAGAAGATTCACAGCGAGTTTTCAATACAGATGAAACAGCCTTTTTTATCACCCAAGAGTGGACTTGCTTTAGCTGCAAAAGGTGAAAGTAAAAAAGGTAACGTAAAAGTGTGCATTTATTTGGATTTTTATTTTTTATTGTGTAAGAATCTGCACTTATTTAGGAGTTGGCATAGGTTCTAGGTTTTCATATACTTTTTTAAATTGCTTTTGAAATAAAATTATTTTGTGCCTATAGTGTAACATAAGCTTTCATCTCATTTCAGCTTGAACTAGGAGGTGGAGTAAGCACCAGCAGGAATGTTTATATGTCCATGATGGAACTTCCAGATGTCGGGAAGTTTTGCAAGAGTCTAGCTGTGGCCATCTGGGGTTCAGATATTCTTTCTGAAAGATCTGGTTGGTTTTGTTGGCAAGAGGTTGGCAACCAAGTTGGTGGGGTTTAATGGCGCAAGAGCCATATTTGGCCATTCCGCGCCAAACACAAGACATTTATACCCTAGACTTTAAAATTATACACGATTCATGAAATTTATATCACTGTCGACCAAGTCGGTTCTCACCGCTTGAGGTAGGCGCAAGAAAATCGGGAAAGGATATTCTTATCGCAAAAACAATAATTTTTTGTGGAAGAAACAAACATCCCTCTTACAGAGACGATGGTTGGGTTTTTATGGCGCATGACCCAAGACAGGGCATAGAGCGCCAAACTGAGACTGGACGCTGAGAACTCTACAGGGAAAAGCATGTTTAACCAACTATTTGCGTTTCGTGTAGACAGCGGAGATAAGGTTTTGGAAGGGCACCTGAAGAATTCGAGTGCAAGAGCAACTTACATCAGCAAAAGCACTCAAAACGAATTGATCAATTGTTGCAGCTAAGACATATCGGATAAAATTTTAAAAGGTTTCGGGGAGCTGGCTTCTATGCAGTCCTTTTAGACGAAACTATAGTTTTAGCTCGTTTATCTCAACTTAGTTTATCACTAAGATATCTACATGACGGTACAATAAAATATTTTATAGAGTTCGTTAGAGCTTTCGACGAGTTGGGAAAATTTGCAAGGAGAAATAAAAAGACGATAACGCATGCTCTCCTTATAACGGTTCAGATGCTAGTGGCGACGTTATTTGACAGGCGAAACACAAGGTAGAATTGTTCCGAATCGCTGCAAGAATACTTACCACCTAGATGAAATGAAAAGCGTCAGTATACGTACCGACAGTTGTAGTGTCACAGCGTGTTCACAAACGAACAAGTTATGCTGGCAGACTATTTAGAAAATCCAGTATGCCTTATCATATAAGCAAATCGGAGTATTTGCCTTTCAGTAGGCAAGAAAGCTTGGTGCTAAATTAAAGGGGTCTATTCCAGAAAGTTGGAATACAAATGAAGGGCTGGAGAAGACTGGATGATTGAGTTTATGAAACGACATCCTTGCCTTAGTTTCAGGAAACCCGAGAATACCAGTCTTTCCAGGGCCACTTCCTTTAACCGAACAAATGTAGCTTAATTTTTTAATAATTTTGAAGAATCTATAAGTAAATATAACATTCGTGTGGAAAGAATATTTAACATTGATGAAACTGGCATTCACACAGTGCTTCCAACACCTAAGGTGGTTGCGGAAAATGGCACGAAACAAGTTGGTCAAGGAGTTTCATCAGAAAGGGGAGAGTTAGTTTCATTTTGTGCCATCATAAGTGCAACTGGGAACACAATCCTTCTGCATTTGTTTTCCCAAGAGTACAAAACAAAGAAAATTTCTTGATTGGAGCTCCGGTTGGTTGGTTTGTTGGGTTTTATGGGACAAGGGCCAGATTAGGCCATTCTATCCCAAGAAAGACATAGAAGCTCCAGTTGGAAGTTTACTGCCCAAAGTGGTTATATGAATGGTGAACTCTTTTTGGAAGTTATGAAGCATGTACAAAATTTACAAGAGCAACAAAGGATGATCCAATATTAATTGTTTTGGATAATCATGAGTCTCATGCCTCTTTCAGTAATAGATTTCTGCAGGGGAAAACAACTACCCCGTGCTGGGGTAAATTGGTGCAAAATTTTTTGTTTCCTTAATGAGAAGTTTATGAATTTAGCACTGAAAAATTCTTCACTTTAATGTCACATTAATAGAAAATACTCTCTCTCAAATTACAAGGCTTAAAATTTAAAAAAACATGAATACTTTTCTTTTAAATAACAAATTAATAAAATTTGTACCAATGTGCCCCGGTCTCCTCTATGCCTCGTTCTGTGGCATCATTTGCAGCACGGGCGCATATGTTTCACATCATCATCATGTCTTAGTGCCTTGTGGCACAAAAGGCCCTGAGTCTTGCTATATGTTTCACATAGTGACCAACAAATACCTTTACAGTTGTTTGGCAAAATGTAAGAAAATGATTTCGGAAAGTCAAAACACTCTTGGCCAATACTATTAAAATTCTAGAAGATTCACAGCGAGTTTTCAATACAGATGAAACAGCCTTTTTCATCACCCAAGAGTGGACTTGCTTTAGCTGCAAAAGGTGAAAGTACTTATGATGTGAATGGCTGCTCTGATGTTTAGTTAGATTTTTACAGCACAAGGGCCAGATTAAGCCATTTTATGCCACAGGCCCTCTCTCTCAGCCAGTGATATTTCCCGAATGACTCAACAAGACCCTGTTCTGGCCCGGGTACTCAACTGGGTTTGAAAGGGCTGGCCAGTTGAATGGCTGCAACACTTGCCAGCAGACTTGTCATTCGCCCCCAAGACCCCTGGGGTGTAGGAGGAGACCAAAAGACCGTAGTCTGGACTCCACATCGACCACACTGGACCAACGGCAGAAGGCTTGGTGTGGCAGCGTCATGTAGACCAATTAATGCAGCGAAAAGGGACCTCGCTAGGCACATCTGTTTTTAATAGTGCTGGCTGCCCTGGGGAACCTGCTGTTCCAGGCACACCACATATGACTTCCCCGGCAGAGCCAGAATCTGTGGAAGTTTCCACCCAACCTACTGCACCAGAACCTGAACTGTTGCCAGAGACGTTGCCCCTCCCAGCTGAAGACCCTGCTCCTAACATCTCAGATGATGTAGAAGCGACGGAAGCCTTCCCTAGGCCATCAAGGGCAAGAAAGCCCCCATCATACCTTAGGGATTATATTACTTAAAAGGGGATGCGGATGATATGCGTACCCATGTGGTTTATGTGTTTAGTATTTATATGTAGTCTAGAATCTTATATTTAGTCGTTTACAGTCTTTTTGTAACCACTGCATATTGTATGTCATGTTAAGCAAGGCTGTCACCGGGAATACTTCATAGCCTGGGAGGAAGAAATGTTGTATAGTACTGTAGCTATGTAAGGGACTGACTTTAACTCGCTCTGGGTGGCAACCTCCCTTTGGTGATTGTTGGTAAACTTGGGTTTGGACGAACTTTATGCTCTCTGCTGCATTGCACGTCTATCTGAATATGAATAAAAGATTATTGCATCACTAGTGAGTACTTAAAAGGTTACTACTGGAAACTACCCTGGTTACAGTAAATGCTGCAGGGGAAATGGAACCTCCATAAACAATATTCAAATACCGCAGATTACCACAGGTAATAGTAATGTATACACACTCTCCAAAGGGGAATTGGAATATACGATTCCAGTAGGATGACTGGGAAAACGTACATTGCCAATGTATTTCAATTCATCCATACTTAATTGAAAAGATAATTCCTCTCAAAGCAGACCTCCTTTGGATAGGCATAATCGCATTTAACAATGCATTTAAGTGTGAAAGAAGACGACTGTGAGTGCCTAGTAAAGAAGATTAACTTTCGTTCCGAGAAGAAGCCCTGCGCGTATCACCTGTTCTTAGTTTAAAAGACCGAAAGCTCTGGGTTTTTCATCAATATAATTATCAGAATTATCCCTTGTATTAGCATCAGGGCAATTCCACCGTAACTCACGCTACATTTTTTTCAAAATTGCAATTTCAAATAATTTTTAAATATAGAAATAACTATTATTTTCTTTCTAAAAAAATCATGCATATTGAAATTTATGCTAATAATTTAAAATAAGTATTGCGAATCTCTTAAGAATTTTAGTTTTTTAAATATTAATTAAAATAGAGTTGTAACTCACACTACAAGAAAAAGACATGGATTTATGAGTATAAAATTCAAATTTGTTTTTCTGCTTAAATAGTGTTTCAATAATTCCATATGTTTGTCAGGTGTTTGAATATACTTCCCTTATTCTAAAATAGCAAACAGTTTTACTGGGAATACTTAAGAAAATCAGAAATAAAATAAAATATAGAAAGCTGTTCGTAACTCACGCTACATGTGTATAAGCATTCAGTTATTCATGAATATCAATATAATTAAATTGATTTAAACACTTTATTTCATTTTTACTATAAAGTTTATGAGTATATTCAACAAAAAAGTTGTAAAAACTAATTAATTTATTTTTAATTTTCTAAATAAAACATATATTTTTCATAAACAAATTAACCTTTAAAACAAGCAGTTCTAAATATTGACTTTAGATGCTGACATTCCGATAAAAATAATTTTACACAAAATTTAAGCAATGCAAAACAAAATTAGATCAGTACTGCATAATTTAGGGCTGCCCAACCTCCGGCCCGCGGGCCAGATCCGGCCCCCAAGCCCTCTGAATCCGGCCCGCGAACGAAATAAGATCATGGACGTATATAAGGGGGGGTTTAGGGGGTGGACCCCCCCCTTGGCCTGAACATCAATTTTTTTTCAGTCGAATACCTATATTTTCAAATCTTGCGCACAGGCGCCAGAGCTCTTCATAGTGATTTAAGACTCTTGATTCATATTCATGATTTTCACTTCATTAATGATTCATAGAGATAAATCTCTCTTTTCCATAGACATAGAGTTCTTTAATGGGTGGATTTAAGAGCTAGCGAAAGACTTCTACCACATGGCCACCCTTTCCCTACAAACGGAGCCGTTATCTTTTATGTGTCTTTTCGTATTGCGCAGTCTTGTTCTCTAACTGCTTATTTGTGTGCACGTGTGAGTAGTTACTGAATAAAAATAAATGCAGTCTTTAAAAACACTATGAAACGTACTACTCAACAATCTCTGTTGGTTTTTTTTCTAAAAACGAAAAAGAATTACCTCGCGAACACTTCCACAAAATGAAGAAATACCAGAGCCGGTTCCTCCACAAAAAATTCTAACATCTCATTTAAATGAACTCAACAAAAGGTTAATGGGGAAAACTGAAATCATTAGCAACTTGGCAAATGCTATAACATCTTTCAAAATGAAATTGCAACTTTTTGAAAATCAACTAAAGCAACAAAATTTTTTCCATTTTCCATACTTGAAGAAGGTCAAAGAAGAATTTCCAAATCAATCCTTAGATTATTCTGACCAAATAAAAATACTTCTGAGAAGGGTTTGATAAAAGATTTTGAGAAAAATGATACTAGTTTTAAACTTTTTGCTGACCCGTTTTCCGTTTCTCTTCAAGAAGCACCAGAAGAAATAAAACTAGAATTAATTGATTTGTTAACTTCTGACACATTAAAATCAAAATTTCGAGATTTAGATATTCTTAATTTTTTCAATACCCTGCCTCGTACAGAATTTCCAAATTTATTAGACAATGCTTTTAGGTGTGCTTCAATGTTTGGAAGCACTTACATCTGTGAACAAACATTTTCAATAATGAACATCAATAAATCTAAGATTAGAAACTGTTTAACTGATAATAATTTAGAATCTATTTTAAGAGTATCAACTTCTAATTTTGACCCTAACTTTCCTAAACTAGTTAAAAAAACACAATCTCAGCCATCTCATTAAGCATTAAGGCATTTATCTGTTAAATCAAATCTTAATTTAAGAAGTTAGTATTATGTATGTAAGTAATGTTTTGTAAACTTTATTTTAATTTGTTTCTGTGTTTTTATTTTTGATTAAAAGCTATGTAATTAAATTCAAATTCATAAACATAATTATCCAAGATACTTTTTGAAAGGACTGATTTTGTAACATTTACTTAAAAATTTATCATAGCATTTAGTGTTTAAATTATGATAAATGTGTGTAGTTAAACTTTTATTATTAAAAGTAACAAATAATTTGTATTTAAAATTTCTTATGTTATTTTCTCAGTTGTCAATGTAATTAAGAGATTAATGTTATTAAAATATATATTCTGAAATTGGGCTCTGTATAGTGTTTTCTTTGTGAAATATTTTTTAAACTTATTTTATGCAAGTATTTTTCATTTAAAATGCCAAGTTGCAAAAACACTGTAAACGAAAAGTTATAAAATGTATTGTTGTCATTAAGCGTCAGTTGGCGCTTTTGCTTGTCTACTATAATTTCATCTCTGGCCCTCCATACCTCATCAAATACCCTGAGTGGCCCTCCTCCAAAAAAGGTTGGGCACCCCTAGCATAATTATTCCCCAAAATAATTAGAAAATTTTATTATTTTATTTTTCATTTTTCTTGATCATGTCCCTGTTCATATGGAATGGCCCATCATCATATTAAGATGACTTTCTACATTATACTTAATTTTCTATTGAGCAATAATAAATCAATTTGCTTCGTACCCTGCCTTTAGTCAGCCTTCATCAACAGAAATTAGCATCCAGACAGGGACTGACAAAGACTTCAATACGATAAGTACTGTTTTCATTCTTTGTAACTCTGATATTTCCTCAGTGTTTGGGACCAAGCTTCTTTCAAAGCAATCAACATCTGGCACTTCAATTGGCCAAACACAGGCCGAAATTATTCGACTTTGCGGTAGAGAAAAGGCATCTCACTAGAATCAAAACCTTTTTGGAGTCGAAACCCACACGCTGAACTACAGTGAGGCTTCTTTTTAGGAGTGAGCAACTAAACAAAGTATTGGCAAATTTTGATCATAAACGAGATTTATTGCATACGGCAAGATTAAAACATTGGATTTTAGGAGGCAGAAGCTTTCAAAAGAAAAGTCGTATGCATATGAATGTGTAACTTTCTGCAAAACCAAGCCAATCCCACTAGGGTAAATAATGGGGAATCTTCCACATGTAAGGATCCTTTCACACAAATGTCCCTTTCTCTAATACAGGTTTAGATCTTTGCGATCCTTTTCTTAATAAGGGTGATTCCATGAAAAATGCCCCTTAGAATGATTTTTTAAAAAAAAATTTTATCGCTTAATATCTTATTATGACATTAATCAGTGTTCTAATTTTCATTTACAAAAATAATTTTTTCATAATTTTGTTCTGGGAGCTGGCAACAGTGGATTCAAATTGGATGTTCTTTTCTGGTTAGTTCTGTTTTAGACTACCATGTTTTCAGAAACTTGTAATCTGTGGTTTTTAGTGAATCAGAAGATATTTTTGCTACTTCTTCAGACAAAGTAAGTTTTATAGATACATTTAAAATACTTTTTAAGAATATTTATCACAAATTTAGCATTAAGTGTTGTTTATTGTTTCTGTTCTAAAAAATGTCCCCCACGTGACAAAATTTTTGTTACTGTGGTTTTTTTAATATGAAATATATTGAATATAATGACATTTTTTCTTACTTTAATAGTAAATAGTCTGACTCTAAAAGTTTTAAATCTGCAAATACATATTAGATTTTTTTAATGATTTTTTTTATTTTGTCCCCACATAACGTTACATGCAGGAGGAATCCTTGTTATTTTTTCATTGCAGTTATTCACAGGATCTATATGTAAATACTTGTTGATAAGTAATAAGAAAACTATTTTAAAATAATATCATGTTCTTTTTTGTTCCGGTATTTTTTAAAACAAACTTAATTATGCATTTTGTTCCATAGAAGCAAAAATGGATGATGGTTCTTTTTATACAGTGCTCTACCTCAATTCCCTGTTAGAATTATTTAGTGATTGTGTGCCAAAGGGCGGGAGTGACTAGGCTGCCGACGTACGTCAAGCCCCACGACCATGGCTGCCGACGTACGTCCGACGATTGTTTGTTTACTGTATGCAACCGAAGCCGTTAAAATCCCGCCAAATTTGGATTGTAGGCGTCGTGAGTGTCGTGTGATTGCCGTCTTTGTGGTCCTGTCGTCGCTAATATGTCAGTTGAGGAGCTGTTATCGAAACAATTTTCCAGTTTCGAGGACTTAGAAGTGGCCATAAAAGAATTTTGCAGTAAAAATTTTGTTCACTTATACAAGAGAGATGCCAAAACTTTGCAAACGGCCGTTAAGGAAAAACGATCTAAAGCCGCTACCTTAGCCCATCCTAATCTAAAATATTTCTTTTTAAAATATGCCTGTGTCCATGGAGGGCACGAGTTTAAAAGAAACAAGAAGTCAAAAGGGGTGAGATCGACTATGTAAGTGACTATTTTTCCATTTCAACTTGATATTACTTTCTGTTTTGTTATTGTAAAATACTGCTTGATGTTAAAATATAACGGTATTCACATTGCAATAAGTAACTTCTCAAAATTTCATGAACGATCAAATAGTTACATAAATTCTGAATCAAGATAACACGATATGTGAGTAAAACCTTGTTAATTGTGGGCAAAATGTGCAATGTAGGTACTAGAAAAAATTATGTACAAACGGTAGCTAATTTTGTTTTTCGTAATATACCTGGGACGGAATTCCGTTTATTGAAATTTTATAAAAACGCAATTCCATCCTGGGGACGGAAAATTAGCATCCACACACATGATGCTATAAAAATCTAAATTTCTATGATTGCACATTTAGTATTAATGTGAATTGATTAAAAATTCAGCCTTCCATTATGTTAAAGGGCGGGGAAATATCACTGAGGCAGTGCAGGGGACTGCGACTTTTATAGTTTTCAATTAACTAATTTTGTAATAAGAATTTATGTGAATGCTTGTGCCCAGATAGTTTATTTTTTTTTATTGCAGGACCATGAAATCAGGCTGCAATTTTTATTTAAAATTTCATTTATCTCCTGATTCTCGCCATCTGGTCTTGACTGAAAAAAACGTTTCTCATAACCATGACGTAAGTGAGGAATTGTATAAAATGAATTTTCAGGAGAGGCGGTTGCCTGAAGATATCCAAGAAAAGGCTGGGGAGTTGCTAAATATGCAGGTATACATCCAAATCAGACCAGGGGTCTGTTTAGAAGAAATTTGGGTCCGTTTTCGGACCCTTTACAAATTGTTTCATTGTGAAAACGGACCCTTAATAAAGTATTTTACCTTAAAAACGGACCCCTCACTAAGTATTTTGGCCTTTAAATGGATACTATTTTTCACAAAAAATAATGAAAGAGGCCCCGAAATATAAAACTTGGTTCTACGCCTGAATTATGGTTTAATCATAACATATTTCAGATGAGAGGTAGTTGCAAGTAGTTTTTTCACATACAGGATTTACATAGTATATGCATATAAGTTTCAAACATACAACATAAGCTTTTGCTCGCAATTTCAATTACCTAATCGGAAATAAATAAAATGAGCCGTATATAGTAAGCTAATGATGAAGTTTTGAAACCAATAAATGATGGGATAATTCAACGTCCCCATAATCCCCATACCAACTTATTTTAAACTGCTAAAAATAAGGCTTAGAAAATAAACATAAATATTCTATTTGAATTGTTAACTACTAAGTACATTTTCAACAGACAGTAAAGTTTTTAGGTGTAGTTGAATTTGTTAAAATAAACTTTTATTGAAATAAAACAAAAAAAATTACTTTTGGATGGGAAAACACATTTATATATAGTTGTCCAATTTATTCAATAATGGAAGGCTGGTGTTAATAATAAAAATTTAGACTTAATTATCACAAAAAAACTAACCATGGATAAATATCAATCTAAATTTAGACATCTTTTTTGTAACTAAATTCAAGATGTATATTAATATTATTATTTTCAGTGGCATGTATACAGTAAGCTAATTTAAGGAGAGTTCCAAAATAATTATTGCATTCCCTCTCATGCATAATTAATAGGTCCAATGAAGCTTTTAGGTAAAATTTGCATCTTAATATAAAAGTTGTGAGGAACAAAGGGGGTTCCAAGGGCCCTCCCCCAGAAATTTTTTTTGGAAATATGACCCTAGAGAGCAGGGGTTTAACTAGTTTTGGTACACTTGTTCCATATTCTTTTGAGTGGGGGCAAGTCCCTGAGACCCCCCTTGGGTGTGCACGTGTACCCCTGTGAAGCAGGTTTCCTTTCTTGGATTTTCTAAAAATTTTATTATAATTATGTGAGGGGAATAAAATAAATACAGTTATGAAATATTTTATTTCACGAATAAAAAGTTTAGGCTGCAAAAAACCCATTACACCCCCCTGTGAGGAGGTTTCTTAAAAATGAAAATCCACTATCAATAAACACCCTAGAAATTTTAAAAGGTATCAATTAAAATCCTTATTGGGAATTTAACTAATAACATATAATAATTTGTTTATCAAAATTATTGATTTCCCACCCTAACATCTAATTTTTACAATTCCAATAAAAGAATGAATAAAAATAGTGTATTTAGATATCTAGGGGTTACTTAAGTTTTTTTTTTCAAATTTCAGACCCCCTACTCTTTATGCAGCTCAATTTAAATGATTTAAATCAACCCCGGCACTAACACCAACCAAACTACGTCGGCAGCGATAAGTACAACCAAATACGACGTCCGACAGCGAGCGATCATACAAAACAATACGTCGGCAGCCATGGCCGTGGGGCTTGGCATCCGACGTACGACGGCAGCCATGGCCGTCGGGCTTGGCGTCTGACGTACGTCGGCAGCCTAGCAACAGCCGCCAAAGGGCTGCCACTCTGCAGTAGCCAACAGTCTCATGTCCCGCTCTAAATTTAAAATGATAGTAGTTGTATTATTGTCTTTTGAAGAAGTTTGATTTTGTAACGTATCTAAATTTTGTTTTTTCATTGATCTCTCTCTTTGTTTAAATTAAATAGAAGGAAGAAAATAATCCCTCCAATTTATTTTAAATGAGTTAATGGGGTAAAAATAAGACGTTATCAGCACGAATAACTCTTTTAAGTCAAGAGATTTGAACGGATTGGAATTTGATAGTTATTGAAGGAAGTGAGATCGGTTGCCGATAACGTAAAGCGTGAACCGGACGAAGATAAATATCGATCATTGAAGTAAGCTATCATGTTATCCACATCCCGCAGCAAAGACGAAGAGATGTACGACGACTTCAAGATCCTGAAGTTAGACGGAAACAACTACACGGCATGGAGCTTCCGTGCCATTAGTTCAAAAGAACTGCTGGGAAGCAATCAAGCCCGGTTTACGTACCTGATATGAGCGCTAAAGAAAGAAAAACCTTAATGGAACTAAACTACATGACGACCGGAACTGTTGACAAGTAGTACATTGGTTAACATCAGCAGTGTCTTGGCAAGGGGGCGTGTTAGAATTATTTAGTGATTGTGTGCCTAAGCCCTGCCACTCTGCAGTAGTGTCAATAGTCTCATGCCACGCTCTAAATTTAAAATGATAGTAGTTGTATTATTGTCTTTTGAAGAAGTTTGATTTTGTAATGTATCTAAATTTTGTTTTTTCGTTGATCTCTCTTAGTTTAAATTAAATAGAATAAGAAAATAATCTCCCCAACTTATTTTACACGAGTTAATGGGGTAAAAATAAGATTCCCAACAAGGGACACTGGGCTAAACATTTATTATAAATTAGTCTTAACCAGTATTCAAGGAATTTCAAAATGAATCCTATTTAACATGGCTATACAAAGTTAAAATTTAACCAGTAGTTATTAAAAATGCTACAATAACATTCTGAAACAAAAAATAAGGGAACGTAGCAGACGAAATTTTTTAGTCTACTGGGGGAACTTCTACCCGCTTGCTGTGTTTATGAAAACTATTTGCAGAAAACAAAACCATGCACACAAAATTTGTTTTTTTAAATATTATCGTAATAAGATTTTTAAGTTCAATTAGTTAGCTTAAATTTTAGAGAACATTACCTTCACTAACTAAACAAATAGAATTTCTTACGCCCAAAAACAAAAGGCCAACCACTAAAAGACACTAGGGTAGGTTAAAGACACTTGCTTGCCTCTGCAGGCCGCGTACGCGTAGTCTTCTTTCTAAAATTAACGTTGCCATGTGGCCATAGACACAGAGTACCGAGAGTCCACAGCCATAGGAGCTTAAAACTTTTATCAATCACCTAATACTCAAGTATTTAATTAATTCAAGATTATTGTTAATACTTAATTAATTATTGTACCTAAACTTTGCCTTGGAATTCGGACCATCACCAGAAGTTTAGAAGGTAAATGTTTATTCAAACCAGTGGCGGATCTACGGGGGGGGCTTTCGGGCTGAAGCCCCCCCCCCCAAAACGTCTAATATTTTACTAAGTTTGTCAAAACGCAAAAAATCTATACCCGAAATTCGGATGAGGCGTACCAAAACGAGTTGACTAAGTGGGGTTTTTGACTTAAATTTCCAAAAATTTTCTGGGGGAGGACCCCCAGACCCCCCTTTTAATGGTTTGAGTAGGATAATTCACTACCTTTTTCGTATTATTATTAGCAAGAAGAATCCATTGGATTATGAAAATTCTTAGCCCCCCTCAAAACCAAATCCTGGATCCGCCACTGATTCAAACTATTAAATAAGACCATATGGACTTATGTAGAGGGGGGTTAGGGGGTCCGGACCCCTTCTTAGCCTAAAGCAATAGTTTTTTTAGGTAAATCATATTTTCAAATCTTGCGCACAAGCACAGTTAAGCGTAGGCACCTGTGCACTCTAAAGCAGGTTAAAATCTATATTGGAAATAAAATAGAAGATGACGGACTTGCTGTACATCATTAATGCGGGCAGGGAGAACCCCACAACTCCCCCCAAGGGTCACGCCCATTTGACAGAAATCCACTAGCGGATCCAGGGTAACTCTGTTAATACAACTACATTTTACTAAGTTTGTGTCAAAACGCAAAAAATCTATATCCAAAATTCGAATGAAGCGTACCAAAAAGAGTTGAAAAAGTGGGGTTTTTGCAAAAATTTCCAAAAATTTTCTGGAGGAGGACCCCCAGACCCCCTTTTGGAAGTTGGAGTAGAATATTTCACTACCTTTTCCATATTAACATTAACAAGAAGATTCGATTGGATTAGGAAAATTCTTAGCCCCCAAAACCAAATCCTGGATCCGCCACTGCAGAAATCCATTAGACCGAAGCGCCTCTCTCCCGATCGCCACCGGACCGAAAGACAAATTGCCCGAACGGGACGTTTGATTGGACCGAATGGGATGTTTGACCGAACGAGACATTTGACCTAACGGGACTAAGCAAACCTCAAACCCCCCCACCATAATTACGCAAGAAACTGCCCGTCCCCCCGAAATTTTTACTCCCTTTTAGTAAGTAGGGGAGACTAGGACAAAACCGAGTTATCTATTTGTCGGCGATTACTTTAAAGTTATTTTAAGATGAAAAATAAAATATTTTGAGATCTCAACTACTTTTTTAAATTTTTGATTACACTTGGCATTTAGTGTAAAATATGATGTAAAATCTTAAGCGCCCTATCGCATTTAAGTATGATGATTACAAAAAACTTAAAATTTCCACTGAAGAAGATTTGCGGAAGTTGTTACCACCAAATACTTGCACAACTAAGTGTCGATCGAATTGTTTTTTTTATCAGTGAAGTGATTAGATCAATCAGCATGATTGATAGAACTATTACTTTAAATTTTGATCTGAAAATCCTGTGTGATTTATGTGTTTTTGGTAAAAAATTAAGACTTTCATCATTCAACGTCGTTTTAATGATCATTTACGATCAAAAATTACATTACTTTAAAGAATATTTCCAATTTTAAAAAGGCTTGAAATATGTAATAAAAAGGTAATGCAAAAATAAAATTGTTCATTTTTAGCTTTTTTCAACTAAAGCTTTTCTTTTTAAGGGTGTCCACAGATACAATTGGGTTTGTCCATAGGGAGAGAGAACGTTGTTGTACCTATAGACACAAATTTTTTCAAGTTATTAAAATTAATTAAAAATCCAATTTTCAAGATTTTAGCTAATAAAAAATATCCCCCTACTCACAAAGGTTAGGACTATAGGTTTGGGCACTTTAAATGCTCAAAATGTGATTTTACCTGTCTTTGAAAAATCCGAACGTGATTTTTGTCCATAGGTACAATACTCTCCCCTATAGTGTTTTCCCTTAAAAATTCTACCCTTACTACCAGAAGCAAATTCATTTCATCTTCAAAGAGTTTGAAAAAGAAATAAGACACTAGTGTAAAAGGGTGATTTTCAAAAAAAAATTCTGCTGGAAGACCCAAGTCCCACTTAAAACTTTGTTTATTTATAACTATTTTCCCTTGAAAATTCTGTGGTTTACAAGGAACTATTCTCTTTGTCCAAAGGGTCTCAAAATGAGCTGAACCCCCCATACCTTCCATCATAGGCAAGCTCCCGCGAGCCCTTACTGTTTTATTTTTGGTGAGAGAACGTTTTTAACCCTCTGGAAATTTCATCCTAGTAGGTGCCATTGACAGGGCCACCCATAACTCTACCGGGGCTCCCCGACAAAATTTTTTCACGGGCCCCCTAACTTTTTTATTTTTTGAAGTATGATAAGAAATTTACATTTCACAAAGTATCCTTAAAGTAAAATATACAGGGTGTCTCAAAAGGTCGAGTACAAACTTTGCATGCATGTCGTCAAGCCATGACCAACAAGATTTTCCTAGGAACCCATGTCCGCTAGAGGACAATGTTTGCCGGCGAAGGAGTAGCATTTATAACTACTTTATTCTACTGAAAACTTCAATTATTATTACAGATTTGGAGAGAGCACCCTCGAAAACCCCTACCGTAAACCGAATTTCATTAAATTCTGCCGACAGGGGCGGATCCAGGATTTGGTTTTGGGGGAGGGCTAAGAATTTCCATAGTCAAATTGAATCTTCTTTTTGATTTTTATATGGAAAGAGTAGTGGAATTATCCTGCTCGAACTACTAAAAGGGGGGACTGGGGGTTCTCCCCCAGAAAATTTTTGGAAATTAAAGTAAAAAACCCCACTTTTTCAACTCGTTTTAATACTTCTCATCTTAATTTCGGATATAGATTTTATGGTAGAATTTTCGCCTTTACATGAACGCGATTTTGACGAACTTAATATAAAATAAGGTTGTAATAATAGAGTTACAAGTACCAAGGGGGTCTGGGGGTTCTCCCCCAAAATTTTTTTCGAAATTTCACCTTAAAATAACAGGGTTTTAACTCAGTAAATATAAATAATAATAATGCATCTTCGTATAGAGTAGAATCAGAGCCTCTGGTAGAATACGTGGTGCATAAAATGCATCTTCGTATAGAGTAGAATACGTGGTAAATATGACGGAAGCCAGAAATATTCTTTGGGGAAAGAAAAGGCACTGGCTATTGGCACGGCCTTTTTTTAACTAAACTCTACTCTAATGTCCACGGCCCGGTGTTCCATTGGTTCCATCACTAAGCGCCGAGACTGCTACGTAATCACGAGACCTACAGCGCATGCGCCACGGGCCGTTTGGGCCGTGCAAATAGACACTTCGGAAAGGGCATAGGACAAACCCAGTTTAGCCAGTTATAGGAGGCTCTGGTTTAGCGCACCTTCTCTTCAGTCCCTTCCACCAACAATAGATGAGATGAGTGTTTCGCACTGAATGTTAAACGGGCTCACTTTCAAGCCATAATGAGGCTGTCAGTTAGTCGTCATCTTTACCAACTATGGATCCAACACTATTTGGATCATGGGCGAAGCCAAGGGGGGGCAGGGAGGGGCAGCTGCCCCCCCTAAGTCTCGAATAATTAACTTTTTCTTTACTTTTTGTTAGTTAAAACCCAAAATTTTAGGGTCTAATTTTAAAAATTTTTATGGGGGGGGGGCTCCCAGGCCCCCCCGTAGTATTTAAACCTTTATTATTCACACTTTTTTTTAAATAACTTCATTAAAATCAAAATTCTACATAAAAATGTAGGTCCAAATTTGGGTTTAAGCGTACCAAAAAGCAGTTTACAACCCTGTTCTTAGGGGTAAAATTCCGAAATTTTCTGGGGGAGGACCCCCAGACCCCTTGTTGAAATTTGACGGTCCTCTCTCACGGGGCTTTAAATTCGTTCTCCACAAACATAAAAAAGTCGACCCTCCTTGCCCCCCCCTAAGTTGAACCCTGACTACGCCCATGATTTGGATGGCAGAAAAATGAAGATATGGAGATTATACCGATTCCAATACTTGAAATGTAGACTGAATATTGGAAGTGTCTAAAAGTGCTCTCTCTGCAGAACTGTGGACCCCTGTTCAACAATTCGATATGGCTATCATTCCAATAACATTTCCTGCAGCTTTATATGTCATTATTGTTACAAAGAAGAGGGGAAATGTTGCAAGTCTCACACAAAACTTTCGGAGATTTTGAATGAAAGTGAGACGGGGGAAGAAGTTATAAGTTTTTTATGATGCTACTGATTACTTTTAGATGATTAAAATTTGAATTGAAACTTTGATTTAGGTAGCTTGAATTGTTTAGATAATAATTAAAATGCTTGATTGAAATATTTTCTATTAAATGTTTCTTAAGTATCAAAGGAAAAGCATAGTATTAAATTTTGGATTATACTTGGTTTCTTTAAAAATTTATAAAAAATGAACAAAGAATGGTTAAAATCAAAACAGTAAATTATTTATCATACGTAATTTGTTAACTGGATCATAATATTTTTTTAGAGAAAAATCAACTCCAATATCAAATAAACAAGGATCTTTTGTAACCTAATTATGGTTCCATCATAATTATTTTGAAAATAACGGTATTTCAAATAAATTTAAACTCTTCAATCTAGACATCATAACCTATCAAAATCAGCAATAAAATTTTATACACACTCTAATGCAGTGTTTCCCAACCTTTTTCGGTCCATGCCCCACCAAAGCCTTTCAAAATTTTCCATGCCCCCCGAGGTCTCAGTGGCATATATAAAAATATATTATGGGATGGAAGGGGGGTCTGGGGGTCCTCCCTGCCACGTTCGTGCAGAGGGTTTTGTAGGTATAGGTCATGAAAAGCAGCTTGTTAGATATTAATCATTTAATGTACTATATACAATAATTTACAAAGTTAAGAGATTAACATTCGATTGCCGGTTCCGTTATTCGGAACTCCAAAATAGAACTAACTGAAGTACTTCTACAGTTACAGTTAACTTATACACTACAGTTCCCTCCCCTTAAATTTTCACAAATTAAGTTTATCGGGGGGTCGAATTGTTCTTTTCGATCTTCTTAATTTCGGAGGCTCTGGCGGGACTGGATCTCCCGAAGTTGCGGCATCAGCTGTAGCCCCACCAGGTTCAGGATTAGCTGGAGTCTCCATAGGCTGAGGTTCCACGCTGGCTCCTGGATCTGAAGATTGGGTATCTGCAGTTGCAGACACTTCTCCGTAAGGGTAGGGGTCCGCGTCACAAGTGACTTTTTTTTTTTTTTAATTTGTACCAATTCACCTGAAGGTATGGACCCGTATAGGTAAATTCAACACACACAAGGACAGTAGCACTAACATCCATGCCGAACGGGGATTCGAACCCCAGACGTAAGGCTTTGCAGTCAGATGCTCTAACCACTAGGCCATTACATCAGCTTGATTACATCAGCAACTTGATTTCCTGCCCCTCGAATCTGATCAATATGTCGACGAAGTAGGTTTCCCTGCACAAGCACATTGATAGTGTAGTGGAGGGCTCCATCCTTGCTTAGAACTTCACCGAACTTCCATTTGGCATTTGGAGAACGGTAGTCTCTTACAGCAACTCGGTCACCAACCTCGAAGACTCTATCCTTGAATAGGTGTTCACCTTTCCGGATTCTTTCTTCGACTCTTTTCTTTAAGTTTGGAACCACCAGGTCTATCCGCGTTCTTATTTCTCTTTTGAGGAAAAGCATCGCTGGAGTAGCCATGGTTGTCAAGTTGGGTGACTTCCTGTATTGCATCAGGAACGTGCTGACTTTCTGTTGGATACTTCCTGGGTACTCCGACATGGCACGGAGGGATTGCTTCAGGGAGAATACGTAGCGTTCTGCCTGTCCATTGCTTGATGGCTTGAATGGAGCGCACGTCTTGTGTTTTATCCCGTTGTTCCGCAGAAACAATTGGAACTCATGAGATGTAAACTGTGCGCCGTTGTCACTAACTAGCACAACGGGAAGACCAAAACGTGCGAAGCAATCTCTAAGACATTCTATGGTTTTCTGAGTAGTGCTGGTTTTTAAGGGGTATACCTCTAACCACTTAGAATGGGCATCAACGATCACCAAAAACATGTGATTGAAGATAGGTCCAGCAAAGTCGATGTGTATTCTTTCCCACGGGGAACTTGGGTATTCCCAGTAATGTGTTTTTGCTTTGGTAGGGTCAATCTTGTATTTCGCACAAGCTATGCAGTTCCTTGCCGCATCTTCAATATCGTTGTCGATCCCTTTCCAGTAGACGTACGACCTTGCTACTGCCTTCATCTTGACTACTCCTAGATGTCCATGATGTAATTCATCTAGGATCCTTTGTTGATACTTCTTCGGGACCAGAACTCTTTGCCCGTACATGATACATCCGTCTTGTAGGCTGTACTGTGCTTCCTTCCCCTCCAGACTTTCCCCGGAACGCAATGCTTGCAGTAGAGGTCCCAATTCTGCATCCGTACTTGTTGCCTTTGCTAAAGCTTCAGCTTCGACAGGAAGGGTTTCGACTTGATTTAGGTGGAAAATATCAACGTCGCTACCTTGCTGTAGATGTTCAGAATTGACAGGAAGCCGCGACAGAGCATCCACGTTTCCGTGATCCTTGGTGTTTCGATACTTGATCTCAAACTGGTATCCCTGGAGTATCAGCGAATAATGAAGTAGTCTCGTCGCGGAGAGCACTGGTAACCCTTTCTTGCATCCGAAAATGGCCACAAGAGGTTTGTGATCCGTAATAAGTGTGAAGTTGTTTCCCTTTAGGTAGAGATAAAATTTTTGAACGCCCCACACTATGGCCAAGGCCACTTTGTCAATTTGGGAGTACTTTTGTTCCGTAGCGCTTAGAGTCCGTGAAGCAAATGCTATAGGTCTCTCTGAGCCGTCTGGGTACTTATGAGCCAAGATTGCTCCTAAGCCAACTGGACTTGCATCAGTGGATAGCAGTAAAGGAATCTTGGGGTTGTAATGCGCCAGTATTCTATCAGAACAAATTTCTTTCTTGATGTTGTCAAATGCCCTTTGACATTTAGAGTCCCAATTCCAGGTAACATCCTTCTTAGTTAAGTTGTGAAGAGGATATGCCAGGGTTGCAAGATCGTTTGAAAATCTGGAGTAGAAGTTAACCAGACCCATGAAAGACTGCACCTCCTGCACGTTTTCTGGAATTTTGGCATTCTTGATGGCTGCTACTTTTTCATTGGTTTTCGCCAATCCCTGAGCATTTATCTTATAGCCCAAGAATTCTATTTCTTCTTGAAAAAACTTGCTTTTTTTCCTGTTGAGTTTCAGCCCATGCTGGCGGCATCTTTCTAGGAATTTTCTTAATATGTGAAAGTGTTTTCCTTCATCTGGAGCCGCAATTCTGGCATCATCAAAGAAGACTTCCACACCTTCCAAACCCCTGAACACACTGTCAATGTATTTTTGCCATATAGCGGGTGCGGCATTTACACCGTACATTAGTCTTTTGCAGACATATCACTTAAGGAAGATAGGATTTCTTCAATGCGCGGCAGAGGATGTTTCTGCACCTTCAGATTTTTATTCAATGTGACTGAATAATCAGCGCATAATCTGATTGCTCCATTTGATTTCACCACTGGTACTATAGGAGTTGCCCAATCCGAAATGTCCGTCTTTTCGATTATTCCCTCCTTCTCGAGGCGATCTATTTCGTGCTCCACTTTTTCTTTCATCGCGAAAGGAATCTGCCTCGGCCGGCAGAAAACGGGCGATGCATCAGCGCGGAGTTCAAGGACACATTCGTAGTTGTTTATTTCTCCTGGTGATTCATCAAACAGATCTTTGAATTCTTCTAATAAATTCGAAAGATTTTGCTTCTTATTTTCGGTAACGCGAACGTTTTTAATTGCGTTCCAATCCAGATTGATTTTGTACAGCCATTCCCGACCGAATATAGTGTCCAAATTTTCTTTGACTATATAAAGATTTAAGTTATGTTTTTCTTCCTTGTACATGACATTTACGGTTACATAACCCAGAGGAATTATTTTCTCACCCTTATAGGTTTTAAAGACTATATCTGTTTTTGAATCTTTTTCGCCGAAATTTCTCGGAATTTCTTTAAACTCATGACCGAAACCGTTCCTCCCGTGTCAACTTCCATTTGTACTGGCTTTGTTTTCAATTTTGACAACTACCATGATGGGGGGTCTTTTCGGTTCTTCCTCTTTAATGACTTCTGGCTGGGTTTCAAAGGAATATAAAGGTACTGTTTTCCCTTCTTCCCCTTCTGTGGGATTCCCCGCCTGGACTTGTTTTTGTCTAACAGGCTTTTCTTGTTTATTCTTTTTCCGTAAACAAGCTCTTGCAATGTGTCCAACCTTTTTGCAATAACTGCATTTAGCTGACTTATACGATACCTGCATTCATCTCTGTTATGGTTAGTCCCATCGCATCGTGTACACTGCTGATGCTGAGTGAACTTCTGCTTTTGATTTTGTACTCGCGGTTTCCTCCCGGTGCTAAATTCCTTAATTTCAATTGAGCTACCCATCATTTCTTTGGTGGATTTCATGGCCTTTTCCATGGCTAAAGCTATCTCAAGGGTTTTATCGAGATCGATATCATCTTTTTCAAAAAGGCGATCCAAAATAGCTCGTTCTCTTAAGCCGCTAATGAAGACGTCCCTGAGCATCATGTTAAGATCATTTGTCGTGTACTTGCACGGTATTGCTAACGATCTTAATTCAGCCAAAAACTCACTCACTCCCTCTCCTTCCCGCTGCTTCCGATTGAGGAAAACATGCCTACTGGGAATAATTAAAGGTTTGGGGTTTAAATGGTCTTTTAGCGTGGACGTTATTTTTTCATAACTTTGCTCACTTGGGTTGTCTGGGGACAAAAGATTTTTCAATAAGTTATACAATTTAGCTGGGAGACTAGAAATCAGCGTTTTCGCTCTTTTTTCCATCGGTACGTTTTGGATATCCAAGAATGCATTGAATCTTTCTAAAAAAGAACTAAAGTCCTCGCAAGTTTCATCATATTTTTCGAAACTAACGCCCGAAACGTTTTTCCCGGTACTTTCGGTTTTGGCTTGGAGCGCCTCCATTAACGCTTTGTTTTGCGCAATTAATTCTTCTAGCAATTTCTTTTCCATGCTTAGAATTGGAAAGCTCCTACCTTATTTGCAGTTTTCGGGTTCTTCAATACCCTAATCCAAGCGATTCTTGTATCCTAGCGGAAGCGTGCACAACATCAACAAAAAGAGTTCCACCGCGAGACTGCGTTTTATCTTTCAACGCGGGTTCTTGAATAAAAAGCCAACTCGTCGCCACTTGCCACGTTCGTGCAGAGGGTTTTGTAGGTATAGGTCATGAAAAGCAGCTTGTTAGATATTAATCATTTAATGTACTATATACAATAATTTACAAAGTTAAGAGATTAACATTCGATTGCCGGTTCCGTTATTCGGAACTCCAAAATAGAACTAACTGAAGTACTTCTACAGTTACAGTTAACTTATACACTACACTCCCCCACCAAATTTTTGAAATTTGACTCTAGAAAACAGGTTTTTAACTAGTTTGGTACCCTTAGTTAGAATTTTTGTTATAAATTTTTAGGTAAGATTTAGTCCTGGAAGATGCAATACAGCACATCTAACATCGGAAAAAGACACAGTTTGATGTAGTTGTCGATTGTTTCAATTGGCAGTGAAATAAATAGCCAAATATGGTTTCGTATGGTTGCTGCTTAAATCGAGTCAAAACCAACACCAGCACATTTTATTCAGCACCGAAGTTAAGCACTTCCAGGTACGGGCAATACTTGGGAGGGTGACTACTTCGGAACATCGCTTTCTAATAGAATTTCTCGTTCTCTTGCCCACATCGAGCATTTTTCTGCTTTTCAGAAAAGAATATCGATCATTTCTATTTATTTTGTCTATTATAGATAGATAAAATAAACATTTTTATTTTTTTTGTAAATAAGCACTTTTTCTGTTATTATCAGAATTAATTGTTTGATAACTTTATTTTCAATACAATTCTATGGGAAAATTTTTCTTGCCTCTTATCGTTGTATAAAGCAAAAAAAATCATAGGAACATAAAAAATTACAAAACTGTATACATTTTACTTACATTTTAATCACAATAAAATTGTAGCAGGTAAGGTACCACGACATAAAATAAAGCATGCTTTATTTGCATTATTCGGGAACTTTACAAAGCTAATTAAAGGAAAAATAGAAAAGTAACACATAATCGAAGAGCCAGTAATATCTTTTTTAAATTAGTTTAATAATATTCGGAGGAATTGTCAAAACAGAATCGCATTCAAAATAAACCAATATCTTTCACGCTCTCAAACGGTTTCATCGAGATTGATTCTCTAAATATCAGATCATGATCTTTGGATCTATGACCAGGGCCGTGCGGTAGATTTACTCAGTATGAGGCAAAACCTGGAAATGCCGCCCATAGGCGCCCAAATTTTTTTCAAGTTTGTATTAGTTTAGTAACTAAATATTTCCCCGAAATGGGGGGCTGGTTTAAAATTATTTCTAAATTACCCCAGACTTTTTATCTTTATAGATTGAGTGTGGTGTTTCTAACACTTTCGAATACAGGCCCGTGCTGGGGGTACCTTCATTGGGCGGTGGACAAAGGGTGAAAGGGCGGCGTGGCAATATTTATTAGTAAACCAAAAAACTTAATTTTCTGCAGTGTGTTATCTTTAGAAATTTATTATGGGAGGAGCTCAAACATTGTCTTAAAATTGCAGTTATTATGCAGAAGGCCCAAAGGTAGATTTTGCTAGGAGGAAGGACCCTAAACATTTTCTGTCCTGTATCCCTTGCATATTTACGAAATTAAAAAATGTAGCTTTAAAGTACATATTTTGGTAAGATTTCATCCAGAGCATAAAGTGTTTTAATAATGTTATCTTCAAGTGCAGAAGGGGGTCTGGGGGTCCTCCCCTAGAAATTTTTTGAAAATTTGACCTTAAAAACTCGGTTCAGACTACGTGGGGTGTCAAATAGGGAGGTTTGAGGGGTTTAAAATTTTAGGCGGCATTTGCCGCCCCTCTAAAATTGCCTCATATGAGGCGGCTGCTTCTCTGCCTCATGCCACCACACGGCCCTGTCTATGACTGATCATGAAAGATCGGCAACTTTTTTCTGACCAATGTGAAAATGTGTCAAATCACGGCTTAAATCAATCACGGTCAAATCACGGCACTAGAGCTATAAAGATGTTTTAAAAATTCTTTTAATACTTTTAGGTGCGAAGCCTGATCAAGTAATCAAATATCTAAGCATCAATTTCTGAAAAAATTTTGGTTTACAAAAAAAGCACAGCCATTTAAAACCGCCAAACGAAGTCACGAAAACTGTTTGGCGAGAAAGAGGATTGGAATACTAAAGGTGCTTCAAATGGCATTTTCACACATCCCAACTGTTTGGTCCTGACGAGCTTAGTGCGCATGCGTGTGGACTGGTTTTAGCTGGTTTTTTTAGAAATTTTAATAAAACAATAAATCGGGGATCGAACCCACGACCTACCGCATGCTAAGCACGCACTCTACCACTGCACCAGCGGGGATTCATTAATGATTGCAATTATCCGAAGAAGATCCTTTTTTCTCCCCGAGCATGCGCACTAAGCTCGTCAGGACCGAACCGTTGGGATGTGTGAATATGCCTTCAAATGTTAGATGTGCCTTATTGCATCTTCCACGACGATTTGCATTTTGATGAACTTCATGTAAAAAAGTTGGAAAATAAGCGTTCTAAAAAAAGGGGGATCTGGGGTCATCCCCCAGAAAAGTTTAGTAAATTTGACTCTAAAAACAGGGTTTCAACTTGGGTTTTTTTCACTTGTCAGAATATCAGACATACATTCTCAGGTAGGATTTGGATGAACTTCTTTTAAAAAAAAGTTTTGAATATTAAAGTTCCAAGTACTAAAGAGGGGTTTGGAGGTCCTCCCCCAGAAAATTTAAAAAAAATATACCCTAAAAACAGGTTTAAACTTTTTTAGTGCACCAAGTCCGAATTTTAAGGGGGGCATGGCCCCTTTAGAACTCCCCTTCGCCCCTGCCAGGTCTTTCTTTTTTTCGAAAATCCTTCTCGGGAACTAAAACCTGATAGTCAATGTCCCGCCAGGGGGCAATTTGGTTGAAAATTTTAAAATTGCCCCCCTAGAAAATCATATTTCCCCCGGTGGGGCGTGCGCCCCACGTTGGGAAACACTGCTCTAATGTTAACAAATAACAATTAAAAACTTATTTGATTGAGAAATATAAAAAAGTTAGCTTAAAAATTTAAAAAATTGTTTAATTGAAATTGTTTTTAATTGAATTGTTGCACTGTTGGTTCAGGTTTCGGTTGTCGGGGGCCATTCAATAAGCTCCACCCACTGTGATCATACAGTTAAACTCGTTTTTAATTAAGTTCACAGAACAATAACAACTCAACACATAAAATTACAAAACACAAAACAGAAGAAATCGAAGAAGAATGTGAACGCGATGGCGGGCTGTCGTAGGTTTTTCATTGAATTTTATTTGGAATTCCATTTGTTAACTATATTTTATAAATACTTACATGGGACTTTTAAGGACAATTTATTTTAATATACTAAATCCTTTAATGTGTGTCGTACAGGCACTGGTCTACTTTCTCTGTTGTGGTTAGTTTTGGAATAGAAAGTGTAGCTATGATAAGACGAATAGAAAGATAGTTAACTCGTACTATTTGCATTGAAGTTACTTTAAGAACTCGATAAAGATAAGGCAAATAGAAATATTAACCAAAATTTGAATTTGAAACTTTAAAATCCTTACTTAATTACAGAATCGTTAATTACTGTAACTTTTAAAATCCTAATAACAAGAGGTTTTGGTTAGTTATTTCAAAGGTACAACTAGATTTTATCTTAGTTTATAGAGGAATGTTTTTAATTCAAAATGTACCTGTCTACCTCTGTGTGGGTGAATCATATTTCATAGTTATTAAATATAATAAATATGCGATGTTTGCTAGCTAAAATTTATTTTAATTTTAATATTCATATTATATTTCAGTATTTGCAGTTGTTACTAAAGGATTTATGATTTATGCTAAATATTAATGACTAGGATCATGAAAAGTTACTGATTTGGGGAATATGGACACAAAAGTCTTAAAATATATTCATGACAGAGAGGAAGATAGGTAATACATATATTGATATTTTGGAGATTGTTCTGTAATTGGGGAGGTCGCCAAAATTTGGCAACTGCACCGCAACTATGACAACGATTTATGCCAAAAGTCGGCTAACGGCTATATTAGTGACCGCAAACAGAAAAATTAAAAGAGACCAGGCTTTTCAACGGATTTTAAACAGAGGGGAAACTCATTACTCTTTTACAAAGAGTAATGAGACAAATGCAGTAATGAAGAGATATGCATTAAAAGCGGAATTGAGGATTAACGGAAAACATCCGATAATTGGAGGATTAAAAATTGAATTTAAGGATTCAAGAAAGAGGACATAGAGAGCATTAAAGGTACAAAAGAGCGATAATTAAACAGAAATTTTAAATAGAGAATAAATGCGGTTATTTGAACTAAGAATTACTTGCATTTGATGATAAATCCTTGCGAGTATCCATACGTATAATCTCAATTTTTAAAAAAATTTAGTTAATTTTAGTCATCCTTTTAAGAAAAAGGATTTTTGTAATAATTAAAAAAAATAGTTATATAAAAGTAAAAAACTGCTTTAAAAGCATTACCATGCGGGCATGCGTTGCTACTTTCGCCGCAAAAAATTTGCAAAGAACAATTCAATCCGTTGCCACTAACCGCTTCCCAATTTCTTCAGCATCACCAATCCTCACGATCAAAATTCTCATAGGTCAATCAAAAAATCCAGTAGGCGGAGCCAAGAAACTAATCTGAGAACGCGCGAGAAGAAGAAAACAACAGAAACGCTGCCGCTCCCAAGTGACGCTGAAACTGGCTCCGCAGGGTTGCCTTAAACTGAGAGTTGACCGCAACTTTGGCGCTTGGTTACCATAATTGGGTGGTTATCCAAAAATTTTGCCAACTTGGCAACCTCCCCAATTACAGAATTTAAGCCAATATTTTTATAAAATATCAAGTGTACGGGGCTGTATTTTTTTGGCACAAAAAATCTCACCAAAGTGATGCTAAAACACGGGTTTTAGAAAACGACCATCCGAACAAAATGGCGGATTTTCAACCGCAAACTTTAAGAAAAAGAACACAACTCATTACAAAATCTTACATTTCAAAAACGAAAAAAAAAACAACATAAAAACTAGCACTTTAAAAAGTGAAACAAATATAAATGTTCTTTTAGGCAAAATAGAACATGATATGGGGGGCTGTGCCTCCTTCCTTAACAAATTATAACATCCTCCGATTTTGGGTAAATCAGAAACAACACAAAAAATATGAAAAAGAAAGGGATAAAAAGTCAACATACCCATTTCATTGAACTGGTTCAATTCCTGAAAACATGAAATCCTATTAAATAAATTTCATGGCAAAAGTCAGAAAAAACGCTGTCATAATGCTTCAAAAGTCGGAAAAAGTGCTGTCAAAATCCTCAAAAAGTCTGATATCTCAATGAGAAACAGATATGACGAGTGGATGCTCAAAACCTGACGCTCCTTTCTATCTTTTTCCCAAGGAACCCTAAGCCCCTGGTCAATGAACTTTTAATTACCCTTCTGGAAATGCCATAGGTAAGGTCCCGCCCGAGGAGTGATGACACCTCCCCCACCGACGAACAAACCTATCCAATCTTCACCGCACCCTACAAAAGGGTAATTCCCCGGGGTTGCTCTAATCCGCAACGGGACAGACTCCTCTGACACCGTATCCAAATTCATCCCTTTATCTTGAAAATCTCGATTGCCGAAACGCCGTAGGACGACCCCATTCTTTGGACTACGACCTATATCAAGAAGGTCTCTGAACTTGTCTCAAAGCTACATGGTCAGTATGAATAGCTGAAGGTACCCTATGAAGGTAATGTTGATATCCATCCAAAGAATCCAAACATTCAAGACCGATGCTAATGGCATTGACATTGACAGAAAGCTTTTAGCCATCTAAATATGATGGTAGTTTGCTATACTTGACTGAATTGTTCACCGCCAATATGGTTAGTTACTAGTTTTCTGTAATTGGTATCGTATGTATCTTCTGGATGTAATATGCTAGATCTGTCAATCTCGCACTTGATTTTTTAACTTATCATTAAGCTTTTGGCTACTGTATAGCTGTTATCTGAGTCCAATAAGTACACGTTGATATAAAATAAAGATTTATTATAAAACAGTAACCAAAAATTCAAGTTATCTTCGAAAGTAGAATAGTTGTACCGAACAAACAAAATAGGTAGCAATGCCAGTGCGAGTTCAGAAACTTGCCTCTCTTCAGATCAGCTCCGCTACTCGTCACCCTGCAGGGCAGCGCACCCAGATTTTCTCCGCAAAGTAATTTGGCTGAGTTGCGGGTGATCGCCGCAAGCTCTCCTAGTTTTGAGGTTAGCTCACATGTAAATGTTCGCCAATCATGAAACAGATATGCAGCAAGAAACTTCTGCAAATACATTTCTATCTGCAGTCTTTGTCACCCATTAAAATTCTTATTTTTCCCCATTCATCACTGAATTCTTTAAAAAATAACTTACTTTCCGACTGAATTATTATTAATGAAATCGCCTCACTTTCACCTTTTCCATCTACAGCAAACAAAATAAACAATGAATGAAAAGGCTCTCTGGGTTTGTATGAGAGAAGTGCCATTAATATCGTATGTTAAAGGATTCTGGTATAGGTGCTCCACTAACAAAATTTTAGAACTTTTCTGTTCACCTGTTTATTTTAGGCATCTAAATGTGTAACATTGAATTTAGGTAGGTTTTTTAAAATAAAACTGGAATGAACTTAATTCATATGCAATTTGATAACTGGATTTTACAACTTTGAATTTTTCATATCAAAAATTTGCTCTTTTTTATACGTGGCAAAGCATACTTCTTCAAATTTTCACAAACATTTATTAATGGAAGTTGGAAGAACCTTGACTGTGTTTTCCACCACCTATTAAAACGTTGCAAGCCAAAACACAAAAGCTTGAAAAGGTTTCTTTAATGCTCCTCTTTCTGGATTTTTTATCAGCTGTGTTCAAGGGAGTATCAGTCTGACCAAGGCTGAACTGGATCCCTCCGCGCTGGTTGCGGCGGGCGGGGATAGAGGCTATACCATTCGCTTCTCCAGTTGAGACCTGACAAATGATCAGTCACTCAGCGCTCGCTGCGGTGAAAAAGAGAATTAAAACTGATAGTTTCGTTTCTGTCTGCTCCGGCGTTCGTTTCTGTCTGCTCCGGCGGCACTGAGCAGTTTTCTCTGTCAGAATTAAATAAATATGGACAGAATCATTTTAAAAATATATATGTTTTTGAATTATAAATTAAGAGCAACTAAATACAATTGTTTAACGAATTAATTTAGCAGAAAAATAATAAGCAAAATTTCACTGAAACTGTTTGATTCAATATTATTATTAAATATATTAGCAGAATAGTAAATATTCAAGTAAAAATATGAAATTTTTGAATATTCTTGTTGTAAAAGTGTATAAATATTATTTTTAAAAATTATTATCAGTGCATTCACAACAAAAAATAGTTTTTGTTAATTACTCCAATTTCAATTTTTTTCCTTGAATTTTCATTGAAAATTAACTGAAATAAAAGTAATTTTAATCAACTTGGATATATGTATATGCTATTAAATTTCTTAATTATCCTCAAAAGAGCAAATTTGGGAAATATTTAACCTTTAACAAGATTAAAATGAAATCGTTCACGTGTCACTAAGGCAATTAATATTTTACCACATTTACTGGCATAATTAAATTCTAATTTTGTTATTATACATAATGTTTTTCCCTACTAAACTTAATTATTTATCTTCATATTATGTTACTTTTTATTTTTTCTGTAAAAATTGTAATTTTTCTTTCGCCTATACAGGTCTTTGTTTCCTTTAGGCGAATCATAATTTGTTTTTCTCATTCTTTGTGTAATATATGTGTATATATAACAATAAAATTGATTTGATTTTAGACCAGTAAAATTATATTTTACACACAGTCTTATATTATATTGAAAGAAAATTAAAATAATCAGTTATTACAAATCACAAGTAGTACCTATGTATTTGTAATGGATTAGGCATACTTTCAATGAAATAAAATTTTATTTATTCAATAAGCACATAAGACATTTTGTAAAGAAACAAGGAGTATTTCACTTAAAATTTGTTTAAAAACCAATTTATTGCTTATAATTTTTCTTGTTTAATTTTTATACATTTTTCCAAATAAGATAAAAATAAAACAAAATAACTATTTTAGGTACTTACGTATTATCCCGTCGACCGTTCCGTGACTGTCAAATTCAGCAGGACATCCATAGTAAAGTCAATGGGTTGTTTAACGTTTTCGATTTAGCGGTACGGTCGACGGAATAATACGTAAGAACCCAATTTTATTATATGTTTTTAAATAACAATTTATTTTGGAAATATTTTATGATAAATGTTAAAGCATGATAAAAACTTTATTGTGGGAATGAAATATCAAACTAACAAGGCAATATAGTTAATTGACAGAACCACAATATAATTTATCATAATTGATTACAATACTTTGAGTAAAAATAAAGAAAGTCAACATTTTACCAAGGACCAACCTTAGGAATTATAGGGCCTTTTAAATTAGAATCCAGCTGGGGGCCTATTTACATTCAAACTAAAATAGTTTCAAAATGCGAGCATGTTTATTTCCTTAAAAATCAAAGTAACAGATCAACATGGTTAAATATTGCAATTTTTAATGCTTGCAATCTATCCAATGTGCTCTCATCATCCCTCTTACATCTGGTGGCATTAGTTAGTTGGCATAATCCTTAATAAAACATTCAAAAGACAAAGAATCATCGATCAGTGGATTTTGGAGTCTTCCAAAGAATATAAAAATTTACAGAGAAGTTACAATACAGAAATTAAAGTATATGGCTTAAATATAGCCATGACGAATTCACATAGAGCAGTGGTTTCCACAGTGGGTGTCGTGAAGGGATGACACGAGGAACTGTGGATAAAATTTCTCCAATTTTTAGTTAAGCCAAAAATTCATATGTGATGTAATCTAAATATTCAGAACTGAACAGAAATTCACCTGAAATAAAAAACTAATAATGGAAATAAAAAGCACTAAAAATTGAATGAGAAAAATTTCAGTCAATTATCAGTCCCTATTTAAATGGCAGCGGTTCTAACAAGGGCGTTTTTGGAGAGGGGTTTGGGGGTTCTCTCCAAAAAAAAAATTTTAAATTTGATCCTCAAAAGTAGTGTTTTAATTCATTTTCAGACCTTTTGAGTTACAACCGGAGAAGATTGCTCCTTGTAAATTGCAGAACTTTCAAGGGGAAACGCGTGAAAATTCGGGGAGAGGTTTGAATCCCTAACCCCCCTTGAATATGGCCCTAAGTCTCGGTGTGCTCTACCCCTTCTAAATTATAAAAACAACATTAGCTCTTAAAAATAAAAAACAGTGAGGGATAATTTTAAAGGGAGTCACATAATTTTAAAGATAACCTAAAAGTGAGGCACACGAATAATTAATGAGTCATTAAAGAGTAAGACCACTCAGAAAAGCTCCCTGAGCTGAGGAACACCCATCCAAACCCTGGGGGTGGTTGGCAAACAGAAAGTATACTTTGACTCGACACTCATCTACGTATTTAGGGGCCCATAAATAGTGCTTAGGAACGAGTTACCGGAGAAAAGCGAACAAGCCTCAGCTTCCGTGGTGGGGATCGTGCTGTTCGAGCCCCAAGGAGAAGGCTCGGGATTTGCAACCAGTCGGGTCACAAATTTTTGCCTTTTCGAATTTTTACTCTGATTAACTACAAAAAATTTCAGTTTTCTAGGGGGGGGGCAGCTGCCCCCCCTGGGTACGCCCATGGGTTCTAACTATGTTATGCTGCGCCTATAGAGAACAATAGGCTAAAACTTTTGATGTACCACAAGGTGCCAATTTTTTATGTCTGATATAAAATGTCACTTATGATTTTTCCTTCAAGGAGTTTTACAATCTTCAAAAGTCAATAAGAAAATATTGGTTTATCTTAGGGCCTAAGGTATACATAAGAAGCTCCCCTCAATTTCGGTTGGTTGGTTGGTTGATTAGATTTTTATGGCGCATGACCCAAGATAGAGTATAGTGCGCCAGACACAAGACAAAAAACTAAATCATTAATTCCCAGAAATACTTAAAATTACCGGCCATAGGCCTTTGTCGGACGTACTCTATACGTCAAATTTAAAAACGTTAAAATATTGTTAAATGTGATGCGTAAAACCTATCTCATAAATATACTTAAAAACCAATGAAAGATCTGAGCAATTTAAAATTTGTGAAAGGTTAAAATCAGTACGATTAAAAATGATATTTTTATATGGAAAGAAATGAAGACAGACACAAATTATATGATTTACAGTTAAAAAGCAGTCGCAGAAATGACAAGTGGGAGCCTCTTCTCCCCTCAAAAGATGACGATGAGTCAGCCTCGTGTGCCCGATCTGTAGCCTTGTCAGTAGGACCTCCTCGCGGCGGCTAAGATTTCTACACATTCGTCGCGAGAGGGATGGCATCACGGAATGCAATTTATTATCGACTTGCTGGTCCCATTCAGATTGCCAAATGTCGTTAAGTCTTCGCCGGAATAGTGGTTTCAAGTCCTGGTATGGAACAGGAAATCTGTTGGTTGGGCCCGTGACTGACCTTGCAGCATGATCGGCCTCTTCGTTCCCTTCAATTCCGACGTGACTAGGAATCCAGCAGAACAATACTTCTGTGCCAGTCCTATTTAATTTTGATAAAGTGATTATGATATCGTTAACAATGGGGTGGACAGATGAAGTGTGTGAGACAATGCTTTTAAGTGAGGAGAGGGAATCTGAGTAAATGATAGACTTTTTATGAGAGGTGAGTGATACGTGTTCGATGGCCATCCTTATAGCATGCAGTTCTGCTGTATATATGGAAGCTGTGACAGGGAGGGAATCTGAGATGGTTGCGCACTGGCAGACTGCAGCGGCACCTACGTGTAATTCGGACTTGGACCCATCAGTGAAGATGGGAGTATAGTCCGAATACGTCCCTCGATGTTCCCTATACAGCGCCTTGAATACGTAGTTTGGAAGTGATTTCCTGCAGCGAGTGAGAGAGAAATCCACTTCTGGGATGGCCCCTCAATTTCGGTATCGGTGTCAAAAAGTTTACCGAGTTAAAATACTGTTTTTGAATATCCTATTTCCAAAATTGTTCCAGACCTCCATTTTGTACTTGAAACTCTGCACATATTTTTTAATAGTTAAGCTATTCAAAAATTTAATTTTTTCAAAACACGTTCTAAATAAATGTGATTTTTTAACATAAAATTATGCAGGGGGCTTGATGGTAATTTTGTGTGGTCATTCACCCAGGAGCAAAAATCTAGCTATTGGCCAGATGATTTATAAACTGTCTTTGGAGGATATTTGTGCCCTTGCCAAAATGCATTTTAGAAGGAGGACACGATAGATTCTGGTAAAAAGTACCATATGTCTCTAATCCCTTCTCTCCTCAGCACAGCTCTCAGTGTTTGCTTTCTGGGTGTGAGAGCAGTCCTTTCGGTATTTAATAGTAATGTTTCTAAAACATTAGAAAAGTACTAACACTTTTTTTACACAATTTTCTCGTTGTGTTTTCTGCATTGCAATCTAGTTTACAACCCAGTCTGCAGGGGAGACTATGAATGAGGAGTCATCATATAACCAAAACAAAACTATTCCTTAATAGAAAAACTGCAGAAGAGGCAGGTTTAGAAATTCAGGTGGCTCCTCCCAAAAAGCTACATTGGAGCTTGGTTCTTCAAAAATATTCCAAAGGGGCAAGGAAAAACCCTGAAAGAAAGAGTTTCTTGTGTGGTCATTCACCCAGGAGCAAAAATCTAGCTATTGGCCAGATGATTTATAAACTGTCTTTGGATGATATTTGTGCCCTTGCCAAAATGCATTTTACAAGGAGGACACGATAGATTCTGGTAAAAAGTACCATATGTCTCTAATCCCTTCTCTCCTCAGCACGGCTATCTCAGTGTTTGCTTTCTGGGTGTGAGAGCAGTCCTTTCGGTATTTAATAGTAATGTTTCTAAAAGATTAGAAAAGTACTAACACTTTTTTTACACAATTTTCTCGTTGTGTTTTCTGCATTGCAATCTAGTTTACAACCCAGTCTGCAGGGGAGACTATGAATGAGGAGTCATCATATAACCAAAACAAAACTATTCCTTAATAGAAAAACTGCAGAAGAGGCAGGTTTAGAAATTCAGGTGGCTCCTCCCAAAAAGAAGCAGACAAAAGGATCATTCAATTCAAGAGTTTCAAGTGGTTCCTGAGACAAAAAATAATAAATTAAACTTTATGTTTTAAAGGAAGCAATTACTAAGATAGTATTAGTATCTTTCAGCATTAGATATTTCTTACCAGGTTGGGCAAATGGAACTGTTTAAGTGGAGAAGGTGGTGCAGCATAGCATCAATGTGTCAGGCAATGGAAAAGTGCACACAAAAGAAGCAGACAGAAGGAGCATTCAATTCAAGAGTTTCAAGTGGTTCCTGAGACAAAAAATAATCAATTAAATTTTATGTTTTAAAGGAAGCAATTACTAGGAGTATTAGTATCTTTCAGCATTAGATATTTCTTACCAGGTTGGGCAAATTGAACAGTTTAAGTGGAGAAGGTGGTGCGGCATAGCATCAATGTGTCAGGCAATGGAAAAGTGCACACAAAAGAAGCAGACAGAAGGAGCATTCAATTCAAGAGTTTCAAGTGGTTCCTGAGACAAAAAATAATCAATTAAATTTTATGTTTTAAAGGAAGCAATTACTAAGATAGTATTAGTATCTTTCAGCATTAGATATTTCTTACCAGGGCGGGCAAATTGAACAGTTTAAGTGGAGAAGGTGGTGCGGCATAGCATCAATGTGTCAGGCAATGGAAAAGTGCACACAAAAGAAGCAGACAGAAGGAGCATTCAATTCAAGAGTTTCAAGTGGTTCCTGAGACAAAAAATAATCAATTAAATTTTATGTTTAAAAGGAAGCAATTACTAAGATAGTATTAGTATCTTTCAGCATTAGATATTTCTTACCAGGTTGGGCAAATTGAACAGTTTAAGTGGAGAAGGTGGTGCGGCATAGCATCAATGAGTCAGGCAATGGAAAAGTACACACAAAAGAGGCAGACAAATGGAGCATTCAATTCAACAGTTTCAAGTGGTTCCTGAGACAAAAAATAATAAATTAAATTTTATGTTTAAAAGGAAGCAATTACTAAGATAGGATTAGTATCTTTCAGTAGTAAATGTTACTTACGAGTTCAGGAAACAGAGCAGTCTAAGGGCAAGATGATAACACGGCTCCATCATTAATTGAGTTTTAGAACTTTTCTGTTCAGAGGTTTGTTAAAGACATTTGATCTAGTAATTTGGCACCTAGCTAGATTTTTAAGTAAAATTGGTATGAACTTATTTAATATGTGATTGGATAGCTGGATTTTATGACTTTGAATATTACAGGTTATTACTTTGCTTTTTATTAAGTGAGGTAAGGCATGCTTCTTCAAATTTTGGCAAACATTTCTTAAAGGTAGAAACTTAATTGCCTTTTCCACAAACTTTTGGAGTGTAATGAGCCAAACCACAAAAGTTGGAGACTGTCTTTTTAATGCTCCTCTGTCTTGATTCCTTATCAGCTGTGTCAATGGAGTATCACAGTCTGGCCCAATGAATGGCTCCAAACAATCATTACATTCAATACTCTGTTCCATTGTATGCACAATGTAACCAGCCACGTACTGTCAAACCAAAGATACTAAAAGGGTCACGTGATTTTGACATTCTCGGAGGGGAGAAAGAAAGAAGCTGAGGGGCAGTTGACCGAAAGAGGAAGACACATATACTCCCTCTAACCTTAGTTATACCCTCTATATACATAAAAAATCAGTATATTTTAAATAAAATAAAAAATACTGAAGCAAAAAATCACGTGACCCGTATAGTATTGTTGGTTCAACAGTAGGCTAAAGCGCTTGTTTTCAATGTAGTGGGCATAGTAACTGGAGACTCCTCTAGATAGTTAAGTATTTCCACAATTTGAGAAGGCAATTCAACTGATTTCCTTAGTGGTACAGATTGGTTTATTTTTGTCACTGATGATGTTGCACCAAAAGAACCAACATTAGAATAAGATGATGAAGTGATGATTCCGACCTTCAAAATCTTCTCAAGGGAAAAAATTGTTGATCGGACATCTAGCATATCATTGCCTCCATTCATCTGCCTTAAATTACTGAAGAGTGATTCTACAGCATCACTATTAAAATGCCTAGTGAGAATGTAGTGGTATCCATTTTCCAGTAGGTACTTGGTGCAGGAGACTGTTGATTTAGTAGTTAAGATTAATGCTTCATAAGTTTCTCTTGTTAAGAATTTAATAGGTGGTTCATGTTCTTCACAACCAAGTTTAGCTAAGGATAGGTAGTTAATGAAGTCAGTCTCGAGCCATTCCAAGCGATCATCATCTGTGTTGAAAAAAGGGAACTTGAGGATATTGTTAGTAGATTTAGAGCAGGTGTCATGCAATGAAAACCATCTATAAATGTTCTTCATAAAATATATTGTGCTTTGTGCTCCTTCAAATTCTTTTGCACTTTTATGACGTGTTGCATTATCCATCAAAAACTGTATAGCAGCAACAACAGGTGGGGAAAAAATTTGAACGGCCCGCCCAACGTTCATTTTCTCCAGATTTGTTGGATCGATATGCTTATATGTCAAATTTCTTACAGCTTTTATCGTATCTCGCTGTTGTAGGTAGTACAACTTCTTCACAAACTTCCCCGAAATAATTCCCTTTCCATCAGTCATTTCTTTTTCAAGAAATATTGATCGCAAATTCTTGATGATGTGATTTGGATCAAAACTGAAGAAAAGAAATCTTTCAGGGTTACAAGGATGAAGAATTTTTACCTTCAATTCACCTTCACCGAACTTCTTCATCATTGCCACATTAGTTTTGTGGTTATCTGTGACCACTCGCACAATAAAAAATCCACACTTCTCCACTTCTTCAATCACAGATTTAGTGAAAGAATACAGCTCTGCTCCAGTCAACTGCTTCACGAAGAAGTACCCACAAGGAACACATACTTTGGTTGACAGACCATACAAAACAAAACACAACAGTTTGTCAGCCTGAAGGTATAGGTCAGTCCTCCAATTCTCTTCTTCTTGTTCAACACTTCTGCACCCAAAAAATTGGTCAAGCTTTTGATCGTAGATACACTGTGGCTTAATAGCCATTTCGTCTATTACGAGGGAGCAAAATTTCTCCTCATTCCTTAACAACTTTGCCTCTTCTATCAGACGATTTTGAATTAGAGATGTAACTCCCACTTCTCCACTAGTAGGACCGGTATACCTCTTTAATGTGGTTTTGGATGGCAGTTTGAGTAATTTCCTCTCAGACAACCACCTGTAAGCCTTAGGAGACACAGCATGAAGTAACACACATTCACGTATGATACTTTCGGGCCAACGAGGTTTTTTCTTGCCAAAACTTTTTACTTGATTAAGTAAAAACTCCATTCCTTCATATGCTTCCCCTTCTCCACATAAAACTTCCATTTTTTCAACATTTGAAAAGCACTCATTTTTTTTATAGTAATTAAGTTGCTCATTAAGTTTGTTAATTTGCTTATGAAGAAGAGTAATTGTAGACTCTCTCCTTTGCAACAATTTTCTAAGGCGCTTAATTTCTTTGGACTGCTTACTGGAAACGGGATCTTTCATTGCAGTTTGTTTTTCTTTATCTAAAGTCAGAGAGATGGGTGGACTGGCTTGCTCATCAGAAATGGTAAGGGATGAAGAATCCGGCATATTTACCAATTTACATACCTTGACTGCTGAAGAATTACCTTGGTCTGCTTCCAATTTTCTTTTCACAGGCAGTCGTTTTTTTACAGTGGTGGGTTGTTTATATGAGGGATATCCATCAAAGCGTGAAGGAACCGCACCAGGCTTCAAACATCGATTTTTCCGATTTGGAATAAAATCGGCTTCCTCAAAATGTTTCCCACATACCCTTGAAGACGAAGAATGTGGATTTGGAAGGAAATCTTTTCTAGAAATAGCCTTTAACCACAATCCTGTCAAAGTTGCATCACTGGGAAACTCGTGAAACGAAATCTTTTCCTTTTTACTCGAAGACTTGCAAAAAGGCACACAGCAATACGGCATTGTGAAGGAAGTCACTGCTATCAAAATTTTAAACAAAATTGGAACTTAAAAATGAAAATTTTAAAAGAAATAAAGGTAAACAACGATAGCTCTGGCTGAAACCAATACTAAATTAGGCTCGGGACTCAGAGACATCTAGCGGTGACAGCTGTCCCTAGCGAGGAGACATAAGCTCTATTGTTCTCGGAAGAAATGTTATAGCCTCTTACTGCCAGTCGCTAACAGCGCTGCCAGATCCAGTTCAGCCTTGGTCTGACCAACTGAATGAATCCAAGCAATTGCAACGAAAACATTGCTCCGTTGTATGCTCAATGCGATTGCTACTTAGGCTTATGTAATCAGACTTCCAGCATGTCATCATCTCCATTTGTCACAAGTTACAAAACAGTGATTTAACTGCATTACTCTAAATAACAATTCAAAAAATTAAGCAGTTTTTTCTGAAATGCATGAACTAAAACCGTTATGGTTTAAACAGTCCGATATAGAAACAACTTTTATGAGTAGTTAGTAAATCCCCTGTGGCAAAACCAATTTCTTTATAATAGACATCAAATGAATGGACTGTTGCTAAAACACTGTTCCAGTGGAAGCCTTGTGCCTCATCTTGTATTACAAATGAATAGTTTTCTGCCAAGTCTAAAGGTTTTAACAGCTTCCGTTTCCTCCAATCCTAATTTCTTTTCAGCAAAATATTTGGATTGTTGTTTTGCTATGGAAAAAGTGCTTCTTTAATTGCACTAATTGATTCAAAAATGAATTCATCAATGGGCTTGTTTATAGTTTCAAACAAACATCTGTCAACAGTAATCCACTGTTTAAATGTTACTCTGCCAATCATGTCATCTTCAAAAAATTGCTCCTAACTTTCTTGTAGGTTGTCTGATTTTGGACAATCATCTCATAAATTAAGATGACATGACTAGCACATTAATATTTATTGCCACATAATCATGGTAAGTCTTGAGGGGCTCCTCTTTTCTAAGATGGGAGGCAAGAAATAACATGGTTGGCGCTTAATGGTCTGTGGTCCTTGCCCCATAAAAATCATACCAATCAATCCAATATCTTTTCATTTATCAATCAAACCAATTATCTTTTCCACTTGACTGACACATTCTTATTTTTCAAAGGTTGTCTCCATAAGGCTTAACGTATGGTGCATAATGTCCTTCGGTGGGTCTTGCGCCATAAAAACCCAACCAACCATATGGCTTATGGGTCATTTTCACCATACGCTTACATTTCAGAATAAATTTTTTTTTTCAAACTTCATAATTTCGTAATAATATAAATATAGGAGTTCTTATATATGTTTCAAGTATATGGAACAGCAGTTGGTCATACACTTTTGCCCATAGTTTAGTCATGAATACTTCAATACTTTAATATGAATGAATTGTAGAGTATGAATCTAAGAGTAAACCAGACCCGAGCCGTAATAAAAAAGGCAGGTGAAGGAAGCAGCCGGTAAAATCCTATGAAATCAGCTGCTCTCTTTGAGTTCAAGAAACAATGAAACGAACCTTATGAAAATAGAGTATTTTACTTCTAGAAATAAGTTTAAATCTGACCTACAAAATTAGATACAAATCATTTTTAAACTCTCATTGTGGTGTGCAACGCGACGGAAACAAAACCTAAACTAAAATAGTTATGTGTATTATATCAAATACAAGTAATTCTCTTTAAATGAAATAAGCAAGACCCTTTTTTTTAATGAAATTAACGATAAATCAAGCGAGAAATGTCAAATCCTTCGTAAAAAGGGAAAATTGTTGATACTACTTTCAAAATCAATGACATAATAGTAACGGGAGTTGACAGGTAACGAGAGTTGACATTTTTAATAAAATGACAGAATAAAACATACATGCAATGCATGGTTGGAAACTGAAATAAATATCCATATATCCTATTTATATCAATAAATAACTATATTTCTGGGGTTAAAATTTCCAAAAAAGTTTATTTAATATTAAAAATTACCGTAACGGGAGTTGACATTAATAAAAATACGCTACCTTGACGACAGATAATTTCTTCGAAAACACGATAGTTTTCGAGCCAAAGAATAAAAACACGGTTTAAATATATTCTAAAGTGAACATACAATCGTTTGGAATATGTTTCTACATTTTTAAAGCATAATTATTATTATATTTTTTAAAATTAATTCGCCTGTAACGGGAGTTGACATAAAGTGAGGGACAAAATATTTTATTGATTTGTAAAAATATTAAATTCAAAAAATTAATTTTTACAATTATAATAACCTTTTAATAGTTCATAATTTTGATATTTATCGTTTTTCTTTCAAAAAGTCAAATTTAATAACAATAAAACTACTTTTAATTTCGTGAAAATCGTTAGGGACAAGCATTTTTGGCTATTTTCGTATTTTTAAATATCTTTATTTACATAATTTTAAAGCTTTTTTTATTAATTAAAAGCTAGAAATATTGCATTTAGTCTACTTTACCTAAATCAAAGTTTAAACAGAAATTTTAATAATGATTAATTGTTTAATTTTCATGTTTTACCTTCGGGACAGCAAATGTAAGCAAATTTTGAAAATGACCCTTATCCTCGTTGATAGCTTTACAGTCGCCATCACCAAGAACTTGGTCTAACATAGACCGTGCTGTTCAAGAAACTAGGATAGGATAATACAGCAAGTGATGGAATTTCAGCTATAGTCAAGGAGATGTCAAAAAATTGTGAAAATCGCTCTTCGACGCTTTCCTAAAGCTCTGTAGATGGGTCCCCTTTATATTTTCCACATAACCGACGAATTCCAATTATTCAACGAGTGTTTATACATATGGCTTAACCTTGCTTACAGTTTTATCAAGAAATTCCTTGGGAACGTCAATTTGTAAATATGCTTGTTGCATATCGAGAGTGGAGAAGAACTTGTATTTAGCTATGTTAGCAAATAGCAATTATGGTCTGAATTTCGGGAAGAGGATAAGTATGGAGTTAACTAGCCTCGCGTCAATAGCCAAACGATATTTTTGTTCACTAGTACCATCAGATTTTTTGTTTACTAACAACATTGGGGAAGCTCACTCTGACACAACAAGGAATTCCCAAGTTAACATGTAATTAAGAAGTATTATTACCGAAGATGTAAAGAGAAGACGATGCGACAAATTTGTCAGCAAATGTCTCAAATCAATCTCAACTCAACTCTGACACATCACGAGTTATACCGGCTTCTGCCATTTGGTCAAGTTGTAACTTGGCAGTTTGACTTAAAGCTGCAGGTATGGGAAAGGGTAAGGTTTTGATGGGACACTCGGACATGAATTTTAGTCTAGGGATTACAGAATCTGCGTGTCCCATAGATTTGAGGGTTTTAGAAAAAAAAGAGTTGTTTGAAAGAATATCCGCCAAAGCAGTATTACCACTCTCCTGCAGATGGTCTAACTTAATCCTGAAGGGATCGAAGATAAGATTCTTCATTTCCCCTTTTTTGTACGTAGGGGTAGCAATGATTACGTTTTAAGATACGTCTTCGTTTATACAATCATTAACTTTGAATTCCACATTAGTCACAGAACCAATTACAGAGTCCTTATTTAAGTGATAAGATTCTTGAGAAAAGTTATTTAGTGCGTGGAAAGAAAAGAATTTGGGGTTATCACCAACGGATTTAGTCTCAATTTGACTAAATTCTACTATAGCCTCTTCACGCCCCAGTTCCACCGTGGTGGACCTTCGCTTACCCCCTCAAAAACAAACTTTTTATTAAAAATTATCAGCTGAAAGCTGAAATATGTATTATTTGATGTTTTTACTTCCTATTTCAATCGAGAGATGGCGCTTTAAAACAAAATTTTGCTCACAGCACATATTTAAAAAGAGGATTTTGGAAAAAATGGTGACCTATCTAAAACTTGGGAATATTAATTAATTTAAACCTAAATTAATTTATTTATGAGACTTAATTTGACTAGTTTTATTAATTAGTATCCTTTCAAGTAGAACAAAACAGTTTGTAAAGAAATCCAACAAATTTTGAGTTTTGGAGAGCAAGATATAGAGAGGTCCACCAGGGTGGAACTCGGTTCTTAACGATGGTAATTGTGTAGGAGTAAAAATTAATAAAAAACGGGTAAATAAACTATTTTGAGAATTTAAAAAACTTATTTTATAATTTAAATGATAATTATTATATTTGTCATTTAAAATTTTGAATTTCATATAGAAAAAACAAATTTAAAATTTTTTTTTTTTTTAATTTTTTAAAATAAATTCTGTAAAACTCAAAATGAATACTATTTTCTACAGTATAAATGTACATTTACTTTGATTATTGCATAAAAATGTTAAAAACATGCACAAAAAGTTTTCTATGCCCCTAAAAATGAATTTTTGAATTTTTAAAAAATTAAATTTTCTAAAAAATTATTTATTTTAAAAGGAAATTAAGTTACAACCTTCAAATAACCTACTATGACAAAAAAATGATAAATACTTCAATTATTTAAATTATAATTATAGAAAGTAACAATTTTATACCATAGGAATTGTGTCATGTTTTACTACGTTTAGAACTGAGGTCCACCAGGGTGGACCTTAAATTGTAAGCCCCCTAAAAAACATTTTCTTGAATTGAAGATTTTTATGAACTTTGTGAAGCATTTTAATACTATTTTAAGAAAAAAATTTGAGTTGAAAGAATTTTTTTATACCTCGGGTCTGAAGAGGATAGAATAATAAGAAATAAGTTGGGAAGAGTTTCCTGAAGGTTCAAAAAGAAGGGTAGAGGGAAAATTACTATTAGGTACACATGCCAGAGCATAATAAAATACTGGCCAAATGAACTGACAAAATTAAGAAATGTTTGTGCTGTGCACTAGCGGTGTTTTATGAGGTGATCGGGAGAGAAATTTAGTCTGGACATTGGGATTTCCAAGGATGACTGTAAGGCGGATTGTGTGGTACATTGTTGCAGGGGTTGCCCAAGGAGAAAGCTGAAAAGTTGTCTAGGGAGAGCTGGCGAAGGATATGAATTTATCCCGAGAAAGGGATAGTCTTGAGTTTTGGGATATGGAGCCGGCTTCTTTTCTAAGGACAGGGATGGGGGTGAATTTGGGGAGACCAGTGGCTGTTCTTAATGCAGAGTTTAGTATGACTATTGATTGAGGATTTGTTGAAGGCGAGGATCATTGCACCGTATTGGAGGAGGTTTCTTACTGTGGAGTTGGTTATGATTTTGAGGTGGTGTGATCTTGCTCCCCAGTTGCGGCCAACTATTGCTTTTTTTGCGTCTAGTCTTCTTGTGCATTTTTTCCTGATGTAGGTTATATGGTAATTTAAGTTTCCGTTGGTAGAGAAGAATATGCCCAGGATCTTGAGGTGGTTGCTCCACGAGATGATGGATCCGATTATGGATAGTGAGGGAGGAATGGAAGATCTTTTCCTGGATAGATCGAGGTCAGTGCATTTGTCTGCACTGAAGGATAGTTGGCCCACCTGTCCAGGTCTGAGAGAGAGTTTTGCAGGGATCTGGTGACCCGGTCTTGTGATGAGAAGGGGAGAAAGAACGCTTTTTCTGCGGGATACCTCTGTGGTTGGGGTGGGAGCTGGAGAAAGTACCACGCCATTTAGTTTTAAAGGAGCGATTGGAGAGAAAAGATGAGATCCACCGGAGGAATCTTCCTCCCAGGCCTAGGGTTGCTTGTTTTAGCAAGAGGCCATCGGCCCAGACATTGTCGTAGACCGATTTTATGTCGATGGAAGTGACAGATATACTGTTTGGAGTAGCGGCCTGCCCGTATTTCCTCGAAAATTCTTCCGTGGAGGGTGTTGCAGTCCCTGAAGGGGAGGAACCCCATATGGTTTCTGTTTAGTAGTTGATTCTCCGAGATGATCCTTGAGTCGTCTGTACATTACCCTATCGAACACCTTGAAATTACAGAGGTCAATGAAATCGGGCGATAAGAACTCAAGAGGTTTGATGGTCTGTCTCTTATGAGTATGGGAAGGATTATGGAAGACTTCCAAGAATCAATTGGCCTGTCATTGAAAGACTTGTTGTAAAGGTTGGCAAGAGAGAGAGAGATGTTCCAGAAGGTGAGCTGGCAGAGATTTGAATAGGCGGATGGATATTCCGTCTTCTCCAGGTGATGATTCTCTGGTGGAGGAAATGGCTAATTCTAATTCGGGGACTCGCAGATTTTTGTTGAGGGAAGGGATAGTAAAGTGGCTGAAGTCAATTGGTAATGCTGGAAGAGGATCTGAACAGCCAAACAAGGATGAGAAAGCGTTTGTCTGAAATGTTGCTGATTGGATGGGATAGTTAATGTCCGCGAAATAGTTATTAGTGGTGGTCGGGGGTCGGTAAATCTATTATTAATGGATTTTAGTATTTTAAATATATTTTTGGAGGTGGTTGAGGAGTGACGGAGGTCTTTCGGGAATTGGTTCTCGAGTTTCTTAAGGCCCATTCACACTGTTTCACTTTCACTGTTGTTCATTATCGATGAAACACCCAAAGTGAAAGGGTGGGAATGTCGTTTTCATCAGAAGTGAAAATGAAAGATGAAACAATCACTGGACCTTTCACCGATGAACTCATCCAGTGTATTCTTACACCTAAGAAAAATGTGATCATTTAATTCTGAGACTTAAGAAGCTTTTTTTCAGTGTTAAAGTGTGATTATTATGAAAAAAATTTGTTTACAATTGTATAAAAGTGAATTAAAATATTAAAGCTTCTTAAATCACAGCAATTAAAATCCGCAGTAAAGCGGTTTTCAACGTGTATAGCTTCCGAGATAGAAAAATTATTTTATTAATAAGATAATTAAAATATGCATCCTTCTAAACGATGTATTTAAATGTTTTGAAAATCAATGTATGGAAAAAGGAAATAGTTTTAGATATTCTTAAAACCTAAAAATTAATCTAAATTCTTGGTACTACATTTCCTTGACAAAATTTCATATTTATTATTTTAAACTAGTTATTGTTGGTTTTATAGCTTGATGGTTAGCACGTTGACTTGTAGATACAGAGGTTGTGCGATCGAAACCTACCAAACGCAATATTCATTTTTGCTTAACGGAAATTGCGTATAAATGAAAAATGTTTCTTTAAATTTAACAAATTTTTCTAGAAAATAAAGGTGTAAAAAATAATTTTTTTAAACGAAATTTTAATGTTTTGTAACTTAACTATTAAATTAAATTATTGAATTAGATTAAATTCTACCGATGAATTCCTCTGCAAGAATAACTATTTAATAAAACTATCTTTAGAAATTTTATGAGCCGTGTTATACCAATTGTGACAGAACCATGTTTTTTTTGCTTCGAATAAATCATTACTTAGGGAAGAATAGTTATTAAGTTAATGAAATTAATATATATTACATATATATTCTTTTTATTTAAAGTTCTAGATCACCTTCAGTTCATTTTATTCATTTTTTCTATTTGTATTTCGCTTTTTAATTTTCGGAACAAATATTCTTAACATTATTAAAGATTGCTTCTAAAAATATAAATTTTAGTAATTAAAAGGAAATATTTTAGCTGTAAAATGTCCATTGAATTATATAAATCACACATAAAATTTATTTTTTCTATCACATATGATTTCCTTATTCTGTTTAGAATTTCCTGGTTTTTAGTTCGTTGCTGTTTCATTTTGTTGTTTCAATAAATTCGGTCAATTGCTGATGAATAAAAACAGTTAAAATAAATTTAGCTGATTATTTTTATTAATTGTCATTATGTTGAATTCTATATAATAAGAATTTCTGGGGACTCGGTAAAGAGCTTTCAGTGTGCCAGGGTTATCCCCTGTTGCTAGGCAACGTAACGTCATCTGGGGACATCCATAAATTACGTGAGGTGTTTTTTTTCTTAATCTGGACCCCCCTCCACCCTTGGTGAGATTTTGCTGGACCCCCCTCCCCCCACGTAAGATTTACCTACAACTTTTTAAAAATAATTTTCTATCCTATTCGTTTGCATTTTGTGCTTCATAGCACCTAAAACTTTTACATTAATATAAATGTGGGGGTAAAAGGACATTATGTTATCATCAGGTTTTCTTTATTATAAAAATCACTTAAAACTATTTAAAATTTTACAATATCTAGATTAAATTTTTACTCATTCCATAACCATTCATTTTCACCAGAAAAACTGCCAATGAAGTAATTAAATGATATACTTAATTTTAAATGGGTTACAACAAGGTATTCTTATCTCCCCAATTAATTTAAAAGATTACGTTGGACAGAAAAGTTACGACTAGTCAGGTGACAGAGAGGAGGAATCGAATAGTACAAAAAAGGCTACGAGCGTGGAAGTGTTGAAAGATGAACAGGCAAACGGCCGCGTAAAACCGCAAAATTTTGATTGAGAAAATTTATGACATGCAAAAGAGATGAAAAAAGCCAACGGTTCACTCAAACTGAGAAAGAAGGAATTAAGCTTAAAAATCTCCACATTATCTTAACTGTGTGTATATTTCTTTCTCATACTTAAAAAAATAAAATTTTATTTTCTACAGGCCCATTGAAGAGTAGTAAGATAATTTTAAATTAAGATAAAAAATAACAAATTTGATAATAATGTTATAAAGACATTCCTTTTTGGTGAACAAATCGTAAACCAGGAGAATAACTTTCTCAATGTATTTTTCGTTTTCTTTTTAGGTTTTCTCTTTAGTTCTATAATCTTCCATTTGTGCGACCATCTGTTCTGCGTATAATTATCTGTTTTTTGTGTATAATCTGCAGTTTTTTATGGTAAATCTCACCATGTGTTGTTATCGGGTCCATCTGAAACTTAAAACTATTAAATTTACTATAGAAATTTTTTTAAAAAAAGCTGGTATGGGTATGTTGCAATGAAATTTTGGGTCATAATTATTAAAGAGTAATAGTTAATAGTTTTTTTAATGAGTAATTGGCAGCACTAAATAAGCAGAATTCCAATCGTAAAATATCTTCGTGTTTCAAAAAAAGTTACATATTTTAAGTTTTCTTTTTCCAGGCCTCGGAGTATGTCTGGCGCAAAATGCCCTACTGAGGGTCATGCGCCATAAAAAGTTGATTAACCAACCAACCAGGCCTCGGAGAGCCAGAGAAAGTTTCTCTGGATCTCCGAGGCCTGTGAAATAAAATGAGGGAGCCCCGTGCTTTGATGAATTAAAGGAAGGAAGTTTATTACACTGCGCGCATTTTTCTACCACTACTACAATGTTTCTCCCCTGCTTCTTCAAGCAGATGGGGCAATAATCAGAGTGTTTCTCCGAATAGATGCGTTACGAATAGATATCTGAATTCCAAGTTTTTCACATTTATTATCCTACCTAAAATTGGCCATAGTTGGGAAGAACTACTCTTAAAAAGAGAAAGACCATCAATGTTGATTAGAAGCTGTGGGTTGGAGATTTTTTCCTTGCAATTTTTTAATACTCCTTATAAATTATTTTGAATCCTATATGGGAGTATTCCCCAGGTGTTACTCGTGTTGTAGAAACGGATTTGTGTCTTTAATAATGTTTTTGCATCTGCCGGTAGACTATTAAAGCAATCATGGAGACGCAATATTGATAAAAGTGCTGTGAATGCTACATGACTAAAATAATAACCAAACCTTCCTTTGATTATCGAATCGCTTGAAACCACAATTTTGCAGAAACTTTCTCGTAGTACTAAGAACGCGTGATCTCCACATAACAATGTCAGTACGCTTAATCAAAATCGTCCGGTGACTATAAGAGCGCTCCCACTTGAAACCACATTTTTGCATAACCTTTCGGAGAACATCTTTTTGCCAAGGAGAATCTATTCCACACCAGAATTTTACTCTGAACCTTCTTTGATTTGTATGCTGCATAATGCAATGGGGGATTACTCACCGACCAATTATGTGCATTGTGGCTGTTAAACATGCTTTCTCGTGAAGGTTGCCTCATCGGTGACCAAGCACGTTGGAAGATATTTGAGGATTATTGACCGCTCTATCCAACTTCCAATGGGGAAATTCTAGCCGATGAGGGTTGTCTCTTCCTTCAAGAGCTTTGACTCCCGTTGTAAGTGGTACGGATGAAGGATCTTCTCATTTAGGACTCTCCATACCGTCATGTGTCCGACCTGAAATTGAGAGGCGAGGCCCCTAGTACATGAGGTTGGCGCGTCCGTAATTCTCTGCAACACTTGATTTTCCAAATGAGCAGTCCGAACAGAGCGGTTTCGTCCTCGATCACTGTGGCCGGATTGGAAAGACCCGCTTTCTCGTAATAGTCTGTCTATTCTAGTGCGGTGGTCGTCAAGTCTGGTTTCGGCCAGGTTGGACGATCACGCAAGAAGCATTGTTGCAGCACGCAAGCAGGAGAGATGAGAGCGGATGAAGTAATACAGTGATTTCAGAAAGGATAAAAATTAACAATAGTTTATTACGATATTTTCTTTTTCAATCAATAAACGATTTATAATTTACTCTGCAACTTTAATTATCTTTAATTCGATAATAGCATAATTATAAGAATAGCTTTCTTCATCTTCCTTACTGGTGACCCGGACGTGATATTCAGTTAATGCTTTCGTCACTTTAGCCATGCTGGGATCATCAAGTTTATCTTCCCATGCATCTCCCAGGTCGGCATCTTCATCCATCTCTTGGACCGCCTCATTTAAGGCACGCTGATTGGCCAAGATATTTCTCTTTCTTTGGTCTTTGAGTTTGCCCACTTTCTCGTCAAATTTGGTGACTTCATTCTCGCTGTTGAAGAAGGACTTTCCGTCTGTGTTTCCAGCCCCACAGTGTTGGGCGACTATAATTGCGGTGTTCATGACGTCGTTCTGGTTCTGACACTTGCCCATCCTTGCATTTTTAGAGCGTGTCATGTCCAGGCAACAGCCGATGGAGTGAATCCACAAGTACAATGATGGACAAGCTGAGATTGAATACGGGCTTCGAACAACGTAGCCAAACTCCAAGTGGTACGGGAAATACCCCTTGGTATCCTCCGCCCCTTGTTCCTCTTTTACAATGTTCAGCAAGTCCTTAAGGGGCCATTCCACCAAGGCAACAAGCTGTTGCTCTGTTGCTTCAACATTTTGTCGCCCAGTCGCAAGCAACAGTTTCTACTTCTCGGTAGCATGTCTCCGGTGTGTTGCCTGCCCTCAATGCGATTCCACTGAAGCGACAGTTGTTCCGTGTTGCCTAGTAATCCCCGAGAGGTAGTTTTGAACAATCCTCCTCGTACTCTGTTTGAAATAGATTTTTATAAAGAGAAAAAGGAATAAAAATACATAATTTTAGAGATTTTTATAATAAAATAACAGAATCGCGCGCGATTGATAGCTCATGGGTCTACATGAAAGATGTTTGTCCACGATGATCGGCATCTTGGTTAACTTGGTTTTTAGAAAAGGGTTTAAATCGTTCTTCTAAATAGATAAATCGATCCAAGTAGATATTCGTAATTTATATGATGCAACTTTTGGAGAATTTCAGTTGAATACTTTAAAAGCTACTCAAAATGAAAAAAGTTGGTTAAAATAAAATAAAACTTATTCGTGGCGCCATCTTTGAGCTCTAAGCTAAAACAAAAGGATTGGAGAGTTTTTCAATAAGAAAAGTTCAGTGAACCAATGTTTGATAATATTAGCGTGTTAACACTTCATTCAATCAAATACACTACAAATATACCATTCCCACATTTTAACCCGATTATTATGCAACTATTCAAACCTTCTCAGATCATGTCGCAGGCAACAGTCGCTTGTTTCCCATCGCTGGCGCGAGTCAGGCAACACACGAAAAGTTGCCCGTGCGACCGTGTTGCCAGACAAATCTCGCGCTGTTGCCTCAGTGGAATTGCTCCGGCAACATGTCGCATGGTCGATTTTTGTCGCTTTCGACAAAAGTTGCCCCGGTGGAATGGGGCCTTTACGGACAGAACCCACAATGATGGTTTGAGCAAGTTTCTCTCTAGCAAGACCCAACCGGTAGGTGACCTCTGAAAAAGAAACCAAAGCAGCACACCCTTTGTAGTAGGCGGGAATTGTTAGAGGTCGAAGTACACTGGCCGGATGCTGAGGAAACTTCACCAAAAACATGTCAATGGCTGCGATCACCTTGCGGTATCCAGGGGTGAGGTTCTGATCCTGATAACGATCTGCCACAAGGTTTAGGGAGGGAGTCAGAGTGCATGGGTGGAGTGTGCTTTTGACATAATTGGTTGAGTTTGTCCGAGATCTTGATATGGTAAGATTCGGCCGCTGCCTTGGCTTGGGTCTTCCGGTAAATTGTTAAGTAGGCTAGAAAAAGAGAGATTCTGGTGTCACCAGTATTCCCGGCACCCGTGTTGGTAGCTGGAATGGTGTGCAGAGAGTCATTGGTGGTGAGTTCTAGGAGGTCAGCAGGAGTCACCTCTTTACCGGTATCACCTATAGTGTGTCCACTAGCAGTCCATTTTTCAGTCAAGGTGGTTTTTAGTATGTCAGTCGATTTTATCACAGCAATTAAATAGGAAGCCACTAATCCATCATTCCATTTGGGCGCAGTCATAGCTATCAATTCATTATATAAGATTTCTGCCGATTTATTTATGATCTCCAGCTTGGATTTCCCCTCCTTGATGGCTGCTCCAGGGTAAATCAATTCATCAGTTAATGGTACAGAAGGAACCTTGTGGGTCTTTTTAGTGTGCCGATCAAAAAGGGACGCCATTGTACCATAGGTAAGATAGTAGATTACTGTCTTATAGATATATCTTAGATGTCATAGGAGATATATCTTACTGGTGACCCGGACGTGTGGACGCTAAAATTCCCTACTGTACGGTAAATATTATTTTGATTACAATCGATATGGAGAACAGTTCAAATGATAGTCCGTTGTCCTCAGCATCTTCTCAAATTAATAGAGTTGGCTTGAAGCTGCCCCCATTTTGGGATAAACATCCAGATCTGTGGTTTGCAAATATCGAAGCTCAATTTCGGATATCAGGAATTACCATGGATGAGACAAAATTCTATCATGTGATATCAGCCTTGAACTCTGATGTATTAGGGTACGTAAGCGATATAGTTTTGCACCCTCCCGAGGTAGCTAAATATTTGAACTTGAAAACTAGGTTAATCGTAGACTTTTCTGATTCGGAGCAACGGCGAATAAAAGCTTTACTGTCGGAATTAGAACTTGGAGATGATAAACCCACCCACCTACTCAGGAAAACGCGACAGTTGGCTGGTAATCTCGGGGAGGATTTTCTGAAGACCCTTTGGTTACAGCGTTTGCCTTCGCAGGTACAAGCGATTCTGGCTGTCTCTGAGGATAACTTAGATAAGTTAGCCCAAATGGCTGATAAAATACACGAGTCAACGAGTGCTAAAGTAGAACTCCTCACAGAAAGTCCTCCATCGGAAATGGCTGAGCTACGCTTACACCTCGCCGAGTTGAATCAAAAACTTAATCGTCTCGCTATCAGAGGGCGGGAACGCTCAAATGGTCGTGAACGCTCTAGAGGCCGACAACGTAGTTTTTCTAGAGGCTCGCGAACTTTTTCTCCGGATGACGAGTGTTGGTACCACAGAAATTTCGGGGACAAAGCGCTTAGATGCGTTTCCCCATGCCGACGTCAAGCAAATAAACATAAAAAAAACTAGATAGGAAGTCGAATTATTTGGCGCAATGCGACTCCAGCGAAACAATTAAAGCCACCACAGCGGAATTAGTGTATGGCAGAGCACTTAAATTGCCTGGGGAATTTTTCGCACCATCATCAAAGGATTTCAATGCGGCGGAATTTGTGACGCGTCTTAAGGAGTCCATGCAAGATATATCTCCAATTCCAACTAAAGCGCACTCTTCAAAAAGCCCGTTTGTTCCAACCCAACTGAAAGAAGGCAGCCATGTGTTCGTAAGACATGATGCTGTCCAACCACCACTTAAGCCACCTTACGAAGGGCCTTTTCGGGTGTTGGAGCGAACAGATAAAGTTTTTAAATTGCAAATGGGAAATAAGGTGAAGTTCATATCAATAGATAGAATAAAGCCAGCGTTCATACAGAAAGAATCCAATCTTGAGGGGGATTTAGATAAAAAAAACTCACATCTCAATAGGCAGAACATAACCATTGAACCAGAGAAAAGATTACAAGGAACTACTCGTTCAGGACGTCGGGTCCGTTTCCCGAACCGTTTCACCCCTGACGCTGTCACGAGGATGGGGGTACTGCGGTGGTCGTCAAGTCTGGTTTCGGCCAGGTTGGACGATCACGCAAGAAGCATTGTTGCAGCACGCAAGCAGGAGAGATGAGAGCGGATGAAGTAATACAGTGATTTCAGAAAGGATAAAAATTAACAATAGTTTATTACGATATTTACTTCTTCAATCAATAAACGATTTATAATTTACTCTGCAACTTTAATTATCTTTAATTCGATAATAGCATAATTATAAGAATAGCTTTCTTCATCATCCTTTCTTCATCTCCAGTACGGTAGGTGTCACTGGTGTTGTAGAAACAGATTGATGCGTCTTTAATAATGGTCTTGTATCTGTTGGTAGATTTTACATACCATGTTTAGATTATCTGTAGAGAAAAACACTACATTATATCTGGTTTTCATCCAAATGTGCTCCCTCATGGGGCACACCTTGTCAGGAGGTAGGTGACCAAGTGATATTTTGGTTTTCAGTTTTGCTGTTACATCTTGAGTTTCTTTCAAGGTCTTGTTTGGCGCGAAATTTCCTTCGTTGGATCTTGCGCCATTAAAACCCAACCAACCTTGAGTTTCTTTTCTTAATAGTTCAATGGCGCTTTTTGTCCATGCAAAGATTGATTGCAACAAGATTATTCAGTAGATCGGTACGAGAGCTGAATCCGATACCAAATGTGAGGAAGAAAAAGGAATCTTACCTTTATATCTGGACCCACTGTGTGCTGTATCGGACTCCCGAGGTTAGTGTATTGTGGTAGGTTGAATTCAAGAAAGAGTACACTTGCATTAGAATACGAATCTAAAAGTTTATCTTAGAGGTCCGTGATGTGGTGGTTTTACATGTTCAAGACAAGACACTATCGTAGAGCGTGCCCCAGGTTGGTTGGGTCTTCCAACCACAGAATATAAATTAAGCTATCCTCTTAAATACATAATGTCAGTAAAAATTGTAAAGATATTATTTATCTTCACCAAAAGTATTCGTACCAAGCAAAGAGAGGAAAGGGGGGAGATGGTGATGGAGCGGGGACCGCAGGAACCGACGATCTCTCCGCAGCGTCTCGTTCACCTCTGACCCACGCTACGACGCCCGCTCCCACTTCACTTCAGATCAGACTGAACTTCGGGTACTCGCAGAGCAAGCAAGCAATAAGAAAATAGTCGGGTTGCTCGCAGAGTAAGTGGGCAACATGACATCCACCCCCTCATAAAAGTTAAAAACAAGAAACAAATGACCTAATCCTCAGGGGCCCGCACTTTACAAATATGTGTCTGAATAGATACATATGAATACATACATATTGAGTCTGAGATGTGTAACTTACTGTGTTATACAAAATATCACAGTTAAAAAGATCTCTCCCTCTCCTGGTGAGAACATGTTAGGAGTGGCCAAACCCCTTACGACATTTCTTCATAGTTCATATTAGGAGCCCATTTTTACCCATTAGGCAGCATGATCTCTAGCAAATATTGAATGGAAACGTCTTGAGACCTTGCATTCAGCTTTGGTATCATTGTGTATTGCATTAACTGTGCATTGAAATAAAATTATCTAAAAATTTTAAAAACTAAAGGTTTTGTAGTACTGTATTTCCATTTTATGTTTTGCTATTCCATCTTGAGTTTCTTTCCTCAATAGTTAAAATTCTACTGGTTTTTAGTTCTTACCCTACACTACAATCGGCTCTTTATTTTGAGACTCGATTACCACTAGTTGGATCTCGTGTTATTTTTATGTTACTCGTTAATTTTTATTAAGTTGTCTTGTTTTGATTAGTGGCCACATGTTTGCCGTGTGTGGCGTCCCGTTACGTGGTGAAGGGGGACCTGGAGCGTTGAGGGGATTTGTGCTCCGCAGGGTCTTATTTCCTGGGGGCACAAACTCTCCAATACACCTCTTTGGCCCGTAATCATGGTTAGACGGGTGACTGGCGTATCCTGTAATGGGTGTAGCCCGCGCCGGTCAATCGGCTTCCTTTATCTTTTTGGCTCCGGCACTTCAGGGCGATTTTCCCCCTGTAGTGCCGGAGCAAATAAGATTTAGAGGTGTAAGGGTTAGTACTGCGGGGTCTGTAGTACTATATCCCGGTGTCACTCCTGGAGGGGGCCCCCGAGATCTTTCGCCGTCGGAATCCGGCGGCGACTGCTGGGGTACCCCCCTCCCCCTTGTTGGGCTCCATGGTGGGTGGGAGCACAGAGGCGGAAATCGCGAATTTCCTGGCCAAAACCCAAAAAATGAAAATGAATCTGTACAATTAAAAAATCGTTTGCACGAATCTTAATAGTATGAAGAATCTTACTCCAATTTTGTTTTTATTTTAATTCATTATTATTGTTTGTTTTGAAAGCTCAAAGTTCACGTTTTCAAACAATGGAGTAAAATTTTTGTTGAGAGAAAATTTTGCCGTCTATTTAAAACTGAATTTCTAGTTCTTAAAATATTTTTTTATCAAGCTTTTCATTATGTATTCTGATACAGGAGGTAATTACAAACCCATACACATCTTTTTTTTAATTATTATTATAGTGATTTGATAGATTTATAAGAATTAAACCAGAACACGCTGTTCTATTGTTCAATATTTAATATCAGAATTTTTAATGAACAAAAAAGTATCAGATTCCACCATATCCCGCGGTGATTTCAAAATTTTTTTATGTATTGACATGTTAACTTAAAGTTTTGATGAAAATTAGCTGCGAATATTTGCAATTCTTGAAATCTAAGCCAATAAACCAAATGTTGGTAATTACTCGATTTAGTGACTAGTTTATTTTAGTTTCGTGTTCTGATGGTATAAAAATATAAAGAAGGGAATTAATTAGGGTTTTATAATGAAACTCAAGCATCCAATTGGCGGAAAAAATTTAATAATATTAATTAAGTCCACTTTTTGACTGGGTAAAACGATTTATCTGCGGAGTCGAAACATGTGTTGATCCAGTTTGTTTGGTCAGGAAATAAAACGCACCGTAAAGGCTTTTAATAAAGAAACATTCAGTAACCACATAATTTTCTCTAAAAGGACACTTTTCTTAAATGATATTTTAGAAGACTATTAAAAATATTGATTTATTAAGTATTTGTAATATTTCAAATAATTTTCGTTTGTTATTTATGAAGTTTTATGCAAGTAAGAGGTTTTGGCCAGGAATTTTACAATTCCCGCCTGTGTGGAGCGCATCGGGCTGAACATCCTGACCTTTCAACCATGCTTTCCGTGGATCTTTCTCATGGTGGTAAGTCCACCAACCCTTCTCCCTCCGGGGAGCACTCTTCTTCTCCCCAAGGGGAGCAACAAAGAATCGATTTGAAAAACGCTCGTTATTTCCTTGTAAAACTAGAAAATCCACCTCATTTTTCTACTTCCTTTTCTGCAATCTCTCCGTTTAAAATAAATAGTTTATTCGAAAAAGAACTTGGAACATTGAAATCACTCAAATCTGCCGAAGATCTGCCGACATGCTTATTTACACATATAATCCAGCACAATCAAAAAACTCATAAACACAACTCGAATTGGTAATTTTAATGTGTCTGTAACACCACATTTCTCCCTCAACACATCTAAAGGCGTAATTTCAGAACCTGACTTATTCAATGTGCCCGAATCTGAAATGAAAGAAAATTTAATTAATCAAAATGTAATAGAAGTAAAAAGAATAACAATCAGGCGAGAAGAACAAACTTTTCCAACCAAACACATTATCCTAACATTTGACTCACCAACCCTTCCATCAGAAATCAAGATAGCTTACCTGAACTGTCCTATACGTCCATATGTACCCAATCCTTTACGTTGTTTTAAATGCCAACGCTTCGGGCACTCAAAGTTTTCGTGTCGTGGTTCTGACACCTGCGCCAATTGCGGCGCCGCGCCGTCGACCACAGCAACAGCAAAACCTGCTCTGCGCCACCCTGCTGTGTCAAGTGCAGCGAGGGCCATCCGGCGTATGAAAAAAAGTGCCCACGTTGGGTATCTGAAAAAGAAGTCCAGGAAATTAAAGTAACCAGTAAAATTTCCTACGGAGAAGCAAAAAAAACAAGTCCAAGCAAGAACACCAAAACTAGGATTAAGTTATGCAGCAGCCACACAAAAAACAACAGCATCTATTCAAACTCAAACAGAAGCAATACCTCATTCACTCACTCCAGCAATCAGTCACACAAACAAACCGCTATTCACAATAACACCTACTTCGCAACCTACTGAAAAAAATTCTCAATCCATCAATACATTTACAAGCCAGTCATCAACATCTGCAATAGAGCAAGAAACCAGGCCACCCTCCAATCTAAAATCTAAAGAAAAAAAGAAACCTTCACCTACCACAACTAAACCAAAAGCATCAATCAAAAGTCAAAGACCCACACCATACCCACCACTGTTTCCGCCTTTCAACTCTAAAAACAGAAAACTCAATCAAACAGACAAAGGAAATAACAGAGCAAACCTGTGAAAAGTAAAAATAAAGGAGAATATTAGAGAAAAGGAGGATTTCTCTTTGGACATTCATGTGTCCGAAGAAGAAATGAACGAATTAGAGAAATGTGAATCTCATACAAAACAAAGAAACGAAAACATTTTAAATCATGACTCTTAATTTTATTTCTTGGAACTGTCGTGGATATCGAAACAAGCTGGATGATGTGAAAACCCTAGTAGCAGACTATAAACCCGTCTGTCTCGCGCTTCAGGAGACTTTCCTGAAGCCTAGCGACCAGACGAGGATTCGTCAATACACTTGCATTCGAGCGGACAACGTTAATGCTGACGGAAGAGCTTCTGGAGGTGTTTGTTTGTTCATCTCCATGCCTTCCGTTTTCAGCAGTTGCCGCTCAACACACAACTGCAGGCGGTTGCTGTGAGAGTGCAAGTAAAGCGCCTACTGACAGTCTGTACGCTATACTTGCCATCCAGCAACAGAGCCTAGATGAACTGGTCAATCAACTGCCAACGCCTTTCATTATACTCGGTGACCTGAATGCACACAGTGGGCTTTGGGGAAGTAGTGACACCAATACCCGTGGCAGGCAGATCGAACAGTTGATGTCAGATCACTGTCTCTGCCTGCTAAATAACGGTGAGGATACTTACTTCCACGAACCAAGCCGCACTTTCCATGCCATCGACCTTGCCATCTGCTCGCCCTGTCTTTTGCCATCTTTATCTTTCTTTGTTGGGAGGGATCTGAGGAACAGTGACCATTTTCCGATATTCGTTACATCCAGCGATGGAAATGGTCCTGTGACCCGACCTCCCAGATATATCTTCGACAGGGCAGATTGGCCTCATTTTACATCAGATGCCAATATAACAGACGAAATGGTTGAGGGTAATATCGATGCATGCGTAAGCTCAGTCACGAGTATTATTCTGAATGCTGCCGATTCGGCAATTCCCAAATCATCTCCATCCTTTCATAAAAATCGTAAACCATGGTGGACAGAAGAGTGTACTGCAGCTAAAAAAGCTCAAAAGAAGGTGTGGGGTATATTCAGAAGATAACCCACAACAGAAAATCTTATTGCCTTCAAGCGAGCTAGATCTTTTGCCCGCAGAGTGCGACGTCAAAGCCAGAGATAGTCATGGAGAAACTATGTTTCTGGCATAACAGCAGCAGCTCCTTCCAAGCAGTTATGGGATAAAGTGCGAAAGGCGATGGGAGTATACTCCGAACATACCATCTCGTTCGTGAGTGAAAATGGCCTCTGCATCACAGAGACTGCGGAGATCGCGAATGCCATAGCGCGAGCTCTCTATGCGGTCTCTGCTTCTAACAACTATGCAGAGGACTTTAAACGCTTCAAACATCAAGCGGAATCCCATCGCCTCAATTTCAACTCTACGCTTGACTATAACTGCAGGTTTACGGAAGACGAGATGAAGCGATGCCTTCAGCGCACTAGGAGATCATCACCTGGTCCTGACGGTATCAGCTATGTTATGCTTCAACATCTTAGCAATACCTCTCTCCGTAACCTTCTAAAATTATACAATCGTATCTGGGAGGAGCATGTCTTCCCTTTTGCGTGGAGACATGCCATAGTTGTACCTTTTCCAAAACCTGGAAAAGACTTGTCTAACCCGTACAACTATAGGCTAATCGCAGTCACTAGCTGCATGTGTAAACTCTTCGAAAGGATGGTAAATGGTCGTCTCGTTTACATCCTAGAGACGACCGAGGCTCTGCCTCCATTCCAGAGCGGCTTCAGGGTTGGCCGCTCATCGGTAGATAACGTCTTATTCCTCGAGACACTTGCCCGTCGTGCTTTCGTGCGCCATAATCATCTTGTTTCTATATTATTTGACATTGAAAAGGCGTACGATCGCACATGGTGATACAGGATTCTAAACGATCTCCATTCTTTGGGAATCAGAGGAAATCTACCGATATTTATCAAAAACTTTTTATCCTTGCGACAGTTCCAAATTCGTATTAATTCTATTTTATCTGATACTTTCATTCAAGAAGAAGGAGTTCCTCAGGGAAGTGTTCTAAGCGTGACCCTTTTTATCCCCAGAATAAATAGCATCTTTTCTCATATTCCTCCATCAGTCCAGGGCAACTTGTACGTGGACGACCTCAGCGTTCATTGTGCCGGGAATGACATGCGCTATGTCGAGCGACAGCTACAGACTGCCGTCAATCACTTGACGAGGTGGAGTGCCGAAAACGGCTTTGTTTTCTCCCCTCAAAAGACAACCTGCGTACATTTCTGCCGACGACGGAACTTGCACTCAGACCCAGAAATCTTTCTGGGTGGTGTACAGATTCCAGTGGTGGAAAGCGTCAAGTTTCTCGGTGTTCATCCCACACAACACAGGTACGTCTAACTTCCGTCTAATAGATGTAAGTTGTAGACGTACGGTACGTCTAGAATACATCCAGCGCTCTACGTAACTAGCGCTATTTTACGTCCCGATGTCACAGCTATAGACGTCTAATGTACGAACATTATAAGTACCGCTGGACGTAGACTGTGCGTGTTCTGGATGATCCATTTTACATCCAGTCCAGACGTCTAATGTACGTACCCCCTGGATGAATCGTTGCTCGTCTATATTACGCACATTTTACGTCCAGTACAGACCAATGATTGAAATTTTAAATACTAATTGCTGAGATACTTGCAGCAATAAGCAAGCTCCAAAATAAAATGGAGTTAGATTACTGCTGCAGGCATCTCAATTATTTAAAATGTCAATTTTATTAATATTATTCTGTATTAAAATTAATTTTTTTAAATATTTCATTTTTTATAAAACAAATACTTCACTACTCCATTTTATTGATTTCATATAAATACTAATAAAAGTTTTAAGCATTCTATTATATATAGTATTAGAATGTTATTATATATTAGACTTTTCATAGATGTAGAAGTTTTAGAATATTATTTACATTTAGTCAATCAAGCTTTCATTGCATTTTCAGTCACCAAACTATGTATAATGAAACATTAAATTAATGCTTCATTAAATCAATCAAGGGTGGTAAACTTTGCCTACACATTTTTAACATAATACAACCATTCTGAAAAGAATTGTTAAACACTTACCTGGTTATTTGCAGCTCCAATTTTGATTTCAAGCAGCTTTCATAAAATTTTAATTTGAATTTCACGAATATTTTCAAATTCAGTACAGAACAAAAAATATTAAAACCTTAAGTGAGTTGTATGCTAGAATTTCCAATTTGGCTTCATAAATGGAATTTTTTTTAATTATACAATTTTTAAAGTTTTAAAACTGTGAGATTGATTTCTCAAAGATAGAAATTTAAATTTCTGTGAATTTCTGAATGCAGAATTAATACTGTATGTTAACAATTTTGTCGAAATTCATTTTTATCTCATCTTATAAATATACAACTAAAACCCATTGAAACTCATCTTAAATAGAAATCTAATTATTAACTACTGAGATAATAAGCAGAGATCATTATATATTAGAACAACCTTTAGAAAATAAATACAAATACAAATATTGTCGACCAGCTAATAATTGCACTTTGAGACCTATATTATATATACACAAGATAAAAACAAAAACAAATAATGCAAACAACCTCTGAAGTAAAATAGTTTTTTTTATTTGAATTGCCCATCATTTTCAATAAAATAGAATTGAAAAGTAGTAAAACAATAAAGTAACATAATTTCAAAACATAATACTATTCAATGCACTAATTTACATCGGCCAGAAGTAGAGTTCTAAATTATCAGTAGTAATCTTAGAGAATACTCTTGAGTATATTCTCTGTTCTCCGAGAGGATAATTTTCAAGAATATTCGCCAAAAACTACTAAAATTAAATAGGAAAATAAGGTAAAAGGTAATGAAAAATTAAAATAATATTAAAGATTATACAAAAAAAAGTCATTATAAATAAAAGAAAGTCAAATTAAATTGAAAACATTTTAAAAAAACTATATTAAATGAGACAAATGTTCAAAAGGTAAATGCCCGAGATAAATTTTGCTGGGAAAAAATATCCCAAAAGAAAATTATTTTATAACTTAATGAAACTTATTTAAAAGGATTGGTTCAATTCCGTTAACATCCCCGCTATAGCCAATATCTTTTGAACGTCATGTGTTCAAATATAGACAAATTTTTTCGTTTCTTGATGAACTGAACAGTTATTGATCTACATAAACATTTTAATCCATGTATTTGAAATGATTTAACAGGTTTTCGACTTTTTCGTGTCCAAAAGAGCATGGCTACTTATAGCAGGAATGGAATTGCACAGGATATATGTATAAATAGGTTGTAACAGATTGGTTGATAATTGATAGGTTGTAACAGATTGGTTGATAATTGAGAGGTTGTAACAAAAACCAATTAATATGGTCTTTTTATTGAAACCCCTTATTACATTTTTACACTGTCAATCTAATCGTTGGGACAGATTCTTTCTATATGACCAACCGTAATCTATATGAGGTGGTAAAATCCTATTTCTTGAGTAAGCCTTGGCGTGTTTTTTGCTATTAAGTTTCTTTTGGCGCCAAATTCAAGCTAAAAACATAGTAAAACCTACTCAAAACTTAATTAGGAAACATTTTGTAACATAATTTAAAAGTATTTTTCACTTGATTGACGAATTTTTAAGACTAATCTTTATTACTATACGACAATATTACATATTAATATAATTTCGACATCTTGTTTGCCCTGCGATAAATTAAGCAATGTTATTTAATGTTATAACCACCTTTTATAAGATCCGCGTGATTGCGCAAAAAACATGTATTCTAAAACGCCATTGAAAATCAAGGTTTCGGCGAATATCTGCTGGACAGGGGAAAGGGGGGTATGCCTAGGTTCGACACAATCCTCACTCCAGTGACACGATAAAAACAGCGTCAGTTCATGCTTTATTGAGATCTAACCCAGTAATAAAATTCACTCGATACGAACAAGGAAGTAGAAATACGATTAAATATGAATTACAAAGAATGGTATATAGATTGAAGCATAGTTAATTGGGTTCAACACTAGAGTATGTATAATAAAGATTTTATTCTGAATTAACACTCAAACATATACCACCCCCTTGAAACCTCGGAGGGTGGTTTCAACACCATTTAATTATAACGATCAGTGAGTAACATGAAAACTTTCTAAACTTATCTCCTCTAAAGATTATGATTACAATTGATACACAAAGAATTATGAATTAAGAAACACATACATACCGTTGAACCTCGGACAGGGTTCAGAAATCGAGACAGCTTGTGTTACCACCCCATTTTTTGAGAGAGCTCTGAAATGAGCTCGAGATTGATGGCTTTGGTAAAGGTGCACACATTTGGTTAAGAGAGGACCTACAAAGTCCACCCCAACCACCACAAAACACTGCACTTGTTGATCTACTCGAAAGGATGGCAAATCTAACATAAGTTGTGGACTTGCCTTAGCATTTTTAAGGAGCGAGGTTTTGCATAATTAAAACAATTTTATTACGGATTACAAAAATAGCGCAGGATGAACAGTTTCTCGCAGGAGAAAGTTTCCACTGCAGCTAGAAAAAAAAGAGACAATGGCAACTAAAGCTCATGCTGCCATCTCTCGAAGAATGAGTTCCATTATGTATCGGGCATTCTCTGATCTAGACCTTCCGTCTCATCCTCTTCCTTCAGACCTTATGCCCGGCGTCAAGCAAACACTCTCATACTCATCAAGGGAGTTCACACAGTCCATGAAATTAAGGCGCAGTTCATAATAGCAGTCAGGGTTTTAAGTTAGCGAGGGATTCGCTATAACGCAGTTCACAAAAGCAGTTTTCGAAATCGAAAGCACAGAATTCAAAAAATAGCGAAGGGTTCGCTATAACGCAATTCACAAAGTAGTCTAAGTCAATAGCGACGCATTCGCTACATCGTTCAAGTTCAAAGTTCCACAAGACAGGAGCAAGAGTTGCATGTCACGCGGCTCACAACGCGAAAGCAAAAGTTCACAACGCGAAAGTCTGATCATAATTATTACGAACTCATTCGCAATAAAATAGTTTAAATCTTGAAGCAGCTGGGCTATATCCCCCTTGTCTACATGATACACTTCTGAAGATGATTAAGACCTTCTATATCTATCCGTCTATCCGTTAGCTCAAGGGATCTGTTAACAGGCGAATAATCAGATGTTCCGTCACAGGAGGGGAAACTAGAGGGGTCACTGGCAAAGCTGACAGAGGCCGCAGACTCGTCCACACTGAGCCCTTCTCTAAAGATGTCTCGTCACAGGAGAAGGCGAAACTTTGTTGTTGCTGCAGGGATAAGCTTTGAGGGGTTGACCTGTTTAAAGGAAGAGGTTTTTCAGAAACATTTTATACTTTTGAATCAATACCTTGAAATATGAGAATATACGACTAGTATAATGACTACAAAACTATGAATCTGAAAATTACTCAATTTATTACCATTAAGCCGTTTTTTGTATATACCTACTATCTGCATTCGTTTGATTCAGACCTATTTTTATTATGTACATCCCAACAGTTCTTTTAAAAAAAAGCATTCGTTCATATATCTTGACTCTGTTAACTTACTTTTTAAACCCAAAAAGATAGATTACAATTACAAAGTGAAGCTTGTAGAAGCTTCAAATATACCAGTCACACTCGCTAACATAAATACAAGAAACAACAGTGTGTTTGAAATGAATTCTTTCGGCCGGACCGAAACGCACTAAAACAAATCAAACAAAATCGAATTATCTACATATTGAAACAAATCGTAATAAAATGGAAATGTAAAATAATTGCTTACCTTTCAGACTTCGAGACAAAAACACAAAACAGCATTCAAAACATGGCGATGGCGGAGGAATAGCCGATGCCAGATGCCAGGTGATAAAGTTACGTCCAGAAGTTACATCCAATGTACGTCCATTGGAGGTAACTTCTGGATGATCTATTTTACGTAAGTTTATTACATCTAATGTACGTCTGAGAAGGATGAAAAATAGATCAACCAGGAAGTACGTACATTAGACCTCTAATAGATGTAAGTTCTGGACATGTCCAGGCTGGATGAATTCTGGACGAAGCGGGATGAAAACTAGATGTAAAATGGACGAATGTGCTGTGTGGGATATTGACCGAAAACTGACTTTCCAACCACACGTCGAGCAGCTGCGGTTGTCTTGCGAGAAGAAACTGAACCTTCTAAAAGTTTTGTCCAACACATCCTGGGGTGCAGATAGACCATCAATGCTTAAAATCTATCGAGCTTTAATTCGCTCCAGATTGGACTATGGGTGCGCAGCTTATGGCTCCGCCCGTCCATCTGTGTTGCGTAAGCTCGATACTATCCATCATTCTGCCCTCAGATTATGCTCTGGGGCTTTCCGCACTTCGCCCGTTAAGAGTCTGTATGTGGTTTGCCATGAACCTCCATTGGCATCCACGAGGCGTCTTCTGTCGCTTAGACTCTACTATAGAATCCAGAGTCAACCCGGTCACCCACTGCAAGACTTGCTCATGGATACATCATTAGATCAATTATTTATAAATCGCCCCTCATTCATTAAACCATTCGGGTCACGTTCAAGGATCTCCCTGGAAGAGTCTTCTTTTGACCCCTCCCGATGCTCAACCCACCACTACCTGACCAGCTGATGCTCAATTCCGTGATCAGCACCACTAACACTATCCTGGAAAATTAAAATTGTGTACGAGCAGATGAATTCTTGAAATTTAACGCCAGCTCCTGTACTATTTTATTGTCATTCAAGTAATAACACTGAAAATATTATACAAAATATCTATTCACTAATCCGTCCCTAACACGGGAACCCCTCTGCCTCAGAGTTGTTTCCTCGTCTAGGATCAAATGGCAGTTGGTCATCTAAATCTTCTTCGATGACATCTTCGTCGTCAGGCAGCTCCACATTACGCATATTGCATACATTATGCAGAACGCAGCAGGCAATAATTATGTCTCATGACTTTTCGGGCGTATAGCAGAGCATTCCTCCACTTCCGTGCAAACATCTGAACCGAGATTTAAGAATCCCATTGCACTGTTCAATGACAGTTCTGCAGCTCTTTTGGCTGTCATTAAACATTTCTTCAGCAGTGTTGGCTGGATCATTGAATGGTGTAATAAGCCATGGTTCCAGTGGATAACCACTGTCACCAAGCAAATAACCATCAACATTAGTCTCAAGATGTGCACGAAGCCTGCACATGCTCCAAATGTGCATATCATGGGTGCTGCCCGGCCATCTGGCTACAGCGTTCAAAATTTGGTAGTCTGCATTGCAAACCTACAAAATAAGAATACCAATTTACTATTTTTCATGAAAATAATGGAGTAAATTTAAGTTGGTGAAAGAAATCGGGTAAAATCTGAAAAAGTTTTATGTTAATGGTTGGTTGGGGGGCAGATCCCAGTTAAGACGTTTGAGGGGAGGCACCATTCAACAGTAAAATTTGCATCAGTTTTGAAAATACAGTAAACTCCCGTTATAGTCTGTGTAAATAAAATAGGCGGGTGGACGTCATCAGTTGAAGTTCATTGCCTTGGTAACGAAGGGGAAAATGTGAGCCGTTCTGCTTTATTTTTGCACATGAGTTAAGGCAGGACGTGAAATTTTCGGTCGCCAACTTTAGTTGGCGGGTAAATTTACTCATGCATTTTGTCAGGTGGGCATGCAGAGTTGGGCATTCACACGATTGAAATTTCAAACGTCAATTGTACAATTAAATTCAATAGCGGCTGAAAGTAATCACGATTGGAGACTGAAGCTAAATGACACCGACGATTGAATTTTCAATCACAATTAACTCTAATTGTGGATAACGATTAATCATTCAATCGCAATTAATTTCACAAGACAATTAAATTAATTGCTGAAGACATCAAGGGGATGCTGTAAAATTGCCCAAGGGGTGGAAGAAAATTCTCAGGGTTCGTACGCAATGATCAAGTGTTTTACTGGATTACTTCGCAATTTCACTAGAGTGGTCCACAGCTCATTTCAATGAACTCTGTTACGATCATTGAAAATTCCTTCCCCGATCATCATTTTTCTAAATACCATTAAGGGAACTCCATTCTTTGACTAAAAGATTAATATTGCACTTTTGAAATTCACTCCACGGTTTAGAAAGTAGTTCAAAGTCTATCGAATTCATGGTGCAGGTATTAGGGATACTTCCTTACCTCATGCAATAGATTTTTTTATTTTATTGTTTTTTTCGCCACACGGGCCTTCTAAAAACGGCCTTTTGAAACGCGCTCGCACTACATTAGGTCCTAGCTCTTTAACGGTAAGGCTGTGCCCCACCATCCCTATTTGAAATATGATTGTCTAGGGCCCCTCTACCTCCCCCCCAATTATTGATGATTATTTCTGAATCACCCTGTATATGTCAAAAATATTTTTGTTTTTTAATTTTTAAAATTTTTTAATTAAAGTAAGGTTTTCAATTTTTCAGATTAAAAAGTTTACTTACTAATTGTACATTTATGGTGAACTTTGACTTTCTGTTCATATAAACAAACCAGTTGGGTCGACTTGGCCTGTTGATTTCGACATGGGAGTAGGGTAAAAATGCCGATTCTGGAACAGTGGCGCGGTGGCACCGAAAGTGGGCGTGGCCTCGTGACGTCACCTATTGTCTCAATTACTTAATTACTCATAATTAACCCTAATTATATTATTAATGACTTAATTAGATAATTACCCAATTAATTAATTGAACTTTATAAAAATTGATTTATTACCCTAATTTACCTTAACCCTTTGAATACTAAATTGGGGACTTGTGTTTATTCCAGCTTTTTCTTAACCCTTTGAGTACTGGAGCGAAATGAAGTTGTTTTACTCCATGATTAATCGTTAGAGAAAATTTAATTAAAGTATTAATTTTAATTAATCAAGATTTGAGTAAACACCAGGTGTTCAGACTTGTGACGTAAGTTTTGACCTCGGAAGGCATGCAAAAACATGTTTTGAACATGTTATTGACCTCATATTTTTTATATCAGACTCGCGGAGGGATACTCTACCCTTAACAATGGGAAGTGTTGATTTCGTATTGAGAGAAAAAATACTTATTTTTACCTTGTTCAATCCTGTTCGATAACGTAGAGTCCTGTTGAAAGTGATCGATTTTTCACTCACCTTTCTTGTCCTTAGTTTCATTTCTTCTATCGGATTATATTCAAATTCCAATCTTAAAAAATACCTTTACCATTCCAGAAATCTGAAAATAATTTCATTTTCTCCATGCAAGTATAAAAATAAACTCAAATGAGAACAATTTTTCTGTGTTGAATTATTTTTTTTATTACACATAAACCAATAGTTACATTTTTAAATTGAGTTTCACAGTATTTGTAGAAAAGTGAAAGATATTACACAGTATTTGTAGAAAAGTGAAAAGATATTATTCATACTCTATGCAAAAATAATGATTTATACAATATATGCAGAAAGAATTGTGCATACAATTAAAAACGAATATTTACAATATTACAATATATCTAGATTGAAAAATATGTACAATTTTCTAATTTTAATGGAGCTTGTAATGACCATATGCCAGAGTAGAGATGCCATCTTCGGATATACACCTTTTTTGATTATTCGCAGACAATGCTAGTTTATTTTGTTTGATTGAGTAAACTTCATGCTTTTTGGATCTAATTAAATTCATCTGTTTGTAGATATTTACTTTTTCTAAGAGACATTTTCTATATTCATCTAACTTAACATCATTTTTTACAGTTTGCTTTTTCACACCTTTCAACCTTTTTTCAGTTTTTCTTATTGTTTTGTAGGAATACATTTTAGACTTGAGCCCTACAAATTCTACCATAACTTCTCCTTTGTTCTCGTCCTTCATTTTCCCCAGGACTTTTTTATTTACTTGAGGGATCCCATAAACATTATTTTTAGGATAATCTGAGGTGTCAAACAGATCAATGTTTTTCAGCATATCGCTATATATATCATTTGGTGAATCTTTGTTATATACAATCTCATATATGAATGAATCTGTGTCTGTATATAAGAGTTTTACATTTTCACCATATTTCTTAACCATATCGTTGTAATGAAAGGAATACATGAGTGTTTTAGATAAATCCAAAATACTCATTCCTACATAGATAGGTTTTGAAAATTTTATTTTTGTTTTTTGCATATGTACTGCTACAAGATTTTCAGAAAATATATTTCTTGAAACAAAATTCGGTTTCGCTATAAATTTTTTGACTTGTTTTTCATTAGTGCATAAGCGAATGTCAACCCGTCTCCTAACATTCTCCATCGTCTTCCCGAAGATACGGATATATTCATCAGTTTATAAAAATCTTTTTGAAAATCATTTTGTGCTTTTGTTCTAAGATCTGTATTAAATTCTATATATGATTTTAACCAATGTTCTTGTTCAAATTGTAGTACTCTATGAATTTTATTTAATTAAAGGCCTAATTTTAAATAAAGTTTTAAATTTTGATAGTGCATGATATAGTTTGTTTTATTTTCTAATGTAGTAAGAAGTCGGGATTCCTTACAACCAGGGGTTTTTTTATTTTCAGGGGCAAGGGGGAAGTCTGAATGAAGGTCATGGAGGGATTCAGGGTATTCTATATCGACCTCCAAAATGTATCCGATATCAGAGTCGTCGGGTACATTAAGGAAGTCAATAGTTTTGTCGGTGCACCACATAAAATTACTTTTAGGCAAGCTATGACCCATGGCCCAGCCATAAAGATTGTTGGCGTCAAGGTACATAAGGTAAGAGGATGGAGAGTTAGGGTCGTAGTTAGACATATATTTATTATTAGCCAATGCATATCTGTTACTGCATTGACTAATGCCTCCTCTTACTCCCCTTTCAACGAACATAAGCATATCATAATCTGTAAGAAGTTCTAAAGTCACTCCAGTGTTAATCAGCATTGCATCCCATGACAAACCAGGTGAGGTGTAATACCACGTAGGGTCGAGTTTATATGTGGACATACACACGTTTCTAAAATTTTCAAATATGTCCGCTAATAATAGAACATCCGTTTTTACATAAAGGTCACAATATTCTCCAAAAGATTTCAGATTAAAAGTATTAAAAACATGATGAGCATGATTATACTCTACATCGGTTATGCCCTCCTCGTTTAATTGGTTGTAAAATAATTCTTTTGGTGGTAAATGAGGGTCAGAACACTTCTCAAAATTATCGAAATAATCATAAGGGAATATCCCTTTTCTTAAAAGTAGGTCAACTTTAGTGGGGGGGGAAATGTTGCAACATACATTTAAAATCAGTTTTATTTAAGTTTTTAGCTAGTTTTTCTATGCTAGAGGGCATAAACCTTAGGCTATCCAAAAAACGGATTTCAAAACCTTTGAAAAGTTTTTTAGAGAAGGAAATGTATTTTTCCTCGTTATTGGGAATAAGGGAAATTTGTTTCCCGCCATAGCCAAGTTCTTTAACAAAAATATGAGCGTCATAACCGGATAAATTATGAAAAAAAACTGGGAGGAAATTAGGAATTTTAAGAGCTAAATTACAATTATTATGGCAGGGTCCTCTAAATTTACCCGATACATGGCAATGATCCATAACTTTACCATTTGTTTTGGAAAAAGGTTTGTTGCAAATATAACATTCAGTTGCAGAAGAGAATATGACTTGTTGTTGAGGAGTAAGAGGATCCATGGGGACTGGGTTTTTATAAATATTGTGAATAATTTCAGCTTCAATTTCAATCATTTTCACAAATTTTGTAGCAGCATCTATTCCTCTATATACAACAGGGTCTTTGAAAAGTTTATTTTCGTAAGTAATACAATAAGAAAAACTTACTGGGACATGTTTTTGGTATATATTGTTGAAAGGGTGTGAAGGATTTGGGGAACAAGTATCCGTTTTAGCAGTTAAACACTCGAAGTCCGCGTACACAGAAAAGGTATTTTTAAGCACTTTTGGATGTTTTTAAAATTCAGTAACTTACTGTTATTGTTGGGCGTCTCTACTCTACCAGCGGCATTCTCCGCACACCACTGTGCATGATCTTGAAGGTTGTCCTCTGATGAAAAGTTACACAGGCACCTTCTGCAAATATGCAGTTCATGTCCACGCGATGAATATTGTTTGGATATTAGCCGGGATAAACTCTTAATCCACGCATAGTGTCCTACACCAGAGTATCTTCAAGGCTTACCGAACACCATTTTCCAGCACGATAATGCTAGACCACATGTTGCAAGTCGTGTTCTGACCTTCCTCGGCACACAGGGCATTCAATTATTGCCCTGGCCTGCACGGTCTCCAGACCTTTCACCCATAGAAAACGTCTGGTCTTGGGTTGCTGAAAGACTGACCCGCCATCCGTCTCCAGCTAATACGGTTGATGAAGTGAGGCATAGACTTGAAGCAGCATGGAATGAGATACCCATTTCAGTCATTGAAGCCGAATTTCACTCAATGCCTAATCGGATAAGGGCCGTTTTAGCAGCCAAGGGCGGTAGCTGTCCTTACTGATTTCACCCCCTTAAAAACCCCTAAACTCTGTATAAATTTCATCATTTTGTCTTCATACCATATTGTTTCCATACAATAAATATCTTTTTTCTATTTGCTTTCTTTCATGGTGTTGCAATTTTAATGGCCAGCAGTGTACTTCTAAAATAGGGAGATCTTATGTAAAATACTATCAAAGCGATGAAAATAAAATTTCTATTTTTTAGAAAAAACTAAAAATAATATTAATTTGTATTTTTTTTGCTTGTTTATCAACTTTTACTTATTATTCATCTAATAAGTAGTTAAAAAAATAGTTTATATATTTTATTTGAATTATTTTACAATTGTGAAAAAATAATAGGTATGTACGAAAAAAAAATTTTTTTGCTCTTTAATATTTTAAATTTTGTACCTATGTTGTCTAAAACTATTATTTATATGTTATTGAACCATTTTACGGTAGCTGATAAATTTAAAGAAATTTCGTGCCACTTCTTAAAAAATAGATATTGCGTGGGGAGTTAATGAAACCTCTCGTATCTTATGATCTGTAAGCTTCACAAATAAGTTTCAATTATAAAAGTTGAAGCTAAATAAATTATCTACAAAATGAGACCAGTTTGTATTTTTACAACCATTAGTTTGGATTTTATAGCTAAAAACGTTCAAAATTTAGAGTTTTTTTGAAACTTTGACGCTCGGGGGCGGGGTCTAAATATTATTTTTTTGAGCTGTAACTCTCAGAATATTAGTTTTATATGAAATGGCAACTTTTGAGGGGGTGCCCCGAAAAAAATTCGAACTTTCGTTTAAAAAAAACCACCCTAGTGTATACTGATGGGTCAAAAACAAAGGAGCGGGCCGGTCTCGGCGTCATAGCATACCAAAATCACAGACCATTAACAGAAATCAGCCTTAGGATCTCCAACCACACCACAGTACCTTCAGCAGAAGCCCTCGCTATCCTACAAGCAATAGATATAATAAGTAAAACTGAAACTAAAACCCCCAGAATAATAACAGATTCATTATCAACTCTAAAGAAACTGGCAGGCTTCAAAAACAAGGACATGACTACTATAGAATTGAGGAACAGACTATCAAAGCTAACACAAGAAAATAAGCACACGAAACTTTATTGGATTAATAGTCCAAGAAAGTTAAGGGTTGAGGTGGAACAAATTGTAAAAGAAAGTTTGATGGGTGATTCTTATAGGAAATTTTCCGTAGAAAACGATGGTGAAACGTATACCAAAATTAACCTCGCCCTTTAGCCAATATGGCGGACAATCGTTTTTAACTTATAACTTCCTAAAAAATGTTAATAAAATTATAAATTTTGCAGTAAATGATTAGAATTTAGTAGCAAAAACAGTGGGACACTGTTTTTTTCTCTTACGATTTGTCATTTATCCAATATGGCGGATTTTCCAAAATGGCGTCCACTAATGTTTATAATAAAAAAAATATGATGATAAATTCGTAATTTTTTCAGGATATGGTAAGAATTAAGTCATAATAATATTCATATCAATTTCCTTTCCTCAATGTATCAAATATGGCGGATTTTTCAAAATGGCGGACAATCGTGTTTTACTAATATGCTAAAATTCGTTAATAAAATAAAACTTTTGCTGTAAATTATTAGAATTTAGTAGCAAAAATAATGTGGAACTGTTTTTTGTCTCTTACGATAAGTCATTAATCCGATATGGCGGATTTTCCAAAATGGCGTCCACCTAATGTTTAAAATAAATAAATTATGATAATTAATTCGTAATTTTTACAGGATATGGTTAGAATTATGTCACAATAATATTGATTAAAGTTTCCCCACCCTCAATGTATCAAATATGGCGGATTTTCCAAAATGGCGGCCACTTATTTAGAGCCTTTTTATTTTTAATTTTTATTTTCTTAATAATTAGAAATATTAAATGTTATTGGGTAAAATAAAAGCAGAATACTTATAATTTTCTAAAATTTACTAGTAAATAATGTTAAAGGTAGGTAGAAATTCAAAAATTTCCATTTACCACTAAGTTTGAAATTTGGGGCCGCCTTTTTGGAAATTATTTCTATTATTGCAAAATCTTGGTTAATATACTATTTTATAGGTAATTTAATATATAATTATTTATTTTATGCCTAAATAAAATTTATTTATATGTAAAAACGTTAAAAATAAAAAGGATCTAAATAAGTGGCCGCCATTTTGGAAAATCCGCCATATTTGATACATTGAGGGTGGGGAAACTTTAATCAATATTATTGTGACATAATTCTAACCATATCCTGTAAAAATTACGAATTAATTATCATAATTTATTTATTTTAAACATTAGGTGGACGCCATTTTGGAAAATCCGCCATATTGGATAAATGACTTATCGTAAGAGACAAAAAACAGTTCCACATTATTTTTGCTACTAAATTCTAATAATTTACAGCAAAAGTTTTATTTTATTAACGAATTTTAGCATATTAGTAAAACACGATTGTCCGCCATTTTGAAAAATCCGCCATATTTGATACATTGAGGAAAGGAAATTGATATGAATATTATTATGACTTAATTCTTACCATATCCTGAAAAAATTACGAATTTATCATCATAATTTTTTTTTTTATAAACATTAGTGGACGCCATTTTGGATGGATGGATGGTTAGCCATTTGGCTATGTAGGGACATTTGCCTACTCTTTCGAGTTGCTTCGTCCTCGTCTTCTTCATTTGTTTTCTGTTTTATTTAGAAAAATTCCATAATTTGGTTTAGCTTAGCTGTTGTCGCTGTACGCAGGGATGCCATTAGGTATACTAAAATAATTCCAACTCTCTTTGTAAAACAATATAACTTTATTAATAGTAAACGTTAAAATCTTAAAACAGCCGCATCTTAACAGCGGAGAGAGAGAGTGAGCGAGCCCCGATGCAGAGTGCAGCGTTGCCTTTATAGCGCCACAGTGACGTAAGCTTTGACGTATCACCAGCGCGTTGCCAAAACTCGACATTCTCCCACCTTGTAAATACAAAGCAATTCTCTGGCTTCACTACTCTCCCACCACTGGAGGTGACACAACAGGCTGAGGATCAAGATCATTTAACCCCAGGATTACAATACAAAAATCTAAAAATACAAGTTGAAAATACCGGAATAAAATCTCAAAAATCCAATAAAGGTCTCCCTCAGTTCTGCATCAATCAGATTCAGCAACCCAAGGTCCTCCCACCATCTTACGTGGACCAAATGTTCCAATCCAGGAATTAATCTCACAGAGGACTTAAAGCCTATGACCCCAAAAACCTGATGAGCCACAGACATAATCGTACTTATCTTAATTTTCTGTTTCTCATCCGCAAGATTTTTTCTTAAACAATCATCCAGGGACTGAGAGTCGGTCTCCTTTGCCGAAGCACTAAATACCGGGCTTAAATTTGTACTCTCCTTACTGATTATCTTTTTCGTACTTAATCTACCTTGAGTTTTCCCCTCCAGCAGATCTAACTTAACTTGACCCATTACAGACTCTGACATTTCCAATAAGTCTAACTTCCGTAAATTAGAAACATCTCTATCATTGACTAGAAGAGAAACCAAAAGGGTTGCTTCACTTTCCCCTACTCTTATCCCAGACCAACTACTAGAAACATGATTACAACTCTCAGATGCGTGAGACTTACTATTACAAAATATACACAAATTAAAGTTTTTAGTTCTACCAACAGGATTCAAAGAAAGTTCACTTTTACTGGCAGCTAAGAGTTCATGAGAAGTAGGCAAGTCCTCATTACTTTTACAATGACTAGCAGAATTTTTACTGACAATATTACTAACTGAAAATTCTTTTACCAACTTTAGCTTTGACTGAGAGTCCACCTCAGATTTCAGAAACTCGAGTATCAGATCCAAATCAGACTTACCCTCAACGTTCATTTGAAACTTTTGCCTTTCGTAGATTAGCAGCAAACTTGGCGGGATAGCAGACTCTATCAATGGATATAAAAAGTCCGCGAACTTATCTTGAGTGAGTCCCAGGGATTTCAAGGAACGTTGGTCATCAGTTGATCATACAGAGAACTCAGATCAGCTTTACTTTTGTCCGAGGTGACTAGTTTCAAAAGTTCTCTAATGTAGATCTGTGTCAGCACACTCTCGTTCCCAAACCTCTCTTTGAGACAGAGGACCGCCGGCTCGTAATTTTCGCTGCTAGCCGGATAGCTCTCCAGCATTTTCCTGGCCTTAGAATTCACGGCCATCGACTGTAGGAGATAAGAAAATTTGTCCCTTCTGTCGATCCGAGGATCTGTATGGATTTTCTCAAATTGGTTCCAGAACGGAAGCCAATTATTTGGATCTCCGTCAAACTTCATGAGCTCGATCTCCGGCAGTCTGTACAGTTTCCCCCGGAGGTCGCGGAAACTGCGGTCTCAGATTTCAGCCTCTTTTTTGTTCGTACCCTCAACTCCGAGAATCGGTCATAATACTCCTCTGATGCGGTGAACTCTTCCTCATAGGCTTCTTGGGTACAGCCAGTTCCCTGCAACAATTTCAAGTATTCTTCTTGAGTTGCCCCTAGCTGTTCCCTCTTTTCACTTAGCCGTTCTAGAGCCACTTCCAACTCATCCTCATTAGAAGATCCATTTAACAGAGATCTCAGATTGTTTGCTGATCTTGTGAACCCGCTTCTCAGGGCCGTCCGATGAAGCTTTAATTGACTCATAGCCTTCGTAGTCTCCGTCATTGTACCAGTAGATCTCCGAGGCTCTTTTACTTCACTTTTCAATCCAGCTTCCTCAGTTTCGGACATCAATCATCGATCCGCATCAGAGTTGAGAAATCCGTCAATCCAAAAGCCGATCTGGTCGATCACATCATGAGTTCCAGGCAGCGTGTAGTCCCGGCAGGGATGCCATATTTCACTGTACGCAGGGATGCCATTAGGTATACTAAAATAATTCCAACTCTCTTTGTAAAACAATATAACTTTATTAATAGTAAACGTTAAAATCTTAAAACAGCCGCATCTTAACAGCGGAGAGAGAGAGTGAGCGAGCCCCGATGCAGAGTGCAGCGTTGCCTTTATAGCGCCACAGTGACGTAAGCTTTGACGTATCACCAGCGCGTTGCCAAAACTCGACAGCTGTTTTTCTATGCTTTTTAGAAACTCTGATAGTGCCTTTATTTTTTTGTCTTTATTTTCGTTATTTATGTCAAGTATATCCGAAACAGCATTTGATTTGACGTTTATGTCTTCCATAAGTTTTTTTCTTTGTTTGCTGTACTTTTTGCAGTGTAGTAGTAAATGGTCATTTGTGTCTATGATTTTGCATGTATTGCATATGGGGTCTGGGACTACTTTTACTTTGAACAGATTTGCTTTTGTTGGAAGGGTTTTGGTTCTTAGGCCATTTTGGAAAATCCGCCATATTGGATAAATGACAAATCGTAAGAGAAAAAAACAGTGTCCCATTGTTTTTGCTACTAAATTCTAATCATTTACTGCAAAATTTATAATTTTATTAACATTTTTTAGGAAGTTATAAGTTAAAAACGATTGTCCGCCATTTTGGAAAATCCGCCATATTGGCTAAAGGGCGAGGTTAATTTTGGTATACGTTTCACCATCGTTTTCTACGAAAAATTTCCTATAAGAATCACCCATCAAACTTTCTTTTACAATTTGTTCCACCTCAACCCCTTTTTTGAGCTAACTTTCTTGGACTATAAAGCCCACGTAGGATATCGAGGGAACGAGGCCGCTGACAAGTTAGCAAAAGAAGGTACATTAAGACCAAATATTGATATCCAGACCAAGATTCCACTATCCCTCATAAAAAAGCACATACCTGATAATGTCCTTGGAATCTGGCAGGATGAGTGGGAAGAAGACGACGTAGGAAGGGTCACCTTCGGACACTTCCCCAAAGTTTCCACCAAAAGACTTCAAGGAGACCATTACGTCAACCAGATCCTCACTGGTCATGGAGTCCACGGCCACTACCAAGAGCGATTTCATGGGAAAAGCCCACTCTGTACTACCTGCCTCACAAACAATAGCTATGAACATATCATCCTCCATTGCCCCAACTATTCCACTGAACGAAGCAAATTTGGACCCCTGATCAAACTACCTCTTAAAGATATGATAAAGCACCCTTCTGGACGAACAATAGCATCAAACATCCTAAAAACAGAACAAGCCAGACAACTGGCATTTATACAATGAAATCCTGTTCACTATCCCTCTCAAAATCAGAACTGACCAAAATATAATCAATAATACCTAAATGACAATAATCTCAGTAATATAAAACTTGTAATGAGTAGTGATGGGCAGGTATCGATACCAAATACTTAAGTACTCGATACCTATAGGTATCGAGTGTATTCGATACCCACAAAAGTATCGATACTTTATTGACATATTTCGTTTTAAATTTTTCAATGAAGTAATCTTTATAATACCTACTGTAGATCAAACGCAGCCTGTTTCCGTTTTCATTTTGCAACGCTCAAACCCAAGTCGTTATCATCCGCGAGAGAAATTTGACGCGGCTAGGTTTTTCCCCCGCCAAATCCTTCGCCTCTATCCACCTCCAGGCCCGTAGCTACGGGGCTTTTTGATGGATCGCTTTCAGTTTTTTAATATTAGTCTGATTATGGATAGGCCCTATAAAAATTGTCCCTTCAGGTTCATTTCCCGACATTGAAAAAAAGTACTCGATACCTATAAGTATTCGATACCTAAAATTATCGATTTTGCCCATCACTAGTAATGAGTAAAACCAATAAGTACCATCTGATCAAAATGAATATTGGCAGGATTGCGACAGCTTTCCACCGTGTGTTGCCTCTTAGGCGACGGGTCGGCTTTGCCTTATATACTCGTACTGCCGTCCTAAGCGAAAGTGTACACTAACGCAGTTTCTCACAGATTTACTTTGAGAAAAATCTCGCCAAAAGAGTATTTGGTGGATTTTTAATTCTATGCTGTAGACCAGGTATGGGCAACCTTTTCGAATCGGCGGGCCGGATTCAATGATTATAATGGCGTGGCGGGCCATAGAGTTTTTTTTCAGGAAAAAATTAGTAGTTTTATTATATTATATTTATGAAATTTAATACTAAAGTTAAAATTTAATCTGGACTTAAACTACAATATATTGATTACATACAATAATTATAATGAAGTTACTTTAATCTGGACTAAAATAATATCTTGATTACATACAATAATAAAGTTACATTAATATGAGCTAAAATAATATTCAGAGCTCATAGTAATGAAAAAATATTTCAGGACAGACTTTTAACAATTGTCATTACATGATACAGGAGAATTAATGGAGGAGGAATTAATGTTCAAGAGGACAAATTAACTTAAGTAGCATTGGGAAAGGCAAAGAATGAATATAGTCCGTGTGGTAGAGCCGGCAATCGCCGGATTTTTTTTTCGGGTGAGAACCTGCTTCTGAACCCGAGTTGCTATGATAACAACGGCTGGGATTCGGGGGAAAGTTCTGTATCCCCTCTTTCGCTCTTGTTGACGAAAACCAGCGTGATTTTTTGGTACAATTTTAAAATGTTCCGCGGGCCGGATCCGGCCCGCGGGCCGTAGGTTGCCCATCGTTGCTGTAGACCCTGCTTTTAAGATCAAATATTAGCTAAGCCCAAAAAAGTGCGTTTCGCAGCAGCCAATGAAATAATTGGAACTCTTTTTTCGTTATAAAAGAAAAACTAATCATTGTAGAAGTACAATATTTTAAACACATATACAATTATTTTTTACAAAAATATTGTCGTTTCGATTTAAAAAAAAATCGAATTAGTTTTAGAATTATTAAGATTCAAAGTTTCAATATTTTCCCTTTCTAGGACTGAAGTGAATTAACAATGGATAGCAGCAACCCTTTAATAACGCCAAAACCGCCAACAAAACGAGCAGAATGAACTACTAAGCTGCGTGAATTTTCAGAGATAGTAGTTTTTGATTCTAAGGCGACGATATTCTCGCCAATTTAAAAACGCGCCAAGGGAGAAAGAAAATGAAGTTTTAAGAAAACTCGTTAGCGTACATTTCGCTTAGGACGGCAGCGTAGATACTGAAGACTATTGTATAAATCTTTCAGAAGCCACAAATTCTAGTATTACTGCGTATTGTGATGCCAGTTGGGCCGCTGATAGGATGACTGAAAATCTGTAAGCGGATTTATAGTTTTATTTGGAGGTGTCCCTATATCTTGGCTATCTGCAAAACAGCACTCAATTATTTGGCTTTTGAGAATTGCTAATGAAAATTGTTTAAATATAATGGTTCAAAAACCTATTGTTTTTTGTGATAGCCAAAGTGCTATCTACTTTTCTAAAAATCTTGTTGAGACCAGAAGAACTAAGCATGTGGACACCAGGTATTTTTTTTGTAAAGGACTACCTAAAAAAGGGACATTTTTCATTGTGTTTTGTTCATGGGAAAGAAACCTTGGTTGGTATGTTAACTAAATCCTTAAGTTTTAATAATTTGAAGTTCTTTTGTAACAAGATATTTTCTAATGAATTGTTTCCTAAAGAGTGAATGTGTGGAGAAGGGGGCATTTGTTGAGAATTATGTAAATTTTCTGATCTCCACCCATTCACTGCTTCTTACGTTTTTCCTGTAATCCTATTGGATGCGGGAGTTTCGCGTTTTCTTTTCATCACTGTCTACGTCATAATCTTCACTCTATATAACCCTGCAATCAACTGTAAATAAAATATTGGATCTTTCGTTATGCTGTCGTCGTTTTTGACTCTGAACTCATTAGATAGTAAATAGCCTCTCAAAACATGACAAGATAGGCAATCGATACTCTACAAAAATAACCGAAAATAGGCCAGCGGGCGGCCATTTTGTTATTGACCGGAAGTCCCGAACGGGACTTCCGCCAGATTGGTTCTGGTCCATTTTGGATTCAGCATGTTCGAAACTACATTTCCACCAATTTTGGTGCCTTTATCAAATCTGAACAATTCGGGTGTTTTTCCCCTTTAACGGCCTTACTATTATTTTACTATTATTTGGGTCCTTGGGGAAGGGTAAAGACCTTTTAAAGAGGAATTGCGTAAAAAATAAAAGCAAAAAGTATTGTAAAATAACCTCTATCATTTTAACGTTTTTTGGGGGTTAATTACCCATTGAACCTATCCATTTGCTACAAATTTTCATATTTTAGAAACTTTAACCTTTCTTGTCCTCTAGCGTGTAATTTAGAGACTAAAGTAATTGTTTTTCACCCTGAAAATCGAGTACTAAGTCATTCATTTGGCTTTTTATGCACATTTTGGGGGTACCCTGTATCTTAAAAAGTTGACGTGATAGACAAAAACTACAGAATGGCTATTTTCACTTTAAGCATATTCACGAAAAACAAAGCTGCCAACCTGATGGGGAAAAAAATAGGAGAACTTTTGGACTACACATGGAAGCATACCCACCTTTTCGTCAGTCACGATTTAAAACTCAAGCCTCTTTTTTAGTTCATAGTAGAACTACGAAGCACAAATAATTTAGATAAAAACCTAAAACTATGTCTATGAAGAAAAAAAAAACATTCCCATTAAAGTAGATGAAAACAAAATCAACCATAAGTTACAACTAAAATTACAGAAATTAATGCTTTTTTCTGGAAAAATAAAACTTAATAATAAATATAATATTGAATTTATATATTTCACTCATCTTACTTTTAAATACTTCTTACTTACAATAGAAACAAAAGTATTTTTAAAAAAATCCGAATGTTTAGGGAAAAATCCGATTATTGGAGAACAAACCAAAAATAGGAGTAACTCCTATAAAATCGGAGTACTTGGCAGCTATGGAAAAAGCACACGAAATGAAGTTAGAAAACCCTCTATAAGGGGTGTTTTTACAATTTCAGTGGGTTTTTTAAAAGTATAAAAAACTGACATTATTTTGACAGAACACGTTTAATATAGAAAGAACTCGCTAAAATTTGAAAAAAAACCTACTTACTTTATAGAAGAAAACCACTTAATTTTGAAAAACCCACACTTTTTCCGAAAAAACCCAGTTTATATGGGTTTTTTCAGCGTTTTATTGAAAAAACCCAACCCACTTGGGTTTTTTCAAAAAAACCCGGGTTTTTGCCAACTCTGCCTAGAAATTTTAAGAAACCTGTCTTTAGATCCGGAACACTGCATTGGAATCGGCACTGACAGCTGCAGCCGAAGCCATCGGCGCAGTAGCAGAAATTCAGAAAAGTGGAAAAATGCATGCTGGTGCCCATGCCTCAATCATGCTTTGAACAACTCGCTTTCTAAGTTAGTTTATATAGTTTGTGTTATGTATTTGTAAATGTTGTTAATCTAATATAATTATAAGAGTGGCATCACTAATAATTCCCTTGTTCTTTTCACTTTAACTTCTACTTCCACTCTCACCACCTCTACGTGTTGTTGTAAATAAAGATGTTTTGTTCCGTTCTATTTACATCTTATCTCTTTCACAAATAATCACAAACCTAAAAAGATACAATAGTGGCGACGATGTGAATCGTGAATCATCGGAATGGCTACAATCAACGAACTGGTAACTGCATTAAACGAACTCGTTAAGAAATTGTCAGACGCCCAAACGGAACCAACACACACAACTACGGCGTCGACTAAAAGCCTTCTACAGTCACAGAATTTAACTTTCGAAAGTTTTGATGAGAACAACGAAGATTTCGAAGAATATACACAGAGGTTAGAAAACTTTTTTGCCATTAAAGGGTTAACTGGTTCTTCAAACGAAACAGAAGATGCCAAGAAATTAATCCTAATAAACTGCCTCGGACCTAAACATTACCATATGTGCTGTCTAGTCTAACTGCACCAGATTTGCCCGCTTCAAAAACGTACAAGCAAATCCAATTGCTACTAAGAGGACATTTGTGCAAGCGTGTCAACATCTTAACCGAACAACCCACGTTCTTGTGCAGAACTCAACACACCGGTGAGACCATCTGTAATTATGTCACTGCATTGAAAGAACTATCCAAAACAGCTAATTTCAAATCCTCCTGTGAAGATGCCGAGTGTTCAAAGTCTGTGATGAACTTACTCCTAAGAGCTCAGTTTATACGTGGAATAAATGATGCAGAAATCAGAGAAAGAATTCTACAACAAGCCAGATCTAACCAAATATAGATGGCAAACTGTGTAAAATAGGATAAAATTGAAAAACGACGTTTCATTTGCACATAATTTATTTAAAGATATTAAAATCAGACATGTTTCGAGGGTATACTGAACCCTCTTCGTCAGTGAGATGGCGATGTAAGAAAAAATGTACACATGGCTATCAGTAATATATACAGGCAACAACAAGAAACACAGTTACAGTTAATACAGAAACATATTTAAATTGAAAAGAAAACTATGAAAATACAGATACAGAAAAATTTTATGGCGATTCACGACATCCAAATTTCAGAGAAAAAAGGTGCACTTGACAAGTCATTTACAAGATCATTAGAGAACTGATTAATTTTTAACCCGAATGAATTTTAACCCGAAGAACTGATTAATTTTAACTGATTTTTTTGAAAGTTACTATATTAATCAGTTCTCTAATGATCTTGTAAATGACTTGTCAAGTGCACCTTTTTTCTCTGAAATTTGGATGTCGTGAATCGACATAAAATTTTTCTGTATCTGTATTTTCATAGTTTTCTTTTCAATTTAAATATGTTTCTGTATTAACTGTAACTGTGTTTCTTGTTGTTGCCTGTATATATTACTGATAGCCATGTGTACATTTTTTCTTACATCGTCATCTCACTGACGAAGAGGGTTTAGTATACCCTCGAAACATGTCTGATTTTAATATCTTTAAATAAATTATGTGCAAATGAAACGTCGTTTTTCAATTTTAAGCAGATCTAACATTTGATGAGACGCTGGATATTGCCCTTGCCATTGAAGCCTCCAAGATAGAAAATAAAGAAGTGTATAAAAACAACACAGCTACTAATATCAATAAAATTACCAGCCCAAGATTTCGAAGAGATACACTTAGACCCAACTCCAAACATAGAACCATCAGAAGAGATAGCTCAGTAAGTAGAAATAGAAATTCCTTAAGAGAACTTGGTTTAGAGAACATATGCCTTCATTGTGTTAAAAGTAATCACATAACTAAAGAATGCAGAATCAAACATAAATTAAAGTGTAATAATTGTAATAAACCAGGACACATAGCTAAAGTATGTATATCAGCATTAAAGAAGAACAAAAACAATACAGAAAATACAGTAAGATATGTTGAAAAAGACTCAGGACTTTCAAATAGCACAAATTATAGATGTATCTACCAACCACTCTAGTAATGATGAAAAAATTTTAGCCAATATAAACATCAAGGGTAAACAAGTCTGTTTTGAATGTGACTCAGGTAGCCGAGTGAGCATCATGAACATCAGTGAATACAGAAAATTGAACTTAAAAGAACCAATCCAACAAACAAACATTAAATTCAGAAGTTTTACTGGAAATGTTTTTACACCAATTGGGTTTGTGAAATTGATTGTATCCTATCAAGGCAACTCTACTATTGAAAAACTTTATTTGGTTCACTTAAAAAAAGAAGCTATCTTAGGAAGAGACTGGATTAGAAACCTAAAGATCAATTTGGCTGAAACAGATTATAGCAACGTAAACCAAGTCTCAACATTAGACGTGGAAAAACCGGTTAAGATTATAAAAAGCACGTACGCTGAAGTATTTAAACCGACGATTGGTAAAGTTCCAAACTTTAAGTATTCACTAAAATTGCGTGACAATGCAAAACCCGTGTACATTAAACCCAGATCTGTACCTTACGCCTTAAGAGAACAGGTTGATCAAGAACTAGATTCACTGGTTTCTCAAGGAATTATAGAAAAGGTAGAAAACTCGGAATGGGGAACGCCTTTAGTAATTGTACCTAAGTCAAATGGTTCAGTAAGAATATGTGCTGACTATAAAGTAACTGTAAATAATCAATTACATGAGTCGAGGTACCCAATACCTAAAATTGACGAAATATTCAATAAATTGGAAGGTGGTAAATTCTTTTGTACCCTAGATAATTTACAAGGCATATTTACATTTACAAGAAGATGATGAAGCCGCAAGGACACAGGCGATATCAACACACAGAGGTACTTATCTCGCAAAAAGGTTATTTTTGGAATCAAAACTGCTCCTAATATCTTCCATTCTTTTATAGATCAGTTTATACAAGATCTAGAAGGGGTAGCAGCTTATTTCGACGATATAATCGTGCAAGGTAAAACGCTAGATGAATGCATGAGAAGACTGGAAAAAGTTCTAGATAAATTAAGGTATTATAACTTGCATCTAAATTTTGATAAATGTAAATTTTTTCAGAAAAAGGTGGAGTATTTAGGTCACATAACAAGCAGTCAAGAACTATTTACATCTTATCTCCTTCACAAATAATCACAAACCTAAAAAGATATAATAGTTTGTATAAAAAATACCGTTGGAGTGATGAAATCTGTGATCTCTTTTTTCAATTCGTCAGCTAAGAGAAATCTAGTCTTAAAATCAACACTGGGGCACCAATTGAGTAGTTTATGTGAAACTAGATGGATTGAGCGTCATGTAGGAATTATTCAAATCGGATCTAGTTTTCCCCAGATAACAGAAGCTTTAGAGTCCATATCAATGTGGAAAGAGGCCAAACCTTCTACTGCCGCAACAACGTTAATTAACTCCTTATGTACAGCCGACTTTGTGATATCTATGATGTCATTAATTGACGTATTTAGTCACATTACCTTTAAGTCGGCTTCTCCAAACACCGTCCCTTGAGTTAAACCAAGCATCTAATGCACTACAGAACACTCTCACGACACTTAATGATAGGAGAATAAACTGTACTGATTATTTTAATAAAATATATATGGAAACAAATGAAATGGCAGAAGCAGTGGTCGTCGAAATAAAACTTTCACGATTAACACTCAAACAAACAAAGCGATGGAATCATCCTGGAAATATAGAAGAGTACTTCAGAAGTTCTATTTACATCCCTCTGTTAGACAATGTTTGTAACGATCTCAAAGCCAGGATTAGTTCAAGCTCACTTGAATGTTTTGGTTTAAGAGGTGTTATTCCTTCTATTTTAACTGAATCTAGTAAACAAAATGAAGTAACTGAACATCTGAAATCTTTTAAGAAGTTTTCATATATCATTGGAAACGGGGATGAAAATTTAAACATTGTTTTATTTGAAGGATAATTAGATTTGTGGAAGAATCTCTGGAAATCCGAAAAAGAAAAAGGTGATGCATTGCCTGGAGATTTATTATAAGTTTTGGGAAAATGTGTGACGAGAGTATGTTTCCCACAATTTCTGTTCTAAAAATCTTGGCTACTTTTCCAGGTAACCATTAAAATAACATACTGCTATGAAAATATTATTTTAAGAAAAATAAGTAACCGCAATCATCTAAGATAAACATTAACAATCTCAGTATATCCATCTGTCAATCAATCAGTATATCCATCTGTCGCGAAATATTGTCATGATCTGCTGTTGACACAGGTTCTGAACGCAAAGGGGTTCTGGACAGAGCGTCGGCTACTGCTATTTGCTTTCCAGGAACATGCTCTAATGTGAAAGCATAACGTTGGAGTCTCAGAAGGAGGCGTTGCAGTCTAGGTATTATGACGTCAAAGGACTTGTGAACAAGTCCAAGTAGAGGCTTGTGGTCAGTCTCTTTTGATTGTCAGTGATTGTCTTCCATAAATATAGTAATGGAAGTGTTCACAAGCATGTACGAGAACTCCTACTATTGCCATCATACTCGTACTATTGCCATCAGCTCTTTTTCTATCTGTGAATACCTTCTCTATGCCTCAGAGAGTGTGGCTGATGTAAAAGCTACTGGTTTGCCGCTTTGGAGAAGAACACATCCAAGCCCGTAAGAGCTGGCATCCACAGAGAGTACAATAGGTTTATCTTTGCTGTAGAACTGCAAAACTAATGTTGACTGCAGTAGTTTTTTCACCTTCTTCAAGACTTCGTCATACTGTATATCCTAAATCCACTCAACTTCTTTCTTTAGAAGATTTCTAAGCAAAGCAGTCTCCTGAGAGAACTGAGGCACAAATTTCATCAAGTAAGTTTTCATGCCCAGAAATCTCATAAGATCCTGCTTGTTTGTTCGGGTTGGAAACTGTGATATTGATTCTATCTTTTCAGGATCTGGAGACAGTGCTTTAGGTGACACAATGTGGCTTAAGTATTTTACCTGTGATACCGCCACTTGCATTTTCTTTTCATTAAGTTTGAGAACATTCTCTCTTGCTATCTGGAACAGTTTTTATCTTAAGGAAGTGATCCTCAAAAGTTTTGCTGTGGATAATAATGTCATCAAAATATGGGTGAATGTCTGTGGTTCTCAAACAGATTATCCATGGCCATCTGGAAAGCTTCAGGTGCACAGCTTAACCCAAATGGAAGCACAAGAAACCGATACCTTCCAAAAGGTGTCTGCTTCTCTACTCTCCTCATCCCCAAGACTTCTATGTTGATGACCTTATGACGGGTGCAGAAACTGAGGAAGATGCCTCCATTCTACAAAGGGACCTCAGAAAGCTGCTGAGCAGAGGTGGATTTAAAAGTGGTCATCAAATGAAGAGGATGTCTTGAGAGACCTACCCGAAGAATAGAGTCACTTCACCAAAAGAAATTGATGCTGATGTTAAAAGCCTTCACTGGAATTCTACTGATGATGTGTTCTATTTTAAGATACAATTGCTTTATGACAACTCAAATTGCACTAAGATCAGTCCTGTCTGCCATTTCCAAAATCTTTGATCCTTTGGGATGTATTCCGCCTGTTTGCAAACAGTTAAAATTATTAATTCAAGATCTGTAGAAACTCAAAATTAACTGGGATGACCATCCACCTGAACCTGTCATTAACAAATGGAATGCCTTACTGAAGGACCTAAAGAACCCGGAAAACTTGAAAACTCCAAGGTATGTTCTGCAACCTGATTCATTGACATTAGAACTTTATGGATTCAGAGATGCATCTGAAAGAGTCTATTCTACTGTGGTACTTGTTCGCACCATTTCTTCATCTGGGATCCCATCAAACCGACTACTCTGCCTGGTCTTGAACTGTGTGGTGCTGTCCTAATGGCAAAGCTTGTTAACTTTGCAAAAAAGGATCTGAATCTAAACTTCCTTGCTTGCTTCTGCGTTGTCTGTCTGGGTGAAGAAAGTTCATCAAGATGAGTTCAGTTTGTAACTGAAAGACCTCAAGAAAAAGGCATCAGTGTCTACAAAGAGCTGTCTCCTTCAACTTAGTCCGTTTCTTGACAAAGATGGAATCATCAGAGTAGGCGGAAGACTCCGTCATTCTCATCTGAGAGAATCTAGGAAACATCCTATTTGTGTGCCTAAAAAGTACTATTTTACTGACCTGATAGTGACGCACTTCCATGTTCAATCTCCATGCTGGACCTCAACTTCTCCTGGCCTGCATACAACAGGAGTATTGGATTCCTGGCGCTAGAAATCTGATCCGCCATCATGTGAATTGTGTGACGTGTACACGTCAACAACCTCACTGGGCTCGACCAGTCATGGGCGACTTAACAGCTTCACGTGACACCCCTTCAAAGCCGTTTCTGCATTGTGGTGTCGACTATGCTGGATCTTACCTTCTAAGAATGTGCAAGAGTTCTCGTAAGCAAACAAAGGCTTACCTTTCTCTATTTGTGTTTTTCCACAAAAGCTATACATTGTGAACTCGTAAGTGATATGTCTACCAATGCCTTTCTTGCATGCTTAAAACGTTTCATTGCTCGAAGAGGTAAGCCAAGTGATATTTATAATGACTGTGGTACTAATTTTGTGCGTGCCAACAAGGAACTTAAGTTGTTATATAAATTATTTCAATCTAGTGATCATAATCATTCTGTATTGTATCACCTTAGTAATAATGGCATACATTGGCATTTTAATCCTCCTGCTTCACCTGGCATGGGCGGGTTATGGGAAGCCGGGGTGAAATCAGTTAAAACCCATCTTAGAAGAATTGCATCTAATGTTACTCTTACCTTTGAGGAATTGTCTACTTTACTGTCCCAGGTGGAAGCTTGTTTAAATTCTCGTCCTTTGTGCCCATTTTCTAATGACCCCAATGATTTCTCTGTTTGGCACCTGGACATTTTTTGATAGAATCCCCCTTAACTTCTGTACCTGAACTTGACTTCACCACCAGCATAATAAATAGGTTATCAAGGTGGCAATTAGTCCAACGCCTGTTTTAACATTTTTGGAAACGTTGGAATAATGAATATGTCGTACAACTTCAAAAGAAAACTAAATGGAATAAAAGCAGTGTTTTGTGTGAAATGGGAGATTTAGTTATAATAAAAGATGATAAGGCGTGGTTAGTTTTACCTTTTAGTTGGAGGGCGCTTTTAGTTTAGGTTAGATTTTAGTTTAATTATGCAAATTGGTGATTTTAGTGAGATGGCGCTGTCAGCCATATTTTTTGTATATATGTGATTGTTTTTGTTAATAAACAGAGATATTTTTATACAGTCCATTTAATGGTGTTACTTGAGCTGAAGTGGTGGGCGTGAAGTGTGGCCTACATTTTTGGTCCGTCGAGCCGGAGAGTTAGTGATAGGACCGGGACTAGGAGATGTGTGTAGTGTGAGTATGGTGAACATGTGGTGTAGGTTTCGGAGTTTTAGGTCCTTAAATTTAGATCGCTGAGTAGGTGTAGTGTGGTGTGGGAGTTATCGTTGCTGCTTTGGCTTGATGCAGTTTAGGGCTTCGTTTGCTGTGGTATTGATTGTCGATCAGCGGGAATCTGGGATTAATGATTGGAGGAATTCTGGTGATTAGTGATTAGGTATTGGTTATCTGTTATTAGTGATTGGAGGAATTCTGGTGATTAGTGATTAGGTATTGGTTATCTGGTATTAATGATTGGAGGAATTCTGGTTGATCATGGCAGTTAAATTGAACTTTAAGAAAAATGAGCTGATGAGGATCGCGGAGATGGGTTTGGAGATACCTGCCAAGGCCAGGAGTTGTGACTTAAAAGCTCTTATAGAGGGGAGTGACGATTACAAGAAAACCCCTGAGGCGGTGGGTAAACTGGTTCTGGATGTTGTGGAGGAGTTGAGTCTTGAGGAAAAGAGGAAATCTCGGGAAGTAGAGTTAGAATTGGAAAGGGTAAAATTGGCTCAGTTGGAGAGGCAGTTGGAGTTAGCATCAACTACGGGAAAATTAGGGAAAGTAAAGGAGAAAGAGAGTACCGTACTGGGCAGTTTGGAAGATTTGGTGAAAAGTGTAAAAACATTAACGATCCCAGAAGGGCCGGATTAACCATGTCGGGGCCCCTAGGCACTGTAAGTCTCGGGGCCCTTTTTTACCTTTTCCCTCCTAAAATGTGTTTTCCCACTGTACAGCAATTTTATTCATAATTACACTTTTACTCAGGCACGGATTAGTGCAACTTTTAAGGAGGGGAGCGACCCTGCTCGAAAAAATATTCATGATAATTTTTTCTATAGTGTTATGGTCATAGTTTTTTTAAGTATAGGAGACCTATTTGGCCTCAATGCAAGGGTTCTTGACTCCAAAATGTTCTAAGAATTAATTTTGAAATTTAACCCTTAAAGGGGGCAGTGTTTTAATTCATTTAGAGGTCCATTGGAATACACCCGAAGAGGATCTTTCTTTCAGAATTTTCAAGAATAAAACAGGATTTAGAAAAATCCCAAAATTTTGAAGGAGGGGGTTGAAGGAACTACCCCAGAAAGTTTTTTGAAATTTCACCCGTAAAAGAAGTATTTTATCTCATTTTTAGAGGTTCTTCTCTGAACTATTTAGATCCCTTCATGGATCCCTGTCTCTTTTTAGAACCGGACCCACTTAAAAATCTTCAGATTCAATTTTAACTCATTACGTTTAAAAAAAAACTATCTAGGCTCGGGGCCCTTAGCTGATAATGGGGCCCCTAGGCAGTTGCCTACATTGCCTATTTGGTAATCCGGCCCTGGATCCCAGTGCCGTCTAGATCTGAGTCGTTTGACTTGTTTTTCAATTCCCTAGAAAAGGCCTTCAGTAACAAATTGGTACCTGAGGAATTAAAGGCAGAGATACTGCTTAATGTCCTGGGAGAGAGGGTGAGTAATTTGCTAGTTCACGTTTCTCAACAGGATTTGGGTAGTTATGAAAAAATTAAAGATTTGGTGTTAAAAGAGTTTGAACCAACCCCTCAGGAGTGTTTGAATAGGTTTAGGAAATCCCAGAGGTTACAATCTGAGTCTTTTGTTCAGTTTGCATCGAGATTAAGCTCATGCTTTGATTATTGTTGTAAGTTGCGAGGGGTAACAGACTTCAAGTCTTTGTGCAATCTTATAGCATCCGATAGAATTTATAAGTCTTTGGATCGAGAGTTGATGACTCATATTGGGGTTAGAAAGGGTGAAAGTTTTTTTGAGCCCCACAGGCTTGGCCGTGAATGTGATATTTACCTATCATCGAAACGAGGGAGTTCAGCGGAACTAAACAGTAGGAGTGTCGCAGGTGATGCCAAGAGAGTGGGAGGAACTATTACTGACGACTTTAAATCCTTCCTGATAATATCATCACAAGTTTCACGTTGAAGTATTTCCAGAAATAAAGTCTGAAGGATAACTTAAAAACTTTCGAAACAAGTTTTCGGTTCATTTTGCCCCAAAATCGAGTAGATATATCTGAGAGTTCTGCCAGTTTTTCACAACTAATTTGCGACCACTCTGATACATGGGTGGATTCTTTCTCTTTAAACTCTTTGGCAGCTCATTGTTGTGTGGGGACAATCGCATCGAAAAAGGCTAAGGCAACTGTATCCTCCATCAAGAAACCCTCCATGACTAATCATTTTAATGCTGCCATAGACATATTTTCATTAATTCCTCTGTAGAAAAACAGGCCTTCATGAATTTCAAATCTTTAAATGTGGCTTTGTGAGCCATTTACACATCAAACCAGACCCAAAAAAACTCGTACCTTTTAATCCTTGTAGTTCTCAATTATCCAAATTAACCTCGTTTCTGAAAATAAAAATGTTTAAGCAATAAATTGCTTTAGTCATCCACCTAGCATGATGGAAAGCACCAACGTTGTCTAAATTTAATCTTTTTTGCTTCTCGATTTTCTAAAAGTGCTTTAGTCAACTGTAAAAATCTTTATAGCCATACCTTGGTCGGTGTTCAGGAGCACTCAAAGTTCCAACTTAATAATTTCTTCTTTGTCTCTTCCGATTGTATTTTTCCCAAGATTTTTGAAAACATTTAAATAAAAGTACATAACAGTACAGTAAACACAAGCTTCAAAGACCTTTTTTTTAACACAAATTCATAAATTAACACTAATTTCAGAAAATTAAAATGTATTATTTGAACTTAAGCTTAAAATTCAGAGTAAATTTCTATATAAAGCTTTTAATTATGATGAATTACATTTAAAATCTAATTTTTATTGCTTTGAACATGACATTTAAGTTTTGTTTTTTGTCCCAACCCTCGTCCACTTTACCTTAAATCCTCCATTGGAATTTACTTATAATAATGAATTACACCCTAAAATATATGCAATAACCATAGTGTAGAAGTTTTTAAAGTTTATCTAAAAATACATGAAGATGCAGCCTTTGAAAGTGTTCTTTTTGAGAACGTCCGCCAGCGTCTACTGTCATGCGGCGAAAAAGGCGCCGGAGCCGGCTTTTCTCCCTGAGTGGTGTAGGACTCTTGCGCTTTTACCGTAGTATAACTTCAATCGCTTTGCGGCACGTGTAATATTAAAATATTAAAAAAAATATTTCGTATACTTTCATTTCATACCTTAAGGAAAAAAGTTAGGGGTTGCGACCGAAGAAATTCCGAGTTTGAAAAATTAGGACCACCCTAATGTAAAGGGTATTTAACTCGAAGTGTCCATAAATTGTGTATCCTTCCAGTAAACTGTGATTCTGAATAATTATTGGTTATATTTTTCAGTCATTTTTCTTCTTATGATAAGTGTTTATGTTGATCTTAGTATTACTTTTTCATTGTTAATTTGTAATTTTTGACAATTATATTGTATTTTTTGTTGTGACTTTTGATACAATTTTGATCATTTGTGTTTTTTGTTGAATGTTATGAGAACCATTCAACGGGGGCCGGGATGTTTACGCCTCTCTTTCTTAAGTTTAGCGCCTCCTCACCAGGGGCGCTACTAGTCTATGACGTTCTCTTTTCACCCCCTGCGGCGCCCGTTGAGTGGCTTCTCAACTCTTTGTTTTTTGCTCAAAACTAGGAGAGCGCGCGCTTTAGTTTTGGGGTTTGAGTAGTCGAAACGTTATGCGTGCTTGTAATTGAATGTAAAATAAAGAAATTTATTATCTAAGGATCGAGTTCACGTCTTTTCTGAAGCAAGACACTAAGACTCGTGAACTCCAACAAACTTTACCTCGTCTAGAACTTATGGGGGCTGTTCTCTCAGCGAGACTGTGTAAAACAGAATAAACAATAAATAAACTTATTCCTCTGCAAGCCTCATCTGACAGGGAAACACAAGAGAACAATGAACCCAACACACAAGTCGGTACTGCTTTTTCTGAACCAGGGTGGGCTTTGCCGAAACATAAAACCACAAGATTTTGAACTAAACAAAAGAAGTTTCTTTATGACCTATTTATCAGAGGTGAAACAACAGGAAGGAAAATTTCTCCAGAGAAAGCTGTAAGAGAAATGCGTACTGCCACAATAAAAGAAAATAAAAAAATGTTCACTCCTGAAGAATATTTAACTAAATCCCACAGATTCAGTCTCTCTTCTCAAGAATGTCAGCTGTGCAAAAATCTGGGAAACTGCAGCCACCAGAAACGATGGTTGGTTGGTTGGTTTGTTGGATTTTATGGGACAAGGGCCAGATCAGGCCATTCTATCCCAAGAAAGACAGACAATGAAGTTAAGAATGCAGCGAGCAATTAGCTCTTGTCGGATGTAATCTATACATCATTATTAAAAACAGGATAAAAGAAGGTGAAACGTGTACAATGAAAATTATGTAATCATTAAAAATCAGACATGATGAATAAAACCAATATGTTGGATAAAACCAAGAACCAGTTTAAAATCATAGTTATGTAAAATTTCTGAGAGGTTAAAATCTGTACGTTTAAAAGCTTGTAGTCTTTGGCCATTAAAAAGAGGACATTCACATAGAATATGTCGGACAGAAAGAGACACTTGACATTGATGGCACGAAGGAGCCTGCTCCCCCAAAAGTAAATGACGGTGAGTGAATCGAGTGTGCCCAATACGTAGCCGGCTAATCAAGACTTCCTCCCGTCGGGTCAACGAAGTAACCCGGTGAGGAGCAATAACCGGCATAATCGTATGTAGCTTATTTCCCAGCTGGGTGTCCCAGCTTTCTTGCCACTCTGAACGAAGTTTCTGTTTTAAAAAGGCCTTCAGGTCAGAAAAAGGAACTGGGAACCTATGGCCGTCTCTGGTCGCTGTACGTGCCAGCACGTCAGCTTCTTCATTTCCAGGAATTCCGGCGTGACCGGGAACCCAACAGAAGCGGACATCATATCCCCGTCTGGTCAAGTGCACTATTTCTTTAAGGATGTCAATGAGAATAGGATGCGAGGATGGTTCGAATGAGACTAATGATTGTAAAGATGAGAGTGAGTCTGTGTAGATAATAAACTTAAAGTGGTGGAAACGTTGGAGCTGTTCAAGAGCCATTCTAATGGCATGGAGTTCGGCTGTATAAATTGATGCATAAGGGGGCAAAGCATCGTGGACGGAGGCTTGAAGACAAACAGCAGCCGCCCCTACATGAGTGTCCGTCTTTGATCCATCGGTAAAGATGGGAACAAAGTCCTGGAAGCTCTCTCGATGAGCCTCGAACAAAGCACGATATACAGACTCTGAGGTACAGGATTTTGGATGGGCAGTCAGGGAGAAATCCACATCGGGCATTATCAGCTCCCATGGAGGGACTGGCGCTATGGTGGACTGGGCAATCCGACCAAGCGTTATGTCCAAATCCCTCAACAGGTTTCGCACTCGAAAATGAAATGGTGGGGTGTAAGAACGGATGGAGCGATGAATGATCTGTCTGTTCAAGCTAAAATCAAAGAGGTATGAAAAAGATGGATTGTGGCGAAGTGATCTGATTTTGATGAAATGAGACAATGTTAGGTGCTTGCGGCGTAAGTCCAGCGAGGGCTCATAGGCCTCAGCATATAATGATGCTATGGGCGATGTTCTAAATGCACCCAGGCAAATTCGGAGGCCCTGATGGTGGACTGTGTTTAGTGACCGCAACAAGGAAGGGCATGCTGATCCATACACAAGCGAACCGTAGTCTATTTTGGAGCGGACAAGAGCGCGATACAAGCGTAACAGCGACGTCTTATCCGCACCCCAACGCGTGTTCGACAGCATTTTTATTAAATTTAGAGCCTTTATGCACCTTGTCTTCAAATCTTTAACATGGCTATGAAAGCGGAGCTTCTTATCAAATATAACCCCGAGAAAGCGTGTTTCTTCGATAACTCGGATGGGAGTGCCTTCTAGTTGAAGCTCTGGGTCAGGGAATAGACCTCGCTTCCTACTAAAAAGGACACATACAGTTTTATCTGCAGAAAAGGTAAATCCATTCTGCTGGGCCCATCGGTTTAGCTTATTAATGGAGATTTGTAGCTGTCGCTCAGCAACAGGTAGATATGGGGATGAATAGGAGATCTGGAGATCGTCCCCAGAAACGATGGAAATGGAGGTTATGACCGACGAAGATTTGAATGACGAGGTGCATATTTTTCTTATCTCTACTGCAGTGTTTCCCAACGTGGGGCGTACGCCCCATCGGGGGGCAATAAGTTTTTCTAGGGGGGGTCAATTTGAAAACTTTTAACCAAATTGTCACCTTGTGGGGCATGGACAACCAGATTTTATACAGTTTCAAAGATTTTTGAAAAAAAAATGAAGTGGGGGCATAGACAATTTAGAAAGGCTTAGCTGGGCCACAGACGGAAAAAGGTTGGGAAACATTGCTCTACTGTAATTTTTTCTTTTATCATCTGCAAATCTAAGGTTCATTTATATTTTTATTTTATTTCAGTATTTCGGTATTGAAGCTGTTGGGGAAATCAAAAAGATAATTTCAAAGATTAAAGAAGATGAAATAACTTGGGAGAAATAACCTTTTTTGTGTTTATTTTTGTTAAAACTTATTCTTTGAAATATTTTACTGTTTTATATGTTTAAGGCTAATGTTTTTCAAATTGTCTTAAATCACTGCTCAAATAAAAATTTAATCTCATTATATGGTTTATTTTTTGGTGGTATTTCCTTTGGAAGACCAAATGTTATTTGAAAATAATTTTTGAAAACAACCTACAAAGCTAATTGTAAGCATCACATATTTTATGTGTTCGCTATGTAGAAAAGTAAGTCTTAGGCGTGCCTGCTGGGCAAAATACCAAAGTTCTGTCAATTGTCTCTTAAAAGGGTAGGTCTCATACTACGAAATGCATATTTCCAGTTCGTCATTGACCCTCATTGCTCTGAAATACAGGATCCCAAAAATTACCTTTTTTCCGTTTATGTAGTCACAAAAATAAATCTCACGTGATCGCAGGTCAAGACTCCATAATTCTGTCAATTGTTTCTTAAAGGGTAGGTCTCATACTACGAAATGCATATTTCCAGTTCGTCATTGACCCTCAATGCTCTGAAATACAGGGTCCCCAAAATGACCTTTTTTCCATTTTTTAAGTTACAAAAATCAATCTCACGTGATCACAGATCGAGACGCCATAGGTTTGTCAAATGATTCTTAAAGTAGAGGTATTGTACTAAGAAACGTATATTTCGAATTATTGATTGACCCTCAATGCTCTGAAATACGGGGTCACCAAAATGACCTCTTTTTGTTTTGATAGCTACGAAAGTAGCCATTTTTCTGCTGCCATGAAGGTTAACCATACAACCAATGGGCTGATTAAGTTAATACTGAGCAGTACTACACACTTTAACCCTCAAAACTGTGATTGACCCTCAATGCTGGGGTCAATAAAGGCTCGAATTTGGCATTTTTTCATTTTTTTCGACAAAGTTTGGCGAACCCTTCCAGTTTGCAGGGAAGGTGAACCATGAAATTCACAAAAAAATTTGATTAAGCTATCTAAGGACATGTTGTTACCGCAAGAATTACTTTGGTTGACCCTCAATGTACTGAGAAAATGTTGTACAAAGATATGTCGATTCGAAAAAAATACCGGGTCGCGAGCAACTTTGAGAATTTTTGTAGGCCGAAAAATTTTTTTTTCGGGAAAAAGAAAAAATAGGGGTATTCTAAAATCATTAGAAGTATCCATCATAAAAATTTCATCAAAATCAATAATGGTCACAATAATGACCCCCGCATTTCTGCCCGCTCCTTATAAAATCTGCCTCTTAACATCTATGAACTGAACTGTTCATACCCTTTATCCTCTGCCCTCAGGGGCACTCCTTGTTCGGGTGTGACGGGATACACCTTGACAGGAGTGACGGGTGTCACAATCCCGAGGGTACCCCAGTGTTATTAAAAGGCAAACTGCCTTATTAAAAGGCAAATCTTCAGCCTGCCTGGTGATACCCCGTATTTTGTGCCTTATAATAGGCCAATCTTGTTCTCACCATAGAAAACGCACCATTATATATAAAAATATTAAAAACTTGATTTAATTTACTTTTCGAACATTTATTTATATCTTTATATAGTTCTTAAATTTTTCATTTAAAACTAAATTTTCTTTTGTTGTTTTACTTTACCCCTGTGGTATTTGTGCCTTTTATAGGCCAACCTTCAACACAAAGTCCTGTGGCATACCAGGGTTGAGTGGGTTGAGGTTGGGTCTGATGATTTATAACTTATATGACGACCCAACGGACTGCTCGACCCTAGGGAAACTGGCATCGGGAGCGGGGATTTGAACTTCTCGAGGACCTTTGGGCTGGTGAGGTGGGGTCTTGGAGGAGGCAGCCATGTAGAGGGTACAGGTTAAAAACTGAGTTTTGCGTCTCAGGCCGCCAGATAGTACAGGAGCCCGGGGCTGCCTAACCAGCAATGTCCTGGCTGCTCTATCAGCTGGCGAATAATCTCGCCTGTCTTGTAGTTCCAGGTGGTGCCTGGATGGGGTCCTGCATGGCAGAGCGGGGGGCTCTCCCGAGGCCACTGCTGGCTGTTGACTCTGGGGCTAGCCCCACCAAACTGGTCCTCTGGAAGTCGGAAGGAATGCTCCTCCTCCCTCCCTTATAAAAAACTTGTTTATGGAAGTCGAAAATGAAAATTCCGTTCAAAACGCTCACCCGAAAATCCCCAATCCCTCACCTGAGCATGGTGGTGATGCCACCAATCCTTCTCCTTCAGTGGAGCAACCTATAAAGATAAAAGTAATCAATGAGAAATTTTTTATTATGAAAAGAAAGGAAGGTACGTTCAAAGATACATCTGCAATATTTATTCACAAAAGTATACTAGGCATGGTTGGCGAAGTAAAGAATATTAAGAAAACTGCCGGAGGTGATCTATTAATAGAAGTAGCAAATGCAAATCAAGCAAAATTATTAATGAATCTACAAAATCTTGGAACAATAGAAATCGAAGTAACACCACACAAATCCCTTAACACCTGTAGAGGAGTAATTTCAGAATCAGACCTATACAACGACACCGAGAATGATATTCAATCCGAACTTGAGAATCAAAAAGTTATAGATGTCAGAAGAATATTAATTAAGAAAAAAGACCACATTATAAAGACTAAACATATAGTACTTACATTTAATACCACTGAGCTCCCCAAGTCTGTAAAAATAGCATATCTCAACATCCCAGTCCGCCAATATATCCCTAACCCCTCACGCTGCTTTAAATGCCAAAGATTTGGACACTCAGCCCGAATTTGTCGTGGTACAGCGAGGTGTGGCGAGTGCGGAAGTCAGAAACACGTTTCTGACAACTGTGACTCGGAGACTGCCTGCTGTGCCAACTGTGAAGGCAACCATCCTGCCTACGACAAAACATGCCCCAGATGGACAATAGAAAAAGAAATCGTCACTATCAAATACAAACAAAATATATCATTCCCTGAAGCCCGTAAAATAGTAATGAGTCGATATCCCAACCTTAATATCTCATACGCATCTGCAGTTAAATCTACTAGCACCAGAGGAACCCAGACAAACATGGCATATCACAATAATATTAAGCAAAAATCAACAGTAGAACCAAAGAATAATCAAACCTTAGCTTCAGTCCCTCCTCCAATCTCATCCGAAACAGCAGAAAATCAAAGTCAACCTGAAAATAATACAAGTAAAAACTATAACAATAATGGAAATAGCTTTATACCCAAAACAATTATTAGCCCACCTCAAACCGTGTCAAACCAACGCCAACCTGGAAATAAGACAAACAATACTTCTAATAAAAATAGTTCACCTCAAAACTTACCTCCTAGAAACAATAGAATGAATGCAAAACAAAAAGCAACCTCTACCTTAAATCTAGAAGCTGATGAAGAGGATATCTTAAATGTCAAAGGCGGTGGTAGCCGTATGAAAAATAAAAAGCCTAAATTATAGGGACCAACATTTTAAATTGGAACTGTCATGGTTTTTATTCTCACCTTGACGATATCAAATCATTGATTAACATTTTTCATCCCATCATCTTTACATTTCAAGAGACATACCTGCTTCCCCACAATTCTGTGAGATTGAAAAACTACAGTCTGTACCGGACGGATTACACAGATGGTATTCGAGCTTCGGGTGGCACGGCTATCCTTGCTAACAATAGTTTTCCTTCCTCACTCCTCAATCTGCAAACTAACATCCAAGCAGTCGCAATCCAAATAAAATTAAACACTCTAACCACCATATGTTCAGTATATTTACCTCCAAATGAGGAAATAAACCAGCTTGATATTAATAACCTCATTGCACAATTACCATCACCTCTCATATTACTGGGAGATTTTAACGGACATAATCCCATATGGGGAAGTAGTGATACTAATGATAGAGGTAGGTTAATCGAAAACCTTATAGATGACTATGGGCTCTGCGTCCTAAATGATGACACCCCAACATATTTTCATTTCCCATCAAGAACATACCATCACCTTGATTTAGCATTGTGTTCACCATCATTGCTACCGTCATTGCATCTTAGAGTTCATGACGATCTACACAATAGTGACCACTTTCCTCTGATTTTGTCAATTCTATCTAATGACCTGCCACCGTCTAAAAGGCCACAGAGATTCATTTTAGCTAAAGCAGACTGGGAATTTTTTCAGAGGTTAGCTATTATTACTCCTGACATTACTAATATTGATTCTATAGATGAAGCTGTAGAGAGGGTGACATCTGTCATTCTCGCGGCAGCCGAAATGACAATTCCCAAAACATCTGGGAGACAAACTAAAATTAATAAGCCATATTGGAACGAAGAGTGCAAAGAAGCTCTGAAGAAACAAAAGAAATCATGGTCCATATTCAGAAGATACCCAACGACTGATAATTTCATCTCTTTTAAACGGGCGAAGGCGGAGTTCCGCAAGGTGAGAAGAAGAGCCCAGAGAGAGTCCTGGGAAAACTACGTATCATCAATTCAGGGGAAGGTCTCATCTAAGGTCCTCTGGGACAAGGTGAAGAAAATATCCGGTCGCTTCATATCCCCTTCAATCTCGTCTTTAAAAATAAATAATAATGTTATTTTTGATGTCAAAACGATTGCAGATACTCTGGGGAAAGCCTTCTCCAGAGTATCGCATGAAATGTCATACCCATCAGATTTCATAGCATACAAACGAAGTGAAGAACTGAAAACTCTTGACTTTGACACGTTGTCCTCTTTTGACTATAACCAAGATTTTAGCATTACAGAACTAAGACATTCACTGAATAAATCCCATCCAACATCACCTGGTCCTGATCACATCCATTATGACATGTTTAAACATCTAAACGAAGACTCATTGCTCAACATCCTATCATTATTTAATAGAATATGGAACAAGGGTGTTTTCCCGACTTCATGGAGGAGGGCTACTGTTGTTGCCATTCCGAAACCTGGGAAAGATTCTTCTGACCCTAATAACTATCGACCCATAGCTTTGACAAGCTGCATGTGCAAGCTATTAGAAAGAATGATCAATGCAAGACTAGTTTATTTTTTAGAAAAAGGACGACATCTATCCAAATACCAGAGTGGATTTCGCTTCGGACGCAGCACCAACGATAATATGCTTTTGTTGGAATCGGCCATCAGAGAGGCGTTTGTTCGAAATCGTCATTTAACATCTATATTTTTCGACATGGAAAAAGCTTATGATCGAACTTGGCGTTATGGTATTCTTCGTGACCTATATAACATGGGCTTAAGAGGGAACCTTCCCATTTTTATAAAAAACTTCCTACAGACAAGAACTTTTAATGTTCGCATTAATGACACCTATTCAAATGACTGCACTCAAGAGGAAGGAGTACCTCAGGGTAGCGTCTTGAGTGTCACTCTGTTTATCATTAAAATCAATGACGTAATCAACCAACTACCTCCTGGAGTAAATGGCACACTCTTCGTTGACGACTTCCAAATTTTTTGTAGTGGGACTGACATTAATTTTATTGAAGGACTCTTGCAAACTGCTGTAAATAATATTGATTCTTGGACAAAGAAACACGGTTTTGTTATATCACCCCAGAAATCCATTTGTATCAATTTCACTAAAAAACGAGGGATTTTTCCTGACCCCAGAATTTTACTTAATGGTAACCCTATCCCAGTTGGGACTCAGGGTAGATTCTTGGGTCTCATCTTCGATTCCAAACTGACATTTAAACCTCACATTAATAATCTTAAACGGCAATGTACCAAGTCATTGAACATTTTAAAATACTTGACAAATACATCTTGGGGAGCAAATTCCAATTACCTTCTTAAAATATACGATGCCACAGTTCGATCCAAACTAGACTATGGCTGTGCTGTGTACGGGTCTGCCTCAAAGTCTTCTTTGAAAAGCCTCGACACGGTCCACCATCAAGGTCTAAGATTGTCGTTGGGAGCCTTTAGGACCTCTCCCGTCAATAGCCTTTATGTAATGGCTGGACAACCAAGCTTAAGCCTTAGACGTGCAAGTATTCAATTGCGATATTACTTTAAAACAAAATCAAATCCATCTCATTCCTTATTTCAAACTGTAGTATATCCCAAGTTCAAAACACATTTTTCATTAAAAAAGTCTTTTACACCGTCATTTGGACACCGGATGTTGACATTACTCTCCTCATTTGGTATACAAAATGTAAATATTTTAAAAAATGACTTTAAAATTCCTCCTTGGAATCCGAGAGACTTGGACATTATCCATGACTTCAGTGAATGGAGGAAATCCTCGACACCTAATATCATATTCAATTCTCTTTTTAGACATCACAGACAAGAATATTCAAGTTTTTTAGAGGTATACATTGATGGGTCTAAGAACAACGCCCATGTTGGGTCTGCAGCAATCTTTGACGATGGAGTGATCTCCAGGAGGCTAGACTGGCGCTGCTCTGTATTTACCTCTGAAAGCAATGCTATTCTCATTGCTCTGAATAAAATTAAATATTGTCGGGCAAAAAAGTACATTTTATATACGGACTCTAAAAGCTGCTTGGATGCAATTGAAAACTATAACAATAAAAGCCACCCTATCGTACTCCAAATCGTAAATTCCTATTTTATATTAAAGGACAAGGGATACTCCATAAAATTTTGCTGGATACCTGGCCATTCAGGCATCCCTGGCAATGACAAGGCAGACTTAGCTGCAAAAACTGCCACTTTGAAGTTAAGCTCTTTTATACCTCTCGACGATGTTGGAAAATATATTAAAAACTCAATTATATCATACTGGCAAAATACATGGGACCAAGAACGGGAAAATAAATTGCATTTTATCAAACCTTCTGTCACTGGCTTCCCTGAAACTAAATTGAATAGGTATTTTGATGTAAAGCTGACAAGGCTCCGAATCGGACACAGTTATTTTACTCATAAACATCTCCTTCATAACGAACCATGGCCTATATGCTCACCTTGTAATACTCCGTTATCTGTGAAGCACATTTTATCTGAATGCCCAAGGTTTTGCCAAGTAAGGCAGAGGAGATTTGGCATGGCATATCCATCGTTATCAGACCTTCTAGGGGACGAATTCAATAAATATATTTTTTCTTTTCTATGTGATATTAATTTGATTAAACGTATCTAAATTTGAATGAAATATATTTGTCTTGTGTTTGGCGCGGAATGGCCAAATATGGCTCTTGCGCCATAAAACCCCACCAACCAACCAACCAACCAACCTTTATCCTCTAGTTCGCAAAAGCGAGCCAGATGGCGCTTTTCCTCCGTGCTGGCCCCTCTCTCGGGTTAGTCTGGTATTTGAACTGTGTTTATGTTATGCTTTTCGTACTGGCAACAAGCCAAGATTTGTAACACTCTTCGAGATGAGCTTCGACGGAACGGACGCAAAATGTTGAAATAAAAAGATGATTCAAATTCAAAGGAGTTTTTATTAATGAGTAAAATTAAATCATCAAGAGTATTTCTCTGGACCTAAACATGTGGTCCGTCGAGCCGGAGTCGAACCAGCGACCTATGGATGTGGATGAAAAAAGATGGAAAAATATGTGCATCCATCGGTGTCGTTTTGCTAGAAGAGGTATGTGTTGTGTTCCATCCTAGTAAAATGTGCTGCAGTTGTCAAAACGTTTTATGGAGCGAGTTTTTATAGTATTCTTGGGTAGGGTGGGTTGGGGTAAAGTGGGTCTTGGGGTAAAATGGGTCAGTTTTAATTAACTCGATATAAATCAAATTTAAATTGAATAATTTTCGTTCATTTTTTTGTATTATAATCTTTTATCTGTTGGCAATATTTTTCGACTGTCAAAAATTAATATTTATGATTTTGAGGACTGAAAAAATATTTAATTTGAACCGTAAATGATGTCATCGAAAAAACAGGGTTTACTAACTTCCAAATATCTATATATTGTAATAAATTACAGCAGACTTTTGTAATATTTTTCTATAAAAGAAAGTCTGAGAGACATTTCAAGCCAATCAGCTTTGAAAAATATAAAATATTTTATCTTTTATAACAATATTTTGTACTTGGGGTAAAATGGGTCATAGTTCGGAGGCCTTCTGTATTAATTCAAACAATGTTTTTAACTTATTTCCTTCAAATATACATTGAACTGTCATACAAGTTTATTTTTTTATCCAAACGAAGTATTTTAATTGCTAAATTTGAACAATGTTCATTAACTTCGAACTTTTACCATTTCATTAAAGTGCAACTTAAAACAAATTTTTTCAGATAAAAACGGCTTAGCCGATTGCCTTTTTCTTACTTTCATGTATATTTAGTAATAAATATATTTTTGACATCTTTTTGCAATGAGACCCATTTTACCCCACATTGGGGTATAATAGGTCATTACTTTTGATGCTAAGTTTAAGCAACTTATAACTAAAAAACATTTGATAAAATTAGATGAAAATGTTCTCAAGGATTGTAGTGTCAGGATCCAATTGAAAGAAATCATTAAAAAGTAATAGTTTTGATGAAATAAAACTTTGAATGTGAAGGTACCTTAAAATTGACCCATTTTGCCCCAACCCACCCTACCTTTTGTGTTTAATGGAGTGAGTTTTTTTTTGTAGTGCTAGAGTATTTGGTTTAGTGAGTTTTTTTTCTTGGTAGATTTATTTTGTTTGTAATGGCGTCGCTAGACAAATTAAAGAGGCCGGAATTAATCGCCATAGTAGAGGAACTAGAGCTTAGAGTCGATGGAAAAATGACGGTTGTGACTTTAAAGAAAGCTATCGAGAATTCTGAAGTCTATAAGAAAGATAGGGAATCGTTTGATAATGTTGTTTCTTTTGTTTTGGAAGAGTTAAGGGAAAAAGCTCTATCAGCAGAGGTAGAACGGAATAAAGTAAATTGTGAGATTGAATTAGAGAAAATTAAATTGGAAACGATTTCTAAACAGATAGAACTAGCTCAGTTGCAAAGGGAACCCGTTCAGGTTCAGGAGGATGGGGCTAAAATTGAAGAGATTGAGAAACCTGAATCTTTAGAAAGCTTAATTAAAAGTGTGCGTACACTGACAATTAGAGTTCCAAGTCAGCCAGAGGGATGGAGTTCCTTTTTTGATTCGCTGGAAAGGGCATTCAAAACAAAAATTGTTCCTCTGAGTCATAGAGCAGAAATTTTACTTAATTTATTGGGTGAGAAAGCATCTAATATTTTGGTATATGTATCAGAAGAGGAACTTGGGGATTATGAGAAATTAAAAGTAAAAGTGTTGCAGGAGTACGAGCCCACCCCTCAGGCGTGTTTGGAAAATTTTAGAAGTGCTAAACGATTGCCTAGTGAGTCTTATGTGCAATTTGCGAGTAGACTAACCAGTAATTTCAAATTTTATTTACAGTTGAGAAAAGTTAACTCATTTGAGGAGCTAAAAAACCTTATGGTGTCTGACAGGCTTTTCCAAACGTTAGAAAGGGAGGTAGCCACACACATAAGTGTGAAGCAGAGGGATACTTGGCTAGGGCCTAGTGAGTTAGGAAAAGAAGTGGATCTCCTTTTGACATCCTTTAACAAACAATCGGGGGAATTTTCCACCCAAAGGAATTTTCGTCCCGCTCCCAATAGGGTTCCAAACATGAAGTCCTTCTATGCAGGAGGAAATGTAGAGAAGGTTAAGGGATATAAATGTAGTCTATGTAAAAGTGAGTCGCATAATGTGTATTGTTGTCCAAATTATGTGAACAAAACTGTAAAGGAGAGAATAGATATTGTTAAACAACATAATTTGTGTTTTAATTGTCTGGGGAGACATGGGATTAGGTCTTGTAGGTCTAAGTGGGTATGTCGGGAGTGTGGCAGAAGGCACCATGAATCAATTCACCTTCCTGCAGGAGACATAAGAGTGGGGAGTCAACCTGAACAGGACAGGTCAAGACAACAAAGCAACCTAGGATTAAATGTAAATGCGAGGGATTTTAGATCAGAGCAGGTACCCCCTCAACAGAGTAATGTGGTAAATTGTGCAGCTAATGTAAAAAAACCGCCCTTCTACTGTCCTTTTAAGCACTGTCCAAGGACTGGTTAAAAACAGTTCAGGGGAATTTAAAACAGTGAGAATTTTGTTAGATAATGGGTCTATGTCCCATTTCGTAAGTGAGGAATGTGCAGAAGCACTTGGGTTAAAGAGAACCAAAACCAATTTGAGAGTTTCATGCTTAGGTAACGTGGCCTTACCATTGAAGGGCTGTGTAGCTGCAACCATAACAAATAAAGATATGACTTTCACTCGGGACCTTGAATGTTTGGTGGTGGAACGCATCACAGATAGAATCCCTACAGCCCCAGTGGATGTCAACTTGGGAGGGTTGCCTCACATCAATCTGGCTGATGCTTCTTTCAGTTCCCCCGGAGAGATAGACTTGCTTTTGGGGGCACCCATTTTTTATGAGTTGTTAAGGCCTGGTCAATTTTACCCATCAGGGTCAGAGTTAGTGTTACAGAATAGTGTGTTCGGGTACATCGCCTCAGGGAAGGTTAACATACCAAATGATAGCCAGGTGCACTGTGGGTTAGTCCGAGAGGACAAATTAAGCGAGAATTTAAGGAAATTTTGGGAGATAGAAGAAGTGGAGCCCCAAACAGTAAAATGGAAGGGAACTGAAAATGATATATGTGAGGAACATTTTCTAATAACTCATTTAAGAAAAGAAGGGAAATATGTAGTCCAAATGCCCTTTAAGGAAGATCCAACTGTGTTAGGAAATTCAAAAGCAATTGCCCTTAAAAGACTAGATTCGTTATGGAGGAGATTAGAAAAAGATAAAGAATATCTAAAATTGTATAGGGACTTCCTGTGGGAGTATGAAAGTCTGGGACATATGAGTGAGGTGACAGGAAATCAAGAACCGGAAGTTACTTATTACATGCCACATCATGGGGTGTTAAGGCCTGACAAAACAACAACTAAATTAAGAGTAGTCTTTAATGCCTCAACTGAGACCTCTAGGGGTAACTCCTTGAATTCCATTCAGCTAAATGGGGGTGTAATACAAAAGGACCTCTATGGTCACATGCTTAATTTCCGGATTTATAAGTATGCATTCACGGCAGACATCAAAAAGATGTACCGGATGATAGAGATAGATAAGGGTCAGAGACAACTGCAGCGTATTTTATGGAAGGAGGGCACACACGAACCAGCAAAAACTTATGAGTTAAACACAGTCACCTATGGAACTGTTAGTGCACCATTTCTTGCTATGAGAACGCTGAAACAAATAGCAGAGGACGAGAGCATGAGATACCCTTTGGCTAGCCCTGTGTTAAGAGACAATTTCTACATGGATGATGTTTTAGCTGGGGCAGAGACGTTGAGCGAAGTGCAGGAGTTGAAAACACAGCTCACGCTAGCTCTCCAATCAGCCTCCATGGAACTGCACAAGTGGTGCAGTAACTGTCCGTTGCTACAAACAAACTGTGAACCGGGCTACAACTTCTCTGACACTGAGGAGGTGAAAATCTTGGGTGTCTTGTGGAACTGTCGTCAAGACAAGTTCGTGGTAAAAGCCAATCCCCAGGATGCTGTGCTAACAAAACGACAGGTGTTGGCCACCATCGCACGCATCTTTGATCCTCTGGGACTAGTAGGGCCAGTGGTGGCCAAGGCAAAGATCTCCATGCAGAACCTATGGCTGTTGGAGCTGGACTGGGGTGATCCACTACCGGAGAAAGAGGCTGGAGAGTGGAGTCAATTCCTCTCCTCCTTGAAATCCTGGTGTGTGGAGGTTCCTCGCACCATCTTCCTCTCTGAGGCTACCTCCATCGAACTGCACGGGTTTGCAGACGCGAGTGCTAAAGCTTATGGGGCTGCAATTTACGCAGTCTCTACAAGTGGGTCGGAGAGGTTAGTGAGGTTAATCACTAGCAAATCACGATGTGCTCCCCTTAAGACTCTGACCATTCCGAGACTGGAGCTTTGTGCAGCTGTTCTTTAGGCAAAACTCATGAGGCGAGTTCAGCAAGCTCTGAACTTGTTTGAAAGATCTTCATATTTGTGGACGGACTCGATGATAGTCCTTGCATGGGTTGGAAAGAACCCGTCTGAGCTGAAAACCTTTGTGAGCAACGGAGTTGCTGTCATCCAGGACACATCTTCCCCTGAGCAATGGAGGCATGTACCTAGTGACCAAAATCCTGCAGATTTGGTGTCACGAGGAGTGAGTCCAGAGAAGCTGTTAGAGAGCGAACTCTGGTTCAAAGGCCCAGAATTCCTAATGACGGGCATGTATCCTTTAAAATTAGTAGTTCCTCCCATACCACAAGAGGAAGTAAATTGTTTAAGTGTAACAAGCAATTCCCTAATTAATGATCTCTTTAAGTACAATAGTAACTATATAAAGTTGATTCGTGTTGTTAGTTATATGTTCAGATTTATAAATAATGTTAAGAGTGATTGTAAATTGAGTGGTCCTATTGTAACATCAGAGTTTATTAATGCTGAGAAGTTTGTAGTTAAGGCAGTTCAAAAGGAAATGTTTTCTCTTGACATCAATAATTTGTTAAAAGATCAGAAAGTTAACACTAATAGTAAACTTAAATCATTAAATCCCTTTTTAGACTCTGATGGAATACTAAGAGTGGGTGGTCGGTTGGACAACTCTGACCTAAGTTTTGATATAAAACACCCAATTATTTTGCCTAGAAGTCATGTATTCACCGACATGTTAATTATTCACCATCATGAGAAGTTTTTTTCATGCAGGTGTTTCTGCTCTTTTGTGTTTGATACGTGAAAAATATTGGCCCCTCGGAGGCAAATCTGTTTGTAGAAAAATAATACACAAATGTATAATCTGCTTTAAAACTAAACCTAAAATAGCAACTCAGTTAATGGGCAATTTACCAAAGGATAGAGTCACTGTAGACTATCCTTTCAACTGTTGTGGGGTGGATTTATGTGGGCCATTTTTGATCAAATACCCTAATCAAAGAAAGGGTACTCTGCACAAAATTTATGTGTGTATTTTCATTTCTTTTATAACTAAGTGTATTCATATTAAAATTGTGAATGATTTGACGTCTGCTGCCTTTATAGCAACTTTAAAGAGATTTTTTGCAAGAAGGGGTAAATGTGCTAAAATTTATTCTGATAATGGGAAGAATTTCGTTGGGGCAAGTGCTGAAATTGGTAGGTTATTGAGTTTGGTAAGACAAGATAGTCAACTTGCTGGGTATTTGGCCTCAGAAGAAATTGATTGGAAATTGATTCCTCCGCGTGCTCCTTCTTTTGGAGGCTTGTGGGAGGCAGCTGTCAAGTCATTCAAATATCATTTTAAGAGAGTTGTAAAGGGTGTAACCCTCACTTATGAAGAATTTTTAACTATCAGTGTACAAATTGAGGGAGTTTTAAATTCCAGACCCATCTGCCAAAAGGACAATGTAAAAGTAGGGGATCTGGTACTGTTGGTTGAAGAAAATATGCCTACCTTTAAATGGCCTTTAGGCCGAATAAGGGAAGTACATCGAGGTGATGATAAGTTGGTTAGGGTGGTAACTGTACAGACCCAAGCTGGTCTATACAAAAGGTCCATTTCCAAAGTATGTGTTTTGCCCATGTCCAATAAATTTTTTTTGTCTTGGGAGTATTTTTTTCTTCTTTAATCTGTATTTTAATTATTCAGATTGTTATTTTGATCTTGTAATTTCTGTGTATGAAACCCTTGAGAGGGTTTCAGGGCGGGGAGAATGTTCATGCCCTTTATCCTCTAGTTCGCAAAAGCGAGCCAGATGGCGCTTTTCCTCCGTGCTGGCCCCTCTCTCGGGTTAGTCTGGTATTTGAACTGTGTTTATGTTATGCTTTTCGTACTGGCAACAAGCCAAGATTTGTAACACTCTTCGAGATGAGCTTCGACGGAACGGACGCAAAATGTTGAAATAAAAAGATGATTCAAATTCAAAGGAGTTTTTATTAATGAGTAAAATTAAATCATCAAGAGTATTTCTCTGGACCTAAACATGAACCATGTTCCAACCTCAACTTCTTCTGGTGAAAAAAAAGAAAAGTATGGGCTGGAGAAGCTTTTAGATGACAGTGAAGATGAAGACACTGGTGAAGAGGATGTCATACCACTTCCAGCAAAAAAGGCAGAAATGGAACTTCGAAACTACATATCCATGCCTAAAGTTCCATTAAACGAGGATCCTTTGGTTTGGTGGAAGGCCCATGCCTCTTCATTTCAATCTCTGAGTTTACTGGCCAAGAAATTCCTCTCAATTCAAGGCACTAGTGTACCTTCAGAAAGGGTATTCAGCACAGGGGGTAATGTTATTACCAAAAATAGAGCTTCTCTTCTACCAAAAATGCAGAAATGTTAGTGTTTTTGTCCCAAAATAGAAGCTATGTGTGATTTATTCTGTTCACCTGTTATTTTGTTTAAATTGTCATTGTTTTTTTTACCATTTTTAAAGAATATTTCCCCCCATTTCTTTAAACAGTAAAACGAAACATTTAAACGAAAAATTTTTACACGATGTATGTAATTAGGTAAAATTAATTTTAGTTTAAATAAAATTCAGAAAGACAGTAAAGAAAAATATTACATCAGCTAGTACGAAAACTCAAACAAGATGCAGTGATTGTTCTTGCCGAGCATGATTTAAATTTTAATGTTACTTCAGAAGAATTTCCATAAGAGCCAAGCAAATAAATTGCTGAGAATGGAAACTAAGTAAGTCCTTAGATATACACGTTTTTCATTCTCACCAATTTGTTTGATCACTTAGTAAAAAATAGGTTAAAAATCAACTGAAAAATAGTTACTTTGAGTTAAAGGTTTTTATTTCTAGAATACTTGATATATGACAAAAAAAAGTATTTTAAATGATACATGTATTGTGTATGCGTATTCTATTTATTTCAGCTTAAAATTTGGATTAATATTACCCGAATTAAATCGATTTATGACTAAATCGGATTTTAAGATGAACTATAAATCGATTTAAGAAATTTATATATCGCCCAGCCCTACTCACAAGCAGCTGTGTAACCCAAAGGGTCTGAAAATAAGTTAAAACACGTAGTTATAGGGTAAAAATTTCAAAAATTTTCAGGAGGGGGGAGGACCCCCTACGCCTCCCTAAAATTTTCAAATATATTATATCTAGGGTTTTTTCTTTAAACTTACGCGACTTATGAGTGATCCTCCTTTCGTTTGACATAATGAGGAGGAGTATAAAAATGAATTAAATCATTAATTTTAGGAGCGAATTTTGAAAACTTTTCTGAAGTAGGACCCTTAAACCTCTAAATATTCTTCTGCTCAAAGTGAGGCGTGCTCTAAAGGTGTACCAAAAAATCCTCAGAAGGAAAAAAATCGTTTAAATTTGTTTAAAACCGTATTTAGCTGTAATTTAGCATATTTTCATCTCTCTCTTTTAGTTCATTTTTTTAAAATATATTTTAAAGTTGGGGTTTTTTTTGGAACACCCTGTATTTATATGTATAGTTAAGTGTATCTTTCTCTTTAAGATTTCTAGTTTAAAGATTTAGTTAGTCTTTTATATAATAATTTATGACTTAAATTTTCATCACTTCAGTGATGAAAAAGGAGGGAAGACGTTGGGAAATAGACCAAATTAATGTAATAAAGTAAGAACTGTAAACCAACTTCCCTAAAAAAAACTTTTAATATATTAAGTGAACCAACTTTCTCGAGAGGTATTTTAAAGGAACTATTTTAATTAACTTTAAATATTCATTTAGTTATTTTTCTGATAATTTTAAATTGGCAATAGTTGAATATTAATGTTCCAAAAGAAATATTTTTATTATTAATGTGATATTTGAAAATGCCTTCGCATGCAAATGACAATATTAAAGGCCAAGTCATTGGCCTACATCTCGCTGGATATTCTATAAGAGAGATTAGTTCGAGACTGCATCTGAGTCATTCATCTACAGGGAGATGGATAAAAGAGTAAGTTTGTTCTTCTTAATAAATTTACCTGTTAAACTAAGCAACTATTGTTTTTGTTTTACTTTACCCTTATCCTCTAAATATCCTTTTGCAGTTATCAAATTCAAGGCTGCGTAGCAAGAAAACAGGGTAGCCGCTACCCTGTTTTCTTGCTACGCAGCCTTGAATTTGATAACGGTAGCGGACGACTTCCTTGCCTAACCGAAGACGACTGCTACAACATAATTGGAGTGGCTGTGGCTGACCCTTTCACTAACGCAGCAGAAATAAAGAGAATTCTCAACCTTAATGTGAGCTATTATTTACTTTTCTTACTTTACTCCAATTTTTCTACTAGTTCGATCAAGTAATTGTATGTTCTTTCTTTCATCTCGCTATAATATATTTCAGTTTCAGCTGAAGAGGAGTCTGAATACGAGAGTGAGGAAGATGCTGATGAATAAGATTGCATTTGGATTTTAACTTTTAAATAAAAGGTGTATTATAGCGAGTCATTGTTGGCGGTGTTTTTAGCGTATTATTAAAATCATTGTTGCAAGAGAAAAGCTGTCAGACGACATGGTGCTCTATCACTTTACAACCGAATTTCCCACGATCACTTTCAATTAGCATCGTAAAATTTTTATTTGGTCACTACTATGGATAAAAGATTAGGTTTAAATTTTTAGAAATTTAAATAGAGAACTTTCATATAAACATTCGAAAATTCGTTTAGTTCTCTACGACCCTTAAAACACAACTTATACTTTTGAGAATGTTGCATTATCTTTTATTCACACTCTCCTTAAATTGTGCAAATTTTCAAACGATTTCCTCAAAAATTCTGTCGCAAGGGACCGCGCGCTTTTATTCGGTTTTGTACTTCGCGCCTGAATATCTCCCGAACGCTTCCACTCAGACTTCTGGCTGTTTGCATATAGTTTGTTCTATATGTTAGCTATACATATGCAAACAGCCAGAAGTTTCCGAATGATTCGGGTTTTAAGATTTTTCTGCACCTTTGGTGACTTCTGGCCACCCTTTGTCTTCCACTTAGTCTTCTGGGAGTGTTACCCTAACTTTTACTAATATTCTTCAATACATTAAGCCTATGTCCAGCCTTGCACCTCGTCGGCCGTACAGATCATTCATATAAACATTCGAAAATTCGTTTATTTTCTACAACCCTTAAAACACAACTTATACTTTTGAGAATGCTACATTATCTTTTATTCACACTCTCCTTAAACTGTGCAAAATTTCAAACGATTTCCTCAAAATCTCTGTCGCTAGGGACCGCGCGCTGTTTGCATGTTCGACCCCCCCTTTCGAACTGAAAGCTTCCAGTCCGCCTTCTGGCATTGGTGACATAAGTTTTCCCATCATCAATCGAATCTGTTCCAGGTGAAATATCTCGTGCGCCTTATCATTCCCAAACCTTGCATCCAGCTCTCAGGCTATTACTAATCCTGTGTCTTGCTCCAAAAGCGATGGCTTCTTTTATTTATTCAATATTTTTTCATTAAATTCAGTCTAGAAGATTATTCTTCAAAGTTGTCCACTGATTAAGGAAATTTTTCTCATTATTAAATTTAAAATCTCTTCTGTTTTTGCTTACCCACTCAATGAGAATTTGTAGTGAATTTTTCACCATAGATAGTTAGGGACTTTCTTCATCTGATCCTCTTTCAAACCATGGGGTAGGGTTCAAAATGAATTTACTACTGAAGGCTTGTCTCATGTTTTACAATTTTTGGTTCATTTATTCTTTGTTTAGTTGTTTAATAATAACAGAGCACAGCTTTTTAATATTTTTTCTTGGTAGTAGGAAAAACTCAGTATTCGAAAGGTTTTCTTGGGCTTGAGCGAGGCTTTTTGTTTTTCTGAAGCAATCATCAATCAATAAGCAGTCTTGAAAGAAGTTGTTTTTCAAACCTTTAATTTTCTCAAAAAGTAAAGGAAAATTTGTGTCTTATTTTTCCGTCTTCCATTTCAGTTAAAGTGTTTAGTAAAGTATCATAGTAATCAAAAATTGTCCTATACAGCTGAATTTAGTGACTAGTTCAGCGTACCAGGCTATGGGATGTAACATGTCTCTTAAAGTACATTTCCTGCACTCCCACCTGAATTTCTTCCCGGAAAATTTAGGAGCAGTTTCGGATGAACACTGAGAACGATTTCATCAAGACATCATGAAGTTTGAAAAGAGATTTTCAGGGAAGTAGAATGCGAGCATCTTGGCTGAGCACTGTTGGTCTTTGCCGGTTTGATTTCACAGCGACCATATATCTATGGTTGACACCTCTAATCATTCGGTCGGCGATGTCCGCCGCTTTCTCCAGTGAGACGGGGAGTACAGCGGCGAGGACCGTGTTGGGAGTTGCTGCTGGAACAGCTCCAACATCAGCTCATTCGGAACGTTGTAATTTTCGGCCCGACGTTTCATTTGACAAAGAAGTTCACTTGGCTTCCGATCCCCTAGCTGCTCGCCGTTGAGGAGTTTGCGGATTTCCTACCGAGTGGATTCCCTGCTACTCTTTATGAGAGTTGTCTTAACATGTGCGTAGGGGTCAACTAGGTCCGGAGAGAGGAGGGCGTTCCAAATCAGCGACGCGGTTTCCGGTGGGAGACTTGAGACGACGTAGATAAACTTCGTCCTGCTCTCTGTTACCGTGTGAGGAACTCCCAGTTCGAATGTGCTCTCGTACATCATAAACCAGAATCCAGGAACAGACTAAAGTAAGTCTAAATGTACAGATTAGTAAATAAGATACCGAGTGGAAAAGAACAGGTGTATAGCAACCCTATGAATGTGGCAACCTTGCCTTAACTGAAACCGCATCAGTGCTCAAATGCGGGAATTTCCCCTGTCTGTTTATGTTTATGTTTTCGGTTGTAGAGCTCACTCGCTCGTTGATTATACTTTCCTCATGCCACATTAAAGTCCTTTCAATTAAAACTTGATTCTTCTCTTTCTGGATTTACTCCACTGTTCCTCAGTGAACAACAGGGTTGGTTGATTAACTTTTTATGGCACATGGCCCACATTAGGGCATTTTGAGCCAAACACAAGGGAAAACAACAGGGACTATTGCACCCCATCAACCCAGGAAAACGGCCATTTTGTGTGATGCATCTTGCCCATTTAGGACCATTCGTGAAGAGTTCCAAGGAAAATGCTCATCTACTTATTCTACTTGATAATTTTACACAATTCGTGAGACTCTCCCCAACGACCACAAGGAATGGAATGAGTTAACAGAACTGTACAACCTGTTATCATGACGAGCATGACACATCCTGAACACTAAGATTAGGATAAGAGGGTAACACAATGCGAACGAAAGAATAATAATATGGCAACTGACAAAACACCATTTGAAATAAGTGTCAACTCACAAGTCTCAAGAGTTGCCTCCAGCAGCCGTGGACCGGTTTCATCCTTCTTTGGACTCATCAGCACGGCATAGGAAGGCAACGGAAGAGAGCGGTGGGCAAGTACTATTTTGGCGACTATAACTGAAAAAGTGGTGACCATTGATTAGTCCTCCACTTATTTGCTGGAATAACTTGGCATTCCTAGAACATATTTAATTCCAGAAAGGCATGGTAAATGAAAGACTAGTACTTGCCCTCCGCTCTCTTGCGTTGCCTTTCTATGCCGTGCTGATGAGTCCTAACAAGGATGAAACCGGTCCAAGGCTGGAGGCAAAGCTTGAGAGTTGTGGGTTTACACTTATTGTCCGCTAACCAGCGATCATGGTGAAATACTCCTTTCATTTACCATTTGAAATGTTGCACACAGTTACTCTCCAAGATTTAACGATGGAATATTAAGAATGTCTGTTGATGAAAATGCTGTTCTTGGAAAGATCCAATTATAATTCAGGTTAAAACGAGAGAAACAATCAAAGAAAAGCAAGAAAATATGAAGAAGTGCTATGGATCAAAAGAGAAGTAAGACAATGAAGTTCGATAAGGGCGAAATAGTCGGCGTTAGGCGATCATCCTTATTTTCAGGAGAACCGACTAAAACACAACCGAAGTACCGCGGACTGTTAGTAGTGACGAAGGTTCTGTCAAACGACACTTATAGTGTCCCAACTTGAACCCAAAGAGCAGGGACGATTTTACACAACACCCGCTCATGTCAGTCAAAGGCATGGAGTTATGAAATCGAGGACGGTGACATCGACGAAGAAGATGAATCCTGTCCATCAAGGAGAACCAGTCCCAGATGCACCATTAGAGTTCCTTCTCGGTACTTGGACTAGCAAACACTCCAGAGTTCCAGCAATTATCTATCGCATCGAGGACGATTGTTCGTCAGGATGGTCGAATGTTATCTCCAGATTATAACAATGATGTTGGCAACGCCCGATGACTAAGAAAATAAGATCACGAGATTTAAAAAAATTATTTGAGTAGATATTAAAAAATTGAATAAAGGCAGCGGTGTTCCCGGTCCAGAGAATATAATATACAGCGTCAAAACAACTTCCAAGTTTTTGGCTTCAAAATTTAGAAGCAAATGGGAGCGGGCTCATCGCATGCATAAGACTTTCATCAATCTAAATAAAGATTGGTTGGAAAAAAACGTTATTCTGGAATCGGATGTCATTGAAAAACCATAAGCCGCTTACTGCCATATATGGCGAAAAACGAGGTATTCCACGAATCGCCGTTGCAACGTTGGGCGATAATCTTGGCTGCCTATCAGTACGAAATTCAGTTCGTGAAAGTAAGCAGTATTTCGCAAGCTGATGCACTGTCTCAGATCCCACTACCAGAAACCAGCCCTGAGTTTCAGAGTTTCAGAGTTTTCTTTGTGCAGTGAACTTGACAATTTTGTTTACTTTTAACTACGAGTAAAGGACAGTACCTATGTGTTATCGATAGTTATTCCAAATGGGTAGAAGTATTTTTGATGAAGAAAATTACAGCGGATATCACTATTACTATGCTAAGGACCTTGTTTGCTAGCAACGGGTTACCAGAATTAGTGGTTTCCGATAACGGGCCACAAATTTGCTGGTGAATAATTTTCTAATCTTATTGAAACGCAATGGAATTCGTCAGGCTTTAATTCCACCCTATCATCCTGCCTCGAATGGTGCGGCCGAAAAGACCGCCCAAACGGTTAAAACTTCCATGATGAAGCAAGTCCTTGATGATCTTAAAGACAAAAATAAAGGTAGAATCCAACATAAAAATGATAACTTTTTATTGCCTTATAGAAATACGCCGCATACAATCACCAAGAAATCGCCAGCAGAGATGTTCCTGGGCAGAAGGCTTCGCACCCTTTTATCTGTGATTTTGCCCAACATGGCAGAGAACCTGGAAGCAACAGATCTTCAGCAGCGCCGTTCTTTTGCTACTGGAGAGAGCGTCTTCGTAAGAAGCGTCCGAGGCGAAAATATCAAGTGGTTCCCGGGAAGAATAATCAATCGCCGAAGTGATGTAACCTACGATGCCCAAGTCTGTGGCCAGCTGAGATTCTGCCACGCAGATAACCTTCGGGAAAATCCTTCGACACAAGAGTCAGGAGAGCAGTGGATCACACCGCACTGAGTGATCAGCCGATCTCGCAGCCGGAGGCAAAACAGTTAATCTCTGTCTCACCTTAACTTGGCAGTGGAGAAAAGGCTACGGCGACCGAATTACAGCCGGGAAACCGGTTCCCAGCCAATCAGCCGGAATAGCCTGCCCGTCCCTCGCCGTTCTACCCGGGTCTACCCTACGGACTATAATCATTCGCTTGGATTTAAAGACTTTTAACGCATGATTAAATTAAGTTATATGATAAAAATCCCAATAAACTATAATGTATGACAGTTTTACAAACGTATCTGCATATTCTTTATTTAAAATTGCAATACAACCTTGAACTATTTTTTCGGGCGGATTGGTACATTCTCTGCCTTTCCCAGTGCTGCCAAGTTAAGGTCTTCCAAACCTTCCGGCTTCACCAGCAACGACGTTTTCATCACCACAGGACCCACCAGATCAACCAGAACAGCCGTCCCCTCCATCTAAAGAGCAGAATCCGGGTCAGGTGACGCAAACGCCGAGACGTTCCACTCGCATCAGGAGCCCGCCTGATCGCTTGATGTACTTTTAATTTATTAACATTAGTTTGGTTTAATTTAAAAAAAGCAAAGAGGGAAAAAGTGTAATATCCCCAAATGAAGGCAAGTGCGCCAAGTTGGCGCACTCACATAGTATAAATATCTGTGCATTTTAATAAAGTTTTTAGTTCTTGTTAAACCTCGCTTTGGAGTTACATTAGAGGAAATCTTGGTATTTGTGGGATTGATCTTACATATGGGAACTATAAGACTCAGCCGTATCAAAGATTACTGGAAAACTGATTCACTCTTTGGATTGAGTGTGTTTTCCCAAAATATGAGTAGAGACCGTTTTATTCTTTTGCTGGGGGCATTATACACTTTGCTGAAAATTCCCAGAACAAAGAACCTCCAACCGACCGGTTGTATAAAATCAGAAATATGGTAGATTTTTTTCACCCAGAGGATGACTGAAATTTACTACCCTGGTAGAGAAATAAGTTAAGATGAATCCATGATACTATGGCAGGGACGTCTCAATTTTAAACAGTATATCCCAAACAAACGCCATAAGTGGAGTATAAAATTGTATATGTGATCACAACACTAAAATTTTTTATGATGGATTTGTGCTAAAATTTATGGTTTACACAGGTGTGGTGGATGTTTCTGGAAGAAAAGGGCACGCTCAAAAAGTAGTGTTCAGCTTATTGGATGCCTTAGCCCAGTGGTGCCCAACCTACGGCCCGCGGGCCAAATGTGGCCCGCGAGGCTGATCCATGTGGCCCGCGGACTCATTAAATCTTAAAAACAAAATCCACTTTCCGAAATCTTCCAAGAAAACCACGAAATCGTGCGAGACATTATGGCACTTCCATCTAAAAAAAGATGTGTGATAAAGGAATTCTTCAACATCCAGTAAAAATGTTTTTCTTTACTTCTCTGTTTTGGTTTTTTCTAGATACGGGGAATTTGTCATTGGATAAATATTTTTCAGTATCAGTTAGCCATTTGAATTCAGTTTATAAGGATCTTTTTAGTACCAAACTTCGAAAATTGTCCGATCGTAAAAAGTTGAAGATTCACTCGGAATGCCGAAACTTTCAAGAAATGTGGACAAATTCATATTTCTTCATTCAGAGAGAAAATAAACCGTTGTGTCTTATATGTAAGGAGACTGTGAACAAACTGTGTGTTTGAGAACAAACATTGTCTGTTCTGAAAAGAATAAAAACTAGTGCTCGATCTCGACTTACAGATAATCATCTTAATTCAGTTTTAAGGATAAGTGTTACAAATTTGGAGCCGAATTTACAAGAACTAGTATCCTCTAAATCGATGCAAACTTATTGAAAACGGGTAATTTTTCTTTATGTTTAGAAAAATCCTTAAAAGTGTCTTTTATGTGGCCCGCGAGATAAATTTTCATTCGCAAATTGGCCCTCGTGAAAAAAAAGGTTGGGCACCACTGCCTTAGCCAATGAATCGGAGTACTTAGAGGAGTCTTTCAGCGATGACACCCCAGCTCTGTCAATAGGATCTACGAGCAGTGAATGCCCTTATTGCTGCGCTCTATCCTTTTCCAAAGGAACATGGAAGAATAAAACATAATTGCTGCCATCATGGGAAAATCAAGTTGAACCCGAATCATCCTTATCCCGATGCATTTAAAACTCTGTTAACCGGGAGTGATGCTGATGCTCGACATTTCAGGCAGAACATCAGATATTACAACTCTGCTTTTGCTATGGCAGGTTTTTGTTCAACCGAGGAAATTGCGTTCAAGGGCATCAGCTGTGTTGCTCTTCGGGGTAACGTTAATGCAATGGCTACTACAAGTGTTATACCTGTGAACAAAGATAAACCCCGTTATGCTCAAATTTATATCCATGAAAATCAAGCTGCAATGGAATGTCGTACATCAGAACGCTGCAAGGAATCAGTTCTAAAAATTATTCAAGATGTTATGCAAGTAAACCCGTATGCGAAAGTGTATAAAACACTATTTGAAATGTATCAAAAGCATCCGGATGAAAGTGTACGCCTGGAATTTCATAGAACAGTCAACACTGATGGCCGAAGGTACAACCTCCCTACTGCTGGTGCAGCAGCTGAAGTATCAGCTATCATTGTAACAGGGTCTGAAGGATTTGTTCCCCAACAAGTAGACTTTGTTGCTTACCACAAACACCAGTTTGAGTGCCAAAAAATGTACAAGCTGTCCCACCATATCGAGCCAATGGTTTTCCCTTTACTTTTCCTATCAGACGATCCTGGATATTCTTTAAATGTGCAAAATAATGCTGGTTCAAATCGTGTAACCGTTCTACAATATTTTGCATGGAGGTTGCGAGTTTTGGAAGATTTTAATGTCTTTATCTCATCTGGCCGTTTAACTCAATATATTCTTCATGGCTACATTATATTGGAATGGGATCGACTAAACTACATAAGAACACATCCAGCAGCAATTTTGAAGGGAAACTCTACAAGGCCTTATTGACCATGTACAACATAGTTCAGCCAATACCTCGGATGTTGTACGTCTTGGGCGAGCTGTTGTTCTACCATCGACATTTGTCGGCAGTCCGAGAGCAATGCAGCAACATTTTCAAGAAGCCATGTCTCTTTCCCGTGATGTTGGCCGACCTGATTTGTTGATCACGTTTACGGCAAACCCGCAGTGGCCTGAAATTCATGATTTTCTAAATCAACAGCCATCTGGATTCACTGCCAGTGACATACCCATGTTGTTGTCAGAGCGTTTTACTGTAGGTTTGAGGAATTTGTTAAAGAAATAGCTGCTGGAAAGGTCTTCGGAAAAGTGATGGGCTACACCTACAACACCGGGTTTCAAAAAAGAGGCCTCCCACATGCCCATTGTTTATTAATCCTCAATCCTCGAGACAAATGACTGACGCCATCAGCAATAGATATATTTATCTCTGCTGAAATACCTCTTCACGAAAATTTTCCAAACTTGCATGAAAAGGTCTCAAAACATGTTGCATGGCCCACATAGTGAAACCACCCCATGTTACGATAAGGCAACTGGCAAATGCCAAAAAAATTTCCCTTCGCCTTTCGAGAAGAAACTGATGGATTCTTGTCTTGGAGAAGAAGAGGGGATATGAGGATGCACTAACCGCAGTGTTAGAGAAAGCTGCAGAGGAAGACCCGGAAAAGAGTTTTGCTCTTTCGCTTGTCCCACTGCTAAAAGCTGTGCCAAGGCCTCGAAGAGGCAAAGTTCAAGCAAAACTGTTAGAATATTCTAAAATATTTAAAGAATTTGTCTGGATAGTTTCTTAATTTGGTGTACAAAGTTGCAAATTTTCCTTTGTTCAGCCTGTCATTCCAAAGAGGATGCACCCAATGGTCTCTTTAACGTTTTTTTTTTCGTCTTAACTCCAGGTAGAATCCATTCCAAAGCCGTAATATAGTTGTGATCCTTTCTCTTCCACACCAAATTGCCAACTGACGCAGTAAATTTGGAAAATGTACCGTTCCCGTTTGCGCACTCAATTTTTCTAAATGACGGCGACGTGACAAGATTGACAATTGTCACGGTGACGAAAGTTGCTCGTGAACGCCTGCCGTAAGAGTCACTTACACAATCCACAGTACAGCCATGTATACTTCATCACAAATTCAAAATTAAGTAAGAGAACTAAGCGGTAAAGCTTTTCAGGAGCAACTTCTAAAAAAGGTTCAAAAAGGCAGGTTATTTTAGTGTTCTATCAAGTTCCCGTGGTACGCGGAAACACTTACGGCCATAGTCTGTGCTTTCGGATTTGGATTACTTAAGCGCCCGATCAACGAATCCACAAAGATTAGCGAAATCCGGATTTGTTACATTTGGCATTCCGAGCGCACGGATCAACTAATCCAAATGGGTCAGCACCACCAGAGCCGGCGAAAAAGCGAAACCGCTGGCGATAAAAAAAAGCTCGATCGTGATTGGTTGAGATCGTTTACATTGATGAATTGGACAGGAAAAAAACTTCGCGAGAAAGTACGACATAAAAAATAAGTTTAGACACAGCGCGGGCGCTTAGAAAATGCGGGGCCGAGCAACGCGCAGTGGAAGAAAAAAATCTCCAGTGGCGAAAAGCATAAGACAGGGACTACACAGAGCTTAACACTAACACATTTATTACGGACAAGACATCGTGAGAGTATGAGAGAGAGCGCTACATAAGAACAAGAAACATAAGTATATATAGTGGGGGTTGCTATACTATACATTAAAATACATTTGGCATGGTATTGCCCATTTGGTGAATATGAGAATTGTGCGAAATATCTCACATATGCCCCCCATTTGCAAAATTCTCAAAAATACACTTCACAAATTTCAGCAAATTTACTTTAACCAGGGCTTTTGTAAGAAGATCTGCAATATTCAATTTTGTGGGCACATACTTAATAATCACTAAATTTCTCGTTAACAAATCTCTAATATAAAAATATCTAACATCAATATGTTTAGTACGATTATTTACAATGGTATTCTTAGAAAATGCAATGGCAGCTTGATTATCACATAAAATAGTTGGAATCCTATCTGAAAAATTAAACCCTTTACATTCATTCATAATGTTTGATAAATAATAAACTTCTGTTACTGCCAAATCAAGAGCTATAAACTCTGCTTCCATCGTACTCTTTGCAATACACTTTTGTGTTGTTGACCTCCAACCTAAATAAACATCACCAATGCCCCAAATATATCCAGAAATTGATCTTCTACAATCTACTGATGAAGCCCATGATGCGTCTGAATAAATTTTCAACTCACAAGAATTAGCTTTAGATAAATTAATTGAATAACTCTTTGTTGAACCAACATATTTCAAAATTCTTAAAAGTAAACCATAATGAAAAATATTTGGATTTGAAGAAAATTGTGCAACAAATATAACAGAAAATAAAATATCTGGTCTTGTACGATTAGCCAGAAATAATAAAGATCCTAGTAATTCTCTAAATGGATTATTATTTTCACATTCATCTACTTCACAATCATAATTAAGATTAGAGTCCATAGGTGTATAAACTTTCACATTAGTATCTACATTAAATTTCTTCAGTAACTTTTCAATATACCTAGTTTGATGTATATGCACATTACCATCAATAATATCAAATTGTACACCTAATAAATTACTCACATTTCCTAAATCAGTAATATCATAATTCATAGATAATGATGAAAGAACACTTTTCAAAATTTGATTATCCTTTGCAAAAATAACAAAATCATCAACATATAACAAAATAACACACTTATTATCAAGAAAAAATATGCAAGGATTATACTGTGATTGATAAAAATTTAAATCCTTTAAAGTGTTTGCTAAATGCTCATACCAACTACGACCGCTTTGTTTAAGACCATACAAAGCTTTCTTTAATTTCAAAACACAATCACTTTTATTAACATCATATCCATCAGGAATTTCTAAAAATATATCCTCCTTTAATTCTCCATACAAATATGCACACTGTACATCTACATGACTGTTTAGCCAACCATTTAAAATTACCAGTAATACATAAAATAATTTAATTATTTCAAATTCAATTACCGGTGAAAAAGTTAATTCATAATCTTCTCCATATCTCTGTTTAAAACCGTGTGCAACCAATCTAGCTTTAAACTTTTTAATTGTTCCATCCTGATTATGTTTTATAGTAAATACCCATCTAGAAGTTATAATTTTATTATCGTCATTACGAGGTATTATTTCCCATACATCCCGTTTATTTATTGTATCCAACTCTTCCTTAATTGCCTTTTCCCAGTATTCACTATATGAAGATTCCATAGCTTCGCGATAAGAATGTGGAATAGAAATTTCAGCACTCATGGCCATTAACTCTGATTCATCACTTTCCCCATCGTCTATTTCACTATTTATTACCTTCCCAAGTGGCCTAAAGTTGAAAAGATCATAATCCAGATCCAGGTTTTGCCTTTCTGCTAACCTCTTAACGTCATTTAAAGACCTGCACTTCGTTTCATCCGGGCTATAATAATATACATCTGTTCTGTTCCCGGTCTTTCTCTTTACTTCAACTCTCCTCCATCCCTGAATCCTATCACTCACAAGTGGGTCGTTAATCCCCGTACTGCCCACGCTTTGACTGTTCCCAGATTCCTCAAGTGGGGTTCGCGCCTTTGATTCTTCCCGCCGAGTTTCGGTTTCGATTGACTCTGACTCATCCTCCGAAGTTTCGCCAAGATCGCCAAAATCCGAATTAGATAAAGATCTCTCTAAAAAATTATCTTTCATTCCGTCAATTCCAATAATTGATTCATCAAACTTAACATGTTTTAATTCCGTTATAGTTTTCTTTTCAGGATCATAAATTCGATATCCCTTAGTTCTCAATGCGTAACCAACAAAAATACCTTTTCTCGCTACGGGTTCTAGTTTATTACGATAAATTTTCGGCAAATGAAAGAAACATAAACTTCCAAATATTCTAAAATATGAGATATTCGGTTTCCTCCCGTACCATTTCTCATAAGGGGTCGCGTCTTTATCAGTTGAATGGGGTAACCTGTTTCTTGTATGAACATAACTTAACAAAGCCTCCACCCAAAATTTAGGACTTAATTTCGATGTATAAAGTAAAGTTCTTACGGCATCCATAGAATCCCCGTTAATTTTCTCTGCTATCCCGTTCATTTCAGGAGATGCAACATTCGTTCTCTGATGATTGATTCCTAATTCAGCAAAATATGAACTGAGTTCTGAATTACAAAATTCGAGACCATTATCGGATCTTACAGCTTTTACTTTACAATTTAGTTGACGTTCGGAATTTACAATAAATTCTTTTAGGCTTTTAACGGCGTCATTTTTATGTTTTAATGGATAAATCGCTAACCATCTCGAATAATCATCAACAATTCCTAAATAATATCTATTACCTCCCATACTAGCTGTGGGAGCTGGTCCCCAAAGATCTACATGCAATAATTCAAGAGGTTTCCTAGTAGTTATTCCTTTTAATCTCTTAAACGGACCTCTGCGAAGTTTGCCGATCGCGCAATCATGACAATTAATTTCCTCATTTTTAAATTCATCTACTCCTAAAACAGTTTTCCTTTTAGCCATCCTATATATCACCCCAACATTTATATGAGCACATCTCTTATGCCATAATCTCAGGGATTTCTCATTAACTGAACTCACATTAACATTAGCCTCTAAATTCGCTTTCGCTACTTGAATAGGATAAATGGAATTTCTTTTCTTTACTCTCAAAAATAACTCTCCATTCGGAAAATAAATATTCAAGTATCCATTTTTGCCTACGAAAGTTCCTCCGGCATTCTCTACTAATCCCAAACTTATCAAATTCGTACTTATCTCCGGAATATAATATACATTATTCAACCTTATTTGCATAGTTCCATTATCACCCTTTAACAAAATATCCATATCTCCAATCCCTTTAGCAGTTAAATATCCATTACCCTGCTTAACTTTCTTGTCCACTCTTTTTATATTTAAAAATAAACTCTTATCGTGACAAAAATGATGAGTTGCACCAGAATCAAATATAAACTTTTTACTATCTCTGAATTCATCCTCAAATATTTCCATGCAACTACTCTGAAATCTATTAAAGTTCGACTTACCTCCTCTCGTCGTCATCCCTCTCCCCCGCGTCGGATAACCCTTTCCTCGATTAAATTGCTTTTTCAGTGCACAAAATCTCGCGATGTGTCCCGGTTGATCACAAATAAAGCACTTCACTAATTTTGGATTAGAATTAACACGTTGATTATCCAGTGAGCATATTTGACGGGAATTCGCGGATGATGAAAAAGCACCTGATACACATTCACTCGCACTTTTCACATTTTGTAGCCTTCCATCCTCTGCTAAAAGAGCCTGGCTAACTCTTTCTGATGTGAATTCCTCATCGGGAAGCTGGTAAAGTTGTTGAACGATGAAGTCGAAATTTGCTGGCAAGTTCGATATCATCTTATAGGCAAGGTGTTTATCGTCGATCTTGCAATCCACGTTACTTAGTCTTCTCACAAGGTCTTGGAGTCGCGCTAAGTAGATGGTGATGGTCTCTTCTTTTTCCATCCGTGATGAAAAGAATTCGGTGAAGAGCCGTCCGATTAACGCCTTCGATGAGGGCTCGAAGTTATCCTTCAGAATTTTCCACGCCTGGCCAGGGTTTCGCTCCGTGGCAATTAATCTCTTAATTGAGGGATCCAAAGCTCTGTAGATGGTGGAGATCGCCTTATCTTTTCGTCGATTGAAATCATTCTTTTCTTTCGATGTGGCCGTTGGTTCGGGTTCGGTTTCCGTTGCCGATATGAAACCATAAAGTCCGCGGTCTCTCAGCAACATCTCCACATCGGTTTTCCATTCGTGGAAGTTCTGCGATCCTTTCAATTTTGGGAAGTCCAACACCGATGATTCTTCCATAGTGGCAATAATAAAAATAACTTAGCCAACTATCTATCGCGCATCTCAAATCTACCGCGCGCGTCCCTGTGCTTCGCCGAGAGCGGTGCGTCGGAGTTCCGCCTGCTTAGCGTGATGCATGCCTGGGCCCATAACCATGCGGGGCCGAGCAACGCGCAGTGGAAGAAAAAAATCTCCAGTGGCGAAAAGCATAAGACAGGGACTACACAGAGCTTAACACTAACACATTTATTACGGACAAGACATCGTGAGAGTATGAGAGAGAGCGCTACATAAGAACAAGAAACATAAGTATATATAGTGGGGGTTGCTATACTATACATTAAAATACATTTGGCATGGTATTGCCCATTTGGTGAATATGAGAATTGTGCGAAATATCTCACAGAAAACATTACCAAATCGAAACAAATTCCTATAATAATAATTCTTCTTAATTAAAGAATAAATTTACTCTATTGTTTTTACTTTCAACGATTGAAAAAACAAATAGAAATCAGGTTTTTGTTTTAAAATCGTATGGAAAATAAAGATACTCAAATGTTTCAAACAACTAATCAAATCAGCTAATTTATATACTCTTTTCGCGGGTTTTTCCGGTAAATTGGGACAAAGTATAAAATGGAGGGTTCGAACAAGTCTGCCAAAAGAAAGTCCTTCAGCAACTTGGAGGCTGAGATTCTTTTGGCTTTGTCGATAAACGCAAACATATAATCGAATGTCGGGTAACAAACGAGGTATTCAATCAACAGAAACAGCAGTCGTGGAAAGAAGTTATGGAGGAGTTTAATTGTAATGCCTTTGAAACAAAGAGCACTGTTAAGCAGCTCCAGACCTTCTACAAAAACCTTAAACGAAAAGCAATGACTGAGAAATCAGCAGAAAGAAGATAAGTGTTAAAAACAGGTGGAGGTCCAAATCCATGCTGCAGTCCAAAAAGCCACCTGGAACAACTGTCCGAAATAGGGGCATTAAGGATTCCTCTTGCATGTGAACTGGATTCAGACGTAACGCTTCTTGATCGTAAGTTTTTTTATTTTCCCCCATTTTAAAAATTACCTAATGAAAACCATCAAACTGAATCAAATTATTGTTCCAGATGAAGTCATTGATGTCATAGTGGATGCCCCATCTTCATTTGCTGATGAACTTTCTGTCCCTGATGATCCGACACCACCAACTAGCACACCATCAACTAGCAAAGAAGCTGTAAGAGCATTTTAAAATCTTTTATTTTGTTATTAAAATTATTATAACTGTTTATTACTAGTTTTTGTCACCTAGAAATAAGTAGCTATATAACCCCAAACCAGATTGGTAAGCTTATTTCCATGAATAATATAAAAAAACTTTAACTAAATCTGGCAAAAAAACTGACCATTGTGGAACGTAGAAAAAAAATAACTCAATAAATGTTTCATGTTTTTCAGCCTTCAATTCAATAAATGTGTACATTTTTAGTTTTAAATATTTTACTTTATTTACAAATTTAATTACACTTTACTTGCTGTACTTAAGGATTAGCCTGGGCCAATAGTGGCAAGTTTTTCTGCTAAATTAACAAAATTTATGAAATGTCGTAACGTTACACCATTAAAACCTCAACTAGAAAGGGTTTTTTAAAATGTTTGTTATATTTTTATGTGTAAATAAAATTTTGACTATATAGTACTAAGAGCAATGTCAGCCTTTTTTTTTCAAAACAGTAAAAAAATGCATTTCCTAGTAAAGAAATGGTTTTAAATTAAAACCTAAAATAAAACAAAAATACTGGATTTGCTTTTTGGAAAAATTTGAGACTTGATAATCCTTAAGTACCTTATTAAATCAGTTTAACATATAAAACACAAACAAAACAGCAATTTTAATTATAAACTCCTTTTAGGATCCACCGAGGTCCAAGACTGCAAGTCTGTTGACCATTCATAGAAAAAAAGTTAAACGGAGGGAGTCGGCCTCTGTCAAGGCAGCAGAGCAAGTAAGAGAGGAGTCGATGAAGAGGATGAGGGCGAATGAAGAATTGACTTCATTGAAGAAAAAGAAGTTAGAGTTCGAGACTGAAGTTCTCTCCCTACAAAAACAAAAGTTGCTTTTTGAAATTGATAGTTTAAAAGAGAGGCATGAGTTGGACCTTAAGCATTCCATAGAACTTCATGAAGCCAAGATGAAACAAATTTAAAACACAGTCAACCACCATGAGAACTTTTTACAGTACAATATTCAAGTCCATCTAGTTTCAAAACCAGATAGATCCATTTCGGCTCAGCTTTGATAAAAGTCAATCGTCGCCAAATGAATAACTAGCTGGCGCAATATCACAGCCTGTACAATTTCACAGAACAGGCAACCGGCCGTGATGTATTGCCAACTAGTCTTCCATTTGGTGATGAACAACTTTTATCAAAGCTGAGCCAAAATGGATTTTGATCTATCTGGTTTTGAAAATAGACGATTCATTTTAGAATTGTTTGGGAAAACAATAAGGAACTTGCATGATTTTTTTAAAATTTTTAGTCGATTTTACACGCAAAAATGAGCCACTACACAAAATTTGAGGCCGATTGAGAAATGTTTTGATTGCAAAAAAATTATCAAAAATCTTCTTTTTCGAAGCGCCCGAAAACGCTTAACAGCATGTACCATGACGTCACATCACATGGGCTTCGCCTAAAATGTTTGCCTTGAATTTCTGATCGTCCCCAGAAGTCTATAGAAGGTAAATATTTATTAAAAACCTAATATAGGTCACTTTAGGAAACTAAAACATAGAACTTCAATTTTAATTGCAATTTGTTCCGATGGAATTCTACGTCACAGAACATGTAAACACATTTCGCGTTTTCAGTCACGTGCTTTTTTCTAGACTTTTAAATTAAAATATTTAATTACCTGGACACATTTTAGAAAAATTGACTAAATATTTCATTTTACCATACAAAAATCTATATCGAACACTTGAGTGTTTATGAAAAATCTGACACATGCAAGTTCCTTATTATTTTACCCAATTTTGTATCTAAGTGTGTGGATATTATTAAGCTTTGCACTTTTTTCATAGTGCATGCATGGTGGAACAATTATGTTTTTTGTTTGATTTTTATAAATTTCTAGTTTTTATTTTTATTTAATAGAGTAAATTTTAAAATGTTCATTAGAAACATAACAGTATTGATGGTCATTTATACCATGATGTTTTTAAAAATCTAAAATACTTTCAAATCCATAAGAAAATGTATGGTTAGTCGAACTGCACCATTTCTTCTTTCATTTTTAAAGTAAAAGTTTTGTAAAAATAACTAATATTTTCTGATTATGTGTTGTGTAAAATATATAGCATAATAAATTATGTTGTATAAATTTTTCCTAAAATAAAAAAGTTTTTGTGTTATCTCTGTAAGTTCTTATATTTTTTTAAGATAGTACTTTTAGTAACTTCTCAATTAAGTGGATTTAAAATACTATAATTAATTCTATTATTACATGCATATGAATACATACCAGGGTTATGAGAAAAAGGATTGCACTATTGAATTTCTTTTTGCAATCCCAGCCAATGAACTTGGATGCAATTGCAAGTCTGGAGACTCTGGCTCATCATCATTGGCTCATTCCAGATAAAGATCACCCAAATCCACTGCTATGTTGTGCAACACAGCAGTTGCAACAATGATGGCTTGAGTGTTCTTAATGGACCCTCGTAATTTGTGGGACAAGCACGCAAATCTCCTTTTCCACACGCCATACTGGCGTTCCACTCCGTTTCTCGTCTTTATATGGGCTCGATTATACCTGAGTTAAAAGTTATGGGCAGTATCTCTCTATTCTAAAAAAAAGTTTTTAGTGAACGGTTTCCAGAGAAAGGCTTTTTAATTACTGAACCGAATGACACGTTTATGGTATCAAAATGTCCGGATTCTTTCCGGATTTCCGGTAAGCCCTTCGATTTTTCAAAAAAATTCTCAATTTTAAAATATTTCCATTTTTTATATAACGGATAAGGTCGCAGTTACAAAGCAAGTACTGTCATTCAAATTATTATGCATCCAATCACAACGACCGATTGACGCTATATTTTAAGATGAAACATGTTTCTTCACCTTTAAAAAAAAGTACTTTCTTGATGAAATATCACTCAAAGACTGATAAAAACATATTCTAAAAACTTACATGAACGCCATTTTATACTAAAATTTCACACTTTTTGTCCAATATTTATAATTTTTAGTCTGACTTTATCGAAATTAATTGTAAACATAGAGTGATGTTTTGTCTCTTATTATTTCCAATTGCTTAAACGGTATTGTTTAACAAGTCTGAGTTTAAAAAAAAATATGAATGATAAACACTAGGCATATTATGCTAACGAGTTACTTTAAAATAATGGTTTTTGATTGGTCCGAATATTGATAAATAATAAGAATTAGTTATTTTTATAATCATAGATTAAAAATAATTAAGATGAATATTTTTAAAAACATTTCGTTTAAATTTTTGATAAGTTCGAGTTAATATATATTCAAACTTTTAAGGGAGATTTATTCATGGAGGGGATTTGGTGAAGTATTTTTGGAAAGTTGGTTGACGTTTCTTCTGTAAATTGTTTTATAAAGTGTATTAAGTTCAGCGAGTAGGAATTTGTGGGAATTGTGAAGCAATTCCAAAAGGTCCTGCGTCAGCAGTTTACAGGGGTTGGCGAGCGATAGCGAGCAGGGGGCGGTAGCTCCCTAGTTGTTTAAATATTCAAAATATTAAAGTCTTAATTCTATAGAATTCTTAGCAAAACCAATTTCAATGATTTTTTAATATAACTATATGAAATTGTAATAACAATAAAAATTCAAACCATCTTAATTTAATTCAAAAGGGTCCAGAATTTTCCCTTTCTATCTTTAAATTGGCAAGCAAATATTAAAAGTTGATCAACAAATTTGTAAGAGAACAGGTAAAAACAATGTGGTTTATTTGCACAATTTAAACTAATAAAACTAACTAAAAGAGGACTCTTTTATAGCACCGACGAAGGGGATCCAGTTGATCCCCGAAACAATTGTTTGCTTCTTGAAAGTTTTTAAATTGTGCAAATAAACCACGTTGTTTTTACCTGTTCTCATCAATACTTTGCACAAGATATTTCTTCATCAAATTCGTATTTTTAAGAATTATTATTCTCAGATTAGTGTTAAGATCCAGAGGGAAGTGAAAAATGTACCAGACAGTTCTTTAACCGATGGAACCCTTAAAGGTTATATATATTTTTTTCGACTATTTTTACAAGTCGTGTAACACTTACCTCTCTTCAGCTGCATTCCTAGGATTTAGGAAAGGAGTTAAAAGATAGGGGCGGAGAGGGTATCCGCTATCCCCAAGGACATGGCTGGAGTTATTTGGAGCGAGGTGGTGTTCCAGGTGAACCCTTAATTTGGAATTATCAAAGATGGTTGAATCGTGGGTTCCACCTGGCCACCTTGCCACTATGTTCCTAATTTTTAACATCGGATCATTCAGTGTTTGCACATTAAGGGAGAAATAGCCCTTTCTACATCTAAACAGCTCAGCATGTTCACCCCCTGGATTTATAATAGGAATATGTGTGCAATCCAAAGACCCTATTACACCAGGGAAGCCACTGTATAGATAATAGCTTTGACGGATCTAAAAATAAAAACAATAATATTCACTAAACATACTAAATTCATTCACATAATTCCTCATATTAGTAATTCTTTTGTCTAATGGCAGACTGTTCTGAAGATATGGTTGAAACATTTCTTGTCCATTCTCACTTAATATTTTCAACCAAAAGAATTTTATGATTGATGCCTTTATTATAAAAAGGTCATACAAACACAAAGTTCTTTTAGTCTCATTCTATAAGTAGGTTGAAAGACCTGAAATTTAAAAAAGGTTCAGTTCCGTTAACTTTTCCGCTAAATACCCCCCTGCTCTTTTGAAGGCCATTATATTCAAACATCCGGACAAATTTAGGAACAGTTTCCATTTCACCATGTTTACCCAATCATTATTGGATCACAAGATATTAATATTTTACCTCGCTCGATTGTGAGTTTCCCATACTTTGATAAGAGTCGACCAGCCACTGTGTTTTACCCACAGCTCAAAATAGATTTTGGTTGTGTGTCATCATTTGAGCTGTGAGTAAACATAGAGGCTGGTCGACTCTTATCGAAGCTGTGCCAGGGGGGCATAAATGTAAAGTAGACTCATACATTTTAAAAGAATCCAATACAATAAAGTAAGAAGAAATCAACATTATCTGGACTGGCAGTATTAATACTTTAGTTGCAGTGCAGTCTATTGAGGAGCTTCCCCCATACCCCCATTGGATTCCAACCCCTAGAAATTGACAACATCAACACTAGACACTAACACACACTTTTTTCACACGGGTATATGTTGAAAGTGTTTTTAGATTCTTTGTTTCTAGATGGCAGCACCATCTTGGGATTAATTAGTATATGTCTTAACTGTAACTACTAGTGTTTGTTAACTGTAAAATAAGGGTGTTCCGAAAGTCTATGGGGAAATTTTTTTCTTCGAATTTCCCAGATGCCCCCCCCTCAAGTTGTTACAAATACTAAAACATTATTACCTGCAAATTTTCAGGTCTCTAGGACGATTTTTGACCCCCGCGCCCTTCAAAAGTAGGTTTCCCATGTTAAAGTATAGGGAAAATATTGAAAAAATCGTCATTTTGGGTTATTTTCAATTTAACGAGCCTGGACGCAGTCAATATCGAATTAAAACCTATACATCATCCTTGGAACATCATTGCCTCAAGATCCTATCGGAAAAACCTTCCATGGGACCCACTGGGGGGTAGTTATGCGGGGGTGAAAAGCGCGCTTTCACCGAAAAAAGAGGATGCTCGCCGGCGCTTGCCGCGGGTGCTGATGGATTGGATAATACTCGCCGGCTTTGCGGGGGGAGCTGGATAAAAGCCACTTAAGTGTTTATTGAACTTTTTTCCTAAAGTGCCTCGTTCTATTCTGTTTCCATTAGTAAAAAAATTTATTGTTAATTAAATTTTAGCTAATTTGTTTTTACATGTTTTATGCAGCTATCTCATTTTCCTGTTAACTCAACTCAGTAAAACAAAAATTTTTTGATTGAAATGCAATTTATTACATTAATTATATTACACTTGAGTTATAAAGAAAACACATGATAGCTAATAATATAGGAAAAAAGTTCAATAAACACTTAAGTGGCTTTTATCCAGCTCCCCCCGCAAACGCCGGCGAGTATTATCCAATCCATCAGCACCCGCGGCAAGCGCCGGCGAGCATCCTCTTTTTTCGGTGAAAGCGCGCTTTTCACCCCCGCATAACTACCCCCCAGTGGGTCCCATGGAAGGTATTTCAGATAGGATCCTGAGGCAATGATGTCTCAAGGATGATGTATAGGTTTTAATTCGATATTGACTGCGTCCAGGCTCGTTAAATTGAAAAGAACCAAAAATGACGATTTTTTCAATATTTTACCTATTCTTTAACATGGGAAACCTACTTTTGAAGGGCGCGGGGGTCAAAAATCGTCCTAGAGACCTGAAAATTTGCAGGTAATAATGTTTTGGTATTTGTAACAACTTGAGGGGGGGCATCTGGGAAATTCGAAAAAAAAATTTTTCGGAACACCCTACTGTAAAATATCCATAATAAAATCATTACACACTTGGACAACCTAAAGGAGGTATGTTGTTATTTGGCTCTTGGTCATACTGATTCTGTGTTTGGGTGCATTCTGTGTATTGAGATGATAATCTTACTCCATCAGGTTATGGGCGTTATTGTAAGATTTTAAATGAATGTTAACCTTTTCATTACAAGAAAAAGAATTCTTTCAATATAAAATTTTTGAAATAGAATAATTTTTTTGTTGTGTTGTGAAAACCACATGGTTATGTCAGGGTTAAGGAATGAAAGTGTGCAATCCCATTTTTTTTGGTTACTTTTAGCTGTTTTGTGATGTATTTTCTTTTCCCGTTAGATATTTAAATATATATTTTTGATAGAAAATTTATTGAAAGATATTTTTTTTATTTAAGAGGGAATGATGAGCGAATTCAGACACAGACAGTTACTAGGGAGGGAAAACTTCATGGACTGGAAATTTGCCATGAAGATGCATTTGACCAAAAAAGCTGTGTGGAGTTACGTTGAAGGCACTAAAGAGGATCCATCTAAAGACATGTTAGCTCTTTCCTACATAGTAGAGGGGGTGTCGGAAACAATTTTTAACGACATAAGAGACCTTAATAGCGGGAAAGAAGCTTGGGATATCCTCGTAAAAACCTATGAAGATCAAGGGATAGGTCGAAAAGTGTCTATAATAAAACAGCTAGTCAATACCAAATTCACAGATTGTAAAGATATGAGTGACTATGTGCACAGAGCTATTTCTGCTTACCAGCAGCTCAAAAACACAGGAATACAGCCGGATGAGGAGTTAATTGCCGGAATTATTCTGGCAAATCTCCCAGATAGGTTTGACCCTCTAATTATGGCATTAAAAAACTGCGGAGACGCTATAACAGTTGACAACATCAAAAACAGACTGTTAGCTGAGGACATACCCATTGATAATGTGGGAGCAGAACCCGCTTTTGTGCATGAGAGGTACAGAGGAAAAAAGCCCTTCAAAGGAAAATGTTTTAAATGTAATGTATATGGGCATAAAGGTTCAGAGTGTAAGAATAGTAAGGGGACAAATAGAGGTAAAACTTATGAGGCAAAAAGCTTTAAACCTAGGGAAGAAGCATATGTGGCGGAAAATTATATGGCTAATTCGACTCCTAATCCAAAAATTTGGTTTATGGACACTTGTGCTTCATACCATATGACCCCACACAAAGATATGCTAGATAACTTCTCAGACAAAACTGATGTCCAGGAAATTAGGACAGGAAGTTCAGTTATTGTGGTTAAAGGAGTAGGAAGTATAACATTACCTTTAGTAAAAAATGGGGAAAAAGTAAATGTTACCTTCAGTAATGTCTTGTATGTCCCTCAATTGTCAGCAAACTTAATTTCCATTAAGTATTTAAACCTAAAATTTTGCATGGTTAGCACCTTTACTGGGGAGAAATGTTATGTGTACAAGGATAGACATTTAGTGGCCTGTGGAACCGGTTTGGGTAGTAGTTTATACTCGTTGGACTTAGAAAGTGATCGGGCTTTATTCAACCCATCCTTAAGTCCATCTAGTGAACTGCTACACAAAAGGGTAGGCCACCTAAGTGAAGGGGGAATGAAAATATTAAGGGATTTAGTAGATGGCTTCACATTCAAAGGAAACATGACAAATTGAATCGTCAGTTTGAAGAAGGGAATAAGTCCAAAAATCAAGTTTTGAGAAAATCGAAAAAAACTGTATAAGTAATGGAATTTTCATTGTATAACCGCCAAATTTTTACTGAAAGTTCAGAACCCTATTTAGAAAACAGAGCAATCATCAAAACAAATATAAGTGTATTCAAAAATATTTTACAGCCAAAATAAGTTGATGGACTTATTCCCTTCTTCCACCTTATGAAATTTTTCTGATGAAAAAATCTTTAAAACCCCTTAAAATCACATTTAAATTATATTTCTCCTTAGTTTACACCACAAAAGGGTGAAATAAAAAGAATAAGACAAATGAAATTCAAAATTATAGTGAAACTGGGTTATTAAAGCAGTATCAATGGAGTAAGTGAATAAGAATGGAGTCAAACATTCCCTACATAAAAAAAAGTTTGATAAACATTGAAATTAAGAGAAAATTTTATTTTAACTTAGTTTACAGCACAAAGAATATGAGGAGAAAGAAAAATTAACTTTAATTCCAAATTAGCTTAAAAAATACAATGAATGGACATCGATTTCACAACTTAAAGGGACGATATCTCCCTATATCTCTCTTTTCACCCATGTGTAGAGCAAAGCTTAGAGATTGTTTTGAGCACAAAAAGTCAATTTGTAATTTTTTGGACTTATTCCCTTCTTCAAACTGACGATTCAATTGTGTTCCCTGCATAGAAGGAAAAATGCAGCGCCAAGCATTTCCTAAGACTAAAGCAAAACGGGCTAAGGATTTGCTTGAAGTTGTACATACAGATGTGTGTGGGACAATGAATATATCCTCAATAGGTGGTTCACGATACTTTGTATCTTTCATAGATGACTATACTAGAATGACTTTTGTGTACTGCTTAAAGCACAAATCTGAAGTTTTTTTTTAATTTAAGGACTTTCATGTATATGTGGAAAAGCAAACTGGCAGGTCACTCAAAGTTCTACGTTCTGATAATGGGACAGAGTACATAAATAAGGATATGGAGGAATATCTTAAGTCTAAGGGGATACAGCATCAAAAATCCATTCCTTACACTCCAGAACAAATGGGGGTTGCAGAAAGGAGTAATAGGACCCTAGTTGAGAGGGCAAGGTCAATGTTGGTGGATGCTCACCTTGACCGTGTCTATTGGGCTGAGGCTATTCAAACAGCCAATCACTGTAAAAACATTTCTCCAACTGTAGCAGTTGCAAAAATGACTCCTTATGAGAAATGGACTGGGGAAAAGCCTAACTTGGAATATTTAAGAGTTTTTGGATGCATTGCATTTTCTCACATTCCTAAACAAAAGCGTCAAAAATGGGATAAAAAGGCAACAAAATTGATGTTTGTAGGGTACAGTCAGAATAGCAAGGGTTATCGTCTGATTGATCCAACAACAAAAGAAATTGTAAATGCTAGAGATGTACATTTCTTGGAAAATCAAATGTATCATCAACCATCCAGTAACATGACCCAGTTTCATGATGACTCCTTATTCAGTAGGAGTGTTAATGGTGGAATAAGCAGCTCATCTAGTGAAACTGATCAAATAGTTGATGGAGAGGGGAAAGAGATATACAACATGCATGACCAAAACTTGAGTAATCAAAATAATACAATTACTGAAGAAAATGAGATCGATGAGGCTATTACTGATGGGAATTTAGATTTGCCTGAAACAAACATAAGACCCCAAAGAAATATTAGAGTTCCTAATCGTTACCAGGATTATGATTTGAGTGGCATGCCAGGTATGCAAGAAACTCCAAATTTATGCTATGTTAAGGCTTTAGCAGCTATGGGAGATAAAATTAGTATTGAGCCTAAGACCTTAAAAGAGGCATTGAGTGGTAGGGATTCAGAACATTGGGAAAATCCATTACTGAAACAATTGAAGGCCACATTAAAAATAATACTTGGAAAATAGTTGAAAAGCCTAATGGCAAAAATGTAGTTGATTGTAAATGGGTATTCAAAATTAAGTGCAACTCGGAAGGTCAAATTGAAAGATACAAAACTCGGTTAGTAGCGAAAGGTTTTTCACAGATTGAAGGGATAGATTATAATGAGACATTCTCCCCCGTTGTTCGCTATGTAACTTTAAGGGTTTTATTGGCATATGCAGCCATATATGATTGGTAAATTGATCAAATGGATGCAGTAATGGCTTTTGTGCAGGGTACACTTAATGAAGAAATTTACATGAAAATTCCAGATAGATTTCAGGAGTTTATAAGGAAAATTTCAAAAGCAAAGTTCTAAAATTGAACAAAGCTTTAGACGGGTTGAAACAAAGTGGTAGACTTTGGTATCAGTTATTGGAAAAAGGGCTGGTTGAAATGGGATTGCACCAAAGTTCATTTGATAGTTGTGCTTATGTAATGTTAAATGAAAACAAAGAGATACTCATAGTGACTATTTATGTAGATGACCTTTTAATATTTAGTAACAGTGTTAAACTTAAAAATTGGGTAAAAGAACAACTAAAGAAAAGGTTTGAGATGAAGGATTTAGGTATGGCAAGCTATTGCTTAGGTATTAAAATTGATCGTGATAGGGCAATAGGGACCATTAACCTGAATCAATCTCAATACATAGAGAGTGTTCTGCATAGGTTTGGTATGCGAGAGTCACACCCAGTGACAACACCTCTAGACTATAAACAAGTCTTGTCAAAATTGCAGTCTCCTCATGAAAGCTCAGAGGAACTTAAGACTGACAAAGTCCCATACCAGGCTGCGGTTGGAAGCCTACTGTATGCTGCCCAGGCGACCCGACCAGATGCAGTTAACCTGCTATGTCAGTTCTGCAGCAACCCTGGGAAGGTACATTGGATGGCAGTGAAGCGTGTAATGCGCTATCTAAAGGGTACTGCAGATGCTACTCTGACTTATTCGAAGGAGTCCGGCTTTGGCTTACTGGGTTATTGCGATGCCAACTACGGAGGAGACACCACTGATCGAAGGTCCACAACTGGATATGTTTTTGTGCTTGGTGGTGTAGCAAATGCCAACCTACTGTTGCTACTAGCACCACCGAAGCTGAGTACATGGCACTCTCAGCTGCCGCCAAAGAGGCTATTTGGTTGAACAAAATAGTCCAGGATCTTCATCAGTCCCCACCTGAGAAAATCACCATCAACTGTGACAACAATGGGGCTGTCCATTTGAGCAAAAATAGTGTTTTCCATGGTCGTGTCAAACATATTGACATTCAACATCATTTTGTGCGCGAGGCCATAAAGAATGGACATATAGAAGTACAAAAAGTGCACACCTCAATTATGTTGGCGGATTACTTAACAAAGACTGTTGATAAGACTAAACATCAACTGTGTGCTAAATCTATGAATGTCTTGTACTAATTGATCTGTTAAAAATCTAAAAAAGTGGGAGTGTTGAAAGTGTTTTTAGATTCTTTGTTTCTAGATGGCAGCACCATCTTGGGATTAATTAGTATATGTCTTAACTGTAACTACTAGTGTTTGTTAACTGTAAAATATCCATAATAAAATCATTACACACTTGGACAACCTAAAGGAGGTATGTTGTTATTTGGCTCTTGGTCATACTGATTCTGTGTTTGGGCGCATTCTGTGTATTGAGATGATAATCTTACTCCATCAGTAACATATAAACTAAGTTCAAATAAACGCCATTCTTACCTCTAGACATTCTCTCTCCGAGGGGATCTGTATCACATCCTTCCCAAACTCTGCCAGGCATTGCGCCACAGAATTTATAGCACGGCAAGAGGAGGATTGCTTATCAAGCCCAAATCGCCAATAGTCCGCTGAAAACAACCTTCCGCAAAAAAACGGAGAGCAGTACAAACTTTCTCCTCGGTGCTTAAAATACCGGTTTTGCACACATTGGAAGTGGGAAAACTGGGTGCTAGCATTTCGATGACCGATTCGACAGTGGCTTTGTTGAACCTGTATCGGATCTTGAAATCAATTTCATCCAGGATATCCAGGTCCAACGATCGATCGTGTAACAAGGGAGGCCTTCTTTCTAAAAATTCCAGATCTTGTAAATTCTGAAAAGTAGCATAGCGGCGTGAGGAAGCCATTTTGAATTGTAAACAAACTCCTTCTACGAGCTGAGCTGACGTCACAGCCTTTGCTCGATTCTGATTGGTGGATCAACCCAAATCCATGCTCCGAGGGCCGATTTCTTAACACTGTGGATTTGTTGATCCAAATCAAATCCCAATGGATCAGGAGGGCTTCAGAATAATCAAGCAAATCCGTGCTAAGAAATCCGGATTGGAGGTTGCCAGAGGCTTCAGAATACGGCCGTTAAGGTCCTTCAAAGCGCTGCTGGGACTGACGTCGCCTCTCAAGCGTACCAACCGCAGACAGCTATAGAAAACGGCCAGTTTATAGTCTCGTCATCCTTAGAAAAGTATTTCCATATACATCACTCTGAATAAGGCAAATCTTTGCCTGTTTTCATCATATCGCCAAATTCTAACATTTTTGAAGTGATAATAGACTCTTCTTAAGAATTTATCTTAACTCTCCATGTATTAGCGATTGGCTACTTGGCATTTTTTATGGCAATTACCATAAGGGTTACTCTTGAGGTATTTAATCTTCAACACAGCGTTTTTCGGACACGCAGAACATTAACGATTTGCTCAACTAATCTGCATCACTCCCGGTTTTGATTTTTAAACCAACGTCCCGTATATTTTGTGCCATCCGTAAAACTCTACTATCCTCTTCGCCGCATCCTCTTGTTCCTCTGCGTGTTCCAGTGATTCCTTTCCCCATGATGCTCTTGACGATCCGTTAATGCCTATAGATTTCATCGTTACGTCAGAGGAACTTCGTTTAACTGCGCAAGCTCCGGAACTTGCACTCACTTAAATTCGTCGATGCTTAGATTCCACTCAATTGTGCTGCTATCTACATTTGAACTTACCCGTTATTAGCACAGGCAGTAATTTTTAGATTGATTTTTTGAAGATAATATAGTTTTAATCATCAGTTTAAAAAATTACTGTAAATGTACACAGGTTTTGGAAAATTTCATTTTAAAGTTATATAACTACCTCCACAAAAACCCACTCTATTTCTATTTTAAATGAACTAATATTTTTCTTCCATAAATAATGAGAAGTTAATGTTTAAATTTTAAAAATACACTTCAAAAATAATTATTTCTTTATGTAGTTTGATTTAATTTAAACACAATTTTATTTTTCCATTGTATTCCTAAATTTTTATTTTAAAATAGTTTGATTTTTTAACATAAAATTATCTCTTCTGTACAGCCACTGGACTCGAGTACTTATAAATTACTAGCAGATATGCCCGGCACCGCACATGGGTGAAAAAGTATATAACCTTTACTTAAATGAGATGATTGCATTTTCCTTCACCAAATTTTTATTATATATTAGCCTCTTTCACAATTATACTCGCATACATTGTATTTGCTCAATCAAAACTCTTGGTAAAAATTTCATAAAAGTTCATGATTTAAAATAAAAAAAAGAGTACACAAAACAAAAACTTGCAAAATAACAAATATTGAATATTTTATAACCTTTTGACAGTGAAAAAAAAGGAAAAAAAGCTGCACTGTTATTAGACACATTTTTTTCACTTTCTATACTATTCTAACATGAAATGCACATTTTATGCTTCCATGGTTTACTATAAAATGTTATTTTTTTTTATTATAAATCAAAATCATTTTAATAATTTTAAATAAATTACTCAGTATTTAGTGATGTCAAAAACAAAAATTAATGCAATAAAAATCAAGAAAAAGCACAAAAATAAAATTTATTGAAATGTTGAAAGGAAAGCAAATTACATTGATGGAAACATTTATATGCAAATGAGCGAGGAAATTGATATACATTATGTGTGTACATAGAAATTCACCAATACTTCCAATCAGTTTAAATGCTTTGTCCACCATGAACTAAGAACATTCGCTCTAATTACGAAATATTACTACTCATATACAGATGAACAGATTATTATACAGGGTGTTCGGAAACACCGTGAACAAACTTTGAGGGGTGGTTGAGGGGACCTAGAGAAGCATATTTCCAATTGGAATGGAGGGTCGCAGATACACTGTTAAAGAGCTAGAGCCCCTAATGTTGTGTGGGCATTACAAAAGGAGGTTTTCTTAAGACCCGTTTTACGAAACAAAACATAATATAATGAAAAAAATTGCTGCATGAGGTACAACAGTATCCATACTACTTCTACTCTAAATTTGAACAAAATTGGACCGCTAACCCTTATTATAAAACATGCAATATTTGTTTTCTTAGTATAATGGTATTTTTTATACCAACTGCCATAAAAAATACCGTTAAACTTAGGGAAAAAATATTGCAAGATTTATTATTCCCCCCATGGGTTAACAAGTGGTCCAATTTTGTTCAAATTTAGAGTAGAAGTAGTATGGATACTGCTGTACATCATGCAGTAATTTTTTCATTCTATTATGTTTTGTTTCGTAAAACGGGTCTTAAGAAAACCTCCTTTTGTAACGCCCTCACACAACAATAGGGGCTCTATCTCTCAGTGTATCTGCGACCCTCTATTCCTATTCGAAATATGCTTGTCTAGGTCCCCTCAACCACCCCTCAAAGTTTGTCCAGTGTTTCCGAACACCCTGTATAGAGAGCATCGACAAAAAAACTATATATACAAATATGTCAAGTTACAGTGAAAGGATGTTATTTACAATACATACATAATTTAATTACTTTACGAATTTGTGCCTTAAAATATCTTAAAATACTTTAAATAAGTAGGTACTAAAGCATATGCATGAAAAAACATTATCCTGCCTTAAAGTTTAAGACTGGCAATCAGACTATTTGAAAAATACTTCATGGAACAAATTCTTAATAGGCAAATTATTAATGAACATTAACTAATTATTAGTTATAATAACACACAAAATAAATACATACAGATTATATTACCTCACAGAAATTTAAGACATATGTCGTCCCTGTGAAATCAAACTGGCATATCTGCAAAATGAATACTTTTCACAAGAGCATTTTAAAGTTTTCCCATGTGATACTTATAATAATAATAAAACTGTACTATTGTGAGATAATTTAATTTTACTTAGATGATGTACATTTTTCCACCTTGAAGGTCAATAGATCTCAGATTTGCCTCTGATAAACAAAATGGATATTCCCGATTACATGCATAATGGTCCAACGTGATCTGACGGAGTTCTATTCAACTAAACAATATTATACCGGTTTGACATAAAAATACCAACATACATATATTTGACATAATTTAACACCAACAACTAAAAAACTCAAATTTTGCAGATATGCTGGTATATGATTTCACAGTGACGATGTGTTGATTTATTCAAAAGGTTAGAAGACCGTGGAAGCTGGAAGCTGGAAGACCCTGACATTGCTCAGGTCAAGGTGGTAGAAACTGACTGTACCACTTTTTGATTTCTTTCAAATATTTATGCTATGAGATTCCTTTAGATGCTTCAGAAATTCTTCCTGTGTAGTTGTTTTGAAGAAACAGTCTTCTTGGCATTCATACTGTGAAATATCATTTAGCTGCTCCAAATTCTTTTTGATGTGATCCTGGCACATTCATTTATGAGCTTAAATAGCGAGACTTGCTGACGAACATTTTACCACACTCACATGTGAAGAGACTTTCTGATAAATCCAAACAATTTACTTTGTGAATTTCAGCAGAGTACATCAATCTGAAAAAATATTGCATATCAGTCAAGGAAAGCTTTATTTAGACTACTTCAGAAAAAAGTGCATTTCAATCAATGAATTGCTTTATTTAGGCAACTTCAGGGGACATTTTTTAACTTACCTTTTCCTTCAAAACCCAACGATTAGGACACGTTCTTGTGTATTTATTTGTAAACAACACGAAGTTCCTTCAAGCTCATTTAGTTGAAGTTCCGGAGCTTGCGCAGTTAAACGAAGTTCCTCTGACGTAACGATGAAATCTGTAGGCATTAACGGATCGTATGCTCTTGCGGGATGCCTGTGCAGTCCGCGGCCCCGCTCCTTCTTTACAGATTGACCTGAATGCCTTCTGTGTCTGTGCGGTAAGACCGCGTCCCTAGCCTTCTCTTGAAATTCCACCGAGAATTCCTTTTCTTGTGATTCGCAAACTGATGTAGAAATGGGAAGAAGAGTCAAAAGTACAAAAAAGTGATGAACATGATTCTACCGATTCTGCCTGCCATATGAATTGATAAAATAAAAGTGATGAGTTCGTGAACTTGAGTTTCTTCATTGCTGCGTCATTCCTTACTTTTTAGAGCTTCCCACTTAGCTCCTTTTCTTTGGTCAACCGGGCGGCCAAAAAGACTACTGCTGAATGAAAACGCTTGTGTGCTTTGTCTTAGCTATTCATCATATTCAAAGGATCAACTTGGCGATCTTAATTCTCATGAATTATTGTTTTCTCTTTTGACCATCAGTGTTCTTCCTCATTTTTATAATTAACCATCTGAAGAAACTACCTAGTGCTCCGGTATGTTAACCCTACAGTGCATACTGATGCCATTTGGCAACACGACATTTTTCCCCATTTCCTACTCGAACTTTCATTTCCAAACGGCAACACCATGCAATAAGTACAATAGATATAACATTTCATTGTATTAGCACTTTAGATCGCCAGTAGATCACAGCAGGGGTATTATTTTGAGACATTTGTTAGTAGCTAGTGAAACGAAAGTCAAGACACAGAAAACACCAAAATAAAAGGACCAAATAAATTAAAATAAAAATTTTTTTCAGCTTGAAAAAAAAAAGTTTTGAAAAGATAAGTTGTTTTTTTATATTTTTAGATCATTTGGTTTTATTTCACTTCACAATTAATTTCACAAGAGACAAATAAATTTCACAAGGACAAAGTTTTTTGCCAATAAAAAGTAGAAAAAAATTAAATTAAATTTTTTTAGTATTTTTTTACTAATGTACACCATAATAGAAGTCACATAAATGATTTTCAAGTGAATTTAAAAAATCATGCATTGTAGGGTTAACAATCTCCATCTGTCCATTAATAATCAGTTGAGGTTGATCTGGACCTTTGGGTATTTTTTTTTGCAAACACAACGCAATGTTGAACCTTATGAGTTAATTTCTCTCATAAAACAACGTAATTTGAATTTACCACTACCACTTAACTTTCATTACCCAATATCTCAAACTCCCAAAAATTTGCACTACAAGAACTAGATGCTCGTTTTAAACCACATGAAGAAGCCATCGAAGGGATTCAAATGCTTCTGTGTGCCTGAAAAGACCAGTAATGACCCAAAAACAAAAGAAAGTCTAAAAAAGATAGCTGAAACATTTCTGGGCGAAAAAAAGGGGCCATATTTCAGAGGTTTCTCTATTCTAAAGAGGTTAAAAACCTACCTTAGAAACACATGGGAGATGACGGGTTGGTTGGTTGGTGCGGTTTTATGGCGCAAGAGCCAAATTTGGCCATTCCGGGCCCAACACAAGACATAACTTAGATTTTAATTTATATACGATTCATGAAGTTTATATAACGTAGAAAGAGAAAGATATTTTTGTGATACTCACCCCCTATAATGTCAGCTAGAATTGGATATTCTATGTATGTATCAGACTATCAGCTAGTATTCTATATTTTTAACAAAAATAAGAGCATATTTTTCCAGGAGGAGATGAAATTCTTAGGCTACAAGGTAAAGGCTTAAGGACTAGCGAAAACCTCAGAGAAAATAGTCGCAATCAAGGATGCAAAGACTCCAGGAAATGTTCAAGAGGTACAGTCATTTATGGGACTAGTGAATTTCTACTCAAGATTTTTCTAGGATCTATAGCTACCCTGGCGTACCCACTTCATAACCTTACAAAGAAGGATGCTCCATGGAAATGGGATTCCAGATGCTAAGAAGGATTTGAAAATGTCAAGAAAGAGAAATTTGCTCCGAGAAAATCCTTTCACATTACAACCCTAAACTGCCTCTTCTGCTATCCACAGAAGCCAGTCCTGTTGGATTAGGAGTTATTCTTTCACACAAATATCCGGATGGATCAGAGAAACCAATTGGCTTTGCTTCACGGACTTAGAGTCGTACAGAGCAGAAGTACTCTCTGATAGACAAAGAAGCATTAGCCATAGTTTTTAGTTTAAAAGTTAATTATCCATAGTTTTAAAGTTTTATCTGTATCTAAAAGGTAACAGATTCACCCTTATTACCGACCACAAGCCGCTTGTGTCCTGCAAAAAAGGGGCTTCCTATGCTGTCAGCAACAAGGCTCCTACATTACTCATTGATACTTCAAGCATATCAATTCGACATCATGTACCGAAACACTAAAGATCATGGGAACGTAGATGCACTTTCAAGGCTTCCAATGAATTCAGAAGGCTTACAGCTGTCGAACGACATTGATCTCTTCCAACTCAATCAAATTGAAACTCTCCCAGAGTAGAAGCAGAAGCTCTAACTAGCTAAAGCCGCAAGTGCGGATTAAGAATTGGTACCACTTCTGAAGGCATTGCGGAGTGGAGAAAGTTAGGAAGGGAAAGACCGGCCCCCTAATAGACTGAACCTTTAAATTTGAACATCAATTAAAAAGGGGAGGAAACTGTAATGTATGTGTCTAACAATAAGTTAACTGTAAGAATGAATGTAACTGTAACATGTATGTAACCGGAAATTCCCTTAGAAGTAATGCAAACTGAAACCCTGTGCTCTAATTCTTGTACACTGTAAAAATATCTGTTGTTTTTACAGAAATTATCAGTATTTTCTGGCAGAAAAATCCGTTTTTAAGAAAGTTTTTTTTTCTGTTTTTTAATTTGTAACGTAGTAAAGCTTATTCTCCAAAGATGGCGCTGCTCTAAGGGTGTTACGTCCCCTCCGTCCCATTCACATTTAAAGACAATATTAGATTTAGGTTTCCAAATTACGAAATAAGTTAAGAAAGAATTTTTAATATTATTCGTTACGTTTAAAGTTCATGTTTATGACGTTTTTTTTCATACTACTCGGCTTGCCAGTCAGCAAACACCTAACATAGTTTGAAACTCACTGTAACTGTTTTTCAATATCGTTCCGCAGTTTCGGTTCCTACTTTTAAAGATCGTGTGTCGTAAGAAGGGTTTTTTATTTAAAATAGTAAGTTTTGAATAAATTCTCTTTTGTTGCATCCATTCTTTTTTGGCCCCTGAAAAAGTGCTATTTCCACATGCTATGTCCGTAAATATTCAAGATATTTTGATGAAATTTTCATCAGTGAGTTCTTCATGACGTTGGCAACAATACTCTCACTGCGGTTTTTCATCTTATGGGGGATTTACACCACTGCTGTAAAAGAGACATCAGCGATATTTTCGGAAGAAACGGGAATTGTTATTCCAATAAACCAACTGACGAGCGCCATCTTTTGTGAGTAGCGGGTACTAAAATATGCCGAAAATGTCGCTGATGTCTCTTTTACAGCAGTGGTGTAAATCCTCCATTACTCCTTTAGTTTTTAAATCAGTTTTTTAACTTTTTAATTTCGCCGCTAGGGGAGCTGTAAGTCCTCTCAATGGATTTTCCAGGTTCACGTACCTAGGAGTAGACCTTACTTCCACGACCCTAGGAGGCGGTGGTTGCAAATAAAAGCCGTGCAACGCAATTTCGAAACACCCTGTATATTCTTTTGTGTAGCAGTTAGGGAAAATATTTTATATCGTTTATACCCAAGTTTTTAATTACTTAAGAGGCAGATTTTATAAGGAGCGGGCAGAAATACGGGGGTCATTATTGTGACCATTTTTGATTTTGATGAAATTTTTATGATGGATACTTCTAATGATTTTAGAATACCCCTATTTTTTCTTTTTCCCGAAAAAAATTTTTTTTGGCCTACAAAAATTCTCAAAGTTGGTCTCGACCCGGTATTTTTTTCGTATCGACATATCTTTGTACAACATTTTCTCAGTGCATTGAGGGTCAACCAAAGTAATTCTTGCGGTAACAACATGTCCTTAGATAGCTTAATCAAATTCTTTTGTGAATTTCATGGTTCACCTTCCCTGAAAACGGGAAGGGTTCGCCAAACTTTGTCGAAAAAAATGAAAAAATGCCAAATTCGAGCCTTTATTGACCCCAGCATTGAGGGTCAATCACAGTTTTGAGGGTTAAAGTGTGTAGTACTGCTCAGTATTAACTTAATTAGCCCATTGGTTGTATGGTTAACCCTCATGGCTGCAGAAAAATGGCTACTTTCGTAGCTATCAAAACAAAAAGAGGTCATTTTGGTGACCCCGTATTTCAGAGCATTGAGGGTCAATCAATAATTCGAAATATACGTTTCTTAGTACAATACCTCTACTTTGAGAAACAGTTGACAAACCTATGGACTCTCGATCTGGGATCACGTGAGATTGATTTTTGTGACTAAAAAAACGGAAAAAAGGTCATTTTTGGGACCCTGTATTTCAGAGCATTAAGGGTCAATGACGAACTGGAAATATGCATTTCGTAGTATGAGACCTACCCTTTAAGAAACAATTGACAGAATTATGGAGTCTTGACCTGCGATCACGTGAGATTTTATTTTGTGACTACAAAAGCGGAAAAAAGGTAATTTTGGGGATCCTGTATTTCAGAGCAATAAGGGTCAATGAAGAACTGGAAATATGCATTTCGTAGTATGAGACCAACCCTTTTAAGAGACAATTGACAGAACTTTGGTATTTTGCCCAGCGGGCACGCCTAAGACTTACTTTTCTACATAGCGAACACATAAAATATGCTATGCATACAATTAGCTTTGTAGGTTATTTTCAAATTACATTTGGTCTCCCAAAGGAAAGACCTCCAAAAAATAAACCATTTAATGAGATTACATTTTTATTTGGGCAGTGATTTAAGACAATTTGAAAAACATTAGCCTTGAACATATAAAACAGCAAAATATCTCAAAGAATTTCAATAAAACAGCAAAATATTTCAAAGAAGTTTTAACAAATATAAACACAAAAAAGTTTATTTCTCCCAAGTTATTTCATCTTCTTTAATCTTTGAAATTATCTTTTTGATATCTCCAACAGCTTCAATACCGAAATACTGAAATAAAATAAGAAATATAAATTAACCTTAGATTTGCAGATGATAAAAGAAAAAATTACAGTAGAGCAATGGTTCCCAACCTTTTTCCGTCTGTGGCCCAGCTAAGCCTTTCTAAATTGTCTATGCCCCCAACTTCATTTTTTTTCGAAAATCTTTGAAAGTGTACAAAATCTGGTTGTCCATGCCCCACAAGGTGACAATTTGGTTAAAAGTTTTCAAATTGACCCCCCTAGAAAAACGTATTGGCCCCCGATGGGGCGTACGCCCCACGTTGGGAAACACTGCAGTAGCGATAAGAAAAATATGTACCTCGTCATTCAAATCTTCATCAGTCATAACCTCCATTTCCATCGTTTCTGGTGGCTGCAGTTTCCCAGATTTTTGCACAGCTGACATTCTGGAGAAAAGAGACTGAATCTGGGATTTAGTTAAATATTCTTCAGGAGTGAACATTTTTTTGTTTTCTTTTATTGTGACAGTACGCATGTCTCTTAAAAGGGTAGGTCTCATACTACGAAATGCATATTTCCAGTTCGTCATTGACCCTTATTGCTCTGAAATACAGGATCCCAAAAATTACCTTTTTTCCGCTTTTGTAGTCACAAAAATAAATCTCACGTGATCGCAGGTCAAGACTCCATAATTCTGTCAATTGTTTCTTAAAGGGTAGGTCTCATACTACGAAATGCATATTTCCAGTTCGTCATTGACCCTCAATGCTCTGAAATACAGGGTCCCAAAAATGACCTTTTTTCCGTTTTTTTAGTCACAAAAATCAATATCACTTGATCCCAGATCGAGAGTCCATAGGTTTGTCAACTGTTTCTCAAAGTAGAGGTATTGTACTAAGAAACGTATATTTCGAATTATTGATTGACCCTCAATGCTCTGAAATACGGGGTCCCAAAAATGACCTTTTTCCGTTTTTTTAGTCACAAAAATCAATCTCACGTGATCCCAGATCGAGAGTCCATAGGTTTGTCAACTGTTTCTCAAAGTAGAGGTATTGTACTAAGAAACGTATATTTCGAATTATTGATTGACCCTCAATGCTCTGAAATACGGGGTCACCAAAATGACCTCTTTTTGTTTTGATAGCTACGAAAGTAGCCATTTTTCTGCAGCCATGAGGGTTAACCATACAACCAATGGGCTAATTGAGTTAATACTGAGCAATACTACACACTTTAACCCTCAAAACTGTGATTGACCCTCAATGCTGGGGTCAATAAACGCTCGAATTTGGCATTTTGTCATTTTTTTCGACAAAGTTTGGCGAACCCTTCCAGTTTGCAGGGAAGGTGAACCATGAAATTCACAAAAGAATTTGATTAAGCTGTCTAAGGACATGTTGTTGCCGCAAGAATTACTTTGGTTGACCCTCAATGCACTGAGAAAATGTTGTACAAAGATATGTCGATTCGAAAAAAATACCGGGTCGCGACCAACTTTGAGAATTTTTGTAGGCCGAAAAAATATTTTTTCAGGAAAAAGAAAAAATAGGGGTATTCTAAAATCATTAGAAGTATCCATCATAAAAATTTCATCAAAATTAAAAATGGTCACTATAGTGACCTGCCCGCTCCTTATAAAATCTGCCTCTTAAGCCACCGATGCAAGGCCAGGTAGATCAGTTAGTGTTTCATATAAGTATAACATTTTCACATTTCATTATCCATATATGCATTTTCTTTTTTGTAGAAAATGAGCCTAAAGAACCTGAGAAGGAGGTACAACAAAAAGTTACTAAGGATAAAGACAGTGAAAAGACTGAGAAAAAGCTTGAAAAACGTGGATCGGGCAAATTATTTTTAAGTTTCTTGGTACAGAATGCCACTAGAGCTCTTAATACAGAAATTTTATTAGAATCATCTCGGAAGAAATAAACCAAGTAACTACCTGTCTGAAATGAGAATGTTCAAGTTGAACTATACCTAAAACAAGCAATAAGAACATTAGGGTTACTTTTCTTTCTTTTAATGGCAACGTACGAGTAGAACATTCTACAACTTTCTTTCTACCATATATATATTTGTGTTGCTGATTCGTTTTTTTCTTCTTCGGGAATGCTTGCTTAGATATAAATAAAATTATGTTAATTCTACTCTGCTGATAGTCTGACTTATTTAAAATAGCACTCTGTGCGTCACTACCAAACCTGGACGGAAAGCTTTATCTATTATTGTTCAGGCTTGGTTAGTTTTAAGTTTTAGTTGGAGGGCGCTTTAGTTGTAATTTTAGTTAAATTATGCAAATTTGGAACTTTTGTGAGATGGCGCTGTCAGCCGTATTTATTGTATATATGCGATTGTGTTTTGTAAATAAACAGATATTTTTATACAGTCCACTGCGTGAGTTTGTGTGTGTGGTGTCGACCAATTATAGCTAGGAAGATAGTGAAAGTATATCCAGATTCGCTTTCGGATGCTTTGTGTGGGGAAGAGGTGGGTTGGTTGGTGGATTACATTTTATAGCGCATGAGGGAAGTGGTGGGAGAGGGGCATATATATATATATACTTCCCTCGCCAAACAATTGGAGGTGCGATTTGACGATTTGAACAGAAGTACAAAATTCAATGTATTGTAGCGGAGCGTTAAAGAGAAAAGTGAAGGGGATAAGAAATCGAAATTATCTTATGGTTGTATCAAATGGCAGCCTGCCCATTTGCCAGTGCATGAATCACCAGGAAGAAAAGAAGAAAATAATGATTGAAAAGCCATTAGAAAAAACTCTCAATGGCCAAGACAAAAAACTATTGGAAGATACTTTCTACACTTCTCATTGTTCCTGTAACTTAAAACAGAGGTCATAAATATCTGATCATATATTTGTTTATTTCAGACTTCCAACAGTGGCTGGCTGAAGAAGAAAAAAAATCCACTGCAAAATGTCATTCTAACCAAGAAGACCAACAAAGACCATGAATATACATTTTTCTGGTGTAACCGGAGTGGAGTGTACAAACCAAAAGTTGAGTATGGAAAAGGGCAATTGAAGGCTCAAGGAACAATGAAAATGGGATTCCACTGCACAGCCACTATTCTTGTGAAGGATTTCTGCTCCCACGTAAAAGTTATCTATCCCAAAGAACATTATAAACACGATAATTCTCTATGCCATGTACCTTTGCCTAGAAACGATAAACGGTTAATAGCAGGTAAACTCCTGACATTTGCTTAACTTTTCTAAGGACCCTTACACCGGGTGGCTACAGACCTGGAAAAACTAAAAAACCTGGAATTATCAGGGAAAATTAAAAAACCTGGAATTATCAGGGAAAAAATTCTTAAAATAATCTTTTAATATTCCTATCTAAATCTTGTTCATATATTTTTTCTCCTGCTTTCCACGATTTTTACATTCATTCTCTGGTTTTCTAGATGAGTAAAATGTTCTATATTTATAAAATATCAGGGAAAATCTTACCAGATTATCAGGGAAAACCTGGAATTATCAGTGAATTTTGAAATAAGTTTTCTGTGTGGCCACCCTGTATATAATTCCTGAAAATAATGTTTTTCTGTTAATGTGTTTAATTATTAAACCATTCCATTATTTTTCATCCATCATTTAACCCATCCATTATTTTTCACTGCCGTAAAAAATAATGTTACTAATATATCAACCCAAGTATTTATGAGTGATAATGCTGTCATGCTCAAAAATGCTTGGGGGTGATGTATTTGGTCCATATGATTGCACTTTGCCATGTGCATGGAAAAAAGGGTCCTTTCTTTAAAAAAATATTTACAGTTGATGTATATAAATATTTAAAAACTATGATGTACGAGTTAGATGAAACAAATTTCTTATGTATGCTAAACAGTTTTTGTAAAATGCTTCAAGAAGATGAAAACAAATTTCTTTCATAAATATTTCTTAGATACCATTATAACGGGTGTAAAATGTGGGCTTATTGTTTTAGAAAGGAAGCACACACACAAAATTAAATATCCCATAACCATATAATCATGGTTTTAAAATCACTCTTCTGGGATAGGATAATGTTTAAAAATCTTAATAGCTGATGAATATTATTGAAACATTTTCTAAATCAATAATCGTAATCGTTTAGGTATTTCTGTTACTATAAGTGGCAATGTTGTGCTTTTAAGCTAGGTAAACTGTGTGTGTGTGCTGTGGCTGTTTACCGACTGGAAATACTTTTTCGTATTAACTTTTCCCATGTTATAAAAAAGCTATCTTAACCAAGAATTTCAAGTGGTTATCGGCCCTGAATCACGTCAACTGCGGAACTCTGTTGATACGATAATAAAAAAAACGTCAACGCTGCAGAGTGACTGCGCCCACGTGCGAGGGTTAAGAGCGATGGAATTTCGAACGCACATCGACAAACTGAGTGGAACGTCGACATGGGGGAAATGGAAAAGACAAATTGAGCTCCTCCTGAAATACAATGAGACCTTCAGTCCAGTGGTACGTTGGGATACAATCAGAACTGTACTTAGTGTTGCAGCCTGTGAGAAATTAAACCTAAAGCAGTTTGATGTAAAGACTGCATTTTTGTATGGGGATCTTGAGGAGGAAATCTACATGCATCAACCCCAAGGGTTTGAGGATGGTTCTGGAAGAGTGTGTAGGCTTCTAAAGCATTTATGGACAAACAGGCTCCGAGGTGTTGGAACCATCGTTTTAATGTTTTTTTGTTGAGCTGCAATTAAATACAGGCAGATAGTGATCCTTGTTTGTTCATCAACTCTGAAAAATCTATATACTTAATCATCTATGTTGATGATGGTATTGTTGCAGCAAGGGATGAGAAGCTGGTTTTGGTTATACGTGGAACCTATCGAGACTCCGTTCCGGTAAGCTGTCAGCTTCCATCCTTTTGTTGGTAAGCTTCTTGTCCTTTTTCATTTGGCAATCATGCACTGTTCTATTGATATTATGTGAATCCTGCACTGTTTTACTGATTTTTGTGCATCATTATTGTGACGTCCTGCCTGACATCATCGGTGGTTCTTAATTCTCGTCCAAAGTGAAGGAACGCAGCTGTCTGGCCTGTCGTCTCACATCGATGAGTGCTCATGGCGAATCTTATGGATGGCAATTTCTCATCCCAACTATCATGGCCTGAATATAATTTTGGGCATTAACTCAGTATTCAGTTCAGGTACATACAGCACATCAGATAAAGTTACTTTCATTTCATTCATAGTTCCAAAAATTGAGCCTTCAACTTTTAGAATGTCCTTCTGGAAGCACAGTTCACAGTCCCTGCAAATGGTTGTATGTCATAAAACCATTCTAACTTGCTGCACATATGCGAAGAAGCACCAGAGTCCAAAATAAAACTGTTTTCATCAGTCTGACTTGCGATAAATGCAACTGCAGCATACTCGTCTCTGGAAGTCCTTACTCTGCAATTTTTCTTTACATGTCCTGGCTTGCCCCATCCATAACAGATTACTTTCTTTTTGCATAATTTAGACATATGTCCTTTTCATTTGAAACAAATAATGTCTTGCCTATCAGCAAGAAAAGCAAAATTTTCACTGGGTAGAAATGGCGTACTCTTACCGCTATTCTTGTCTTCTTTCAGAGTGCTTCTGCACTCAACAGACGCTGCATGACGAAATCCTAAGTAAGATTGGCATTAGGTTGATTTTCAATGGTCGCTTTCATCATGTCATATTCAGCTGGGAGGGACATCAACAAAAAAATAACATCCCTATCACTAATGGTTGTCTCTGACAAACGCAGGTCATTCACAGTTCCTAACAGTTCGTCGATATGCTTCTGCATACTACAATCCTTTCGTTTCTTCATTGTAGTGATAGTTTTTCTCGTCAGGATTTGCGACACAACACTGGTTTGCGCAGCGCATACTTTTGCTTCAGGTTGGACCAAATGTCATGCATTCAAATGATTAGGCAGCGATGCAAGAATTCCATCATCCAGTAGCGTTAAAAGAAAAGCATACGCCTTCTTGGCAAACATAATTTTGAATCAAGTTCTAGGAGGATTATCAAAAACACCATAGCTCACTTCGATGACATTGTTGTCCATGGAAGAACGAAAGAAGAATGTTCAAAGAACCTCATATCCTGCTTAAAAAGGCTTCAAGAAAATGACCTGCATGTCAATATCCAGAAGTGCTCATTCTACAAGACAAGAATAGAATATTTAGGACATGTCATCGAAAACAACAAAATATCAAGATCTCCACCAAAAGTTGAAGCCATCACTTGCATGCCACAACCGAAGGAACTCCGAAAATTTCTAGGTATGGTCGCATATTATTCCAGATTCATTCCCAATGCATCAACCATCACCTATCCTTTACGCTAGCTCCTGTGGAAAGATCAAAAATTTTCATGGACCAGAGAATGTGAAGAACCTTTTTCCAATCTAAAACAGGAAATTTTAAGTGATCAAGTTTGGACCCCTTATAATCAAGAAATCATAGTTATTTTGGCTACAGATGCAAGCCCAGTAGGAGTTGGAGTAGTCCTGTTGTTCTTGCAAGCCCCCATGGCCAGCAGTGCTAGACCAGGTCCATGACGTTAAAAACCCTTAAAAAATCCAACACCGTCAATGGATCGTCAGTCAAGTCATGTTTAGAGAGCCCCAGGCACGCGTGTGAGGATAGTCCTCTCACACGTTATCAATAATCAAGAAAAGTTTATAGCCTTTAACTCACGTTCACTTACAGACGCCGAAAGGAATTATTCACAACTCGACCGAGAATTGTTTTTGGAGTGTCCCATTTCTTCCCAATGTTTTTCCAAAAACCAAAACAAAGATACAGACATGTGATACATGTTTATTAGGGTGTCCCTTATATGACAGAATCAAAAATCAAGCTTCAATACATCTCATTATAAATTCAACGCTAGCGTGGTGTTGTGTGCGTACTTTTTTGCTCTCTGAACTGATAAAATCGGAAATACAGGGTGCATGTGAAACCATATTAATAAAGTTGGAGGATTAAAACAAAAAAGTCGCCCTTTTAATGGAGAAATTTGAAAGAATGGACAACGATGTGAAAATCGTGAAAAATGAAATCTGAGATCTGAAGACCAAATTCCAAGGTTCTGTGGCAACACGTAGGTCTCCGCGTTTCATTATTTACGCGGCGCGCATTTTATTATGTTTTCCAGTTTCAAAATTTTCACAGAGTCATTGTTATGTAAAATAAAATTATGATGTATAAATTTAAACGTTTGAGCATTTTAATTCACAGACTCTGTAAGTAACTCCCACATTGGCGACCCGCTCTTTGAATACAGCTCCTTCTTCGTGTTGATCTGCTTAACTTCTGCAAAAGATTTTGCCGGTAGACTTGAGTTTTGCTAGTATCCGTTACCATGGCTGAAGATGACAATTCCTCCTCAACTAATTCAGTTTCTGAATACAATCCGGTGGAACTTCAACGCGTTTTCTTCCGTGCATCGCAGTTTTGGGAATCAGAACGGGAACTTTGGCTTGGGCAAGTAGAATCGCAGTTTGACTGCATTAAAAGTCTCAATCACTATTGATGGATTTTTTGAATTTTTTAGGACATTTTTAATTTTAAAAAACTTCCCGCAGACAGATTGTGTCTGATTTTTAGTAGGGTGTACCGCCCAGTGAACGAACACTTGGCATTAGGATTTGTGATTTCCCCACTTTAAAACATTTTTCAAGGGCTTTTAATCAATCAATTTTCGCCCCTGAGACAGAGCTCAGTCCAGAGAAAACTTTCACCGTTTTATTATCTCCAGAAGAATGGACCAAGATAATACCTATTGATAAAGCTTTTACTCGTAAAAAGAGGTTGTCCAAAGAATACTGTAGAATTTTACCCCCCTACGAGTACCAAGAAATTATAACAGAACATCTGTGGGAGCAGCACAGAATACCATGCCCATACACATACTTCATATATATGTCAACACCAGTGCAAACCGGGAATCAATATGTAAAAATTATAGCAGAATGCAATGAATGTGGGGCTTCTGCGGTGGGCCGCATTATCACTGAACCAATCGATGGGGAGTCTGTGAAATTATTTTGGAGATCCAACGACTCCAGAGGCAAGCCTTACAAGAAAAGGAGACCTCTTCGGGGAAAGCAGAGGGTTGAAGTTGGAAAAAAGCTGCAACAAACATCTTGCTCCAAATATCAGCGGGACCAACATATTATACAAGCGGGTTACTCAAACATATACTAACAGAGCCGAAGCACTCTCAAGAGTATTGGAGTCTGACACCTGCTTAACTATATCTAGTGAAACTGGATCCCCCATCACCATCCGGGAGTACAACGCGTATTCAAACGACGAAAGTCTGGCAATTCTCCTCTTCAAAGATTCACCATCAGTTTTAGTTGAGGCTTCCTGCAGGCTAATATGCAGGGTGTCCAGTCGTGAACCTTATCACGGCCTTTACTCTGAAACGCCTCGAGCGGAAGGTTTCCTGCAGGACCTCATCCATCCTACAACACTTTCATCGCATGAGTTAAGCGTTTAAGAGAGACTGGCTGTGTAACCAAACGAAATCCAACCATCAAAAAAGAAACACGGCATGCAGAACACCCTGAAGATGTTCTAGCATACGTGCAAAACAATCCTCGCTGCAGTACTAGAGAAGTAAGTGTCATGTGTGGCGTCTCGAAATCCCGTGTAGGGCAAATCATACGAGAATATGGTGCCCATCCGTATCACGCAACACTGTTGCACGGACTTCATTCAGGGGATGCGGAAAGCCTTTTTGATTACTGTAATTTTGTTATGAACAAGCTTCAGAATCAACCAACGTTTCTGGATGAAGTCATTTGGGCGGACGAGGCATGTTTTACCCGAAATTATGTTTTTAACAGACACAACTACCATTATTGGGCGCTGAGTAATCCAAATCTCGGTACGCCTGTTCGACATCAAATAAGATGGTCAATAATGTCTGGTGCGACATTTTTAAGGAAAGGTTAATAGGACCAGTGTTTTTCAATGGCACATTAACTAGTTCCAGATATTTGGAAATACTAGAAGATGCATTCATTACCCGATCTTCTAGAAAACTTGCCTTTATCTACATTTCGAAATATTTGGTTCCATCATGATAGTGCTCCTCCTCACCGACCCAATAACGTACAAAGATGGCTGAATGCAGAAGTATTCCAGCAGCAAATCATTGGTTATGGTGGTTGTGCTGAGTGACCTCCACGTTCCCCAGACCTTACGCTTCTGGACTTTTTCCTGTGGGGCTACCTTAAGGATAAAGTTTACGAGACCCCTCCTACGACCTTGCAGGACATTTGCCAGCAAATAAGTGATGTTTGTGCAAGCGTGTCACCTATTATGTTGAAAAATATGCAGCAAGAAACTCTGTCTAGAATAAAGATGTATATTGTAGCTTCAATGCGCATGCTCCGGGAAGTACTATCCAAGAGAAGAGTTTGAGCGGGCGCATTGAAGCTACTCGTAATGGGTCGTGGTTCAGGCGAGACAGTAATGATGTTGGGCTTTGTGTTTTATTGTTCTCAAGCAACAGATATGATTTCTTTTCACCTTTTTATATTCAAAATAAATTATTCTACTCATTTCGCCGTTCGACTTCCGTTTTTTTTGGACAATTGTTTTAGATTTACGGCAATAAAATGCTTCGCAAATTCTTGACCACTCAAGAAGCTTTGTACTATTTGTGGACAATAAAGGATGAAAGTGATGGTGAGGCCCTTGAAAACGAATTAGTGATTGTACTCTTCTATCTCTAATTGATATTGGGGAAAATTTTTATTTGTTGTATCATCAAATAACCCCATTGTATGTGTGTTCGTAATTGGATAAAATATCCCTTTTAATTTTCAATGAAATTGAGTTGTTGGCAATCAAGAATATACTTTTTTTAGTTGTATTTCACATTGTTGCCTTTATTAGTGATTCTTCAAGTGGCGCTAAACTTGTCATTTTCTGTTACTGTTCTTTGTGCCGTTGTGGTAATTAGTGGGGCACAAAAGTACTCTTCTATCTGTAATTGATATTGAGGATAATTTAAATTCCAACAATTTCTGAGGACTTATTTCTTACAGGCGTCTGCATGTTTGAATTGATATTTCCGGACAGTGAAATTGCCAAAAAGATGCAACTACAGCGGGACAAGGTTGGATATCTTCTAGCATACGGCATTGCTCCTTTCTTTCAAAAAGAACTGCTAGATGTACGAGGGTAGTCCCAAAAGTACCCGGCCTGACCTACAGATGGCGCTTATTAAACCGAAAAAATGACTGGAGGCGAAAGTTCAAACATTATTAGGACCAAATTCTTAATCGGAATGGAGAAAGTTAATTAGAATTCGTTTTCGCGGGTTCTAATAGAAAACAAGTGCAGTAAAATTTTAAAGATGAATAAAAATGGGCATCGTTTCGTTGTTCAATACTTCCATTTGAAGGGCTTAAGTTTCACGAATATTAAAGCGAAGCTGGATTCCACACTGGGGGACTCTGCCCCTTCATTTTCCACCATCAAATACTGGGTGGCGGAATTTAAACGTGGTCGCACGAGCTGCCAAGACGAACAACGAACCGGCCGACCAAATGAAGTTCCTTCTCCAGAATTGGTTAAAAAAATCCATAAAATGGTGATGGATGATCGCCGATCAAAGGTGAGGGACCTAGCAGATAAAACAGGGATCTCAAAAAGTGCAGTTTACAGAATTTTGACAGAAAATTTGATATTGAAAAAGCTTTGTGCAAGATGGCTGCCGCAATTGATGAAAATTGCGTCCATTGTCGGGATGGCTAAAATCAGTTAAATCAATGTTTAAATTACTCAAACGTGCTGTTTTCCCCAGATTTTGTCCCCACAGGTTATTTTTGCTCCTAAACCTCAAAAAATGGTTCGATGGGAAAATATTTGCAAAAATTATCAAGTAAAATATGCTGTTAACGGTCATTTTGAGGGCTTTTACGAATCCTTCTAAAAATAGGTCATGGAACCCATGGAACTTCACTGGAAAAGGTGTATGGGGCTAAAAGAAGCCTATCTAGAGAAATTAGGAAAAATTTTCCAAAATTTTTTAGTTTTTCTTTGTTAGGCCGGGTACTTCTGGGACCACCCTCGTATTAGAAAACAATGGATTCCTAGTGTTGGGCTTTGACGTATAACTTAACAAAGCGGCCCAAAAACAACAAATGGACGTTAATGTTCGCTTTTGGGATGAGCTTAAAAAAGAAGTCAGTACCCGGTGCTTGACGTCAGTTTTTTCAGGCCGTTCTCGAGCCATCGACCTTTTGAATGCGTTCAAAGAAACTGTTAGTACCATAGTGGACGTGAAAAAAAATTCTACAGATATCGATGGATGGACCGAACGTAAACTTAAAGTTCTTAGGAGATTTTAAGAACGAAATCGAAAAAGAACCTGGGGATGGAGCTTTACTGGATATTGGAAGCTGTGGTCTTCACACAATGGGCATGTTCACAAATTCACACTTTTTTCAGTGCGCATTGAAAAATATGCTGGTCACGTGACCTGAAAAACTCGTTGCACTCGGGAATATATGAACGTTTAAACTTTTTCAGCTTTGCTTGTTTATGTTTACATCAATGCACATTGTGAGGGAAAACGAAAATGGATGAAATAAGGAAATTTATGCCAATTTTCCATGAGATTTTTTTGAATGTGATGATTTTTTTACAGTGCACTAAAATTGCAAAAAATTTAATTGGCGGATTACACTAAACTAAACAGATCAAGCTAACAAATTAACAACAACCAAGTTTTCGATACTTACAAATGAATCTACTGACATTTTTCACACTAAATCCTCTTGCGTTGTAATAAGATTTTTTGATATAACAGAAGAAAAAAAAGAGTAGGTTCTGGGACCTTTCATGCGTGTTTCTTGGCGGGGATCATGATACAGCGGAGGAAGCAGCAACTGGTCGCCGTTTGTATGAAATGGAAATGATTATAAAATCACTGGCTGACAACAAGGTTCCTTTAGAAAATTTTATAGGGCTTGGATGTGATGGTGCCAATGTCAACACTGGCAACCATAATTCTACATCCAGTAGATTTCGGGAATCTTGCCCTGGAATCATGCTAATGAAGTGCATATGTCAATCGATGCATTTAGGAAGCGCATATCCCAAGGACCTGTGAGGATCTAGCACGGAACGTACATAACTATGTCGAACACAGTGCTAAACGTATAACCTCTTTAGCTATCTTTCATTAAAAATGTAATTGGATGATCACACTAAACAGATCTAGCTAACAAATTAAGAACAACCAAGTTTCCGATACTTACAGATGAATCACTGACGTTCTGTTACTATTAACGAAACTACTACTATCATCAATGTTCTGGTTCATAAAATACTACACCCCGCACAGATCCGCAGGATGTCATTACTCTCTGTAGTCAACAGAATACTTGAGCAGTGGGAGCCTCTGAAGTTATGCTTCAAGGAGTGCTACCTTAAAGAAAGAACTTTAGCCTCAGAGTCGATAGCAAATTGGATGCAGGATCCTTTTATTAAGCTCTTCTATTCTTCTTTTCTTTTCTCTTTCTGAGGACACCCTGTCCTACACGAGAGCAAAAACGAGAAGGCAGCCCTTGCCTTGATCCTGCTGATTTTTGAAAGGACATCCCATCCTGCTAATGTTTCTGAGGACACACTGTCCTGCCGCTGATGATCAAAGAACCCTGCATCCTGTGCTTTTGTGTTGTGAAAGTGACCAATTCTATAGATCTTGGACTATATGCATTTGGTCTGTCTTGGGGTAGTGAGAACACTGACGTATATATGGAGTTTTGGTCCAGTGAAGTTGCCAGCTCGTATAATTAATAGTATTTCTACTGAGATGATATCCTTGAAAAATAGCATGCCAGTCGAATTCAATTGAAAACCAAGATAATTTGAAGAATTTAAAAGATGGAAAGCTACAGAATTCGGACAATTTCTACCATACACCGGTCCTGTTGCTTTAAAAAGGTTTTTAAGCATGAATGCCAGCCCCTTTACCACCACTTTTTAAGCCTTTCAATATCAATGTCCCTTTTACCATCTCCAAATTTGTGTACTCAAGAGAATTATGCTACAGATTTAATTAAATGTTTCATTCTATCAACCCGACAGTTATATGGTGCTAAGTACTCAACTCCTAATTTCCGGAAAAGGGGAAGAAAAAGAAGAAAGATCGCTAGTAGAAATCCCGGGGGCGCGACTTCCCGGGGAAAGAGTCACTCGGGCGTCTCGGGGCCCGTCACCTAAAGTAGGTGACCTGCGGGCTCGAAATAATTGGAGATGAGGACGCCATAGCTCTCACCGAACTCCAGTCTTCCAATGTATATGGAAACAACCTTCTTATAAAAAAATAGAATGCATCAATCACGTTGGAAAACGTATGGGCACTGTGCTCTAAAGAAACTTGAAGATGAAAAGAAACGAGGAGTGACACTCGATGGAAAAAAGCATGGTAGCCTTTCCGATGCAAACATAAAAAAAATGCACTCAAGCACTGTAGCTCCACCGATGGTAGCCCAAACACTCTACTTGCCCTGCTGAAAGAGTCTTTGTGTTTTTTTCAACAGGGCCCTCGCAATGAATCAACTGCCCCCAGGTCTCAAGAGTGGGATTAAAACTCCTCTGAGAGATGTCACTGAAATGATGCCCTATCCTCCTCAGACCTGAGAGTAAAATTTAATATAACTTTGGTTAATGCCCTAAGTGTCTAAAATAGCTGTTTAGGTCATCTTAAAGTAGAAAAGTGGAATTAAAAAAATTATACTTTATTAGTAGGGGCTGGAGGGTATGTATCACATGTGATACATCAGGACTCAACCACTACAACCAAAATTTTTGAAGTTAAAATTAAAATTATTTTACTTAGCTTTTTTGAGTTATTTAGGCAAAATATATGTAAAATATAATAGTTTTGGTTAAAAATTAAATGTTATTTTGTTTCTTTATACCAAAATTACACTTTTTTATCACTTTTTAGCATAATTTTTGACTATCATGGAATGCCTGATAATGGTTTTTGGTTGATGTAGAGACCAAAATAACATTACAGTATTGTTAACCATCAAATCTTTAGGCCATGCATATTATTTGTTTTTATGGTTTGTGATTTATTAGCTAAAAAAACTCCTCTTGAATATTGGAAAAAATACCTAAAAATTAGCAATTTAACACAATAAACCTGAAAAAAAAGCAAAACAAACACCCCGAGGGAAGTTTTTATACTTAATAAATGTTTTTTATAACATTCAATACTATTCAAAACGCAAAACAACACTTGCTAAAAAATCCCATACCTACGTGGTTTGTATCGGTTGGGCCCTGATATATCACATGTGATACAAACAAGTTTCAGAGGACCTAACAACTTAAAATTTTATTAAAAAGTTCTATTTTTGGTATTAATTGGTTGTTTGTTTCATTAGAAAGAAAATGTATATCTTGAAATTGCTAAAATGTATTAATAAATATTTTTTAAAAATAATTTTATTTCGACTATGTGTCGACATTTCGTTTGGAACCCAAAAAGCCTTATAAAAATCACAATGTTGCAGAAGTATTAATTATTACAACCTAAAAATAAAATTGTACATTGTTTTACACTTCATGTTACATGTGATACAAGCGGTTTCCAAAATTTTTTTTCCCATATAGGATTTTTTAAAAAATCTGAAACTTTTGTATCACATGTGATACAAGGGGATTGGTTGGTTGGTTGATTGACTTTTTATGGCGCATGGCCCACGTTAGGGCATTTTGCGCCAAACACAAGACATTAATATAATTTTAAGTAAGCAAAAGCCTTTGTCTGATGTACTCTATACATCAATGAGTAAAAGTTAAAATATCATTGTTTAAAATTTAATATGCATTTTGAATAAAAGATGATGAAACAAACATGGTTAAAACTCAGACATGATGAATAAAACCGATACAATGAATGAATTTAATAACAAGTCTCAAATTAGATGAAGAGGATAAAATTTCTGACAAGTTGAAATTTAAGCGTTTAAAAACATTGTTCCTTTGAGTATTAAAAACAGGACATTCACACAAGATATGAAAAACGGAAAACTGGACGTCACATTGATTGCATATGGGAGCCTGCTCACCAAAAAGCAAATGACGGTGTGTGAACCTGGTATGGCCAATTCGTAGTCTGCTGATTAACACTTCCTCCTGACGATTCAAAGTAGAATCGCGGCGAGGAGTAATCAATGGCATGACCGAATGAAGCTTGTTCTCTAACTGCTCGTCCCAGTTAGTTTGCCACATTGAACGAAGCTTCCACCGGACTACTGCTTTAAGGTCTGTGAAGGGGACCGGAAACTGATCTTGATGTCCGGTAGCAGTCCTTGCTAGGTTATCTGCTTCTTCGTTGCCTGCAATTCCGGCGTGGCCAGGGACCCAACAGAATCTGATATCAAAACCGCGCCTTAATAAAGAATACAATTCCATACATATGCTAATGAAAATGGGGTGATGAGATGAATCACAAGAATTCAAAGACTGAAGCCCAGATAGTTGAGTCTGTGTAAATAATCGTATTACGATACCCATTTTGATTTATGACTTCTAGAGCTAATCTAATCGCATGTAGCTCTGCTGTGAATGATGATGCTGTGATAGGAATGGCATCGTGAGCAGAGTCTTGGTATGAAACCGCAGCTGCCCCAACATGCGAGTCTGACTTCGAGCCATCTGTGAAGATTGGCACGAAGTCTGCAAATCTATCTCTATGTTCTAGAACAGAGGTTCTCAAACTGTGCTCCGCGGAACCCTTAGGGCTCCGCCAAGCATTACCAGGGGATCCGCGAAGAAATTTTAAATAAATACGTTGATAATTTCTAATTTGCGTTGCTCTGAAATTTATATAAAAACTTTCTGCTAGGCCCTATTGTACTTAAACTTTATTATTGTCAATTTTTTTAATAATTTCTTTAAAATTACAATCCTACCTAAAAATGAATGTCCAAAATTTGGACAATGATGTACCTAAAACGAGTTAAAAAAACTGTTTTTTAGGATCACACTTCACAAAATCTTCTGGGGGGAAGGACCCCCAGACCCTTCTATTGTACTTGGATCTTGATTCGTCACAATTTTTCTTACACATAAATTATCTTAGATGCAAATTATACCTAAGAATGTTTTTAAAAGCTACATTAAACTGTTAAATATGCATGGGAGGGGCTGAGGAATAATTTTGGACCTCACCCGAAATAAATTTCTATATACACTACTGCATTTATGCTTTTATTTTAAGAAGCAATGGGTTTTATGTAATTTGCTTTTTATACCTTGAAAAATTTATTTCGGAAAAGGGCTCCGCGAAGAATTTGTCTCTTCAAAAGGGCTCCGCTACATGAAAAGTTTGGGAACCCCTGTTCTAGAAATAAGGTGCGGTATACATGATCAGATGTGGATGATTTTTTATGCCATGCTAGCGACAAGTCTACTTCAGGTTGGACCCAGTTCCATGGTGGAAGTGGAGCCATGATTGACTGTGCTACCCGTCCGAGTCTGATATCCATTTCTCTTAAGAGATCACGTATTCTAACATTGAAAGGTGGAGTGTATGTACGTAATGAGCGGTGAATAATGAGTCTTTGTAGACTAAAATCAAACATAAAAGTGAAAGATGGATGATGTCGGAGCGATCTAATTTTGATAAAATATGACAATGAGAGATGTTTACGACGCAGATCCAAGGAGGGCTCATGAGCTTCCGCATATAGTGATGATATAGGGGATGTGCGAAATGCACCAAGGCTTATGCGGAGAGCCTGATGATGCACTGGATCCAACGACCGTAATAATGAAGTACATGCTGAACCATACACTATTGAACCATAGTCAATTTTCGAGCGGATAAGTGCTCTATACAGCCGTAAAAGAAGATTGATCGGCACCCCATTTTGTAGAACTTAAAACTTTCAAAATATTCATGGCTTTGGAGCATTTTATTTTAAGGTCCTTTATATGGGCATTGAAACTTAGTTTTTTATCAAAGATAACTCCGAGAAATCTGGTCTGTTCTGCCACCTGGATGGGAACGCTCCCAAGCCGTAGTTCGGGATCGGGGAAAAGACCCCGTCTCCGACTAAAGGGCACAACCACAGATTTCTCGGTGGAAAACGCAAATCCATTTTGTTGAGCCCATCGGTCAAGCCTGTTTATGGTGTTCTGTAGTTGGCGTTCTGCTATGTTTATGAACTGAGATGGGTATGCTATTTAGAGATCATCCACATATAATGAGTATTGAACTCCTGGTTTAAACACTTTTGTTATGCTATTTAATTTAATGATAAATAATAGTGGGCTCAAGACTGATCCCTGTGGTACTCCTTGTTCTTGAGTGAAAGTTGATGAATATGAGGAGTGTAGTTTTACTTGGAAGGTGCGAGTTTTTAAAAAGTTTTTTATAAAAATGGGTAGATTCCCTCTTAAGTGGATACGATAGAGATCCTGGAGAATACCATGTCTCCAGGTCATATCGTAAGCCTTCTTGATGTCGAAGAAGACAGCCACAAGATGTTGTTTGCGTAAGAAGGCCTCGCGTATAGCGGTTTCCAATCTTAAGAGGTTGTCAGTTGTGCAATGGAACTTTCTAAATCCACTTTGATATGGAGATAATAAGCTGTTGTGTTCTAAATAATAGATTAAACGAGCATTCACCATTCTTTCCAGCCACTTACAAAGGCAACTGGTCAGAGCTATTGGGCGATAGTTGCTAGTGAGAGTGGGATCTTTTCCCTGTTTGGGGAAGGGAAGTACGAAGCCATGGTACCAGTCAGATGGAAAACTTTGGGTTGTCCAAATCCTATTGAATAACAAAAGGATGGAAATTAATGATTGGGTAGGGAGATGACGAAACATGACGTAATGTAGACCGTCAGGTCCTGCAGCCGAATCTCTAGACCGTTGCAGAGCAGTTTCAAGTTCTTGGATAGTGAACGGAGAGTTATAGTCCTCTTCGTTCGAAGAGGTGAAACTTAACCTCGAACGTTCAGCTTTGCATCTAACCGTCTGAAATGGCGATGAGTAGTTTGCATTACTTGACGTCATTGCGAAGGCCTCTGCCAGTGTGTTGGCTATAGCAGGGAGGTCAGTAATAGTTGTGCCGTTATGGGATAGCATGGATATTGGTTGCGAGTCATATTTACCGTTGATTTTACGGATTTTGGACCACACTTGTTTCGCAGGGGTGGATGATGTAATCCCACTTATATATTTTTTCCACGACTCCCTCTGACTTTGCCTTCGCACTCTTCTAGCCGCTGACCGAGCTTTTTTAAACAACAGCATATTTTCTTGTGTAGGGTATCTCCTAAATTTTCCCCATGCCTTGTTCTGGGCTTTCTTTGCCTCCGAACAGGCTTGATTCCACCAGGGTTTTGGAAACCTAGGAAATCTTGAGGATGTTTGTGGGATGGATAGATGAGATGCGGTTAAAATGCATGATGTGATAGATGAAACAGCTTCATCGATTGTGCCTGATGTACTCATACTTTCTGAGATATCTGCATATGTCTGAAATAAATCCCAGTCTGCTTGACCAAACTTCCATCGCGGCTGACGTGAAGTTGTGCACGCGGTTGGGGTAGTAACGGAAACTACTACGGGGAAGTGGTCGCTACCTAAAGGGTTTTCAATAACACTCCATGCTAGATCTAAAAGTATTGATGGTGAACAGATGGCGAGATCAATGGCTGTGTATGATTGAGTGGATGAGTGAAAGTATGTATTTGAGCCGTCATTCAGGAGGGCAAGATCGAGTTCAGAAATCATCCGTTCTACAATCTGTCCCCTGGAGTTGACGTCTCTGCATCCCCATAATGTATGGTGCGCATTAAAATCACCCAGAAGGATAAAAGGTGTAGGCAACTGGTTTACAAGGTCTTCTAAAAGATGAAAGTTTATGGGTATGCTGGGTGGGCTGATACAAGGGGACTGAGGAGGCTATACTCAATTGTATCATGGGTAAATAGTTCCCTTTTACAGCGTTTACAAGTCTTCTTCCGTGTTTGTCCTCCTCTCCGTGTTTCGTGTTCATGTGTATGTTTTGGGATTTCCTGGGCAGATGGGGAGCTGGCCGAAAATTCCCCACTAATTTAAATCATTCCTTCCTCTCCCATTCCAGTTCCACTTCGGGGACGGTTGGTTGGTTGTTTTGTGTTTCATGGCGCATGATCCACATCGGGATATTATGCACCAAACAAGACAAATTAAAACAGCTTAGGAAGGCTAAAAGCGTTTGTCGGATGTACTCTATACATCTTTAATTTAAAATGACTGTAGGGTAAAAGGTTGTGAAACAAAGATACGTAAAATCTTATACATGATGGGTAAAACCGATACGATTGGTGAAGTTAAAAACAAGTCTCAAATTAGATGAAAAGGATAAAATTTCTCTGATAAGTTAAAATCCGTGCGTTTAAACACAATATTTCTATGAGAGCTAAAACGGGACATTCGCACATGATGTGTAATACAGAAAATGGTATGTTACAGTGATTGCATACGTTATTTGGGATGGATTTTGTGTTATATGTGTTGAGATGGCATATTACTGTCACTACTCGGATTACTGTTTTGTCCTCGGTCAACCTTTAAAAGTCAATTTACTGACATTATAGCGCGTGGAATTGCAGAAGAAGAAAGTAACATTGAAGTAGCTGCATATTTAAAATGAACCACTGAAGAGATTAGGATAGAAACGAGAAAAAAGGGGGATAAGATGAATTGGGTAAAGTTGTTTCTTCTATATAATTATTTTTGATTTTATGTCTACATGCTAATATAATTGTTTTATTTAGTTTACATAAAAATGCTGTTCTTTGTGAATCCAGGAAAGAAATATTGAAAAGGGCAAATTAAGAAAGTAAAAGGATCCAACTTCTATTTAAACTTAGATATCTTTTAAAGAAATAACCATATTTCATAAATAGTAATGGAAATTAATAAATTATTCATTTAAATTGTTTTGAAGTACAGTTATTGCATTTGATAATTTATGAAAAAAAATTCCTCCTATGAACTTTGAATATGAAGAGAAGCGACAATCTATACAATATTGAAGTCAAAAGGTACCTGTGGTGGCTGGAGCGGTAGCTCTTAACTGTTAACTTTTCTGTCTAACTGTAACTGTTTTCGTTTAAAATTCATTCAGTTTCGATTCTGTCTTTTTGTCTGCATCGTCTTTGTTGTCCTAATATGATATGGTGATGTGAAAAATTTTGATTCCGGGCCTTTAAAAGTCGTTATATAGAATCACTTTGATGTTCGAATATAGGAATTCCGATGTTCCATATGACCCCATATATCACACCATTTGTGACTGCCGATGTGGGGATAAAATAGATTTTTAGTCTCTTTTAAAGTCACTTAACATGATACGGTGATATGAAAAATTTTGATTCCGGGCAATTAAAAGTCGTTATATCGAATCGCATTGATGTTCGAATATCGGAATTCCGATGTTCCATATGACCCCATATGTGGCCGCCGATGTGGGGATAAATAAAGAATTTTATTCAGTCTCTTTTAAAGCCACTTAATATGATATGGTGATGTGAAAAATTTTGATTCCAGGATATTAAAAGTCGTTATATCGAATCACATTGATGTTCGAATATCGGAATTCCGATGTGTTCCATACAGTGTTGGGCAAAATTTATTCGAGCAACTACAGATAACGAATAACGAATAAATCATCTAGATGAACCTTCGAATAACGAATGAATCAACCGTCAATTGCGAGCGAGCACACGAATAACGATTGATTTATTCGTCAATCGCAGAGGAGACGATTGACAAATAATTCATCTGTAGTTGTTAGTGCAGCAGCTAAGCACAAAAATCTGGCAATTCTGGCTACCAGCTAGAAACTTGGCACACTTGTTCTTTATGATATAAGGGTCTAAAAACCACCAGGACCCTAGCTGGGGGACCCTCCGTTAAGGAGGAATTCAAGATGGCGTCCAAGATGGCGCCGACATCAAATTTGGTCTATTTTTGGATTATTTATGTCGGTTTTGAGGTTTTCAGCTTAGCAGATTTTTAAAACAATCATTATGAAGCTCTTATTGCCAATCTAACAAATTTTTTTATCGATCTGGGAAACGAAAATCCAAGATGGCGGCCGAAATTAGAGTATTCGGTTATAACCGATATTTTGGACAATTATTATGTTTTAACTAGTCCAATTCTGTAAAAATATGTAAAGGAATATAAAAATACCTACCTCCGTAAAGTAGGGTACATGTCAGTTTACAAAGGAATTCAAGATGGCGTCCAATATGGCGCCGAAAATCAAGTTGGTCAATTTGCGCGTTATTAAAGTTGTTTCTTAGGTTTTCGACTATGCTGATTTCAAAATTACTCATATAAAAACTCTAAAACCTTTCTTTTCAAAGTTATTTGCGTTTTTACTGGTCTGGTAGGAAGAAATTTAAAAGGAAAATCAAAATTTTAATAGTCCGTTTACGGCCGTTTCATAGTTAAGTTTTGCGTTTTAATCCATGGTGAATCTTTTAAATATCTAGAAATTAGGGCATATACAAGGAAGGGGCTATAAAGAGGCCTGCTCCCCCAAAAATTCGGGTTAAGTGCACCCTCGGGAATTAAAACCCTGATTTCTTAGTCCCCCTCGGATTAAGTTAATACCCTGATTTTAGGATCAAATTTCCCAAAACTTTCATGGGAAGGACCCCCCATACACCGCCTTTTGGTGCTTAGAACTCTATTATTCACATTGTTTTTATATTAAGTTCATAAATATAAGAAGCTACATTGAGCTTATTTAATATACTACATGGGATGGGCTAAGTATGATTTTGGGTGTCCTCTTTCCTTGCGCAAAAATCTAGCTTGAGGCATGATAAGAACTAAATTTCTTTATAGAATTATTTGGGCCCCTCCAGCAATAAATTTCCTACGCCGCTTCTAGAAATACTGAAAACTTTTAAGACCGCTGTAAAAGATTATAAAAGACTGACCGTTATAAAAGATTTTGGAAAAGATGCACTCCCCCCATATAGTTCCGATACTCCTAAAAATACATAGTATAACTTTATTATGGACCCGCCCAGTCAGACAATATTTTTCTGAACTGGGACGCATAAAAAATTATTATTCATATGTTTTTCTGAACATCCGTTTTAAGAAGTTAGAAAAGGCCACATGTAACTCTCCTACTAGCCACATACGGCCTCAAATTTGCCAAATGCTTTTCTTTTATCATCTAATTAAAAAAGACTGAATTTCTAACTATGGGTGGATTCAAGAAGAAAATCTCATAGTGTAAGCCAGAGGCTTAAAGGTATTCTATCCCTGATAGCATTAAAAATTTTTTTCCATTAAAAAAGGAATTCCCTACAAAAGGTTGAAAGGTTAATGCTCCCTCATGGGGACCCTCTGTGAATCCACCCATTGTTTGTTATGCACAAAAAAACCTTTTACAAGCAATATGCTTACGTGTTAACCCATCTGATATCTTTAAAACGTTACCTATTGCATTGAGGAAAAATAATTGTATAGGTATACAATAATTATTTTCTTATTAAATTCATAATGATATTGGATTCTTATATGCAAATTATGAATATCTAAATTTCTCTCTACAATTACTCTAAACCTTTTTAGATGTACAAAAATTTCGAGAATCATATCATTATCTCCTTCATAGCACTTCTCCTTAAACCTTACCAATATGGAGAATGTCCTGGACAACATGGAGGCCTCCTATTATTCAACTAATTTGACTTTTTTTTCCAGTTTATGATGTTGTGGCTCCTCGAAATCTTGCAGGGCTAGATCAGGTTCATTAAGTCATACACCCTTATGAAGTCCAGCAATAACATTGCAGAATTGATTCAGCTTTCGTTGATATTGAATTCCAAGTTTATTGAAACAATTACTAAACTTGTGTTATGTATAATCACTTAACATAATTACTAACATTATAAAATTGTAATTTCATAAGACTTTAACTTCGAAATAATCCTAGGGGGGGAATCCTTGAAATCTCTCTGGTAGTTCATGAAAATTCACACATGATTGCGATCAGACGCGGATCCAAGGGAAGAGGCACTCTGGACAGTGGTCCCCCTTGGACCTAAAGATTCTCAAAATTAGTTAAAACCATACTTCCAATATGTCAAATTTAAAACAGAAAAATTTGCGGGAGGACTCCCATACCCCCCTGCACATACTCTTTTAGTATGACCCAAAAGGTTTCAAAATGAATCAAAACACTATATATTTAAGGACCAAGTTTCAAATATTCATTTCTAGGGGAAGACTCAAACCCCCTTCACCTTCGTCTATTTATAAACTCCATTTTTCTGAGAAAATTCTGCCGCTTAAATTTGACTGCATTTGCAGTCAATCCTCCCCAAGTCAGTTTCACTTGGGTTTCATGCTAATTAAGCGCCTAAGCTGATCAAAAATAAGTTATTTAGGGTCTAATTCCCAAAAATTTTCTGGTGGGGGGGGAAATATCCCCTAAAATAGTGCTACATTGTCTACAAAATGTTTACATTCTTCAAAGATACTATGCAATGATAGTTTATGATACATATTGTTTCACTGGATTTTATTTTTAATAAAATAGGTATGGGGCGGAACAAAATACCACAAGGGATCTTAAGTGATACTTTTTAGAAAAACTCCAACATTTTGTTTATTTGGGTCTAAAGGTAAAGGTGATGGTCTGAAAAAAAGCCTACCCTTGGGGCCCTGCTGGATCCGCGCCTGATTGCGATTGCTTCTTTTCGTTTAAGACACCGAGGGATATAACTTTAAGGGGGTAAGCTTTTATTATTTCTAGATATTCTGAAGATTCACCATGGATTAAAACGTAAAACTTAACTATGAAACGGCCGTAAACGGACTATTAAAATTTTGATTTTCCTTTTAAATTTCTTCCTACCAGACCAGTAAAAACGCAAATAACTTTGAAAAGAAAGGTTTTAGAGTTTTTATATGAGTAATTTTGAAATCAGCATAGTCGAAAACCTAAGAATCAACTTTAATAACGCGCAAATTGACCAACTTGATTTTCGGCGCCATATTGGACGCCATCTTGAATTCCTTTGTAAACTGACATGTACCCTACTTTACGGAGGTAGGTATTTTTATATTCCTTTACATATTTTTACAGAATTGGACTAGTTAAAACATAATAATTGTCCAAAATATCGGTTATAACCGAATACTCTAATTTCGGCCGCCATCTTAGATTTTCGTTTCCCAGATCGATAAAAAATGTGTTAGATTGGCAATAAGAGCTTTATAATGATTGTTTTAAAAATCTGCTTAGCTGAAAACCTCAAAATCGACATAAATAATCCAAAAATAGACCAAATTTGATGTCGGCGCCATCTTGGACGCCATCTTGAATTCCTCCTAATCGGAGGGTCCCCCAGCTAGGGTCCCGGTGATTTTTAGACCCTTATATCATAAAGAAAAAGTGTGGCAAGTTTCATGCTGGTAGCCAGAATTGCCAGATTCTTGTGTTTTCTTGTGCTAAGCGTCCGCACTATGTGAGAGAACTTACGAATAACGCTGCTTTATTGGATCGCTTCTCAAATTTACCGAAGTGGTCCGAAACTTACCGGAAGTGGTCTGTTAGTCACCGGAAATGGTCCGTGAGTCACCGGAAGTGGTCTGTAACCCACCGGAAGGGGTCCGTAAGTCACCGGAAGTGGTCTGTTAGTCACCGAAAGTGGTCCGTATTCAAACGGAAATGGCCCGTATTTAACCGGAAATGGTTCAATGGTCTGCAACTTACCGGAAGTTGTCCGCAACATACCGGAAGTGGTTCGGAAATCACCGAAAGTGGTCCGCAACTTTCCGGAAGTGGTTCTTAAGTCACCGGAAGTGATCCGTTTTTAACCGGAAGTTGCCCGAACTTAACCGGAAGTGGTCCGTATTCAAACAGAAATGATCCGTATTTAACCGGAAATGGTTCATATTAAACCGGAAGTTGCCCGAATTTCACCGGAAATGGTCCATATTTAACCAGAAATGGTCCGTCTTTTACCGGAAGTGATCCGTAGTAACAGGAAATTCTCCGCAACTTACCGGAAGTGGTTTGTAAGTTACCGGAAGTTGTCAGTAACATACCGGAAGTGGTTCGTAAGTCACCGGAAGGGGTTTGTAAGTCACCGTTAGTGGTCCGCATTTAACCGGAAGTTGCCCGAACTTAACCGGAAGTGATCCGTATTTAAATGGAAATGGTCCACAACTTACCGGAAGTGGTTCGTGAGTCACCGGAAGTGGTTCATAAGTCACCGGAAGTGGTCCGTAATTTACCGGAAGTGGTCCACAACTTACATTAAGTGGTTCGTGAGTCACCGGATGTGGTCCGCAACTTACCGAAAGTGATTCGTAAGTCACCGAAAGTGATCCGTTAGTTGTGGACCAATTCCGGTCTTGCGGACCACATCCGGTGACTCACGAATCACTTCCGGTTAAATTCGGGCAACTTCCAGTTACATATGGACCACTTCCGGTAACTTACAAACCACTTCCAGTATGTAGCGGACCACTTCCGGTAACTTACCAACCTCTTCCGGAATGTTTCGGACCACTTCCGGTAATTTACAAACCACTTCCGGTTAAATATGAACCATTTCCGGTGAAATACGGGCCACTTCCGGTTAAATTTGGGCAACTTCCGGTAAGTTGCGGACCACTTCCGGTAACTTACGAACCACTTCCGGTAAGTTGCAGAACATTTCCTGTTAATACGGATAACTTCCGGTTAAAGATGAACCATTTCCGGTTAAATCCGTTTAAATACGGACCACTTCCGGTGACTTACGAACCTCTTCCGGGAAGTTGTGGACCACTTCCGGTTACTTACGAACCACTTCCGGTTTGTTGCGGACCACTTCCGGTAACTTACTAGCCACTTCCGGTAAGTTGTGGAACTTTTCATCTTAATACGGATCACTTCCGGTTAAAGATGGACCATTTCCGGTTAAATTTAGACCACTTCCGGTTGAATTCGGGCAACTTCCGGTCACTTTCGAACCACTTCCGTAAATTTACGGACCACTCCGGTAAAGTTATGGACCCTTCCGTACCAACCCTGAGAATTTTTTTGCACCCCTATATGTACCTTCTGTAATTAATTTATTTGTCTGGTGAAATTATTCGCAATTGAATAATTATTCGTCATCCACGAATAAAGTTAGTTGCGAATGAATTTTCAATTGCGAATAAAAATTCATTCGACGGTGACAGATAACTTTATTCACAATTGATTTATTCGAAGCAGAATTTATTCGTACGATTGACGAATAAATTTTCATTCGCGTGAGTGCCCAACTCTGGTTCCATATGACCCTATATATCACACCATATGTGGCCGCTGATGTGGGGATAAATTGATTTTTATTTAGTGTTCTTTAAAGTCACTTAATATGATACGGTGATGTGAAAATTTTTGATTCCAGGATATTAAAAGTCGTTACATCGAATCACATTGATGTTCGAATATCGGAATTCCGATGTGTTCCATATGACCCCATATATCACACCATTTGTGGCCGCCGATGTGGGGATAAAATAGATTTTTATTCGGTCTCCTTTAAAGTCACTTAAAGGTTCTATTTTTATATATTACGCACTTCGTATTCATTTCCTTCCGGCTTCAACAGAGCAATCAACTACACTGTTCTACACTGAAAAAATTTCCTTGATGAAAATAGTCATTTCTTATAGATTTTGGGTCGCTGAATACGAAAATCACCATTAAAATTCTCAATTGACTCAGGATTTTCGGGAAACAGCCCCTCCCCCTTTTCACGTTTTTTAACGACTGCATAACTTTGAACTCGATTTTCAGGGTCAAAAAGCATTGCTTTAATCTTCAAATTGCCCCCCAGGGGACAAGAAATGTTCAAATTAATAAAATATGATAAATTTATAATAAATGGATAGGTTTAAGGGGTAGTTAACCCCCTAAGAATGCAAAAAATTAGCTAAAAATTATAGAGGTTTTTATACGCTATTTTTTCCTCCTATTTTTTACGCAATTCCCGTTTGAAGGGTCCTAACCCTTCCCCAAGGACCCAAATTTGATGGCAATATGCAGCAATGATTTTTGCTAAAAGCGGTTGAGGTGAGAGCGCCCCCAGAGCACCCACGGAAGGGTTCAATGCCGCACTTAGAGTTTAACTGTGCTGTACAAAAAAAAATTTGAAGCCACTTACTGAATTTCAGCTGATTCTTGTGTAAAATGATCTGCTGAATTCAAATATGACACCCATTTTCCTCCATCACCCTCAGTTTTTAAGGGGATTCCCCCTAATTGTTATCCACAGCCGTGCATCTGTTAACATCTTGAAACATGGAATCCTCACTCCCGAAAACCCAGTTTTTAAAGAACTGAAGAGTTTCTATTTAGGATACACCCAAAATATAAGAAAAACATCATTTGTAATCTTTTCAAAATCATCGATATTAATTCCTGAACTCGCGAGCGCCTTCGCGATTCTGGAAGTCTTCCGAACTCTTCCGCGGGGACTTCTGGGAGGCTAACACCTCAACCGATTTTAGTAAAAATTATTGCTGCATATTGTCATCAAATTTGGGTCCCTGGGGAAGGGTTAGGACCCTTCAAACGGGATTTGCGTAAAAATAAGAGGAAAAAATAGCGTATAGAAACCTCTATAATTTTTAGCTATTTTTTTGGATTTTTAGGGGGGTAATTACCCCTTAACCCTATCCATTTGTTATAAATTTATCATATTTTATTAATTCGAACATTTCTTGTTAACTGGGGAGAAATTTGAAGACTAAAATAATGCTTTTTGACCCTGAAAATCGAGTTTAAAGTTATAAGGTCGTCGAAAAACGTAAAAAGGGGGAGGGGCTGTTCCCCGAAAATCCTGAGTCAATTGAGAATTTTAATGGTGATTTTCGTATTCAGCGACCCAAAATCTATAAGAATTGACTATTTTCATCAAGGAAAAAATTTTGAAGGTCAAATTTGTAGAACAGTGCTATCCACAGTAACATTGATGCCCTGGACGCGATTTTTTCTCCGTGATTGTTTTTATTCATCACCATGCCGAGCGATAACGAAACTCACAAGGAAACGTTCTCAGGCTGAACTCACAGAAATGGATGAAATTTTTACAGGGGTAAGTAGATGATATAAAACACTTACTGTGAAAAAATTAGCTGCTGAATTTCATTAGGAAAGGAGTAAATTAACTTTGAAAATAATCATTTTCAACGCCAAGTGCAACCTTACTAAGCGAAACATGCAGTGAAGGCGCCAAATGGCATAAAGTAACTGGCCGCGTTTTTTCTAAAGTAATTTAAATTGCGAAGTGTCTAAATCCACGAAAATTGACCCATGCTAAAGTATTAGTGAAATTCGATAGAGTTGAGTTGTTACTTTCGTGGATTTAGACAGTGCCTTTAAATTGGCCGATTAGAAAAGTTTCATAAAATATATAGCATGAATAAAAATTAATTAAAATATAAAAAGCTCATGAAACAAAACAAAATTACAACAATAAATTACAATCAAGCCAACAGTGACATTTAGGACCCGTAACATTTAATTTATTAGTTGAGCCACTTCTGTCATATAGAAATCAAATTGGCGCTGTCTTAATTCACGAAAATAACAACTCAACTCTATCGAATTTCGCTAACATTTTAGTACGAGTCAACTTTCGTGGATTTAGACACTTCGAATCAAATTTCTCATTCCATCCGATTGGAAAGTCGCCAAGTGGTGCTAAATGAATGTGTTTGGCAACTCAGAACCCAATTTTCAAATTTAAATAACTCCTCTCCTATTGAAATTCAGCAGCTAATTTTTTCACTGTAAGTGTTTTGAGTCATCTTCTTATGCCTGTAAAATTTTCGTGCATTTCTGTGAGTTCACCCTAAGAACGTTTCCTTGTCAGCTCAACAGAACTGCTTCGCCGGCGAAAACGCTGGCACCTGTTGCGGTAAAGCCACCGCCTTTCTGGAGAAGTGATCCCGCTCTCTGGTTCACTCAGCTCGAGGCTCAATTCAGGCTTACTGGCGTCACTTCGGATGAGACTCAATTTTATACTGCATTCTAGGCCTTGGTTGTGGAGGTTCTACAGTCAGTGAGGGACATAGTTCTCAAACCCCCGGAGGCAATGAAATATGCGGCACTAAAAACAAAATTAATCGCTGCATACGCTGAATCTGAAAATGCAAGACTGAAACAACTTTTGCAAGATCTCACCTTAGGAGACATGTGACCGACGCAACTACTAACGAAGATGAACGATTTGTCCGCCGGGAATCTTCAGGAGAGGGTATTCAAATCCCTCTAGCTCAGCAGGTTGCCGATCAGCACCCAGGCTATTCTCGCTGGGAGGGACGAAGCCCTACCTAAGTTAGCGGAAACCGCTGACTTGTTCCATGAACTCTCCCAGTCCCATGTTAGTGAGGTCCAAGCATCGCGACGTTGCAGCTGCAAATCGAAGCGTTGACCAATCAAGTCGCACAGTTATCCGCCCAACACCAACAATACATCGGCCGGTCCGATTCTAGAGGAAGACATTAACGCCATTGCAGTCAGTCGCGCCGACAATACGAAGACCCTCCGCCAAGCGTGTGTTTCTGTCGCCACAATTTCAAGGAGAAGGCTCGTAAATGTAAACAACAATGTAGGTACAACCAGGAAAACTAGTCGCGCCGTCACTTGAAGCCATGAGTGACGGGGGCGTATGCATTTCTCATCTTTTTATTACAGACAGGTCAACTGGTCTTCGGTTTTTGATCGACACAGGCGCCGAAATATCTGTTGTTCCCTAAACTAGAACCCCGTTAAAGGGATGAGAAACGCTCCACCGGTAAGCTGAAACTTTTTGCCGCAAATGGATCTCCCATCGACACGTATAGTGAGAAACTTTTCTCTCGATCTAGGCTTACGTCGTAAGTTCCAATGGCCGTTTGTTGTCTGTGCTGTTTCCCATCCTATTATAGGCTCTGATTTCCTTCAAAAATTTTCCTTGTTAGTTGATATTTAAAACAAGTGCTTAATCGATTCTGTAACTATCCCCACATCCTCCGGAAAATTGCACAACGCAGATTTCTTAAGCATCAAATTAATCTCTGGTGATTCGCCCTACCTAAAACTTCTCAAGGAGTTACAACCTCGAAACATGATGTCCACTATATCGAGACTACTGGCCCGCCCAAAGCCTAGGCGTCTTCCGCCTCCTGCAAAGGAGGAGTTAAGCTACATGTTAGAACAGGGAATTTGCCGCCAATCCAAAAGTTCTTGGGCGAGTCGCCTCCATATGGTCCCTAAGAAAAACGGGGATTGGAGGCCATGTGGTGACTACCGACGGCTGAATTCTGTTACAGTCCCGGACCGCTACCCTGTTCCACATATCCAAGATTGCATGCAAGTCTTAAACGGCAAGACCCGCCCTCGAATTTTTTTCGACCAACCCTAACTGCAAAAATGCCCCCACCTTTCAAGAATTAAAACATACATTCATTACATTCTTCACCAACCAAAAGTCAGATATCGACCTAAAGTGTGATTTTCACACTATTGCATACCAAGAAAATGAGAACTGCAAGAATTTGCCCACCTTTTACAGGTGGCCGCAGATGGTTTGCTGGCTCAAGCCACCACCCCAGCCTCTCATGACTTAATACAAGATCTAATACTAACAAAATTTATCACTTGTTTGCCAAATTACAAAAGCAAAAGACTAAAAGCCAAACACCCCAAAAATCTTAATGATGCCCTCCAAATTGCAATTGATATTCAAAACGCCGATGAACAGCATCGTGTCTGTACATCACTTCTCCAACCTATAAATCCTCCCACCCCAACAACCAACCCCAATTTCTCACAAGAACTCCCGCCATCCCCTACAACTTGTGCATATTGTGGAAAAATAGGGCACCTGATGAAAGATTGTAGACTTTTCCTCAGAACCATCCCCACACAACACTATGCCCCTTATGGAGGTTTTCCTCTGTAAGGGATAGGCTGGAGGCAGCAGGAAATGCAGGATTTCTTTTGGGGGATAGCGGCTACCCGTTGGAGCCATGGATCTTGACTCCATATTTGAATCCCAGTAATAGATTTCAGGAGCGTTTCAACCGGGTGTTCAGAAGTATTCGAACTGTCATAGAGCAATGCAACGGGATCCAGATTCCGTTGTTTGCATGAAACCGGGGGTACCTTGTGCTACGAACCCTCTAAAGCTTGCACCATGATCATGGCCTGTGCTGTGTTGCACAACATCTGCAACGAGAGAAATGTTCCCCAGTCAGATGATGAGGAAATGGTAAATGATGACCTGGATGACCAGCTTCCATTCTAACCAAAACTCTGATGGCAGCCAACTCATCATTAAGACAACAGGGTGCTCAGATCAGGGATGATCTTGCTAACCAATATTTTGCATAGTTGTATACTTAACTTGTAAAACCAAGTAATGACCATTTAAAATTTTACAATGATGTAATAGCAAGTAAGTTTATGATAGATGAATTTAAAACCATGTGGTTATTTATTCAATAATGATAAAAACATTAAAAGCTTAATTTAAGATCAATAAATTATAAATTTTCTTAATGCTTCGATATTCGATAAAATTATATATTCGATATTTGTTTTCGTAAAAACAAAGACTACCCCCCCAAGGTTAGAAGAGGCAAAAAATACGCATCCATGTAAAATATTGTCTGGTGGAATATATCTTCGAAGGGATTGTATATCATAGTCGGAAGCACAAGCCTCCTGTGCGTCATTGGATAGTTCACTACGTTCTTGTATTTCAGGATTTTCTTCCCGAGTATAACGGGCCTATTCTCTATTCATGCGATCCCACGTTAAAATTTCCATACGATGCGATGGTTTGATAAGATGCGATCATGCTACTAAGGGGTCATTCTGGGATATGATACGTGAAAGGCGTGGTTTCAGAACGTTCACTTATTGGCCAACTTCTTGCTGTTATCTAATCCTTTTAAGCCAATCACGGTATTCCTTTTTGGGATCCCGCCGTTTTTAAAAAAATGGTCACGTGCAAAGCGAAGTGTTTGTTTACATTTTTTCGTTTGTTTTGTAGCAGAGATTTTTTTTTGAGAAAGAAAAATGCCTAGAAAATCAAAGAGTAATGCCGGATCTTCCTGGGCCAAAGAATCCGAGGCTCTTGTGAAAATGCTGGAAAGTTGCCCCGATCTGGTTAAGATAAAATTAAATGGGATATTTAAAAGTAAAGACAGGAAAACATTAGGAGCTACAATTCCACCCTTTTTGGCGTTTCCTCGTGTATACGTAAAAGAAATTATGACTAAAGGTGGACCTCGAGGAATGCAAGCTGCAGCTTTTCCTAGTGGATGAATGACTGCCGTGAACTTATTGTTGTACCTTCAACACTTCATAAAGTTAAGCAAATGCAGCCTGAAAAACGAGGATTTGATTATACTAGACAACCATGAATCGCACTATTAACGCAAAATATTAACTTAACCATTCCATACGGGTCACAAATTGCAACCCTTTGACAGAACTGTCTTTAGCCTTCTCAAGACTTATTATAATTCTGCTGCCAGTGATTTTATGGTAACAAACCCTGGAAAACCATCACGATATATGACATTCCAGACTTGGTTTGTAGATTTCTACATTACTAGTGAATGAAACCGGCTGTAAAATTTAAGTTAGATTTTCATCCATAAATAATTTTCTTTTAAAAATTTAGTCTGGTTTTAAAAGGGGGTCGATGGCCTAGGTAAAATACTACCAAGGGGTCCCGATGCATGAAAATGTTAGGGAAACCCTGGTCTAAAGTATCAGTAGAAGATTTACTTGATAAAACTATTTGTCTTCATCACATGCAAGTTCTTTAAAAAAAGTACGAAATTTTGAAGAAAACGTGTCGCGACCCCCTTCAACATCATCCAAATGTAAGCAGGACATAGGGTTTGCGAGCTGTAAGCTTACAGATGAGCAAGTTTCTTTCCATTAGAAGTATTAAAGTTAAACCAGGGCAAAAGCTTTGCACTTCATGTAGAAAAACTATGAAAGAATCATCAGAACATCTTGAAACGGAAGTTGATGTTGAGGCTGATGATGTTTATGTTCCTGAAGAGTTGGAAGTTGGTTGGTTGGTTTGATTTTTATGGCACAAGGCCCATATTAGGGCAGAGTGCCAACCACAAGACAGATTACATAAAAAATTTAAAGATATTTTCCAGAAACCCTTTTTAAAATAATAATAGGCCAACATCCCTTGTCAGACATACTCTATACGTCAAGTTAAAAAACACTAAAATATTTCTAGATGTAATGGGTAAAACCAATGTGATGAATGTATTTAAAAATCAACGAAAGATTTGAGTGATTTAAAATTTGTGATAAGATCAGTACGGTTAAAAATGATACTTTTATAGGGGTCAAAATGGGGACATAGACTGTGTCTATGAAAACGGAGTTTTCTGTCAAAAATTACCCCAAGGAATCTGGTTTCTTCAACAACTTTGATTTCAGAGTTCCCTAGCCACAACTCGGGGTCCGGAAAGAGACCTCTCTTGCGGCTGAAAGAAACACAGACTGTTTTCTCCGCAGAGAACATAAACCCGTTTCCTAGGCCCAATTATTCATGTTGTTAATTGATGTCTGTATGTGGCGCTCAGCCACAGATAAGGAATGAGATGAATATGAGATTTGGATGTCGTCAACGTATAAAGAGTATTGTATGCCATGAGTGATGTGATGGGTGATGCCATTTAGTTTAATGATGAAGAGTAAAACACTCAATACGCAGCCCTGCGGAACACCTTGTTCCTGGATAAAAATGTCGGAATAAAATAAATCAAGGCGCACCTGAAAAGTGCGATGTTCTAAAAAGTTTTTGATGAAAATGGAGAGTTGGAAGATGTAAATTTGTCACTAACCGATGTTGAGTGTTCCCCACTGAATCTGCACTCTCTTCCTCACCACAGTACATCGTCTTATGGAGTCTGAAAACTAGTCTTTTGAATCTACTGATCGTGATAAAATGTCTGAAGTTTTAAAAGTTGAACTCCCTTCAAAAGTCCCATAGTAGAAAAGGATTTGGAAACAAAAGCGGCAGATGTGGATATTTTCATGGAACTACTTCATGAGAAATTGAAAGTTGTCCCCCCGGCAGAAAAATCAGATAATAACAATACATGCTGCAATATACTGAAGAAGAAAATTCAAGAGGGGAGCTCAATGTTTCTGAATATTCGGCTCGACGAGCTCAAAACCTGGTCAAAGAAAACGGCATTTTGTCTTTGCCTCATGCTCGACATGGCAGAACTTAGAATGAGGAAACAGTTCAGCTGGTAACACAATTTTACGAAAGGGTAAAGGAGACTTCTACCAGGGATGAAAAATGTCGGTGTAGGAAAAAAGAAATACGCGCAAAAGAGGGAATGTCAGAGAAATTTTTGCTTCATTTGTTCAGGAACACCCTAATGTAAAAATATGATTTCCTAAGTTTTGCACTTTAAGGCCGAAATGGTATGCTTGCAAGAGCAACTGGCAAACACTTAGTTTGTGTTTGCACTAAGCACCAAAATGCGATTCTCCTACTTCATGCTGGTCATTATAGCTGTTTTGGTCTGTGACCAGGGAAAGAAGGATTGCTTGTTGAGATGCGGCACAGAATGCCCGTCAAGGAAAATCCTAGTTGATTTCTTGTAGAAAAAAAATTTGACGATTATGATCCAGTTGAGACTATTGAGTTCAAGCAGTGGGTGTCATCTGATCAATCACATCTGGAACCAAAATCTGTTATATTAGAAGAATTTATCCAGATCATCACTGAGAAGGTGGAAAAACTAATTCCTCACAGTTTTATAGCTAGATCATAGTCTTCATTCTTTAAAACCCTAAAAGAAATCTGCTATTTACACTGCTATTGTTACGTTAGACTTCTTTAGCAAAAAATTTAATTTTTCTTTCGTGGTTTCACTGGAGTCGTGCATCTTGTACTGTCCATCCATTCATCATACACTCTAAGGACTCAAATGGAAAGAAGATAACCTCATCTCACTGTATCATCTCTAATAATCTACAACATGATGTAGGAATGGTCTATAAAATTCAAAATATAACGATCACCTTTTTAGAGTTAAACACGCCTCATATTAAAATAATACATTACTTTTCAGAGAAAAGTAATGCCCTATGGAGATCATTTAAGGAAAAATGTGTAAGCTTTTCCATAATGGAAGCGGAACTAGTTGCAATTAAAGCCCTGGATCTCTACCTAAAGTTTCCTCCTCTCTAACCTTAGAGGCCACGTGATCACAATATTATCAAATCTTTTTTTTTTCTCAATAGTCGCAGCCGATAATTTATTTCTTTGCGATATTACGATTACATCCAACATGGAACATTTTGTCATGGAAGAGTTTAGTAGGAAAACAATTAGTTTGCAGCAAAAAATTATTATAATTGAGACGATGGAGAATAATTTCAAGATGAATGCTGACAAACTAAGTCCGAGTTATACAGCAAAACAGCGAATAACAGATTGGGCCTCTCTAGCAGACAGATTAAATGCTGTTGGGGGAGCCCACAAAACTCTCTAAAAGAGATACTCTAGTTAGAGAGTAAAGATCTCTACCTCCAAAGGAGTTTCAAAGTTAGGAGGAGTTAGCTACAAAGGAGTTGATTATGGTTTGATAACATTTTGAAGGAATGCAGCTTTAAAGGTCTTTTACCTCCTCTTGAACAAAAGTCAATTTTAAAAGTGGATAACCAGTCAACTATTAATTTTGTTAAACCTCCGGTAGAAAATTCCAGGTTGGTTGTTTGGTGTTTTATGGCGCAGATCCACATTAGGATATTATGCGCCAAGAAAATTCCAGGACTAAACATATTGATGTGAAGGTATTTTTTGTAAGAGATCTAATATGTAAGGAATTTTTTGAAATAATTTATGTAAAAACAATATGGCTGATATTTTTACGAAGCCGTTAAAAAAATTTAATTTAGATTTGTTAAAGAGAAGGGTTTTTGCAAATGTGGAAAAGTAATTTCTGCCTTTATTACGTATATTTAAGAAAAGCAATTTCCTTTTTTGGGGTTTTTTTCTCATCCAAGAGCTGTCACTCAACTGTCTCGTCTCCAGTCTGAGGACCTGTGGTACCAAAGGGTGGTATGAGGACTTTCCCGGTGATGCCACGTCTAGGGAGATTTTATTTATATGTCAAGCCGAGTCCTGCCCCTGGGGGCATCTCCCGCTCTGCCGCATTTACTCCACCCGACTTCACACAAAGGTATGACTTGGACTTTACAAAAAACAGGACAGCAAGGACATTTTTTTTAAGAGAACTTTCAGGATTTTTTTCAGGAAACTAACGTGGATTTCTTCAGAAATTGTTTTGTGATTTTTCAAATAGCAGTACTACTTATCTAATGTTTGTGAGGCGATGGAGAAGGGTTGTTTTTCTGAATTTTCATAGTTTTTCACAAACATGTTTTGTGAGATGGGGGAGAGGTTTTAATTGTGATTTATTTTCAAGCCTCAACAGGTTTTGATTTCAGGCTTCAGACAAGTCATGATGAGGAGTGGCATTTGTTAGGAATTGCAATTCCATTTGTTGTAATCGAACTAACCATGCTTGTTTGAAGGAAATCGCAATCTAAGGTATCTGTTGAGTCGCGTTTCGAATTGAGGAGCGTTTTCAGATCTATTTTCAATTTTCAGCTTTTTAAGATCAACTACTTTTAGCTGCAAGATTGTGACGAAACGTATCCGGCAGTGCGAAAATTACTCCAAACAACGGCAACTTTGCCGGTCACAACTTGCAGTGCTGAGAGATCCTTTTCAACATTACGCTTCCTTAAAAACTATCTCGGGAACTCTACAGGAGAAAGTCGATTAAATGAACTTGCCCTCTTGTTTACACAAATACGTTCAAGTAGACCCAGAAGAGGTTTTGAATGAAATGGCTAAAAGCCCCTGAAGACTTAATATTTAATTTTTAAAATTTTAAATTGAGCCGTTTTTTAAAAGTTTGTGTATAGTAAGTAAGAGAAAACTCAGTTTCAGTTTTTATATATGTTTTAGTCCTTCTAATTTCCCCATATGTGCGGTAAAGTAAGCAAATTTTCACTTTTCTGAGATAGTTGTACAGTTTTTATTAAAATATTTTCTGGAGTTTATTTTTCTGGCCTTTCTATACTGTCATTGTTGACATAATCCAACTCCATGACGCCCCGCGCCGATGTCATTAGCATTTTTGTTGTGGCCGTGCGTGCGCCAATCCCATTAGCTTTTGATTCACAGAACCACATTTACAGAAGAAAAACCACACTCGGTTCCACTCCAGATTACCCCCATGGAACTAATCCTTGCCATAAGGAAACTAAAACCCAATAAGGCCCCCGGATGGCATCAGGTCCCAAAAAAAGCCATTAGCAACTAATGCATTCACCGCCATAATAAATGCTATTCTTGGGCTTGGCCATTTCCCCTCACATGGGAAGGAAGCAAAAATAATTACCCTTCCTAAACCAGGTAAGGATCTTTCAGTAACTGCTAATTACAGGCCCATATCACTTTAACCCACAATGAGCAAACTAGCAGAGGGGGTGATCTTGAGGTTTTTCAACCAGCACATTGAAAGAAAGCCGAGACATATTAATACCAAAGCAACACGTCTTTAGGTCGAAGCTGTCCCACCAACTACTTAGGGTGTTTGAGCTAATTAAGGGCCCCACGGGGAGAAAGCAGCCGAAGGTAGCCGCCATAATGTTCGACATCGAAAAAGCTTTCGATAAGGTAAAGGTACCCGGCCTAGTATACAAGCTGGTAATAAATAATTTCCCAGAATACCTAATAAGGCTGCTAAATACGTATCTGGTAGATAGAACCTTCAGAGTGAGTGAGGCACTGAAGCCTCAGATAGCAAAAATATCGAGTCGGGAGTCCCTCAAGAAGGGTCGAAACTAGGTCCCAGCCTTTTCCTGTTATAATATGGGATCGTGATCCCCTGTTAACATACAACTCAACTCCCCGTGAGCGGCGCTACCTAGCGGCCGGCTAACTACTCCCTGTGCGGCGCCACCAAGCGGCCGACACCACTTCTGTTATCATTCGATGCAGATGCAGAGACACCACGGCGAGCGGCCGGTGTTTTCAATCTTCCTCAATCATTGACTCTCCCGATAACACTGGGCAACAGTGAAAATGTAAAAATGATAAAGTCTAATTGATTTCGACATGCTGAACACGAAAAAGGCAATAAAAATTGGTTCGGGTTTTTTGGTAATGTTGAGATATTGCTCTTAATAATACCTAAAACACATTAAATTGAACTTTTGAGTTTAACTGCATAATTTATAAGTAAATTATAACAGAATGAAGTACTACCAAATCATGATGAACGAGTTCTCTTTCGGCTGTATTCCATATCTGGATCATTTCTAAAATGCGTCCAGCAATAGTCACCAAGCATAGAGGCAGACCACTTTCCGTAATAACGTAGCTCTATTTCAGACATGTCTTAGTGGAAATGTTCACCATGCTCATCGCTGAATTTTCCAGAGGTAGAAGGGGAGAAATCAATGTGAGAATCCAAAAATGCAGCTTTAAGGACATTCGACAACCGAATTTCTGGCATAAGGCTAACATGTCCTGAACAAGATCTTTATAATACTCCGATCTTGCGTTGCTAAAAGCAACACAAAAGGTTTAGATTAAAGGTTTTCATTGAAAGTTAACACAAACTTGACAGAGTGCATCCCACACTTGTTTTTCATTGGTCTAGAAAGTTTTCGATTTCAAATTTTGAATCTTTAAAAATATCTCTAATCTGAGGAACTATAAGAATTCCTTCTTTGATTTTTGCCTCACTCAGACGGTTAAATTTTTCACGCAAGTAAATGAAAGCTGGCTTAGTCTTATCCATTGCTTTACATGCCTGCCTAATTTAATGTGTAAAGCAGGTAAGATTAGTTTCTCTTGAGAAATAAGAGGAGAGTTCTTGACATTCATTATTCCTTGTTTCAAACAGATACTGGGAGGCCAGTCTTTTTGGATGTAGTGTAATTGTTGCACGACTGTTCCATTCATAAAGGAAGCAGCAATATTTTGTGAATCCCTGTTGAAGGCCCATCTATAACGCCACTACTTTCAAGTCGGCGCAGACACCCCATTCATATTTTGCCAACTCAGTTCAATGAAGAAGTAACTGCATGTGTTCGTATGTCTCTTTCATATGAGCAGCAAATGCAATGGGAATGGAAGGGAGCTTATTGCCTTTGTGGAGAAATACCATCTTTAGACTCAATTTAGATGAATCTAGGAACAAACGCCACTCGTTAACATCAAGAGGTAGATGCTAATGTATTATTAGTTTTATTATTTCATGAATGTATGGGAATATTTCTTACGAAAACATCTCTTAACTTTGTCAACCACCTGGCGACTCTTCTCGACAAATTCTTTACCAATTATTTTTATTATTATTTTATGAATGTGTATATGTTAGAGAACATCTCAGATAAAATATTGTGCAATTAAAGGGGTAATAAAGTATTGTATATTAAAATATTCTTAAAAAACAGTGGCATTTCAGCATTAATAGATGCTAAATCAGCCCCCCTTGTATCTCCAAAACTCAAACCAAACCAGATTTTTTAAGGTGATATTCGGGTTCAGAAGGTCAAGTTCAGTAGGAATTGGCTATTTTCATCATTTTTACACGAACTTTGTCAAAAATTGTTGCCCACTGTAATCGGACCTCGAGGAGGAGGATCCTTTTACTTATTCATATCATAATACTAACTGTTATTGTTCTTCATCGTCGCGTATTGTCTAGTACCTGTGTGTACCTAAGTATTGTATCTTTAAACGTTTAATACAGATTGATGTCACCATAACAACTTTGTTTTCATTGAACTGAACCCTCTGGAAGCATATATAGCCCCTAGATGTCCAGACAACCCCACATAAAAAATTTATGAGTAATTTAGTTTCAAGTACTAAAGGGGGGTCTGGGGGTCTTCCCCACAAAATTTTTGAAAATTTGACTCTAAAGGTGAAATTTGACTCTAAACAAATTGGAGCCGAGCGGGGTAAGCGAACAGCCACGAACACGCTCTGCGCACGCGCAACTCGTAGGCGCTAAGAGCGGCGCTTGCGCAGAGCGTGTTCGCGGCTGTTCACTTACAGCGCTCGGCTCCAATTTGTTTCCACCTTAAGAACTGGTTTTTAACTAGTTTTGGCATACCTAGTCAGAACTTAGAATTCATATTTTTGGATAGAATTTGCATCTGGGTGAACTTAATGTAAAAAAGTGTAAAATAATAGAGTTCCAAGTAGAAAAGGGGATCTGGAGATCCTCCTTCAGAAAATTCTGGAAATTTGACCCTTAAAAAATGGTTTTGGTACACTAAGTCCGGATTTCCGGGGGGCCTCTGCCCCCCTTATATGCCACTGAATCTGCCACCCCCAAAAATTTTGCCGCCCTGTGCTATAAGCACATGTTACACGTGCCCAAATACGGCCCTGCTACTATCCAGGACATAAAGGAGGATGAAACCCCAAAACAAATATAGGCCTAAAGCAACAAAACTAGGGCCCTAAGAATGGGAGCTGGCATTGCTACAGACATAATGTAGGAGCAAAGTTCTAGAAAACATAGAGTATACAAAATACTAACTTAATAGCCCCTAAGGGGACTAAAAAAGTGTGCCCAGGTGTTTTAAATTTAAGATGCTGCACTCAGTGGCGTAGCCAGAAAAAAATTTCGGAGGGGGATGTTGATATTTCGGGAGGGGATATGAGGTATTTTTAGTGGTTTTCTATGGTCAAAAAGGAAATTTCCTGAGTTTCGGGGGGGGATATATCCCCAAATCCCCCCCTCTGGCTACGCCCCTGGCTGCACTACCCCTTGATTGTAATAAAATCTATGTACCCCCAAAAATAACAAGTCCCCTTGTGAGGCCCCTTCAGGTCCAGGAAACCGGTTTCCAGCAACCTTTTTCCCTTTTCCTTTCCTCTCTGCCTTTTTTCCCTTCTTTTCGAAAGGTTTCATGCTCTCAGTATGGGGGTACTGTTTAGTACACATCTAGCTCTGATGTTTAGCAATGATGGCTATCTTGTTGTAAGCTAAAATCACAATGTTTGACTTTTGGATTGAAATAAGTTTGCTGCTTCATTTTTTATTGAATGATGGAAACCTCTTTAGACTTAATAAACCTTCTTTGCATGAATGCTGAGTTTTTCATTCACTGCTTTGTCCCAGTTTTCTCACTGTGCTGTTTTCTTCGTGAGCTTTGCTAGTTTCAACAGGTCCATAAGCCTAACAGTCATGATGTCATGTTAATAAAATTTACTTTCCTGAATAAATGTAAATTAGGTTCACATTCATCTTGGTCTTTTCTTCATAGAACTTTTCACATTTAAGAAAATATAAATTTCTGATTAAGGTAATGATTATTAAGGAATTAAAATTATCAAATTTATCATAATTGTGCATTGTGCAACTGTTCTGTGTTACTTAATATAATTTTGAATGCATAATTTTGTTTATGTAGAAAAATAGCTATTACTGAGATGTACATTAAAATTAGTTTATCATTTGCAGCTTACATTTTTAAGTTAAGTGTTTTCATGTTGGGTGACATTAAATATCTAAAGAAAAAGCATTGCAGAGTAACTACAATATGTTTCTGAAAACATATTTCTATTACTAACTTAAAAATTTTCAGTTTTTCCCGAGTAAACCCTTCAGAAAAAAAAACTTTTTCCCCCCCAAAGTTTCCGGTTTTTTTTCCAGCCATTCCCATCTCTAATTGTTGTGTAGTCTTCCTATTGTGAATATACCTCAATAATGATGTTTTTGAATTGAAATATCTAATAATTCTCTTATTTTATTCCATTGGGATAATTATATGCACTGCAGATACTTACCCCAAAAAATGGGGCATACGCTTCCGCTATTTTTTTTATTAAAGTTGAATATTTCTAAAAATATTTGCAGCTCAAGGCTGGAAAAAATATGAACTGATAGGTCCCATCCTAAGCTTTAGATTATATAAAAGAAACTTGTTAAAATAATCAAACTGTGGGCCATAAAAATTCGAAACCAAAAACTGCCTACAATTACCCTATATTTGTATGGAATACACAACTCCAATTTGTGAGGATTGCACGAATAATGATATAAAAGGAGGGGCAAAGCCAGGGACGTCGACTAAAGGTCCATTGTGCCAGATTGCACGAATAAATGTGAGTTAATTATATGCATGATACACAAATGATAACCGTTAATTTTTTGTCTTATTTAAAGTAATATTATTTGCAAAACCAAGCAGGTTGAGCACTAAAACGCGAGAATCCATCCCTTAGTATAACATACCCACCCGCGAGTTACCGCTCGCATTTGTTTAATTTATCATCTCATTTCATCATCGTTGTTTATTATTAATAAAATACATACATGTGATTACTCTGACAATAAATTGGCGGAGAATATTTTTTAAAAAATTCGATGGCACCTAAATTTTCCTTCATTTTAAGTAGAGGGGGTCCATCGGCTTCTACTTCCAGAGATCAACGATTCAATATGCTAGAGTCATTTTTTAGCTTAAATATTAACTGCTTTTCATATCACTTCGATATTTTTTCAATTTTACTTTAAATTTATTGCTAGGCAACCTACGCGGCCAGAGTTTTCCGTAAAAAAATAATTGGAAAATCAGTAAGTGGAATTTGAGTTTTGCAAATGGAATTGTCGGATTTTAATTTTGCAAACCAAATTGGCGGATTTCCGCCAATTGGCGGAAGAATCACATGTATGAAAATATATACAAAATATTTTAATAAAAACTATGATGATAGTATGATTTATAAGTTAACACTTATTCAGTTGCTAAAACAATTACATCACACATTTTACGAAAGGGTTAAAACCCGAAGTAAAATAGAACAAATGACACCGTTATGAAATGGCGACGTTACCATTATTTTTGAAGGTCTTGGACAAAAATAGGTTAAAACCTGTTAAAAGATTGAAAACTAAAAATTCAAATATTCAACGTGTAGAATTACATTGGATACATTACATAAAGAATAAAAATGTAAATTATATTGCCCCTATTAATCACATTACATTCTTCTATTTGTGATGTGTGAATAAATGAGAAAAAAAAACAAATACGGCCATGTTTAAGATTGCTGCCAACATAAAAATAAAAGAAAAACATAAAAATTAAAATAGAATTTTATAAATTATTTTAGAAATGAATATGTGAACAAAAAAATACTTTGAAATTATGTTGTTTTTAAGGAACTGTTGAAGAACGGGAAATACTGATTTTTCGGTGATGTTTTTTTTGTTTTTTCAAAAAGCACCCTAATTTAAAACCAACCAACAAATAAAACAAACCAAATTTCCATTTGTTTTGTCTTGTTGGAGAGGTGGTGGGTGGTGGTGTTTTATCTTCGATCGTTCGCCTAGAAATTATTTGGAACTTTTTAGTAAGTTATTAATTAAAAAATTTGAATTTGTCTACGAAAGTATGTAAGGTGTTGAATTTGTCAAGAGCATTAACGAAACACCAAAAAGAGAAAGAAGTAATTAATTTGCATATCTTCGGTATTAACTGATACATGGCGTCCAAAAATTTATCTGTTTATCCCTTAACGCCTACAGTAAATTTCAATTCTTCACCTAATAAAACTTAAAAACTTTTATAGACTGCAATGGAAGCTGAAAAATCTAGTGTCATCAGCAGACTCAAAACTCAAGTTAAAGTTTGTGTGTGATGTTTGTGGAATGCCTTTTAATCTGAAGAAAAAATTAACTGCACATGCTTTGGTGCACTCTTCTGAAAAACCTTTCAAGTGTAGCACTTGTGATAAAACCTTTACCGTCAAGAGATATTTGTACAATCACTCTATTATTCATTCTGATAGAAAAGTTTTAAAGTGTAATGTGTGCAAAAAGACTTTTTTAGGTAAGAGTCAGCTCATGCTTCATCAATTAATTCACACTAGAGAAATAACTCATGAATGTGCTTTTTGCAATAGAAGTTTCATGCAAAAAGGCAATCTTCTCAGACATGTTCGAACACAACATACAAAAGAAAAAAATATTATTGTGATAATTGCAGCTTCTCATTTTATTACAAAAGTGAACTTATTAGACACATTCCGCTTCACTCCAATGAGAAAGTGCTACCCTGTGAAGCATGCCCAGAATCTTTCTCTTGCAAATTTCACTTCAAAGAATATTTGAATACAAACAATACAGAAAAGAATGTTAAAACTGAAGAGAAGTTCTTCAAGTGCAAAATTTGTGCCAGATGCTTTTCAATCCAAAAGGACCTTCAAAAACATAGTAAAATACATCAATGGCGTTTCCATGGAGATACAGCTCTTAAAAACTAAACTGGACTGTTAAATTTCAATGAATCAAAACTTTTCTAGAATCAGGGCAAAAGTTAAGGTCCATTCACAGTTTGACCTTCACTTCATCCTAAAGGACTTTTTGGTACTTTTCCATTATACCGGCTCATGTGATAAAGTCGCCAATAATGATGCAATCAACGCCAAACAGAATATCAGTCTGATGGTGCCAAAACGTCTGCTTGGCGAGATATGTGCCGGTAGAATGGAAAAGTGACATTTTTTCCTGTGAATTGCTTCAAAGAGTGAAATGCCAATTCACAATTTTTGTCATTGAAGTGAAACATGGAAAATCTTCTCAATAAGGCTTTTTTAAATATTGGTAAATGAATTAAAATACAAAGTATTTTTCAGCATGTTATAAATCTTAAGAAATGTTAAAACTAAAGTATTGGTTTAGATATAGTTTTATGGTTCAAAATCATCGCAGGGATGGGACAATGGGTGGGATGGGAGACCTTCAATAAATCTTATAATTAAAAATAAAACTAGTTTTTTAGTGTTCCACCAGGTAAAGCCACCATGGCTTCATACTTGTTGCTGTTTACTATTTAAGTTGCAAGCTCCTACAAATTTCTGAATGAAAAAGATGGTTTCACTCTAGCAAAAGTAACTAAGTATTACACTTTTCGAAGTGAATTTTCAATCTGATTCTTGGTTGCTTTCTTAATGGTTTATATTGTTTTCTAAAGATAATAATGTATTATTTATGAATAAATAGTTGAGTTAAGCCTAAAAGCTACAGTTCTTTTGAAAGAACCTATTTTTTAAAACTGTTGCTACCGGGGTGGGATGGGACAACATGACTTGGGGTGGGATGGGACATGCCTAATATCTAAATAGAAGCTATTGTGTACAATTCTTTAGAAATTCTCTAGTTTTGGCTTTAGACCATTGGCATTCCACGAGATCATGCAGAGTTTGTTTTTGGCGTTACTGGTCATGATTGCAACAAGTGCGTCCATTGGATTAGATTTTTCCCTTATCTGACCCAGAATTTTCCCTGGACCACCGAAGTGTTCAAAAATTCCCCCGATTTCTCTTAGATGCTCAAACATCTCTGCGAACTCGCTTACGGGGGCGGGCATCTGCGGGGTAGTCCCTGACAAGGGAGCCAATCGGGGGAAGCTATCATTCCCTAGAGCCTGATTGGCTGATGGGTGGGGGCCTCTGGCGGCATTCGTGTAAAAGAGGCCGCTGCTAGCGAAGCGACCTGCAGGGGGGGTGGATTTTCTTTCCTTAGGGATTTTTTGGGGAATTTGGAACACCCTCTCCATGCAGCCGTGTGCCCAATCTCATTGCAATTAATACACTGCAGGTTTTCTACCCTGCCTCTGGGACAATCTTTTGTTTGATGGGCCCTAGAGGCACATTTAAGACAGCGCGGTAATGACAGGCATTTGGCGGCCGTATGGCCGAAACCATTATAATTGTAACACTGAATGGTGCCTTTAGATTTCAAATCCCCTGGCTACCAATTCTTCCCTAATTTCCTCATCTGAGAATACTGCTGAGTCCCTCTCTACTCTAACCATTATTGGGGCCTTCCCATCTAAAGTCACGTTAGGGCGTCTCTTTGTATTTACACTTTTATTGACCTGTGGCATTACTATTATTTACGGCATCTTCGCCAGTTACGGAGGTGTTACTATTATTACTAATTTTTCTTTTACGGCGAGCACCGGTTTCATTGTTTGTGTAAGATACATTCATGTTAATGGCAGGTGTTTGGCCATGGTCGGCCGTGTCTGGGTTTGTGTACATTTCATTTGTGTTATGCAAAAATTCGATGCTGCTTAGTAAACAGTTATTACTTTAAGAATTTTACGATTAGAAGGTTTGTTCTGGATTCTTTTACTGAAATAACTTTCGCTGACTTTCTTGGCAAAAGTTTTCAAGACTATAGGGATAAATATTTTACAAATGAAATTGGCCGTAGATGAATTGTGGTCAGCGTTTGAACAAGCAAAAAGAGGATTTAATTGAAGATTTGGTGCAATGAGAGAACATAACTGTGAACATAGGCTTTCAGTTAGATCAGTTGAGAGTAAAATGTGTTCAATCAATTCCAAATTAGAATCTGTACAAATGCTGGTTTGGTTGGGGTACATTAAAGATCCTCTATCATGCTGTATGATAATAGCTTACAAAACAGATGAATTAGGTGGCTGAGACAAATTATTCATGCAGATCAAACAGCTGAAATTATTTTTGAATGCTTTTAATAAATATCCACCGACATGCAAGTGCTGCAGATTTCATTGTTGTCCTTTGCATACCTGCAATAAAACAAGTGAATATCTTATGAGACAAAATAAAGTAATTTCAAGTACTGGTATGTTTAGAAACAGTATAAGATGGGTATACTTTTGTTAGGTATTTTCTTCCAGGTAAAATAACTTTATTTAAAGGATAAACCTAAGTCTGAGGCCCATATAATATATTTTTGCGTCGAAAATAAATTGAATGGAATTCTGTTACTCTCCATCATGTTATTGCTTCATATTTGCTCAATCAAAATTGAAATTTAAAAATTCGCAAGCACCAACTGTTTAAGAAAGTATTCGTGTATCACACTTGTAAATCGGGTAAAAAAAATTTCAGCAAAATGGTTTAATTACGGTAGAGTTCTCTTCAAAAAGGACATCTCAATTGGTTATTATCTTTCCTTTCTGAATGTCGGTAGCCTTTCACGCCTTCAGGATATCTCATCAGAATGCATTCGGCAGCTTTGGGCCCAAGCTTGCTCTGGTGATGACACACATGGGTCCAAACCCTGCAGCCAAATACTCTTGAGGTGCATTAAGTTTTCCTCTCCATATTTCCTCAGTAAATATGTACACAAAGAAATGGGAAGTTATCTTACTTAGTTAAAATTATTCTATAGATAAGGTTATCAGTACAGTATAAGGGGAGCTAATTTTTAGATTGAAGTAAAAACTACTGAAATGGTTATTAAATAATCATTTATGTTATCTTATATGACTTCCACTTATTATGTATCAAAAGTTATACTTACCCTGCCATAAAAGTACAAGTGCCCAGAAATTACTTCTCCATCATTTTTGGCCACAATCCAAGGCAGGTGGAATTTGTTACTAGTTTGGCTGGCTTCAACAGAAGCAGCAACAACACTTACTTTATTTGCTTCGCACCTAAAGCATTTCAACTCACTAACTTTCCCGGATGCTACGTAGTTATAAGGCGGCAATGAAGTGTAGTCATTAAATGACGCCTTGGTGTACATTTCCTTCTTCACTACCAAATAACTGTAGATATCAAAGATTGTTATGTTCGGCAGCTTCGTCGCCTTGAACACAAAGTTCCAAAGATCTTGGTCCAACGGATAAGCAAATCTGGGCCATTTATCCGTAATTTTTCCAAATACTGAGCCTGGAAATTGCCCTCAAGGTTTTTAAAGTAGGAGGAACTCATTTGGAAATCAATATACCTTAAAATTTTATACTAATTCAAATCAAACCGCCGTACAACATGGGCTGCCGGTAGTTTGGAATGCCTTTCTGTTAATTCGATAAGTCTCCTTCCATCTTTTATCATCAAAATGATTCAGGACTATATTATCAAACCACCCCAAATCTGACTGCAGCCCTCATTCGTCTTTGTGGAAAGGCGAGGGCTAGCGATCTTTCTACACATTTACCCAGTAATTTAATAATTATTTTAAGCCTGGAACTCCTGCTTAAATTCCCTTCAAATGAATCATTTGTAAGTTTGGTCCAGATGACACAAATTACTTCTTGTAAATCCATATTCAAACTCAAAAGTAATTGAATCTAAGGCAAGGGCTAGCGATCTTTCTACACATTTACCCAGTAATTTAATAATTATTTTAAGCCTGGAACTCTTGCTTAAATTCCCTTCAAATGAATCATTTGTAAGTTTGGTCCAGATGACACAAATTACTTCTTGTAAATCCATATTCAAACTCAAAAGTAATTGAATCTAAACTAAACTGAAAAAACGCAAAGGTTTATGGGATAGATTTTGACGCAATTTCGACTTGTCATGTGATCAATGACGTCAAATCCCTGCATTTTAAGAGTTGCAATCTAAACGGGTTTTTAAGCACATTTCGCGGAGGCGCACTATACTCTATCTTGGGTCATGCGCCATAAAAATCTAATCAACCAACCAACATTTCGCGGATTCCCCACCACTTCCCAAAAACCTGCATTTCACCCGACCCGGCATTTATGTAAACGAGGCCTGAGAGTGCCTGCCTCAAAACTCTAACAGAGTTGCTGGCACTAAAGAGAGGGAAGTTGGGGAGGTTTGTCTTATCTTAACATCTTTAAATGAATAAGCAAAATAAATAAAACTTCAAACACAAGATAAAATTAAAATAAGTAACCCTCATGCTTTTGTCTACCGTCATCCTGAATTTATAGTGGTTCCGTACTGGTCTACTCATCATTAACGGAAGAATATCCTGGATTTGCTCAAATTTGATGTCTAGTAATTCACAAACATTTAGTTCATCTTCGTTAGAACTGCTTCCGCTTTTAAAAAGCGATTTCTTACCACACCCGGCATGATCTCGTCCCTAGCTGTTGAAATGTAATGGATAGATAGCATCCAAAACATTTATTTTACTAGATGGGGGTTCTCCTGATTCAATTTCACGCTAGTAACGCTGCACCAGCTTTTTACTGTATTTCTGTTTAAAAATTTTTTGACATCTTGATCTAATGGCTAAAGCTTGCTTGTGGAAATGGGAGGGAAATACACGAGTTTATTTTTTAATTGGATTCCTTTGTGATGAGCGGGACAGTTGTCTACGAACAGAAGGACTTTCCAGGTTTCTTTAAAAAATTTGTGATCTAATTGTTGCACCTATTCTATAAAGAGTCATCCAGGCCCGATTTTTTGCTTTCTAATGGCATGGGAGAGTGCACACATTTGAAACACCTAGGTAACTTGGAATTTCCTAGTACCATCTGCTTTAATTTATCAGTTCCAGTCCAATTTGAGGGCGCTAACACCGCCAATCTTTCTTTACTGAGTTTAGCCCCATGACACTTTTCATCCTTCAAAACTAGGGATTTTTCTGGCATCGATTAAAAGAACAATCCGAATTCATCTGCACTGTATAGTATGTCTTCTGATGAATAGTCTTTAAATAGATTGGGCAGAAGATTCTCTATCCAAGCAGCAATATGGTGGCTTAAGCGGAGGCTGCATCGCATCATAGCGCAGGAAGACGTGGGTGAATTTGTGGAGGTCTGCTGAGACAAAGGGACGTCTCCTTGGTGTCATGGTTAGTGGCAGGAGCGGGGGTTAAGTCCCTCATTGCGTCCTTTAGCTGAAGGACGAACTCCGCCACCCTGAAGTTGTTAGGAGTTAGAGAGAATAACTCGCCCGTGAGTCTTAGTGCGGCTCCACATACACTAGCTCGGCTGTTGTAGCGTTAATGGAGTCCCGGAAAACGGAACGCATTCCGAGCAGAACCGTGGGCAAAACCTCCGTCCAATAATCGGTCAAATGAGCTTTCAGGGCTGCTTTCATCGTCCGATGCCAATTTTCGATTGGAGATCGGGACAATGGCCTTTGGCCAGTTATTTTAAGACTTTATCGAAAATAATGATTTAGTTTTATCTTGTGTCTGGTGCACTATGCCCTATCTTGGGTCATGAGCCATAAAAACCCAACCAACCATAGTTGTGTTAAGTAAGAAAATAAGTGGGATTCGAATTGTTTCCCTTGGTCTGATGGGGGAGCAGGCTCCTTCGTGCCATCACTGTCAAGTGTCTCTTTCTGTCCGACATATTCTATGTGAATGTCCTCTTTTTAATGGCCAAAGGCTACAAGCTTTTAAACGTACAGATTTTAACCTCTCAGAAATTTTACATAACTATGATTTTAAACTGGTTCTTGGTTTTATCCAACATATTGGTTTTATTCATCATGTCTGATTTTTAATGATTACATAATTTTCATTGTACACACGTTTCACCTTCTTTTATCCTGTTTTTAATAATGATGTATAGATTACATCCGACAAGAGCTAATTGCTCGCTGCATTCTTAACTTCATTGTCTGTCTTTCTTGGGATAGAATGGCCTGATCTGGCCCTTGTCCCATAAAATCCAACAAACCAACCAACCCTTGGTCTGATGTTATAATCCGAGGAATACCAAAACGGGCTATCCAGTTATCGTAGAAGGATCTAGCTACCGTTCAGAATGTCGGAAACGGCCCGGCTTCGACCCAACGGGTATGGAGGTCGATCATGATCACATTGTACATGAAGCCTCTCGAGGGAGGCAGAGGTCCCACGATGTCTATGTGAACGTGATCGGAACGCTTTGTCAGGTATTTTTATGTCACCTGGGCGGGTTATTTGTGTGCCAAAATACCTTGGCTTTTAGGCATTACGATACAAGCGCGCAACCACAAAGCTACATCTTTTTTCAGATTTGGCCATAGGAATTTGGTTATTAACATTTTTGTCGTTGCCTTTACTCCCTGATGGGCCAAATTATGCAAATTGTTAAAAGTATTTTTACGGAATAGTAAGGGGAGATAAGGGCGGACGCTCTGGGTTGAGATGTCGCACCATATGTTTACTTCCGAGTTGGGTAACACTACGCTTTTGAGTTTGATGGTAAAATTTGTAGGCCCAGTGGGTGGTGTTATTTAAATTCCTAATAGTTTCTCTTTTTTAATCCTTGAATAATATAAATACATGAAACTTGAATACATTAATTAAGTTTTGAATACATAAATCTTGAGTAATATATGATTGGAGAACTAAAAACTTAAAAACAATGATACAAATGCAGTTTTTTAAATATCATCTAAGAATGAATGTTGCCCTCTGTTTCCAACAGGGATTGGAGCAGAAATTTTTTTACTATATTTTCTAAAGAATAGAAAATTTTGTCTTCAGCTTTTGGCCATTTAGTATGGCCTTCTGCCTTGTGCATAACAGCTACTTCTGCTTCACCTTCTGTGATTCTAGTTATGAGTCCTGGATATAAACAGGACTCGTAGCGCACTACAACCCAATCATTTACTCTCAAACTTGGGATACTCCCTTCTTTCGCATATTCAGCATTGTCTTCTTCGTATTCCATTTCATCTTCTACCTCTTCTTCAAATGGTGTAACAGTTTTCTTGGTTTCTGAGAAAGATGTTTCTGATACTTGGCATGTGTTCTTAGATTTAACACTATAGACATCTTATACTTGAAACTGGAGGGATTTTATTGCCCACATCGGTAAACGGTACAATTTATACCCTTTTTTCGCAGTTTGTTCATTCAAAGGCACAATAGGTCGGCATCTTCGAAAAGGTACTTTGTAGAAAGTGTTCTACAAGAAGTAACTATAAGACATTTAGAGGAAAACATTCATTTTATTTAAAATGCCGGCTGATTATACGCATGACGGGAACGTCCAATCAAATCGAGAGCGGCACGAAGCGCCCTGGGAAAACACTGTCCCTCCTTTAGCGCGCGGTTTCCAAGTCTCTCTTGGGACAGAATGGCCTAATCTGGCCCTTGTCCCATTAAAACCTAATAAACCAACATTGAGCGAGTGGGCCTGGAGCACAAGTGTTTTCCAAGGGTAGAGACTGTGATGTTCCCTTTAAGAACTGGCTCAGAGCTATGAGTGAAAAAATAAAATTGACCGTAAATCAAATTTTGGACTTTGTAGGAATGTATTCGACAGTGATATTTGGTCGTAGAATGGGAATAAAATACAAAACACAAGAACCACAGAATTATTTTGTGAAAACGCATGAGAACTTGTTATATCACAAGATCTGATCCGAGTCCACTCCATACCTTATTTTTATCCTTATCACAAACTTGCCTTCGGTGAAAGATTTGTACACCTCTGGGTTGTTAGATGGCAAATCGAACATTTTCTGCAAGTACTGGAATAAAGACTTGAGGTAATTGACGTGTCCGGCTGCAGATCTTATAAGATCTATTATTTAAATTTTCTATAAATAATCTTTAATTAAGCGATCTTGCATATTCATCAAGCTACATGCTATTATCAATAGATGGTCCAAAAAAGGAATTAAATGGTTATCCAAGCATAAAGAGGAGGAGTTAACATTCGGAATTCTCAGTCTTCCAATAACACGTTCCAAGTGAACGCGCAAATATGGTATTCTTTTAGATAATTTAACGTCAGCTTTTGAGCTGATAGAGGCTAATGATACTGATGGTGGGCGAAGTAGTTCTGTACCCGCAGTAGTAATGGCGAAATATGTTTGAAACCTGTCTCCCATGACTGATGTTCCAGGGAGTAATTTTTCTGAATTCCTATATAGGTGGTGCTAATTAAGGCTAGATGGCTAGTGAGTGTTCGATTCAGAGAAGTACCAAAAGTTTAATTAACTGCCTAAAATTAACCCGGTGCTCGCCACGGGGAGGTGGCTGAACATCGAGCTCCACCCACCCTCCCTTTTAAAAAATTATCGGTTCTGACTAGAAATTGAACCTACTTTAATACAGAAATATACTCTATGTTTCAAAATTTTGGCATTTCTTTTTGTGACTTCAGTTTTGCCCGGATAAAGACATCCCGGGCTTCAGGTCCAAAAACTTTTTCCGATGCTTCTGATACCAATCGTATTGTCCTCTCCACGCCTACAATATCTGGTAAAAAATAGTTATCTGGGTTAAAATAATTTCCCCTGTTCTGATATATGCACACGGCTATATGTCCCCATTAAGAGTAAATAGAACAGGTTTATGTGTGCTCATGTTATGAACCCTAATGTCGAACTCATTGAACAGAAGTGTTTGTTGAGCAAGACTAAGATTCTTTTGCTTCATGATATCCACTAAAACTTTAGCCCTGAACTCAATATACCCCTCTTCCTTACGATTCATCAGATTTTCCGCACATGTGGTCTTGCGCCATAAAAACTTAACCAACCAGAAGAAGCGGTTCCTCCTCTTTGTTAAAGATTAAGCCATCTGGACAACAGCCTAAATAAGGATAAAGTGGATTCGCCACCAAATCAACTTTACGTACATTTCTGTTCTTGTATTTATTTCTAATTTTATTTTGGATCACTGGCTCCATCCGTGTACCCGTTCAATGGCAGGGAGTTTCGTCATGTCTGGGGGTTCAAAATCTGCTTTGCTAAAGGGATCAAGTCTTTGGTACGCTTCATAATTTTTGGAAAGTTTGACGCTGTAATTCTTAATCTTTCCTTCTTCCATAAAGAGTTTTCTGACTGTCCAACTGTCTCTCACTCGTTCGACATTAGAGTCGAGTTTCGAAGCTAGGTGCTCTATCAGTGTTTCCACTGTCGCTTTGATGAGCCGATAACGACTATTAAAATCAGTTTCATCCAAAACATCTAGATCAACTGTGGATTAACCACGATCTTCTCTTCAGGAACATCAGTTGCTCCAACATTTCTGATGTCGGTAGTTGGCCATCTTGTAATTAAACAAGTTTCTCCACCATTTTCCCTAATTATTTGATTGAATTTTTGAACATGTTGCGATCTAGACAACCTATTATCTGAAACATCTAATAACTGAGGTTCTAGGATTGAATAAACCTATTAAAAATGACCAGGGTTTAAGAGACTATTTCAAACCTTTCTTGTGTCAATTTCTTTTCAAAATCAGCCGTTTCTTTCATGAGGGACATCTCTAACTCAATTTTTTTCTTATTTAACTCGTGAATTTCCTGAGCATTCAGCATTTCCAGAGTAAACTTATTACTTGATTGCTGACACTCAGATTCACTCAGATCAACCCTATGTAACTGGGTTTCCTGAAACAAAACTTAATAGATTTTTAGATGTTAAGTTGACAAGGCTCCGAATTGGACACACTTATTTTACACACAAGCACCTCTTTCATGGAGAACCTCCGCCTTCATGCCCGTCTTGTAATGTTATTTTATCTGTCAAACATATATTCAGAGTGTCGCAGATTCCGACTAGTCAGACGACTGAGACTAGGCGTAGAATACCCAACGCTATCCGATATTATAGGTGATGAGTACCACAAAAATATCTTTCATTTTCTACGTAATATAAACTTCATGAATCGTGTATAATTTTAAAGTCTAGAGTATAAATGTCTTGTGTTTGGCGCGAAATGGCCAAATATGGCTCTTGCGCCATAAAACCCCACCAACCAACCTTAGGAACTTGGACTCAAGAGAAGATGTAGGGGTTTTTAATTTAGATTCCTGTGATAATAAAATTTAAAATTCCTCTTAGAGACAAATGAATGGAAAAATTTCCTTTTACTATGTACCAAACTTAAAAGCAAGTGCCTTAACGTCTAGAGTCAACCGATGAGCAGCCATAGCGCGGGACAGGGTGTGGTGGGAAAAGCTTTGGAACACTGTCTTGGACTGAAGAAGGATGTAGTGTAAAAGAAAAAAATTAAGCTGACAGAATTATTTAGCTCCAAGCACATAAATTGTTGCTAAACTTAAATACCCACTTAATTAACAAAACTTATTTTTGAGGGTCTAATGAAACTTCATAATCTAAGGTATATACATTGAAACTCAAGTGGAACTGCTAGTACACATATAGACAAATTTTAGAAATATTTTATAGGAACATGGTGTGAATTAAATATTGATTTTTCCAAAGTTCTATTGACTTTATAGTAGCATCTCTAGAATCCATCTTACAGTGTTGCTGGAGCTTGGTGTTGTATCAGTGGCCATATGTTCCAAGACTGCAGTCTCCTCAAAATCATCAATCTCCTCAAATTCATCTTCACAAGCTGAAGCTTAAAAGATATTTAAAATGTAGTTTATTAATTTGTGGCTTGAATTGTAAACACATTGAAAAAATAGACATTTATCACTGTTGGATATAACCACAAAAATTTTATTAATCTTTATTGATTTTTTTGCATGCCTTGTGGCCAACGTTTAGTTTTTGGTGGATGGCCACCCTAACTTGAGAAACAGATACATTGAATTTTTGACACATAAATCTGAATGTCCGACACTATGTCCTTGTCTAAAACCGAGTTCTTCTGGCATCCAACAATGCCTTTGAGGACGCTCTCCCCCAAAGACCTCTGGCCCAAACACCACATCAAGTAAGTCACCTGTGAATTTTGAATAATCATCATTTCGGCAACAACTGAGTTTGTGGCAATCCACAGATAGACTGAGGCCAATACTTGAGAGTCCACAAATGGATTGGCCTCCTCCTTTTTGGCATCTTTCAAAACACTGTACTTGTTCTTCATTTTTTTATATTTCTCTTTTAAGTGTTTAATTTGATTTGTTAGTTCTTTTATTTCGGCTTCTTTACTAATGCTTTTTTCAATCAGTAGAAAGCATTTTGTCTCTACTACCGAGCATTTACTGCGTTCAGAGGTCAATTTGTCTTATATTCTTTATCAATGCTGCATCTTGATTTTTTTTTATTTTTCTTACAGTTTTTAGCATTCTCCCTAAAAATAAGAGTAAATCAATTAATATTTGCTTATGAATCATAACAATCTTATTCTCTAATATAGCATTGTATTTATCAGCTACACAGCTAGCGCAAACACCAGCTGATTTTCGCTTTCCTTGTAGCATTGGCGTTTCGACATTTTGAATAAATCCGAAAAACATGGTTAAAGCAAGTCAAAACAACACGTGACTAGTGAAAACCAATGACTACGCTTCTCCGAAATGCACCACAGCCGATCATGAACTCGATGATATTTCGCCAGAGCAGGACATAGTTTGGATTCTGGTTAACGAAACTAGGGTTTGTGATTAAGGAACTTCACCTAAAGCGCAAACCTAGACCAGCCGGTGTTGACGCTGGCCGGGAATAATGACATCAGTATATCGTAGTGAAATTTATTTTTGCCTTTTCAATGAAACTAGTTGCAGCAGCCGATTGGAGCAACTTTATTCTTGAAGACCAGAATCTTTCCATCTGTATAGGAATAGGCGTTTGTAGTTACTTTTACTAGCTCACAATTGATCAAATATATTTTTAAATGTTAGCATATCTTTAGTTCTGAGTTGTCGAACTTGCGACATAAAATCAACTACGACAGCTGTATCCATGACATGCTGTTGAAAACAGTATTTTTGTTTGATCCAGTTTCTTCTCCAGTTCCGTCAATAGTACATGCTATTTCGTGTCAGATCCAGAGGAGTTGAAAAACAGAAATGCAAATATCCTCTTTTAAAATACAGTCTCAAATTGTGATACATTTAAAGAACACAACATATCAATTCTGCAATAGATTTAATTCAAGGTCAAATTTAACATGATGAAATCAATACTATCAACATTCCTCAGTAAAAAAAAAGATATCATCACAAGAGTAATAAACTTTACTTTGCACGCCAAAAACAGTCAAATACATGAAGAATGTAAAAATAAGAATTTAATCATTAAATTCCATAAAATACTTCATTAAACTGTAGCAATTGAATAAAGGCAAATTTAAAAAAAACTATTACACTTGATAAATCCCCTGAGCAAGATGCATATTCCTGAATTTGCACTCTTTGTAATGGTCCTAACCCTTTGTTCTCTATATAACCCATATGCATATATTTATTACCTAGTCCTAATAATTCAAATAACAAAGATGACTCGCTATATGTTGTAACACAGACGCTCGACACAGGCATGTTGTAATCCAAGCCAGTTCTCAATTGATACGAGTACTCAAGAGTCATCCATCATGGATGAACTTTACTGCTTACTGGATAAGTCACACAGTTTAAGCAATAGTGGGCCATTCCACCACATCTTCAGCCCAGGAATTTTACAAGGGTTCAATCCAAGCGAAATTGGCATGTTGAACATTTAACTTAATTGAATTGGAATAATGACGCGAATTTTCCAGACATGATAAATGTATGCTGGAACTGGAATGACTATGACATCATGATGTGTTGGTTATTGCCATTTCCAGAAATCAAATTTCTAGTAGTTTCAATATCTACAGCATCCAACTGTTTTTTCCTCTGGTAAATGCAGGTATTTTCATTTCGGCACGATAAAGCCCCACTTCATCTTATATATTAAAGCCACGATCTGCAAGAACAACATCCCCTGGTAAAAGCTTATTAAGGAAGCCAGAATTTTGTACAACATGCTTATCACTGGTACATCCCCCCCATGCTAAGATATAAAAATTATAGCCCCTTGGTGTGATATCCCAAATATTTTATGGCATGATGATTTTTATTGTGTGAATAACATTGTGCTGAAGCTATTAAGTTCCCAGGTATTTAAATTCTTGTTTCAAAACAATCAATAATAACAGTAACTTTTCTTTCAAAAGTCTTTAAAAAAAGTAAATGGAACATTAGCTGTTAACACCTTTTTTCAGGCCAAGACACCATTTCAAAAAATCCCTCATGTAATACATGCAAACATTCAGAAAAAATTCTAGAGGCAGTATGTTTTGAAATTCCAAATCTATAACTTAAGTCTGTGAAATCTAAATTCAAACGTAAATGCATCAAGGTGACAGTAACTTTTCTTCCAAGTCTCTAAAAAAGTAAATGGAACATAAGCTGTTAACACCTCTCTTTCAGGCCAAGACACCTGGCGCACTATGCTCGATCTTGGGTCATGCGCCATAAAAATCTAATCAACCAACCAGGCCAAGACACCATTTCAAAAAATCCCTCATGTAATACATGCAAACATTCAGAAAAAATTCTAGAAGCAGTATGTTTTGAAATTCCAAATCTATAACTTAAGTCTGTGAAATCTAAATTTAAACGTAAATGCATCAAGGTGACAGTAACTTTTCTTCCAAAAGTCTCTAAAAAGTAAATGGAACATAAGCTTTTAACACCTCTCTTTCAGGCCAAGACACCTGGCGCACTATGCTCGATCTTGGGTCATGCGCCATAAAAATCTAATCAACCATCCAGGCCAAGGCACCATTTCAAAAAATCCCTCATGTAATACATGCAAACATTCAGAAAAAATTCTAGAGGCAGTATGTTTTGAAATTCCAAATCTATTACTCAAGTCTGTGAAATCTAAATTCAAACGTAAATGCATCAAGGTGAGTAAACATTTTTGAAGCTTAGTTAATGAAGATAATGGTGTTTCTGAAAAATAATAAGATTAAAAATTGTGCAAAAGTTACAAAACTTGGTATGGCGGTATAGTACTTAACTTTTTCGTCATTCTCCTTTAAAGATTCTTTATAGTGTCATCTTTTTCAAAGCATTTTTCACTTCAATTAGTTGTGTTTGGAGATCCTGACATACTGCGTTCACCCTATCAATATCCAGCATAGATAATTATCAGTTTGGACCAACACAGATACCATCCTGCTCTCTGTCTCATTTGTAGAAGTTCTATTTTCAACTTCTGAGGTTTGGGCTGGATTGCTGGCTTCATTAGAAGAAATATTATTTTCATCCTCTTCCTACTCACCATCATCCAATCTTCTCTTCTCCCTTCTTTCAAATCTATTCAATGCCGAATTATCTGCATTTGTTGAATGTCCCATATTTCTGGATGGTACCCAATCTGGATGATCCGACTCCATCACAGCAGACGGTTTGCCTGTAAAAAATTAGGAAAATTCTATTAATCAAAAATACATTTCTTTTGCTAACTTATAATACATGGTGTCCATAAAAAATATCACATATACTGGCTTCAAGCTATCCTAACGTTCATAGGAACTGCATAAAATTTCAATGCAAGCTTATTAGGGATGTGCTTGAGAATGATACAAGCAACAATTTAACAAACAAGGCCCACTTAGTTTAGTTCTCAAGAGTATGCTTGGGGCCATACACAGCTTGCTTTGTTTTTAACAAACTGCAGAACCAGAATTCGCCTCGTCACCTGCTCCCGACCTGACCTGATACTGAAGGACGAAATTGGGCAGTGCAGAAGGCACTCGGCTACTCAGGATGGTGAAACCACATAGAACTAAGTTGCTGCTGTGTAATTTTTCCTTTGTTGAAGAAGTTTGACCAATTTGAACTTTGCATCACATAGCTGGATCCTTGGTTTTAAGTTTATAAATTTTTAACAGAAGGACGCGAGAGGTAGCTAGATGTAATGACACAAAATAAAACACACATGGGAAGATACTTAGATAAAGTATACAGGGTGTCCCAAAACGACCGCATAAACTCTGCACAGCTAAATTCCTCGTTGGGAGTACATAAAATCTCCTACGATCCATAGTTTACAAGAAAAATATGAAAATATAATTAGAAATCTGCAATAGTTTCTAAGGAATAAACAACTATTTTCTTTCATCCAGTTTCTAGTAATGCATCATTCTAGTTTGCACCAATTTCTAGTAATGCGTAATTTCATGCATCGAAGCATCTTTGAGCGTCTTATCTCGGTTAAGTTGTACTTTTCATATTGCATTAAGGACAAGATAAGCAAATTTACCCGGAGAGTGCCCATTAAGACTCAGAAGACTTGCGAGCGAATCCAAGACTTACAAAAAAGTCTAAAATTAATTTAATAAAAAGACCAAAATTGGGAAAATCAAATGCACAGGGATTAGCAGAGGAATCTGATTTAGAAGTGAAAAGAAACTCAATAACCGCAGAAATTTCCTATCCATCAGTAAGACCGTAAACTAAACGAAAATCCAAACATTTTACGGACAAACCTTAAAAGTTGGCAAGTATGAATATCCAATTATTTTTATGAAATTTATTGATTAATACAATAAAATACGAAAAACAAATAGGAACTTACCAGAAAAAGATGTTCCAATTTGTATTTTTGAACTTACATTACACAAAAATAGAAGGTCTCTCTCTGTTCAAGGCTAAACTCTTCTATACTGCCAATATTGAGCTTATATGGAAGCGGTCTCGTGAACACATTCAATGAAAGGGGATGAAAACCAACCCCCGAATACACAGGATTGGTTTTTCGTAAAATGAACCAATAGCTGATGAATAAGAGCTCAAGAAGCGTTGGGGATCCTTTATCTTGGTTTTATTTATGACCCCTTTGAGCAGGTGGCGAGGGAACTAATTGAACGTTCTTTCCATCCCTGAGCACTCAAGATTTTCCTGGAACTCTGTGGTCAAGAAACCTGAAATGTTTGTTATCACAACAGCACCCCCTTTGAAGTAAGCCGCCCCAGGTAGAACAAAACCTTCCTAGTCCGTCTGGCCCATAAAGCTTTCACAAGTCCTACCCCATTCTCTGTCAATCGTCACCCCTACTGTGTCTTAAAACAACATTGCAACCGAAGACTGGAAGTGGACACATTTGGTTTAAAAGCAAAAAGCGTGCCGCGCTTCTCTTTTACTCATCGCAACTGGAGACCAGCAAACAGGCGACCCCGCGACCCCCATGGCGTCTCTCCCAAAAAGGGTGTGAGTGTCCGTGTTCAATGGTTCTATTCGCTTTCTGAGCCTCAAGTGGAAGGCAAAACGAAATCGGGAATACATTTTTAATATTAACAACTCATACAAAAAAAACTGTTCTCGAACATGAATTTTTGGCGCCCGGGGTGCCCCCCCCTTAGCACGGCTCTGATCCGCCGTATGGGGCCATCTCAAGGAATTGGTGTATCGAGACGTAGTGACAACACAAATGGACGTGGTTGCTCGTCTGCATGCTGCTTGTACAGTGGTCACCCCGCGATGCTACAACGTGGGATGACAGCCATTCCACGGCGTGCTCAAGCCTGCCTCGACATGCACGGCTGACACTTTGAACATCTGCTTTAAATTGTGCATAATACTGCTGTTGATATGTTCAATAAAGTGTTTTTTCTTGCAACGGCAGTGACGTCCTTTAAATATATTAGGTTACTTATTCATTTTAAAAGCCAGGAAGTATGACTAAACTTTTCTATAAAAAAGTTATCCAAATAATCTTGGAGATAAAAGAAAATAAAGTTTCTTCTGATCAGTAATAATTTAAGAATTTTTAAATTTTCAGTTATGAATAACTAACCTCATTATAGAAAAGTTTCATTTTCAGGTATTTTACACATAAGTTTTTCATCAAATCCAAAATAATTTGGTGGATTTTTGACTTGAAGGGCAAGTGTGGGCAAAAATTTACTTATGCCTGCCCAGAAATTGTTAGAAATAATATAAAATACATCCCCAGAGAGCAAAATGCTAAAATAAATTCTGGGTGTAGTTCTATTATGTATCCCATTAAATTTAAATGAAGTTTTAAGTAAAAATTCATATACAAATTTTTAAGGCTTAATATTATAGAATTGAACTATACTATGATTTGTGTAAGCAATAATTGTCGAGCAATCGTCGTTGAATTCTCGATTTTGATCCTGCGGGGTTGATGGTTGTAAGGATCAAAATTGAGAATTCAACGTAAATTGGACGAACTTCAACCCCCCTCCTGGCTTTGATAGGGGACCAAATGACATGAAAATTGGTTTTAGGGGGTGCTCTTTCAGAATCGGGAATAATCTTTGATGTCGACCATAGGAAAAACGATAGTTGGTGCTTCGTTTAATATGAAGACGACCCCCTAAGAACTTGAAAATATTTCTGTATATAGAATACCTCAAATAGTGAAAAATGATACCTTATTTGTCTTCATATCACAAGCCGTTCCGGAGATATAGGGTCTGAGTCGATTTTTTTTCCAGTACTGTACATACATAAGGTTTAGCATTAGTGATATCATTTAACTTGCCAATGGTCCTGGAATATGTAGAATTATAAAAACATTGCAATTTGTGATGTCTACTGGCCAAAGTAAATGGGTAATTTTTATGGAGTTTTTTATACTCTGCGCTAACCGTTTAAAATACAAGTGCTTAGACTCGAAGCGCATGCTCCAACAACAGATTAATGGCCCAAACTTCTGTTATTAGTTTAGGGTATGGACAAGATAGTGATGTTTTGGCTTTAAGGCAACAACAGGAAACAACATTTGAAATAAAGTTTGATGATCATATATTAAATCAGACAAATATGAAATATAACCCGAATTAATTACAGGAGCTAAAATAATGTCAACCATTTTTCTTAAAAGTAATAAAAGTTTCCATACAGGTTCATTTTCTGGCACTTTCTCTCCCATCATAAGTGGTAAAAGTCGAAGCAAACACCACACCCTTGCAGCATTCATCTACGTAAAACCATTGTACGTTGCCAGCTAATAGTTCTTTCATAGTTTAAGAGCTGGATGTACCCATTTCTGTTCTGCTTCGAATCTGCGGATTGAATTTCCTCATTTTGGGTGGGTTGCAAAGTGTCGAACGCATTGTTAAGAGAGATTTGTCTCCATGATCCTGGAGTTACACTGCCGTTCACAGTGTCCTCCTTATCCAAAATGGATGGAGGACTGTAGCTCGCCTTGCAATTCCTTCTCAAGAAATTGTGAAGGATGCAGCATGCCTTCACTACTGCTTCCACTTACCGGATGTCTTTAAACGTCATAGTTGTTTGGAGTACCCGGAATCTTTGGACCATGATTCCGAAGGCATTCTCTATTACCGTTCGAGCCCTTGAGACGCGGTAATTGAAGATTTTCTTCTCGTAGTCGAGGTCTCTAAACGGGAATGGCTTCAGCAAGTGGGGAGACAAGCTGAAAGCCTCATCCCCGACAAAAACAAAATTCAGTCCTCCAACATTATCTTTTCTATCAGGTAAATTAAGGGTGTTGGACATAAGTTTTTCCTTAAAGACAGTCCCTTCAAAAACGCCGCCATCAGAATTAATTAGTAATTAAAATAGTAGGATCCACTATTAGGTGACTTGTTGATAGCGATATGACGTCCATCGATCGCACCGCCACAGTTGGGAAAATTCCACCTCTTATCAAAATCGTGGGCTATTTTCGCCCATTCATCTTTTCGTGTTGAAAACTGAAAATAAAAAGACTTGTCAAAATGTTTGAATTTTCTCTGAATTTGTTCAATAACATATTTTCAATGCATTAATAACATTTTTCTATACTAAAATAAAATTGAGGAGAGTGTAATCTCAATTTCACTTAAGGAATTTCCCCAGTTTTCAGAGCAAAGATAACATAACTTTTTAACTTGCTGAGTAAAATAAAGGTAATAATTTTCAAACAAAAGAAATAAAAGTAGGAGCTGAAACTTTTCAAGATTAAAATGTTCATGTTTCTTTCTAACTCTTAGTTTGGCTTGTATACTACAATCTCACGAAAATTTTAAAGAATAAAATACAAGTTTCAGGAATAATAACCCCAAGGGCCTGTGGGGATGTTATTGGATGGAACTTCAGGCTTTCCAAAGTTCCTCCAGTTGCAAGGAACCTGATGGTTGCCATCAATCTTTCTTCTGGGGGTATTGGATCTTTTGTGTTCTTTTTGCAGGTGAATGTAGAACTAGCGAACGACGAGACGGCGGTTTTTTTTCAAACCAAATGTTCCACTCTTCTACTAGTTGAGAGCGAAGCAACTGCCACCATATTATATTTTATATTTATTTATTATTTTAAATGATGCATGGTTGTGACTTCAAAGGAGAACGCAGTCTTTTTTGACACACGTTGTTTATTCACAAGATTAGAACGAGAAGTACACACATTAGTTTGTTTACATTGCAGTAACAGTTTACAGTATCCGAGTTGTAATCTTTTTTATTCTTGGTTCAACAGCTTTGAGCAAAGTTTTAAATGAAGCTGCAATGCTGCATCCTTTCTAAGATAGTTCTTATAGTCTTTTGGAGAGGTTTCCAGTTCACGTATCAGACGAACAAGTACAAGACAGTTCTTTACGCAGAGAAATCCACTTCTTCACACGAATTCTTTTTTTCTTATTTACTGATAGATGATAATCATCTTCTAGAAGAAGAAGCGAGATAGCCGCTATGCGTTTTTTCATACGACATTTTTAAGATGCGTATCTGACTATCTGCACTGATCAACTGGATGGAAATTCGGGATTCCCTAACACATACTAAATCCCCCTCCCCCAGATACCAATCCAATCGGGTCCCTGAGAACTAGCGGGATAGAATATCAGGGTGGAGCCAACGAAAGATATATTGCCTCTTCGCGTACCATTCGGTGACATCCTCTGCGTCTTTCAATGACAGGCCCATTTTTTACGGTGCATAGAAGTACATGTAATTGCCTCCACTTGTCTAGTGCTACCGTTCTCAAATGGGGCACATGAACCCCTACTCGTGCACCAAGGATTCTTTACGGATTAGAGATGAATGTTATTTAAATTAAAGTAATGCTTACATTAAATCATTATTCATTGACAGTCTAACAAATTTTTTTTAAATTATCGAACATTTTTTTAGCGAAATAAAAATAAACGGTGGATGAAACCACTGGATTTTTTATTCCAAGATTCAAAATGTGCGTTATGTAACGAAAAATGAGCATTTAAAGAAATATCTTATCCATAGGATCACCAAAAGGGACAATAAAAAACATTATTTAACACATAACATAACTGTTTAACAATTTTACTATCATAATTAAACAAAAATGTTATTATTCTGTTTTCTTCGCTGTTTATTACAAAGACTTGTCAAATGTAAAAATGTCATGCTGATTTTTTTGCTTATAAAATACCAAAATAAGGCCTACTTAAAGAAAACAGTAATTGAACGCATTTATTAAATGTAACGAGCTGCCAAACAGATTTTCTCGTTTTCTCAAAACAAGAAATTTAGTTTTTGACATGTTTCTGAAATAAAAAGTTCAATTTCTAGTGGCATGCATGGTAAAATTTTTTCGAATTTTTGATAAATGTGCTTCTTAGGGCAAAACTATAAAAGCCAGGTTCCAAAAAATATTAATTCCCCCTTTAGGAGTATACTTTTGTAAGAAACTGACTTATTTAAAAATTAACTCTAAAGGGTATTTCTATCAACTAATACCTTATAATTCCCGATGTGATCAGATTTTTAAATAAAATGGGTTATTTTTCACCATTTTTATCCCTATTAATCACAAGCCTACTGAAATATTTCCCTGTAAATTTCTATTCCATTCTAACGACATTTTTAGTAAATGGTTATTATTATATGTACCAAAACTATAGATGAAAACTTGTCATGTCTTAGTGTTACATTGGTGTTGAAATTACAATCTAACAAATTCAACTTTATCAAAAAACTCCCGTCTCGAGAAACGATTTTTTTTTTCGATATAATGCACAATTTTGTGTCCTTCATATCATGTATAAATGTCATGATTAAAGAGAAATAACGTTACTATATTGCAAAGTTCCCCCATACGAAGTTGTTTCAAAGCGGAGTCAAGGAACATAAATAACAGAAAATTTTATGCAGGAAAAAGAAGTGAAATTAAATAATCTGAAAGTAATGTATTCAAAATATCTCATCATTAAGTCAAAGACCTGCACTTGATGTAGGTTGGGAACATAAGTCAAGCAATATTGATTGAGGAGTAGCTTTTTAAGTTAATTTTGAAATTGTAATTTTTAGCCAAAATTTAAATTTTAAAATTTATTTAACCTAATTTAAACCTATCTTTGGTTAGGCAGTAGAAATTGGTCATGTATATTAGGGTGTATCGAAAAAACCTTTTTTTCGATTTTGATGAAGCGTTAGTCTGGAAAAGTTGTCTAAGGTGGCAGAGAGTACCTGTGATTTTTTTCAGAATTTTCGGGTAATATCTTGAAGTGCCACATTGACCCTGAATGTTCCCCATGTTAATCCTATGCAGCGTGCAAGCCAAAAAGGCCGAAAATTGTTTTTTCGCCTCTCATTTATACCCTAATCACCCAACGAATGTCTTCCCTCGAGTTATGGACTCTATATGATGTATGCTACCCGATAAAACTTGAATAATAGCCTAAATCTCTATATTACGTTTTTTTGTATGCTCAAATTTCGTCGAAAATCTCGCATTTCCTCGTTCAAATTAGAGCCCACAATAAACATAATACAGAGATTCTCTCCGCCACCTTAGACAACTTTTCCGCACTAACGCTTCATCAAAATCGAAAAAAAGTTTTTTTCGATACACCCTAATGTACATATAACTGACCTGCTATTAAGCACTTCTATTCAAATATTCCACAAAGCATGATCCAATTGTTGTTAAGGCATCAGCCATTTGCTGCTTTATTTTTAGTTCTTCTGCAGCCACCGTCCTCTGAAGTTCTAGCTGCTCCCGTGAAATATGTGCGATTTCTCGCTGTGCAGCTGCAGATTCTTCAGATCCATTCACAATTTTGTCGCAGCAAACTTTGTTTACTACGACTCCCCTCACTCGAGAGCGTCTGAGAGGTGCAGGCATTGATGTGGAGTTGTAAGATTCATCAAGGTCGTTCTCTTCACTCTCATTTCGTGTACAGCTTCTGGATGAGCCAGGCTTGCTTGTCTCCTCTACAGATGTTTCAGGCCTGTAGAAATCACTTGCAGAGGTGTCTTCAACAGCAGAGGGAGAAGGGAAAAGGCAGGAAACTGTTTCAGAGTTCTCAGTTGACTAAACAATTGAAAGAAAAAAACTAAAGTTATATATTATAATAGTACATTTTAATCAGAAATGCACAGGTGAAAAAGTATTGGGTTGTCCCATAAGTTCTGTTACTTTTTACGAAGTTTTGTCTTTGAAAAATTTTTATGAAAAACTGGTAATAGGTGGGGATTTCAAACAAAAAGGGTTTTGATATATGTATATTTATGAACATAATGTGTGATTTTGGTAGTTCTCGTGATATTTTTTCTTTTCAAAATGGCGGTTTGAAAAATAGACCAAAAGTGACGATTTTCGCGTGATTTTTTTCTTTTGTTTAAAAAACTAGGAAGAACGCATAATTCATGGCTAAAAAAAGTTTTACTGCATATTTGAAATGTTAAGATTAAGATGTCATAGTTTCAAGATGATTCGATAAGTTTAAGGTTAGGAAATTTTGACTTTAAAACTTCATATATTGGTAATTTCACGTGTTTTTAAAGCACACCTATTGTTTTTCTAAGCAGCTGGTATGAAGCAAATTAAAGGCAGATGTTTTTTGAACCATAATGATTGTTTCAAAGGTTTAAACATTGAAAGCCTCTTTTCATAATGTCATTGAATTGATTTATTTCTAAATTCCAACGAGTTGTTTTTATTGTAGTGTTTTCGTATGAAGCAAATAATTGCTTTGTTCGCTTAGCATAAGTTCAGCGAGTGTAATTCTGATAAGCTGAAACGTTGCGCGCTTGAATATTGTGCGCTACTTTCTGAACTTAATTTCAGATATAATTTAATATATATTGCATATTTTGAATACTTGGTTATTTCGTAAGCTTTTTTATTGATTTTGATGGTTTTTTCGTGAAAATTTCTTCGAAATGACTAACATTACTGAGGTAAGTTTCTTGCAAAGATGTTATGTTTGAGACCGAAATTTCCTAAGTTAAACTTATCGAATCATCTTGAAACTATGACATCTTAAACTAAACATTTCAAACATACAGTACAACTTTTTTTAGCCATGAATTATGCGTTCTTCCCAGTTTTTTAAACAAAAGAAAAAAATTACGCGAAAATCGTCGCTTTTGGTCTTTTTTTCAAACCGCCATTTTGAAAAGAAATAATATCACGAGAACTACCAAAATCACACATTATGTTCATAAATATACATACATCAAAATCCCTTTTGTTTGAAATCTCCACCTATTGCCAGTTTTTCATAAAAAATTTTCAAACACGAAACTTTGTAAAAAGTAACAGAACTTATGGGACAACCCAATATTATGGAAAACCAGCATTACATAAATTCAAATATTTATACAATGACAATTCCTGCTAGTATAAGTTTGTTCATGACAAGACACAACTGTTATCGCCAGACGCCAGATTATAACAGTGATGTTGGCAACAGTAAGAAAATAAGATCACGAGATTTGTAAATATCACGGCTAAACTTGATCGCGACCGTAGGTTATACGGCTTATCCACTTTCCAAAAGATCAAAAGAGCCGACGCACGGCCGACGGCGCCGGAAGTTTCCAGTTTTTACCGCTTGAGGGGGTACCGCGCGTAATGGCTCGTTAGGGTTGGTTGGTTGGTTTGCTTCGGCTCTTCAAAATACGCAGTACACAGAAAAATCCTAACACAGGTTCCAAAACGATATTTTCAAATTCTGGAAGGATTGGAGGGCGTATTATTTTTTTTATAATATATAATTATATTATATATATTTTTTGTCGTATAATTTTTGTTTTTACGTTCTAAGAACACTTTTAGTCATTTACCTAAGTCATAAAAATACAAATTTATGATTTTTCATGATTGTGATTCAATATCGTGATCATGAAATTTATGATTTTTTTATTCTTCACCATACTACCAACCCTGTGAACTAGCCACGAAAAATAATCAACCCGGTTGATGACCAAGTTGCTCGTCTGTGACTCCTTTTAAGCATATTTATCTTTGAATCGTATGAAATCAACCAACCAATAATTATTTTCCAGTGGAATGCCATGAATGACAGATAGATGGCGCTAACATCGTACATCCCAGTTTCTTGAACCTACCTTTTCGCGTAATTGCGCAAGCCGTATATAAACACAGTTAATCCAGTCTAGCCGTGGTAAATATAATAATTTGAGCAGATATTAAGAAAATTTAATAAAGGCAGCAGTGTTTTTTTAACGATGGTATTTTTATTTAGCAAATTAAGCTAAGTGACAACACATTTTATTTGAGACTTTACAAGTTGTTACTATCCCTTAATTCACTTTAATGACACTAAAAACATTTTCCATAGTGTCAACAAAATATAAGTACAAATACAACAATTCAGGTATTGAAAATGATAACAATGCCTAGTTTTTAAAACTTAAGCTGTTTTATAGCAGTATCTTACTATGACGGTTGATTGTAAGTTTTTATCAGCCATGAACAAACTAAACTTTCATAAACTAGCTAGTAATTAGAAAAACTCAAAAATTTGAAATTTACATTTTGTAGTATTTAAAGTCTTAATGTAAATTACTGCTCATTTAAGTTGTGTCTAGTGATAAACTAACTGTTGAGAGTATCTGTTATAAGTTATAAGCCCTTAAGTAACAAAAATTTCACTAATAGGAATTTGACTTTTCCCCATAGGGTTAGAATGATATTTTGAAAATTAAACTATTTAGTCATTCAATAATGACAATCCCTGCTAGTATAAGTTTGTTCAGTATAAGTTGTGTTTCTCTTAAATTACTTATAACATTAAACGCGCTTTCCATTGAATCGACAAAACAAAAGCACAAATACGTACAATTCAGGTAGTGAAAATGATAACCATGCTTAGTTTTTATAACAAAAGATGTATTATAGCATTATCTAACTACGAAAGTTGGTTGTCAGTTATTAACATCCTTAATTAACTAATTTTCAATAATTGTCTAATTAGAAAAAAAATTTTAATTTGCATTTTTTCAGTATTTAAAGCCTATACAGGGTGTATCTGAAATGGTGCAACAAACTTTCAGGAAGGATAGTACTCATCAAGACGAACAAGAATCGGTATAGAAAGGGGGTCCCAGACCAAATCCCAGGGAGTTAAAAATGGAGCGACACCCCAAAAAATCATTGAAAAATTCAATTTTAAGAAGAACTACTATTGGTAAAAACTTAATTATGGTCTCAAAAATTGTGGTTTAGTATAATCTTTAAAATTACTTCAAAAGTCTTCACTTTAAAATTTGTTTCATTATGAAAAAAAGTTAAAAAAACAAAAAATGTGAAAACTCTGCCAAAACCTTATTTTGTATTTCGAAAGCATTTCTTTTGATTTGATTATTTGAAAGATCATAGTTGAAAACCCTTAAGTCCAAAGTTTCACGTAAATATTAAACGCTTGAGATCCTTTTAAAGTTTGTTTTTTGGGTGCGCAAGCAGTTTTTTAGAGCTGTTTCCAGAACAGCCATTTGCGCACGCAAAAAACAAACTTTAACAGGATCTCAAGCGTTTATTATTGATTGTATTTATGTGAAACTTTGGACTTAAGGGTTTTCAACTATGATCTTTCATATTATCAAATCAAAAGAAAGGATTTCGAAATACAAAATAAGGTTTTGGCAGAGTTTTCACATTTTTTTGTGTTTTTTAAATTTTTTCATAATAAAAAAATTTTTAAGTGAAGACTTGAAGTAATTTTAAAGATCATATTAAACCACAATTTTTGAGACCATAATTAAGTTTTTACCAATAGTAGTTCTTCTACAAATTGAATTTTTCAATGATTTTTTTGGGGTGTCGCTCCATTTTTAACTCCCTGGGATTTGGTCTGTGACCCCCCTTTATACACCGATTCTTGTTCGTCTTGATGAGTACTATCATCCCTGAAAGTTTGTTGCACCATTTCAGATACACCCTGTATAATATAAAATACTGCTCATATAAGTTTGTTCTTAGCATGGCATAAGTTATTTGAGTCCTTATTTGGTGTTACTTGTCCTTAATTTACTGAAATCTCTTCAACTGGAAAAATGTAAACAAACCAAGTGAAATTATGAAAATAAGAGTAATGAATTTATATAGAATGCCTCCAAATGCTTGTATGAGTTGTGTTATGTCAATATCTAACTGGGTTCAATTTAGAGGTAGGGAAAATTGCATTTTAGTACTATCCTTTAGTTTAGTAATATAATGAATATACTAAACTATTAACCATCCTTGAAATAAGAATTTAGGTATTTAACTTTCCCTTAAATTTGATAGGGTGATTTGGGGTAAAGTGGGTCATGGGGTAAAATGGGTCAGTTTTAATTAACTCGATATAAATCAAATTTAAATTGATTTTTTTTCACTAATTTTTTTATTTATATTCTTTAATCTGTTGGCAACCTTTTTCGACTGTCAAAAATTAAGATTTATGAATTTGAGGACTGAAAAAATATTTAATTTGAACCGTAAATGATGTCATCGAAAAAACAGGGTTTACCAACTTCGAAATAACTATATATTGTAATAAATTACAACCGACTTTTGTGATAGTTTTTCATAAAAGAAAGTCTGAGAGACATTTCAAGCCAATCAGCTTAGAAAAATATAAAATATTTTATCTTTTATAACGATATTTTGCACTTGGGGTAAAATGGGGCATAGTTAAGAGGCCTTCTGTATTAAGTAAAAACAATGTTTTTAACTTATTTCCTTCAAATATACATTGAACTGTCAAACAAGTTTATTTTTTCTCCAAATGAAGTATTTTAATTGCTACATTTGGAACAATGGTCATTAACTTCAGACGTTTACAATTTCCTAAAAGTACAACTTAAAACAATTTTTTTCAGATAAGAAAAAAGGCAATCGGCTAAGCCGTTTTTATTTTCATGTATATTTAGTAATAAATATATTTTGACATATTTTTGCAATGAGACCCATTTTACCCCACATTGGCGTAAAATAGGTCATTACTTTTGATGCTAATTTTAACCAACTTATAACTAAAAAATATTTGATAAAATTAGATGAAAATGTTCTGAAGAATTGTAATGTCAAGATCCAATTGAAAGAAATCCTTAAAAAGTAATAGTTTTGATGAAATAACACTTAGAATGTGAAAGTACATCAAAATTGACCCATTTTACCCCAACCCACCCTACAGAATATCTGAAGTCAGTTTATTAAAAGCACTTTGCTTTCAAACAGGTAGAAAGCAATTTAAGAAGTAGGGCTTTTAATAAGCCTGCTAAAAACTGTCCATATTTGGGCACGTGTTAACACTTCTCCCAAAACCAAGTTTCAGTGTCAAGAATATCAACACGAAACACAATTATCAGTAAAAATCCTGTAATAATTGTAAAGCCATCTAAAATTTAAAATTCCAAGCATATGGTGAGTATTAAAAAATATTTTGCAAATTCAAATTTTGAATGCATAGCTAGCCTGGGTGACACCCTGGGCGGACCGCCCCCCTAGCTACGCCACTGAATACAAAGGTCGAGTCATGGCTAGTTTCTAGGTTGGAGCTTCGCCAACGATTGGTAATTCTGTAGAGTGCCCAACTTGAAAGTATGGTCATTTGATGGAATATAGGATTATTTTTAGAAATACAGGATATATAGGACGCTTTTTTCATTTTATTTTGAAAATATAGGATTTAACAATCAACCAAAAGTTGTTTAAATAATGTGCTGTTAAGGTTTCTTAGCTACAATATTCTAAAGAGGCAAAAGAAATATTTACCATAATTGGCGTACTGTCCATGAATCCTGGCACTCCATCGAAACTGTCTGTTCCCAAAAGAGTGAAAACTTTCTCATCCAACTCGCCCCATGGCTTAAATACAGGCTTTCCACCTCCTGTTTTGTGTCTCTGTCTGTAGTTGTAATTGTACTTCTTTCGAACATCACCTTTAATGTCCACCCAGCACTGTAAATTTAATACATATGAGTGATATTGTTTGCGAGTTACAACAATGATAGCATTTACTATGAAGTTCACCTTGAATTGTTAACTTTCACTGTACTTTTCCATTAGCCAGGTGCAAGCGAAAAGTCGCCAAATAATGTAAGGAATTCTCAGTTCCAACGGTCGCCTTTTGCAAAAGAACATCTGCCTGTGGCGCATTCGTTTTGTGACTTCCCCCCTCGCAGACGATCAAGTCTTTCTTTGCTTTTGGTTCACAATTGGCAACATTTGCGCCTGGCTAATGGGAAAGTACTACTTGCACACCATTTAAAGTGGATTATGCACCATAAAACACCAAACAATTAGGAAATCTCTTCGATGAAGTTACATAACAAAATAGTAAACAATTCAGGGCCGTTCCCTCAGATTTTTATGTCATATTTGTCTTGCATCAAATCTATGCTTACCATACGTCGGGGGAAATATCTGGGGTTTCATAATTTAAGATTTGGAAGGCATTTTTATGAAAAAAAATTCTGACTAAGATGTTTGAAATTGCGTTATTTTACTTTAAGATTTACTTTTATGCAATTTTCTACTAAAATTAAGTCAAAAACAAAATTAAAATAAGTAATTTTAAATGAAAAGTACAAATTAAAATAAAATTCCATTTTTTGAAGTTTTTAATCTTGGATGAATTGATTTCAAGAAAATATGGTAAGCCTAATCATATCAAATTCAATATTTACACGTCGGTAATCTTTTTTGCAATGCCGGAAGCTAGAACACTCAAGTTAATCTTAGCAACATAGGCATTGTCAAACTCGGTTTCTATAACTTAATTAGAATAATGAGTACTTTAAATAAATAACACAGTGATGTAATTTCACTCACCTTTTGCCATTTATACACATCTTTCATCGCACCTCCTTCCTCATTCAATCTGTCTGCTAACTCCTTCCAATCTTGCCTTTTTCTTAGGGCAGTGTAATCAGGAGTTAATTTACCTGCAAATAGTTTGGCATTTGATACCATCGTATCAATAATAAGCCTCTTTTGGCCCAAAGTGATTTTTTTCGAGGAATTCTCCATCTTCTTTTAGCGGCAAAGAAAAAGATGACAGCAGCGGACGGAGCGGAATGGCGGGAAAAGAAGTTTTGTTTCGGAAAAACCGCGACCGCGAGGAAAGCAGACGGTTTGGTCACGTGATATATAGCATGGCTTGCTATTGGTCCAAGAGAACTCGACCATCGAGTGAAATAGCCTCAAACCCAAGTCCAACTCGATACTCATTCGACACCGGAGAGTGAAGGGCTCATAGTACGCTTTTTCCTCTGTGTCGGGTTCGAGTCGGAATTTCCTCCAGCGGAATCGACTCTACACGAGTGAAACTCGATGTGTGCTCGTAGTAGGGCCCCTGTAGCGCGTCGAATCCTCCATGAAGACTATATACAAGGAAAAGTCGGGTCGTGGAATTACGATTTATTTACAGGAGATCAATGCAGGTACAAAACAGACTTCAAGCTAGAAAACCAAGAAAATCAAGCTAGCACAAGAGGATCTGCAAAAAGCTGTCATCAGCCAAATATATACAAAACGTTCAGTCCTCCGCTCAATTCTTTTCAACACTGACACTACCCCCTTACGGCACCGAAAGAGGCAGGGATGCATAGTCGTAGTCGAACCCACTATACACTCCCCCTCCAGACTCACACTTGGGGGAGTCGAAACCTCACCCGACGAGGCGGCTGTACGAAAGAAGCGGTCGAGTTCCGGAAGGAGGCTGCTGAATGGTCACTGATGGTGCGTGGACGGAAGACGACGGAGGCTGCTGTACCGTCGTTGGAGGTGTCTGGGATGACGAAGGAGGCTGCTGTACCGTCGTTGGAGGGATCAAGATAGCAAGCCAAATGGGTAACTGATGTAACTTCGTCGGCAACTGCTATAACAGGACTACCCCCTTACGGCACCGAAAGAGGCAGGGATACATAGTCGTAGTCGAACCCGCTATACACGCTATACTCCTCCCCAAAACGCCGGAGCTACGCTGATGTTGAGCCTCGTCTGTGGAGACCCGAGGAGGGGCTCTGTAAACCAGTTCGGCAGCGGTGGCTTTGATGTCTTCTTTCAAAGCAGCTCGTAATCCGAGGAGGATCGTTGGTAGAGTTCTTGTCCACTGGCGTGGCACTTAATTGCGGCTTTGAGGGGGCGGTGCAAGTTTTCGATGAGTCCATTGGCCATCGGGTGGAAGGCTGTTGTTCGAATCCGTTCGGTCCCCAGGAACTTCATTAGAGATGCGAACAGTCGGGACTCGAATTGGCGGCCTTGGTCCGTCGTGATACGGCTTGGGACACCGAATCGGCAAATCCAGTGGTCATAAAGGGCTCGAGCGATGGTGGGTGTCGTTATGTCAGGTACAGGCACAGCCTCTGGCCACCGTGTGAAACGATCTACTGTTACGCAGTAGGAGTGTCCTTCCGAGGGGGTAAGGGACCAATTATGTCCACTTGGATGTGGTCAAAACGTGTGGAACACGGTGGGAATTTTCCTAAGGGAGATTTAGTGTGCCGAACAATTTTCTATTGTTGACAGGACACACAATGTTTAGCCCAGTTCTTGGCATCCCTATCTATGGAAGGCCAAATGCATTTCGCTTATTCACAAATCCCGCAAGGATTTTATTCCCGGGCGTGACAGATTATGAAAGCAATCAAATACCAGTTTTCGAAACTCTTTTGGAATAAAAGGCCGCGGACTTCCTGTGGATTCATCGCAAAAAAACTCCGAGTCAGATTCGGGGAGTTTAAAACGCTTAAAATCTAAGGAAGTTGAGTTTGTCCGCAATCTCGTTAATTCCTCATCTGAAGATTGCGCCACAGCGATCCTGTTGTAGTCAATAGTGTGCGGAACTGATATCACTATCCGCGATAAAATATCCGCAGCCACGTTTTGGGTTCCTGGCAGATGGTGAATATCGGTAGTGAACTGGGAAATAAAGTCCAACTGCCTGATTTGTCTTGGGGAGCACTTATCTTGCTTTTGACGGAAAGCAAAAGTTAAGGGCTTGTGGTCCGTAAACAAAGAGAAATTTCTAGCCTCCAACATATATCGAAAATGTTGTATGGAAGCATAATATAAGCTGCTAAGAGTTCCCTGTCATACGTACTATATTTTGTTTCACAAGGAGTTAACCTGCGTGAGAAAAGCCCAAGCGGCTGTAAGCCAACCTCCGTAATTTGATGCAGAGCACCCCCGATCGCAACATCGGAAGCGTCTACGTGCAGGGCATTAGCCGATGGTGAGGAGTGGGCTAAGAGTGTGGCGTTAGCCAATAACTCTTTGCAGTGGTTAGTAGATGCGAATTGGGCGTTCTGCGCCACGAGGTGGAGCGTGGAGCAGACCTTATCGCTTGAGGTTATATGGCACTCAGTGGCGTAGCCAGGAAAAATTTCGGAGGGGGATATTGATATTTCGGGGGGGATATGGGGTATTTTTAGTGGTTTTCTATAATCAAAAAAAGAAAATTTCCAAATTTCGGGGGGGATATATCCCCAAATCCCCCCCTCTGGCTACGCGCTTGATGGCACTTGTTTGTTTTTGAAAATCTGACACTTGCAACTTCCTTATTATACTTTTTTACATTACTTTTTTTTAAAAACTTATTTGTAAATGAAAAAACGATGAAAACATGTCACATAATTGAGCGTTTCATTAATTTTACATTTAAGACAATGCAACAGTAAAAATGTAATTTAAATTAATTAAATAGAAATTAAGCCGAAAATTTCCAGGACAATTCCAAATTTAAAACTGAAAATTTTCAAAAAAAAACTTTAATAAATCTAAATTAAGTACATAAGTCTTAAAAGGACAAATTGAATTAGACTATATAAATTAAATTTCGGCAAAACCTTTCGGAGAATCTGTCGGTCAACGGCGTATTAAATGGGCCTGGTATCATATAACTCTAAACCAGCCATAGCAAGTCTGTGGAATGTTTCATTTGGCCTAACGTCCCACATTGCTCATCCCATCTTTACGAAAGTGTATTTCGGGTTGTGGCACTATTGAAAAACGGCCACATCGCGTTCTGGCAATTTGTAAATGCCACTCTGCGATGTGAGCGTTTTTTTCGCTCAGTGAGCGATTTCGGGGCTTGAGCCTAACATGTGTTAGTACACAAAGAAATGGGAAGTTATCTTATTTAGTTAAAATTATTCTATGGATAGGGTTATCAGTACAGTATAAGGGGAGCTAATTTTTAGATTCAAGTAAAAACTACTGAAATGGTTATTAAATAATCATTTATATTATCTTATGTGACTTGCACTTATTATGTATCAAAAGTTATACTTACCTGCCATACAAGTACAGTGCCCAGAAATTACTTCTCCATCATTTTTGGCCACAATCCAAGGCAGGTGGAATTTGTTACTAGTTTGGCTGGCTTCAACAGAAGAAGCAACAACACTTACTTTATTTGCTTCGCACCTAAAGCATTTCAACTCACTAACTTTCCCCGATGCTACGTAGTTATAAGGTGGCTATTATGTAGTGATATATATCAATTATCAATGCAGGGTAAGGAGTTTATTCCCGCTCTTGGTTACACATATTATAGGCATCGCTCTGCATCCCGGGCCAATATGGTGCAAGCATGTTTTCGCTAGCCCTACAGTAGTTACAGTTAATCATATGGAGAAGGTGGTTTGACTATAGCACGTATTTAATACACAACACTTCTCCCCCCTAAGCATTGCAGACATAATCATTAAGATTTTGGGGGGAGGTGCGTGTCCGTCCCGAACGTCTCATCCCTGCGTCACTGGGGATGAAGTCTACCGACTCCTGGGATGAGTCATCAGTTGTGGTTGGCTCTTGGACTTCAACCAATCGAGAACGCACTTGGTCAACATGTCTGTTGGCCACCTCCCCAGAGTCCAGGCACTGGGCCCTGTATCATACAGGACCTGTTGATTCGAGGATCTTTGCTGCTATCCATGGGGACCCAGCTGCATAGTTGCGAATGTACACCGGGTCATCCTCTCTGAAAACTCTCAGTCGCTTCGCTTGCTCTCTTCCTCCTCCCTCTGCTTTTCCCCTCAGGGGAACACCTTGTGCGGTGCCAGGTGTACGGGCACCACGACCCCGAGGAACCCCAGTGTTTTGCGCCTTATCTCCTAAGGCCAATCTTCTACGCACCGTTCTTTCTCTCCCTTTTCCTTTTTCGTCTTGAGACTCACTACCTCAAGATTGTCTAGTGATCTTTTATTCCTCCCTCTCCTTTTTCCCACTCGAGCTTTCCTCTGTTCTTCCCTTCTAACTTCGGGCCCCACAACCCCGAGTGACTCTTTCCCCGGGAAGTCGCGCCCCCGGGATTTCTACAAGCGATCTTTCTTCTTTTTCTTTCCTCATTCCTTCCAAGGATTCAAGGATTTTTATTTCAACAAAATATAATTAAAAATTACACAAAAGAGAGAAAAAAACAATGGAATAATACGCACACAACATTGAAGAGACAAAAAAAAGACGAACACATACATACAAAAAGAAAATAGTAGTTTTGAAGTACCAAAAGAGCTCGTAGCTCGTCCATGGTACCCAATACCAAAAACTCTCCCTAGGCAACAAAGCTGCGCTGACTCTATTTAGCTACCTTAAATAATATTTCTATGTCATTGTGTCCTGCTATGAAATTATGTAGTCCAGATTTATATTCAGATTTATTATTAGTGATTTTAAGGGTTTCATTTAATTTATTAAACAAAAAGGGACCAAGAAACACGTGTGATTTGTGAAAAATTTCAATTTTTCAAATTTCAAAATTTCAATCTAAGTAATTATCAGCGGAGAATACCAAAACAGTATCATCAGCAAAAGTTATGATGTCACAATTTAAATTTAATTGGCAGAAATCATTAATAAAAATCATTAACAATAGGGGCCCTAGAATGGAACCTTGAGGAACACCACCATTAATAGGAAGTTCACTACTATAAGTATCATCAACTTTAACATATTGCGTTCTACCACTCAAATAAGATTCGAACCACGAGTAGATATATCCTCTTATTCCTAAACAGTGCAATTTATTTAAGAGCAGCTTGTGGTTGACCGTATCGAAAGCTTTGCTAATATCCAAAAAAACAGCAGCAGACTTAATGTTATTATTTTCGTTTGAGTAGATAATTTTTGTAAACTTCATTAATGCTAATTCTGTACTTTTTCCTTTTCTAAAACCATATTGGTTACCTGATATTATGTGATGCTTTTCTAATAACTTAGACAAACGGATATGCATGATTTTTTCAATAATTTTCGAAAATATACTTAAGAGAGAAATTGGTCTATAATTATTAAGATCATTTTTACTACCCTGCTTAAAGATCGGTACAACTAAAGATTTTTTTAGGTTGGAAAAGAAAATACCTTGATCGAAGGAAAAATTAATCAAATTGGTTAAAAATCAGAAAAGTGGTTAAATATAATGATAATCATATCTTTATTGATTCTGTCTAATCCAGTTGATTTTTTATTTGGTAGTGAGTTAATAATGTTAGTTATTTCAATGACAGTAGCAGGTTCAAAAAACATACTTTTGAGGTTGGTTTGTTTATTTAAATTACTATAAGAGCCAGGACTGACATCAATACTACAAGTGTTAAAAACTGATGAGAAATGATTATTAAAACTATTTGCCAATTCTTCTAAATTATTAGAGGAGGGTAAACTAGTTGGCTGTTTTTCATTTAAAATTTCTTTTATAACTTTCCATTGGTCTTTAATTTTATTTGTTGTTGTTAAAAATTTATTATGAAAATATTCCGATTTTGCCTTTCGTATTCTAGATGTTAACATATTTCGAAATGAAGTAAATCGATTTTTAATGGCTTGATTAAATTTATTTTTCTGATATAATTTAAATAACTTTTCTTTTTTATTGATGAGTTTTAGAATTTCTGAATTAATCCAAGGTTTTTTTATAATTTTATACTTCTTATGAACCGAGCAATTAACTGAAGATGATATTATATCATTGATTTTACGGATAAAGTTCCTAAAAACAACATCAATATCTAAATCATACGCAGATTGAAAATTAAAATCAGATTTACAAACAAGATCTCTAAATACTCTAAAATCAATATTTCTCTTTTTAACGAGTACAGATTGATTAGAAACACTAAAATTCAGACATATACTCGAGCAAATAGGAAAGTGATCAGTGATGGGATAATTAATTATTGCAGATTTAACTTTTAAATTATTGGTTATTCGGTAAAAACATGATCTAAACAGGAATTAATCTCAGAAACTTTCCTAGTAATTCCATGAATATCAAGTTTAAACCCCAGTTGTGAGACAATGGGTAGATTTTTTAGTTCGCCTCACATAATCCAGGCCAACTGCCTTTGAAAAGTAATAACTCCAAGAAAATACAAGTTTTACGTTGAACAAACACTCTTTTATTATTCAGCGCATTTTCGTTAATACTAACAATCCCACGGAAAAAATACACACAGTTACAGTTACATCACTAAAAGATACAGATACATCAACACAATGCACAGATTGGGATATGGCAGTTACAGCGCCCTCTATCTCAGGAGCTGCCATATCCCAACATACTCCCACCCTCAAGAATTTATTCTTGACCAGAGGGCAGAAGCCTCAATTTCACTATTGGTCGGTCCAGTTGACCATTTGCTGTCTTAACCGTGACCACTCTAACATGTCCATATTACCAGGATGGACAGCCACAATTCTACCCACGGGCCACTTACCAGGCGGCATGTTGTCCTCTTTTAGGAGGACTAGGTCATTAAGTTTAAAATTAGGCTTGGGGTGGGTCCACTTTCCTCGAATTTGCAGAGTATTCAGATATTCATTGTAGTATCTCTTCCAAAATGAATCTCTGAAACTCTGTATTAATTCCCACCTTTTCAGAAGGTTTATCTTACCACTGTCAGCCCTATCTGGAATGAGGGTGGCCACATCACTAGACAGAAAATGCTGAGGAGTTAAAACATTGATGCTATCGGGCTCATTATCACTCACCCTTATTAAGGGGCGAGAATTTAAAATAGCCTCAATTTGGCTAAGCAACGTGGCCATTTCCTCAAAAGTCAGAAGCGAGCTGCCAACTACTCTTTTGAGGTGAAATTTGACAGCCCGAATACCTGACTCCCAAAGGCCCCCAAAATGAGAAGTAGGAGGAATCATTTTCCAGGAAATACTGGTTTTTCCTAAGAAATCTAAAATGTCCGGATTATTTTGATTAAACCTTAATATTTCATGAAGCTCAGATAATTTGCGCTTCGCGCCAATAAAGTTCGACCCGTTATCGGAGAACATATTTTCAGGCACACCCCTCCTAGCCGTAAATCTCCTCAGCGCAGCAATGAACGACTCCGCTGTGAGGTCACTGACAGCCTCAATGTGATATGCCTTGGTCGCAAAGCATACCCACAAAGCAATATAACCTTTGGTGGTTTTGTTCCCCCGACCCTTGTTAAACTTTAGGGTCACAGGCCCCCCAAAATCTATTCCACAATTTTGAAAAGGTCTCTCATAGGTCACGCGTTCTTTAGGCAGGGAAGCCATTAACTGAGCAGAGACATCTGTCTTGTACCGCACACATACTACACATTTGTTGATAATTTTTTTAATAAGTTTTCGGCCTTGCATGATCCAATACCTTTGTTTCATTATGTTATTTAACACACTGATGCCAGCATGCAAATGGCTCACATGAAACTCCTGTATCAGCAATCCACCTAATGGATGTTTTGCGGGCAGAATAACTGGATGTTTTGCATCGTAGTTTATCAGAGCATTATCCAGTCTACCTCCCACCCGTAGCACACCGTCAGGGTCAATGAATGGAAGTAACGTCACTAAAGAGCTTTGCTTTGTTACGCATTCATTCCTTTTTAGATTTCTAATTTCATCTGAGAAATACATTTCCTGTACATATTTGATAATCAAATTCAAAGCACTTTTTCTTTCATCTGCATTTAGTGAGATGTTACCTCCATTCTCACCAACTAACCCTTTCTTACAGTTACGTTTTTGTTTACATTTCAAAATGAATCTTTTACAATAAGCAAGGATAGCAACAATAGTGGACAGCTTAGAATGCCTTTTAAACATATCATCAATTTCATGGTTAACCACTACACTAGCAAGAGCACAAGGAGATGCCTTTCTCTTTTCCAACATGTCCCCATTAAAGTTGTCAAATTCTACTTTGCCCTTTCTTGGCCACTCAGCCTCCCCCTTGTTAAGCCAATTAGGTCCATACCACCAGAGTCGAAAGTCAGGCAATTGATCTGGAGAAGTACCACGGGAAGCTATGTCGGCGGGATTCTCTTTAGAGGGGACATGGCTCCACTGTTGGAAGGGAACCAACTCCAAGATCTCCGCAGTACGGTTGGCAACATACTGCTTCCAAGTACGGGGTGGTGAGCTGAGCCAAGCCAGTACTACCTGAGCATCAGTCCAGGCATATAGACACCTGATAGCCTGACATGACCTTGACTACAGTATTCAATAGCCTGGCAAGCAACAGGGCTGCATTTAGTTCACTTCGGGGAATGGAAATGGGTTTAATTGGGTTCACCTTAGCTTTAGACACTAAAAGTCGTACCAAGTTTTCTTTCTCCCCAGGTTGTACAACATAAACTACTGCAGCATAGGCTGCTTCTGACGCATCACAAAACCCATGAAGAACAATTCGTCGCCTTAGAATCAAAAACTACTATCTCCGTTCGGCAAACTTCGGGGACCCCGATCCTTGGCGACTTATAATCAGACGCCAATTCAAACCACTCCCCATAAAAAATCCACCAATTAAATACCACTAAATCAAAAAATAATAATTACTTCAGATCGTTGCAGGCGCTCATTTGATTGGTTTGGCACTTTGCCAGCTCGATGATGTCTTGCTTACGAACCAATGAAATGAGCTTTCTCGCTTGCAATTCCGAATATTTCCGAATCAGACCAGAAGGCAGTATTATTTGATTTTAAGATGAAGAAAATATTGCCCCTGATATGGCAACCTGCTTACGATATCAGACCGCCAAGATTAACATTGAATCTAGCTCGTTTCGCAGCAGCCAATGAAATAATTGGAACTCTTTTTTCGTTATAAAAGAAAAACTTATCATGGTAGAAGTACAATATTTTAAACACATATACAATTATTTTTTACAAAAATATTGTCGTTTCGTTTTTTTTTAAATTCGAATTAGTTTTAGAATTATTAAGATTCAAAGTTTCAATATTTTCCCTTTCTAGGACTGAAGTGAATTAACAATGGATAGCAGCAACCCTTTAACAACGCCAAAACCGCCAACAAAACGAGTAGAATGAACAACTACTGTGAATGAAGCTGCGTGAATTGTGAGAGATAGTAGTTTTTGATTCTAAGGCGACGAATTGTTGTACCCCTTACTCCTACCCACCGAGGAATCCTAATTTCCGTTAAGCTCCCAAATTTACTTCTAAAATCAGACCATTTCCGTGCTAGTTCTGGAGGAAATGGGTCATCCCACCCTAGGTTCAACAACCACAATTGCTGATAAAAGATTTTGATTGAGATTGTACATGGTGAAAGAAATCCCAAGGGATCAAATATCTTAGCAGACTCGGATAAAAAGGAACGCTTAGTTATTTCATCCTTAAATTTTAAAGATGTTTTGAAAATAAAACTATCTTCGGTGGAATTCCATAATAATCCTAATGCTTTGGAGCATTCATCAGGAAGTATGTCCAAATTATCTGAAACAGTATTACTTCCAGCAATTTGTTCTAAAAACTCACTTGAGTTTGACCTCCATTTCCGTAAATGGAACCCTCGAGTCTCTAAGAGATCAATCAAAACATTGGAATTTCTTATCGCTGCATGTACATTACAGGATCCAGACATTAAATCATCCATGTAAAAGGACTCTTTGATTATGCATGAAACTTCAGGTTCCTTGGTACCACAATCCAAACCAATTTGGTGTAAGCACCTTGTAGCCAAAAAGGGAGCAGATGCTGTACCATATGTGACAGTACAAAGGTTATATTCTTTAATTCTGCCTTGGTCAGACTCTCTCCAAACTATGCGCTGCAAATTTTGATTTTTATACTACAATGAAAATAATGTGAAATTAATCTTGAAAGTCTTGGTGACGAATGCGTCCGTTTTCTAAAGTGGTTTTCCCACCACATATTAACTGATTTACAAAAATCTTTTTCCTTGATATCTTTTCATAATATCTTTTCTTTCCTTGATATCTATTTCTTTTTATCCTTAACCTAGATCGTAGTGTCTCTTTTTTTAAAGAGACACTTTTCATTCCCATCATATTCTTTATATCGGACCATACTCTCTACATCAGCATTACTTGATGGAATACATAATAAAACATCCAGCAGTTTCCTCATGGTAACCATGTGTTGCAAAGAGTCACTGCATAGTATTTTCCTCAGTCTAAGAAAGTCAGTTTTTTCGTTAAAGTGGGATTTAATGACAGGTTTAAGTTCCTGAAATTCCAGAACAGCACCTCAATTCCATCACCTCAAAAACCAAAATTTTTGCTGAATCTGATGACACTTTCAGGCGTTTACCCAAATTTTTGCAAAAATTTTCAAAGAATTATTTTCCTTGCTCCCAAGGGTTTGAAAGAAAGTTTCTTTTGTTGGATAGCTTTAACCCTTTCGCACCGGCTGGGACATATGCTGTCCCACGTTGGAAAAATTTTGAAATTACGACTGAGGCAACATTATGTCCTAGTTGCTGAAAAACTTCAAGGAACAGAATAAAATGATCCTTTGTGCCTACAAACACATCATGATCAAATGGATATCTCATCGCAGTTACCCCCCAGGAGCTCAAACTAGTGCAAAAATTGCACTTTTCTAATTCCCTTGCCGTATTGAAAGGGTTAAATCCTGGCCCTTGAAGCTCCATTTACAGGGTTCATACACATTTTCAGAAATCAAAATCAAGTAGTATTCCAGGAGTTTTCAAGGAGTGTTTTTAAAAAATTCAAGGAGTGCCTTTTTACATAACTTAAGAACGACAAATTTTTTTACACTGCTTCAAACACACACTATGCCAATTACATTCCCAAATCAGGTTTTAAAACCACTTTAAAAGTCAAAATGTAACTAAAATAAAATAGAAATAAAGGAAATTAGTTAATGGAATAGTTATTTAAGTAATAATTAAATTGCAAAAACGATATTGTCAAAGACTTTAAATTAAATAAAAAAAAGTAAGAAATTAGTATTTTTGAAGGTTTTTTTAGAATCTGAAATCAGATCAGGTACCTAAAACCGGTTATAATCTTACAAGATTTAAAAAAGCAACATATAAGGACTAAAATAGAGAAAAAATAATCTTATTAGACTTATAAGGCTGCTCTAACCAAAGTAAAGTTGTTTTTTCTGCACCGCCGTTGAACCTAACTTCATCAGATGTCCGTAGGAAAAGCAGTCGCGGGAAAAACGGAACTGTCGCGAAAAATCGTTATTTTCCAGATTTCCGGAACATCGGACCTGTGGGCTTCTAATCTAACCACGGTTAAGTTGTTTTTTCTACATCGTGATAATGACGCAAGAAGAAGCCAACTTGAATCGGCACCCGCGGCCGTCCACGAAAGCCGCGGGAAGAACGGAACACTCCGCACTTTCGCGAAAAATAGCGATTTTTCCCGACTTTTTAACGGACTAAAAGGAAATGGCTAGTCGCCACAGTGGCAACTGCATCTAGAAATTTTGATTGCCAAAACTTTTTGTTGCATCCCTGAATGTGTTACTAAGAAATGCACTAGTGTGGCCATACTCATGCACTAAGGAATTGTGTCTCTGCGAACAAACATTGCACCGCAAATTGGCCCTGCAATCCTTTAAGAAATGCGGCGCCAAGCAGAGGTAGCAGAGACTGTTTTTGGTTACAAACTCCTTCCGGTCACTCAACCGCATATCTTTAAATTTATAACAAGTAGGGTGGGTTGGGGTAAAGCGGGTCATGGGGTAAAATGGGTCAGTTTTAATTAACTCGATATAAATCAAATTTAAATTGAATTTTTTTTCACTAATTTTTTTAATTATATTCTTTAATCTGTTGGAAACCTTTTTCGACTGTCAAAAATTAAGATTTATGACTTTGAGGACTGAAAAAATATTTAATTTGAACCGTAAATGATGTCATCGAAAAAACAGGGTTTACCAACTTCGAAATAACTATATATTGTAATAAATTACAGCAGACTTTTGTGATGGATTTTCATAAAAGAAAGTCTGAGAGACATTTCAAGCCAATCAGCTTAGAAAAATATAAAATATTTTATCTTTTATAACAATATTTTGGACTTGGGGTAAAATGGGTCATAGTTAAGAGGCCTTCTGTATTAAGTAAAAACAATGTTTTTAACTTATTTCCTTCAAATATACATTGAACTGTCAAACAAGTTTATTTTTTCTCCAAATGAAGTATTTTAATTGCTACATTTGGAACAATGGTCATTAACTTCAGACGTTTACCATTTCCTAAAAGTACAACTTAAAACAAATTTTTTCAGATAAAAACGGCTTAGCCGATTGCCTTTTTTCTTAATTTCATGTATATTTAGTAATAAATATATTTTTGACATATTTTTTTAAGGAGACCCATTTTACCCCACATTGAGGTAAAATAGGTCATTACTTTTGATGCTAAGTTTAACCAACTTATAACTAAAAAATATTTGATAAAATTAGATGAAAATGTTCTGAAGGATTGTAATGTCAATATCCAATTGAAAGAAATCCTTAAAAAGTAATAGTTTTGATGAAATAAAACTTAGAATGTGAAAGTTCCTTGAAATTGACCCATTTTACCCCAACCCACCCTATGCAGTTTATGACCGTAAGAGCACTTTGGACACCTTTCCCAACTTTTGTATTTGTTTGGCCCAGACTCGGAAGTTTTAATTTTAGGTTTATGATCCCCTTGTTTGCCATTAGACATAGATACATTTAAATCATGCACTACACTAGATGAATTCGACAAATTTTCCAGAATCTGACACCTTTTTTGTAGAAACTCTAAAAACTCATTAAGCTTTGGTACCTGGTTGGTGGACAAAGACATTTCATATTCTTTTCTGGTCTGATCATCTAATTTAGAATTTAGGCAACAATATATTTATCAACAAAATACCACCAAAATCATGTGGCTCTAATTCCAGCTGCTTCAATGCTCTTAATTTGTTTAATAAGGAATCAATTAAAACCCTTAAATCCTTCGCGGATTCCCGCCTAACTTTTGGATGATTCATAATTTCCGAAAGATGCTCATTAACAATTAATTTCGGGTTTTGAAACCTTTCTTCAAGAGCACGAAACAGCGAGGAATACGAATCATCAGCTGTCTGAATGCTCTTGGCTGTACCAGCTAATGCAGATTTTAGATAAAACAATTTCTGAGCATCAGACAGCTGATTATTCTCTTATATCAACATGATAAACTGTGATTTGAAATAGAACCAATCATCATAGTTGCCAGAAAATTTAGGCAAGGGAATATCTGGCAACTTAACATTCACGTTGTGACCAGGTTGTCTTCCAACTTGAACCCCCTGGGAATCCATTTCCCCTTTTTTCTGAAGCAATTTTGTTTCTAGGTGATCCAGCTCACCATTAATCTCAAAAACACATTGGGCAAATTCCTCAAATGCCGACTCATTCAGAGCTGTAGACGCAGTGTCATACACCTCCTCAGACTTACTTTTAAGCCCTTTTAAACTGGCGAGTTTATTTTCAAGCTCCACCAGTAAAGCACCATCTCCTGGTGCAGCTAACCAGGTGCCAATCTGAGTGATTTGGCCCTTAATGTAACCCAGTTTCTTCTTGAACTGGGTGAGCTCCGGAACAGTAGACATCGTACCGCAATCCAACCGATCACAAAGTAGAGGAAAATATCACAAGAGTCTCCAATCACCACAGCAACTCACTCAGTCCCAAACGCAATCGAGCAGGGAAGTTCCAGGAACAATTTTATAGCGATGACTCACGTGGCAGGCGATCCAACCGATCTGATGATACGTGGCACGAGATCCAACCGATCTCTAAGTAGCGGAAAATAGCACAAGAGTCTCCAATCACCACAGCAACTCACTCAGTCCCAAACACAATCGGGCAGGGAAGTTCCAGGAACAATTTTATAGCGATGACTCACGTGGCAGGCGATCCAACCGATCTGATGACACGTGGCACGAGATCCAACCGATCTCTAAGTAGCGGAATACACAGGAATTTAGTCCTACCGACCTTTCCCGAACACCGCTTCAAAGCATCATTAGGATGGCTAATACCCCGTTCGCACTACGCGAGTTTAGGGCCCTTAATCTTAAGCTCCGCCCACTTTCGGCGTCGAACCACCCTTTAGCCGAGCCAGAAGCGCCCCATACTAGAGTGTGATCGAAAATCGCCCCATCCATCTTAAAGGGTCCTTTCAGATAACAAAGATGGCGGCGCCTGTGGTTGTGAAAAAAGCGTTTAAAGTATTTTAAGTAAATTTTGAATTTAATTTTGATCATTCTTGTTTTTTTTGTCTATGTATTTTGTCATTTGAACACGTATAGTCATATTAATGCTATAAGAACGTTTTTTTTCACGCATTTGCAGATGTCTGCCCCTGGCGCCACCTGTCGCATTCACGTATAAATAATTATACACTTACATTTTCCACTTTTTGGTTTAAGAATAAATCAAATCCCCTTTAAAAATGAACGAAGAAAATTTTTATTCCCATTAATCTTTAAATTAATAGCAATTATTCTACGTGAATCTTTTGATCTGCAATTACATATTTTTAATTTTTTCGGAAGATGGCAAGGAAACTGTGGGAGACACTTGTCTCCTTAAGCTTTTTAAAAAGGCAAAAATAAGCGTAAAACCAAATAAGAGGAAAATAATTATCTATGAAAAAATTGCTCTAAATTTCTGCGAATTTCGCAAACTGTGCGGTTAGTATTTACCTTATTTACAATGGAAGGGGCTCGCTCGCCCCTTATATCAGTGCGAACGCGGTTTGTACGAAAAGGCCCTATCCGGGAAAGGGCCCTATACTATAAGGGCCCTTTTAGGTGTAGTGCGAACGAGGTATAACAGCACTCACCCTGCCACAGCATAATACCCCGTTCGCACTACGCGAGTTTAGGGCCCTAAAACTTAAACTCCGCCCACTTTCGGCGTCGAAACACCCTTTAGCCGAGCCAGAAGCGCCCCATACTAAAGTGTGGTCGAAAATCGCCCCATCCATCTTAAAGGGTCTTTTCAGATAACAAAGATGGCGGCGCCTGTGGTTGTGAAAAAAGCGTTTAAAGTATTTTTAGTAAATTTTGAATTTAATTTTGATAATTCTTGTTTCTTTTGTCAATGTATTTTGTCAATTGAACACGTATAGTCATATTAATGCTATGACAACGTTTTTTTCATGCATTTTCAGATGTCTGCCCCTGGCGCCACCTGTCGCATTCACATATAAATAATTATACACTTGCATTTTCCACTTTTTTGGTTTAAGAATAAATCAAATCCCCTTTAAAAATGAACGAAGAAAATTTTTATTCCCGTTAATATTTAAATTAATAGCAATTATTCTATGTGAATCTTTTGATCTTCAATTACATATTTTTAATTTTTTTGGAAGATGGCATGGAAACTGTGGGAGACACTGGTCTCCTTAAGCTTTTAAAAAAGGCAAAATTAAGCGTAAAACCAAATAAGAGGAAAATAATTATCTACGAAAAAATTGGTCTAAATTTCTGCGAATTTCACAAACTGTGCGGTTAGTATTTACCTTATTTACAAAGGAAGGGGCTCGCTCGCCCCTTAAATAAGTGCGAACGCCGTTTGTACGAAAGGGCCCTATCGGGAAAGTGCGCAATGCTTTAAGGGCCCTAAACTCGCGTAGTGCGAACGGGGTATAATAGTCATTAAATCACAGGAACGGACAGACGCAGCATCCCAACAGATCGTTCCGCAAAGCCTATCTCGACGGTGCCTCCACTTTATGTGAGACAATGGGTAGATTTTTTAGTTCGCCTCACATAATCCAGGCCAACTGCCTTTGAAAAGTAATAACTCCAAGAAAATACAATTTTTACGTTGAACAAACACTCTTTTATTATTCAGCGCATTTTCGTTAATACTAACAATCCCACGGAAAAAATACACGCAGTTACAGTTACATCACTAAAAGATACAGATACATCAACACAATGCACAGATTGGGATATGGCAGTTACAGCGCCCTCTATCTCAGGAGCTGCCATATCCCAACACCAGTGTTGAAATAACATCAAGATAGTGGTCAGAAGAATTAGAACTTTCTTAAATGTTGATATTAATGTCCCCAATTATGTAAGTATTTTTCGCTCTGTTAGATTTCAAAGCCTCCTCTAATTCAAAGAGAAATTCTTCTGGTTTATATTGATGAGACCTATAAATACCGATGATTCGAATATCATTAATCTTTGAGTAGATAGAAACACATTCACCAGTTTTCATAGGAAAAGGAACATAAGTAAAGTCAGTCAGATTGCTTTTTATATATACAGGGTGATTCAGAAATAATCATCAATAATTTGGGGGGAGGTAGAAGGGCCCTAGACAAGCATATTTTGAATAGGGATGGTGGGGCGCAGCCTTACCGTTAAAGAGCTAGGACCTAATGTAGTGCGAGCGCGTTTCAAAAGGCCGTTTTTAGAAAGCCCGTGTGACGAAACAAAACATAATAAAATAAAATAAATCTATTGCATTAGGTAAGGAAATATCCCTATTACTTACACCATGAATTCGATAGAATTTGAACCACTTTCTAAACCGTGGAGTGAGATTCAAAAGTGCAATATTAATCTTTTAGTCAAAGAATGGAGTTCCCTTAATGATATTTAGAAAAATGATGATCGGGGAAGGAATTTTCAATGATCGTAACATTGATCATTGAAACTGTTTGATCATTGAAAATTCCTTCCCGATCATCATTTTTCTAAATACCATTAGGGGAACTCCATTGTTTGACTAAGAGATTAATATTGCACGTTTTAAAACTCACCCCACGGTTTATCAAGTGATCCAATTTCTATCACATTGAGGATTTAAGTAATACGGATACTCTTGTACCTTATGCAATAATGTTTTTCATTTTATTATGTTTTGTTTCGTCACAAAGACCTTCTAAAAATGGCCTTTTGAAACGCGCTCGTACTACATTAGGTCCTAGCTCTTTAACGGTATGGCTGCGCCCCACCATCCCTATTCGAAATATGCTCGTCTAGGGCCCCTCTACCTCCCCTCCAATTATTGATGATTATTTCTGAATCACCCTGTATAACAGTACCTCCAGATTTATTTGAATCTCGGCACTGACATCATAACCAGCAATTGCAAAGAACTTAGTCTCTGGAAATTTAACCCATATCTCGCTTAAAATTATAATATCAAACTCAAAATCTAAAGTGGATAAATAACAAGTGAACTAGTCAAAATTAGATCGCAAACTTCTTATATTAGAATGCAAAATATTTAAATGATAAAGAGGACATTTACATAAAAAAGCAGCTATATTCTTTGAATTTAATAGAGGGGTACAGGGAAGGAAAGAATTTTCATGAGTTTTCAATATGATCTAAATTAATTATTCAAAAGAAGAAAATCAGTATCAGATCTAATTCTTACCACTCTAGAATTTTCGTTTTTTCTCATGAAGATCTTCCCATCCCTGCACCACACAAATTTGAAGTCAGGGTGTCCCCTCTTGTAGTCCTTTGCCTTGTGAAGTAAGGATTTGTTGAATTGTGTCGGATGATCATTAATGTAGAATTTATCACTAACAAAAGAACTATTCCTCTTTCCTTTTCCACCATAGTTAAAGAAATACCAGTTTTGATTTACTAGATATATTGAAATGGAAATTTATTTAAAATCTTATTACCTCTAGTGAGATTTTATGTTATCATTGAGTTTACATTTTCGTTATGTATGAGTCGCATCTTATTTTCAAACATATAGTATTGAGTTTCCTTACTGAATTTTGATTAGGGGCTGCACGTTTGCCGTGTGCGGCGTCCCGTAACGTGGTGAAGGGGGACCTGGAGAGTTGAGGGGACTTGTGCTCCGCAGGGTCTTATAATTTCCTGGGGGCACAAACTCCCCAATACACCTCTTTGGCCCGTAATCAGGGTAAGATCAGGTGTAGTGGGTGTAGCCCGCGCCGGTTAATCGGCTTCCTCTATTGTGCTGGTTCCGTCACTTCAGGGTGATCTCTCCCCCTGTGGTGCCGGAGCCAAAATGATATAGTGATGTGAGGGCTAGTGCTGCATAGGTTGATGTAGCACTATATCTCGGTACCACTCCTGGAGGGGGCCCCCGAGATCTTTCGTCGTCGGAAGCCGGCGGCGACTGCCGGGGTACCCCCCCCTCCCCCTTGTTGGGCTCCACGGTGGGCGGGAGCGCACCGGGCTGAACAAACGGACCAACCAACCATGGCTTTAGTTTCTTCTTTTCCAACTCCTTCAGTGGAGCAAACTAAAAAAGATAAACAAAACGAACCCGACGTCAAATTTTTTGTTATGAAGAGATCTAGAGCCCTAGTCTGAGGGCATGCGAAAGATCTGGAGTACGGATCGTGACGTCAGATGCGGAGCGGTCCGTCTCGGACGCTATTTCCGTATATCTTTTTCGCATCTTCACCGAAAGGGCAAGTCTCGGGCACAAGAAAGCCTACGATACGGATTGGCGGTCGAGGCGAACATGCATGAGGAAGATATTAAGCTCCTCCTACTTTCGATACGAAGAAAACCAATGAAAAAATTCCTCTTCCTCGATATTTTTCATCGTAATCGGTTTTTTCGCGCTTTTTTCTTGTTGACTTTGCTGCTTGAATTTCTTCTCGTTTTTATTATTTTGTGTGAAATATTTAATTTACTTTTCTTAAATTTTTAAATACTGGATTATTTCTTTCTTTTAATCATTAAAATTATTAAGGAGCTGCTAAACTACTGAATGGAGATCCTCAGGGGGCCAAGAAATTTGCTAAACAGTGGATAAAAGTAGGTATGTTTTAATCAAGTTGATAAGAGTATGTTAATTTAGTTGTGTTCAAATTATTAAATGTTAATGAACTTGATACAATTACTATTATATTAACAAGGCTTTGATAGCCAAGGTGTGTAATATTATTCAAACTTAATTTTTTTTAAGGACATTTTCATATTTTCGCTGTTAAAAATTAGTGATGGGCAAAATCGATAATTTTAGGTATCGAATACATATAGGTATCGAATACTTTGGTATCGAATACTTATAGGTATCGAGTACTTTTAGGTATCGAGTACATTTTTTCAATGTCGGGAAATGAACCTGAAGGGACAATTTTTTTAGGGCCTATCCATAATCAGACTAATATTCAAAAAACTGAAAGCGATCCATCAAAAAGCCCCGTAGCTACGGGCCTGGAGGTGGATAGAGGCGAAGGATTTGGCGGGGGAAAAACCTAGCCGCGTCAAATTTCTCTCGCGGATGATTAACGACTTGGGTTTGAGCGTTGCAAAATGAAAACGGAAACAGGGTGCGTTTGATCTACAGTAGGTATTATAAAGATTACTTCATTGAAAAATTTAAAATGAAATATGTCAATAAAGTATCGATACTTTTGTGGGTATCGAATACACTCGATACCTATAGGTATCGAGTACTTAAGTATTTGGTATCGATACCTGCCCATCACTATTAAAAATAGATTTTTGCTGATCTTATTAAAAATAGTACTGAAATCAAATTCATGATCCTTTTTTTATGTAGGAGATTTTTATTTCAATTGATTCTTTAGTTTTCTAATGAACTCCACTAGTCTTACATAATTGGTTCTTACAATAACGTTACTTTTAAAAAAGTTGTTTTATAATTCAATATTCAATTTTTAGTTTTGGATGACAAAAAAGGTCAAGGACTGGATGATCAGTGTTGTCCTCCACCAGATGCACGAGGAAGCAAACAGCAGCTATGAGTTCTATAGCTTACTAATTAAAAAATAATTGCCAATAAATTGATTTTATGTGTAAATGTGTACCTACTTGTCTCTTATTGAGCAGCAGTTAATTTTTATATCTAGTGCTCTATTTATGGCAGGAAGTAATCTCGCTAAAAGTTGAGCTTCCCACAATTACTTACAGCATCAGCACTGGGCCTGTCGAAGGAGTCTGATATTTCATTTTTCTCAACCCCAACATGGAAAGGGACCACTGAAAATGTATGCTATGACCGGGTGAAAGTCTGTAAAGTAGATTCAATATGTACATGTACAGGTTTCTTGTAATATATAATGTAAAACAGTAAATTTATTATTATTAATGCATTTTAATTAGAGGGGCATGACTATTTCAACACCCTGATTAGACTTAAATTTTCAAAAATTTTAAGTAACTATGCATATATTTTAAGACAGTGAAATAAAAAAAATTTATAAAACTCAAACATTATTAAGGTCAACAAGTACTTAACAAGTTAGGATGAAGTAGGGTAAGTGTAACCATAATTTTTTTTTGAAATATCAGGCTGACCACAAGCCCCGAGGTCTGAGCAATGCCTCATTATATTGACATGAAACATTTGACTTGTAAAGAGAAATGTCTGTAGTAATTAAACACTGTTGATCTAAAAAAATCAAAATCTTAAATGTAAAAATGAACTAATTTCAAACCAAAATATGTGTAATGACAACCCAAACAAATAGTAAATTAATTCTTATTTATTGTTATTTTTAAAATATATCTTCAGTCGTCTGTTCAAGGCACTTTTACTACCAATTTTTGGTATCTTCACAAATTCACCATCACATAAATAGGTACTTTCACAAATTTAGTTTTAGTAATAAAGGTACCTCTACAAAATACATTTTTGTAACAAAGTTGTCTCGGAAGCTATAGTCAACCTTTAGCTATTCTAACTAAATTTTCAATTGTTTCTTACATTTAAATAATTATTTACATGTTTTTTTGATGATTTTGAACTTAAAATTTCACAAATTCACATAAAAGTTTTCACAAAATAGGTACCTCTTAAAAAACCTAGACAGTTTGTTTTACATAATACAAATGCTTGAAAGATTAGTAAGTATTCTATGCGCTTTTTATACAGGGATGATACTTTTCATTCACTTTTGAATCGTGAAATATTTTCATTTAACATTTAAGTAAAGAACTGTTTGTTGAAGTATACAAATCAAAGATGAGCTCACAGATGGTGGCTTACCATTACACGAAGAAATTGAAATATTTTCAAAAAAATAACAATAAAGTGTAACAGGGTTCATTTCATACCCTTTCTTTATTTTTCTAAGGGACCTTATAACTCCTGAAAATTATGTTTTATCACCTGAATTTACCCTCAGGCTTCTGAAAAACATCTGGTGAGAGCAAAACAGAATTGTATTATCGATTTGGGAGAAATAATTAGTTTTTTAATTTACAAAACTCAATTGAAATGTGAAATTCTAAACACTTTTGCAATTCCTTGCTCCAAATTTAAATTATAAATACAGTAAAGCACCGTTTATGTAAGTAAAGCACTTGAAAGCTGTTTTATGAAGCTTTGAGTTACACAAAACACTCCCCCAGTCAATGAGGAAGATGCATGATTTTTTTAATAAATTCTTCTTGCAAAAACAAAGTACCCAAAATTTGAAGCGGATCGAGAAATTTTTTATTGCCAAAAAAATTAACAAATATCCACTTACAAAAAACCTTCCGCGCGAAAACACCAAGAGTTGGGATCATCGTATGTCGACTCATCATACGATAAGCATTGTTGGAAAGCAATGGAGTTGATGGTACGATTGTTGACATCTTTAAACAATAAGCGTTTTCAGTCACGTGTTTTTTTCTCGACTTTTAAATTAAAATACTTAATTACCTTTACATTTTTTGAAAAATTGACTAAATATTTCTTTTTACCATACAAAAAACCATACGGAACACTTGTTTGTTTTTGAAAATCTGACACATGCAACTTTCTTATTGGGCGAGCTTGAGTTCGAAAAATCGAGTGCATTAGCATAAATCGTCAAATACAAAGATGGTGTAATCTCGCTTGGGGGTGTGTTTTGTGGAACTTTTCATTTTTGTTAATGGTAAATTAAATACTGATGCCAGGATGAAAAGTTTAAACAGTTAAGATTCTTCCCACCCTCTGTCAATTTCATAAAATGGACAAATGTTACTTCTCGGAAGACAATGTGATAGGTTTATGATTATAGGCAGACCGGATTTAAAAAATACTACAACAGGCTTTATTAAACAAAAAGAAATTAGACTGTCTTCATAATCCAACAAACTCCACTGGAGTAAAATACAGTATATAGAGAAATACATAACAACTGTTAATTAAAAAATATGCATTTCCCATGCTGCACAAATACTTCATTTTTGGCCGGACTCTAACCTTTAACAACTTAACCAACACAATGCTTCCAATGTTTGAGCCTCCGTCAAGCAGGGGGATAATAAAACAATGTGAAATTTTTTCACTGGCCCCTTCAGAGACCCAAAACAACCCCTAATAGTAAACATTTTTGGGATAACATAATGTGACATTTAAGAAATGGGGGACCATGGTCAAAATCTACAACTGAGATAGCATAGCAATATTCTCAAGGCAGAAATCAACACAAATTTCTTAAACTGAGTTTCAAAATACTGTTGAGAGTATGCCTAGAAAAGTAAATAATAAGTCCCTACATGTGATTACACAGACAGAAAATTGGCGGAAAATATAAACAAAAATTTGATACCTAAATTTTTCTTCATTTTAAGTAGAGGGAGTCCATCGGCTTCTACTTCCCGAGATCTAGGTTGGTTGGGTTTTTATGGCGCATGACCTAAGATAGGGTATAGCCCAAGATCTAGGATTCCATATGCTAGATTCATAGTATTTTAGCTTAAATCTTAACTAATTTTCATATTACTTCGATATTTTAAAAAAAAATTCCAATTTTTTCTTTAAATTTAGTACTAGGCCACACTAGATAGCGGTCAGTTTTCAGTATAAAACGATTGGAAAATAAGAATAATGAATTTCAGTTTGCAAATCGAATTGACAGATTTTAATTTTGCTAAGCAAATTGGCGGAAGAATCACATGTATGTAAGTCTATCTGGAACAGCTTTAGAATAGGTCCCCTTTTGGCGACGGCTGAAAACCTGGCCGCTATGTTTACCTACGATTTTGCGGCTGATCGGTCATGAAATACTTGCAACTTGGCGACTGCTTCAAAAACAGACCTATTCTAAACCGTCAATATTTTCAAAGTAAATCATGTATATTTTAATTTGAAGCATCACACCTTGATATATTTGGTCCAATACTGTAGAGTAGTATATAACCGATATTCTGTGTCGTGTAAAGAAATAATGGCACAGCTTCGATAAGAGTCAACCATCAGCTGCCATGTTTACTCACAGCTCTAATAGATCTATGTGGTTGTATGTCATCATTTGAACAGTGGGTAAACATGGCTTCTGGTCAACTATTATCATAGCTGTTCCGAAATAATTGGTTCAAATCCATTAATATTCCCGCTAAATATCACCATTCTTTTTTGATCGCCATGTACTCAAATATCGACAAATATTTCAGATTTTTAATGATAAACTAAAAAGTTATCGATCTAATTAAATATTTTTATCCACGAGTTTTAAATTATTTAGCAGGTTTTCTACTTATTGGTGTCCAAAAGATAATGGTGATATTTAGAAGGAACGTTAATGGAATTGAACCAAATAATACAAAGTCATACAAATGAGAAAAATATAAACAGTATGTATGTTCCGAGGATGAATTTAATGACCATTTTGCTTCCCAATGCTTTTCAAAGTTAAATTCTAAAAGATTATAAAAATATTTCGAAATTTTACCAAAAACAAGCTATAAGTTAGGCTTAAGTATATTTTTTCTAACTGGATTGGGTAGAATCACTATAGAATAGTTGCAAGATTCTTGATATTCACTCATCATATTCACATTTCACCATATTCACAGCACTGATTATAAAGCCCTCGTGAGTGGGCTTGCAGTGGCAGTGCATCGCGCTTCCACGCCACAGGTCCGGGATTCAAATCCCAGGCTGGGCAGGGTCCACTCAGCCTTTCATCCCTTTAGTGGGTCCATAAACCGAGGACCAAGCATGCTTGGGAACTAAACACTGGGGGTCTCACGTTGCGCTGACCACCAAACCGGGACATATGCCCAGGCCCCACGGTCACGAAAACGAAGATGGGCATCATAGGCCTTGGCACACTAGGGATGTTGCACTGATGGTCTTGATTAAGGAGTGGGCTTGTAGGCAGCCCCCTGTTCTGGGCTTGTAGTGCACCATTGCATCTATGGCCGATCTCCGAGAGGAAGGGCATGACTTAAATAGAAGAGTCAAGTTCAGGATATAGCAGTGGTGTCATCAGCCACAGCTCAAGATGAAAACCACGGTCCCCTAGAATTAAAAATATAGATATTAGGAAAAAGTGATACATCATTTTGGTAGCTACCTCTACCATAGGACGACATAAGCAGCAAGAACCTGCGACAGAAAATAATACACTAATAATACATAATTTTCCTGTAGTCTTAAATAAATCTGAGATAAATGATAACTGAAAAAATAGCTTTTGTATCTTTTTAAATGCTAAAGTTAAGGGTGATAGCGAATTTAAAGACATTTTTAGAAGTATTTTAAAACAACCTAAAGCCAACAAGTGTAGGTAAATATTACCGTTTAATTTTTGCATTGATCACATATTTTAAAACAGAAGTATAATTACTAAATACTCTAAATATTACACATGGTTTGAGGAATGGTCTTAAGGGCGGAGTATGAAGTATTTTAAAACAACCTAGAGCCGACAAATTGTAAGTAAACATTACAGATTAGTTTTTGCATTGATCACATATTTTAAAACGGAAGTAAGAATTACTATAAATACTTAAAATATTACACATGGTTTGAGGAAAGGTCTTGGGGGATGAAATTTTCTGTTCAAATTGTAGGATAAATTGATGGAAATAAAAATGAATTAAGATTTATTAAACCAAAAAATGAGACGAGTTTTTCTAAAATGCACTTACTCGAATTCGAAGAGGTAGGCCGCCATCCGTGAGCTCAATCATCATATTCAATCTTTCCAGCAAAAAAGAACTTTCGGTGATAAAAGCCGCCATCCGGGAGTGCTCTTTCATTCATAATTGTAAAATTCCTCCACAAGTCTGATGTGAAGAGCAGAAGTGTTAGCGGACATTTTGAATATTTACGAATCCGCACACAGCTTCTCGCCTCGAAATCGGAGCGGAAGTTTTCATGCGAGGAGGCCGGAAGTTTCGTATTGGGCTTCATATCATGCGCACGGAGGAAAAGCCCCGAGACTAGCGATTGCGGAAGTGCCACGAACGTGACGTCAATTTGACGTCACGTTTCGTACTCCAGATCTTTCGCATGCCCTCAGACTAGGGCTCCTAATGGTGACTTGAAAAATGTATCCGCACTCTTAATACACAAAACAATACATAGCAAAGTAGGTAAAGTAAAAAATGTAAAAAAACAAAATCTGGTGACCTTTGTATTTCTGAATATATGTGTTCATATATTGTTGGATTGCCAGCGGAACAACAGAACTCTCCCTCATGTGTGAGACTGTTATAAGTTATAAGTCAGAACTCTCCTTCCGTGTGCGCCTGACACCTTCGTATTTCTGAATATATATGTTCATATATTGTTGGATTGCCATCGGAACAACAGAACTCTCCCTCATGTGCGAGACTGTTAAAAGTCAGAACAGTTTACAAAAGTTATAGTTTACAAAAACAACCAGGAACGTGCGTGTCCTAACCAAAACAGGAAAATTCTGGTTTTCTTACTATTGATAGGTGTAAGAAAATTATGGGTTTCTGCAAGAAAAGGTAAGTTTAAAAAGTTAATTTTTTACTGAATTGATGTGCTACAAAAATGGTTTCAATAATTTGTGAAAGAGTTTGAGTTGAATCTGAGTGAGGTTTGTTTTTGAATGATTTTTTGGAACATCCAATAACAAACCTTTCTCGGGTAACTCAGTCGTTGATTATGCCATCAGGAGTGTCCGACTGAAAGATCTTCCCAAGCTTTAGAGCCGCTTGCCAGCCAAGGCCTTCTCTCTGTTTCTACCCTCTTGACCTGAGCGATGCAAGGGTCTTCCAGCTTCCACTGTCTTAAAACCTTTCGAAAAAATCAACACATCTTTCTTGTTCCTTTTTTCAATTTCTGTGAGGTATTATTTGTATGTATTTATTTCAGGGTTGGAAAAAACATGTTTTTTAATAAAAAACAAAAAACATGTTTTATTTGTTTTAAACGTGTTTTTTTTGTTTAAAACGTTTTATTTGTTTTTTTTACCCTAGACAAAGAAATGCTAAAAAAAACATGATTTTTAAAATTGAAATTAGATGAATTAAGCTTTACTTTTAAGTACACCACAAACAGCTCGTTCGTTTAAATGATTTTTGCAAGTTTTATTTACAGCATCATGCTCTTTATCAAGTAATGTACTGCCTATGTTATGGCGATTTGGTGGTTTGCACCAAAGCCTTATACTTGACATCATCTTTTCAAAGCTCTGGGTGAAAATAGTGAGTTTATGCCTAAATAAAATGAGCAATTTGCTAAAAAAATACATGTTTTAAACAATGTTTGTTTTTGCTTTGTTTTAAACATGTTTAAAACGAGTGTTTTAAACAAAGTGTTTTTAACGTAACAACCCTGATTTATTTATGTTGTTTTTATTATTTTATATGTTATTATAATATTTTGTACGTATTTTGAGTGTATTCATCTCAAACACGACAATGATCATACAGCATAAAAATTATTAAAATAAAATATGGTCTTGAGTATAAAGTAGTCTTTCAAACGCTCCGGGAAGCTTGTTTACGAAGAAGAAATATGAGTGAACCAAGTTGAACCTGAAAGCTCGGATCCCTTGAAGTCCAGGATCCCTTCACAGGATATTTATTTTATTTTTTAAAAGGGATTCTTTTTTGCCTGAAGAATGTTTTCATCAGGGATGCAGAATATGTCTGATCCGGCGATCTACGATCGGGGGAAATTTCACCAATCTGGGGAAATTTTGAGGAAAAGTGTAATATTGAATTGAATTTTAGCAAAGTAATAAAAATTTACTAGATGTTGATACCTACGAATATTCAGAATTTTTGTAGGTCTTTATCACTTTATAAAATTTTGGGGAAAATTTTGTATGGATTGGGGGAAATCTTGGAAGTAAAAATATTTTCTGCATCCCTGGTTTTCATCACCATTGTGAACTGAAAGCAAAAGGAAAACAATCATGTAAGTAAATTCCTTTATTAAGTTAAATTATGAATAAAAATGTTACAGCTAAATGATGACTTCAAAGATGCATTGTAAATTTTTATATTACAGGATGTTAGAGCTTAGCAAAATTAAAGTACATTATACAACATTATGATTGGAAATGCACAAATAGCATAGGGAAATACAATTAAGTCTCTGGAGCGAGCACCTTCATTCCAAGAAGGTGGTTATACAAAAGAGGCTAACTTATATACAAAATGGGATTGCATTAAAAACTTTAAACATTTTCCAAAAAAAAGAACAGTATTTGAATACTGTCACTTTCAGTGGCGGCTCGTAGCTAAAATTATAGGGGGTGCTGCACAAAGTTGACAATGTGTATCTTAAGTGATATGCTAAATAAACCTAAAAAAAAAGTGGATAAAAACTAAAAAACCTTAAAAAAAACAAAAAACTTAAAACTTTTGGTGGAAAGATTACCCCCAAAATTGAAAAAATCTAGGTTTTTCTTTACATTTTTCATATTTCATGAAACTTAGACAGAAAAGAGGGAATCAAAAAAGCGGTTCATCTGGTCACCATACACTTAATTAACAATCAAAAACATGTCACTTACCTACCAAGATGTTCCTCGCGCTGAGAATGATATTAAAAACTACAGAGAGCGGATTCAGTTTGTTTTGTATAAAAAAACACTGACTACTAAAAAGTAAAAAAAATATCCTTATTTATTGAATGGCCGAATCAGTTGAACAGAATTGTTTCTTACGTTGAAAAGAAAATATAAATAAAAAATGAAAAGAGTGAGTGTAAAAAGAGCTAGAAGGTCAATGTGATTTATTATTTGAAATGTTTCAAATCGGATATTTTTTTCTTATCTCTACAATGCTCCCCCCCCGCGAAAGAAAAACGATAATTCTTTTTCTCGGCGGCGAGGGCTGCTGAGAAGCAGCCCCCTTTTCCCTAACAGATTCGCGTGCTAAATTCTTGATATTTTGATTTGATTAGATATAGCTAACTCAACAGTTTCCATACCCTCGTTTGGTACATTTCCGGGGGCTGTCGACCCAGAAAGAAATCTATTGGCGAGACGGCGGCGGAGTATTTTGACTGTTGTGCGTAAGGGGAAGGAATGATTAATAGCATTACGGCTAACTGCAGAGAATTATAAATTTAAAAAAGGGGATTAAGAGAAAAAATAAAGGGAAGATTGAAATATTTTTAAGTTAAAAAAATTGGAATTTTGGGCAATTTTGGTTGGGGGTGCTGCAGCCCCGCAGCCCCTATGGACGAGCCGCCACTGGTCACTTTACAGCATCAAATAACAAGCCTTTCCAAGGTGAAACAAATGTTTTGGAAGTTAATTTTAATGGTTTGAATGAATTTATTGAAAGGTAATTGAATGTAAAACTGAGTTTTCAAATTCAGCTTTTTTTAATCACCTGGATAAACTTACTCAACCTGGTTAACTAGTTGCTGTATTAAACATTGGGAGGGAGAATCAGTGCCTTCTCTAATGGGGAAGTTGCATATTTTTTAAATTTTCGGTTTAGGTGTTTATTAATACAATATAAGATGTGAAAAAAACAAATCTGCAATCCAAATTTTCCTAAAAAATTTATTTACTGAGATATAGAAGAAATAAAAGTTAAAAAAACCGTAAACAAATGATGCAATCGCAAACGCTCAAAAATCAAATGTGACGTACCAAGGCGCTAAACAAAAGACTTGATGGTTTAGTTTATTATCATTAAAATAAAAGGTCTTAATGACCTCATGGATCTGGTCTAGTTTCACCAGACATTATAAACTTTGTTTCCGTGAAGAAAATTTACATTTTCCATAAATATTTTAATTTTAAGGGAAAAAATCTTAAAATATAAGAATCTAATGTTTTAAACTTAATTATTTTATTTTATTTTGGTGTTTTTGTAGCTAATTTAACTTTTAAATGGAATTTATAGAGTTTTTCTTATAAAAAATATTTAATCCTGAGGTTTTCATATTTAAAATAGTGAGTCAAGCAGATCCACTCTAGTAGAGAAATGGAGAAGTAAGCGTTTTTAGCCATAAAATTGTTAATTACTTGTAAATAATCGATTTTCGAACTTAAAAAACTTGATAGTGATCGTCCTCGCCTCGAGATACGTCTATATACCGAGTTTTGTATACCCCGGCTGCGTACTTTAGGCAGAGATGCTAGTTGTAGTCGTTTTGACACGCCTTGGTACGTCACGAATCTGAAGTCGCTGTTTTTCCCGCCTTTTTCAGAGCGCAAACTTTAAGCCGCAGTAAAAAAATAAATAATGATCAGAATTAAAAAATATCTTGGTTTTAGGGTTTTCTTGTAAGGTTGAATCGATTTAAAAAATAAAAAAAAATATGCAACTTCCCCATTGTGGTTGTTTTGAACTAATATTTTTCTAACCCAATGGTACTGTAGGATCGTCAAAACATCTGACTTCCTACTTATCTCGCTAGTAGAATTAAAACTTAACCAGTAAAACAATTAACAATTTAATTACATAATGACGATAACAAGCGTGAGGAAAAAGATAACAAGAGCAATGTAAATAGACACCACAGCGAGCAAGAGAAAGTGAAGGAATGATTTTTTCTCCTTGGAGTTGAAGTTCCAGTTCTTATTGTCCCGAGTTGAGTTGTAGCACTACAGTACTCCCCCCCAAGTACCGGAGGTGCTGAACCTCACAGGTAGCGCGTGTTGAAGCGGACTACCCTGCCTGAGCGAGTGGTGATAGGACCCCCAGCACTCGGAGTGGTGGGTGTAGTGCTGCTCGAGGTAGGTGGGGGTGCACTAAGGGTGGTTGGCTGTCCGGGAGTGACAGGAGTGCTGGCACTGCTTGGAGACTGGTGGGTGGTAGGAGGAGGCTTGGAGACTGATGGGGGTGAACTTGAGGGTGGGAGGGCGGGTGTTGTGAATGCAGGCGGGTGTTGTGAATGCGATCTACACTAACCACCGCCTCCCTGCCGTTGATATTGATTTTAAATGTTTTTTCCCCCCGGGTAATGACCAGATGAGGGCCGGTGTAGAAGGGCTCTAAGGCTTTCCTGTAACCGTCACTCCGAAGGAAAACGTGAGTTGCAGTCTCCAGGCTGGTGTGACGATATGGTGTTTTATTGCTATGCCAGCCGGTAGGAACTGGTGCCAACTGGGCCATCAATGCTCTGAGGTGTTGCAGAAACTCAGAGGGGTCTGATTCGGTTGCGGCTATTGGGCCAAAGAACTCCCCAGGGAGGTGCAGGGCCGTTCCATACACCAGTTCTGCACAGGTGGCATTCAAATCATCCTTGAGTGCTGACCTGAGGCCAAGAAGGACAGTGGGGAGAGCCTCAACCCAATGAATTGAGGTGTGGCACCGCAAAGCCTGTTTGAGGGAACGATGGAATCTTTCCACCAGGCCGTTTGCGCAAGGGTGATAAGGTGAGGTACGCACCCTGTGAGTGCCTAAAAACTTCATAAGTGAGCCGAAGAGCTGCGACTTAAACTGCCGTCCTTGATCCGTGGTCAGTTTTTCGGGGACGCCGAACCTGGAGACCCACACTTCATAGAACTTTCGTGCCACAGTCTCTGCAGAGATATCAGCCAGGGGGGTAGCTTCCGGCCACCGTGTAAACCTATCAATGAAGGTTAGGAGATATGTGAACCCTTGGGATGGTGGGAGAGGGCCCACAATGTCCAGGTGCACATGGTTGAAGCGTTCGGATGGTACGTTGAATCTCTGCAGAGCACTGTTAGTGTGACGATGTGTCTTGGACTTCTGACACTGAGTGCAGGCCTTAGTCCACTCGGTGACGTCCTTCAGCATGCCTGGCCACACGAAGCGATGCTGAAGAAGTTGGCGAGAGGCTTTGATGCCTGGATGAGAAAGGTTGTGCAGTGTCAGGAAGACCCGATAACGGAATCTTGGTGGCACATAGGGTCGGACACGATTATGAGAGGTGTCGCAAAACAACTTGGATCCAGAAGGCAAGTCCATTGTTTGCAGCTGAAGACTATGTCGGTCGTTGAAAGCGACGAGGTCACGCAGCTCCGTATCTAGAGCCTGTTCCTCTGCCACTGCTTCAAAGTCAACAGGAGTTAGCAGAGTTATCTCCTGGATTCTGGACAAGGTATCCGCTGCAATGTTGTTATGGCCTGCCACATGTACGATGTGTGTGGAGAATTGTGAGATAAAATCTAGTTGCCGTAATTGGCGAGGAGAGGCGTTGTTTGAGGGGTTTGTGAAGGCAAAGGTGAGAGGTTTATGATCCGTAAGAATCATAAATTGCCTACCCTCTAGAAAATGCCGGAAGTGCTTGATGGCGGCATAGACTGCCAGCAGCTCCCGGTCATAAGTGCTGTACCTCCTCTCGGTAGGCGAGAGCTTCTTGGAGAAAAAGGCGACAGGCTGGGGGCTGCTTTCAGCATGGGAATGGACAACTGCACCGAGGGCCGTGTCAGAGGCATCGACCATCAGCGACAGGGTGGAGGATGAGGACAAGTATGCCAAGGTGGTGGCAGCAGATAAGTCCTTCTTGCAGCGTTGGAAAGCCTCGCTAGTAGCCTCAGTCCACGGTACTGGTCTAAGGTCTTTCTTCTTGGCCCCTTTTAGGAGGTCGTTTAGTGGAGCTTGAGTGCTGGCTGCCCGGGGAATGAAACGGCGGTAAAAGTTTATGAGTGCTAGGAACCTTCTCAACTCTGAAAGGGTGGAAGGTTGCGGGTAACCGCAAATGGCGGCAACCTTGTCGGGAAGCGGCTTCACCCCTTGGGGTGTGATCTCGCAACCCAGAAATTTGACAGATGATTTTCCCAGCACACATTTGGCAGCGTTCAGCTTCAGTCCATGGGCAGCAAGGCTTTGAAACACTTGGTGTAGGTGGTGCTGATGCTCTTCCTCGTTGGATGATGCAACCAGGATGTCATCTAGGTAAGGGATGCAAAAGTCAAGGCCTCTAAGCACCTGGTGAATGTGTCGTTGAAAGGTCTGTCCAGCATTTCTTAAGCCGAAAGGCATGGACAAGAACTCGAACAGGCCGAAGGGTGTTGTGACGGCTGTTTTCTCAACGTCGTCAGGGTGCACTGGAATCTGGTGGTAGGCTCTTGACAGGTCTAGTGTGGAAAAGATGCACCGGTTGCCAAGAAGCTGGGTGACATCCTGGATGTGTGGGAGGGGGTATCTGTCGGGAGTGGTGACTGCATTGAGTCGTCGATAATCACCGCAAGGTCTCCACTCCCCACTGGATTTCCGGACCATGTGAAGGGGGCTGGCCCACGGACTCTTAGAAGGACGGATAATTCCCTGTTGTAGCATAAACTGAAACTCCTCGTATGCCACTTTGTAGAGTTCAGGGGAGAGGCGTCTAGGCTTAGAGAACACAGGAGGTCCGGTTGTTTGGATATGATGATGGATACATGACGTTGGCGATGAAGTAGTAGTGTCTGAGGGGTTGATGAGGGAAGGATAGGCTCCCAGTATTGCAGAAAAGGCTGAGCAATCGGACAGGAGTGAAATTTCCGAGTCGGGGCATTGAAGTATCTGTCCAACTGAAGCAAGTTTAGTGACATTGTCAATGAGACACTTATTTTTAACGTCTACAAGCAGGTTGAAGTGATTTAGAAAGTCTACCCCTATAATAGGGTGATTGATGTTAGCTATAATAAATTTCCAAGTGAAATTTCGTCTCAGTTTCAGATTAAGGTTTAAAATTTTAGTGCCAAAGGTGGGAATCTTAGTACCATTAGCTGCAAATAGGTAAAAATCAGTAGGTGTAGCAGAAGTGTTGTGGTTGGGTAGGACAGATACATCGGCACCTGTGTCAATCAGGAATCTCATGTCGGTAGAAGGGTCTTTGAGAAATAACCTGTTGCTGCCGCCACTCTCTGTGGCCGCGAGGGACGGCGCAACTAGTTTCCCTGCTTGAAAGTGCAGCCTGGAAGGCACTTCTTGGCTTGCTGTCCAAATTGCTGGTGGTACCAGCAGTGTCCTGCATCGGTGGTTCTGGGTCGACTCCGAGTACGCTGGCGGAACCGGGGAGGGCTTCTGCTGTAATGGCGTGACCTGGTCTCCAGTCTGTCCAAACGGGCCGATATTTCGGCCAGCATGTTGTGGACAGGTTCGTCTGCGGGGGAAGAGGCTACTTCCTGTATACTAGTCTGGTTTCCTGCAGCCATGATGCCGTCAGCCATTTCGGCCAGTCGCTCCAAGTCGTCCTTAGAGATGGCCAGGATCTGGCGGACGTGAACGGGCAGGCGTTTCAGGAAAAGGGACTTTAGCAGGTCGTCAGGGAGGCGCGTACCAGCCCTGATTCTCATCTCCCTCAGTAAGTGGGAAGGGCGTTTGTCGCCCAGCTGCATCCCAGAGATGAGTTCTTGCAGTCGCTGTTCGGTGGTATCTGCGTACTGCGCGCTGAGTCGCTTGCGGATGTCATCATACGCCGAAGTGGGCGGAGGGGAAGCAACGATGTCCCCGACAATGGATAGTTCCTCCGGCTGAAGAACAGCCACTACATGATGGAACTTCGTCATCTGCTGGGTAATGTGGGCGAGCGCAAACTGCGACTCCATTTGGTGAAACCATAGCTCTGGGTTGCCGCGCCAGAATGGAGGTGCTTTCACGGCGACGTGAGCCACTTCCCTCGCCGGAGGTGATGCTGGAGTAGCGGCAGTAGAGCCGTCTTCGTTCGTCATGCTGATGTTGAGTGAGAGGATATCAGCCGAGGGAGAAAAAGTTCATCGGTGTCCTTGACCGGCGAAATGCAGGCGCGGCGGAGAAGCACGTGGGGAAAGGCTTAGCGGTAAAGTTCAGTCCGGATCGCCACTGTAGGATCGTCAAAACATCTGACTTCCTACTTATCTCGCTAGTAGAATTAAAACTTAACCAGTAAAACAATTAACAATTTAATTACATAATGACGATAACAAGCGTGAGGAAAAAGATAACAAGAGCAATGTAAATAGACACCACAGCGAGCAAGAGAAAGTGAAGGAATGATTTTTTCTCCTTGGAGTTGAAGTTCCAGTTCTTATTGTCCCGAGTTGAGTTGTAGCACTACAGTACCACTGTTGGACATATTTTGAGTAATGCACAACAAACAGTAACTATTTGATTAATTAATGATGGTGGTGCTTTCTCAACAGTTTGAGTCTTCACCAAAGTAATAGGCAGAACTGAATGTAAAATTTGAAATTTTTGTCTCAGACTGCCAATAACCCTTTCCACATGTAACCTTAGATTGGATATTTTTCTATTCTTTTCCACGTCAAAGGGTGAGAGTTGTGTCTTACCTTTTGTAAAACAAGGCTTTTTTATCTCGGCACAGTATAACCCAACTTCATCAGTAATCAAAAAACCCCTATCGGAAAGAACTATGTCTCCAGGTAGTAGTTTTTCCAATATCCCAGACTTTAAAGCTACCTCTTTGTCACTTGATCTCCCACCATATCCCATTGAAATAAATGTAATTCCTTGAGGGCAAATTCCAATTAAAAGTTTTGCAGTGTGATGGTGTTTGTAATTTGACCATACCTGGGCCGAAGACAACAAATTTGATGGTTTCTCCATCTTTATCTCGAAGCAATCAATGATTACTGATATCCTATCTTTGAATGCATCCAAAAAAACCGAAGGCATAGTTTTTCTGAGCACGTATCTTTCTGGCCATATTATGAATCTATCAAGTTTTTTATTTAAAACGTATGAACAAGTTTGAAAGACTCTAGAAGCTGTACTCAAACTAATTCCATATCTATAGGCCAAATCACATAATGACAAATTTAATCTCAACCTTTGCAGAGTTAAAATTAATTGCTGAAACTTTGTTAGGGCTGATCTTGGAGTTTCACTTAAATCTTTAGAAATTAAATTAAAAAGAAGCATCAAAATTTGAAAACTTTCTAAGCCAGTGTAAAATTTTGTTTTTGTATCATTTCTAAAGGATTCTTCAGTTACAATGTAGCAGTTTAATTTTTTTTTGAGTTTAACAATATCTAACGTTTGGTTATTGATAACATTTTCCATTTTGTTAATATATTCCATTGTTAAATCCGTTTGTATACCAATGTTTACAATATTGTCATGCATTGCAGAGTCAAACTCGGTACAAAGAGAAGCTTCCATCTCTATGGAATCAGAATGTGGAATATCCTCTGACAATGATGCATTAACATCCTCATCATTATCGGGTATTCTACTTCAGTAGAGGTAGAAGCTTCTGCCCGAAGTTTTCCTCTGCTATACCTATCTACTGGTACATTCTTACTGGCATATCCCATCTTTAAGGACGGAATCCAATCGGGATTCAGCGTGTCTAAAACATCTGCTGGACATCCTAAAAACAGACGTTTAATTTTAAGTTTACAAACTTCCAAATATATATAATTGTTAATTAATTATAAATAAAATTTTATAAAAATATCGTATATTTTCCGTAATTGCTGGTTAACTTACCATTTATAAAATGCTTATCGCATATTCTTGCACATTTGATCTTCGAGGCGGTTAAATCTATGCGCCTTAATGCTTGTATCCACTTTTCCCGCCTTTCTTTATTTAGCTGAATGATTTTATCACCACCTCGATTGATGATTGCAGGAATTCTAAAAAAAGATCGAGAATCTCGACCTCCTTTACTGCTACACCCAACAACCGCACAGAACAAGGGCATTTTATTTATCTGTAAAAAATTAAGTAATATAATTGTCTATACAACTTAAAAATCTTTAAATGAAAGGAAATTGTTAAGCAAGGAAATAAGGTTTTAGCCCCCCTCCGATTGTGACCATGTTTAGCACAGTCGCGTTGTTAGGGGACATCCATAAATTATGTGAGGTCAAAAAGGGGGAGGAGGAGTCTAGCAAAATCTCACCTGGGGGGAGGGGAGAGTCAATTAAAATCTCACGTCAACTTTGAGTTTAGAAAATATAAGTTTTTCTATTACATTTTTACCACAACTTCAGGAAAAAGACGCAGATCAGTCAAAACAGCGGAGTTAAGACCATGTTTTTCATTTCAACACTTATTTGTATCTAAACTTTTGAAAGTGCAATGTCGATAAGACGGAAAAAAGACCTTGAGAAAATCTCACGTAGGGGGAGGGGGGTCCAGCAAAATCTCACCAAGGGGAGGGAGGGTTCGAGAATTAGGGAAAAACACCTCACGTATTTTATGGATGTCCCCTTAAAAGCATGGGTGCCACTCTTTAAAAATTGCAAGCGACACTTTGAACTACCATTTTCCCCCAGTCTAGCAATTTTTTTATAAATTGATGATGAACAGTTATATAATTCCTTAAATATGAACGCCTTAGAAAAAATGTGGAGTCAACTTCTCCCCCCATTTTTTAGGGGGGGGGAGGGGGTCTTGTTTTGGCCCTTGTCAATGTAGCACTATTTTGAGGTCCTTTATTACAGGCTTCAATGTTTTTAAAATGCTCACGAAATAGTACCACGTCCCCAAGCCGAGTCTCTGGATCCACCACTGCTTTTACTGGACAAATGTGCAATGCAAGTATTGAAATTTATTATAAATAGCAGCCAATTGGTCATCTGATCAGTATGTTAAATACCCAAGACGGAATTTGTTCACTGAAATTTAAAAGAAACGGAATTCCGACCCTATTTATGGAAGAGTGGCACACATGGTAAAATATCATTGTTGAGTATTGTGCAAATGCAGGTATGAAGTGAATAAAACGTTATTTCTCTGAATTTTATGGCTCTCTGGTTATCGTTTGCTATAATATGATTAATTATGTGCTCATCAAAAATTTAGCTTACTTTACATAACCACACTTTATGCTTTTAGCGAAAGCCTTACTTACATGTTTATTGCATTTAATGTCACTCTTATCCGAGCCATCGTTCATCCCAAAACACCATAAGAGTTATCATTAGAGCATCATTGTTAAGATCAGTGCAAGAAAATCTTCTTGTTTTCCTATTCGAATGGCAACTGTGTGCTTTTTATTGCCTATATGTTTTTGTTTGTTTTTCTACCTAGCAATGACCCCCCAAAAACAAAATAAACTTTATAAATATATTTTGGAAAATGCGAATAGTACACATGGCATGCGGATTTAAAAAGTATGTTTATGAAAAGATAGGGAAAAGTATGTTGCTTTGAGGAAAAATATAGAATAGGCTTACCTTTTTAAATTCTCATCAAAATCCAAAACAAATGTTTGTGATTGAGTTGGGTGTCTGGTGCTCTTAGCTACAGCAGCAAGGCCGGCAACGCGTGGAAACAAATTAGTGATGGGCGATTCAACTCTTTTACAAGATCAGATCTGAGTAACTCACTCACCTTAAGGAGTTAACTCTTTAATGTAACTCAGTAACTCCCAAAATCTATATACATAAATGAATGTTCGTCTGAATGTATGTCCGTTATAGTTTTAAACTTTTCGAACCTACATTCACTTTTAAACTGTACCAAGTTGCCCTACTCGCTCTCAGAAAGGCTCCTGAAGAATAATAATTTAAAATTGAAGCATCCCAATAACTTTTTTGGTCTATTTTCGGCTAAAAAAACCCGTATTTCATTCCTAAAACCATGACATCATGGCAAAACCACCAATTGTTGTAATTAAAGGTAATATATAATATTAATTGTTGAAGGTATAACATCGATTGTTGTAGTATAAACATAAAAAATGCTCTTTTTTACATTTGGACTGGCGAAGCCGGTGTCTAGCGCTTCAGCGCTAGTATTATATAACTTCTTAATCTTAACTACCTACATACATCAACTAAAAAGTATGCCGGAAAAGTCATTCAAACGATAAAAAGTTTTTATATTGAACTGTAAACGAAAACTGAAATAAACCTTCAATATTTCGCCTACTGGAAAATTTTTTAACAATTTACTAACAAAAACCTACCTACAAAAAAAGAAGAAAGGGGGAAAGGAAAATCCCCAGTAGGGGAACGACCGTAGAACCAAATATTCAGACACTAACACATCAAGCAATAACAAAACAGCCATTAAAATATTAATCTCTGCACATTGGGGCATATTTCAGTATTTTTTTAATATATTAATCAGCAGTACTAGGTATATTTCAAAAGAAAAAATACTCACTTCAAAAATAACCACATATCTTACAATTCAGGCATCCAATCCAATTTAATCCGCGACCATTCTACTGCAAACTTTAAGTATTCTAAATTTACTGGAAAGTAATGGTCACCAGAATGAAAAATCAATACAATTTTTCTAATAAGTAATCTAGTTTTAATCACTCATTCATCTAAAAAATGGCGGGTTTGAAACAAAAAACACGCTACTAAGAGCAAAAGGTTTTGGCAAGACGCCAACGTTCTCGCTTCCCGCCCTTTGGAGCCACCATCATAGCTGGTAGAGGTAGACAAGCATAGCTCGTGTTTCAATTCTCAAAAATCAGTTGAAAATTTAATTTTTAAATCCAAATCAATCGCCTCATTAATCAACTAAAACATTGCTCAACCATTAAAATATTAATCTATACAGCAAGCCTTTTGCTCAAGATCAAGTATTTTTTATTATCAACAAGTATTCAAATAATGATAATGCTCCGTCAGAAATAAATGCATGCTTTTCCATAATGGCAGCTTTCGTTTCACGAAATTCTTCTTCTCGCAATCTTTTTTAATCGTAGACATTTTTAATGAAGTATCGTAATATTAAATGATTATTAGAAACTGAGAATAGGGAAAACATAAAACCATAATTATTTTTTTAATTGCGCGCAGTAAATGTTGTTAATAATCATCCTAAACATAGTGATTAAGACAATGTAGAATCTCGTTCAGTGCCGTACAGAAGATGTGTATAATAAACAATCATGGCCTCCATCGAACTTAAGAAACCGTTGGGAGGGAGGAACTAACTCGTTAAGTCTCTGATCCCTGGGAGTGGGATAGTGGGAGTAAGGAATAACTCTATAAACTCTCTGATCCCCGGGAGTGGGATCGTGGGAGCGGGAAGACCGATCTGAAGTCACTTGCTCCCCATCCCAACTCCTCGGGATCGAAGGAGTTGAGAGCACACAGCAGATAACTCCCAAAGAGGGGAGACCAGAAGCAAGCAACTCTGATAACTCTGTCAGCTCCTTTCAACTCCTTTAAGGAAGACGTAACTCCTCGTGTAGTTTTTCGGATCAAAGTGGGTTGTTATGGCAACGGATTACGTAAAGGGCTGGCTGTTGCTAGCCGACCGTCGTACGACGGACGGCAAGTCCCACGGCCATGGCGACCGACGTATTGTTTCGTACTGTATTTCACAATCCCTGCAAGATTTTTATACTTTATTAGCAATGCGCATCCATGTGGACCTGATTCTTGCTGTTTCTATAAAATATTTTAGCGAAATAATTTTATTTTCAATAAATTAATAATTTAAATTATTTTTTTAAAAAATTAGACTAAGTAAAACATTTAAAAAACCACAATGAATTTAATTAAATAAGGAATGACTGTTAAACAAGAGCAATTAATTCTTGCAATTTTTAATGGAATTTATAAAAATTTAAATTAAATTTACTGAAAAATAATAACTGGGTTCGAACCCACGACTTTCCGCACGCCAGGCAGACACGCTGCCTTTCCCCCATCGGGGCCACGCTTACCACAATCCTAAATACTTTAAAACCACGCCTTTAACCCGAGCATGCGCACAACGGTTACCCGACGGTCGGGAAGTCACTCCCTAAAGGGCTCGCTCATACATGATGATGTGCTGCCATCTAGTGTTTTTTGGAGGTAACATCACAAGGATTTCAAGTTAATATCGCAAATTAAATCTTAAAAAGGTGCATTTTAAAAAGTACAACTGAGCTACCACTCTTTTTTCCCCACTCCTTGATCCTTCCCTCAGTTTAAGGAGTTAGTTCACTGAGTTAACTCCTCAAAAAATCGCCCATCACTAAAACAAATGTATGGAATGCACTAGCTATTGTTTACTAACACCGTACCTCCAGCAGTTAACAGTTAAAGGAAAATAACTGGTCGTGACGTCATGTGCGAATGCTCTATGGGGTTTTGTGACATTAAATTCACCAAAACCAAACCTCCCTCTGCTTTTCCTTTTTCTCTTTCATCTGCTTGTTAAGGTCAGGATGTAGCCTGTTTAATAGAGAAACCAACTGTCTATTCATTAATAGCTCAGCCGGATATTTCCCTGTTGTTGTGCATATTATATTTGATGTTTGTAGATGATTTTAGATCAAAAGTTCATAAGACGAGCAGATTGATTTAGATTGGGAGAAACATAACTTTTATTAGATGAGAGACGACGTGATGCGAGCTGTGATGCGTGTGGTGCACACAGTTATGGATGTGTGGGTTGGTCTTGGAGAGTGTTTCATTTTATGCAATGTCGAGAGTGGCAGCACATTCACTTGTGCTCCAGTGTCCAGTTTGAAGGTGACAGGAATGTCACTCACCATCATCTCTTGGAGCCAGTCGCTTGATTGAGTAGTTAATAAAGATCCTATGTAGAGAGTATTAGAGTCAGTTGAATCAATTGCAGAAACCTGTTGTTTACGCTGCTTAGGCTGTCTGCAAACTGAAGAGAAGTGGTTCTGCATTCCACAATTATGGCATGTCTTACCATACGCTGGGCAGTGTCGAGGTTCATGTCTCGTACCACACCTGGAACATGGACGAGGCCTGTAGTTTTGCCTGTTAGAACCAAAGTCCTGCTTACTCTGATGCTTGTTTGAGCCAAAATCTTGGTTGGATGTCTTGCCTTTTTTCTTGTGGTAGTTCACATCACGGGTTTTAACTGCATCTATTTGTGATGGGGCTTGCATGGCAGTCATGGCTATAGAATGAAGCCGTGACATTTCCACAGACTTGCAAATTTCTATGGCTTTCTTGAGATTTAAGTCAGGTTCTCTTAGAAGACGCTCTCGCACTGAATTGTCCCTTAGGCCATGAATCAACCTATCTTTAACATTACGGTCATATGCGATGTCGAAGTCACATTGATCTGCCTGTAACTTCAGCTCCGTGACGAAAGAGTCCAGGTTTTGTTCAGGCTTTTGAATGATGTTATTAAAAACATAGGTGGCGAGCGTGACGTTTCTATATGGGCGATAATGCTCGTCGAACTTGTCAAGGACTTGTTTGATAGTTCGAGTCTCACCTGCAGCCAGAGGAGGAAAGTTGAAGGTCTGATAGTCTTTGTATGAATCTTTTCCTATTACATTGAGCAGTAGTGCAATTCTAGTTTCATGATCCTCCTTGTTGTATTTCACGGCTGTTTCAAAGAGTTCAAAGCAGCGTCTCCATTCCGCCCAAGCTTTGGCGGGGTTGTCACCGGCGACAAAGTTGTCTATTTTGATGAAATTATGGGCCATTATACGAGTTTTACTCTGACACCATATTATATTTGATGTTTGTAGATGATTTAGATCAAAAGTTCATAAGACGAGCAGATTGATTTAGATTGGGAGAAACACAACTTTTATAAGATGAGAGACGACGTGATGCGAGCTGTTTACATTTATGATTCTGACAACAATGCCAAGCGTTGCCACATGAAAGTATATAAGTTCATCAAATAATGTTGCCAACGGATGTTTGCAATACACAACAGTGAATGGTAACACATGTTGTGCAAAAAGATATCTAGCCAACCGAGCTTTCCAATTACCCTTGATCAGCGGTTCTCAAACTGTGCTCCGCGGAGCCCTTAGGGCTCCGCCAAGCATTTCGAGGGGCTCCGCGAAGAAATTTGAAATAAATATGCTGATAATTTCTAATTTGCGTTGCTCTGAAATGTTTTATAAATAACTTTCTGTTTGGTGTTTCTTGTTAAGAACTTACTTTTGCTCCTTCCTAACCAAGTTTTTAGAGCTGTAAAATCATCCTTAAATTAAAGTGGATTTGGTGTGAAGTCTCCAATGAAGTGAGCTCTGTTGATTATAGTTTTTTTCTGGTTTTTGTCTTTTTCAGGTCTTTTTTGAATTATCAAAACAAGTTAAAACCCTGTTTTTAGGGTCAAGTTTCCAAAACTTTTCTGGGGGAGGAACCCCCGGGACGGGGACGATTGGGCCGCCGGTCCGTTTCGGCACCAAATTTTTCTTCTTCTAATTTTTAAAAGAATTATGAAAGTTCTATTTACTTTCATTTTATTTCTGCCGCTGAAACGACCGCGCCCAAATGGCCCCGCGCCGAATAGTATTAGCACATCGAGTAACCCCGATCCCCCACTTCGAAAATTTATTACTCAGCACCTTTTTTTTATTAAGTTCAGCAAAATCATAATCCTACTTAAAAATGTATGTCCAAAATTCGGAGTAGATGTCATGGGAGGGGATAAGGAATGATTTTGGGCTCCTAGGTCTAAATAAATTTCTATATGTACCTCTGACGTATGGTCTAGCAGCCCCCCAAAACAGCTCTCTATTTCAAAAGAAGTAACTTTTAGGAAAACAAAATTTACAGATGTACAGATTTCTGTATGGAATCCTTTGTTCATGCATCTCGGGCATAATGATTAAAAAGTGATAGCTTTAATATTCAGAAATTTAAAACAAAGATTTACATTGTATCCAATGGTAAAATATAATTGGTTAAAAATATTCCATATATCCCAGGGTGTATATAGGAGGGGCGAGGGAGCCCTGCCTCCCCCCCGGAAATTCCGACTTCCTATAACTAAACAAGTTAAAACCATATTATTTAGGGTCAAATTTCCGAAATTCTTCTGGGGAGGACCCCCAAAACCCCCTATTATTGTCAATTTTTATAATAAGTTCGTTAAAATTAAAATCTTACCTAAAAATGAATGTCCAAAATTTGGACAATGATGTACCTAAAATGAGTTAAAAAACTGTTTTTAAGGATCACATTTCACAAAACCTTCTGGGGAGGAAGGACCCCCAGACCCTCTATTGTACTTGGATCTTAATTAGTCACATTTTTTCTCACAAATAAATTATCTTAGATGCAAATTATACCTAAAAATGTTTTTAAAAGCTCTACGTTAAACTGTTAAATATGCATGGGAGGGGCTGAGGAATAATTTTGGACCCCTCCGGAAATAAAATTCTATATACACTACTGCATTTATGCTTTTATTTCTAGAAGCAATAGGTTTTATGTAATTTGCTTTTTATACCTTGAAAAATTTATTTCGGAAAAGGGCTCCGCGAAGAATTTGTCTCTTGAAAAGGGCTCCGCGACATTAAAAGTTTGAGAACCCCTGCCCTTGATGATTCTCTTTAGAGGGTCTGTTCAGTGGTTGCTACCATTCTTTCGGCTTGACCATTGAAGATGGATGGTACGGCGCCACCAAGATATGCCTTATCTGATTCTGGTAAAGAAAATTTTTAAACTCTGTTGAACGGAAGGTTGGACCATTATCTGAGGCAATTGCATCTGGCAGTCCGTGCGTAGCAAAGATGAGACGCAAATGGTCGATAATTGACGAGGCGGACATAGATGATACGGGCACTACCTCCAGCCACTTTGAGTGGGAGTCCACAACCAGGAAGAAGGTCTGTAGGGTGTCTCAAAAAAAACTTTTTTTCGAAAAACCTCGCTCCCCAGGGCTTTTCCCATTCCTTTTTGTCCCAAAAGATAGTGTGTGAAGTTTCAGCCCCTTAAGTTAACTCTAGGGTTTGCCTGTAGAGCCCCAAAGTTTGAAAAAAGTGGAAAAAATGACTAAATTTCAGAATTTTCAAAAAATTTATTTTATGAGTGAAACTGGATGAAAATGGTTCAAATGTGTTACTTAGGACTTATTTAGATGGGTTATATTTATTTATGTGTAATAATTTTACCCTATAGCCCCTGCAATTTAAGATTAAAACGTAGGGGAGAACGGGGCACATTCGCACAAAAAGTGCATTTCGTCATATTTCTCTGGATCTAGATGAGATATTGAAACAAACTCGAATTCAAATGAAAGTTAAAACCGTTCCCGATATTTTAGAACCAGAATTGGTCGCATTCATCTAGAATTTCTAACCTATATCATCAATCTAAAAAACGAAAAATTTCGTGCGAATGTGCCCCATGGGTGGGGCAGTTTCGCACACGTGTGGGGCACATTCGTACACATGCAAAAAAATTATACAATTGTTATTTTTACAAACTAAAAAGTTTATGGAACTTTAAAGTAAGATAATTAAACGAAATATTTGGCACTTTTACATATTTTTCCACTAAATTGAAGATTTTTTTACAAAAAGAAAACAGCTTCAGAAAATATTGAACATCTAATTTTTTGATGAGGAAAAAATTGTAGTAATGAAGAGTATATTACACATTGACATACTTCACATAATATAATTAGTTAGAAAAAGTCCAACCAATATTTTAACGGTCAGGTTTTATTCGAAAAGAAAAGTGAACCAACAGCTCGCATATTAACACTTGAAACTGACGGTTGCGGAACTTTTAATACGAGATTATCTTTTTGTATGAATGTTGAATCATTACTTACTGGGAAAATAAAAGTTTTGTCATTAATTTTAAAGTTTTTAAAGTTTTTCATCATTAACTTTAAAAAGCATCATTTAATTCAAAAATTTTCTACTTGACCAACATAACAAAATTTTCTTTTTAGTAGCAAATTCTACTAGAATAAAATCACTTAAGTCCAAGTCAATTGGTATTAAATAATTATCAGGGACATTTATTTCTTCAATATTTAAATCTGGGTCTAAATTCCTTAAAACTAAAGCTTTCTTTAAGGTGTTATTTTCTATTATCACCGAGTTTTGAAACAATTACAATAAAAAACAATTAAGCTTCAAGTTATTAAATATACTGCACTTACAAACATATAAATCACTTTCATAATCAAAAATGGGAAGGACGAAGAACATTCGCAATGTCCGAATTTGCCCCATCTTTTGGTGTACGAATGTGCCCCATCTACCAGTTCAAGCTTACCACGTCCCAACAAGATATTTATAATTAAAGCAGGGAAATAAAACCTTTCTAGAAACTTACTTTAGTAGAGCCTCTACTGAATAAAATTCTGAATGTCCACTTGAGAGTTATTTTTGATTGATATTTTACGCCAACAAAATGACAAGAAAATTTACTTTGCTGCTTCTAACGCTAGCAAATTTCTAGTACGTATACAACAAAATGGCTCAGGGCTTTGAAAATTCATGCAGGAGTTGGTAGTCATGCTTCCATCTACTGGTATTTTTTTCAGATTTTGAATTAATAATTACTAGGGGAAATGCCGTCTGTCCGAATGTGCCCCATGTGCGAAATAGCCCCACTCTCCCCTACTACTTAGGGACGTCGCGCTCACCAAACCTTATAATGCACTACCGGTGGACGAATTAAAAACCCAAAAGAATTTTATGCTTATGCAGGGGAGAACAATAAGTTAAGCTCTACCTTGGGGCCATTAAAATTAGGAGAGGACACATTTATTCAGGATGATATAGGTATGGCAAAGGTGTTAAATGATTTTTTCATGGAGGTATTTAATAAGAATTTTAAATTAACGGGGGACTATGCATTAGAATATAATGGAAGGGTGGAAATTCCGGACTGTTGTTTTAATAGGGAGGAAATAATACATCTTTTAAGAAGCATAAAGCCATCTAAAGCTCCAGGACCGGATGATGTTTATCCAAAAGTGCTTGTGGAATGCGCGGAGGAATTAGGGGACGTAATAATGACAATTTTTAAATCAACATACGATTCGGGTTTGGTGCCAATAGATTGGAAATTAGCTAATGTAACTCCAATATATAAGAAAGGACCGAAATGGGATCCAGGCAATTATAGACCAGTAAGCTTAACATCGGTCATTTGTAAAATTTTCGAAACCATACTTAAAAAGCATATAATGTTATACTTAGAGGAGGGGAACTTACTTTCAGACAATCAGTTTGGATTCAGGAAGGGTAGATCCTGTCAAACTAATCTTTTAAAGTTCTATGACAAAGTAACAAAAGAGTTGGATCAAAAACATAGTGTAGACATATTTTACATCGATTTTCAAAAGGCATTTGATAAGGTTCCACACGAGGCATTGCTACTCAAATTGGAAAAATTGGGTATCAGAGGTAAAACACTATTGTGGATTAGGAATTGGTTGATAGGTAGGAAACAGAGTCCAAGTCAAGGGTAAATATTCTCAGTGGGCAGAGGTCATGAGTGGGGTGCCACAGGGGTCAGTATTGGGGCCAATTCTCTTTATAATATTCATTAACGATATTAGTCAGGACATTAGGAACAAAATCAGCATATTTGCTGATGACTTAAAAATTTGGGGGAGGGTAGATACTCAGGAGCAGGTACAAAATTTACAAAGGGATCTAGATATCATATCACAATGGGCTGAAAAATGGAGTATGTCCTTTAACATAAGGAAATGTCAGGTACTTCATATGGGTCGGGGGAATGGTAGGGCAGAATTTTATCTGCAAGGGGACAAAGTTAAAGAAGGTAATATGATCAAAGATTTAGGGGTGATAGTAAATGAGGACTTTAAATGGGTTCATCAGTGTTCATCTGCTAGTATAAAGGCTAATAGGATATTGGGATACATTAAAAAAACTGTTTCTTCAAGGTCCGAGGATATTATTTTGCCACTATACAGAGGCTTGGTGAGACCTCATCTAGAGTATGCTGTTCAGTTTTGGTCTCCATACTTAAAAAAAAGATATTGATGCAATAGAAAGGGTTCAGCATAGGGCTACTAAAATGGTCAAGGGTATATCCAGTTTAAGTTATGAGGGAAGATTAAAGAAGCTAAATATGTTCACTCTAGAGATAAGAAGGATTAGAGGGGATTTGATTCAACTATTTAAAATGGTAAAGCAAGGGGACACAGAGGGACTAGATTTCAATACGGAAAATAGAACAAGGGGTCACAATTTCAAATTGAATAAAGTAAAATTTAAGACGGATTGTAGAAAGCATTATTTCTTTAATAGGGTAGTGGATAGATGGAATGCGTTGCCTGAAACAATCGTAAATTCAAGTGGGGTAAACGAGTTCAAGGGGAAAATTGACAGATACTGGGATTCTGGTAGTTTGGGTTAAAAAGACTGGACCAACCTTGCTGGGCTTACGCCTGTAGTTGGTCGACTTAATTTGTATTTGTATTTGAATTGAATTGAATCCGAATTTATTTGAAGGAACTCCCTCAAATGATGCCATTTGGTGCTAAATTGATATTATAAACTGTAAAAGCTAGTGAAATAACAATAATGAGGCCCTCCACTGAGCTTATAATAAAAAAAGTGATTTTCTTTAAAATTTCTCGTTTCCAGCTGATTAAACCCAAAATATATACTAAAAAAGGGGGTTGTTGTACTTTTTTAGATACCAAACTTTGAAAGCTTTATAGGGGCTTCATTTTTTATAAGTAGAAGTTGATTTTAAACCCTACAGATCGAAAATAATACGGATATCTCCAATACCAGAAGTTAAAATAGATTTTCTTTTTTTAAAGTTAGGAAAATAGTTTAATACGTGTGAATCTTGGTTGAAATGTTAAGAAAGAAGTTTTATAATAAAACTTACCACTAATATGTTAAAAGGGAGTAATTTTCCTAACTTAAAAAAAGAAAACCGATTTTCACTTCTGGTATAGGAAATATCCATGTCATTTCCGATCTGTGCGATTTAAAATTTAATTTTACTTCTTAAAAATGAAACCCCTATGAAGATTTCAATGTTTGGTATCTAAAAAAGTACAACAACCATCATTTTTAATATAAATTTTGGGTTTGATCAGCTGGAAAAGAGAAATTTTGAAGAAAATCACTTTTTACATTAAGAGCTCAGTGGAAGACCTCATTATTGTTAATTCAAGGGTTTTTATAATTTATAATATCAATTTAGCATCAAATGGCATCATTTGAGGGAGTTCCTTCGAAGAAATTCAAATTTAATTCATTTCGTCCACCGGTAGTGCATTATAAGGTTTGGTGAGCGCGACGTCCCTAAGTAGTGCGTTTTAATCTTAAATTGCAGGGGCTATAGGGTAAAATTATTACACATAAATAAATATAACCCATCTAAATAAGTCCTAAGTAACACATCTGAACCATTTTTATCCAGTTTCACTCATAAAATAATTTTTTTGAAAATTCTGAAATTTAGTCATTTTTTCCACTTTTTTCAAACTTTGGGGCTCTACAGGCAAACCCTAGAGTTAACTTAGGGGGCTGAAACTTCACACACTATCTTTTGGGATCAAAAGGAATGGGAAAAGCCCTGGGGAGCGAGGTTTTTCAAAAAAAAGTTTTTTTTGAGACACCCTAAAGGTCTGGCCCTGGAAAGGTCCCACAAAATCCACATGGAGACGAGACCAAGGTCTCTCTGTCCACTCCCACGGGTGGATGGGAGCTTTTGCTGGGGCACTCTGGTGCTCCTGACACAAGGTGCAAGGGGAGCATTCCAACAACAGGACATCTGCTGGTGCTGGGCTGGGCAACTGAACTCGGGTGAGTGCAGGGGCAGTCTACTCAGAGCATTGGCATTCCCTATCTCTTTTCCCTTCCTATATTCTAACTCATAAGTGTACGAAGACAACAGTAAACTCCACCTGAGAACCCGAGGGGATACAACTTGAGGCAAAGGCTTATCAGGGTGAAACAATCCCAGAAGGGGTTTATGATCAGTAATGATCTTAAATTTACGACCGAGTGGGGAACAAGCTTCATTCGGTTATGCCATTGATCACTCCTCCTCGGGTTTCTTCTTTGAATCGCCGGAAGGAAGTTTTAATCAGCAGACTCCGAATTGGCCATACCCGTTTCACACATCGACATCTGCTCCTTCGGGAGCAAGCTCCCATGTGTAATATTTGTGATGTGCCTTTTTCTGTGTTACATATCATATGTGAATGTCCTGTTTTTAATGCTCAGAGAAATCATGTTTTTAAATGCTCAAATTTTAACCTTTCAGAGATCTTATCCTCTCCATCAAATTTTAGACTTGTATTAAAATTCATCCAACAAATTGGTTTTATTCATCATGTTTAAGTTTTAACTATGTTTCACTACCTTTTATTCATCATGTGATTTTAAATTAGATTTATAGAGTACATCCGACAAAGGCTTTTAGCCTTCTTCAATTGTTTTAAATGGTCTTGTTTGGCGCATAATATCCTGATGTGGATCATGCGCCATAAAACTCCAAACAACCAATCTTCACAGCCGAGACTATAGCCAAGGCCTCCTTGTCTGTTTGACTATAGTTTCTCTCCTCTCTTGCGAGCGTTCTGGAGTAATAGGCTATAGGTGCCTCCGCGCCGTCTGGCAGAAGGTGACCCAGCACAGCCCCAGCCCCATACGAGGAGGCATCACATGTTAAAATTACAGGCAGGTTCTCATCAAAATGAACTAAGGTAATATCCTTACTTATTAACCCCTTAGCTTCCTCATAAGTTTTAGTATGCACTTGCGTCCAATGCCAAGCCCCATCCTCCCGTAGAAGTTTATGTAAGGGTTCTAACACATCTGTTTTATTTTTCAAAAAACAACCATAGAAATTTAGCAACCCCAAAAAAGCTTGCAACTCTGATTTATCCTTCGGGGTGGGGGCTTCATGTATGGCTTTTACTTTCTCCAAACTAGGCTGAACACCCTTTTCACTTACCCGGAAACCCAATAGCTCTATTTCTGACATTGCAAATTGGCATTTCTCTCTCTTTAAATGTACCCCGGCATCTCTTAGTCTCCCCAGAACTAGTTTCAGCTTTGTATTGTGATCTGTCATGTCCCTTCCTTGGATGAAAATATCATTCAGATATGGTAGCATCCCCTCAATACCCGCGAGCACTTCCTCATCCTCTTCTGGAAAATAGCAACCGCCACAGAAACCCCAAAAGGCAGTCTCGTTACCCGGAAAAGTCCCTTATGGGTATTAAGGGTCAATAGTAGGGAGGTAGGCTCATCGACTGGCATCTGCAAATACGCTTCTGATAGATCCAATTTAGAATAATTAATGAAAAAAAACCTTTTTAAAGAACAACGTTTTTAAAATGCACTAAAAAGTATAAAATAATTTTTTGCAACTCCTTGTAAAACGAAAAACGTGGGGATCATGCAATAATATTTACAGCCACTACTCTTGTCACTCTATTTACCATTATATCCACAGTTAAAAATTATTTAAATGAATGATGAAATTAAGTTGGATTAAATACCTAATGCATGATCCCCACGTTTTTCGTTTTACAAGGAGTTGCAAAAAATTATTTTATACTTTTTAGTGCATTTTAAAAACGTTCTTTAAAAAGGTTTTTTTTTCATTAATTATTTTCTGGTTTTTAGTTTTGTTGTGTAAAGTTTAGAATTCGCGACCTGAACCCCTGAACGCCTTCCAAGAATTTGATTCCTTTTAGTACGGGAGCTGGCGTTAAAATGAAAAATTCATCTGCTCGTACACGATTTTAATATGACAGGATAGTGTTAGTGGTGCTGATCACGGAATCGAGCGTCAGCTGGTCAGGTAGTGGTGGGTTGAGCGTGGGGAGGGGGTCAAAGTTGCAAAAAAAGTAAAAAAATAAATTCATTTGCTCGTGTATGAAACTTGGTGGAGATGGTAGTTTAGGCCTTCCTGATTACAAAAATGACCGTCAGCTGGCTGAGTGGCCGTGGAATGACCGTCAGCTGGTCAAGTGAACTTGCAAACAAAAAATTTATCTGACAATGCATAGAACTTGGTAGGGTTGTCAATCTCTATTACATGAAGTAATAACGAGTTACTAGTCTTCAACTTATACTAGCAACTCATGAATTAATGTCTGTTGTACTAGTAACTCGTTATTATTTATATAACAAAGATTGATTTCCTACCAAGTTTCTTGTTTTGTCAGATAAATTTTTTGTTTGCTAGTTCACGTGCCCAGCTGACGGTCATTCCACCGCCACCCAGCCAGCTGACGGACATTTTTGTAATCAGGAAGGTCTAAACTACCATCTCCACCAAGTTTCATACACGAGCAGATGAATTTATTTTTCTTTTTTTGTAAATTTGACCCCCTCCCAACAATCAACCCACCGCTACCTGACCAGCTGACGCTCGATTCCATGATCAGCACCATTAACACTATCCTGTAAAATTAAAATCGTGTACGAGCAGATGAATTCTTGAAATTTAACGCCAGCTCCCGTACTATTTCTCTTTATTATATTATATTGAAGTAGTAGGGACATTTGCTGCCCAAGAATGGTCGCTTTGTCCTCTTCTTCCTTTGCCTTCAATTTTTCACCCGAGAGTGATTCTTTTAAATTGTTCTCCTAAAATCTTTTTATACGTTTCTTTTTTCCAAGCTCCAATATTTTCTTTTTATTCAAATATTTCACTTAGGAAAATTCCTACAGCCTGTAGTCCTTTCCTTGATCTCAATGCTCGCTCCATAATTCCATTAACATCCAGATCATCATCAGTCTTCATTTCCAGTCTCACCTTCAAGTTACTTCTCAGATGAGAATATTTTCCACAAAATATTAGGACATGTTCTACGGTCTCGTCCTTTTTGCACGTCTTTTTTTTTTTTTTTTTTTTTAGTGCTCACTGGTTTACGTTATGTACTATTTCCTGTTTTAATTTTATCGTTACTTTTCATTTGGAGAGTTTTTGGATTACTACCAAGGCCAAGGGACATAGAATTCTGTGCTTGCAATGAGTTATAATATTTTTGCATTTCCGCTGATACAAAACTACTGTTCTTTTGAAATTTCAAATTACTCGGGGTTTCTTCTTTTTTAACTTTTTTTCCAGGTTTATTTCTATTTTTAGATGGGAGTTCACTTTCTTCTTTGAGTTCTGTTATTGCCTTCTCAACCTTTTCTAATGATGAATTAATTGCTTGAATTGCCAGCATGAAATGATTTGCTTGTTGTTGCAGAGCGGCTTGTAATGAGGCTTGGAACTGTTTATTCATATTTTCCGAGTGCTTGTTTAGTAAGTCTATCATTTCTATTTTTGTAGTGTTGGTTTGTTCGGTTGGTTTGTTGATGCGAGTGACTGTTGCGTAGGAATTTTTTGGCTTCCAACGCCTCCTGGCTTCATTCGTGGTAAGGCCGTTTATGGCCTTAAACTTTAACATTTCCTCTTCTTCTTTGAAGTGATCGCATTCTTTATTATTTGCCTTATGATTCCCTTTGCAAAGGAGGCAGCAGGTACTTTCTTTACATTCTAAATCTGTGTGACACTTTCCACAATTTACGCAGTGTTGCGTCTCCTTGCAAAATTTGGACGGGTGATCAAATCCAAAACATTTTTGACATTGTCTTGGCTTATCCACGAATAGATTAATTTTGCTTCTCAACATCCAAAGCTTAATGTGTTGAGGTAATGCTCTCCCATACATTGTAACTAATATAGTTTCAGTGTTTACATATTTATTGTTTTGTTTCTTCGTAAATCTAGTGATGCTATGAATTCTTATTTGATTTTCTTCCTCGATATCTCTTTTCACATCTTCCAGTTTTTCTTCAATCGGAACATTAAACAATAGGAATCTGGTTGTTATTGATTCGTATTGAAGAGATGGTATCACTTCCTTTCCAAGCAGATTTTTAACCGTTACTAATTCTTTTGCTGTTTTCAGATGTTTTGTCATAACTAATATTTTTCCATTCCTTGCGTATATGATTTCATCAACATTTCCTATATTCGTTACTTTACTTTTAAAGCACTCCTTCAGTAGTTTCGGGTTATTTTTGGAAATTTTATCTTGAGTAGGATTTAATACAACTACGTATTTCTCTGCACTATTCACAGCCGCATACTCCAACTGAGTTTTAAGATCATCTTTGTTTGACAGAAAGTTCTCGTTATCAAACTCCATATTTTTCATTCCTCTGTTTCCATCCACCGCGGCGATCACCGCCATCTTTGGTGGAATGCCAAACTATCTTCCAGTGCTTATAAAAACCAGCAAGAACGTCTTTCTCTCAACTGCTCGGCTTGTTTTAATTTATAATAAAATTACCAAAATTCAATACAGTCAACCAAAGAAAAACTCACGAAAATAGCAAAATAAACACCAGCAAAAATCACGCTCGATAGACACGTCTAATTCTAAACGCCATTTTTTTCATTTTTTCTACTATTTCTCTTTTTAATAAAACTAAAAAGTGTTTTTTTCTGAACTTTAACTACAACACATGGCTTTACTCTGTTTTGTTAAAATCATTGCACAGTTTTTGCCTCTAGCAGAGGACGTGGGAAATTTTTGAAACACTAGTAATATAAAAAAGTGTTTTAAAAGAAATTTGGTGACAAACTTGTCAGTAACTAATTAATAAAGTCAGTCCCTTAGATGTATTACAAATACAAAACTTGCATGAAGTACTGCATGTACTTGCATGTTATGTGTATTATAGTCTAAGAGCCAGTAAACAGCTGACGACACATTTTAAGAAAGCCTTAAATCTTCTCAGTGAGTCAGTTGTACAGCTCCCGCAAAAAAAACGTTACAGTAGACTTTGCGTGCGAACGGGTGGGGTTAGAAAGATGCTTTTGGTGTCATTTTTCAGGGTTTAGTATAAGCTTGAAAACACTAATTGACTATTTTTCTCTCAGAGGTCGTCTTCTGGCGCAGAGGAATAAGAAGTCCAAATTTTTTCAAAGAACACCCCAATTTTTATTTGATTTTTTGAAAGAGCATATTACAAAACCCCTAAAAACCAAGTTTCACTTAATTTGGTCATCAAGAAAAGAAATGGCAGACTGTTAAAATTCGAAAAAATAACATGGGAAATCTGAATTAGTCGCCAATCGCCAAGTATTGAAGTCTGGTAACCCACAGAACTAGTAAATCGGTTTTCAACATACTATTTATTTTTTAATTATTGAAGAAGAGAGAAGTTTATTTTAAAATTTTTAGCTTTTAATAAGCTTGTAAATTTAATATTTATGGTTAAACTATTTTAACTTTTGTTTATCCATTTTATTTTATTAGTAATATAAATTTTCTAATTAGCAAATGATTATTGTTGATTTCACTAATTTAGGAAATGAAATAAATCTGACAAAATTGAATCGCTTAGTTCTGAAACATGTCAAACGCCACTTTTTTCAAAAATGAGTTATTGGTATCATGGGATTCTTTAGGGGTAAACGCACATTTTGAAGTAAAAATTATAAAAATTACGTGATTTTAAAATAGTTTTCCACCATCTTAAATTTCAGCTTTAGTGTAGAAACGTGTCAAACGACGTCGTTCGACAGGTTTCTGCACTTAAACTGCGGGGAATTTTGTTCATGCCGTCTCATCTGTAGCTTGTTTGGGGCTGCTTTTTTTATTCAATACAAACACTATATTCAATTGGAAAATTTATCCTTTAGAGATTATCCGTTAGATCCATCAAGCCATAGTAAAAACCATATTTTTAAAGTTTTTGTGCGAATCTCAAGAATAAGGACGTTTTGGTAGCTATATATTTAAAATGTTTATGATTGTGGCCCTTTATTATATCCATGTGATTGAGATTTTAGATCGAGGAATCCCTTTATGAAAAGGGGATAACTATACCCCAGATCATAATATTGAACATATTAACTGATTGTATAGCCTTTTAAAGCAAAATCGATTCACTGTCCACTAAGTTCCATCTAAAAAAACCTATGTAATTAACTTCGAAGGTGTCTATACTAATATTCTGGATTGGCTGACCACTATTTTTGTGACTGGAGTTGAATTCGTTTATAAAAAAGGTATATAAACATCTACTAACCAAAAGAGAAAAAAATATAAAAAATTCTATAATAATTTAATGGGTTAGTATTTAACAAGAAAATGTTATTTTCAACTAATACTCCTACTTTTAACAACACATAAACTAACTTTTAACCATGTAAAGTTAAACTGTGGAAATAGGCTTGAATACTTTGTTTATTGCAGATATCTGTCAAATGCAAATTTTTTAATAACTTTTTCTGACAAGAATAAAAACATTAAAAAAAATTTTTTGCGTGAAAAATATTCAATTAAGGTCTACTTTAAGAAAAAAAATTACTAAACATTTTCATAAAAATGTGGTGAGTTTTTATACAGGTTTTCTTGATTATCTCAAAACAAGAAATTGGCATTTGACATGTTGCAGAAATAAGCGATTCAATTTAGAAGACTGATAAAATATATTAAATGGGAAAAATATAAAATGCAGGATATTGAAACTGTTAAAAAATGCAATAGGTGCATATAGGGCTCGACCTATGCATCAGCGCCGAATGTTTGAAAAAATAGCCATCGGCATCTGCGGCCCATGTTAAAATTTAAAAACATCGGCCCATCGGCCCAAAAAAACATAAATGCTAGAGCTCGACCGATGCGATGGTTTATTTGGTAACACCTAATAGTGTGATGGTCGAACATTTGTTCTTTCCAAACGCCTGTTAATATTAAATTGTTATGTATATTTATAATTTTTAAATGATATTAAGAGAAAGAAAAATTTAAATAAAAGTAGTTATAATTATGTGGATAAAATAGTGTTATATTCTCATTGTATTTATTTCATACGAAACATTGTTAACGATGATATGAAGGATGCTAGACATGGCATCCAAAGATAGGTTTCTTTAGAACAAAAAAGTAACAGTACTAACTGGTTAAAATTGCTTTGATTCGTTTTCATTTAATATGATTTTCTTGTTATGAATTTTAATAACAAAATAGTTTTCATATCATTGGGGGTAAAGGACTAAAACGCGCAAAACAATATGGAAACTTATAAATTGATGAAAACTTCCACGACCTGAAGATACATTTATTTGATTTTCCGGGATAGATGGCCGTGTTTGAATGGAATTTCCAAACGTTTCGCTCTCAGCTTCGGAGAGCATCCTCAGTGGCAAAAAATCAACTGATAAAATTGAAAATATTTTGTTTTTATTTTCAATTTTATCAGTTGATTTTTTGCCACTGAGGATGCTCTCCGAAGCTGAGAGCGAAACGTTTGGAAATTCCATTCAAACACGGCCATCTATCCCGGAAAATCAAATAAATATGGAAACTATTGATTTTTACCCTTGTTTACATTGAACTTATTTTCACTCAGTTTAAAAAATTATAAAATTTAATTAATATTAGGTTTTCAAATTCAATTGCTTTCGAATAAATTATAATTTTAAAGTCAAATATTTAAAAAACTGTTCGAGCTATTTAAATACATTTATGCTTAAAATGTAGTTTATTTGTTTAATTATTAAATGAAAATTATGAAAAAAAGTTGGAGCGTTTGATTGCTAAATCGTCTGGAGCAGAGTATGTTTCTTTAATTATACCATTTTGTCCATTATTTTTTATTCAGTTGCAGCCAAACGGTGCTAGTTTTGACCGTGCACGTATATATGTTATGGGCAATATGATAAATCGGGCATTATGCCCTAGGTAGAGGAGGGCAATGTGATAAATTCAATGGCATTAATCAATGAAATTTATCACTTTACCCGACTCCGTTCTGGGCATTATTAATAATTCCCAATTAATCACTTTGCCCGTAATATATATATGCTTTTGTTGAATAAATAAATTACATTTTAAGCCTTAATTTACCTAAATCGATTGAAAATAGTTTTTTTTTAAATATTCGACATTAAAATTCCAGTTTTTTTCCAGCTACAATAATGCTTTTTGGGGGCAATTTCTTTGCTGTGTAAAGAGGGAACTCCTTTATCAATATGCTTAAATTGAGAGTCAAAGATGCCGGTGGTTTTTTCAAAGTGGTGGATTAAATCGTGTATAATTTTAAAGTCTAGAGTATAAATGTCTTGTGTTTGGCGCGGAATGGCCAAATATGGCTCTTGCGCCATAAAACCCCACCAACCAACCAACCAACCAAAGTGGTGGATTTTCCCTTGGTGTGATTTTTTGGTAATTTTGGAATAATGATCAGGACAATATCTTTTACTTCTACACCAATTTTCAGCTTGTTATTTTGAATTCATTCCGACATTTTAACCCGGTAAATTATTAACTTAATTTGTTTTAATCAAGTTTTCGTGTAAAGTTAATAAACAGCTGTAATTCAGTACACTCTAGCGTCAATACTTATTATTATAAAATTCAAGTAAAATAATGCATTTTGTAGGAAATGAAATGATCTTTCATTTGGTATAAACTATTTTCGGTAAGTTAATTATCTTTAGAGCTGTAGTGGGAGAAATCGAGCGTTCATCACTTATACAAAAAAAATTGCTTCATTTCAAAATACTATAAAACAGGGGTCGGCAAGTAATTTTACTTAGAGTCCAAATAATTTTGAAAATTTTTCATCGGAGTCCGGAGAAAAAATAGGCTACTATTACTAGTTTAAATTGTTATCTTCAGTTGCACATAAATTTTTACAAAGATGTAATTTGAGTATGCTACCTTCTAAATAAAATTGTTAAATTTAATATGATTAGAAGTTTTTAAATGAAAATGGGGGTCTGGGGGCTTCCCCCAGGAAATTTTTTCAAATTAGACCCTTAAAAAGCATGTCAAAGCTAATATTTGTTCAGTAAAAGTACAAATAAATTATTTTCAAAATGGTATGGCGGTCCAGGAAATAACTTCACGCGGTCCGGATGCGGACCGCGGTCCGCCAGTTGCCGACCCCTGCTATAAAACATACAGAATATATCGCAAAATAAAAATTAACCAGTGCATCTTTTGGAAATTTTGCTTATACTTTAATTTGTTTTGGTGCAGATTTTCGAAAATTGAATATTTATTTAGAAAATCTATAAAAAACCGATTAAAAAAGCAAAAGGTTGAGATTTTTTGCGATTTTTGGTGTGAAGAAGACTTTTAAAATTAAAATAAACTTGAAATTCAGATTTAGCTATGCCAAAAACATATTAATTCGTTCATTAAAACACTCCCATAATTTAATTTATGAATTTAAAAAATTTGTGGAAAATCCGATAAAAATACCCAAAATAAATATAAATTTAAAAATTCATTTTTTAGGCATGCTTAATCATCAATTTATCCAAAACAACCCATTTTATTGGTAATATACCGGAAATATAGCGCAGATTTAAGATTAACAACCGCAAAAGTCCATTTGGTCTGCAAGCTGCGACAGTTCAATTATCTATCTTTTCTTCGCTCCCTCCCCCTTCTAAAAAAATGGTAATATAAAGCATGTCATGGATAGAAAATTAAATGTTCTTTCATATGGTATGAAATTTTTGTGGATAACTTTAATAGTTTTCGTTTTGTAGAGGGTAGAGCACGCGTTTCCATTTTTTTGCGGAGATGTTAAAAAATTGATGTTTTTGAGCACGCTCTAGCGGCAAAACCACTCTTCGGTAAAACCAAAGTTGAATAGTGCATTTTGTAGGAAATTTCCTGATCTTCAAATTTGTGACTGAAATTATCTTCGAGAAATTTATGGTTTTTAAATATAAGCTGAGAATCGAAAAAAGAGCAAACAAATATCGATTTTTTGCGATTTTTGATATGAAGCCGACCCCCCATACGAAAGCAAAATTCATATTCGTAATCAGCGCCCTCGCAAACATATAAAACCTCCAAAAAAAATGAAATTTCTGAAAAAGCTACCGTTTTCATGGCCTAATCTCTCTATTCTAAAAAAAAGTTTTTGGTGAACGGTTTCCAGAGAAAGGCTTTTTAATTACTGAACCAAATGACACATATATGGTATCAAAATGTCCGAATTCTTTCCGGATTTCCGAGTAAGCCCTTCGATTTTTCAAAAAAATTCTTAATTTTAAAATATTTCCATTTTTTCAGATTTCGGATAAGGTCGCAGTTACAAAGCAAGAAACTATGAATTTTAAAACAATTGAAAATATATTTCACTGGTTTTTTAACATTCAAATACATTAAATAATCATCTTTCTATTTATCACACTAATTTAAAAAATATATATTGGATTCTTTTTAACAATATTTATATTTTTGCTGTTCAAACGATTTTAATTACACTAGCGGAAATAAAAATCCCAACACCAAGAAGGAAAGGAGATATCAAAGTCAAATTTATTTCTATGATTGCACATAGTATCAATGTGAATTGATTAAAAAATCAGCCTTCCTGGATGTTGGGGGGCCGAGAAAACCAGGGAGGAGTGTTGTCTCCATTGGTGTCCATTACCGCTGTCACACGTCATGGTATTGAGTGACATGGGGCTCTAAATGACTTTTGAGGGATTGGAGGACCATGTTGCCTCCTCAGGTAGTCCGAATTCGTATGGTGCACCAGAGGACGTTGCATACCGGGCTAGGTGATTTCTCCTCATTAACCGGACTTGTTTTGTGGGTGTTGGTTCTAGAGAACGGGTAAGACAGGGTAAAAATGCAACCTAGGGGGTTAAGAAGAAAGCTTGGACATTGCATAGAACATGTGGTTGTGCATGTTTCTCTTGAAATTTGTCCCCAGGACAGGTCTGAAGGTAAGGGCCGACAACCGGCTAAAAATCCTCAATGACGCAGCTCTGGTTGGAAGAAGTACTGGCGAATCATACTCAGGAGTTGCAGAAAGGGAATCCAATGCATCCCCACTTCGTTACCCTGCATCACCACTCCGTGGAACGATTAGAAAATCATCAGCTGAGTGCGCTCTCTCCATTGTGTCTTCAAACTCATACCCAACCGTCGTGGTGCTCCAAACGAAGCAGGATTCTCTCATAAACACAATGTCATGAAACTGGGATTTTCATTTCCTTACTTCGTGCACTATTGGAAACAGAAAGGCCCATTTTCAGCTCCTTGTTTGTAGACAAAGATGTAAGAAGCTATGCAGACCAAACGAACAATCCGCAGTACTGCAAACGACATCCATCCCACTGCCGCTTGTCCTCAGTATGATCTACCGGTACTTTGGCCAACCAGAGCTGCTTCATTGAGGTTTTTTGGCCGGTTGTCCGTTCTTACCTTCAGACCTGTCCTGGGGACAAATTTCAAGAGAAAAATGCACAAACGCATGCTTTATGCAATGTCCAAGCTTTCTTCTTAACCCCCTAGGTTGCATTTTTACCCTGGCCTATCCGTTCGTAAGAACCAACGCTCACAAAACATATCCGGAGAAAGAGGAGAAATCACCTAGCTCGGTATGAAACGTCCGCTGGTGCACCATATGAATTTGGACTACCTGAGGAGGCAACATGGTCCTCCAATCCCTCAAAAGTCATTTAGATCCCATGTCACTCATACCATGACGTGTGACGGCAGTAATGGACACCTATGGAGACAACATTCCTCCCTGGTTTTCTCGGCCCCCCAACATCCAGGAAGGCTGATTTTTTAATCAATTCACATTGATACTATGTGCAATCATAGAAATAAATTTGACTTTGATATCTCCTTTCCTTCTTGGTGTTGGGATTTTTATTTCCGCTAGTGTATATTTAAAACTAATGTATAATTAATTTATCTTTTATTTTTAATTAATTAATTCATATTTTTATATTTATCTTTGTCGTTGTGGCAACCTAATCATTACTATATTTACAATAAAGTATAAACTCGCTTTCAGAAATTTTGAACTTTTGCATTTATTTATTACAATAATAATTATCTTTATATCCTTTTGGAAGTTATATTATTTAAGGTAGTAAAAGGTAACTTTTTTTATAATGCCAAAACGCAAAACTAGATATGGCGGGGAATGTTTTAGAAATAAAGATAAAAATCGAAAGTCAGAACATTCGTGTCATTGCTATGAAACTGACACAATTTCGATGTTTATTTGTTCTCATGAAGCAAAATTCTAAATTTTCGTGATGTTTACGATAATTACTACATTTTTCACAGACAATCAATGAAAATCATTACAAATTTTAAGAAAGTAAAATTTATTCCGGAGATGTTTCAGTGCTTCTGAATGGATCTGTGTGAAAAAAACATTACCTTGGGGAAATGGTAAAAGGAAGTTTACACTGCTTTGTTACTAATTTTCTTGGAATTAAATGGCGATCCGCCAATTCATATTGCCATAAAGGAACTGTTAAAACTTCGCCGCTGAATGAATATTCCCCTTTTTTGAAAGAATACCCCAGAGAAGTAGTTCCCCTGTTTTAAGAATGTTTTATAAAATGAGTAAGTGCTGTGAGCTGTGTTTTGTGAGGATGGCAAAGAGATCCTTAAGTATCAGCGTCAGCAGTTAACGGGGGTTGGCGAGGCGAGCGATAGCGAGCAGGGGGCGGTAGCTCCCTAGTTGTTTTAAAAAAACATTGTTTAAAAACACATTGTTTAAAATTCAAAAACGCCAGACGCGCCAAATCATCGATAAATCGCCAAGCCTAAAAAATAACTGTAACGTTTTTTTGCGGGAGCTGTACCTACCGTATATGAGGTGGGGGTTAGTTAAGCCCAGTCGCGGTAGGTACAGCACTGCGCAGGTGTGTCAGGTGTGTTAATTTGGTGAACAAAAAAAGTATTTTAGGAAGGCTGCCGTTTTGACATGTCAAAATATGTTATTATATGAACTCAAAAACAATATGGCAGACGATTCCCACGGTTATGACGTCATGGCAGATTATTTAAAAATTAAGGAAAAAATTTTTTTAAAAGTATTTTAGGAAATTTGTAATATGTTATTCCTAATAGTATTAGAAGCATATATCTTTAAGGGCAGACGGATCTGACGGTTGCTTTGACCTGGCAGACAGGAAAATACTTTCACCCGCGTTAGCACAAATATATAGAACTTCTTTTCAATATATGAAATCTGCGGACTATTATATGAATCCCCAAGGTAAATAAACTAACAGGTATGCTCAGGGCTGGATTTCTAAAAAAAGAGGTACCGGAACGGTAAAATTATTAGGCTCAAAACTGAAAAAAGCAAATACTTTTTAATACAAATATTTAGGCAATTTTTTTGTTAAACACCTTTTTTTACAAACAATTTTTTTTCCAACAGGGTGCCTCTTGTAGAAGGCGGGACGGTTTATCATCAATGAACCAATAGTGTTGTATATTTTGCCAGTTTAAGGAATATAATGCGTAATTAAAGTCCTTAAACCGTAGAATTTAAGATGTCGAAAATTTTCTTGGCAATTTTGACCAGCGAAGCGATCTGGCAAATCTGGTTCAAATAAAAAATTAAAGAATCATCAGCAGGAGTGGATTGAGTGGGTAGTTCAAATTGGGGTTCACAATTCTATTTTAAAATAATATAATTAAGTAGTAATAACCTTAATATTAAATCACAAAATTATTGTTATTTGCAAAAAAGATAAAAATGCATTTAAATTTTTTTTAAATTTAAAATATGCACAAGTGAATCGTTGAAAATAAGTTTTAAATAGTAACAACAGAAAATTGTTTTTAACGCATCTAGGATCATAGTGTCGCATGTAGAAATTTATTTCGGGAGGGGCCCAAATGTCCATTAAGAAAATTAAATCACTATCAGGCCCCAAGTTAAATTTTTGCACTGGGGAAGAGACTTGAATTTCCCTCTATACCCTTTTTACGCATGTTTACAGGTTTAGTGTGAAGCAGACAGATTTTCAAAATTGTTTATACATTTAGGCGCTTTCCATGTGATGTCATATTTTAATGCTATTGGAAAAGTAAATGACGGCTGTGGATTATCGACGATTATGGTGGAAAGTGGATTGCTTGCAAGTGGCTCTGTGGCGAGTTTTATTGATGGCAAGCATTTCAATCGCTGCAAGAGATTACACCCTCTCATGGCTGTGGGGTTGCAAATACTTCATTTTCGGTCGTTTCTAAAACATGAAAATATTGAAATTACCGATGAAGTATTACAAGAACTTGAAAGGCTGTGTGCCTGCCAAACACCACTATTTTTTATTCACGATCAAGGACTCCAAGATTTATATACGAAGTATATTACGTATGAAGAGAAAACGATCAACGGTGAATTTGGAAAACGGCGCAATTTTACTTGATATACGTGAAGCTAGTACAGCATTTTTTTGCTTTGAGCCGGAGTATTAGAGTTGGAGATTTTGGGTTGCTTAAGAATGTTTTACCTAAGATTACAAACTTATTTTTTGTTTGTAATCACCAAAATTATGCCCGATGAACTGTGAAATACCAATATAACTTGGAGAAAGTGGCTGTGCGACCCATCCAGGATTGGAAGAAGATTTCAAGAATGGATTTTTTGGAATAAAACAGACTGCTAAACCATTTTCGAAGCAGCCTATAGATCTTACCTTGGAATAAACAATAAACGCAGATGCCGCAAGAAAACTAACCGGAATTATACATTTAACAGATTCAATCTCAGCTCGCCAACGTTGGGCAAGGAGCCATGACATTCGCTGTACTGTTATTACTCACGTTATGGAAGAAGTAGGAATTAGGAAAAAACAAGATATATCAGCTGAATTACTATCATCAAACATCAAAAAAAGCTCAGAACAACTTAACAATTTTATTCAGTCGTTCGATCAGTATATCAACCCATTTAATCATGACTTACCTATGGGCCAGTTATTTAATATTGCATCTAGCAAAGCCGCTGTGCCGCAGGTTGATAGTTTTCTCCTTAATGTTGAGAAAATTGGTAATGAGCAACGAGAAACATTTATAACCGAAACCGAGTGTTCTTTGGATATCAATCGATTCGACCGAACGAACAATTAAAAAAACTCCTATTCACAACTTCGCAAGCCAAATAGAACAGAAAAAACAGTGAAAATCGGTGGAAAAAACCAAGAAATAAAAATTCAACGGGACTTATTTGGTCGCATGCTAGGAATTTCTATGGACCATAAACTCGATGTCTTGCGAATTTTATCCTATCCTATTACTCCCGTTCCTCTTGCTTTATGTCACTTGGATGGAGCAATCTACAAGACCGACAAATCAGCGCTTCTGAAATGTCTGGAAGCTACAGTTGATCATAACCCCCCAAGCTACTCCGATGTTTACTTGATAGATGGGTTTTTTATACCACATGCGATGAAAGATGTACCAAAAACGTTTGGGAGCATTTCCAAAAGATTTTTGCAGATGGTTACAAAATATCCTGCAAATGAAATCCATGTAATCTTTGATCAGTATTGGCATCCCTCAATTAAAGATTCCGAGCGACAACTACGAAACGAGGCGCCAATGATAGATTATTCAATTACTGGTCCAGATCAGGTGAGGCCAACAGATTTTTCTAAAGAGATGAAAAATACAAATTTTAAGGAATCTTTGATTGAATTTTTTACTACTCATTGGACGAGTGATGACATTGCTTCCTTCATTGGCCATAAATTGATTCACCTCAATTTCCGAGACTGCCGGTCTTACAAAGTAATTGATGGAAAAGTTAAATCAACTATTATTGAAGATCTTGACTGTAACTTGCATGAAGAGGCTGACACGAAAGTTATTTATCATGCATGCAGCTTCGTTGACCAGTATAATATTGTTATCAGAGCCAGTGACACTGACATATTAATAATTATGCTGGCTAATATGTCAAAATTAAAAAATGCTTCGTCCCATATTTGGATGCTTACCGGGACCGGTAATCATGAACGATTCATTGACATCACCAAAATCTATGAAGAACTGGGGGAACTATTGAGTAGCAGCTTAAGTGGGTTTCACGCATTCACCGGCTCAGACTTCAATCCTGCCTTTTTCAACAAAGGAAAGAAGAGACCTTTCGACTTATTGAGAAAGTACGTCGAATTTCAAAAAGCGTTTGCAAGTCTTGGTGATGCTTATTTAAGCGGGGAGCGTTTACAAACTTTGTTTGACATCATCCAAAAGTTTACTTGTCAAATGTACGGCGCTAAGAAATCGGTAGACGTAGATGATGGGAGATTAAGAAATCGGTAGACGTAGATGATGGGAGATTCCAGCTTTTCGTCGGTAGCTATAAACCGAATGATGTAAACGAAAGTTTTACAAAAAAAGTCAGAACTTTCGATGCAAGCTCTATACCTCCTTGTAAAGCCGAGTTGTGGCAACAGTTTTTAAGAGCGCATTATATTTCGAGCATTTGGAAAAACGCTTCTCAGAAACAACCAACAACATTGGAGCCGCTTCAGTATGGCTGATGGATAGAGCATAAAAGCTCCTTCATATTTAATTGGTTCGAAGGAGATCAACTGCCATGCCTTGTCAGCGATTTAATTGACGATTCTTCAGGTAATGATAGATACTTAAGTCATTAAATTCAAATATAAAGCACTTCATTTTCTAATTTTAATTTTATTTTACAGAAACCGATGCAGCCGGTGATGACATTCTCTCCCATGACGAGGACGAGAATTCAGAAGATGATGACATGGAAGAGAGAATATGAAGTGTTTGAATTTTTATTTCTTAACCCTACAATGCATGATTTTTTAAATTCACTTGAAAATCATTTATGTGACTTCTATTATGGTGTACATTAGTAAAAAAATACTAAAAAAATTTAATTTAATTTTTTTCTACTTTTTATTGGCAAAAAACTTTGTCCTTGTGAAATTAATTTGTGTCTCTTGTGAAATTAATTGTGAAGTGAAATAAAACCAAATGCTCTAAAAATATAAAAAAACAACTTATCTTTTCAAAACATTTTTTGTTCAAGCTGAAAAAAATTTTTATTTTAATTTATATGGTCCTTTTATTTTGGCGTTTTCTGTGTTTTGACTTTCGTTTCACTAGCTACTAACAAATGTCTCAAAATAGTACCCCTGCTGTGATCTACTGGCGATCTAAAGTGCTAATACAATGAAATGTTATATCTATTGTACTTATTGCATGGTGTTGCCGTTTGGAAATGAAAGTTCGAGTAGGAAATGGGGAAAAATGTCGTGTTGCCAAATGGCATCAGTATGCACTGTAGGGTTAATACTATTTAAAATTAATATTTTCATTTTTTATTCATATTTCGCCTCAAATAATGAAACAATAATAATAATATATGTATTCATTATCTCATTATTATACTCCGAGCAGAGATGCCAACCATTCCGGATTTTGCGGAATCATTCCGCATTTTGGCCCCGAATTCCGCAATTACGGATAAAGCTAGAAAAACTACGGAAACTACGCTGCTTATATTTTAAAAACAATGTATTAAATTTTTCTTCTTAATTCTCTGTTTTTAGCCTTCAATCCTTATAATGCATATTTTTTTACTTAGAATTGCGAATAAAAACGATAACGCTAGTCGCTAGTACGGATGAGATGGGCAATAAGAAGGGGGAATCAATCTGAATTCGGAATATTCTAATCTGCACGGATGATTGATTCATGGGGAGAAAAAAAGGCCTTATTTTCTGAAATATTTGCGTTTTCAGGACTTTTCTAATTTTATCAAAAGATTGGGGCATTATTCTACATGCAGAAGGCGTGGCATCGGTAGGCAAGCTACGCGTCACGACGGATTTTTTTATTTTTATTTTTTTTTTGCGGGGGGGGGATTACGGATGAGCGTTGCCTCAGGTTGGCAACCCTGTACTCCACAAATCTATAGGTTTGTAATGACCGATTTACCCTATAGTCCTAGTAATGACAGTAACTATAATCCTTTTTATAATTCATATTATTGTTTATATTCATATTATTTAATATAATAGTCCGCAGATTTCATATATTGAAAAGAAGTTCTATATATTTGTGCTAACGCGGGTGAAAGTATTTTCCTGTCTGCCAGGTCAAAGCAACCGTCAGATCCGTCTGCCCTTAAAGATATATGCTTCTAATACTATTAGGAATAACATATTACAAATTTCCTAAAATACTTAAGAAAAAATTTTTTTTTCTTAATTTTTAAATAATCTGCCATGACGTCATAACCGTGGGAATCGTCTGCCATATTGTTTTTGAGTTCATATAATAACATATTTTGACATGTCAAAACGGCAGCCTTCCTAAAATACTTTTTTGTTCACCAAATTAACACACCTGCGCAGTGCTGTACCTACCGCGACTGGGCTTAACTAACCCCCACCTCATATACGGCTCACATATTTTAGGAAAGCCTTAAATTTTCTCAGTGAGTCAGGTGTACCTACCGTATATGAGGTGGGGGTTAGTTAAGCCCAGTCGCGGTAGGTTCAGCTTTGCGCAGGTGTGTCACGTGTGGATTTGGTAAAATAAAAAGTATTTTAGGACGTCTGCCGTTTTGACATGTCAAAATATATAATTATATGTACTCAAAAACAATATGGCAGGCGATTCCCATGGTTATTAGTTCCTCAAAAGTTTCTCAAAAGTCGAAATAGTGGTAAAACAGTCAACATACGGCATTTAAAGCACCATTTACACTAGTGTTGGGAAGACTAGTGCAGTGGAGTTTGAAGAGAGACTTTCCTTGCACTAGACTTTCCAACAATAGTGTAAATGGTGCTTTAAATGCCGTATGCGATGACTGTTTTACCACTATTTCGACTTTTGAGAAACTTTAAGTAACTTTTGAGGAACTAATAACCATGGGAATCGTCTGCCATATTGTTTTTGAGTACATATAAGAATATATTTTGACATGTCAAAACGGCAGACGTCCTAAAATACTTTTTTTGTTCACCAAATTAACACACGTGACTCACCTGCGCAAAGCTGAACCTACCACGACTGGGCTTAACTAACCCCCATCTCATGTACGGTAGGTACACCTGACTCACTGAGAAAATTTAAGGCTTTCCTAAAATATGTGTCGTCAGCTGTTTACTGGCTCTTAGACTATTATTAGCCTTATTCTTACAAATTTTCATTTTACTAATATTTTATACAACACTTCTAAAGCCATCTTGATAACGAGAGGCGGCAAACTTCACAACAATGATTTTTTAACAATAAGGTCCTATAGTTGAACTTCTAAACTTTAAGTCCCCCTGGGGGTTCAGGGACAGCAAATTGAACCGAACTAACGAGATAATATCGTATTGTCATCCAGATCTGAACTAGGTTCAAAATTTCAAGTCTCTAGCTTCTAGCTCATGGGGAAGTATGCTTAAAATTGATTACTAAATTCCTCCCGAACAGACAGACAGACAAGATTGAAAGCGACCTAATAAAAACGTTGTAAAATAGGGTCCCCCCAGTCATAGTAGCTAGTACATCATTTACTGTAGGGAGTGGGTAGGTTACCTGTTTGACTCCTTGGTTTACCGTACTCCGGTAGTCTCCGCACAGACGAATTTTGCCATTCTTTTTAAGTACCGGCACCAACGGAGTGGCCCAATCTGAATAGGGTATTGGTTCCAAAATGCCCTTACTAACCATTTCTTCTATCTCCTGAGTCACCCTGTTCCTTAACGCGAAAGGTACATTTCTCGCCTTTAGATACTTGGGGGATATACTTGCATAAATTTTATAGAAACAGGGGGACCCACAAACTTTCCCAGAGACTCGTTAAATACTTCCTGGCATTCACTCAGGACAGTATCACAGGATGAAATTGATATTTTATTTATGCCAGCAATTTCCAACTTAATCCCCAGTTGCTTGAACCAACTTCTCCCTAACAAGGACTTCCTCTGTCCTCAGTAGTGGAAGAATAGGTGTTCTGCGCCAGCCGGCGCAGGCCGCAGGGACCTGCGCCGGCAGCTCTGCTACTCCTGCTCCGGTTGCGCCGGCAGCTCTGCTACTCCTGCTCCGGTTGCGCCGGCAGCTCTGTGACACCTGCTCCGGTGGAAAGGGGCTCTTGACTAAAACGGGAAGAGGATAATTAGAAGTTACCTGCTCCGGTGATCCCTGCTCCGGTAGAAAGGGGCTCCGGTAGAAAGAGGTTCCTAAGCAATCTACTAAATTGCGGATGAATTGGGGTTCAACCAATAAAAAGCGGCTCCGCCAATAAAATGCGGCTCCACCACTAAAATAAAAGTTATTTTACATAAATATATTCCCAGGAGAGTTAGCCCAAGTTCCCAGCTTGGTTATCGAAGTACGCGTGCCTTAACAATGCCTCAGTGTGTGAAGTGTAATCCCCTTCCATTTCATACAGATCATGCAACCTAGGGGGCGTTATTCAGTCCCGCCTCAACAAAACGTACCCTTTCACAAAGAAAACTTGTGGCACCAGACAGACTCCTTATTTTCAGATAATATTAATTGATAGTTTAAGTTATTAACAAAGGTTAATTAACTGTTTAAGTTATTTTACATAAAAATATAAGGTTAATGAACAAACTAACTGCTGTAATATATCACATATTGAATGCCCATACTGGATCAAAAGACCAAGAAAATCACAAACTCAAATGTAGACTGCACTACTCACCTGTCATTGAGACTCCCTTAAGGTGGACACAAATTGGAGCCGAGCGGCGAAACGAACAGCCACGAACACTCTCTGCGCACGCGCAACTCGGAGGCGCTAAGAGCGGCGCTTGCGCAGAGCGTGTTCGTGGCTGTTCGTTTCGCCGCTCGGCTCCAATTTGTGTCCACCTTTAACAATGCACTGGCGAACCGCCCTCTTGCCTTTCACAGAGAGCAATATGTGTGGCGATAACGGGGTAACCTCCATTGGGATTGATAACGATTGCATCTTCTCCCGCAACCAAGGGGAGAGGGTTTTCAAAAGATATATATATTTTTTTCATTACAATCATTTCTATTTCGTTAAATTTACAGTTCAATATTCACTTTAGTTACAGTTTGGCACAAAATGCTTATCCTATCACAATCCTTAACTTTGAAAATACAGTATTTTCACCAGAAAGGATACTTTGAAAAATTGAGAATGATCGAACATTATCAGACAACCTAACATATAATACGTTATCCTATTGGTGGAATTATTTTTATTTTACTTTGATTAGGAAAGGATACTTTGAAAAATTGAGAATACATTTTCAGACCACTTGACATATAATACGTTATCCCATTGGTGGAATTATTTTACAGCTTCATATGACACCCATTTTCCTCCATCACCCTCAGTTTTTAAGGGGAAGCCTCTTAATTGATATCCACAGCCGTGCATCTATTAATATCTTAAAACATGGAATCCTCACTTCCTAAAACCGGTCAGTTTTTAAAGAACTGAAAAGTTTCTACTTAGGATAGACCTAAATTATAAGAAAAATGTCATTTGTAATCTTTTCCAAAATCATCAATATTAATTCCTGAGCTCGCGAGCGCCTTCGCGATTCTGGAAGTCTTCCGAGCTCTTCCGCGGGGGCTTCTGGGAGCTAACACCTCAGCCGCTTTTAGTAAAAAATGTTGCTGCATATTGTCATCAAATTTGGGTCCTTGGGGAAGCGTGAGGACCCTTCAAACGGGAATTGCGTAAAAAATAAGAGGAGAAAATAGCGTATAGAAACCTCTATAATTTTTAGCTACTTTTTGTATTTTTAGGGGGGTAATTACCCCTTAAACCTATCCATTTGTTATAAATTTATCATATTTTATTAATTTTAACATTTCTTGTCTCCTGGGGGTAATTTGAAGACTAAAGAAATGCTTTTTGACCCTGAAAATCGAGTTTAAAGTTATAAAGTCGTCGAAAAACGTAAACAGGGGGAAGGGCTGTTCCCCGAAAATCCTGAGTCAATTGAGAATTTTAATGGTGATTTTTGTATTCAGCGACCCAAAATCTATAAGAAATGACTATTTTCATCAAGAAAAAAATTTTGAAAGCCAAATTTGTTGAACAGTGTAATTCATTTCCTTTCATGTGTTAAAAAAGTGTTTTATATATTTTTCAGATTTTGAATTTACTTCAAAATTTGCATAAATGTTCAGTTGATGTGTCCTGAGAGATGACCTTACTTTGAACGGAATATTTTTTTAAGATGAAGAGAATGTATCAGTGTTATTCTGAAGTGATTTTCTTCGACGGAACCTACAAGCTAATTGATAACAACTTTACCTGTTATATATTTCTTATCGAAGATGGAAACGGTTCGTTTTCCTTATCAATTTTCTTGCTCAATCTATTAATTATTTTTGAGAATATAATTCAGAATTGTTATTCAGCTATTTGAATTGCAGGTAATGATATTTGGCCCGTCATTTTTAACTAGATAAAATAATTATAAAATCCATTTTAAAGCATGGGTTAGACCAGGAATGGCCAACCCGCGGCCCTCCAGGTCATTTTGTGCGGCCCACGAAGCTCTCTGAAAACTCTCCAAAAAGTAGCTTCAAAACACTTTTTAGCACACAAAAATTCAAAATTTTTCCGGGGAAGAACCCCCCGACCCCCCATATACCCCCCATTTAAATGAATATTTTATTTAGGAATCTATCAAACTAAGCAAAGGATCTAAGAAACGCCCTAATTTATTCAATTTACTTCACTGTCATTCTGTGCCCCTAATATCCTAAAATTTTATATGCGGCCCGCGAGAGTATTGTGGTTTTCCAAAGTGGCCCTCAACAACATTTGGGTTGGCCACCCCTGGGTTAGACCAAAAACAAATTTTTTCAGACTAAATCTAAATCAAATGCAAGTTTTTCATTGAAAACTTTTTTATTAAATTATACATTGCCCATTTTCCATCACTTTTTCTCACCTAAAATATATGTGAACCAGAGGTGACAACTATATTAAGTGTAAACATTTTAATAAATCTGGGTAAATTGTGTAATAGTAGTAACAGTACACCCACATTTTTAGGTTCTAATTACCAATAGCTTCTTAGGAGTTGACTCCTTTGCTGACACTAATAACTGCAAACTTTTGCTGTTCTAAAGGGATTTTTTAAATTCATTTTAGGTTTAACAACCACTGTAATTGGTTTAAAAAGAAAAAAATCCTGTAAACCAATCCCCTACAGTAAGAAGAAGCTTTGTGAGAGACAAAAAATATTATTAAAATGTTTTGTGGATGAAGATGTCTCTACAAATGCTATGCAGAAGGGTGTACTAATTGAAGAAAGTCAGGTTGAAGTGGATACCACAAAAGTACACTCAGCATGCCTGGAGCCTTCTGTGAATGTGGATGAAGCAGTAGCGTAGCTAGCCTGGGTGTCACCCGGGGCGGAAGCTCTCGGTGTCACCCCCTTTTGGGATTCGGTTACAAAAAATAAAATTTGCGACACCAGTCTAGAACTGAGGGTCTCAGGTGGAACCTTATTTTATATTTATGGCATTTAATTTATCATATAAAAATTTCAAAATTGAAGGTTTTAATTTACCATTGCCTTTAATTTCCAAACTTTGCAACAACGAGTTTTGATGTAAGTTATTCTTCAGTCCAAACCGTATATAGAAATTTATTTCAGGAAGGGCCCAAAATTATTCCTCAGCATCTCTAATATACATATTTAATAGGTTTAATGTAGCTTCTTAATACATTTTAGGCGGAATCATCGTCATGAAGAAGTTCTAATTATAGGGAAAGCTGTGTATAATAAAGTTCGAACTACCAAAGGGGGGTCTGGGGGTTCTCCCCCAGAAAATTTTAGAAAAATGGACTCAAAAATCAAATTTTTAACTAGTTTTGAGGCCTTTAGCTCGAATTTCGGACACACATTTTTAGGTGGGATTTGCATTTTAACCTAAGTTTCAAGTACAAAAGAGGGTGTGGGTCCTCTCCCAGGAAATTTGACCCTAAAAAAATAATTTTAATTTGTTTTTGTATACAAAGTAGTCCGAATTTCGGGCTCCCCCCTTTTATACGCCCTTGGTCAACATATTCGGATAATTCAATCCATTGGCGTATAGGGAAATTTCTATCGAGGGGCTTAAAATATTATTCCTAAAGCATTTTTAATAGGCTCAATCTAGCCAAAATTAGCATTTTGCGGAATTTAATATAAAAAATTGCATTTAATAGAGTTCTAAGTAATCAAAGGAGGGGGTCTGGGGGCCTTCCCCTAGAAAATTTTTTGAAATGTGATCTTTAAATATAGTGTACAAACTTATGTTTGGATATTTGTGACACTGGGTGACACCCCTGATAAAACCCTTCTTGTGTGGGAAAAATTTTCAAACGATGACTAGCGAAACTAGAAGATGAAACAGTTGGGGTATTCAGATTTTTCCTGAGGTAAAATGTGGATTTAAAATTTACTCATTTAAGATTTAAATAAATATCTGATGAATTTTTTTCTCTGCCAACCCTTTACCTTGGTTTTTAAAACTATTTAAAATAGAGTTTGAATTTGAATGACACCTCCCAGCTAGCTGAATGGGTGACACCCGGGTTGAAGGGTTTATTATTTATTTAATGTTTTTTTCGCTCAATAAAAACATTTATGTGTGATCGAGAAAATTTGTATCATCTAAATAAAGCTCGATGGGTGACACCCCAGTTCATACCCCTAAAAACTGTTAATTATTTAAATCAATTCTTACACTTATATTTCATACGTTTACATTTAAAAGTACGTTCGAAATTTTTAAGCTTGGGTGGGTGTCACCCCTCTTAGGTAGCCAGCCAAATGAGTATTTTCCAGGATGATAATTTTTTTGGTTCAAGGAAGGCATATTTACCAACTTAGGGCAAAATTCGAAGACTTCGGTATCACTCTCCCAGATAGTTTGAGGGTGACAACCGATTTGCTAAACCCTAATTTATTTCATTGGTAGAATGAATTCAAAAAATTTTTTCAAGGAAAGCATACAACTTGAAAAAAGTGCCAAGTTCACTAGTTTGGGTGTCACCCCCTTCGGGGTGACACCCGGGGCGGACCGCCCCCCCCCCGCCCCCCCGTAGCTACGCCACTGGGATGAAGTGAGGCCTTTCTTTTCTTCCGAGGGATGGATGGTAGTGGAAAATGTTCTAACAACTAAAAAAAGAATGATGACTTGGGAGTGTGGATCATGCCATAACAATTGCAGCACTGGAAGCACAATTTTGTGCGATGCATGTTTGGATTGGCATCACTACTCCTGTGTTGGATTGCTAAATCCGCCTAAACAGAAATACTGGTTTTGCAGATCATGCAGCCAGTGTTAATTATCTGCAATCGAGCAACATTGAGGTCTTTGCAAGACTGACACCCCCTCCTTGAGCGGATAATAGGGAGCTTTTTCCCGGGGACTCGAATGCAAGCAGATAATTCCATCTGAAATTTATTAATTTCAAGATGAACTCACTGTTTAGATGCAAAGTAGCTTTTGCAAATTATTTATTACTTTTTTGTCAACTAGGGAGCTACCGCCCCCTGCTCGCTATCGCTCGCCAACCCCCGTTAACTGCTGACGCAGGACCTTTTAGATTGCTTCGCAATTATTACAATACCAAGATCAACTGAACTTAACACACTTTATAAAACATAATTAAAAACAATTATTAGTAGAAGAAACATCAACCTACTTTTCAAATATACGTCATAGGTCATTTCCATGAATCTTAAAAGTTAGAATATTTATCAACTCTAACTTATTCATAATTTAATCAAAATGTTTTTTCTAACTCGTATATTTATATAACTATTGTTATTTAATATTCTGAAAAAAAACACACTGATTAATCTTTAAAGTCCTATCTTGTACATAGTAAGGGCCATATGCAACACCGTTTTACGACGAAATGGTTGACGGTTCAAGCTAGTCGAATCCTACTTCCAAACAACTCAACTAACGTTTTCTTTAGTCATTTAACTCGTCAGTACACCTAGTGTTTAATAATTATTATTTTTGTTTCAACCCAGACTTGTTAAACAATACCTTTTAAACCATTGGAAATAAGTAGAAAAAAACCTACATGACACTTAATGTTTACAAACAATTTCATTTATCAGAACAAAAATTGTTGTAGATTCTTAAAAGGAACAATTGTGTCAAAGCCAGTCTGTTTCTGAAGCAAAAGACACAAGACTACCCAACTCAACTCAACTCAACAAAAATTGTTACATTTAAAACAAAATGTGTGATATTCTACTATGAAAAAGCATGCATGTAAGTTTTTATAATACTTTTATCTGTTTTTGAAATATATTTAATTTGGAAAGTACATTTTTAAAACGTGAAAGGAATTCGTTTCATCATAAAATATGGCGTCAGTTGGTTGTTATGATTGGATGATAAAGTTGTTAGATAGTTGCTTGCTTAGTAACTGCGACCTTATCCGTAATCTAAAAAAATGGAAATATTTTAAAATCGAGAATTTTTTTAGAAATTCTAAAGGCACTTTGCACATCCTCAAATGAATCCGAACAGTTTGATACCAAAAACATGTTATACGGATCAGTAATTAAAAAGCCTTTCCCTGGAAACCATTTACAAAAACTTTTTTTTAGAATAGAGAGATTCATACAAATGCTATTCTAATAAAATTTGTGTTTTATAAATGTGTCTAAAATCATTTTGTTTGTTTTAAATTGAAAAAATTTTTTAAACTCACATTTTTCGTCTAAAACACTTATTTTTTAGGGTAATTTAAATACTTCTAATATAATAAAATTCAATGTGTGTGCGCTTTAGTTACGATTTAGTTATTGAATAATTTCACAGAAAAAGTTAATTAAGATCCTGTATGATTGATTAATCAAGGGTTCTAAATGGGCATATTTTAAATTTTGGGAGATTTGTTTCTAATTTTTTTAGGGGGATCATGAGGTTAAATTTAGAAATTGTTCAAATATTAAAAGGCTTGACAACTGAATGGATTTTAATACCTTTCACCTTGTAAAATAAGGCATAAAATATATTGAAAATTTTAAAAAAGAAATCCTGAAGCTATAACTCCACCCGTACAAGACCGGGCATATCAGCTAGTACTTTATAAACTACCTAGTAAAATGCATTTTAATCTATGTTTTACTGACACGGATAGTTATTTTTCCTTGCTTAATTTAAAAGTTAAGGATCCAAGCGCTAACTGAAATCACATCATGTAATTAAAAAAGATTTTTTACGTTATTCTCTCTGAATTAGAATGGTAATACCCAACTTTTGAGCCCTATTTAGAAAAAAAACCCAATTTTCTTGTCACATCCTATGTCAGTGATATGTGCACTATGAATAGATAATCGCACGCAATAAAGAACCATAAACATGGGGGGATTTTTCAACGTGACTTTTTTACGCTTTTAAAATTTGGTGCTGAAGCATTAAAATGATCAATTTTGCAAAACAAAATTTTAAATAAAAGTAAATGTTGTGAATCAGATAAATTTTTCTTTATTTTTCCTACTTGGATCTTTGTGATTATTTGTGATTTGCCGATTATTTTTTTTAAAGTGGTAAAGCAGTTCAGGGAGAGCGGCCAACACAACAGTGGTGTGAAACCTGGGTTTTTTTTTTCTTCTGCCGTTTCTCCGGGGAGCGAGGGGACAAAGTCGGCGGGTCAAGTTTCATCCAGACCAAACGACGGCTCGTAAATCCTAGAAAGATAAGGGGTACTAGTACATTTTTGGAGCTTTAAGGAAAAAATTTGAAAGGGTTTATTTTTTACTTGTTGACTAATTTCGTTAAAGAATCTATCGATAAACAAAAATTTATCAGTAGTTTCTAAAATAAAGCTTTACATTTTTCTTAACTGGTCTTTTTATCAATAATGAGATGGGTGACCCACTTACCCCAAGTAACCCTACATGGATTTATGAAATTAAAGTTTTTTTAACACCGTGTCGTATTTACAGAAAATACCATAATTAAATTTATGGGCCTCACTTTCTCAGGAGCCGCACCCACTTTGCCTTGAATCCTTGTAGAGCTTGGGTAGTACCAAGTGGCACACGACAACAACAACAACAACCATAATTAAAAAATATGGTGAAAAAGCATCTATACCACCTCTACCACCGAGGTCAAGTGTTTAGGTATGCTGCACATCCAGGATCTAACTCCTAAATCCACCCATGACCATAAATGGTTTCTAACTTCTATTTGACCTGCTGTCTTTATAAATTCGACCATGTATTGTTTTAAAATAGAGGTAAATTGGAGTAGAATTATTTAAAAGTATTTTTTTATGAAAAACTTAATGAAATTTCAAAGTTAAACTAAACCGGTACCTGAAGATAGTAATTGATTTAGCTCATATTTTGGATTATTAATAGGCATGGTAATCCAAAACTATTCCCACCATAGGAGTTTTCAATTTCCGAAATTCGGGTATTTATTAGCTTGACCCAAAGTCTAATTAGGCCCCTTGTACTTAAGGTCTAATAGGTTCCTCCAGTCAAAAACACTTACTATTTAGGTATATGTTGTTAGGCCATTCCTAAGTGAAAACAGTTGAAAAAATATGTATTGGGTATTACAATTTGTTCCAGGTGCTGAGACTAGTTTTGACATACTTAAGATTTTTTCAACTTTAAAATCATGAAGTTATTTCATTTTTAATTGCAAAAATAATATTTTTATGTGACAGGAATAAATATCCTCCTTTAGCCTATATTATAATATTAAAATTTTAAATTAAAAAAATATTTTGTAATTTATGTATTTATAATATATCTTTATTCTTGGTTAAATAAATTCTGATGAAAATATGCAAAAATATTTACTGTTTTTACTTCTTTGGAAATCTCCAATTTCAAAATTTTAAATTTTTAGCTACCTAATTAAGCGTTAAGGTTAATTCCACCGGTTTTCCACTATATAACTACTTGAGGACAATTCCACTTTAAAATGACCTCTTCAAAAGCCTCGAAAGTTAAGGACACCAATTAAAAGAAATAATTTATCGCCAAAAAGGAAATTCTTAAAAAATAAATTTAAAAAACTAAATACATTTATTAAAAATATGTTTAAAACAAATATCACTTTTTATAAATTATTTATAAGAACAAAAAAAACGTAAAACATAAGAGTTGTTTAAATTATTATTTTGAATTGGCACTGTATATTTGCACGGCCATTTTTCAACTAAACTCTACTCTAACTTCCACGGCTAGGCGTACCATTGGTTCCATCACTAAGCGCCGAGACTGCTACGTCATCACGAGACCTACAGCGCATGCGCCACTGGCCGTTTTGGCCGTCCAAATATACACTTCGTTTTGAATTTTTATATATAATTATTATCGCCTCTCCCGTGCAAGACTCACACAATTGCAAAAGTTGAAATGTCTACTTTACAGGAGCTTGGCGTGGAAGGACTTCTTTATTGATCGCCAAGTCGAAAAAGTAGAGTCAAAAGTGTGATCTTTGGGGAATATTTCTATTGGCGCTAAAAAAAATCGCCAAAAACGGCTTTATGTGCTTGAATCTAAAATCGTGGTTTAGCTGGCATATCGAACATCGAAATTTCTTCACGGAATTTAAGCACCTTCGAGTGCAGTCAGTATTTGGGTGGGTGACCACTGACCAAATCAAGCATAGCTGCGTTTTTCTCTTTCCTTGCGCACATTTGCTTTTATTTTTCAGGAAAGGATCTACCTGTTATCAGAATATTCTGCCCTAAATAATAAATGATCATAGAAATGTATTTACATTTTTAATTAAATTACGTTTCTTTTATAGCCGATTTCATAGGTAGACTTTATTTCCTGAGCAAATTATCATGAAAAACCTTTTTTTAATCGACTATCTGTGCATTCCTCGTGAGAATTATGCTACATGATCATGAAATACCTTTTGGTTGCACTGAAACAATAGCCAGTCTTTGAAATTAAACTCTGACGATCAGAGAAAAATTTTAATTCATTAAAAAAGGTGATTGCAAAATTACGTGCATTTTACTTTACACGGGACATATAATAGGTATCGATACTCTCCTGAAAAGTAGGCAAAAGTTAGGTATGAGCTGAGCATAGGAAGAAAGAACAAACCGATGGTGGTAATGCTGAGAATGTTTGGAGGCATGGGTCACACAATCCATCAAAATAAGATTATAAAATACAGAAAGTCAACCAACTTATTTAAAATTTAAAGATTATTTTTAAGTAGGAAATAGTTTTAGCTTTAAATGAGGTTTAATAATTGAAAAAAAAAGAAATATAACACTGACCCCTGAAGATCTCACCTGTCGGGTCGTCCATTTAATTAAATTTTAAAAAAAGGGTTCATACTTTTCCTATTTTGCTTAAGAATCTCAAGAAAAATTAAATATTTCTGATAAAATCCAAGTATTTAAAAAAGTAAACTGTGCATTTTATTATACACATTCATTATTACGGGCAGAATAATTTCAATGTCAAGTATAGGTCCTTTCCAGAAACGTAGGCAAATATGAGATCGAGAAAGGGGAAAAGAACGTGCCAATACTTGGTGGTCACCCTCCAAAGTACTAACTGTGGCTGAAGGTGCTTAACTTGAGTTAAGAATGAGCCATGATTCACGCGTTAAAACATAAAAAGCCTTGTTTGGCTATTTATCTTAGCGCCAATTGAAATAATCACCAAAGATTAAACTCTAGCTTCGACTATCAACTTGGCAACCTATCTAGAAGTCCTTCCGCGCCAAGATCCCGTAGAGTAAAACTTTCAACTTTTGCAATTGTGTGAGTCTTGCACGGGAGAGGCGTTATGATATGACGAGGAAATTAAAATATTAAAACTTTTTAAATTAACGATTGTTAGAAAATCTCTAAAAACTGAAACTGCACTTAATTCGTCGCTTATTGCTGCTCAGTGCTTATTATCTTATTAGGTCAGCCCGAAAGTTTTGTCGCTCTTGGGAGCATCTGTATACAATGTATTTTTTGGTACTTTTCCATTACGGTAAACCAGTAAAGTACTTCTACTTCTATCTAAAGCCAATTTGGCGAATTTTGGCTCATTTTTGTTGGCTCACTTTTCCAGCTTTCCTAGTTTCTACGATTAATAAGATTTTGTTTACTTCAAGTTGCCATTAATTGAAAACTTTCAAAATTAAAATTCAAAGGAATTTAACTTTCATTTTAAGCCGTATTAAGATTGTACGGAAGATCTTATTTATTTCATAAATTGAAACTCCTATTATACTACTTTTGTAGAGCGGCGGTAGAATTTCCAGCGATCTAGATTCTTGCAAATGATCATTTGGATCTTTCCTAATAGAGGGTTAGGAGTAGCAATCCAGCAACATAATATGAAGGATGGTAATCAAACTCTCCGGATGCCTCAGAAAAAATTTAAATCTAAGTTAAATTTTCCACACTTGTTAAAAATACTTAAAACTTTAATTGTTTTAGGGAAGTAGCCAGTTAATTTTAATTTAAAAATCTTAACTTTAGGAAAAATGCAAAATTTTGAGCAGAAAAGAAATGAAGTAACATGTTATCATAGATTTAAGGAAAGCCCAGTTGTCGATCTGTCCCCAAAATCAAGCTAAGATGCCAAGTTGACGGTAGATAAGGTTACAGTTTATATTGGTATCACATAATGGAAAAGCCTCAAAAATATCTTATATACAGATGCTCCCAAGAGCGACAAAACTTTCGGGATGACCTAATATTATTATCGCACCAACCACTTTAGTTTATATAAAGTGGCGCTGTCGTACATGGTCGGCGCAATGAGGTATTTGCATGAGTGACGGATTTGCTTGATTTTATACTTTTTCGATACATTATGGTCTAAAACTCCCAAATTTCTGATTTTAAGTTCAAAAATGGGTTTTAAAAAATTAAAAATTCTATTTTATTTTTGCCAAAACGTCAGAAAAGTCACGTTATCAGAAAACGGGCTTCTATTGGATGTGACGTCACAGCGCATGAAAACCATTGTTTTTTCTGTTTTCACGTGACCAGAAAACGGGCTTCTGTTGGATGTGACCTCACAGCGCATGATTTGTGATTCGAAAGTGTTTTCGCGCCCAAACAAAAAACGAAATTTCAAAAATTTATATCTCGGAAACTAGGCTACGAAAATACTTGATGTAAACGTCATTCTTCATGGTTTTTTATCTACTATTTTAATAAAATTTAATCACAAAACGTGAGAATACCTCATTGTGAGTGCCGACCACTTTAGTTCACATAAAGTGGCGCTGATGTTCATGGTCGGCGCAATTGTGAGTACCGACCACTTTAGGGGGCATCCATATATTACGTGAGGTGTTTTTTCCAAAATCTGGACCCCCCCTCCCCCCTTGGTGAGATTTAGTCAGATTTTTCTTGACCCCCCTCCCCCCAAGTGAGATTTACCTACAACTTTGAAAAAAAAATTTCCAAAAATAATTTGCATTTTGTGCTTCATAGCACCTAATTAAGTTAAAAAAAAGTTGACGTGAGATTTTAATCGACCCCCCTCCCCCCTTGGTGAGATTTGGTGAGATTTTTCCAATCCCTTCCCCCCCTTTTTGACCTCACGTAATTTATGGATGACCCCTTTAGTTCCCTTAAAGTGGCGCTGTTGTCCATGGTCGGCGCGAGCCATCCCGTGCAAGACTCACACAATGGACCATATCCGTCTGACGTCACATTTTCCCCATCATGTGACCTACTGAGCTTTCAATTGGCTACCACAGAGATGGCTTGTAGTGAGATATGATGATAGTGAGATATGATTTGATAGTGAGTTTGTTTTCCCCCTTCACGTGATTAAATGGGTGTGGCACGAATATCGTCCATTGCAAAAGTTGAAAGTTTTACTCTACGGGATCTTGGCGCGGAAGGACTTCTAGATAGGTTGCCAAGTTGATAGTCGAAGCTAGAGTTTAATCTTTGGTGATTATTTCAATTGGCGCTAAGATAAATCGCCAAACAAGGCTTTTTATGTTTTAACGCGTGAATCATGGCTCATTCTTAACTCAAGTTAAGCACCTTCAGCCACAGTTAGTACTTTGGAGGGTGACCACCAAGTATTGGCACGTTCTTTTCCCCTTTCTCGATCTCATATTTGCCTACGTTTCTGGAAAGGACCTATACTTGACATTGAAATTATTCTGCCCGTAATAATGAATGTGTATAATAAAATGCACAGTTTACTTTTTTAAATACTTGGATTTTATCAGAAATATTTAATTTTTCTTGAGATTCTTAAGCAAAATAGGAAAAGTATGAACCCTTTTTTTTAAATTTAATTAAATGGACAACCCGACAGGTGAGATCTTCAGGGGTCAGTGTTATATTTCTTTTTTTTTCAATTATTAAACCTCATTTAAAGCTAAAACTATTTCCTACTTAAAAATAATCTTTAAATTTTAAATAAGTTGGTTGACTTTCTGTATTTTATAATCTTATTTTGATGGATTGTGTGACCCATGCCTCCAAACATTCTCAGCATTACCACCATCGGTTTGTTCTTTCTTCCTATGCTCAGCTCATACCTAACTTTTGCCTACTTTCAGGGGCGTCATTTCAGTTTTTGGTTGGGGGGGGCAAGGATATTTTTAAGGGGGCCCGAGCCCCACGCCGTAACTATACTTTTTTTGGAGGGGTTGCAGCAACTTCATTTTTAAGGTATCCCCTAAAGAGCAAATTTATATACGAGCACTGAAAAGTAGTATTTGAATGATATTTATTACAAAATTTGACAATGTGAAAAAAAAAGTGGGTCTGGGGTTCACCCCCAGGAAAATTTTGAAAATTGGCCTCTTAAAGTAGTGTTTTAACTCATTTTTTGAGACCTTTTCAGCTATCATTCAAAGATAACAGTTTCTTGTAAACCACAGAATTTTCTTGGGAAAAAGTTGATAAAAAACGTCAAAGTTTCAAGGGGGGCTAGGGGTTCTTTCCCAGAAATTTTTTTGAAAATTTGCCTTTAGAACTAGTGTTTTATCTCTTTCTTGAACTTTTTGGGGAGCACCTAAAGGGAAAAGCTTCTTTTAAGTGGCAGAATTCTAAAGGAAAAAACAATGTATAACCGACGTTAAAAAGTTTTCGTGGGAGCTGGGTATCCTCCCCCGTAAAATTTTTTGAAATTACCTTTTAAACTAGTGTTTTATCTCATTTTCAAACTCTTTGGGGAGGAAATAAGGGAAACAAAATAGAGGAAACAAAGGAAAAACGTCTTGCAAGCAGCAGAAGCAGAGAAGCAAGCAGAAGAAGTGGGAAACACTGAATAACAGACATTAAAATTTTAGAGGGGGGCTGGGGGTCCACCCCCAGATAATTTTTTGAAATTTGACCCTTAGAGGTAGTGTTTTAACTCCTTTTGAGAGTTTTTGGGTTACAACCAATGTTCTTTGTGGATGTTACAGAATTTTCAAGGAACTTGCAGCTATTTTTCACATAGAAGTGAAAACCTTGGGGGGGGCGGTTGCCCCCCCCTGCCCCCCCTAAATGACGCCCCTGCCTACTTTTCAGGAGAGTATCGATACCTATTATATGTCCCGTGTAAAGTAAAATGCACGTAATTTTGCAATCACCTTTTTTAATGAATTAAAATTTTTCTCTGATCGTCAGAGTTTAATTTCAAAGACTGGCTATTGTTTCAGTGCAACCAAAAGGTATTTCATGATCATGTAGCATAATTCTCACGAGGAATGCACAGATAGTCGATTAAAAAAAGGTTTTTCATGATAATTTGCTCAGGAAATAAAGTCTACCTATGAAATCGGCTATAAAAGAAACGTAATTTAATTAAAAATGTAAATACATTTCTATGATCATTTATTATTTAGGGCAGAATATTCTGATAACAGGTAGATCCTTTCCTGAAAAATAAAAGCAAATGTGCGCAAGGAAAGAGAAAAACGCAGCTATGCTTGATTTGGTCAGTGGTCACCCACCCAAATACTGACTGCACTCGAAGGTGCTTAAATTCCGTGAAGAAATTTCGATGTTCGATATGCCAGCTAAACCACGATTTTAGATTCAAGCACATAAAGCCGTTTTTGGCGATTTTTTTTAGCGCCAATAGAAATATTCCCCAAAGATCACACTTTTGACTCTACTTTTTCGACTTGGCGATCAATAAAGAAGTCCTTCCACGCCAAGCTCCTGTAAAGTAGACATTTCAACTTTTGCAATTGTGTGAGTCTTGCACGGGAGAGGCGATATTTCTACTCTCTCCTTTTCTGGAATCCTCCAGAAAATAAAATTAACTGTTAACCGTACTTGTAATGCTTTTTGTTTTCTTTTTCTTTTGTTTTCATCTCTTCAGAAATTGTAGTTCTGCAATAACGTGAAATAAAGTTGTGCCGGTTTAAATATTTCATTTTTTGTGTGAATTATCTTTATATTCTTACAAGTATTTCTTGTAAGTTATTTTATTGTTTACTTATTTATATGACCTGAATGTTGTGTAATCATTTAGATAGTTAAGTATCCAATTTCATGCCGAATGTAAAGCGCCTCTTTCTCCCAAAGCTTTAATTGCCAATTGTTATTTTTTAAACATGTCTCAATTGATCAGGTACAGCCGATCTCATTGTTTATCTAATTTAGTGTTGGTCTTGCTCATTCGGTAGTTTAATTATTGCAAATATTCGTTCAAGTATATACAAAACCTGACCTAAATCAACTGTTTTCTTGACATAACATGAATTAAGGCAAATTTAAAGATTAAATTTTGATTGCTATTGTTACTTTAATGAATGAATTTATTTATATTTATCAGATTATAACAAAATAGTCTGGTGAATTTTTCATTATTCTGGCCTTACCTGCAGTGGCTAAAGGCGTCTGGTGCTCTTAGCCTGTACAGGCCATTGGCACTGCCTATGTATGCACAAGCGCAATTGTATTTTATATGAATAAAACAAATTTTAATCAGGATTGTAGGAAGCATTTTTTGGTTAATGAATTGGCCTGTAGATTTTCATCGCCAAATTTTGAGATAATTGGTGCATTTGAAGTTCTCTGACAACACATTGCCATTTGCTCCAATTGAGGTGAGGAGTGAGCATGTGAGGAGATAATTTTCTCTCAGAGACAAAAAAACTAAAATATTAGAGTGGCATGCCTTATTATATATTTATTCATGCCTTAATAGTTATTTGTTCTGTGCATTTTTTAGCTGGAAAACCATGTCTGAAAACAAGCTAATGTGCTACAATCGTGCTTGTGGCCAAATGTTTGACCCTGCAACAAATGCTGAAGGTATGCTTTTCATTGCTTGATAGGATTGTCAATATTGTGTTTATAATTTTAATCAATATATAATAATGTTTTGTTTTTCATGTTTTAGATTCTTGTTTACATCATCCAGGCATGCCTGTATTCCATGATGCATATAAAAAATGGTCGTGCTGTGATAGAAAGACCACAGATTTTACCGAATTCTTAAATTTCAAGGTCTGGCTTACTTTCTCATTATCTTATTTGTGTAAAATATTTTTTTACAAGTCAGAAAATTTTGTATAAGTCAAGCTAAGTGAAATATTGCTGCATGACTACCAACTCTGATTCTTTTGGTAGCAGTTTAATTTTAATGCCCTCTTCTGAACTCCCTTCTGAAAAATTTATATTCTAAATTTTCTTTTAAAATAAGAATATTTGGTAAAACAATCCGAGTCTGGGTAACATCTTTTGAAAAATTAAGTGTTGCTAATGTTGTTTATTAATTAGTAAGCAGTTTGACTTGAACTGGGTTGCCAGAATCTACTAAATTATCTCCATTTTTAGTGCCAGGCTCAAATTCTTTGAATGACCTGAATATTCAAACCAGTGTTAGTTATTAAAACCTCCATTATTTTAAAAAGATCTAAAAAAACATTGTACTATTCCCTTTCTATCAGTTTCTTGCTGTGATTCTACACTGTTTGTTAAGTAGTTTAATAACTGATTTAGTTATATTTGTTGGTGTACTAAAATTATACTTATTGAATTAATTTAAATATTAATTCTAAGTTGGTGAGTTATATAATTTAAGGCTATAAATGTTCTCTTTAGTGGAGTTAATAGAAATAAATTAGTTTGATATAATTGCTGAAGTCTGTCCAATTTTCTTATCATCTAGTTATCTTACTTGAATTGTGGGAGTAACCCAATGCATAATTAAATGGACCATGCACCATAAAACATCAACCAATCAAAAGCATAGATACATTCATCCCACTTCACCATATTTATAATCTTCTAATATAATTCTGCTTTCTATATAGGGTTGTACAAAATCTTACCACAGTAATTTGAAACCTCTAATACCTGAGAAGCCTGCTGGACAAGATGTAGAGGTACATTTTTACTTTATTTTCTTAAACTAACAAACCATCTCAAGGAATATATATGTAAATTGATATCCAAAATGCTAGTTACTGATTAATATCTGGATAGAGATACACAGTTGTATATAAATTTAAGTACAATATCGTCATCATCGTGGGCCGCAGGTTGTGCATCACTATTATAGGAAATTAGCCATCTTACCACGGATTGTTTATCCTGCTTATAAATCGCAAATCAAGGAAAAGCCAACATTCAGGTATTAACCTTGAAAATTGGGTTTTTAGATCCGTAGTTTTTCTCACTCTATATCCATAACTCGTCTGTTTTCACCCGATTTTCCTTGAAGTTGGTGGTTAGTATTCAGGCTCTACACAAAATATATGTTTGCCACTTTCAGTTAGTGATGATTGGATTTTTTAAGTTGTTCTTTCTATCCTTGGGGAAAACCCCAGTGATTCCTGAAAGTATTCATACACGCAACAAATTTGCCTATGTATACTTATTACGACTAAATCACGCATGCAAAATCCAAAGAAATGTCATCTTAACATACTCATTATAATCTACAAAAAAATATCAGAACAGTAAGAAAAAATGGAGCAATTTTGAAGACCAAACAAGTATTTGTACACCCATAGACTAACATGGAAACCCATTGCCTGGCACTGCCTTAGACTTAACATTGCTGTGAATCATATTTAGTTCCAAATCCTAATTTAACAGCACGGGAATGAAATTTTTTCTCGAGGTCCATAACATCAAAAAGGTGTAGATTCCGTAAGAAAGTGGCACTCAAAGAGGACACCTTCTTTCTTCAATTTTCTACATTCCAATCCTACCATTGAATTCCAAGGTAGGATTGAAACAGCATTCCAATAAAACTATAAATTTGTTATATCCCATGTGGATATGGAGAATATGTATCTATATTTTTATTATTCACCATCTTTAACTGATGTCTTATTTTTTTATAGATTAAAAATTCATTACCTACACCTCTAGAACAAATTGTTGTCTTAGAAAGGCCAGATGTTAATACACCTTTGGCCCCTCTTCCTTCAACTGTTGGGTCTTCCCTAAAACCTGTGTTGGAAAAGATGCTACAAGAGATTACTCTAGCACCTGAAGCTGGTATGTTGACTTGTCTTTTAACAATTTTTTGAAGAATAGCTTGATTATTACTCCAAACACTTATTTCTCTCTTCTGATCTTACAACTTTATAAAAAATAATTTGATAGTTAAGTAAATAAAGTCTGTATGCAGACTGAAATGATTAATGTGTCTGGGCTCCTACTTGGCCTGATGGTAGAATATGTGTTGACTGCATATTAAACTCTTTATGAGAAAGCACCTCATTCAAAACTTTCGAACAATAATAATACAATCTTGCTGCACGTTGCATACCCTGTAAACCAACATTTATTCCTTACTCGCAACTTTTTTTTTTGCAAATAATACAATTTTATGAATTCATTTCTTTTTTGCAGAAAATGATCAGACAGTGCAACCTGGTACCCCATGTCAAAACAAAGGCTGTAGAGAGGTAAAAATACATCCATTTATATAATAATGAAATAGAAAACCTGATTTCCCAGTGGTTTGAAAGGTATACTTTATACCTTGGCATTTTTGCACCTTGTTTTAAAAGTCAAAGTAAATCAGTTCTTCAACTACCGGTCGTTGTAATGATGGTGTCGTAATTAAAAGGTTCAACTGTATTAATAATTGAGTTGCTTGCACAGGGTGGCTACAGATCAGGGAAAAGTCGAGGAATTTTATTAATATAGAATAATCAGGGAAATTTTAAGTAATTGACTCACAAGGAGCAATGTAGCCTAAAGGGTCTCGAATAAGTCAAAACACTACATTGATGGGCAAGAATTTTCTGGGGGAGGACCCAAGCCCCCCTCAAAATTTTTAAATATATTATAATCTGTATTTCCTTGAAAATGTTGTGACTTACAAGGAATGATCCTTATTTTGTGCAATATGTAGGGTTTAAAAAATCAATTAAAACACTTCTTTAAGGGGCAAATTTCCAAAACTTTTTCCGATGTAAGTAAGGTCCCTAAACTCCTTAAAATTTTGCTGTTTATTAACTATGCTGGATTTCTTTGTAAACTCTGCCACTCCTCCTCAATGAATGGTGCACTTAGGTTGTTGTCCGCAAATTCCTTAAAATGAGCTAAAAAATGCTTTTTTGAGGGGGCAATTTCCAAAAATTTTCTGATGGAAAATTCCTTGGACCCTCTAATTTTACTTGGAATTCACATTATTTACTAAATTACAAATTTAATTACCAAAATTAATATACAATGCTCAAGTCATCTAAAACTAGATGTACAAATGTACCCTAAAAAATGTTGGGTAACCCCCTTCAAACTGAAGTCTAAGTTACGGCCATGTTATAAGCATGAAATAAATATAACTTAAATTAATATTTTTATCAAAGGCTAAATTTATTAGTTTGGGTTCTTTGTTAATCCCTGTTGACAGCAAAAAGCAAAGTTTATTTTCCAAATTAATAAAGTTAATTGGATTTCACTTTACTAAAAAAGGTGTTTTCCTCTCCATAGACATATCGAGGTGAACAGAGCAATGCTGAAACCTGTTTATATCACAATGGAATGCCTGTCTTCCATGAAGGGTATGTGTGTTTAAAAATAGTGGTTGCTGTTAAATATTTTTATTACTCAATTGACTTAAATTACCAGGATAGCGGTTAAATAGTTTTGGAAAAATTATACAATATAGTCCAAAAATTGATACTTAACTCTAGATCAGACATTTGACAATTCTCACATTTTAGGATGCACCATTTAAGGGGGTGCCTGAAATTTAGGAGATTTGGAAGAAATTACAAGATTTACTGTCATTTATTAAATGATAAAGCATTAGGAATTATCAGCTTTGTACTTAAAAGTACCTTTATGAAGGGAATTGTAGATTTTTTGGCTATTTAATATAAATCTTGGCCAAAGAAAAATGTCCTGAACAAAAATTTTGCAAGATACCATCACAAAAAATAAATGTGGGGTAAAAATTATAACAGTGAACACAAATGATTATGGTTAGAAGTATTTATAGTTAAGTGCGTTTTCAAAAATAATAAAACATTTTCTCTATACATTACAACATACTTGCCTTTGAGGTGATTCACATTTTTTATATATGAAAGAAGACCTAAAAACCCTACATTTAAAGTTTCTTTCTGTTTAAATTTCAGGATGAAATATTGGTCTTGCTGTGTTAAAAGAACTACAGACTTTAATAGCTTTTTGGAGCAAGTTGGATGTACTACTGGGTCACACAAGTGGCATAAAGATAAAGTAAATTTAATTAACTAACTTCTACAGTGCCTTGAGGCAAATGGTTTAAATTTTTCTTCCTGATTCAAGACAATGGTTTCAATATTTTTAAGTTAAGAGTTTCATAAACGCTTTTTAAAGTGGAGTGAAAAAACCTTTTTCAAAATTCAAAAGGATGCCTATGGCAAAAGTTGTGTTATGTCATAAGAAAAACTGCAAGAATTTTAAAAAGGTTAATATCTACAGTTTTGGAATTAAGCTCCTAAGTTTAAGAAGTAATTTCAGGACATCTAAGAAAACCGAAGATTATCTGCAAAACAACCTAACAAGTGTAGAAAAATTAATTTTTTCTTGAATTTATGTAACTTATTTTATTTTCACATAATGCATTTCAAATCACATAGTGATAATTCTTGCACCTAAAGTAGCCTAAAAATGCTCAATTTTTAAGAATTTTTGAAAATTTATTATTTAAAATTATTTTTCTTAGCTTTTGGCATATATAAGTATATTTTTCAATTTCATATTTCAAAGCATATTTTTCAATTTCAAAAAATAAATTTTTGATCCACCTTATTATTCAATCTTCTCAAAAAAGTTATTTGTTTCTTGTTCTATCAACTTTTTTCGTCAAATTAACTAAATGACAAATCTTTAAGCCTATGGAAGATCCATTGGATCCTTGGGGATTTTTATGACTTTTTAAATGTTACTTTGGGTGTTAAGATAGACATTTTACGACTAGTCTTTATCTTACTACTTTTCTATGGTCAAAAAGTTTTTGTTTGAAAGCATTTTTTCCCTGTTTCATATGTTTTGAAAAACCTGTAAATTGTTGATGCCTATCGGTTTTTTTCCTGCTCCACCCTAGTTGGATGTCTTGTATCCATTTTATATATTTGTATTGTGTTTTTTGTGTAAAATTTTAACATTCCTTCCTTCCTTAATGGTTGGGTTTAATCCTACCTGCTGTATTTTTCTTACTATTTTTTTAATCACCTGCAAGCAAACAAAATTTACTAATCCAAATTAAATACACAGTTAACAAGTCAAGATTTCCTTTGCTTTTTGTACAACATTAATACAGGTCATGGCTTTTAAATTTTTAACTTATTCCTTATAATTAATTTTTAGTTTGCTTATTTTTTGTAAAATCCCCATTTGACCTGAAGTTCTCTTCTGTTCTGACCTGAAATGATTTTGTTCTGTAAAGACATTTAAAACTCAATGTTGAAATTAAAACTAATATTCACCTGCTCTTTTACAGATTGTGGGAAATGAGACCCAATGTAGGTATGACTGGCATCAGACTGGGAATAATGTCATAATCTCAGTGTATTCAAAGTGTCCCCTTCCTGATCTTTCTTTTGTGGAAGCAAATCCTGTCAAGCTCCACATGAAAATTACATTTGGAAAAGACAAAGATGTTTTTGATGAAGAAATCATTTTACATGGAGTAAGTATGTCTAAAGAATCTAAAAATTCCTTAAAAACTGAAGAGATAGTAATTTGCAATTGACTGGCTTAATTTTGTGAAACACTGTTACTAATTATCCAACCAATCATAAAATGTTTTGGGTTGACCTCAGTGTTGCACTTTATATGGTTTTTGTATGTTTTTTTCTTAAAAACCTATGGCTTTTTTCATGTTTTAATTTATTCATGGAAAATCAACCAATGATCAGGAATTGAATTTGACATTAAATACTTCAAAACTAATTACCTTGTTAAATAGTTTTCAAAACTAAAATGACCGTCGTACATATTAAGCTTTCCATTAGTTTTTGCATAATGAGTTAAAATGTAAAATTGTCAGTCAACTGTAACTTTCTTGAAACTCAAGATAATTTTTAAAAATTATATTTTGCCGTAGTATTATATTTTACCGTTATTCTCAATGAAATACTAATATACAATGTTATTTGCAATATTTGAGCAAGATTAAAGATAAAACCTTGATGTATAAATATTTTTACAGTAAGAAAAATTGGTTGGTTTTGCTAGACGCTCATTTCAGACGACAATTTTAATTGTTTTAAATTATTCTAAATATTGTTAATGATAAAGCTGTTTTCCCCCTTTTTTAGATTATAGATTTAACAAAGAGTTCTGTGACATACCTTGGAAGCAAAGTTGAGATCAAATTGACAAAAGCTGAATCTGTGTGTTGGAAGAATTTGACCTTAAGAAACATTATGAATTTAGATAACCTGTCAATTAAATAGATATTTCAATTAAGGCGCCTATGAACTGCCTTTATCATTTTTATTTATTATTCAATGTTTTAAAATCTGCATTTGAGTGTTACGTTTTATGGTCCTTTCATTAAATAAAGATATTTTATTGCTGAAAAATTAGTTCTTTATATTTGAATATCTTCTTGCTAAACATTGAAAATGGAGTGCAAGGATGATCTTTTATACAGAACCTTGTATACAATAATGAATATAATTCTAAATACATGGCAAGTACTGCTTAACCAACGATAGTGAAAGGGTCACGTTATTTAGACAGACTCGGAGGGGAGAAAGGAAGAAGCTGAGGGGCAGTTGATTGAAAGAGGAAGATACATTTACTCCCTCTAACATTAGTTAGACCATCTATATACATAAAAATCGGTATATTGGTATATTTTATATTAAATAAAATACCAAAGCAAAATAATCATGTGACCCTTTTACTATTGTTGGCTAAGCAGTAATTGCATTTTAATTTAGAAATTGTCACTTACTGTTTACAGCGCAGAAAAACATGTCAGTTGGGTAAAAAACAGCTTTGATACACTAAACAAATATTTTTAACAATTAAAAAATTAGTTTATTCTTGTTGGTTGACAAGTCCTTTGACTAGTTGAAAGTTTACATCAAAATAAATATTTTAAAATTCTTAATTGATTAAAATATTCCAATGCAAGTATTAAGAATTTGAAATGGTATAAATAAATGACTTCATTATATCTACAGCTTTTACATGTGATTAACTAACGATTCCAAAGACATAAATACATAATGCTATAAAATAAGAATATGATCAAAAAGAATAAACCATGGGTCAGGGATTAAATTCCAGTAGAATAACAATTTAATTCAAAACATTAAACCCTGATTTACTTTTACCTTGTCCCAGTCCAGAACAGTAATGGAGGATTTACAGCACTACTGTAAAAGCGACACTTTCGGTTTGCTGTAATAGCGGCGAAAATTTTTTCAAAAGCAACAATAGGAAGCCTCGAAAACTATCGCTGGGAAAAAATCGCTACGACATCAGCGACGTAATTACGATCACTGGCGGCCATTTTCTTGAGCCGGCGGGAGATCTGGGTTGACTTGATTTCTCTAATAGAAATGCAAAAATTATCTTCTAATATCAATATCGTGCTTCCTTGAAATTCAAAGGCTGTTGCATAACCAGAGTTGACCAGAGCGTTCCGATTAATGAGGTATTTGCATAAGTGAGGGATTTGCTTGATTTTATACTTTTTCGATACATTATGGTCTAAAACTCCCAAATTTCTGATTTTTAAGTTCAAAAATGTGTTTTAAATAATTTAAAATTCAATTTTATTTTTGCCAAAACGTCAGAAAAGTCACGTTATCACAAAACGGGCTTCTATTGGATGTGACGTCACAGCGCATGAAAACCATTGTGTTTTCTGTTTTCACGTGATCAGAAAACGGGCTCCTATTGGATGTGACCTCACAGCGCATGATTTGGGATTCGAAAGTGTTTTCGCGCCAAAACAAAAAACGAAATTTCAAAAATTTATATCTCAGAAACTAGGCTACGAAAATACCTGATGTAAACGTCATTATTCATGTTTTTTTATCTACTATTTTAATAAAATTTAATCCCAAAACGTGAGAATACCTCATTGAGGAGTAATGAAATCGTAGTCGCAGAGCAGAACATGTGCTGCCATCTAGTTCAAATGAGAAAATTCATCAGTTCTTCAACAGCCAAAAATATTTTTCATCAGCCTCAGTTAATTATTTAGGCTACTTGTGAATACATAGGCTTGATTTTTTGTTTTCAAATGAAAATTTCAATATTCTGTTTGACATAAAGTCACATAGAAAGGGACTAGGAAAAGCACAAGCAATGTGAAGGAAAATCCGGGCCGCCATTCCTGCGACTGAAAGCGATTCACAGGGAGTCGCTTTTCCCGCCGAGCGATCAAAAAACCTATCGCTTTTCCCACTCCCGCTGGCAACGCCATCTTTTGGGAGAAATATCGTTACAGGGCAATTCCACCGTAACTCACGCTACATTTTTTTCAAAATTGCAATTTCAAATAATTTTTAAATATAGAAATAACTATTATTTTCTTTCTAAAAAAATCATACATATTCAAATTTATGTTAATAATTTAAAATAAGTATTGCGAATCTTTTAAGAATTTTAGTTTTTTAAATATTAATTAAAATAGAGTCGTAACTCACGCTACAAGAAAAAGACATGGATTTATGAGTATAAAATTCAAATTTGTTTTTCTGCTTAAATAGTGTTTCAATTATTCTATATGCTTGTCAGGTGTTTGAATATACTTCCTTTATTCTAAAATAGCAAACAGTTTTACTGGGAATGCTTTAGAAAATCAGAAATAAAATAAAATATAGAGAGCTGTTCGTAACTCACGCTACAGTACTTCGTAACTCACGCTACATGTGTATAAGCGTTCAGTTATTCATGAATATAAATATAATTAAATTGATTTAAACACTTTATTTCATTTTTACTATAAAGTTTATGAGTATATTTAACAAAAAAGTTGTAAAAACTAATTAATTTATTTTTAATTTTCTAAATAAACTATACATTTTTCATTAACAAATTAACCTTTAAAACAAATATTTCTAAATATTGACTTTAAATGCTGACATTCCGATAAAAATAATTTTACACAAAATTTAAGCAATGCAAAACACAATTAGATCAATACTGCATAATTATTCCCTAAAATAATTAGAAAATTTATTATTTTATTTTTTCATTTTTCTTGATCATGTCCCTGTTCATATGGAATAGCCCTACAGAAAATGTCGCAGATGTCTCTTTTACAGCAGTGGTGTAAATCCTCCATTAAGGTCAAGAAAGAAACTTGATTTTGTTTACATTGTTTTAAGTTTTTAAATACATTGTTTTAAGGCTTTAGGAAAGGTTTACAAAATCATTTAAAAATGGTTTTTAACCCTTTAAGATAAGATTCAAAAGCAATCTCGGGCTAAAAGGGTTAAGGTACTAAATTAAAGGCACTCAATCATCATCCACTGCAACTGATGCAGGAATCCTTATTTTCTAGAGAACACACTATATCTGACATTTGTTTCGACTTGGAATTTTCTGCATTTTTCTTTAACAAAGATTTATCAACGGTGAATTGAATTGCATTCACTGCTGCTTTGCATCGCAGGTAATACATTCCTGTTTTAAGACCCTAAAAAAGTTAAAATGCATGAAGGAAAGCAAAAGCCACTGTTTAAAACATTTTAAATATAGAATGGAATTAAAATCTTTCAATCTACTTTCCAATCAAGAAATTTTAATTTCTGGAGCACATTAATGTAAAACAGCAAGTCTAAAAAAACTTACCAGTTGCCAACCATAAAAATGCATGCTAGTTATCTTTCCATAGTTAGGCTCGGCAATATGGACATTCAAAGATTGGCTTTGATCTATAAATGGTCCTCGGTCAGCAGCCATTTTCAGAATAGTTTTCTGTGGAATTTCCCACACTGTACGATATAGCTTTTTCAAATCCTCAGGGATTTCATCTATGTCCTGCAAACCAGATATTAATGAACCTTTGGTATAGGGTGTCTTAAAAATCAATAACTAATAACTCAAACAGATAAAAAATATGCAGTTTGTTACATACAACTCTTCATAGTCTTAGGTGTACAATGCATTAAACCGCATATTTTTATCGTTTTTTTAGTTTTTGAATTGTTAGTTTATGATTTTTAAAATGTCAGTCTTTTTTGGAACACCCTGTATATTACATCCAACCGAGAGAGTTAAAAATTACTTATATTTATATTAAAGAACTTTATAAAGTAACCTCATCTCAAACAATAGATAATCATTTTATGCAGAATTATATTATCCATAATAATTTAAGAAATAATAAAAATATTCCATATAACTAATAATGAAGGAGTAACAATAAATAACTAATGAAAAGTATTAAATACACAATACATTCAATAACTGATAAGCAAAACATAATCACATTCCACTCTAATATTTTTTTAGATTGTTTCTTATTTGTTTTCATTACATTAGCTTTTGTTTTCAGAATAAACGCTAAAGGTAACTTTGTAAGTGCATAAGTTAAACTTGTTATGACAGAAAACTATATTAATTACTTCCACTAGTAATATAATATCCTTCAGGGATGTTCATAAATTAGGCAAGGTGTTTTTTTAATTTTGGACCTCTTTTCACCTTGGTGAGATTTAGTGATATTTTGCTAATTTACTCCTTCAAGTGAAATTTTTCTGGACCCCTCCTCTTCCCTTTTGGCCTCATACAATTTGTGGATGGCCCCTTTTACAAATAAACAAAACTAATTAATTTAAATTAAATAAATAACTAAATTTTCATAATCGTTAATATTTTAATAATCTCTATTAAAATTGATAAAAACAATTTGATATTTTCATTTAGTAAGTTAGTCAAAGCAATATTATTATCCTTTTCACAAATTTCTGGTATATATTCTTACCTGAACAGAACCTAAGTTTGCAATCAACCTATTCTTCATGTCTTCATCCCACAAACCTAATGCTATTAAGTCTTCTAACAAATGATGATTTACAACCTAAGTAAACAAAGGAGCAATAAATTAAATGTGCAGATATACCGGGCTATTTTATCTTTATCTGTGGCAAAAGCCCTAGCTTAGATCTTACAAGCAGGGTTTTTGACACAAGTCTTAGATTAATGCAGGGATGGCCAACCCGCGGCATGCGTGCCACAAAGTGGCACGGTTGAGTAAACCCAGTGGCACTCGAAGATTTAAAAAAAAATTGGGAAAATAACAATGTGACAACATCAATGTGAGGTTTTAATGCTCCCTCAATCTCCTCTTTACGTAGTTTTCTGAGAACATAATTATATTTTTACGGTTTTAGAATAACTTTGAATAAAATCTTAAACTGTAAAATTTCATGTGGGCTAAATCTTTTTTTCGGTGCTTAAAATTAAGTGGCCTATTTAACCCCAATTATTCTAATTTTCTAATTAATTTTAGAACCAGCTTTATATCAGATAGCTTAAAAACGTGTATGGTTCTCTTTTCATTGCCCTACTAAACTTTTTCTAAAATTATTGATTTTAGTTATTTTCAAAGCACATTAAAAGTCCGTTTTCAATAAATTTCTAAACACTCCCCCTTTATATTACTTTAAAATATACACAACGCAGATTTGCTTAAAATTCCCACAATCACTCTATATAAACGAATATTTCTTTATTTTTCGGTACATTGAAAGTGGCACGCATAATTTTCGCTTCCTAAATAGTGGCACGCTTCCGAAAAAGGTTGGCCACCCCTGGATTAATGTAACCTAGTGATCCAACTGTAGGTAGAAAAGATCAGAGCAGAGAAATGGTAAATAATGTGTTGATAAAGAATGCTGTTTGTGCAGATGCAAAGGTGTAAGTGGCAAAATGTTTTGTGGCAGTGAAATTTCCATTGTGGAGCAGCTTCAAATTAACGTTTGAGGTTGAATATGACTTAGAGAAATGGAAAAATTTGGCTTTATAATGAATACACTGCCAAAGAAAGTGTTCAGGTTTCTACTATTTACACAACACTTGCAGCCCTGATATGTTCTCTTTTGTAATTTTAGTTTAATTTAAGCATTTTGAAAATGGTGTTGAATTTGTGAATAATCTTAGACTTTACATCAACTACATATTCTTATTTTCTTGCAAGTATCAAAACTCAATAAACTGAATGCTCCTATCAAATTATCTGTGCTGAATATTTTTTTAAATCTGTAACAATATTAACAGTCCAGTTTTCATACTTACTTGAAATTCCCCAGATAAAACTCTGCGAGAATATATGTTACTGGTATAAGGCTCTATCGATTCATTGTTTCCCAATATTTGAGCAGTACTTGCAGTAGGCATGGGTGCTACTAATAAGCTGTTCCGCAAACCAAACCTAAAAGAAGTTAGACAGGGATGTTGCACAACTTTGAGCATTTTGTAGCAGTTTTTGTAGCAGCTAAATTCAAAAGTTTTAGCAGTTTGTAGCAGCTAAATTAAAAATTTGAAGCAGTTTGTAGCAGTTTAATTCAAAATTTGTAGCAGAATAAACCATTTTTGTAGCAGCCGATTTTAAATTTTGTAGCAACTTATCGTAATTTTAAAGCAGGAACAGGGCGAATCAATTTTTTGCAACAACCAAAATTAAAATCCATAGCGGGGGAAGGGGCTAAGAATTTTCATAATCCAATTGAATCTTCTTGTCAATGGTAATACGGGAAAGGTAGTGAATCATCCTACCAGACTTGCCAACCTCTCAGAGTCAAAAATCCGGAGAAATTTTTATCGATGTTTAATTCTTAATACCTTGAAAGGCTTTCAGAAACCAATTTAAATAATTGAATTTCTATAACTTGAAAATTCAAGTGAATTGGAGAAATAATTCTTAACTTGCTAAATACTGTAGATTGTAGAACCAATACCCTCAATTTTGAAAACTTAAATAAGAATGTTAGTTAATTGAAGTCATTTACCAAAACTGGAGAAACAAACTTAAAAAGGGTTTGACAAATTCTGCCTGCACAAGAACCAAAAAAGAAACTAGTACCAAACTAGCCAAAAGATAATAAGCTAAGATCCTAATTTCTTTCCCTTTTTTTTATCATAATTAGGTTTTCCGATTCCATACAGGCACGATCTTCGTATTTTGCGATGGATTGAAGTCGGGGGTTGTATCCAAAGTATGGGCCTAGCGCAAGTGTATATGCAGCCCCCGTTGCCGATGATGGATTGGTAGCTCACCACAGAGCCCCCTTCTCATGGAGAATAAGTTCTTACAGAAATTGTCAATCCTTTGTGGCACAAAAAGTGTGAAATCCATTATTTGTGTTATAAAACGCAAGATTATTCGAAAAGCGGGAGAATTTCAGAAAGAATCTGGAGGGTGGGAGAAAGAGGGAAAATCGGGAGTCTCCCGCCAAAATCCGGAGAGTTGGCAAGTATGTCCTACTCAAACCACTAAAAGGGGGGTCTGGGGGTCCTCCCCCATAAAATTTTTTGAAATTTAAGTCAAAAACCCCACTTTTTCAACTCGTTTTGGTACGCCTCATCCGAATTTCGGATATAATTTTTTTGCATTTTGACAAACTTAGTAAAATATTAGACGTTTTGAGGGGGCTTCAGCCCGAAAGTCCCCCCGTAGATCCGCCACTAGCAAAATTGCAACCGTTTAAAGGTACCTTAGAAAATTTACCATTTAAAAATAGGAGCATTTATAAATTAAAAAAAAGAGAAAAAGTACATTCACAAAACAGATTTAAAAACCTCTGATAAGCCATTTTATCATAAATTAAAAGTTAAATGGTAATTCTGAACAAACTTTTAATGTTTTTAAAATAATGTTATTGTTAATGATAATTAGGGCTAGGATTTATATGTAATTACATATTTGTTCAGAAATCTGATATTAAAGTGTGCTCTTGAATTCTATACGTTTTAAAAGATTTTGAATCCGTTAAGACCATGTTTATTTTACATATTTTCACATATTTTGGTTTATTTACATATTTTTACATATTCAACCTATATCTACATATTTTTATTACATATTTATCCATTTTCGAGTTTTTCAAAAATAATCACACATTTGACCGATTTTCAAAGTAAAGTAACCCATAAAATGAAATACACATTCAAATTGTAGTTAAAATTAGTGCACCTAATGCTGAATTTAACTTTTAAAAGGTTCTAAAGTCGGGATTGTCAGATGAAACGTGTCAGGCGCGCCGAGAAGGAAGTAGACCCATGGTTTTCGTTTTTTTCTCGCGACAAGACAGCAGCATGAGCTGTAGGCAAATAGCGAAAACCACTCTTCCCTACTATGTGCTTGCGTAATATTTGAAGAGCCCCCATAAAAATAACTTAACATTTTCATTTTATTATTACATATTTGGCATTTATTAATACATATTTTGCTAAAATAAACACATATTATGTGTACATATTTTGGATTTTTAATTACATATAAATCACAGCCCTAATGATAATAGTTTTCAATACAATTTTTAATTTTAATAACAATTATATTCCTGAATCAGGTTTTAAAACCACTTTAAAAGTCAAAATGTAACAAAATGAAATAAAAATTAAGGAAATTAGTTAACAGAATAATTATTTAAGTGATAATATTAAATTGCAAAAACGATATTGTCAAAAAATTTTAGATAAGTAGAGCAAAAAAGTAAGAAATTAGTATTTTTGAAGGTATTTTTGGAATTTTAAATCAGATAAAAAACACTATTATAATCTAAGTTGCTATAAAGCGACCTTTCAATAAAAATTTACAACTTAGAAAATCCTCTTAAGTTAAAAATACTGACTTAAATGAAGAAAAAATAATCTTATTAGACTTCTCAGGCTGCTCTGACCAAAGTAAAGTTGTTTTTCTGCACCGCCGTTGAAGACGTCCGTAGGAAAAGCAGTCGCGGAAAAACGGAACTGTCGCGAAAAATCGCTATTTTCGCGGAACACCAGACTTGTGGCCTTCTTACAACGGTAAAATTGTTCTTTCTATATCGCAATAATGACGCAAGAAGAAGCCAACTTGAATCGGCACCCGCGGCCGTCCATGGAAGTCGAGGGAAAAACGGAACACTCCGCAAAAAAAAACCGAAAAAAATATTTATTTTTCCCGACTTCCGGAACACCGGACTAGTGGGTTTCGGACCACGGTAAAGTTTTTTTTCTACATCGTCATATTGACGCAAGAAGAAGCCAACTTGAATCGGCACCCGCGGCCATCCACGAAAGTCGTGGGGAAGAACGGAACACTTCGCAAAATAAAAAAAAACGAAACTTTTGCGAAAAATCGCGATTTTTCGACTTTTCAACTGACTTAACACAGCAAATTGAGCTGACGTCATCGGTTTTGGTTTTGAATTCAAGTGGTAGAAATGTGGAAAAGATTCCATTGACGATTTGAGTTTTTTTTCCTAAGGATGAAGGTATTCTTCGCGTGAGAGGAGAGTTTGATAATTCGATTTCAAGAAAATCGTAAATTGGCGCAGTTTTGGCGCAATTTTGCTCAAAATACGGTTTTTGTAGCAGTTTAGCACATGAATTAGGATTTTGCGCAGTTTGGCGCAATTGGCGCAGCCGCAACATCCCTGAAGTTAGATGAAAGGAAACAATTAGAAGTAGCATTTAAGACGAAAATTAAATTTCAAAATATTTGATGGTTTTGAAAAAGTCCAAAAATTAGATAAAAATAACTTTGTAAAATTAGCAATAATAAAATTATTTTAAAGTTGAGATATTTATAAAACCTAATAAAGATCCTTTGTAGAGCATTGTCCTTTGCCATAACCAAATACACTAGCGGAAATAAAAATCCCAACACCAAGAAGGAAAGGAGATATCAAAGTAAAATTTATTTCTATGATTGAACATAGTATCAATGTGAATTCATTAAAAAATCAGCCTTCCTGGATGTTTGGGGGCCGAGAAAATCGGTGAGGAGTGTTGTCTCCATAGGTATCCATTACCGCCGTCACGCGTCATGGTATTGAGTGACAGGGGATCTAAATGACTTTTGAGGGATTGGAGGACCATGTTGCCTCCTCAGGTAGTCCAAATTCATATGGTGCACCAGCGGACGTTGCATGCCGGGCTAGGTGATTTCTCCTCATTGACCGGACTTGTTTTGTGGGTGTTGGTTCTAGAGAACGGGAAAGACGGGGTATAAATGCAAACTAGGGGGTTAAGAAGAAAGCTTGGACATTGCATACAACATGTGGTTGTGCATATTTCTCTTGTAATTTGTCCCCAGGACAGGTCTGAGGGCAAGGACGGTCTACCGGCTGCAAAATCTCAATGACGCATCTCTGGTTGGAAAAAGTACTGGTGAATCATACTCAGGAGTTGCAGAAATGGAATCCAATGCATCCCTACTCCGTTACCCCGCATTACCACTCCATGGAACGATTAGAAAATCATCAGCTGAGTGCGCTCTCTCAATTGTGTCTTCAAACTCATACCCAACCGTCGTGGTGCTCCAAACCGAAGCAGGATTCTCTCATAAACACAATGTCATGAAATTGGGATTTTCATTTCCTTAATTCGTGCACTATTGGAAACAGAAATGCCCATTTCAGCCCCTTGTTTATAGACAAAGATGTAAGAAGCTATGCGGACCGAACGGACGATCCGCAATACTGCAAACGACATCCATTCCACTGCCGCTTGTCCTCAGTATGATCTACCGGTATTTTGGCCAACCAAAGCTGCTTCATTGAGGTTTTTTAGCCGGTTGTCCGTCCTTACCTTCATACCTGTCCTGGGGACAAATTTCAAGAGAAAAATGCACAAACACATGTTTAATGCAATGTCCAAGCTTTCTTCTTAACCCCCTATATTGCATTTTTACCCTGGCCTATCCGTTCGTAAGAACCAACACTCACAAAACAAGTCCGGAGAAAGAGGAGAAATCACCTAGCCCGGTATGCAACGTCCGCTGGTGCACCATATGAATTTGGACTACCTGAGGAGGCAACATGGTCCTCCAATCCCTCAAAAGTCATTTAGATCCCCTGTCACTCAATACCATGACGTGTGACGGCGGTAATGGACACCTATGGAGACAACACTCTTCACCGATTTTCTCGGCCCCCTAATATCCAGGAAGGCTGATTTTTTAAGCAATTCACATTGATACTATGTGCAATCATAGAAATAAATTTGACTTTGATATCTCCTTTCCTTCTTGGTGTTGGGATTTTTATTTCCGCTAGTGTAGTTAAAAAATTAATTTAGTATCAAAATTTCATTTAAACCCATTTACCATTAATAAATAATTTATCAACAAATAATTTTTGAAAACCAACATAAATGATAAAATCCTATAAACTATAATATATATTTAAAATAATTTAGTTACACTTTCATTAAGAGGTCAAACTCTTCTATGCTCTTTAAAATGAAAAAATAAATAGTTACTGATGAAGGACTATGTGGCTTTTAACATGTTAGAAATGGTTTCCTTTAATTCAGGAGTTTCCAAAACTTTTTCAACTCTTGTCACCCTTTGGGGTACTAGAACTTTTTCACGGCACCCCAGTCATATACAATACCAATTATTTATTTATTACCTCTATTCTAATAAACAAGGTGATATTTCAGACATTTTTTGTCCAGCTCCGAAATTTAACTTATATGCTTCCTCCTTAACTACTTTCTAGCTTGAGTATTTCAAAGAATAGTTCTAATACAAAGACCTTAAATTTAAAAGGTCGGTTCCTTTCTTGGCCAACACAGATTGTTAGCGTCGATGAGTTTAGTTTAGTTTTTCATTAAAAAATACTCTTACCTTATAATCCTTTCTTTGAGAGCTATCCACGGCCATCTACTTGAAGGTGTGACTCCCCATAAATCATACTGAAGAATACCCTCAGATGCAGGTGAACCATAGAAAGTCTCATACGGACCATGCTTTTCTGCTAACTTGCAGCTAGCATCCAATGCACTATAGTAAATGGTCTCGAATATATCAACATTCAGTTTTTGGGCTTCAGGGCTATCAAAGGGATATCTAAAACACAGAAAGAACATTTTTTAAGCCAGTACTAATTTAAAAATTATTTTATCAGGTAACCTTATGTATGCACTGCCAATATGTCCTCAAAAGGAACAGAAAATAATCAAAATTAATTTACAAGAAAAAAAATTATGGTATAAATGTTTTATTTTTGCAATGAATTGATTTAGGAAGATTTCAAGGTCTACCACAACTGCATATGTAGGATTTTTTTTCTGAGAGGAGCTGAGATCCCACAAAGTTAGTACTAAAGTGATTTTTTGAAAATGTTAAAAAATGTTGATAACTGAAATTTGGGTAATAAATTTTAATATTAGTACCTTTTTCATGAAAATAAGATTAAATTCAAACTGGTGATGAAATTCTCATTAAAATCTGAAAAATACAGTAATTTTATGGAAGCAACAGCCCCATTGTAACATTAACCATTAAAAACATATTTGGAAGTGGATATTATAACTAACAGACATACTGGTGCACTAGGAAATTATCATCAATACATTTTGGAACCCTTCCAAATATATACTATATTCAACTCAATGAAATTAAAACTTAGAAGATATTAAGTACTACTAAAAATAAATTGATAAGTTGATTTTAGGCCATTATAGAGACCAAAATAATTATGTGATTTAAAACTACATTACAAGTAAAATGATCAGTTATATCTTGGCTGTCATAAATAAAAATTCAGCTTGGCAAATTACCTCATCAGTATAAATGCATCTGCCAATCCTTGAACTCCAATGCCAATGGGCCTGTGACGAAAGTTTGAATTTTGGGCTTCTGAAACAGGGTAAAAGCTGGTGTCTATCACCTTGTTCAAGTTATAGGTCACTACGCTCACAACTTCCCTGAGTTTTTCAAAGTCAAAGGTCCTATTTCTCACATATCTGTAAAAGATAACACAAAAGAAAAAATAATTATCAAGTTCATACAACCCATTCAAAGATTTGGGATAATTTGTATGCTTAGATTTTTCTATAATGAGGAATAAAATTTTTTAGTTAATCACCATGACTTGTGTTTTTAATTACATATTTACGTATATCATTGATCTTAACCCAAGAGAGAAATAGGAGTTTTAATCTTAAATTTTTAGTGAGAGTAAATCAATGAGAAAAAAATTCAGAATACTTTAAACAAGGGATTGAAATTTCAGTTCTAAAGGTCCGTCCAGCCCAAAATTTTTACTTGCTACTTGATTGAGGCTCTATTTCTGAGCTGATACTGATTTAAAACACAACATTTTAAAAGACTTAATTATTTGCTTGCCAATGGCAAGTTGAAACATCTGTAAGCTTCATGTTATCAGCAGTAAAATAAATTTAAAAAAATGGCAACTTAAAGAGTGGAAATTTAGTGCCCTGCTTTTAACAAATTCATTGTCAATTAAAAGTAAAAACAAAAGCTTCAAAATAAAATAAGCCCTTTAAGCTATAGTGTAATAAAAATTATTTTAAATTTAGTTTTTACCTGTTCAGTGCAATGGAAGCAAGATTGCAAACGGCTATTTCATCTTTCGAGCTGAACTGCACAACCTCTGTGCACAAATTGCTGCCTTTGATGGTGCCCAGGTTTCTCTGGTTGGACTTTCTGTTGCAGGCATCTTTGTACACCATGTAAGGCGTACCAGTCTCGATTTGTGACTCGATAATGGCATACCAAATCTCTTGGGCCCTCACCTGCTGCTTGTATCTCCCCAGTTTTTCATAACTGTGGAAAAGCTTTTGAAATTAAAAGATACACCAGCCAGAAGAGAGCAATCTTTATCACAAAGAGAGATTGGAAAAAATCGAAAGTTTATAGCTTAAATCAGGAGAGTTACCGATTCAGGTTATGTAATGCATTAGAAATTATGAGAAAGGCATATTAAATAAATAAATGACTAAGCAGAATAGGTTAATGGCTACAGAGAAAGCTTACTGGAAGCATCTAAAACCATATTAACTGGTAACAAGAAAACACAGTAAAAAACTTAAGTTTCACACCATTTAACTAAAATTACTTGAAAAAAAACCCACAAATTATTAGTTTTTAAAAGGAACTTAACAACCATCCAAAATGCTTGTGGGTGAACCTACTGTAACCTGCCAAAGCAGTAATTGAAAATCAATGGGAAGAATAGTTTATATCCATTTCCCACCAAAATGGGAAGTGGATAAAATTTGTTGCATTATATTAGAATAATTAAATATCAACAAAATGGGGGGGGGAAATCTGGGGAAATCATGGGGAAAATCTGTGCTCCTCAAGAGTTAATACACTTTACACTGTAAAAATAGGCTGTGCTGAGGAAAAAAATTTAAGTTCTCTCTGAATCAGGTTTTATGGACATTTAGCATTCTTTCCCCCAAAATCATTAATTGTTTTCTTTACTAATACAGATCAATATCTAATTGGAATAAAGTTCTTTGCAATAATACCAATTGATAAACAGTCAGCATGAAGACCCAGTTTTCAGTTAACTTGGTACCTTATTTTTTTTTATACCCAAGTAAAAATGTTACACTGAGAAAAATGCTTGTATGAGACATTTGCACTTACAATTTTGTGTGTCTTAGTTGATTTTTCTTGGTTTCATGAAAAAAGAGGGTAAATAGAAAAATTCAACCTTCAAAAGTGCACCAATGTAATCAGATAAAAAAAACTTCCCAAACTTCACTGTTCAAAGATTTATCAACAGGGTTAAAAGTTAGAGGTAATCTTACTTTTCATATAATTCTTCAAACTCCTTCCCCCAACAGTCTTGCAGGCCAGGACACTCATGGGGGCACATGAGACTCCACATTTGGTCCTTTTGTACTCTATGCATGAAGAGATCTGGTACCCAAAGTGCATAAAACAAATCCCTGGCTCTGTATTCCTCTTTGCCTGTGTTCTTTTTCAGTTCCAAAAATTCAAGAATGTCAGCATGCCATGGCTCCAGGTAAATAGCAAAAGCAGCTGGCCTCTGTGGGAAATCAAATGAATTGAATCTCATAAAAGCTTCTGTAGTTCTCATCAAGCCAATCCTCATCTGTTCGATGATTGGTTAAAGTTCTCAAAAAAAGAAAAGGGTGTCATCAAATTAATTCATTTGACCAATGAGAAGAGAGGTGAGGATTAGCTTGACAAGAACAACAGATTCTTAACAATTTTTTATTAGATAATATGGAAATCAAATGGTTCAACTCGGTGATAATTTTAATGCCTCAGAGAGCGTATTTCACGCTTTGAAAATAGGAAATACACTTTTAAAAACTAGCCAGGCGTATTTTCACGCTTTGAATTTTTAATAAACGTTTTGCTTAAAAAATGCATGGCACCCTACCGAAATCAAAAAAAAATTTCTACTCAAATTTGTAATAAATAAATATTTCATTTATAATGTTTAATGTAAAATAAATTATTTTATTTAAAATGTTTAATACTTTCTACTTTTATTAACAGATGCTATAATTGTTAAAAACCAAAATAGCATCCTCATTTTTTCTATTTCAGTTTGTCCATTAAAAAAGCGTTTTTATAAAAGATTTGTCTCTTCCTACTACTATTATAATTGTGAATGTTTGTCTGGATGTTTGTTACTCTTTCACGCTAAAACTACTGAATAGATTTTAATGAAATTTTACAATAATGTAGCTTATACTTCAGAATAACACATAGGCTATAATTTATAAAGAGAAAATCAGTCCTTAATTCTTTTTTCCCGTTTTTCCTGCTTTTTTTTTCACTTATTTTTCCGTGTTTGAAAACCTGTTTTACCAGTCATACAACGAGTTAAAAATAAAACATTGTTTCAAATGAGACACAGATCACTAGACTTTTTCATTTACTAGATCTTTTATTTTAGTTTTAAACACTGGTTTTAACACTGTTGTTATATAGCTCAGTGGGTTTTAAATTTCTTAATTTGTTCACTAGACATACTAATTTACTAGACTTTTTACTATGGTTTCAAATTTTTTATTTTATAAAGGCACCAAGATATTAAACATTATCAGGAACATCGGGATGGAAAAATTACCGGGTTATGAAAATTACCGAGAACACTCGGACAGGAAATTTACCATAAAGACACCCAGAATAGCGGAATATAAAAATTACCGTAAACACTGAGGTAGGAAAATTACCGGGAACGCCGGGATTAGAAAAATTACCGTGACCACCGGGATAAGATTATCGGGAACACTGGGATAGGAAAGAGGCGCCTGGGATACCGGGAACACTGGGATAGGAAAGAGGTTCCAGGGATACCGGAATAATTTGTAATATTGCTAATTTACAAAATTATCAATGTATTTTAAGAAATATTTTAAAAAATAAACTTATACACCCCACCCGTGCAAGGCCGGGTATAACAGCTAGTTATATATATAGTTCATGCAATTTCCGGTATTTCACTCCTCATAAATGAATTTCACGCCTCCTAAAAAAGTCAAGGAGTATTTTTACTCCTCCAAAAAAATCCTAAGAATAACACTGGTTCAACTAAAGTTTTAAAAAATCCAGTTTTCATTTCAGATAGTCTGTTCAAATATTAAGAAAACTGAAAGGGGACAAGTTCCTATTTGCTTGTTTTGGCTGACAAAGAAAGCACACTTAGATAATACAGATGCACACGCCAAGCCCAAAAAACTTCAGGATTTGTAGAAAATCTTTTGAAATGTAAATAAAAATTTTGAAGGAATAAATTTACGATTTGCTTTCTTTTCACTATACTCCATGTAAATAGAATAGGCAGCTCGTCACCATGGCAATGCAATAGAAATGCAATGGGAAATGACAAGTAGCGAGCCGCCAATTCAAATTACACAGACAATAACAATGGAGAAGGGGATTAAAAATCACCAAAAATATTCCTTATGTAATATTTGAACTGCAAAACTGAGTAAAAGCAGACAAATATTTTTTTTAAAGAAGCAGATCTAGATATCCAAGACTTCATTAAATTGAGTTTATCAAATAAGTAAATTTTATTTTATTTTTCTATTAGTGAAAAGCCATTAAAATAGCTAAGATACATTAACTTACCTTATCCCCTCCCTGTCCAACATGCCGAGCAGCGTTATTGAAGACCCGTAACATAGGAATGATACCACTGGAAGTTCCGTTTGTCTAGGGAAAAAAATGACAATTTTTTATGCTAGTTACACATATTGCACACTAAAGCTTTTTATAACCCAATAAAGTGAATATTTTTTACTTACTCCATCAATGAAGGTGCCTTTTGCTCTAATACCATGAATATTGAGACCTATACCACCAGCGTACTTAGAAATCAAAGCACATTGTTTAAGTGTGTCATAGATACACTCTAAACTATCATCACCCATGGTAAGAAGAAAACAACTGAAAAAGTCATATTTATTTGTTTAAGGGTAGATATCTAAAAGCTTGAATGTAAAAAAAACATGTTAGTCCTAAACTTTTTACCCGAAATTTTGGGTAAAAGAGTTAGGTTGATACAGAAATACCTCTGTTTTTTTAAAAGCTAACAAGTGTTACTTGCAATCAAGAACTATTTGGTTCAGAATGCATGCATCTTATACCAGTTTCCATATAGTTTGATAATAATTGAATATAAAGAAAGAAATTGAATTCTGACAAAACAAGATTAAAAATGAATCAATATAACCTACCTAGAGAGTTGGGGTCTAGGAGTTCCTGCATTAAATAACGTTGGGGATGCATGAGTAAACCACTTTTCAGACATCAAGTTGTAAGTTTGTATCGCAGCTTTGATATTATCAGTATGTATTCCCAAGGCCACTCTCATCAGCATATACTGTGGACGCTCTACGACTAAAACATTTCATTTCCAATTAATCCTTTTATTATTTATTGATATTATAAGTATTAAGTAAAAAAGGAAACATCGTGGTTTTACCTCAAGTTTTTTTAGTTGATATTTTTTGTGTATAATATTGATTTTAATTAAATTTCAATGCATTTCACTTACTTTTATCATTTATTTTAAACAAGTAGGATCTTTCCAATGTCTAGAAAAAGGAAACAAACATATACCACTTTAACATAAAAAGATCGCCAATTTTTATGAAACTGATTTAAGATAAAATCTTAAAATTATAACAATGAACAAAACAATGATAAAATAACTAATTAATTTTTTAAAATATTGTCAACTCAGTGTATAAATATTACAGTCTCGATATGAAGAATTACGTTTGACGAAAACTTATATCAAAGACTGTTACCCTTATTTTAACAAAATAATTTTGAAACCAAAAACAAATATTTTATATTCGTAGCCCTATTCGTCCACTGAAAATAGAGTTGAACCTCGGACAAATTGCAATAAAAGGTTTCTCAACATTTTTCACTTAGGAATGACCTCAATAATAACATACTAAAAATCGGCCAAAATCGGCCGGGGGGAAGTTTAATTTTTTTTAAATTTTTAAAAAATGGCCGAAAAAATATTTCAAAAAATCAAATTATAAAAATAGAGACTTATGATACATGTTTATAGGCTATTTTTCAGTGCTGAATACGAATATACCATTTAAATTTTAAAAAATTTAAAATTTCAATTTTTAAAAATTAATTCAAAATTTGGAAAGTCGAAAAAATTAAAACATCGCTCAAAACCACAAAATAATTGCAAAAGAAATAATTTAAACGGTTTTCAATTAGAAATGACTTAAATAATAACATACTAAAAATGGAAGAAAATCGGACAATAAAAAGTTTAATTTTTTTCAAATTTTCAATTTTTTTGGCCTCAAAAATCGACCTTTATAAAAATTCATGTTAAAAACGTTTGAGGCATTTACCAAGGTCATTTTTCCATGGATGTTGTAGGTATATACCTCTATAACATAAAAAAACCACAATCGGTGATTAAATCATTAGTTAATTAATTAATTTATAAAAATTAACGTTGAAAATACAGGTAAAATCTTTCAATCAAGTAATAAGGAAAATATTTAGACAATATTTGGTAATAAATCATTTTAAAAATAATTAAATTGAAAAAGGACAAAATATCTTTCAAAAAATTAAAATTTTAAATTAATTTAAAAAATTTAAATTTTTTAAAATTTTTAAATTTTGTAGTATATGCATGTGATACATGTCTCTAGGCTATATTTTAGTGCTGTTTACGAATATCACGACAACTTTTCAATAAAATTTAAATTAACTGTGGAAAAATTGAAGCATAAAAAACAAAATTATTGAAAAAAATGCTTCAATTTTTCCACAGTTAATTTAAATTTTATTGAAAAGTTGGCGTGATATTCGTAAACAGCACTAAAATATAGCCTAGAGACATGTATCACATGCATATACTACAAAATTTAAAAATTTTAAAAAATTTAATTTTTTTAAATTAATTTAAAATTTTAATTTTTTGAAAGATATTTTGTCCTTTTTCAATTTAATTATTTTTAAAATGATTTATTACCAAATATTGTCTAAATATTTTCCTTATTACTTGATTGAAAGATTCTACCTGTATTTTCAACGTTAATTTTTATAAATTAATTAATTAACTAATGATTTAATCACCAATTGTGGTTTTTTTATGTTATAGAGGTATATACCTACAACATCCATGGAAAAATGACCTTGGTAAATGCTTCAAACGTTTTTAACAAGAGTTTTTAAAGAGGTCGATTTTTGAGGCCAAAAAAATTGAAAATTTGAAAAAAATTACTTTTTATTGTCCGATTTTCTTCCATTTTTAGTATGTTATTATTTAAGTCATTTCTAATTGAAAACCGTTTAAATTATTTCTTTTGCAATTATTTTGTGGTTTTGAGCGATGTTTTAATTTTTTCGACTTTCCAAATTTTGAATTAATTTTTAAAAATTGAAATTTTAAATTTTTTAAAATTTAAATGGTATATTCGTATTCAGCACTGAAAAATAGCGTATAAACATGTATCATAAGTCTCTATTTTTATAATTTGATTTTTTGAAATATTTTTTCGCCCATTTTTTAAAAATTTAAAAAAATTAAACTTCCCCCCGGCCGATTTTTAGTATGTTATTATTGAGGTCCTTCCTAAGTGAAAACCGTTGAGAAACCTTTTATTGCAATTTGTCCGAGGTTCGGCCCTTTTTTTCGCTATTTTCAGTGGACTAAGGTTATAATTCTGTAAATAAAAATTAAGACTTTTGAAAATGTGAAGGATGCACAAAATTATTGTGTGCTATTAAAAATTTTTCTGACACCTGTCCCATTAGCAGATGTTTTCCCTAATTGGTCAATGGATTTTCATTTATGCTTGTTGCTCAGTAACAATTGTATTTAGATTTAACTACAAATCTAAAAATACAGTGATGAATTTTCGGGTTTTATTGCATTTAAAAAAAATAGTTCAGAAGCATTCAGAGAAAAGAAATTGCCCGACTACGCTGTGCTGAATTTTTTAAAGAAATTAAAATGTGAAAGTTAAAATTCAATTTTAATTTACAGTATAAAAATTTATTATTTTAAATAAAATATTCCTTTTGTTTCTAGAAACAATTATGTATTAGAGTAATTAAAATAAAAGTAGAGTTGAATTTAGATGTTTTACTATAAAATGTTTTTGCATGACACTATATAAACCATATTGTGTAATTTTCTAAGTTTCAGAGACTACCTTGTTATGTTGGGAAAACTCTTTACCTCAAAATGTTTTACATGCCCCTTCGACTTTGTCATATTGAGAGTATACTGTACCAAATATTCAGGAAGCACCATACTTCAGTATCAAGTACATAAAAATATTCAGTTTAATGCATTACAACATTAATACTGCTCAGAGCAAAATAATAATTGGAAGATAACGCTTTCAATTTTATTTCAAAGCATTTAAAAAAGATAATACTTATGATTGTAAAAAAATATAATAAAAGGTTTTTAATTATATTTGCACATGAAAATGCAATAAATACACAAATAAAAAAGTTTTATTATATGTTTTCAATAAATAAAACGTGTATAAATCTTACTTTAAATCCAAAGTAGTTGTAACTAAAATCTCTATCATGTTGTATAACACCATTAAGTTCCTAAAAGAAAATTCATAGAATTATACTATTATTATTATTTAAGTTTGTGATTCAAACTAAGTAAAATTAAGATTTTTTCCATTGCATTACTTATTCTTACTGACATTTTTATGAATTAAATATAAGTTTACACAAAGTACACAAGTTTTAAAACAGACAAATAAATCATATCATACTTGTGTCATGGACTATTCAGTTAATGTAAAAAGGAGTAAATAAAATGTATTTTTGAAAAATTAAACCATTTCGAAAAAACTACTAACTCACATCTGCATTCTTCATAACTACATCATACAAAGCTTTTGATATTAAAGGTGTAGGCTTTCCAGTAGTATTATTGGTCACATTATATAAATCTTCAATGACACCTAGAGAGTGAAAAAATTAGTGGATAAGAAAGTTAGCATTCTAATTTGATTAAGGCACTAATCCGAAAATTCAATAAAAAATTTTTTTAAAGTAATGACAGAGAAGGGGCAGCGTCAACTTGGTTTTTGAATTGCATGTTAGATGTTATGCACAGAACTGTTTTTTTATTTGGCAATTTATTTATTGTTTTTCAAATAAACTAATGATAAAGCAATTTTTTTACATATTTTTCTTTTATAAATATTGATAAAAATGATTTACCAAACTATAAATATTGTATAACTATTATGATTTTCAGGTAAAATGAACAAAGGCACAGATATTAAAAACCCTTTTCAGTACTTGCCTATTAGCCCATCGACCGTGCTGCTGAATCCAAAAATGTATATCCAAAGCCTATTAAGTGTGCAGCTAAAACTGACAGTGGACAGACTAATGTGCAAGAACCCCTTTTTTGCCAACCCTTACTTAATTTTTGAAAAACTTAATTTTTTCTTTGGTGGAACTGTTTCTTAATCAATGGATATTATATATCTACAAAGTAATTGGAAATTAAATAAACATACTGCTGAACTTTTCTTTAGTATTTTCATGCAGAATCGACACTGAGATTCTAGCAGCAAGGACCGCATACTCAGGATGTCTTGTTGTCATTGTAGCACATATTTCTGCAGCAAGATTTTCTAATTCTACTAACTTACTCTGAAGAGTCATGCCACCCATGACCTTGCTGGTAATTAAAGTCTGAAAAAAACGTTTTTATGAGTACAAATAGGAATATTTTAGAAAAAATCCCATTACGTATAATTACAGTCGAGTCCGCTTAATGTGATCGCAATTGTCCAAGATGAAACTGATAACATTATCCGATTGATAACAATAAGTGATTTTATATCAAAAGGCAACAGTGTAACTAGATTGTTTGCTTTAAAATCAAAATTGCATAATCGTAATTAATGGACTTAAAACAATTTTACACTATGTATTTGGTAACTTAAAATTTTTAGGGGAAAATATGATAGTTCAATAAATAAAAATGAAATAATCGTTTACTTTGTATTTTTATTTACATTTTTATGCACTGCATTACATCCTTCCAATCCAATAAACCACTTATTATAATCTGAATTCCAGTGAACAAAAGAAAATCAAAATCTCTTATCAGAAACATCTGCAAGGCCCTGACGGTTCTTAACCACAAGCATGGGGATTCGGACCCCCTTCAACCAGCGTTAGAAATCGGGAAAAAAAATCCACTGGTCCGTAACAAAAATTACTGGTCCGACAAATAAAAAAAGGACAATCAATACATGCAATCAAGGACATGCAATAATAAGTTACCAGTTGTTAATATAAAATAATTAATAAAATGAAGTTATGAAAAGTAAGCAATAGCTCTAAATCAGGGTTTCCCAAAGGGGTCGATGAAGGTTTAAAGGGGGTCGATGAAGCTCTAGGGGTCGATTGGGGTCGAAGAAGCTTAAGGGGTCGGTAGGGGGTCGATGAAAGTTAAACAGTCATTAAAATAAAATTGCTGATGAAAGCAGCTTCTTATTACTGTAGATGATTCAAAGAATTTTTCTGGTCCCTTGAACATTCTTTAAATACTAATTTTTAATTTCAAGGTTTTGAAAGATTAATGCTTCATTGGTGGTCTATTGCTTATTTGGATCACCTATAAATTATCCAGATTAAACTGTACTATACTAATGAGTGGAACACTAGATAATCCAGGAGGGTTATATAGGGGGCTTTAGCCCCCAAAAAGGAATAAGAACTAACAGTGAGAAATAGGGGATGTTAAAAAAGAGAAAAGCGACTCCAAAACAAGTTAAAATCCTGTTTTTAGGATTAAACTTCCAGATATTTTCTGGGGGAGGACCCCCCAGACCCCCTTTAGAACTTGGAACTGTATTATTTACAATTTTTTTGTAAAAAGTTCGTCAAAATGCAAAAATCCTACCAAAATGTAAATTAAATTCTTGAAAATTTATGTCCGAAATCCGGATTAGGTGTACAAAAAGGAGTTGAAAATCTGCTTTTTAGTCTTAAATTTCCAAAAAATTTCTGGGCGAGGACCCCCCCTTAAGGATATTAGAAGACTATTTTTCATATTGAAAATTCTTTGTTGCCCCCCCCCCAAAATGGATTCGCCGTTGGAGTGGAACCAGTTGAAAAGTTTTAGTAGTTTTTCATTCATAAACAAATTTTCTTAAAAATTTAGTCGGATTTTCGAAAGGGGGTCGATGGCCTAGGTAAAATGCCTACCAATGGGTCGATGCATGAAAAAGTTTGGGAAACCCTGCTCTAAATAATCAAATAATTTTGAAATACTTTTCTTGATTAAATAATATTTCACTAACTGACAAAATCCATTCAAAATCAACTGATAAAATCAAAAAATAAGAACTTTTCTTAAATAAATGATATTGCACACAAATTAATACATAACTTAACTGGAGGGAGGAATATATTTTCACCACTGGTCCGAACCGTTTTTTAGTTGTCCCGGACCAGCAATCCAGTATACAATTTCGAACGCTGCCTTCAACCATTTTCTTTCAATATATGCGGAACGTTTTCTTTTCCTTACTAATGAGTTTCAGAAAAAAGAAGTGCCACAAAAGTGTGAAATTCTACTCATAATTTTGGGAATTTGAAGTTAGCGTTAAATTAGTTTTGGCTCTTACGTATTATGCCGTCGACTGTGCCTCTGAACATGAAAACGTTTAAAATTCCTTTGACTGTTCTATAGCTGTACCGCCGAGTTTAACGGCTGCTGAACGGTCGACGGTATAATACGTAAGTACGTCAGTTTTTTTAGCCAAGAGCCTGTTTTTGTGAATTTGTAAAAATAGGGTCCCATTCCCATATTTGTAAAATATCTTGGGATAGGATTGTAAAATATTGTGTTCATTTAGGGTTAAATTACTTTGACGAGGGTCCTTTTTTAAAGTAAATATTTTGTGAAGGGTCCGAATGTGAATCCAAATTTCTTCTATACATCTAAACAGACCCCTGAATCCTTTACAGTTAGAAACAGGGCCGTATTCAGGGGGGGTTTGGGGGTTCAAACACCCCCCGAAATTTTGACGTCAACCTTTTACTTACTGTTTTTCCTTAAAAATTCGTCTTAAAATGCATAAAACCACTACTTTTAAGGTTCAAAATTTTTCTTGGGGAGAACCCCCAACCCCCCCATCTTATTAAATTCCGAAATAAACTCAGTTGTACTTTAAACCCCTTAACTCAGCGCCGTATCCAAGGGAGGTAAGGGGTTCAACCTCCCCCCTCCCCCGAAATTTTGCTACCAATTTTATATATTGTTATTTTCCATGAAAATTATGTGTCACAAGGAGCAGTCCTCTTCGGGTGTAACCCAAAGGGAAGCTCATCTCGTAGTTTTCCTCTCAAACAAGGCAGTGGCGTAGCTAGCCTGGGTGTCACCCGGTGCAGAAGCTCTCGGTGTCACCCCCTTTTGGGATTCGGTTACAAAAAAATAAAATTTGCGACACCAGTCTAGAACTGAGGGTCTCAGGTGGAACCTTATTTTATATTTATGTCATTTAATTTATCATATAAAAATTTCAAAATTGAAGGTTTTAATTTACCATTGCCTTTAATTTCCAAACTTTGCAACAACGAGTTTTGATGTAAGTTATCCTTCAGTCCAAACCGTATATAGAAATTTATTTCAGGAAGGGCCCAAAATTATTCCTCAGCATCTCATACATATTTAATAGGTTTAATGTAGCTTCTTAATACATTTTAGGCGGAATTATCGTCATGAAGAAGTTCTAATTATAGGGAAAGCTGTGTATAACCTCTTCACACCCCAGTTCCACCGTGGTGGACCTTGGCTTACCCCCTTAAAAACAAACTTTTTACTGAAATTTATCAGCTAAAAGCCGAAATATGTATTATTTGATGTTATTACTTCCTATTTCAATCGAGAGATGGCGCTTTAAAACAAAATTTTGCGCACAGCACATATTTAAAAACAGGATTTTGGAAAAAATGGCGTCCTATCTAAAACTTGGGAATATTAATTAATTTAAACCTAAATTAATTTATTTATGAGACATAATTTGACTAGTTTTATTAATTAGTATCCTTTCAAGTAGAATAAAACAGTCTGTAGAGGAATCCAACAAATTTTGAGTTTTGGAGAGCAAGATATAGAGAGGTCCACCGGCGCAAGTTCAGAGGTGCGGATGCGCCAAGTTTTTAGCAGTAAACATGACTAATATGGTAACCCTAACTAATGTTAAAAGAGTCATTTGGCTTCTAAATATGGCGCCAAATAGCCAAAATTCGCCAATCATCCGCACCTCTGAACTTGTGCCGGTCCACCAGGGTGGAACTCGGTTCTTAACGATGGTAATTGTGTAGGAGTAAAAATAAATAAAAAACGGGTAAATAAACTATTTTGAGAATTTTAAAAACTTATTTTATAATTTAAATGATAATTATTATTTTTGTCATTTAAAATTTTGAATTTCATATACAAAAAACAAATTAAAAAATTTTTTTTTTCAAAATTTTTTAAATATTTCAAAAATTTTTAAAATAAATTCAGTAAAACTCAAAATGAATACTACTTTCTACAGTATCAATGTAAATTTACTTTGATTAATGCATAAAAATGTTAAAAACATGCACAAAAGTTTTCTATGCCCCTAAAAATGAATTTTTGAATTTTTAAAAAATTAAATTTTCTAAAAAATTATTTATTTTAAAAAGGAAATTAAGTTACAACCTTCAAATAACCTACTATGACAAAAAAATTATAAATAATTCATATATTTAAATTATAATAATAGAAAGTAACAATTTTATACCATAGAAATTGTGTCATGTTTTACTACGTTGAGAACTGAGGTCCACCAGGGTGGACCTTAAATTGTAAGCCCCCTAAAAAACATTTTCTTGAATTGAAGATTTTTATGAACTTTGAGAAGCATTTTAATACTATTTTAAGAAAAAAAATTTGAGTTGAAAGAATTTTTTTATACCTCGGGTCTGAAGAAGATAATAAAGTTCGAACTACCAAAGGGGGGTCTGGGGGTTCTCCCCCAGAAAATTTTAGAAAAATGGACTCAAAAATCAAATTTTTAACTAGTTTTGATGCCTTTAGCTCGAATTTCGGACACATTTTTAGGTGGGATTTGCATTTTAACCTAAGTTCCAAGTACAAAAGAGGGTGTGGGGTCCTCTCCCAGGAAATTTGACCCTAAAAACAGGATTTTAATTTGTTTTTGTATACAAAGTAGTCGGAATTTCGGGCTCCCCCCTTTTATACGCCCTTGGTCAACATATTCGGATAATTCAATCCATTGGCGTATAGGGGAATTTCTATCGAGAGGGGCCTAAAATATAATTCCTAAAGCATTTTTAATAGGCTCAATCTAGCCAAAATTAGCATTTTGCGGAATTTCATATAAAAAATTGCATTTAATAGAGTTCTAAGTAATCAAAGGAGGGGGTCTGGGGGCCTTCCCCTAGAAAATTTTGTGAAATGTGATCTTTAAGTATAGTGTTACAAACTTATGTTTGGATATTTGTGACACTGGGTGACACCCCTGATAAAACCCTTCTCGTGTGGGAAAAATTTTCAAACGATGACTAGCGAAACCAGAAGATGAAACAGTTGCAGTTGGGGTATTCAGATTTTTCCTGAGGTAAAATGTGGATTTAAAATTTACTCATTTAAGATTTAAATAAATATCTGGGATTTTTTTCTCTGCCAACCCTTTACCTTGGTTTTTAAAACTATTCAAACTAGAGTTTGAATTTGAATGACACCTCCCAGCTAGCTGAATGGGTGACACCCGGGTTGAAGGGTTTATATCTCATAGTAGTTTTCAGTTGAATTTGTTTTGTTGAACTACTTGGACACCCTAGCCAAAGGGGTGACACCCCTCTCCAAATAGGTTGATAACTCATTTAATAATTATTTATTTATTTAATGGTTTTTTCGCTCAATAAAAACATTTATGTGTGATCGAGAAAATTTGTATCATCTAAATAAAGCTCGATGGGTGACACCCCAGTTTATACCCCTAAAAACAGTTAATTATTTAAATCAATTCTTACACTTATATTTCATACGTTTACATTTAAAAGTACGTTCGAAATTTTAAAGCTTGGGTTGGTGTCACCCCTCTTAGGTAGGCAGCCAAATGAGTATTTTCCAGGATGATAATTTTTTTGTTCAAGGAAGGCATATTTACCAACTTAGGGCAAAATTCGAAGACTTCGGTATCACTCTCCCAGATAGTTGAGGGTGACAACCGATTTGCTAAACCCTAATGTATTTCATTGGTAGAATGAATTCAAAATTTTTTTCAAGGAAAGCATACAACTTGAAAAAAGTGCCAAGTTCATTAGTTTGGGTGTCACCCCCTTCGGGGTGACACCCGGGGCGGACCGCCCCCCCGCAGCTACGCCACTGAAACAAGGGACTGAAATGATGGGAATAAAACCTGCTCATTTGAAAGACCGAGTAGAGTATATTACTATTTCGGTCAGGAATAATTTTAGTGACACTGAGTCAAATTGTTATTCTGTGTCTGGTTCTTTGGGGAACCTTTCAGGAGTCTGCGGACAGGGACTGTATTCAGTCAGGAGGTTGGCACAATGGACCTTTGGTCGAGGTGCCTGGCTTTTAACTATTTGCCCCTCCTTGTATATTACATTATATAACCCAAAGGGTCTCAAAATAAGTCAGAACCCTACTTTAAAGGGTAAAAATTACAAAAAATTTCTGGGGGAGGACCCCAAAACCCCCTCGAAATTTTGGAATCTAATAAGTATGGTTTTCCTTGAAACTTTAGGGATTTACAAGGAGTGGTTCTCTTTGATGTAACCTAAAGTGTCTCAAAATGAGTTAAAATGCCACATAAAGGGGCAATATTCAAAAATTTTTCTGGAGTAGGAACCCTCAAACCCCCTCGAAATTTTTCCATTCGTAATACTGTATACTTTATTCCTTGAAAATTCTGCCGCTTACAAAGGAACGGTGCTCTTTGGGTGCAATCTAAAGGGTTTCAAAATGAGCTAAAACACTAATTTGAGAGGCAAATATCTAACATTTTTCTGGGGGAGGACCCCCAGACCCCCCCCCTTTTGCTTGGGATCTACATTTTTACACAATTAAGGAATTTAGTGTGCCGAAATTAAAATCTTACGTCCTACGAAGTCATCTCATCTAAAACTTAATATTCCTAAGGGACATCCATAAATTACGTGAGGTGTTTTTTCCAAAATCTGGACCCCCTCCCCCAACGTGAGATTCATCTACAACCTTTAAAAATAATTTTCTATCCTATTCATTTGCATTTTGTGCTCCACAGCACCTAAAACTTTTCCATTATTAATGATGTTGGGGAAAAGGACATTATTCCGTCTAAAAATCACCACAGTATCTTATCTGTGGGTATTATTCCTTTTTCATACTTAAGAAAATCGTATAATTTCTAACTTAAAAAGTTGACGTGAGATTTTAATCGACCCCCTCCCCCCTTGGTGAGACTTTTCCAAACCCCCCCTTTTTGACCTCACGTAATTTATGGATGTCCCCTAAGGATATACCTCAGAAAATATGTCGAGTAAAACCTCCCCGAAACAAAAGTCTGGTTACGGCCCTGGTTAGAAACACCCTTTTTCTAAAGTTTTCTTAGAAATGCAGCTCTCTTTTGTAAAGATACTGACAGATTTTATAGGACAGAATTTGCTAAGTACCTACTGTATTATGTATTAACTTCTTCAGAAGATCATAGCATCTTTTTAAAAACTTTTTACAGTAGAAATCCAATTATCCAAATCAATTGGGACCGCATTAGGTAATCGAAAATTCAGATAATTGGGTTTTTTAAGAGATCTACTGTCCTACTTATATGTATTATCCCGTTGACAGTTCAGAAACACAGCTGTAGAACAGTCAATGGGTTTTGATAATGTATCTGAATTTAGCTGCATGGTCGGGGAATGATAGGGGCCGTTCAAATATTATGTAAGCACTTTTTTGGTCATTTTTAACCCCCCTCCCCCCTTGTCCAGCAAAAATAAGCAAACCTCGAACCCCCCCCACCATAATTACGTAAGAAACTGCCGGACCTCCCCCCCGAAATTTTGACATCCCTATTAGTAAGTACTGTTTTTTTTTCCCTTGAAAATTAGGTGACTCGTACAAGGAGCTGTCCTTTTTGGGTGTAACCCTAAGGGTTCAAAAATGAGTCGAAACACTACTTTTCGGGGTTACAATTTCAAAATGTTAGGGTGGTCCATCTCCAGAAAAAAGTGCTTAGGGGCCATTCATTAATTACGTAAGGGTAAGATTAGGGGGGAGGGGTTTGAAAAATCTTACGTAACCTTACATGGGGGTAGGGGGGGGTCAAAAATTGCCAAAATCATCCTTACGTAATTAATGAATGGCCCCTTACGTCAGATTTCCTACTTCTATTTTTTATTACATTTATTTTTGGTTGAATTATGAAATTATTTATGCAAGAAACAAGATATTTTGGAAAATGCACCATCTTACGTAAGCATCACTCATATCCCCCTCCCCCCTTGTCAGCAAAAATAAGCAAAGAGCAAACCCTCCCTCCCCCCTTGGGTGCTTACGTAATATTTGAACGGTCCCATACTTAAGAACCAAAAATGGTCAATTAAGCGAATCCGGCCTGCAGATTTTCCTCCTCAAATTTGGCAATAACAATTCAATGCTCGGATACCACCGGTTTTCCCACTTGGGGACAAAAAAATCTCCAAATTAAGCTGCAGGCCGGATTTGCTTCATTTACCCCAAAAATTTATACCTCTTTGAAAATCACATTAGTTTAATCTTTTTTTACACATTCTTCCTCACTATTAATACTTACTGGATTTATGTAATCCATGTTCAACCCATAGCACAACCTTTGAATTCTGGATTCAATTTGATTAAAAAGGGGATTACTTAGATTTGGACCTGAAAGTTAACAAAAATTATTTATTGTTATTTTTACTTTATAAAATACAAGTATTTTAGGATTATACAGGTGCAAACATCTTCAACCTATATTGGCAGCAATTTATTATGTACACATAAAAGTGTGTATTATTGTGTGTTATTTGTAACATTATTGCTGAAATAGTAATTAGCACCCCAGGCCCAAATGCTAATGAAACGGAGATGGGCACCGCCTGATAGGCCACTAGGCCTAGGCAGATTTGATTGCTTAAATAACAGTTTTAAGAATATGAGTATCTACTAACTTTATGCTATTTAAATTATCGAGTTTGATGTAATGATTTGATTATTAAGAGATATTCAAAAGTTCAAGACTTTAAATAAAATTTAATGCTAGATAAATATAGAAACATACACAGACCAGAAGATAAAAATCCCATGATATCCCATCGAATGATTTTCGGCAACAGAAAATTTCGATTAGCTTGATTCGGTGAAATTCTGCACGTAGCGAATTTGACCAAACGAAAAACATGAAGCTTCATAATTATTGCAAATCCCGGTTAATTAATAATTAGTCTAGTTCACAATCATATAGTTGATATAGTTCGAATCCTTTTCATCTTTAATTCTTCTAGGTTCACCAAGTAAAACTCATGTCGCTCTAAAAAATAACATTCATTTCTAGAAAAAGACAGCTTCCATAGATTTATTAAGTGCGGTTTTCGAATTACAAAACAAATTTTCCGTTTTTAATATTGATTTCATGTAATTTCTGTCATTATTAATCACCCCGACCCGATTCAAACTACTACCCAAAACCCAAAACATGCAGCTTTGTTTACATTCTTGAAATTCACATCCCGCATATTTAGGTTTACAATGACGAAATAAGGTAGATATTATTTTAAATCCAAATGGTTCAAAAACGGCAATGCAATTTTATTTTCAATTTGAAAATCAAATTATCTTTTTCAGTCAGATATTTTAAAATATAAGATTTTTCGATATTTTCCCATAGATTCTTGTCGTGCTTTATTGGCGACGTTTTACGGACCTAATTTAAAATCGTAGAAATTGAAACAATTCAATGTATCCTTGTGATTCGAGATATTTAGATTGTTTTATAATTGGATGTTAGAATTTATCTGTTAATTAATCTTTACTTGGGGTTTGCACCCGGCTAATCAAAAAGTTACGATTTTTCTTCTGCGGAAACTGAATTTAGCTTGGCACTTTATCGCTTTTGCTGGCGAACTGCAACTGTCTTTTTTCCTAAAAGAAGGTGGAAAGCTCCTCAGTCCTCACTGATAGAAATAAGAAAAAGAAAAGCGCGTACGGACTAAAAACACTGACAGCTCAATTGCTTGATTTTAATTAAAATTAAAAATTGAAATAATATTTTTTTCTATTTAACATATGACATACATTTTGAGTAAAGTGAAATCTTAAGTCTCATTCAAAATTTAATTATTTTTTGTCTCAGCATTTTTAAAACATTTACTTGTGTAATATTAAATGTATCCCAAAAAATAACTTGTGTTTTGCCAGTTCCTATTGGACTTGTTTTATTATTGGGTCCTTACTTAAAGATTACCACCTTCAATTTGTACAAATGTGGGTTGGGAGATAAGGGAATAAAATAATAACAATTCTTTGCATACAATTTATTTTCAAGTAATTTTTGAGAATTACAACTCTTTATTTGTTTAAAGTACTTTAAATTAAAACTACCATTTCTTACTTTAGTTATTGAATCAAATAAATGTAAAATAAAAACACTCAAGTTCAAGGCAAATTTTTAAAATGCATGAACTTGGCAGTGACAATTGTTATTAATTAACCATCATGCATTTTCTCTGTCTGACTTTTATTTTGTTTTTAAAATTAAAATTATTACTTAGAAGCACAGTAAATGAAAAAATTCCCCTCTTAAAACACTTTTTTTATAATAGCAATCTATATTATTGATTCTAAAATAAACTCTTGGGATCTTATATAAGGACATTCAAAAACCTTATATGAATGCAAAAACGGGGGTACAGAAGGTATTTTTAACTTTTTATTAACTATTTCCCACTCAGGTACAGCAGGTTAGGAGAGTTAAATAATTATCATCTTACCTGTTGACATTTTTAAAACTAGACTGGAGCTACAGTGCTTAAAACGAGAAATTAGCTCTAATTTTTGCAAAGAAATCTTTACGACATTGGAAGAAAAGAGAAATTGTCGTTGTAAATTTATCTTGCAAATGATATAGAAAGAGATAAAATTTTTAAAAAGAGGGAAAATCTACTTGCTAAAGTACCCTACTTGTCGCGTTTTAAAAGTCTACAAAATGAACCCTGATTTTTTTCATTTATTGAGAAATGTTCACACAAAAGGAATCATAATTTTAGAGTTTGTGCCCAGAGAAGCGCTTGCTTTTTTCTTTTAATCCAAATCAATATTAGTTCGAAAACCTTTTGTAATTGTTTAAATTAATTTAAAATTATAAAATTTTGTAAATCCCGCACAGCATTGTTTTTGTGTTGCCAAATTAAAAGTCAGCTCTATAAATTCTTCAAAGAAATGCATATGCTACAGAGCAGTGCTGCAATGCAACTGAAATACGTCGTTTCAAAATATTAAAAATGTGGGAAAAATCTAGACCTTAAATAAAGTGACTATACCATAAATAATGATATTATTTATGGGTAAAGAATATAAGATAATTTCTACATGAATTTCATTGAACGGCGACACCCTAATTACTAGCCTCGGAAATTCTGAAGTGAAAAGGGCAATTTATTTTTAATAGGAAGGAAACAAATATGGATTTGTTAAGTTTTGTCTTATTAATATCTGCGATATTTAATTTATCTTCCTCTGAAGAATTCGATGCGAATGAAAATTCTGACAGATATGCAATATCTGGAACTGTTGTACCACCTGATGTAATTACCCCTGAGTGGTTGCTTTTGACTAAAGTTTTGGTGAATGGTGGAGAGAGATTGGGATTTTTAAGGTTAGTTATTTTTACGATTAAATTCGTGTAAAATCTCTCTTGCATTTTCTTTGTTCCGTATAGGGCTCATTTGTGCAATAGGGCGCGTATGGAAATAATTTTTGGGAAATAATTTTATTAAAGTTTTTTCTTCAATTACATTTTGCCTTCCTTCTTGCTGGAACCTTCTGGTTTTATTTAAATCAGATCCACGAGATGGTTTTGCTTTAAATACCTAGTAGGTTCCAGTATGATTGATAAACCTGATGGTTTTTAGTTGATCAACCCATGTGATGAGGTTGCTTTCAATAGATGTTATGAAAGCCTTAGGGTAGTTTTGTGTTGATTTATTCAAGGGCTCAATCGATAGCCTTGATTTGTTTTATTGGTTCTTTTTAATTGTAAGTTTTGGTATTAAAAAGTTTAAATAATTTTACACTTAAAAAGGCTAAAATCTAGAAGTGGGTTCAAACGCCAAGCGAAGTAGTAGCGCCTTAGTATCAAAGTGAAGTTGGCAACTAAAAATTCGCCAAGAGGCGCCAACCCAAACCCACTTCTGATTTTTTACCTTTAAAAATCATTCTCAGGAATTTTTTCAAGATCTAGTAGCTATGTACGTTTTTAGTTTATGCTTCAACTGGGTTCCACTTTTTTTCTTTTGTCACCAATTTGAGTGATATAATTTATTTTCTAGCAATACGGCAAATATAAGAGTGTCCAAGAGTAAAATGATAACAATATCCGGTTGATAATTAAGCGGTTCGATTCTAGAAAGTTTAAAACAGTGTATCAGTGTTTGCATTAAAGGGTAATGTTGGTGGGTTAGTCTAACCCACCAATTTTCAGGCAGGAGGAGGTTATCTTGTATGAAATAAGGGAGAATTCCAACGTGACTGATGTTACACTGCCATAGAATTACCCTAAAATCACAACTCTGTAGTCTGAATTATTCTCTGTAGTCTGAAATGAATTATTTTAAACGATTTCGTAGTTTGTATTTTGCAACTTTTACAGGTTAGATTGGTATTTATAACACTTATAAATTAATGACTCATTTTGTATGAATATGTATTAAAATTGGCCTTCAAACAGAAAAAAGGAGGTTTATAAGGGTATTTCCCCAGATTTTGATAACATTACCTATAAATTTTGCATTCAGTTAAATGGGAATGATGGGGACTTTGATAACATCTGATTGATAACCTTAACTTTAATGATAATCACAATCAGGGCTCAATTTTCAGGGACAATCGGGGCCTCTTTTTCGGAAAAATATTAATATTCTATTTTAACTTCGCATTTTTTGTACATAAGCTTTAATAATTTCATTTTTTTAAAAGTCTAATAAAACTACAATAAGGGCCATTCTGTCCCGGGAAAATGGCTAGCATCAGGTCATCATTCTGCATCATCAGCTATCAAAAGCAAAGAGAGATGGCGAGAGATGCAATACAATGAGGACCAAATGACATGTTAGATGGTGACAATGATGACCTTTAGCTTAATTTAAAATTTAGATTTAGCTGAAAGTCCCCATTGAAATGTCTTTTTATTGTTTTATTAGGAAAAGTGGTGTAACTTTAAAAACTTCACATTTTGTTTTAACTAGTTGTATTAAAATAAGATTTAAAAATTTCTTTAAATAGGCTACTTTTAATAGCATATTTCACTAGTATTTTTGTTAAAGTTTAGTCCCTTTGAAAATGAAATATTGAGAGTCATTTCACATCAAATTTACCAAAATGTGTTGTAGCCTTGCGGCTATTAAATTCTACTATTTCAGGACTTTAACTATGCATTCTCTATTCCTTACATTTGACAAAATATACAACACTAATGGTTCATTGATGATAAGCCGTTCCGCTTCCTACAAGAGGCACCCTGAAGGGAAAAAAATACAACCCACTGTACAAAAAAGGTGTTTTTGAAAAAAAATTGTATAAAACGTTCATATTCTTATACAATAATTAAGTTAGAACACTCCAGAGGTGCAGAAAATGTTCCAGGGCTCAATACTTCCCCAGAACACAATTTTCTCCGAAATTTTCCTCTAAAATGTCTCCAAATTTTCTTCAAAATTTCCCAAAAATGTCCCCATAAAGACAAAAATATCGTTGTTATTAAACAAGAAACCTATTTTTAATGAAAATCCCCACACCCATTATAGATACGTCGTTTTCTCTGCATCTCAGTCAAAAGGAAGGAAAAGGCAACTTTCAGGTATTCACCAGGGGAACTCGTTTTTTAGCGATATCAGTAGATTTTCGCTATACATCCGTTATTTTTACCTAATTACCATATGATTTTGGAGAATATGATATTGTACGTAGCGAAAATATTTTTTTAAATAAAAACTTGGAATAGTAGTCTTTTCTTTATAAACTTAGGCAAAAATTTCCCAACAACTGCCTGAATTTCCCCCAATTATTGTTCGGACCTATTGTGCACCCCCTGGAACACTCTTTCTAATCTAGTACGACACATAAATTTGAGTTTATTTTGGGAATTTAAATTTAAAAATAGGTAAATGCTTAGTTTTTATATTAAAAAGTATTTGCTTTTTTAGTTTTTAGACCAATTATTTTACCGTTCCGGTACCTCCTTATTTAGAAATCGAGCCTTGATCACAATATTAAGCGGAGTCAACTGTATAGCTTAAATAATTATCATTAAACCCTAAATAGTTAATATATATTGAAGTATGAATGTGTGGTACAAATCTGTAAAATATTGCCAAATAAATTTTTACTATAGTCATTGATGTAACTATATTTTTAGATGTTAAAAATTATAGTTGTAGTTTCTAATAATTGGTATCCAAAACAACTTGACAATACTACTTAACGGAATTGAACTATGAAATGTGTTCTTGTTTCTCACACTTTCACATAAATTAGTCTTAATATCATGTGTCCAATAGTATGAAATTCATACTGTATTTGCTTGATTTAACTGTCTGAAACCATTTTAGGAGTGATGGAACCTTTCAAATTGGCAATGTAGAACCTGGATCTTATGTTGTGGAGGTCATTAATCCTAATCATATATATGAGCCAGCACGAGTTGACATTAATTCAAAAGGAAAGTTTCGAGCTCGCAAGCTGAATTATGTGCAGACCAATCTTGTGCAGCAAGTGCCATTTCCCCTAAAGTTTAAAGTGCGTGCTCCCTACAAGTATTTTCAAGTGAGGGAAGCATGGAGGATTACTGACTTTCTTATGAATCCAATGGTAAGTTTCTTTTCAACTTCTATGAAGTGAAAAAATTAAATAGAACTATTTTGTAATGTTGAATACATTTTGGGTACATAAATTAAAAAGATCTTGCAATTTTTCACCAAAATTAAAATCCTGTGTATAAGTTTGTTATCAAATTCAAAAGAGAAAATGATAGCCGTGGATCAGTACACCAATTGAAAAGACAGAAGTTTAAAAACTAAACCATTTATTTAAACATTATTAAAACTGAACACTTTAACTATAGAATAACATTTCAATGGAAGGCAAACAGCATTTGTAAATACTTAACTTTGACATAGAGAATCACATGGCAGGTGGCTTATCACATATGATGACCTGCATCATTTAAACAAAACATAACACATAACCACCATCAAGGTGGGGTAAAAGTAAAACCAGCACCCAAAAAGTGCTTGAATGAGAAGTGTATAGAAGCAGAAGTAGTAATGCAAAAACCCAAGCCAGTATTTATATACCTAGTCAACCAATCACATGCCTGTTGTTTACCTGACCTTACTTCACTTTACCCTTCTTGAAAAACTGGGAAAAACTGATTTACATATTGTCTTCTTCTTTAACTTAATTTGCATAAAGCTAAACTTCCCTAACCTGATATTCAAATCAAGCAATCAAGAAAAGTAAACAAACAACAGGCATGGACTGTATGGTTACAATCCAGAAAGGTTAACACTTAGGATAGGTGAGGTGTTACTTGTTTATATATATTTATACAGGTGAGGTGATAATATAGTTGGTAAGGTACAATTACTTATTTACACAACAATGCCCCTCATCAACACACCTGTAGAAAACCTGATAAAAAAATTCAGAAAACAGAATTTGCTAAATGCCCCCCATCGAAAAAATCCTAATAAAAAGTTAGTAAGAACTCACTTAACAAACACATGTAATCACACCGGTGTGATTTCAAAACATGATGAAAAACACTAGACACACAAAACAAATTTCTTGACGTAAAAAGTACCCTTTTAAACCTATATACAAAAACCACTTATTCAAAAAAACCATTCGTTGCCACAATTAAACCATCATCTTACATAACTTCTAAAAGCTTACGTCAGAAAAAACAAATTTATGGAGTAAAATCAACTTCTCATTTCACAAACTACTCACTCCATAAATAACCACAAGATGAGTACACTGAAAAGACATTTAGAATACAACTACAAGAAAAAAAACTCTTTGCGACCTGCTATGGTCTGTCGAAAGAAGCAAAAACACCTTCATAGCTGAACTGCCTCTGAAAAAGTCATTCAAAAAGTTCTGGAAAAAAAAACAGCTCAAAAGAAGTCAATTCCTGCTTTAAATATTTCGGATGTAGAAAGACTTTATCATCAAAACAGGAGAGGCCCCCAAGGGCAGAACCGGCTTAAAAAAGTCACTAGTTCCCTTAGGCGTGGCATTCACCGGGCAAGCCTTCATACCACCCTATAACATCACTGGCATGCATGTAAATACATTAAAAAAATTTACACCATCGAAATTTGAGTCACATCAGCAAAAACCCTCTCTCTAAATAAATTTAAACTCAACCTAGTCATTGGTTTGGTGAAAACATCCGCTAAATTGTTTTTACTGCTTACATAGGAAATTTCAAAACTATCTTTATAAACCAGATCTCTTACAAATAAGAGCTTAACGTCTATATGTTTACTTCTTGCATTCTCAATAGGCGATTTGACAAAATTTATTGTTGCTAAGTTATCCACGTAGAGGGTTGATTTTTGCCTGATGGAATCTATTACCTTTCTTGAAATACATTCGTCAAAGATGCGGTCGAACCAAATCAGCTCTTTAGTTGCCTCTGTTACTGCAACAAACTCAGCTTCCATAGTCGATAAACTAATGCATTTTTGCTTAAAGGATTTCCAGAAAATAGGGGATTCCCCTAAAAACACTATTTGACCCCCCATTGATGTCCTATCATCGCGATTGGCTGCAAAATCAGCATCTGAGAAAACATTTAATTTTGGTTCTGAACAAAGAAATTTTAATTTTAAATTCTTAGTCCTCCATACATAACCTAATAAACTCAATAAACCTTCCCAATGTACTAGACCAGGAGAATTTTGAAAATGACTAAAGATATTCACAGCGTAGGTTATGTCTGGTCTGGTTCTGCTAGCCAAGAACGAAAGGCATCCTAATAGGTTTCTATATGGACAAGAATCCATAATCTCTTGCTCATCCGCCGTCTGAGGGGATTGGGTTTTCGAAAATATTTTACCTTTAGTGATTGGAAGAGATCTCATTGGGACGTTATAAGATTTAAATTTTTGGTAGATTTCATCGATATAGGAAATTTGATGTAACAATAGAGAGTCGTTTCTCTCTTCGAACTCGACCCCCAAAAGTTTTCTCGTTCTCCCCAAAGCTTTTAAATCGAACTTTTTACTCAAAAGCCTAACAACCTGTTTAATTTTTGACTCACTTTTAGAAAATAAAACGAAGTCATCAACATATAATAGTAATATGACTTCTCCTTCAAAACTATAAGCGCAATTACAGTATTCAAATTTTTGAAAACCTATTTCTACGAGCACCCCGTTCATCTCAAAAAACCATTCCCGACCACTCTGGTGCAAGCCATATATTGCCTTATTTAACTTGCACACTACACTTTGGCCATTATTGATAGAAAAACCGGGTGGTTGACTCATGAGAATTCGCTCTTTTAAAGGGGCATAAAGATAGGCGCACTTAACGTCATACTGAAAATGAAGCCAACCTAGGTTGCAAACTAACAGGGAGAAAAAAAACCTTATTACGCTGAAGTTAACCACCGGGCTATACGTTTCGTCGTAAGAGTCACCTTTTACCTGGCGATAACCCTGGGCGACTAATCTGGCCTTAAACCTTATTATTTTTCCAGATTCGTCCCTCTTAACCGTATATACCCAGCGACAACCTAACAAGCTAGAATTTGGAGGTCTTTTGACCAACTCCCAAACTTCCCTCTGCTTCATGGTTTCAAGTTCTTCTACCATGGCTTCTTGCCATTTTTCACGATAGGGAGATCTCATAGCCTGTTTGTACGTATTGGGGATCTCTATTGGGTCTAGTCAGGAGACGAAGCTGACTGATCCCGCGTCGATACCATCATCAGTCAGAGGACCAACCAACTTATTTTTAGCGCTAAAATCAAACAAATCTTTGTTAAATAATAGATTATGTTCTCCGCAATAAGACTCGATTTCCTTTAAAGTTCTTAAGCGCTTAGTTGAGTCCCCTTCATAAAAATAGATATCGACGCGAGATCCGTCTGGTCTTGGCACAGCCTCCCTTCTCCATCTACCTGCTAACTTAGAACTGGGAGTACTTGTTTCATCTCCACTCTCTACGCTGATGGGCACCTCTTCATGAGGAGCTTCTACTACCTCACTTTGATGACCCATCTGGTTCGACGCGCACTCTTTGACTCCTGTATCCATTACATACCAGGTGTTACTATCTTCACCATTGTCACTTTTACCACCTAGGCTATCGTACTCACTAGTTTTTTTAAAGTCCTTATACAATACGTTTTCTTCAAATCTTACGTTTATTGTCTCAATAACCTTATCCTCATCAGGTAGCCATACTCTAAAACCTCTAGTATTTAGAGCATAGCCCACCATGACACCTAACTTAGCTCTGTTGTCCAACTTCACCCGCCTTTGTTTAGGAATTCCGACATAGGCTTTTGCTCCAAAAGGTTTAAAATGTTTAACAGACGGTTTTTTACCGTCAAAAAGCTCTATAGGAGTTTTCTCCTGACTGCCATGACAAATCCGGTTCCAGGTGTAGGTGAAGTATAGGACACCCTCGGCCCAGAAGTCCCTTGGTAAGCCGGAATCCTGAATGACTGCTTTTACACTGTCCATTACCGTGAGGTTAAACCTTTCTACAACACCATTTTGTTCAGGTGTGTAGACATTCGTTAATTCATGTTTGATCCCTAGCTGCTCAAAGTAATTTTTAAAATTTTTGTTGCAAAATTCCTTACCATTATCGGTTCTTACGGCAATTACCTTGGCATTTAAGAACCTTTCCACTCTAGTGTGGTAATTTTTGAAGGCATTAAAAGCCTGATCCTTACTCTCCAAAGGGAAAAGGGCAGCTTTCTTTGAAAAGTCATCGATAATGGACAGGTAATATCTCTTACCTCCTCTACTTACGGTGTCCATAGGCCCACACAGGTCCATAAACAACAACTCGAGAGGCTTTTTCGATCTTACCTCATTTAAAGATTTGAAAGACACACGTTTGGTTTTAGTTAATTTACACGATTCGCAGTCCAATTTCGAATCCGGGATACCAGGTAGACCCCTGACAGAATCATATTTCAGAGTCCTCTGAATCAGACCAGGACTTAAATGGGCATACCTTTTGTGCCATAATTCAAGACTGGTCCCCTCAGATAACGATGCTTCAAATCTACTTGCCTGACTAGCTTTCTGAATAACCTTAGGGTAACAATGGTAGATACCCTTTTTTAATTTCGCAGAAAAAATTTCTTCTTCTTTTGAGTTAAAGACTATTATTTTTCCGTTTTTACCAAGAAACTTAAAATTGGCCCTATCAATCAAATTACAGGCAATTAGATTTCTCCGCAGTGTTGGAGCATAGAGTACGTTATTTAATTTGACCTGATTGGAACCAAACAAAAGATAAACATCACCTTTCCCTTCAACCATAAAGGTTGATTCAGATGTTGCTACAGCAACACGTTCCCTGAACTTATTATCAAAAGTTGAGAAATAAGCCTTGTCCTTACAGAAATGATGTGACGCAGCTGTATCAAGTACAAATGCGTCACTATCAGTTTCCGAAAGACAAGCTTGTACAAAAAAAGAACTGATTGACTTATCTGTGTGTTGACGGGGATCCGGTGACGGTCTTCTTGATGAGCCCTTAGGGGTAGGCGACCTACGCCTTCTCGATTGTCCCCGTTGACGGCCCTTAAAGTTCTTGCGTCGATGCCGGCATTTGGAGGCGATGTGGCCGGGTTCTTGACAGTTGTAACACCTAACGAGGCCAGTCCTTGGTACTTCGGTGTAGGACACTGACGTCGAAGATTGTAGATCGTTTTCACGCTGTCTTATACGGGCCTCCTCGGCTATCACAACATCTTCTACTTTGTTTAACTTGAAATCTGCTTCAGTCCACATCATGATAGACTGCACTAGAATTGAAAAAGAGTCCGGCAGATATCTCAAAACGTGAAAAATAATTCTATGTGCGTCTAAAGGATGACGCATTGTTTCTAGCTGGTCAGATAGATCCTTGATCTTAGAAAAATATAGAGCCATTCCCTCACCTCTCACAGGCTTGCAATCAAGAAATTGATTGTACAAAAGCTGATGTCTCACCCGATCATCGGGCTGAAAATACTTTTTTAAAACAGCCCAAGCCTGTACGGGATCTGTCTCAGTCTTAATGAGACGCTTAAATTCTGGCTCTATATTTAAATAGATCGTAGATAATGCCCGATCACACCTGTCTTGAAAAGCAGGTTTATCATTCTCATTTACAGGAGGTTTCTCGGATTTATCCACAATCCTCCATAAACCCCTATCAATCAATAAAAATTTTACATCTAAGGACCAGCTAGAATAATTCTTGCCATTCAGTTTGGCAATACTCGTTGTTAACAAAGACATACTTATCAAAATTTCTGCCCCCCGTCACCAAAAGTCGTCAACACACAGATACATAAGTACTTAAGTTCAAAAACATTAATTCAAGTGTTCACCAGGCACAGGGTTGGGTCTGGGCCCATAACCCTTGTTATCAAATTCAAAAGAGAAAATGATAGCCGTGGATCAGTACACCAATTGAAAAGACAGAAGTTTAAAAACTAAACCATTTATTTAAACATTATTAAAACTGAACACTTTAACTATAGAATAACATTTCAATGGAAGGCAAACAGCATTTGTAAATACTTAACTTTGACATAGAGAATCACATGGCAGGTGGCTTATCACATATGATGACCTGCATCATTTAAACAAAACATAACACATAACCACCATCAAGGTGGGGTAAAAGTAAAACCAGCACCCAAAAAGTGCTTGAATGAGAAGTGTATAGAAGCAGAAGTAGTAATGCAAAAACCCAAGCCAGTATTTATATACCTAGTCAACCAATCACATGCCTGTTGTTTACCTGACCTTACTTCACTTTACCCTTCTTGAAAAACTGGGAAAAACTGATTTACATATTGTCTTCTTCTTTAACTTAATTTGCATAAAGCTAAACTTCCCTAACCTGATATTCAAATCAAGCAATCAAGAAAAGTAAACAAACAACAGGCATGGACTGTATGGTTACAATCCAGAAAGGTTAACACTTAGGATAGGTGAGGTGTTACTTGTTTATATATATTTATACAGGTGAGGTGATAATATAGTTGGTAAGGTACAATTACTTATTTACACAACAAAGTTTTTCACAAAAACGGTTAAGTTTTAAAATTCTGGACTGGAATAGTCCCAAATAGTGTCTGGGCCTAGCTCCAAAAATGGTTTTTCAATAGTGAATTCTGGGAACCTAGTTCTATATTATATAATACATGTATAATTGTTCACTCACCAATTGAATGCTTTGGCAACAAAATGTTGCACAGGCGCTAACTGTGGATTTATCTGCATTTTTTTTCATTTAAAAGTTTTCTTCAGAAAAGGTAAATCTTTGTTGTTTTCCTCCTTCATTTTCATTGCCAAAAGCTTCAGAAAAGTTGTCTCTCTTTTTATTCCCAATACACCAAATTAATCCTTTGCATTACAAATTATTCTGTCAAAACATTCTGAAAAGTGCTTCTTGCCATTTTTTAAATTTAAATTAAGATACCACATTAAGATACCCCATAATAAAAATCAAATACAAAATGTCAAATCTGAGCTCTGGTACAAACCAAAACACAGATGTTATTCATTACTTAAATTGAAAAAATTCAGTTAATTATTTTTCTTTTAATCAAAATATCATAGGAAAATATGTCAGGGAATGATTGAAGGGAAAAAATTTAGTCGTACTTTTCATAGCTAATAGCCACAAAAATCCATTTAATTTTCCCAACATGATTTTTTTCACCAAGTCAACATGTACAAAAAGTTTTAAAAATAAGCAATTAATTGACATTCATAGAAAAAAATTTCTTTTCACTTTTTAGCAAATGTAATTGAGTTAGCAAAAATTCCTTTATATAAGTAAAAAAAAGATTTTTTAAAAAACGCTTTTATTGAAGTGTTCTAAAAGGTAAAAATAATTTTTTCGGTTTGACAAATAATTTATTGGGAAGTAGAAAATAACTTTTTGGTAAGTAAAAAAAACTGATTTTCTAATCACTAAAAATAAAAGCGTGGGCGCTAGTAATTTTTTAAATTTAAATTGTTTTACAGGACAGTAACAGTAACATCCCTGACGAACGGGGATTCGAACCCCAGACGTACGGCTTTGCAGTTAGATGCTCTTACCACTAGGCCATTACGTCAGCATTTATGTATAACTTTATATAAATAAAAATACCTAATAGAGAATTTAAAGTGAATCCATCCCACTCAAAACTCATGAATGAGAAATTTGTAAATTTAACCTCATAGAACATAGAATAAAGAAGTTAGAATAAATAGTGAATTAAGAATTACTAGCGCCCATGCTTTTATTTTTAGTGATTAGAAAATCAGTTTTTTTTACTAACCAAAAAGTTATTTTCTACTTCCCAATAAATTATTTGTCAAACCGAAAAAATTATTTTTGACCTTTTAGAACACTTCAATAAAAGCGTTTTTTAAAAAATCTTTTTTTTTACTTATTTTATTTTCTACTTTTTAGTCATGGTATTTTTTAACAATCACTCACAAGAAAAATGTATTTATTTCAACCATATTTAATGTTATGTTAGGATGGAATTTTAGTTTCATGTATAACAAAAATTTTTCACATATCTGACAAAGTAGAACAATCCTCTGACGACTCAGCAGGACAATCAACTCCAAAGTTAATTAAAATCTATTTAATATTGCTGGGTACGTTATAATAACAGAGCTGAGCGGAAAAAATACCTCGCACAAAGAATATACCTCGCATCCGCTCACTCGCCGATGAAATCCATCGATATCAAAAAGATTCTCTCGCCATTCCTCGGGATGGGACACCTATTTTCGGCGATTTCTCGCTCTTCTGGCGATTTCTTTCTCGCGGTTATTATCTTAAATCGCTAATTATCTTAATTGTTAATTGGAAGGTAAAAAATCACGTTTTGAAGATTAAATATTGTAGTTATATACCTAGTATATTATCCAGGTTTTGGGAGCCATTGGCTTCACGGAAGTGTCTCAAATATGAATTAAAAGGATAACTAAAAACACTCGTTAATTACCTAAATTATGGAGGATTTGACTAGTTGATGATTGAATATTGCATTGTCATCGAGTTTCCACCACGGTGCAAAGTTTCAGAACTTTATATCGTTTGGAAGTGCCTGAAATTTTATGTACAAGAATACGGAAAGAAAAAAAGTGATTAATCGTCTATAATTATCGTAATTACTGGGCAATTCTCGTTTTGACTTTTGAATATGATGAAGTTATGCCTTATAAACAATTGTGCACGGTTTAGGGAGAATAGCCCCTTGGGAAAGGTCTCAAATTCTGGTTTTTCTGTTAATTAAAAATACTCGTTAATTAACTTAATCCTTTGGTTGTTTGACTAGATAATGGTTGGATATTGGAGTGTCATGAGGGTTACACCGATGTGTAAAGTTTCGGGGCCCTGACATATCGGGAAGTGCCCGAAAATTGAGTTTTAAAATTCCACCCGTAAAACGCCGCCAAAAGCAAGTAGAATAAAAGCGTTTTAAAAAATGTAATAAATTTACTAGTGATGGGCAGGTATCGATACCAAATACTTAAGTACTCGATACCTAAAAGTATCGAGTGTATTCGATACCACAAAAAGTATCGATACTTTATTGACATATTTTGTTTTAAATTTTTCAATGAAATAATCTTTAAAATACCTACTGTAGATCAAACGCATCCTGTTTCTGTTTTCATTTTGCAACGGTCAAACCCGAGTCGTTAATCATCCGCGAGAGAAATTTGACGCGGCCAGGTTTTTCCCCCGCCAAATCCTTTGCCCCTATCCACCTCTCGACTCGACTCTTCCCACATTGACTCACTTTGTATATGAGTATCAGTATCAAGTTCGAACTTGATACTGATACTCATACTGGTACCGATACTCATACTGTTCCTGATACTCATATGATACTATACTCATACTGATACTAATATAATATAACTCATACTGATACTTTTTTCGAGATCAGTAATTTTGTTATCAAAGCTGCGGGTACTTTTTCCGATATCAGTACTTAAGTAATCGAATCTTATAATCAATTACTTGCTGTTGACATAAGATTTGATTATAAGATTGCTTACTGAATATTTTTAAACGAATAGTCCATATTATGTTTGCGCCAATTAATGGTTAATTAGAATAGTCACCAGTATTTGTTAGGTTTTGTAAATATAATAATACATTATGTTTAAGGAGTATAATTCACATGGTGTAATTAACATCTACAATACTATTGATATGTAATTACGAATAGAATTCGTTAATTCACCACCTATGTATATAGGCAACCATAAAATAAACTATATTCAAATTAATTACACTCAATTTAGGTTCTTTATTTATGTAATCAGTTCATTACTATTTACTGGTGAGTATGTATTTCGATGATTTTGAAATTAGATCACCAATTTTATTTGTAGAGCAAAAAGGAGTAAAAAACTATATTTTAGGCAGGAACTGTTTATGAAGTTCCATATAAGTTAATAGAATTTGCGTAGAAGGAAGTTTTATGGAAATATCTCATTTAAAAAAAGTAGAGATAAGAGGATATCTGGAGGGTGCAAAACAAATGTGACATAATTTTACCATAACTATTGGATAGATCCGTATTGCATTTAGTATAAATCATTCGGACAGGGTTTAAGTTTATAAAACTCATCTCTTGACCCAAGTTTTAAAATTTCATTTATATTTTTATTTTAATTTATGAATTTTTTTTTTAGGATTTTATGCATTCCCAAGAAAAGTCTTTTAATATGTTATTGCTTTAATAAAATATTATCAGCAAAGTAAAAAGTATTTAATATTAAATATAGTACTCAAAAGTTTTTAAGCATTTTAAGCATGGTAATCTTTCAGCCAAAAAACATTTTTTTAAATGTTTAATTCAAAAGTTATATATATTAATTACAATTTTACTGCAAAACGAACGAGTAGTTAATAAGCATTTTTTATTTATTTTGTATTCCTGCTATCTGACTTTAACTGCGTATAATTCTAATCAACTAAATTTAATTTTGTTTTGATTCTTTAGGCTTTGAAAACAAACTATTCAGTAACGCGGGAAAAAAATCAGTTTATTTTACATTTCAAGAAATTAATGCTTCATAACACGAATTACTTCGAAAAATATTGCTAAATCAATAATACTCACCAGTAAAAGATATTGATAATTAAATTTAGACTAGGGGGCTACCGCCCCCTGCTCGCTATCGCTCACCAACCCCCTGAAACTGCTGACGCAGTTCCTCTACGATTGCTTCGCAATCTACTCGCTTCGCTCGCTAAGCGATTACTAACTTCGTTTGTCTAGCATGCAGATTGGGAAGGGCTATTCATCTCTATTAATGAGAAAAAAATTACATACTTGTGAGTGGAGAAGCACTAATGGAATCGTGTTTTCTCTCCATCACGACCCGTTGTGTGATACCTTAAATATTTTGTTGGTGTCACAGATTGGTATCCTCCACTTATTGTAGCTTAAGACAGATAACAACAATCACTCATTGCATTAAAAAGTGAATTTTTATTCCGTAATTAAATTTTAAAAGTATGCGTTTTTACTCTAGAGTCATTAAGATTAAAACCTTTCTTAATCTTGCCTGCTGATTTCGTTGATTTCATCAGCAAAATCAATACAGCAATATGCGGTGTTAACAAACTTTACCAGTCACTTTTCAAAAATTAATGCCCCATTTTCACGCTTGAAAAAATTCAATACGCACAAATTTTACCATCAAAATACATTAAAATATAATCCCTTTTAACACATTTGAACAGCAAATATCATTAGCGACGCAAATCGGAAAAATTGAAATAAAAACAATGCACTCATTTTGTTAACTAACTGATTGTTGCCAACCGAGGAAAAGAAATACAGCGAAATCTGGGCGTTAAGTAAGAGAATTATATATATAGATTATTGTAGTCTATTTATATGGATAGTAATGATTGACAAGAACTTCCTGTGTTATAGTCTGTTCATTTAGAATTGGCGCCTGGAACAGTATCAAAACGCTCAATAACGCCCATCACACAACTTCAGTGACCGATTGTTTTACAGTATTTTAACTACTTCTATTTTGGCTACCTTGTCTTTCCACAAGCAAAATTTTCCGATGATAATTACAGTAGTAACTGCTTCTAATACATTTCGTCTCAGGCGCCAATTCTAAATGAACAGAGTATAGTAGATAAACGAAGCGCTAGTCACAGGAATTAATTAAATCTTATAAATAAGTTATTAAATTAAATAGTGGTGACCTCACTTATTCCGCACAATGTATTATTATTATTTTTTGATAGATCGCTTTCAGTTTTTTTATTTTCAGATCGAGTATGGATAAACCTTAGAAAAAATGGTACATTCAGGTTCTATTCCCAACATTGAAAAAAAGTACTCGATACCTATAAGTACTATTCGATACCTAAAATTATCGATTTTGCCCATCACTAAAATTTACCCTTATAAAATAAATTTGTTTTTTACTGACCGGAACTTACAGACTGGTTTTTACTGGAATTGACTGGTTTTTAGACTGGAATTTTTGTATTGATTTGTTTTCTCATCAGAAAATTCAATTTTTTAGAGGTTTTTATTTCTCTGACCCTTTATTTTTTGACAGTTATACAAAAATTCCAGTCAATTCCAGTATAAAACAGTCGGTAAATTCTGGTCAGTAAAAAACAAATTTATAAATAAAAATTGAATTTTCTGATGAGAAAACAGTTAGTTATGAGTTATTGTATGACTTTAAAAAAGTCTTTTTTTTTGTGTGTGTGTGTAATTTATAAGCTACTACTGTGTACTGTGGTACACATGTTTCATTTCTTTACGCACCATTTAAGTGAGGGAGCAAGTTAATATTTGATTTCATTCTGAACATATCTTTGTTGTAACCAGGGACTAATACAGGCTAATTTTGGTACCGTTTATTGGTACCTTCACAAATCACAAAAAATGTGCTAACAAAAACAGCACCTTCCCAAAAATTATTCTAAAATTGTTTTTAAATTATATGTGAATTGTTTATAGATAGTTAATTGAATATTTAAATTGCTGTAAAACTGAAGAAATAAGTAATTCTCTCCATTAATTTCATTCTGCTTTCATTAGTTTTTTGTTTCCTTTGGAAAAAGTTTTTAAAAATTCACAAAAATTAAAATGCTGTGTAATTTTTTCACAGAAATGGGGGTTAAGTTTAAAATCCTGGATTGGCCCCTGGTTACCCTTTCAATCCTAAAGCACCCAAGATCACCATTAGTTCCTATGGATAATTTGGGGCATCTAAGATTGAAAGGGTTAAACATAACAATCCCGTTCCTTGTTTTAACAAGCATATCTTTAAGTTTTTGATTGTCTGGTTGAAAAATCAATCTGGGGGACTACTGGGGGATACACATATGTGCAATTTTTTTACTTTATTTGATGCTTGTTAATGTTATTTAAAAAACAATAGTTTTCTCTTTAACCCTTTCACACCTAAGGTGCCCAAGATTACCCTCGATCCTATAGAAACTTTGGGGCAGCTAGGACTGAAAGGGTTTTAAACTAATCTTATATGAGCATTTTTGCTTAATTGGGAAAACTGCTTAATTGCTGAATCTACTGTATCATAGATTAATGATTTTTAAATTTTAGACAAAGAAAGATTTTAATTTGTTTCTATTTACTTAAGAAAATTTGATGCTCTCATAGACATTAAAATAATAAAAAAATTGTTTCTAATTCTTGTTGTTTTAGTAAAAAAATAATAAGAGGATCTCTTTTGTAGGTTCTAATGATGGTTCTTCCATTATTGTTGATTATGGTTTTGCCAAAGATGATGAATGCTGCTGACCCTGAAACTCAAAGAGTAAGCATATTTGTTTTTAAACTTTATAGAGGATTGTTGATGATATTTTAACTTGTTAATTTCTTTGCTTCACTATTTAAAGACATTGTTTTGGGTTTTGATAGTAAATTAAATTAATAAACTCAACATCTAAGGAACAGCACTGTATACAAAATTTTTCAAGACATTGGTTGGGAATGTTTAAATTTTTTTATAGTCAGCATTTGTAAAATAAAGTTAAATATTATTTTCTTCAGAATGCATTATACATTTTAAATTCTAATTACCATTCCTTTTGGAAAATAAATCCAGACCCTAATTTTATTTACCATCCTCCCTAGTGGGGAGTTTTTAAGCCAACTATATTGTTTTGGTAGAAAATATATTCCTATTTCTTAGACATTCATTAAATTTGGTAAGGTTATTATTTTTTATTGCTTTTAAAAAGTGGAACCTTGATTAAGCAATTAAAAGGAAACCTACGTATAGGAAATACCATGATAGGATTATGATTCTGTGACTTTTTTTAATGTTCAAAATCTTGATGTTGCATTCAATGAACTTTTGTCCATATGGTAATTTTATGGCATTAGTTTCTTTGTATTGATAAAAATCCTTGCGCACCCAAAATAATTTCACTTTCTCGTATAGAAATCACACACACACACCGCCTACTTAATCATACATCACCTAACTTAAGTTCTCTCAGGCCTTAAAATGACTTTGAAAATACTAGATACAGGAACCATCAGACCATTGATGTACCTCAACATAGTATGGAGCTGTTAAGCTGATGGAAGAACTTCGAAATATTTGTAAAAGTGGCAAATTCCTAAACAGCAATTTTTAAAATTCTAATTTACAAATATAAACCACTTTTATGATGAACTTAATATTACATTCCACTTCAAATAAAATTTTATTAACCGCCTTTCAGTGCTATACAACCTCTCTATGGCTGTGCAAGCTTTTTTCACTGTTTATTTCAAAAATAAGTTATATTTAAGAGGTATGGACCAATACTCATCATTTGCCACTGCAGGCTTTTAAATTTGAAAAAAAAATCATAACTATAATGATCATATATCCCATTTCTGAAAAGCCATTTCTTATTTTTATCCACACTAAAGCTATCCAGCACTTGAGCTAATTAGTATTTAAAATATGTTTGGTTAATAATAGTATCTTGAAGACTATGTTAGAATATAATTGAGCTTTATTTCTGCTTCAATTATTAAATTTTATTCCATTTGCAGGAAATGCAACAGATGCAAATTCCCAAGTATGATGTTCCTGAGCTGTCTGAAATGATGACTTCGTGGTTCACCGGGGGAAAGAGACCTCCTGCTCGTACCAATAAAGTGTGCAAGAAAAGACAATAATAATGGTATGAATATGCATTGCCTATTTGTACATTTGTAAAATTTCTTAGTGTTTATTTAAATAAAATTTGTTTGTCCTTTAACATTCTGATTTATTCCTATGTATACTATACATACGGGAGAGATTAATTTAACTGAAAGTTTCCTATCTTTTCTTATTTCTGCTTGTAAACTGAAGACCCAATTTAAAGATCAGAATTCATTAACCCTCTGACTGATCATCCCGCGATTTCCTTCAAAACTAATAATTTCTTAGATCTGGAAATACACTGGTGTTCAAAATTAAGAGAAATTGCACATTTTTTCGATTTCTCCAGATCTACTGGATGGATTTTGATTAAATTTGGTATGAACATAGGTTGATATAATACCAAATAAATAATCATTCAAAAATCGTAATACACACGCATGCGCAGAAGTAATAACCGCCAGAGTTGAAAGGTATGAAATAGCGGTTCCAGAATAGAGCAAAATAGTGGTTTTATAAGGGGTATGACAATGACACCCTCCCACTATCATGCATGCCTCCTTGAGTGATTTTATAGCGTGAATAAGGCAGATAATAAAATTTCCTGTTCATTAAGCCTACTTTCTCAGAAACCCCGTTTTGGGGCTCTGAAGGGTATGTGGAGGGGGGTAGCAAGATGCAATTGCCTTATATAGAGTCCCTCATAACCTCCTCTAAAGGGGCGAAGTCTTTGAATCTGGCTACCCATTCCATATGGCTAATATCTTCCGTTTTAATGAAAATTGCTAACCTGATGAGCTCCATTAAATGAAGGATTTCTATGGATTGAAAAGAAATTACGACCGACAGACAGGGTTGGGTTTTTCCCGTCCAAAACTAGTTTTTCCCATACCACTGGGAAAAACTGGTAAATACCGGGAAAAAGTGGGAAAAACTGGTAAATACCGGGAAAAAGTGGGAAAAACTGGTAAATACTGGGAAAAAGTGGGAAAAACTTCCAATTGACAAAATAATGGAAGTATTAGGTTATGGCCTTTTTAAACATATTATAAAAACTTTTAGTTAAAAATTACTTTTTTGGGAGGGGGGTTAAAATTATTAGGTGGGGAAAATATAAGTAAGCAAGAGAATTATGACATTTAACATAAAATTTGCATATATTTTTTAATATTAATGAATTTCTCAAATAAAAATAGAGAATATTTTAAAACAAATTTACCTATAATATCTGTGTCTTTAAGAGAAGCATTATATATAGTTTTTTAAATGTAAATAGAAACGTAATTTAAATTAAATAAAACGTAAATGTTAATCTTGATTGCAAGATAACTTTTTTGAAGTAACAAGGTATGATAATCCGATGAAAAGGGCATAACCCCATCAAAAGATGACATTCCTCAGACACATGATAAAACCCATATTCATAACATAGGATAAAGCTTATTAAGGTCATTTTTCTAAAAAAAGGCTGAAAAAACTTTTAAAACATTCATTTTGAACAGAATAATGTCAATAAATAATCAGTTTTTCCCATGTGGGAAAAACCTAGTTTTTCCCAGGACGGTAAATACCGGTTTTTACCATGGTATTTACCGGGGGTGGGAAAAACCTTGCCAACCCTGCCGACAGAACCCCCAAAAGGTGAACAAAGGTCTCCAAGATATCAACACATAACCTGAAACTGTCAGGGTTCCTCTTTCAAAGGCAGGGAGGGATCTGCAACTTGTCAAAAATATGCAAAAATTGTCTTTTATAAGGTAATATTCAAAGTAGGGCTCGACCGATGCATCGGCTTGGCCGATGTATCGGCGCCGATTGTTTGAAAAAATAGCCATCGGCATTTACATCGGCGGCCGATGCTAAAATTTGAAAAAATCGGACCATCGGCCTAAAAAAACATCTAAATGCCAATGTTTGGCCGATGGTTATCAAATTTTTGAAATAAATTTGAATTGATATTTCAATCTTAAAAAATTTAAATAGAATATTCGTATCAGCAGCAGCAGTGAAAAATAGTCCATAAACATCATTCTCAAGTGAAAACCGTTAAAAACTAAATGTTGAAATTTTTACTGGTTTTACCCCTTTTTCCTTTTTTTTTGTTGGATTTACTGGACAAAATTAGTTTAATGCAATTTTTACCATCGGCCATCGGGGCATCGGCCTCGTTAAGACCCATCGGCCATCGGCTTGCCGATGGAAATTTTCGAACAATCGGCATCGGCCCATCGGCCAAAAAAGTGCCATCGGTCGAGCCCTAATTCAAAGGGTGAATATTTTCCTCTCTGTTAGGTCTCAAATCAATTAAACCATTGATTCTCGATGCAGCCTCAGTTGAAAAAACCAGAATGCTCTGTAAATCCTTTAATGTAGGAGAAACTGACCATTTTGAATTCGGAGATTTGGTGCTCTTTGAAGGAATGTTGTTAAGTCTATGCCAAACCCCCTACATCTTTCAAAAGGAGAAAATCATGGTTGAAGGTGTTGTGTTGATATCTTGGAGACCTTAATTCACCTTTTGAGGGGTTCTATCGGTCTTAATTTCTTTTCAATCAATAGAAATCCTTCACTTAATGGAGCTCATCAGGTTAGCAATTTTCATTAAAACGGAAGATATTAGCCATATGGAATGGGCAGCCAGATTCAAAGACTTTGCCCCTTTAGAGGCGGTTATGAGGGACTCTGTATAAGGCAATTGCCTCCACATACCCTTCAGAGCCCCAAAACGGGGTTTCTGAGAAAGTAGGCTTAATAAGCAGGAAATATTATCTGCCTTATTCACGCTATAAAATCACTCAAGGAGGCATGCATGATAGTGGGAGGGTGTTGTTGTTGTTTTTAATCTCCCTTTGGTCTGACTCCGTCAGACCAAATCGATGAAGCCGTTGACCCTTATGAAATCTGACATTAGCAGTGGACTGTCGAAGATGTCGTTCCAGTCCAATCCCAGGCAGCTCAAGATATGCCGAGGGGATGCCTGATCTTTCTGGCATTTAGGGCAGATGGGGAACCTCTTGGTGCTTCCAGAAAAAGTGAGACTTTTCAGATGTCCACTGGCGAGGCGAGACAGAAGGGTGTTAGTCTGCCTGTCACAGGGAAGGGAAAGAGATTGTCCAGGCCATTGGCCTTTATACCAATTGTGGGACGGAGGTATTAACCATTTTTTTTATTTTTGATTAATTTTTTTAATTATAAAAAAGTGTGAATAATAAAGGTTGAAATACTAAAGAGGGGGCTGGCTGCCCTCCCCCAGAAAATGATTGGAAATTTGACCTTAAGAACAGGGTTTCAAACCGTTTTTTTTTGGCACACTTAAACCCAAATTTGGACATTCATTTTTAGGTAGAATTTTGATGTTAATGAACTCATTAGAAAAAAGTGTGAATAATAAAGGTTTATATACGGGGGGCAGGGGGCCTTCCCCCAGAAAATTTGACCATAAAAAGCAGGGTTTTACCTTAAGTAAAAGTAAATTCCTCGGGACTTGGGGCGGCTGCCACTCAGTGCCACCCCTGGCTATTCCCATAATGTAAACTAGAGTGATGTGTTTTTATACCATCACAGATTTCCATATTTAAATCCACTTTAGATTCTTCAAGAAAATCACTTTCAGAGGAAAAAGTGAATATATGAACACCATTCTTATTTTTTTAATGAAATAAAATTTGTCATGCAGAACCCCTAAATTTTTTCGTGGAACCCACTTTGGGAACCACTGCTCTAGAGAAAAGAAGGATTAGAGGGGATTTGATTCATCTTTTTAAAATGGTAAAGCAAGGGGACACAGAGGGACTAGATTTCAATACGGGTAATAGAACAAGGGGTCACAATTTCAAATTGAATAAAGTAAAATTTAAGACGGATTGTAGAAAGCATTATTTTTTTAATAGGGTAGTGGATAGATGGAATGCGTTGCCTAAAACAATTGTAAATTCAAGTGGGGTAAATGAGTTCAAGAGGAAAATTGACAGATACTGGGATTCCAGTAGTTTGGGTTAAAAAGACTGGACTAACCTTGGTCGACTTAATTTGTATTTTAAAAAAGTTGTTCTGAAGGTATTTTTTCACTTTCCCACACAAAACTAACGGTGCGCCTGATATACCAATGAGAAAACTGTCGTAAATGTTTTAACTGCAGCCTTATGTAAATAAAACTGTCAATCATAGCTACAATGTAATCGCAGAACCAAAGGAGGGACTGGATTCTTCAATAAATATGTTGTTAACATTGAAGCCCTTCACTTGTTTTTAATTGGTCTAAATTTTCCGCTTTCTTGTTCAGCTCAAGATTTTTGATAGAACCTAGAATTCATGCTGTTAAGTAAAATTAGTTTCAGAGCTACCCCTAATGCAGTGTTTCCCAACGTGGGGCGCACACCCCACCGGGGGGCAATATGATTTTCTAGGGGGGCAATTTGAAAATTTTCAACCAAATTGCCCCCCAGGTGGGAGCATGGACTACCAAGTTTTATTTACTTTCCAAGAAGGATTTCAAAAAAAAGACCAGACAGGGGCGTATATAAGAGGGGTTCCGACGGGCCGCCGCGAGTAAACGTGGAAGCAGCTCTCACTGCTCATCGGGCCCGGTACTGAGGAATGATGACTCATGCTAAGCGATGGTAGAAAGGAGAAAACGCTTACTATCGGTGTTGAGATGAGCGGTGTTTTGATCAAGAACACGTTATTTGACAGAAAAATAAATATCTTATGATAGGGTAACATCTCCAGGTTTTAAATATTAATTGAGTACGTCGAAGTTAATGTGATAAACTTTTTTTTAATTATCTTGATTTTTCTTTTATCTCACATTTTAGTTTAAATTTAACTAGAAACTTATCGCATTGCAAAATATAAAAATAATAATAAATAAAAATAGTATACAACGATTTTAATAAATGTTAAAGTATAAATGTCTGACAATTATATGAGGATATTTGGGTTTTTAATCACAAGAAACTTTATAACAAAAATTTAAGAAATACGTATAAAAGAAGTCATTTAATTGGAAATTTTATTACCTTTTAGAAATAACTGAGATGATAATTTTAGAAATTTTTTTTGAGATAGTACGTATATATTGAGTGCATTGTAAATGTTAAAATGTTTGACTTCTTTTAATTGAAAATCACTTGATTTAACTTTTATTTAAAATCTTGTACGTGAATGTATTTTTACTATAACTCATTACAAATTATAAACTTGACACATTACAAAACTAATTTTCATAACAAATGGATTTTTAGTAACAAGATGCGCCATATTAAAGCATATATATTTTACGGGCTTTGTGATAAATCGGACATTATTAATAATGCTCGAAGTGGAAGAGGGCAATGTGATAAATTCAATGGCATTTATCATTGAAATTTATCACTTTGCCCGCCTCTACTTTGAACATTATTAATAATGCCCAATTAATCACTTTGCCCGTAACATATAGATTATTAAATGTTTGAAAATAAAATAGGTATTTAGCTTTTGATGTCATAAAATTTTTTTACAAAAAATTTATTTGGAAGTTATTTTTCATTATGTTATGTTGTCTTTTAGAAATCTTTCAAGAATAATAATTTATGATAATTATTTAAATTGATAAAATTAAACATTTGTAAATTTAAATTTTCATGAAACTTAGAACAAATGTATGCCATGAAAAATATCTTAAAAAACTAAGTCATTAATTTTTTATTAATGAATATAATTTTTTTTGCCATCATATTTATTCACCACTTAACTATATAAAAGTTCATAACAAAATGTTTTTAAATAAAAACTTAGTAAACACTTTATACTTTATTTAGCAAACAATAAAAATTAAAAATTTTATGCATAGGAAAAACTTGAATTGCAATCAGGGTTGGCCGGTTTAAACCATGGTTTTTTTACCAAAAAAACCACTTGGTTTTTTTAGAAGTTATAAAATATTTTCAGGATTTTTTAAAGAAAGTGTTATTAAGTATAATCTTTTGCACAAAATTAAAAGGTCAGATTTATAAAAAAATTTACATTTTAAGGTGATTAAAAATCAGAAATCTTTTAATTTAATGGTTTTAATTATTGAATTCTCTCTAAACTTAACCTTAAATGCTTAAGTTAAACTTATTATATTTTGCAAGAGATAGTTCATTTATTAATTTCCTTTAAAATGAAGCATTATTTCAAAGAGTAACTAAACATACACAAAAGTTATCTGTTTTTCTCTGATAAAATATGGCTTGGATTTTAATTAATTAATAAAACCAATTTGTCTTATTTGTCAGTCATAAAAACCAGTTGGATTTTTAGTAAATTAATAAAAACCAGTTGGTTTTTTTAGTAAATTAATAAAAACCGTTGATTTCTTTAATGATAAAAACTAAAAACCAGTTGGTTTGTTTTTAAACAGATAAAAACCAGTTGGGTTTTTTTACTAAATTAATAAAAACTGTTAATTTCCTTAATCGGATTAATCATCTCAATCATTTATCCAATTTCAATTAACATTAGTTGCTTACATTTCCCTTTTATTTATTAAAAAAGTTAAATTTTCTCTTTCTAAAGAAATTTCTTAAGTTCATAAATAAATAATCCATATAATTAATTTGATTATTTTGCCATTTAATAATTAATCAAATTAATTATCTTTATCAATTATCCAATTTCAATTAACATTACTTGTTTTCATTTCACTTTTACTTCTCATTTAAAAAATAAAATTCTCTTTCTCTAAAGAAATTTCTTAAGTTCATAAATTAATCCATATATAATTAAGATAAATAATTTGATTATTTCAACCATTTATCCAAGATAAATTAACACTGATTTTTATTCACTACAATAATATTAGATATTCAAATTGGAATATTTTAGAAACAAAAATTATTTTTAAAACAAATTAATTTAATTTTAATTAATTAATTGAAGTATACAAATCATTTATTAATTATAAACAACCCCTGAAATAAATGTCTCATTTACAACTCAATTTCAAACATCAATGCTAAAATAACTTGGTTTAAACCAAAAAAAAACCGTTTTTTTTTGGTTTTTTTAAAAAAACCCGGTTTTTTGCCAACCCTGATTGCAATGCTGTAAAAAAATCCCACCCACATTATGAAAGCTAGGAAATGCCAATTAGAGTATCGAGGATAAGATGGTTTCCTATTTAAAACAAATAGTTTCCAAAAATTTTAATAACTATAGCTTTGTCAATTAAATATACAGCACTTTGCTTATAACATTATAAGACGCAAATTATACCTAAAATGTATTAGAAATTTTCATTAAACCTATTAAATAAGTGTGGGAGGGGCTAAGAAATAATGTTAGGTCCCTCACGAAATAAATTTTTAGGTACACTACTAAACAATGTGTTATAAATGTTATTAAACACACGCTTGGATCTAATAAGCATCGCACTTGTCCATCGCTTAGCGACAAGGATTTTGAAGCGCCCTCTGGTTGTACCGGGCCCGATCAGCAGCGTAGCTGTAGCTCGCGGCGGCCCCGGTTCCGAAGGGGTCCTGCCCCCCTCGAACTGAGGACTTGGTGTACCAAAACAAGGTAAAACCTGGTTTTCAGCGTCAAATATCTGAAAGTTATCTGGGTCAGGACCTTCAAACTCCTCTTCAGTACTTCTAAATTTATTATTCAAAACTTTTTTAAAAGAAGTTTATCAAAATCTGATCTTATATTATCCTATCTGAGAATGTATGTCTGAAATTTGACAAGCGTTTGAAAACCAACTTGAAACCCTGTTTTTAAAGTCTAATTTTCAAACCTTTTCTGGGGGATGAGCCAAGATCTTCTTTTGTTTTTAGAACGCTTATATTTGCAACTTTTATACATTAGGTTCATCAAAATGCAAATATTACCTAAAAATTTATATCCAAAATTCCAATTAGGGGTACCAAATTAGTTAAAAACCAGTTTCCTAGAGTCAATTTTCAAAAATTTACTGGGGGAGGACCCCCAGCCCCCCTTGGGTAGTTAGAACTTAATTACACGTAACTTTATTTAGTTCTTTACCATGCAAACTCTACCCAAAAATGTTTTGAAAAACTTCATTGGACTTGTTAAATATACATAGGAGGGAGAGGCTAAGAAATAATCCCCCCCTCCCAAAATATATTTCTATATATGCCACTGAGACCGGAGGGGGCATGGAAAATTTAGAAAGGCTTTGGTGGGGCATGGACCGAAAAAGGTTGGGAAACACTGCCCTAATGTGTATAGCACTATCTTTCAGAAGAGCATTATTTTGCAATTTCCATCAGTATTTTCGACTCAGATATATTTATTTTTTTAAGGGAGAATGTTTAAGGATTCCTCAACATTAAAGTTGTTTGAACAATATTGGATTCCAAATATTTTATCTTTTGTGTGAATTAAAAATTATATTAGTCTTATCATTTTTAATATAAGGTACATTATTGTTGTAAAAAATATCTAGAGTTAGTTTATTAGAAATGTTGAAAACTCAAAAATTGAAAACTTGATTGTCCAAAAAATAGTCAAAACATTACTATTTAGGACCCAATTTCTAAAAACTTTCTGGGGGAGACCCCCAGACTATCTCTTTGCTTAACGAACCCTTTTCGTCCAAAAGTTTCAGTTTGACCAGTAATAATAATGCATGAAAAACTAAGTCTTAGTCTTAAATTAATTAAGTGTAAAATTTATGGCGCAAGTTTAGAACTGTTGATGGTTGGCGCCATATTTAGAAGGCACATAATTCACTTAACATTAGTTGGGGTAACTTTATAGTGATTTTTATCGCTAAAAACTTGCGCCAAATTTTATTATAATTTATGTACTAATTTTAATTAATCTTAAACTCAAAACCAAAGTCCGGTTACGGCTTTGTTGTTTAAAATGTAAGGGGTCCGTGACGATAGAAAGTTTAAGAACCGCTGGTATAGCTCTTTTATTATAAACTGGATTTAAATATCACTTGGGAAAGATTGTTTCCCCTCTTGACAAATTAATCGATGGTCCTTGAAAAAAATATTTAAGGTCCTGGAAAAGACCTTGGATTTTTTTCTGTGGGAACCCTGTATAAAATGGTTTCAATGCAGTTAAAAAGTTGCGAGGAAAATTTTTTTGTGTTCTTACTGCGCTTTTTTGGACGGCCGCGGGCGTCAATTCAAGTTGGCTTCTTGCGATGTACAGGGATGAGATTAACCATAAAGCTAAATCTGAAAAACTGCGTGAACGACATTTTCCAATATATTTTTGGTAGAGTTTGCATGTTAGTGAACTTAATATTACAAAAATAAAGGTTTTAGCATATTTTTAACACCTTGTCCGAATTTTTTTGAGGTGGAAGAATCTCATGCCTGGTAGAAAAAACAAGGTCAGAAGCCTATCAAAATACCTTCAAAACTATTTTTTTTCTTAACTGAACTACAATTTTTGACTAATATTATTTTTGCAATTACTTTTCTAAATTTTTATTTGCTTTCAATTACATTTTAATTTTTAAGATGGTTTAAAACCTGATAAGAAATGCAATTGGCTAAGTGTGTGTTTTAAGTTGTGTAAATGGTCTTAAATTATGTGAAAAGTTCTTTTCTTCTTGATTTTGAATCCCCAGTTTTGAAAATTTGATGTGAAGTAAGTTGCTTTTTATTTTCTAACTTAAGTCTTAGCTTGCCTATAAGTACGTTAATTTTTTCAAATAGGCTGTATGTTCCAAATTTTTTTTGTTAAATCAGGGTGGCTACAGAATCTGAGGAAAAAAATTCCCTGACTATAATTTAAAAAATTATCTCATATACATCTAAAGGGTTTTCCAGCTTATCCTAATAAAAATACTATTTAAAAACTTATGCCAGTTATTTTCTTATTCAAATAGATCTTTTAAATATTAAATAATTTTTAATTATATTAATGTGAAATATTATGAAGAAAAATAATTTTTTATATATAAATTTAACAAAAAAACTAATATCAATAATATGAAAGTTCTTTTCTTTTTAGATGACTTGCAGTGTATATTAAATTTGGTGAATTAAATGTCAAACTTTTATAAACAATATTAATTCCAAGTAAAATTGGAGGGACTGGGGGTCCTCCAATAGAAATTTATCCCTCAAAAAAGCATTTTTTAGCCCATTTTTATACTACACTCCAAGTGCGCCACTAAATGAGGCCCGCCAGAAATTTAAAAAGAAACCCAGCATGGTATAATAAATAGCAAATTATGAGGGGTCCTACTTGATTTTGGAAATTTCCCCCTTAAAGTAGTGTTATTCATTTTTAAAACCCCTGATATAACAAAATGAGGATCACTCATCATAAGTCACAGAATTTTTAAGGAAAAACAAATTTAAAAATTTGGAGGGGGGGTTAGGGGCTCTCCACCAGAAAATTTTTGGAATTTTTACCTTTTAAAGTAGTGAGTGTTTCAGGTTGGCCAAAGAAAGATGACTCGCTCCTTGTGAGTTAATTACTTAAAATTTCTGTTCTGTAGCCACCCTGTAAATTATATACTTTGAGATGGTTCCAGAAGAAAACTACCAGAGGTCATTGGATATTATTTGTGAAAAAAAATTAAACCCCCTATTCACTATTGTGAAACATATATTATGATAATTTGAGAAGTAAACTTAACATTTTTTTTAACAAATATCTTTTCAATAAACAAGTGAATCTGCCTTTGTTGTCTGCACATTCTGAAAATTTATATTTTTCCATATTATTATAATTACTTACCTAAGCAGCTCAAATGTTCATAGATTCCTCCAATTTTCATCAAGTATGGCCAAATTTTGTTTACTTCTAGTTGCAGTTACATAAACTTGACACATTTGGCAAGAGCTGTGCCACTAGAAACAGAAGACATACACGAACCATTCACAACACAAAAGAAATTTTATTGCCAATTTAGGCTTTAAGGTATTTTGGACCTCAAGGTTGGGCACAACCTTTTCTCATTTAACAATGCTGTGTAGTGTCATTTCCCTTATAGTTGTAACTGTCTGAATTTTGCACATGATATTTTTTATAGTCACAACAGTGTAAAATAAAATTTTTATTTAAAGGGGAGTTGCTACCCACCAGTTAAGAACTTCTGCTCTAATTTATACTTGATACTGAATCCTTCTATTTTACGTGTAGGGTAAAGCTGAAAAGAAAGATGGTACTTACCAAATATTCTGGACTTGTTGCTTACTGTTTTTAAGAACCACTAAAAATTTTAATTTAAAGAAAACTTAAAAAACTAAAACTTAGTAAACATATTCGGTATTAATAAAATAATCCCCAGTTTCGTGTGATTTAATTTTAACAAATATTAAAATAGGGTAGTTATTTTCTTATATCAGAATAATTATAATTAATTTCACTATTTTATAAAGAACATTTTTAATTTTCCATATTTTTCCCTTAAGCATCCAGCCTGAGTAAAAACTTATTGATCAACTAACTTGTGTATTGCATGGACTCAGTCCACTAAAAAACACTATTTGTTATCCAAAAAGAGAGGGATCCAAATTATCAGTCACCACCTGCTTTAGAATTTGAAAAATTTACAATAACAAAACTAAAAGATAGACTTAATGGTCGAATGAATGATTAAAAGCTTTCAGGTTAGTAGGTCATCATAGAGTCTAGTTGTAAAAACAGCAAACATATCTTCCAAAACTATGTCTGATATTATCAGCTCTTAAAAAGACAACCAAAAAAACTTGACTCATTGGAGCAACAGCTCTAATGGACCAAGGGATACCATGCCCATCTTCGCTTTCTTGATCGTTGGGTAAAAAGACAAAATGATAGCCTTAATTTCAGTTTCTTTATACAACCTACAAGGTACGAAAGCTTTTTATCATTTTAAAAACTTCTGGCTTATATTCTGAAATATAAGGTGGTTCTTGACCTAAGTTTGGTTTTCAAGGCAGCAATGTATAAACAATAATTATCGATTATAAAATCGAAATTCTAACAGCATTTGCCCCTTTTTACAAGATACTTGTTTCTCAGATTTTCTGGCCTTCAATCATAGTTCTTAAATGGCACCTCTTAACTTTATTTTCTGTCCCCAACAGATCCAAATGGCCTATATTGCACCAAAACCCCAACTAAACCAAACAGCCTATAAAAGGTTATGACTTGAATGTGTTACAAAAGAATTTCAAAAGTTAACCTACCTTAATTAGGTATGGTTAATTTTCCCCGATTTTTTAACATTTAGAGGGAAAAGGAGCTATGAAAAAACTTGAACTTTTCCACAATTTTGCATAAAAGATGTTTGAGTTATTTAAGATGAACACAATAAATTTTCTAGTATAAATTAGAAGGTAGTAGCATCAAACTTGTTTTTAAAATTCTTAGAAAATTATCTGATATAAAATGAAACGCATATAGGAAAATTTTAAAATATAAGGTCTAAAGGTATTTAAAAAAAGAGATATGTTAAGGCAATAATTCAGGAATTTCCTCTATATATTGTTTAATAATAAAATATATAATTGATATAATTAATGTATTTCATTCCCATAGCATTGCTGCTTTAACTACTTTCTAATATATAGACAGGGTACTTGTAAAATAGGTAAATAGATGAAGTTCAAAAGCAACGGTTTTAATCCACAATGTAAAATAAAAATCAGCATACAATTGTTTCGGGGATCACGCTTTTGAACTTCATCTTTTTGCTTTCTATTATATCTGTGAAATTTTCTTTAACTACCAGTAAAACAAAATTTTAGAGAAGTTATAACCATCCATAATTTCTCAAAATCCACCCTTCATATTTAATTAAGAAAAGTTTCAAAAAAAAAAAAATTATATGCCAGTCACCTGGCAAACACTCAAATTTCTAAAATTACGTTTTCAACTCCATTTTAACTTTAAGATAAACATTTTAAGCTTTTTTAACAAAACACCATATGGATACTCATACTGCTACAAAATAAGGTGAAACAAAACAAAAATACAAAAACCAATCGTGAAATGTAGATACACACTGATAAATGAATGTTTCTGTCAGTTTCTTACTTTGAACGAAACTGTTAAAAATCTAAGAAAATTTTAACACATAAATAAAGCTTTTAAGAAAAATTTATAGCTTTCTTATATATTTTTTCATAATTTCTATTTTTTTGTAGTCTTTTTATTAGTCATTTTAATACTGTCCCTCATTCCTATTTGTGCCCTGTTTCAGAGACATACCAGTTAAAAATGCATTTGATGATTTTACAAATGATTGAGTCATCCATTAAATACATAACTTTAAAAAAAAGTACATGATTGGAGGATTGACAGAGAAAAGATGAACAAATTTAAATAAGAAATGAAGTGAAGGCTGATGAGGGGTCTAGATGCAAAACTGAAAAACTCTGCACTTTTTTGTGCTTTTCTCATTCCTGAATAAAGATACGAGATTTTAAGATTAAGTGTCAGTGGAAACAATCAAAAATGTTATAAAAACCAGGCTCAAATGCAAAACTTATATAATTTGCAACTAATCAGTTGCCCGCATGTTTTTCCAAACCAGATTCTAAAAAAGGGTTCATGAAATTAATATGGCATGTCTTTTGGTTAATGAATCTGTTAAATCTGTAACTGTTCAATTACCTACCATTGGAAAAAAAATATTGCAAATGATGTGCTCCAGCAACAATTAGCTAACTCCATCAGCTTTACACTGGAGATAGCCCATTGTTACAGCAAGCACCTCACTTATGTAATTTAAATTATGTTTAAGTGTTTATAATAACTACACACTAAACTAAACTCATTGGTGCAACAGCTCTAGTTGGCCAAGGCCTTTGATACTCATCTTTGTTTTCTTGACCATGGGGAGCAAGGTATACGTCCCAGTTTGGTGATCCGCCTAACGCGAGACCCCAGTGATTAGTTCCCAAGCACACTCGGTCCTCATTTTATCGACCACACCTGCGGGGGTCATCATCAGCCAGGAATAAAAATACTTCCAACCGAAGGTAGATTGAAGGACAACGTTTATTTTGCACATTCGATTAAAAATCTAAAACACAGACATGTTTCAAGGTTGCCTGGATCCTCTTTGTCAGAGTAGCGATCTACAAATGATGATGTTAACATGACTATCGGTACATAAATATAGGATACAGCAATAAACAAAGTTACAGGGAATCAACAAACACATGGAGAAACAGAAAAACTATGAGGGTGAATCAACCCATCCAAATTTGTGAGAAAAAAGGGGCATTGGACAGGTCATTTACAAGATAATTTGAGAAATGATTTATGTAATAACTTTCATAAAAATCGATGTCAAGAGTTGAATTACAGTTTTTAATAATGGTAGCAGAAGAAAAGTTAAAAGTATGGTCGTGTTCCCAAACATGCTGGGCTATGGCTGATTTGTCGAATTCTTGTTTTTTACATAATTGATATGTTCTTTTAATCTAAATTTAAGGGCGTGTCTGGTCTGTCCAATGTAAGATAAGCCACAATTGCAAAATATTCTATGAATACCCCATCTATTGAGGGTTGGAATAGGTTATCCTTCAGGTAGAATAGGAATCCTTCAGGTTAGTAAATTTAATTTTATTTGAAACAGTAGAAAAACCAAATTTATTGAGGATGTTGGAAATTTTGAAGTTAATTTTTGAAATTAAGGAAGGACAATAAGTTTGTTGGAGATTTCTTTAGTTTTTTCAATGGGGTTCTTTTTTAAGATTCTACTAAGTATTCAGTCTATACTAGTATGGCAAAAACCACAATCAATTGCAACAGCCTTTAAATAATTTATCAAAACAGCAAGTAAATCGTTATTGGAGCATATGTTGACAGCTCGAAAAACAAAAGATTTAAAAGCAGCTTCTTTCTGATTTTTAGGATGATTAGACTTGTTATGTTGGGCAAAGAAACGGCAAATGATTTTCGATATACAGTGGTCAGAAAAACATTATCTCTAAGCATGATAAGAACATCTAAAAATGCCAAACTTTTATCATGTTTGTTTCCGTAGTTTTTCTAGCTTTATCTGTAATTGCGGAATTTGGAGCCGAAATGCGGAATGATTCCGCAAAATCCAGAATGGTTGGCATCCCTGCAATCAGTATATTAGTAAGGATGGGTATTCTACTTTAAGAGTTGGCGGGACTTGTAAATACCGTCAGTAGATAAAGGGTTAAAATTTCTGTTTTATTTTGTACAAACGAAAAGTAAATGCGTCCTCCTATAAAATTAAGTAAGTTTAAAGACTGCCAGTTTTGCATTTACACCCCTCAATTAAACATTACTACAAAAGAGGAAAAGTAATTATTTTTCAAGTGACAAGAGATGAGAAAACACTGAAAATAAAAATGATGTAATTAATGGACGACTCTTAATGAGTAAGGTTAAAAAAACATTTATGATGACCAATATTCTACTATCTTGAGTAATTGGGAGAGAAAGTGCTACTTTGTAAAAGGCTCTGCTGAAAGTCTTCTAACAATTTTACAAGATATTTCCGTTTAAACCTAAAAGCCTCATTAATAACTTCCCTAACCATGAATATTTGAACATCCAGATTATTGTCAACTGCTTCTAACTGCTTAAAGAGCTGTACAAAATCTGAAAATAGAAAACAATATTAACTCTGCTCATGAACATTATTTGAAACCTGAAGGGTTTCTCAACTATTAATTAGTAAACATGCATAGAAAGTATAATGCAGGCATTATAGCACTTTTGAGAGTTCAATAAATAGTACCAATTATTAAATTGAATTACTAAATAGTTCCTTAAATTAAAAGTAAGCTATTTGATACAAGGTGTTTTTATATTTAAATATTAATATTAGTTACGATAACTTCTGTTCAGCTCATTTAAAAGCATTTCAACTTTCACCATCAATAAGTATCCATAACCATACTCACTCCGTCCTGGTTTACGGACTTCTTTAAAAAGTGCACTTCGAACGCGCACTATCTCAGTCCTGAAGGGGGACTCCTGAAAAAAGTTTTTCACCTCATTTGTGCAATTAAGAGCCAGGTCCATCCCTGAGTGCTCCATATTTCCCCAAAGTTCCACATGGTTGACTGAGTTCTGAGAGTTCACATGATTCATGACTGGCATCTCTAAATTACTATTCCATGAGAACAAATCATCATCAATGGGAGCTAAAACAAAAAAATAGTTTAGATTATAATGAATCAAGTACTCAGTGGTTGATTATCTAAGGTATTGGAGGCTTTTTAAATACATCTTGTGTCTGTTCAAAAACTTTGTCAAATTGAAAAATTATTTAATATTTGTTAGGTTTTATTAAATTAATTTTTTACTGGTCTTAGTTTAGTATAGTGAATTATGGGACCAACATATCATTTCTAAATGTTTATAAGTATTTAAATATAAGTAATGATTAAGTATGTAATTAGTGTTGATACTTTTTGTACTTATTGTACTCTTATTTTAACTTTCAAAATCTAAAAGTAACAATTATGATATTTAACCACTCTTCTACTTGTGTGACTTACTATAGCATCAACCCTTTTCACAAATGTTAACCTTTTTTCATCTTTGTAATCAACTTCAACCCTACTAACTACCCATTATCATTGGAAAAAATTATAAGGGTAACAAATTTTCTCACTCATCAATCAAATCAAATATTAAGGTCGACTTGACCCTGTTTCGAAGCAAAAAATCAACATCAGTGTGAAACTGACAACTAATTAAATACATCACTTACATACCAAAACTGTTTTAATGTAATAACATCTGCACCTACTCCTAATTGTTGAAGATTTGGTAGGTTCTGAGTTTTATGATGGTGGTAATAATAGTAATTGAAAGTAGTCTTAAATACCTTTAGATACCCTATATTTGTACTTTTAATTAAACACTTTTAGGTACTTAATATTAGATATTGGTGACAATTCCAGATAAAAAAGAAGTTCTGATCAAAGATTTTATAAATTGCCGGGACCACGTAGGTAGAATACTTACTGAGCTGAGGAGCATGTCTCTCCTTCTCAGGAATATAGTAATCATCTACATCTGAAAGGGCGGGGCTTAATGGTGCAGGTATGGGATCCAGTGTTTGAGGGGCAGGACTCGATGGCCTCCAGACAGGGAAATCCTTGGGCAGGGGACCTGGTTTCCGCTTCGCTCGAGGGGACCCAGAGGGGGAGTCCAACAGCCGCTTTTGACCTCGCATGGGAGAGCTACTGCCACCGCCGCCACTCCCACCACCTCCAACAAGGTCTATATCAGCTTCGTCTACCATCATGCGCTGAAAAAACAATTTGGGAATAAAGTCAATTCATTAACTTTTATGATAAATATACACTTTTAATTTGTACAGAGTAAACAGGCCATTAACTGTAACTTCAAAAAAACATAAAAAAGGGATAATTCCTTGAGGCGAAATTTATTTTTAAAAGGATTATGATATTTTTAGCAGGAAAAATAAATGATAAATCTTTATAGAACTAGAAAATATTGCAAGATGGCAAAAATCAAAAATAAAGGATTTCATATAAACCTTGTCTATTTTGAAGGGGTTTCCAAACATATGTTGACGAACTGGAATGGATTCAATCTCTCTGAGTGGTGGGGTAAAACGCTTCAAGTACTCTTGATAGTTACCCATTTGGCCAACTGGAAGACTGTGCATTTGATCTACAAAAGAGATACAGAAAATAAAAAAAAGAAGCACTGATCAACACTGACTCAAAACAGACCGACTAAAGTAAAGAAAAAAAATATTTGAGCTTCAGTTATTAATGTATTTCCGCACAACTTGAACAAAAATGCAAGCCTACCATGCTTTTAACATGTTATCTCTATAGACTCACAATGAGGTATTCTCACGTTTTGAGATTACATTTTATTAAAATAGTAGATAAAAAACCATGAAGAATGACGTTTACATCAACTATTTCCGTGGCCTAGTTTCTGAGATATAAATTTTTGAAATTTTGATTTTTGTTTTGGCGGGAAAACACTTTCGAATCACAAATCATGCGCTGTGAGGTCACATCCAATAGAAGCCCGTTTTCTGATCACGTGACAACAGAAAACAATGGTTTTCATGCGCTGTGACGTCACATCCAATAGAAACCCGTTTTCTGACAGCGTGACTTTTCTGACGTTTTGGCAAAAATAAAATTGAATTTTATATTATTTAAAACACATTTTTGAACTTAAAAATCAGAAATTTGGGAGTTTTAGACCATAATGTATCGAAAAAGTATAAAATCAAGCAAATCCCTCACTTGTGCAAATACCTCATTAAGACTTCAATTAAATAATTATTTAAGAATTAAGCAGATCACAACTAAAACCATTGCATTCTAAATAGCAATATTAATTTTTTTTATTCTTTGATTGGATTTAACGACCTGATAAATATGAAAATATCTTAATTTTTCTCTCAATCATTTGTTTTACAAAAAGTTGCTAGGAAACACAAGATAAACCCTTAGAGAAAAAAATTGTGAAACCCTTCCCCACCATGCCTTTACAAAAGCCAAAAACAATCCCACCTTCATCCATGAGTCGAGTATAAGCTAAGGAGCCCTGCAAAAAATTTGACCGCATCCTGGCCAGCTGGTCCAGCAGATTACTCCGTGGAATATCGTACGCATTGCGATAGCTTTCATGTTTGATATCCTTGTCCTTAACATAAAGGACAAAGAGACTGAAGTCGTTGAGTTCGTTTTTGAGGGCTGTAAACCTGTCATTCATGACCAGGTGAGGGGTTAAGTTCATTTCGGTCAGTTTTGTGGCGGTGCCGAATGGGCGCTGTGGTGCCGGGTTGACACGGATGCGTTCGGAGAGGTTCTTTTTGGTGCCTACGGTGGAGATAAGTTTCTCAAACTCTGTTTTAGCCTGGATTGAGAATAACCAACAAATGTATATTAGAAATACACAAAGATATATAGATTTGACATTTATAATTAAATGCATATAAAGTTTGTTTTTAAAAATTTTTGGATCAGGAAATTGCATATTAAAATATCTATTATGTAATGTCTGTTATGCTGATATCTATTATGTTGTGTAATGTCTATTATGTAACCCCAGTATATTATCATTTCACATCATAATAAAGTAAAAAAAACATTATGCTTTGTGTCTATCCTAAATAAAATACTTTAAGAAAATTAAGTAATTGCTAATCTTCCTAATTAGGTTGAACTACTGATATTTTTTGCAGCAAAATCCTTTACTAACAAAAGAGACTGCACGACTTAAGAAATTAACTCTGGGTTCAAACTTTGCAGGCTTGAAGTTTTTGGGTGAAAAGGAGAAGACCCAAAGGGGAGTCATCTGAATATAGTATGACACACTATACTCTGTTCATTTTGAACTGACGCTTGAAAATATTTCCTTCCCCCACCACCGATCGGTAACCATAGCAATTATCTTCGTCAAAGTGACGAAGAAGGCTTACTATTGGCTGCTCGAAGAGCATAACTATGGTTACGCGTCTAGCGTGGGGGAAAGCACTATTTCTCAAGCGCCAATTCTAAATGAATAGAGTATAGCCCAGTGTAAACTTAAAGTGCTATTTAAACAGAGATTTCAACACCAGGAACATCCTAGTCAGCACCCCATAGGCATCCTAACTGACTGGCCTAGGTTCAATTCTGTTTAGTTACCTTGAAATGTTCCAAAAGCCTGCCAAATTTGATCTCAAAATCAATTTTTTAAGCTGTGTAGTTCCTTGTACGTTACAAAAAATCACTTGATTTAAAATACTTACTTGGTTTTTAAGTCGTTTCAAGTAATTCAAGACGGTATAGCTCAAACAGTTTTCCATAGTATCGGGAACTAGATTAGGCGCACCCATTCTCTGAAGAGCTCGCTTTAAAGGCTAAAGAAAACACCATTTGAGACACAGTATAAAAACAGAACAAAATGATACATTAATTTATATTTCATACCTAAAAGCTAATACATTTCTACCAGCTTTGATTTTTGTGGAGGGGGTTGGTGCAAAAATATATTATGAATAACATATTTTGTTAGGATTTAACTTTTAATTGGATCTTGTAAGTGAAGTTTGGCCATACCTAGAATATTTGTGCAAATTTAGTTGGTGTGTACAAATAATACTGTATTGGCTCACTGTAAATATACATGGAAGGAATACCCCTTTATATAATATATATTCAAATGGAAGGAATATATATTAAATTCTGTGATCAAATTAAGATTAGTGGTTTTATTTTTTTATCAGGCAAAGGTAAATAAGAATAGACTACCAGTAAAATTAAATTACAAGACTTTCTTTAATTCTAACCTAAATAGTTAACAGAGAAAAAATATTAAAGAGTCTTAAAAAAACAGCCGATTGGTTCAAAACCAAGTACAAAATAAAGATATAGCTAATAAATTTTTAATGGATAGTTTTTTGTAGGGGAAGGTTTAAGTTTTAATTTTAAAAAACATACTTTCTAAAAGATGAAAATGTTTTTGAAAATAATATTTCTAATAACAGTCAAATACGATATAAATAAAATGCTTACTGAAGCATAGTAAAGTGGCATGTTTTTCAAATAGTTTTCAAACTGTTGTTTCCATTCTCTAGGAGGTTTGCAGCGATGGACTTTGAATAGATCATCTAGAATATCAGGAAACAAATTTAGATATTTAATACAAAAATAATCAATATTAGTTAACTATTTTAATTATATTTAAGATTTTTTTTCCTCAAGTTGATGAAATAAAGTGAGGTGTTTACCACATGTGCACTTACCTAGTAATGGTAATAATACCGGATAATTATACGGCATAACAAATAAATTCACACAAGTGAGACTAGTACTGGCTTTTAGGTACCCAAATGGATGATCCATTTCACTGCTTTTAAAGCTATTGCTAACAAAAACCTAAAAAGAAAAAACATTAAACGTAAAAAAAGGCAGTGTAGCTCTGGGTGTGATATTTCCAATCTCCAACTTAAAATTGGTGAGCAAAAAGCCTGCATGGTGAGTTAATTTAAAATTGAGTCTTTTAGACAGTGTCATACTGACACCTAGCTGAGCTATAAATTATTCTTGCTACATTTCCATAATCTATCCCACAAAATATCGTCAAGCTGTTTGAGATGAATATAAATTATTTTAAATGGTTGGTTTGTAATTTTTGTAACACTTCTAACCTTGGGAATTCAAAATAAGCTTGGGGATACATCTGGAAGGAAAAGTATATTATATATGCCAGATGCGGCCTACCAACCCACTTTTTGTGGCTCAGAAAATCATGAATGATTTTAAAAATTAAAATGATAGGTAAAGTTTAATTTAAAATAATCATTAATTTATCTTTATGGATTTCCAGGAAAAATTCACCCTAGGAAAAATGTTGTGCTGTTTGGTTCACCAATTAAAAAAAGATTTTTTTTAAATTTAGAAACTACTTTTGAACATGCAAACTTGGTGCCCATTTTTCATTACCTGATCATTTAATTACTTTCAATGTCATGAGCAAACAATAGTTAATTTTTATCAATACTTATGCCCTTCAAAGATATAATTTTGGCCCACAGCATGTTAAGTTGCCATAATTTGGTCTGTGTTACAGTTGTGCAGGTCTGGTATACGGCTTGCGAACGATTATGGGATATAAATGTTATTTTACCTGCCAAGCAACAGTAGGCTGCTTCCTTGATAGAATAAATTGAGTGAGAGGACTGGGCTCGAGTTCATACTTGTCAAAAGGAAGGTTATCAATTACCATGGGTTCACTGTTAGCACAACTAAACTTAACTATTGGATGAGCTGTCCTTGGAGGCTGTGAAGAGTAACAAAGTAATTTTAAGCATAATTTTGAAAATGAAAGCACAAATCAAGAACTTAAAAAGGAAAGGTAATATAATAGAGTAAGCACACAATGTGAAGATTTTACATTAAATTATCTTAACCTAAATAATAGCAATTTTAACTTTTATTGCAAGAAATACATTTTAACTTCATTTATGGCAATTCATCTCCTAAATTTTTAAGATTTTCAACCTGTTTTTTTCAAATAATTTGTTTATATTCTGATTGATTGTGATATTTAATGCTCAATCAAACAAAAAATACATGCTACTTTTTCAAGATTTGCAGATCTGAGTGTAAGTCAACCCTCTCCCTTTAGTTCTGAAAATATTTCCAAAAATTATCTGCTTACAAATGGAAAAATAAGGAATGTCAATCTTTTCTTACCAAAGCAGGGCCACCAGGATCTGGCCAAAAGGATTCAGGTATGGGCCAGTGGCCAACAGTATATCCTTTTTGGGCAGATCTCTGCACATAGATGAGTTTACGACATGACTGCCACGAGCTGTTGTTATTAGCATACAAGGGAGGACTAGCAGTGCCATTCTGGATTGTAGTAGCTTGGGAAGGGTTCACACTTGGGGATGCAGGTTTAATGTTGCTGCGATCTTCAATGATAATATCTGTAACAGACAAATAAAATGTTATGAATATTAAAATTTAAAGTAGTACAAAGCAAATTAGTTTCCAAAGAATAAAGCTAATCAAATAATTAACCAACATCAACTATTCAACAATTTCAGATTTGTGCCAATAACAAAACAAAGGCCCTTACCATCAGTGTTAATAAGAGGAGGGTCTGGACCAATTTTTTCAAAATTGATGACTACGCCCCCTTGAAGCTTTTGTACCAAAGATTCTAAGCACTGCATTAACATCCTTTGAGATATAACTGCATACGACCGACCTGAAATAATACATATTTGTAAAACAGATTTTGCTTGGTTTTTTTTGGAGGAAAATCCCATTGCAAAGAGATACCAATCTGACAGTCCAACGATTCATAAGTTTTATACCCCAGGTATTGTACAACTCTGAGTACGTGTGCTCGCCACAATACTCCCTCTCCAAAATTCAGCTGGGCTGTATTCATGAGTAGCTGTTGAAGCCACTCTCACGGCTAGGTGAGACGCCACTAGTGGGGTTCAAACCCCTTATGTTTGATTCTCTTGAGTGGCTGCTGATGATGTGAAGTCGAGAGGTATTGTGTAGAGTTGTGAACCTTACCATAGCAAAGTAGATGGCCTGGAGCTGGGAGGTGCATGTTCGTAAACTGCAAAATCATAATCGTGCCAGTGAGTATTTATGCCCCAATTAACTGTAATTCTGGTTAACCTTTTCAATCCTAAGCTGCCCGAGATTACCATTGAATTCAATAGGAAATTTGGGGCAGCTAAGTCTAAAAGAGTTAACGGCCTGGTCAATAAATCAACAAATGTTAATCAAACTAATATGTGTTTAATTTAGAATTCTGAGTGCTATGATCAACTAACCAAAATTTATCAACAGCACTAGCTATTAGAGCAGGCAAACTATCAAAACTGCAGCCTAAAAAAAGTCATTGAGATTGGTTGTTGTACAATCCCACAATGTGACCTTATGTAACAACATGCCATATCGATTAATATCTTAATTTAAGTTCCATTAATATCTGAATTGAATTCTAATTTAAGGTTTCTACCGACCTTGAAGTCAAATTGCTTCAAGCGCTAGCCTATATTGATAAAAAGAAAGCAGTAATTAAAAATAAGATCAAACACAAATAAACCGAATTATCTACATACCTGCCAACATCATTGGGATTACAAAAAAATTAAGATTTTAAAAATCATGACACCCACAGCATTTTTTCTTATCTAAGTCACAGCTACCTACACCAAAGTTAATAGGTAGCATGAATGGGATATCTTTCAGTAAAAAAATCAAAGAAAATCATACATTTTTAACAAAATATCAAATGAGCACACTAACCACCTAACTTTACACACACTTTAAAAAAACTTATTTCAGATCAATACAAATTAATTTCATTTCAAATATTATTTTTAATGTTAATTTTTAAGGCCTGATATATGCAAGATTTAGCTTTCTGTAGAAAGTTGTTACCAAACACCATTTCAAAACATTTTTGTCCTTTGCAAAAATAGTATGCTTGAATTATTTGAACAAAAAAACGGAAGAAATTGATTGAAAACGGATGACTGAAGATTCTCTTAAAAAACGGAAATCTTCCGGCTAAAAGGGAAGAGTTGGCAGCTATGTATCTGCAGAAGCTGATTCTTCAAATTCACAGAATATTTATTTAAGATACAAGTTAAAAATCCAAGCAGACAAATGCTATGAATGAGGGAATCCATTTTTTTTCTTCCCAGCCTGTCAGGCTGAGGTCACAACCTATACTTAAATTTTTTTATTCTCATTGCTAGTTGAAACCTAAATAGCTGGTTCTCTTAGAGAGTTTGTTAAGAAAACAAAAGTTTTTTAATCAGCGTTAGTCAATGGTGCTTCAGAATGCCAAATTGAACAAATCAACAGTTGTTAGATGGTTATCAGAGGTTGAGCATATGACCGTTAGAGTGGTGAAAACGCTCACCACATGTTTTTCATAGAAAGATTTAGAAACTTAAGGATAAAAGATAGCTGTAAGTATTATAAGTTGAAACTCACCTCCAGTGACCTCACACATAGCATCAATAGGAGAGTTATCAGAGGGCACAACTGAACTAGGCTCTCGTTCAGTAGGGGGGATTCCAGTCAGTCTCAGTACCAGCGAAAACAAACGTTGATCCCAACGGAAAGGTTCCTTAGTTAATTCAGAGCCAGGTACAGAGGAGTGCATGGGAAGGTTAAGCTGAAAAAAAAAATCTGTTAAAATGAAGATAATGTTCTTTGGAAAATTGCCAGTCAGAGTTTTTCATAAGAGCTTTAATTAAAAACAATTTAGGAAAGATTTGTTAAACTTATGTACTGACACATAAATACAGACATGACAACTTTTTACACAACCTGTCAGGCACACTCAAATTCAGCATTAAAACTTCTCTTGATTAAAAGCCACAGGTGAGGACCAAACTCTGTTGGTGCTTAATGAGTTAATATACAAACAAAGAACTGGAAAATTAATTTTGGTTGGTATTAGCTTAAAATTGTTGATTTTGTTATTGGATTAGATTACTGATCAGCCAACAATAGTAAAAGGGTCACGTGATTTTTACAGACTTTGCACGGCCGATAGTTGGGTAACTGGTGATAATTGGAGTCTTGCTTCTATAAACAAGCAAATGTCACTTCCTCTTTCAAACAACTGCCCCTCAACTTCCACCTGTCTCCCCTCCGAAATACTAGTTCCAGCGTTGTCAAAATCACGTGACCCTTTTACTATCGTTGGTTCCAGTTGTGTCCCTAGTACCACAAGCAATGTCGGCGAAACTAGTTTGCGAGGCCATAATACCAGATTTAATGAATTATTGTAAAATAATTGACATTTTTTGTAATTAATAATATTATTAATAGCTTAAGTAATCAATAACTTATTTAATTTTTATTAAGATTAATTAGAATTTTAATTAATTTAATTATAAAATCTAGTATTTTAGGATAATCCGAAAGCAAATGGCAATTTTACTCACAAATTAAAACTATTAATTACAGAAATAAATATATAAACTGATTATTGCTTTTTATTACCTTAAATGTAAATTTTGAAATTTACAAGTTAGTCCATCGCCTATGTAGTCCGATTGGATAAATTTGTGCGTGGTTTATCCTGAAAGTGCCCAATATTTATTTAGATTCACTTTTGCTTATAATATAGAAATATCAACTACAAAATTAAATGGAAATTTTAAATGTGACAATGATTAGAATGAAATGAAGAAAATGATTAGTCTAATACAGGCACGGATTACAGCAATTTTTAAGGGGGGGGCGGTCTAGATTCTCCAAAATTCCGTAGATTTAATTTCAAGACGCCTAGTTACGCCTCTGGTTGGTTCAGCAGTACTATCATGAGATATATTGGTCAACCAGTGATTTACACCAACCTCATCTTGCACTCCTAGAGTAGTGGTTAATCTCCCTCCATCTGTGATGACAATGATGATAGAAGGCTCTAAATAGAATGGACATCTCCCAGTACCATAAGTGTCTATGCCCGTCTGCATGCGGTTGATGTTGAGAAGGTCGAATGCTAACTTCAGAGCAGCTCCTAGCGTGGTCATTCCTACTGCTTGCAAATTCTTCAGCTCTGTCATAAAGGTGGCTAAGCTCTCTTTCCATCCTGCCTGAAATAACAACAATGGTTGGATCTTAAAACATTACACTAATATTTAAGGGATTTAAGGATTAGCTGGGTGCAGGTTTTATGATAAGCGGTTGAAAATAATCAAATAGCAAAACAAATAAGCATTTAAATACTTCAATCACAGAGGTTCGTTCACCTAGGAAGAAAATGGGTCAGTTTAAGAATCCTTCACATAATTTTAATCTTCAAAAAAGACCCTTTACAAAATTCCAAAAACAGACTCTCAACCCTTTCAGAAAAACATGGATGAACCCCTGAATCAGCTGTGATGCTTTTAATTTTGGCTAAATTTTTACGTGTAGTTTGTAAAATGACACCAATATTGGCAAGATTTGCACCCAGCTAATCCCAAAGTGTGGCCGCGGTGGTGTAGTGGTTAGCGTGTCTGGCTACGAGCATTACTGACCCAGGTTCGATGCCTCGCGGCTCCTGCTTGGGTAGCTGGTCATGGGTCAACTCAGCCCTTCATCCTTCCGGGGTCGATAAATGAGGACCAAGCTTGCTTGGGGAATCAACTGGGGGTCCAGCGTCGGGCTAGCCACTCGGCCTGGACACACGCTAGTAATTAGCACCCCAGGCCCAAAAGGCTACAGAAATGGAGATGGGCACCGCCTGATGGACCACTAGGCCCGGGCAGACTTGGATTGATTTGAATCCCAAAGTACCTACCATATTTATATCAGTTCAACCAGCTCTTTCATTTTTATACACTTGAAAATACTTAACTCTCATTTTGAATATTTGTATACCACGCAGAAAAGATAATTTCACCAACCTTTCTACTTTTCTATTGAGGGCATATCTCTTCGCTAGTAGTGGTAGTGTTGATCACCTTATCTGATACAGTAGATACATTAACAAATAACCCGGTAGAGAACTTTGTGTATAAATCTCAAGCACCGGTTTCAGAAGCAAAAATTTATCTGCAACTCCAAACGATGCAAGGTCAAGCTTACTATCCTACTAAAAATTACCCTTTTAAAGCAAATTTTGCATTTTAAGCTGTAATTGATACACAAATAATAAATATTTATATTATTTACTACAAATCATAATAAATATTTATACAGTTTAAAAATAAAATTGCTAGGTTCTTCCAGCAACGACGAGCAAATTCCAATGTAAAGCTGTTTGAGTTCCCTCATTGTTGCTGCAAGCATAGCTGAAACTAAACTATTACTGAAATTATAAGTTATTTTAATTTCATTCAACTAAAAATGTGTTGTAAAGAATGTAATGTAACCTATAATTGCATGAAGTTGAGGTTAAAAACATGTGCTACAAAGTAATATTTCTATGCAAATGTCTATTCCAAGTTGGTAAAATTCACTAATTGAAAGATCCCTTACTTTAATGTTTCCAGGTGGCTCCTCAAAAGTTAAAAGCATGTATCTGTCACCTCTACTAGCAGAATCTCTTTGCCTGATCTGTAATAAAGGAAAGCAGTTAAATGAGTTACAAGTCACATTTATTCATATTAAGGATGAAGTGAGATGTGCATAAGAACTTGAAAGACGGAGAACACTTCTTTCAGATAAGAAATTCAGTGGTTTACAAGGAACTGTTCTCTTTGTAACCTACAGGGTCTCAAATGAGTTAAAACACTACTTTCAGAGGTAATTTTCAAAAACATTTCTGGGAAAGAACCCTCAAACCCCCTCTCAAACTTTGACATCTGTTATACAGTATTTTTTCCCTTGAAAATTATACAGCTTACAAGGTTTTTCTTTTTGGTGCTCTCCATAGAGTTTGGGGGAATTTCAAAAAAAATTTTTTTGGAGAAACTCTGGTCCCCCTTGAAACTTAAATGTTCCTTAACCGTTGTTTTTTATTTCTTTTTTCTCTCAGAAAATTCTATGGTACAAAGAACTGTAAGGGTCTAAAAATGACCTGAAACACTACTTTAAGAGGCAAATTTTCAAAAAAATTTTAGGGATGACCCCCTAGAGTCCAGACGCCTATTTCTATTTGGAGCTCACATTGTATACTTTTAACATTTCGTGTAAAATATCATTAAAATACTAATTTCAAGTAATCTAAAAATTCATGCATAAGTACACTCGTTAGGGAGGGGGTACCTTAAGAAGGCGCTCAGTCAACCCGCCCTCCCCAAAAAAACAAAAGTCGTTAGGGTGTAACAGGTCCACTTAAAAAACCCTTCCCCAGATCTGGTAAAAGTGCCTAAACCTATGAACCTGGTTTGGGGGAAGCCCCTGCCAGCTCCATAGGAGCAATAAATAAGGTTTAGGCAAATTTTATTTGGTTCGGGGGAAGGTTTTAACTTTTTCCATGTCCGCCCTTCCCCCAACAAAAACTGAAATGACGGCAATTTTAGGTTTAGACTATAGGCGGCACAATTGGAAATCTGCTCCTGACTATATCGGGGATCTGCACCCAGCTTATCCTTAAGTATATCTGCTTTTCTGTTTTGATTTTTAAGAATACTGGTGAAAATTTGTCTTGACAACATTTTCTCATTCCAAAAAATTTATCTACCTTTTCTTTAAAGTACCTCATTATTTAAGTTTGTAAATTCAGTCAAAGTTTTCTGTAGACACTAAATAAAAATGTATGGTCAGTAGTTTATTAAACTAAATTAGTCAAGTATTAGTACTGTGAATTGTTGGAAGTTGAAGGGGGTTAACTAAACATTCTCGGAAACCATCATATTGAAAAAGTGTAGTGGCTTAGTCCCTATGAGTTGTGAACAGTGAAAATGTAAAACAATCATTTAAAATAAAATAGGAAATTTAATAAAAATATATTCCAATTTATACCCTTTTCAAGATGAGCTTCAAGACCATCTTTTATTCAAAACTTCAAAAAAATTCTTACAAAAGTTTTGAGAGCTTTAAATGTTTTGGGACTTTTTTGGTCTTCAATCATTTGTGGGACCAATAAATTAGCAGACAGGAAAGTCAAGCTCTAGCTAGAAGAGAAAATTCTTCTGTATGGCGGGTGGTTTTGGCTTCCTGATCTGACACTTTGATTGTCCCACTTCTTGGTTTTAGTTCTACTTTCTTGTAATTTTTTCACTCGTTTTAATACAATTTTACACATCAATTATTTTTCGTGACATCTCTTACTTTTTGGTGTTTTAGAATGTTTTTAGCAAACTATTTAAAATTAATTCTTTTATTTTCATTGAAATATGGGCCAAAATACAATTTAAGTGACAAACCAAAGATTTCAAAAAGTATTTGAACTATTTTTATTTTAAATTAACCTTTTAGTGTGTGGGAATAAAATAAGAGGTCTTCTGATTTGTCGGTCTGTAATTAGCAAAACGAATGGGCTACCTTCCATCAGATGAGTTGCTTCATAGCTGTGAAATTTATTGTTGTGACCATTAATGTAAATAATAATGATTTAATTGTGAAATTGCTCTTAATATCATTTGTAAAATATATTTAAATCCTGGAATAACTCACAAAATTATTAGTAAATAAATAGATACTTAATCATATAATTTTGCATTGTAATACCAAAATAATCAAAGTTTATTTGAAAAGTAAATTTTTAAAATATCTATATTTTTTATTTTTATGAGGTATAAAATAAAATTTAAAAATAAAATATCATAATATCAAGTCGCGGAAAATTTGTATCAAAGCGACCCGACAGAAAAAAAATCAAATCACTTTTGAATGTTCTAAAAATAACCGAAACAACAACAGTAATCTCCGAGGCATTTTAATGAATTAATAACACGAAGGGTAAGAATGGTTTACCTTAATAAATTTTTCAACAGTATCTTTCGCTACATCTAAAAGTGTTGGCCTTGCTCCCAAGTACGTTCTCTGGTTCATAGACGCACTCGTATCAATTAAAAATAAAATAATTGTCATTTTAAGAATAATTTAAGTTCCAAACACCGATAATGCATTTTCACGTCTACATAACACGAATGAGAATCACCGACTGACTCCAAAATTTAGAAAGCGCATGCGCGGCGGAAAAACTGTTGCCAAACAGTAACAAAAACTATTTTAAACCCACAGAGTATAGAGCTTAAGGCATGGAACTAGGAAGATAGGGAACTGCCGTAATAAACTTTGCCACGCGCCAGTGGGGAGACAAATAGAGGGCGCCACGTGCGCGGTTGGTTGGTTGGATTGGTTAAACCGCGGCTTCGTCTTCTTGAAATAAAACAGCAGAAAAAGTGAAATCGCTAGATAATCTTCTTTTCTTTCAAAGAACGCGGCTCAGATAAAAATTCAGGTAATTTAAGAACGCACGAGAGTTCGTTTCCATCACTAAGCTGTTTCCCCCTCCGCTCCGCATGTAAACTTATCAACCAAGCACCATGAAAAAACTAAGACAAAGCGGCTTTTAGTGAGCAAGCATATGTCTCTACCCATCGACTTCTCTCCTCTGATCAACCAAATATGCACACGTAGCTCCCTCTATGTGTCTCACTTTTGGCAGATGTGAAATCCATTGGAGAGATAGACCACGGCAGTTCCCTATATTCCTAATTCCATGGCTTAAGGCTGAGCGCGCACTAGAGATTTTTCATATTTAGAAGCCAAATGACTCTTTTAACATTAGTTAGGGTTACCATATTAGTCATGTTTACTGCTAAAAACTTGGCGCATCCGCACTTCTGAACTTGCGCCCTTTTGTTTCGGAGACAAAGACAAAATTGCTTCCCTGGCTATTGCAAGAAGCTAGAGTGCGCGCACATGGAGACGAGACCAAGATCACTAGGCCAAGAATTTCCTCATAGAAATGCATTGCTCTCGAGTGACTAGTGTTTTAAGTCGCCGAGACAGAAGTCTCCAGTGCGCGCTCAGCCTAACAGAGTGTTCATCTCCATAGACGCCAATGGTAACGCCCGCCCGAACTGCTGATGCACCAAGTTTTTAGCGATAAAAATCAATACATAGTAACCCCAACTAATGTTAAATGAATTATGTGGCTTCTAAATATGGCGCCAAATAGCCAAAACTCGCCAACCATCAGCAGTTCTAAACTTGCGCCACTCATTTAACAGGGCTTTTCCCATAGACAAACGTCTTGTATCTTATACAGGATGTGCTTCCCCCCTTTGTTCTGAATTTGAGATTTTTACTAAATTTTATTTTCAAAATTTAATCGTGAACGCCCATTTGAACTATCCATAAGCCACCACTGGTCTCAGATTAACCCCTCCCCTTTCAAACATGACTAGTGGACATCAGTCCCCATACAGGCCCGTAGCCAGGGACGTGCCAACGTTTTTGAGAGTGGGGGGGGCGAAATATTTTTGTAGAGCCATACCCAGAAGGGTGTGCGAAACTTTGTTAAAGTAAAAAATTATTTTACAGTTAAAACTTTCACCTAGGCAAGAAAGGGGGTCTGGGGGTCCTCCCCCATAAAATTTTGTGAAATTTGGCTTCAAAAAGAAGTTTTTTTTTAAACATTTGTTACCGTTAAAATATCATTGGGATCAAGTTACATATTATGTCAAGATTTTAACATTTTATCTTCAAGCAAAAATTGGGGGTTTGGGGGTCTCCCCCAGAAATATTTTGAAAACTTACCTCTAAAAGTAAAGTTTTATCGCATTTTTAGACTTTGTAAACCACAGAGTTTTTAAGGAAAAGATTATAATTATACGTAATATTTGAACGGCCCCAAAATAACAAGTTCATCAAAATTCTACATGAAAATATATGTCCGAATTCTGGTCTACAAATATCAAAAGCAGTTTAAAACTCTGTTTTTAGGGTCAAGTTTCCGAAAATTTTCTGGTGTTGAACCCCCAGACCCCCTTTCCATACTTGTATCCCCAATTATTACAAAAAAACCCTGTTCTTATATTAATATAAGAACAGATCACACGAATTAATGAAGTTCTTTTAGACGAAAATTCCACCAAAAAATGTATAACAAACTACATTAAATCAATTAAATATGCATGGGAGGGGCTGACTAATATTTTTAGGCCCCTACCGAAATAAACTTCTATATACCCTAGCACTGACTGAAAAAGGGAGGTTACACCCTTTATAAAATTAAGTCTATTTAAAAATTAACAAGGAGTGATCAAACTCGAGTTTTCCTTTTCAATTATGCTTACATAGAGCAGTTCCTTCTATACTTTAACTAACCCGAAGGATCTAAATATGGGTTAAAACAACTTTAAGCTTCAAATTTCTAAAATTTAAAAAAGGAAAACAAAAAAAAATCAGAAATGGTAAAACTAGAAAATTTAGGACCTAACTCCTCCCGAAAATAAAGTCTTGTAACAGCTCCTTAGACCTGAGGGTCTTATAGGGGTCTTGTCCCCTAGTCAAACAGTTGAACATACGCCTATAATACCTCCTGAAAACCCCCTTGCCCCCCTGAAAAGTGGGCGCCAAACCAAAGGGAAATTCCTGCCTACGGGCAGGGGGGGCGGAGGGGCGGGCGCCCCCCCCCCAGCTTCTAGAGTGGGGGGGGTGAGGACTATATCTCGCCCCCCCCCCACTTTTTCAAAGATTTTTCAGATCCTGCAAAATCTACAGGGTGATTCAGAAATAATCATCAATAATTGGGGGGTAGGTAGAGGAGCCCTAGACAAGCATTTTTCGAATAGGGATGGTGGGGCACAGCCTTACCGTTAAAGAGCTAGGACCTAATGTAGTGCGAGCGCGTTTCAAAAGGTCGTTTTTAAATGGCCCGTGTGACAAAACAAAATATAATAAAATAAAAAACATTATTGCATGAGGTACAGTAGTATCCGTATTACTTAAATCCTCAATGTGATAGAAATTGGACCACTAGCGAAACCGTGGGGTGCGTTTTAAAACGTGCAATATTAATCTCTTAGTCAAACAATGGAGCTCCTTTAATGGTATTTGGAAAAATGATGATCGGGGAAGGAATTTTCAATGATCAAACAGTTTCAATGGTCACTGTTACAATCATTGAAAATTCCTTCCCCGATCATCATTTTCTAAATACCATTAAGGGAACTCCATTCTTTGAATAAAATATTAATATTGCACTTTTTAAACTCACTCCATGGTTTAGAAAGTGGTTCAAAGTCTCGAATTCATGGTGTAGGTAGTAGGGATACTTCCTTACCTCATGCAATAGATTTTTTATTTTGTTATGCTTTGTTTCGTCACACGGGCCATCTAAAAACGCCCTTTTGAAACGCGCTTGCACTACATTAGGTCCTAGCTCTGTAACGGTAAGACTGCGCCCCACTATCCCTATTCGAAATATGCTTGTCTAGGGCCCCTCTACCTCCCCCCAAATTATTGATGATTATTTCTGAATCACCCTGTATATCCGAAATTCGGATGAGGCGTAAGAAAACGAGATGAAAGAGTGAGTTTTTTTACTTAAATTTCCAAAAATTTTCTGGAGGAGGACCCCAAGACCCCCATGGTACTTGTATCTCTGTTATTTTACCTCTATTTTATATTAAGTTTGTCAAAACGCAAAAATTCTACCATAAAATCTACATCTAATTTAACTTAAAAATTAATTAGGTTGGCAAACAGCTAAGGCAAAATATTTAAATTACATTGTGCTTCCATTAAAAAGGTCCTTCACATCATTTAAGAGAATGATGAAATTATGTAAAGATAGTTTGAATGAGGGATAGGTTGTAGGGGGAGTAAACCTAAACTTTTAAAGTCAACATAATAGGAATTATTAAAACTTAAATTTTGAAACACTTACTTTGATTAGAAATTAAAGGCAATTCTGCCCGGTTACATTCGATAAAACACTATAATTTAAAATCACCATTTTAAAAATTCTTCTGGGGAAGGACCCCCAGCCTCCTAGAAAATTTGGCGTATAAGCACTTTTTTGGTCATTTTTAACCCCCCCTCCCCCCTTGTCAGCAAAGATAAGCAAACCTCAAACCCCCCCCGAAATTTTGACATCCCTATTAGTAAGTTCTGTTTTTTTTCCTTGAAAATTAGGTGACTCGTACAAGGAGCTGTCCTTTTCGGGTGTAACCCTAAGGGTTCAGCCCCCCCGTAGCTACGGGCCTGTCCCCATGCTATGTATCAAATTGCATTACAAAGTACAGATGACAGGTGTAGGAAGATACCAACAGAAGTTAGATATTGTACTCTTAAAATAAGGTTTTAACTTATAGTTGGAACATTACATGAGTAGCATTGCTTGTAAATAGTTCAATAGGGTTCAAATAATATTCACAATTTTAATTTGAAAATGCAATTATGTAACTAACTCACAATCATAATTATTTTTTAATGGTTATGAAAATAAATACAGAATATACATGGAAAATATTAAGATATGTGAGGTTACTCTTCAAACAGGAAGTACCTAACATTCAATTTTGCTAACTGAAGACAAAAAAAGGAAGACTTGAGTTTTTTCAAATGCACATTTTAATTAGATCAATTTGCAAAAAGGAAATTATAAGAATAAGATAATAATAATTAATAATTTAATTATAGGAATTTTACTTTTCCAAGCTACTAAAAACACAAAAATGAGAATAAAAAATATATATATGAAGAAATGCAAGCTCTGTCCAACTCCAAGTCAGTGTAAGGAATAATGCATTGAAAGCTCTAAAAATTTTGCAATATATTTTTCTTTTTTGCGTTATAAATAGAGGAGAGGGTGAAAGTTCTAAAACTATGTACCGATTTCTCTAAAACATGTGCTGATTGTGGGACTAACAGCCAGATATTCTAGCACTTACCATTACTTGCTACCTGATTCCAAAATCATGACAGAAATCCCCGTAAAAAGGCACACATATTTTAAAAAGTATTTTTAATGAGATCTTTTTACAAATTTTTTACATTGATTCATATTTATAAGATTACTTAAAAAACCAATATCAGGGACCAATTGTAAATTATGTCACAATTTTGGCCAATTTAAGAGTGACTCTCCCTCAACTTTTTTAAAACTTCAGCATTCAATTCAATACTTCATTTTTCAAAAAATCATAACCACCATGACAGAAATGTCACCTTTAGCATTCAAACAGCAGAACAGTTTTTAAATTCACATGCCACAGAGTTGGTACTCTTTTGGAACTTGTCACTATCACAAGACCCTTATTCCACTAAAACAATGACATAATTTATAAATGGCCTGTAATAGGTAAAATGTACTTAATTTGAACTCAATCAAAAATATGTGACTAGTCTAATGTTTGATAAGCAGAGGATTCATATGAGGATTCATTGTAGAATTTATTTTTAAAATTTAAAGTATACAATCATTCAATAGTTTTGATAGATACACTGCAAAATTGCAAATAATATAGCATAATTTCATACAGATTTTTTCATGACTCATATTGAAAAAACAAACCTTGTCAAAAATCAAATAATAAGTTTCAGAAGTTACTTTTCATCTTTAATGGTTCTTATTTACTTTATGAATGCCTAAACCAAAAAGAAATTTATAGATCATGAGAAAATTCTAAATAAAAATAGTATATTTATAACTTAATTGGAATATAACTTAACATAAAAAGAAAAATAAGTACTTCTAATAAGTACTTCTATTCAGTTTCTAACTCTGGCAAAAAAAATTAAGATAAGTGAGAAAGCATACTGTTTTTTCATAGAAAAGTGCTAGTAAAATTTCAAGGAAAACCATAGTAAAACAATTATTATTTTTATAAATAAACATCAGTATTGTTATTTATTCATTTGAAACTTTTGTATCCACTAAACTTCTAGCGAGCAACTGTGAGAAAGATTTACTTCACACTAGAAAAAGATTTAATATTATCTTATGGATTTATGTCGTAAGATGGACAAAAAATTTAAAGTGATTACAATCTGGTGTTTTTATATCAATAAAGGGATAAATTAGAGCAAAAAACTTATACTATGTAGGTGTTTAGTGTAGAATGTTTTTGTTTATGTTAATTTTAAAATAATTTTTTATATAATTTTTTTATTAATTTGCAACAAATTAAATCATTTTATTTCTTTCACCTTTGAAAATAATATTTTACAATACAGGGGTGCTACTGACTTCAACACAAAATCTTTGAAAACTATTACTGTAATGAACCTTTCATCCGGAATGTTCCAAAATCCAGACTGTTTCTAGATTTTTAATAAATATAATTTTTCTTATTCTAGAAGTTTTTTCCACAAATCTCACTGTGCGCCCAATGAGCCAGAATGGTCAGGAATATTTTAACTAGTCATATGTAAAAACATGACATGCTACTATGTAATAGGGCTAAAAATGGATTCTGGGACTGGATTAAAGATTAATGCTTCAGTCTTGCATAAAAAAAGTTACCAACAGAAAAGCCCCTTACAGTTTTGGGTTCATTTTGTAATGGAGCAAGTAATTCATACCTCACATCGTTTTTGGGGGAAAAATCTAATCTTTCATCTATTTTTGAATTGGACCTCTCATTTTGCACTTTCTTGTTAAGCTCAAGATTTTTTTAAAATTTTGATTAAACCTGAATTTTGGGGATCTCTGCAGAAAAGTAGCACCCCTGATAGAGCTTGAAAATTATGTTGTTTGCTGAATATAACTGGACATTAACAAGTGTGTATTTAAAAATAGGTGTAGGTGGGAAAGTTTCCTAGTAAATAAGTAGCATATCAAGTACAATTAAATAATATATCCATACCTAGTGTTACAAGACCCCTCTCCCTATAAAAAACTCAAAATAAGATAGGTAAATGACACCTCTTCATAGAAATAACAAATAATTCCAAAAAGAATTGAGATTAACATACTAACTTTTTCCTACTATAAGTCTAATTTTTTCATAAACTTAAAACAACAAGCTTAAAACATCTCATATACTAATATAACCATATTCTACTAAATTTTCTTTCTTTCTATGAGTAAACTGAACACCAGAATTGATAGGTATCATTAATAATGGAATGAATAGGAAAAGAAAGGTTACTACAACACTACATTTGAATAGAAATTATTAGCAGTTGTTCAATGATAAGCTTACCCATTTTGTTCTTTTAAACATTTTTGCAGATTATTCTGTTCTACACAATAGTTATAAATATAAAAACTAACTTTACTTTTTTTGAGCAAACAGCAGTTGGATGAGAAGGGGACTGATTTATATTTCCATTCACATCTAAACACTCCTGTCAATTTTACTTATGATATCCACAGATATGCATGGGAACAATGACTAAGAATATTTCCATATCCGTTCAATAACAGCATGACATACACATTTTAACCCAATTCTTTTAATTTGAAAATAGGAACAATAAATCCAATTCTAAATTTTCTTTTTATCATTTTAGTTTCTAAGTTATTAAAAAATTCATCAATACACAAATATGATTTTTAATATAGCATTATTAAAATAAATTATAATTAAAAGTTAACAAGTTTTCATCATAAATTACAATGACAGAACCTAATTTTCACAATCAAATACAAATTGTAACAGTTTTTATTTGTGTTGCTATTGAAATAATTGGCTCACTTATGCCCAATATTTTTTAAACTTCCGAGAATACTATCTATACTCATAAACAAATTTGACTTTATACATTTTGATTCTTGTACTTTTTTGCAAATATGACCGCTCAATCAAAATTGATGCTAAACAATACGTACAAATTACAGCCAGACTATGAAAGAAGATAAGGTATATTTCATTGAACTCAATAGGAATGGTTTTTAGAATATATTTAGTAAAATTGAATGAAGTTAAAAAATGTAATTAAAATTTACAAAACTTAAAAGTACAATTCCAGAGATAATTGAAATTTTTAAAACTTTAATAGGATTCTAGTTAAAAACAACGCTGTTGCTTCAACTACTTATTTAATCATGAGTTAAAATATAACAAAGTTAAGTTCAAGAATTAAAATATAAAATACCATAATGATATAAACTTTTGATACCATAACACATGAAGTAATTTTGTTTTACAAGTATGAATTAAAAACAATGAGAACTAAAGATAAAGAGAAGCTCAAATTAAAACCCATATAAACTTTAACAAATAAAAATAAATATATTTTATCATAATGTTATAGGTATTTATGTTGATCAGGCTAAAGGTCGATACTAACTTATTTTCAAATAAAGTCCATCATAACCTTCGAATGTCACCCAAAGGTGTGAAGCTCCAGTCCATCAGCTGCAATTCCAACAACAAAATCTCTCTAAAAAGCAGTCTTCTTCCTCAACCACAATTCAGCAATAATCGTCAACCGGGACATGGTCACACTATGGTCACAAAAATAAATTTATTTACATTCTATTCTGAGGTTAAGCAGGGTAAATATTGAACAGCCCAGCTAGGATTTAAGAGACAATTTAAAAAGTCAGCTGCTATCCAAATCATCTCGGGACACACAGTCTCCCAGACCCGCTAAGCTATCGTAGAGAGAAAGCGGGCGTCTATGAAGTTTTAAGCATTCTAATTATTTTTTTTCCAAAAGGATGAATTTGTTGATCTATACAAACTAAATTAAGTTTTTATTCCAGTTTTAAGAAAAAAATTATCGCTAGGCAGTTTGAACGGGCGTCCTAAACTTAGGGAGAAAAAGGCCAAATTTGGTTTCCATTCCACTGAATGTAGCATTGGCTAAGCTGTATCCACCTATATGGTCAGGATTCAAAGAGCGAGTTTCTCCAGAGTGAACCGGGACTTTAGTCTGAGATCCTGCTGGTCTCCTGTAAGAAAACAAGAACAATTAATCAAAAAATTAAGTAGGGTATGGGAGAATAATTCAATGAAATGTAGATTTCAGGCACTGTTAGGTAGGATTTTCCTTCTTTCTATAACTTAAAAAATTTCAGCAAAATCACAAGATTTTATTAACAACCTGAAGGGTAGTAGAACTTAACTTTTTTATATATGAATATTTTTACTTCTATGAAATTTTAATATATTTTATTTAGATGTTGGTTAATTTGGAAATAATGGCACAAGGTCAAATAAAGAATTATTCTGGTTTTGGCTAGTTATTAAACAAATCCATTGTTTTCTTAAGGATTAATACAGAGTTGTGTGCAATGCATTTAATGCCTAAAGTACCCTAGATGTAATTTCGCAAGAAAGTTAGAGATTAAAAGTAGAAAAAGGAAGGTTAATAAACATTTCATGCTAGATTTTGTGTGATCAGAAGTTATGACAAAGGAAGGAGAAAATGTAAAAAAATGACCACAAATCATTTTTCTAAAGCATGCTAAAAAAGCCCAGTCAAACTCTGAATTGCAAAATAGAGACTAAAAATTAGTTTTAAGTTGAGAAGGGCTTACAATCATTCCTTTATAGTATTGTTAATAAGAGGAAATATAAAGATAAATAGGAATGCTTTTAAGAGGAAATGTTAAAAAAGAATTTCGAGAAAATGGGTTCAGTCAATTACCCCAATACTTTTAAACACATTGTGCACATGATGGATAAGTGAATAGAAAAAAAACTGTTTAAACAAAGAATAGAAATGAAATGAGCATTTTTAACCTTTTACAGTGGTTGGATTTGTCTCTGAATGTATGAAAGTCAGGGTCTGACTATTTGTTGCACTACACAACACTAAAACACCAAAGTCTGAGAGAAAAGGTCTCATTTTAAAACATTTATAACTTGGAGAGGTATGAAGAACTGGGTAATGGGTGAAAAGAACAGTTAACCACTAAACTGCTCTTGTAATCATGCAACAAAATGCTTAAATCACATACCTGCCAACTTTCATAAATTACATTTGCAAACCATTTCTTACTGACTAAATAATGGCAGAACCCAGGACCTCATACATCAATGACTTAAATAATAACTTATGCAATTAGATCTAATGAATCAAAATTGCACGCACATCCAGAATTGTAGCTTCACAGGATAAACATTTGTTATTAACTTTCGAAAAAAATTCCCATAGACATTTCTTTCAACACTCCAAATGTGTATAGAACTCGAATCAATGGGGAGAGGGCCAATTTACTCCCATCTTAAACTATTTTAGGGCAAATGTGATCTCAGACCCTTTATTCCCACTCACTGATCATCTTATAATATGATTTTCATGGATAAAAAATAATTATATACTAGGTGTTATATTGAAAACAGTTTTTTCCTTAATTATTGCACAGAAGTATACATTCATTTGATTTTAAATCCCCAAAAGTTAAAAATCTACAGGTTACTAGAAAAAATTAACTAGTTATGTTATTAACTTAATTATGTTTATTTGGTCAAAAAATGCATAAATTTATGTATGTAAATATTTTAAAACTATTCATTTTAACTAAAAATTGATTGCTGTCTACCAGTTTCCAACACTTATTATAGACCCATATTTGGACACACATAGCTTGATAATGTTTTAGATTACAAACAACAATAAGTTTAAAATTTGCCAGACAGTTAACTAGTATTTATGCATAGAACGCAAAATATTGAATAAAAATTATGTTTTGTATTTTTCCTGAAATTTTCTCATTTATAACTTAGTTTTATCCAGTCAAAACACATGGTCCAAATATATATATGTCTTCTAATGTATTGTTTCCAAATCACGGATTCAAAGGGAAACAGAACTACAGCATCAATGCATATTTTCAAATTGAGCTTCAGATTTCCCGAATAATAATTGCAACAATTGCTGGTAACTAAATTTATAAATTTACCAGCAAAAAATAGGCTTCATTGAATGTGTTGGCAGGTATGAAAAAAAACTAAATCTACCACATTATTGCTTAATGAGCGAGGTGGAATAAAATAGGTTCAAAGTCACTCAAATTAGAGCAACAAATGTGCAAAATATGATAACATGGCGAGAAAACAAACTATCTCAGCACGGAACAAACATATACTCTAAACTTAACTGTTGGACATTAGTATCCTCTGTTGCACCCGTTTTGCTGCATGCATTTATAAACAAACAACAAATATTATTATCTAGGCACTGGCATGGAGTGCTTGATTGCTATATCATTACTGATATAGAAGTTCAGCATTATGCTTTCACTTAACACAACAAAGCAGTTTAAATGAAATAAACAATTTCACTTGATAAAATTCAAAAAATAGTTGTTAGGCTGGTTTTAAAAAGAATTCTTAAAGTTTTTAACTCTTAAGCCTTTGCACATGAGAAGTGATTTACATCCAATGCAAGCAATTTAGTTCTACATTTTATTATTCAGATCTGCTACAATCATTACAGTGAACTTCAGCTAATACAATAAAATATTTATAACAGCATGGTATTATCTATAACTAGATTCAGTTAAATGTTAATTTTTTTTAGCTGGGAATAAACTATAATAAATTTTTATGAATTATTTTTAGTAAAAACTTTAAAAAACATGAATATGGGAAGCAAAATAAAAGAAATCAAGTATACATAAAAGATTAAGTAAATTTAAATGCATTAATTTTTGATTGCTCATGGTTGTAGTATGCAATAAAAAGCAAAAATTCACACCTTTTGAATGCTAAAAGTTTTATATTTTAATAATTAGGACAAGATTTTTCAAGAATTCTTTTCAAAACAAAGTAATTTAAATTAATAGTTTTAACCAACCAAAGAATAAAATAAGCAACATATACCTCAGTTATTTACATAATGCAAGACAATATAGTTGAAGGGCCCCAACCATGTAGAGGAAAAGTCCATTTTTAAGTCACTCCGTATTCATGAACACTTATAATTTTGAAGTGAAAGTTACATTTTCTTTAATAATTAAAAGATTGCAAAAATAAGCTATATACAGAACTAAAAACTAAGTAAATAAAGAGATCATTCACAAACCTTCCACCAAAATCAACATAAAACATTCTCTGTAAAACTTCATAAGTTAACAAGGTGAAGCCAAACTGTGGTGCGGATCTGAACACTCGAGCTATTAAGAGAAATAATATTGTTTAAGCTGTATAAAAATGTCATAAATATTACCGAGATTTTAAATTGGTTTAAATTGATATTTATAGAAAAAAGGTTTGTATAAAGATGCCAACCCAACAATTACTTTTTTGTAGATATTTATATCTAAATAATGTGAAAAAATTCATTTAAACTCAGAACACAAATAAATTTTTTTTTAAATTTTACTCCTTAGAAATTGACATAAAAATCCAATATTTAAAAAAACTTTTTTCACATATTTGAGAGTCAAAAAATACATTTTTTACTAGGAAGCACTAACACAATTTATAAAAATTATAAGCATTGATAAAATATTTTTATGAACTGCCACATATCAAGTTGAAAGTTTTTGGGTACAGCCGTTCTTGAGTTTTGGCTATTTTTAGAATGCAGGAAAAACTTAACGTGAACTTTAAAACTCTTAAACAATGGCGGCTCGAAGGTAAAATTAAAAGGGGTGCTGCTCCGGTGATACCAAGTTGGCAACGTATTTTAAGCGATATAATGCCAAATTATATTTCTATTAAACAAAAACGTGGAAAAAATCAAATAGAAAAGATGGGAACAACATAAAATTTCGATTTCACACTAATAAGCATTAAAACTGTCACTTACCTATATTTAGCTGATTAATACTCATATGAAGCATCTAAGATGAAGTCTATTTCATTTAGTATCTCAAAAGCAAATGAAACTAAAATCAACATTTCGAATTCAATTTGTTCATTAAAAAAAGAAATAAAAACTTGGCTACAAAAAAGTAAACATAGATCTTTATCGACTTGGCGAAACACCAGAAAATATTTTGTTCTCTCTCTGTTGAAAAGAAAAAAAGAAGCTATAAATAAAAAATTAAAGCAGCGTTGGAGTGAGAAAAAAGCTAAAAAGCCAATGTGATTTATTAGTAGTAGAAATAGTTTTTTTTCTTCTTCCTCACAGCGCTCTCAAGAGAAAAATATATCATTCTTTTGGTCGGGGCTGCTGAACAGCAGCCCCTTTTCTCCTAACAGATTCGCATGCTAAATTCTTGATATTTTGATTTGATATGATAGGGCTAGGGTTTTATTCCACGATTGGTATGTCTGCGGGGGCTGATCGACCCGGAAAGAAATCTGTTGGCGAGACGGCATAGCAGAGAATTATTTATTGAAAAAGGATTATAATAGACAAAGATTAATGGAGGAAATAGATCATTTTTTTTAAATATTGTAAAGCAAATAAAAATTGGAATTTCGGGAAATTTTGGTTGGGGGTGCTGCAGCCCCGCAGCCCCTATGGACGAGCCGCCACTGCTCTTAAAATTAATTTCTTTCATTCAGGTAAAAAGTAATGAACCTTATAGTAATGTAATACTTCTATAGAAATAGCCGAGTGTCAATTCGAAACTCACCAGGCCCTCCTTTCCAAAAGGCAGCTCCTCCCTCTTCCTTCCAAATCTTCCTACACGCATCCATGACACCAGAATATGTAGTCTGTCCTTCCCTAGCAGCTACTTGGAGCCTCGTTTTGATGACATCTGCAGGAGTCACGAGGTATGCAGCAGGAACACCTGAGCAAAAAGCAAATATTTTTTATGTTTGTGGGATAAACATTTTTGTTTTACTGAGTAAACCCTGATTTGTGTTCATTTGGAGAGCAAGCTATGAAAAGTACACTTTCAATTGTAGTTGTCAACATGGCAGTGTGACAACTACTAATTCTTAATTAATGTGCACATTTAAAATATAAACCCATTTCTTAAAATAAAAAAGCAACAGAAATTCTAAATTAAACAAGCTTCTTCTTTTCTTTTCAAATCAAAGACTTAAGAAAAAATTTCAAAGTATTTATTAGTGAATTTTGTATAAGACACAGTATATATGAAGACCAATTTATATACAAATGTGTTTTTACCTGCTATGCAAGCAGAAAGTAATAGTGAACCGGGATTGTTGTGACCATCGGCATCAGCAAACTGCAGTTTTGTGTGAGCATAAACCGGGAAGTAAATAGCAGAAAAGGGAATATCACGAAGGAAACAGGCTCTTGCACCCTGAAAAGATCAAACCTTCATCAATCAAAGAATGCCTTCAAGTTCAAAGTGATAACACAAGTTTAAAATCTTCTGCTCAAAGGTTTGTAACAGCAAATATAACATACCTTGTACAAACCTGTAATGCCCAAATCTCTAATGACTGTCAAGGCACGAACTTTCCGACCAACCGCAGCAATCTCACCAGCCACTTGTAGTCGGATTTTAACAATTTCCAGAGGATTGGTGAACATAACTTGAGATGCTCCTGCCTAAATTATAAGGAGAAAATGCAGTTAAGTATAGATTGTCTGCCGTAGCTAGGCGGTGAAAAACGGTTTTCTCTGCCTTCCACAATGCTATTTTCACCGCCTAGCAACGGCAGACAAGCTATGCTAGAAGCTGAAGGAGTCACAAATAATTTCCAACTCATTAAATATTGTATGCCACTAAAAATGTTCAAAAAAGGGCCTTTATATCTGGTTATGGTATTCAAGTACTCTACCATCTTAATTAAATTTGGTAAATTTTAACAAAGCTGTTATTCATCATTAAAATATTTTGCATCGTAGCAAAGTAGTTTTAACTAGCAGTTATTAAAAAAATCAGTTCAACTAATCGTTGAACTAGTATAAACCAAAAGTAGTTGGAGTACTAGTTGATGGGTAGTTAACGACTAGTTGCAACTAGAGAGCCTGTATACGAGAGAGAGGCGACAACTCGCTTAACCTTCCTACCCTCTTGAAAAAATAGTCACATATTCCCCTCGTGGGGTCTCTGAGGACCCCATGCGTAAAACATGCCTATGACTCTAATAAAGGTTAAAAATTCCTTAAATGGAGAAGAATTGTCATTTTTTATTTCTAGAAAGATGCTTCAGAATAATTTATCCAATTTTTTTGGTATTTTTCTCATTTTTTTCGTCTTATTACGGCTTTATTGGGTTTCTTTTGATACACGTTTTTTATAACATCTGGACCTTCAAACAAGAATTAAATTACAGAAATGAACTACATTGAAGTTGTTTTACTTAAAATATTTATAATCACACTGTTTAAAGCATACTAGTTGATATACCCGGTCTTGCACGGGTAGAATTTAGTAGTTTATTTTAAACGATTTATGAAGCTGCATAGATTCTCTATTCTGCATTATCAGCTACCTGTCACCCCAGATTAATTTATTTAGTATTATGAAACATGTAAAGTTTGGATTCTTCTTTTTAAAATTGAAATAATACAAAAAAAAATGATCGGTTCAGATTTCTTAGTGAAATCAGTATCTCGCTTGCTTATGTAAGTTTTAACATAAAATTGTTTTTTTTCTTGATAATTCTTCGAAATCACATTCTGGACTTCCGTAAACACTCATAAATATTTGAAAGCATTCTTATTTTTCAAAGAAGACTGAATATAAAAACCTATTTACAATCAACCATGAATTTATATTGTTTTTGTAAAGTATGTGTTCAACAGGAAGTAATGGCGACAGTTGTCTGAGTTTTTTTTGCTGCAACTGTTAGATACTCAAAAGATTTCTATAAATAGCATATTTTTCTTAGAATGTGAATAAAAAATTTAAGAAATAGCGAGTGATTCAATGTATTTAGCCGCAATCTTCTTTTTGTAAAAAAAATGACAATTTCTACGAAAATATCTTTCTAATATTTCTCCAAACGTTCTAAACAAACATGCAAACCTTTTTTTATCTATAATACAACAAAAAATAAAATACTAAACTTTATTTGATACTGTTTTACCGCCATTCATGGCTGGGGTCTCAGAAGACCCCAGAGGGGGAATATGTGACTATTTCTCCCAAGACACTTAAAAATGGAATAATAACTCCAAAATTTTTACCCATTGTAAAACTTTGCATAATTAAGGAATAGTAGCATCGGAAATTGTCAAAACAAAAATGCATGGGAGATATCAAGCGTCAAAGTGCGTCTGGGGTCGAAAAAGACCCCAAAGGGGTAGGAAGGTTAAAAGCATCTCTGCGCATCCAGTTCTGTCCAAACTGTATCATGCTGCTTGTCTCGCGTCCCATGATAATCCTATGGAGGGAACCACCTGTGGCCAACAGAAAACCTGTTTACCGATCTGCACGCGCTATACTGAGTTGTCGCCTCTCTCTCGTATTAAGGCTCTCTAGTTGCAACTAGTTCCAGTTAACTAGTACTTAACACTATAATACTTTAAGAATCCATATTAATTTTGATTTTAAGATAAAAGAGTTTTAAAAAATGGGTATTTTACTTTCGCAAACTAAACCAGAAAAAAGGAGAAAAAAAGTTCAAAGACTTACACATGCACCAGCAAGAATTTCTCCCCATAAAGGAATTACTCCCTTGGAGTTGGTTAATTTATCTCGAACTAAATCATTCATCTAAAAATATTTAATAGTCATCATTAGTAATAAAACAACTTAAAACAAAATGAATAAAGATGAGTAGTGGCATCTCACCCATCTGAGAATGAGCACTTGAACCCCCAGTGAAAATGAAATAAGTAGATCAATTAAAATAAATGAAAAAGTAATAAAATCTATTTAAACTTATACCCCACTAAGGATGAGCTTCCATCTCAGTGCTTCGAGATAGGGCTCCTTATGTCAGTCCTTTGCAACAAAAGTTTCGTTTTTTTGGCTACTTAAAAACTAAATTTGGACTGCAGTTCTTTTGAGCTACGACTTTGGTGTTTTGAAAACAATTGACACAATAATTACAAATGCACACTTCTAGTGTGGTAAGATAAGTCATAAGTATCCTGTCTTTCCCCGTATCCTTTTCACTCTGCCTCATAGCCCCTGAATTCTGATAGACAAATAAGGAGTTGAAGGGAATAAGGAGTGTAGGGTAGATAAGGAGTTTGCAGCAGTTTATATTTCTTTGTTTTAGCTTTACTTGCCTATACTTTTTTTGCAAATTTTAATACTTACGGTCAATTTTCTAGTTCTCTTAGTTTAGTGTGTTTTTAAGTTCAGATTTCATGATTTAAAATGAATCTATATTTTTTTATGCTAGGTGATGAAATTTTTAGTCTTGAATTAAATCAACTTAAAGGTAAGCTTTAACAATCGGCATTTTAAGTAACAATTTCAATACTTTTATCAAACATAAAACACTAACCGTCAATTTGATGGCTTTTTCAGGACAAACTCCAACCAATTGTGGTATCAAGCCTCTGTAAAGGCCGCTGAAGCCTTCGTGTCGAATCACTTTCTTAGCACAGTCAAAGCTGTTTTTGTACATCAGCTCTCCAATATAGGAGCCAGTCCTTTGATTCTGCATTCTCGTTTTCACTAAGTCAATTGGATACACCACAGTAGCACCGGCAGCTAAAAGCAAAAGTTAAACCTGCTTTAGATGTAAGGCGAAGGATAAATGGACAATACATCTGAAGGAAACTTACGTTGAGATGAAGGATATTTAAGTTTTAAATAAGCTAGTGATATTATTTAAATTAAAAATTTACTTTGAATAGGAAACAATATTCTTAAAAAAACTTTTAAAATATCATTTGAAGGACAGCTACAAAACTTGCAGTTTTAAGCAATGTAATACATATGAGATTATTTTTGATTTCAACCCATTTTTGCGATGAAATTAGTTACAATCGCAAAATTAAAAAGTTTCATGTAGTCTAAGCTCCCTATGGATTAATTTCAATTTAACAGAAACTTATTATTTACATGCTAATACAATTAAAATTATTTCTATTTCAGCTGTTGTTTATCAAGATTTTCATTGATTTCTATTAAACTACAACTTTTTATACTTTCATTAAACAGAACTAGGTAAAAATTCTTTAAACAATTTAGTTTTCATAATGTTTATAATATAGAAGATAAAAAGAATAGCTACTGAACAACACAGACATCAAGAATAATAACATACAACTAATACAGAAGATAATAACAAATACATGCAATTAAAACATAATGTCCTATACACAGCAATAAAGATTTATGTAAGTTGTGAAACAGCAAGGGTAATACACACTATCCTATATCAGTATTAAAAGAAGAAAACATAGTATACTTTCATATAAAGTCATCGACTTGGTTTCTTCAAATCCAAAAGTGAAGTTAAAGTAACTTAGACATCAATAATGGATAATCAAAGCAACACAACTGCACTGAATACTTAAAAATTAGTACACATACATTTGTTTTGATTTAAAGCGGTGAGTTTAACCACCTGGATCCTTATTATTTTAATTCTCTACATAAAACAAATTTTTAGTGTTTAGGGATAAATAATTTGTATACTTGGTACATTAAATTTGAAGTTACAGTATTCATACTAAATTTACTTTTTCGTTGATGTGTTTGGATAAATAGTTTATAGCTTAAATCACAAGTACTCAAATAATCTACTCTAAGGGAGTAGAAACTTGGGTATCCCCTTACTGTTTCATATAAATTCCTTTTACTAAATACTTTTAGATGAAATAAATCCACTATGGGTTGATTTTGCACAAATCTTGCCTCTTAAAATTTTGGCACAGAATAACAATTAAGTTAACACAGAATTAAAAGAAATTTTTGCCCCACCATCATGAACAACTTAATTTATCTGAGAGCACCTAGGAATTATGGTGATATGGAATGTTTCAAGAGGACAACTTACAATCTCCAACAATATGCTTACATTAAAAACCGTTTAGAGAAGTACATGGATACTTGATATTGCAATCAGATTTCCCGTACAAGTTCACAAAGTTCCACTGCAAGTCTAAAATTTAAGTAAAAATACCTAATGCAATGTTTCAAAATTACCAAAGTCACTATAATGGTTATTTCAAAATAATTCATCAGCAGCATTTGAATTTTAATATCAAGGAATGGATGATACTATAAAATCCTGAACCAATTCCTTTGAAATACAGAAGAATTACAAATTCATATAAACAGAGAAAAGAGATAATATTAAAACCAACTAGAAATGTGAAAAAAAAATAAATATATTTTTTAAATTCAGAAATCCATAAATATAAATCATTTTTAAACTATGTCTTTCAATGAATATAGTAGTGTATCTGGCATTGTGAAAAAGTAGTTAAAAATCCAGTTTTACTATAAAGCAAAACTTATTGTCTCATAGTGTGAAATAAAAATAAATTAACACTTAGTTTTTATAGGGAAAACTATTTTACTTAATTAAAACAAATGAAGAGAAATAGCATGAACTTAATAAAAACAAATCAAACTTATTTATATTATATTTTACTGTAAAAATCGGATATTGCTCAGTGCATAAAGTTATGTGAATGCATTTTTCTAGTTAACTACTAAATGCATTATTATTATTTTTTTAAAGATATTTGTATTAAAAAAAACAAAAGTGGTTAAAAGTTAAAGATGTACACTTTTAAACACAAAAATTGGTAATATTCATTAACTGATTATTTTCAACACAATATAATTTCTCCTATTAATTTAACAAATATTTTACCCTAGCTATACATATGTTACTTTTCAAAACTTTTGACTTTCTTTTTGATTAACTATCTTTTTGATAGTCAAGTATTTTAATAAGTGTTTAATTGCTGCAGTTTTTTCATGGAACTGAAAATAAATTACTCAAAAATATTACAGCTTTCCAATGCAAAATTAAGTAAAAAATTTAATAATGAATGAAAATGCCATAATTTTTATTGATTTCTAATTTTAAAATTCCATTGTTACTATCACTTATTAGATAAATAATTGTTGTGTTCCTTTATAAGAAATCCAAAATCATAATAAATCATATATATTTTAGAAGAAGAAACCTTAAGTTTGAAAAAAGAACTGAAAATCTGTAATGAAAAAATTTAATTTTTAGATTAACAGTAAATGACATTTGCATATTTAAGATTCATTTTTTCTAGGTGAATAAAGAGGATCTTTGTTTTCAGGATTTTACAGTGTATTACAAAAGTATAAAATTTACAGATAACACTTTAATCAATACCAATCATTAGTTTTTTTTAACAGAGCATAATTGTGTACTCATGCAGCAATAAAAAACACTACATACAAAAACTCCAAAAAACCTTAATGATGTTTTGTAAGTGAAACATAAGTTGCTATAATTGCTCTATATTACAGAGAATATGAATACGATAACTATTAGAATATACATCACTTTAAAATACTTATAACTTAATATACTTAACCACAAATGACAGATGTCATTCCAACAAAAATCAGTAATTCAAATCATAAGCTCTTTTCACAAATCATTATTTAATAAGTAGAAATTGGCAAGTGCAATTTAAACAACACTTTTTGAAAATGTTTAGACATGCCCACTATTATTGTACCTTTTTTGAAGAAAATTATGTAAAATATTCTGTAACTTACCCCCAGCAATAGAACCGAGGAAAAATCTATATGCACTTTCTAGAATTTGAATACCAAAACTTCTCTCTGCAGGACTCTGTAAATAAACATAAACTTAATTCAAAAGTTTACAAAAATATTTAAAATTTTCTATATTTTTTAAATATTAAATGGTGGGCCTTTCATTTCAATGGTGGAAAGAATGTTTTGAAAGTGAATTCGAATGAGTGTAACGAATTCATTAAATGGGATACTGTTTGTTTCCATTAGAAGCTTTAAAACTGCTGGAAAAATTTTTTGTGAATTGGGATCACTGGGAGAGGGGTTTCTGGATTTGCTGATTGCTGTTTTAAGGTATTTTAACATTAGGAGAAAAGGGGAGTGTAGATGCCCTTCAGTAAAAAGAAGATGTAGTACAGGGGCGGTCGCTCAGTGAGGTTTTGCTATATTTAAGTATGAACTCGAATCAAATTACCTGGACAGCTTTTACTTCAGCGAGAGGTTTTGATAAAAATTTTGTTGGCCTATGAGGAGCAATCACCTCCAAGTCATCATAAGTTATTCTCCTAGAGTGAAAAAAGAAAATGCAAGTAAAGCTTCATTTTAAATGTATTACTGGATGATATATGAAGAGGAACAAGTAATGCTATGTTTAAAAGTACAATATTAAGCTTTCATTGGGTATACCAGTTTGACTTTTTTCAGCAGAAAGTTTATCAGATAAAGTTTTATTACCTGACTAATGAACAATTTGACTTTAATTTTCTAGAACTAACTTTTAACCTTGAAAAAATTTTATATTCATATAACCAAAGCTCGATTTGAGATAAAACATGCCAATGTCTAAACATTGAGACCTGTACAGAATAAATAAATTTCTGTTCGAAAATAAAGCTGAATTACCCTGTATCAGCATGCAAGAACCCAGCTAACTGAAATAACACATCAACTTCAAGGGGAGTTATTTGAGACATTTGTTGTGCAGCGTACAAGAACTCCTCTGAAAATAAAAACAAGTATCCTTACAAAGTTATCTACAGAATTTCCATAAAATAAATATACATAGAAAGTTATAAAAATTTTGGTAAAAGTAATTTCAGTAAAATCAAATTTAGTTTGGTAGAGTGAATTTATAGTAACTGTTTAATTTTACCTCAGAAATTTAAAATATTGTAGAAAAATTCTTATTCATCTAATAATAAAAGAAGCTTTATGTACCTTTGGTCATTTCTAGAGCTGTGTTGTTCTTTGTGAAGTTTAGGTATACTTTCTTAGCTAACTCCATGTTATTGAGTAGAGTGTTGAAGGCCATGAAGTATGGAAAAGACACTTGATGCCCAGCAATGCCCCCAGCAGCCTTTAAAAAGCAATTTTTAACATGATGAGTTCTTAAATTAATCCATTAATAAAGCTAGAATACTCCTTTTCATTATAAAATGATACAATAAATGTAACCTTTAGTAGAGTGAAACCTTATACATCCAGATCTCCGGATTAGATTTGAAGGCACTTTTTCAGATTTGTAGATACAATCATGGGTGCCACTCTTCAAAAATGGCAAGACAGAACTATTTAGTTACTCATTTAACTGCCAAATGCTTTTTTAATAAAGGTAGGTATAATTTTCAGAAAGAGACATTAAAAATTATTAAAATGATGCAGTATTTGTGCGATTCTGCTAAAAAAACATTTGGGCAGTAATTAGTTATGAAAGCTTTTCCATTTGCCTTAACCCTTTCGCGATGGGTGCCTCAGCCGATGAACCACTCTTACGGGACGGCACACGAGTAGAAAGAACTTTCCCCACGGGACGGGCACTTTGCGCGTCCAAGACGAATATCAGAAAAAAATCGTAGAAATTCAAATTGTGGTCCAAAATACTTAATTTTTTCCATACAATCAGCAAAACTCCTTTGAAGTACATGCTGAAAATACTATTGCGTTATACAGCTATTTTCTTTCAAAATTTTAAAAATCAAATACTATTTAAATAATAAACATTTCCACACACCTAAGATGAATAAAACTGGAGAAAATACCATAAAATGAAGAGATTTTATACCAAGGAACATATTCATGAAGAGAAATGAAATATGTTTGGAAAAAAACCACTTTATTTCTATTTTACTAAAGACGCGCAATGCGTGCAGCTTATCTAATCCTTCCGAAATCAGTTAAAGATCGTAAATTCTGAGAAATATAGCTAATAAATAATATATCTTAATCTCCATTTGAATTAAACACTCAAACATATCGATTTTTTCTGTTTAATCAATAAATAATTCCATCTGAATCAAAGTGAAACCCAAAAGTAATAAATAGTCATAACTGTCATAATAAACAACTTCAACTTTCCCCAATATCCAATGAAAGAAAAAAATTGGTGATGATACTCGGAAAACACGTGTGTTGAAGTTTTTATTACCCAAGTAAGAGAAAAGGACTACTTCTAATTCACATTACTTATGTTGTTGATGTATAATGCATAAATCTTGCTATATTTCCGAAACTAACCCTCAGAAATTAAATATATTTTATGAGAATGAAGGTCAAGATGTACCCTTTCGATTATTTTCACTGTGGCAGGCATAAGGCGATATCTAGTGGGAATTAAAAATGCTAAAATAAAGTTTTCATCCTGTATCACATATGAGACGCCCGTCCTCAAGTCCTTTCAAAGCAGGCGTCTCACCCGTGAGACGCCCGGCCGGTGGAAGCACTTCAATCCCGTCTCACGGGTGAGACGCCCGTCCCGAAAGGGTTAAAAGATTAAAAATTGCACTGAAAGAAAATCTAGAAGTCAGAAAGAGAATAAGTCAGTAAGAAGCAAAATATACAAGGTTAGAGCTGATATTCAGTAAAAATATCTGGCGAAATTGGTTCCCGATTTCATTAAACCCGAAACTGAATTCCTTCAAGAGAATTTTTAAAAAGACGGAGAGTGGCATCCATGGATACAATGTATTTTATCCACAGATGAAGTAAGGAAAACCAAGCATTAAGCTGTTTGGTGGTACTTGGATTCCCTCTAAGAGTTTGAATATAGAAAAACCACTCTGATACAACTAATAATGGCAAAACAAGAATGCGCAAGCTGTATGTCAATAGTATTTATCAAAGAATGTCACTTTACATTGATCTTACATTCCACTTAAAACTACAATAATCAAGAAACTTTAATTTACTTTGCCTAATAATAAAAAATGAAAGTAATCAGATAACATTTTAATATACTTACAGCAACTAAATTCCTTTTCACATCTTCACTCAAAAGATGACTCTTAACAGATACCATAATGTTGCTGAAATCCATTGCTGATATGAAACCTTTTTTGTTTTTGTCATACTTCTGAAAGGCTTGTATGGCATGTTCTTCATGAAAGTCCTAAATAGGAAAAAAAATCTTAAGATATCACACACAACTTTAAATTTATAGAATAATGAGTTTTCCAAGAAATTATCCTCATGAGAAATTAAAAAAAACTAATTTATTCAAACAATACACATGTTAAGTATAAACAAACATGAGCAATAAAAACACTCAACACAACTTTTATCAAGAACACTTACATGCAATAACTGGGTGAACTCTCCATAAGATATTTCGCGCTTCTTTTCAGCACCAAAGTGCAGACGAAGGAACTCGCTATTAAAATTAAAGGGAATCTGTTCATGAAGAGTAGTGTGTCTGATGATTTCTTCAAACTCATCTAAAAAAAGAAAATAATGTACAAACTTAAAATGTTACCATGACCAATCCAGGTTTTTAATTAATTAATTTAAACATTAACCTTCATTTTTGTGAAAAATTGCAACAGCTTTTTAACATATGTGAACATTTTTAATGGGAATGATAAATTTAATAAAAGCAGCAATAAAGTACTTTTGTTTTTCAGTTTTAAAGCAATTAAATTATTCAATTAAAGATGAGCAATTCATAAAATTTAATGATAATTTTAATAAGTCAATACTTTTTCAATTTTGTTTTTTAGCTCTATTTGCTATTAATGGCAAAAAATTATGCAAGATGAAAAAAAAGAACAATTAAAATTTCATTAAACCTTTTTTTATTAACTTTGAAATGCCTACACATAATCATAGAAAAACAGTCAATTTAAAAGAAAAATATTTGGAATAAGTTCATTGAAATAGGGAATCAAAATACTACCAAATGATATTGTGCCAGAGCCATTTGTGTCAAAAAGCTGAAAGGCGGTAATATACAGAGCATCCGGACGACAAAGAACTGATTCAAAGGCTTGAAATTCCAAGAATGATATGAGTCTGGAAAAAAGTAGTTAAACTCACATTGTATTACGTAACTACAACAGTTCTAACTGTATCAGTCACCTTTAGCTAAAATAGAATCTTGGGTAAGCAAAGACAAAACTTGCTATCCAAGCCCCTTCTATCATTAGTTTCCAATCAAACGGACTACATGGCCCATAGAAACAAAACAAGCAAAAAAAGTAATGTTGTAGATAGTTTTAGTTTAGTTTGTGAACAAGAGCTAAGAAAAAATATTTCCTTTTCAGAATTTTAAGACTTAACACATACAAATTTATGGTCAATTTTTACTTACCCATCTTTGGATGTATCTAAAATACTTCCCAGTAGTTGAACAGTTTTAAGATTGTAATTTTGATCTTTGCAAACTCCTAGATATTTCTGGACAAAGTCATCTGGGGTCATAAAACGTTCTCCATTTTTTTCTACACTGGCATACTGAAACAATCAAAAATATAGATAAAAAAGTGTTTTGTACAATGAAAAAACAGTTGAGTTAATAAATTGAAAAGAACATACTTTCTTGAAAATTTCTTCGAGTTTTTCGGGGTCGGCTCGCCTTGTATATTGTGCACCCTAAAAATATTTCAAATAATCAGAAATTGGGTCATCAAATAAATTGACATCATTTGTAATATTAAAATTTATGAATCAAATAGCCTTTATTTTTTAAAATATAATAATTCTAAAAAGTATTTGATTCTTAATCAAATTAATTTTAAACTAATAACATTAATCATGCAACACCTTCATTGATATCTTATCTAGCATTTTTCCAGAAAAAAAATAATCACAATAAAATATTATAATTTTTTATAAGAAATATCAGTTCTTATGACTATCAGGCTAACATGGAAGTATAGTACCAAAATATCTTAAAATTATAAAACATCAAAGTATTTGATACGTAATGATCTATAACTTTAAAGGGTACTTTTGGATTAGCTGTGTGCAAAATCTTGTCGAACAGACTTTCTTAGCGACATTTTACAAATTGGACTAGTAAAAATTTACCAAAAGTTAAAATAAACACTGCTAGTTGTGATATTTTCATGGTTTAATATAATATTTGATTAATATTGCAGGGCTCCCAGCAGACATTTGGTTTGTCTTTAGGGAAAAAAGATACCTAATATCTTTAAAAAAGAGATCGAAATTTTAAGTCAAAATTTAACAGTGTCATGAAAAAAATAGGTCGATGAAACAAAAATTTCAGTGTTTTACCCTCACAAAATAGTTAATGTTATAAAAAAGATAATACAGATAAAAAGGCGATTGATTGCCAAAGATTGAGATCCCAGGTGGCTATGTAAACTTGTAATTGTGTTCTTTTTTATTTTTGGTTCAATAAATAAAATTAAATTAAAATAATAAAAAAGTATATTTTCAAGGTAATTTTTAAATGTTGGAATGAAATATTGGGATAATCCTTCAAAACAGAAAGTATACTTTTTGTAACTTGAATCAAATTAAAATTAAAAAACTGAAAAGTTAAGATTATTCTTGAATAAAAAAACAGTGCAGTAGCCAAAACTGGGGGGGGGTCTTTGGGTTCAGACCTAAAATATTTTAGACCCTATAGTTTTGGTTTTATAATAACCAGTTGCCACTCAAGGGAGAAATTTTGATACTGTGCTTCTCATAAAAATTCTACACTTTAAAAGAGCGATCCTCTTTACTAGTAGTTGTAAACCCAATAGGGCTCAAATATGCGAGTTTACACATTACTCTTTTAATGTTTAAATAACAAAGATTTTCTATGAGAGGACCCCAAACATCCCTTTGAAACTCAGTGTGGCTTGCAAGGAAGTCTTTGGATGTCATTGAAAAGGTCTCAAAATGAGCTAAAACACTGCTTCAAAAGATCAAATTTCCAAAATTTTTCTGGTGAGAGAGAGACCTCGGGTAAAAAAAGAGACTTTTAGGGAAAAAAGAGACCTGCTGGGAGCCCTGATATTGAAGATATAGCATAAAACTGTCCGCTTTGATGAGCTTTTTTATTGGTCAGTTTGAATTGCCTCAGAGAAAATGTGGCTAGTTCATTTATGCCATTTGGCTCCTTCGCTGCATTTTTTGCCTAGTAAGCACTTGACATTAAAAATTATGATTTTAAAGAATTTTTTACAGCTTTTTAACTGTAATTGAATCATTTATTTAAGAAACAAGTTAAACGCTGTGTTAATCCAATGGGGTTTAACTTGTTTCTTAAATAAACGATTCAATTCCGCAGCTAATTTTTCCACAGTAAATGTTTTGAGTCCTCTACTAACCCCAGTTAAATTTTCATCCATTTCTGTGAGTTTAGCCTGAGAATATTTCCTTGTTAGACAAAGTATGCTTAATATAGCATAATTGCATACAGTGAACCTTTTTAATAACTGAAAACATTAGTACAATAATGCATGATGGAAAGCTAAAGTGGACAAAGTCTACCCTTTTGAAATAAATTAGCTAAAGAATGCTATGTGTATTTGTCTATTGTCTTTATTTTATAACTTACATCATCATCATCATAACATTCTAACTTTTTGCAACAGTTGGATTTACTTTTCATTTAAAGTTAAAAATTTTACAATATGAGAGAAATGTGGAAGATTTTACAATAAACAATTTGTTTGGCAGTTTTCTTTGGTATGCTCATGAACTAAATGGCTTACACCAGTATTGATTCATATCATTAAAGGCTAGGAGAATAACTAGTTCATATGACTAAATCATCATACATCATCAAATAATTTTATAATTATGAAAAAAATATAGTTATAATAACCCGAAATCTTATTACCAAAAGGGTGCATAAGTTAAGTAGCATATAAGACTACTATATAAATTTTTACATACCATATGCTTGTGTTTTTTCAACTATAAATAAAAATACATAATCTACAGCTTTTTTTAAATATATGTATTTTTCACCTGATAGTTAAAAAAAATTATTAATTTTTTTACACCTTATATGTTGAAAATGGTAACGAATTTAAAAAATTTTCTCATGTGATGAGAGGTCATAAAAACCCTCATGTTCATTGGTAAACATAATTTGAAGCAATTAGTCTCTTTAAAATGAATATTTATGAGGCATTAATGAACATTTTTAGAAATTATTACAGTATAAGTACATGGACTTTAAAGATTTTTTAGAAAAAAAATATCTGAAAATTTTGAGCAGAAAAATATTGAGTATTTTATGATAGAAAAGGCATTGTGTGATTGCAATATAGGGAACTCTCATTATGTGTAAAACTGCTTGAAATAAAAAAATTGTAAATAACACTAAGCCAGGTAAATGAAGATTATATATTTGAAGGAAGCAAATTCTTAAGTATTTTGTGGATAGGTTTTTCCCATAAAATCTTTTAAAACTTGATCCTAATATAACCTTTTAACCTCATAAACACAATATAACTAGTGTCACAAGAAAAGTGTAGAAGCTAAGAGGTCAAAGGGTCAACATGTTTTATAAAAGGTTAGATATTTTTATTTCAATAACACATATTTAAGGGAGAACTAAACTAAAAAAATTTGTATCATATTAAAAGATTATTGGGTTTTTGAAAATTTAAATAAAAATCAGTTTAAATTCTAAGAATCCCCAGTAGCAAAGTAAAATATGAAAGAGGGAGATTCCCAGAAATGAGTTGTTGTAAACTTATTTTTCCTAATTTAACTAGAGTTACAAACTTTAGTTTTAATGTTGTGTAAATTTAACCTGATAGTAATAATTTTAGTACTAAAAAAACAATAAAATACAATGTTTATATTTCAAGCACAAGGTCAATAAAGGTCAATGATAAACAGGATATATAAATACTCATATTTAATCAATGAGGATTAAATATGAGATTAAAAGATTCTGCATGCATAACAAGGAGGGCACAACATAAAAAGAAAGCCAACAACTGAAAGTTGAAATAAAATCTTTAAATTTTCTGTAATGTAAACAGTCAAATAGCTTTATAAGGATGAAAAATTATTTAACAATAAAAACACTTCAATAATTACGAATGCAGCAAAATATTTGAATGGGAAGTAAGAAATTAAAAACCAATTTATTCCAACAATTTCACAGCAAAGAATATGGAAGTGTCCACACACATAAATCGAAATATATTATGGGTGTATTTGAAATTAAGAATGAAAGAATAGCATATCAGATAAAATATTAAATGCAACACTCGTATTTAATTGGGAGTTTTCACATTAATAGGTGAAAGGTACCTCATATTGGCACGATGCTCTGGTGAAGAAGAAATCAAGCAGCAAATGTTTTAGCATGCCGGCCTGCGATAAAAAAGGGTAATGAAACAATAAAACGAAAACAGGATAATAAAAAGGAATGAAATAATGGCAGTAACCCATGCACTAAGAATGAATTGAAGAAGAAATCATACTTTATCGTCTGATATCACATCACCAGCCATACTTTGGGGCATGCAAAACTAAACAAAAAGTTGAGCGGATGTAAACATGAAATCCCGGTTACAGTTTCCAAATAATGCTGCATTGCCAGAGCCGATAATTTTTCCTAAAAATAATTCCAAGAAAAAGAATCTGCAGTCCTTGTCAAGCCAATCCTCATTTGATTTCTCATTGGTGAAGGATGTACATTATGAAACGACCATTCTATATTTTTCTCATAATATTTTAAAAAACAGGCATGGGCGGATTAAAAGGGGGAAATGCTATCGTGGCAATTTAACCTTCCACGCTGGCACGATCGGTCGCTTGTTAAAGTATCGGAGGTTGTCACTGCAGTTTGTTTTATAGCTCAGTGATTACGCCCTCTTCGCTTGAGAACTTCAACTAATTCAACCAATCACCGTACAGATTAGGAGGCGCAAGTTTAGAACTGCTGATGGTTGGCGAGTTTTGGCTATTTGGCGCCATATTTAGAAACCACATAATTCATTTAACATTAGTTGGGGTTACTATATATTGATTTTTATCGCTAAAAACTTGGCGCATCAGCAGTTCTAAACTTGCGCCTGCCCGCGCGCATATTCAGAAATACCAACCGTTTCGGTAGTGCGATACAAGTGCGCATGCGTTGAGAATCGAGGTTGCTATACATCGGCTCGATTTGGCGACACATTTTTCGTGAGCACGAGAGAAAAAAATAGCGCCACAGCCAGCTGTTTTTTGCCAGTTAGTTCTTCGTTCTTTTCTTTCGATTAGTTATATTTAAAGGTGACTAAAAATCAAATACAGTCGAGTCCGCTTAATGTGATCACGGTTAATGTTATCGAAATCAACAGGTCCCGATCATTCCTATTTAATTTAATGTTAAATACATCGTTTATTGTGATCAACTATGGATCAACACGCCGCTTAATGTTATCGAAATTTGTCCATATCCCCTAAAAGACGCTCTTTTTCGAGCTTCGTTTTGAAGGTCAATTTCTTTTTTCTGAAACTCGGTATGAGTTCACAGTTACACTGTTATGTTTCTTTGCTTTAATTGTAATAAAAATAAAAATTCTATGCTCTCCGACAGAAAACAGTTAAAGAGGGAGGGCAAATCAATGCTTGTCATTGGATATCAACATCGCAGATGTTTGGTGCAGATGTTTCTGATAAGAAATTTTTGATTTTTTTCTTTTTTAATGGAATTTAGATGAATTTCTGTGGTTGTTAATGTTTCTGAACCTCTTCTATGTAAAATTTTGAAAAATACCGATGATATCTAGACTGGAAGTCGAAAGAAAACAAATTTATGAGCGGAATCACATAGGAGCATAGGAGTAGTGCTAACATAACTGAAAATACTAAGTAAGCACTTTTTTTATTTTTATAAATTGGACTACTCATATTTTACCCTAAAAATTTTAAGTTGCTCCCAGTACATATAGTGTAAAATTATTTCGAAAACATTAATTATGGTTTCATAAGTTTATTTATTAAAGCAAACACTCTAGTTCCACTGTTAGCTACTTTTTTTATAGGAAATCGCTTATTGTTATCAATCGGATAATGTTATCAGTTTAACATCGAACAAATGCGATCACATTAAGCGGATTCGATTGTATTTTAAATTTTGAAAAAAAAATTAAAACTTCAATCCACACTACAAAAATAGTTTAAATAACAGTTGGACATGTTGGAAATAATTAATACCACTGACCTCATCAAATTTGTTATGGTTAACAACTCTAATTTGCTTTTAACATGAAAAACCCCCACTCCAATAGGGCCAAAGTTACTCCATTTTATAGTAACTGTTTGGGAGTATCCGTAAAAAATTTGAAATTTATAATATTTTGTGGGGTTAATTAAACTATTCTTTAAGTAAAACTTTTATCAGCCTTACTTTTTACCCGAGGATAATGATAAAGAATATAGCCTTTAGTTTGCAAATAGCCAAAATTAATACATAAGAGTAAGTAGTACAGGTGTCAAGTGAATGTTACCATTAATACAAAAATTGTTTTTGTTCTTGTAACTTGTGTTTGAGTGTTGATAAAAATTCATAAGTGAAATTTATTGCAAATACAAATAAAAACAGTCCATTTGAATGAAATAATATATTTATTTAACGATTTCCTCAAATGCAATAGCTGTTAAAACCTTAAATTACTCTAGTAGTTGGCAAAAATGTTCCTTTATCTCGGCTTTCCAAAAAAAATTAAAGGAAACCAAAATAATAGTAATATATCAAACTCAAATGGTTTATAGACTGGTTTTTAAATTTTGGAGCAATAGACTTTTCTTACAATTCAAATCCTGAAAATAAGTAGAGAATGCAGATCTTCATCTAATAGTGGAGAACTACTGAAATAAATGCACACAATGCAAGACTAATAGCAAAGGAAGCTTCTTTACGCTTGTTTGAACCAAAACGCCTAACAAAAACTCTACTACTACTATAAAATTTCAGGTTTTAACAGTTCTAAAAATAAAAATTAATCGGAATGAATGTTCAAAACATAAAAATAATGCAAAGGTAAATAATTATATGCCTGTTTATATTTATTACCAAATGCATTAAAAATTTCTTCATATTTCCATTAATAATAATAAATAAGTTAAATGCAAAATGCTTAGTAAAGAAAAAACACACTGGAAAATAGGAATGGTTTTAATTATAGAAGGTCATGAAGCTTCCTTGTTGTCATTGAAAGTAATTATTTTGAAGGCTAAAGAATAAGCACACAAAAAGTATTACAGGGTGTTGAATGAAGGTTAGATAAATGAAATCTTTCAAATAAAATTAATGAAAATACTTTATGATACGGATGATGTACAAAAAGTCTTTGAATTCCTAATTTAAGCCTTGAGTGCACAAAACTGTTGAAATATGGACAAAATGTGATGGTCGATGTCGCTGGTGAATAAAAGAGATTCAAGCGTGTCCACATATTTGAATACTTGTTCATGATGCTGAAAGAAGAAAAAGATCCAATTAGGGTTTTAAAAAATAAACCCCCATTTTGACACATGTCTAAAAAAGAAAATAACCTACCTGGAAAAACACTTCTTGAAGTCTCCCTAAAGTAGATTTGAACCAATAGTTATTGAAATCTGCTCCTTCAGCCTCACATCTTCCAATATGTTCAGTCAACAACATAATAAACCTCTGTAAAAAGAGTATTTTTAGGAGAGCTCTAATGCATAAAAAACTGTTCTAAAAATTGGGATTACAGACAACTTGGCAATCAAATAAGGGGATATTCATAAATTGTGCGAGGGGTCCAGCAAAATCTCACCAGTCTATAAATCTATTGAGCCAACTTTTAGTTCAAAGAACAATGTTTTATCTTTTATCATTTACAGCTAAAGTTTAGGAAAAATGCATGCATTGGTGAAAACGTTGAATCATTAGCCAGTCAGTCGTGATAATTACAATGTTTAAGACAATACTTTTGATTTTATAAAAATTTGTGCAATATATATGTTAAGTACGATGTTGCAAGACAAAATAAATCCAGCTAGAACTGAACATATAAAATAAAATTATTTATTTAAAGTTAATAGACAGAAAATCTTGTGTGATAACTTGAAGGTGGAGGAGGTTCAACTAAATCTCACTAAAAGGGAGGGAGGGGCCTCAAATTTGGAAAAAACACCTTTAGTAATTTATGATGTTCCCTACTGAACTTTACACCAACTCTTAGTCAAAATATTTCTGGCACCAAATTAAAAGCATTTTGAATTAAAAATAGGAGTACCTAAAGCCTATATTTTAAGATTTTGTGCAACACATGGTTACTAAGAAGTTGAATCTATGTTTCTGAGGAACTTCTGTTATCCAGCCAGCAGATTCTTAAAATGATGGGTGAGGCTAAGTGGAAAGTCCCTTAAGAAATTTAGTACAGAAGCTCACTACATATTTGGTTTAAACAAGAATATCTTGGGTGAACATAAGGGCTGTTATTGATAGCAAAAAATATACCTGGAAAATAATGAGGAAAAGGTTTTTCAGTTCACTATGGACAGTATCTAGCTTTTCTTCCATTTCTTCAATCATTTCTTCTGAAGGCCTAGCATGATTTGAATCTTCGTCATCATCATCCTCATCTTCATCTCGCATTGGAACATCCTGAAATAAATATTCAAATTAAGGCACAGTGTATCAGAAAATAAATACAAAATGATTATGATTTAACTGAAATTGCTAAAAATATATAAAACAAGATAAACTGCAAGGTAGAATGAGTGAAAGGACACAATATATAAAACAATACATAAAAATAAACACTATAAAATTTAACTGAAAGAAAACAACCAAATTAATTTCAACACAGTGTTTATTTGAAATTAACACTAAGTATTTAGTAGGTAAGATTTTGGGTAATTCCTAGCATATTAGAAACAATATTATAGCAAAATAGATAAAAATTTAAAATGTCTTACCTTTTGTAGCTTTTTCTTAGCATCATTGACTTGGGATTGAATGGTTGTAACATGTCTTATCATTTGTCTTATTGTTATATGCAGAATTTCCCAAATATAAAATCTGTACAAAAAAAAGTCATGATTAGAACCTTTTTATAGAACACAAAGGGCAAATAAAAATTAAATTTAAGTTTACTTACTTGGGAAATTCACTAGCCATTTCTTTTGAAAACAGCCAATTTGCAACTGCTGAACATTCAACAATTTTACTCTTTAGTAATTTAGTAACTAATCCAGTCATCATCTATAAGAAATAAAAAATAGTGTGAGCAGAAAAAAACCTTTAAAGTTATTCCATGAAAATCCAACATTTTGCAATTGAAGTTTATTGTATGTTATGATATACAGGGTGTAACAAAAAAGACTGACACATTTAAAAAAATTTTAATTAAAAAACTAAAAAAGATAAAAACACGCGGTTTATTGCATCCTACTCAATTCAACCTAAGAATTTTATGACACAAATTTTCGTAAATCATTGTTCCCAAATCCCCCAACAGGGCATAAAAGTATCAATCTCCCCATGGGAGATAATGGAAAATAGTGCTCCCACCTGTCGGGGGATTTCTGAACTACAATTTACGAAAACATGTGTCATAAAATTATTTGGTCTTTAGAGTAGAATTCAAAAAACCGCTTATTTTTATCTTTTTTAGTTTTTGAGTTATTGATTTTTAAAATGTAATGTGTCAGTCTTTTTTGGGACACCCTGTAGTTTGGTAAAGTATAAAAGCTGATAACTAGAAAAATTAGCAAATGTCATGAAAAATGTTGATGATTACATCCTAACAAAATGTTTTCTTCAAATTTTTTACATTAAAAAAACTTGATAAGAAAACATCTAAAGTTCATGAAAATATAAATGCTACCCACTTGCTGATGACAGTGCCACAGTTCAAACATGCTCCTAAGAATACAGATCTGTGCTTCTTCGGACGTAGATAAAACTTTAAAAACAGTAAGGTATCTAAAATAAAACACTCAGATTCAATTCCAATTTGAATTATAACTCTAACAAACAATCAAAGGAATTTCAAATCAGCTAGAGCAAGTACACTTAAAAATAGCTGCTAATTTTACTATTACACATAATTGATTACTTACTTAACAATAGCAGCAAATGCATGTGAATAAGACTTATCAGCATAGTTAAAAAGAGTTTGTACAAAGACATCTATCTTCAGAGGGTTGTGGGTTGGCTCAACTGTTAAGAAACTTAAATTAGTTAGCATGAATTTCATCAAAAAACAGAATATCTACAGATATTTTTAATTATGTTTCTGTACCATCATCTTCTTGAAGAGGATTGGGCAAGTCTTTGATCACTAGTAATGCTTCTTCTGCTGTGCATTTTTCTTTTAAGGCACCCAATAGCTGTTGAGCAGCTACTGTTCCAGGCAAAGACTCTGAAAGAGAAGATGGTCAAGACTTAGCATCATCATTCAGGATTAGTACAAGCAGGGCTCGATTTCTAAAAAAATAGGTACCGGAACGGTAAAATTATTGGTATCCAAACTAAACAAGCGAATACTTTTTAATACATTTATTTTCAAACATTTAACATTTAAACATTTATTTTCAAATTCACATTTATAAAATGTAATAATGTGTTGTACTAGATTAAGAAGAGTGTTCTAAGAAGCGGACGGCTTATCCTCAATGAACCATTAGTGTTGTATATTGTGCCAATTTAAGGAATATAATGCGTAGTTAAAGTCCTTAAATGGTAAAACTTAACCCTACAATGCATGATTTTTTAAATTCACTTGAAAATCATTTATGTGACTTCTATTATGGTGTACATTAGTAAAAAAATACTAAAAAAATTTAATTTAATTTTTTTCTACTTTTTATTGGCAAAAAACTTTGTCCTTGTGAAATAAATTTGTGTCTCTTGTGAAATTAATTGTGAAGTGAAATAAAACCAAATGCTCTAAAAATATAAAAAAACAACTTATCTTTTCAAAACATTTTTTTTTCAAGCTGAAAAATTTTTTTATTTTAATTTATATGGTCCTTTTATTTTGGCGTTTTCTGTGTCTTGACTTTCGTTTCACTAGCTACTAACAAATGTCTCAAAATAGTACCCCTGCTGTGATCTACTGGCGATCTAAAGTGCTAATACAATGAAATGTTATATCTATTGTACTTATTGCATGGTGTTGCCGTTTGGAAATGAAAGTTCGAGTAGGAAATGGGGAAAAATGTCGTGTTGCCAAATGGCATCAGTATGCACTGTAGGGTTAAGACATCGCAAATTTTTTGCAAATTTGCCAAGCGATCTGGCAAATCTGGTTCAAATAAAAAAGAATCAACACCAGGAGCGGATTGTGGGTAGTGCAAATGGAGAGTCACAATCATGTTATAAAGAACAGTTAAGTAACAACCTTTCAATTAATTAAATCCCAAATATTGTTATTTGCAAAAAAAAGTACAAAAAGGGGGGTCTGGGGGTTCTCCCCCAGAGAAATTTTGAAAATATTTGACAGTAAAAACAGGGTTTTAATTCATTTTAGGACTATTTCTCGAACATAGAAAAGTATCCTCTGGCCTGATGAATGGGTCTCGCGTCGCGGGCCCTGAAGTAGAATATATTTTTTCCCAAAAGAGAGGTACCGGAACGCCGTTCCGGCTGAAATCGAGCCCTGAGTACAAGTAATACTTTATTTAACTAAACATCGGCGCAACAGCCCTAGTAGGCCAAGGCCTATGATGTCCATCTTTGTTTTCTTGACCGTGGGGCCCTGGGGTGCAAGGCATATGTCCCGGTTAGGTGGTCAGCCTAACGCAAGACCCCCAGTGTTTAGTTCCCAAGCACGCTTGGTTTTCATTTTATGGGCCCACTGAAGGGATGAAAGGCTGAGTGAATCTTGCCCAGACCGGGACCCAGGAATCGAACTCCGGACCTGTGGCGTGGACGGGCAAAGCACTACAACTACGCCACCGGGCTTTCTTTGCATCATCATTTTTTAGATTTGAAATTATGCACACATAGCATTATACTAAAAGCTAATAGGTTAAAGACAAGCATCTTGAATTTTCAATGAAAATAAACTAAATCAAAGTACCTGATCCTTCTTGCCCATATTTATAAACAGTAATAGGTCTTAGTGGGAGCAGATTCATAAAATTATCAGGCATTAAGTCAACAACTCGTTGATGATAAGACAACCTAAAAAATTAAAGTTTATGTGAATACATTAATTATATGGTATGGTATTGAAAAAATTATTCAATATTGGCCAAATCTTAAGACATGTTAACATCCATAAACTGTCAAAAACTAATTTTTCTACACAAGTTATCCCTTTTTCCAAATTATCCAATTGATCTATTGTTGCATTATCAATTATCTCCCTAATGGCCCTATATGAGCCTCTTCTCCAAGTGTAAAGTAACAATTCCACACAGTTAAAGTTGAAAACCAACTATCTAAAACTTTTACAGCATCTAAAATTGAGGTATTACTGTGTATACAGACAGCATATTTTTGGCAGCCTTTCTTCTTTTAGAAACAGTACTACATTTTGTTGCGAACACTCACCTCATGCATTTGTGTAGCGTTTCCCTCACAAACACTGGCTTTGGATGTAAAGGGTCCAGGCTAGTGCAGTCATTCCAATCGTCCCAATTCCACCGAAACTGAAAGTTGCTTAAGTGGTAAGCAAACCAACTTGCAAACCTAATGGAAAAATCACATGATTAAAACTAGTATTACTCTCAAGTAGAAAAATTTCATTTCTTCCCAAAACCTGTTTCTACCATGTTATTTTTTAAATCCTTTAAACAGGGTGGCCACAGAAAACTAGCTCCCTGATAATTCCAGGCCTGCCCTGATAACCTGGCTCTGATGTTTTACAAGTATAGTAATTTCTCATCTTCTTAAAAGCGGAAGAATGAAGGTAAGAATCAGGTAGTGTGAGAAAGAAGGAAAGTTCTATGTATCCAGCTTAAAGCGGGAGGGCTTGAAACTCTGGTAAAACAATATAAATGAAACTACTTCTACAATTTTATCACAAAATAACAATCAAAAGCCTTTTCTGAACATATGAAATCAAGCTCAATGCACTTTTAAAGACTTGAAAATTAGAAAAAATTTTAATTTATTTTCAAAACTTCAGATTTTTGCCCTGATTATATTATCAGATTTTCTGAAATTCCTTGATTTCCCCCTGATAAATACAGGTTTATTAATTCTCCAGATTTTCAAGGTATGTGGCCACCCTGTTAAAGCATAATCTCAAAGGGAAATAGTAATAAGACTGCAATTTGAAGAAGAAAGAACAAGAGAAAAGATTCACGACATTAATGTTGCAAAAATGATAATTCCTGATTGGTTGAAAACAAAGAGTAAATTGCAAAATTAACACATCAACAAACAATGTAGGAAATACAGAAAACATACCGATCAATGCAGTCAATATTCATTGTATCCATTCGTTCATACATAAGCTCAACAGCTTGAGCTAGCTTAAAAAAGTAAAGGATTGAAACAAAAACTAGTAAAAACACTGAAATGCAATGATGAATTTTTCAACTTATCAAAGTCAAGTTTGATATTAACTTAATGACAAGTTTATCTATTTAATAATTGAATTTAAAAAAATAACTGTTAGGAAATATTTAAAATATTGGTAAAAACTGTTCAGTTTTTTTAGAGAATCTGTATGTATGGTAAATCATTAAAATCATTTACTGGCTTTTTCATTATTTTATCTTAAATCAATATGTTTGACACAATAATTAGTTAAAACCAATGTTAAAAACGCTATTAGTTTTCAGCTTTGTGGAAATAGTAAAAAATATATAAATTTATGTGCCCTGTTAAAAAAAACAAAAGGGAATTTTCAAAAATGTTAAAAATGATTGATTGATTGATTGGTTTTTTATGGCACATGATCCACATCAGGATATTATGCGCCAGAAAAGACATTAAAACAACTTTCAAAAATGTTAAAAAGATTGATAATTTATTTTAGGTTGATGTTTGGATATCATGAAATATATCTAGATTAATACAAGCATTTTTTTTAATTTCTGCTAGCAATGGATTTTTGAGGTGTTCTTGTAGAATGTTTCAAAAAGATCCTCTCAATTACTCTATCACATTATACTCTTCTATTTGTATGGTTATGATATTTGTACGGTCATGATGAAAACATTTTAGAAAATCCATAGTCTTAAATAGTAAACATTATATTTTTTTACTGTACAATGATTTTAAAAAGGATACCACTTGAGGCATAGTGCTAGGATTAAGCTTGCATAGTTCTAGAAAAAGGGAGCCTAAACATATTTCTTTGTATGTAGAGACAGGTAATTTAAAAAGTTCTGACAGTATAACCTAAAATGAAAATAGAAACATCAAGCATTTTATAACTGGATAAGATTATAAATAAAATAACCCAGGTAATATTTTCTGAGTTATAGAGAAAAATGTAGAAAATTAGGTAATTCTTTTAAAATTGTTGAGCATCAGTCTACCTGGCCCAATCACAAATAGAATATTGATCAAATAAATAACAATACCTCTACTATAACATATTCTAAAGGTATTTTATGCTTTGCAGGAATACTTAGAAGGACATTAGCACTGAAAGGAAAAATGAAATGAATATAAATACATCTATATTTTAAAATAATTTTGAAACAGAGAAAGACTAAAATCCACTATCTTACCATTCTTTCCTGCATAGGTGCTGTTGTTGAACTATACGGCGTACTTGTTCTTCTATTAAAAATCTTTCAATCGAATGTGCCCCCGGTAGTACAGGACCCTAAATAATAAGATAGCATAGCATATAGATCTCAACAAGATACATAATACCATTTGTTTGAGAATAAAAATGCATTTTATTAACGAAGAGTTGAACAGACAAATGAGGAGTGATATTACAAACGCTTTGCCCTACCAGAAAAACACAAAAAGGGTTCTACAAAATAAACAACTTAATAACATTGAAAAATGCTTAAATGACACCAACATTAGAGTATTGAAACCAGAATGAACAAATAGAAAAAATATGAAGAAACTAAGAACACTCAAATTCGTAAAGAGGTGCAGTGATCCCAAAATGTTTGGGAACCACTGGCTTAGATAGAACCAAAGTAATGAGTCACATAGTTTTGGAAGAATAATCAATTAGCACAATCTAGTACTTAACTTACATACCAGGGGTTCATCCAGGTTTTTCTGTCAGGGTCCTGTGTTAGGAATTTTGTGAAAAACCAAATTAATTTTGTGAAAATGAAGGGCTGTAGTACAACCACAACATTCATAACTTTTGAAAGTCGCCCAACATTTGGCAAATTCCATTCCATAATGATGAAAACTCAATTTGAAACAATTTTAAATCCCCTTCTTTTGATCTTAAGAATTTTGTGAAGGGTCCCTTTTTGAGAATTGGATTTTTGTGAAGGGTCCCAAATCAGACCCATTTTTTTCTAGATGAACCCCTGCATACCATCAAAGAAAACTTACCTCTGGACAGTCCGTGTAGTCAAAAAGCCTAAAAACTGTGGCAGGGAAAGGGTAACTCCAGCCATCTTGATGAGGAGGAGGCGAGAGAGAAGGAATGGCATGCTGCAAGGCTTCACACAACACCCCATCAAAAGCAAGGTAAGGCCTCAGGATGTGGTGTTCCACCCACTTGTCAGACCGAAGCTTAGTAATTTGAGCCCACAAACAGTCCAGGTACTGAAAATAAACACCATAAACACTTTAGCACAATTTTTTTCAAGCCTTCTTTCACTCCGAAACAGAGCTTTCAGTTTTAAAGAGCAGGGTATATCAGGGGTGTCACTGACTTTAACTCGAAATCCTGGAAAACTACCATAATGAACCTTTAATCTGGAATCCCAAATTTTGATTGTTTTCGGATTTTAAAAAAATGTAATTTTCTTGTTCTGGAGGTGTTTTTTTCTCACAAAACTTACAGCGCACCCAATCAAACAATCAGCCAGAACGGTCAAACTACCACTCAGATAATAAAAATATACTAACGCTTATCTATTTTTTAAATTGGACCTGATTTCTTGTTGTGGCTTAAAATTTATGAAAATTTTGATAATACCAGGAATGTTTGCTGTTAAAACAAATGCTTCTACATGTATTGTTTACACTCCCAACAACCATACATGCACGTTAAAACAATCTTTTTTATACTAATTTTACCTACACAATTTTCCAATCACCAAAAAGAACATTTGTTTAAAACTTAAGTACTTACAGCCAGGTGTCAGCATTGTTAGAGCTCTGGGTAAGTAAAAGTTCTCTATGATACAAAATGTAGTAAAATCATGACTTTTATAGAAAAAAAGGATTTACCTCTTCTTGAACATGGGGAATACTACTCTGCCACACTTTTAGAGATGGCAAGTGCACTTTATGTCTTTTGCTAGAGCAAGAAATATCATGGTTACCAATAATTGAAAACAAGATAAAAAAGCCAGAGTTGGCAGGTTTGATAACTATCATACTTGTTGTTAGTCTAGATTTTTTTAGCATGAATAATTTAAAGTAATTTACTTTGATTACTGTTTAAACTTTTAGTTCGTATTTTTATTTCCAGTATGACAATAAAAACCAAAATGTTGAACTCAAAATATAAGTTCTATTAAAATAAAAGAATGAATGTATACTACCTAATATAGTCATCTATCATCCTTAGAAGATAATCTAGCTCGTTATCTTTTTTCTCATACAGTTCTCGTCCAACCTATCAAATTACAATCAAGACGTCAGTTTTTAGACTTTTAATTTCTCGTACATCATAAATGTTACAAAAGTATTGTAAATAAAAAAGTCTAATAAAATAATCCCTTTTTAGCAAATTTAAAGTGGAACATTTTCAAAAAAGCACTATTTTCAAGTTTTGTGTTAAAGAATACCTAATTTTAATTACAAGTGCTACTTATGAGAACATACCAAACTAAATATGTACTACATAAATATCTTTCTGGTGAGTGAACATTTATAATGTAAATTTGTTCAATTTAAAACAATGCAATGATGTTCAGTCAGGCATAAGCAAAAATATGTTTTTTAGTTAAAACTCAAACAATTTCTTAACAAGCTTTGTGATTATTTTTTTACTTAGAATTCTTTTGCCATGAAAAAATATTGGAATATAATAATCACCAATAAATATCAAATTAACTATAGTAAGCAAAGCATAGTTAACTATTACTATCAACTGATTAAAAAATACCATACAGGACTAAGCTGTTTCTTACCCATGGTAATGCTCCTAAAACTGTATAAACATAAAAATCTGCACGGACCTAAAAGTAATAAGAAATGTAAATAACATAATGTTAAATTAAACTTTTCTTATGAATACAAACAAGTCACACAAAAGAAGAAAACATATTTACCACCATGGGTAAAGAAAAATAGTTAAATGATGGGAAATTAATATTTACCTGAGGTATACCAGTTTCCCCACTAACATCAGCTAATGCTTGAAGAAAATTTATCATTGATCCAGCTGATATAACATGACAGTTAACCAGATCAGCAAGAAACCTTACCTGAAAAGAACAATTATTATAAATTATAAATAAAATAACAATTCTAATACAGCTTTTTTGTGTTTTATAGTTAAAACTAATGTTAACCTACAGTAACACGAGCTTCTTCAAAGTTTCTTTCCTTTAGCAATTCCCGCAATCCTTTCACAGTCATTTCCACAAACTGAAATAAAGTAAAAGAAAATTTTGTAAAAATTTTATTTTCTGCAAACATTATCTGATATTGTCTTTTTAGGATGATAAAACATCTCTTATCAAAATTTGAGTTTTGGTGATCATAAATCAGCAATTCTGATTTAGACCCCTTAGTTAAGTTAATGCAACAAAAGTATAAAGACAATTTTATGCACAAATGGATTTTTAGACTGAAGCTATAACTCTCATTGTAATTAAATTAAAAACAAGGTAGAAAGTGTGTAGATAACATCATTAATTCAAAACGGAAAAAATTAATTACCTCGCCGCCAAAATTGTAATTTCTGACATTCAAAAGACCAACCAATGTTGTGTAAATAGTTGTTTTCTCAGGTAGTCTTGTGACACTGAAAAAAATATTTAGATCAAATAATAATAATTTTAACAAGTGAATTATTTATTAAACTAGAGATAAACACACCAAGCTGTAGGTGGTATTTTTTGCAGTTAAATTACATTTTACCAAGTTCGAGCAATATAAAAACAAAACTGCATTTTGATTTGAAACACCAATCTTCCAATGTTATTTATTTTCATATTGGCTAACTGTTGGCTGTTTCTTTTCTTCAAGCAACTTTGAACTTACAAAAGCTTATTTATTTTTTGTAAAAGCTAAGGGAAGACAAATTCCTTAATTAGGATTATATCAAATCACGCTAGTTTGATTTAAAAACATTAATTTTATTTTCAGAATCATTTTTACTTAGTCATTAGGTTGTATGTATTATTGCTCCATAAAAAGTTTAAGTTAGGTAGTTTTGAGAAAAGTTATCAGTTGATTTAACTTTCAAAAGGTTATGTTATTACCAATCACTCAAAATCCGCATTATCTTTTGTTTGTAAGTAGGTAAATCTGCCTCTAGAACACCTGCAAGTCCTTCAAGGTTGCTCTCCAATGATGAAGTACTCTAAAATAAATAAGTCATTAATATGTACATAAAATTTACTTCTGAAAGAAGAAAATTTACTTTTGTCTGAAGTGACCTTCTGCAATAATAAAAGGATTCCAAAAGATTCTCCTGGAGAGTCATTTTATCACCCTTAAATGATTGCAGACAGTCAGCTTTGCCTATAAATACTCTTTTAAATAAAGACTTGTATTAAAAATATTAGCAAAGAATGACTGACTTATAAGAGGGTTAAAGATTATTGGAAATATAAAAACATTTAAGAGCTTTACTAATGATTACACATATCTTTTCTCATGATGATTTACCGATTTAAAACTCTTAATAGTAGAACATATTTATAAATAAGGCATAGTTAGAAAATGCATAAACAGCTTGCGTTAAAAGTTTGATATGTCTCACATGAAGTAGGTATCATAGTTCCACAGGGCCGCATCCAAGGGGGGGGTTTGGGGGTTCAAACACCCCCTGAAATTTCGACGTCAATCTTTTACGTGCTGTTTTTCCTTAAAAATTCGTCTTAAAATGCATAACTCGTACATTTCAGGTTCAAAATTTTTCTTGGGGAGAACCCCTAACCCCCCTTAAAATTTTGAAATCTATTAAAACAGTCGTTCCTTAAAAATTTTGGGACTTAAAAGGAGTGGTCCTCTTTGGGTTGCTTTAACCCCCCATAGGAAAAAGCGAGAAAGAGGGGAGATGGGAATTCGGGGGTGGAAAGAATTGGAAAAGCCACTTAAAAACGAGTTAAAATCCTGTTTTTAGGGTCAAATTTACAGAAATTTTCTGGGGGAGGACCATCGGACCCACCTTTAGAACTCTATTATTTACAACATTTTTTAAAAAAAAGTTCGCAAAATTCCACCCATTAAATTCTTGAAAATGTATGTCCAAAATCCGGATTAGGTGTACCAAAACGAGTTGGAAATCTGCTCTCTTAGACTTAAATTTCCAAAAAATTTTACGGGGTGGAGCACCCCCAGAACCCCCCTAGGATATTGAAAGACGATTTTGATATTGAAAATTCTTAGCCCCCCTGAAAACCAAATCCTTCATCCGCTACTGTCTAATTACCTTGGTCACCAACAAAATCAAACTAAAGTTTCAAGAAAATTTTTTGTACCAAAACACTCCCAAAAAAAGTCTAGTTACGGCCCTGTAGTTCCATAATTTAAAAAATTCATCATAACTTACTTTATCACCAACTCTAACTATGAGAGATTCCAATCTATCTTCAATTTCTTTAGGTTCAGCACTAAAGCGCCTTCTTTTCCTATGACCATCTAAAAACAGAAATAGTAGATAAAAATAATATACGTAGTACAACTTTTTAAATATTATTTCTTAATAATATAATTTGTTATTTTTAACTCTTTTAAAAAATCCATCTTTGTTTCATCATCTGTTTCATACCATTTTTGAAAAAAGGGTGGTAAATAACTGGATTGGGAACTGATTTGGTGCTAATTTTACTAGCAGCCACAATGGTTCCTAAATTTTTATCTAAAATTTTCTAGTTATGTTGGGAGGTTGAATAAATTCCTGCTGTTTCCTGACTAGATTGTGTCACGAGGCCCTAATTATAGGGTTTCAGATTCTGAAGATCTTTTCAAAAGAAACATACTTATACAAGCTAAAAATCCTAATGTGTCCTTTTTATGAAGGGGAAACTATTACATATACCCAATTATGCCATGAAGCAATAGAAATATTCAAACATAATTTAAATAGAAAGGAAGAAACAATTATAATCGATAAAATTTGGAACTGCGCACTTCATAGATGTACAATTAAAGTACAATCTTGAAAAGCTAAAAAGCTGTGCTTCTGCGTGAAAGTCCCATTTTTTCCAAAACTGCTTCCAACGGGCGCTGGCACCTAATCGAAGTTGATTTCTTCTCACATTGTAATTTGTGATGTAGTAAAACAGGGATCTGTCCAGGACAAATTTACTACCATTTTACAGTAGCTTCGCAAATTCGCCGATCGTTAAAACGGTAGCTTCACAAATTTAAAATTTCTAATTTTCACAATTTATTGCTAAATTTTCACAAATTATTACTAAACCAATAACGCTAATATTTGAAAACTTTAACTCCCCTTAAAATGTATATATGTTAAGTGATTTTTAAAAACATATTTTTTAGTTCATTTTATTACGCGTATTTTATTTTCACAAAATAGGTAGTTGGCAAAAAATCCTACACAGATCCCTGTAATAACAACTTTACCATAGGAACTAATCACATGCATTATCGCGATTTTAGTCGGTATTTTTACTTATTAAGATTTTCTAAAATTATGAAATTTAACTGAAGGATTGTTTTTGGAAGCAACTTTCTCACTCAGATTTATCCTAACTTTTAAATAAATTAATTAAATAAGAATAAGAAAATTCGAACAAAGCACATTGAACTACATCTTATTTCTTGATTTCTTCTTCTAGTTTTTTTTCGGTATTATATCAAATCACTTCAAAAAATGTAAAGATAAAATAGTATAAATCTAAAATTCTCGATTATACATGAAAAAATTTAAAAGTGTAGGTACTTCACAAAAAAACCTTCATTTTCACAATAATGGGGGTTAATGAAGCGAATCTGGGCTGCAGATTTTTTGGCGATTACAATTCAATGCTCCGATGCCATTGGCGGACCTGGAAAAAGTTGTAACCTTCCCCTGAACCTAATAAAATTTACTCCAACCTTATCTATTGCTCCTATGGAGTTGGCAGGGGCTTCCCCCTAACCAGGTTCGGGCACTTTTTCCAGGTTCGGCCATTGGTTTTCCACTTGGCAACAAAAAAAATCGCCAAATTCAGCTGCAGCCAGGATTTGCTTCATTTACCATAATGGGCCCCAAAAAATTAACACCTGGATCAATCCCTGCTTCAATTAAAAATATCTTAACAGTTACACTTCAATGATTTTAGTTTTGTTTAATGCTCACGGTGTTACCCCAAAGTAGTTCAACTGATAAGAATTGTGCTTGGATTGATGAAAAATCCAAACTAAGCTGTATAATTTAAGAAAGAACAATTTTTGTATTTGATAGCAGTCCCCAATATATACAGGTAGTATCATAGAGAATTAAAACAGTATTCTATACTGGTATTCATATCACTTAATATTTTTTTTTTATTACGTCGAGGAATGGGTCGCATAGACCATTTCCCTCCGTGCAGCCCAATATAAACTAGCCTTGGAAGTGTAGTTGTCAAGAGGTAAAAATTTTATGTTGGCCAGAAAAGCGCAACTTGTCAGGTGCTTAAAATTCATTACTTCTCCATAGGAACACAGAGGGCATATATCACTTAATATCAGATTAGTCACATTGACTGTAGTGAATTAATTGACTGTTTTAAATCATATAAAGCACATGTTCAAGCAAAAAATGAATACATTAAGTAGTAAACTAATTTTGAAAGAACATAGTTAAAATTTACTTAAATCATGAGAAAATAGAGGAACACAATGAAATATTTTAGGAAAATAGAAAAGTACCATCATCGTCGTCATCATAGCCTCTTCGCCTTGACATTTTGGATATATTTTTTATTGACAAATTACAAAAAATACACCGGTGCCCTCTCCTCTCAGATTAAAACACAACAGCAACACCAAACAAAATGTGTTTCCGTTAAATCAAGCCAATCTTTAACTAAGCGGAAGTGTAAAATAGTTTTTTTTGGCAACAAATATTCACATACGGGGTGACTAGAGTTTTGGCTGTGGTGTAGCCAAAGGGAAGGTACAAAGGGAATGTGCACCCCCTATCAAATTGAAATTCTTTTCTTATTTATCTATAAAAAATTAAAAAAACAACCCAATAACCCCACAGAGTACTAGAACAGAGAGTCCGTCGCCATAGGCGCTAATGGAAATCGAAAAGTTGGATGGATGTGGGGCTATTTTGGCGCTGCGATCGCCTCTACGTCACGAGAGGCGGGAGGAAAAAGCCTGATTGGTTGAGAAAAACTTTTTCCTTCTCCTTCGAAAATAGAAGATTGAGTACCAATCACACGGGTTTGGTCACCAAAATGTACTGCTGATCTATCTGTCAATCATTTATAATTCCTCGTGGCGCCCTCATATCCATCCAACTTTTGAATAAATCGTTTTGGACCCTCTGTTAGGATTTTTCTCTGTGAATAACCCCTCCTCCTACAGTGGCGTACCCGTAGCCAAGAGGGGGAGTGCAAAAGGACATGCCATGTCGCTTGGTTTGGTTTGTGTACAGTGGCGTAGCCAGTAAAAAATTTCGGAGGGGGATATGGGGTAAATTTAGTCCTTTTGTATGGTCATAAAAGGAAAATTCTGACTCTCGGGGGATGTATCCCCCCTCTTTTTACGCCCCTGTTAGGGCAGATTTTAAGTAGAGCATTTAAGTTTTGGGCATTGAAATTGTTATGTTATATCCCTATCCCCTAAATCGAAATTCCGAGGATAAGTCCCTCTTGCACCCCCTAAAATTAATTTCTGACTATGCCACAGGTCTGTGGAATGGTCCGCGAAATATTGCGGCATATATAAGATAATTGCTATTAAAATAAGATTTCAGCCCAAGAGAGAAACATAAATCCGTCTACGAAAAACACTGAGCAGAATTGAAGTATCATGACAAATAAAAAAATTCAATCTAATTGAAATGTAGTTGAGATGGTGCTCTGGATTACTGCTTATAAGATTTTAGTACTACACCATCTACTTGATAAATGAAGCTAAGGCTAATTGCTTTTTATGAACTATTTATTAAAAACATAACAATAACGCGCGTGGCGTTTAGGCTTAGCCGCGATACGAGGACGAGAGAAATAACAGAGCGCGCAGAGTGTCCGTCGTTCGTTGAGGAATGTCGTTCTGCCCGGCGAGAGCTGCCCGGGCAAGGTTGCTTCGCGGCGCTGGTGTTGCGCTCGCCAAAAGTCTTTCTTCTGGCGCTTGAGCGCTCTTTTGGCGGTGTCGCCTCACACTCCCTCCCCAGTGTCAACGGAATGTGACATATCTTCTGGGAAGGGTAATCTTTCGACCCGAGCGTGTTGTCACCGGTCGCTCAGTCGGCGACGTATCTTGTACAGTCTTTGAATTGTCACTATCACACTTGCTTGGAGGTGGCGTAGATACGCGCTGAGTAACCAAATAGTCCTTGTCTACAGTTTGGAACACTGGTTTAAGACGGTCGAGGGACACCGTTGTTCGGCGTCCGTTCACAACGATGTCGAAGTTTTTCTCTCGGCGAGAAACTACCTCGAACGGGCCGTCGTAAGGCGGTTGTAACGGTGTGCGTACACCGTCATGTCGTAGCAGGACATGTGTGCACTTTTCCAAGTGCACTTTTCCAAGTGTGGGTGCACGAAAACACTGCGTTGGCCGTGGCTGGAAGTGGGGGTTGGGCGGACGTCGGCGAAGGAGCTCCTCAGGTCCTCCAGGAACTGCTTGGGTGACGACGTGGTCTCGTCAGTTGACGGGCAAAAGAACTCGCCTGGTAGACGCAAGCTCTGCCCATACACGAGGTCTGCGGTGGTCGCTTGTAGGTCTTCCCGGAAGACGGAACGGAAGCCCAACAGGATGGTCGGGAGGGCAGAGGTCCACTGCTCCGTGCTGTGGGCCTTCAATCAGTGGCGTAGCTAGCCTGGGTGTCACCCGGGGCGGAAGCTCTCGGTGTCACCCCCTTTTGGAATTCGGTTATAAAAAATTATAAAATTTGCGACACCAGTCCAGTCTAGAACTGAGGGTCTCAGGTGGAACCCCATTTTATATTTGTGTTCTTATGACATTTAATTAATTATTTAAAAATTTCAAAATTGAAGGTTTTAATTTACCGCTGCCTTTAATTTCCTAACTTTGCAACAACGAGTTATTACAAGACCCTCTATATAAAGGCCTCCCAACTCGGCCGTGCAACGTCATAACTTTCACTCATGTTTGACGTCACTCCATAGACTTAACATGGCAATTTTCACTCACGTTTGACGTCATCGTCCGGAGTTGGGTGGCCATGTATATAGAGGGTCTTGGTTATTATGATGTAAGTTATTCTTCAGTACAAACCGTATATGGAAATTTATTTCAGGAAGGACCCAAAATTATTCCTCAACATCTCTCATACATATTTAATAGGTTGAATGTAGCTTCTAAATACATTTTAGGCGGAATTTTCGTCATGAAGAAGTTCTTAATATAGGAAAAGTTATGTATAATAAAGTTCAAACTATCAAAGGGGGGTCTGGGGGTTCTCCCCCAGAAAATTTTAGAAAAATGGACTCAAAAATCAAATTTTAACAGGTTTTGAGGCATTTAGCTCGAATTTCGGATACACATTTTTAGGTGTGATTTGCATTTTAACCAAAGTTCAAAAGAGTACAAAGAGGTACTCCCAGGAAATTTTTGGAAATTTGACCCTAAAAACAGGATTTTAACAGGATTTGTATACAACGTAGTCCGAATTTCGGGCTCTCCCCTTTTACGCCCTTAGTCAACATAAGTCGGATAATTCAATCTATTGGCGTACAGGGAAATTTCTTTCGAGAGGGGCCTAAAATATTATTCCTAAAGCACTTTTAATAGGGTCAATCTAGCCTTTTCATACATTAATTGTAGCTAAAATTAGCATTTTGCGGAACTTAATATAAAAAATTGCAGTTAATAGAGTTCCAAGTAATCAAGGTAGGGGGTCTGGGGGCCTTCCCCTAGAAAATTTTTTAAAATGTGATATTTAAATATAGTGTACAAACTTATGTTTGGATATTTGTGACAGTGACACCCCTGATAAAACCCTTCTTATGTGGGAAAAATTTTCAAACGATGACTAGCGAAACCAGAAGATGAAACAGTTGGGGTATTCAGATTTTTCCTGAGGTAAAATGTGAATTTAAAATTTACTCATTTAAGATTAAAATAAATATTTGATGGACTTTTTTCTCTGCATACCTTTACCTTGGTTTTTAAAACTTCAAACTGAGTTTGAATTTGAATGTCACCTCTCAGCTAGCTGAATGAGTGACACCCGGGGTGAAGATTTTATATCCCATAGTAGTTTTCAGTTAAATTTGTTTTGTTGAACTACTTGGAAAACTTTGATTTCCCCCCCTAGCCAATGGGGTGACACCCCTCTCAAAATGGGTTGATAACTCATTTAATAATTTTTTATTTATTTAATGGTTTTTTTCGCTCAGTAAAAACATTTATGTGTGATCGAGAAAATTTGTATCAACTAAAGCTCAATGTGGGTGACACCCCCCAGTTCTCCAGTACATACCCCTAAAAACTATTAATTATTTAAATCAATTCTTACACTTATATTTCTTACGTTTATATTTAAAACTACGTTCGAAATTTTTAAGCTTGGGTGGGTGTCACCCCTCCTAGGTAGCCAGCCAAATGAGTATTTTCCAGGATGATCAATTTTTTTTTGTTCAAGGAAGGCATATTTACCAACTTAAGGCAAAATTCAAAGACTTCGGTATCAATCTCCCAGATAGTTTGAGGGTGACAACCGATTTGTTATACCCTAATTTATTTCATTAGTAGAGTGAATTCAAAATTTTTTTAAGGAAAGCATACAACTTGAAAAATGTCCCAAGTTCACTAGTTTGGGTGTCACCCCCTTCGGGGTGACACCCGGGGCGGACCGCCCCCCCCGCCCCCCCGTAGCTACGCCACTGCCTTCAATGCCGCCTTGAAGGGACGGTGGAACTGCTCCACGAGTCCATTGGCTTGCGGATGGTAAGGAGAGGAACGGATCCTCTTGAAGCCCAGAAGACTGCAGAGGGATCGGAACAGCTGGCTTTCGAACTGCCTGCCCTGGTCCGTCGTCAGGTACGCTGGAACGCCGAATCTTGACACCCAGGTGGTGTAGAACGCTTGTGCCACTGTCTCGGCAGTGATATCCTGGATAGGCACGGCTTCCGGCCATCGGGTAAAGCGGTCGATCATGGTGAGGACGTAGCTATATCCTCTGGATGGCGGCAGGGGTCCAACCAAGTCTATGTGTACGTGGTCTGGGTGTACAGGGATGTGAAAATATGCGCGGACGATATCGATTTTTGAGAAGATACTTTTGCCAAAGAGAGCATTGGAGAAGTCCTGTATGTGAGGAATGGGATAGCGGTCCGGAATGGTAGAGGAGTTTAATTTTCGGTAATCTCCTACCGGCCTAATGCTACCTGAACTTTTAGTGACAACATGGAGAGGGGACGACCAAGGAGATTTAGAGGGTCGACATATCCCTTGCTGCATCATGTGTTGGAATTCGTTTTTTACTTCGTTGTGCAATTTAGGATTTAGTCGTCTGGGTTTGCTATAGACTGGGGGTCCGGACGTTTCAATATAATGCACCGTGTTGTGCTTTATGTTTGTTACATTAGGGTTAACTTTCAACAAATCTGGAAATTCTCCGAGCATTTTATGGAACGGGGAATCTCCAGAGATTACCTTGACCGAAAAGTTATCTACTGATGCTATTATCCCCTGTCGTTTGAATTTTGTGGTGCTATCGATTATACGTTTATTTTTTAAGTCTATGAGTAAGCCAAAATGCTGAAGAAAATCTGCACCAATAATAGGGGTTGGTACGGAGGCAATTAAAAATTTGAATTCAAAATTTCTCCTGAAACCTAAATCTAAGCTGAGTAATTTGGTACCGTAGGTGAAAATTTTTGAGTTATTTGCTGCATATAGCTCTAAAGAATCAGGTTTTAAGGATTTGCTGTTTTTAGGGACCGGAATACACGAAACGTCGGAGCCAGAGTCAATTAGGAATTTAAAATGGGTTTTTCTATCGTAAACATGCAGGCGGCTAGATTTAGCGGCTGTCGGCAGATTTGCTGCCGATACTTTTACCCCGACAGCCGAATTTAGTTTTCCTGGAGGTTTACGAACCGGGGGCAGCCAGGTTTACATTTACGGGCCTCGTCCCCGAAACGGTCATGGTAAAAACATAGCTCGCCGTTTGTGTGCACCGGGGACCTATGCCGTCTCCTACGGGGGGACCGCGAGTACCGGGAGCGAGAATTACGTCTATCCCTGCCCATTTCGGCTATCTGCTGTATTAGTGCAGCTGTTTCCCCCTTTAGCGTGGCTATTTCTAGCGTAAGCTTATCAGTATTACCCATATTTAGTTTTAATTCTTATAAATTACAAGATAAGTAAGGGAAAGAAAGAGGGCTGACCAAACGAGACGAAAAAAAAATCACGCACTTACTTAGAACATGGCATGTCGTTGCTTGACTCCATTAGAAGAAGAAAAATCCAAAGTCCTGGAACGTCCGTATCACCACTGAACGTCTTGGTCACCACTGAACGTCTTGGTCACCACTGAGATGGTGCTCTGGATTACTGCTTATAAGATTTTAGTACTACACCATCTACTTGATAAATGAAGCTAAGGCTAATTGCTTTTTATGAACTATTTATTAAAACATAACAATAACGCGCGTGGCGTTTAGGCTTAGCCGCGATACGAGGACGAGAGAAATAACAGAGCGCGCAGAGTGTCCGTCGTTCGTTGAGGAATGTCGTTCTGCCCGGCGAGAGCTGCCCGGGCAAGGTTGCTTCGCGGCGCTGGTGTTGCGCTCGCCAAAAGTCTTTCTTCTGGCGCTTGAGCGCTCTTTTGGCGGTGTCGCCTCATAGTAAAGGAAATATTACCAATTTACCATTGATGGAAAAGTAATTTAAAAAAGTGAATAGCTTTTCAAAGAGTTTTTTCATGCTCCTTAGAGAAGATACATAAGAGCAAGAGAACCTTTAATGGATGGGGAGAGCTCTCCCAACGGTCTTTAGAGAGGTAGCAAATGAATACAGTGTTTTGAAATGATGCTAAAGAAACAAGAATTTGTGGTCCTCGTCAACCCAATCCCCATCTCTCTTCTCATCGGTCAAACTAATTAATTTGATGACGCGGGTTTTTCTTCTTCTTTTTTTTTAATTTCAACCAATTACAAATACGAATACAAATATTATCGACCAGCTACAGGCTCGAAGCCCAACAAGGCTGGTCCATTGTTTATTCATTCACGAAATCCTACTGACTGTCTAATTTTAGCTTAAACGCATACACATCCTTTGAATTTACTATATTTTTTGGCAACGCGTTCCATATATCTATTACCCTATTAAGTCGTAATATTTCCTTATATCCCGATTAAAATGAGTCTACAGATGAAGACCGTTTTGACGAGGACTACAGAAACTTTTGCTAGAGAATCTACCGGGTAGAGTGCTTCTATCCGGTCTTATAAGAGAGGATGCTGAAGAGCAAGAGAATCCCCCGGATAGAAAGAGCTCCTTCGTCTTGAGAAGATGCAGAAGTGTAATAATTAGAGCCCTGCACGAACGCTTCTGAGCTCGGCTTGTGCGGATGTTCCGCGCTGGCGCGGATGATCCGAGTTTTGCGATCCGCTCTCGGAAAATATACTTCCGCTCCGATTCTACTGCACCGATCTAAAACGAAATCAACCGCTCTAGCTCAAATCGCCACGCTGGATCCGAATCGGATGCGCTCACCCGAGTTCGCCGCTCACGAATCAACGCGGGTGCACTAACATCGAGCTCGTTGCTAAGTATTTTGTTTGGAACTAACAGTTTCTCTGAGGCTATATGCGTTTGTTAGAGAAGCTTACACACAGGTTCATGATTTTAGCATTTTAAAATAAAAGATTTAAAAAGAAAATAACGGTTTCTGAGATTTAAACCACAGAATATCGTTTAATTGTGACAGAACAACTATTTATTTTTATATAAATACTAAATCCTTTTAATTGAGGGTATAAGAATTTCGGAAGGCATTTTTATCAGTCTTTTAATATAAGTTAATTGGTTCAGAAACATTTACAGATTAGTATACTAATTCAAATTAGGAGTTTTTGTCGTACGTCTGTAACTAATTAACAAATGCCCATTTTAAAAACACTGCAATTAACAGGCTACTTCTGAAACAAATAATAAATAAACAAACAGTATAGTACACACTTTATTTGTGCAAATTATAATGGTGGCCGTTGTATGTAAAAATAAGAGTACTTATAAAATTAATTTGATTTTTTTAAAATCTAATTAAAATTTCTATTGTTAAAATCTGTACAAGTATATTCAAAATACCTAAAAATATGATGACAACATTTCCTAAACATATTCTAGATATTTCTTAAGCATTTTAGCTAAATTATTCCTTTGAGTCAGTGAACTATCTGCTTGGTGCGGCCAGGCCCTCTGGTGGTCCTCGGGGAATTCGATTTAAGTGTAAATGGAAAAATGTCCCTTTTCTATCATATTTAATACGGTTGATGCACGGTCAAAATTTACTGGTACTTAAAAATAATTGAAAAATAATCTAAAGAAGATGAAAACATTCGGTTTGTTTCAAACTACACTTTTAGCCTGGGAAATAATTCTATACAAAACTTCATAGTTTTCAGAGGTTTCAAATTCAAATACTAAAAGGTTTAAAAAAAGGTACGACTATTATTACTCCTCGTCAAAATTCCAAATGAAGTTTGGTTGGTAAAATTATTTTTACAGTCCTTGAATGAAGAATACAAAAAATTGTTGATACCTAAAATAAATTTTCATTGCAGATTTCAAAATCCCTGGTTTTTTAGAAATAAGTATTCATGCTATTATTTTTATATTAAGTTAATTTTTTTTTAAAAACCTTTGTGATTTTGCTGATAAAACTTTCCCAGGCTGAAAGTTTAGTTCAATAAACCGTATGTTTTTATCTTTTTTTAGATTATCTATCCCTTAAATTGAGCCCACACAGTTGCTTGTGGCATAACGATTTCACCTTAACACTCCGATTTTTATTTTCAGCTCGCCAATTAGGTTTCGAATTGCCGATCTCTTTCCGGCGCGCCGCGTTCTCTCTAATTCGCCGCTGTTGTGCCAAGAAGCCGCGTTTTAGCGAACGCGCCGCTTTTTTTCCAAGTCGGATGTTGAGCGCCGAGTTGAACGCTGATGCGAAAAGCCACTTCCGCTCAAAAGCTCGCCAAATCGTAATTCGCGTCAAAAGTACGAATAGCCGATCTAGAGGCAGCGCGTGCAGGGCTCTGGTAATAATGATGCTATTGTCCCCACAGAGAATGCTAAAGAGCCTCCAGGAAGAGGATCTATGTGAGCTTCCAGATAAAACTGTACTTGTCATTATGTCTTCACAAGACTGAAGGCCTGAAGGGTCATGGCGTATGGGTCATGGCAGTGGTCATGGGCTTATGGGGGAGTTTAGGAGGTCTGGACCCCCCTTAGCCTAAAGCAACAATTATTTTAAGCTGAATACCCGTATTTAAAATCTTGCGCACAGTCATGCACAACCGCCTGAGCACTCTAAAGAGCGTAAATTCTACAATTTAACACTAAAAAGACTCAAATTAATTAAAAATCTTAAAATTCATAACTTTTGAGGGTCAAAATTTCTGGGAGAACCCCCCTCCCAACGCCTATTATATAATGTTTTCCCTCGAAAATTCTACCTCTTACCAGAAGCAGTTACCCTTGGGTCCCCAAAGAGTTTGAAAAGGAAATAAAACACTAGTTTAAAAGGGTAATTTAAAAAAATTATGTAGTAGGACCCACAGTTCCCCTTAAAACTTTTATGTTTATTTATAACTATTTTCCCTTGAAAATTCTGTGGTTTACAAAGAACTCTTCTCTTTGCCCAAAGGGTCTCAAAATAAGCAAAAACATTACTTAAAGAGCCAAAATAATTTCAAAAGATTTTCTGGGGGAGAACCTCCAAACCCCTTTGCAAATTTTTATATCATATCGGTTATACAGTTTTTTCCCTTGAAAATATGCCAATTACAAGAAGCTTTTCCCTTTTGGTGTTCTCCAGAGTTCGAAAAGGAGAAATACATAAGGGGAATTTTCAAAAAAAATTTCTGGAGGAGGACCTTTGGCTCCCTTGAAACCTTTGATGTTTTTTAAAACTACTTCTCCTAAAAAATTCTATGGTTTACCAAGGAACTGATATTTTTGCTCAAATGGTCTCAAAATGAGCTAAAACATGTATTTAAGAGGCAAATTTTCAAAATTTTTATGGGGGGACCCCTAGACCCCCCATTTTTACTTGGAGCTCACGTTGTAAAATTTTACATTATGAGCAACATGTCATTAAAATACTTTAAGTCAGGGGTCCCCAACCCTATGCCCGCGGGCACCATGGCGCCCGTCGATCGATCTAGGTGCGCCCGCTGCTTGTGCCCAACGATAAAATATTTCAGTTTTCCACTATCCCATAAAATTCTAGAAATGAAATAGCAACATACATTTCAGAATTTCTTCAAGTAAGGCGAGAATAGAAATTTTGGATCTTCAGAATGACATTATCCGCAAAACTATTATCAGATGAAATGAGAAATTCTGGAATATAGTTGATAGAAATAAATTTCCATTCTTAAAAGAGCAGCATATAAAATATTTTTTTTGGTTCCACACACTTATGCGAATATTTTCGACAATGAATATAATAAAATAAAAAAATATAGATCACGACGTACAGATGAACACCTTGACGATAGCTTGCGGGCAAGAATTTCATCATAATCTCCCAATTATGAAGCGCTGGCCATTGAAATGCAATGTATTTTATATATTTTATAAATAATTTTTATACTTCGTATGTTTTGCAAGCAATTTAGTAGCAATTTATTTCACAAAAGAATATTAATAATAATTATATTCATTATGTTAAATTAATTTTTTTTGTGCATTATATGTAGTGTGTATTATTAACTATGTCCACCAACTATAAATTATCTTGAAAAAATAAATGGTGCCCCCCATTCGACCGATATTCTGGAATGTGCTCTTAGGTACAAAAAGGTTGGGGATCCCTGCGTTAAGTTATCTATATCTAACACTTAATGTATTTATTATGTATAAAAGCACTTACGTTAAAATTGAGGTTCAGTCAATCCTCCCCCTAAAAAACAACCAAAAATCTTCTTTGAAAAGGGAATTCTTGACCCCCCTAGGAAAATCTATAGCTACGTCCGTGGCACTGGCAGTTCATGGTCACATTTATTAGTCACACACAGGTATTAAATTACCTGTACATTTTTTTTGAAAAATTGACTAGATATTCCATTTTACCATACAAAAAAATCATACAAGAAACCACTTATTATTGTTTTTTCATATTCAAGTTGGTATTTTTTTCAAGTCTATATCAATCATTAAGGTGTACTAAATTTCAAGAAAATCCGAAATGTTGATACCAAAAGCTGTGTTGATTTGACATAGAATGACCCTATAAAATTTTATATTATCTTGTGGGTTTTCATTATTATTGTCTTGTATCATTAAAAAAAATTGGAAAAAATAAGAAGTTTAAGCCCCATTCTATGATCTGAAGAAAATGATAGAATTTCAAGTAAAAAAGAATTGTTACAAAGGACGAGTAGTTTATTACATAAAAAACAATTTACATTAGAAGGGACTCTTTGAGGAGAACCCCTAACAATAAGCTCCTTGAATTACATCAGTATATAATACAAATTGAATTAAATTACATATTTTACAAAACAAGATTGATTAATACATGAAATCCTCTGTATTTACATCTTTTTTACATCAGTGACGATTCAATGAGTGGTGTTTTTCAACACAACGATGCATACCCGTCATAACACTTAAATGATATGGTATATGCAACACAAAGTGAGGCAGAAATGAACAGTCAAAAGAACATTTTCTTAACCGTGCAGTCCAAAATGTCCATAGTGCTGGATCTTGTGTCCGTGTCCATGTCCACCGAAAAGATCGTATCCGTGTCCACCAAAATGAACCACCTTTGCGTGTTGAGCAGGCACTCCGTGAGCCAGGCTGTGGTGTCCGTGGTGACCATGATGGGGTCCGTGTCCGATATTGCTGCTTTTCAAGTATGTGACGAACTTGATCTTGGGGATGGGAGGAGGGATGTATTTGACTTGCTTGACCACATGTGGAACGTGCTTAGTGATCTGGATGACTTTCGGTTCACCGTGGGGTCCTGTCTCGAGAATTTTGCCTTCGACTGGGCCAGCGCCCAGTCCATGAGCAGAGGCTTCTAGGGAGCCGTGGTATGATCCTCCGAATCCACCCTCCTGGCCATGTGCTTCAAGACCTTCCCCGTAAGATCCGTGGAGGCTAGAGTAATCGCCGTGGATGCTGGAACTGTCTTGAAGTCCGTGGATGCTGGAACTGTCTTGAAGTCCGTGGATTCCGGCATTGTCTTGAAGTCCGTGGATTCCGGCACTGTCGTAAAGTCCGTGGATTCCGGCACTGTTATGAAGTCCGTGGATTCCGGCATTGTCATGCAGACCTTGTAGAGAGAGGGAGGATCCATGAAGACCGCCATAGTGAGAAATGGCAGCAGAGTGGACGACTGCCATCATGAGGCTAAGACAGGTGGCAAAGGCCTGTAAAAATTCAAAAAAATATATTTAAAGAGATGAATTGAAAAAAATTCAGAAATTCATTTTAAAGAATTTCGATAAACTTATTTTCTATGGTGAAAGATATACACTGTTAAAACGCAGATTTTGTGAAGATGTTAAGTCTTATATCGTCAAAGTTTGAGTACGTAACCCTTAATTTATTAAAAAAGCAATGACACTTTTGATAAGAAAAGCTGGAGATTTTGTTATTTCATAGTTCATATCAGGTAGTAAAAAATTACTTTTTATCCTTTAAAAACCTCTAAGACATTACCCTATACACAAAAAAGGAAGGGGGCCTCTGAAATGAATAAAAATGTTCTATTCAACATCTCCCTTAGAATTTAGTTTAAAAAATATAACTTTAATTCTGATTTGAAAACAAACGCACATTACTCTATTTCTTTCTAAAACAATACGAATGTCTCAAGTCCCGGGGTGGGTTTAGGTGGGAACACCGGAGAGACACGGTGGAATCCTGGGGGCAAGCTGTGCCTCGTGGCTCAGAAGACCTGTTTTCCCAATAAAAAAATTAATTTTCTGAACAAAATTTAGGGATTCTTTGTTATCCTCCTCCCATAAATCTACCAATGGTCCCGACGCGACGTCAAAAAAGTCGGTTAAATGATTACTATATTTTTTCACTATATGAAATATCGTTTATTTAAAAGCTTTATCGAAAATGGGTCCATAGAGGTCGTAAGGTCCTAATAAAGCTGTATATTGACCCATCTTTTTTTATATGGATTTGTAATTAATGTGCATGGAAAGGAGTCATGAAATTAGAAAAGGTTTTCTAGTTGTTTTTGAGGAGGCATCAGGTTGACTATTGAAGGGGCAGCCTCTTAGTTAGTAGGCAAAATGCTCGTCAAAAGCGTCCCAATTAACAACTTCTAGGACAAAAATAACAATAAATTTTAAAGGAGTTAAAAATAAAAAAAAATTCATAATAAATTAAAAATTAATGGATCAAATTTTTGGTAATCCTTTCTTTCTTCAAGAAAGAAGGAACAGATTTTACGAGATCATTTTATTTCTCTAATAGAGAAAATTTAAACTTTCAGTAGTGGAATATAAATACAAAGAAAAGCCTTACCAAAACTATCATTTTGCAGATTTCTGAACACCAAAGCTTAAAAGACCAAGTGAGGTTTTTGAGACTCAATCAAGTCCGAATCTGACTTTTTCCACTGAGGATCCTCCCTTTTATACAAAAGAGGAACGCAACTTATTTTTTTATTTTATTCTTTCCAAAAACCCCTTTACCCACGTAACAAAGCTGTGTCCACCTGCGGCTATTTCTGAATTGGCCCAACTTAGAAAACTGTATCAATTTTTCAGGGCGGAAAGGGAAGACCAAGTTCTTGATCTTCCGTTTAGATGACACAAAGATTAAGCTATGTGTTCTTGTTCCATGGCCTGGGGTCACATGCTGTTTCCGACAAGATTGCTTTTTTTCTGTTTTTTTCCTTTTTGGGTATTCTTTAAGCGATTCTAGAAGACACGTTTGTGTGGGACGACCTGTTTAGTGACACCTGCTTTTTTGTAACAATTAATTCTCTTCCTGGGATAAAATTAAAGCACCGTTCTTGCTCAGCGTTTCAAAAGTTTAAAATTAGACATCAATTCGTGTGTTTCTGACGAGTACTTTATACAGTAATTCAACAAGCCTTTATCATTTAAAATATAATAGATACTGATACTATACTTCCTAGTAGATGATCTGTGTATTGAAAAAAAAAGTGTGAAGACAAACCCTAATAAATTCAAAGTTAGATCTTTTTCTGCATTAACTATTATGGTTTACGTTCTTCCAAAGATGATATTTTCCCAAAGCTTATATGTTGTTAAGAGAAAATAATTCTTTGTCCCGGCCTTTGTCTACATCAACTATGAAACAAATAATACAACTTATTAAGAAACATTTCAGATTTTTTAAAAACTGAGGTTACTTTCATTACCTCAAAAGACGATTTCGCTACATCACTTCCATTCCTATTTTAGAGAATGTAAAACTCTTGTCTTGTTCAAAGCAAATTAGGTAAGTTAGTCAATTTTGCCCGTGAGGAGTCCCAATTTGAACCAAACAATTTTACGGGATTTGTAATCCTCTAAATCAGATTAGTTGCTCTAACACCTCCATGATAAGGGAACGTACCCATACTACGTGACCCCTGACCCATTCAGGGGAGGGAGGGGGGTCTTCAAAATACCACGCTTGGTCACAGGGGGGGGGCTTAGGGTTTCGTCACGTAGTCAATTTCTTCTAGTCAATACGACAAAAATAAGCCAAATTAATTACTGAAGTTTGCCAAATTAAGACTAATTAAGCCAAATTAATTATTAAAATTAGACAAATTAAGCAAAATTAATTTTTAAAACTTTCTGTTTGCAAAAAATGATGACAAACCGTATTTATGAATTATTACGTGAAAACTAGAGGGGAGGGGGGTCTTGGCATATACTACGGATGGTCACCAATGGGGGGGAGGGGGGTCAAAAATGGTAAAAAATGGGTCACGTAGTATGGGTACGTTCCCTAACTACTTGAGTACCGGAGATTTTAAACTCTTTAAAAAACAGCAATTTTTTAAAAAGGGGTTTCAGTCCTATGTTAATTGTTTTTGGTCCTTAAAGATGATCTACTTATAGCCAATGATTATTATTGAGGGGAGATTAGATAACATCTTAAGCCTTCAGGTTCTCCGATATCTTTGGCGTTTTTTTAACCACCGGGCACTTTTTTCCAATTTCTTCTCAATAGAGAACAGTGGCGTGTATGAAAATTTATTTAGGGAGGTTCAAAATATTCCCCTTAAAAAATTTGGTCATTATCAGGCGCCAAGCAAGGTTTTTTACCCATACCGGGAGAGGACTTAAAATTATTTCTAAACCCCTCCCATGCATATTTAATAGGTTCAATGCAGCTATTTAATAAATTTTTCGGTAGGATTTGCATCTTGATGAACTTCAAGCAAAAAAATTGTGAATAATAAAGTTCCAAGTACAAAAAGATGGTCTCTGGGTCTCCCTTAGAAAAGTTTGAAAATTTCACGGTGTAACTCGTTTTGGTTCACCTAATTCGAATTCCAGGGGGGGATAGCCTCCCCTTATATACGCCCCTGATAAAAGAACAGGTGATTAGATAAAAATTGAAAACAATAAGCAGTAACTGAACTCAAATCTATTTACAAACCTAACAAGATACTAAGATCTTAAATCGGAAAAAAAATTGAAATAGAAAATTTTTATGGTTTTAGTCTTTTCAGTCCTAGACCGCCTTCCTAGATTATCAATGAATCCTATGGAAAATTAGGAGCGGCTAGGACTGAAGAGGTTAATTAAAAAAGGCTTTTTTTTCTTGGCCATTCAGTTTAATTTATGTGGCTGAAAAGGGAGGAAAGAAAAGAGAGCAGAGTAAGGAGATAGGGACTATAAAAAATTTCTTTTAGGGTTTTCTTTGGTGAGCGATGTTCTGTAAACTTCAATGATACATGAACACTTAATTTAATTGTTTTAATAGCTTTATTGGTAGATAGAAAGGCACGATATCAAATGCCAATAAATGTATACGGTTTGGTAGATGATAGTAGGGAGAAAAAAAATTATGTAACTTATATGTGATAAGATAAGTTTACAGAATTGTATAAAGAACTTATAAAACTTCATCAATCGAAGTGCTAGCAAACATTTGATTTGTGAAGAGTAGTCTTTTGATGTTAGCATTTTGTTTTAATTGTGATAAAAACGTGAGTACAAAATAACGTCTCTTGTTCAGATCGTCATATAGATAACACAGTTTTTAAGGCACACTCTCGTTTTGCAATCTGGACGTCGCCCACATTCAATAACAATAATGTCCAGTACGTGACCCGAATATCGTTGATCTATGAGAAAAAAACTACTTTCTCTTCTTCCGCCCATGTGGATAGAGGAAAACGAAGACATTCACGGAAAACTCTTGATAAATGTCTCTAAGAAAGGGGTTCTTGGATAGAATGATGGGGCTCAAAAGTGTGAGGCAGATTCGCATTCCTAATCAGGTGTGCTGCAGTTCCACCTTATAAAGTCCAAATGCTTCCTGAAAAAACATTTAATTAGTTTCTAAAAGAGAATGGGGAAAAGTTACTCATTTTCACTCCACTTCTGAAAGTATTTCCTTTGACTAATCTGGTGATATTTTTGTGCAAAGGTATACTCGGAAACATAGAAAATATATCAATACTGGCTTCAAGGCCTTGGGGGGTCGACTCAACATTACTTCTGAGGTACTTCCTTACGAGTACTACTTTTATGTTCTTCTACAAGTTTTAGATGCTTTTCCCATCATAGGATTGTAATTCTGGTGCACTAAAAATTGTGCTAAATTTAAAAATTGTGTATACAATGTGAATCTCAAGTAAAATGGGGGGGGGTCTTTGCTGTGGTACATCTATTAGAGAATTTTTGAAAATTCCCCCTCAAATTGTATTTTAGACCATTTTGGAACTATCTACATTACATCCAATAAGAGCACCGCTTATTGTAAGCGGCAGAATTTTCAAGGAAAAACTGTGTAGTAAAACCTATAACAAAAGAAAACAAATCAAGAAAGGTTTGGGGGGTCCTACTGTAGAAAAGTGTTGAAACTTGCCCCTAAATGTAGTGTTTCATTAAAACGCACAGAAAAATTGCGTACCTTCAATATTTTTCAATATTTGAGGAAATATTTCTGACTGAAGTTTGAGTTTTTCATTTTCCAGGCCTTATGGAAGAGGGGAATTAGGAAACTTCTCCAAAGTTATCATCATACTGTTCAGTTTCCATTTCCTTAATGTCTGAACACATATTCGTCGTCATCCGTCATCACAGCATCGGCGAAGTTTGTTAAAAAAACTCTTTGATATTATTCGAGAAGATGTAAGCAAATTTAATACAGTAAATTTATTGACTAAATGACAATGCTTATAAAAAATATCGGATCCCTTTATTCTTATTGAATTTCAGTGATACCCTTTCGATCTGTTGTAAGTATGCGTTCCTGGAAACAATTTAAGGATTTAAATTCAAACATTTAAATAGCGGTCAAGAGATTGTGTCTCTGTCTGTGGCCATGGGCGGATTTAGATGGTGAACCCTGGGGGTGCGTACTGGGAAACTTGGGGGTGCAAGCTGCTCCTGATGACTTTGAAAACATGATTTTCCCCAATAAAAATGGAGTTTTCTCAAAAAGTTGGGGGTGCGTTGCACCCCCATGCACCCCCTTAAATCCGCCCATGTCTGTGGCCAAGGGAATATAAAGACTACAAGCTTTTTCAGTCAAATAATCTATTTTTAGGTGAAAAGCACAGGTATACTCATGTTGCATTCCCAACATTCTAAAAGAATTCGGGGCTGAATTGAGGTTATAAATAAGGCAAATTTTTGAAGCTTCTACATTGTGTGTTGGCAACTTTGGTTTCGGCTCTATATAAGTGCGTTTGCTGGTCTTGGAAAGAACAACGACGGCCACAGCACTGCCACGGCTGCGACGACGATTCCTGGAGGAACGAGCGTTTGGTGATGCTGGGTGATGGGGGCGATTGCGGAGGCAGGCGATCGGTGTTGAATTATTGGTGAACTTTTTATTTTTGAACTTTGAGTTGTGGAATTTAAATGTCTAGAACGAACTCTTTATTTTTAACTTTAGTTTTTAGAGATTTAAGTGTTTTGGAATAGAGGTGCATGTGAAAAGTTCAGTTTTTGCCTTTTTTTAAATTGAATAACCATTTTAATGTTTATATTTAATAAATTGATGTTTAAAGGTTTTAAGTCCATGTTTTATTGCTCCGGGGCCTCACAGACCAGTCAGGAAAGGCGTGCCGGATCTGGGTTTATTTTAAATATATTTTAGCGGCTAGGTTCGACACAACAAATTGGTGCCGTGACCAGGATATAAATTTTTCACTCTAAATTTTTCCCTAACGGGTATTGCGTCACGTAGAAAAACTGATGGTCTGGGGGTCTTGGATCGATCATGGACGATTCACACATTGTTTTATGAATCAAGTTTTTCCGGTGGTTACTTTCGATGGGTCGGGATTTTATCTGGGGGTGACAGTGGTTGATGTTTAGGTGGCATCTTTTTGTGTACTAAGTTGATATGTCGGACGATAAGCCAGAGACTCAGCTGCTGTTGCCCTTTAAGGTGAATTCTCTAGTGGAGTTTCTTCCCTTGATCCCCTTTTACGATGGATCATCCTCAATTGAAAAATTCTTAAACGATTTTAATGAAATTGCAGACCATGGACAGTGGGACGAAAAAAGTAAAATTTTAACACTAAAACTTAAATTAAGTGGGGAAGCCCGGGAATACCTGGATTCGCAGCAAGAACTTCGATCCTCTGGATCTTATGAGAAAATAGTGGAAGGTCTAAGGAGGCGTTTCTTTAGGAACAAATCCATCGCGGCGAGTATAACCAGACTTACATCCGCCTATCAGTTGCCCGGTGAGGATGTGAGGGGGTTTTTCTCCAGAGTTGAGGGGTTATCTTATGCCTGTATGCCCGAGAGGGATTCTCAAATTAAAGTTCCAGACACTTACCGGCTGGATTTGCTTCTTTCGGCAGCTAAGCAGGGCATAAAACCCGAGATTCTGAGGGGAATCGCCTCGTCTGGCTTGAGTACGTATGAGGAATTTAAGCAACACGCTCAAAATTACGAGGAAAGCTTAGGCCTAATTAATTCCCCATTGCAGGTAACAGCCTTGGCTGAAAAAATGCCCGTAGAGGATGATCGGTTTGATCGCCTTCAAAAACAAGTCGAGACCCTCACAAGCTGTGTAAACAACTTGCAGGCTGCAGTGGGTCGGATGGAAAAAGGGAACAGTACCTCGCATGGGGGTGCTTATGATTATAGTCGTCGTGAAATGCCCAGCTTTCAGCAAAGGGGTGAAAACTCTAGGGGCGAGCATGATGGCCCAGGTAGAGGTTTTTTTCGGGGTAGTACCTTCCGTCCTCGGTGTTCTCGCTGTAACCGACAGGGACACAGGGCAGATGACTGTAATACCCCTTTCTGTACTTTTTGTCAGATATTTGGTCATGAAATAGAGTGGTGCAGAAACAGGAAAGGGGATTTAAACTAAATTGGGGGAAGCATGCTTTGCCGACATGCCAAGTAGAGGCCCCGACAAGATTTGTATTTTTAAATACAGCGAGGCAGTTTTCCGACCTCCCTAAGATTAAATTAAACATCCAGGGGAATAACACTTTTGCACTACTCGATACAGGCTCATCCATAAATGTCATATCCAGGGTCACTCTTGACGGATTGGGGTTAAAGTATGGAGTGATGCCCTGCAATATGAATGTAGTCAATTTTAGTGGTAATACCGTAACTGTAAATAATTCTGTAGAACTTGATTTTTACATTAATGATAAGAAATTTTTAGTAGAATTTGCAGTATTGCCTCAATTGTTTTCATCGGGCTATGGTGTAATTCTCGGGTGCCCCTTTTTCCTGGAAAATAAACTAGCTTTAAATTTTCTTGATGGGACCCTTAGGGGAAAAGACCTTTTTGTGTCTTGGTGTGACAGTGAGGGTGTGCCTTCCCTGGCTTGTAACAGTTGTGAGAATAGGTCAAAATTGTATCTGTATTGTGAGGGTAAGCAGACAATACCACCACGTTCCGAAATGCTAGTGCCCTTAAAAACAAGAGTAAAAATGTCCCCTCATACCCCATTTGTCTTATTACAGCCTATTACCGAATCCCAGTCGGAAAGACTATGGGTTGGCAGGAACGTTTCGATGGCCAATCGGGAAGGTTCTTACGTGGTTAGTGTCATGAACCCTTCAAAAGAGAGTGTTCACTTAAATAAAAACATGAAATTGGCCACTTTGGAATGCATATCCTCCCGTCCCCAGGAAGAATGCAACGTTTTTGAGCAACAGACTATGGGAGAAGAATTTGACTATTGGGGCGGGTCAATAAGCGTGGACCACCTTGAGTATCCTGAAAGGGATCGGTTGACTACGTTTCTGTCTCAATATCCGGATTTGTTTGCTCATTCTGTGACTGATCTGTCTGGGTGCGACACTATTTTTCACCACATAAATTTGTCGGATGATATTCCGGTTCGGCAGAGGCCTTACAGGGTTCCTCATAGCTTGAAGAGGGAGCTTCATTCTCAGATCAATGAGCTTTTAGAGACTGGTATAATCCAACCCAGTGAATCGCCCTACTCTGCCCCGGTAATTCTAGTGAAAAAGAAAGATAACACCTATAGATTATGTACAGATTTTCGGCGATTAAATTTGAAAACCCTCCCCGATTCTTACCCGATCCCTAACATAAATGACTTAGTTGATAATCTTTCTGGTTCTGTGCTTTTCTCCACTTTGGACCTCTGCAGCGGTTTCTTTCAAATGAAAATACGCCCAGAGGACCGGTACAAGACCGCTTTTGCTACTGAAAATGGGTTGTACGAGTGGAACCGGGTCCCCTTTGGCCTTCGAAATTCACCTAATAGTTTTCAGCGGCTGATGGAAATTGTCCTTTCCGGACTTAGGCCCCTCCAAGTTGCCGTGTACATAGATGACATAATCATCGCCTCGGGAGATAATTTAAATGAGCATTTCGATAAATTAAAGGTGGTATTTGATAGACTTAAGACCCATGGATTAAAGTTAAAGCCGAGTAAATGCTCATTTTTAAAGAGGAAAATCACTTACCTGGGTTTTGAGATTTCTGATGGTAGGGTATATCCTGATCCCTCAAACGTGGAAATAGTTAGTAGGTTTAAAGTGCCAACATCCCGAAAACAGGTTAGATCATTTTTGGGACTTACGGGGTTTTACAGAAAATTTATTAGGGATTACTCCTCAATCGCCCTGCCCTTAACTGAATTAACAAAAAGCACAAATAATTTCTTGTGGAATAGTGAGGCCCAGAGCGCTTTCGAGACTTTAAAGGGTGCTTTAGTGACGAGACCTTGTCTCAGTCTACCAGACTTTAGTCGCCCTTTTTCAATTTGTACCGATGCCTCCAAATATGCTTTGGGTACCGTTTTGTGTCAGGAGGATGAATATAAATTTCTGAGACCCATCGCCTACGCTAGTCGCAAATTAAAGGGTGCCGAGATCTCCTATTCTACTGTTGAGAAGGAGATGTTAGGCGTAATTTTTGGCGTTACTCATTTTCGGCAGTATTTGTATGGTCGGCCTTTTACCATCTACTGCGATCAAGCAAGCTTGTCGTACGTCCTGAAATTGAGGGATCCCACCTCGCGAATAGCACGTTGGGTTATGACGCTACAACAGTTCGAGTACAGGATAGTGCAGAGGTGCCGAACTGGGACTCCTTCATACTTTCTGACTCCCTGGCAAAAGTTTGGGACTCCCACGGGAGTCAAATCCGAAGTTATCCGAACTAGTGCGAGTGAGGTCGGCTCTTTCCGTAGGTTGAACGAATTGCACTTTCTTGCCGAGATCACGGCGATAGCCGATAAGGCGCTTGCCCGACAGTGTTAGAAATTGGAGCGGGCTTAATATTTTTGGTTTGGGTTGGTTCTCGACAGCTGCTTTCATGTTGCTTGACCCCTGGTCAATATTACTCTGTATATGGCTAAAAATAATAATAAAATTAGTTTTGGAGTTGCTAATTGATATTTTGTATTCCCAATTGCTATAACATGTGTTTTTGGTTAGGGTCGGTTCTCGAAAGCTGCTTTCATGTTGCTTGACCACTGGTCAATATCACTCTGTATGGCTAAAAATCATTATAAAATTAATTTTGGAGTTACTAATTGCTATTTTGTATTCCCAATCGTTATAACATGTGTTTTTGGTTTGGGTTGGTTCTCGAAAACTGCTTTCATGTTGCTTGACCACTGGTCAATATTACTATGTATGGCTAAAAATCACTATAAAATTAATTTTGGAGTTGCTAATTGATATTTTGTATTCCCAATTGTTATATCATGTGTTTTTGGTTCCGGATGACCTTTGGTCAATCCGATTAACTTTTTGCTACTTCAATGCTTTGGCACTGAAGTAGGTCATGTTGGGTCTCAAACCAAACGCCTTGAAACGTATAACATTTTGGTCTTGACCACTGGTCAACATCTCTTGACCAGTGATCAATCCCCTTTTTCCTCACTACCAAAAGCTTTTCTGACCTTCTCTCTCTTTTTCATGTTTTTTTTCGGAAGTCCCGACCTTTGGTCATTCCCCTTTGACCACTAATAATTTTTGTATTTTTCAACTTTTTGCTTTTTTTCCTCTGCTTAGTTAACTATAGGGACTCCTTGGTAAAGTAGGTTGTACTAATTATTTTTCATGTTGCTTGACCACTGGTCAAAATAACTCTATGACTTAAAATCATTGTAAAATAAATGTTGGAGTTTCTAATTTCCTATTATTTCAAAATGTCCACTTTAAAATTTCGGATTTTTTAGCAATATCTGCTGTAGTTTGTACTGTTTTTACTGTAGTTTATCTGTTGAGATCTTTAAAGTAGAGTCAACATTTTATGTTGACAACATTTTATGGCTGGCCTATAAAAGCTTCCTAAAATTGTATTAAATCCTTGTGATCCATAAAATGTTAAAAAAAAACAGTGATCAGGTCAAACTTCAATCGAACTTTCAAACGATCAACCATTTTCCCCTTAAAAGCATGAAACAGTGAACCAAAGGAATCATCAAACCTCGCTGAAACTTGCCTGCTAACTTCAGTGATGTAACAAACGGCAGATCGGATTGGGGAAATCAAGACAAGCGATACATGTTAACAAACTTCGCCGATCACAATAGAAATTAACGCGCAGTATTCACGTCTAATAATGTTTCATCCATACAAAATTTAGATATTTTTCAACTGAAAACATAAAAGTAGTGACTCTATCCCTCTCGACAGGGACAGATTAAGGGGGCGGAGGGGGCCATCGCCCCACCCTTTGCTCTGACACAAGGTACGGCTCCCGAAAAAAACCCTTTTTTTTTTCTGTATACATACAAGGTTTCATACAACAAAATGAGTAAAAAATAAAACCCTGTTATTTTAAGGTATTTTTTAAAAACTTTCTGAGGGGAGGACCCCCAGACCCCATTGGCACTTGTATGTCTATTATTACAACTTCAATTGTCAAAACGCAAAAATTCTACCATGAAATCTTTACAATTAGGTTGAAGCGTATCAAAACGAGTTGAATAATTGAGTTTATTTTACTTCCAAAAAATAATAAAAAAAGACCGCACCCATCTTGAAAAGTTTCTTAATTGGTGCCTGCCTCTTGATACTTATGATTTGCTAATATCAACAGCAACGGATATCGGGAAAAAATCAGACCTAAACAATCCGCCGGTTTTGTAAACAAATGCCACGAATGTATTATATAAATAACAGATGCTACGGAAACTGCTAATTACCGCCTTTCAAATAGATAAAAAAATACTATTACGAAGCCACGATCCTAAAACTCAGAGTGGAAATCACAGCACACTTTTCAAATGAAGTGCGTGCGCCAGCTCGTTTGATTCGGTAGCGTTGGGAAAGCTCGGAAACCCATCCGAGAGAATGACTGGATCTGTTGCCACCGCGTTGCCACCGCTTTGGCTCCGACGGGAGTCCCAGTCCGGCACGCCTGGGATAGTGCATAAACCGGGTAAGTTAAACACAACTGCAGACTATTTGTCCCGGGAGGTGAACGCCGCACTGCCACCAGCCGTTTTTACAAGTTTTGAGTCTTCCCTTCTGGAAAGGGTTAAGTCTCTTCAGGGGAATGATCCTTTCTGTATGGCAAAAATTCGGGAGTTAAGTGAGGGTCAATCTTCTACTGGGCCTGTGAAGTTTTTCGTACGTGAGGATATTTTATACGTTTTGCCCCAGAGAGGTTCCCAGCGTTGTCCCAAGTCTGAGAAATTAGTCGTCCCTAATGTCTTAATTCCAGAGGTCTTGTCTCTTTGTCATGATTCGGTGGCTGTTACCCATCAGGTTTTTCAACGCACTTTACAGAGAATAAAAAGTAGGTTTTTTTGGCCGAGCATTTACAAACATCTTAAAAATTACATTAAGTCCTGTCAGTCGTGTAACGAAAGAAGAGCCCATCGTCCCTTGAAACAGTCCCCCCTTCAGAGAATGCCCGTGACCACGCGTCCAATGGAAACTATTGCCATAGATGCTCTGGGTCCCCTGCCACAGACGTATTCGGGTAACAAATACGTTCTGGTGTTGTCTGATTACTTCACGAGGTGGCCCGAGGCTTACCCTGTCCCTGATATAAAATCGGAAACAGTGGTGCAAACTTTAGAGAAATTTATTTCTTGCCATGGCCTGCCAAACAATTTGATTTCCGATAGGGGATCGAATTTCTTGTCAAAAAGCATCACCCAGGTCTATGAAAAATTGGGGATCAAGAAGCACACCACCACTGCCTATCACCCACAGGCTGATGGCGTGGTGGAAAGGTTGAACTCCACGTTGTTGAATTCCCTTTCTCACTTGGTAGACTCTAGTCATGTCGATTGGGATCGTCACGTTCCCTTTGCTCTTATGGCGCACAGATCGTCTATCCATTCCACTACCGGGTTTTCTCCTTCCTTTTTGCTTTATGGAAGAGAAATGCAACTTCCCTATGATCTACTGTCGGGTAAAATACCTTTTTCCTATGCCGAGCACAGAGATTATGTTCATGATCTTACTGTGCGTCTCAAAAATGCTTTTCAGGTAGTATCCAAAAATTTGGAGGACTCTGCTGTGCGCCAGGAGAGGTATCGCGATCGTTTTGTGAGAAGGAAAAATATCAGAGTAGGTGATTTGGTGTTTTTATATACACCCCAAATTTCTCCGGGTTTGTCAAAAAAGTTTTTTAAACCCAATAAGGGGCCTTATGAGGTACTTTCTGTACTTTCTCCTGTTAATTTTAAAATTAAGAACCTTAAAGAGAATTCGGATGTTCAGGTGGTTCACATTGATCGCTTATCTAAAGTTGAGAGTCGTTTTGTGTTTCCTTCTGTAGAAAGGGAATCAAGTGAGTCGGGGAATTTGGCCCATGCCATGGTTTCACCGGAGAGTCAAAATCTGGCCTTGGATTCTAATGTTGAAAATCCTTCACATACAGGCCCTGCCTTTAATTTAAGAAAGAGAAAGTGATTGAATGTTTGAAATTCTGATTATCTGTGTTAATGATTGTTTGAAATAATAACTTAAATAATTTTTTCTTGTTAATTTTCGTAAGCTAAAAATTGTTTGGAGGTTAGTTGGGCCAAGCATGGGACTGTGAACTGTGTCGTGAGTCTTGGAGAAATGACTGCCGCAGAGAGGTTTCGGCTGGGTGCACACAGCCGGCATTTTTCAGTTCTGCAACTAACTCTTGGACTTAGCACTTGCCTTGACCCACTTGGCCCATCGCCGCCGCCCAGACAGCTGCTTGCCTCGTCGCTCTGCATCGTCTGCCTCGTCGCCCTGCGGCACTCCTGGTCCGCTGGCCACCCTGCCACGTCGCTCCTGGTCCGCTGGCCACCCTGCCACGTCGCTCCTGGTCCGCTGGCCGCCTTGCCACGCCGCTCCTGGTCCGCTGGCCGCCCTGCCACGTCGCTCCTGGTCCGCTGGCCGCCCTGCCACGCCGCTCCTGGTCCGCTGGCCGCCCTGCCACGCCGCTCCTGGTCCGCTGGCCGCTCTGCCACGCCGCTCCTGGTCCGCTGGCCGCCCTGCCACGGCTCTCCTCGTCCACTGGCCGCTCTGCCACGCCGCTCCTGGTCCGCTGGCCGCCCTGCCACGCCGCTCCTGGTCCGCTGGCCGCTCTGCCACGCCGCTCCTGGTCCGCTGGCCGCCCTGCCACGGCTCTCCTCGTCCACTGGCCGCTCTGCCACGCCGCTCCTGGTCCGCTGGCCGCCCTGCCACGCCGCTCCTGGTCCGCTGGCCGCCCTGCCACGCCGCTCCTGGTCCGCTGGCCGCCCTGCCACGCCGCTCCTGGTCCGCTGGCCGCCCTGCCACGGCTCTCCTCGTCCGTTGATAACCGCCGCTCCTAACAGCGTTCCTCATCGCCCTTCCTTTGCCTCCCACGTGGAGCTTGTAGTCACCGCGCGGTTCGTGCTGGTCTCAGTCTCCTCGCAATGCCAAGACCCTCATCGTCCCTCAACTCTGGAGAACTTTTCTTTAATGTCTTTAAAAAAAAATCTTCAATTTTTTTTCCCTGGCCCGTATGGTATGTTGCATTCCCAACATTCTAAAAGAATTCGGGGCTGAATTGAGGTTATAAATAAGGCAAATTTTTGAAGCTTCTACATTGTGTGTTGGCAACTTTGGTTTCGGCTCTATATAAGTGCGTTTGCTGGTCTTGGAAAGAACAACGACGGCCACAGCACTGCCACGGCTGCGACGACGATTCCTGGAGGAACGAGCGTTTGGTGATGCTGGGTGATGGGGGCGATTGCGGAGGCAGGCGATCGGTGTTGAATTATTGGTGAACTTTTTATTTTTGAACTTTGAGTTGTGGAATTTAAATGTCTAGAACGAACTCTTTATTTTTAACTTTAGTTTTTAGAGATTTAAGTGTTTTGGAATAGAGGTGCATGTGAAAAGTTCAGTTTTTGCCTTTTTTTAAATTGAATAACCATTTTAATGTTTATATTTAATAAATTGATGTTTAAAGGTTTTAAGTCCATGTTTTATTGCTCCGGGGCCTCACAGACCAGTCAGGAAAGGCGTGCCGGATCTGGGTTTATTTTAAATATATTTTAGCGGCTAAGTTCGACACAACACTCAAGAGTTTTCTTATCTACACATAGAAGGATTTGTGAAGCTTAAACTGAGTTCGTTTCGATGATGATAGTGATTTTTCGTCGTTTGGAGATTGTGAGACATCATGTTTGAATAATCTTGTTCCTAATTTAATAAGATGTGTGCGTAATCCAATACTTTTTTATGTGTATGTTAAAATAATTAGTACACTTGTAATTACATTTAAATTTTGATTTTTTTTATAAACTAGGGGGCTCTGCCCCCTGCTCGCTATCGCTCACCAACCCCCGGAACTGCTTCGCAGTTCTATGAAGATCGCTTCGCGATCTTAGCGAGCAGAGCTCGCTTGTTTCATCTCAACTAACCAGTAAAATCTGGAACTTGTCTGCTTAGTTAATGATCATTTAAAATCGAAACCTTTTATCTCTCTAACTTACCAATAACTTAATGCGGACCATAACTGCAAAAATATCAAAATAAAACTGTTACTGAAATATTCCTTTTTAGTTTACCAATAATTTAACCGAAATGTTTTCAAAAATATCCAGCAAGTCTACTAATTATCATCAACCATCTTAGAGAAAAAAAAACATGCCATTAAAAAACTTTTAAATTTATAAAATGCACGTGTGTATCTAGTGAATCATCGGGAATAAGAAATCAGACTCATAAAAATAATCGCCTGTTTCTCTAGTGAACGACCAGAAAGAGAAGAAAAAATTGAAACTTGGTATCTTAATAATTCTAAAACTAATTCGATTTTTTTTTAAAATTAAACGCCAATCTTTCTATAAAAAATAATTGTATGCGTGTTTAAAATATCATAGTTCTACTGTGATTAGTTTTTCTATTATAACGAAAAAACCGAAAAAGGGTAAAAAATTTCGAAACTTTAGAATTTAATTACTCCCAAAATAATTCGAAATTCGAAAAAAGGGCGACGAGGTGCACAACTTCATACCTAAGAGTATGTGTCTGCAAAAAATCATGTTTCTGCTGTAAATAGATTTTGCTGAGGGCGAACTCGCAGCCGAAAAAAATAATTTTCGACTTTGACATTAAATAACTCCAGAACTAATTATCTAATTAATTAGGTTTGGAAACTGAAATGACCCTCATACATTTGTCTATCAATGGTCAAAATTTCATAATATTCCTTCAAATAGTTTTTGCGTAGTGATAATTCAAAGTGTTCAAAAATATCATTTTCTGAAACAGCGGCGGCGGCAGCGGCGGCGGCGGCGGCGGTGACTGTTACTTTTTTTTAATATAGAGAGAAAACTTTTTTCTAACACTTATATTAATATAAAGAACAAAATTAAACAGTCAAAAAAATTTCCATTTTTGGTCAATTTTTCTGAAATAAAATGTCACTGTTAAGGGGTTAAAAGTATTGCCTTTCAATTATCGTTCTCTACATACGCGAACTAAGACGACGAGTATTTCAAAACTTAAACGAAACTTTGAGATTGAGCTGTTAAAAGTTTTAAGTTTGAAAATAGTTGAGTAAACTGGTAATTTTAGAGTAATTTGTTTTAAATCCATATATTAATATTGAGCTTAAATTAATTTTCTTTTTTAAATATATTTATTTTGATGTCGAAGTATTAAGACAATATTGTAGTTTAAAAGGCGCTTGATAAATGAACACTTAACGAAACAAAGATTTCCTCACGATCAGTCTAAAGTCTAAACTTATAAAATTAAAAACTGTGAAATAAAAAAGGCTATGCAGAATTCAAAAATATTTTATAGATTTTTTATTTACCATAGTAACTGTAAAAATATTTCAAATAACATTGTCATACAACATTTAAAATAACACAGAATGAATAAAAAATTACAAAGAATAGATAAGTAGATAAAAATTCGATAAATGTAAACAGGCGGGTAAAATTAAAAAAAAATTAAACAGTAGTTGCCCTCTCCAACGACTTATTTTATCAAAGAAAATTTGGATTCAAGCGTTAACAATAACTTTTATCAAGTGTAATTAATTTTTCTTTAATGTTGTAGCAGATAAGTTCTTACAACTTAAATGAATCTAACGGCCGTATTCTGTGCTACTTGATCAGAAGTTAACCACCAATCAGAAGGTATCGCCGACTCTGATTGGTGGAATCCTACTTGCTGTTTAACCGCTAGTCAGAAAGCACAGAATACGGCCGCAAGGATATTGGAAATAACCGTTTCACTCATTGGAAAGTTAATACACATTGCAATTTAATGCATAGTTTATCAGTTGAGTAGTTCATTCAATAGCTAACATTCATTTCCAAAAAGCATATAGCGCACTTAAAGAAATGCATTCAAAGTTCTAGTCGGTACATGTGAATGCGACAGACATGCGGATCCGCACGCACTTTGGTCCTTGGTCAAATTATTTAGTCCATCATTGACAAGACAAATATTTTCATTCGTTCTTTCGCAAATGTTGAAAGAGTCTCTTCTTGTAGGTGAGTATGGCCTCCCGTGCTCCACTCCACTTTCCTGGCCCAGTCAGCCTGTACTGGTAGGGTAGGCATGGCCCAAACATGCAAGCCCGGAACAGCTTGGGATCCGTGAACAACATGGACGCCATGTTAGGCTTAACTCCCATCTCAGAAGCCACATCGTCCATGTACTGCATCCACGGGGCGTCGATAGAGTGCCGAGGGGACTGCACGTAGTTTCGCGTACGCTCACCTTCAGTGCGTCTGGCCTCGGTCAGCATTTCATCTGGGGATGGCAGACCGCGGCAAGTGCCCGCTTGCAGAGCGGCGAACCATCTGGCTTGCATCTCGAATACGGGGAAGAGGGATCCCGAAGGCTGGATGAGTCCTATTACGGCTATGGGAAGAAATGTGTAAGTTGTTAGAGCACATTTTAAGAGACTATATAGTAGTTCAAAATCGAATGAATCTACAGGGTGTATCGTAAAATCACGTTGACATAATTTAAGGGGGTGTAGAGTAGTACCCATCGACGATCCGGAAGAGGGGATGCAAACACATTTGAGTGGAGCAAAAGTTGCCAAAAGCAATGAAAGATGACTTGTGGGCAAAGGTCGAGAGGCACGAGGTTGTCAAAATGTATAGGATATTCAAATTAGGACCAACAAGCTTTACCCACACAGTTACCAGTTTTTTTAAAAAATTTTTTAATTTCCAACGGCAAGTTACAAGACAACTGAGTCATCATAGAAACATTAAGAATGACATTAAAACATTAAAAATGACCGTCAGTAAATCTATAAACTCAGGGCGTTTCTTGCCGCCCAGTAGCGCTCCCAAATGGAGATTCGGGGAAGAGCAGGGCAGCGACGGAGATGCTCGAAATCCATATCCTCCCCAAGACTACACAGGGGACAGAGAGAGAGTCTGATGCGACATTGATACGGTAGAGGTGCTTGCGAAATTTTTAAAAATAAATTTAACAATGATATAATCGGAGCCAGAATTTAATTTCTGCACCCAACTTTTTGTCCACAGCAACCTATCTTTCATTGCTTCAGGCAACTTTATTTGTCAGCACTCTGGCGTTTTAAGGGCGTGTTTGTCTCTGGTTACTCTACGCCCCCTTAAACGACAACCTATATTGAAACACTTAGGCTTAGGCGCGCACTGGAGACTTTTGTCTCTGTGACTGGAACATAATTGTCACTCCGGCTATGGCCAGAAGCTAGAGTGCGCGCACAGGTGACGAGACTCTTTGCCGATTGCCAAGAATCTCGTCTTAGAGATACATTGCTCTCGAGTGACAGTTATATTCCAGTCACCGTGACAGAAGTCTCCAATGCGCGCTTAGCCTTACGGCCGTATTCTATGCTACTTGATCAGCGGTTAACCACCAATCAAAGAAGGAATCGCCAACTCCTGATTATTGGAATCCTTCTTTTATTACTGTTTAACCGCTGATCAGAAAGGACAGAATACGGCCGTTAGTATCACTAACTTAATTCCACTAACGTGAACGATGGTTTACTAGCCGTTAAACCTCTGATAAGTGGGAAAACTAGGTTTCCATCTTCAAATCAGAAGTTTGACTCCCAGTTTACCGCCGTGCTGGTTACGTAAGCGGTGAAAAGAGTCACTGTATTGTGTATTCTTAAGTTGAGCCATTTCTCATTTCTTAGGGGTCATCCATAAATTACGTGAGGTCAAAAAGGGGGGGAGGGGTTTGGAAAAATCTCACCAAATCTCACCAAGGGGGGAGGGGGGTCGATTAAAATCTCACGTCAACTTTTTAAGTTAGAAATTTTAAGATTTTCTGCAAAAAATGCAACGAATAGGATAGAAAATTATTTTTAAAGGTTGTATAGGTAAATCTCACATTGGGGGGAGGGGGGCCCAGCAAAATCTCACTAAATCTCACCAAGGGGGGAGGGGGGGGTCCAGATTTTGGAAAAAACACCTCACGTAATATATGGATGTCCCCTTAGGTGATTGGTTGAAGTTCTAAAAATTAAAAGAGAAGTATCATCAAATTATTTTATTTACCAATGAGAGGAGAGAGAGAGAGAGAGAGAGAGAGAGAGAGAGAGAGAGAGAGAGAGAGAGAGAGAGAGAGAGAGAGAGAGAGAGAGAGAGAGAGAGAGAGAGAGAGAGAGAGAGAGAGAGAGAGAGAGAGAGAGAGAGAGAGAGAGAGAGAGAGAGAGAGAGAGCATTAGCTTGACGAGGACAAAAGATTCTTGTATCAGCCGTGTATTACCGCCGTAAGTTAAAGAGGATGGATTACAGCTTTAATTTTTCGCAAGAAAATTTTCATTTTAAAAGGAAAGAATATACCAAGTCAAATTTATTTCTATGATTGCTCATAGTATCAATGTGAATTGATTGAAAAATCAGCCTTCCTGGATGTTAGGGGGCCGAGGAAACCAGGGAGGAGTGTTGTCTCCATAGGTGTCCATTACCGCCGTCACACGTCATGGTATTGAGTGAAAGGGGCTCTAAATATGGGTTTTGAGGGATTGGAGGACCATGTTGCCTCCTCAGGTAGTCCAAATTCATATGGTGCACCAGCGGACATTGTATACCGGGCTAGGTGATTTCTCCTCTTTCTTCGGACATGTTTTGTGGGCGTTGGTTATTAGAAACGAATAGGTCAGGGTAAAAATGCAACATAGGGAGATAAGAAGAAAGCTTGGACAATGCGTTCATAATGTGGTCGCGCATTTTTCTCTTGAGACTTGTCCGTAGGCGAGGGCTGAAGGTAAGGATAGACAACAGGTTTCCAAACCTCAATGTTGCAGCTCTGGAAAAGAGTAGAGAAGCATTGGATTTCCCTCCCACACCTCCTAAGTATGATTTACTGGCCCATTGACCAACCAGAGCTGCATCATTGCAGTTTAGCAACCAGCTGTCTATCCTTACCTTCAGCCATCGCCTGGGGATAAGTCTCAAGAAAAAATGCACAACCACATGATGAACGCAATGTCCCAGCTATCTTTTTATCCCCCTATGTTGCATTTTTACCCTGAGCTACCCGTTCTTAAAAACCAACGCCCAAAAAACATGTATGGTGAAAGTGGAGAAATCTCCAAGCCCGGTATGCAAAGTCCGCTGGTGCACCATATGAATTTGGATTACATGAGGGGGCAACATGGTCCTCCAATCCCTCAAAACCCATTTAGAGCCCCTTTCACTCAATACCATGACGTGTGACGGCGGTAATGGATACCTATGGAGACAACACTCCTCCCGGTTTTCTCGCCCCCCTCAGGAAGGCTGATTTTTTAATCAATTCACATTGATACTTTGTGCAAACATAGAAATAAATTTGACTTTGATATCTCCTTTCCTTCTTGATGTTGGGATTTTTATTTCCGCTAGGGTATTTTCTCCAAATAGGTTTTTTTATTGAACATAGATTTCAAAAGTAATGCTCGAAATGTTTGCTTTTTATTAAGTCTAAAAACGAAAAAATAAACATACCTAAAGTGTGATGTTTGAGTTGAGGGGGGAATACGCTTTTATATAAAAATACTTTGTTGTTCTTTCCTACCCTTAGAATGTCGTCAGACAAAAATGGGAACTTTATCTGGAAGCCAGTTGCAAATATGACAACGTCTACCTATAACAAAAAATAGAGAAAAATATAATAGTAATTCTAAGAGAAAGGGTGTTTGACAAAGATACATGGGCGGGTCCAGGGGGGCTGGGGTGCATAGCCCCTCGCCCCTCCACAGAGAAACCATATCAAATATAGCTTAAAATTCCTTTTTCAATGCTAAAATTCAAAATAATTTTTGAGGGAGAATCCCAAACCCCTCTCTAAAATTGTGACATATATTTAGTAGTGTTTTTCCCTTGAAAAATGCTGCAACTTAGTGGAAGTGGTCTTCTTTTGGGTTTTCCCTAAACAAAATAGATAAAACACTACAATTTAAAAGGGTATGTTTCACAACATTTTCTGGGGAGGGACCCCAGGCCCCGCAGTAATTTGGCGTCTATTAAATTGTTTTTTAATAATTCTGTGGTTCGTTAGTTCTCAAAATCAGCTGAAACTTTACTTTTAGAGGCAAATTTCACAAAAAATATCCCCCCCGAAACAAATGTCAAGTTAGGGGAGTGGAGTATTTCATGTCAAATTTGTTTCTCATTTAAATCTGAGTCACAGATTGAATGAACACATCTCAGCCAATCACAGCCGAGATCTCCAAATTGTACTGCCTACTCTTCTGTCAATCATAGCATTTGCCGTGATGCCCTCTATTATACGACATTTGAAAATAACGTTTTGGACCGTCTGTTAGGCTTTTTCTTTGTGGCCAAACCCAATAGGATCTTGTTATAAGTATGAAACTACAGAAAATCCATGAAAAAACCATACCATCGTTTTTGGTCTAATAATGGCGAAAAGTAGTAATTTAAGACAAATTTAGAAATAAACAGCCATACTGACTTGTGTAAACTGTTCTTCTCCGTCAAAGAGCACCCCTTCGGATGAGATGTCCTTGATGTCCTTTCGTATCATGACTCTGCCAGTGAGAAGTCTGGCACCCAGATCGTCGTTGATGGTTGGATGCTGGCTCAGCACGGGATGAAAAGGACGAATTCCAAAGCGGCCATGGTCCATGTGAGAGTTGATTTTCTTCTTTACCTGTAAAATTGTACATAGAAAGGTTAAAATAACCGAAATTTTCGTCTCCTGATGAGCATCTTAAATTTGTGACAAATCCCAAACAAACTTATTAGTCCAATGTAGCTTTTTATACATTTGTTGGTATAAAACCTTTAAATTCTTACCCTTACCTATTTAGCTCTTCAACCCTTACCTATTTAGAACATCTATCCAGGGTTAAGTCTGAAATTTCGAGGGAGTGGAAGATACCCCCCCCTGCCATCCTGGTACGCGGGCAAAGAGCCGGGTGGTTCGTTTGTTCTCGATTGTGTGTGACAGCCTCTCGAACTACAATATCCATATTGGCAAGCGGTCACACAAAAAGTGTCTTGTTCATTGAGGTATTGAGGGTAAGGTAGGAAAATCTTTCAGGTCTTCTCTAAATGCCAAGCTCAGCAGGCCTTTGCTAAACATATCCCACTATTTGGATCTTTCCAGAGATGATTTATATTCTTCCCCTCTTCTGGTCCTCGATTTTAAAAATTTGACTATAAAAAACTGGTTTTTAACTAGTTTTGGTAAATATAGTTAAAATCCGAATCTTAACAGCCCGAATATCGGATATACAGGGTGTCCCATAAATGTTGGGTCACACTTCTAGGGGGGATAGTAGACACCTAGACGAGTCAGAATCACATAGGGTTTGGGGGTCCCAGACCAAATCCCAGGGAGCTAAAAATGGAGCGACACCCCAAAACAATTATTGAAAAATTCAATTTGTAGAAGAACTACTATTGGTAAAAACTTAATCATTGTCTCAAATTTTGTGGTTTAACATGATCTTTAAAATTATTTTAAAAGTTTTCATTTTAAAATTTTTTTACTGCGAAAAAAGTCAAAAAACCACAAAAAAATGTGAAAAATCTGCCAAAACTTTATTTTGTATTTGGAAATCCTTTTTTTTTATTTGATAATCTGAAAGATCATAGTTGAAAACCCTTAAGTCCTAAGTTTCACGTAAATACCATCAATATTAAACGCTTGAGATCCAATTAAAGTTGTTTTTTGCGTGCGAAAACAGATCCAGAAAACAAACGTTGAGGGAAAATCTACGAATTACGGATTGATGCTCGCTAAATTTCTCGCCATTACTTGCGATACGAGATTCCTCGCCAACTTTCGCCAACAACAGATCGCCCAAGCTGTCTTGGCGATCTGGAGCTTGGCACGTTTCGCCAAATTGGGAGAGAAAAGAAAGTTAGCGATTATCTATCCGTAACTCGTAGATTCTCCCTGAACGTTCGTTTTCTGGAGCTGTTTTCGCACTCAAAAAACAAACTTTAACAGGATCTCAAGCGTTTAATATTGATGGTATTTGCGTGAAACTTTGGACTTAAGGGTTTTAAACTATGATCTTTCAGATTATCAAATCAAAAGAAAGGATTTCCAAATACAAAATAAAGTTTTGGCAGATTTTTCATATTTTTTGTGGTTTTTTTACTTTTTTGTTAGTAAAAAATTTTAAAGGGAAAACTTTTAGCATAATTTTAAAGATCATATTAAACCACAAAATTTGAGATCATGATTAAATTTTTACCAATAGTAGTTCTTCTACAAATTGAATTTTTCAATTATTTTTTTGGGGTGTCGCTCCATTTTTAACTCCCTGGGATTTGGTCTGGGACCCCCAAGTCCTATGTGATTCTGACTCGTCTAGGTGTCTACTATCCCCCCTAGAAGTGTGACCCATTATTTATGGGACACCCTGTATATTTTTAGATAGGATTTGCTTTTGGGTGAACTTAATATAAAAGAAAATAATATAGTTTCAAGTACAAAAAGGGATCTGAGGATCCTCCTCCAGAAAATTTTTGGAAATTTGACCTTTAAAACAGGGTTTTAACTTGGTTTTTTGGTACACCTATTCCAAATTCTGGACATATGTTTTCAAGTAGGATTAGGATTTTGATGAACTTATAATAAAAAGTTTTGAATAATAAAGTTCCAAGTACAAATGGGGGTTTGGGAGTCCTCCCCCAGAAAATTTTTAGAAATTTGACTTGGAAAAACAGGGTTTTAGCTTGTTATGGTACACCAAGTCCGGATTTCGGGGGGGGGCAAGGGCCCTCTCACCCCCCCCCCCTTATATACACAATTGGTTTTTCATCTCCCCATAAACTTGGTTAACTAAATAGTTTAAAATTTATATGAATAATGCATTCCATGCCAAAAAAATAATCTTAAAGCTTACAAACCTACTAAAGAAAATTTCTTCAAGGGAGGGGACTTGGGCTCGGCCATCTCCCTACTATTTGTTCAACCCCTTCTACGTCTGAGGTTCAGGTCTCTGACCCATAAATAACAGTTCGGCTGGTTATAGATTTTTATACTCGAAGTTTCGTGTCAAGTGTTATTTCTTTAGATTTTAATAATTTCTTAAGGGCAACCCCCCTGAGTTTTCCTAAATGTTCTCAACAAGATGTAATGGATCACTGAGAAACTCAACCATCAATATCGAAAAAAGAAGCCTGTAAAGTTACCTGTTTTGAAAAATAGTCTGCTGGTAAGAGAGCTTTTGAGCGTCGAATAAGGCACGTGTCCATGGGCTTCCCCTTATCAAACAAACGGGGATAAATCCAAGCCCCACGACGAGTACTCAGATAAACCTGAAAAAAAATTTCCCTGAAGAGCGTTGTTAAAATTACATAATATTCATTTCATATTAATACAATTTCAAACACTTATTTGAAGTTTATTCTCTGAAGAAACATGCAAGGAAGTGTGGAAACAATCCCATCTCTAATGCAACAGAGCAATGCATCTCTATGGCGATAATCGGCCAAGAGTCTCGTCGCCTAATGCGCGCGCTCTAGCTTCTTGCAATAGCCAGGATGATACTTTTGTCTCAGTCGCCGTGACAAAAGTATCTAGTGAGCGCTTAGCCTTAGCTGCAAATACTGAAGGAAAGCAAATGAATATCAACTTTGCTAAAAAGGTTCCAATATGTTAAATATTGAATTACAAATACCCCGAACTGTTTCAGGCTTTCTATAAAAAATAACATTCACTTTATAAAAGTGATAGCATAGGATTTACTGAAAGCATGAAAACACATCCTGTATAGAAAAATAGTATTATACAGGGTGATTCAGAAATAATCATCAATAATTTGGGGGGAGTAGAGGGGCCCTAGACAAGCATATTTCGAATAGGGATGGTGGGGCGCAGCCTTACAGTTAAAGAGCTAGGACCTAATGTAGTGCGAGAGCTTTTCAAAAGGCCGTTTTTAGAAGGCCCGTGTGACGAAACAAAACATAATAAAATGAAAAACATTATTGCATGAGGTACAGGAGTATCCGTACTACTTAAATTCTCAATTTGATATAAATTGGACCACTTTTGCTGAACCGTAGGGTGAGTTTTAAAACGTGCAATATTAATCTCTTAGTCAAACAATGGAGTTCCCTTAATGGTATTAAGAAAAATGATGATAGGGGAAGGAATTTTCTATGATCAAACAGTTTCAATGATCAATGTTTTGATCATTGAAAATTCCTTCCCCGATCATCATTTTTCTAAATACCATTAAGGGAACTCCATTTTTTGACAAAAAGATTAATATTGCACTTTTGAAACTCACTCCACGATTTAGAAAGTGGTTCAAATTCTATCGAATTCATGGTGTAAGTAGTAGGGATACTTCCTTACCTCATGCAATAGATTTTTTCATTTTATTATGTTTTGTTTCGTCACACGGGCCTTCTAAAAACGACCTTTTGAAACGCGCTCGCACTACATTAGGTCCTAGCTCTTTAACTGTAAGGTTGCGCCCCACCATCCCTATTCGAAATATGCTTGTCTAGGGCCCCTCTACCTCCTCCCCCCCAATTATTGATGATTATTTCTGAATCACCCTGTAGAAATAAATTACTATTGTCGAAAAATTTGTAGAGAACTCACTTTTCGTGCAACATTTGAAACCTCAACGGCAATGTCAGCCCCTGAATTTCCAGCTCCAACCACCAGTATGTGTTTGTCTTCCATTCCAGCAAAGCTCTTGTATCCATGACTGTGCATGATCCTTCCGGAGTACAGGTCCATGTTAGGATAATTGGGGGTAAAGGGAAAGGCGTGGTGCCCTGTGCATGCAGCCACTCCAGAGAAGGTCTCTTCGCGAACCTCGCCTGTGTGAGTGTGGCGGACCTTCACCAGCCACTCCCCCGTGGAACCATATTCCGCCCCTGGGATAAGCTCCAGAACCTGAAAAGAGTGGTTGACACTGTAAAAAATATTAGTAACGTTCCGCATAAATTCCAGTAACGTTCCTGCTTTTTATGAGTTTTTACAGCAATTGAAAACTTTCCTGGAAAATTCTGGTTTTCATTTCTGAATCCTGCCGCCGGTCAGGCAACCATTGTTTGTTTTTGTTTTCACTAGATGAGGTGTAAGAACCGACTGATTATACTAAAACTCGGGAGTATATAATTAGTAAACTCCTGAAAAGAGTGGTTGACACTGTAAAAAATATTAGTAACGTTCCGCATAAATTCCAGTAACATTCCTGCTTTTTATGAGTTTTTACAGCAATTGAAAACTTTCCTGGAAAATTCTGGTTTTCATTTCTGAATCCTGCCGCCGGTCAGGCAACCATTGTTTGTTTTTGTTTTCACTAGATGAGGTGTAAGAACCGACTGATTATACTAAAACTCGGGAGTATATAATTAGTAAACTCTGATCACAAGAGTTCTAGGACCTTCATGGATCGGTACCTCTCGTGGATCATAATTAGTGATGGGCAGGTATCGATACCAAATACTTAAGTACTCGATACCTATAGGTATCGAGTGTATTCGATACCCACAAAAGTATCGATACTTTATTGACATATTTCGTTTTAAATTTTTCAATGAAGTAATCTTTATAATACCTACTGTAGATCAAACGCAGCCTGTTTCCGTTTTCATTTTGCAACGCTCAAACCCAAGTCGTTATCATCTGCGAGAGAAATTTGACGCGGCTAGGTTTTTCCCCCGCCAAATCCTTCGCCTCTATCCACCTCCGCCCGTAGGCGTAATTAGTTTCCGACCAAGATTCAGACCCTGCTTGGCGCCTTGGCGACTGAGGTGAGGAGTGATGGCGAATGGACAGGCGAGGCGTAGGGGTTACCATTGTACTCTAATCCGACGCATGCGCTGCTAATATATTTTCTCGTCATTACGCGCTGATAGGAAAAAAAAATAAAACATTTGATATTTTTGCGGGGGCTATGGAGTCAACGTTTTACGAAGTTAAAAAGTAATATCCAAACATAAAAGAAGATGAAAAAACAACTAAAGATGTCGTTTTTTGGAGATTAGATTTATCAACTGAAGAGGAAGCTGAACGATTTAAAAAATATTTTTCTTCAATAACCAACACAGCATGGGTGTATTATCACCTAACTGGAAATCCTCAAAGGTAAGATTCTTTTTCTTCCTAAAATCATTAACCATTCTAACCAGATTGCATGATGCTGTAAAAAAATCCCCAGTATTCTTTTTTGTTTTACATGAGTCGAATCATGGTTCCAATTCCGACTAAATGCTTAAAACATGTGTTCCAGAATGTAAACATACAGACGATAAAGAACTTTATTCTTTTCTTTTATTCCAAAAAAATATTTCTATCTGTGAGTGTTATTAAAGGCTCAGATGCTGATAAATCGTTCTTTTTATTTCTTCCTTTCAAAGAAGAAAGGGAAGAATTTAAGTTAGATATTTTTTTTTGCATGATTGTGGTTTTGGGAGAAGGAAATCTTTTTAATTGTCTTGGAACAGTTTTTTTATTTCATATCTAAATATGAGAACCTAATGTTCTTGATGAATAATAACTATATCATCATTAAATGAGCTTTCCTATGTCAGGATAATTTAAGAATTGAGGTGCTTGCTATAAAAACCAGCTCATTCCATATTTTTACTTTTTTTTGCATATTTTGAAAGTTCAGAGGGTCCTTCATAACCTGATGAAGGGATATAGCTCAAATCCAGCTCATTCCAACCCAAAATTAGATGAAAAGGTGAAAACTGTGATCTCAAAAAAAAATGTGTGTGTGAAATTTCAGATTTGAAAAATTTAAGTGGATGTCATATATTTAAAACTCGTAAAGACACAAATATTAACAAGTAAACTGAAAAAAAAAACTAATTTCACACAATTTAATTGTACAAAAAACTGAAAAAAGCATGAAAAATCGAGTTTTTGCATCAAAATCAGCTCACTCCAACCTAATTAGTGTAATTACGCCCAGGGTAATGCACCTGGAATCGAAAACTAATCAAATTCTAGGCGGTTATACCTACAACTAAAAATTTAAAAAAAAATTTTAGCTTTAGAACTGTGGACATGAGAAGTTTGTCTCTCCTGTAAAATTTCCAAAAATGGAATGAGCTGGTTATGATAGCAAGCACCACAATTATTCAAGACTGGAAAGATTAGTTCTAAAGGAACTAGCAAATTTACTTTGCATAGGAAGGAAGTAATATTACAAAAAATAAAGGAAGATGTGATTTTACCTTCAAGCCTTAAACATGTTACTCAATTTCATTACATTAAGATATTATTCTGTTCGAGAGCTAACACACTAGAAATCAAAACTCAAAAACAAGTTTTTTTTGTGGAAAATTTAGTTCATATTATAAAATTATATTTTCAATAGGAGCATGAGGGAAAAAAAGAAAGGGGTATGGTGAAGTGTGACAATTTGTACAAATATAGGGCAGGGAGGGGTGAGATATTTATGTACAGCCCCTTTATTAAACTTTACACACACAGTCAAGTCATAAGGGGACAGCCATAAATTACATGAGGTTTTCCCCCAAAATTTGGACCCCTTCCCCCTTAGTGAGATTTTGCTGCAATGCTAATGATCTGCACATAATTCTTAAAATTGTGCTAAAAAAGAAAAGAAAAACATATGTTCTCTAAATTAAAGGTTGATGTGAGATTTTAATTGACTCCCCTTACCTCTGGTGAGATAGTGCTAGACCACCTCCCCCTTTTTGACCTCACTTTTTGTACGCCCCCTAATTGGACACAGTGATTACAAAGATATTTTTTAAAAGAATAACATTTATTAAAACAAACATAACATTGCATCTAGTGGATAATAAGGAAGTTGCATGTGTCAGATTTTCAAAAACAAACAAGTGTTCCGTATAGTTTTTTGTTTGGTAAAGTGAAATATCTAGTCAGTTTTTCAAAAAAATGTACAGGTAATTAAATATTTTAATTTAAAAGTCGAGAAAAAAACACGTGACTGAAAACGTTTATTGTTTAAACTATAAGATGACGTCAACAATAATACCATCAACTCCATTGCTTTACAACAATGTTTAGTATAAGATGACGTCACATCCAAACTCTTGGCGTTTTCGCGCGCTTTTAAAAAGGGGATTTTTGTTTATTTTTTTGGCTATCAAAAAATTTCTCGATCGGCCTCAAATTTTGGATAGTTGCTTATTTTTGCAAGAAGAATCGATTAAAAAAATAAAAAAAAATCATGCAACTTCCTCATTAGCAGTCAAATGCAGAACATTATATGTAGTGTCAGCATGACAAAGCCAAGAATGTGCAAATTTAGTAAGTTAGAATACACAACTCTTAATCAACTATACACATTAACTTTTTACTAACAAATATTTTGGAAGACTTGTTTAGGTATCTAAAATTCAAAATAGTTTTCCGAATCGAATGAATACACAATGGACCACAATATGTATACACACTAGAAATACAGTAAGTATTAAGTGATACAGACAGATAAGCAAATTTATAAATAAGTACCTAATTTACCCATGAAGTAAAGAATTACAAAAATTATAGTATTAATCAATTGTAATTAACATTATCAACAAAAGTATAATATAATTAGGCTTACTTTACTTTATAGGTGTGCTGACTCAGAAGTCAATTAAGAATCTGCAAAGCAAAATTTGCTAAATGCCGGATATTTGGAGTTTTCAAATCGGTTCCTGAAATTCATGAACAGAAGAAAGGAATGGCTGCTCATAGAGAAAAGCACACTGATAACACGGAACAATACCAATAATTTCTCTGAGGGAAAAATAAGAGTGCTCAAGGATGCCATACTAAGTCGTACCAGAGCATTCAACGTTGTTGCTCTTTGCGAGTTTTTTATAGGAGTTTGGGAAGAGTATTTCGTTCAAAAGCTTTTGGAATTCGCCTATTCAAGAAGGGATTCCGTCAACCTCTTGTTTGCCTTGTCCTTGAAACATAGTATGTCCTCGTAGTCCTTGATAACGTATTTGTTTTTCGAAACCGTCCTTTAACAGGAAAAAAATTGGAGTTCAGCCAACCTCTATTGCCAGACGAAAATGTCTTGTGCGTTCTGGGCAAAGATTACCATCAGACCGTCCTCTGAAAGTCACAATGAAAAAAATCAGAAGAGCAAGAAACATAGGTAAAAATATAGAATTAAATAAAAGAAATGCTACAGGACATCAATTATTACTAAAGCTTTTACAATAAATTTTAATACAGTCAACTCTACTAAATGTAATGCAAATTGTTGGATTTTATGTTAGTCAAGTGAAGTGGGGGCATATTTCTACCAATTAGCATAGGAATAATATGTATGGTTTTATGTTAGTATCTTAAGCTAAGGAAAGTTGATTGCAAAAAGACTTATGTCATTCCCAGTTACTGTTTTTTACTTTTGTCCACCTCTTAAGCTTTTATTTGGTATGTAAATATTTTATCAAATCACTATGCACAGAAACTGCTGAATGCTATGTCAAGCTTATATTTTTGCTTTAATTCTGATTTGTTTAAGATCTAAAACAAGGACCAGAAAACCTAATTCTAAATGTATGTTTTGTGTTTCAAAATTTGTGTTACATTCTCATGGGTAAGGAATGGAATGATCAATCAGCACAATGGAATGATCAGTGCAATTTCTTGTATTTTATTTATAACCTAAGTACAAACTAAAGTGTGAATTAAGGTAAGATATTAGAGGGTAGGTGGGGGCAAAGCAACGAAATTTTCAGTATTTTTAACATTGTTGTCGAAAGGGGGCTGGTAATCCCGAAATTTCAATTGGAGATGTTAGATTGAGATTCTACCTACAAAACCAATCCAAGTTTTAACTCTTATCGATGGTATTTTAGGAGAAATTTACAATTTAGTAGAAAAAAAATCGCGGGCCTTTGCCTCGTAAAATGGGGCAAAGATCCACACTTGCAAATCTTGGTGCCCAAGTGAAATAAACATGGATAAACAGAATTTTTCTTTATAAAAACACTAGAAATAATCCTCTTAATGTTTTAATATTTCTAAGCCAACCAACAATATTAAATATAAATATGATCAGTTTTAATGAAAATTGTCAACCTGTTGTAGCAATTCATTTCAGATTGCTTATATATCTTTCAAAAAGGAGAAAGGATGGTTTCAGGTAGAGGGTTGGCATCTTGGAAACCTTTATGAACCTCTTTAGGGATCAAGTAGTCACATTTTTCCTTTTGGGACTAATTTCTGAGCTTTTTAAGCTGCGTGGATTTGCCCCGTTTTACTTCATTTTGAAAAACAAGCCTTTTTATTTTAAGAGACATGTTGAGTCAATTATTTCAAAATGAAACTGAAGTTGAATTGCTATCTTATCATTGGGCCATTTGTTTGTATTTCTCCTAAAGCCCTATTATATGTAATGTTTAAGTAAAAGATCAGAAAAATTACATCAAAATGATGGAAAACAAACTTTGACTTAGGGTACGAACTTTCGTAGAACAATAGGTCACAATAACCAACCACCTGGTTTTCAACTTTTGAATCGATCATTAACAATTATCATTAACAAAATCGTAGTGCGTGGTTTAGCCTCGTGCAGGTTTTTACCCCCACCTACCCTATAACGTATTTTCTGTATAAAACATTAATACAGTGCTGTGTTAGTGCACATTTTGCCATTGTGATAAAATTCCAAGAAACGTCTCATAAGAATTGTAGCAAATGATTTGATATTTATACTGTACAGTAATTTTTACTTAAAAATGCTAATATAAATATGCTGAGAAATAAAATGATAGAAAGCATGTTTTAGTTTTTATTAATTACCAAATAATCCACAAGTTTTAATTTTTATGGACTTAATACCTTCTTACATTCTTTCTTTATGTTATGTATGTCACTAGCAGAAAAATGTCTTATCTTAAAATGAATAATAAATTGTTTTTCTCAAATTTGAAAACCTCACAAACACCGACTAGACACTTATTAAGGTGTCTGTTGAGCCTCTATCGGCCGAAGCCTCTGGCAACCTGTGATCAGGATCTCTTAGCACAAATCAGCTTGATTTGGTATTCCGAAGCACCTTGAATAAGTTGACCACTGTGTGTTAAGTAAGTAATAAAAGCTCAGAGCAGTGATCTGGGTTGGATCACCAATCAGAATCGAGACTGGCTGGAGCTGCGATTACAAAACAAAAACATGGCGGCGTCCGTCATCAGCTATCTGCTTAAATACACTTCACGTCAATATAATCGAAATTAGATTAGTATTTTAGAAATAAAATATTTTTGATTCATAGTATTCTTGAGGTGTGTGTTGTCGAGTCCAATGTTTATTTAAATTATTATAACTAGTAAATTCAAGTATTTTTCTCTATTGTTTTATACTTAAATTTATTACTAAAAAAAACTAATATTACTAAATTCTGTATTATTTTAAACAAAAATGAGGCATGATGTTTTTAGTAATCATTGTCACAATTTATTTTCAAACCCAATATTAATATCAGAATTTGGCAAAAATAGTTATAAAAAGAAGGATAAAAATTTTAGTTATTGAGTACAATTTACCCTTTTCGAATGGGCTTCTCATCAGTGAGATACAAGTGTGAACTGCTTCTCTTAATTCAATTACTTAATTAATGTATAAAATAGACTAAAATTGGGTAATTAAGTAATGCTAAAGTATTATATCACATTGAAATTACAATATCAGAATATTATTAACCAGTTTCATGAAGTACAGAACTAGTAATTCATTTAAATAAAAAAAATCTGATTTAAATAAAAAAAGTCCGATTTAAATCAAATAAATCTGACTTTTTTAAAAAATCAAAAAAATCAGCAACCCTGTGTATTACTCAAAACTTAAAGTTTCATATTCTTTCATTAAAAATCATTGTTAAAGTACAATCCAAATGCTTCTTGTGTTGTACTTTTTTGCAAATTTCTTTCCTGTCAAATTCATCAATCAAAACGATGTCAACCAATCACGATTGAGCTTTTTTTATCGACAGCGGTTTTGCTTGTTTGCCAGCTCTGGTGTTTCCAATTCACTTAAATCAGTTGACCATGTGCTCAGACTATCAAATTTAACAGATCAGGGCTTTGCTAATATTTGTGAATCAGTTGATCGGGTGTTCAACTGAGTTAAACCAAAAAGCACAGACTACGGCCATATACCCAACCAACTTTCTGACGCCTCCTAAAGAGAAGGCAGGACCCCAAGCCCATTTCAAATACATTTTAGTATTGTACAAAAAGTTTTAGTCTACACCTCTAAAATAGGCTACTTAATTACAATTAAAATGCACACTTAGCTAGAATAGAAATTAAATCAATATGAAAGGCAAAAGAAATTTAACAATTAAAACAATATTCAATAAAGGCAAGAGACCACTCTCGTCAGGGGGTCCATCCAGTCTCTGCCCAAGCCAAGCTTAAATGGCTTATTATTAAGAAGAAGGCAATTACTATTGAGTAAAAAAATTGGACCACTTCAAATGTTTTAACTTTAAAAATTCCAACTTTTGTTTGAAAATTTCTTACTAACTTACCGTCAAACACCATGGAATTGTCCATTTGTTGGTTACACATTGCCAATGTGATAAAAAGAATTTCATGTAAGAATTGTTTCTAATGATTGGATATGGTACATGTATTGCAGTAATTTTTATTTAAAAAATGCCATGTTAAATATGTTTAGAAAAGTAGTGGTAAATTAAAAAAAATTCATCTAAAATCAATATATACTTAGTTATTCGGCCTACCTTCTGTATCAATCTTTTCAAGCAAATGCTGAAATGCCAGGCTATCTGTAGTTGACATCATAAGTCTGAAAAATAGAATTAAAGAAATAGAATAGAAGAGTTAAAAATAGAATAGAAATCTGGGCACAGCTTCAATAAGAGTCGACCAGCCGCCATTTGAACTGTGGGTAAATATGGCGGCTGGTCGACTCTTATCAAAGCTGTTTCAAAATCTGTAAATCAATAGCTGTTTTTTGTGGGTTATAAGGACCCCAACCACAAACTTTGTGCACTAGCTGTTGACCGATTTCGAAAAAAAGGTTTTTTCGCTCCACCCTATTGATTACTCATACAGGATTTTAATTTTTCTTGAAGCTGCAATTTAAGATCGTTTTTATTTACATTTTCGTTTCCATGGTAACTATTTACCTTCATATAAAAATGTTAAATGTACTTAATTACCAAGTTTAAAATTTCATTTATTTATATTTTTAGATTATTAATAGACTTGTATCTAGTCTTTCTTTTAAAAACTCGTTACTTTGCATTATGTATTTCTTGTAACAATGGGGTAAACAGATGATCTCTTTTGGAGGAGAAATAAAGCTATTTCAGCAAAATGACAAATAAAAAGGGTCAAGGGGTCATTACAGGTTTTTGAAACATAGCTTATGTTTTTCTTTGGGTTTCTTTAAGTGGGTATACCAAGTTTAGTGCAGATCGGAAGAAAACAGTGGATTCTTATTAAAAACACATACACACATTCACTTTAATTATATATTAGATTTAGAATATAAAATGTTTATCATTGTATCCCTGAAAAGCCTTAGGAAGGGATATTTTATTCCTTAACGCTTTTAAAATTTGATTCCCATATTTCAATTAAACCATACCTAACGTGACCAGACGACCCGTTTTGAACGGGACTGTCCCTTTTTAGAGTTACGAGTCCCGGTGTCCCCGAAATGAACTCTGGGACGTAAAATTGCCCCTTTTTTTGAAACCGCGTGAAAATTTGAGTGTTTTTGGCGAATTTTCGTTAATTTGTAACTACATTACATCGCCATCGCAGAAAGTAACCGAATGGAATATTCTAAATGTTTCCACGGAAACTCATTGGGTGGAAGTATTCAAACACTTTTAAGCCAACAATCTTCACTTCAGCATGAAAACTTTTCTATTTTAATTTAATATATTTTATGTTTGCCTGCTACAAATGCTCCAGTAGAAAGAGTATTTTCTATGATGAACAAATTGTGGACATTTGAGAAGACCCAGTTACAAATTTCAGTTCTAAAGGCGATGTTGAAAATTAAGGTGAATATAAAAAACGTGCGAGAGAAAATGAGTTTCATTCTTACTTTTAAAATCATCACCAGCTTAAAGCAAATTTGTTCCTCTGATAAATATAAATATAACTAAACGTTTCGGATATATATTTTTTTATTTGTAACTTTTAAGCTAACTGACTTTTTCTGAATAAATAACTTTTAAGAAGTTTTTTTATTGACTACCTGTTAATTAACCTAAATAAACCAATGTCCCGTTTTGAGTCAAAAAATAAATGGTCACATTAACCATACCTCAATTTCAAATATTTGGTTTTTAAAAATCTTAAATGTGTACACTGTTTTTGGTTATGATTTTAAATTTCTGAAAACATCATGTTATTCATAAAAAAATAAGGTACTCACGTATTAACGCAACCAGGCCAAAATTCGCATAAATCGCCAAATTTGGCGACTTTACTTACGGCAACCCGACGTGGCCAAAATTCGCATAAATCGCCAAATTTGGCGCTCCAAGTAACGGCAACCCTACGTGTTACACGTGGCTCTTCGTAAAGAAAATATTATGCTTACTGATTAGATTGAAATAGACAATTAGAATAGACAAATAGAATAGACGCAAATACACCAGCGTGAGCTCTTCGGCCTCAGAGGCTTTACTGACTAACCAGACGACCGATTTTTTGAGTTTTGTTGAAAACTTATCGGAATTATACAGATTCGCTGTTCCGTTTGAAAAAACAACTTACCACCCTCTACGCCAAAACATGCAATGTTGCATGGCGATAGCGAGGCGGCTCTTAAAAGGATTGTAAACACTGGGTGAGTGGAAAAGTTATTTTCTGACGTTTTTAAGAGTGTTTTATGAGGATAGTAATTTATTTTATTTTATAATGTACTTAACATGCGTTATACAGTCTGGTAATTCAAAACAATGAAGTGTTTAAAATGAAGTGAATTAATGTAATAACGTTCATGTTTGGTATCGTCGGTATCGTAATGTTTGCGTGGCGTAAGCGAATTGTTCGTAAAGGTACAAGGATATTTTAAAGGGTAAATACATTTTAATTTATATTGTGCTGTAAAATTATCCTGTTTTATACAATTGTATCATTGCTTAATTTATCTCATAACCTATAAGATGCCGGTAGTGTATTTTGGATATCCTTTTATTATAGTATTACCTAGTAGCATAGCTCATACCAAATATGTAAAGTTTACGTAACTGCAACTAGAAGTAAACAAAATTTCGCCCTATATGACTAAAATTCGACGAATCTTAAAAATTTGTGCTGCTTGGAATTAGTCGTAGAATTCGGTCAATTGAGTAAATAATACTTTGAAATTATGTTATAACAACCTTAATTTCTTCCCTATTTAAGTTTTAATTAGTTTTGTCTACGTTTTTAACTTTCCGCAGCTTTAAATTTGGCGCGTTTCGCTCTTGGCGACAGAAAAAAACTTGGCGCCAAAAACGCGCCAAGGCGCCAAGTTGGCCAAATTTCGCCAAGTTGGAGCCGACCTGGTTGCGGTAATACGTAAGTACCAAAAATAATTATTGCAATATTGATAAAAAGAAAACCTTAAATTCAAATGGGAATTTTTCTAAAAAAAATATCAGAACTTTTAACTCGTAGGTTAACAGGTTTCAGTTGTACACTCTTCAGATAAGGAGACATCATCCGAGAAAAGTTTCTTATTGGATTTTCCTAAGAATCATTCAAAAAAACCCTCTCCTGGTTAATGTAGTACTTATACTGAATTCAAACAAAGAGCAAACTATAAGCAAGGTTCACGGGTCAGGTAATACCAGGAAGTCAGTTGCCTTAAGCCTGAATTGGACTAATGATAATAATTAAGGGGAAGTTTATATTCACTGCCACTCTAGAAGTACCGAAACAGCTTTAAAAAGAGTGTTCCAGCTGCCATGATTACCCATAGAGCTGAAATGACGACTACTGAGCTATATAATCAATTGATTATAAACTCTTTAATAACAATTATCATAATGTTAAAGTATAGGAAGTTTGCACGCCTGGTTTATTTAAAGCTCAGTACTAATAACACTTACACGCAATGCTATATGAGCACTGGTTATACATTTTGGCTGGAGGACTTTCAAAAAGGTTCCCAAAATTTAAGAACAAATACTTTGAATGTGAATTTGTTTAACATTAGCATAATACACAAAAAAAGGATATTGATGTTTTTCATTACCATAGATACAATTTTAGTTTTCATTGAAATCACAAAAAACTAGTAAGTATTTTTTTAATATTCAAAACAAAAGAAAGAAAACAACTGCAAATGAAAATTCTCATCCATACATACCAATCAAAATGTTTAAATAAACTAATAGGTCAATAAAGTAAACAAAAACAATGGATTTGAAAACGTAAAAGGAAGAAAACAAAGCTTAAAGCTAATATCTACTCTAAAATATTTAAAGATTGCTAACCTGATCACTTTACTATTTGCGGGAGTAATTAATAATGTAATTAAATTTTAAAAACTTAAAAAAAAGGACTAGGATATTTCATCCCAGACTTCCTTGAATAAAAACAAAACTTATTACATGCATCTGATCTATAGGGCAGGCAGAAGTAGCGAATTACGAAACACGAGGTGTCGGAGAGTTTCGTTTAAAACATTATTAGAACTTACAACGTAAGGAAAACACCATTATAAATCACACATAACATCGAAATATATAATGGGGAAGAACTCTTACCTTTGAGGTTCGTGCATCAGTAATAATCATGGAATTGTAATACTTTCACTACTTCACCATCTTCAGCCGCCATTGAACCATCTTCAATACAAACAAAACAAAATAGTACTACAGCGCATGCGTCGAAGTTTCCTCAGTCGCCAAGTGCGGCGGCTTCGCCAAGGCGCCAAGCAGGGTCTGAATCTTGGTCGGAAACAAATTACGCGGGCCGTAGCTACGGGGCTTTTTGATGGATCGCTTTCAGTTTTTTGAATATTAGTTTGATTATGGATAGGCCCTAATAAAAAAATTGTCCCTCAGGTTCATTTCCCGACATTGAAAAAAAGTACTCGATACCTAAAAGTACTCGATACCTATAAGTATTCGATACCAAAGTATTCGATACCTATAAGTATTCGATACCAAAGTATTCGATACCTAAAATTATCGATTTTGCCCATCACTAATCATAATATATATGCTACATTTTGAACTACGTACTTGTAGAATAATTAAAAAAACAAGTAATAGCTGAGAGCTGAGATATACACAGCTTTCTGCGGAATGTTTCTGTATTTTACAGTAACGTTCCTGATATTTCTCAGGTAGCTTTACTGGTATTTCTGCGGAATGTTTCAGTATTTTACAGTAACGTTCCTGGTATTTTCCAGGGAACATTACTTAAATGTAACGTATGTTTTTAAGTAACGTTCCAGAATTTTTTTAGTAAAAATCACATAATAAAGACGAAATCATTATTTTTTATTTTAATAAATAAACACGAGTTGTGCTATTATTCCAGTAGTAACGCCGTCCCCTAAAATATTTAGCGTTCCTCCGAAAAACGGTGTTTTTATTCAACTAATGCTAAAAAATATGAAACAGAAGATGTGAGTACCCCCAAATATTTTGCTTCAACTACGGCACTGCAGATACCGATATTATGAATTCTTAAGAGCAGTTACTGAAATCCCAGATTGAATTTTATATATTTACAAACTAGTGGGGGCTACTACTTGAATTTAAACAATGAGAACTACCCAGGGTAGTTCTCAATCAATTGCTTTGCTTTTTCTCAAAATTTCCACATCTTAGTCTTCTTGTTATATTTTATACTTCAGTTTTTAAAGACAGGGCCGCCTCTGCCTCCACGTTCAACTTCTGGGGGGCCACGAAGATTTTCATGCCATTTTTCGTAGTAAAATCTGGGATATTTTTGAAATTGAAGGATATTTTACTATTTTAGGCCATACATTTTCATACCAATGCGTTTTACAGCTTCAAAAATATGTTTTTGTAAGAAATTTTGTTTAGAGGTTATTTTATCCTGAGCATTATCGCTTTTCTGGGGGGGGGCACGTGCCCCCCTAGATTCGCTACTGTTTAAAGGTTTGATCTTACAAACCTTCCCCCCCTCCCTTTTTATGGTATAATTCTATTCAAGTTACTCAATAGCTATGCTTTTTTCGTCTATATAATCGATCTGGTATCTACCTACATAAGGAGACAAAGGATTTTCACCTCTTGAAAGTACGAAATGCATCCCAGCAAATCGAACTGCTCCGCATATAATTCCAGGTACTTCATGACAAGGTCGTGAGGCAGGTAGGACGGGTACTCCGAAGGGGCTGGAAAGTCTGAGAAGGAAGACATCTCCTTGCTGGTGTTGCTTACAGTCGTCTTCATGACAGACGGCACGCCTTCGTCGGCTGATTGGTCACTGTAACGCCACAGACCACCCCATTCGCCACCTCGCTCATAGCAAACCACGTCTAATCCCGCCTCTTTGCAAGCCTTGATACAGGCTAGCCCTGAAACGCCAGCACCAATCACCAGGATGCGTTTTTTCTCCACCGACATTTTCGCATTCCTGGAAGAAAAAAAAGCGTATTTAGTGGTTATTAAAAACTTATCATCTATCTGAGGTACAGTAGAACTCCAATTATCCGAATGTTGCATTTTCTTATAATTAATTAAACGCTCTTTCTTTAAAAATAGTTTTTTTTTCCATTTTTAACATACATACAATAACTAATTTAACTAGATCTTTTTCGGAAAAAATCCAACTATCCAAATTTTATATCATACCAATGGCATCCAGTCCCAATTGATTCGGATAATAGGAGTCCTACTGTTTTCTTAATTTTCGGATCAATTAAAACAGTTAAGTCGATGAGATTAACGAAATTCTGATGCACCTTATACGTTAATTATTACGGAACCATAGTTAGTTTCTTTAAAAGTTATATAAAATTATATTTTGTGTATAAACAACGGTATGTTAAATGCTCATTTCATTACTACTGAGCATGTTTTTTTAGAATATCCCACTTGATCGCATTGAAAGAACAATTTTCTTGGGCTACTTCTTAGCGTTAAATGCCCTTACATGGGCCTTGCGCCATAAAAATAGTATATAGAGGGTCTTGACTCAGGGCTACCATCATGCAGCTAAAAAGATTGAATCTGTACTAGTTCTTACTGCTGCAACTGGTGTGTCATTGTTTTGAGTAGCTTTTATTGCTGAAGAGCAAACAAGTGTATCGTATCTGCTTCGTCATCAGATTGTAAAACAGTGGTATTACCTTACTTTTGCCTGTTAGCAGATCATTTTCAAATTCTAGATAGTATAGATTTGTTTTCAGAGTTGCTCAAACAATTAGTTTTATTGTATAGACATCCATAGTCATCTTATTTTTGTCAAAATTAAACAAGGCTAACATTTTTTAAATAACCTTTCTTTGTAACATTTTAAAATGATAATGAAAATGAACAGTACACAAATACCACGGCGGCATTTCACAGGGAGAAACTTTTTTGAACAAGTCTAACATATTTGAGGAATATTAAAGTGAGGAGTGATTTGCTGCCCTTTTGAAAATTCTGCCACGTTGGTTTGCTTGAGTTTATTTCCCGATGGGACAACCAACCCCTTTTTCGACCAGATTTTCATATCGCACAAACTCTCCATGCAGGCCCGTAGCTACGGGGGGGCTTAGCCCCCCTGGCATCTTCATTTGCCCCCCCTGGAAAATTTTCACAAATTTTATCCACAAGCACAGCCATGGGGACAGGGAGGGGCAGCTGCCCCCTTCTTCTTCTAAGCTAAGTTATTCTAAGCTAAGTTAAAACCCAGTTTTTGAGGGTCAAATTTTCAAAAGTTTTCTGGGGGAGGGCCCCCATTCCCCCCATTTGTATTTAAACCTTTATTACTCACAATTTTTTTAAAATAACAAATTCATCAAAATCAAAATTCTACTTAATAATATATGTCCGAATTTTGATCTACAAGTATTAAAAGCAGTTTAAAACCCTGTTTTTAGGGTCAAGTTTCCAAAAATTTTCTGGGGGAGGACCCCCAGAACCCCCTTTGATACTTGTATCCCCCATTATTACAAAAAAAAGTTCTTATATGAATATAAGAATAGATCACACGAATTAAGGAAGTTGTCTTAGACTAAAATTCAAATAAAAAATGTATAACAACTACATTAAATCTATTAAATATGCATGGGAGGGGCTGACTTATATTTTTAGGCCACTACCGAAATCTACTTCTATATACCCCAGCACTGACTGAAAAGGGGGTTAGGTTGACACCCTTTATAAAATTATGTCTATTTAAAGATTAACAAGGAGTGATCAAACTCGATTTACAAGTTTTCCTTTTCAATTCTGGGGCTGGAGCAGTTCCTTCTATACTTAAACCCAAAGGATCTAAACATGGGTTATAACTACTTTAAGCTTTAAATTTCTAAAATTTAAAAAAGGAAAACTTAAGAAATCAGAAAAGGTAAAACTAGAAAAATTTAGGACCTAAACTCCTCCCGAAACCAAAGTATTGTATAACAGCTCCTTAGGCCTGAGGGTCTTGTCCCCTATAGTCAAACAGTTGAACTTACGCCCATGATACCTCCTAAAAACTGAAAACCCCATGCCCCCCTGAAAAAGTGGGTGCCCCACCAAAGGGAAATTCCTGGCTACGGGGCTGTCTCCATGAAACTATTCCTCAAATCTGGGTTCTTAATTTCTCATTGTAAATTCATAGTACAAAACTAGTAAATTGGACAGAAAGGACAAAATTTTATCGAAAAGATTGTAATTCCTTCTACTATACTTTGAATATCTGGCTTAATATAATAACAGTTTGGCGACAAGAGTATCGGTCTGACTCCATTAAATTACGAAGGTGCTATTATTGATTAAAAATATAGGTAATTCAATTTACATAAAAAACAATAATTTTCTATTTATTGAAATTGAGACTGATTTTTCAATAAGTAGTGGAAATAATTCTGCAAAATGTGAAGTTATTAGTCTCGTGCCGCCAACTGCATCAGTAGGTATTACAGTAACCACAACGGCATAAAGTTCGTACTTATAGCTCCATCAAAATTATTTAATAAAAAATCTGTTTTAGTAAGGAGAGCTATAGATTGATAAATATTTTTTGGGAAGCAAAAAATAACATTTTAAGCTGTGCTTTCTTTCACTCATGACCCCTAGAGATAAGAATATTCCAGGTAAAAGCAAACACCTTATGTATAGTTATCTATCAGTACCTGAAGAAATATTTGAAGTGAAAAAGATAGCTTATCATTGTCTTGCACTTATAATTTCCATTTACTTGTTTTGAAATGGTGTATCATCAGAGCAGATCGTAGGTAGACAAATATGAAGTAAATTTGTGTTGAAATCAGGAACACGATTTACAAAATAAAATAAAAATTTATTTTAATGTTAAAACAAAGACTATCACAAAGACAAATACAGTCTCTTTTTCAAGCACTGCACCCAGGGCCCGCGATCATGACAAATTGGGGCCTAAGCCACGAATACTTTAGGGGATTTAGGGGGCCCTTTTCACTACAAAATATTAAGAAAAATAATTGTAAACTGTAACAAAGAATTGTCTTTATAGGATGTCATCCTTCATTTATGCTACATGATTACATGAACGCACGTATAAAAGACTGCGGTTTGATTGATTTGGTTTATTTGAATAAACTCACTCGGGTGAGCTACCGGGTCTCTAGCAACTACTACCCAAATATCAATTCCTATCCAATTCTTTTATGTAAAATAATTTTATACCGATCATCCGGCCGCACATACATAAGACAATGAATAATTACGAAGTGTGCAATGCTCAGTAAATTTTCCACCTATGCAAAAGCTTGAGTACAACTATTAGTTAAGGGTTAAGGGCAGGGGCGGATCCAGGATTTTCTTTTGGGGGGGGCACCACTGAAATTTTAGTCCTACCTGGGACACGGCATATAACGAGAATTTTTCTTCAGGGGGGGTTGACTCAACGTTAATTCTAAGGTACCCCAAACGAGTACAGATAAGATATGCGTTAACTTTTTTTTAATCACTTAAAAGTAACACTGGTTCGGGATCAACCTAGAAATTTTATGAAAATTTGTCTCTAAAAGTAGTGTTTCAACTCAATATTTTGAGAACCTTTGGGTTACATCGAAAGAGAACAGCTCCTTTTAATCCACAAAATTTTGAAGGATCTAAATTATAAATAGACGTCAAAATTGCTTGGAGGGTTGGGGTCTTCCCCCAGAATTTTGAAATTTTTTTTTATTAATTTGAAATTCTTTGGAAAACACCCGAAGAAGACCGCTTCTAGAAAGTGGCAGATTTTTCAAAGGAAAAACATTGTTAAAAGACGTCAAGTTTTGGAGGGGGTTTGGAGGTTTTTTCCCGAGAAAAATTTTGAAAGTTGACTCTAAAAAGTGCTGTCTTAACTCATTTTGAGACTCTTCAGGTTGCGCCTTATAAGTTGTAGAATTCTTAAAAAATTAAAACAATCTGATGTCAAAATTACGGACTTGGGGATTGAACTTCTAAAAACTTTCAGATACAGCCCCGACCTATAAAAAGCTGATACTCTCAAAAACTGTTATGGGTACTTACGTATTATCCCGTCGACCGTTCCGTGACTGTCAAATTCAGCGTCACAGCCATAGAAAAGTCAATGGGTTGTTTACCGTTTTCGGATTCAGCGGTACGGTGGACGGGATAATACGTAAGAACCCTGTTATGTATTCTTATTTTTCACAATAAATGTTTTAAATTTTACTTTGAAAAATGATATTAACTAATAATAAATCTACAACATTATTTTCACAGTATTTAAAAGACACTGGTAGAAACAAGAAACTTGATTAATATTTTTGCACGGGACATATTGGAGGATTTTGAATAACTTAAAATAAGGTAAAAAAAACATTTAAAAACACAGTATTTTAATGAAATAAACCTGAAAAGCTTAACTTATGTGTCGATTTTTGAATCTAAACTATTTTTTTAGAAAAAAATATTTTTTTCTGTTTTAAAACAATAAAGTAATGGCCATATACTGACAGACCTATGGTGCAAGAGATAGAGAAAGTGTTTTGCTACGTGTAGAGAAAACTTACCTTAAAAAACTTAAAAGGGAATCGCATTAAGTCGTGATAAAAAATGACTAATTTATTAGATTCCTAACATGAAACAACTTATAATTAAAAATAAATAGCCTTTCAAGTGCTTATAACTTTTCAGTAAACGTATCATGAACAAGTGTCTTTTAGTACTTGGCGGCCTTCATTTTCAGAGTTAGTTTAACTGTGAGCATTAAATTTTAAATAATAATTTAAGACAGAAGAAATTCTAAACCTGTGGTTCTCAAACTTTTTAAAGCTACCACCCCCTTATTGTGCGTAAAACTTTCCAACGCCCTTCCCCAATAAAAAAAAATATAGAATTTAGGGTATAGGGTAGGGCAGGGGTCGGCAACCTGCGGCTCTTTCGATGTAAATTTGCTGCTCTCCAGTTCCATACAAAAAAATTAATAATTTACTATCAAAACCCTTAAAAAATCAGTAATATATTCTTAAGTACCTAATGAAATCAAAATTCCAAACAATTTCGGAAGAGTACTCCCAAACACTCCTCAAAATTTCGGAATATGTGTTGTTTTCCCTTGAAAATTATGTGACTTTTAAAGATTTGGTCATAATAGAAGTTCTAAAAAACGAATTAAAAACTACTTTTAGGGGCAAATTTCAAATTTTTTTCGTAAGTGGGGCCCCCACCCCCTCTCTAAAGTTTGCTGTTTATTATAATTATACTATTTTTCCTTGAAAATTCTTCCACTTAAAAAATGAGAGGCGCTCTTTGGGTGCAATCCAAAAAGACCTAAAAATTAGCTACAACGCTATTTTGAAGGAGAAATATCCGGGGGAGGACCCCCAGATCGTCCAATTTTTCTAGGAATTTACTTAGTTTACAAAATTTAGAAATTAATTTACAATGTAAGTCATCTAAAACTTTTTGTAAAAAAGTACCCGAACCCGAAAGGAGGTACCTCACAGAGAAAATGTTGTGTAAAAAAATACTCCCCAACTGAAATCAAATATAATAAGCATATTCTATAACATTGAAGCAAAACTCTAAAGTGGCTCTTTAAAAACTGGGAAATTTTGTAAATTGTAAGTTTTGGCTCTTCGTTTCAAAAGGTTGCCGACCCCTGGGGTAGGGTGATTAGATTAGTTAATATGAAAAGTAATTTTAGTAGAGTAAACCCGATTTGTAAAAGTAGCTGAAGTTAGCTAGTCCCTCAACTCCTTTTCAATAGACTTATGCAGCCCACTTACGGAGCTCTAAGGGATCACCTGCGGTTTGAATATGACTATCAGTTGAGAACTCTCTAGAAAGGGGGGGTCTGGGTCCCTAAAAAAGTGCCAAATATGCCTTTTTATGCAGTGTATGTTTTAGTCCTCTGGGGGGGGCACGTGCCCCCGTGCCCCCCTGGATCCGCTACTGGTTAAGGGAATAACTGATCAACCTACATCAAATATGAACTTCGCTCTCTCTCTCTCAATAAAAACTCGTCGGAGAGAAGAAAACAGGCCTAAGGGCGTAATACAAGTCCTTAGATGGAAGATAACAATAGTCCGGAAACATGATGATATTATTAGCATTTCGGTTTTCCATCCACCCATCAGAGGGTGGCGTGGAAATGACTAACACGCTTCCAATTCTTCTTTTCTTTCAGATGTATAAAACTTATGTGTCAAACCATGGGACCGGTTTTAGCCAAGAGCCTGCGTGTAAAATTCTATTAAGTGCTTTGGAAATAAATGATAAATGCACGCAATACAGAAATCTTATAAAGAATTTTTTTTGTTCTTCGGAGACGCCGTTGTTGTCCACTCTTTCGGAGACTTCAGATATACTGATTTAAATTGAGCCTTGGTTTTGAAATAGTGAAACGACAAATTATACACGTTTGAAGAACGAAGGGATTAGGCTGGTTCATTGTGAGATACTGCATTCATTCAAAAATTATCAACAGATTATATTATTATAGATTATATTATTATAGACATATTATTTTTTATTTTTATTTATTTTTTTATTCATTATACAGAGAAAAGTAGATCAATACAATCAAAGAGTTTATTTATTACTTTACTTTTTTTAAGATACCTATAAAAATGAAAATGTAAGTATCATGTTCACGTCTATGTCAACGTTAAATTGCATGTAAATAAATATACACTCTGCTGACAATCATATTCTTAAGTTGATTTATAGAGAAAATATCTTATACAGGGTTCGTACGTCTCATGAAAAACTGCTGAAATTTGCTGTTTCATTTTTCTAAGGGCCCTTAAAACTCCTGCAAATTATGCTTTTTTCTCCTGAATTTTCCCTCTAACTCCTGAAAAATATCTCTCCAAAAGAAAAATTATTGATTTGGTGGAAGTTATTGTTTTTTAATTCAAACAAATTCAATTGGAATTGGGAATTCTTAGCTCTTTTGCAGTTATTTGTTCCAAACTTAATTCTGTACACACATTCTGCTTGTATAATATGTAAAGTTGTAAGGTTAATAATTATTCTCAATCATGATTTTTTTGTATTTAACTCCTGAAAAACTCTTAAATTTTACTATATTGGATGGAGTATGGACCTTGTATATAAAGCAGCTATTTTCAGGGCTCCTTTTAATTATATTTTAACTTCTGTATTATTATGCTCTCAAGAAAGGGATGACGAGGATCGGGAGAAATCATTTACAATATACTCGAAAAGTCAAATGAATTCGTTCAACTGAAATATTTTCCCACTAAAAGAATATGACGGATGTGATTTCGACTATGTAATTCAAATCAAAAAGCCGTATCGAAAAAGTGGTTCAGAACAAAAAACGGAATTTTCCAACATATTTGGGTATATTTGAAAAAAAAAAGAACTGGGAGAAAAAAATCAAATGTTCAATAAAGTTACAGGGGATAAGAGTTTTTAAAGGAAATTTTTAAAGAAAATTTTGGAAAAGGATTGTTAGAGAAAAAAATAGATTTCGCTTGCTAACCATTGAATTTTTCATAAAATTATTTATACGAAATAAAAAAATCTTAATTTGTATATTACTAAAGTGTGGGTCCCTATTTGGGGAATTGGCCTAAAGTCGACCTCGTTTTCTACTTCTACACTATCCAAATTAGCCGATTATTAGTCCTCCTTTGAAATAAATTTGTTTACATTATATAAAGCCTTATTGGTTTTTGCTCAGTTATATAGCAATAAACTAAAATAAATTTTGATAACTGCTAATAGAAGGCCCAATTCCAAGGGGTTATAGGGTTTTACCCTTCCAAACTTCCAAAACTTTGTTGACCAGTGAAGTGATGTACTACCAATTTCTGAAATTAAATAATTATTTTATTAAGTTAATTTAAAATTTCATCAAGCTTCTAATTTTTTACCGGTATGTTAATAATAAAATATTAACAAAACTTAAAATTTTGCGAAAACACAAAAAATATAATCACTTTGCGTATAGGAATCTATTTTTTAGAATATGTCTCTCTTCACCCAAGGCATTCCTTACTTCACTTTCAAAAGGAAAGTGGCCTCGAGCCGGTTCGGACGACAAAAACCTGTCCGGGGAACAAGAAAAAGAACTTACGCTTGAATGGACTTAACTTCGGGTGGAATTCGAAGAATCAGTTGACAACAACGTCGGGTCAACTAGAATCTCACAGCTGATATTCTCTCACCATCTAATCTCAGCCAGTATTCTTTTTCTAGCCTCTCGTATCCGAACTAGAGGTTTTGATTAGGCATCAAACATGTGGAAGTGGGGAAGGAAGTTTTCAATTTTCATCAATGGAATAACACTTGACAGCACAATGGCTAGATACACGTGCTGCCACCTATACATCGACGAATGAAGTTATACATCACTCCGCAAGAAAAAGGACTGCCCTGGTGGGACAGGCTATGCTAATGCTATTATTGTGTTGGATTTTCATCTACTAATAATTTTTTTCTGCTCCGATTATCAATTAATAAAAATTATGTAACAGAAAGGGTATTTTTGGGTCATTTATGTTTATTACCTGGATCACATTTTAATTACTTGTTCTATTTTTTAAAATGATTAGGAAGAAAACAGGAAAAGAAAATAGTCTATTGAATACCATGCCCCCCCCCCGAAATTTGTTGGAGTTACCTTAAACCTATAAGAATATTACGATAATATCTTGTAATCCATCAGAAATTTTGAATAAGAAACCCCTAAACTCACGTATTTTTAATGGCTTCCTATAATTTTTTTAGAATCTTTCTTAGTTTCTTATAGTTCATTTTAACATCAACTAGAAATATAAATGTGTATTTTTTAACCTTTAATAAATGTAAATCAGTGGCGTATATAAAAATTTATTTCGGGAGGGGCCCAAAATTTTTTTTTCACCCCCTCCCAAGCAAATTTATTACATCCAATGTAACTTTTTATGATATATAAAAAAAAAGTTTGAGTAATTTTTTGTTCCAAGAACCAAAGGGGGGTCTGGGGGTCGGTCCTCCCTCAGAAAATTTTTGGAAATTTGACCCTAAAAACAGGATTTCTACTGGGTTTTGGAACACCTAGTCCTAATTTTGGACATATATTTTTAAGTAAGATTAGGATTTTGATCAACTTTTTATAAAAAGATTTGGAATAGTAAAACTCCAATTAGAAAGAGGGTCTGGGGGTCCTCCCCCATAAAATTTTTGGAAATTTGTCCATAAAAACAGGGTTTTAGCTTGTTTTGGTACACCAAGTCCAGATTTCTGGGGGGGCAGGGCCCCCTCGTCCCCCCTTATATACGCCACTGATTTAAATAATTACGTTATAATACTTTTTTAGCCGATTTTAATATTTTCTGGTTTTCTCTTAAATGAGAAATAAGGTAATTTCTAATAGTAATAATAAAATGTATAAAAACTTGGCTGATTTTAATGAGAAGCTATCTGAAATGAATATAAAAAGAACCTAGAATAAAATTCAAAATTTCTCCCTTGAAAGAAGAAAAATATTCTACTTACACACTCTGACAAAAAAAGCAAAACCTTCTAATGAGCAGCTGGTCATCTTCATAGTAAAATGTGAGGAATAATTGTCCTTCCACCTGGTTAATAATTTATGCAAATATCAAACAAAATGAAAGGAAAACAACGTCGTTTTCTCGTATTTACGAAATCTCGAACTATATCAGCTGTTATGACCTTTAAAAAATACTCTTATATAAAGTAAAGCATTAGAAAATACTAAAAATTTATCGCCTTGAATTCGACAATGGAAGTGCGGTCTTCCTGCAATCTGAAAATCCTCTCCTGTATCCTGCTAATGGTATGGTTACCCCTAACAGTCTCCTTTAACTTTTTTGATCCTGCCAGCTATGTTAATGAATTAAGTGGACAGAGTCCAGTTATTAGTGGGGTGATAGATTCAACTTACAAAAACAGTCATGACTCCGTTAGAAAAGGCGTTGACTTAATATTTAGTGCAAGTGAAACATTACCTGTTGTTGGAAGTAAAGAATACTCCCATACCAAGGGAAAAGCGAAGGATATTGATGTTATGTTAAAAGACGCAACTGCTGGGTTTCCTGATGCTCTGCATGCCATGAAAAATAAAGAGATCCTTGGATTGAAACTTTCCGGAGATAAATCTGACATTTTAAAAAACCAAAATAGTCTTGTCGATCAATCAAAGACATTTTCCCGAAAAACGCAGAATGTTTTGAATCCTGTTATGAAATCCATGGGCTCACCTAGTTCAGCAAAGATACTGGAGAAACACCTACTCAGCTCATTCTCTAATGTCGACGCTGTAGAAGATTTTCCTAAAAGTCTAAAGCATACTCCTAAAGCTTTTAAAACTTTACAGTTTAAAGAAATCTCAAATTTAAAGGACTTAGACGACACTCAAATGCACCAGTTAAATCTTGATCCAGTTAAAATCCCTTCCCTCATGAAAGTAGCTCGGAATCCTTCGATGAAATCCAGTGCTGTTTCAACAAAGATGCTTGCAGAAAACTTGGAAGGTGCTTTAAGAAATTTTCCTGGAGTTAAACCAATGGCAAACAGTGAAATTCCGAAACTCTTACTAAAAATAGATGGTTCCTCATCAAAAGTCATTGGTAATGGAGAGCAAAGGAAAAATGAAGAACACAGCTCAGTGCAAAACATTCATAAAGCAACTCAAGATGTTTCAAATACTGCAACAGGTATCATAAGATCATCAGATTTAGCAAGAAAACTTGGACATGAAATGGATTTCCTCCCTGGAGATCTCAAAACAGAGTCAAATCTTCACGAAGCTCTTAAAGGTATTCAGAGGAAAGGTATTTCAGGATTCTCATCTATTTTGAGCGATAGTAATGCACATCAGCTTGAAAAATCCTTTGGCAATTCAGTGAAAACACTTCTCCAAGAAACGCAAGAGACTATAAATCCTGTTGTAGATCCTAAACTATCGTTATCTTCAGCATATATTACCTTTACGGGTCCACCAGAAGTCAAGCAGATGACAGATTTTCTTGCTACTTTAAACGATGCCGATAAGAAAAAACTTTTGGGAAATGTGAAAGAAAAAGTAATGAATATGTATCAATTAAAAGACCACTCAATCTCCGGAAAATTATCTACATCTCCTGTGAATTCTTTCTTTTCGAATGATATAAGAACATTGTTACTAGCAAGAGATGATACAAGTTCAAGTAGACTACCACAAAATAATCCATCTGCAAAATCCAATATGTTGGAAAGAAGTGTCGGTGTTGGAAGTACCAATCTTCAATCATTTTCAAAAGTAGCAGACCCAAAAGATATTGCCGATATCTTTCTGAATCCCGTAAAATCAGATTTACTTGATCCAGGGGCACTTGGAAAATTAATTCCGCGTATTTCTCGAGAAATTGGACCATTCAAATACCTTTATTCCCTCGGAAGTGATAAGATGAATGCAAAAAAGGAAGTTTTCGAAAGTTTTATCGACGACGAGATCCCTGAATCTTTTGCCATTGATGACATCAGAAATATTGATACTGATCCTATAAAAAAGGCTCAAGAAACTATATCAGATGTTTTAAAAGGAAATTCTGATTCGATGTTATTGGATCGCCTTGTTAGAGAAAGACCAAAGAATGCCAAAAAGTATAAATTTTCAAGACGTAAGGAAGAAACGCATAAATATCGAAAACCCTATGATTTATTCCGTCGGAAAGACACTTTCAATCGGAGAAGAATGCAATCCCCAAAACTTGGTAAACATGAAAAAAAATCTAACTGGCAAGGATTTCGAGAGTCATTCCCAAACAAAGTGAAAAATGTCAAATATGTTGACGATAGACCCAATGACTTACAAATTTTTCCATTCGGGAAAGTATCTTATAAACAAGACAAGCCCAACCTAATCCATTCCAAAACAATTCCAAATACAAAATCCGTTCAACCATTAGAGTCATCGCCAAATAATGCTGAGTTGGGTTACGAGTTTCAGATAAACCCTAAACTAACTTTCAAATCATACAGAAATAAAAATACTCCGTCGAAAAGTTCCGGTATTTTAGGATCAGTCTTTGACTTTGCTACAGGAGCTTTAGATTTCCTCACTGACAATATAGGGAATTCTAAATCAAAAAAGAAAATTCCTTCCAAAGGAGAAACAGACTTTAAAAAGAAATCATCCAAACAAGATTTATCAAAAAACCTGAAGGATACTTCGAAAGGGAAACACAAGCTTGAAAATTTTAACGAATTAAGGGATGGATTTAGAAAGGAAATGGATTCATTTTCTAACTTGGGGGAAAAAGCTACGATATCTGAGTCGAATGAATATGAACCATCTAATTTTTGGGATATAAGACAATATCCTTCTAAAATATTGCTTGAAAATGAACCTTTTTTCAACGTGGGATATTCGGATAATGCATGGATTAATAAAGGAAAAAACTCTCAATTAGGAGACATATTGAATAAGAAAAATACAGAGAAAGTAAAGAAAATCGGATTTGAACGAGAAAATAGTTTGACCAATCCCATAAATAAAAATAAATTTTTCAAAGGTGAAGAAGTAAAATTTCAAGAAGTAAAAGACTTTCATGACAATCTCCAACAAACCTCAAATAAAATGCAAAATCTTGATTTGAATACTTCCAGTCTGAATACGTATGTCTCTAATAATGAGTTACTAAACAAGAAAAAGGACATTTCTTCAGAAACATCTGGACAGATTAACAGAGAAAGAGATGGCAATTTAGTAGACAATGAAATACCTGAAAAACTAAGCATACTTGAAAAAATGAATCCAATGACAAACAATCCTAAGATTTCTGATGTATCCTTGGTCAATGATAAAACTTTTGCAGTCGAAACGAATGTTGAAAATGTTTTGAACCCAATTAACAAAGACATAAAAGGTGAAAAGCTCACTGAAAAAAAGGAGACACCTTTTCTAGAAAATCCCAATGGTTCAAACATTACAGTTCTGATGTTCCATGATGACCACCAAGAAAATATTTTTTCCCCTTCTAAAGAGAGCTACACATTGGAAGAAGAGGAAAAGAAATATCAGACGATAACATCGAATGAAGAAAAAGGCAAAACTCCTATTGGTTTAGGGGAAAACACTCAGCCAGGTAGAAAAATTGAAGACCTTTTACCCATCTCAACAGTAACTGAGCCGTTTCAAAAAACAGACGGTATTGGAAGTATAGAACCCGAATCAGAAATTAGAAGTCAAAATCATAAGTATAGGAATGATGAGGATGATATCCACCAAGAAAATAGTCTCCTTTCTTCTGATGAGAGCTCCACATCAAGAGAAGAAGAAGAAATACATCGGACAATGGATGGAGAAAATATAAAAACTCCAATAGTTCTTGGGGAAAACACTCAGACAGGTAAAAAAGTAGAGCTTTCACACATCTCAACAGTGGCTGAGCCATTTCAAACTCCAGATGGTATTGGAAGTATAGAACCCAAATCAGAAATTAGAAGTCAGAATCATAAGCATAGATATGATGATGATATCCAACAAGAAAATGGTATGCTTTCTTCTGATGAGAGCTCCCCATCAAGAGAAGAGGAAGAAATAAATCAGGCAATGGATGGAGAAAATAGCAAAACTCCTATTAGTCTAGGGGAAAACACTCAGCCAGGTACAAAAATTGACCTTTTACCCATCTCAACAGTAACTGAGCCATTTCAAAACACAGATGGTATTGGAAGTATAGAACCCGAATCAGAAATTAGAAGTCAAAATCATAAGTATAGGAATGATGAGGATGATATCCACCAAGAAAATAGCTTGCTTTCTTCTGATGAGAGCTCCACATCAAGAGAAGAGGAAGAAATACATCAGGCAATGGATGGAGAAAATATAAAAACTCCAATAGCTCTAGGGGAAAACACTCAGCCAGGTACAAAAGAAGAGCTTTCACAAATCTCAACAATGACTGAGCCCTTTCAGACTGCAGATGGTATTGGAATTACAGAACCCGAATCAGAAATGGGAAGTCAAAATAATGAGTATAGAAAGGATCAGGACGATGTCCACCAAGAAAATAGCCTGCCTTCTTCTGATGAGAGCTCCACACCAAGCGAGGAAGAGAAATATCAGACATTGAATGGAGAAAATAGCAAAACTCTTACCGCTCTAGAGGAAAACACTCAGCCAGGTACAAAAGTAGAGCTTTCACACATCTCAACGGTAACTGAGGCATTTCAAAATACAATTGGTATTGAAAGTATGGAGTCAAAATCGGAAATTGAGAGTCAGATACCTAAGTCTAAAAATCCTTGTATATACTTAGAAGATTCTGAGACTTTGGTTACAGCTCCTGAGAAAAATATCTATGAAGAGGAAAATGTGAACACTGTGTCAAAACCAGGGAATGAATACACATCTTTTAATTATCCCTCTATCAAGGAAAGAGAAAAAGGAAATTTAGAATCTCGTAACCTAATAGCTTTTCAAGAAACGGCACTATCCACATATTCAATGAGGGATCCTAATATTTCAGAGGAGAGAGAACCAGAAAAACCACATTCTACAGATCCTGGACTTTTCAAAGCTGGGATTGTTTCAACGCCAATTCCATCATTTGAAACCCCTAAAACAGGAAATCATTCTGTTGCTAATATTTACGCGTCTGCCAACATTTTATTACATAAACCCAAACCTAAACAAGTAACTCAGCTTGATCTTGAAGAAGGGTCAGCATCTAGTCCTTTTTTTAACACTAATCCTGATACTCTTACTGATTCCCAAAAAGCAAAACATCAGGTGATTGATAAATACTATGACAAACACCTATACTCCGGTGAACTTCTTATAGAAAAGGAAACTAAATGCACTTGCAAGGAATCTTCAGATAATATAAATAACAAAAACTTGAAGAATCATGTGCACCCGAATGGGAACATAAATGGAATTGAATTCTCCAATATGCCAAATACACATGTCTTCAATGGAGACAACAACTCACGGTCAGAAGATCTTCATAAATCCTCTGGTGCAACGACTGGAGGTGGTTATGGAGGAGAGACGAGATCAAATCAAGGTATGTTTGATTTTACTGAAGTTTCAGATAGTTCATATTTGCCAACCGTAAATAACGAATCTTTTCATCCAACAACTATTTCCTCTGATACTGACATTCTAAGCACTGAACTTTCTGAAATAAATAATCACATAGGAGATGATATGGGTAATGGAGAAAATTTTAAATTCGATGGGTTATCTCATTTTACCACTGTATCAGACCATAAGAGTGACGATATTATTAGTAAAAATTTTAACAGTATTTTAAATACGATAGAGCCAATTTCTGAAAACGGGGATCTTTCATTTTTGAATGAAAAAGATATTGAATTCGATAAGTTATCTCATTCCATCTCTATGTCAGAACATGACAGTAACGACATTACTCAGAAAAATATTGATAGTAATGTAACTACGATTGTAAATACGATGAAGCCAATTTCTGAAACAGGTAAAGATCTTTCAAAGTATTCAGTTCTTGCTGTCATTCTTGGGAATCCAGAAAACATTGATGAAGGTAACTTAAATCCACAGAACTCGGAAAACCTTATAAAAATCAGTTCGATGACCCCGGAAAAATTCCAAGATGACCAGAGTTACGATTTTTCTAAATTACATTCAAATTCAGACGCTGTAAACCAAATTAATGCAGAAGAACAAATTCTAAGTGAAGATAAACTCATGACTACTCAAAAAACTTTCTTTGAAAATCCACTCCCTTTTAATCAAAAAGAAAACTATATGGATTACAGACGTGGTTCAAGAATTTCTGAACCTCTTAAAGTGAAGATAATAAAAGGTTCTGATATGGAAAAAATGGATGAAGACAACGCGTCCATTTCTAGGTACTTGCTTGAAAATATAACAATTCCCAATTCTAAGAAAACTAAACCGCATTTTGAAAATGGTAATGACCAAATTGAAGCATTAAATGAAAGTTCTATAGGAAATACAATAAGTCAGACACCTACCCAAAATAATAATAAGAATCAGTTGGAAAGTTTCATTGATTATTCTGTACCAACAGATCATAAACTTTTCGAAACAAAATCAGAGCCATTATCATTGTTCCAGACATTGGGCTCGTTCTCATCACAACAGAAAGACAAACACAATAATGAACCTTTGCAATCCCTTCTGGGGGGTTTCGGGTTGCCTAGCGTAAGGGTATTCGAACAAGATGGTAAAGCAAATGTGTTGAATACACCTGACAAAGAAGAAAAAACTGAACAAAGTTCTAAACATATATTTCAAAATCCTGCAACTACAAATTCAAGAAATGCTGATGTCAATCATGAAAATAAGGGCCTAGGAGGGATGTTGAATTCATTTCTGGCTAAATCATTATTAATGAATCTAGGTTTCAACAGAGAAGAAAATGTAGAGAAAAAATCGGAGAAGGTACCCACTGTATCAGAAAAAATTTCAAGTAAAACTGACCCAAAAAATACATTTGAGGACTCCATCAAGATGAATTCATTAACTGTTAATCCTACCAGCAAAACTCCACAAAAAACGAAAACTTCACTTGAGAAAATTCCCTCGCTTGATCCATTAAACTCAAAAAACTTTTCTTGCTGCCAGTACGCTACGAAAGTTTTAAAATTGCAGAGTGTAGCTAACCTCAGCGGTGTTAAGAACCAAGTCATTGAATGCTTCTGCAACCATTGTCCTAGTTTTCACGGGCATTGGTATCAGAATTATGGAAGAAAACTTTTCGAAGGGGGTGACAAGGAGTTTAATGATAAAAGTCTCAACTTCCATTCACAAGCTTTGTATTTGACTCTACTATGCGTGCTTGGTGATGTGGAATCGAAAAATCATCCTCCAGTCGTATTTCCCTCATAAGTATAGGACTGTTAGAAATATGCTTCTGTTATTATTGACTCTAAAACAATACGTAGTACATTCAAAAATTGTTTTGTATGCAAAAAGCAAATGTTCAAAGTGCAAGATAAAACCAGGTAAATTTAAAAAATACCACAAGTATAATATTTGTGTTGTAATTAGAATCAAAAAATTCAAATTCATTAAAGATGAAATATGTAGAACAAGAACATTATAATTTGCTCGACCCGAGATGAAAAAAATATTTAATTAATTTAAAATATTATGTTTTATGAGATACTTGTAAGTTTTAAACTAATCTTTTTCATTAAATAAATATAATTTGTTGAAAATTCTTTTATTTTACAAATGAAAAGAATCAGTCATAACTATTTAAGGCTTAAATCATCTTTGTAGTCTCAGAGGATTTATGAGGCGATCCGTGCTAGAAGGGCGAATCTATGTTCACCATATCATATGAGTTCTCCCTTCTGGCACGGACCGCATCATTTTATACCTCCCACTGAAAATAATAGATCCAGCAAACAAGAGAAGTAGATTAAATTTCGAATTTATTTCAAAGAAGTATTCCTAAAAAGATGTCAAACTAAGAACTGCAATTTCAAGATAGTAAATAAAAAAGTCATTATTTTTTTAAACTATAAATTCATATTTTTTTATTTGATGATAATTGCCACAAAAAAGGACAATTTGTATAAAGGATTTGAATCCTAAACTGTGAGTGATAATTCCCATACTCCATGCTTTTCTAGCTTCTTTTCCAATTTCTATTTCAATAAAAAAAAATCTAACCCCTAACCCCCTAACCTATAAGTATTTAGATTTTTGAACAAGTACACCTTTTTTATTTAGAAGTTGAAGTGTTTTCTGGTTCTTTGTTAAATGCAGCAGGCTGAAATTTAGAAAAAAATATCCTTTCTGTAGGTATAATTTAACTACGGATTTGATGTAGTACATATACAAGGTGTCCCATAAATGTTGGGTCACACTTCTTGGGGGGATAGTAGACACCTAGGCGAGTCAGAATCCCATAGGATTTGGGGTCCCAGACCAAATCCCAGGGAGTTAAAAATTGAGCGACACCCCAAAAAAATTATTCAAAAATTCAATTTGTAGAACTACTATTGGTAAAAATTTAATTATCGTCTCAAAAATTGTGGTTTAGAATGATCTTCAAAATTATCTTAAAAGTTTTCAGTTTAAAATTTTTTTCAGGGTTGGCCGGTTTAAACCATTTGGTTTAAACCATTGGTTTAAACCATGGTTTTTTTACCATGGTTTTTTTTACCAAAAAAACCACTTGGTTTTTTTGGTTTTTTTAGAAATTATAAAATATTTTCAGGATTTTTTAAAGAAAGTGTTATTAAGTATAATCTTTTGCACAAAATTAAAAGGTCAGATTTATAAAAAAAAATTGACATTTTAAGGTGATTAAAAAAATCAGAAATCTTTTAATTTAATGGTTTTAATTATTGAATTCTCTCTAAACTTAACCTTAAATGCTTAAGTTAAACTTATTATATTTTGCAAGAGATAGTTCATTTATTAATTTCCTTTAAAATAAAGCATTATTTCAAAGAGTAACTAAACATACACAGAAGTTATCTGTTTTTCACTGATAAAATATGGCTTGGATTTTAATTAATTAATAAAACCAATTTGTCTTATTTGTCAGTCATAAAAACCAGTTGGTTTTTTTAGTAAATTAATAAAAACCGTTGATTTCTTTAAGGATAAAAACTAAAAACCAGTTGGTTTGTTTATAAACAGATAAAAACCAGTTGGGTTTTTTTACTAAATTAATAAAAACCGTTAATTTCCTTAATCGGATTAATTATCTCAATCATTTATCCAATTTCAATTAACATTAGTTGCTTACATTTCCCTTTTATTTATTAAAAAAGTTAAATTTTCTCTTTCTAAAGAAATTTCTTAAATTCATAAATAATCCATATAATTAATTTGATTATTTTACCATTTAATAATTAATCAAATTAATTATCTTTATCAATTATCCAATTTCAATTAACATTAGTTGTTTACATTTCACTTTTACTTCTCATTTAAAAAATTAAATTTTCTCTTTCAAAAGAAATTTCTTAAGTTCATAAATTAATCCATATATAATTAAGATAAATAATTTGATTATTTCAACCATTTATCCAAGATAAATTAACACTGATTTTTATTCACTACAATAATATTAGATATTCAAATTGGAATATTTTAGAAACAAAAATTATTTTTAAAACAAATTAATTTAATTTTAATTAATTAATTGAAATATACAAATCATTTATCCATTATAAACAACCCCTGAAATAAATGTCTCATTTACAACTCAATTTCAAACATCAATGCTAAAATAACTTATTCTGATAAAAAAAAATTCTAAAAAAACTTGGTTTAAACCAAAAAAACCTGGTTTAAACCAAAAAAAACAAATAAACCCGGTTTTTTTGGTTTTTTTAAAAAAACCCGGTTTTTTGCCAACCCTGATTTTTTTATTACAAAAAAAGTTCAAAAACCACAAAAAATGTGAAAAATCTGCCAAAACTTTATTTTGTATTTCGAAATCCTTTCCTTTGATTTAATAATCTGAAAGATCATAGTCAAAAACCCTTAAGTCCAGAGTATCACGTAAAAACCATCAATATTAAATGCTTGGGAGCCTGTTAAAGCATGGTTTAAGTCCATTTTTTTGCGTCCGCTAAGTGCCGTTTTGGAAACGGCTATAGGAAACCAGTTTGCGCACGCGAACTTTAACAGGATCTCAAGCGTTTAATATTGATGGTTTTTACGTGAAACTCTGGACTTAATGGTTTACAACTATGATCTTTCAGATTATAAAATCAAAAGAAAGGATTTCGAAATACAAAATGATGTTTTGGCAGAATTTTCACATTTTTTTGTGGTTTTTAAACTTTTTTCATAATAAAACAAATTTTAAAGTGAAGATTGAGATAATTTAAAGATAATATTTTTTGAGATAATTTTGAGATAATTTTGAGATAATTTTAAGATAATTTTAAAGATAATATTAAACCACAATTTTTGAGACCATAGTTAAATTTTTACCAATAGTAGTTCTTGTACAAATTGAATTTTTAAATAATTTTTTGGGGTGTCGCTCCATTTTTAACTCCCTGGGATTTGGTCTGGGACCCCCGAATCCTATGTGATTCTGACTCGTCTAGGTGTCTACTATCCCCCCTAGAAGTGTGACCCATTATTTATGGGACACCCTGTAGAAGTAGAAAATACGGTAGATTTTTATTCTATTAATAATCAAGTAAGCATTAGTAATTAAGTTGGAATTTGTGTTCATCAGTATACATGTAATAATTTCTACAGCATCAAAATTTTGACTTTAAATCAATTCCATTTAATAGTTATTCACCAGTTTTATATAAAAATAAACATTACACAAACTAAGCCAAATCAAAACTTGGTCTATTATAAAATAAATCACATTTTTAAGAAACACATCTACTAAAGATACACTTCTAAGATCAACAGACCTTTGTCTATATCTAGTAACAATATTTTCCAACGGTGGAATACCATTCACAAATAAGATGTCATGTCATTCAGTCGAAAAACAGTACTTCCTTCCTCTTAAAAGCCCAAGAACTGCTTGATGGGAACTAACTCCAAGTACTTGCGCCCATAGAAAACTCCTGCGACAGTCACAACCAAAAGCACGAGAACGCTGTTCTTGGTCCTTTTGAAGCTCATCTCTTCCTCGAGAGACTTCTTTCTACCTTCAGGACTCAGGGGGGCGAAGATACGCTCTTCGTATGAGAGGATGGCATCTCTAGCTCCAGGCCAAGCATGTGGACCCTGGAGTCGGTACTGGTAAGGAAAGCAAGGACCGTTGAAGCAGGCCCAAGCCAACTTTGGGTCTGTGAAAAGCATCTTGAAGATATTGGGCTTGGCTCCAAACATGGAGGACAATTCATCCATGAAAGGGATCCAGTCCACCTAAAATCAACAGATTTTGTGTAAGGAGCCGTTCAATTATTACGTAAGCATGTTCTGGGTCATTTTGACCCCCTCCCTCCTTGTCAGCAAAAATAAGCAAACCGCAAACCCCCCTCTCATAATTACATAAGAAAACAGCCCCCCCCTCAAAAAAAAGTTAAAAAGTCTGAAAAAAATTTTCCCAGTTAAATTTTTTTGTAAAATTTATTTTCGGTTGAATTTTGAAATTACTAGAAAGAAACAAGAGATTTTCAAAAATGCAGTGTTTGTAACATTCTACGTAAGCATCAGTCATACACCCCTCCCCCCTCTGAAGTACTTACGTAATACTTGAACGGCCCCTAAGTAATGAACCACCAATACATATCCATCCAGGCCTGATTTATAATTAGGCCTGTGAGGCCCGGGCCTATGGGGTCCCATAAATTTAAGGGCCCCTAAAATCCCCAAAAGTACACCTAAATTCAAAACAAAAAAATAACCTTTTATATTTTCTGGACTTCATTTTCAATACTGTTTTTTACAAAAGGAAAAATAAAAATTTATATTCAATGATTTTAACACGCTTTTGGGTGAAATATTTGAAACAGTCAGCAAAACCAAGCTTATAGATAACTACCAATTATTGTATGTGTGCGAAGAAATTTGTGTTTCTCTTATGAACACTCATGATGATGTATAAAATTGGAGGCCTTTCTTGAGTATTGTGCCTTATAGCAAATTTTCTAAATCGGGTCCTAATTTATAGAAGCTAAAATTACAAATTTTCCTTACCTGTATCGTGTGACGCGTGCTAGCAACGTATTGCTTGGCATTTGCTTCGTTTTTGCAATTTATGTCCTTTTTCATCAGTTCAGGTGATGGAAGGTTTAAGTTTCCAGCCATAAACTGCACAAACCATCTGCACTGCATTTCAGAAACGGGAAAGATGGCTCCTAGGGGTTGAATGGCACCAATGATGGCCAATGAAGGATGCTTCAAGTCAGGGGGAATCACATATTTGTAGAGACTAATTTTATTGTCTTCAGTTGGGACGATTTCTAAAAGGAAAGAACTCTGATGAGAACTAAATAAATGATGGTATACAAAAGAGTTTATTTATTTATTTATATATACACTGCCAAACAGAAATAATCCAATTACTTGGCAGGGAAAATAAAATACAAACAAATACAAATACAACAGATAAAAGACACAAAAAAGTACAAAGAAACATGAAACAAGTAAACACTCTAAAAAAAAAAATATATCTGTACAGAAAAAATTAAGAAGAAACACTTTCTAGGTATTGATTTTTCAATTTGGTAAAAGAATCACAGAAAATATCAATTGATCCGGGAAGATTATTCACTATTTTATAAAATTGAAACATGGATTGATGTGAAAGATAGCTTTTAATAAGTGGAATTTTGAAAACAATTATGTTTCTTGTGATGCGTGATGGAACGTAGAAGTTAAGTAACTGTAGTAAAGGGGGGCAGTCAATATTATATCTTATTAGGTTATAGTAATACTTTAAAATTGAGAGATGCCTTCGTTGTTCCAAAGTGATGTTAACAGTGATTCCATTCAAAGGTGAATTCCCAGTTATGAAAGATATGTACCGAAGAAAACTTTTTTGAATTTTTTCTATTGAGGAAATATGCAATCTATTGGAGGGACTCCATACCACACAGTTGTACTCCAATATAGGTCTAACTAAAGTAAAGTAAAGCAAAATTAAGACTTGAATGTTAGAAAAATTAATTGTGCTTCGTTTGAAAGCTCCCAATGCTCTTGTGGCCCTTAACTTAATGTCCTGAATATGCATATTAAAAATAAAATTTGATTCATAAGTGACACCAAGGTCCTTAATGTGGGAAGTTCTAGAAATGGGCAAATTATTGATAGTGTAGTCTTTTGAAAAAGGATTTAGCTTACGTGAAAAAGTTAATACAAAACATTTATCTATGTTTAAATATAATTTGTTAAGCGTGCACCAATTAGATAGCTTAGAAAGTTCAAACTGTAATGTATCAAGATCATCATAAGAGGATATTCGCTTGTAAATTTTCAAATCATCTGCAAATAAAAGACAAGATTGAAAAAGTTCAGTTATATCATTTATAAACAGAAGAAAAAGAAGGGGCCCCAGAATCGATCCCTGGGGAACTCCGGAAGAGCTAGAAAAAACACTAGAGAAAACAGAGTTGTAGGGTGAATCGACCAGTAATTGACCAGTTAGTGGAAATTCCTCCAAGTTTTATTTTTCTTTCTTAGAAAAAAAATTTTTCTAAAAAAATTGACACTGGTTTAATATCAATGAAAGTATGAGGAATAATAACTAATAATCATTTTTCCTTTCATTTTTATAGAATTTTTTTTATTTATTTTAAAAGCAATTAATTGAGATTTTGCCAGTAGTTGACCACCTACATCCAGTATTTGAACACCATTATTCCAGTAATTGACCATTGCCATATTCACCATTTCCAGAATAAAAATCAAATATACAGCTCAAGCACAAATCAACCAACTGATCCACAACGCAACCTATCATTTGCAAAAGAGCTATTTATTCGAGTCCCACTTCTTTAAAACAGGGCTAAGGGTAAGTTGGCTGAAAAAAATACGCAACGGAGACGTTTGAAGAAAACGTTTCAGAAACACTTACACAAACTTTCATTCAATCTGATGATTATAAAATTCTCTCACAAAAATTAAGAATTGGCAAATTTTAGTAAATTTTTAAGTTTATAGTTTTTCTTGACAGTTTTAAGCGAAAAAATCAATTGTTTTATTGAATGGTATAAAAATTTTGAACGTAATATTCCATTCTTATTAACACCCGTGTCTTTTGGCAGAAAATCCTATGATCTGAAAACCAACTGTTCCAATCCTACTAAAATTTCTTCCATTTGTTGAATACGTCTTAGAAAATTCTTAAAAGCTTTATTCAATCAGCAATCAATAAATTAAACTCTGGAAGAGAACACGGAAAATTGTTCCTATTTATTAATTCTCATACTTTATTAATATTAAATCACTGTCAATTTAAAATATATTTTGTTGGAAAAAATATATCTACTTTATTAGTAATTATAATGATTTTTAAGATGTATTGCAAAATCTTATATATTTTAAGCAAGAAGTAGAACAATTTTTTTATTGTTTAACCTTTTAAAACCAGACTGTAAACCAGCACGATTTGCCACCTAGGCCACCTAGCGAGCGCTTGCACCGCGAACCGTTCGATTCCACCGTTTACTACAGAAGGCTATCTAAAAAACTAAAAATGCGTATATGTCTGACAACCAACCAACCAACTACCCGTAGGTACGTATTTTAGGGCTTAGCGAGAGGAGCGACATATTTTAAAAGCGCAGGTGTTGGAAATTTGAAGATCCAATGAAAGAGGTATATTGAATAAAGAGTCCCTATTAACAATACTGGTTAATTACTGGAAATGTAACTTTTTTTACAGTAAATCTAAGCAAAAATTGTACTGCAGGTAAAAATCTTTAAGATCGCTCTTAGTTTAAAAAGAAATCTTAAAAGCAAATAAAATCCAGTAGTTGACCACTTTGGTCAAATACTAGCACTTTTTCTATTTTAGACAGCCAGTGGTTGACCACCCCTCAAATATCAAATTAAATGGTTAATATACAAATAATGATAGTTTTATTTAATTCAACTAAACATATAGGACCTAAATACATCAATCAATAAAATATTGGAATAAAAACTAGCTGGATGATTTGAGATTGAACTAAATACTCCATACCATTATTGCTAGTAGTGAGAGCGCATGCTTTGAAGCTTTGTTGATAACTTTTTTTTAACTATTTATTGTGTCTTTTAAGAACAATACTAGAACTTTACACTATGCATGAGCTTTTAATAAAATGTCAGCTATGTTTTCAACGCAACAGATTCGAAATAAACACACAACAGTTCTTGTTTTTTTCAAAATTATGCTCAATTGGTCAACTACTGGTAGGTGGTCAACTACTGGTCGGTTCACCCTACTTTACGAAAAGAGACCTTTGAGAGAGATAAGAACGTAACCAAAAGAGTAACTTGTGGTCAAAACCCATGTTGAAAAGCTTAAACAGTAAAATTTCATGATCAACGGTGTCAAACGCCTTAGCGAAGTCAGTGTAAATGACGTCTAATTGCTGATTCACCTGCAAGGCATCTGAAATTTCCTTATTTAGAATGAGAAGATTTCTCGCAGTGGATCGTTTTTTTAAAAAACCATGCTGGTTAGGAGAAATGATCTGATGTATTTGTAAGGAAATTTTGTTGTGAACAACTGATTCAAAAATCTTTGCAAAACAGGATATAATGGCTATAGGTCTGTAATTTTTTACATCCGATCTTTTACCCTTTTTGAAAACAGGAATGATCTTGGACGACTTCCAAATATCAGGGAAAGTGCAAGAACGAAGAGAGAGGTTGAATAAAATGATTAAAGGGTAAACAAAGCTGTCTACATTAGCTTTAATAAGGTAAGGAGGCACCAAGTCAAGGCCACAAGAACCAGAACCTCTCAATCCTTTTATACTATTAACAATGTCATCATGGGAGACTTGGCTTACCTTAACTAGATCAATAGAGTTTACACCCATAGCAGTATCAAAATCGTAACCATTTATCCCACCATCAGAAGCACTATAAGCACTAGAGAAGTAACTCTTAAAAGCCTCAGCCACATCACCGTCATTCAGTAGTTCAATATCATTGTAATACAAACTGTTGGCACTGTGAGTTTGATTTTTCTTTCGGTAATAAGACCAAAAATACCTAGGATTTAACTTCAAAGATGATTCGACTAGGGCAATGTGGTGCTTACGGGCCACACGAATATCAGACTTAATACTTTTCCTGATTGCTTTAAAGCTCTCAAGATCTCTCGGGTCATCAGAAACTCTAAACTTCTTTAAATAGGAATTTTTCAGTTTGATGTTACTAATAATATCTCTGGTGAACCAAACAGGATATTTTCTGTTGTAAGGAATAAATTTGGGCACAGACAAATCAAGAATATTGTACAGTACGTTGTAAAATTCAAATAACGCTGCATTAATACATGAATAGTGATTTAAAAAGTTCCAGTCAACAGATGATAAGAGTGTGTACATTAAGTGAAAATTTGCTCTTTTAAAGTTATAGGATTTGGCAGAAGAATCAATTGATTTGCATTTAGACGATTCAGGTTTTAAGTTTTTGACTTTTTTTGTTCTTATTAACTTTATAAACAAAGCCGGATGGAAACTATCTTCGCTAGTTATTGGAAGAACAGATTGTGAAACTGATACACTAAAACTATCCAATCTCACCAAAACAAGATCCAGTATTCTCTTCAAACGATTTTCAATCAAATTACATTGTTTCAATTTGTGACACTCAAGGAAACTAATGAAATCATGAGAAGCAAGTACCTGGTCACCCGGATCAGAAATTTGCCAATTGATAAAAGGTAGGTTAAAATCTCCAACAATTATAATGTTAGATACATTAAAAAAAATACTCGTCTATAATGTCATAAAATTCATGAAAGACACTGCTACTAGTAGATGGAGCAAAATAAGCACAACACACAAAGAAGCTAAAACTGTTATTAAATAAAAGTTTGATCCAGATAGCTTCCCCAGAAAAGTCAAAATTAGACAGTACTCTTGCACTCAAGGATTTTTTTACGGCAATCATGACCCCTCCTCCGCGACACTGATTAGTAGATTGGTAACAACGATCACGTCTAAATACATCATATCTGGCATCGAATAAATCATGGCTTTGAAATTCCTCATTAAGCCAAGTTTCAGTTAGACAAATTATATCATAAGTTTCAGCAATGCAAACTTCATATATTTCATGGAATTTTGTTCGCATACCGCGAACATTTTGATAATACAAATTCAAACCTGAAACAATATTTCCCAGAGATCCATCACAAGAAGATAGTCATTCAATTGCAGCTGAGTCACAAATAGAAACTCCATCAGGATCATCTATAATCTGATCCCGCCTGAGACGGCCCCTGAATCTGGATATAATACAGCCTTCCGGCCATAAGTCTTCATTAAGAAGCACGTTAATATCACATTCCAAAGTTTCAACATGAAAAGAAGAATAATTGTTGTATTTTGTTTTCATCTTAGAACACACCAGATGTTTCAAATCAAGGGATATCAGAGAATCGGTAACATCCTTAACTTGTGTTGCAGGATCAAGTCTGGAGAGGAAAATGGCTCCCCTTATAGGGAACCTCTCGGCTGATCTCAGAGAAGAGGATTTACCAGCTCCAGTAATTGTGTTCTTTCTAGATGAGGCCAGAACTCTGGGACCCGATGTAGAAGCAACAGAAAATTAGTTAAAAAAAAGTTAATTTTATATATGGTCATGTTGTCTTTTTATGGTTAGGTTAATTTTCTTAGGTTTCACTCTTAAAACGACAAAAACTCAACTGTCTAAAAACTGAGTAAAAATTACTCAAACTGGCTCCGAATCAAATTTACTCAAATTTGAAAACATGAATACACTCATTTCTGAAAATGTGCATACTCAAAAATGAAACAAACATCTTGACTTTGATTCATGAGAATGCCATGCTCTAACTCAAAAATAAGCTCATGATGTTTCATTTTTGAGTTTGCACATTTTCAGAAATGAATACATTCATGTTTTCAAATTTGAGTAAATCAGTGAATATCATTTACTAATTTTAAATATTCCTAACTGTACTTATTGAGCACTGAAATTTTCATAATATAATAATATCATACACCACGGGTGCCCACTCAATGTCAGCACCATCCATCCAAAACACGAACGGAAAAGTATATATCGAGATTCTCGAAACGAACAAAAGAATAATGTGCATTTTTTACAGTGAGTCACTCTCATCCCAAAATCTCATCCACTAACGATTCCCTGAAAAACTTCTGAAAGGCAAGTAGGGTTGTGTCAAGAACGTCGGGGGATTTAGGTGGTGAACCCTGGGGGGCATACTGTAAACCTTGGGGGGGGCAAGCTGACCCTGATTATGGCTTTGGAAACCTGTTTAGTTGACTTAAAAAGTTGGGGGGGGGGCATTGCTCCCATGACTCCCCCTTAAATCCGCCCATGGTCAAGAAGGGTAACATCATCTACGGATTTACACTGGCATCTGGCAATTATCCTCCCATCTAACAAAAGTGAAACCGCAAACGACCCCATCTTTCATCCCACCGTTTGATAAGGATCTTAATGGCTTCTAACGACTCAAGTCGCCCAGTGTGGCTAGGCACTTAAGCCACGGTCACCCTGAGCAGAACCAGGCGGTATCCGGTCAGAATCCCGAAAGCCACAATCCCGACAAGCCACTTGCCCGACAACCCAAAATCCCGACAGGGTCGAAATCCCGACACCCCCAAATCCCGACACCCCCAAATCCCGACAGGGTCGAAATCCCGACACCCCAAAATCCCGACACCCCAAAATCCCGACAGGGTCGAAATCCCGACACCCCAAAATCCCGACAGGGTCGAAATCCCGACACCCCAAAATCCCGACCAGGTTGAAATCCCGACACCCCAAAATCCCGACAAGGTCGAAATCCCGACACCCCGAAATCCCGACAAGCCACTTGCCCGACAGGTCGAAATCCCGACAAGCCACTTGCCCGACAGGTCGAAATCCCGACAATCAAATGCCCGGCATGTAAGTTGCCAGATAACTCATATTGGTCTCTAATTTTAAATAAGGGCATTCTATTTAAGCTTTATGTTGCTTGACAACAGGTCAAGATTGCTCTTTTTGGCTAAAAATCATTGTAAAATAATGTTGAAGTTGCTAATTGATATTTTGTATTTCCTATATTTATAGCATGTCTTTTTGGTTCGGCGTGACCATTGGTCAATCCAGTTAACTTTTTGGTACTGCTATGCTTTAGCAGTGAAGTAGGTCATGTGGGGGCTCAAACTAAATGCCTTGAGACGAGTAACATTTTGGTCTTGACCACTGGTCAAAATATATATTTCACTCTTAAAACGACAGTCTCAAAACTGAGTAAAAATTACTCAAACTGGCTCCGAATCAAATTTACTCAAATTTGAAAACATGAATACACCCATTTCTAAAAATGTGCATACTCAAAAATGAAACAAACATCTTGACTTTGATTCATGAGAATGCCATGCTCTCAATCCAGTTTTTCTCGCTGTTTTCAGCTTTTCTGACCTTCTCTTTCTGTCTCGCTGTTATTTTTTAGGGGGGGGAGTCACTGACCTTGGGTAATTCCCATTTGACCGTTGGTAACTTTTGAATTTTTTGACTTAATAGTTTCTTTTTTTAACCAAACCTGAAAAATGTTCCTGTGACTATTGACCAGTTACTTATGCAGTTAGAGAGGCTCACACATAAATAATAGAGTTATAAAATCAAAAAATTTGGAAGTTACCAACGGTCAAATGGGAATAATACAAGGTCAGTGCCCCCCCCTAAAAAAATAACACCGAGACAGAAAGAGAAGGTCAGAAAAGCTGAAAACAGCGAGAAAAACTGGATTCAAACCAAAATGTTACTCGTCTCAAGGCATTTAGTTTGAGCCCTCACATGACCTACTTCACTGCCAAAGCATAGCAGTACCAAAAAGTTAACTGGATTGACCAATGGTCACGCCGAACCAAAAAGACATGCTATAAATATAGGAAATACAAAATATCAATTAGCAACTTCAACATTATTTTACTATGATTTTTAGCCAAAGAGAGCAATCTTGACCTGTGGTCAAGCAACATGAAACTTAAATAGAATTTAAAATTAGAGACCAATATGAGTTATCTGGCAACTTACATGCCGGGCAAGTGGCTTGTCGGGATTTCGACCTGTCGGGCAAGTGGCTTGTCGGGATTTCGACCCTGTCGGGATTTTGGGGTGTCGGGATTTCGACCCTGTCGGGATTTTGGGTTGTCGGGATTTCGGCTCTGTTGGGATTACAGCTGTCGGGCAAGTGGCTTGTCGGGATTTTGTCTGTCGGGATTTAGGGGTAGAACCGAACCAGGCGTATCTAGGGCGTATCAACAGGCGGATCTTACGGGGAGTGGATATCTATCCCACTCTTTTGTTCGCTAATTGACCTCACCTAACCACACAAAGAGATCGGGGATATACGCCTGATCCTGCGTTCAGGGCGACCGTGCTCTTAGGCTCCGGACACAGTCAGAAGATTAAGACCCTCATTAAGTGGAGGGGAGAAAGAAGGGGACTCAAAAAGAGAGATAGTAGATTACTCCTGTAGCAGAGCTGTTGAAGTACTTCTCACTGACAAGCCTGCCGTTTGCCGGTTGCTGTCATCACCCCAAAAGTAGTCTACTACATCACCCCTAGAGTCCCCCTTCTTTCTGCCCCAGGCCCGTAGCCAGGAATTTCCTTTTGGTGGGGCGCCCACTTTTTCAGGGGGGCAAGTGGGTTTTTAGTTTTCAGGAGGTATCATAGGCGTAAGTTCAACTGTTTGGGGACAAAACCCATAAGACCCTCAGGATTAAGGAGCTGTTACAAGACTTTTGTTTCAGGAGGAGTTGGGTCCTAAATTTTTCTAGTTTTACCTTTTTTGTTTTCTTAAGTTTTCCTTTTTTAAATTTTAGAAATTTGAAGCTTAATGTAGGTTTAACCCATTTTTAGATCCTTATTTGGGTCAAAGTATAGAAGAAACTGTTCCACATGTAAGCCCCAGAATTGAAAAGGAAAACTCGAAAATCGAGTTGGATCACTCCTCCTTGTTAATCTTTAAATAGACATAATTTTATAAAAGGTGTCAACCTACCCCCCCTTTCAGTCAGTGCTAGAGTATATAGAAGTTTATTTCGGTAGGGGCCTAAAAATATTAGTCAGCCCCTCCAATGCATATTTAATAGATTTAATGTGGTTATACATTTTGGCGTTGAATTTTCGTCGAAGACAACTTCATTCATTCGCGTGATCTGTTTCTATATAAATATAAGAACGGGGGCTCTAGCACGATCCATTCGTTTAGCTACACGAACCCGTCTTAACGTACCAATGACGTCACATAACGAAGAACCGTCAAATGTCCCTAACACAATCCCTTCGAAAGCTTCACGAATTCGTGAAGGGTCTCGTTTATTCGCTCGTAAACGAAGCATCGTACACGACACCTCGGAAGGTGTCGTGAAGCAACTTCGAATAAAAAATATGACGTGTTTTCATTATTATTTTGAAATATTATTTTATTTCAGGTTTTTAAAAGGAATCATTCTTTTACTTAATTTTACATCTCTTCTATGGAAATCTTTCAGTATATTGCACAAGAACTTATTTCTATGCGTATGTGTACGAATTTACTCCTGCGACAGAAATGAGTGATGCGGTTATTATTATTTTTCAATTTCAATGGTGGGGATGAGAATGAGATATGTCATTTTAATTAATATTATTCTGTATTAAAATTAATTTTTTAAATATTTAATTTTTATAAAACAAATACTTCACTATTCCATTTTATTGATTTCATATAAATATTAAAAAAAGTTATAAGCATTCTATTATATATATTAGAAGTTACATAGATGTAGAAGTTTCAGCATATTATATTTAGATTTAGTCAATCAAGCATTTATTGCATTTTCAGTCACCGAACTAAATATAATGAAACATTAAATTAATGCTTCATTAAATCAATCTAGGTTAAACTTTGCTTATACATTTTTAGCATAAAACCATTCTGAAAATAATTGTTAAACACTTACCTGGTTATTTGCAGCTCCAATTTTGATTTAAAGCAGCTTTTATAAAAATTTTTATTTGAACTTCACGAATATTTTCAAATTCAGTACATAAAAAAATATTAAAACCTTAAGTGTGCTAGAATTTCTAATTTGGTTTCATTATAATGGAATTTTATTTTTAAATTATGCAATTTTTAATGTTTTAAAACTGTGAAATTGATTTCTTTAAGATAGAAATTTAAATTTCCAATGAATTTCTGGAACTTCTTGAATGTAGAACTAATACTGTATGTTAAGTCTATAATCCATTTCTATCTTCCCCATCATATAAATGTAAAACTCAAACCCATCAGAACCTCATCTTAAATAGAAAAACTAATTATTAACTACTGAGGTAATAAGCAGATATTAGATACAACCTTTAGAAAATAAATACAAATATTGTCGACCAGATAATAATTGCATTTTATTCGAGACAATATATACAAGACAAAAACAAAAATAAATAATGCAAACAACCTCTGAATTAAAATAGTTTTTTTTTAATTTGAATTCCCCATCATTTTCAACATTAAAGTAGAATTGAAAAGAAGTAAAACAATAGTGTTAATTTCAAAACCTAATACTATACAATGCACTAATTTACATTGGCCAGAAGTAGTTGTAAAATTATCAGTAATAATCTTTTAGAGAACACTCTTGAATATATTCTCTGTTCTCCGAGAGGATAATTTTCAAGAATATTCTCCAAAAACTACTAAAATTAAATGGAAAAATAAGGTATATAGTAAATTAAATTAGAAGAATATTAAAGATTTAGATTATACAATAAAAATTCATCATAAATAACAGAAAGTCAAATTAAATTGAAAACTGTTTTAAAATCACTATATTAAATGAGGCATATATTTGAAAGATAAATGCCTGAGATAAATTTTGCTGGGAAAAAATATCCCAAAAGAAAATTATTTCATAACTATTAAAATTATTTACACAAAAACATGTATATTCCAAAACGCCCAACTGCCTATCAAGGTTCCGTCGAATATCCGCTGGACAGGGGGAAGTTGGGTATGCCTAGGTTCGACACAACTCACACTCCAGTGACACGATAAAAACAGCGCAGTTCATGTTCATCATACATGTGATTACAGACAAAAAATTGGCCGAAAATATTTTTAAAAAAATCGATGGCACCTAAATTTTTCTTCATTTTAAGTAGAGGGGGTCCATCGGCTTCTACATCACGAGATCTAGGTTGGTCGGGTTTTCATGGCGCATAACCCAAGACAAGGTATATAGCTCGAAATTTAGGATTCGATATGCTAGATTCATATTTTTTAGCTTAAAAAATCATAACTAATTTTCATATTACTTCGATATTTGTTTAATTCTTTTTTTTTATTTTTCTTAAAATTTAATACTGGGGCCACACTAGCGGTCAGAGTTTTCAGTATAAAACTATTGGAAAATAAGAAAGTAGAATTTCAGTTTTGCAAATCAAATTGTCGGATTTTAATTTTGCTAAGGAAATTGGCGTATTGGTATTTCAGCCCATTGGCGGAAGAATCACATGTATGGTTCATGCTTTATTGAGATCCAACCCAGTTATAAAATTCACTCGATACAAACAAGGAAGTAGAAATACGATTAAATATGAATTACAATTGAAGCACAGTGAATTGGGTTCAACACTAGAGTATGTATAATAAAGATTATTTTGAATTAACACTCAAACATATCCCCCTTGAAACCTCGGAGGGTGGTTTCAACACCATTTAATTATAACGATCAGTGGGTAATATGAAAACTTTCTTAACTAATCTCCTCTAAAGATTATGATTAGTACAATTGATACACAAAGAATTATGAATCACATATACATACCATTGAACCTCGGGCAGGGTTCAGAACTCGAGACAGCTCGTGTTACCACCCCATTTTTTGAGAGCTCTGAAATGAGCCCGAGATGAATGGCTTTGGCAGCGGTGCACACATATAAACAAATGTAAGATTAAAACTTAGTAGCTTTCCTTTTGTGTGCACATTTGGTTAAGAGAGGACCTACAAAGTCCACCCCAACCACTACAAAAGACGGCACTTGTTGATCTACTCAGAAGGATGGCAAATAAGTTGTGGACGCCTTAGCACGCTTTGAAAGTATCTGATTATAATCTTCAGAAAGGATGGAGTGAGCTTAAAATTTAGTTACAAAAATTACGCATAACGAACAGTCAGTCTCTTGCAGGAGAATGTCTTTTTTTCTAGCTGTAGTGGAAATCATGGCAACTACAGCTCAAGCTACCGAATAATAAGTTGTGTAAAGTACTATCGGCCATTCTCTGATCTATACGTCCTCGTCTAGACCTTCCGTCTTATCCTCTTCCTTCAGACCTAGTCGGCATCGAGTAAACACTCTCATACAGTCACGGGTCAAAGTAAGCGAGGGATTTGCTATAACACAATTCACTATAGGCACAGCGAGTTACCTCCGAGAACGCGAAGTTTCACAAAAGCGAACGTAGAGTTAACAGCGAGACATCACAGCACAGTATAGTACAGCAATGGAGAAGGTCCAACTAGAGGGGTCACTGGCAAAGCTGATGGATGATAGAGGCCGCACAGACTCAGCCACACAGAGCGCCTCTCTAAAGATTCCCTGTCACATGAAAATAGAGGGGTTGCTGGCAAAGCTGATGCTTGACAGAGGCCGCTAACTCCACCACAATTAACACCTTTCCAAAGATGTTCCGTCACAGTAGAAGTTGAAAGTATGGGGTCGCTGCAGGGTTTGACCTGTTTAAAGGAATAACAATTGTGAGGTTCAGAATATATATCAGCAGATATAATTTATACTTTTGAATCAATACCTTGAAATATGAGAATATATGACTAGTATAATGACAAAACTATGAATCTGAAAATCAAATTACTTAATTTATTTAAATTATAGGTTTTTGTCATGTCTGCATTCGTTCGATTCAGACCTACCTATATGTATTATGTACAGTACATCATCCCAACAGTTCTTTTGAAAAAGTATTCGTTCATAGATCTAGTTATCTGTTAACTTACTTTTTAAACCCAAAAAAATCGATTACAATAACAAAGTGAAGCTTATAGAAGCTTCAAATATACCAGTCAAACTCGCTAACATAAAAACAAGAAACAACAGCGTGTTTGAAATGAATTCTTTCGGCCGGACCGAGTAATTTAGATGGATCAAAACAAACCACGCGTTTTGTAAACAAACTGATCGTTGCCGTTTTAGTTTATATTCAGTTTTTCAATAAAAATCAGAAAAATATGTCGATTTTCGAATATAATATCTTTCAAAAAAACATGGCGATATTTAGAGGGAACTAAAACGGAATTGAACCAATTTACCTTAGTTATATTTTAAGGATTTCAATAACTTTACACTTGTTTAAAATTAGTACAATATTAGCCAGATTAATCGCGATTATTGGGGATTTCAATAACGACTTGTTTAAAAATAGTACAATATTAGCCTGATTAATATCTCTATACATAGAATGCATATTTCAAGTAAAACGAAGCTAAGAGTAAATATGTAAAAAGCGGAACATCGCGATTCCGCCGTAAGAAACTCATGCCTGAAGTAATAGACCCTCGAAACTCTGAAAATTTTCTTTTTAGAATATAGAACATAAGAAGAAATCCCTCAAAAATACTATAAGTACAACTTATAACACCACTGACAAGTTGCACGTGTGAAACAAGCCTAGGGCCAAACATTAAAGTCTAAATTCTTATAAACATACATTTTAAATAAAAAATGTCAACTTACCTTTTGCCATTCTGCGGGCCGATCTCACCAACCTTCTGTTAAAGATAATCAGCGGTTAAGTCGTATTTAACGGTAGGTCTCTCGAAATTTCGTCTCACCAACGCAAATCAGCCTTAACCGTTCGTTAAAGTTCCCGTTAAATTAATCAGTACTTTATCCACCGGTTAAGGGGTAATTTTATTTGTGCTGCCATCTACAATCGTAACAGTGAAGTACAAATAGATTATTTTGTATATACTTTAGTTGGAATTCTTGTTTTTCTACTGCATGAACTTTTATTAGAATCTTGGAAAAATAAATATAAACAATTTGAGACAGAATATACATCATGACTACCATCATTATTGTATAATGACTCGTATTCATAATTAACCAATATTCCATCCAAGATGGCGGCTATTCAACTCCAAAAGCTTGACGTGAAGGCCCTTTGACGCCCTTTTGTTCATACGCGTTGAAAAAAGTAGTTCCAAGTTATATGTGCTGTAATGCATATTAGTGTTTATATTGGCAAATAAAAGTACACTTTTAAGGACACGAGTGTCTTTTTAATTATGTTTTAACCAATCACAAAATGCCAAGTATCAAAATAGTTTATTTGAGCTTTTAAACGTCTGGTTAGTTAACCGGCGAAAAGTTAACGGGAGGTTTCGTTGGTGAGACGACTGCGATTTTAAAGCTCCTGTTATATTAAACGGCCGGTTAGTTAACCGTTGATTACGAGAAAGTTGGTGAGATCGGCCCTGCAACACCTATTTCAGCTCCACCGCAGGCTCTTTAGATTTTTGATTACTAATAAAATTCACCATGGTCGCGCTGTGCTCAAATCGAAATAGTGGGATAGTGGATCAAAACAAAATGGATGCCGGTACGCGGAAGGGTACACGCATCGAATAGAATCCTTGCTTTTGATTGGCTAGCTTCCTTCGTGGAGCTAAACGAACAGAACACGCTACAACCTAAACGATAGGAGGATGGTGCTAAGGTTAAAATGATTTTTCGGAAAGAGAAATCGGGCGTTCACGAATTCTCCGCCTATCCGAAAGACGGGTTCGTTTAGAAAACGAATGGATGGTGCTAGGGACCCAGTTTCTTTTGTAATAATGTGGTGATGAAATTATCAAGGGGGGTCTGGGGGTCCTCCCCCAGAAAATTTTTGGAAACTTCACCCTAAAAACAGGGTTTTAAACTGCTTTTAATACTTGTAGACCAAAATTCGGACATATGTTTTTAAGTAGAATTTTGATTTTGATGAACTTGTTATTTTTAAACAATGTGAATAATAAAGATTTAAATACAAATGGGGGGTATGGGGGCCCTCCCCCAGAACAATTTTGAAAAGTTGACCCTAAAAAACTGGGTTTTAACTTAGCTAGAAGGAAATAAAGAAGGGGGCAGCTGCCCCTCCCTGCCCCCATGGCTGTGCTTGGGGATAGAATTTGTGAAAATTTTCTAGGGGGGCAAATGAAGCTTCTAGGGGGGGCTCAGCCCCCCCTGGTCCCCCCGTAGCTACGGGCCTGTTCTGCCCACAGTTTGATAAGGATCTTAATGGGACGCGCGACGAGTTTAGCTAACTGTGTCCGGAGCCTTGGAGTTGCACAACATGCACAGCAACGTTAATCAACACGAACAGAACATCTTACTGGAATCGAGAAACGGGAACTTGACATGGTACCCAGTGGCCAAAACGACGGCGTCCAACGGCGTGACCCTCCCGCCGTCCCCTTGGAACACCACCCCGTCCTCTTCGAACCGCACGATGTCCCCCTTGACCTTCACCCTGCCGCTGAGCACGCAGTTGGGCAGAGCGTCGTTCATGGTGGGGTGAGCGCTGAGCACTCGGTGGCTCGGCCTCAGCCCGTAGGTAGCGTGATCGAACTTGGCGTTGAGCTGCCGCTCAATGATGTCGCAGGTGCGGTCGTAGGAGATCAGCTTGGAGATGAACTTCGCGCGGCGCCGGGCGAAGTCCAGATCGAAGGGGCGACCGCTCGGGCCCACGCGGCCGAAGATCCACGAGCCGCGGCGGGTGCTCAGGTAAACCTTTGGGAGATACATTAACGTTAGTTTTACAATATAAAATATCATTCTCTTCCAGGTTTATTTAATATAGATTTGTTGCTTAGTGGTAGGATAATGCATCTCGCTGCCATCCCACAGGCCCGAGTTCTGTTCCTGGGTTTGGGTAACGCAGACTCAGTCTTTCGACCTCAGCATTAAATGAGGACCGAGTTAGCTTGGGGAAACAAGGCACTTTTCCTTATCTGAATATGACTTTGGTTTTTAATCTTTTTTGGCACTCTATGCCCCAACTTGGAACTTGCTCCCAATAAAACCCAACACAATCAACTCAAATACACAACAACTGTTCATGCTGTAGTACTAATTCATCTTAATGCGAGGCTAGAATGTGTATCAGTACGTATCCGCCAGTTTTCCCTCTTCGAACTCCTCGTTTTAGACAGAAGGGTTCCCCCCACATAGTTCCAGATCAGAGTCCATGACCAATGTCCATCCATAGATGATAATGGAAATCGAAAAAACATTGGATATGCCTTTTAATATAGGCACCCTCGTGGCACTGGGATCGCATTAAACTCACGTCAAACTGCCAAACACAAGCTGAAACCTCCAAATTGTACTGCCTACCCAATCATAGACATTTGCACTGCTGCCCTCTATCATACGATGGCATCTGAAAATAACGTTTTAGGGCCGTATTCAGAAACTTTAACACGAGATGGAATCAAGACGAGAACGAGATATTTCTACTCCACAGCTTCCGTCCGCCATATTGTTCCGAGTTTTGAAGCGCATACCGATTGCTTTTACACTTTTTGTGGCCCATTTAATAGTTCCAAAAAATCTAAAACAGCTATTTATTACCAAAATATATTACGAAAGTAATGGACATCTAGTGCCTGTAAAAATTTATACTATCAGTGTATAATTACTTGTGACGTTTTCAACAGATGGCAGCATGATCACGCGAGATTTCGAAAGTCCTCGTCTCCCAGTGACCGCAGATCAGTGTTGGGCAAAATTTATTCGTGCAACTACAGATAACGAATAACGAATAAATCATCTAGATGAACCTTCGAATAACGAATGAATCATTCGTCAATTGAGAGCGAGCACACGAATAACGATTGATTTATTCGTCAATTGCGGAGGAGACGATTGACAAGTAATTCAACTGTAGTTGTGAGAGAACCTACGAATAACAACTAAATCAATCGTTATTCTGAATGCTTCCATGGCAATTAATTAGGTATTACTGGATCGCTTCGCAACTTCATCGGAGTGGTCCGCTGCTTTATTGGATCGCTTATCAAATTTACCGAAGTGACCCGAAACTTACCGGAAGTGGTTCATAAGTCACCGAAAGTGGTCCGTTTTTAACCGGAAGTTGCCCGAATTTAACCGGAAGTGATCCGTATTCAAACGGAAATGGCCCGTATTTAACCGGAAGTGATCCATAGCAACAGGAAATGCTCCGCGACTTACCGGAAGTGGTTCGTAAGTTACCGGAAGTTGTCCGCAACATACCGGAAGTGGTTCGGAAGTCACCGAAAGTGGTCCGCAACTTTCCGGAAGTGGTTCTTAAGTCACCGGAAGTGATCCGTTTTTAACCGGAAGTTGACTGAATTTAACCGGAGGTGATCCGTAATAAAACGGAAATGGCCCGTATTTAAACGGAAATGGTTCATATTTAACCGGAAGTTGCCCGAATTTAACCGGAAGTGGTCCATATTTAACCAGAAATGGTCCGTCTTTAACCGGAAGTGATCCGTAGTAACAGAAAATGCTCCGCAACTTACCGGAAGTGGTTCGTGACTTACCGGAAGTTGTCCGCAACATACCGGAAATGGTTCGTAAGTCACCGTTAGTGGTTCATAAGTCACCGTTATTGGTTCGTAAGTCTCCGTTAGTGGTCCGCATTTAACCGGAAGTTGCCCGAACTTAACCGGAAGTGATCCGTATTTAAACGGAAATGACTCGTATTTAACCGGAAATGACTCGTATTTAACCGGAAATGATCCAAAACTTACCGGAAACCAACCGCAACTTACCGGAAGGGGTTCGTAAGTCACCGGAAGTGGTCCGTAATTTACCGGAAGTGGTTCGTAAGTCACCGGAAGTGGTCCACAACTTACATTAAGTGGTTCGTGAGTCACCGGATGTGGTCCGAAACTTACCGGAAGTGGTTCATAAGTCACCGGAAGTGGTCCGTAATTTACCGGAAGTGGTCCACAACTTACATTAAGTGGTTCGTGAGTCACCAAATGTGGTCCGAAACTTACCGGAAGGGGTTCGTAAGTCACCGGAAGTGATCCGTATTTAACCGGAAGTTGCCCGAATTTAACTGGAAGTGGTCCGTATTTAAACGGAAATGGCCCGTATTTAACCGGAAATGGTCCACAACTTACCGGAAGTGGTCCGCAACTTACTGGAAGTGGTTTGTATGTCACCGAAAGTAGTCCGCAACTTAGATGAAGTGGTTCGTGAGTTACCAGATGTGGTTCGCAACTTACCGGAAATTGACTGCAACTTACCGGAAGTGGTTTGTAATTCACCGGAAGTGGTCCGCAACTTACAGGAAGTGGTTCGTGAGTCGACAGATGTGGTCTGCAACTAACCGGAAGTGGTCACCGGGCCACTTCCGGTTAAATACGGACCACTTCCGGTGCCTTCTGAACAACTTCCGGTAACTTCCGAACCACTTCCGGTATGTTGCGGACCACTTCCGGTAAGTTGCAAACCATAACATGTTAATACGAATCACTTCCGGTTAAAAATGGACCATTTCCGATTAAATACGGACCAGTTCCGGTGACTTACGAACCACTTCCGGTATGTTGCGGACCACTTCCGGTAACTTACGAACCACTTCCGGTGAAGAATATATGGCCAAGCGGGTAAAAATATAAAGCAACTTTATTCCGTCGAGTTGTCAAGTAATACAGAACATAAATACACAACACGAAGTAAATTATTAAAAAGGTTAAGGTTAAAGTTAGATCAAATATCTCCTGGTAAACAATATTAACTCCTCAATTCAGTTACGGGTTAGCATATATTTAACAGTCCCCCCTTCTTAAATTAATTCCCCTAAGAAAAACCAAATCGTTGTACTGGCTTCCTTTTTCGGTTGCTCCTCCTCGGCTGAACATGAACAGTCCTAGAACCCTGAGGTTGTATAGTGACAGTCTCTAAACCTCGGTTCTGAAGATCAGGGGTCTCAGCTGCCTCCGTACTTGGGTGATGTAGATCAGGGGTCTCGGCATCTTTTAGGTCTTGATCTGCTTTCCCAGGATCTTTCTTCTGTTCATCTTTAAAGTTTGGTTCTCTTCCCTCTGTGTTCGGTAGATCTGTCTTTCCTTCTTCTCGGTCTGGTTGTCTGCTGTACATAACTTTTCCTTCACTAGGGTTTTGAGCTTTCAAAGGTTCAATAAATTCAGATGGAAAATGTGCTCCCTCGGATTCTGTGATGTTTCCACACCTTTGAAGCTGATTAATATGTCTCTTCCACATTTGCCCCTCTACTGAGATCCAGTATACTAATCCCTCTCTTCTAACAACCTTCCCAGCTTTCCATTTCTGTGGACTTGAGTAGTTCCTTGCTAGTACTGGACTTCCCACTTCAAAATATCTCATCTGGGGGTTTCCTTTCTCGTCGGTTTCTTTCAATGAGGGTCTTACTAAATCCAGTCGGGTGCGTATGTCTCTTTTCAGCATCATTTCTGCCGGGCTAACTCCAGTGGTAGCGTTTGGTGTCTTTCTGTACTGAAGCAAAAAATTCGCAAGTTTGGTACTCAGGCTTCCTTGTTTTTCCAATGTTTTCCGTAGTGCTTCTTTGACTGTTTGCACAAAACGCTCCACTTGACCATTCGACGCAGGATGATATGGCGGTGTGAGTTTATGGTTAATTCCATTCTCCCGCATGAAGGTCTTAAATTCTCGTGAAGTAAAACATGTACCATTGTCGCTTACCAATCTCACTGGCAGTCCAAATCTTGAAAAAATTTCTCTCAAAGCTTCAATGGTCTTCTGGCTTGTACTAGAGTTCAGGATGATGACTTCAGGCCATTTTGAATAAGCGTCTACGACGAGTAGAAACATTTTTCCGCAGAATGGTCCTGCATAGTCCACATGAACTCTTTGCCATGGTCCTTTAGGCACCTCCCAAAAGTGAACTTCAACCTTCGGCGTTTCTTTCCTTCTTAGACAACAAGCTTTGCAGTTTAAGGTTACCGATTCTATGTCTGAATCTATTTTCGGCCACCAAATGTAGGACCTCGCCAGAGCCTTCATTTTAACGGTACCAATATGACCACTATGGAGATCATTTAACAATCGTTTCCTTAGGCTTTCCGGAATGACGATTCTTGATCCTCTTGTGATACAGCCTTGCTCTAATGAAAACTCGTGGTCCTTCTTCGCAAATCCTGGTGTTTCCAGTGGTTCACCTGTCCTCAATTGCTGTAATATGGTCTTAAACAAGGGATCTTTGGCCGTCTCTTTGGCAATCTGATCATGGGTAACTGGTAATTGTTCCACTATCTCTATTTGGAAACTTCGCGCCATCTCTTTTGTTCTTCCCACAGGACTTTGCTTGTTTAATGGCAGTCTAGATAACGCATCAGCATTTCCATGATTTTCTGAACGTCTGTATTTAATTTCGTAATTAAATTCCTGTAGAAATTGCGCATAGTGCAGTAATCTTTGAGCTGAGAGTACAGGTAAATTCTTCTCAGGATGAAAAATTGACACAAGTGGTCTGTGATCAGTTATGAGCGTAAATTTTCTTCCATACAGGTACATAAAAAACTTTTGCACTCCCCAGTAGATCGCTGTAGCTTCCTTATCAATCTGGCTATAGTTCTTTTCGGCAGATGATAGACTTCTTGAAGCATAGGCGCAAGGTCTCTCCGTTCCATCTGGTGTTAGATGAGAAAGAATAGCGCTGATACCATATGGACTTGCATCCGTAGCCAACGTCAATGGTAGCTTGGGGTTGTATGCAATCAGCACTCTCTCTGAAACTGCTTCTTTCTTTATCTCGTCAAAAGCTTCTTGTTGCTTATTTCCCCACTCAAACTTCTTGCCTGCTTGTAACAATTCATACAATGGGTGTAGCTTACTTGAGAGATGTTCAAAGAATTTCCCATAGTAGTTGACCAACCCCAACCAACTTCTTAATTGGTTTACGTTTTCTGGTTTCGGTGCTTGAACGATTGCCTTTATCTTGTCTTGGGACTTGGAAATTCCATCAGCACTCAGGATGTGCCCCAAATACTGCAGTGACTTTCTGCAAAACTGACACTTCTTTTTATTCACTCTCAGGTTTACTTCTTTTAATCTTTGAAGAACCGTAGTAAGACGTTCCAAATGTTCTGACATATCTTTACCCTGTACTAATATGTCATCGTAGAAAACGCAAACTCCTGGTATATCGCCAAGTAGTTGTGCAATATACTTTTGCCACATAGCAGGAGCGGTTTTGATTCCAAACATCAGCCTGTTTACCTTGTAAACACCTTTAGGGGTGCTCACTGCTTGGATTAAAGCACTTTCTTCGGTCATTTCCATGTTTAAGTATGCTTGACGAATATCCAAAGTTGTGAAGATTTTTCCTTCCGATAGGCCGGCAAATAACTGTTCAACATGGGGAATAGGGTACTTATCATCAGCAAGTTTAGGATTTACTGTGCATTTGTAGTCTGCGCACAGCCTAACTGAACCATCAGGTTTCATTACTGGTACTAGTGGTGTTCCCCAATCGCAGTGATTCACCTTTGTAAAAACTCCCTTTTCTTCCAACCTATCGATTTCTTCAAAAACTTTGTCCTGGATCGCATATGGAATCTGTCTAGGTGGTCGGAAAACAGGAATCGCTCCTTCCTTCAACTGCAACTTTCCTTTAAAATTAGGAATTTTTCCCAATCCATCTTCAAAAACCGGGTGAAACTTCTGTAAAACGCTTTGCAGGGTAGTCGTTTCACTTGGAACATTAATCTGTTTGATCTCGGACCAATCGATCTGTAAATTTTGAAGCCATTCCCTTCCGACTACTGCATCCACTTCAGCTGCAATCACGTATAAATTTTCTTTTAGTTCCTGATCCTTGTACTGTATTTTAACGGTGGCGTAACCTAGAGGTGAAATTTCCTCTCCTGTGTAAGTGCGTAACCTGATGCATGTATCGTGCAATTCTTTCTTTGGGAAAAGTTTCTTAAACTGACTTTCTGACATCGACGTAACAGTGGCTCCAGTGTCCAACTCGAACTCTACCTTCTTTCCATCCAGCTTGCAAGCAATCTTAATTTTAGCTGGTTTTATTCTGTTTTCTGGAAGTACCTCTTGCATTGAATTCATGAAGAAGTCTTTGCAGCTAGCATCACTGTCCTCCTTTTCTTCATGTGTAATTTGATTCTGCGTTCTTCTTCTGTTTTGATTCGGTGGTCTGTCATTATAACCTCTTCTAAATCCACTAAGGCATGCTCTAGCCAAATGACCAATCTTCTTGCATTTGTTGCATGTTGCATTACGCCAAACACACTGGTTGGCTAAGTGAGATCGATTACCGCATCGATAGCACCTTTGATCATCCTTTCTAGGCGCAATCTCAGTCTTACCTTGAAATCGATTCTTCTTCATTTTATTTGCTTGAGAAGACATCTGAAAAGTTGCATGCTGCCCTTGGATCTCTTTGCTTTCCTTTTGAGCTGTTTCAACAGATAATGCCAAGCTTACGCAATCCTGGAACTTGTTGTCAGGTTCCCGGAGCTGTATAAGCCTCTCCAAAAGCCGTGTATCACGCACACCCGCAATAAATTGCTGCCTCAAGTGAGCATCGACTGTAGATCGCGAACAATGAGGGCAACAAAAATCGCAGTCCTTGCTTAACTTCTTGAGATCGGCCACAAAACTTGCAATGCATTCACCCTCTCCTTGAATTCGTTTTGAAAACCGATTCTGCTCCGCAATCGCACTTGGCCTCGGTGAAAGATGATCAGTTTAAATCTTGATCAGATCATCATATGGCATTTCTTTTGGCTCCTTTGGACTTGTGAGGTTACATAGAAGTTGTAGGGTTTTTGTTCCCAAAGTATGCAACAGAAGCTCACGTTGCTTCTTCTTGCTATCATCATTGATTTCGGTCAGACCCTGTAGTCCAAAATAATTTTCAAGTCTCTTGACGTAAATACTAAATGACTCCGCTTCATCATTGAAGTTTTCAAATTGTAGAACTGGCCCTGAGCTTCCACTCTGCAACGTCGCTTTAAGCATTTCGCATAACTCCTTCATCAATTTCGCTTCGGCCATAATTCCAAAATAAAACCCGTCGCCAGTGAAGAATATATGGCCAAGCGGGTAAAAATATAAAGCAACTTTATTCCGTCGAGTTGTCAAGTAATACAGAACATAAATACACAACACGAAGTAAATTATTAAAAAGGTTAAGGTTAAAGTTAGATCAAATATCTCCTGGTAAACAATATTAACTCCTCAATTCAGTTACGGGTTAGCATATATTTAACATCCGGTATGTTGCGGACCACTTCCGGTAACTTACGAACCTCTTCCGGAATGTTTCGGACCACTTCCGGTAACTTACGAACCACTTCCGGTTGAATACGGACCACTTCCGGTTAACTTTAAACCACTTCCGGTTAAATATGAACCATTTCCGGTTAAATACGGGCCACTTCCGGTTAAATATGGACGACTTCCGGTTAAATGCGGACCACTTCCGGTGCCTTCTGAACCACTTCCGGTAAGTTGCGGCCCACTTCCGGTAAGTTGCGGAACATTTCCTGTTAATACGGACCACTTCCGGTTAAAGATGAACCATTTCCGGTTACATACGGGTCATTTCCGTTTAAATATGGACCACTTCCGGTGACTTACGAACCACTTCCGGTATGTTGCGGACCACTTCCGGTTACTTACGAACCACTTCCGGTAACTTACGAGCCACTTCCGGTAAGTTGTGGAACATTTCATGTTAGGACGGATCACTCCCGGTTAAAGATTGACCATTTCCGGTTGAATTTAGACCACTTCCGGTTGAATTCGGTCAACTTCCGGTCACTTACGAACCACTTCCGTAAATTTACGGACCACTCTGGTAAAGTTGTGGACCCTTCCGTACCAACCCTGAGAATTTTTTTGCACCCCTATATGTACCTTCTGTAATTAATTTATTTGTCTGGTGAAATTATTCGCAATTGAATAATTATTCGACATCCACGAATAAAGTTAGTTGCGAATGAATTTTCAATTGCGAATAAAAATTCAATCGTCGGTGACAGATAACCTTATTCGCAAATGAAATCATTCGCAAATACTTTTCACCCGCAATTGATTTATTCGAAGCTGAATTATTCGTACGAATAACGAATAAATTTTCATTCGCGTGAGTGCCCAACTCTGCCGCAGATTCTGCAACGTTCCCATCTCGTGTTAAAGTTTCTGAATACGGCCCTTAGACCATCTGTTAGAATCTTTCTCTGTGGTTTCCCCAAATTGAATAACACAAGAACCTCCTTACCTGCTCAGCCACGTAAGTGCAGTCGACGGCCGCGTCGACGCCGGAGTTGCCGATGCCGACGACGGCCACCCGCTTCCCCTTGTAGTCGTCGCAGTTCTTGAGGCTGTGCGTGTGCGTGACGCTGCCCTTGAAGCGCTCCCTGCCGGGGAAGTCGGGGATCTTGGGGTAGACGTGGTGGCCCACGCACACCATCACGCCGTCGAAGTCCTCCTTGGTGACGGCCGCCGTCTGCGTGCTTCTCACGCTCACCGTCCACCGCCCCGTGGAGTCGTGGTCGGCCGCTGGCTCCACGCGAACCACTTCCAGGTGGTATCTGGTGGAGGGAGAGAGATTAGTCGGAACATGTTTTCATTTGAATCGTCAATTACAAGAGTCAAATTTCCAAAACTTTTCTGATGGACGATCCCCCAGTTCATTATTTTTTAAAAATCCTTCCAAAAATAAAAAACGACATTTATTATAACCAATTATATGGGCTAACTTTCCGTAATCGGGTGATAAAGGTGCCAAACTTGGCGATAATTCTTTACGAAATGTCGCCATCACAAAATTACAATGATATGTCCATTTAACCAATGATTCAGAAAGTTACTATTAATGAAATAAATTTCATGAAATTAATAGCAAAGCTCAAAATCTTGGTTTCTTACTACCCAGGTGCGTGCCACTTGTTTTTTTGGCTTTTTTATACATCATTTTCTAGCAACTACTGGATAGATAATACTGGATAGATAATTGGAGGGTTCAGAATTGAATACGACCAAGTCCACTTTTTGTAATTTTTGAGTTAGCAACGCTATAACATGCACCAACTATGTAAAATTTTAGTGCAATAATGAGCTAAGTCCTAGTTCTCATAATATCCGCTAGACATCAGGAAGTTATTTTGCATTGTGAGAGATTTTCATTTTTATTCAGAATCAGGGGCGTCATTTCAGTTTTTTGTTGGGGGGGGCAAGGAATTTTTTTTAAATGGGTCTTGACCTTACTGTAACTAGGTTTTTTTTGGCGGGGGTTGCCTCAACTTAATTTTTAAGGTAATTAATATCATGTCAAAATTTGACAACGTGAACTCCAAGGAAAAAAGGGGGGGTCTGGGGGCTCACCCCCAGGAAAATTTTGAAAATTTGGTTCTTAAAGTAGTGTTTTAGCTCGTTTTGGGACCCTTTGGGCTGCATTCAAAGAGAACAGTTTCTTGTAAACCACATAATTTTTCTAGGGAAAAGAGTCGTAAATAAACGTAAAAGTCTTAAGGGGGGCTAGGGGTCCTCTCCCAGGAATTTTAATTCCCCTTTTAACTAGTGTTTATCTCTTTTTAAACTCTTTGGGGAGCTTCTAAAGAGAAAAGCTTCTTGTAAGAGGAATAGTTTTTAAGGGGGAAAACACTAAATAAGAGACATGGAAATTTCAGAGGGGGGCTGGGGGTCCTCCCCCAGAAATTTTTTGAAATTGAACCCTCAAAAGTAATGTTTTAACTCCTTTTGAGACATTTTGAGTTGCACTCAAAGTTCCTTGTGGAAGTTACAAAATTTTCAAGGGACTTGCAGCTATTTTTCACAATACAGTGGAAACCTTGGGGGGGGCGGTTGCCCCCCCCTGCCCCCCCTAAATGACGCCCCTGTTCAGAATACTACTGAACCAAGTCCAAGTGATCTTAGTAATGTATACAATTCTGTGTTGACGTGCTTTAAACCCTTTAGTTAGAGCTTTTGACAGTTTATAACACAGAGTATAGACAGAGTATTCATCTCCATAGACACTAATGGCAACTTTTTTAACAAGGCTTTTCCCATAGACAAACTTCTGGCCCAGCGGACTGCCTCCTTTTACCTCCTATAGCTCCACGTCACACCAGTCACTCACCCGCTGAAGCTGTCTTCAAATCGGCAGTGGAGAGAAAATCTTGAAAGTTTGAAAAAGGAGCACCCTTCCAAATAAAAATAAATGAATCTTTCAGTGAAGTTTCGGGGTTCAGAACCTTAGACATCTCGAAAAAGACCAGTAAACAACGTCAGTCAGGAAGACCCGTGAAAGGGCAAACCTTGTTGACTGTACAGCAGGGTCAGCTTTACCCAACTAGAAGACAAATGGCTTTAAAAAAAAGGAGGACATGTTGTCCTTACTCCCTTACATACCCCCTATTTATCATGGATACTTCAGAAACCTTCCAGGGAATCAGACAACTCGTCAAACCCAGGATAACAAAACAACTGAAGGAAATGACACCGATGATGAGTTTTTTTATGTCGATTAAATTTCCTTTTAACAAAGAAGTGATATTTTCTTTTAATATTTGTAATTTAATCTCTAATCAGATTTAAAAATAAAATGTATTAGCAACACTTGGAGTTGGTTCATTATCTTCCTCAAATTTTTCAGAATACAATTGAACCAAGTCCACTACTTTGGATTTTTTGGGGTTATATTATGAAAATTGGCCAATAAAACCTATGTAAATGTCTAAGTTACTCCTTGAACTTCTTAAATTTAGTATATACTTTTAAAAAATTTTAACAGGTAATTTTGTTATGAAGCTTTAACTTTAAACGTCTGTAGCTCAAAAGTAGCTAAAGTGGACTTGGTCCATTTCTATTCTGAACCCTCCAATTATGATGCTAAGAAGTAGAAGTGCCAAAAAAGTCGCCACGAAGAGTAGCAAATTGTTGCAATATAAATATAGCACCAAATATTTAGTACAAAATATAGTACTACTCCAGAATCCCGGCGCAAGTGATAAAGTCGCCAATAATGATGCAACCGCTGGTAACCCTTGTTTCTGTTTCGGAAGGTCATGTGTGAGCAGCTGTCACCAAAAAATCTGCTCGGCGTGATCTGCGCCGGTATTCTAGAGGAGTACCCAAAATATAAAACATTATACTAGTACTTGTAACTATAATAGCTTGTTTATTCAAATTAAAAATTGTTGGCGGTCCAGGAAATATACGGTCTGCCACTGTCACAGTTATGGGTCAGACCATGTGACTGAAAGTCACAGTCAGCTGAGTGACCAGCCTGCCTGCTACAAAGCCTTCTCATCATCATCTACCGAAGGACGAAGAGTCTCCTCACCTGATGTGCCTGAGCAGGTCAAACTCTTCGGCGTACATCATGAAGTACTCGAACATCTTGGAGTTGTGCATGTAGTTTGGGAAGTGCTTGGGCGGGGGGAAGTCGGAGAAGGCGGACATCTCCTTGCTGGTGTTGATGATGGTGGTGCGCATGACGGAGGCCACGCCCTCCAGGTCCTCCTCGTGGAAGCGCCACAGGCCCCCGGGGGCGGAGGTGCGCTCGTAGCACACGGCCGCAAGCCCCGCCTCCTTGCAGCATTTGATGGCCGTCAGCCCGCTCGGCCCCGCCCCCAGCACTGCAATGCGCTTCGACATGGCCTACTGAAACATCAATGTTAATTAAGTCAAATGTTATGGGTTGTATAAATAGAGTTGTAATAATAGAGTTACAAATAGAAAGGGGGTCTGGGGATCCTCCCCCAGAAAATTTTTTAAAAATTATCTTAAAATAACAGGGTTTTAACTCATTTTGGTGTAACTCATTTGGTAAGCACCTAGGGGGGCGGGAGGAGGTTTGCACTTTGCTTATTTTTTCTGACAAGATGGTATGAGTGATGCTTACGTAAGATACTGAATTTTCAAACATCTCTGTTTTCGATTCCCAAAAACTGACTTTTTCACAAAATTCCAATCCCTTGTGGAGTCTTACCCTTACCCCCTATATAAACTTTAATTATTATTATTATTATATATTCAGAAATAGCACCCCCTGAAACCTCTGTAAACCAAATTTCGTTAAATTCCCACGGTAATTAGAAGAGAAAATCACTTTCTAATTTGAAGACGGTTTGGAAAAAAGATAATGAATTGAAACTGAGAAAGTGAAAAAGGAAGTGACTTTCTCTGCTAATTACCGGTGGCATTTAATAAAATTTGGTTTACAGGGGTTTTAGGGGGTTCTATTTCCAAATACACTCATTGCCATAAAAATAGCTCACCAAGAAGAAAAAGGGATATGAAAGCCAAATTTATTTCCATGATTACCCATAGTATGATGGTCAATTGATAAAAAATTCAGCCTTCTTCGATGTTAGGGGACCGAGAAAATCAGTAAAAAGTGTTGACTCCATAGGTGTCCATAACCGCCGCCACAGGCCATGATTTCGGGTGAGAGGGGCTCCAAAGAGAATTTTGGGTATTGGAAGACCATGCAGCCTCCCCACGTAGTCAAATTTCATCTGGTGCAACAGCGGATTTGGCAGACCGGATCTTGCCTGCTTTTCCTCAGAACCGGACTTGTTTTGTGAGCATTTGTTCTAGAGAACGGGAAGGCTGGAGTAAAAATGCAACATAGGGGGGTAAGAAGAAAGCTTGGACATTGCGTGTTACATGTGTTTGTGTATTTTTCTCTTGATACTTGTCCGCAGGTCAGGCCTAAAGGTAAATACGAACAACAAGCTGCAAAACCTCAACCGTTCAGCTCTGATTGGTCAATGTACCGGTAAATCATACTGAGGAGATGCGGCAGTGGAATGGAAGTCGTTTGCAGTACAGTGGATTGTGCGTTTGGTCCCCATAGCTTCGTACATCTTTGTCTATAAACATGGAACAGATCATGGGATTTTCTCTGTCCAATAGTGCACCAAAACCAAATAAGAAAATGCTCATCTCAATTTCATGAAATTGTGTTTATGAGAGATTACCGTTTCTTTCCGCAGCACCACGATGGTTGGGTATGAGTTCGAAAACACCATGGAGAGAGCGCGCTCAGCTGTGGATTTTCTAATCATCACACGGTGTGGTTGTTCAAGGTAACGGTGTGGTGGTGCATTGTATTCCAATTCTGCAACTCCTGAGTATGATTTACCAGTACATTTACCAACCAGACCTGCACCATTGAGATTTTTTAGCTGTTGTCCGTCCTTACCTTCAAGCCTGGCCTGGGGATAAGTTTAAAGAGAAAAATACGCAAACACAAGTTACATGCAATGTCCAAGCTTTCTTCTTACCCCCCTATGTTGCATTTTTACCCCAGCCTTCCCGTTCTCTAGAACCAATGCTCTCAAAACAAGTCCAGTCTGGAGGAAAAGCATGCAAGGTCCGGTATGCAACGTCCGCAGGTGCGCCAGATCAAATTTGACTACGTGGGGAGGCTGCATGGTCTTCCAATACCCAAAATTCTCTTTGGAGCCCCTCTCACCCGAAATCATGGCCTGTGGCGGCGCGGCGGTTATGGACACCTATGGAGTCAACACTTTTTACTGATTTTCTTGGCCCCCTAACATCGAGGAAGGCTGAATTTTTTATCAACTGACCTTCATACAATGGGTAATCATGGAAATAAATTTGGCTTTCATATCCCTTTTTCTTCATGGTGCGCTATTTTTTATGGCAATGAGTGTATTTAATAATCATTAAAGTTCCCATCGAATAAAAGAAGTAAAAGCATGGGCAGATTTAGGATTTAGGTGGTTGACCCTGGGGGTGGGGGCACTCTCACTCTGGAGACCTTGGGGGGGCAATTAAGCTCTCCCTGATGGCTTTGGAAACATGATTTTCCCCTATAAAAATGGAGTTTTCTCAAAACGTTGGGGGCATTGCCCCCTTGACTCCCCTTAAGTTCACCTATGGGCTTGGGCCCATGGTTCAACGTTGCCCCTTCACCGGTGAACATTGTCCTCTAGCGCAGTGGCCCCCAACCCCCGGTCCACGGGCCGACCATTTCATTGAAAATGAATTTAAATTCCTAGGTTTATACCCCAAATTAAAAACATTATATATTTATTTTTTGGTGTAACTGTATTTTATTTTGAAAGCATGTTTAATTACAATTAAATTTAATTTAATAAATCAAAATAATTAACAATGTTAACAATCAACGCCCCCCAGCGGGCCGCGGTAAAATTATCAAACGTTGACCGGTCCGTGGTGGTAAAAAGGTTGGGGAACACTGCTAGCGGACACACACAGTTTATATTTGCAGATATGGGTTCCTATATGATTCCTCGTATAAGTACTACAAGGATTTTGTTCATAAAATAAAAGTACCACATAACGACTAAGTACACAAGATAAGACACCTTATTCAATCCTATGACTTAAAAACTTATTTAAATTTAAAACTTAGTGTACCCATCTGATCTGATTTCGGTATTTACTCTTAAAAACAATAGTAAAAGATTTTGAAGCGATAAATTTTAACAATAAAAATAATCTATTAATTCATTTCTCCTTCCTCTAATGATTAGAATTTTGTCTGAACGATGTTTTAATTCATGAAAAAGTGTGAAAACGTTCTTTACTCATTGTTAAACACCAATAAATTTTTTCTACTCTTTTGTTTAACAACTTTCTGTGACTTATTATTACAGGAAAACACGCTTCGGCTTGTTTTGAAGAATATTTAATGTTTTATTTACTCAATTGTTCATAATTTTATTCTCCTGAACAGGAAGGACCATGTTAGTTTTAAACCACCTGCAACGGTGTAACTATGAGAATACTCCAATTTATGTAAGTTAGTAGATTTTAAAATTTTCAGTGATGTTAATGGGAATTTAGTTCCATTTTGAATATAACTATCTCATAAAAATATTACGAAATTATTATAAAATTATTATATTATTAATCACTTAACATACTACGAAAAAAATTGTTAGCCACAGAAGCGCATTTATAAGGTATAGGTTAGCGTTTACGATCAAATTACCAACATTTTTTAAGGGGGAGACCCCCAGATACCCCTTTTTGCACTTGGAACTTCATTACTTACAATTTTTCTTACTTTAAGTTCTTTAAGATGCAAATTATGCTGAAAAATATATTAAAAAGCTACACTGGACCTATTAAAGGTGGATGGGAAGGACTGAGAAGAAATTTTGGGTCCTCTTCACCGCGGTACAAAAATAGTTTTAGACCTTATAATGACTATTTTTTAAAGAGAATATTTGGGCCCCTCCCGAAATAAATCTCTAAAAGCACCACTGTTAAATCATACATAAAAATAAAACTATGATATAATAAAATAAATTCAAGAGAGAAAAACTCTTGCAAACATATTATTCTGGTCTTTTATCTTCTCAAACATACTTCTCAAAACTTATACTGGGTGTTTCAAATAGTGTAACAATACATCCAACAGCAATTTTTCAATTTAAGAGGTGAAAAATTAGATGTGACTAGTTTCAACGGTGGGGTCTACTTAAGATAATGTAGAAAATAAATTTTTATTCGGCCCCTGTACCCCCTTAGTTAAAAATTTTCCGTTATTAAAATTTCCATTATTATTTCCTGAATTAGACACAAGAAAATCAATTTCAATACTATTTTCAAAACGCTGTTACATTTGAAACGTCCTGTGCACACAAAGTAAATGTGATTGTGGCTTTTAGAATTAAAAAAAATCAGGATTCTCAAAAAACGTTTAAAAAATAAATATCACTTACTTTACCGGTGAAAATTCTGTTCCTTCCAATCCCTCCCTCCAAACACAACAATTTCTTTGATATCCCCTAAACTGAACTTCGACCCCAGAGCTGCATATGTAATTGTAACCATTCGGCTGAAGCAATTCGTTTCATTGTCGGTGATAATCACCACGTGGAGGGGAAGTTTTTCGCCTTACGTCACAGCTGACAAAAGTTTGGCTGTATCGACTGCTCAATTTGAACGGCTAGATAAGACCGAGATGACTGACAGAAATCAGAGTTGAGCCGGAATGCACCGGACGTTTTTAATGTTATTAAGTTTATCTGCATTTCAGTAACAATTGTGTAAGAGGGTAGTGTCATGGTAGGCGCAGGATCAGTATCAATTGAGGCGTATCTCTAATCGGACAATAGGAGAACCGCAAAACAGGGGTTTTTTTCGGAATCTCTATTTACAATAGCGGGGCCTATTTATAGCTAGCCTATATAGCCTATATATAATAGCTAGCCTATTTATTTCTAAATAGGCTAGCTAGGCTATAGCCTACGGCGGCAAATTTTAGTAGGCGTCAAATTTTTGACGGCATAATTTTTTTCTGAATAAAAAAGGAGAGGAGAAATGAAACACTAAACATAAGCTAAGACGAGAACGTCCTTTCAAAAAAGCAATTCTGTGGTTTGCAAGAAACTGTTCTCTTAGTTACCCAAAGGGTCTCAAAATGAGCTAAAACACTACTTTAATAGACAATTTTTAAAAAAATGTGTGGGGGAGAACCCCCAAACTCCCCTCTCAAATTTTGATATGTTATACAGTGTTTTCCCCTTGAAAAATATGCTGCCTACAAGAAGCTTTTCCCTTTTGGTGCTCTCTCCTCTCCATAGAGTTTAAAAGTAGCTAATCACAAGTTTGGGGGAAATTTCCAAAAATATTTTCTGGGGGAGAACCTCTGGCCCCCGTTTGACGTTAAAACTTTTTCCCCCAGCAAATTTAATGGTTTTCAAGGAACTGTAAGGGCAGGGCCGTATTCAAAGGGGGGGTTGAGGGTTCACCCCCCCCCCCCCGAAATTTTGACATTAATTTTTTACTTACTGTTTTTCCATAAAAATTAGCCTTAAAATGCATAAAACCCCTACTTTTAAGATTCAAAATTCAAAATTTTTCTTGGGGAGAACCCCCAATCCCCCCTGAAGTTTTGAAATCTATTATAACAGTCGTTCCTTTAAAATATTGGGACTTACAAGGAATGGTCCTCTTCGGGTTAGTATAAAAATGAGTGAAATCATAAAGGGGCAGGGAATTAGGAGTTCTACTCATCACACTAGCGGATCCAGGGGGCTAGGGGATTTTAGCCCCCCAACCCGAAAGTAATAAGAACTAACTGTGAGAAGGAGGGGAAGTGGGAACTCAGGGGGAAATTTCCAAAAATTTTACAGGAAATTTCCAAAATTTTTCTGGGGGAGGACCCCCCAGACCCCCTTCTATGGTATTAGAAGACGATTTTAATATTGAAAATTTTCTGCCCCCCTCCCCGATACCAAATCCTGGATCAGCCGCTGTCTTCTTAATACCTAGGTCACCAACAAAATCGAAATTAAGTTTCAAGAAAATTTTTTGCCAACCCCCCCAAAAAAAAAGTCCCTGTGTAAGGATCTCAAAATGAGCTGAAACACTTCTTAAAGAAGCAAGTTTTCAAATATTTTCTGGGGTCTGGGGGTCACCCCAGACCGCCCATTTTTACTTCGCGCTTACATTGTAAAATTGTAATATTTCGTGTAAAACATTACTTTTAAGTGATCTAACACTTCAGGTATAAATACACTCGGAACCTTAAGAAGACGTTCAGTTAGACCGCACCCCCCCAAAAAAAATAAGAAACAGTGGCGTATATAGAAATTTATTTCGGGAGGGGCCGCAATTTTTTTTCACCCCCTTCTCAAGCAAATTTATTACGTCCAATGTAACTTTTTATATTATATAAAAAAAAGTTCTGAGTAATTTTGTTGCAAGAAGCAAAGGGGGGTCTGGGGTCCTCCCCCAGAAAATTTTTGGAAATTGGACCCTAAAAACAGGATTTTACTCAGTTTTGGTACAGCTAGTCCTAATTTTAGACATATTTTTAAGTGGGATTAGGATTTTGATGAACTTATTTTAAAAAGTATTTGAATAATAAAATTTCAATCAGGAAGGGTTGTTTGGGGGCCCTCCCCCAGAAAATTTTTTGAAAATTTGTCCATAAAAACAGGGTTTTAGCTTGTTTTGGTACACCAAGTCCGGATTTCGGGGGGGGCCAGGGCCCCCTCGCCCCCCTTATATACGCCACTGATAAGAAACCAAAAGTCCTGTCACGGCGTGTACCAAACCATAGCCATCTATGACCAAACCCCCTTAAAATCTATGACCCCCCAACCAAAAATTGAAATGACACTCCTGTTTAGTTTTGTAAGATGTATAGCAAATAGGCGGCAAATTTTGGTTCAGCCTATAGGCGGCACATTTGGAAATCCGCCACTGGCCCCGCGGGAGAATTCACAGACCCCTTCCAGTGAAGCTTTTGTTGGAGGGATGGTACTTCTTTGTGCTATTCCGAGAAAGTAGATGTGGCCTAGGAGATAGGGCACGGTCACCCTGAGCGCAAGACCAGGCGTATATCGCCATATCGCAGGCGCGATCTAACCTCTCAACTTCTCAGCCCATCACACAAAAGGGAGATTCCGAGAAACCCCCTGGTTTGCGGTTGCCCTTTGGTGTGATGGGCGGAGAAGCTAGATCGCGCCTGCGATACGCCTGGTCTTGCGCTCAGGCCAACGTCACCGTGGACGCACAACCGGGCGTATCTGGTCGGGCAGCGGATATCTACCCTATAGCGGGGACTCTCGTTCGCTAATTGAGTGGGGTAGATTCCACTGCTCATAAGATTTGCCAGACCAGATACTCCCGGTTGTGCCCCCACGGTGAGGGAGACGTCACCGTGGGCGCAAGAACGGGCGTATCTGGTCAGGCAGATCTTATCGGTAGGGGAAGGGGATATCTACCCCACTCAAATATCGAACAAAAGAGTCCCGCTATAGGGTAGATATCCGCTGATTAGATTTGCCCGACCAGATACTCCCGGTCTTGCACCCACGGTGTCGTTGGCCTCAGAGTTGATCGTGCCCATAATGATCCTGCGCCTACCGTGACACTACCCAGAGGTTAGATTAGATGATATAGCCGGCGTTGCTGGATGAGGAAATGTTATGCCTTCTATTTTAAAAAAAATCTCCCCGTTTTCTCTCTCAATCGTTTTCTCTCTCAATACTTTCTTTTAAATACCATATTAATAATTATATACTTCATAGGCGGATTTATATGGTGTACTGGGTCACTGGGTGGGGGAATACTGGAAACTTTGGGAGCCAAGTTGTCCCTGATGGCTTTGGAAACATGGTTTTCCCTTATAAAAACGGAATTCTCCTCCCTCCCACTTGATTGGTGTCTCCCGGTTCTGGTATCCAATCCCCATAATTTTCTTTTTTAATCGGAAATGTGTAAAGTCTATTTTTCTGCTACTCAGAAAAAACTTTCATTGACTTTCTAATAATAAGTAATAAAAGTTTTTCCGATAGGGAATTGTGTTGCATATCTATCCCCATACCACCATAATTCTGGTTTAAGTTATTTTACCACCCTCCAGTTCTGTATGTTTTACATTTATAACATGATTGAAGATAAATTAATATTTTTTGTTCATTAATTTTCTTTTTGAAGTTGTTTAAAATTCTACATAACAGGGTTGTGGGCGATGACCTAAGACTAAGAGAAATCACATGGACAAATGCAAATGGAACCGCAAACGCACTAATCTGTAGCCACTGAGCTAGAGAGTGGACGAAAGTAGAAGTTGGGGGTAGAAATTAAGGGCTGATAATCATGCTTTTAACTAATTTTTAAAACATGGGTAAAGCTTTCTTCAAATTTCAACAATAAAAACACAAGCACTATTTTTTTCAAAATTTGATTACATTTTACTTTTAATAGTTTTTCTAAGCCAGCGGTTCTCAAACTGTGGGACTCCAACCACTAGGAGGGGGGGCGATAACTCCAGAAGATGGGCGCGAGCCAATAACCTAGCCCATCCCGAAATTTGGACTAAGTGGAAAACACTGTTTTAAAGGTAAAATTTCCAAAAATTTTCTGGAGGGACCCCCAGACCCCCCTTTGGTACTTTGCATGTTCTTCTATTACTTGTTCGGAAAACCCACAATTTTTCAAGTATCAAAATGCTGTTGAACAAGATGCAGATCTACTACGATTTCTAAAAAGCTACATTCTTTAGACTTTACCTTAACTTAGACTTAAATATCATCCTTTTCTAAACAAAAATATAGGTATGACTCTTGCGATATAAATTACTAAATCCAAACCGAGTCCACCCAGAAAAAATTTCCTTGTACGTCAATAGGTGTTAGTATATCAAAATCAAAAATGTTACAATATTCAGATCAGGTCAGGACTAATGAAGGGTCAACAGGGGTGCCATCCTGTATAATCCCTAAGAATCTCCAAGAAATAGCTTTCCAGTTGCTTTTATCACACTAAAATTTTAACAATTTTCCTGCGCAGAACCCCTCATTCCCATTGGAAAGAAGCTCCTGACAGGTTTTTTTCAGGTATTAAAGCTTTAGCGTCAAAAAATTTTTTTTCCTTGCCCTGCAAACATTGTTACTGTATGAAAGGGCCGGAAATTACAATTGAAAATTGGTCGCCAGTACTGAAAGTTTGAGAAGCACTGCACTGTTCTAAGCACCACTGCTGAGATCGGTGGTGCTCGTGGTCATAGAGAAAACGAAATACTATATATATCGTACCCCAGTTTTTTATTATTATTTTTTAAATCAAAGTGGACAAATGTGAGTCTCGCCAAATATTTTTTTCCAAGAAACTACATACACACAATGGCTCAAAGGGAATTTAATCCGAAGGTTGATTAAAGTTATGACTTGGTAGTATTAATCAAGGTTTTATCATTTATCCTTCGAATGTATAATTAAAGAAGTGGCGTCATCTGTAAACATTGTTGGTACTTTTAAATTATTGTAAGTTTTTAACGTTGAGAAAAAGAGGGAAAAATTATTATCATCGAATTATAATCCAAAAGTTAAAATAAGTTATCCCATAAACTAAACTAAATTTACTATTTTTAATTCTCAACTCTAACTATGCACTCATTATTTTAGTAAATAAAACCTTCACAATTAGTCCAAGAAAGTTAAGGGTTGAGGTGGAACAAATTGTAAAAGAAAGTTTGAAGAGTGATTCTTATAGGAAATTTTCCGTAGAAAACGATGGTGAAACGTAAACCAAAATTAACCTCGTCCTTTAGCCAATATGGTGGATTTTCCAAAATGGCGGACAATCTTTTTTAACTTATAACTTCCTAAAAAATGTTAATAAAATTATGATTTCTGCAGTAAATGATTAGAATTTAGTAGCAAAAACAATGGGGAGCTGTTTTTTTTCTCTTACGATTTGTCATTTATCCAATATGGCGGATTTTCCAAAATGGCGTCCACTAATGTTTATAATAAAAAAAATTATGATTATAAATTCGTAATTTTTTCAGGATATGGTAAGAATTAAGTCATAATAATATTCATATCAATTTCCTTTCCTCAATGTATCAAATATGGCGGATTTTTCAAAATGGCGGACAATCGTGTTTTACTAATATGCTAAAATTCTTTAATAAAATAAAACTTTTGCTGTAAATTATTAGAATTTAGTAGCAAAAATAATGTGGAACTGTTTTTTGTCTCTTACGATAAGCCATTTATCCAATATGGCGGATTTTCCAAAATGGCGTCCACCTAATGTTTAAAATAAATAAATTATGATAATTAATTCGTAATTTTTACAGGATACGGTTAGAATTAAGTCATAATAATATTGATAAAAGTTTCCTCCCCCTCAATGTATCAAATATGGCGGATTTTCCAAAATGGCGGCCACTTATTAAGAGCCTTTTTATTTTTAATTTTTTTTTCTTAATAATTATAAATATTAAATGTTATTAGGTAAAATATAAGCAGAATACTTCTATTTTACTAAAGTTTACTGGTAAATAATGTTAAAGGTAGGTAGAAATTCAAAAATTACCATTTACCATTAAGTTTGAAATATGGGGCCGCCTTTTTGGAAATTATTTCTATGTATCGCAAAATCTTGGTTAATATACTATTTTATAGGTAATTTAATATATAAATATTTATGTTATGCCAAAATAAAATTTATTTATATGTAAAAACGTTTAAAATAAAAAGGATCTAAATATGTGGCCGCCATTTTGGAAAATCCGCCACATTTGATACATTGAGGGGGAGGAAACTTTTATCAATATTATTATGACTTAATTCTAACCATATCCTGTAAGAATTATGAATTGATCATCAGAATTTATGTATTATAAACATTAGTTGACGCCATTTTGGAAAATCCGCCATATTGGATAAATGGCTTATCGTAAGAGACAAAAAACAGTTCCACATTATGTTCCACATTATTTTTGCTACTAAATTCTAATAATTTGCAGCAAAAGTTTTATTTTATTAACGAATTTTAGCATATTAGTAAAACACGATTGTCCGCCATTTTTAAAAATCCGCCATATTTGATACATTGAGGAAAGGAAATTGATATGAATATTATTATGACTTAATTCTTACCATATCCTGAAAAAATTACGAATTTATCATCATAATTTTTTTTATTATAAACATTAGTGGACGCCATTTTGGAAAATCCACCATATTGGATAAATGACAAATCGTAAGAGAAAAAAACAGCTCCCCATTGTTTTTGCTACTAAATTCTAATCATTTACTGCAGAAATCATAATTTTATTAACATTTTTTAGGAAGTTATAAGTTAAAAACGATTGTCCGCCATTTTGGAAAATCCGCCATATTGGCTAAAGGACGAGGTTAATTTTGATTTACGTTTCACCATCGTTTTCTACGGAAAATTTCCTATAAGAATCACCCATCAAACTTTCTTTTACAATTTGTTCCACCTCAACCTCTTTTTTGAGCTAACTTTCTTGGACTAAATATACACGTTTAAAAATATTCTAAGACAAAATGAAGCTTTTACAAAATTATTGCCATCATTTGTTTAATCAAATTTAAAATAACATAAACTTTGATTTAATAAATATAAATTAGAACCTTTCCAATTAATACGAGTTAATGCAAAATCCTGACAGTCACAGAACAGAGTTGGATTTTACCACTATCAACAGAAGGTAATATTTAATTACTAATATGACATCAATTTAGAGTACGAAAAGACATCTTCTGCTGAAAAAGGCTTTGAATAGAAAATAGAACCCCGATTCAGTAGAATTTTACCTCCTAAACTAAAACAATTCTCATGACCCGAAAATGAGAAAGATTATATGTTAACGGCATTCTTATTGATAAAAAATATTCTGCCTAGTTAAATGTGTGTTTAAGGAAGGGTTCCATTCAAATTATTTTTCTGCAAAGGGTGTATTAAATCGTATAATGTTCGTTCGTTGATTGGAATTGAGTTTGATTGAATTTGAGAAGGATTCTCCTTTATTAGTCAGGAACTAAATATTTCGGGGGAATCAGGGCCGTGTTAAGAGGGGGGCGAGGGGACGCCCGGGTGCCGTATTCACAGATATTCAAGAGGGGCGGAAAATTTGTGCCCGAACTTTTTTTTTGTAATTTATTATCATTTTAACATTTTGCAATTTAAAATTATTTTAGTATTGGACTTCGTAGACCTTTGTTCCTTGGGACAAATAATAATTGTTTTTATCTATATGTTGGTATGGGTTAGGGTGTCCCTTAAAATCGAAGGTCGGGGAAACTTTTGCTCCACCCCCCAATTTTTTTCCTTTTGGTACCCTAAGACTGTGTGCAAAATCTTAAATCGATCAGATAATATTAACACGTGCCCCAAACGGCCTAAAGTTAGAAAATTTTGACTTTTTTCTAATTTTTTTGAAAATTTTTAAAAATATGTTTAAAAAATCCGTTTCAGAATAATAGGGCTCTAACACATTTAAACATTCATATTTGACCGTTTTTCATTACTAGTTAGGCCAAAATGCCCAGTTTGTAACCTAGTCATCAATCAGAAAATCATCAAATTTGTCCATTTTATACTAAGAATAGAAGAATCAAAAGGAAGTGGTAAACGACTTAAAACCACGAAATTCCATGGCTAAACACCATTTGTAGACCATATTGATGTGGATATAAATTTTCTGGATCTCAAATTAATTATTGGTTGCTTAGTTACAGACGCCATATTGGATTGCATTAAAACTAAAAAAAATTTTGGAAAAAAGGTATGGGCATGTTTGATATCGGTTAATAGGTCTTTGAGGTTTCTAAACTCAATTAAGACTAATAAAATTATCTTAGACAACTTTTTAAAGCTCTTTACGCCATTATAAGGGCCAGCATATCTCCTAATACAAGTACAAACCATGTTTTCAGAACTATAGATATGGTAATAAATTCTAAACACATAAAACTGGCAAGAGAAATTCTGGAAACAATTTTAAAAACAGACTCCAGTGTGTCCAGGAGTATTTTATTTCGTAAGTTAGCTGAAAAGCTGAAGTTAATACAAGATTAACCCGCTCTTTATAATTGAGTTAACCTATTAGACGGTAAGCAATTAACCCAGGTTTATAGAGACTGTTCTTCTATTTTATCATAATTTTATTCGTCAAAGTAAAAAATACCTGCAATTGAACAAATTAGCCATTAAAATCTAAGACACTTATATTTTCTATTTAAGTATCATAAATATTATCAACAGTTTCTTAAAATCATTCTTTCTTTAAAGTCTTTTTGTGAGTCAGCTATTCTTCGCTCTGTAAGTTTCCTACCTCTACATTCTCACAAAGAAGGCTCTGACACTTTAAAAGAATTTAATTACATAAACAATTTTTACGAAAAATTTACTCGAAACGTTAGTACTTCCTCGAGGACATTTACTGATGAAAGGTTGACAGTGCGAAAAAAAACTAAGGGTTAAGTAGAAGAGTTATTAAAATTGTAGTTGATATTTAAACTTTCTTACAGCCACGGACAAAATAACAGTATTTAATTTTTTAATGACACTAACAAATTGAACGGCTGGTATTTTGTATGTTAATGTTTAAAATTATGATAAAATAGAAGAACAGTCTCTATAAACATGGTTAATCGCTTACCTTCTGAGAGTACAACTAAATTATTATGAAGAGTGGGTTAATTTTGTATCAACTTCAGCTTTTCAATTAACTTATGGAATAAAATACTCGTGGACACACTGGAGTCTGTTTTTTAACTTGTTTCCAGAATTTCTCTTGTCAGTTTTATGTGTTTAGAATTTATTAACATATCTATAGTTCTGAAAACATGGTTTGCACTTGTATTAGGAGATATGCTTGCCCTTAAATTGCATAAAGAGCTTTAAAAAGTTGTCCAAGATAATTTTATTAGTCTTAATTGATTTTAGAAACCACAAACACCCATTACCCGATATCAAACATGCCCATACCTTTTTTCCAGAATTTTTTTTAGTTTTAATGCAATCCAATATGGCGTCTGTAATTAAGCAACCCATAATTAATTTTGAGATCCAGAAAATTTATATCCACATCAATATGGTTGGTCTACAAATGGTGTTTAGCCATGGAATTTTGCTGTTTTAAGTCGTTTACCACTTCCTTTTGATTCTTCTATTCTCAGTATAAAATGGACAAATTTGATGATTTTCTGATTGATGACTAGGTTACAAACTGGGCATTTTGGCCTAACTAGTAATGAAAAACGGTCAAATATGAATGTTTAAATGTGTTAGAGCCCTATTATTCTGAAACGGATTTTTTAAACATATTTTTAAAAATTTTCAAAAAAATTAGAAAAAAGTCAAAATTTTCTAACTTTAGGCCGTTTGGGGCACGTGTTAATATTATCAGATCGATTTAAGATTTTGCACACAGTCTTAGGGTACCAAATGGAAAAAAATTGGGGGGTGGAGCAAAAGTTTCCCTGAATTTTTGAAAAAACGCCCAAATAAGGGACACCCTAGTATGGGTCCATTTTCAATTTCAGTGCCTTTGAACCATATTAACTTATTTATGGGATTTCCCAGAGTCCGAAAACATTACTCTATTTAAAGTACCTAAGAATAATGAAAAAAATTATAGCCATCCGCCCCGGGCGCGATTTTTCCACAACACGGCCCTGGGGGGAACGGGTGAAATATTTTGGGAGAAGCCCCTAATCTCAGCCCTGACTTCAGCCTACACTAAATTTGAAAGGGAGAGGGCACTAGCAGATCCGGGGGGTAGGGGGTAAGGGACTTAAGCCCCCCCCCGAAAAGAACGAGACCTGACACAGTGAGAAATAGGGGAAGTCCGAACTCTGGAGCGTATATAATAAGGGAGGCGACTATAATTGCACCAAAACTAGTTAAACCCTGTTTTTTAGGGTCAAATTTCCAGAATAATCTTAATTTTTTTCAACATTGACAACAGTATTTTTAAGGGATTATTTACGAAATAAGATTGCTCCAAAAATTTTTAAATAAACTTAAAAAAAGGAATGCGAGTTAATGGGATGCTGTGAGGGTAAGACATATTAGCTTGTTAAAATTTAAAAAAATATTTACACTTAAGGGGTCTCTGGACTCTACTGGCCTGTTTCAACTCATGATTTGAGTACACTGAGTACCCTTATTTATAAAATGTAGTAGTCGTCTATTTTCATTAATTTTTAGTCTCAAAGTTTAAAACAAATTGCTTTTCTGGTATTTACTAATCAGCGTTTAACAATTATTATTCTCTATCTCCAACCCTTCACTTTCAATTATCTGCTAGCTATCATAAAATTAAAGTCAAGAAAATATTCGACAAAGAAACGTCAAAGTACAATTCAGATAACGTATCGGTTTTGTATTCCATTTTTTGCTAATGAATAAATCCGTTATCAGGCCTAAAATAACACAAAATGGGACATCTTTCATAACGCTTAATTTTGAAATGATTAATTCTGAAAATTTATCTTGTTTGATGGTTGAAGGATTTAGACACTAATGAAGAATAATATCCCAGTTTTCTGAGTTTTTTTTAGAATTAAAAAAATGTTAAAAAAGGAGAAATGCCAAATATATGGCATGACAAACAAAAAAAGATCTGGGATTTGGTGTTGAGAATTTTAAGAGTTCACACAGGATTTTTCAATAATTAATTTTTTGTTGAAGCTAGAATAAGCTATGGAAATGGACATTTTAAGGCAACCATTGGGGATGCCGGTTTATTATTAATATCAATATACAATAGTTCGGTTATAATTTCCCCACAATAAGTATACTTTTGGACATTAGGGACCATGGAGGTACCCGGTACGAATGTTAGGGACATATAAAGCCCACGATTTTTCAACCGTGTTACGAATTTTCAACGGCGTCGAATGGCAAGGGTTTGGTGCACTTTTCGGGTCGTCCATGATGTACGCCGGTTTTAATCGGTCCACTGAAACTGTTGTGGTGTTACCGTTCATCTCGATCTTGAAGAACTTGTCGTTCCTCTGAAGGACTTTGAAAGGCCCTAGGTATGGCTGCTCGAGCGGTCTGCGTACGGCGTCCTTCCTTAGGAATACGTGAGAGGAGGTGAGAAGGGATCTGCTTACAAAGAAATTCTTGAGAGAATGGTCCGTACCCGGAGAAGGTCTCAGCTTCCTCATTCGCTGGCGGAGGATGCCTACATAGTCGTCAGGAGAACTTGTACCCGAGAAGGAGTTCTTAAAAAAACTCTCCCGGTAACTTCAAGGTCATACCATAGACCAATTCAGCAGACGAAGCCTGAAGATCGTCTCGAAGACTCGCCCGAATCCCAAGGAGTACTGTAGGTAAAACCTCGCTCCACCTCTCATTAGCATGGCACATGATGGAGGCTTTAATCTGTCGGTGCAGCCGTTCCACGACTCCGTTGCTAGCTCGATGATAGGCAGTCGTACGGGTTTTATGTACCCCGAGGAATCTAGCCAAGGACCTAAAAAGACTACTTTCAAAATTAGTACCTCTGTCAGTGGTTAATGTGTCTGGTACCCCAAAGCGGGATACCCAGTTAGCATAAAAAGCCTCAGCTATCGTTTCTGCTCTCGGGTCGGGAATGGGAATTGCTTCCGGCCAACGGGTAAATCTATCAATAACTGTTAGCAAGTACCTGTAGCCATTAGATGGGGGTAGTGGGCCTACGACATCCATGTGGATGTGGCTGAAACGGGCCTCCGGCAAAGGAAATGAACCTGTAGGGGCTTTGGTATGCCGTTGAACTTTACTTTTTTGACATGGGATGCAATTACGGGTCCATCTACCACAATCTTTAGCCAGAGATTTCCAAAAGAAACGGTTTTTCATAAGGTTAGTGGTTGCTTTAATTCCAGGATGAGACAGGTTATGAATTGAATTAAAAATTTGACGACGAAAAGAAGATGGAACGTAAGGTCTGACAGAGTTTTCAAACACATGGCAATACAAAGGAGATTGGGAAACAGGGAGTGTTACCTGCTTTAACTCTTGACCGGAATTAGACTCCAGCAATACCTTAAGTTCCTCATCGGATGCTTGTGCTTCTGCCATCTCGTCGTAGTTGATGCTGCTTGGAACATTGATCTCAGAAATACGAGAAAATGCATCCGCCACAACATTTCCTTCACCGGATATATGACGCAAATCTGTTGAAAACTGGCTAATGAACTCCAAATGCCGGAGTTGCCTTGGAGAAACTTTATCACCTTTTTGCAAAAAAGCGTAGGTAATAGGTCGGTGATCGGTGTAGATCGAAAATTCACGACCTTCGAGCATGTACCTAAAAAATTTAATGGCTGAGTAGATGGCGAGCAGCTCTCTGTCGTACGTGCTATACCTGGTTTCGGCAGAGGTCAGTTTCCTTGAAAAGAACCCCAAGGGTTCGACCTTGCCGTTGTGAATCTGCTGCAGGGTAGCACCGACAGCTATCTCGGAGGCATCCGTGACGAGTGCTAGGTTGGCGTCGGGCACAGGGTGTGCCAACAGGGTTGCCTCTGCTAATAGACGCTTGCACGACTCGAAAGCCACTATGGTATCTGCAGACCAGGGAATTTCGCTCTTGTCGCCTTTTTTCTTTCCTTTCACGTACTCATGTAGACAAGCCTGAAAGGTAGCAGCATTTTTAAGAAATCGATGATAAAAGTTCAACATAGCCAGAAATCTACGTAATTGGTCTAACGTTTTTGGTAAAGGAAAATCTAAAAGAGCTTTGACTTTGATTGGCAGAGGAGCTATACCAGCGGATGAAACTTCAAAACCCAAGTACTCGATGGTACTAGCACCAAAAACACATTTGTTAAGGTTAATGACAACACCAAATTTGTTTAATCGCTCAAAAACTTGCTCTAAATCAGTTAAATGAGTTGACTCATCCTTTGAAAAAATGAAAACGTCATCGAGGTACGCGAAGACGCAGTCCAAACCCCTAAGAACTTCATCGATGAAACGTTGGAATGTCTGGGCGGCATTTCGCAGGCCAAAACACATTTTGACATACTCGAATAAACCAATTGGGGTTATTACAGCGGTTTTAGCGATATCCTTGGGATCAACAGGAATTTGATGATACGCTTTAACAAGATCAATTTTTGAAAAAATGGTCTTACCAGCTAAATTGTACGAAAATTCCTGGATATGGGGCAAGGGGTATCTGTCAGGGATGGTCTGCGCGTTGAGACGCCTGAAGTCGCCACAGATCCTCCATTCACCATTCTTCTTAGGGACGAGGTGGATGGGACTAGCGTAGGGGCTCTTTGAGGGGCGAATGATACCTTGTTTTAAAAGACTGGAAAACTCTTCCTTAACTGCATTCAGCTTGGCGGGACAAAGACGTCTTACCTTAGAAAAAACTGGTGGTCCTCTGGTTTCGATGCAATGCGTAACTGAATGGAATGGAGCGTCCACAGGCAAACTGGAATTGAGGAGTTGCGGATATTTAGACAGTAACTCATGATACGGGGATTTTCCAGAAATGAGCGTCAAACCTAAAGAGGATCCAGGACAGACTTTACCAGATGCTTTGAGAGACGTGGTGTGATCCACGAGCTGTCTGTTTTTGACGTCGACTAGTAATCCAAAATTTTCTAGGAAATCCGCACCGATTATTGGCTGAGAAATATCTGCTATCAAAAATTTCCAAAAAAATGTTCTCCGCAAACCAAAATCAAGTTCCAAGAACTTAGTGCCGTAAGTTTTAATCTTGGTTTCGTTTGCTGCATACAAAACCAGATCGCCTTCAGTGCATTTGGAAACCAGGTTTTTTGGCCAACAGCTAACTGCTGCACCAGTGTCGATTAGGAAACGATTGCTCGTTTTCCTATCGCTTACGAACAAGCGGCTGTACCCAGGGCTAACATCTGCCGCCGCAGTAACAGAAGGGCCTAGGAGTTTTCCGGAAAATCACAAGGTTTTACACAATCGCGGGCGTTTTCGCCAAAACGGTTGTGATACCAACAAAAATTAGTTTTGTCCGCAGCACGAGATCTTGAGCCAGATCTTCTACCAGATGATCTCGGCCTACCTCTATACCTACTCCTGGAGGTAAATTCTTTAAACTGAGCCTTTAAATCAGCTATATCCTTCCTTATAGCCTCCAATTCTGAATTGTCCTTTGACACGGCAGAAACAGAAACATTGCATCCGGAGACTTCACTAATTGTGTCTGCGACCTTTGCCAGGCCATCCAACGATTCTCTAGAAGCAGACAAAATTTGCTGTGTGTTTATCGGTAGCCTTTGAAGCCAAATGGACTTTAAACCATCATCACTAAAATTAGAAGAAGCTAAGCTTCTCATTTCCAAAAGTAATTGAGATGGCCTTCTGTCGCCTAGCTGTAGATCCTGAAGAAGGGAACGTATTTTCGAACTCTCAGATTGCGAAAAATTTGACAAAATACGGTTCTTCAAAGTTTGGTACGGTGACTGCGTGGGAGTAACACGTACCAAATCTCTAGCACAAGACAATATTTTAGAGTCTAAGCCAGAAACTACCGAGTGAAATTTAGTAACCTCCGAGGTAATTCCAGCTATAATGAATTGGGACTCAATCTGCCCGAACCACAGTTCAGGATCAGATTCCCAGAACTGTGGAGCTCGAAATGAAACTCTTTGCAAGTCTAAATCCGGCTGTCTCTCAGCTGCTGGCGCGGTTTCTCCAGATGTATTATCAACAGGCCGGGCGTTAGCTCCTTGTTGCTGCTCAGTTTCCTTAGTCATACCTAAGCCAGAAATCAGTTAAAACTGAACAAGATCAAGTAGGAAAAAAGTAGAATGCGAAGAAGCAAAAACCAGTCGAGATAACTTGCTTAAGGAAACAACAGTGTAGACCAGCAGACCCGCTCGAGCAACCAGAAAACCTCAGGAAAAAATCAACTCAAAAAGGCATCCAGATTTAGAAAAAGTTAGCGTAATCCGTAACCAAAAGGGTCACCAATGTGGAGATTGCCTAAACATAGTAAAACATCTCCACGAAAAAAAACTAGGCCTTTGTAAAACGTAACAAATTTATTTAAAACATAAGATATCAGAAGGTAAAGAGAAGAGTGTACATGATAAAAAGTAAACAATATATAGTGATGTTTTTGACAGTTGAAGTTACATTTATGTTTGACCTATGTGTTCGATTACTATTGCAAATCATACAGAGTTTAAAATATGTTTTCGATTACAGTTCGATTACAGTCCGGAACGCCACAAATGGTTGAAACGATGTTTCTGTTCAACTTAGGCTAAGCGCGCACTGGAGACTTTTGTCTCGGCGACAATAAACACTAGTCACTCGAGAGCAAGGCATTTCTACACTAGCGGAAATAAAAATCCCAACACCAAGAAGGAAAGGAGATATCAAAGTCAAATTTATTTCTATGATTGCACATAGTATCAATGTGAATTACTTTAAAAATCAGCCTTCCTGAATGTTAGGGGGCTGAGAAAATCGGTGAGGAGTGTTGTCTCCATAGGTGTCCATTACCGCCGTCACACGTCATGGTATTGAGTGACAGGGGCTCTAAATGACTTTTAAGGGATTGGAGGACCATGTTGCCTCCTCAGGTAGTCCAAATTCATATGGTGCACTAGCGGACGTTGCATATCGGGCTAGGGGATTTCTCCTTTCTCCGGACATGTTTTGTGAGCGTTGGTTCTTACGAACGGATAGGCCAGGGTAAAAATGCAACCTTGGGGGTTAAGAAGAACGCTTGGACATTGCATACAACATGTGGTTGTGCATGTTTCTCTTGAAATTTGTCCCCAGGACAGGTCTGAAGGTAAGGATGGACAACCGGCTAAAAAACCTCAATAAAGCAGCTCCGGTTGGCCAAAATACCGGTAGATCATACTGAGAACGAGCGGCAGTGGGATGGATGTCGTTTGCAGTACTGCGGATTGTCCGTTCGGTCCGCATAGCTTCTTACATCTTTGTCAATAAACAAGGGGCTGAAAATGGGCATTTCTGTTTCCAATAGTGCACGAAATAAGGAAATGAAAATCCCAATTTCATGACATTGTGTTTATGAGAGAATCCTGATTCGGTTTGGAGCACCACGACGGTTGGGTATGAGTTTGAAGACACAATGGAGAGAACGCACTCAGCTGATGATTTTCTAATCATTCCACGGAGTGGTGATGCAGGGTAACGGAGTGGGGATGCATTGGATTCCATTTCTGCTACTCCTGAGTATGATTCACCAGTACTTTTTCCAACCAGAGCTGCGTCATTGAGATTTTGCAGCCGGTAGACCGTCCTTACCTTCAGACCTGTCCTGGGGACAAATTTCAAGAGAAACATGCACAACCACATGTTGTATGCAATTTCCAAGCTTTCTTCTTAACCTCCTAGGTTGCATTTTTACCCCGTCTTTCCCGTTCTCTAGAACCAACACCCACAAAACAGGTCCGGTCAATGAGGAGAAATCACCTAGCCCGGTATGCAACGTCCGCTGATGCACCATATGAATTTGGACTACCTGAGGAGGCAACATGGTCCTCCAATCCCTCAAAAGTCATTTAGATCCCCTGTCACTCAATACCATGACGTGTGACGGCGGTAATGGACACCTATGGAGACAACACTCCTCACCGATTTTCTCGGCCCCCTAACATCCAGGAAGGCTCATTTTTTAATCAATTCACATTAATACTATGTGCAATCATAGAAACAAATTTGACTTTGATAACTCCTTTCCTTCTTGGTGTTGGGATTTTTATTTCCGCTAGTGTATGAGGAAATTCTTGGCCTAGTGATCTTGGTCTCGTTGCCATGTGCGCGCTCTCTAGCTTCTTGCAATAGCCAGGGAAACAATTTTGTCTTTGTCTCCGAGACAAAAGTCTCTAGTGCGCGCTTAGCCTAAAGGCTCAGTGCCACTATGCGCGCGCGCGCGAGCGCGCGTTTTCGATCCCGCCTCCTTTCTACCCTCTGACCAATGGAAGAAGAGACGGTTAGCACTTGATAGGAAAGACTGAAGGGGGCGGAGTTTCATTTCATGCGACTCTGGGATCGCGTCGAGTAGCTCATGAATCGCGCAGGATCGCGTGTGTTGAACTTTTGAGCGTCGTCGCGCGAAAACATTGCCAAAAAAGGATTTTGATCTGGCAATGTCGAACAAGCAAGTGACGTGATCATCGAAGATGGGAGTGTATGATGTAAACTTCGTTTTATTTCTCAATTATTTCAAACATAATTATAATTTTTTACACATATAGAGTAGAAACTAGATTTGAGTAATGACAATTTTGCCACGTTTTGTAAGCTTATTATCAATTATACATTATTTATCAAAGTATTTGGTGTTATAAAATGTAGACTTCCTTTTAATTTAATATTTTTATTGAATGTTAATTACATATTGGATTTCACATCTTAATGTGATCACCATAATATCTGGAATTAATATAATTTTTTTACAACTCTTGTAGTAATGATTATAATTTTGCATTCATTTATATTCCTTCCTAATGGATTTTTACTTCCTATTTTTTTTTTCAGATGAACTTACAAAAAATAAAATACAAAGGAAAATAGTTTTATTAAAACTAGCAGTTCATTGCATAATTTATAGAAAAACTGCAACATTACTAAAATAATTCAAAAGTTAAAAATTGCCCAAAATTTAAAAAAAATCCCTGGTGTTTGAAATTGGGGTGTTTTTTAATAAAATCTTATTAGAATGGGAAAACTAAAAATTAAGAATCAAAATCCTGATCCAAAACCCCAAAGTCCTAAAAGAAAATTAAATTTTAATTAATGAGAAGAAAAATCTTGTTTAATCATGCTGCCATCTACTTGTCCTAAGAAAAACTAAATTTTAATAAGAAAAATATAGTTTAATCATGCTGCCATCTACTTGTGACTGCGAAAACTAACGCAAGAAATATGGGGCGACTCTCCGAGCGTCACGCGACGTACGGTTGAAAGACGACTTTCATAGGAATCCAAATGGAGGCGGGATCGAAAACGCGCGCTCGCGCGCGCGCGCATAGTGGCACTGAGCCTTTAGGTGTAAAAATTTTAGGTATTTAAAATCTTTTCAAAGTACATTTCATTTCTAAATATTTACATCCGTCATAACAGTATTGAGATTGAAGGGGCACGCCATCGACAGTCCCGTCCTCCAAAATATTTGCGGTCCGTACTTCACAATACAGGGTGTATCTGAAATGCTGCAACAAACTTTCAGGGATGATAGTCCTCATCAAGACGAACAAGAATCGGTATAGAAAGGGGGGTCCCAGACCAAATCCCAGGGAGTTAAAAATGGAGCGACACCCCAAAAAAATCGTTGAAAAATTCAATTTGTAGAAGAACTACCTATTGGTAAAAACTTAATTATGGTCTCAAAAATTGTGGTTTAATATGATCTCTAAAATTACCTCAAAAGTCTTCACCTTAAAATTTGTTTTATCATGAAAAAAGTTAAAAAACACAAAAAAATGTGAAAACTCTGCCAAAACCTTATTTTGTATTTCGAAATCCTTTCTTTTGATTTGATAATCTGAAAGACCAAAGTTGAAAACCCTTAAATGACATTTTATGTACCAAAATGAGTTAAAACCCTGTTACTTTAAGGTCAAAAATTTTTTAAAAATTTTCTGGGGGAGGACCCCCTAGTAACTCTGTTATTTCAACTATATTTTACTAAGTTTGTGTCAAAACGCAAAAAATCTATATCCGAAATTCGGATGAGGCGTTCCAAAAAAAGTTGAAAAGTGGGGTTTTTGACATAAATTTCCAAAAATTTTCGGGTGGAGGACCCCCAGACCCCCCTTTTGGTAGTTGGAGCAGGATAATTCACTACCTTTTCCGTATTAACATTAACAAGAAGATTCAATTGGATTATGAAAATTCTTAGCCCCCCCCCCAAAACTAAATCTTGGATCCGCCACTGCCTAGACGAGTCAGAATCGCATAGGATTTGAGGGTCCCAAACCAATTCCCAGCGAGTTAAAAACGGAGCGACACCCTAAAAAAATCATTGAAAAATTCAATTTGTAGAAGAACTACTGTTGGTAAAAATTTAACTACGGTCTCAAAAATTGTGGTTTAATATGATCTTTAAAATTATCTCAAAAGTCTTCACTTTAAAATTTGTTTTATTATGAAAAAGTAAAAAACCACAGAAAAATGTGAAAACTCTGCCAAAACCTTATTTTGTATTTCGAAATCCTTTCTTTTGATTTGATAATCTGAAAGATCATAGTTGAAAACCCTTAAGTCCAAAGTTTCACGTAAATACAACCAATATTAAAAGCTTGAGATCCTGTTAAAGTTTGTTTTTTGCGTGCGCAGACAGTTTTCTAGAGCTGTTTACAGAACAACTGTTTGCGCACGCAAAAAACAAACTTAAACAGGTTTGCAAGCGTTAAGCGTTTAATGCATATCGATTGTATTTACGTGAAACTTTGGACTTAAGGGTTTCCAACTATGATCTTTCAGATTATCAAAAAAGGAAGAATTTCGAAATACAAAATAACAGAATTTAACAAAATTTATACAAAATAAGGTTTTGGCAGAGTTTTCACATTTTTTTGTGGTTTTTTAACTTTTTCATAATAAAAAAAATTTTAAAGTGAAGACTTATGAGATAACTTTAAAGATCATATTAAACCACAATTTTTGAGACCATAGTTAAATTTTTACCAATAGTAGTTCTTCTACAAATTGAATTTTCAATGATTTTTCAGGGTGTCGCTCTATTTTTAACTCGCTGGGACGGCTGGGATTTGGTCTGGGAGTGGGACCCCCAAATCCTATGTGATTCTGACTCGTCTAGGTGTCTATTATCATCCCTGAAAGTTTGTTGCACCATTTCAGGTACTGCCCTTTGTTAAAATCTGTAATATTTTTTACAAAAAAAAGAAACCAATGTTTTTCCTATTTCGTCTAGAGAGAGAGCAGCACTGATCCTTTCCAAGTTCCATTCTCCAAACCGCATAAAACGGCAAAATTAATATTCCTCAATTAAACGTGGCAATTATGAAATGATCTCGAAGATTTTTTTCAATATGTAATCTTGTTTAGAGATTCCAGATGGTAGATAAAGCGTGATAAATAAATTGTGAATCAATCAAGAATCAGCTACATTTATGCCCCCTTAATCTTTCCATGATAAAGATTTAGGATTTTAGGATATGGCAACCTGAATAATCACGTGATATCTCTGTCAGTCATCTGTTTATTGTTTTCGAATTTCTTGTAATCAAAGGGGCAATCAATGAGTAAAGATAACTCGGGTAACTAGTCTATGTAAAGGCATCTCGATCGACGAGCTGCTACACTTTTTTGGTTGTGTAAACGTGCAAAGCTAGAAAGTGAAAATGCAGTCTTTACTTTTCGTGTTCAGTGTCATTTTATTGGGTAAGTCCTCGTCTATCTATTTTTAGCAATGTGCGTTGTTTGGTTCCCAAAAACTTCTCATTTTCTACCTATATATTTTCTACTCTACTATAAATTTTTAAAATATACGAATGGTTTCGGTTTTTATTCTTGTCTATTTGTTTGTTAGGAAACTGGAATGAACTTAAGTTTTCAAATTGTTTACATTATGAGCTAGCATTTTCCATTAATTATTCACGATTTTCATTTGAAATAAATTTACGGAACAGCACATTTAACACATTTAAAAGTCGCCAATTTCACTTGGCGCCATTAAAAGGCGCCAAATGAACTCAGTGACCAGTACCAGAAAATAAAAGTAGAAAGCAAGTACGAAAGAATCAAAATTTATGCAAAAATTACTCTTAGAAAATGCAAATAAAATCACAAATTAGTAGTAAGTAATATTTCTTCACTATAAAAGACACGACGGACCAGTTCTCAAACACGATCGTTTTGTTTCGTTTCTTCTAAATTAATGGGCCGTACTGAATTATGTTGATGTACTTAGGCTGACGAAACATACGATGCAAGAGTAGACGTTCAAAACACATTTTAATGACAGATTCGGGACTATTTACATTGAGAAACTTACCAACTTACAATACTTCTTTCTTTGATTTTTTAAACATAATAAAAAAACTTTTGTCTTGTCTGCAGCATAGCGTCTACATTGTTGCCACTCTTTTAACAACAAAAGTCTACAAAAAAAAGTTGCTCTAGTGAGTGGGCCACAAAATTTTATACTTTTAATTGGAAAAACTCGATAAATGTCCATTTAAAAGCTCTATCGGCTAAGAAAACACCAAAATAAAATCAAATAGTTTATTTTCAAGCGTTTATTTTCCTTTAATTCATTATTTTTTCCTTTAAATTAAAAATATTTATGAAATAACTCATAGGACACTGTTCACTAGACTTAAAAATTTACTAGGATTTCTATTACGTTGAAACTAAAACTTTAGGGTTGCCGGATTTAAACGTTAATCGCTATTGGCGACTTTTAAATGTCGCCGTACCCGTAGACGAAAGCTGTACCAAAGTTACCCTTGACCCTTGTAGATCATTTAAATTTTACCGGTTTTCCATCATAGCTTTTATAAAATACATATTTCTCTTTCTATGTTTAATTAATACTGTTGAAGCAGTCTATGACAAACCCACATAGACAGTGGCGGCTCGTCCATAGGGGCTGCGGGGCTGCAGCACCCCCAACCAAAATTTCCCGAAATTCCAATTTTTATTTGCTTTACAACATTTAAAAAAATTATCTATTTCCCCCTTTTTTCTTTGTCCTTTATAATCCTTTTTCAATTAATAATTCTCTGCTATGCCGTCTCGCCAACAGATTTCTTTCCGGGTCGATCAGCCCCCGCAGATATACCTATCGCGGTATAAAACACTATCTCTATCATATCAAATCAAAATATCAAGAATTTAGCATGGGAATCTGTTAGGAGAAAAAGGGCTGCTTTTCAGCAGCCCCGATCAAAAGAATGATAGCTTTTTCTCTTGAGAGAGCTATGAAAAAAAACTGTGGGAAGTAGAAAAATATACGATTTCTTCTACTAATAAATCACATTGGCTTTTTAGCTTTTCTAACTCCAACCACTCCAACACTGTTTTAATTTTTATTTATAGCTTCTTTTTTTCTTTTCAACAGAGATGATGTTTCGGCAAGTCAATAAAGATTTGTTTACTTTTTTGTAGCCACGTTTTTATTTCTTTTTATAATGAACAAATTTAATTGGAAATGTAGATTTCAGTTCATATTCGCTTGATAACCTTCATCTTCATAATAATCAGCTATATAGTATAGGAATATAGGTGACAGTTTTTGAATACTTAATTATTAAGTGGGAAATCGAAATTTTATATTGTTCCCATGTTTTCTATTTGATTTTTTCTACGTTTTTGTTTAAAAGAAATATTATTTGTCATTATATCGCTTAAAATACGTTGCCAACTTGTTACCGCCGGAGCAGCACCCCTTATAATTTTACCTTCGAGCCGCCACTGCACATAAATTTATCTTAGAAATTCATTAAATTATTTAATAATGCTAGTTTGGATTTAATCCTTATATGGAATGTTAAAATGGCTCTGAAGAGGAAGTGTATTCCAATATCAGCTATTTTTTCCTTGTTCTGTTTTGTGTAGCTATGATTGGTCATGGTCATTCAAAGATGTTGAAAGATACTATCTGAAAGGGAAGGTGTATTTCCTTTCCTTGGATTGTCAACTTTTACGCAGCTTCAAATTTTACTCAGTTTGAAAAGATTGAGGAAATAAATGCTATAGCTATTTCTTCAAATAAACCAATGACATATTTTTCTTGTCTTCTTTAGTTTGGAGACTTCTTTTGAATTCTATTAAGTTTTCTAATTTTACGTTCTAGATTTTAGTGAATCTTATTAGTAAAGGAATGAAGGCTTTCACGGCCGGGATCAACATTAAAAAGTAAATCTTCCGGGCTGGTATGCCGTGGTCTATGTTGAATAAAAACGCAAGACGTTTCGACCTCGCTTGCAGAGGTCATCTTCAGTTGTAAGAATGCGTCCAAGGTGGAGGCTTCTTGTTTTTATCAGCTCTCGAGGCGTCGTTTCTCCGATGTGCGTCACAGGGTCTCGTGATGTGAGCGCCGTCTCCTGATTGGGCTCTTCCCTCCTCGATGGCGATTGGTTGCTGAGAATTCCGCTCCTCTAGGGCTGGCTCCCGAGATCTCCTGGTGTCGCGGAGTGCGGAATGCCAAATTCTGTTAAGTCTTAAGCCCTCTTCTTTACGATTAAAATTGTTCGTTTCTTTAAAAATCTCGATGGCCTCTCTATGTAATCTGGGATAATAGTGTGTTGTTCTTGATAACACTTGGGTATCCATGAATTTGATTTGGTGATCACCGTCACTGTAGGCGTGTTCTGCGACGGCAGATTTTGTAACTTCACCATGCCTACAGTGTCTCTCGTGTTCTGTTAATCTTGTTTTTATGCTTCTTCCTGTTGTTCCAATATATGAAGCGCCTCGGATCGGGACCGAGGGCTTGAAAACAGTCTTGATGTTAACATCAAGACTGTTTTCAAGCCCTCGGTCCCGATCCGTGATTTGTTACGATCGGCGAAAGACCCCCGGGATCCCTTATCCTCAGCAGGCATCTACAAGATCCCTTGTTCTTGCGGCGCTTCATATATTGGAACAACAGGAAGAAGCATAAAAACAAGATTAACAGAACACGAGAGACACTGTAGGCATGGTGAAGTTACAAAATCTGCCGTCGCAGAACACGCCTACAGTGACGGTGATCACCAAATCAAATTCATGGATACCCAAGTGTTATCAAGAACAACACACTATTATCCCAGATTACATAGAGAGGCCATCGAGATTTTTAAAGAAACGAACAATTTTAATCGTAAAGAAGAGGGCTTAAGACTTAACAGAATTTGGCATTCCGCACTCCGCGACACCAGGAGATCTCGGGAGCCAGCCCTAGAGGAGCGGAATTCTCAGCAACCAATCGCCATCGAGGAGGGAAGAGCCCAATCAGGAGACGGCGCTCACATCACGAGACCCTGTGACGCACATCGGAGAAACGACGCCTCGAGAGCTGATAAAAACAAGAAGCCTCCACCTTGGACGCATTCTTACAACTGAAGATGACCTCTGCAAGCGAGGTCGAAACGTCTTGCGTTTTTATTCAACATAGACCACGGCATACCAGCCCGGAAGATTTACTTTTTAATGTTTAATCTTATTAGTATTAATATTTTTATTTGTCTTCAGCGTGTAGATGTAGAGCAATATATTTCCTTTCCAAACTCTATTATATGTCTTAATTACATTAGCCCTTAATCCCTTAAATAAAACACAGCTATGAGACAGAAAAATCAGCTCAAGTCACACACATATGTTTAGTTACTTTTCAAGTTCTCATGTATACTATTGCCTTAAATCATTTCTTAAAAGTGAAGAAGTAGATATATCACAGTAATATTTTGTGCTTATCACAAAGTCATTTTTCATGATATAGGTCTCTCCATTGGGTTGATTTAGAGCTGTGGTTCCCAACCTTTTGTGCCCCATCGCCTCTTTCTAGAGGTTGACTTACTTAGACCCATCGCCGGACCTGGAAAAAGTGTCCTAACCTACGAACCTGGTTAGGGGGAAGCCCCTGCCAGCTTCCATAGGAGCAATACATAAGGTTTGGGGAAATTCTCTTAGGTTCTGGGGAAGGTTGCAACTTTTTCCAGGTCTGCCCATCGCCCCCTTTTGATTCTCATCATATGTCTAATTATAATTTAAAGTAAAGTATAAATAATAAAGAAATTTTATTATTTTTAACACAGTTTCAACCGGTCACTCTTAAATAAAATTTACATTCTTTAGATTTTTTTTAAGAACAAAAGTGAAATAATTAACTAAGATCAGTGACCACCTTTAACCCTTTCAGACCTAGCCGCCCCAATTTTCCGTACGATCCAATAATAATATCGGGCGTCTTAGGAATGAAAGGGTTAAACAAAAACCCATATGGGGTCTTTCTTTGGTAAAAAGAATAATACTTCTAGAGTCCATAATATTTCTATATCTTGAAGATTTTTTTTACCAAAGGGGGTGCCAAAAATTAATACCTGGATCAATCCTTGGCATACTCAACCAGTTATTATTCCATTCACTTGCTAGCCTTATGTACTGGCTCACCAATTGTTTGTAAGTCCCTGGTTAAATCATAACAGTTTAGGTTGAACATTGTTGCTAATTTTCAAGATGTTTAAAATTTTTTGTTTGTTTTTTCAGCACAGCCTCTGCTTGGCTTCCCTACCCCTCAGAAGGGGGTTCCTGCTCAATGCGGAGACCCTACCTTTGCTTGCCAAGACCTACAGAGTGCTAGAACATGTGGAGTGGTCAAAGATTGCATCCACGACATCTGGGCCACCATGAATGTCCCGGATGACAATGTAAGTTAATTGCATATACTGGTGGTTCCTAACTGATTGCTCCATCAAAAACCCCTCAGTCATCTTGAGGTTGCTAACAATTACATTTAAATAACTACTTTATGTTAATTTTTTTTTCAATATACTGAAGTACATTAATTTTGCAGGATCAAATCTGCGATATCTGCAAAGAAATGGTGAAAGAGGCACGTGATCAGTTGCTAAGCAACATGACTCAGGTGAGTTAGACTGTATTCAATATTAATTTCAAATTTCATTACACTGTTACTTGCATTTCTTGGGTTTTCATTACACTTGGAGCTTGAAGCATTTTTTAATATCTACCTGTAGTCTTTTCAACCTGTAGTAACTGTAGTGTGTTCATTTAGAGCTGGTGAGAAGTAATGTCTTAGAAGCAGTAACTATTGTAATTATTATTGAAACATTTGTCTTGTGCAATTACTAGACAGCCTAAATTGAAGTAGGATAAATTGTGTAAAAGAATCATTCACACTGAGGTTGGATGAAGAATGTTGTTGAGAGTTGCTACTCCTGATTCACCGGCTCATTCTAAATGAACAGACTAATCATAGGAATATTTATAATTTTACGACTGTTATAACTGTTGAGATACTTTCATTATATATAGAATAGAAGGTTTATTAATATTATAGATGTTTTAGTTTTAAAGGAAACTAATTTTACCCCAGTTTACTTTCATGCTACTTTTATGAGTATTAAATGTTTAATCAGTTTAAACTGAATTTCAATGCGTGTTTGTTATAAAAACTTTTATGTAAATATTTATGCTTTTTTCTTAGGAAGAAATCAAGGAAGTTTTTGAAGGCAGCTGCAAACTTTTGCCTGTTAAAATCATTGCTGAAGGAGTATGCATTATATTTATTTTTGCTTCTTTTACATCTTAAGTTTGATTAACTGTTTTAATACGACTTTCACTTTTTTTATCTTAACTTTGAATAACTGTTTTATTAATATACTTTTTTCCCTTTTTCTAGTGCATCAAGATTGTTGATGAAATTATTCCTCAGTTGGTTGAGATGTTAGCTTCAAGAATGGTAAGCAATGTACTAACTTTTTTTTGCATGAGAATGTTATGAAATTTTAGATTTCTTTTTATTTGAAAAACAGTAAAAAATGTGTTTAAAAAACTAGCTCATTATAATTAGGTTCCAATTAAAATTAATTTATAATTTTAAGGATACTTTATAGGAATTGAGTACTGCTCTTTTTATATCAATTTTGTTTATTTTTTTCAGGACCCTAACATGGTTTGCACTGTGTCAGGAATGTGCTTTCCCTCTAAGAAGATTGCAGTAAGTGTTAATTGAAAAAAAACTACTGCCTTTTTATTACACCTAGTTTTAAACTTTATTTTTTAGTGTTATCAACTATTCAAGTATTTATAGTTTCTCTTTGGCATTAAGCAATAAAGGTTATAAGTTCCTTCAAAAGGTTTGAGATTAAGTCTTAATTCCTTTTTTGTCCAAGTCTAGACTTAAGAAAATAAGCTTTGCACTTGTTCATTAGCAAAATTGTAGAAACTCTATCAGCTACTTATATTTTGGTTACAAAGGTAGATATGGGTGATTTTTTTAATATTCTCATTCGTATTGAAAAAATAACCTATTAATAATATCCAGAATATAATCTTAATTCAGTGAAGGGGACATGTATATCTTGGGTTAAAGATCCTATCCAAGATATTTTTCCCTTTGATATTGTAATGTTTTTCTGGTTGTCTTGTTCAATTCCATTATCTGTCCCACTAAATATTGCCAAAAATTAAAAATAGTCACCAAAAATTGCAAACTAATCAATTAAAATACCAAAATGAAAGACATAAAAATTGGGCTATATTTGAATATTTCTCGTTTAAAACCTTGATATATATTGGAACCTTGATAATATTGTAAGGGTCAGTTAATGGAATTGAAAAGTTTTTCTGAACACCCCAGTTGCATTAAACAAAATCCTTTATAAAGTATGTAACTGGATTAATACAATATGTTAAGTTTTTACATATGTGTCAAATATGATACTTTGGCTTGTTAGGATCCAGACCATAATTTCCTCTATCAGAAACTTACCCTAAATTCATTTGATGATATAAAATACCAAACTTAAATAATCAAGATTGATTTAGATGTTCTTTGATCCATCCAACCTAAAAATTAAATTAGTCACAAATAGTATCTCCTTTTATTTCAGAAAAAGGAAAGTGTTAAAGATGAACTTACCTGTGAATTCTGTGAGCACATTCTGGAACACATCAAAGATTTGGTCACTACCAACACAACTATGGTAATTTAAACATCATTAATATCTGAAACTTGCTGAATGTAATATCTAAACTCTTACTTTAACATCAAATAGAAAATCTCAGTCATTTATACATTTAAAAAAACTTTTTCTCTGGTCAAGTAATTTTACTAACATTATGGCATAAAATATCGTAAAGTGTTAAAATATTGGGTTTTCTTTATCAAGATAACTAATGGAAATAATGTATTTGTTTAGACTGTATCATTACTGAAAGTTTATCAATGGAATTGTATTTAGTATTGAATTTTATTTTTAGGATGAATTCAAAAATGCCCTTTTGAATTTCTGCAAGCAGACTGGTAAATTCACTGACAAGGTAAATTTTCAAATGATTTTAAATCCCATACTTATACTTGAAATTCAAATTAACTAAATATTGCAATATATCTCAAACTTTTTTTTATGTAGCACTTATTGTGCTCTCTTTTTCCTGTTTACATTTAAAATCCAAAAACTAAAGCATTTGGATATTATTTTCAGAGGAAAATGTTTGGTTTCTGATTTTATTTCTTATTGTAGTGTACATCTCTGGTGAACGGCTACTATGACATGATCTTTTCTTACATCAAGAATTTGGTAAGTGCTCTAAAAAATAAATTAAACATGCTATAATAGCATACCTGCCAACCGTTCCGATTAAATCGTATTTGTTCCGATTTTTCACTGTTGTTCTGAAAATACGATTTCAGTACCAAATGTTCCGTTTTTACGTCCCCTGTCCCGCCATTTTCGACCTACTCGAATTGTGCAATAATAAGGCGTTTAGTCTTAGTGAAAGGGTGTTAAGTCTAGTTCTTAAGAACAAGAGTGACTCTCAGAGTTTCATGGACTCTGATACTCTACAGGCATTGCTAGCTGCGAAAATAGTAATTCTGATCCATGCTAAAATAAATCTTTCAGTGATGACCTATTAAAAAGGGCAAAATCAGCTACTTTTGTAGCACTTAATAAAGATTAATTTTCCTATTTTCCAAACAATGTTTGCTTATTTCACTGTTTCATTTTATTAGTACTTACTAAGTATTTTTAAATCTTTCTGAGTTATTATGTATGAAATTCCCAGTTTTAACATCTTGAGTCATTTTTATTATTCTATTTGCAGAAATTTAAACACAGATAAAAGGAAAAAAATTAACTTAAAATTATATCCTACTATAAATGTAGATAATTATTAGTCAGAATATAAAGGTATATAAAACACTTAGTCCTCTTAATAACCATAAGATACCTTAGATAAGAGATAAAATTTATGAATTACAAGCTCTTTTTTAATAATACCCCTTTAACACATTCAAAATGTGTTGAGCGTGCTGTTCCTATTTCTGTTTCTGAAATGTTGGCAGGTATGTAATAATTTATATTTGACATTTAAAAATTTTACCTTCCAGATAAGTCTTGAAACATAGAAAAGACATTTATATCATTGAGATTTATATAAAAAAAACTGCAATTGAACATTTTAAACCCTATGTGAATTATATAATTAAGTCTTATTAAGTTTGCTTCATTCTTTTTAATCAAGATAGTACTTTTGCCACTTTTCTTATTGAATTCACCCTGTTTAAATTGAGTTAATCCTTGCATAATTTAATATAATTTTTACAATAGGCCTGGAACTGGCTTTTTAAACCAAGGTTTTTTAGGCTGATTAGACAAGTTTTCTAATTGCATCTTAAATTTTTAACAGTATTTGTCAAAAATTAATTTAAGTTGAACTACTTAATTTAAGTTTAAAATAGACCCTTCAGTACTAATATAATTCAACTTGAACTATGCTTGGAAGCAAACTAAAATAACGTGTAAATTTGTTTTTAGAATTCTAAAGGAATGTGCACTCTCATGGGATTGTGCACTAACTCTGACCACCCCCTGGTCAAACTGATTCCTGGTAAAGTCCTGAAGAAAACTCCTCTTGTGAAGCTACAGCCAGCTCAAAATTTGGATTCTTTTCCTCTAGTTCGATTGGTTCCAGCCGAATTTTTAGAAAAGGAGGAATCCAATGATATCATCCGTAAGCCTTACATGTTTTAAATGCATGGGTGGAGGACACTTGGCTTGTTATGCAAAAATTTGAATAGTTGTATTTCTGTGTAATTATAGCTCATTTTGGCATCAGCTAACATTTGATTGAAAGAACTTGAATTTATTTAATTGTTAAGTTTGCTATTTTAGAATTCTTAAAGAGCTTATTTATTTATTTTGTTGATTGATTTACTAGTGCATGTTCCTTAAACTTTGTTGAACAAAATCTTATGTTTTACTGACGTGTTATGCTTGGACCATTTTATACACAACTAGAATTTTTGCTTGCATGAATAAATTTTTTTATATTTCTTTTGACTAATTATTTCATTTATCACTGCTTTTTTTACTTTCTTGCACTAACAACTTTGCTTATCAATTATTTTTTTCCTTATTGTTGCATTCAGTTATCAGTACAGAATTCAATCATTTATCTTAATATTTTACTAATTTACTAGAAATTTTAATTTTATTACTTTATTTTTGGTGGCAGACATTGAAGTAATTAATAAAATAATGAATATAGAATTGAAAATAAACCATGAATAAACTTTCCACACACACACAAGGGGATCTGTCCGATTGAATGTAAACAAAATATTTGGACATGAATTCCAGAGATAGTGGAGATACTTGAGCCACCTGAACTAAATTTAAAAACTACTTTTTAAGGTTATTTTATTTCAAAGTTAAAAAATCAATAAACTATCAATTATTTTTCAAAACCCTTCTCAGGTTGTCTCAAAATCTCATGACATATACACTCTCATGACCATTGGCGTCGGCGCCTCCTGAATATTGGGGGGGACGCCTCAAAACTTCGGGATCCACTGGTTAAACTACTGGTTAACTACCCGAATATAATCATTTTTCTTTCTCGCCTTCGTTTAAGAATTTTAAGGTGGTTTTGAATCACCTAATTAACTTCTGTTCCAATTTTTTATAAACCGTTTGTAACTTTCCACGATAAAGGGGGGTCTGGGGGTCCTCCCCCAGAAAAATTTTAGAAATTTGACCTTTAAAATACAGGTTTAAACTCATTTAAGTGTTATAAGATTACAGTTTCAAAATCAAATTTTTTATGCTTCAACCAGTGCTGTAGCTGGATTTTTTTGAGGGGTCTCTTTAAATAATTATTTTTTTTAGCTAGAAACAGAATTTTTTGTTGTGATAATGTTTTCCCAATCTAATTTCCCATCTGTTTCCCAATCTGTTTTCCCAAAATTATTGGTCTCAAAACTGGAAAAGCAAATGCTTCAAGAGGCATTTATTTTTAAATTTAAATTTCGAAAATAGGTAACTATCAGGCCTAAAGTTTATATTTGCACAGGGGGAGGAGACTTGGAATTCCCTCTAAGCCGCTCTATTTACAAGTTACTCATATTTACAGGTTTAAATTTCCCTTTCTATATTTTTTGGTAGGATTCTCACTTTAAGAACTTGATTTGAAAATAAATGTGAATATAGTTAAATTCTAACCGAACGGTTTTTATTTTACATCCTACGGGATTTTTACACTTAAGAAATGTCTAACAAAAAAGTCCAAAAATGGAAAAATCCAAAGAATTTTCAATTCTCATATCATACAAATTAAATATCAAAACATACAAATCAATTGTAATTATCTAGATAAAAATTAGAAGGAAGCATAAATCCTTAATCCCCCCTCTCTAACTTAAAAAAAAACAAATATAAACAACCTACCTCTTTCTTCTGGCAGTTGATCTTAAATAAATACACTTCTTCTGTCCAGGAGTCCAGGACAAGGAGACCAAAACAAACAACCTTTTGAAAGCACAACCAAAAAGGGACTGAAAGAGATCTGCTTAAATTTGATTACCCCCACCCAAGAAAATGTACCCTTCCTCGCCCTCCCTTTGTTTCGTGGAAGAGGCGGTTAGAAAACAAGAAACTTCGAGCAATCAGCAACCATAAAACGGTGTCATATCGGCTGTTCCATCTCCTGCAATTTGACCGTCGAGGCGACCACCCAGAGAAAAGACAATCGTCCGCTCCTGGTGACCCCCCAAGGGGTGTGAAACAAAGTTTCGGCTACCATCGTCAACGCAAGGGGCTATAAATATTCTTGTCAGAGAGAGTGATCCTCTGTCGCCGTCTGGGGGTGGCCTGTCCGGCGGTCGTCCACCAACACGGACGTTTTCCCCCTCGGGCTAAGAGGCGGAAGAAGTGTTTAGCTCCCTTCTCCGATGTTTGGATAGCTTTTTTTTCGGTCTTATAATGTTAAAAAATTTTTGAAAAATGTCTGAAATATTGGGGGGGACGCGTCCCCCCCGGAAACGACGCCCGTGCTCATGACATATACATATCAGGTCATATACACTGTTTAGTAGTGATGCACAACCTGCGGCCCGCGAACCATCAACATGCGGCCCGCGAACGAATTTGGATATTTCAGATAATTCCTAACTTTTGTTACTTTCCTTATTTTAACCGAGAAAAAGTGACGATTTATAGCGGAAAAAAGTCGGGAAAATCGCGATTTTTCGAGTTTCGTTTTGCTCGCGAAGTGTTCCGTTCCTGCCGCGATTTTTGGGCGGGCGCCAAATTGAAGTTGGCTTCTTCTTGTATTGTTTGTGCGACGGTGCGATGTGGAAAAAACAACTTAACAATGGTTTGAAGTTTTGAAGCCAGAAGTCCGGTGTTTAGGATCACGCGCCGCGGAAAAGTCGAAAAATAGCGATTTTTCGCGAAAGTGCCGTTTTTACGGCGCCTAGTTGAAGCTGGCTTCTTTTCACATTGTAATTGCAATGCAGAAAAATTTAAGCGTGGTCAGAGGAGTCTAATAAGTCTAGTGAAACCTCTGACATAGCTTTTTTTTATCAATTTTAGTATTTTCAACAAATTTTTCTTAAGGATTTCCGAAGTTCTAAATTTTTGCAAAAAGATCACTTTGAAACAAGATTAGATAATAATGCAGTGCATTTTTTTAAATTCTTATTAGATCATAACCTGTTTCAGATATGCTATCAAGGGGGATAGCAGAAGGCTGGGGGCCTGTCCCCCCAAAAAAAATCGAACTTGATTTCTAAAATAAGTTAAAACCCTGTTTTTTAGGGTCAAATTTCCAAAATTTTTCTGGGGTAGGACCCCCAGACCCCCCTTTACATTTGGAATTCTATAATTATCATTTTTTAAATAAATATTAAGTTAATCAAAATGCAAATCCCATCTTAAAATAGGGAGGACCCCTAGAACCCTTTAATGGTACAAACTCAATTATTCACATCTTATATTAAGTTCCTTGAGATGCAAATTCTACGTTATTTTTACTGTTACTGTTTGCGGCCCTCCGTGTCTCAATCAACTATGTGAGTGGCCCCCCTCCCAAAAAGGTTGTGCATTAGGGTGGTTTTTTTTAAACGAAAGTTCGAATTTTTTTCGGGGCACCCCCTCAAAAGGTGCCATTTGATATAAAACTAATATTCTGAGAGTTACAGCTCAAAAAAATAATATTTAGACCCCGCCCCCGAGCGTCAAAGTTTCAAAAAAACTCTAAATTTTGCACGTTTTTAGCTATAAAATCCAAACTAATGGTTGTAAAAATACAAAGTGTGTCTCAGTTTGTAGATAATTTATTTAGCTTCAACTTTTATAATTAAAACTTATTTGTGAAGCTTACAGATCATAAGATACGAGGGGTTTCATTAACTCCCCACGCAATATCTATTTTTTAAGAAGTGCCAGAAAATTCTTTAAATTTATCAGCTACCGTAAAATGGTTCAATAACATATAAATAATAGTTTTAGACAACATAGGTACAAAATTTAATATATTAAAGAGCAAAAAAATTTTTTTTCGTACATACCTGTTATTTTTTTCACAATCGTAAAACAATTCAAATAAAATATATAAAATATTTTTTCAACTACTTATTAAATGAATAAAATGTGTAAAAGTTGATAAACAAGCAAAAATACAAATTAATATTATTTTTAGTTTTTTCTAAAATATAGAAATTTTATTTTCATTGCTTTGATAGTATTTTTCATAAGATCTCCCTATTTTAGAAGTAGTTTTGAGAGCAGTATTCGACACGACCCCTATCTGAAGTTCTTAAATTTAAATTGAACAGATGTAATTAACCCTTTAGGCGTCCTGCCTCAAAACCTCATCTACCCCAAGATCGGCCAGCAAAGGCTTTGGGTCCAAATGCCTCCCCCCTTCTTCGGCAGTGAAGTTGTCAGTTATCGATAGCTGTGATTTATCGTTCGCGTTCCGAGCGATTAGCATATCCGGGCATTTGGTTACACTCTTTCCGGCGGCAGCTATGGATCCACGAATGGTTTACTTTCGATCTCCATCTCCATACATTCGTATTCTTTAATTTCATGAAAATATACTGGACATAATTCTGGATACTTGACATAATTCCGAACTTTTAAAAAATTCTCTGTATTGACAGGAAGTTATAAAGGAATATTTAGTTTAATTTTTTGTTACGTAAATGAATATTTTTAGTAATTAGCCTATAGTATGGATGTAAACATTAGATAATAAAGATTGTAATTAATTCAGCATTTATATATAAAGTTTTTTTTTTTCATTTAGAGAAGGGTAGAAAAATCCTCTATACACGGTTTCTTCATTTAAATTTTAAATTAGAAGATTCTTTCTCAGCAAAAAAATATCTTTCCTCGTGAGCTGAGATTATGGTTTTAAAATTAGTATAGTAAGAAGTTAGCAATCGGTAAACGATTATGAGTTTCATCGCATTTGTGTATCATAATGATAACAAGTAAGATTTTTTACTAAAGAAAAATTTAGATAAATCTCATATGCATCGCTTTAAATGAAATACATGTGATCGAATATGGTTATAAATTATTACACAAATCGAAATACATTATAAATATTAGCCAATATCTACCATAAAGAAAATTATAAACGTATCAGGTAATAAATGTTACGCGAATTTTCGTTAGGTATTTCTGTAGTATGGATGCGCTTTAAAAAATAAAAAAAATTGTATGATTATTTTGGTTATAAGAACATAAATTTTTTGATTATAGCTTAGCCTTTAATGCCATTAAAATAATTTTTAAATTAGATCAGATTAGTTCACAATGGTCAATTACTGTACTTTCATTATCTCCCAAGAGGAACACATTGTGGGCATCCAAGTGCGCCCTTTATTCCAATTCGGTGAATGTAAAATTTAGTTCGATATTGTAATGTTAAAATCTACCTTCAATCTTATGACCATTTTAATCGGATAGAATGACGTCACATACTATTTTACCTCTCTTTTTAAAAGTCAAAGTTTGAAATTCAAATAAAACAATCATTGTAATTAAACAATATTTAGATTTTACATTTCTGTTTTGAATACCTCAATCAAATAAAAATACTTATTTTAAAAATGCAGGAATTACCCTTTACGTGTTTTTAAAATTCGGTTTTATTTGTTTTATTGATAAATATAGTTTTTCACTACGTAACCAAATACTGTGTATAATTAAGTCTACATTAATAATCTTAAAACGGACAATATATTAATCAGAATTTTACACTTAAAAAATAATACTTTCAAACATCACCCTATTTGAGTCAGAATTCATTTGTTTCTATAAAGAACATGACCAAAAAATGAGGATTAAAACAAATTTTTATAAATCAGTGGCCTTTTTTACATTTGCGCCCTAAAAGAGTTCTCTCCCATTGCCTGAAAATAGTCATTATGACACTGAGGACATTCTGTTTACTGTGCTCAATCAACAAATACTATTACACTTTTGGGAAAATTCAGCTCTTCAAAGTTCGTTGTTGCATTTATTTGTACTATAAGCACAGTTGGGGCTGCAAAAGTATATTTCCTGGTGATGATTACGAGGATATTTCCTGTTCACTTCCGCTACTCCCTCAAACATGTTTACAAAACCCACCTTTGATGTCTTACCCACTGGTTCGATAATTGGTGTTTTTACAGTTATAGTGTTATTCAACCCGATAACTAATTTTCTACTTGATATTTTTCAAACATGTCCGTTATCGAAACATTCCTTACTTTTTTTAAAGCAATCATTATAAACTTAAAATGAATGTTTTTAATATGCTGACAAAATAGTTGGAGTTTTATCAACATAATTATTGGTGAACGGTAAAGTATAATACGGAAAATAGCATTATGACAAAGAGGCCTTAAATTAAGATAAGAGACCTAAAATTATAAGGGGAAGACTGTTGATTAAGAATACTTAATTTTGAATTGAAATTATAGTATTGGGTCTATATTCAATACCTTAAATATAGGCACCCATATTAAATTAAGGAATAAACCCATAAAAAAGTTTTAAAAAGTGTAAACCTATTTTACTTTTGATGTGGTAGAGGTTGAATAAAATAAAACTTAATTTTTCCCCCAAATAAAAGATATGGGTTTTCCATTTCAGGTTTGAATATAAAATCCAAGATATTTGTAACTTCCAACTGATTGAAAAATATGACAATGACAGTTTTTAGTTCTACAAGATTAAGTTTAACATTTTTAATCAAAATTTAACTCACATTGTCTTAAACTGTAAAAAATGGACTTAGTTTTGTCAAGATTTAAAGAAAAATCCTTTTCATTAAACCAGGTTTAAATTCCTATTAAATCAGTTTCAATTTGAGTAATTAGATCAATAGTAATGGAGCTAAGAGTATAATAAAACTGAATCATCAGCGCTGACTGAAATCTTTTATAAAGGTTTCAGTTGACAAAAATAGCTTAAAAAATTGGGGAAAATAATGGACTTGAAATACATCCCTGATGAACTGAATTCACTAAATCAATTTCACTTACTTTTTATTTGCTAGATACGAGATGAAAATTATTTTATTACCTCCCTCTAAAACCTGCTTTCTCTATATAATAAATCAATAAAAGATTATAACATTATCAAAAACCTTCACTGAATGAAAGGGAAATACGCATGCTTTCATCCAATTATAAAGTTAATTTATACTTAACGTCTACAAGATTATTGTTTTGTTGTTAACTTCAAGGATAAATTACCACCTTAGCTTGGTAACTATATTTTTACAAAGTTTTTAAAATCCTTTAAATGTTTCAAACCGATAAAAATAATAGCATTGGACTCTCAAACCCCATGGCATAATACATTTCCCCCAGTTCCGAAGTATTGTACGAGTAGCAAGCCAACTGCTAATGACTTTTGACTCAGGTTTCTTCCCCTGGGTCCCCGGGAAACTGATAAAAACATCAAGAGGCGGAATCCAACTGTCAACCCACTCCTCCCAGCGCAGGGGAAAGCACACACGACACATGTCGCAGTGCCGATTTTAGACAGGAACTTGTGGACGACAGGGTCCGGGAAGGACGGCTGGTGGGTTAAAATTGTACAAAGTTCGAGTTGATGATAAAAAGTCAATTCAAAACTAATTATCATTAAAAATATTGGAAGTTTCATTTCTATGCAGTAGGAAAAATTCAGAATATCTTCTAAGAAAGGAATCTTGCAAGTGCTTGGTATTTATAAGGCTTGATACATCAAACATCCCTAGGTACCATTGTATCATGCTTGATGTAATGCAAAACTCCAATATTGCGTGAAAAATTTTCCTTTTTAAATACAATTGTATGTAGCCCGTAAAAAAGGTAGCTGTAATCAGAAGTATCTGTGGTATTCTACTACACACCTTCATTACAGTTTGGTTTTGTGAGCTAGATGCAACATTAGTTTCATATCAAGAACTTAAATTTGTAAAAACTGTAGTTAGTTACGAAAAAAATGCAGAAATATCAAAAATAGCATTATTATTTTTTTAAAAGTTTGTGGTACTTAAACCCCGAGACTTTTGAATTCTCAGAAAGCTTTAAAAATAAATTAAAGGTAACATGCTTTTGTGTTATGAGGAGGAACTATAAAACTAGCTGAAGACTATGTGAAAGTAGAATAATAACAGTGAGAGTTAATTTAAGTGGTTAATTATCTTTTCAGCAACGAAATCGACAGTTTCATCACTTCATTTTCATTTACAATGAATTTTTTCAAAAGATTTTATATTTCTTTTCTACTTTTAAAGGTCTGATAAAGCTATTTGAAATACTGACTGGAATTTTCATACAACAGAGGGCTTTTGTAGTACATCTAGCATGTAGCATGATTGTTTTGGACACCTAGTCTGATTTTTTGGGGGGAAGGTTGGTGGCGGGTCCCCTACCAACCCCCTTGACATATCAGTAGAATACCACAGATACTTCTGATTACAGCTACCCTTTTTAAGGGCTACATACAATTTGTAGTTGAAAAAATATTTTATATATTTTATTTGAATTATTTTACAATTGTGAAAAAAATAACATGTATGTACCAAAAACAAATTTTTTGCTCTTTAATATATTAAATTTTGTACCTATGTTGTCTAAAACTATTATTTATATGTTATTGAACCATTTTACGGTAGCTGATAAATTTAAAGAAATTTACTGGCACTTCTTAAAAAATAGATATTGCGTGGGGAGTTAATGAAACCCCTCGTATCTTATGATCTGTAAGCTTCACAAATAAGTTTCAATTATAAAAGTTGAAGCTAAATAAATTATCTACAAAATAAGACCCACTTTGTATTTTTACAACCATTAGTTTGGATTTTATAGCTAAAAACCTGCAAAATTTAGAGTTTTTATGAAACTTTGACGCTCGGGGGCGGGGTCTAAATATTATTTTTTTGAGCTGTAACTCTCAGAATATTACTTTTATATCAAATGGCACCTTTTGAGGGGGTGCCCCGAAAAAAATTCGAACTTTCGTTTAAAAAAAAACACCCTATTGTGCATCCCTACTGTTTAGCATTCTAATCTAACTTCCATTTCTATTAAGGTGTACGTCAGTGGTTCCCAACAGGTGGTCCGTGAGGCCATCGGAGGTGGTCCGTGAGAGGATTTATAAACATATCCAAAAATGTGTTGTAAAAAAGTTTTCTTCATCACATATCCCATGAAGTAGTAAAAAACCATAAATGAAAACCCTAAAAAATCATATTCGTCTCATAAATAAAAATTGTTAGGTTCTCTTTCTCTCCTATGATTCATTTGTTCATTTCACTCACGTTGTTCAACTGATGTTTATTACAAAGTAGAAATGAAAGGGGATTATGATGCGAATAAAATTAATTGAAACTCAGAGGCACCAGGGTGGGGCAAATAAAGAATCGAATGGTCGGACTTTTACGTTTGATACGAAGCGAAGGGTGTAAATGTTGAAAGATACTACAAATTGCATGCTAATAGGGAGAGGAAATTTCTGATACAAGCTAAGTAGGTTTGTTTGAAGATCTAAGAAAATGTATTGTCAAAAATGCTAGTCTTTGAACATATAAATCATTTTCTTTTTAAATTGCTCCTTTGAAATAATTTATTTATTGACTTTCGATCTTTCGACGCGGTCTTTTTCCGAAGAACATCAGTTAGCCTCGCCTGTATTATTTCTGCTGCTACAATTCTCAGTCAGTGCATGGTGTAGTTTACTGTTTTGTGATAAAGAAAAATAATTCCTGGTCCTCTTTCTCTTTTCTTCTCTTTCTCTCTCTTCTTTCTCTCTCTCTTTCTCTTTTTTTCTTTTTTTTGTCCTGTAGTTTAAATTCCAAGATAAGTACTTTGTTTCAAATAGAAATCTACTAATAATATAATAATACTGTTGTTGAGTATGAAAAAAGAAAAACATAACTCTTTGATACTGATGTGATGTTATTTAAACCTGGGGTAACATGGGTGTAGGTATGATCAAGATCATGAATCTTTCACCTTTCCAGGGCTAATAGATCACCCACATGAGATCAACGAGCGGACATTTCCACTCACCTGAACAATTATTGTCATTTGTAAAGTATCCTCGTCTTTAATGTCTTTTATAAAAGGTTTATTTTTAATATAATTGGATTTAAAATTATGTCATGATAATTTTTCTTCAAAATTCAATAGATAATTTGATTTACAGTTACATTAATATGCTTATTTAAGACTGATTTTTTTTCTGAATAGTAAAGGAAACAAACTTGACACCCTCTGCGAGGAATGAGTGCATTGAAAAAAGGTTAAATTTTTTAAGATAAAGTTGGGAACAGGGATGGTCCGCCAAGGTTCAATTATAAGTGAAGTGGTCCGCGGACATATTTGAGTTGGGAACCACTGGTGTACGTACACACTTGAAAACTTTTTCCTTATTTTTGGTTTAAAAAATTCAACTTTTCAATGTAGGTTACTGATGTGTTGTTAAAACCATTTTCCCGAAAAAAAGTGAAAAAATATTAATTATTAATTAGTTTATTCGTAATTAATGACCAAAATAGCATCATTTTCTAACAATGCTAAATTAAATTCAAATTTTTTTAGAAACTCAATTCTGGTTGGAAACCGTTCCTTTAAATGTATTTAATGTTTCCAACCTTGGAAAAGTATCTGAGATGAATAGTTTTTCTGTAATAATTCTGTTTTCGAAGATAGACGAAAAAATCACGATATTTTTCTTAGACATAAACATTGAAAAACTTGTTAAAAATAAGCTAATCATTCCTTCTTCTTGTTGGAGGTTGATAACATTCCTTTAACTCTAAAAATTGTAAAAAATACAATTTTTATCAAGATAAACTAAATATTTCTCAAATTTTCACTGTTGAAAATTGAAAAACAGTAAAAAAATTTTAAAAGTTTCTTAAAAAATATCAAAAATTAATTTTTATAAAAATGTGACCTATAAAAGTACAAATTAGATACTTAACTACAAAATTCATAGTAATTCCGGATCTGAAGATTTAAAATACACTTAGAGATAGAGGATAAAGAGTCCAATGTTTAGTTCTATTTTCGGGATTTCGTAGTGTGTACATACACCTTAAGCTTAAAACCCTTGGCACAACAAACCTTGTGGCCTATGATGTCTTTATTTGTTTCCAGACTGAGGACCCTAGAGTGCAAATTCTAAGACATATTCCCAATAGGGTAAAGAAGTCAGTTTAATAGCAGATTTATTTGTTATGTGTTTTATCAACCTGAACCAACTGAGGGTATGAAAAGGGGAATAGTTTACTACAGGTATGAAATTTCAGTTATAAATGTACTAGATCAGGGATTTCCAACTGGTGGCCTGTTGTATTTTTGTCCGGCCAGTGAAGTCCCTTGAAAACCCCAAAAGTAGCTTCAGAACACTTCTTAGCATGCTAAAATCAAAAAAATTTTTCAAGGGAGGACCCCCTCAAACTATCTATTTACCTGAGTACTTTTCTATGATTTTAAAGTGAAAAGTTTGAGGTTTCGGGGGAGGTAGTATAACCTCAAATTGCCCCTAAGTGTAACAAAGGGTCATGGGGTTTAGGTAAACCTTTATCACAAGGAGGGACAGTATCTGAACATGAGGTGAAACACTATTTTTCAGTGAAATTCGCAAATGTTATCTAGAGGTAGACCCCAACTTTTAAGTAAGTACAAATTATGTAGGCCTAAAAATCATATCCTCTGAAATTTTTGAAACTATTGTAGTACTCGTCCACCATGTAAATAGCCTTTATCCCTTCCTCACCAAAAAATTCCATATTAAAGACTCTCCCCCTAAAAATCAAAAATATATCCATGGATGCAATAAAGCCAGATTCGATTGCGTCCCCAAGCACTTGAAAATTGAAAACCCCAGTACTAGATTTACCAAACTTATCTAGTTGCTGAATTGAGATACTAATTTGAGCATTTATATTTTGATTTGAAACACAACTTTTTAAAATATAAAATTCACTTACCATTTCTAAATATTTTGTTTGCTGATGGTGAGTGTAATTTTAACACCCTTATATAAAGTTAGTCAGGTAAGAAATTTGGAAATCAGTTGAAGTTATAATCTTTACTATAATTCAGGTTTTATTATGTTGAATCGTTGGAACTTCTATTGCTTCTTTTCATTATATTTTTTGGCGTAGTCAGAAAACATTCAGAAATTATTATTTTACATTGTGATTGAATAAAATGCTTGGTATAAAAGGAAAAAGTTATAAAGATAAAAAAAACTTGGAGAACAATGTTAAACTAGAAAATAAAAATCACTCTTGATCTCATAAAGTTTTGCCCTTATTTAAAAAGCAGTCCTTGGTTTTCTCAAATAATTTCCTAAGAGTACTGAGAATCCTACAATCTCTTGAATAAAAACTGATAAATTATTTAAATTTTTACTAGAAATTTCAGGCTTCCTATTTAAAATTTTCAACCTATTAATGCAATTTATCTCTATTTAATGTCTACTAGCAAATATGACAACTTTGATATTATCTCCTCAATAGTAAAAATAAAAACTTTTAAAGAATTAATTGTCAGTTTTAGTTATATATTTTATTTGTAGAATCACAGCTTCCCATAGAGCGAATGGTTCGACCTTTTTCTATCTTGGAGCAAGATACTGAGTGTGCTCTTTGCAAAGCATTTTCTTTCTACTTGGAATCTGACCTTTCTGGAGATAGAAGTGAAGTAAGATACTTAAATCTTTTTGTATAAAAAGTAAAAGTTTATTTTTTGTATAAAGTCAACTTAAAAGTTTGTATGTAAAGTAATGAAGTATGTTTTGTGTAAAAGGCAATGATATCAAAGAAATATCCCATAAAGTTAATGCTAGGTCAAAATAGTTGACATAAATATACTTTTGTATGATTGTTTCCTCGTGCTAAATCCTCCTTCCTTTTATTATGTGTTCAAAATAAAACTTTACAAATTCTGATGGTCAAGAGCTTGCTAACATTTTATGCATAGTGAAAGAGCCTGTGCATATTTTAAAATTTGTTTACCATTTAGACTGTGGTAAGATTATAGTTTAGGTGTTGTGTGTTACTTCCCCTCAATTTGTAAAATATTTAATGAAAGTTATTTCTCCTTCCTAAAGTCTAAATTTTTTCTCAAACGAATTAGGCATCTTTCTATTTAATAGATTTAACATTCTGAAATTATCTATCATTCAACCTGTTTACTTATATTTTATTGGATTGCAGGAAGGAGTCAAGAGAACTTTAGATGGAATGTGTGAAAAATGGATGAAAGAATACCCTGAGCACTGCAAGAACATTATTAATAAGTATACTGAAAAAATTCAGTCGTCAGTTATCAGTGGAGTATCATTTGATGATCTGTGTTCAATGATAAAAGCATGTCCAATTGAAAAAGATGATTCAAAAGGTTTTTACCAGCTTTTTGTTTTAATTTTATTCTGTTTCTTTCAAGTTTTGTGGGCGAAGTTCATTTTTATTTGTAGAGACGCTTAACTGCCAAATTCTGTGCATCCTAGTCTTTCTCAGTCATTATTTAATTAACTTTTAATTTTCAGAAATAAATGTCAAAGTAGTATCTGAAAAAACTGGAACCATCCATTTTGTTGAAGAATCTCCTTTTTGTGATTTGTGTAAAGATACACTGAGTAAAGTTGAAGAGCAACTCAAAGATCCTGCAATGAAAGTATGCTGACTTGCATTTTTTTTTAAATTTTTATTTGTATTACTTAACTCTAGTGAAATTGTTTACTTTCTATGTCTGTGGTTTACAGTGCAATTCAAAGTGACTGTGCAAACCATTAAGCTTGTTCTTTGGAATTAATAATATGGATACAATGGATTTAGAATTAATAATATAACACTTACCTGCCAAGGAAATCTTATTAAGATTTTCTCCCTTGTGTCTACATTTCACTCAAGCATCAATACAATAGTATTTGATAGTATTCTATGGATTTACATTTGAAATAGAAAAAACTAAGAAAATGGATCTTTGCTCATAGGAAAATAATTAAAATAGTGAAACAAGTTCAATACAATTTTTTATTTGTGTTTTTTTCCTTGCTGCCAAACTTTTTAAGATAGGATAATAATAATCTTGATGTTAACAAAAGGAGATAAAACTTGTGAATACATTTAAATAAATACAAGTATTCATATAAATAAACATATGATACGTCAAGGGGAAACAAAAATCCTGTTCTTGCATAGTATTAGAAATTAATTTATTATAAATTCAATGGAAAATAAGAGAAAGAAAAGAAAAAACTACAAAACACACACATAAGGCTGGAAAGATGCTGGATAACTTAAAATATCTTTCATGTAACAGGAAAAGAAAATAGGAGCTATAAAAAAACAATAAAAATGAACAGAAACATGAGCAATAATTGCAGTTAGACAAAACGAAACAGTCAATATAAAAACCAGTCAGTAAAATCCGGTCAATAAAGAATAAATTTACTACATAGGTAAAGCTATAATTTTTTTACCTGGATTTTACTGACTGATTTTTTCATTGACAGGTATTTTCACAGCACTATATTATAGCATACCTCCATATAACTTTTAACATTCTAAAAATATCCTCTTTCTAATTCCTTTCTCCTCTCTCTCTCTCTCTCTTTTTTAAAATAAATAAATAACATCCAAAAGGTAATTTCAAAGCATTCACTGTAATTTTAGTTGTAACAAAGCAATTAAAAAAAAATCTAACAGCAGAAGATAAAAATTCATCCAACTCTCTTCTCTTTCAATTTTATATCAGTATAACATGTATTTTAATTCTTTTTAAAATCCTTTGATGCTAGGCCTCTGTTAAATTTGTCTTTTTTTCCAGGAAAAACTGGAGAATGTCTTAGACCAAGTGTGCAACTTTCTTCCTAAGTCTCTGCGAGATGACTGTACCAATTTCATTGATCAAAACATTGATACAGTCATCAGTGTTCTAGAAGCTGAATTGCGACCTAACACCTTTTGCCCAGCTGTTGGACTTTGTCCAAGTATGACTTGTATTTTTTAATTCTTTCAAAACTTATATTTGCTACATAATAAACTCATTTGAAGTACACAGTCATTTATTTAATATCTATTGCTTAAGAGTAAATACTCTTTGCTTGAATATATTCTCAAAAGAAAATATTTAAAAAAAGGAATTCTAATTAATTTTTTACTAAGTGTAAGCCTTCAATGCTTTTTGAGTATGTTTTTAACAAATGAATTACAATACAATGTTTAGCTTTATTTAAAAAATTAAAATATTGTAACAGAAGTTTATTGCTTTTTCCTTAGGTGCTTTAAAGCTTAGTGTTACTTCTCAAGTAAAGGACTTAGAATGTAATCTTTGCAAAGATTTATTTAAATCACTTCGCCAGACTTTGCAAAGTAATGACTCAAGGGTAAATATATTTTTGTTAATAAGAGAGAAGGTGCAATGCCTAGTCCTTACACTAATATGTTAGCAATTTGGACCTAGGAAAGTGCCAGAACCTAATTTGGGGCAAGCTGGACCTAAATTTAATTTTTTAATTACGCAGGACCTTAAAGACGCAGGGCCTTTCGGATCGCTTCGCAATCCCCACAAAACCCTGCTCACTAAAATTATTTATTTATAAAACATTCGTTATAACAATTAGTAGAAAAAACTTCAACCAACTTTCTTGAAGCACACTCTCTTAAAAGTTAGAATATTTATTGGTTAAATTATCAATAATTTAATCAACACGTTTTCCTTGAAAATATCCATCAAGTCTGCTCGTGCTATTGTTATTCAATATTTACAAAAACGTTCAGCAATGAATCTGTTAAATTTAATATAGTACCTAGTAACTCGTCAAAACATCTAGTGTTTTATCATTCAAGTTTTAGTTTTAAAACAGACTTTTTAAACAATACTATTTAAGCTATTAAAAATGATAAGAGACAAAATCTACATTGCACTCATAGTTTTTATGTTTACAAACAATTAATTTTGGTGTGTGAAATTCTATACTTGAATAGTAGATCTGTGAGTTTCTGGAAAACTCTTATCAGTCTTTTAAAAATATTTTATTTAGAAAGTACATATTTTGAAGCGCATTTTCAAAGCGTGAAAGGAATTATTTTCATCGTTAATGAGTAGCGTCGGTTGGTCATTGTGATTGAAGGTACAGTAACGGACCTTTTATCCGGGAACCCAAAACCCGGAAGGACCCGAAATCCGGCTTGCGTTTAGAATTTGTTTTTTTATATTTTGAAGACTTTTTAGTGAGTATAAATGCTGAAACGACGCGCAATGGTTGCGCGCGCCTTTTGCGACATTGCCTCGGTGCGGAATGGGGCGATTCAGCGCGGGCCGACGCGGCCGAATCGTATCGTCCCTGCGCTTAAACGGCTGTTCCAAAATCGGCTGCTGCCTCGCAATCGATTCTTGCCGCGACGACCCACGTGCTTTGCCGGAAGTGTTTTTGCTGGATCCGTTACGATTGGATGCGCCGCTCCTTTTGTGACATCGTCTCGGTGCGGAATGGGACGATTCGGCGCGGGCCAACGCGGCCGAATCGAATCGTCCCCGCGCTTAAACGGCCGTTCCAAAATCGGCTGCTGCCTCGCTATCGGTTCTTGCCGCAACGACCCACGTGCTTTGCCGGAAGTTTTTTTTTGCTGGATCCGTTACGATTGGATCGGACTATGTCGTTTCAGCGGGTATTTTGGTTTTCCTAAAGCAGCTGCGTCTTTAATGGCGTTTTTTCCGTGACGGACCCGAAATCCGGAAAGTTCCGAACTCCGGGATTATGTCGGCCCCGAGCTTGCCAGATAAAGGGTCCGTTACTGTATAATAAATTGTACGACAGTTTCTTGCTGTTAACTGCAACCTTATCCGTAATCCAGAAAAATGGAAATATCTTAGAATTGAGAATTTTTTTAGAAATTCTAAAGGCACTTTGCACATCCTCAAAAGAATCCGAACAGTTTGATACCAAAAACATGTTATACGGATCAGTAATTAAAAAGCCTTTCTCTGGAAACCATTTACAAAAACTTTTTTTTAGAATAGAGAGATTTTCAAATGTATATATTGGAGGTGGGACGAGTAAGCTATGGGTAGAAACTAATCCGAAGGTCCTACAATTCAAAAGTATTCTTTGGAATCATAATTGTTTCAGTCAGTATTTGTGCCCCAGTATAATTATCTGACTCTTTGATTTTCCTTGCTACAGAGCAGGAAAATAGAAAATTAGGTTTGATGAAAAGTTACTTTTTTCCCACGTCCATAGCAGTTCTAGTTTTAATTTTAGACTACTAAGAACTCCACTGGTACCGTAGAAGTAATTTTTTAGTAAGTAGCCATTCTATAACAAAAATAAATCGTATATTTCCTCGTGATTTGAAGTCTGATTAAAGTTTTAGGTGTAGTGATTTCCCCAAATAACTTATTGAGGTTTACTGTTTACTCCTTTAAACAGAAAAAATACTATAAAAATTCAATCCTTAAAATAATTTAATTGTAAGTTTTTCTCATTATAGGCACCATCTAATATCCCACATAGCTTTTGTTTCTTTATTATATTTACAGCTAAGAGTGTTACATTATTTATCATAACAACTTTATTTTATAAATATTACCTAATGCATAGTAATCCCATTTCAGGAAATGGTGGAAAATTTTCTCAATGAGGGATGTGGCCGTCTGCCTGACCAATATGCTAAGCAATGCAAGAAGTTTGTTGATGAAAACTTAGACACTCTTTTGGCAATCCTAGTTTCTGAATTGGATCCTCAAAAAATGTGCTCATTTCTCAGTATATGCCCAGGTTGGTTGAGTATTCTGTTTCTAGTATCGCTGTGCAGTTGGATCTTACTTGAGAATTCATTTCTAACACGTGGGAAGATAGTTCAGTAGAGTCCTGGTTATCCAAGTTAAAGTAGACCTTGACTAACTTAGATAACCGAAAAACTCGGTTGAAGCTAATTTACTAAATTGTTAGATGGGGATGGTAAGATCATGGTGAACGCAATACACATATTATCTGCTCTTTGGGGTGAATCTTAAGTCTTTCTTACAAATCAGGAATTATCTGTATAGAAAAAAATTCTTTCAGATTGTTAAGCTATGATTTTAGTTTATAAAGCTAAAGATTAGTTCTGTTATTACGGTAAATTAATATTGTACTTTGCTTTCTAGGTAACTCTGTGTTGAAATCTTTTTTCATGAATATTCACAAGGTGAAAGATGTTGAATGTGATCTATGCAAAAATGTTGTTGAAAAAGTTGAAGACATGATTAAAGACAAGAGAACTGAAGTAAGTGAGCTGTAGTTCATTATCTATTAAAAAGTAAATAGGGTCCATGTTCATAAAATTTGTCTTTTTTTCTTTTTTACTATACTAAGGAATAAAGCTTTATTGAGTATGGAAATAACTTGTTAATATACTGAACTTAGACCTTAAAAATATAACATTACACAAACTTTCTCCCAAGAAAATTAATCTACTATGCAAAAATCTTGTTACAACGAAAAAATCCCATTATTACAAAAGCCCAGAAAGTCCCAAACCGTTTTTATTGGAATTATCAATATACAGTTACAACAAAGAAATTTTACAGTCCCGTAACGTTTGTTATGATGGGATTTTACTGTACTAGATTACAACTAACGGAAGAACAGTCTATTACACAAAAATTTTGGTACAGATTTAGTGAGAGCAGAAAAAAATTTTGTGATAATAATTTTTATTTATTACCAAAGGGAAAGTAGTTTACACATTAAAATCAAACAAAATCAATTCAGTATCAAAGCTAAATTGTTATTGATTTTTAGGAAGAGATTAAGCATGCATTGGATATGGTTTGCTCCTATCTCCCATCATCCATGGTTTCTAAATGCCAAGAGATGGTCAATAAGTATTCAGAGACACTCATTGCTCTGCTTATGGAAGAGCTGGATCCAGATGTTGTTTGTGCTGAACTGAATCTCTGCCCTAGTATGTATTGCTTTCTGGTTAAAATTTTAAAGTTGTGTGTTTAAAATTTATTTCCTCTTATGACCATTTTGAAACAAACTGATATTCTAATAAAAATTTACACTATAAAACATTTATTAATAGAACTACGGGAAATAAGTTTTCCAATCTAGATTTATTTGAATAACCTAAAAGTTTTTAGTGGGAGTAATATACTAATATTACCATAGCCAATTTAATTGCTTGTACTTGTTTATATAACAGTGATATTTATTTAATTTTAAATGTTAAGATTGTGTTGGAGCTTGAAAATCTGCAAGTTACATACAAGGTCATTTTGATATTTCCAGGATTTTAAATGTTCAAATGAATAGTTCCTGTTAATATTGTACAAGTTTTCTTTGTAACTATGCTACTAGAAGTTCTCTGATATGTAAGAGGGGCAGATTCAAAATGAACAAGAAATAATTATAATGTCTTTTTACAGCCAGGCCTGACGAGAGGGGGGGGCAAGTGGGGTACTTTCCCCGGGGCCCGGGGAAAGAGGGGGCCCGGCAGCCCCCCATTAAAACCCAGTCTTTTAGAGTCAAATTTTCAAAATTTTTCTGGGGGAGGGACCCCAGGCCCCCCTTCAGTATTTAAACCTTTATTGTTCACACTTTTTTCATAAGTTCATTAAAATCAAAATTCTACCAAAAAATGTAAGTCCAAATTTTGGTTAACGTGTACCAAAAAACAGTTTGAAACCCTGTTCTTAGGGTCAAATTTCCAAAAATTTTCTGGGGGAGGACCCCCAGACCCCCCTTTCAAACTTCAACCTTTAGTTGCAAAAACTTGTCTCATATAAAGTTCTCTTGGACTCAAATTCTACCAAAACATGGATTGAAAAGCTACATTAAACCTTTTAATATGGATGAAAAGAGGCCTGACGAGAGGGGAGGGGTTAAATTCCAGAGATTTTCATATTGAGTACTTAGATGAGTATCATTTTGAATAGTTGGGAAATTAATCTGTTTACCCAAATGGGCTAAACTGAGTAAATTCCCCGTTTCAAGGGGAACATTTTAAAAAAAATTTCTGGGGGTACCCCCAGACCCACCAAAGGAATTCATTATGAGGGGGAGATTATAAAAACTCACTAAAATTTCATGCATAAGATAAATCATTAAATGGCTTATAACTTCATTTAAGACAAATTGCATCCTTGGGTGACACTCAGTTGTGAACCGCTAGTTTGGCACGATCCTTCATTGTATTATCAAGAAAACGAAATTTATTGAGTTCATCAAAATTCAAATCTTGCCTGGAAATATTCTGAAAATTACATTAAGTCTATGCATGACTGGTGGTACTTCAGAAAATTTTCGCCCCCTCCCTCGAAATGAGTGCATGTGACCGGGGGCCCGCTTTTTGACTTTGTCCCCGGGGCCCGGCTTGGCTCTCGGCGGCCCTGTTTACAGCTTAATAGTTACAATGTAGTAGTTCTCTAGTTTCCTGGCTATCAAATCTGAGGCAAGCAATAAATTTTAGTGTAAGAATTAAGTTGTAAAATATACATTTTTTTGTGTGATGAGTTGGAAATTTTTTTTACGGATTTCATAATCTTATTTTTATTTGCTTGACAAACTTATTTTTTAAGGTTTAACTGATTTTTGTTCTTTTGGGCAAATTGCTGAAGTTGTTATTCATTTTAAATTTTCTTTGCAGCAAACGCCAGACCCACCATTGAAAAATCTAAAGGTTGATATTTTAATGAGTTACACTAACCACTAACATTATTGTTTTACTTTTCCTTCTATACCTATTTTTCTTGGATCCTCTTTTCAATTGTAAAATATTTCACCCAAATATCCTTGATAGTTTACTCCCAAACAAATTATTGCAATCTAATAATTTTATTTTATTCCCAGCCCAAAACATTGAATGCCAAGGTTGTCAGTATGCTTTGCATTTTCTTCAAGAGCGACTGATAGATGCTTCAACTCAGGTAATTTGGAAGGCGACCCTTCGTTCTACCTTGTTCTTTATACTTAAGCAAAAGGGAAAAAAGCTTTAGCTTTGTAGTATCTTAACTTACAAAAGGAGCTAAAAGGAAATACTTTTGTTTTCTCTCCAGTGCAGCTATAAGTTAGGCTGTAAATTTTCTGAATTATTCAATAAAAAACTGCCCTTATGAGTCTAGAACAGAGGTTCTCAAACTGTGGGTCGCAGGATCGCTAGAAAATTTTGAATATTGGTATTTTTGTAATTTTAACAAGAGAAAAGAAATGTTGGCTTAACGAGATAGTAAAGAAAATAAGTAAATAAAAATGTAAAAAACTTGATGTTGAAAGTAAAAGAAAAGTAAAGAAACACTTTTAACACTTTAATATGATTGTGATGAAAAATATTCATTCAAATAATATAAAGATTAAAAAAATTATTTAAAACAGTGTTTCTTCACGTAGATCCCCTCTACCCGAGGCCAATTATAGAAGTTTTGGATTTTTTTTAAAGAAATGTAACTGCAAATAATTACTCTAAGATAACTACAAAACGAGTTTAAAAGCTGTTTTTAAGGATCAAACTTTTTTTTTTTTGCTAATTAGGACAATAATACAACTTTAAGTTGGTTGGAAAGGATATCCTTACTGGATTTTGCTTTTGACACTAAGTTCTTCCCTTGTAAAATGTTAAACAAAGACTGACCATTTGTTTAGATTTTAAATATGTTTCAAAAACCCTCCATTCTGAAGCAAAAAAAGTAACAGTTTTAATAAATAACAAATTCGGTCTTTCAGGGGCAAATTAAATTGGCATTGAAAGAAGTATGCTCTTTGATGCCAAAGTTCTACCAGCATAACTGTAAAGCATTCGTGGATGAGTATGGAAGCTCAGTCATGGTACTGCTGGCTCAAGAAATAGATCCTAGTATATTGTGCTTCAGGCTAAAGATGTGCCAGAACCACACTAGCATCTTTGCAAAGGTCATGGAAGGTATTGGTTCTTAAACTTTTTTTTATCAAAAGCTAGGTAATGTGTGGTCTAGGATTTTTTAAAATATTTGATAGCTAACAATATTTTATATTGTTGGCCCTAATCCTATTGATTTACAAGAAATATTGTTTGTTTTTTGTTAGATAATTAGTGATCTTTATTTTTTAAAATTAGGTTTATTTATTCATTAAAATATATTTGGCTTATCTATTACATGTCTCTTTTTACATAATCAAACCAGTTGGTCTTCATTCTGTAAAATAAATGATTGTTTATGTTTTTAAACTGTTTCACTGGCATTGTGTAAAAGTAATGTGTGTACTACCTGGAGGTGGCACGCCCAGATGACATTTGAAGAAAATTTCTAAAAAATAACAATAATTTTGAAGCTTTTAAATGCTTTAATGTGTAGTTTTATGGCCAAAAAAGTACATCATCCTTCAATATTTTCAAAAATATTGCAGTTTCTGCTGCTCCAGAAGTCGAACCTGGATCTGCCGCCTCTGTGTACTTCTATACATTCTAGTAACATTCATGAAACACAGTTTAAAACTTAATTTTTTTTGTGGCAATATTAGTTAATTTAGTTCTTCTCCATGAATTTAATTATACTAACTCTGGTGCTTCAGAGATCTCCCTAAGCCACTTCCGCTTGGACAAGTGTTCCGTTTGTACTACTGTGGTGGACTACATGGACAAGCTGGTGGAAGAGGATGATGTGGACAAGGAAATCGCCCACTTAGTAGAAAAAGTGTGCCATGTGCTGCCCACTTCTTTCCAAGAACAGTGCTCTACAATCATCGAGACCTATGGAGCGTACATTTTGCAAATGATTGGGCAGTCGGCAGACAGCAAGGAAGTTTGCCAGGTTGCTAAAAATTTATTTATTCTTTTTCTTCAAAACCTTTATTTTCTACCAATTCGTATTTTTAAAATGCATGTTCTGAAATTGGGTATAATTGTGGTGTAGCTTTGATATAGCAGGATAGGATATAGCTTTTATGTTAAAAATTAAAGGTTGTGGTTTAAATTATTTTAATCAAGTTTTCTTGATGATAGACCTCCTAATATATTGATCTGTGTTATCTCGGCATTTAATTATCTAAACAGACTATTTTATTTTCAAAAATTTTGTAAACAAGGATATTTGAGAGAAAGTAACTGTTTTTTTATTATAAACCACTTGGTTGTAATATTGTTTCGTTTTGTGTACAGGACATAGACTTTTGCCCAAAATCTCATGAACAACGTCGCCTTATCGGTGGTCGCAAGTGCACTTTTGGCCCTTCATATTGGTGCATATCCAAGGATCATGCCTCTTCTTGCAAGGTATTCACTTGTTAATTGTAACTTATAAGACCAACAAATGCATAAATTTTGAAGAATTTTTACCCATGAAGAATTACCCCCATACCCATGATTGGTCTCCTATAGCTTCTTGTGTTATTTTTACAAAATGCTGGTTGTTATTTTTTTATTGAATTCAAAATATTTACCTAAGATATCATTTTGGCGATTTAATTTTTTTATATGGCTCCCAAGTTTTGATGCTTACTTCAAAACTCTTAAAGTTTTTGTTTTCGGATGTTGGTAGTTATGGTTTAATACACTATATACATGAATTTCTTATTAAAGGCATCGTCCTTTAGCCTCATATTTATAAGAAACTTGCATAATATATATTAATATCTCATTCAATCATAATATTTTTTAGGCTGAATCTTACTGCACTGAAAAGGTATGGAAAAACTGAGTGACATCTGTGAAATATGCAGCTATATTGTTTTTATTTTACTTCTTTTGTGGTTGTATGTTAATGGCAAGTATACTTAATGCTTGTATTTGTTAAGAAAATGAAGTGGACTGGACTTTTAAGCTTAAAGTGGCTCACTTTTTATTTTTTGCTGTTGGTTTTTATAGCTTTTTTAAAATATGCGATAGTGGTTTTGAAAATGCCAAAGAACTTGTTTTGCTTTTATGAATGTTGTATTTTATTAGTTTGAATAATAAAAGTTCAAAAAGTTTCCTTTTGGGTTGCATTACTCATAGCTGCCAAGTACTCCTATTTTATAGGAGTTACTCCTATTTTTGGTTTCTTCTCCGATAATCCGATTTTTCCCTAAAAACTCCGATTTAAAAAAAAAAAAATACTTGTTTCAATTGTAAGTAAGAAATACTTAAAAGTAAGATGAGTGAAATATATGAATTCAATATCACATTTTCTTAGAAGTTTTATTTTTCCTCAAAAAGCATTAATTTCTGTTATGGTTATAGAGCAAGAACCATGATTAAATCGTTTTGAACGCCTTTAGTTGTAACTTATGGATGATTTTGTTTTCATCTACTTTAAAGGGGATGTTTTTGTTTCTTCATAGACATAGTTTTAGGTTTTTATCTAAATTATTTGTGCTTCGTAATGAACTAAAAAAGCCGCTTGAGTTTTAAATCGTGACTGAAGAAAAGTTGGGTATGCTTCAAAGTGTAGTCCATAAAAGTACTCCTATTTTTTTCCCCATCAGGTTGGCAGCTATGATTACTTAAAAAGTTGTCCATTCTGATAAATTGAAGTTGATAAAAAAGAATAACTTGTAAATTACTACTGATTTACTTTATTGTCAATATTGTTAACTACACTCCTTTGTCTTATTCACTTAGATCTTTAATTTTAGCTTGATAGTTCTTTAAAAACTGCCACATAGTAAACTTATTTGAAATATTTTTTGCTGGTTTTGAAGGTAACCATGTAAATAAGGATACTCGCTAAAAACTTGGTAAGCATGGTTTATATTCCTCTTAAGTAAGAAGTTATTCTTGTAATTTGAGGGAAGTATACAGTAAAACCTGGGTCTGTGGATTCAGTCCATGACTGACGTTTTTGTTCCATTTATCCAGTGTATAATAAAACACTTGTTTTTCTGTTTTTTTTATTAAATTATCATATATCTTTTTATAAATCATAATCAAACACATGTAAAAAATAAACCTCCATCCAATAAACTCTATATAAATAAAACGCGGACGAATTAAAGTTTCTCTCTTGAATCAGCTTTATACTCTTTGACAGCTCTAATGCTCATTAAAGCTTCAAAATTTGTCTTTTTTATTACTAGGTCTCCAGATATTAATATATACACTTATCTGTGCTCTAGAGATACTACTTGCTACTTGATGCTACATTTATAATACTGTCATTGGAATATTAGAGTCTGCTTGGCTTCGATAGCTCTTGAGTCCATCCACAGCCACTGTTGTGGCATCGGTGCTCACTGACAACTTAAGTGTGCGTTTCCCAATGAATTCTTCTTAAAACCTTCACTGTAAAATTAAAATTTAAATGTTAATTTTTCTTGTGGTAAAGTATTTTTTTCGAATATGTCTTAGGTTATATAATCTAGTCTCAATTGCATTTAAAAGGCGAGCGGTACTCTCCTATATAACGTAATTGTAGAATACTGATCTTTTACTACGATCAAAAAATTATCTCTATTCCAATTGTTGTAGTTTTATGAACAATTAAATAGAACACATTTTAGTATTCATTTTATTTTAAATTAAGAATATCTGTAAGGATAAGAGTAAGAAATTTTTCACTCAGCCAGGGGTGGCCAACCTTTATGGTAGAAGTGCCACTATTCGTGATTTAAAAAGTCAGTGTGTCACTCCAACTCCAAAATTTTCCATTGTACTAAAAACGGGAAAAGTTGATTCAAACCAAAGAACCAAAAATTTAAGAAACAAAACATGTTTTTCAGAGTAGAATGAGGTTAAGAATTACAACTTGAATTTGGTGTGGTTAAAACGTAGAGCATCGAACACACATTGACAAATGACTTCCCGTGCCACTGTTTTAACTCAATTGTGGTGGGTTAGCCATCTGTGTTCTAAGCAATGCTTAATTTTTATTCTTAAAGAAAAAACTTACTCAGTAAACCTCTTTTGGAGAGCTGGCTTTGGATGAATACCTGTGTGTGTTCTGATTAGCAAAGATGACGAATCCTAAGAAGACGCATCCTGCAAGCAATAGTAAGGCTCCAAAGGCTAATAAAACTGGTCCTACAGTCTTCTGTAAGTGAGCTCCCATATACCTGTCAATTAAACAATATATTTTATCCTTTTATGAATGAATTATGTTATACTTGAAGGTTAGGCGTACAATATTTTCTTAGGTCCAGGCCTGGACATATTTTTTTTAAATTACTCAAAAAGTAGATTCTTCAACCCTTAAAAAGTGTAAAAAACATTCGAACTAAAAAAAGCATTTAAACATAAGTATTAAATTTTTATAATTCATTCGTACGTCCTATTACTTTACACTTTACTCGAAAGTTGTTTGACTTAATTTCATCATAAAATTCACAGCAAGTTTTAGTAAGTTCTGAATTAATTTTTACATTCAAAGGAAAGGATGTTTTAAAGAAGATAAAAAGTCTACCCCTTTCAGGGGAAGACCAAATGTTTCCTGTGATTGAAAACAATATCTATCTACTAGAACAAACTCAATTAATTTTGAAATATTAGTATTTTTTTATCATCTGAAATATTGCATTCCACTTTGCTTAAGAGTATCTGGTACCTATTGAGAACTACATCTAAAGTATATATCACTTGGTCAGAGAGTATTTTTTTTTTCATAAAAATGTCTCAAATCTTAAATGTATGAAAACGAAAACCCGATCTTTTTTGAGACTTCGGACAGCACTAAAAACCCCGGAAATATGGTAAACCTAGATAAAGTGCACTGTAAAAAATACAGCACTTTACCCCCAAAATGTTGCGCCTTCCGTTAGAGGGATCTCCTTCCGAGTCTAGGTAGGAGGTCCCTCCGTATCGTGGTTTAACATCTCTCAATGTATGGAGGCAATATCTATCAAAGCACTTTTTTTTGTAAAAAGTACTGTATTTTTTATAGTGTTGGTTCTACCTGTTGTAGTTATCGTCTGCATAGTTAGGTCGAACTTCCGTGAAGGCGATTCCCGTAAGTGCCGCCCCTGCAATTAGAAGAGCGAACCCCACGATGGACACTGATACCGTCATCCATGTAGCGCTCTTGTAGTTGTTCAGGTGCAGATAGTTCATTTTCAGGTTCCCAAACTATCTGAAAGAAAATAATAAGAGTAATTTTAAAACAACTTCACTCTTATTCTTACTTATCTATGTGTCTGACGAAGTCAGACCAGTTCCATTATATTGTTGACTCTAAGAAAGTCCGACACAAGTATCCGAGAAGATATCCTTCCCTTTGAGTCCCAAACAGTCAAGTATATGTTCGGGAGAAGCCTGATGGTCTGGGCATTTTTTTGCAGGTATTAACCATTGAATTAACGCATTACCATTGAAGGAGAGACACTTGATATGTCAACTAGCAAGTCTGGATAGGACAGTTCGTGATCCTCAATCCGTGACTGGGATAGGGGAGGGCCCAACTGGGTTTACTGCCCATACATACCAATGAATTGACGGGTGGATATATGTTCAACTTACTATTGTATTGTAACAAATCTAGAACTTTGTTTTGGAACAGAATGAAATCTAAGGAATTATGTATCCTCTTGACTAACCTTAATGATACTGGAGTAATAAACAAAATTTTTTTAGTACTATCAGGGTTGAGGTCAACTGCAGGGGTATAGTAATGCTAACTCGATCCTGAAGGGACCCGGTTCGTGACGTCACAGCGAGCACATTCTGGCTTGTTCCACTATACTGAGAGGTTTTGGAGCCAAAGAGGGAATTTTAGTATTTATATCCCCTGAGCCGGGATCCCCCTATTCCGGCCCTGAAGCTTGGAAATTTTCTCTTTCTTTACCATAAAAAAACTATTAATTAGAAATACCCCAAATCCCTCAAAATACTAATTATCCCACACAAAAATTTTTTCTGGCTATCCCTCGGGTCCCCTTTACCTCTTTTGAGAACAATATCTACGAATGATATTTATTTATAATAATCTTATGTATCCATTTCAGTTTAGTTACTTCTTTTTAACACCACGAGCATTTATTGAACAGGATCAAATAAGCACTCTATTTTATATATATATTTTGTCAACTGCATACAACTTACCTTTTCGTTTTGATCGTTAAACCGGAAAATTCAGGAAACAGCAACCAGTTTCAATGTAAAAACATCCAAATTCCTGAAATTTCGCAGGCAGAATGAACGGAAGTTGTAGGAGATCATTCCAACCCAGATAAGGTAGGCTAACGGGATTAGGTTCTCTCTTACTTTTAACGAGACTGGGATTAGAGGCTATCTCTACTTATCTTTTTATGATGAAAACGCATAGCGAACAGGGCGTAATGTTTTAGGTTCATGTCCAATACAAGGTAGTCAGGGAGGGTGTAAGTTCGTAGGCCGGTGCATCAAAGTTTCCAACATTTAAAAAAAGGAAGATCGATACCCCTAAGTGATAGACAGGGGGGTATTTTGCATTTTTTTTATATATTCTTACTAAAGAGCAGTCAAGAGTGGGACATCACCGAAACTATAAAATTTCCTTTTCTTGACTACAGTAAACGAACTATACAAGGTGGTCCTAAATTCGTGGTACAAACTGGGTAGGGTAGGTAGAGGAGAAGACAAGCAGATTTGGAAAAGGAATGGGGTTGGGGGGGGGCGCAGTTACACCGTTAAAGAGCTAGGACCTAATGTAGTGCGAGAGCGTGTTACAAAAGGACGTTTTGCCAAGGCCCGTTTAACGAAAAAAACACATAAGGGGCCATTCATTAATTACGTAAGGATGATTTTGGCAATTTTTAACCCCCCCTACCCCCATGTAAGTGTACGTAAGATTTTTCAAACCCCTCCCTCCCCTATTCTTACGTAAGATTCCATTTCGATTTCCAAAATAATAAAAATAAGTTTAACAAAAATGTTGAAACCAAAACTAATAAAGGTTTCTCCCTCTTTTTGCTTTTGTTTTTTAACAACTTTCCTCAACTGGAAGAGGGATTCAACAGTTTTATTTTTATCTTAACTTAATGCTACTCCAATAAAAAAGATACATCGGATATACCTTCATTTTTTTTAAGTTAAACCTTCGATAATATACCGAGATCGTCACCATTCAAGTTTTTCTGGAGTTATTCAGTAGTAATAAATTTGATTAGAATAATTGGAATTTGTTTACATTAACTTGGGAAATCTTACGTAAGAATGGGTTTGACCCCCCACCCCCCAAGTAAGGGTATGTAATGTAGAGATTTTTCCAAACACCCCTCCCCCTCGGGACCCTTACGCTTACGTAATTAATGAATGGCCCCTAATGAAATGAAAAAATTTATTGCATGAGGTACAGCAGTATCCGTACTATACTTAATCAAGAATTTGATACATATTGGACCACTTGCTAAACCGTAGGGTGAGTTTTAAAACATGCAATAGTATTAACCTTTTAGCCAAATAATGGAGTTCCTTTAAATTAGTGCAATGGTATTTAGAAAAATGATCATCGGAGAAGGAATTTTCAATGATCATACAGTTTCAATGATCATACAGTTTCAATGATCAATGTATGATCATTGAAAATTCCTTCCCCTATCATCATTTTTCTAAATAAATTTGGCCCTAAAAAACAGGGTTTTAACTCATTTTGGTACCATCAAAGCCCGATTTTCAGGGTAGGCCCGGCCTAATGTGTCTGATTGCCCCACAGGCACAGGTCTCCTCCCCCAGAAGATTTTAGAAAAATTAACTCTAAAAACAGGTTTTTAACTAGTTTTGGTACCTCTAGCCTGAATTTTGGATATACATTTTCAGGGAGAATTTGCATTTTGATGAACTTAATGTAAAGAAGTTGTGAATAATTAAGTTCCTAATACAAAAGGGGATCTGGGGATCCTCCCCCAGAGAATTTTTTTGAAATTTGACACTATAAAGCAGGATTTTAACTTATTTTTGCATACCTAGTCTGAAATTTTTTTTTTGGGGGGGGCAGGACCTCCTCTCTCTCCCTATACTTATGCCCAATTCAGGATTCATTGCTCTTGAATTTACCCCCCCCCGTGGATTGCTCTCTTTCAAGCAAGAATTGAGACAGCCATAAATTTCAGTACATGACAAGAGAAAAAGCAAGGTGTGGAATGTGTGACCAATGGTTAACAGGATAACAGGGGTGTTAATTCTCCGACAGACCCTTTCAAGGTCAGACTGCCAGCCCTCCCATATTGACTAATATCTTTATGCTTCCTATTTAGTGTTTGATTTTTCAATTTTCTCTTCCCTCTTACATATTTTCCTTTTCTTACTGTAATTTTAAAAAAAGGTACCTGAGCCCAAGGGGGGGGCAAAAGGCCTGTTGCCCCCCCTCTGGATCCGCCACTGCATGCTATTGTTTTCAACCTTATCCTCCACGCATCCTCCACGCATGGTCGTGAAAATAACTGGAATCCGTGAAAATAACTGGTCGTGACGTAATCGTGAAAAGCTCTACTGCGTCGATTGTTATGGAAATGAATTCAAAATAAATTTCTGCCCAGGACTTAGTGGCCAATCAGGCGGTGCCCATCTCCGTTCCATTATCCTTCGGGCCTGGGGTGCTAATAACTGGGCTTGTGTCCAGGCCGAGTGGCTAGCCCGACTGTGGAAACCCCAATTTATTTCCCAAAGTGGGCTTGGTCCTCATTTTATCGACCACAGAAGGATTAAGGGTTGAGTTGACCCATGACCAGCTACCCAAGCTGAAGCCGAAAGGCATTGAACCTGAGTCGGTAATGCTCGTAGCCAGACTAGCTGAAACGCTGAACATTACACCACCGTTGTCCACTGCCATTTGGAAACGAATTATTACCCTAAATTTTTAGAAGTTTTGTTTGGTTTGCTCGTTTTCTACTCTTATAGTAGAGTGGTGTCGTGCCAGTTGGCTAGTAGATTTTGGGGACATAAAGGCTTTGCATAAAGGGATATCTGCTACAGGAGTAGTAGGTTTTGTGCGCGGACTCTGGACTTCCCTTCTCCCCGTTTTTGTAAGGATCGCCAAGTATCTCCGACGGCTAATATCGTGTCCTGAGCTTTGTAAAGGTGGGAAAAAACCGGGTTTAATCCCAGGAATAAACCCGGTTTTTTGGTTTAATCCCAGGAATAAACCCAAAAAAACCAAAACAACCGGGATTAAACCTAAAAACCAGGTTTTCCCCCTGCCTTTACATCTCTACTGGAAACAAACAGAAGTTTTACTAGTGCACATGCAAAGACAAAATTACATACAAGGCAAGGCCGAGATAATCACTGAGTTATAAAACAAACTCATTTCATTGTTTTATAGCTAAGTGGAGATAATACCTAGCCACTATAATGATTATACGAACTGCAATGTTATCGATTCGATCACAGTCCCTGGTTTGGTCAACTTGTGGATGAACTCGTCTGTATTATCTTTCTGAGTTTTGAAAATTTACATTTTTATGATTGGATTATAACTAATTCAATACACTTTTTATTTTACTTTTTTGCGAAGCCGTCACCCCAAGCTTCAAGGCGACTTTAGACCAACCGGTTCGCGACAGCGATTCTGCAGGCGGCTTTAGACCACCCGGTTTGCGACAGCGATTCCGCGGTTTTCGGGAATTTCGACAACCGCAGTAACTCAGCGACCTCTCGAAAGATGGCGCTGTTCAATTGAGGGAAGCGGGTCATTTTTTTGTCGCGAACCGGATGTCGCAGAATCGCTGTCGCGAACCGGTTGGTCTAAAGTCGCCTTGCGACATCCGGTTCGCGACAAAAATTGACCCTCTTCCCTTAATTGAACAGCGCCATCTTTTGAGAGGTCGCTGAGTTACTGCGGCTGTGGAAATTCCCGAAAACCCACCGAAAACCGCGGAATCACTGTCGCAAACCGGTTGGTCTAAAGTCGCCTTCAGTGCCCCAACCTTTCGTTCTAGCGTCCACCCCAGTCAGTTAACCCGATAAAAACCGTCAATTTCAACCAATTTTAGTAACTGTAACTTTCATCTCTTCATTTTGGCGCTTCTAGATTCTAGAATAAAAAAATGTTAAGTTGTAAACAGAAACTCTGATTTTCAAAAGTGCCATGAGCCGAAAGCCTTCAAAATTTTCGAAGAATTGTCGTCTTTTAGTAAAGTCTGTCACGAACTTCGAAGTAAGTTTAAGAGTTATCATTATTTTTGAAATTGAAAAACACGCCTGTTATAGATTTAACTTACTTTGTTCATCTTTGTAAGTCTAGAGCATTGGGCGCAAGTTTAGAACTGCTGATGCGCCAAGTTTTTAGCGATAGAAATCAATATATAGCAACCCCAACTAATGTTAAATGAATTATGTGGCTTCTAAATATGGCGCCAAATAGCCAAAACTCGCCAACCATCAGCAGTTCTAAACTTGCGCCGTGCAGTCTTTGATGTTCGTTCAATAGGTTTACCCATGGGGGCTTACCATACGTCCGGGGTTTTTAGAGTTGTTCGAGGGGGAAATGTCCTGGGACGCAAAAATGATTTTTGTGAAAACTAGAATGGTTGTAGGATTATTGCAGATTCCCAATGGGGTGGGGGTGACACCCAAACCAGTTAACTAAGCACTTTTTTCCAAGTTGTATGCTTCCCTTGAAAAATTAAGAACTTATTTAAATAATGAAATACGTATTAAGATATAACAAATTGGGTGTCACCCATCAGACTATCTGGGAGAGTGATTCCGGAGTCTTCGAATTTTGCCCTTTGTTTATAGTATAAATAGTATGCCACTGAAAACTGCACCCCCTTTGCCTTGAATCCTTATGGAGCTTGGTATTTCAAGTGGCACACAATGCAATGGGATATCATCCCGGTGTCACCCATTCAGTTAGCTGGGAGGTGACATTCAAACTCTAGTCTGACTGAATTTGGCGATGAAAATCTGTGGGCCGGATTCGCTTCATTAACCCAATTTTTTTAAAAATTTTAATGATAAACTGATCAGTTATAGATCTTATTAAATATTTTAATCTATGAGTTTGAAATTATTTAGCAATGTTTATACTTTTTGTTGTCCAAAAGAGATAGATGATATTAAGCGGAACTCTTAACGGAATTGAACCTGGGATTCCTTGACTCCCTCTTCAGTGACATTAAATATCAATTAACTAAACCCCATGGTAAATCCAAATAATCCAGGCCTGGGCGACATTTTTCCTGAAATTTGATGTTGCTAACGCTATTTATAGGTGAGTAAGCAATTTAACTTAGTCTATAGAACTGGGTTGCCAGAATCCATTATTTAATCGCCATTTTTTTGCAAAGGCCTGGATTCTTAGGATGAATCAACCCCACTACTCCCCTATATAATAGTGGATAGGAATAATTATTTAACTAGTGTATTTGTTAATTTTCATTCACTTTATTGTATCTACTAATTATGTATTACATTTTATGTTATCAATTAAATATTTTCTGATTTTATTTTTAAGAATAATTTGATAGCTTTTGTTTTATAACTCAAATATTATTTTTCAGAAAAGTTATTTTCTTTTTTAACAATATTTGGCCTTTAAGAAAAGGAAAACTAAATCAAACCCTGTTGTATTCATAATTTTGTCTGACCATAAATATAGATTTCTAATTAGGTTTACTTTTGTTTGTGAAGGAAAAAGATGAAAATTTCAAGATATGCGTGGAGTTTGCAGAGTCTAATTTGCTCTACCACACCTATGCTGATGTTAATATATTTTCTGTTAGAAAAAGGATAGCTCGGTAAGCATACCTTTTATTTTCGTTTAGTTTTAAAATAACTTTAGATTCTATACTCCTCCTTATCCTATTGTAACGATTTCACAGAAAAATCACGAGTAGCGTAGCCAAATTAGTACTTAAATATCCTGAGTAGATACAAATTTCAATTACAATACAAGAAAGAATAACTAAATCAAATCAAGCAGCGGGGCCTGTGGGCACGTCTTTGTACCGCAGTGTCTCGTCCCCATCCCTTGAGAACCGGTTTTTCGCAGGCGTCCTACCCTTTTGCGGGGCTTTTCCGCAAGACGTTACAGTCTCCTCCCCCAAGGAGAGATTTTGCGAACAGGCGGAGAAGACAAAGAGCAAAATCTAAGGTGTGTCCTCTCTAAAAACACAAAGTTCTGCAGAATCTCACAAAAATACATTAGATGAAGTGGCACGAGAGTGCTTAGGGGTTATAACACAGTTCACTCCGAGCCTAGAGTTACAAAGACTCCAATTTGAGTCAACTTTGGAACCATAAACAGGGGTCTGTTAAGAAGAAATTTGGGTCCGTTTTCGGACCCTTCACAAAATGTTTCACAGTGAAAACGGACCTTTCATTAAGTATTTTACCTTAAAAACGGACCCTTCACAAATTATTTTAGCTTATAAATGGACACTTTTTTCACAATGCTGCAAATTTGTGAGCTTATTTTCACAAAAACAGGCTCCTGGTTGAAAAGAACTAATAGAACACTAACTAAAATTCACAAAATTATGAGTAGATTTTCACAATTTTTACAAAAACCGGACCCTTCACAAAAAGTCTGGACAGAGACAAGAGACCCCTGATAAAATAGATTAAACAATTAAATTACACCAACTAGAATTACCACATTTAAATCATCTGACTTAGGCAATCTGCGTGTTGATTGTCTTTACCCTTCTTGTGGCATATCGTATAGTTAAAGGGTTGCAAAGCCAAAGACCATCTCATCAGACGAGGGTTGTTCCCCTCGTTGTTTTTCAGCCACTCCAATGGATTGTGGTCAGTTTCGATGGTGAACTTCTGGCCATCCAAGTAGTGCCTAAGATGGCTAAAATGATGGTGGCGCACTCTTTCAGTAGCATTATATTTTTTTCACTCGCTCAGTTTCTTACTTAGGTAGAGGACTGGGTGTTCATCTCCGTTTGTACCCCGTTGTGCCATTACAACCTCTATTATGGCATCGGTCTGTATTATGAATTCCCTATTATAGTCGGGAGCTCACAGCACTGGTTTACTGGCCAGTATCCTTTTGAGTGTTTCGAAAGCCCTTTTGTGCTCTGGGGTCCACTCAATTCCTTCTTTCCTTTGTTTACCCCACAAAGATCTTAGTTAAAATATCTGCAATCATAGCATAATCCTTTATCATGCACTGGGCCCAGTGCTCGATTTTTTCAACCTGTTGCCAACCATAAGTTGCCTAAAAGCTTTCTTCAGACTAGTGAAATAATAGTATCACCCTTCAGATTTAGTAGGAACACTAACATTTATTATTCTTAACATTCTCACTATTTCATCCCTTGCGCCATTAATTTCCAAAAAACCAACCAACCTCACTACTTCATCTAGAGGCAACATGTTTGTTTCACTACTGCATTGAACATTCTCTTGTCCTCCTCAGCTGTGTGGAGTTTTCCATGGAACATTTTCTGCGTGACCCAGTCCTGTTTTTTGATTTTTTGAGGATAAATGGACTGATGGGCCTGGTCTAGCTCCACTAGACTCGAGGGATAAGAAACAACAACCCATTCTCTTGTTATTTAACCTATTAGACATTTCTAACTCCAGCCATAGCTTTTCCAGAGCTAACCTATCCTTTTAGATAGAATTCTACCATAGTTCGTTTGAAACTTATACGACCTGGGGTTTTTGGTCTTGCTTATTACAGTGCCAGGCTCTTATGATTTAGTTCTAACATTTTAAACTGTAATTTTGTGTCAGGCTCACATGATGAAGCAAGGGTCTTGAGCTCAGTGCGATAAGGGTCAACAAGTTGACTAACTCGCTGTAAACATGAAAAGAAACTAAAACGCTCAAAAATGGTGTTTTTTAGAGGAGTGTAGTACTTTTCAAATTTGGTAAGAGCTTCCTCGTACGTCTCTGTCCTCAGCTTGAAAGTGTTGTAATAGCATACTAGCGCTAAAGCTCTAGACCCAGCGTTGTTATCAAATTCAAAGAAGATGATAAGCCATGGATCAAAACACAAATAGAAAACCAGAATTAAAATCTAAGTAGATTTATTTAACTTAACATTAGCAAAAGTTGTAAACACACACTAACAAATTTCAAAAGACAATAATCATTTCATGAGAAGACAGTAGTAATACTTAACTTTTAGATACAAAAAGCCATTAATAGCTTGCCATAAAGGTGTTACCATGGTGGACCTGCACCATACACTAAAATACAAAAACCACCTCAAAGGTGCGATATAAAAAACACATTTGGGTAGTTGAAGCAGTAGTGAGCGAGAAACCCAGGACTGATATTTTAATACCTTAACTCAACTAGTAATCACATGCGTGCTGTCTATTGACATCATCAACCTTACTTTACTCTACTTCATATTAGAAAACTGAAAATTATGAAAAAACACTTTAAACTTCAAACTTGATTTGCATAATGTATGCTTCTATGACCTACTATTTAAACAAGCAATCAAGTAAGAACAACAAACAGGCATTGACTGGCCTCACTCAGTCTACCATATACAGGCTTCTACCATATACAGGCAACACCTCCTAGATAAGTAAGAAAGCCTGCGCTCAGAATCGTGATGTCACCAACCAAAGACCGGAGCTACCACCGTTCCGCCGAGGGATTCTGTAGCGATTGCTTCATTTTATTGCTTAACCTTTTAAACGCCGTAATTCAAATTTTTAATTTTTTCTTCTAATTTTTTGCTTAAGTAACATATTTTACCTCTAGTATAGCTGTTCTAAACATTTTTTTGCGAAAAAAAAATCCTAAGTATGTTTTTGGGGATGTTCCCATTTGGGAACATCCGCGTTTGGGATGAAGTAAACAGGGGGATTTTTCCCGAAAAGTTGTTTATTAGAAATAGACAGAAAAATATGATATCGTTTTTGGATATTTTACATACCATTATACTTTTCTCTTCTGAAAGACACATATTTTCATAATTGTCCGTGGTACTGGGGGAAACAAGATGAATGCATCCGCTTTTCGCAGGCAACGCACTGTTTTCTTACGTTCCTTTGGCATACCGCGCAACGTCCTTGGGTGTAGGTGACAAGATAATGTTTATCTGTATATCTAAGTTGAACTGGAAGATGTGGTCGGGGTCCAGGTTTGCTTGACAATGAGACTTTCGACTGTGAATTTAGTAGGGCCATTGTAAGGTTACGGCGGAATTGGAGGTGTGACAACTCCTTTTCAGTGCCCTTGTGGAGTTCGCAGTGTATCAACCAGCTTGCAACTACTCCCATATTTAGGGCGTTGGAAAATAAATTCCACCACCATTTTTTACTTCTAAGCTGCGGTCGATAACTTCCCAATAACCTGTCTAATAGATCTACGCCACCCATTCCAACATTGTATCTCTGAATAAGAGCAGGCTGAGGAATATCGACTCTTTTCTTCTCTGTTCTAGAGTAACACTTTGCTTTAGTGATTGGCTGGTGTGTCGCATAGTTTGAGGCAACCGTTACAACAGAACTATCATTCCAGCGGCAGATATAGACTTTCCCGTTGCAACGGAAGTCAAATGTTCCTCTCTCGGTCTTTTTCATGTCCTTGACTGGACGAAGAGGACACTCACCAGTTCTATTTTCACGGATCGTTCCAACAGCTCTTATGTTCAGATAAGTTAGTTCATTCATCAAATTGTACGATGTAAAAAAATTGTCGAAAAAAATCTCATTTTGCTCGGGATTGTCCACAACAGACAGCATATCCATGACGACCCTTGATCCTAGTGGAGCTTCTGCCTTAGCACCATTCTGTTTTCCCGAGTAAATTTCCATCTTGTATGGGTATCCATTTGAAGAGCATATCATCCAAATTTTGTACCCAAATCTGATAGGCTTTCCACGTATAAACATCTTACAAGAATGATGTCCGTAATACGGAACCATTGACTCGTCGATGCTTAGTTTATCATGAAAAACTCCGAACTGAATTAAGTTTTTGCATAATTCATCGTATATGGGCGCAATCTTAGCGAGCTTATCGCCTGCTTTCACATCTTTGTTATTATCCACAAGATGAAAATATTTTTTTATTTGGCGAAAGCGTGACCTGCTCATTATCTTTGAGAATATTTGAACAAACGTATCTTCAGAAGTACTCCAATACAAGTCCTCTGAAGGCACAATATGATATCCACTTAGAATCAGCAGACGAAGAAACTGCAGAATATCCTTAGTGGTAACAGTTATAATCTCACCCTTTTGCAGAGCATACAATGTTGTCATATCAGCTAGATGTTGCATATAATCCAAAGGAAGTATTTTAAAGAATAGCTGTAGAGGATCCATAGTCTGAAGCTCAGGGAATTTTTCAGCCAATTTTTCGAGGGTCTTTTCCGAAAGATTTTTATCAAACGTTGAATCTTTTTTCCATCTGGAAAAGGGTTCTTGCTTTCGCTTTTTAGCTTTCGGAGCCGAGCATGAGGGTGTTTTTCCACTTTGGATTTCTCCTGAATCTTGAAGGTTGTCATCTGAAGTATTTGATTCTCTGTCTGCATTGTGAACCATCAGGTCAATCTGGCCACAAACATCTTGAGGATGAACTTCATTCAAAGCTTCATCGTTTATATGCTCTTCATCACTCAGATTTGCGTCTTCATCAGGTGGCAAAATGCATAGATCAGGTTCGTCTACATCATCGAGATAGTCATCGGATAAGCTGTTGAAGTAGTCTAACGCGGCTTCTAACGTTAAAAACTTCTGAGGCATCTCTAAATGATTACTGATACGGAGCCTTTACACAGTACTCTTGTGTAGAGAAACACGATTATGAGTGAGAATAAAATTCAGAAAAGAAATTTGAACATTCACAGATGGCACCTGAGGCGAGTCTTGAAAAGGAAATGCTGTTGAAATACGATTGGCCAAAGGTAATAAAAAACCCCTACTGTGTCTTCCCCGTTCGTCACGTGGTACATTTCTATAGGACATGAGGGCATGAGACATGTGTTTACACTTTAAGTGCATTGAATAGAGTAGAAGATGTAAAGATTTACAACCACCGTGAAAATGCGATTCACTTACAAAAGAGCGTAACTAATTACAAAGATTGAGAGGGTTGGGAAAAAGCTGCATCACTGACACTTGTTTAGAATTCTAAATTGTATAGGGGGTACGGTGGTTGTAAATTATATGATTTACAACCACCGTGAAAACGCGATTCACTTACAATAGAGCGGAACGAATTCAGAGTATTCGTTCCCCCGAGTGTAGGGAAAAAGCTGATAACAGGTGTCTTTTGAAAAAAGGAAGAATCGAACCCGTTTTCAAACTTCCTGAGCAGTAGATTTGTAAAAGAGGATAAAAATAGGGAGAAATCACCCAAATTCTGCGAGTAACGAAAAATCCCCTCAAATACTTAACTCCAAACGCCGATGTTCCCAAATGGGAACATCTACATTGTGATGTAAATTACTGCCAAGGTATAATAGTTAAAAAAATTTTGTAAACTGTTATGAAAATGTATGTCCTTTGGCTACTAAGTAATGCAAATAAAATATTTTTTTCAATTTTTTAAAAAAAAGCAGAGACAGAAAATCACAAGCAAATTCTAAGTTCAAAAATTCGGTAAAGTTGACTTAAATTCTAAAAAAAGGTTAAATATTTTACAAAAAAGTAGTTGCACCTAAAATAAATTCATACAGTTTTGTTTCATTTCAAAAAATTTGGAAGTTCTAAACAAATAATTAAGACCTTAAAAAAATTCATGAAAAAATGTTCCCATTTGGGAACATCGGCAGGTAAAAGATTAAAGAACTAACTGAATTATTTTTTTCAACTGTGTGAAGACCCAATTCTTTTTTCAATGATGTATTTGACAACAGGGTTGTTACGTTTAAAACACTTTGTTTTAAACATGTTTAAAACAAAGCAAAAAAAACATTGTTTAAAACACATGTAGTTTTTAGCAAGTTGCTTCCTTTATTTAAGCAACCAACTCGCTATTTTCATGTATGGATCACCCCAGAGCCTAAAAAGATGGTACCAAGTATAAGGCTTGGGTACAAACCACCAAATCCCCATGACATAGGCAGTACATTGCTTGATAAAGAGCATAATGCAGTGAAGAAAACTTACAAAAATAATTTAAAAGAATGAACTGTTTGTTGTGTATTTAAAAGTACAGCTTTATTAATCTAATTTGAATTTGAAAAGTCAAATTTAAATTTTTTAAAATCATGGATTTTATCATTTCTATGTCGGGGGTAAAAAAAACAAATAAAACGTTTTAAACAAAAAAACATGTTTAAAACAAATAAAACATGTTTTTGTTTTTTATTAAAAAACGTTTTTTTCCAACCCTGTTTGACAATTATTTAAATTTTAGATTTGCCGATCGTTATGATTTATAAATTACACTTAATAACAAATTAGAAAATATTACCTTATGATTTAACGACGTGAAGGAATGAAAATTTCGGCTCAAATTATTTTCTTCAAAACAAAATATATAGATGGAAATCGTACCATACTCTTTTTAAAACCAGTTTAATTTTTTCAGAACAGAGAATAAATTTTCTATTAATACTAAAATTGCTGATCCATGATTAAGCTACACTGACACTCATATACATTTAAATTACATTCTTGTAGTTTTTCTTCTATAGTTGGACATTTAAATGAAACATACTTTAAGAGTAGTTTTACAAATTATATATTTAATGAGAAAATTTAAAAATTTATTAAAAAATAAAGGACCTAATTTTTCCACACCAAAATATTTATTAAAACTTAAATCAGAAAAAGTAAAACACATGTTATTGTGCACAATTTCAAAATTCACACAACAATCTACTTTAACGTATCCAATTTCCTTTTTTTTTTAGTTTTTTTACATTTATGTCATCATTCTTTTTCAAACAAAAATTTTTAAAGAATATATTAGTTGACAAGCAGATAATTTTCTTAAACTAATGATTTAGTTATGGTTATTAGAACAACTTTCTTTTTCTTCAAACAACTTTTCGTGCATATCTAAAATTGACATGGTAGCTGTTACAATTGATAATCTTTGTTTATTGTTAAATAATTGTTCTGTTGGTCTTGCTCACACATTTTTGTAGTTACAATAAAATTATATACCACACAATTAACAACAATTTCCTTTGGACATAAAAGGCCACCCCTGTTTAGATTTTTGATTAAAACATAACAATTTTCTGGTATTTCAATTTGATGTTCGTATCATATACAAGGAACTCCTTGCAATCAAGGCACTGAGATTTCTTAAAAATTGAATGCAGACAATACCGAGCTAAATATGTCAAGATTGTTAAATACGTTCCAGCACTCGCTAAGTCATTTTCAGTAACATCAATCATAATACTAAAATCATGTCATCATTTTCTGGCATATTCTCCACGGTTTCTATTACAAACTTGGAAGATAATGTGGGAATTTTAAACTTAACGATAGACTGAAGCCTTAGTTTCTTTTCACATTCGACTAACTGTTGAATTGAAATGTTATACTGTGCCCCAGCTAATTGCCGATACTTACCAAATCTACCTTCCAAGCTGTCTGTTTGAAACTTACCTGGCAAAATGAACTTCATGTGCAACTCATTTACACAATATTCTGCCAGTTGCATCATGCCATGTGTGGTCATTAACAGAGCATCATAAGTCTCTTTAGAAAGAGTTCCCTCAGAAAACTTTTTTGTTTTCCAACTCTCCAACCAAGTTAGAAATTTATCAAGAAACTTATTTTTAGCATCTCAAGTGTCAGTTGTCAGTGGTGTCATAAATGGATTTAACTTATGGCAACCTTTCTCAGGACTTTTAACATTCATGATTTCCCACCACTTTAAAATTATAGAAAGGGAGTCAGCAGTATCTTGATAGTTAATTAAATTATATTTCGGACCTAGCATTGGAAAAAATTTCAATCACGAATTTGTTGAAAACTTTTACTACAAGTTTGACATTTTGTTGATCCAAGTTTGAAGGATACTAACATTTTAATGTTAGTCCATTAGCAAATGTGACAAGGGTTGGTGCCTACATCATACACGTTTTTTAGAGTTTCAAACCTTGCTATTTTCCAGTAATCTCCTCCTTCAAAGTCTGGGTAATGAAAAACATTTACCTGCATTTTTTTGATTCACCCAATTATTTCGTATACATTTGAAGAGGTGAACAGTGTCAATCAAGTGAAATAATGGTCTACTTTTATTAATGGGATGTGGATAAACAAAAGAAACCTGTTTATCGTTGGAAAATAAGGACATGGCTTTTCTATTTATAGAGTTATTATCAGTGATAACACATTACCTTGAATCCTATATTTTCTAAACCTATAATGACATTCTTAAAAACATCATAAAGATAGTCAAATTTAATTGAACTCACGGGCATAACATGAACTACTTCTTTAAAAGAAGAGAGAACACTAGATATCATGAAAGCAAATACACTTCTGGCTGAATCATTACTATCAATGGCAGATCCCAATATTGATCCACCCTTGTAATCATAAAATGATTTGACATGAATTTTATCACACATTAAAGTTACAGTATGTTCATGAGGTTTTAAATTTTGAAACATCATTTTAGCATATGCTAGAAAGTTGCTACTCTTCCACTCATTTTCAGGGGAAACAGAATAATCATGGCATACTCCCCTTATAGTCGATTCATGTGGCAGCACAAACTTACCACTACATTTCATGAATCGGTAACAATGAGGAGAAATAGTATGAAGTAAAATTGAAAATATAAGGTATTCATTTGAATAATGGTAATGTTTTTTATGGCTCATTAAAAGTTTAATCTTCAATAAACATAACAGATTCATTATCATCAGTTTTAATGTTAGACAACAGTTGTAAGATTAAACCACAGCAACTAGACTCATTTTCAAATTGCTTATCTTTTAGAACATCTAATCTATCAATTAATTGATTGCAGTTATTTAGCTTATATGGAAAATTAAATTTACCATATAAGCTAGTTAAATGACTTAGTTTCTGATCTTTGTAGAATGCTGAGACATATTAATCCCAACTAACAACTATTGAAAACTCAATAATAGGACTTGGATTACATATAAGATTATAAACACATACCTCATTATTTTCATTTTTAAATGTGCCAAAATTTGTCAGAGTTAAAGATATTTAATACGTCATCCAAGCTTTTGATAGTTCTTTTTTCGTTATAATCCTTCTCTTCTTCTAAACTTAAAGCAACAGCTTTAGCAAGTTGATCATTCTCTCTAGAGATTATCTTGGTTTCTGGAGGTTCTCGTATCGTTGATGTTTGTTGCTCCTTCAGCAAAGACTTGGGATAGTTAGGAAACACGCTTTGAACAGCATCAATCCGCAATCGCTTAACTTGTAAAGGAACTGTTACTGTCTTTGCTGTATGATTGTACAAATTAAAAAAGACATGGAAAAATTGCAAATTAAAAAGGACCAGTTTAAATATTAAAGTAACTATTGCTGGAGCCAGTTGTGAATACAGAATATTCAGAAGGATTTGATTTTTTGTGCAAATGGAGCAACACATCTTTTCAGAAGCCTCATATTCTAACTATTTATAGGCTGTTAACCACTGGTTCTGAAACTCTCGTTCTCGTTTACTCATCTTGTAAGCAATGTTTCGTTCTGTTAGAAATACTCTTTATGCAGTTATTTTTACTCAATAATAAAAACTCCTTTGAATTTAAATCAACTTCTTTTTATTTCAACATTTTGCGTTCGTTCCGTCGACGCTCATCTCAAAGTGTGTTACAAATCTTGGCCAGTTGCCAGTACGAAAAAACATAACATAAACACAGTTCTAATACCAGACTAACCCAAGAGAGGGGCCAGCACGGAGGAAAAGCGCCCTCTGGATGCTTTTGCAAACTAGAGGATAGAGGGCATGAACACGTTCTTTTGTAGAATTCTCATTTCTTTCTTTTTCGCTGGGGGTTCCCTATCTTATATCGCCACATTTCGGGTTCTGTGAAAAATATATACTTGCTTTGCCAAATGCAATTGTCAAACGCGCTTAAAATACTGCTATCGCTGAACAACTTGTCTAAATGTTTTTTACACGTGCTCGAGAAACTTCCCGAGCATGCACAGGTGTCCCTAACCATTCGAATTGCCCAGCGAACAGCACCAAACCTCCTGAACTACCCAGAATCGGTTGTTAGGAGAGAGTTAACGGTGCATGCCTCTTTCATGACTTGGCTTTCTTCTCCTCCTACTAGAACTGGAGGGTGGGTTATTTTTCACCACTGGTCCGGCGGACCAGTGATTTTCCGATTCCACTGGTCCGAGCTGTTTATTAGTTGTTTTGGACCAGCAATCCAGTACAATTTCGAATGCTGGAATTGGTTGTGCCTCATAGACCTGCATCCATTGATGGAGTGCCAAGTACCATTGAAAAAGCCTCTAAAGCTGCATGGCCTTTTTCAATAGCTAAGAGAGCAGCAATCTAATTGTTTACTTCAAAAGTCTTTCTTTCAACGTCTCTCACTAGTAAACACAGAACCATATCATTTCGTTGATTACATGTTTGCAGAAGTTAAATTTAGAATGGTAGTATGTAAGGGCAGATGCAGTGTTGTGAGAAAACAATTGGGCAGCTAGCTTAACTTTCTGCCTCTGACTTCCTTGGCATTGAATATGGTCAGAAGTTAATTTGTGACATACATTCAATTCTGAGGAAGTAAGTTCAATCAAGACTTCAAGAAGTTCTTTACTAATTTTGGTTCCATCTTGTAGCACAAATCCAGTATCCAGACACCAATTTCATACTAGTTTGAATAAATGGGGGGCATCGGGGAAAAAGAAAACGTCCAAGTCTTTGTAAAAAACTTGTTTAGTCTGGGGAAATCTCCAAGTGATTCCATAGGGTTCTGTTGCCAGCAGCACAATCGCTAACAATACTAACAACAGGAAACTCTATGGATAACAACTTAACAATAATTTCAATAATTAAATCTTTTGTGATTGTTTTGTCGAAAATCAACATAAGGAAAACGTTTTCCTTCTGGGGGTGATTCGTTTGCACAATAAAATCCTAAGACGTACCATTGAGATAACATTAGTACAGGAGTCCATTAGGTAGGAGTTGGTATAACTAGAAAGAGTTTGAAGAACAGTATAAAGACGAAAGGGTAAAACACAAGTTGGAATGTTAATTTTGTCCAACATATAAAACCCCTTCTTTTCCTTAATTATTATGACAAAATTAATGAATGGATCTCAAGTAATTTTTCATTACTAACCTGGAAATGGATACAAAAGGTTTTCTTTCACATAAAGGTAGGCCCTTTTGCTTAGATACCTCAAAGTAAATGCTTCTGCAATTTCCTTCTCTGTCCGAACAACTCTTTTTTTTTGTTTCTTCAGCATCAGTTTAATCTGATTTAAGGACAGAAATTCCTCCCTTTTTTTCTAATTTCTGTTCTATAGTTTCTTTCGGATCTTTAATTTCTTTATCCTTTTGTTCTAGTTGAAATTTAAGATCCTCATTTTCTTTCTTCAGTTCAGAAATTTCTTCTTTTTGTTCAAGAAGAATCTTATTACCTAGAATAAGTAATAAATAATTTAACTATTTACTCAGAACATTAATACAATATCCTGTTTAATACATTGTCTGTCTTCCCTCGATAGTTTGTGCATCCAGCTATGGCACACCAATCGCCCTTTCCTTTGGACATTTTGACCAATTATTCGATAAAAAAAGAAAAATTAACCAAGAGAAATATATTTATGAGAAAAATATTATGAAACATGAGGTTCTCAACACTAGTCTGCTATGGAAACCATGCTAGCTGAGCATACAGTCGGACCGGTTTGGCACGTTGCTACGTCACAGCGCTCTCTTGTTTGCATTTTATGAGCCAACCTTTCTCTCCTACTAACCTTAGCTGTTTCCAATTCGGGGATCATCAGATCTTTGTTGATGGAAGGGAAGATGCAGTGGCTGAAGTCAACCGGTATTGCTGGAAGGGGATCGAAACAGCACAACAAAGATGACAAGGCGTTTGCTTGAGGGGTTGCCGATTGGATGGGAGAGTTTATATGGGAGAAGGTGGTGGTAGTAGGATCGGTAGATCTATTTTGAATTGATTTTAGTATCTTGAATATATTTTTGGAAGTGCCTGAGGAGCGACAGGTCTTTCCAGAATTGGTTCTTGAGTTTCCTACAGGTTTTTTGAATTCCATCCTGTAAGCTCTAGAAGCGAGCTGGCGGGAAAGACGAAGGTGGCGTCTCTTTTGGCCTGAAAGGAAGTTACACTGGAAATACCACCAAGGAAGGAAACTCAAGGTGGAGAAAGGCTGGTAGGTAGAGTGGTTTTCGATAGACTCCGTAACTGTAGAGGATTGATTGCTTATCTTGTCATACTTTGGGAGGCTATCTACTATCGAATGAGTTCAGAGTCAAAAACGATGGCAGCATAACGAAAGATCCAATATTTTATTTAGAGTTGATTGCAGGGTTATATACAGTGAAGTTTATGACGTAAACAGTGATGAAAAAAACGCGAAACTCTCACAATAGGATTACTGGAAAAACGTAAGAAGCAGTGAATGGGTGGAGATTAGAAAATTTACATAATTCTCAACACTAACCAAAACCTTATTGACGGGGTTGGTGGATGCTGCTCTAATAAGGGTAGGTTGAAGAGAATGGGGTGGTGATTGTGCTGTCAAAAGGAACTGAGTGTATGTAGAAAGAGATATTCGGAAAGATGTCGGGAGAAGAAATAGAGGTCCAGTAGTGGGATGATCCATCAGTGCTGGTTCTGTTTGGCGTTTTAGAGTTCATCAGGCATAGGTTGTTCTCCGAGATCCAGTCTATGACAGTGTTGGCTGATGTGGAGTCATGCCTCGATCCTAAGAGTGTGCTATGGTATGTTAAAGTCCTCTAATATGAGAAAAGGCGGGTTGATTAGTGCGTATAGTGTCCAGCCATTCGTGGGGGAAGTTCGATTTGGAGAGTATGTGTTAATTATGGAGAAAGCTTTGTTTTTGATGTGGATTTAAACTGCTAGGCATTCAATGGAGGATGGAGGGAGGTTGAGGTTTAAGATACGAGCTGATGTGTTGTGGTTTACTGCAGTTAACAGTCTTCCGCCATGACTGTTCTGTATCTTTCCTGAAGATTGATTTGGAAGCTGAGATGGATTGGAAGAATGATGAGATGAATTGGAAGCTGAGATGATCTGATGGTTGAAGGAAAGTGATCGTATAGTGGTTAGTACAGTACATTGCGTTGCAATAACCCAGGTTCGCATCCTGGTCACTGCACCAACTATGGTGAAGAGACCAAACTCCGGTTAAGAATACAAAATCATTTATTAACGACGAAATTGTGAAACATCGAGAAAGTCTAAAAACATGCCCTAGGCTCCGCAAACTCCCGGTGGCTGGATCCAACCCTTCCTATATCCTCACTCTCCACAAACCGCCCCAAAACCCGCTGTTTATCTTCGCATTACTCTGCTGATGCCACCACATCTATCTGTAGGTAGATGCATCTAACTGTCAGTAGCAAAATTCACCTGCTTTTCGGGAATCACACTAATTCAGACAAGTTAGTCCACAGAAAAAGTCCAGGAAACTAGCAGTGTCCCTTTGGGACAGAAAGTTTCTTGCAATAAAAGGATGGAGGCCTCTGGGAAAGGGGGAGTATTTAGGATAGGTGACTTATTTTTGATGGAGCGAAAGTTCCACTGGATCTCAAGAGTACATTCTTGATCCATTGGCAAGAGTCTCGATTTTACAATTGATAGATCAAACTGACCACTTGTATCCATCTTTACCACCTGTTACGTATCCATCTTTACCCGGATGAACAGCGACAATTCGACCCAAAGGCCACTTACCAGGAGGCATGTTAGTTATCCTCCTTCAGAAGGACTATATCATTAACTTTATAACTGGTTCTAGATTGAGCTTATTTTGATCTAGTTTGCAATATACAAAAAGCGACTAGAAAAAGGTGGCCTCGTTACAGCTCACTTTTACAGTCTCTGTGAGCACAATGCCCAGGTATGTGGGCCTTGTATAAAAAATACAAGTAAACATTAACCAAAACCAACTTGAGCAAATGCAGTAGATTCTCCTCTTTCACAATCTTCTCAATTGTTTGGCACAGTATACCTTAATAGAGGCCTTGTGCTATAAATCCCCAAACAACCATCTTGATAATTTTTACTACTCAAGCTTAATTCCATTACTTTAAAATATATTGATAAGTATTAAAACTTAACCCAACAGCAGATCCGTGGAAACCTCATGACAGTTAAAGAAAATTGAAGACTCTTTAAAACATATACTCATTTAATGAAATTAAAATAAATCTGCAGAAAATACTTAAATAGAATGCTTAAAGATACTAACAGCATGAAGAGTGAGCAAGTGAGCGAAGTAAGCATAGATTGTTCGAGGTAGGCCGTATTTATGGTTTACAGGCATAATACAGGTAATTAGCATAAATATGGCTAAAATAATTAGGTTTTTAATGTACCTTAAAGCTTCCACGTAGGTATTCTTCAAAAACACATTTTTGTAAATGTATAGAAATAGCAAAGGCATTAAAAAAACAACTTCCCATTGGTATGCGTTGCATATTAGTTTTAGTTTATTTCAAAATTTTTTTGAAAACAATGTATTGAAACTGGTTGGAACAACATTTATGTTGAACCATAACTCTAGCCATAGCTTTTTTTCTATATTTTTTCCTCTTCAAGATACAAATCAAAATAAGATTCACAAACCTCAAACAAATCTTGATGCGGAATATTTGTAAAAAAAGTTTTCAAAGTCAAAATGTATGCATTTTGGGAATCTTGGTATTTATAAAATTCGGTATTATCTATTGTTTTTAGCAATTAATTTGGCTTATTAGTGAAACATACTTTCAAACTAAGTGGAGGATAAAGGGCTGCCTGAAGGCCTAAAAGTTGAGAAAGTGTAACTTTCACCACCAGCGATTAATTTGCTGGTATGGAAATAATAAATACTACAACAAACAAAAGTTGCTTTTGAACATGTGGTCTCAATGCCAGTTTTTTAAAGACTAAGATGTGTAATTAAAACGAAAGTCAACTTCTGGGCTTATGGTCATCAAGATGTGAATTCGGGAGAGAAAAGTAATGGCTTGTAAGCCTACATAATTTTAATAAGATGTTTGTTAACTTAATTTTTTATTACATTTGTTATAGATTTCATGAAAAGTTTCTCATTCAGTCTGACTTAACCAAAGCCAAAGAATTCCATGTAGTTACAGAAAAACTGTTGAATTTATTTGATAAGCAAGGAGGTACCAAGGTAATTTTGCTTATTCTCTTATCCAATGTAAATATAATTGCATATATTTTATTTTAAAGTAAGGGAACATGGTAAGTGTGATCATTTGTTCTAGATGGAATAAATTTTTTATAAACTTATTGTATAAAATTAACTTAATCTATTAAAATTACTAAATTAGTTTCTTAATGTAATAATGCTTTAAGATTTTTATTCAAGTTCTTTTGTTTTAGAAAGAGCTTGGCTATGCATTATTAGTTCTGTTATTGAATCTATCGGAATCCAGTGATGTTAGTCATAAAGCATCCAAAGTTCAAGATTCTTCCTCTGGTAATTTTCCATAGTTGCATTAAAATGAATTTCAATTTCATATTATTTCTTTTTCTACCCTCTTATTATTTTTTTGTATTGATAATAAAATATTCTGTTAACAAGTATTGACTACAAGGACATGGCAATGATTTTTTTGGTACTAGTTTAACCCCTTAACACTAGAACGACAGGACAGCCTTATACCTAGAAGGACAGAGAGGGCCTGGGAGGCCCCATAAATTTTTTGTTTGGATATCATTATTTATAGATCCCTTAACTAGAAATATCAATGAAAAATAACTTAGTAAGAACATAGTGAAGACTTGAGCATTACATTTTTTTAGAATTTTTGTATTTTTTATGGGAAAAATAGCTGATTAAATTGATAATGAAATAAGTTGAAATTATATTTTACTTTCTTTGTTCAGATAATTGAATTTAAAGTAAATAAATCAATTTCATACAGATATAGTGAACTAAAATAATTTTATATACAGTCAATGGACACATAGTATTTTACAAACATACTTTATTCATTAACATGCACTAAATATTTTCTCTTTCACGTATTTGTCCTAAATTTGCTGAATTGCCTGTTTTTTTGTTTTTCAATTGTGCAACTAGATTTCTTGTATTGACTCTGCGTAAGCGCGTCACTCTTTACTCTTAATAAGTGTGAACTAAAAACTTACTATTTTGATTGAATTTATCTTAACTTAAAAAAGATCTTGTTTTTTTCACTTATACATAGATTCTAGTAAGGTATTAAAAGTTTGTGTGATTAATCTCTGTATTAATATTCTCTTGGAAAAAACTAACATATTTAATTCCTTTAGCAAGTGAAGAGTCTTGGCACTTTGATTGGTCTTCCTATCTTCAAGAAGATTTCATTAACCATAATTCTTTATCACAAAGCAGTTCAGAGGTAACTTTTCTTATCATGGATTTTTATCCAAAACCTCTAACTTTCAAACATGTAACTCTTAAACCTCTCTTTCTACATGCAACTTGAGTTTCAGTGAATATTTAAGCTCATGTTTAAAGTTCAGTTAATATTTAAAGCTTAACACCTTATGATCCTAATCATATTAAAACCTAAAAGACTAAGGCAATTTTTTGTTGTGCTATTAGGCATAGGATAACTCTTATGCATTTGTTAAATGGTTATGTGAACTGTAGTTATTCTTATCAAAGTAGCATCTCACTAAAAATCTCACTAAATCTCACCAAGGGGGAGGGAGGTCCAGATCTTGGAAATAACACCTCGCGTAATTTATGGATGTCCCCAGTGATAATTTAAACGCCTCTGAGAGCGTATTTCACGCATTAAAAATAGGAAATACGCTTTTAAAAACTAGCCAGGCGTATTTTCACGCTTTGAATTTTTAACAAACGTTTTGCTTCTTAAAAAGTGCATGGCACTCCACAGTAGTATTACCGTGCTAATAACTGTATACCCCCCCTATGATCGTCGCGATGAACTCCTAGATGTGCCGTGTTAACAACTGTATACCCCGCGCTGATCATCGCGATGTACTCCGCCTCGACATGAGTTTAAGGCTACCCCCTCCGAGATCCATCGGGTTAGTGTTTACATACCCTCTCGATAATCATGGTAATCTCCTCAATACATATGCATAATTCTCTTATGTAGAAAAGCGAGGTTATTTTTTAAAAAAGATTTTCTTACACAGAAGGTGTTCGTGGTTCAGTGGTTAGCGCATGTGGCTAAATCACTGAACCACGAATACTTCTTGACGAGTTCAAAACCTACAGAGAAAAATTTCCTTGACAAAAACATTTTAATTTAAAAGATACGAAGTTTTTAAATTAATCATTTATATAATAGATGGTAGCACGAGAAATGAACAGTGCTGTTTTTTTTTCAAAACAATTTGTCCATTTTTGATGAAGAAAATTAGTACTTACTAGTCGAATAACCTACAAATCTGGTGAATCCGCTCACATCATGTAGGTAGCGGCTTTTCTGAAAGAATTTTCCATTCCACAGGTTTCTATATTGATCTTCCATTTAGTCAATAGATACACGCCGAGAGTATCCTTGATGACTCCTCGATGTGAGTCGGTCTGCATTTCTTAGTCTATAAGATATTCGACCAGCCAATATGGAATTATCATGTACACATTAGCTGGTCGAATATCCTACAGACCTCTGGATCTGCCCGCATATGCGGATACATAGTCAAGAGAATAACAGTTATTATTTCCACCACCAACTCAAGCATTTCTTCTCGAGTTCGGAAATTAAAAATGTTCAAAAACTAAAGTTTTAGTATTTCTGACATCAACTTGAACATTTCTTTTCAAGTTCAGAAATTAAACTCATTATATAGAACATAAAATGTGGATATTTCAATTTGTGAGCATTTCTGACACCAACACGAGCATTTATTCTCAAGTTCAGAAATTAAACTCATCAAACCAAAACTCGAGATGTGATAATTTCCGACACCAACTCAAGCATTTCTTCTCGAGTTCGGAAATTGAAACCATGTTCAAAACCAAAGTGTTTGTATTTCTGACATCAACTTGAACATTTCTTTTCAAGTTCAGAAATTAAACTCATTATATAGAACATAAAAAATGTGATTATTTCAATTTGTGAGCATTTCTGACAACAACTCGAGCATTTATTCTCAAGTTCAGAAATTAAACTCATCAAATCAAAACTCAAGATGTGATAATTTCCGACACCAACTCAAGCATTTCTTCTCGAGTTCGGAAATTGAAACCATGTTCAAAACCAAAGTGTTTGTATTTCTGACATCAACTTGAACATTTCTTTTCAAGTTCAGAAATTAAACTCATTATATAGAACATAAAAAATGTGATTATTTCAATTTGTGAGCATTTCTGACAACAACTCGAGCATTTATTCTCAAGTTCAGAAATTAAACTCATCAAATCAAAACTCAAGATGTGATAGTTTCCGATACCAACTCAAGCATTTCTTCTCGAGGTTAGGAAACAAATCTTTATATCAGAATATATAAAGGTAAAATGCATACCATATCTTGAGTCTATCCAAGAGCATGATCTTCAGCTGATTTGACAGCCTGAGGACTCACTAAAACAAGTGAATTGGCTAGCTAAAACACAACTCACATGCCTCAGTGTTCTTCAGGCCTTTCCAGGTCCTTTATTTTCTTTTCCAAAGTACAATTGGTCCCATATATATATGAAGCACATGAATATAATGTATAACAAACGAATTGAACACATCAAACACAAATAGAAAGCATTTTTCGTCGGCACAGTGAGAAAAACACGAATCTTCTATTAATTAACATGACAGATTCGCGTCTTTGTCATTGTGCCGACGTTATATAAAACGGATATACGAAAAAACCGTTCAATACTAAAACCGTTCAATAAAATATAAAAAAATTAATTACATGTGTAAAGCTATGATTTTTTTTTGTTTTTTGAACGGTTTTTGTCTGAACGGTTTTTGCACTGAACGGTTTTTTCGCGTCACCATATAAAACAGCTAAATAGAAAAAGTATTTAAAAACATCTGTATATTTTAAGTCCTTCATCAGTAATCAACCCTTGATATCTCAAACTCAATTATCTTAAAACATCTTTCCTTCCTTGTTTCATCGGAAAAATCCTAATTGACATATTAGGTTTAACCTTTTAATTAACAAAACTTGGATTTTAAATACTTCCGTCTTCCTTTCTCTTTGAGATATCAAGAATATAGACTAATAAACATCATCATTATCCAGAAAGTCATCATTTTCAATTAAAAAGTGTCCATATGCGAGAGAGCTTACACCATCATCATTAAGATATTTCTTGTCATAATAAGCTGATAAACTTGTTTTGTTTTGTGTTATTGTTTTTATATCATGGTTTCTCGATAGAATAGACGTTTGTTTATGTTTCAAAACTGATTCAGATTCTAAAACTTCCCTGTACATATTTAGTGTAAAATCCTTTAGAGTTGATCTTTTTATTCCTTTAGCGGTTTTCTTACAAGTGTCACCATAGGAAAAGGCATACATTTTACTTTTTAATCCTATAAATTCTTTTATAGGTTTTACCGTTTCACTTTTAAGGAATCCTAGTTTACCTTTATGTTTTATGTCATGCAAAAAGTGGTCGGTAGGAAAATTACTACAATCCATTATATCAGAAAAGGAGTTTTTTAAATCTTTATACGCATCATCTGTGTAAATATTTAGATAAAGCGAGTCTGTATCCATATACAATAGTTCGCAATTTTTATTATATTTTTTTTTGAAATATGAATAATATAGTTGATACATGTGCAGCTTCGAGAGCTCTAAGATACAAAATCCGGCATATATAGGTTTATCAAGGATGAGGTTAACTTTCTTCATTTTAAAAATTGTAAGATTATCATTTATCGGTTCAAAATATTCTAATAAAGGACTGGCCATATTTTTTTCACAGTCTTTTGCTGTCAGAGATCCTTTCACTGAGATTTTTTTACGTTGGTTTAGCATAAGGCGCCCAAAGAAACTATTGTTCATTTTTTTGAAAAATGATTTTGTGAACTCATCTGTAGCTAAGTTTCGTTTATTATTATTAAAATCAATATAACTTTTCAACCAAGGCTGTTGCCTAAAAGCTAATATTTTATGTATTTTAGAAACTACAATACCTTGTTTGATATAATATTTTAGATTTAAGTAATGAGTAATATAATTTTTTTTGGGGTATAAGTTTGGGGTTAGCTTTTTACTAGGAAGCGTGTGTCGTAAATTGAATTTATCACAAAGTTTTTTAGAATAAGGAGAAAGCATTTCATATGATATTTTTAAGTGCTCCACTGCTAAAGGTAGGTCATTAGTTTTTTCATGTATATTTTCTGGATAATTTAGGTCTACTTCGAGTATGAACCCAACATCTGAGTCGCCACCGTGGTCAAATATATTAAAATTTAAAATTTCTTCATTTGTAAGCCATGTAAAATTACCTATGGGCAATGGAAGGCTCATAACAAAACCATAAAGGTTATTGGCGTCCAATGCCAAAATATAGTTATGAGGCTTATGTGGGTTATAAGTGTCGGCTACATAAGGATTATTAGCATGCATGTACCTTCTCCCCAGCAGACTAATCCCTCCTCTCATCTGAGACTCGAACCAAATGTAATCGTTTATTTCGCCTAAAAGCTGCAACTCCACCTTTGTAAATTTTAACCCTGCGTTAAATGTTAATTCGGAACTCGTTAGGAAGTGAGCTGGGTCGAGTTCATAGTAACGCATTGCGGTACGACGGAAAGATGTGAAAATTTCCGCTAGCATTATGGTATCAACATTTTGATACAATTCTAAATATTGTGCGATATTTTTACATTTGAAAGTTCTAAAGACTAATTTTGCATGTTCGTAGTCACTTTTACTGATAGGAGAGTTTGTAAGTATGTTAAAAAAAGCTTCTATAGGCGGTAAATGGGTTTCTTTTAATTTTGAAAATTCATCAATGTAGGAATAAGGGAAAACTCCTTTTCTTTTTAATAAATAACGATTTGTTTCATTTTTATAAAAACTGTTAAAAATTTTAAAGTCATGGTTTGAAGTTTTAAGATTGTTTACTAAAGTATCCAAAGACGCATCAAGAAATTGAAATGAATCCAAAAACTTTAGATTGTCCAATGAAAACATTAAGAATTTCTGCATATTTACAGGTATTATACTAATTGCACTTATAAAGTTTGTCGGCAAATTTTTTAAAATTAGATGAGAATCGTAGTTGCGGGAATTATGTATAACTATGGGTATAAAATATGTAGATCTATAATTAAGATTACATGACTGATGTGCCAAACCTCTAATGTACCCTTCACCCCAATGGCAGTGATCTCGCACTCTGATATCATTCTTTTGAAATCTTTCCTTGCAAATATGACATACCTCACGATCATAGCTAGAGTTCGGATTGTCAATCATTCCCGCTACTTTGCGCATTTTTTTCAAAAGTTTTTTAGAAATTTCGTTTAAAGTTTTTAGAAACTCTTTTATTACATCCTCTCCAGAGTAGTATTCGTGAAAAATAATACTATCGTTTTCATCTAAAACAACAATACTGTAGCTTATGGGCTCGTGTCTTTCTAACTCGGTTGTGTAGCTCTGTGATGGACATTGTAGGACTGTAGATACTTTTCTAGTCAATGCCTCAAAATCGGCAAAGACTATACAGGGGTGGTACAGCATTTTAGAAAGGTTAGTAAATTTGAGGATGGTATTCGGTTTAGGAAGGGTGACCTTTTGTGGTTTTAAATTTTTACACAAAATGTGGTGCGATTTCAGAGTGCTCTGTCGAGAGAACCCACATAAACACTTTTTACAAAAAAAATGTACCCCATTCTTTTTGTGCATTAATCTATTAAAATTTTTAATTAGAAAAAAATGCTTCTTATAAAACAACAAATCTATTTCATAACACATTTTTGATTGTTCACTTGTATACATTGGGAATACTTCATTTTCTTCCCACCCAAAAACGTTTACTTTTAAGTTATTTATTTTTTCAAATAATTTTATCTTTGAAATTTTCATCGGAAATGAAAATCTATTCAGATTTAACCTTTTTAAATACTTCTTATACTTAAACGATAGATTTGAATTTTTATTTATAGGATACAATTTTGCTAGAATGCTGTAAACGAAGCATCTATTGTCATTACATTTTATGTTTAGAAGAGCTTTTTTGTTTTTTAACTTTGCTGGGAGAAGAGAATTTCGACAACCGCCCCTGAAGGATCTGTAATTTCCAATATGCAAATCAACTATCGTTATATGCTTAATTACCCACCCACTTCCATTCTTAAGAAAGTTATCTATGTTTTCAAATATTTTTTTAAATGCCGAGTCTATTGCGCTGTATATTTGAAATCGAGATAAAATTCTTTCGGGATAACTACAAAAGTAAAAAACGTTATTTACTTCTTCCTCGTCGATATTTTTAAAAAAAATTACACTCAAGCAAATAATCAATCTTACTCGTAAAACTACGTTAGTGTTTAAAACATCAAATATAGCATCTCTAACATCTCTATAGAGAGTATGAGGATCTTCATATAACACTGTTGCACGTAAAGTTCTAGCGTAACCTCTAAATGAACACACTATTTCTCTAAATTCAGGCATTATTTAAAATATTTAAAGCAATAATAAAAATAAAGCAAGCTTAATAAAGTAATTCAAAATATTTACATTATATTCACATGTATTCATAATATTCACAGGTAGGAGATAAGCCATATGGCTACTCACTTTCCTTTACGTGCTCTTTCATGGCAGAGCAAGCTTTTTGCAGGGTATCCAGCTGTGCCAACGGTATGTTAAAGCGATTTCTCACTGTTTCGGAAGATCCTTCTTGACCGCTTACGGATTTTGAAAATCCGATGTAGTAAGAGTTTCGGAACTCCTTTAGTTCCATATTCAAGCCTTTGCCCAAGTTGATGACATACGGAGGAATTTTCTTGCTTCCTTCTAATTCGCAGCCGAGGTCTAAATCATACCGAGATGATTTTGGTGCTTTCGGGCGTTTCGCTGTTGGCTTGTTGATGAGTAAATCCTCCTCATCGTTGTCAGTCAGATCGAAACATCTTTTTCTGGCTGAAAATATGAAAATGAGCTCAAAAACAAAACTAAATGTTACCATTAAAACATCCTACCAAAAGAATTTTCATTAATTATACTATCTTTAAATTTTGAAACGATGTATTAAAGGATAAATTAAAATTTAAATAGAATCTTATACATGCCAAAAATGTACTCCATATAAGTATAAAATTTAAGAATCTGCTACCCTAAACATCCTACATCCCAAGTATTTTCATTAATTATACTATCTTCAAATTTTGAAACGATGAGATGAACTAAAATTTAAATAGAATCTTACATATGCGTAATATGTAATCCATATTAATATAAAATTTAAGACATAGCAATAAGTATTTTCATTAATTATACTACCTTTAAATTTTGAAACTGTACATTAATCGATAAACTATAATTTAATCTTACCTTTAGACATGCTGAAAATACACCCCATATTAGTATAAAATCTAACTCACGTTAAGAACTAGAATTAAAGTAAACTCTCACCGTTAGACATGTTGAATTCAGATGCGGGCGAGAAAGCGACTATCCAAAGCAATGCTTTTGAATTGCTCTGGAGCGGTGCAGAGTGTTTTATAGTTTCAAGAGTTTCACATCTGAAGAGAACCCTGTCTAAATAAAGAGGTGAGTTGAAGAAATGAATGGCGAAGTACTTTCAAGTGGATTTGCATTCATGGGTGTTTATAGAATGAAGGAGAACACCGCGGTGTGAATAATTCTTTGTTTGAATTAGTTCCTGTAAGAACAAGGGTCTCCTATCAATCGCTTTACTTTAGTTGTGACGTTTTAATGGATAGAGAGGAATGCTTATTATATTTAGATTTAATATGTGTTTGTTACCATATTTGGTTTAGGAATTAACATCAAATGGTTAAGAACCGTTCATGCAGACAAATATTTCCTTTCCTAGGAAAGGACATATTTTAGTATTGACTTTTTTAAAAAGACAGAACACAAAATTTGTTTTCAAAACTTTTATTTCAGACACAACTAGTTTGGTTGGTACAAGTTTCAATAAACAGTCATATAAATCTAGCAAGCTCGCAGGCGTTGCTACATTTTCATAGAGCAAACATTAGATTTTAATAGACATACAATATCATCGTCGTTTAAAATTAGAAAGTATCTATATCTAAATCCGTCATCTGGAAAGTGCATTTCCGTCTGCCAAAGACAAACACCAGCAGATTCCATACGGTGCAAAATATTGGGATATAATATACGATCAATGCCATACAGGGAATAATTTTTATTTGAAGCAGTGCGATGCAAAAGACATGCTCCAAATCTATATTCTCTACCCTCCTCATGCATTAAACTCGCTATTTCTCCATTGGAGAGGATTTTAAAGTAACGTAGATTTTTCCTGTTTTCTTGATTCAGTACTCGACAGGACAATACTCTTTTCACACAATCGATAATGCTGTTGAACAATTCATAGTGAATATAATCATAGGTCAACTGCGAGTCTAAAATGAGATAGCCGTATTGTGCCATGATAGACTTCCACTGATGAAAATTCCCCGAAGAGAAAGAACTTATAGCTGTCGAGAAAAAAATGTGCGCCGACGCATTCGTTAGTTCTTTTTGATGATATCGTCATAGGATGTTGTTTTAACCATTGAGGTTCCACAATAAGGCAAATGTATTTCTTTCATGAGTTCATCAGCATCAAAAACTATGTAATATCCAATTTTTAATTTCTGATTAAATCCATGATGACATTCTAAAACACAAGCTTTTGCACTGATAATGCAATCTAGTAGATTTAGAAACAGATCATTTGAAACATTTTCGAGAATCTTGTGTTGTTCAGAATCAGGTGTTTGATATAAGTATATATATCCATATTTGCAATAAGGGGTTTCTTCATGCAATAGTTTAATTGTTTCTGAATTTCCTAAAATTTTAAAATAAGCGACTGTATCACTTTTATTTAATTTTTGCTGTATTCCACTCCGTACACAATTTATTATATCCTCAAATAAACCGTTGCTAATACTTTTAACCTTCTTAGCATTAGCTTCGAGAATGATATAACCGTAGCGCTCCATGATGAAACGTTGAATAACTACTTTCATATATTTTAAAGTGCTTATCAAGATGATATTTTTAAATTTTTTTTGTTCACGTGCTACACAATTTTTGATACACTAAGAAGCGTTTGACAATTTTGATTCAATGAAGGTATTGGTGCATTACCGATTTTGAAACGTTGATGAACGAAACGTTGAACGATACGTTCGTTTTCGCATACGTTCGACATTCGTAGTCTGAGTGGTAATCCCCTCGTTATATGCCATAAGAAATAAAGGCAATAGAGACCACAAGATCTGGTTTTTATGTGTTGAAGCGTCTGTCGATTCCATTCGAAACATAGTGAATTTTTTTCGATGAAGGATTTGATGTTGTTAGTCGGAGGTGTTCCATAAGAGCAAAAGAACGTGCAACACCCACTTTTATCAAAGTACATAGCCTGCCAATGTTGTCCTTTGCAATGCGAGGGATCGGTGTTTACAATAAAAGAACTGTAATGGTTTCGTTTCGAAGGTAGCTTGTCACTTGGAAATACACCTCCAAAAGAAGTTTTGATCTTATGATCGCTGACCGCAAGTCTCGTCAATATGGAAGTATCCATGACTTTAATAATCAAGGAAGATATTTCTGCTTTTATCAATTTCTATTAGAGCTTGCATTTCCATATATGCTATTAAGGTAACTGTTTCACTAAGATCAACATCGAATTTCAAATGAATCGATAAATCACCACTTCTTGTGACGTTTGCATATGGATCACTAGCAGAATAGTCTTGGGTAAGATCAAATACATAGAAGCATAAATTGTCTTTATACTCCATAAATGTTACGTTTGTATTGTGTTTTCCGAGATCTGTAAACAAACTCAAATAATTTCTAGCATAAATATCTTTTGCATAGTTAGGAGTATAAGCAGTGGCAGGAATCTGCATACCATTCTCTGTTAAAGAGATATAACTCAAGTTATAATTCTTGAAATTGAAAGGATTCTTCTTGAAATCCCCGTTAAATGCAGAATTCGAAACCATAGCTAAAATCATTCTACTAGGAAGAGCACCATTGACCGCATTTGGAATCGTAACACTTCTTAGTCCGGAGCTTAACGTAAAAGTTTTCATTTCAATTCTTGTGAATGGCATTTGAACGAGAGAATGTTCCAAAGCTTTCTCATGTCCGATCAGTATCGAACTTGAAACTTCACATCGTCTCACGAAAAGGCTGATATTTTCAATATTAAGACAGAAAACTCCGTTATTTGCTAATAGAGTGAACGCATCTTTGGCTTTTTCCAACTTAATACGTATGGACACACCGTTTATTAATAACTTGGACTGACTTCCTAAATCCAAATGAAGTGCGCCATACATATCAAAGAGCTCGCCCTTTTTAGTGCGATTCCATCTTTGTTTTAGCCCCTCGTTTCCTCCTGCAGCTGCTACATCCAAGTCTTCATATTTCCCAACAGTGTCTTTGTGAAACATTGCGGCTGTCAACAAATTCTTTTGAGAGGATTCTGGATGAAACAAGGTGCTCTGAATAAAAGCTTTGTAGGCATAATTGTTTTCTGAAGAAATTTGTCTTTCATTCAAAGAGACATGACATTCAGAGAACATGGTATTTAAGAGATAATTGCAGGGTCCACATTTATCAGTATCAACGAAGGCTGCACCATCAGCTTTTAAAATCTTTGCTTGAACATTGAGGAATACATGAGAGAGATCAAAATATGAATCGCCCAGTCCAGATATCAGAAACTCGATTGTGTTGCTGTCCGAAATGGCTGCTACAGGGTGAATTTCTATGAACGTTGAACGGTCGATTGCTAGTTGAATTTTCGATGTTTCAAACAGGTCTAATTCGCTCTTAGTGCAGTAACAGTTTTCCATTTTTCAGAGATTTGAAAACACGTCTTTCGAACACCTCTTTCGACGTTTCATCTGAATTTTCTTGCTTTGTTTCTTTCTTTTAATGCCACTGGTCGCACCACCACCCCTTAGTTTCCGAAATAGATCGTGTTTAATCTCTCTTCCAGATTCCCCCATTCGATTACGAGAAGCTTCTCTGAAAGATTTACCTTGCGAAACGTCACGCATGATATTTTCTCCTGCTGTCAGCAAGTGCTTGCCTAGATATTTGCCCGCTTTAATTAGAAGCGGTTGGGCAAATCGACGCAAATTACTGAAAATTCCATAGCCTCTTTGTATAGGGAAATCTGATGAAAAATATGAGCCATTGCCTGACTGTTGATTACAATAGTAATTAATACAATCCTTAGGATCCAACACTCGTCCGTGTTTATGCATGTTTAAAGTCATGTGTGAAGAAAACATTATTTGTGAGCTGCTTTATAAGGATTTTTTCCTAAACGACAGAACCAAGCTTGTTTTACCAGATATAAATTTTATAGGTGTTCCGCTACTCGTTCTTAGTTCGATCTCAATAACATCGATGTGTTGTTTTTTTATGCGAAAGTAAAGAGGGACAGGAAAATGTTTTACTATTTGGTCTTGACGTTCGTTCGCGATAGGTATGATTTTTAAAATAGATGCTGACGAGTCACCAACAAGTGATGAAGATACGATATCACTATACACATATATCTCCGTTATACCTGCTGTTAATTCTAAATTATACTCAGAAACATAAACTCCTTCTGTGAAAGAATTTTGCGTAAATCCAAGTATGTCGATTAGTTTTTCTCCAAACGTTACTTTAATATCTTTGAATACTTTCAGTTCGACTTTAGAATTAGGTAACTCTTTTAACTGAATATGATTAAATTCATTAAAAAAGTCTTTTGCTTGGCGATACATTCCACTAGGAATTTTTAAATTGTATGTTCTCTGTACAAATCGAAATGATGGAAATACTTCGTTGATAATGATTTTGAACGTTTCACCTTCAACATTGTCTAGTGGTTTTGAGTAATTAAACACAATTTCGTTACCATTGTCAGAAACAATAAGGGAAGGAGTATTTATACTTAGAGAGGTCATCAGTTTAGAACAGGAATCACGTTCGAATAGGAGATTTACATGTTCTTTTAATTTTATAGTCACATAATTCCCAAGTTTTTTAAACTCTACTAGATTGCTTCCTACTGCGTTCGAAATTTTTGTATTGATCTGTTCCACTAGATTGTCGTTTGCCATGTTGTCTAGTAGTATATCATGCGTGCGTCTTGGAATAGCTTTATTAGCTTTGAGTGTTATGTATTGATTTTTAAATTTCTCCAAATTTGGAGCTTGATAGCTCACAGTATATACATAATTTTTTCCAGAAGCAGAAGTAAAATCATCAACACTTGGATCAACCTTAAACAATCGCAAAAATTGATCTGCGTGCTGTGTACTAGTGTACAAATCCCATCCATCTTTTAAATGTATACGTAATTTTGATCCGTTCTCTCTAAGAGTGAGCGTGAGAGGAGGGTTTTTACCTAAAGATTTCTGAATGTTCGCATTTACCCCCTCCACAAAGTCACCATGGTCTTTACTATAAAGAGGTATTTCATATTCAGGTAGAGTAGTCATTATTTCTTCTTTTACTAACTCTTCAACAGAATAGTTATCATTGTATCCAGGATGAATAGTGAAAAACCGACCAGGTATGTTTGCTTCCGCCAAGCAACATTCCCATGTCCCGTTCAATGTGATTGGATAGGCTAATTTTGTTCGATAGCGATCTGGAGTGTTGTCTGGAAAGTAATTCATACTAGCGTTCGATGGTAAAATTATATGGAAATCTTCTATGTTTTGATCCATTCTGCCTTGATCCACGAATTGAAGGAATCGTCAAATCCTGACCACTTTACCAGAAGCTTTCGAGATGGTCCTTTGCCTTTGGTGCGAATAATTTTCTCGATTGACCAATAGTCATTAGGAGATTTTTCGATCTTTTGTAACTCTTCGGCGTAAAAACGACCATCAATCTCTTTCTCGTTTAAATCTTGCAGAACATAAGTATGTGGGCTTGTAGGATATCTTTTATAGATTTTGAAAGCTTCTTCAGTCCACCCAGGTAAGTATCCCTTTCTAAAGGTTCTAAGAGCTTTCGATATTCTCACAACATCACCTACAGCGAAACGAAATTTTGATTGTGAGCTGTACTCATAGAGTCTCTTATATATGGTAGGCTCGTCATCGGCTGTCACCTCGGCTGGCTTAAAACCATGACTACTGTGTACGGAGTGGTTATATGATTCTACTAGTGACTGTAAAATATCGTGATACTTATATGAGTTGCGATAGGTGAAAACTCTGTGCATGCGCGAGCGTAGAGTTCTATGCATTCTTTCCAAAATGGCACATTTGGCTTCACTTTTTGTAGAATAATGATGAATACTGTGTTTTTTTAACATATTACTAAAATCTTTATTGTAGAACTCACTCCCTTTGTCTGTTTGTAAATTCAAAGGTTTCGTTTTTCTAAAGATCTTTTGAAAAACTTTCACAATGGTAATGGATTTTTTATTTTTGATAGGAATGGCTCTAAAAAATCGAGACATTACATCGATGATAGTAAGAATATAGCGATAACCTTTGTTGTACTTTGATAGCTTTTGAACATCTACTAAATCACTCTGCCACAATTCATTCACTCCGTAAGATATGGTTTTTCGTCTCTGAAATCTGTAGCGAACTGGTTTGTGTAAGGTATACACGTCTTGTTTTGAAAGCCAGTTTTGCACATAATTTCTATTAATACCACTTGCTTTTGATAATCGCTTGACACCTCCAAATGATCCTGGTTCTTGGGGATTGAAGTAGAGTTTCCTTAATCGCTCCATCTTATCCATGGTGAATTTTTTTTCTCTTCAGAAGAGGATGAGCTTGCTTTGTAGTTTACTGGTGAAGTTGATGGACTTGCTTCCGACAATAGTGGATTCATTTCTGAATACGACAGCTGCTCTCGAAGCCTTTTATTCCCTATCCACTGATGTGGAATGTTAGCATCGTAAATAGCTTTGAAAAACTCATTAAAACCTTTCGGAGGCGGTTCAACTTTTTTAGTATCTCTCATAAGGTAGTTAAAAAGGTCTATAGCATTGCTTCGATACGTTGGCTTTCCTTTTACTTCTAATTCACCTTTTTCATTAAATGTGCAATTAATATTTTTTAATTTTTCCAAGATAGGGGAAACATATCTCTTCAGTGTTTTTGGAACAGCATATCCCAAGTATTTAGTCAGCACGCTATCACTTGGTACATCTTCGGGAGGAGCCATAGTTTCGGTTATTGGTATTGTTGATAAATTCTCCATCAATTCAGGAGGTATTTCAAATTCTTTCTTAGGTGGTGGTGGTTGCATTGCTTTTTGATACTTTGTTATTAATTGAGAGAGCAATTTAGCTCTCATATCGTCGGGTATATTATTTTGTCGAAGTAAACTAAGAATGTTGTCTTCCAACCGAATTTCCGGTTTGTTTAACTGGTAATATTCAGACACCAGCTCCGATGGTACTAATGCCATTTTCTTTGCCATTTCTATATTCTTTTTCCAATGGCTTTACCAGCGATTCCTCCCAACAGACTTAATACGGTAGGAAGAATTAGAGGTAAAAATCCACCTGTTTGTTTCGAAAATAATTTGCGTTTTCTGTTAATAGGTATTTTTCTGTCTGCCAATTGGCGAATTACTCGTTTGTAATTAGCAAGTTTTTTTACTTTAGCACAGGGTATATTCCCTGACAAGAAATTCTGGCAAATCTCACACAAAGATTTGATTTGCTCACTCGAAGCAGTTCTTAAAATAGCTTTTCGCTGTTCTGGAGTTGCATTGGATAGTAAATGTAGTAGATGTACATTCCGTCTAACTCTATTCATTTCAAAGGCAAAAAGACCCAATTTATGATACCACGATCTGGAAATATGGATTGTCGGAGACGCTGCTCCTCTGTACTTCTTGGGTGAACATCAACGAGCAAGTATGTGAAAGGATCTGTAGTTGCTCTTTTATAAGCATCTAAAAAATATTTTCCTTTCCCTGGAAACGCTTGCCTAGCGAAACAGATGACTTGTGAGAGATCACGGCTGTTGCGGAACATGATAAGATAGTGCGTGTTCAAGCTAATATCACGCATAACTCTAACACGAGGAAACAGATTTTGAGTGATCAAAATAATACTAAAATTCTTGTGGTGTGAACCAACCGTAAACATGGAAGCAACATCACTAGTCAAATCGTTCATCATGTCATCAATCACGATTAAATCATATGTCTCGTTCTTTTCTGGCAATCCGCATACAAAAGTTATATTTCTCTCTTCAGAAAACCACGGTTGCCACACTGAATAACACCACATAATTTTATTCATATTGTTTTCATATACCTGTTCTGCAATCATTTTTCTCACGAGTTGTGTTTTCCCACTCTGTGATGGACCAGTCACCATACAGGTTGAGGGATGTCTCAGTTTTAGCATATTTGACATAGCCAAAGGAATTCTAGTTATAAGCTGTATACCTATCCTTTTGAAAAATAAAGTATATAACGAACACGGAATTCTCTTTTCCAGCATGAAAGAGAAAAATATCTGACAAAATGCTTTAACTCATGTGAACACCTTCCATCCAATGAGCATTCTGATAAAATGCCTTGGTTCACTTTGCTTATTCACTTTTATGTGTTTGTGTACAATATGAATATGTGATGGTAGAGACACACCGCAAGGGTCCGTTTCAAACAGTCATCAAGAAGTTCATCGCGACGATCATAGGGGGGGTATACAGTTATTAGCACGGTAATACTACTCTCCACCGAAATCAAAAAATTTTCTACTCAAATTTGTAATATTAAATAAACATTTTATTTATAATGTTTAATGTAAAATAAATTATTTTATTTATAATGTTTAATATTTTCTACTTCTATTAACAGATGCTATACTTGTTAAAAACCAAAATAGCATCCTCATTTTTTCTATTTCAGTTTGTCCATTAAAAAAAGTTTTTTATAAAAAATTTGTCTCTTTATATAGTTTATGCTGTTTCCGTATTTAACTCCTCATAAATGAATTTCACGCCTCCTAAAAAAGTCAAGGAGTATTTTTACTCCAAAAAAATCCTAAGAATAACACTGGATGTCCCCTAATTTCTTTCCCTTATCCAATAATTTTCACTGAAAGCTCTGGTTGTGAGCGTGAATATTATCATTGCCAAGTAATGAATCAACAACAAATTGCCAAGTAATATGAAATACATTTAACCCTCTGACTGAGCATCCTGCGATTTCCACGTGCAACTCAAACGTATCACAATCTGCACATCCCACTATTTCCACTGGCATGGGTTTTTCTTCCTTTATTGAGGGTCACATCTGATTTAGCAATGAATCTGATCATTGATCAATTGAAATTTGTTGAACATTTTTGGTTTTGGTGATAACATTTAAAATAGGTTTTCTGGCAACCTAGTTTCACACGATAAAAATCTGTATAAAAATCTTTTTGAGAAAGAAAAATGCATTATTCAATTCCCCAATATATATAGATTTAAAATATGCAATAAAAAATTGCACAATTTTTGAAGCGATTTCGGTTTACAAATTGAGCAGTCAGATTAAACCAGAAAATCGGATTCTAACCTTTGTTCGGTGATTGGATCGTAGATCTTGTAAAGTAGATGCCGTTGAACCCTCTCTACTCGAAATAAAGGAAATTTGAAAATACTTTCAGCCAATTCATAATCAGAGTAATCGCATGCATGCTTATGTTGTAGTGATAGTATCTAATCTCTGAATTAATTGAATTTTAGGTTTCTCTCTCAGAGCCAGGCAGTGTGAATGAATCCCCCTCCTCTGACGATGATTCCCTTGAAAACCTACCAGTGCTTCGCCTCCCCCCTCGTGATGATTCTGGATTGGGAATCAGCCCTGACAGCAATTCAGGGGCCTCTCAGCACTTCCACGGGGCCCTCCCTATTTCGGAGGGGCTTTTCTCTCTGCTCCCCAGGCGAGAAAAGAACTATGACACGTTTTATCCGTACTGGCTTAGCAGACACCAAAAGATGTTTGGTTCCAGCCCTTACAATCTTAAAAGCATGAACTTTACTAAGATGTGGTGAGTTAATTGAGCTTGGTTTCACTTTCAGTATTATCTTTTTATTTTATAGAGCTTTTGAAAGTATAGCCTGTTTACAACCTAGGTACTACTCCCTCCAGTATTTCCCCTTATTTTTTAATCATATCTCAGTTTTTGTTTGTTTGAAATCTAAATTTTGAAAGACTAGTTGCATAGTGTAGTTTATCATTTCCAACAGAATTCATTCAGCTTGAAAAAAAATTATCCCTATCAAGAAGTGATATTCCATGAAATTTTACCTTATGAAATTATACTTTTAACCTCTTAAAAGTTATCTAATAGAGTGGTGCCCAACTTGTATCAGGATGCTAATTTGCTTGACCCATATGCATGTTTGGTCCCTTGTTTTGAGGCTTCTGAAGGACTAGAAAGTAGAAATCGTAAATGGCAATTAATTTTAAAATTTAGTGAATCTAAATATGAAGTGACAGAAATGGTTGGGCACCATTTATCTACTAGAATTAATAGATTTAAGCAAAATCTGCAAAATTCAGCCATTTATATCCAGAATTGATTTTGAAAACTTCAGGAAGTATGTGAAATAAATAACCATTTAATGTTTTGAAGTAACTTCCATCTCCAGTTGTGTGTTATGAAATCTTAAATTTTATTATTGGTATAATTAAATGTTTTTTTATTTTTCAGGACCGAACACATGATGAATCAAAACTTGTTCTCCTTGATAGAGAAGAAAGTTATTCTTCATGAAAGAAATGTCGTTAAAGAAGTTTTGTGGTATGCAATTTATGACCATAAGTCTGATTTTTTTTCAATATCAATAAGAACCTAAATTTGTTTTGAAGTATTGGTATTTAAATTTAAAATTTGTATTTTAATAAAAAACTCAGGCATGTGACTTTTCTGACAACCAATAATTATATACAAACCAAAACCAGAAAGACGCGAATCTGCCATGTTAATTAATAGAAGATTCGTGTTTTTGTCATTGTGCCGACGACATGGTAAAAGTTGATGACTAAATCACAAAATATGTTGAAATTATAAGGAATGTATCCCTTATTATTTATTTATAATTTCTCATGTTGTAAACAATCAATAGTGGCGTGTTAAATCAGTCCATATTGTTTCATTCAATTTAAATTTATATGTTGGTTTCAGGATGTTGATGGGTGTCAAAGATCTTTTTGTGGCATATTGGGATGGTCAAAAATTTTATGTTAATACTCAACTGCATCTTAGCAACTTAACATCAGTATGTATTTTGTTTACGTATTTAATTTTTCTGTTTTATATTTTGAAAACACTTAGGAGATTTAAAATGTGTCACACGTTGAAAAATATAGTATTCTAAATTTTGGTAATATTAAATAATAAGTAGTGGGGGGGGCTAGATTTTGAGTATTTACCATTTGATCTATAAACTGTACTGATTGTCTCACATAATGACTTGATTATTATCACGAGAAGAGTTGTATAACACAGCTTAAAATAAGATATTAATTTTTTTGTTGTTCCAATACTTAAATTTTCTTTTATTGATTTTGGTTGAACTTGCTTTTATTCTGTAAAATCTATGCATTCTGAAATATTTTATTGAAGTTGTATAGAGATCTATAATGAAGTTCCAATGAAGACTTCCAATAAATATAAGCTAAATAATAGTAAAAAGCTTCAAATAAATAATTGTTTTGAAGTAATTATGATATTTATTACTATGTGTTACTAATAAATTTATCAGTTTCTGTGGTAAAGTATGGACTATTTTATAAAAGTAAAAGTTCTCAAGGTATACCAATAGGTGAATAAATATTTGTAATCTTGTGGCTTCTACTACAAATCACTATTTCCATTAATTAACACATTTCTTCTTTCTATACTTCTTTGATGAAGTTTAATATTGCTCTCCTTTTTCAGCAAACCCTGGTCTCTGTCTTAAGTGAACTGTGTGAATATGCCTCTAGAAAAGCCACTGTACAGGAATTCCTTTCAAACATATTAAGAGATGTATCACTGCATTGCATCACCTATCAAGCATATGCATGGGCTGTCCAGGAGCAGCTTATAATTATAAATGCTGCTTTGCATGCTGTGGAAAAAAGGCTTAGGAAAGGATGTAAGTATATTCCCAATATGCAAGTCTTTCTGTACGATTTTTTCCTCAAATTGTAGAGTAAAACCTTAACCACACTTACCATTTCCTGTTGTAGAGAAAAATCTTCCAGTGTTCCCAACTAATTCTATTAAGTCAGTTAATAATTCTATTTTATATAATTCTATAAAGTCAGTAATTCAAAATTTTGGTCTGGCTTAATATTGGGTAAATATTTTAAAATACCCGTAGAGTTTTTGATGTGTCAATATTAGTGTATGATGTCATGCAATATCAGTATTTGAAATGATGGCATTTTAAAACGCATACAATATAGTCGTTAATAATAGTTTAGCAGCAGGTATAGATGTTAACATAACTGAAAATGTCTAATGTGCAGGTTATAACTAAGATAATAAAAATGCCAGATAATATATGAAAGACCCATGGCCAAAAGAAAACCTATGTGGGCATTCTAAGTACGATGGGTTAACCTGAAGATGATGACATAATGATCATACAGCAGCCAGTGTTATTCCTGGGATTTTTTTGGAGGAGTTAAAAAAATACTCCTCAAGACAAATTTTCTATAAAAACGCTTATTTTTTTAATTTACAAAATGAAATAGAAAAAAATGAGGATGTTAAGAATAAAAGAACATACAACAATCAATTTGTAAAGTTGTTTCTTATCTGTATCATTTGTTGGTACCCATCATAACATAAACTGCCCATGTGGTGTTATCTTGAATGTCTAAGTGATTTTAATTTTGAAGTACAATGGAACTCTATCCAAATCACTTGGGACTGGATGCCATTGGGATAAAAAATTTGGATTATAGGATTTTTTCCAAAAAAGGTCTATTGAAATTAGTTACTGTATGTGTGTTAAAAATAGGAGAAAATTCAGATATCTGATCCAGGGATGCAGAATATGTCCGATCCGGCGATCTAGGATCGGGGGAATTTTAGCCATCTGGGGAAATTTTGTGGAAAAGTATACTATTGAATTGAATTTCAGTACAGTAATAAAAATTTGCGCGGCGATTCGTGTCATTGTACTTTTAAAAAGATTTTTGATACTGACAATAATTCAGAATTTTTGAAGGTCTTTATTATTTTTAAAAATTTGGGGAAATTTTTGTATGGATTGGGGGAAATCTTGAAGGTAAAAACATTTTCTACATCCCTGATCTGATCATTTTATTATGTATAGCCTACATCAGGCTGGAGCTATTCATTTGCTACAATTTTAAATACTGGTGAATTTCCTGGTCTTATTTGCCTAACAATACTACTCCGGGTCACCAGTTGGGGTCTAGCAATAAATACTACCATCTGAGTTAACCAACTTTAGTTGGTTTATAGAGGCATGCGCTTGCTCCTAAAAGTCGCTTATGCCTTCTTGCTAAGAGTGTTTTTTTTGAAAAGTGATAATATGATGAAAGTATGAAGATGACTATGATTGAAATATGGAATATGACTTTTAATTGTTTTTTCTTTATAAATTCTCTCTGAATTTCTGATCTTCCTCTGGGAGGGACTCTTAATCTTTCATTGGGGTATTCCTAGTCTTTCCTTGAGTTCTTTCATTTTTTGCTCTGACTTCATTTATTTGGGTCATAAATCGACTAAAATTTTCATTTATTTGTGAAAAATCGCACTCAATTTTTTCTATATGTTCTTCTGACTCGATTTCGTCTTCTGATTCCTTTTTCTTGGATTCATTTACCATTATAATTTAAACAGAAATTTAATACCATGTCCACAACTTAACAAACACAAAACTAAAAGAAAAAAGGAAGGCTGAGAATATAACTAACACAAGCACATGGATGTAGTAAAGTCACAAGTGGAGTTTATTTCGCTTCAACTTGTGACTAGTTTGATTTATATTTAATCAAAATTTGATGTTATGAGAGAGCGGTCCAAATTTAAGAATGGTGGTTTTATTTATAAAAAGTTATCATTTAATTTTTAGATGAATCGATTACCCTGTTGTCTTTGAAAAATGAATTGAAGCCTATATTCTCTGAAATTGACCTGCTGTACCACATCCACTTAGAGATTTCAAATGATGTCTGTGGGGAAAGTGAGCCTGTGGTCCGAGCATGCCAGTTGCTTCATACTTTATGGAAACTACTTCACCACCAAAGCTTGTTGGACCACAAGTCTTGCTCTGTAAGTTGTTGCTTATTTTCAAACTTATAAAATTAATCCATTCAAATTTACTAACCTTATCAAAACTGGTTATCCACAACTCTAGATTTTGAATTGTAGAATTCTAATTCTGGAAGCACTATAGTTTTTTTCATAGGGTCTTAATGACCTAGAATATGCTACCGGGTGTAGATTTCCATCTGGGTGCAATTGTTTTAAAACACTTCCTCTTCTCCTGAAGCACCCACAAATAAACTACATGGATAATTACAATTGTATCTTGACAAAACAGGTTTATAAATTATACGATTTTTAAAAGTTTTATAAGGTTCTTGACATTCATTAGTCCAATTATATTTTGCACCTTTCTTTAATAAATTATTTAGGAGTTGTCTTAGCTTTGCTTTGTTAATGAATTTTTTATAAACATGTACACTTCCTAAAAATCATTGAAACTGTTTAACATTATGTGAAAAACAGGCCTGACTCGGTATTAACATAAAAAGGATATTAATATCAATATGCATCAATCATTTTGTTCTCCAAATTAGTGAAACAGCTCTAAAATGCTGCTGCCAGTTTTCCCAATTTCTTTTGTATATTTGATGTTATTTCTTTTTGAATTTTTCATTTTTCAACAAAGGAAAATGTTGAACATTGTTATTTTTCAATTTTGATTCAAATAACAATAATTTCTTCTGTAATGCTCTGATGTGATTGAATGAGCCGAATATTAAAAAAATTAACTTTTACCTGCAATGCTAAATTCAATTGATTGAGTTTTTGACGATATCCACTAACAAACACAAATCCAATAACAACTCATCATTTTTATATTCTGGCACTGGTCTTTGCTTTTCATGAACATGTCAATGTCTTGATGTAACTCATAGAATCACTTTAAACGACTTCCACGGCTTAACTATCTGACACAACTGAAGTATACTCCATATTCTGAATCCAATTCTTTCGGGAACTCCTTGAATTGTTGATGTGAAAGTGTATGTGATCGAATGTAATGTACTGTTTTTATGACTGCGCTCATAACATCCATTGATACAATTTTTTTAGTGGAGTTCTTCACCTCAAAAACATTTACTTACTGCATTGAGCTAGGATAATTTGAGCTCATTAATGTTTTTAAAAAAACACAAGGTTCCTCATTCTGGTTAAACATTTTATGCATCACTTTCGGGGTCCACACATTCACACATGTCTATGCATGGAAAGCCATGACTTCTGCATTAGCATGCACATGTTAAAAATCTTCTTCCTCTCCTTCACTAATTCCAGTATGGCTTGTGGGACAGGGGGCACCATGTTCGTTTAGGGTACAAATAAACCATTTTCCTTTTTTGAACTAGAATCTGGCACTGTTATATTTGGATTGTCAAGAAAAAACTACTTGTTTGTTCACAGCACCTTCAAAAGTCCTATAAAAATCTTGAAAAACATCTCAAATTTTTCTTTAAATTTACACCATCAAAAATCCTCCCTCTAAACACATTTAGATTAAATCTAGTTTGAGGCTTGCTCCATGAAGAAGCGGTTTAAATATATCGGTGTTTATTCACAAAAAGACACGGTGAGAAAGTTACATATCAGAAATGATGAAATGAATACAAATTCAGGCTAGCTTTGCCTTTTATAGCAGTTGACAGCATTAACATAAAGTTTAAAAGTAAGGCTAGGTAGATTGCACAAATGAAACATAAATGAATAGTCGGACTCTAACACTTGTTGGAACACTAGTCATCAGCTTTGTGAAAATATCAGCTAGATTGTTCTTACTACAGTAAAACCTCTCTTAAGCCCCCTCAGGGGAACACCTTGTGCGGTGCCAGGTGTACGGGTGTCACAATCCCGAGGGACCCAGTGTTTTGCGCCTTATCTCCCAAGGCCAATCTTCTATGCACCGTTCTTTCTCTCTCTTTTCCTTTTTCGTCTTGAGACTCACTATCTCAAGATTGTCTAGTGATCTTTTCCTCCCTCTACTTTTTCGCACTCGAGCTTTTGTCTTTTCTTCCCTTCTAACTTGGGGCCCCACAACCCCGAGTGACTCTTTCCCCGGGAAGTCGCGCCCCCGGGATTTCTACAAGCGATCTTTCTTCTTTTTCTTTCCTCATTCCTTCCTCTTTCCTTTTCCACCATAGTTAAAGAAATACCAGTTTTGATTTACTAGATATATTGAAATGGAAATTTATTTAAAATCTTATTACCTCTAGTGAGATTTTATGTTATCATTGAGTTTACATTTTTGTTATGTATGAGTCGCATCTTATTTTCAAACATATAGTATTATTTCGATGAGTTTCCTTACTGAATTTTGATTAGGGGCTGCACGTTTGCCGTGTGCGGCGTCCCGTAACGTGGTGAAGGGGGACCTGGAGAGTTGAGGGGACTTGTGCTCCGCAGGGTCTTATAATTTCCTGGGGGCACAAACTCCCCAATACACCTCTTTGGCCCGTAATCAGGGTAAGATCGGGTGGCCGGCGTAGCCTGTAGTGGGTGTAGCCCGCGCCGGTCAATCGGCTTCCTCTATTGTGCTGGTTCCGTCACTTCAGGGTGATCTCTCCCCCTGTGGTGCCGGAGCCAAAATGATATAGTGATGTGAGGGCTAGTGTTGCATAGGTTGATGTAGCACTATATCTCGGTACCACTCTTGGAGGGGGCCCCCGAGATCTTTCGTCGTCGAAAGCCGGCGGCGACTGCCGGGGTACCCCCCTCTCCCTTGTTGGGCTCCATGGTGGGCGGGAGCGTACCGGGCTGAACAAACGGACCAACCAACCATGGCTTTAGCTTCTTCTTTTCCAACTCCTTCAGTGGAGCAAACTAAAAAAGATAAACAAAACGAACCCGACGTCAAATTTTTTGTTATGAAGAGATCTAATGGTGACTTGAAAAATGTATCCGCACTCTTAATTCACAAAACAATTCATAGCAAAGTAGGTGAAGTAAAGAACGTAAAAAAAACAAAATCTGGTGAATTATTTATTGAAGTAAAAACCGCAAAACAAGCTATAAATATTCAAACAATAACACAATTAGGAACAGAAATACAGGTAACAGTAACCCCTCACAGATTCCTCAATAAAGCAAAAGGTGTTATATCAGAAGAAGATTTAATTTACGATACAGAAGAAGGCATTCTGCAAGACCTGAAAAAACAGAAAGTTAGTGATGTTCAAAGAATATTTATTACAAGAGATAATAACAAAATACCTACCAAACACATAATACTTACTTTCGATACCCACATCCTTCCAAAACATGTACAAATAGCCTACATAAACGCTCCAGTACGACCATTTATACCAAACCCACTCCGATGCTCTAAATGCCAAAGATTCGGACATCCAAAAAAAGCCTGTCGCAGCATTGATATCTGTGCTAAATGTGGTAGCAAGGACCACCTAACAGACATCTGCGATGCACAAAAAGTCTCCTGTCCAAACTGTAAAGGCGAACATGCAGCATATGAAAAGGAATGCCCGAAATGGATTACTGAAAAAGAAATACAAGCAGTAAAAGTAAAGAATAATATATCCTTTCCAGAAGCCAGAAAATTGGTAAATGAGCGCACCCCTACAATAGGAAAATCTTATGCATCAACACTCGCCAAAAGTTTTGCAACTAAAGGAACCCAAACTAAATTAAGCTGTTTTTCATCAGACATTAAAATAACACCGCAAATGCAACAAGCATCACAAACACCTACAACAAACACAACAGAAAAACCATCCAAAAAACCTAGAATTTCTAAACAAACAGAAATACAGGACATGGAAGAAACGTCAGATTCTGATGATGGAATGGAGGTGACCGTACTTCCATCGTCATCCCCTGATATAGGTAAAGATGCCGTCCCTCCCGATAAGCCTGAGAAACCTGATAAGTCCACACGAGGAAGGGGAAAACCCCCCAAACCCTCTTGATTTTAATATATTTTAGCATAATCTTTTAGAATGCATTTTACAAATACTATTTTAAGTTGGAATTGTCATGGTTTTAAAACTCATGTTGACGACATCAAAACCCTTATCAATGATTTTAATCCAATTTGCTTTGGAGTTCAAGAAACCTATCTTCTCCCAAATCATTCTGTAAACATTAAAAACTATACTATTTTTCGCAGAGACTATACTTCTGGTGGTAGGGCCACGGGAGGAGTAGCCATTTTAACATTGAACAATATACCTGCTAGACCACTTTCCCTAACAACAAACCTCGAAGTAGTGGCAATTCAAATGAAACTCAAGGTCTTAACAACAATATGCTCGATATATTTACCACCTAATCTTGATTTTTCTCAGAATGAGCTGGACGAACTCATTGACCAGTTACCTAAACCATTTTTGCTGATGGGAGACTTTAACGGACACAATCCCATTTGGGGTAGCAGCGACCTCAACCAAAGAGGGACGCAAATTGAGTCATTTATAACGGACCATGACTTGTGTCTTCTTAACGACATGAATCCAACTTATTTACATTTCCCTTCCCGTACATATCACCATCTTGATTTAGCAATATGCACTCCATCTTCATTATCATTTATAAATTTTAAAGTTCATGATGATTTATACAACAGTGATCATTTTCCCATAATTTTAAATTTTGACTTGAACAACATACCTTTAGAAAGACCCAGAAGATATATTATGGCCAAAGCGAATTGGACTTTGTTCCAAGCCAATGCCAATATAACTCTTGAGACAGTTTCCAATAAAAATATTGACGAAGCAGTAGAGGATATCACGGAAATATTAATAAACGCATCCAACTTATCAATCCCGAAAACGTCTGGAAAAATCCCAAAGTTGCACAAACCTTGGTGGAATAGCTCTTGTGATAAAGCACGAAAAAAACAAAAGAAGCATTGGGACATATTTCGCAGATATCCGACCACCGACAATTTTACTTTATTTAAAAAAGCGAAAGCTGAATTTAGAAAAATTGTAAAACAAAGTAAAATGGCATCTTGGCAAGCTTATGTCAATTCCATCCGAAGCAACGTATCATCAAAAAAAATATGGGACAAAATTGGGAAAATATCGGGCAGTTCTAGATCTTCATGGGTACCAGTCCTAAAAGACCGTGGGAATATAGTATCCGATATAGAAACCATTGCAGATACTCTTGGAGAATCATTCGCTAGCGTATCCAACAAAAATGCCTACCCTAATAGTTTTAAGCAGTTTAGGGCTCTTGAAGAGCAGGATATCTTAGATTTCGCTACTTCACTAAACTTGCCTTATAATCAGGAATTTAGAATGGAAGAACTAAAGCTAGCACTCCAAAAATCCCACCAGACCTCTCCAGGACTAGATGGTGTACATTATGAAATGATTAACCACCTTAACGAAAATTCGCTTTCGAACATTTTATTCTTATTTAACCGCATATGGGAAGAGCATACCTTTCCAACACTATGGAGGAAGGCGGTTGTTATTCCTATACCAAAACCTGGAAAAGATCCCCAGGAGCCAGATAGTTACCGACCTATAGCACTAACTAGCTGTGTCTGTAAACTTATGGAGAGAATGGTTAATGCTAGACTAATGTTTGTGTTGGAAACTGAGAAAAAATTATCTGTATTCCAAAGTGGATTCCGTAGTGGACGAAGCACTATTGATAATGCATTAAAGCTCGAGACTTCCATTAGAGAGGCCCTTGTCTCAAAAAAACACCTAATATCAATATTTTTTGATATGCACAAAGCTTATGATAAAACATGGCGGTATGGAATACTCAAAGATCTGCATAGCTTTGGTTTTAAGGGAAATTTACCAATGTTTTTAAAAAAATTTTTAGAAACAAGGACTTTTCAGGTTAGAATTAACAATGTTTTATCCAGAGACTTCTACCAGGAGGAAGGAGTTCCTCAAGGAAGTGTTTTAAGTGTTACATTGTTTTTAATTAAGATAAACGGCATCATAAACCAACTACCAACTTCAGTAAAGGGATCGTTATTCGTTGACGACTTCCAGATTCATTGTAGTGGAGAGGATTTTAACTTTATTCAAACGCAACTACAAAATGCAGTTTTTAAAGTAAATGCCTGGTGCAATAGAAATGGTTTTATCTTGTCTTCCCAAAAATCAATCTGTGTAAATTTTTCTCGAAAACGAGGAGTCTTCCCTGACCCCGAAATCTATCTCGATGGCAGCACTATACCAGTTAAGTCTCAAACAAAGTTTCTGGGAATTACTTTTGATAGTAAACTTACCTTTAGACCCCATATTAATCTTTTAAAACAAAAGTGTATAAAATCCATGAATATTTTGAAATATCTTTCCAATACTAAATGGGGTGCTGATTCACCATCTCTTTTGAAAATATACAGAGCCCTTATACGATCAAAGCTGGATTATGGCTGTGTGGTTTATGGGTCTGCAGCCATGTCTGTTCTTAAGAATTTAGATACGGTTCATCACCAAGGATTAAGACTCGCAACGGGTGCCTTTAGAACGTCTCCTGTTGCTAGCCTCTACGTAATAGCGAAAGAACCAAGATTGGATTTGAGAAGACAAAAACTTCAACTGCGTTATTATTTTAAAATAAAATCAAACACTTTACATCCTCTTTATCAATCAATTATATACCCTAAATACAAAACCCACTTTGCACTGAAAAGGTCTTTTACTCCTTCTTATGGACTAAGAATTTTAAGCTTTACAACATCATTATGCATAGAAAATTTTAATACTTTTAGAAACGATTTATATGATATCCCTCCTTGGGTATCTAAACTAAATTTCATAGCCGATTTTACAGATTTTAAAAAATCATCTACTCCAAACATAGTATTCCAAACTCTCTTTAAAGTCCATAGACAACAATATAACACTTTTTCTGCAGTTTTTACAGATGGCTCCAAAACTCGATCACATGTTGGATCAGCAGCAGTGCTAGAAAGTGAAATCGTATCTAGAAAATTAGAGGAACATTGTTCCGTGTTCACTGCTGAATGCTACGCCATTGTCCTTGCTCTAAATAAAATCAAAGGATCTTCTAAGAAAAAATGTGTTATTTATTCCGATTCAAAAAGTTCTCTTGATGCCCTTAAACATTTTAACTCAAAGAGCCATCCCATGATTTTACAAATAGTTAACATCTATTTAAAACTGAAAGAGAAAGGTTTCTGCATCTACTTCTGCTGGATACCGGGACATGCTGGCATTCCTGGTAATGACCAGGCAGACACGGCGGCCAAAATATCAACTATTAAAGATAATTCATTTGTTCCCGTCTGTGACATATACACATGCATTAAACACTCAATAAACACACTTTGGCAAGAAACATGGGATCAAGAACTTGACAATAAATTACATACCATACAAACTTCAATAGTAAACTTTTCTGACAGCAAACTTAATAGATTCCTTGATGTCAAGCTCACACGACTACGCATAGGGCATACTTATTTCACACACAAACACCTCCTTCACGGAGAACCTCCACAAACCTGTCCTACATGCAATTCTGTTCTTACAGTTAAACATATATTGTCGGAATGTCCTCGATTTGAAATAGTGAGACAACGGAGATTCGGAACATCTTATCCTTCTCTGGTTGAACTAATTGGAGAAAAATATCATAAAAATTTATTCATATTTTTAAAGGACATTAATTTTATGAAACAAATATGATTTTAACTAGTTTTATTGTATTTAATGATTTTTAATGTTAAAGATTTTACCACCAACGCATAGACTGCGTTCGACGATGGCTCTTTAGCCAAAAGTTTAAATGATTGTCTTGTTGGCGCGGTATGCCCCTAAGGGGTTTTGTGCCATTAAACTCACCAAAACCAAAACCAAACCTCTCTTAAGCGACCACCCTCCGTTCCACGAAAAATCGGTCGTTAAGAGGGGTGGTCGCTCAAAAGGGGTCATCTTAAAAATAGATAGATTACTTTAGAACTTACTCAAAACATTTTTCAAACATTTAATGATAAAAAACACCAAAACAGCTTATTATGTACAGCTTATTACTACTGATTTCACTAAATTCGGCCGATTTAATCATTATGCGCTTATTAGGCAAATCTCTAAAAAAACATTGCAGTTTCATCCAAGTTGAATATTTCATTGTGTTTATAGCTAGCTAAAAGAAATGGTAGTGTTCTCATTTTCCAATCTTGAGAGATCTTTAATAATTTCTTATTAGAACAAACATGATTTAAGAAAATCTGTTCTGAATTATCTCAATCTACTCAAATGGTGTGACTTATAAAATAAAGATAAATAGATTTGATAAATAGAATTGACTTATTAACTGAATGAATTTTTAGAATTGGTCTTACTTGATCCACAGTAAAAAATTAAATTTAAATTTAAATCTTCATTTTTTATTTTTAGCCTTTTAATATGACAAAATCGTCCTTATTTTCAATCACATTCGTATCAGATTGAAAAAAAATCTTCGGAACAAAAAAGGTATAAAAGAATTGCTCTTCGTCCATAACTTTGAATTTTAATGCAAAAATTGAACCGGTTCTTGTTGTTTTTTCCCTTTCGTAGCCTTAAAAAGAACATTCTGAATTAAAAAAAACTGGTCGCTGGGAGGGGTTTTAATGGTCGGTAATTGGGGTATTTTAACATTAGGAGAATAGGGGAAAAAATCGGTGCCTTCAAAATCTGGTCGTTAGAAGGGGTGGTCGCTATATAGGGGTGGTCACTCAGAGAGGTTTTACTGTATTTACATATGAAATTTCGATTAGATCCGTGTAAACTAGATCCCTTACAAATAAAAGTTTCACATCAAAATGTTTGGCTCTCGCATTTTCTATTGGTGACTTCACAAAATTTATGGTAGCTAAGTTGTCTACATAGAGGGTTGAATTTTGTTTAATGGAATCGATGATTCTCCTGGAGATACATTCGTTTAAAATCCGATCGAACCAGATTAATTCCTTTGTTGCTTTGGTCATGGCAACATACTCGGCTTCCATTGTTGAAATGTTTATAATGGCAGAGGGGGAAAGGGCCATAAGTCTAGAGAGCTCAGACTTTATACTTAAGTTGGTGTGAAGTAATCACATACAGTTGTCTTATAGTGGCGATTCATAGATGCGGCTTGCAGGTTGGATTGTCACATTTATTTCTAAGAAGATTTGAATCTAATTTCATGCCGTCTCAATGAAAATTAGCTGAAATTGTACACTTAGCTGGGCAGATTCTCAATCAAAGTAATTTAGAGTAGTTTTTTAAATTAACGCATATATTGCATTGAAAATGGCTTCATCACCACTCTTCCAATACTATTTGTTTATTATCTTTTACTGAATGTTTCTGGTACAGTATGATCTAATTTGATTCTTGTGCCATAAAGAATTTATCAAACCAAACCTCAAGCTAAGTGGAAAGCTTTACACAATCAAGTCAGTGAAACACAAAGATGTATCAAAAGCAGTGGCGAATCCAGTAGGGGGGGCTGTGGGGCTGCAGCCCCCCCCAGGAATAAGACATTCAAGTTTTGGTAATAGAAATAAAGCCAAAAAGAAATTTCAACTCGTTGCGGACATTCGGTTTGTTACTCAAAGGGTCTCAAAATCAATCGGAACCCTTGTTTTAAGGGTAAAAATTCCAAAAATTTTTCTGGGGGAAGACCCCCAAACCCCCTCGAAATTTGGAATCTAATAAGTACGGTTTTTCCTTTAAACTTCAAGGATGTTCAAGGAGTGATCCTCTTAGATGTAACCTAAATTGTCTCAACATGAGTTAAAATGCCACTTTTAGGGGCAAAATTCAAAAAAATTTCTGGAATAGGAATCCCTTAACCCCCTAGAAATTTTCTAATTCATAATACCATAAACTTTTTTCCTTGAAAATTCTGCCGCTTACAATAAGTGGTGCTCCAGGCCGATAGCTACGGGGGGGCTGAGCCCCCCCTGGCATCTTCATTAGCCCCTCCTAGAAAATTTTCAGAAATTCTATCCACAAGCACAGTCCTGGGGTAACCAGGGGGCAGGGAGGAGCAGCTGCCCCCTTCTATAACACGAGTAGTTTACTTCTAGCTAAGTTAATACCCAGTTTTTTTAAAGTCAAAATTTTTCTGGGGGAGGCCCCCCATTTGTATTTAAACCTATTAATCCCAATTTTTCTTTAAATAACAAATTCATCAAAATCAAAGTTCTACTTAAAAATGTATGTCCGAATTTCGGTCTGCAAGTATCATAAGCAGTTTAAAACCCTGTTTTTAGGGTCAAATTTCCAAAAATTTTCTGGGGGAGGACCCCCAGACCCCCTTTCTTACTTGTATCCCCCATTATTACAAAACAACTGTTCTTACATTAATATAAGATCAGATCACACGAATTAATAAAGTTCCCTTGGGCGAAAATTCAACCAAAAAATTTATAACAAACTACATTAAATGTATTAAATATGCATGGGAGGGGCTGACAAATATTTTTAGGGCCCCTACCGAAATAAACCTTTATATACCCTAGCACCGACTGAAAAGGGAGATTAGGGAAAATTGGCATCCTTCATAAAATTATGTCGATTTAAAGATTAATAACGAGTGATCAACCTCAATTTTCGAGTTTTCCTTTTCAATTCTGGAGCTTACATGGGCAGTTCCTTGTACACCCAAATGATCTAAAAATGGGCTAAAACAGTAATTTAAGCTTCAAATTTCTAAAATTTAAAAAAGGAAAACTAAAGAAAACAGGAAAGGTAAAACTAGAAAAATTTAGGACTATCTCCTACCGAAACAAAAGTCTTGTAACAGCTCCTTAGGCCTGAGGGTCTATGGGTTTTTTTTTGTCCCCTAGTCAAACAGTTGAACTTACGCCTATGATACCTCCTGAAAACCCCCTTGCCCCCCCTGAAAAAGTGGGCGCCCCACCAAAGGGAAATTCCTGGCTACGGGCCTGTGGTGCTCTTTGGGAAGAATCTAAAAGGCGTCAAAATGAGCTAAAACACTATTTAGAGGGGAAATTTTCAAAAATTTTCTGGGGGAGGACCCCCAGACCCCCCTTTTGCTTAGAGTTGACATTTTCACACAATTTTGAAACTTAGTGCACCAAAATTAAAACCTTAAGAGGTCATCTCACCTAAAACTTAATAATATTAGACCTCAGAAAAGATGTTGTGTACCACCGCTAAACAAAAATCTGGCTACGGCACTGGCAACCCCCTTCCCCTTTCAGTTACTTACATTAAAATTTAAACCCATAACAGCAATTATGTTATTTGTGAAACTCAGCCCCCCCCAGACAAAAATCCTGGATTCGCCACTGATCAAAAGAATACAATACATAAATGTTACATTTTAATATTCTTACATCAAATACACATTTTTTTCACTAAACATTGCAGCAAGTGTGATGCAAAATCTTAAAATGTTAAACAATTGTTTATTTTATTCCTTTTGTAATAATATCCAGTCTGTGTTGCAATTCATTAGTTGAATTATCTGGCAATAGCAAATAACTAAAACCCTTTTGGGTCCTCTCGCTATCCTCCTACGCACATTCTGTAATAAAGTATCAGTTGCTCTCTACACCTGGTCCTGGTTATTTGCATGATGTTAGGACACAGACATCTTAACTATCTTTAACCGGATAACTTAAACTGCGTGTGGCATACTAAGGACAATAGGACACCTATAAAGCTCTTTTTAATAACGGAATATAAATTGATTCAGCATCATACTATTTTTTAAACAGCATCAAAAAAGATGTCACAACCTTTAAACTTTCCTATATATTTATTGCAAAGTTTTAAAACCAATGTTGAATTAACCATTTTTTAATTTACTGTTTTCCTTTGCTAAGTAAAGAATGTGATTAATTACAGATGAAAATCGTCTTGAAAGTATTTTTGAAGTCATGCAAACCTTATTTCTCATTTCTGGAAGAATTGATCATTCTTGGTACATTCAAAGATCCATATGGCGAATTCATTGTTAAGTAAGTTTCCTTCTGTAATAATAAATAATATGAAAACTAAAGCTCTTTCTTCATTAAAAATTATTTTGTGAAGTTTTGTTTAATGTAAAAAAAGCTGTACTTTTTTTACCTGTTCAAGTTATAAAATTTGCATTTCTTTTGTGGGTATTTTATTTCAATGCTTGACAAATATATTTTATTTTAGGAGAGGGGATTTGAGCCCTACCGATGAAGCTTTTTGGGAAAAAGGATTTAGCTTCAGACCTATACCCTCTGACATGGCAGATGATTTTTTTCTAAAGCCAATTCTAAGTGATGTAATTAGTGCTGGGAAATCTCTGGAAATAATGAACACCATAAATTCCCTTTCAAAGAAACAACCATTTAGGCTACATGCCAAGAAAGGTAATTAATATTTGCTTTTTCATTAGTCTTATTATTTTCATCTTTTAAAGCAAATAATTCTATACAGTTTACCACAGTGACTGGTATAATTAATTTATTAACCCAACATATGTCTAGGAGAGCTAAAATTTTTTTAGCTTTTACCTATAATTACTGTAATCATGTACATTTTTATGTACACTGCGTGCCTGCATTAATATATGCTTTTTTAATAAATTAAGTGTTCATAAGATATTTTAGAAAGTTTTCCAGGTTTTTCTTTTGGTCACAAATATCCCTGTTCTAAAACTATGCCCCGCAGTAAAATTAGTCCTAACTTTTTATAGTATTACTTCATTTGCTATTTCGAATATAACTGCATTTTCTGCATTCATTCTGTACAAGTTAATAGTTAAAATTATCTTTTTTCTATTCTCAGGTGACTTGTATGCCAAGTTTATCAAGGTACTCAAAGGCTCAATTTGTAAAAGACTTACTCCAACCAACCATGCTTTAAAAGAAGATAAAGGAGACCAAGTAATGGTTCCACAATGCACTCCGAAAGATCCCATGTTAATGCAAGAAGTATTTGTTTTCAACAGTATGACTGCCAAGTTTTTCCAGCCTGAAGTAAACCCAGTGTATAGGGTTGTTACTCAAAAAGTCCCTGATAGTTTTTTCTCTCAATACCATATAGAGCTTTTCAGGTAATCTTTGTTTTTATTTTATGGCTATTTTTTTATAAGTTAGTGGAGGGCTTTAATGTGTTTGCACTTTTATGCATACTTGGATTTTAGCTAGAGACTGTTTTTAGTCTATTCTTGGTCATTCTGCTATTTTTCAACACAGCAATGATCAAATGCACTTTGGGTGTTATCAATCTTTCTGTTCATGCTTTTTTTAAAGGCATGATCAAAAGAAGGGTAAATGGAGGTCCTTTCTTCATTTTTATTCATTAAGGGGGCTTTTCCTATTTTTAATCTTCACAAGGATTGCTCATAAAATATAGATTATATTTTAGTCACCTGTTTATAAGAAACTTTAAAAAGAGACATAGAGTACATCCTGTCATAGCTTGTGACGTAACCAATCAAAAACAAGCCAGCACAATAAAATCCCACACCAATAAAAGAAAAGTTATTTATTAAAACCTAAAACAAGCATTTTAAAAATCAGCTAAACATCCAACGTGACCACAAGGCAGAGGGGAAAAGGGATCTGCCAAGAACGACCAAAACGAGCAGGCTTTATACACACGGGAAGGCATGACGCAAGCAGTGTGTCGTCGACACTTTTCTCCTCTTCTTCTCGCAGGATCGTTACATGCTCCCCCTGCGTTAAACAAAAAGGGAACACCTTTTCCTTTTTGCGTAGAACTGCTTACGAGACAAAGGAAGCCAGTCTGATCAATGGTCGCATCGAACTCTAAAAGAGAAAGCCAAACCCAAAATTAATATCAACAAACGCCAAACGAAAACAAAAGAAAGTTACACACTAGACCTGACCCTATTCCCCGACCACCTAAAACTAACTAAATCAACACAAACACTAAGCAATTACAAGATCTCACTACACAAATTACTTAAATACCAAAAGCTAAAACTATTAAAACATCCACCACCTGAACTCAAAAGACTCAATCCAAAACCACAAAGTCAAACACTCCAACTCTCCCCCCCGCGAACAAAACACAAAAACCATACCTTTAAAAAGCCAAACTACCGTACCAAAGCAGGACGCAACCCAGCCAGCCTCCTATAGTCCACTCGTGGCCTCACTCGCTGGGATCTTCTAGGTCCCGGACTGGGACAGTGGTCCACAGAGGAGCTCTGTTCAGGCTCGATCTCATCCTCCGAGGACTCCTCACTCGGCTGCAGGACATCCGGGTTCTCAGGGAGGTACCCTTCATCGTCAGATGGAGCGCCAGGAGACACGGCCGGGCTTTGCTCCGCTGGCCCCTCGAGATCGTCCCCCTCCTCAGATGCTGGTGTGGTAGGAGACTCCACAGGGCCCTGCTCAGGAGACACAGCCGGAGACGGTTCCACAGACACCTCGAGATCGTCCCCCTCAGGTGGTGTGCCAGGAGATCTCACCGGGCTCCGCTCATCCTCCGTCGTGGAGTCCCGTCCCAAAAAATCTTTCAAGTCCACTATGTTGTGAGACCCGATCATGGCCCCTGTCTCTACATCCTGCAACTCATAAACCAGAGGGGACAACCTGACGACCACGCGGCAAGGACCTCTCCACCGGGGCATGAACTTTGAAATTCTGTTGCGGTCGGCGTTGGATATTGGGCGGAGACGCAGCCACACGAGATCCCCCACCTCGAACTCCTTTTCCACACGTTTCCGATCGTAGTTTCTCCTCTGTCTTGCCTGTGCCAACTTGACCTTTGAGCTAACCACATCCGCCAGCACGCCATACTCATCCGCCCGAGCCCACACATCGGTCTGGCACATTGCATCCCAGGGAAGGGCTATCTCACGCCCCAAGAAAAGGCGAGCAGGGGTCTGTCCAGTAGTCTCCGAGGCAGTTGTTCTCAATGCAAAGGCCAAGGCCTCCAGATGCGCATCCCAGGTGCCATGGCGCTGACCCACGTAGCTGGCAATCATCCGACCCAGAGTCCGATTCACCCGCTCAGTCAAATTGGTTTGAGGGTGGTAAGGACTAGTGAACTTACGACGTATTCCAAACAGCAAGCACACTTCCTCATATACTTCTCCAATGAACTGGGGCCCATTATCAGACAGCAAGGCCTTCGGACAACCAAACCTGGAAAACACATCACGTACTAAACATCTAGCGATTGCTGTGGCAGTAGCGCGGCGGAGAGGAAAGAGTTCGACCCATTTCGAATAATAGTCAACTAAAACTAAACAAAATTGGTTTCCCCGACTAGAAACAGGCAAAGGCCCCATTAAATCAATTCCCATCATCTCACCAGGCGCGGTCACCTCCGTGGACTTAAGTAAACCCTGTTTTTTCCGCTGACTGAACTTGAGCCTCTGACATACTTGGCAAGAGGCAACAAACTTCTTAATATCCCCTTTTTGGCCAGGCCAGTAGGTTCTTTGACGGCACTTTTTGTAGGTGTTCTTAAAACCCAAGTGCCCCGCAGACGGAGGATCATGAAACTCAGTGATCACCGCCTGAATCAGACTTCTCGGAATGGCAGTTCTCCATGCCTCTGTCCTCCCACTCTGGAACTCAAGCAACTCTTCCCGTAGTCTGTACCTTGCAGACCGTCCGATGATCATGGCAGCTACAGCTGGATCAAAGGGAAGCGTACCAGTCTCAAGGTAGACAACCATCTCTTGATACCAAGGGTCCAGCTTCTGATGTTTAACGATATCCTCCAGGCTGACGCACTGGGCGACTAACACCATAGCGTCTGGGCTCGTGGTCTCCTCCGGAGGTCCAACTGGATTCCGTGACAAGGCATCTGCTGTAACCATTTGGGTTCCCTTCCTAGGAGTTATCTGGAAGTTATACTCCTGCAGCTGGATGGCCCACCGAGCCAGACGACCCTTTAATTCCCTCTTGGTTTGTAGCCAAGCCAAAGCAGCATGATCAGTGTACACCCGGAAGGGGCGGGAGAGGTAGATTCGAAGTCTGTCGCAAGCCCAGACAAGAGCGAGGCACTCCTTTTCCGTCACTGCGTAGTTCTTCTCCGGGGGCCTGAGTGCCCGGCTGGCATAAGCCAAAACCTCATATGACCCGTCTGACTTCCTCTGACCAAGCTCGGCTCCCAAACCAGTGTCCGACGCATCCGTGTAGAGCTCCAAGGAAGCGGTCTCATCGGGCAACCCAAGGACTGGTGCCTGTGTCATCAGCTCCTTTAGCTGAGCAAAGGCCCGCTGCTCATTCGGTCCCCAGAGCCATCGCCGCTTCTTCTTAGTCAAGGCATACAGTGGTCCCGCGACGTCCGAAAAGTGAGGAATAAAAGCTTTGTGCCACGAACACAGGCCCAAAAATTGGCGGATGTGCTGAGCCTTTTGAGGGGTGGGAAAGTCAAGCACAGCCTGGGTCTTACTGGCCTGCGGACGCATCCCTTCTCCCGAGATATGATACCCCAGAAAATTGAGCTCCCGTTGGAAAAAGTGGCATTTCTCCGGCTTTAAAGTCAACCCTGCCCGATGCAACAAAGCAAAAACTTCACGGACATCCTCGTGATGCCTTTCAAGGCTGGGGGAGTAGATCACGATGTCGTCCAAGTAGCATTCGCAGGTTCTCCCCAAGACAGGACGAAGGATGCGATTGATCATCCTTTGAAAGGTGCTCGGAGCATTCCGTAGACCGAAGGGCATGACGCGGAACTGATACAAGCCTTCTGGGGTGATGAAGGCAGTCTTTGGTCTATGCTCAGGAGCTATCTTTACCTGCCAATAGCCGGACTGGAGATCTAAAGAGGACCAAACCACGGCACTGCCAACATTCCTGAGAACCACAGGGATCAACGGCAAGGGGTACCTATCCTCCCGGGTGACATTATTCAGGAGCCTATAGTCTACACAAAAACGGGAACTTCCGTCCTTCTTAGGAACAAGTACCACGGGGGCGGCCCAGGGCGAGTCCGAGGGCTCAATAATTCCGGAATCCAACATCTCCCGCACCTGTCTCCCCACCTCTTCGGCCTTATCTCGGGACAGAGGGTAGGGGTGCCTGTAAATAGGAGCCGCATCCCCAGTCTCTATCCGATGTTCAGTCTCGGAAACCATACCGGGGCGAGAACAGAAAAGCTCGGGGTATTCCCTAAAAACTTCCAATAGGCGCACCCCCTGATCCCCCGCTTTTTCAGCCAGCTCCATCATCTTTCCTTCCTCAATATTCCCTTGTCTTACTGGGGTACAGGCAGAAATCTCCCTTCTGCTAAAGTCTATCTTCACCTCCCATACCACCAGGGCATCAATGCCAAGTAGCATCGGCACAGGTAGGCCACTCACAATTAAAAATTCATGCTCCCTCTTGATGCCCTTCCACTCCAAGACCCCGTTAAGAATACCGTGAGTGGGGATGGCCTCCCCAGAAACATTGCAGAGGCTGAGGTTTTCCTCCCTAAAACTTACTCTTCCTGTAGGAGCCAAACGACGTGCATAGGACTGACTGATTAAAGATCTGTCAGCACCAGTGTCTATCCGTGCCCTAAGGGACAGTCCCCCAAATTCCACGGTGGGAATCAAAAACTCAAGAAAGGCCGAAAGCGGGGAACCACTACTCCCGAGAACCATATCCCCTAACCTGGCCCCCGGTAGGCGTTTCCCTGCCCACAGAGCCGGGCAATGTGACCCAGGCCACCACACTGGTAGCAACGCACTCCAGCCCTACTAAACCCACGCTCGGCCACCGGTTGCTGTACCTCTGGAGCATTCAGAAGTGGTGCATCCACTGGACCACTCCGAGGCCTACTGCTGCTCACGGGAGCATGGGGAGAGAAGCGCCGTACCTGAATCATTACCTCCCTTACTGATCGAAAATTTACCAGACTCAGGGGAAGGCATTGGGCATCTGGTAGCCGCTCTACCAACGCCTGAGCCACTTCAGCCTCCGAGGAATCCGGCCTCCAGTCGAGGTATAAATCCCGGAACCTCCAGGCGAAATCCTCGAAATCCTCCCCAATTTTGAATTCGATCTGGAGGAGACGCTGGGCTCCACACAAAGGGGAACCAGAGCCAAGGTACTGTTCCCGCAGCCATGCCCTAAAGTTGGACCACGAAAGCTCCTCCGGTCTAAAGGCCATGAATTTAAACCACCGCGCCGCGTTCCCGGAAAGGCTCTCGACCGCCAGCTGCACCGTGGCCCTGTCGGTCAGGCCTGACAAAGCAGCCTCAACGTCGACTCGTCGGACAAACTCATCCACGGAATCTCCGGGAGAACCCTCAAAACTTAAATTTGATTTCTGTCGCACAGGGTGACCGGGATCAATGAGACGATGGGGGCGTCTAGCCTGATCATCCCAAACGGTTACCAGAAAGAAGATTAAAATAATTAAAATCGCAAACAATAACCCACAGATCACTAATTCAAACATCCTAGAAACCAAGAAAAACCATGTTAGAGACAAGAAAAGCTGAGATCCCAAAAGCACCGATCCTGGCTGGCTCGCCAGAAATCCACATGTGACGTAACCAATCAAAAACAAGCCAGCACAATAAAATCCCACACCAATAAAAGAAAAGTTATTTATTAAAACCTAAAACAAGCATTTTAAAAATCAGCTAAACATCCAACGTGACCACAAGGCAGAGGGGAAAAGGGATCTGCCAAGAACGACCAAAACGAGCAGGCTTTATACACACGGGAAGGCATGACGCAAGCAGTGTGTCGTCGACACTTTTCTCCTCTTCTTCTCGCAGGATCGTTACAAGCTCTTAACCCTTTCAGACCTAGCCGCCCCAAATTTCCCATTAGATTGAATGGTAATCTCGGGCGGCTTAGTATTGAAAGAGTTAAACAATGCCCGGGTGGTCCTTTTGTACATTATTGGACCTTGCACCATTACACTCAAATAAACCAATCATTGAGAGGGCTTTATCATTATCCAAAGTGAGTTTCATCAAGCCTTGTCTAGTTGCTTTTAATGGCTTAAAAAATTATCTTTTCAAGGTTGGTATTCTGGCAAACTGGCTCTTGGTAGAGGACAAAAGTTTCAATTAGTTCAATTTTCCTCAAGTTTGTTTAAAAGAAACGAGTTGTAATTTTTTGATTTAACATTCTTATTTTGTACCTTTAAAATCATTGCTCCTCTAATAAGAATTTTTTAAATAACATTTCCCACTTGTAGAATTGTTTTCTTGATTGATTGCAAGCTATTGAGAATTATTGCATCCATTTTAATTTTCATTGCACCATAAAACCCCAATTAAACCTATTTAAATTTAGGACCATAGAAGAATTGGAACCTGATTGTTTGAAGCCTTTGTCAAAGAACATCCATAGAACTCTGGAGACGTGCATGGCATTTGCTTACTATCCTGTATGCAAGAGGCTGATTCAAATGTTAAAAGATGATTACCAAGTTCTGACTCATTTAAATATCATGAAGGTAAACTAACCATACAAGTTTAATTAAAATGGAATGAAACATTTGGTTTATGATCTACATAATAGCAATTATGATTATTTTCTGAGGGAATTTTTGCGCACTTTAAAAAACCCTGAAAACCAAAAGCTGCTTAATTTACACATACATGCTTAAAGGATATGCTTAAAAAATTTTGTTTCTCTACCCCAAACAACCTCAAGAAAGATATGTTTTCCCGATTACTATTTATTCAGTGCAATTAATAAAAGATGCTAGCTTCTATAAAGGTTTGTAAAATTTATGCATATAGGTTTTTGTGAAAAAATATGGGGATGGATACTCAAGACTAAAGGTTGAACTAGACTAACATTTATTTAGAGAACACAGGACATAAAATTTTTCACAAACATAAAATTTTGGTAAACAATAACAATATATCTCAAATAAGGGGAGGGAACCTATTCGAGGATCGGGAGGCTGTCTGCCACCGTTCTCTCATCAGTGGTGCTACATCACGTCTGACGGGTATTCCTGTGCGTGCGGCTAAACATGCCCAATTATATCTACACGATGGATAGACCAAGTAGATAATCCTACAAAATAAGTTTGAAGAGATGTTTTAATGAAAGCAATTGCTGTGTTTGTCTAAAACTTATACTTTTTATGCAATCATAATTTTATTCATGTGTGGTTGTGTACTGAAACAACCTTTTTAATTTATTGTTTTAGAAGTACTTTCTGATGGAATCTGGTGACCTAATGTTCAGCTTTTATTCCGAGTTATTTGAAAAGGTAAGACTTCCTTAAACTATGAATTAATAAAGATAACTGGTTTTTCCTTAACCTGCGAGGACGCGCGCGGGGTCTGCGAGACCCCAACGCTTAAATAAACCTTCATAAAAACTCTAATTGTTAATGAAAATATATGAAACTCCGTGTAGCTGCCTAAAAGGTTTCCACCTATCACCTCATGAAGTTTAAATAAAGTAGGATGTTATTTTCAGAGTTAGGTTGTTGTTTTTAAGGAAAATGCTTCCAAAACTGTGAGGATTGGTGTGAGTTAAATAGCCAAAGAGGTTTCCAAAGTTAAGGAAGATGTAGCTATAATCCATAATTTTTCTTACAAAAAAAGAAATTAGAAAATAAACATCGGTTCACAGTTTAGCCAAAGAAATTTGTTAGCTCCGCTCACATTCCATTGCATTTCCTGTTTTCCTAGTCTTATATTATATCTTAATAAGAAGCAGTCAACTAATAATGCTCATTGAACAATTTAATTATATATTTAAACTATCCGTGATAAAAATTTTGCATGCACTGAACGTTTAGAACGGAAAACGGTTTGTGGGGTCTGAGAGACCCCGCACGCGTTCCCGTGTAACAGAAAGTAGCGCGCGTCCTCCCGGGTTAAGTATTATTTTTTGAAGCCACTAAACTTGCTTAAAATATTTCGTTTTATTTTTAAGATTTTCTACAAGCAGCAGTGGCTGGATGTTTCATTTTTATACAGTGCTTTGCAGAATGCTATAGCTGATGACAAGGAGAATTCATCAAAGTATGTTTTGTTAAATCATGCAAGCAATTGTTAACTACTGTTGATTTTAACTTGGCCTAGTACATTTTCATTGTTGTTATGTGTTTAAAGCAGGGCTGGCAAAAGGAGTAAAATGACTTTTCTGTACTCTCTCCGGTACAAGGTTCAGTACTAAACAACAAGCACAATTGAGATCCGGAACAAAATCATTCACCAAAATAACATTTGCTTAACTCCAGGAACTTAAGACAACGCTTTATTTGGTGATAGCTTCACTCCGATGCTCAACTTAGTGAGAAAGATCGAGCTAACATTTTATCCGGAGATTTATCCAACGCAGCAGGTCGAGCTCGCTTCTCTATCCGGATATTTATCCAAAGCAGTTGGCGAGTGTAATTTCGATCCAGTCGGAGGCGTGAGGCTGTTCGTAGTGTGTAATATCCATCCAGTCGGAGGCGTGAGGCTGTTCGTAGAGTGGAATAAAAATCCGGTGAAGGACTGATGGCTGTGAGACGAGTTCATATCGCTCCGGCTTAGAATTCGACTCCTTCAGGGAGTTTGATTTCACTCTTGGACAATATTCGAAGGTTTGGGTTGATTGTTATTTAACTCCAAGATAAAAAATCAACAGTTGAGATGAAATATGTTTTGCTCGGGAATGAAATTTAATAGTAATAAGTGGTCGACCTTTACTTGAAGTATTCGATTCCGATTCGATTCCTTGGTATCGATTCCAAATTATTCGATTCCGGAATCGATTCCTTCATGGGTTCGATTCATTGGTATCGATTCCGGTATCAAATTTCGATTTCTTAATAAATATCGATTCCAAAGTAGTCAATTCCGATTCGATTCCGGAATCGATTCCTTCATGGTTTCAATTTCTTGGTATCGATTCCTTCATGGGTTCGATTCCTTGGTTTCGATTCCAAATCATTCAATTACTTGGTATCGATTCCAAAGTATTCGATTCCGGAATCGATTTTCGATTCCAAAGTTTTCGATTCCGGAATCGATTATCGAATCCAAAGTATTCGATTCCGGAATCGATTATTGATTCCAAAGTATTCGATTCCGGAATCGATTATCAGTTCCACAGTATTCGATTCCGGAATCGATTATCGATTCCAAAGTATTCGATTCCGGAATCGATTATCGATTCCAAAGTATTCGATTCCGGAATCGATTATCAATTCCACAGTATTCAATTCCGGAATCGATTATCAATTCCAAATTATTCGATTCCGGAATCGATTATCAATTCCACAGTATTTGATTCCGGAATCGATTATCGATTCCAAAGTATTCGATTCCGGAATCGATTATCAATTCCACAGTATTCGATTCCGGAATCGATTATCAATTCCACAGTATTCAATTCCGGAATCGATTATCGATTCCAAATTATTCGATTCCAGAATCGATTATCGATTCCAAAGTATTCGATTCCGGAATCGTTTATCGATTCCAAAGTATTCGATTCCGGAATCGATTATCAATTCCACAGTATTCAATTCCGGAATCAATTATCGATTCCAAATTATTCGATTCCGGAATCGATTATCGATTCCAAAGTATTCGATTACGATTCGATTCCGGAATGGATTCCTTCATGGGTTCGATTCCTTGGTATCGATTCAAAAGCATTCGATTCCGGAATCGATTATCAATTCCAAATTATTCTATTCCGGAATCTATTACCTATTCCAAAGTATTTGATTCCGATTCGATTCCGGAATCAATTCCTTCATGGGTTCGATTCTTTGGAATCGATTCCAAATTATTCGATTCCGGAATCGATAATCGATTCCAAAGTATTCGATTACGATTCGATTCCGGAATGGATTCCTTCATGGGTTCGAGGTCAGTTGTGGACCACTTCCGGTAAGTTACGGACCACTTCCGGTAAGTCACGGACCACTTCTGGTAAGTTACGGACCACTTCCGGCAAGTTGTGGACCACTTCCGGTAAGTTACGGACCACTTCCGGTAAGTCACGGACCACTTCCGGAAAGTTGTGGACCACTTCCGGAAAGTTGTGGACCACTTCCGGAAAGTTGTGGACCACTTCCGGAAAGTTGTGGACCACTTCCGGAAAGTTGTAGACCACTTCCGGTAAGTTATGGACCACTTCCGGTAAGTCACGGACCACTTCTGGTAAGTTACGGACCACTTCCGGCAAGTTATGGACCACTTCCGGTAAGTCACGGACCACTTCCGGTAAGTCACGGACCACTTCCGGTAAGTTGTGGACCACTTCCGGAAAGTTGTGGACCACTTCCGGAAAGTTGTGGACCACTTCCGGTAAGTTATGGACCACTTCCGGTAAGTCACGGACCACCTCCGTAAAGTTGTGGACCACTTCCGGTAAGTTACGGACCACTTCCGGTAGGTCACGTACCACTTCTGGTAAGTTACGGACCACTTCCGGTAAGTTGTGGACCACTTCCGGAAAGTTGTGGACCACTTCCGGAAAGTTGTGGACCACTTCCGGTAAGTTATGGACCACTTCCGGTAAGTCACGGACCACCTCCGTAAAGTTGTGGACCACTTCCAGTAAGTTACGGACCACTTCCGGTAGGTCACGGACCACTTCTGGTAAGTTACGGACCACTTCCGGCAAGTTGTGGACCACTTCCGGTAAGTTACGGACCACTTCCGTCAAGTCACGGACCACTACCGGTAAGTTGTGGACCACTTCCGGTAAGTTGTGGACTACTTCCGGTAAGTTACGGACCACTTCCGTTAAGCCGTGGACCACTTCCGGTAAGTTTTGGACCATTTCCGGTAATTTGTGGACCACTTCCGGTAAGTGGCGGACCAACAAGTACATCCTATGCACCGGATTGAAAAGCTTTAAATTTTCATTCGGATCTTAATTAAACCATTAAAAACCAATGAACTTTTTCCTGGAAACTTTATTCCAGTCTTTAAAACAGCATCACCGCCTCCGACTGGAGGCAAAGACTCGGCCAGAAGCTCGGATGAATATCCGGATAAAAGTATTGCTCGACCAAAAAGCTCGGATGCGTATCCGGAGAAAAGTATGCTCGGCCAGCAGGTTGAAAAAGATCTCCGGATAAGATCGACACAGTGAAAGAGCCGCCGAGCTTTCTCCGGGAGGAAAATAAACTCATTCATCAGCCTCGAGTTTCGCTCCGGAGGGAAATTAAACGTAGACTTCAAATTTGGGTTTCATTGTGGATGAAACTAAAAGCTTTGAGTGAAGTTAAATTAGGTTCCGGATTAAATCTAAATATCAAAATTATGGTTGATTTAGCTCTGGAACAAAACTGCAATGCCGAGGAGCACTGAGTTTAGTTCAGGATTGAGCAAAATCTGTAAAAATCACAGGTTCCGGATATAATTTTACTCCTTTTGCCAGCCCTGGTTTAAAGTTTAAGGTTTTGTTAATTATATCTGATTACATTAAAACATATTTTAGATGAGCAAATTCAAATTTTGAATTTTTTATTGTGAAAAGCATATTTTGACATTATATTTGTTATTAGGTTGTGCGTTTTCTTAGATGCTCAAAATTCTGAAATCAATGTGAAGCAGCCTTTGAGTCATCTGAATGCCTTGCAACTTTCTTATGAAGTAAGATTTTTCAAATTTGGATAAGCATTATCGATCAAAAACTACAACGATCAAAACACATCAATTGATAAAAAATTGTGCATAGCATCCGATATAGAATTCAAAGTAATTAAAAATTTTCTAGTGTAAAAAGTAAAGCCAGTTATACTCAAACAAATTTTGATATAACTATAATTTGTCTATCATTTCATGCAAATAAGTAGAATTGCTATTAGTTCCAAATAATTTGTTGAAATGAATTAATGTACTGTAATTGTTCATTTTTAAATCCTTGGCATCTGAAAAAACTTGGTTATTTTTTACTATTAGTTTCCTTTAGGGAACCATTTGCTTTTATTAAATTGTGAATTTTTTATTGGTATAGGTGGAATGGCCAGTTAGTATGATGCTGGGTACAGATGTTCAGAATAAATATTGCCATATATTCTCCTTCTTACTTCAAACAAAATGTGCCAAATATCTCTTGGATAGTTTGTACAATATAGGTATGCATAAAGATATTTTCTTTCAATTCAATCCCATTTGTGCTTATTTTCATTTACAGTTAAACCTCACTAAAGAACCATCCCTATGCATGACCACCTTTTCTATACACCAGTTTTTAAAGGCAATTATCCCTTCCCCATTCTCCTAATGCTTTAATACCTCAATACACTGACTAGCAAAACCCCTCCAAGCTACCAGTTTGCCCAATTCACAGAAAGACTTGCCAAGTGGGGTAAACGAGTTCAAGAGGAAAATTGACAGATACTGGGATTCTGGTAGTTTGGGTTAAAAAGACTGGACCAACCTTGCTGGGCTTACTCCTGTAGTTGGTCGACTTAATTTGTATTTGTATAGGTGTGTTTATTATTTATTTTTTTATTTATATTTTGTAATCAACAAACAAAATAAAGAAAATATTTTATCACCTGGGATCGTTGAACGATCCATGTAGATGAACAAACAGTTGGTTACAATTGTTACACAAGGAATTACCATAAAAATTTAAACATGGTTATAAATAAAAGTATACATTACATGAAAACAAATTTACAGCTGGGAAAGGAAAGAAACAGTATTTGGTTCAATATACTTCTTGGCAATTTGTTGTGTATGTTCTAAGATGTTCAAACTCCCGATTTCTTTTCACCATATTATTTTTTCTATTTAATTAATTAAAACAATTAAATGCCTTTTCTTTTAAGCCAAACATAATTAGCCCTTTGTCTCCTAAGCATTCTGCATAGGTTTATCTTGTGAGAAGGATGTGTTCTGACTTTATAGAGATATGTTGCCTTATGGATTTGGTCTAGTTTCATTCGACTGGATGGGGATTAGTCCCACCACCATTAAAAGAAATGCTTATAAAAAGTAGAAAAAGATGAAATTAAGACAGTTTCTATTTTTACCTTTTGTTTTCTTTGTAGATTTGAACAAAACGCCTGAAAAGTCTCAATCTCGACTTGTGAAACTTGGACTGCGGTCAGATTTTCCTAGAGAACAAAAGATACATGGAATGTGTATAATCAGGATGAGACTTTTATTCTTTGTCAATGGATTGCATAATTACATCATGACTAGGGTAACTAGCTTAGATTTTTACACAAACATGCATTCTCTATTATTGAAAGATTTGTGTAAATATTTAAATGTGTTCAAAAAGTACATTCCGTCAATCCTTTCTTTTTCACTTTAAATGTTGGAAAATTATCCATTCTATAGTAAACAAAAGGTTTCCCTAGATATCTTCTCTCAAGATAATATGTTCTTAAAATGGCTCTAGGGCTGCACTATTTAAAAAGAAGCAGTTTGCCAAAAAATAGTTATAACTCGGTACTGATCAGATACTTTTTTTATGTCAGATTCTCCATAGCTTTGATGCAGAGTTCCTGCAAGTGTTGGAGAACTGTAGAACAGTGGATGACATGATCCGCACCCACAGTGTGTACCTTAAATGCCTGCATGAGCGCTGTTTGCTGGACAGACGGATCGCATACCTCAAGGAGCATATCTTCCAAGTGCTTAATCTGTGTTATGCATTCCAGCAGATCTGGCTAACAGGGGTAGACAAAGCAAGGTGAATATCTCTTCATTTTGAAGATTTTTTTTCATTAATATTACATAAATATAAAATGATTACAGGATAGTACAAATCTAAATTTAAAGACAATGTTTAAAAAGTAATAAAAATAAGTTTATTAAGTACCATAGATAAATTTGAATGTCATTTTCTTCAATTCAATCAGGGTGTGTAAAGAGTGCTATGATAGTATTAATGTTTTTCAAACCAGTGTTGATCTGGTTGCATATGAATGGATATAGATAAATTCTAAAACTAAATATATTTTATTTATATACCCTATATTTTGGTTGGGTGAAAGGATCAGTAACGGAGAATGGTTAGTGCAGGAAAATGTCAATCTCCCTCTCACTCTGTCACACCAGCAGCTAAAGAAAGAAAAATAGATTTTCACTGACTGATTGGTGGAATTCTTTGACCAAGAATTTAACGCTGGCACTGATGGCCATTAATATGGCTGTTAAACTACTAGTTAGTTAATTAAACATAGAAATTAAGTTGAAAATGAAAATTAAGGCTTTAAGGTTATCTTGGTCCAGCAGAGTTTTAAGTAGGATTGAGATGAGGAACTTTTTCTTGGTTAGTGGCAGTTCGTGTAACAAAATTTCCTTTAAGTTAATCACTTTATTCACAGTATAAGTTTGATATACTGTACTTTTTTTTATCATTTGTCAATATTTTAAGATTAAATTAGTTAATTTTGATAAAATGAATTTACATAAGTAATCTTCATTATATTAAGCAGTATAATTTAAAAATAATTTTCTGTTATTGCAGTTTAGATGATCTTCGACTGATTGAAAATCAATTTAGCGAGTATAGTAACTTTCTGTTGAGCAGCTTTAGTGCTCCTTCAAGACGTGGGACTAGTAAGTGGATATTTTAATTACCTTAAATCTTAATATCTTATCTTTATTTTACGATAGCAACTACTATAGTTATATGCAAATCTTTGAAATTGAAATTATTTGTAACTGCAAAAATTCAACTACAAAAAGCCATAAAAGCAAATAAGTGGCATGATGAATCATCCTTTTATAGCTAAAGAAGAGTGGCTGCTTTTGTGAATTAGTTAAATCAAATGTGTTAGACATTTTTTTCGTTCTTAATTTTTACAGTTTTTTCTGATAGCTTGTTTTTATTCCAGTGGAGATCTTGGTTAACACTACCCTGTCAAACACCCATTCATTTCATGTCTTCAGTGTCAAGCATTGAAGTGCAAGTTGTATGAATAGAACTTCTCAAGAGCTTTTTTTAGACAAGCATGTGTTATTTGATCAATAGACCTGTTTTTAGCTTCCGATACATCTTAAAAATAGTGTTTAATGCCTGTCGCTTTACAGTTGAGGCTTGCAAGTTATTAATTTTAGTTAATTTGGGTTCAAAGTTTTCATTTGAATTTCTTTAGTTTATTTAAAATTTAATTAAAATAATTAAGCTTAAAAGAGTTACCCATATCACTAAGCTTAGAATCATAAAGTATTGAGTCTGGATTAAATTAATTTTTTATTTTGTTATTCCATCAAAATTAAAGAAGCTGGTAAAAAAATTTTTAGAATGACCTTTTTACTTATAATAAAGAGAAAAAAACTATTATAAAAAATCGCCTTTGAATAAGTTAATTTCTCCTAAAGTAAGGTTTGATTTATTCTCATTCAATGCATTACTTGCCCTAAAAATTATTATTTGATTTTGTTAAACCCTTTCTGTCTGAAACTGCCATTGAATCTCGAAGATAATTTGAAACAGCCAAGACTGAAAGGGTATTTAAAGTTTTTTCCTTTCTCGATTTTAAAGGTGCCAAAACAAATTAGTCTGTTAGTGCTTATAAAAAGTTTAAAAAGTCTTAAAGTGTTTGTAAAATTCCGTTAAAATAATTAATGAACAAAATTTACCTCTGGAATATTGTCGAATCAGTTTGTAAAAACAAGCTTAGATTATTCTATAATGTGAAATTTCCTTCCAATTAAAAGAATATATCTGATGATTTGTGCAGCAGTAAGTATAACTAGTCAAAGCTGTGTAAATAATTGTAAAAACTTTATTTCTTATGTACATAATGTTGTAGATTGAAGGTTCTTGTAAATAATAAACTCAATAAAGAGATTAAATTATTTGTGCAAGTTTAATTTTATTTAGTATTTTTGTTAATAAGTTTATAGCTAAAAAATTACACAGAAGTAACAATTATTTTTGTCATTACAAAAAAAGCTGCCAAATTGCAGTGAAACTAGTTTGAAATCCAAAAATGTTTACATTATTTTCTTATTAAGTATTGGATGTCAAATTTAAAGCAGACATGCTTTGAGTTTTATTACTTTCTCTATTCCTGAAACAAATGTCAATGACAGTTAAATTATTAAAATAAAACAAACTAAGTTAGTATTATATTTGATTCTCAATTTTTTTACAGCTCACAAAGGACCTATTTTAGAGATAAAAATATAAAAATTCATTTACTCTGATATGATAAAATTGGGGATGGGCTACTTGTAAAACTTATGACAATAACATTCCTCAGGGGCACACCTTCTCTCAGGTGTGGCGGGCTTCACAAACCCGGGGACCCCGAGTGACTTATCAAGGGCCTTTAGTCATACTATAGACATTAAATAAAAAGACATGCACTAAGTTATTTACTGTTACAAACCTAGTGGACTTTCTCTCGTATGTCCTGTGACAGGCAAGAAAAATCGCAGTGAATCAAACCAAAATTGATATAAATATCGGGCATGTAGTGATTGCGAGTGAAAGCCTTGTTCTTTAAATGGCTTCTTTTGACTTGACTTAAATGAGGACATAGTCAATTGCTGTATTGGGAATAGCGTCAGCCTTGGCAAGTCTGTTGGCTCTCTCATTTTCTTCAACCCTAATGCGAAATGGGGGCTATTGGAATGTAGAAGTCCGTGTGTAGTGAGTTAATAATTGTACGATATCTTTAGATATTGATTTGAACTAGTATAACACCTTGTGGACTGCTTAGAAGGGCACCTGGAAGGCTGCTAATCTACAATACAAAGAAAACTTAACTCTTTCTACTTGCCGCTCATTGTAAGCATTGTAAAATTCCTGGTACAAACTTGTGATCGCTGGATATTATGACACAACTGACTTTGCATTCAGGTTAAATTCTTACATTTGTGCAAATCAGAATAAGAGCAAGAATATGTACAAAAGATGCAATTCATGTCCGCTTTGGTTGTTCTAAATGGCATTCAACCGATTTCGCTCAAGCAAAGCATAAAGATATTTGCAATTACTACCTATTACTTTTAATTAATTATATTAATCAAATATATATAATTATTTTTTAACCTTTCTAAAGACTACTTCTAGTACATATCTCCTATCAAAGCATACTTAGATATTGAAATGATAAAGATATATTCTAATGCTATCTGATTCTACTTGAAGTGAAGTATTGCCCGATTACTTATTAATACTTTGTTGCAACTCAACTAAATGTACAATTACTATGGAAAAATATATTAAACACAGATCTCAACAGACATAATACTAACGGATTGCATATAATTTCAAATAGTCCAAAAGTGGTGCCACTCGGACACTTGGGATATTGTCTGCACATTTTTTCATTTAACCTTGGGACCGGTAAAAACTGTAATGGTTAGAAGTAGAGTTGTCTCCATGTAACTTATAATGGTACAGAATGGCCTAATATGGCTTTTGTGCTATATCCCTCAATTACGACGGGTTTAAATTTAAGGGCTAGAAAAGAAAAATTGTAATTTATAATCCGAAAGACGAGAACTGGGATTCTCACACACAGGCACACAAGGCCTATTGGTCAGGGTGACCAACGAAAAAGCAGACCAGAAGAGGTAAGGGCTCTTCTGGCATGACCGGCAATCACTAAGAACATGGGCGAAAAGACGAGAACTGGGATTCTCACACACAGGCACACAAGGCCTATTGGTCAGGGTGACCATTGAAAAGCAGACCAGAAAAGGTAAGGGCTCTTCTGGCATGACCGGCAATCACGAAGAACATCAGTCGAAACAGGTGAGGGAGGCATGCTAGGCCTAACCGCCTAACGGTACAGATGACCGTTAACACATGGACAGGCTGTCCATCGACGGAACTGAAGAGAAGCTCTTCACGAGACCGGCAATCAATAAGAACCTCGGTCAACATCACAGGCTAGGGTAGCCTTTTAAAACAGAAGAGGTAAGGGCTCTTCTGACATGACCGGAAAACCCATCGGTCGAAGTAGGCGAGGAGGCACGCTACGCCTAACCTCGGGACGGTACGGCGGTGACCGTGTCAGCTAGCTCGGCGGCAGTGGATTCGAGCCACGGGTTGGGCGGCACTGTAACAATCTTCAAAGCATCAGAAGTTAGACGAATACTTTTTATTTACAAGACGGAGGACACTATTTACAAGATTTATAATTAACAAAGAGAAACTAATGAACAAGCCCCGCGCGCCAACCGGCGCGGCGGCGATATCTCGACTCCGATTAAAAAAAACTTCCCTTCAGTACGAAGCATCTACATTTACACGTACATTAAACAGGAAGACACGAGAGAGGAGAAAACTAATAATTACATGAAATATCTGTTACACTCGGTATTTTTCAATTATTCGGTTTTCAACCCCTTTACCACTTTCATGTTAGCTCCATTATCATACCATTGACCTCTTAGCCATTTTAGGTCAAAAACCAACTTTTTCATCTTGTTTGGCGCATAATATCCTGGTGTGGATCATGGGCCATAAAACACGTACCAACCAACCAAATGGGTAACCGCTCTCCCGTTGTATTAGTGGCTTCAAAGAAACCGATGAAAAATTCCCGTCTTTCGTATTTACTTGTAGTGCAATTAAAAGCAGCAACTGCTCTTACTGTAAACGAGAGCTTTTCAATGTGGCTTATGTCAGGCGTGCAATCAATGATTATAGAAAATTATTTCGCTTGTTTTGTAACTTCGTCCATTTTACCTGAAATTTGTTTTCATTACACATTTATTCAGCTTTTCAACATAATGAAGACATATAGTCCTAATTTTTATCCTCTCCAGCACTGGTTCCTTCCGAAGCAGTATCAGTGGACTCGAGATCAACATTGATAACTAAATTTTCAACCGTGAAGTCACACATAACATCCACCTCCCACATTTGTTCTTCCTTGATGACGTGGTTTACACAATTTTTCCACGTTTCAGGAGAAATGTTTTAAGTAGCTTCTTTGGTCAGCTTTTCAACATCCTTCTCCTTGAACGTTTGATTCGAAGAAGCAACTTTTCCCTTCACAATGCTCCAAATATGCTCTATGGGGTTAAGCTCACAGTGGTAGGAAGGAAGTCTTAACACTGTGTGCCCGTGCAGTTCAGCCATTTTATCGACCTGATACTCCTCGTATTTCTTGCCGACATTAGATAGGAGGAGCAGGAGTTCCGCTTTAATCATATCTTCACTGAAACATATGTTCTTTGAAGTGAGCCATTCTTGTATATCCTTCCTTTTGGTGGAAGTGTTCGGGAAACTTTCCACAAATACACTTTGATATGAGGCGTTGTCCATTACAATAACGCTATTGCTATCGAGGTTGGGAAGTAATTTTTCGGTGAACCACTTTTCATAGTGTTCACCGTTCATCTCCTCATGATAGTCTCCTTTCCCCTTCTTCCCTTTAAAAATATCCACAGCATTTGTCACGCAGCCCCTCTCCGATCCAGCATGAGTAATTATCAATCTGGAACCTTTGCCGGAGGAGGCTTTCAATCCTGTGGAGAGACCCGACAGGAATGCGTCTTTTGCTCGCTTAATGAAGGTATCGTGCCACGCTGCTTCTTTAGTGTGGCCGAAGTTAATCCAAGTTTCATCGGTATACACAATGGACCTTCCTTCATTGCGAAGGTGGCGAATTTGTCGAAGGAATTTCCGTCGCCACACCTGCAGGTCCGCCCGCTCAAAGAGCATAGAATTACGGTGCTGTTTCTTGAATTGAAAACCCAAATCATGCATCAGTCTTCAAGTTGTGTCCTCGGTCAGGTTTGGAAGATCATCATCTTTGTTGATGGCATCTATAACTTTAGCAACTGTGGGGATTTCATTTCTCTTGAAAAATATGTGCACCTTCCTTCGAACAGCAGACAGGGAAAAATCGTCAAACTTTTGAAGACGAGTTCCCTTGCCTTTCCGAGCTGGTCGATTTTTACCAGGTGTTGAAAATGAGCCAGCGACACTATACTCCTTCTGCATGCGTGTGATGCTTCTTGGAGAAACGCCGGTTAATTCACAAGTCTTGCGAAGGGTATCATTTAAGGAATTGTTGGGATTCCATTCCGGCATTTTGTAGAATACGTTCATCACAATAACTTTTCAGAGCTTTTTAAAGCACTGCCTCTCTTGTGGAGTTGAAAGACGTAGTTCAATTTTGGCGTTTATTCCATTACGAGAACTAATTATAAGAAGCAGACTAAAATATCAACGATGATTGGCTTTTAAAATCAAAACTCCAAACTATATAAAAGCTAATTTAAGATAAATCGCAGTAAAAAACGTGGAAGAATAGAACGAGTCGAAATCAGTTAACAAAAACCCAAGACGCTGGATCTCGCCAAAACCTCAAATCCCAAGATCGCCAACTGTTCCCGATCTCTTATTGGCTGGCGCATTCAGTTCTACATTCTGGTATTATTCCGCGATGCTCCATGCGAAGACTAAAAATATACAATATTATTCAAAAATAACGACAAAGAAATGCTATAAAGAAATGAATTAAAATAATACATCTTATTTCTCAAGTAAAAATACATATTAAACTCGAAATTCAAACACCGCGTTGAGAAATACTTCCTCTCTCTGCCCTCAGTCAATACCCTTGATATTTCTCCATAGTCAAGAAACGTTGCGGTTTAGTATAGACATAAAGAATTCCCCCTTATTATGAACAAGTAGCATTAATAAAATAACATTTAACCTCTATTTTGTTGTAAGATAACGAGTACACCAACAGCATGCACCTTTTATATTAATAAAATCATCCACTGAATTTAGTATAGAACCTATTAATCATATTTTATTGAAAAACTGTTTAACACCATTAGTTACAAAATGTTGATCAAGTTGAAAAGTAAAAAGGTGAAGCTGATGATCTCGTACATCCTGTATAGAGCTATACAACCATTAAACATTTCAATATAAGCAACTGATGACAATAGCAAAGGCAAAACATAGGCAAAATTTTTAAAAATGTTAAGAAAGCGATTTCAAATAATTAAAAAAGTTTAGAGCTTGTAATATGTAGAAAACACCAAAGGTTGCAAAATGTACGAGAGGTTGTTGGCGAAGTTGAAAATTAAAAGTAAAACATGGGCAAAATTCAAATTATTTAAAAAAGGTGTAAGCTGGTACATGTTAGCATAGCTTTTAGTGACTTTTTAAATGTTATTGGACAAGCAATTTCAAATAATAATTGAAGAAGAAAAATTTAATGTAGGTAACATAGTATTCCAAAACTCGCTCACAAATAAAAGAACTTCATCATGTAATTGATTATAATTATAATGCAAGGCAAATAAACATTTGGTTAAATTGGATACAGCCATTTGCCTTTGGATCTGGTAATAAGTTGTTTTTTAAACTTGTATTCCTGCCTATCAATGTCGAAATGCAGACAAAAGCAACTACGCTTTAATAACTCACTAAGTGGTTGCCCTTTCGGATTTAACACACACTTAATCTCTAGTAGCAGAGGGTCTTCAGTTTGGGAAAATATCAATCCATCTGGGGAACAACCAAAAAATGGATATAGTGGGTAGACACTAATCCGACCCTTCTGACATTACTAGAGGCAAAGCGGTTCCGAATTAGGTTACGAACCACAAGCTCTAACCTTTTACCCCACTCCACAGCAGAGAGCTTTGATATGTTTTGTGGAGAAAACAATTTATTTGCCAACAAGTTGAAGTCTTTTGTCCACTTAATGACCTTTGCAAAGTTGGAAGCAGTCATTATTTGCCTTATCTTTAATCCATAAAGGATTTCCTGACTTCCCGAAGATTTAACAACTTCCCGGAGTCCAGTCCCTAGTCGTTTACCCACATGGTTTATACTTTCTTCTTTAATTATTGTGACATCATTTCCATAGACATTCAGGTTTTTGAATGTGTGAAAGCTCTTACAGTCCCCATTTGAAAGCATTGCGGTGTATCGGAACCCCAGCTGCTCCGAACGCTTCCAAAGTATTTCCGCAGCAGCAAGTTCCATGGAGTTTGAAGACCCTTCGTGGTTTCATGTACATTCACTTTTAAGCCCGTCATACCAGAAGGAAAATTCTGCTGAATCCCCCAAGTCTCTCTTCGCATTATGACAAAGCCTGCATATTTTCGACATGATTTGGTAGTCCAGGGCATACCCAGTTTTCAAATCGATGACGCAGCTGACTCCAAAAAGCGAGGAGTGCCCCCCGCGTCAGCCATGTTCCATCAAATGACACAGCTACGTCGACGATGTTGGCACTGAGGTCTCCATAGGCCTTTTTCACCTTCTCGTAGACTGACGACATCATGGTAGACTTGGCATTTTTGTACGCATCACAGATGATGGACTCGCACTTCGGGTATGTTTTCGAAGAGAGAACAGGCATATTAAAGATCATGCAGAAAATCTCAATGGCACTGTATCCTTTCCCAAAATGTTTGAAGGCTTGAGTGACACGAAGGTTGATGTCGAAGGATTTTCCAGCTTTCTCGGAGGTTGTAGAACTTTTGAAATACTTGCGCTGGGAGCAACACAGCCTCACTTCCCTTGCAAACCCAAGTTGACTGGCAAAATGAAACTCAATAGAGTTGGTGAGATACGAGGGACAACTAATATCAACCATCAGGGAGTTGAGGCAAAGGATATTGATGAAAGCATCACCTCGGCTCACACAATTTTCCTTAGGTGGAACATCCGAAAGAGTTTTTATTCTCTCCTTTACTATGGGCAGATCCATAGCAGCTGAAGAAGACTGCTCCTGATTTCCGTCAACAGCAGATGTAGTGTCAGAGGACATGTAGATACGCTTTGAAGAAATATCAAGCTCTCATCACGATACCAGAGAGCTGTCACAGAACCTCGCCGAAAAATATATAGCAATAGCTGTGATGGATTATCCTGCTTCATTACATCAAACAGGAATGCATAATGAAGACGTATAGTCCTAATTTTAATCCTCCCCAGCACTGGTTCCTTCCAAAGCAGTATCAGTGGACTCGGGATCGACATTGATAACTAAATTTTCAACGGTAAAGTCACACATACCATCCAAGCTCCCACATTTGTTCTTCTTCCTTGATGACGTGGTTTACACAATTTTTCCACGTTTCAGGAGAAATGTTTTCAGTAGCTTCTTTGGTCAGCTTTTCAACATCCTTCTCCTTGAACGTTTGATTCGAAGAAGCAACTTTTCCCTTCACAATGCTCCAAATATGCTCTATGGGGTTAAGCTCACAGTGGTAGGGAGGAAGTCTTAACACTGTGTGCCCGTGCAGTTCTGCCAGTTTATCGACCCGATACTCCTCGTATTTCTTGCCGACATTAGATACGAGGAGCAGGAGTTCCGCTTTAATCATATCTTCACTGAAACATATGTTCTTTGAAGTGAGCCATTCTTGTATATCCTTCCTTTTGGTGGAGGTGTTCGGGAGACTTTCCACAAATACACTATGATATGAGGCGTTGTCCATTACAATAACGCTATTGCTATCTAGGTTAGGAAGTAATTTTTCGGTGAACCACTTTTTATAGTGTTCACCGCCTCGTGATAGTCTCCTTTCCCCTTCTTCCCTTTAAAAATATTCACAGCATTTGTCACGAAGCCCCTCTCCGATCCAGCATGAGTAATTATCAATCTGGAACCTTTGCCGGAGGCGGCTTTCAATCCTGTGGAGAGACCCGACAGGAATGCGTCTTTTGGTCACTTAATGAAGGTATCGTGCCACACTGCTTCTTTAGTGTGGCCGAAGTTAATCCATTCAAAGTTATTCAAATTATTTAAAAAAGGTTTAAGCTGGTACGTGTTAGCATAGCTTTTAGTGACTTTTTAAATGTCACAATGGACAAGCAATAATAATTGAAGAAGAATTTAATGTAGGTAACATATAATTCCAAAACTCGCTGTCAAATAAAATAACTTCCTCATGTATTTTATTATAATTATAATGCAAGGCAAATAAACATTTGGTTAAATTGGATACAGCATACAGCCATTTTTAAGCTTGTATTCCTGCCTATTATTGTCGAAATGCAGACAAAAGCAACTACGCTTTAATAACTCACTAAGTGGTTGCCCTTTCGGATTAAATACACACTTAGGGCCATATTCTGATCTTCGCCATCAGTGAATCCGCCGGCGGCGTTTCCGCCCAGCGTGAATCTCATTCACCGTATTCAGATCGCCTTCCGAAAGAGGCGAAGATCTCGGAGAGTCAGCTCATTGGTTAGTTGTGTTTTTGACGTGGCGTGACGTTGAAACGCTCAACGACCAATAAAATCTGTCTATTAAAAGGCGGGAAAATGTCACTGATGCATTCACATGCTTCCAAAAATGTAAACAAACTCAATCTGCACTGCAAGTCACTTGTTTTTGTTGTTTGAGTGAACTAGAAACCAAGCTGAAGCTTTTAACTAATCGAACTTATTAAAGAGTTAATAAAAACAATAAAAGAAAAAGAAAATATTTTATCTTTTTTATTTCTAAACGCTTTGCACATTTATCATAACCAAGTAATTATTGTAACTCATAACAATAATGCTTCATTTCCCAAATTTAATTCCAAGTATGTTTTGGAAATTCATTCTTACATGATTTTGGAAATATGGTTATAAAAAAGGGAGATAATAGCAAAGGGTAGAAAAAAAATATTCAATAGAAAAAAATTAGTTATTTTGTAAGGTATGATTACATGGAAATATCTTTTCATCAAAGGAATTACTCATTAAATTCTCCTAATAATCATCATTCCCATAGGATAATCATTAATCCTATGGGGAGAAACGATGCGCAAGAAAACTGGCTAGTTGATTCCTTCGTTTACCAATCTTTTCAATACTTTATAACCTAATAACAAAGAACTTAACTTATCCATGATTTAAGGATAATCATAAAAAATCAAATTGATTCATGCGCCATAAAACAATAATCAAACCAAACCTAATCATAAAAAATCATACACTTACCTTTTTAATAAATTATATACATTTTTAACTTTGCTTTCAAAATACAAGTTAAAACTTAAGACTGATTAGCAACCAGTAATTTTTTTAAACTCACAAAAGGAAAATTATATTAACTTCATCTTCATAAAATATTAACTGATTTTCTAAAATTTCAAAGCATACAACTTCTTAGTTTTGTTTACATTAAATCATTGGTTATGGCAGTGAAATATTTTCAGTATCTCTCATATATAATTCCTGATTTTTCTCAACTATTCAGAGAAATCCTATAGTATAGGATAAATGTCTTGTGCTTGGCGCGGAATAGCCAAATATGGCTCTTGCGCCATTAAACCCCACCAACCAACCTATAGTATAGGGAATTGGAGCATTTGGCAAAGTATAATATATAGTTTATATTATAAATAGTACATAAATAAGTTTTATTTAGTTTAATTATATTAAAAATAAGGTCTTAAATATCAATTCAATTACTTTCTCAAACGTTAAACAAATTAATATTTATTTGAAATAAAAAAGTTAATAGCATTTATTAGAATATACTATATTCATAGTTAATTCATGAAAATTAAAAATACCATTTAGAACAAACAAGTTTAATTAGAAATTATGAGCAATAAGTAAAAAAAAAGTTACATATCCTTCATACAAATATTACTTGGTAGCAATTATAAAATTTTACATCAAACATTCAGAAGAAAGTTTTAATAACAGAAACTCATATGGAGAAAGAAATTAAAAATTTGTTTGGTTAGTTCCAAATCTTAAAAATATTTGTGCTGGTATAACACTTGGAATTATTCCACACAAAATACTTCAGTTTCTACTATATTGAACTTTTACCATAGTTTACACACCACATAATTAATACAATCCAATTTAATGAACGAGGGTACTAAATTTCCTTTTCCCTTTATTGCCACTAATTTTATCATTTTTAACTTTAGTATAATTATTTAAGAATATGTTGGATAAAGCTGAAACACATTGCTTCATTAAAATATTTGCATCACAACCATTTTGACAGTTACTCCAAATATAATCAGTATCTTCTAAATTCATACTCATATATTCAGTTTTTTCCAAACCAAGCTTAACCAACAACTGTTTGGGGTGAGTTACCTTTAAAAATTCAGATTCATGTTTTCTTAATATTTTAACAAAAATAGTATATGTATATACAGAACAATTAATTAATTTAGGCAGAGGATATTTCAGACCACCTCTGCTTGTCAACTTCAAATAAGAAAAAAAATTATCTGATAAGTCACAATCCAATTCCAAGGGTTTATCCTGGATTAGGTTTTGTTTGCAATAGGAACAAGTAAGTTTTTGACATAATTTATTCTTAAAGTGAGTATAATAATATAATATATAGCTCTTATATCTTATTTAAGATTGGACGCAAGAAAAAACAAGCTTGTTGGAAGACAACGCTTACGCTTTTTTAATTCCGAATCAAAACATGTTATCTTTACTACTGAGTGGAGTTGAGTTGTTGGTTGTTTTTCTTCAACACTTCCTCTAAAAGCCAACAACTCACATGTAAACAAAAAATTCAAAACATTACATACACACAAAAAGAATTTTTAGAAGCTGGTACAATTACACATACAGTATTGGATCAGTTTATAACTTTAAAAATATTATTCTTATTGGACTATTGTAAAATACACTATTGTAGTAATTACTTAAGAGAAATTAAACCTATCATTACACTTAGCTCCTGGAACCTTACAGCAGGCAATGGTTTTGTCATTATATCTGCCAGCTGGGATTCACCAGGAACATGCTTTACGAGCATTTCCCCTTCTAAATACTTTTCTCTTACAAAATGGTAGCGCACGTCAATATGCTTGGACCTCTTATGGTATTCAGGATTTTTCACAAGCTTGATGGCACTAGCATTGTCCACAAGGAGTGATGTGGTGCCGAGAGTTGTCATGTCGCCAAGCAACCGTTTGAGCCAAATTAGCTCTTTAGAGCTTTCACTCGCTGCAACATATTCTGCCTCTGTTGTTGACAGGACTACACTCCTCTGCTTTTGGCTCATCCAAGACAGGGGCCCTCCCGAGTAAACGGAAATCATCCCAGTCCTAGAACGCCTAGACATGACGTCTCCAGCATAATCTGCATCACTGTAGATATGTAAATCTTTACAACCATTAGACTTAAATAGCAAGCCCAAATCAACAGACCCTTTGAGATATTTAAAAACTCTCTTTACCGAGCACCAGTCTGATGATTTGGGCGTTTCTAGATTTTCTGAAACAACGCTGATCGCATAAGAAAGGTCAGGTCTTGTTGCGATTGCAAGGTACATTAGGCTACCTACTGCCTGCCGATAGGGAACGTCTTTCCCAACCGGTTCATTCTCCTCATCGTTTGACACATGGCTCTTGTCACTAGGTGTTGATACAGGGTTGGCACAGTCCATATTAAATCTTGACAATATCTTTTTGGCATAGGCAGACTGGTTTAAGAAAATAGAGCCATCACTCAATTTGGTAATGCTCATACCCAGGAACTGTGTCAGGGAACCTCTAGTAATCTTGAAAGTCTGAGTGAGTTGAACCATGAACTCCTCCACTTGAACTTGATCAGTTCCAACAACAAGCCCATCATCCACATAAATAACAATGAAAAGTTTCTTGCCATTTCTATGCCTGACGAATAGACAAGGATCAGCATTACTGGCTCTCAGCTCGTGCTCCTCCAGGAAGTTGACAAAACACTGATTCCAGCAGCGAGGTGCCTGTTTCAGTCCGTACAGACTTTTACGTAGCAGACACACTCGCCCACTGTGGTCATCAAAACCCTCTGGTTGGGTCATGAATACTTCCTCCTGAAGTGTGCCGTAGAGGAATGCAGTTTTTACATCAAACTGTTGCAGACACAGATGTTCTTGGGCTGTTACTGCTAGAACTGATCTGACAGTGTCATATCTTGCAACAGGGCTGAAGGTCTCGTCAAAGTCAATCCCAGCCTTTTGAGCATAGCCCTTGGCTACAAGACGTGCTCTGTACCTGTCAACAGTTCCATCAATGGTAAACTTCTTCTTCAGCACCCAACGACAGTTAATAACTTTAGAACCTTTAGGTCTTTCAACTAAATTCCATGTTTGGTTTTCATGCAAGGCAGCCATTTCCTCTTTCATGGCATCATGCCACTGGTCGCTTTCACTTGAAGAAAGGGCATCAGCATACGTAGAAGGGTTTTCAGGTTCTCCAACTGCAGCCAGGCTTGCAAGAAGAAACTTTCCAGACTTCATCCATGCTGGCTCACTTCGTTGTCGGTTGGACTTTCTAACCTCAGGTTCTTCCTCTGGGGGGGCCACTTCCTCCTCCTCTGGAGATGCAGGCTGTTCTTCAGCAGCAGGACTTTCTGCCATTTCCTCAGCTTGTCCTTCTACCTCCACTGCGACAGGAGTGGTACAGAGGCGCTCTGGCTTGAAGTACACGTCTCGGGATCTGATGATCTTATGCTGAGATGGCAGATATATGTTGTAACCATCTTTCACGTTGACATATCCCACTAGATGACCCATAACGCTCTTGTTGTCAAACTTGCGTCTGAAGTTCTTTGGTATGTGAGCATAACACTCAGTTCCAAACACCCGAAGATGATCTAATTTGGGTGTTTTTCCATTAGTCCACAGTTCAAAAGAGCTCTTCTCGCAGGAGGGGCCACTAGTATGATTGAGCAGATATACTGCTGTGTCACAAGCATTTGACCATAAGGACCGAGGCAGGTTGCAGGCAGCTAGCATGGAGCGAGCAAGCTCAACAATGGTTCTGTTTTCACGCTCTGCTGCTCCATTCTGCTGAGGGATATAGGGTACTCCTATGGTTAGTGATATCCCCTCTTCAGCCAGGATTTTTCTCACTTCACCACAAGCAAACTCCCCTCCACCATCACACCTCAGTTCCTTCACAGCATGGCCATGGTTTTGTGCTTCTTTTAGGAACATTTGAAGGCAAGTGCTAACTTCACTCTTCCTTTTGATAAAGAAAATCTTCCGATATTTGCTGAAGTCATCTTTAAAACACACAAAATATCGGGCTCCATTCAAGGATTCTACAGACATGGGTCCGTTGACATCGGCATTTATCACCTCACCGACTGATGTAGCTCTATAAGGTCTCGACTTGAAAGGCTTTCTATGGGCTTTGCCTAGAACACATCCATCACAGAACTCGGATGTCGCTGCAGACTTCACAGGAATGTTCATGTTGTTCAACACTTTTCGAACATGCCGCTTATTCTGATGACCAAGACGCTCATGCCACAGCTGCAGAGTTTCAGAATCAGTTGCAATGCTGATCTCAGCTGGACATGCTGGAACAACAACCCTCATTGACATGATGTAGGTCCCATCCTTCCAGGATCCCGTGGCAACAAGTTCATCCTTTCGGTAGAACTCCACACTAGTAGCACTCATCACAGCTTCAACTCCATGAGTAGCAGCTTGTTGAACGGAGAAGAGATGCCTCCTTACATCAGGAACATACCACACATTTTCCATGTGAGCACTGAACCATTCCCCATGAATGCCTACCTCGATGTTAATCCTGCCAGATCCATAAGCATAAATCTTGCTTTTATCAGCAAGCGAGATCTCAATTGGCATAGGAAAGTGTTCATACGTCTCGAAATACTGCTTGTTTGCAGTCATGTGATGAGATGCACCAGAGTCACAGATCCAGACATCTGGCTGTACAAAATTGTCACAGGCACTGAAAGCACCCTTACCACATCCTTTCGAGGAATTGTCATTTGACCTTTTCTTAGGACAATCCTTACACAAATGTGCACTAGACCCACACTTATAACAGTGCTTTTGCCTACTACCAGGCTTTTGATTTGCCCCATAACCAACATTACCATCACAGTTCCTCGTGACTTTTGGTTTGTAAGAGCGCGCTGAAAAAGCACCAAAGTCTGAAGTTGCAGACGATGATTTTATTCTCTGCTCAATAGTGCAGTTTTTCAATCAAATTTTTAGTTGTTCTTTTATCAGAGTCCAGTGACTCCCACACATTATTGAATTCCTGGTATTCAGGACCCACAGTCAGTAAGATTTTACCGTGCAATAGTTCCGGTGGAATTGAGCTCGAACCTATTCTTGCAAGCTCATTGTTCATTTCAGAGTATATCCTCTCCACTTTGGCTGCATGTGTCGCAACATTGTCCTGCGGATCTCTACAGAATTGAAAAAACTGTGTCATCAGTAGATTCAATCTCTGTACACTGCTTTGCTCAAACACACTCACTAGCTTGTCCCAAATGTCTTTAGCGTTAGTATACGTCATCACCAAATCCGCTACAGGTTGGCTTAGTGTGCTGGCAATCAGCGCGGCAGCCTTCGCGTTGTCGCGCCGCCACTCGTTCATGGCTCTCACCGCCGCCTCATCTTCTCCAAGAATCGGCGCTTGCCGCGTCCCATTAACGATAGGTGACAGGTCATACTGGTCAAAATGCATCAGCATCTGCCATTTCCACTTGCTCCAATTCTGAGCACCTTCCAACCTGTCGATATTCACCTTCAGATCCGACGACATCACGCAAGATTTACACGTGTCGATTTAGGCCTAATCCGTCCGTCAAAACTGAAGACTCGAGCTCACTCACTCAAACAAAAAAGTTCTTTATCAGCGCAGAGTTAGCGTAAACTTGGCACATAACCTCTTAAAGTGAGTATAATATATAGCTCTTATATCTTATTTAAGATTGGACGCAAGAAAAAACAAGCTTGTTGGAAGACAACGCTTACGCTTTTTTAATTCCGAATCAAAACATGTTATCTTTACTACTGAGTGGAGTTGAGTTGTTGGTTGTTTTTCTTCAACATTTATGTCCAACATAACCTGCTATATAAACAAGTACACCCATGGTTGATTCAGATATATCTATGTTATCATGACTAGAATAAAGGTCATAAAAGCCTTCAGGAGCAACAATATCCCCACTCATATCATCATCAAACTTCAAATCTGTTATTCTGAACTTTCCTTTTTTCTCCGAGTATACATTAATTAAACCTAATATTTTCAATTTCTTTTCGGATTCCAGTATTTGTGTACATGAAACCTGATATTTACCGCCTGACATCTGCCGATATTGTCCAAAACGTGCTTCTATAGGATCTGTCTGAAACTTACCAAGTAGTACATATTCTACATGGTAAGTTTCAAAGAGATAATCTATTAACAATAAAATAGAATCAGTTGAAAATTTTAGCGCAAATGCAGTTTCTTTGGACAGTAATCCACCTTTTGTCGGTACAGAAATCCGCTTCTTCTCATTCGACAGAAACAATCTAAGATTTAAAATATCAGCCATCCATGAGCTGAACTTTCTCAAAAACTCGACACCAGCAGAGTTGACACAATAAATGGGTTCTGAAAGTTCATTCCTCTTATTGGTGCCTTTTGTAGGACTTTTCACATTTATGACAGTCCACCATTTGATAACTAGTTCCAGGAAGCACTTTGTTCCTAACGCACCAGGAATCTGTTTTTTTCTGTTCCAGAGCAACATAGTTAGACTCATGAAACAAACTAGTTGCTAAAGAAACGTTTTGCCTCTCCAATGAAGTAGGATAAAGAACTTTTAATGAAAGCTTGGGTGCTGTTTTAACTATTTGGTTTTTTTCTTCTTATATATCTTTTAAATTTCCATAAAGGATTTTCAGACTGGCCTAGAGTTTGTGCTTCCAACTCATTGCATTTAGCTATCTCATAGCACAAGTTCGCCCTTATATACAATATTTCATCCAATGAGAGTTGTTCAGTAAAATTTCCAATAACTGAATAGAAAGTCATATGCATTTAATTTTAAAACATGAAAAATAGAGCTATTTTGTGGTAGAAATTTAAGGGGTGAAATATTAACGTTAGTATTATTGCTTGTGAATTGTGTTTTACTGAAAAGGGGCCACACCAGCCTTCTTTGGAGAAATTTCTTTTACAAGGCTGGTGCCATTGCTGTAATTTTTCCGTGGGAGCAGAATAAAGTTCTTTCTTGCTATATTCCTCTAAAAGGGGTTCCTAAGGCAAAGAAATGCTTGCAAATTGAGGGATTGGTACCATAAGGGGATTCGCATGTTCAACTATGTATTCGCATGTTCCAAAAAACCATGTGATTAGACCAAAAGATATTTCAAAATGCACAACAATTTTAGAGGGTGAAAATCTAGGCATAATTTTGTGATCATAAAGTTAGCATTAAATTGTGTGTTAAATTTGGTAAAGCCATATCGTTTTAACTATCAGCTTTTACTTATTCAAACAACATGTAGCATTGAACGACGTCCATTTAGTACGTTATGCCGTGTCAAGACGTGGCATCGATCAACAAAGGGAGACGCAGGGCTAAGCTGCCTATGCTGTTTAATGCTAAGAGTTCACAGGACTATTTGGATGACACTGAATTAATTGTCTAGGTGATGTACAAATTTAAATAGCAATCTCATCAATCTTTTCATAGATTAAGTACACTGTTAAAAATTCCGGAAACTATACCCGACAGTATTGAATGGCTTTACACGAACTTGTTGTGGAAAGGCCGCGGAGTCCACAAAACACACTATGTTTGAGTAAGCAGCTCCGAAACGTTTCAGTTTTCAGTGTAATGCGAAGGAGACGCATGCGCAATGACCGTTTCTCTGTCCGGAAAGATGAATTAGTAGCAAATGATCGGTTTTCGTGAAATAAAAAAGGGAATGGTGTTATTGTGGTTGTTTACACACAGTAAAAAAATCCGATGTTGTGAGAGTAAATAATCTCAATAATCTTATAGTCTTTAAAATGCTTCACCCCTTACAAACTTAGAAAAATCTACAAATAATTGGTTTAACACTTCAAGAATGTAGTACCGGGCGGTTGGATGGTTAGAGTACTCGATTTCCAACCCTAAGGTCTTCGGTTCAAAACCTGTTGGCCGGGCTAGAATTCGCAAATCTCTCTTCTTACTTTTTAAAAATTAAATTAAGAGAAATTCAAGAATGTTTCAGTGAAGTAATTATTTTAAATAAAACTATATTTAAAAACACTTCTAACTTTGTAATTCTGTTGATTTGAAAATTGTAATTGATTCTGTTTAAAAGCCATATTCTGAAAGATTTTTAATGAAGTTCTGTTATTATATTATTTACGAAATTTCGTGCAAAAAAAACTGCTAAATTTTAAAATTAATCAATTTTAAAATTTTTTTGGGGGAAATTATTTCTTAAAGTGTCTGCTCGTTTCTGGCTCATATTTTATCATTTCAAGTACAATGGGTAATCCCCACATTTATTTTTTATTTTTTTATTCGATAGAGGTATCCTAGAGAGAGGAATATTCGCACCAAGAATTTTTAAAATCCGATGATTATTTATTTTTTATTTAATTTTAAAGTTTGACTTTAGAAAAGATACGCAAAACGTCGAATTTAAAATTGTGACGTACTTCAATACTATACATTTATTTTCAACCTATCAGGATTCAAAGCGATCTTTGATTTTCGCTAAAGTATAGTGACTAGAATAAGATAGTGTGTTTACCGCCCATAGACACTATTATAAAAAAGTGGACCCAAAAAAGGCGAAAAATCCAGGTGGCGAACGATCACTGTTTTCCACTCTCTATGAATACTATTATCCGTGCGGTCCCGCGAGTTCACAGGACGCACGAGGCGATTTCTCAGCTTGGTCTATGATTGGCTGAATGGTATGACGTTGGGATAATTGTGATAAGTTACGCCCTGAAACTGACCAATCACGATTCGAGTTGGTAATCGCCTCGTACGTCCTGTGAACTTGCCTTACCAATACCTCCTACAGAAGAGGGGGTGTTGGCCTTACCCGACAGCACGGATCTCGCTAATCAGAGATAATAGTATCCATAGAGAGTGGGAAATAGTGGGAACAAGCGATCGTTCGCCTCCTGGATTTTTCGCCGTTTTGGGGACACTTTTTAAATCCGGTAAACACACTACCTTATTCTAGTCACTATAGCTAAAGTAAGGCCGAATCAGGATCAGGTGTGACGTACTTCCTATACAAAGACAAATGGCTAATTTTTTTTGAAACTCTTCATGTCGATTTTTGGATTTAGATCGATTTTTGGATTAGATTTCCTTTACAGAAAAAATGCATTTTTTTCTGTTTTCAAAAAATGCTGGTATTGCCCACTCAAGACAGAGTGAGAAAAAACTTCACTATTCTCATTAATCATTTTCATTAATCTGGAACCTTCCACCACGGCACGGAGACCTTACACAGTGACACCGAAACCTTACACCGTGTCCACTCTGGAACCTTCCACAACGGCACCGAGACCTTACACCGTGTCCACTCTGGAACCTTCCACAACGGCACGGAGATCTTACACAATGACACCGAAACCTTACACCGTGTCTACTCTGGAACCTTCCACAGCGGGCACCGAGACCTTACACGGTGACACCGTTTAGCATTTCTCAATAAAATCGTGGCAACATCTTTCCACAATTCTTTCGTGTAAAGTCTCAGGATTTTTTTTACAGTGTAATAAAAATTTTTCTGAATGTTTTCTGCGCATTTTCTTTGCTGCACCTTGCAAAAAACTTACTAAAAAATTTGGAATTTATCAGTTGCCCCCCATCGAAAAGATCCTAATAAAAGTTAGTAAGAAAACCAACATAATAAATACATGCGTACACCGGTGTACTATATAAAAGGATGAAAAACGCTAAACACATAATTCTGAAGCAATACAAACCCATTTAGACCTATTTACAAAAATCACATATATACAACAGAACAGTCGCTTCCACAATTAATCATCAGCATACAAACCTCTAAAATCTACATCAAATAGACATATTTATGGAGTCGTGAAAAACTACTCAATTCAACACCAATTTTCTTCCATAAATAACCACAAGGTGAGTATACAAAAATTAACACTAAGAACACAACTGAAAACTACCCTCTCTTCATGCCCTGCTGTAGCCTGTCAAAAAGGATCACTGTTTATTCGTAGCAAAACATCTACGAAAAACCTTCAAAACTCTGAAAACTGCTCGGGAAACTTTAAGGCTGTAGAATAACCGTGCAGCAGAGCAGGAGAGGCCCCCAGGGGCAGAACTCGACTTGAAAAAAGTCTAAAATTCCCCTAGGTGTGGCATCACCGGGCAGGTCCTCATATCATCCTGTGATATCACTGGTATACAAAGAAAAAACACCACAAAAAACTCCTCAATTTACACAATCAAAAATCTTCCCTCTAAATAGATTAAGATTTAAACCGGTCATCGGTTTTGTGAAAATATCTGCTAAATTATTTTTACTACTTACATATGAAACTTCAAATATATCTTTATCAACTAGATCTCTTACAAATAAAAGCTTTACATCGATGTGCTCTAGCATTCTATATTCTATGTTCTTCTAGCATTCTCTATAGGCGATTTTATATACAAAATTTATTGTGGCTAAATTATCTACGTAGATGGTCGATTTTCGTTTAATGGAATCAATGATTTGTCTTGAAATACATTCGTCCAGAATACGATCGAACCAGATAAGCACTTTAGTTGCCTCTGCCATGGCAACACACAAAAATATTCTGCTTCCATGGTAGACAGACTTGTGCATTTTTGCTTAAATGACTTCCAAAAGATTGGCGATTCCCCCCAAAACACTATTTGACCCCCATAGATGTTCTATCGTCGCGATTGGCTGCAAAGTCAGCATCTGAAAACACCTTTATTTTTGGTTCTGAACAATTAAATTTCAATTTTAAAATCTTAGTTTTCCATACGTTACCCAATAAACTTAATAAGCCGTCCCAATGGACCTTACCAGGCGAATTTTGAAAATGGCTGAATATATTAACTGCATAGGTGATGTCAGGTCTGGTCCTACTGGCTAAAAATGATAGACATCCCAAAAGATTTCTATAAGGACATGAATCCATTACTTCTTGCTCATCGCTCGATTGAGGGGACTGGATTTTTGAAAATACTTTACCTTTTGTGATCGGGAGATATCTTATTGGAACATTATGGGATTTAAATTTTTGGTAAACCTCATCTATATAGGATTTCTGATGTAATAAAAGGGAACCATCCTTTTCTTCAAACTCAACCCCCAAAAGTTTTCTAGTTCTTCCTAAAGCTTTTAAATCAAACCTCTCACTCAAAAGTTTAACAACCTGTTTTATTTTTGACTCACTTTTACTGAACAAAACAAAATCGTCGACGTATAATAACAAAATGACTTCTCCATTAAAACTATACGCACAGTTACAGAACTCGAATTTATGAAAACCTATCTCTGCGAGTACCCCATCTATCTCAAAAAACCACATACGCCCACTTTGATGTAAACCATAAATGGCCTTTTTTAACTTACACACCAAAGCTTGACCATTATTCTCAGAAAAACCGGGTGGTTGACTCGTGAGAATTTTGATCTTACCTCACTTAACGGTTAAACGATACCCGTTTGGTCTTAGCTAACCTACACGGTTCACAATTTACCTTGGAAACCGGGATACTAGGTAAACCTCTGACAGAATCACGTTTAAAAGTTCTATGAATAAGACCAGGACTTAAATGTGCATATCTTTTATGCCACAACTCAAGACTGGTCCCTTCAGACAACGATGCCTCAAATCTGACTGCCTCACTAGTTTTCTGGACTACCTTAGGATAACAATGATAAATACCGTTCTTTAACTTGGCCGAAAATATTTCCTCGTCTTTCGGATTATAAACTACAATTTTGCTTTTCTCTCCCTTAAATTTAAACCCGGCCCTATCGATTAAATTGCAGGCAATCAGAGTTCGTCGTAACGTGGGTGCATACAAGACATCAAGTTTAACATGATTATAACCAAATTTCAGGTGTATATCACCCTTTCCTTTAACCATGAAGGTTGACTCGGATGTAGCTACGGCTACACGTTCACTGAAACCAGAGTCAAAATTTGAAAAATAAGACTTGTCTTTACAGAAATGATGTGACGCAGCTGTATCTAGTACAAATGCGTCACTATCAGTTTCCGAAAGACAAGCTTGTACAAAAAATGAGTTATAGGACTTATCTGTGTGTTGATGCCTCACTGGCGAAGGTCTCCAGGCTGATCCCTTTGGAGTAGTAACCTTATATCCAGTTCCTTCCTCGCTCTAAAAGCGTTTCGATGATGCACCGAAGAGAGGCTTCTTAATAAATTTCCTCAGTCCGAACAATCTTATCATTTTTAGAATCGAACAGTATGCAGCAAAAGCAAAAATGGCATCACTGGTAGTAGAGTAAATTAACCGATTCCGTTCAATAATTTCCTCGTTGCTTAAAACTTTGCAATAATGAGGAGGTAAAAATTTCCGCCTCCACTTATTTAAGAAAACCGATGCACCTAAAGTTGAAAGTGAGATCTATTTATTTAAATAAAAATTACGTTAAAAAAGGTAACATTGGAGACTACTAGTAAAACCTCTACATAAATCAGTTTCGGTTGTTCTTACGATTCCAATTCTAACGATTTGTAGCTTTCAGGTCCATAAAAGAATTGAATCTGAAAGGTATCGAGTCTTCTTTGTTCCCTGTGTAAAGAAATTGATTCTAACGAACACCTGCTCACACAGTGCAAAAAAAATTCATCACTCAAAGAAAAAAGCTCATGGAAACATTAAACATATCATCAAGTTTTGCAGAGATCAAAGTCAACAGGGAAAAAACTCAAGCCTTGACAACCTTCCTAAAATAAATTCGCAGTGCCAGAGCTTTGATACGCCCTCTAGCGGTTATTGGGAAGCTCGTTGATTATGTCCAATATTTGTTGGGTCTAATGTATAAATTATGAATAGCGTTAATTGTTGTGTGCCCCAGTGTCATTCTAGGGCAAGTAAAGATGCCTTTATGCAAGTAAAATTCCAAACACGTAATGAAACAGCACATCAGTTTGAGTGAATTACACTTATGGAACACAAAACATGAACATTGACTGTGGGAAACAATAAAATAAAACATCCACATTAAATGGACGAAACGTACAAGAATCAAATGGTTGGTACATTTATTGTCACGTACGAATTGTCTGCAGAGGAAAAAAATAACAAATTTACAATTTCTTATCCCAGTCAAAGTCAAACCAAGTTGAACCTGTCCAAAATATCTGTTTTTCCTTTAAAGAAGCTTGACCATTTACAATCTTAATACAAGGCAAGTTTTTAACAATCTTTGTGGCTAATTGTGTTTTTCCCGAGACTGGACATTTATTTCTAGTAAGACTTCCTTACCTTGCAGTAAAGTGCCATCAGGACTGTAACCAAACTTGAGGATCTTAAAGGCTGAAAAGCTGCGATCGGCACTTGAAACGCTAATGGGCAGTGTTAACAGAAGTCTATAAAAATGTTCAGCATTGGATACACACTGCTGTTGCATTCAGCAAAAACCTCAGCAACTGTAAGATCTCTGTTTTCTTTTGCGATTCTTCTTAATTTTGCTTGTCAGAGTAACTTCGAAAGTTAACGCTCTTTGCATTTCATGCTCGCTGCTAGTTTTGGCCAATTTCCAATATTAATGGTGCACGTTTTCATAATCATTATTGATAAAATTTTTCGGTAGCAAAAAATTCAGCTCAAGGGACTTCAAATTTGCTTCAGCGAACCGAGCTTTAATGTCTTGACAAATACAGTCAAGTAAAGGCAGAAACACATTTCGGCGGAAATATTCCTCTGTATCCGTAGCCGGAGCATTCCCTCGCTGAGTTTGTCTGGCTGTGATGTGAGTAGTCTTAATTTCAATACCCACGGTTTCTCATATTTCTTCCGCTTCTTGAAAAATTTTCTGGAACTCCTCAACAGCATTTTCTCTTAATTTGTTTAAGACGTTAAACACATAAAAGTTACTATTGTTAAAGATACTATTCTAGGTACCATGGCTGGTCAACCTAGTTTACAATTAAGACGAGCAAATATCCAATTGCGATACTATTTTAAAATACAGTCAAACCCCTTACATCCGCTGTTTCAAACAATAGAATATCCCAAATTTAAAAATCATTTTTCTTCAAAACCATCCTTTACCCCCACATTTGGCATTCGAATGCCGAACTTACTGTCGTTATTAGACATAGAGAACTTGAATCCTTTGAAACATAGCATACAAATTTCACCCTGGAAACCGAGAAATTTAGATTTCATTCTTGACTTTTGTGAATGGAGGAAATCCACCACATGCAATATCGTTTTTAACTCTCTGTTTCAGACACATAGACAAGTTTACTCCAACTATGCTGAAATATATACCGACGGATCTAAAACTAACACCCATGTTGGGTGTGCAGCAATTTTTGACAACGGAGTTATATCCAGGAAACTTGACAAGCGGTGTTCCGTGTTCACATCTGAGAGCTGGGCTATCCTCCTGGCTCTGAATAAATTAAAATACTCTCACAAGAAAAATTTCATTTTATACTCGGATTCTAGAAGCTGTTTAGATGCCCTTCGGAACTATAATCAAAAGAGCCATCCTATCATATTACAAATCATTAGCACCTATTCAGAATTAAAGGACAGGGGATTTTCAATTAAATTCTGCTGGATACCTGGACATACGGGCATTCCCGGCAACGACAAAGCAGACTTGGCTGCAAAAACAGCCACCCTACAAAGCAGCTCTTTTATCCCATTCTGTGATATTTTGACATTTATTAGAAACTCGATTAAATCAACCTGGCAATACTCATGGGAACTAGAATTTAGAAATAAACTGTATGATATCAAACCCCTTGTAACTGGCTTTCCTGATACAAAACTTAATAGATTTTTAGATGTAAAATTGACAAGGCTCCGAATTGGAACACTTATTTTACGCACAAGCACCTCTTTCATGGAGAACCTCCCCCTATATGCCCGTCTTGTAATGTTATTTTATCTGTCAAACATATATTATCCGAGTGTCCCAGATTTCGATTAGTCAGGCGACTGAGACTAGGCGTAGAATATCCAACGCTATCCGATATTATAGGTGATGAATACCACAAAAATATCTTCAATCTTCTACGTGATATAAACTTGATGAATCGTGTATAATTTCAAAGTTTAGGGTATAAATGTCTTGTGTTTGGCGCGGAATGGCCAAATATGGCTCTTGCGCCATAAAACCCCACCAACCAACCAACCTATTCTAGGTACTAATATACATAAACTACAGCTTAGTCCTTGGAGAGTTTTGCTTACTCTATTCATTCTCTGTAGAATCCTGTCCCATACTACAGTGAGTATGGCAGTTCCTAATTTATTGATCTGTTTAAGTAAGGTTTTTGCTTCTCATGGCAAGTACCAGCTTTCTCCATACTATATTCGGCTATTTCTTTTAATGCTTATTTTATATTTAGGTATCCTTTTCTCAGGGCTTTGGTTACGTCTGCTCTTGCTGACCATCTTGTCCCAAATAATTTTTAAAATTAAGAGATTCCTTATCCTCTTTTAAATTTGCCTTTAGAATGTCCCATCTGTGAGTTGACATTGAAAAGAAGGTGTACAAGTTTTGAATAAATCCAAAATAAGAAATCACCTGATTGCAGCATTTTGCTGCAACTGAACCAACTAAATTGAGTGAATGTGCAGAGCATGGTACAAATTCTGCTAATGGATTCACAGTTTTTAGTCTTGTTTGTAAACCTGAATACTTCCCAGCCATATTACTGGCGTTGTCAAATGATTGACCCCGGCAATTACTGAAGTCTAGCGACATCGTCTTCATCTCATTGGAAACCACTTCGAACAAATTGCTGGAGGAGTGATTACTACAGGGTATTAGCTTGAGAAAATGTTCAGCTGGTTTCCCTAAGTTGTCAGCATAACGTATAATTATAGACAGCTTATCTATATGGAAAATATCAGGAGTAGAGTTCAAATATTTTGCAAATATTATTATTTCTGTTATAGCTAGTGTTGTTCCAAATAGTAGGGGACACTTTTAATAAAATTTTTAGAATTATTTTACACTGGAATGCAAAAAAAGTGTGATGTAACAGAGTGGAAAATCTTACATTCTTGGGAGAAAAATACCATGATTTTGTAGTAAAAATCAATTCAATCATTTTACTTGCAATCTACATTTTATTAGTAACACCAGAAGATATGAAACAAAAAATATGATTACAGAATAACGTCAATATTTTTGGGAAATACATAATGTTTGGCGCCACTCTTCAACTCAAATTTTGGATGAGGGATATATTTTACAATTGTTCAAGAATCTATTTTTGAACATAAGAAATGTCTTTTTTATATAAGTTTTAAATAATTTATTACTTTTCTTTATTACTTTTTATTACTCATTACTTTTACTTTTTTGTCAACCCCCATGTTTTCTGACACCCCCTGAAAACTACACAAATTTGTAGGTTGAACTGCGATTAGCTGTACTTAAAAACTTTCTGCTTATTCGCTTCATCTATGTTAACATTTAATCTTCAACGTTCTCAATAACGAAGCTGCCGCTAAGCGTTAGTTTCTTTCCTAATTTTCTTTAAAAACTAGGGAGCTACCGCCCCCTGCTCGCTATCGCTCGCCAACCCCCGTAAACTGCTGACGCAGGACCTTTTGGAATTGCTTCGCAATTCCCACAAATTCCAACTCGCTGAACTTAATACACTTTATAAAACCATTAAACAACTTACAGAAAAATCGTCAACCAACTTTCCAAAAATACGTCACCAAATCCCCTCCATGAATAAATCTCCCTTAAAAGTTTAAATATATATTAACTCGAACTTATCAAATATTTAAACGAAATGTTTTTAAAAATATTCATCCTAATTATTTTTAATCTATGATTATAAAAATAACTAATTCTAATTGTTTTTCAATATTCGGACCAAACAAAAACCATTATTTTAAAGTAACTCGTTAGTATAATATGCCTAGTGTTTATCATATTTTTTTTAAACCCAGACTTGTTAAACAATACCGTTTAAGCAATTGAAAATAATAAGAGACAAAACATTACTCTATGTTTACAATTAATTTCGATAAAATCAGACTAAAATTATAAATATTGGACAAAAAGTGTGGAAATTTGGTATAAAATGGCGTACATGTAAGTTTTAAGAATATGTTTTATCAGTCTTTGAGTGATATTTCATCAAGAAAGTACTTTTTTAAAAGGTGAAAAAACATGTTTCATCTTAAAATATAGCGTCAATCGATCGTTGTGATTGGATGCATAATAATTTGATTGACAGTACTTGTTTTGTAACTGCGACCTTATCCGTTATCTAAAAAATGGAAATATTTTAAAATTGAGAATTTTTTTGAAAAATCGAAGGGCCTACTCGGAAATCCGGAAAGAATCCGGACATTTTGATACCATGTATGTGTCATTCGGTTCAGTTATTAAAAAGCCTTTCTCTGGAAACCGTTCACCAAAAACTTTTTTTTAGAATAGAGAGAAAATTATCATATTTGAATTTTATAATTACCAAATGTATCCGAATATGTATTAGAATCAAAGCTAAGAAATATGTAGACGTAAGGTTATAAATTCTAAGAGAAATATCATCACTTGTTCTTTGTCCACTCTGTTATATTGTTTATGTAACAGAGTAGAACGTAACAGAGTGGAAAATTCAGCTTAAAATTAGAATTGTGGCTTTTAATTTCAACTGAATGAAAAAAAATAAAGCATTAGTTAAAATTTATCAGTAATGTTAATCCTAACTCTAATTTGTTTCAAAAAAGTACCCAATAGATTTTTATAAAAAGGTGATAAGGAGGTGTAACAGAGTGGAAGTGGTTAAAGCAATCGTAGAAAGAAATTAAATCCAACCTTCTTTTCGAAATTCCAATCCATTATGGCTCTCGGGCAATGATTATTTATTCCTTCTTAGAGTTAAATACTGTTGATAAATTCAGTAAAATTTAATTTTTATTTTAAAATATGAACGTAACAGAGTGGAAAAATGAAAAGACAAAAAAACTGGGACACGAAGAAAAAAATATATGTAACTCTGAAATTAAAAATAAAATAAAATATGTGTTTTGTCAAAATTATTTGAAATGTGGCATTTAATTAATTGTTTTAAAACTTATTATCATAACTTGCAACCTGGTCATTAAAAACAATTTTAAATGTGATAAATTTTAGTGTAGGACACGCTGTTTTCTGTGTTCCAGTTGCGAACAATAGCATTTTAAAGAAATAATATTTTATTTTTATGTTTTTAAAAAATACCCATCTGGACATAATAAAATGAAGATTCTGAAACAATGAAAACTAATTTTCCCAAAGTATATTTTTATCAATTTAAAAAATATTAACTTCTCGGACGCAGTTTGTACGGTTTTTTTGGGAATGACCCATATTTATCCTCCCTTCTTTTCAACATTTTTCTCAATATCTTAATTTCCTTAAGCTGATTATTAATAGTTGCAGCTTTCAATGTAGTTTGGGTGAGTTTTTCTTTAGTCGGGAGAATTAGAGATAGATGTGCACTTGCTCTTCAGACAAGGTCATGGATGAAGAATTCGTCATCTTAGATATCTTGACTGAAAAATTACCTGCTTCTTCATCCAAACTTCTTTTTACAGGGAGTCGTTTTTTGACAGCGACTGGCTTTTTATAAGATGTATAACCATCAAAGCGGGATGGAATTACCCCAGGCTTCAAACATCCATTTTTGCGATTTGGAATGTAATCTGCCTCTTCGAAATGTTTGCCACACACCCTAGGTGACGAAAAATTTGGATTGGGAACAAAATCTTCTCGAGAAATTGCCTTTAACTCTAAAGCTGTCAGAGAAGCGTCAGCAGGAAACTAATGAAATGAAATCTCTTCCATCTTACTATCCGATGAACACAACAATACGGCATGGTGTTGGTGAACGAAGTCACTGCTCTCAATTTACAAAAAATACAAAGTCTACATAATCAAAATTTTTAGGAGACTGTATCCAAATTTCAATTTTTTTAATTTACATAATTATGATGTTTTTTAGGGTTAAAACATATGTAATGACCATATAAACATAAAACAAGCAAAAATTTGCTTTTTTATATTTAGTTTTTAAGAAATTTAAAATTTTTCAAAATATTTAACCAAATTTTAAAACACTACTTTGTAGATATTGAAAATTTTGGTATGATTTTTTACCACACATAAACAAGGATATTGTCTATAAAACAATGAATTCAGATTTTAGATACTAGGAAAATTACAGTACATTGGAAGCAATAATTTCATCATAACGTAGCGGCAATTTGTAAGAATTCCAATATCATCATGTAAACCTAGAAATTAAAACCAACAATTAGAATTTAGTAAAAAAATTTCATAGAAGTTAATGAATATTCAATTGAATTCGTAATTTAAAATAATATAAACACAAAAACTAACATTACCTCAGAATGTCCCAGCTTTATAAGAAATTCCTTCAGTTTTTCTATAAGCTTTTTCTCGTCATCGTATTGCTGATGACACAAGGCGACGGGCGTGTTTATTTTTTAATTCTTTCCTTCTAATTTGAAATTTATTTTTCTCTGAAGTAATATATACCCGAGCTTCTGCGTTATTGCACCACAAGGAATTTTTAAAGCATTTTGATGCGCTTTCGCAGTTTCCAACACTCCAATGTTAAACTCCGAAACAGCTTCCGCCACACTAGACGCTAATCTGTTGTACATTACAAACTTGTCGTTTGGGCATTTGCTCCAGATTACGCTATGCTAAGACTCATTTGCATTTTGAGGAGTGCAGCGTTCCAATAGTTCATTGGTAGCTAGCCTTTGGTAAACAGGAAGAATGTGTGGCAAAAAACTTTCTTTAACGTGGGTTTTAACTCCCTTTTCATGCGATTGTAGCTTTCTTCCATGAGCGATGGCTGCATTATAGAAACACCACGACTCTTTACCCTCTGGACACTTGGAATGATGTGGTTTCTGGTCCGTTGAAATAGCATGGCAAAGAGTCGCGTACATCCAAAAAAAGGCAGTTGCTGATTAACTTTAACGGTGAATTGTATGTAAGGATCAATAGAATTAATGAGGGAAAGAACACTATCAACATTCTGATGAGCACCCAAGAGAAAAGAATCTACATATCTGACATAGAAAGGAAAATGTACGAGATTAAACATTTTTACTTAGAAAAAATGCATATACAAATATATGTCTGCTAAAATCGGACTGAGGGTTTCTCATGGCCAAGCCATCAGACAAAATAATATTTATTGTTAAAAACAAAAGTGCCCTGTTTAAGACGGGTCTTAGTGAGACTAGTTAATTTATCAATTTCAAATTGAAAAAGTGATGTTCAAAGAAGTAACCTAATTTCCAAACACTCCAAAGAACCCTTAATAGGAACTTTGGTAAATAATGATTTAACGTCAAAAGAAACCATGGTGTGATTGTCAGGGGAGATACAACGAAGTTTGGATACAAATTGAAGAGTTTTTTAGTTGTAAAAGAATTTGGTTTGCTGAATCCTGCTTCCTGGTAGTTTTTTTACTTTATCATGGACAAAATTCATGGTTACTTCATTAGTCTTTTGGTAAGCAGCATTTATTGTTGTGTCACATCTACTGTAAGTCTTTGAGGAAAATATGGGCATGTCCAATATCATGCAAAATTTTTCAATGCCGCTATACCCTTTCCCAATATGTTTGAAAGACTGTGTCACTCTCAAGTAAACATCAAAGGTTGTATCAGTCTTACTGGATGTTGTAGTGCTTTTGGCGTAGCTACACAGAGTACAAGAAAGCTCCACGTTGTTTGCAAATTCAAACTGGGCACCTACTTTGAAGATTAGAGAAGAAGTTTCACAAACTGGGCGTTTTATATCGTGTAAAAGATGGTTCATTAATTTAAAGTTTACTAAAGGAATAATATAGGATGGAATTGAAGCACCAAGGTTTGAAATCCTTTCCTTTGTATCACTTGGAGGCAAATCGGTAATGATGTCAGGAACCAAGTTGGGGACTTTTTCTCCACACCAACGTTTATTTGCAGCATTCTGCAGGTGCCGGATTTTTCTTTTGATCCTTGGCATTTTTTGCAACAAGTCAAATGAAATCAATATAATCAGCAGAAAAAATACTTCTAACTTAACTAGCAGGCACTAAATCAGGCTCCTAATATCAAGATATAAATATGATGTGAAGAAAATTTGAAAATTGAAATGCAACGGCAAAAGCACTCGGAAATCAAAGTGTAAACAACCTAAAGTTGGAGTCCTCAAAGTTACATCTAAACGACTAATTGACTTGGAAGATGTCTATATTAACATTTTGAATTGGCTGACCACTATTTTTGAGTCTTGAGTTGAAATCATTTATAAAAAGGTATTTATTTTATATAATCTGTTAAAGATCCCTTATAAACAAAAATTCAAATTGAAGAACAAGACATGTTAAAAATATAGGGAAATATAAATGTATATATTCATGTTTTTTTTATGACATATCTTCTGCACTAACTAAAACTTTTCCAAAGTAATCAGACAGGGTTTCTTTGGTAGAATCTTTAAACTGTACCGTGGTGAATTAATTCTAATTAGGTTTTAAATTAACTAAAACACGGCAGCAATATATGGAAATATATATGTATATATTCATGTTTTTATGACCTATCTCCTGCACTACAGTATACCTCTGACGGGCGAATTCTTCTTGCATTTCAATCTCCAGTGCTGGCTAAAACTTTTCCAAGTAATCAGACAGGGTTTCTTTGGTAGTCTTTAAATGTCATTGTAGCAGCAGCTAATTAAGAAAAGGGTTTATATTTTTTAAGATGGTAAAAAATTTTAAGTATATTAAAAATGTTGAAATTTCAAAATATTAATTTCTAAAAAAAAATGTTCTCATCAAAAAAGATTGCTGTATTTATATAGTTAAGGTCACTTATCTTCCATTAATTAAAGCAATTAAAATTATAATCCCAAGTTAGCATGTGAAAGTTATCCCCTAAGAAACTTACGAACCCCAGTTAACACAAAGAGTAATTATAATCATACAGGCAATTTTTAATAGTAATATTATTAAAGTAAACTAATTTAACAAACTATTTGAGCAGATATTACACAGTATATAATTTTCATTTAAATTTTTTCCCATTGACATATAATATGAAGTTTCTAGAAAAATCTGATTAAAAAAGTGGACTTTTTAGAGAAGTTACATGGTAGAAAGTAACGTCCCCCGCTTCTGATGGCTTCCAGGATGAAAGGACAAAATAATCAATCCATTTTTTTCCTTGCTAAATGCCCCTGCCTAATATTTACTTTTTTATTCACGTTTCTAAGAAAATTGCATGTACCTTAAAGCAATCTCCACTACAAATTATGACTGAACATTTCTAAAAATTCCTTTCAAAGAACTGTCTCGTTCTTGTGCCATAAAAATCTATCCAACCTACCAAAGACCTCTATACTTGAACTTAATCTTAATAAGGGGTTTTAAAAATTATGGCTTACATTAAGTACTTTTTTGGGAACTCGAATTTTGGGAAGGGTCCCAAAACGGACTGAGTGACAGCGCAGACCTTTTGCAGAGCAGGGGAAACATCATGGCGACTTTGGCCTTATGTTTTTTAACCAGCTCCGTGGGGTTTAAATGTTAGGCATTCATCAAGGTAAACACCTAAATATTTGGCCTTGTCTGTCTATTCAATTTTACCTCCAAATAGATAGAGGGGATGTTGTACCGTCTTCTTACGAGATTGTTTTTTGAATAAAACAGCCTGGGTCTCCTTGGTGTTAATTGCGATTTTCCAATCAAGACACCAGGTTTCTATTTCCTTTAATGCTGTTTGTAGGAGGGGGATTATATTAGCTACTCTTTGGTGCTGCGCTATCACTGCAGTGTCATCGGCAAAAAGGTGGAGGAAGGTGCCAGGGGAGGAGGGGATGTCATGAGTATATATGTTGTATAAGAGGGGGGAAAGAATGGCTCCCTGGGGGTTCCTGCAGCTATCCTGAAGCTGTCAGAGAGTTGACCTCCAACCCTGACATTGAACACACGATCCTTGAGGAAAGAATTTATCAGCCTGACAAGGTAGGCAGGGAATCTTAATGCAATTAGTTTATGCACTAGCCCTTTGTGCCATACCTTGTCAAAGGATCTTGCTATATCTAGGAAAACCGCCCCTGTGTAGCGATTGTTATGCTTCCCGGCTGTGACCGCGTTCACTATTCTCAATAGCTGATGGACCGTGGAATGCTTCTCCCTGAAGCCGAACTGTTCAGGGGGAGTATGTTGTGGTCCCTACAGTGGTCCAAAAGTCTGGCCCAGATGACCTTCTCATAAACTTTAGAAAGGGTGTTTAGGAGAGAAATTGGCCTGTAACTGGTGGGGAGGTTTTTTGGTTGACCAGGTTTGGAAATCATGGCCACGGTAGCTCTTTTCCATGCCTCCGGAAAGTAGTTTTCTCTGAGGCAGGAGTTTATCACTTTAGTTATATTAGTGACGACATTGATGGGTAAGTTTTTTAAGGCCTTATTTTCAATTCCATCTGGTCCAGGGGCTTTTTTATCTTTTAAATTTTTGATGATAAGGGCAATTTCTGCCGGGGTCGCTACAAACGGGGCTGGAGAGGGAGGGGAACAAGTAAAATAGGTGTATGTGGTGGCTTCCACATTCAGTTAGTACAGTGGGCTTTTTAGGTGGTCATTAATGGTGAACGTATTTTCTAGCGTTCTTCCGAATAAATTTGCCTTGTCCACGTCGGTCACAGCGGGGTTAAGAGGGTCGTTTTGGTTTACCAGGGGCTGCACCGGTTGAAATTTATTTAGCATTTTCCTGTTTAGCTTGAACAGGGATTGATCCTCAGTAGATGGGACGAGATCAGATGATAAGGACGAGAGAAACTCACTCCAAGAGCTGTTGTTGAATTCCTGTAATTTTTTCTTAATTTCCTTCTGGAGGAGGTTTAACTCCGTTTTAAAAGGGGGAAAGCCAGTTCTCTGCCATTCCCCCCTCACCTTGTTTTTGTTTTATCAATTCCACAAGGTGTGGAGGGATAGGTTTTTGAGAGCGAATTAGCAACTTTGATGCTCTGAGTATTAAATTTAGAATAGTAATTTGAAAATGCTATTCTAAAAGGTCAGATGAAAAATTCGTGGAAAACAAAAATAGGGAAAACTAGTAACAAATGAAAGAAACTGGACTTCCAGAAAAGGCTTTATTATATTATTTTAAGCACAAACAAAAAATTAACATCAACCTTTCAACTTTTTAATTTTTACATTTCTTAGAAAGAATGAGTTAATTATTTTTTGCTTTCACAATGTTATTAAGTATTTTACAAGCCCTCGAAATTATTTTTTGAGATATTACATCTATCTGGAACCCACACAAACAAGACTCTTTCTCAACACTACAATTTTTCTCAAAATATATACCAGATAGCTTGTAAAGAACAGAAAGTTGATTTTCCATTTTGAAAACATTTCAATATAATTATGGCTTAGCAGAGTATTTGCTGTCTGCCTAACCGAGGATATACTTTGGAGGACTGTGTCAGAAGGAAGTGACAATTTGCCTCGATCAATATCTTTAATGAAAGAATAAGGCTCATCACCATCAACTTCTACACTTTTCTCCATCAAGAGCCAACTTTTACAGATTGCAAATGACTTTGGGTAAATTTCTTTTTTGGTAACAGCCCAAATATACATTAAAATATTTAGTATATTATTAGGGATATTGGCTGCCTCAAAAGTTAAGTTGAGCAATTCTGTAAAGAATTCCACATTACTTTCAAAATTGGGGTCAAGATTTTCATCCACGGGAACAAGACTTTTCAAATTTATATTCCCATTTTCAGCTGAGAGTAAAAGTCTTTAAATCTTAACTTTCTCTCACTGTCAATAACGTCAGCAAAACTAATATAAGAAATAATTAGACCCACTTAGTTGCCTATATGTACCAAAACGGCTCTAGGTCATCACTCTGAAACTTTGCTAATAAGAGATAATCAATTTTTCTCGAAAATATCATCCAATTAATAACTTTACCCCTTCATGTGCGCTATAGCGGTATCCTTGTGCTTTAGAGAAAACAATCAGGTGCAAATCTTCTCACATGCTCCATACCCATCAAAAATCATTTCTTCCCCGCTTTGTGTCCCCGCACCGTATTGTGCAACTGCGTGGTTCACAATGTGCTCACCAGAAGACAGATCCGTCTCTAAATCAAAGATTATAAGTTTATCTGATGGCTTTGTAGTTCCATACAACTAACCACTACAACTTGAGTGACCAAGACATTAAACAGGAACGAAATAACGATGTGAGAAACACAATAAAAAGTAACACAATTTGTGAGGTATACACGTATTAGTACAAAAGTTGAAGTGAACATTATCCTTCTGGCATAACTACTAAAAACCAATATACAGAGCATATAGTACAGAACTAAAGGATGCAAAGTCTTCGAGGTCAAATGTTCTTTTGCGGGGTTTTGGCTCTGGTCGCCACAGCTTCTTGGCCTCGACCATCTTCAGGTACATAGCTGCCAAGTACTCCGATTTTATCGGAGTTATTCCTATTTTTGGTTTCTTCTCCGGTAATCCGATTTTTCCCTAAAAACTCCGATTTTCCGATTTAAAAAATAAACCTATGTTTCAATCGTAAGTAAGAAGTTTTTAAGAGTAAGATGAGTGAAATATATTGTAATTAAATAGTACATTTTCTTTTTAAAGTTTTATTTTTCCAAAAAAAAGCATTAATTTCTATTTTGGTTATAGAGCAGGAACCATGATTAATCGTTTTGGACGCCTTTGGTTGTAGCTTATAGATTATTTTGTTTTCATCTACTTTAAGGGGGGTGTTTTTGTTTCTTCGTAGACATCGTTTTATGGTTTTATCTAAATTATTTGTGCTTCGTAGTTCTACTATGAACTAAAAAGGCGGCTTTAATTTTAAATTGTGACTGAAAAAAGGTTAGTATGCTTCCATGTGTAGTCCATGAAAGTACTCCTATTTTTTCCTCCATCAGGTTGGCAGCTATGCAGGTAGCATTCGTGGTCCTCCGGCATTACAAATTTCTTGCAAGAGGGGTGTTGTAAAAACAGGGGGGTCAGAAGGAAAAGGCTGTTTTCACACACATTAGTTCATTTACACATCTTTTACTACTACAATTTACAATCAAAATGCTACGGGACACATTGGCTCACACCGCCGGCTTGGACCTTTATATCAAATTCTCAATTACAACGTCCATATCTGGACGAGGAATAAAAAAGGGGGAGGAGAGAGGGACTTGATTATACTATAATCACCTTCAAAGAGGTCCCAGACCCAGCAGGAACGTGACCCAGTGAAGAGAACTTGTTGCTCTTAGTATAGCGCCGGTTCTGAAAGCAGAGCGTTGCCAGTTAATCGCGGTGTGTCAGAGGAAGTCGTATCCTCCCGACGGAAAGGGTGGACACTGGTTTCTCCAGCTGGCGCTGCGCGAAACTGGCTCTTCTCTCGATGTCATGGCAGTGCCATGACGAGGGGCACATTACAGCACCGCATGTGGTCTTTTCCCGGGGGCACTGTCACCGCAAAATCACTTAGCAGCAATTCCTACACTGATATTCCTAAAAGAAATATTAAAAGAAAGATCAGGCGAGTCCATCAAATACCATTCTCAATCCAAATAAGGAATATATTAAAACTCAAACACTCTAGAGCAGGGGTTCCCAAACTTTTCATGTCGCGGAGCCCTTTTCAAGAGACAAATTGGAGCCCTTTTCTGAAGATAAATTTTCAAGGTACAAAAAGTAAATTACATAAAAACCATTGCTACAAGAAAGAAAAGCATAAATGCAGTATCGTACATAGAAATTTATTTTAATAGGGTTCCAAAATTATTCCACAGCCCCTCCCATGCATATTTAACAGGTTTAATGTAGCTTTTAAAAATATTTTAGGTATAATTTGCATCTAAGATAATTTAATGCAAGAAAAGTTGTGATTAATTAAATTCAAATTATGATAGGGGAGTCTGGGTGAATTTTGTGAAATATGATCCTTAAAAACAGTTTCTTTATACTTTTTTAGGTACATCATAGTCAAAATTTCGGACATTCATTTTTAGGTAAGATTTTAATTTTAACGAACGTATAAAAAATTGACAATAATAAAGTTGTAAGTACAATATGGGGGTTCTCCCCCAAAAGAATTTTCGAAAATTTGACCCTAAACAACATGGTTTTAGCTTTTTTTTAACCAAGACTTATAAAAAAGACAAAAACCAGAAAAAAACTATAATCAACAGAGCACATTTCATTGGAAGCTCCCCACAAAATCAACTTAAATTTAAGGTTTATTTAGAGCTCTAAAAAATTTGGGTAAGAAGGAGCAAATGTAAGTTCTTAACAAGAAACACCTTGCAGAAAATTATTTTTATAACATTTCAGAGCAACGCAAATAAAAAATTATCAAAAAAAATTTTTTTTTTCAAATTTCTTCACGGAGCCCCTGGAAATGCTTGGCGGAGCCCTAAGGGCTCCGCGGAGCACAGTTTGAGAACCGCTGCTCTAGAGCACACATATTGACAGCTTTTGTTTCCCTGTGATTGACTTGTGTGCTTCAAAACATTCACTTGATTTACAAAGGCGATCACAGTTGGGGCATCGCGGGGGCTCACCTGTCCCACTGTGTCCTCTTCTTGCATATATGACAAAGGTTTTCGCATGCATTAATCCTCCTCTATCGATTTCTTTAGTAAAATCGGAACATTTTCTGGTTACATTTATCCGAGGACAAATTATTGTGGCAATCAATACAATTTGTTTTTTATTTAAATTTTCGTACTACATATCCAGATATATAGTAAATCAGTCTAGAATCACTTTGTTTCAGAAAAAGGCTAAAAAAATCATGTTTCACTTCATTTAAGTAATTTTCAGCTTTACCTAATTCTCCATTTTCAATGAACTTGTCCAAATAATGTGGCTTTTACTGCCCTCATTAGAAACATTTTCCGGTGTAAAGAGTGAGTTAATGATGTTTGGTTGCATGTTTCCACCTTTTGATGGCCTGGCTAAATTGTAGAAGCTTAAACATTCTACAATGGTCAAGAACTCACTAGGTGTCGGGTGATCATTACAACCCTAACATTGACGGATTCTCAAGTTTATCCTGGCTTAACCTGCTGGTTAGTAAATACTTGTATTTTAAATTCGACAAGTAACTCAAAAGAGATAAAGTACTATTTAAAGTTACTTTAAACCCAATGCTAGTGCTTTTACTTAAATAGCCAGTTTTGGTATCACGGCAACAGTTTTCCCACTCGTCTAAAAAGTTCAAAAACTTTTCCAAGCTTGGTTTTGTGAATTTAAACGCAAAGCTCCCTTAGGACATCGAGAAGATGTCCCAGTTCCTTTCTCTGACCTGAGGGCCTTTTTCAAACAGAAACTTCGTTCAGAGTGGCAAGACAGCTGGGAAATAAGCTACATACGATTATGCCGGCTATTGCTCCTCACCGGGTTACTTCGTTGACCCGACGGGAGGAAGTCTTGATTAGCCGGCTGCGTATTGGGCACACTCGATTGACTCACCGTCATTTACTTTTGGGGGAGTAGGCTCCTTCGTGCCATCATTGTCAAGTGTCTCTTTCTGTTCGACATATTCTATGTGAATGTCCTCTTTTTAATGGCCAAAGACTACAAGCTTTTAAACGTACAGATTTTAACCTCTCAGAAATTTTACATAACTATGATTTTAAACTGGTTCTTGGTTTTATCCAACATATTGGTATTATTCATCATGTCTGATTTTTAATGATTACATAATTTTCATTGTTCACGTTTACCTTCTTTTATCCTGTTTTTAATAATGATGTAAAGATTACATCCGACAAGAGCTAATTGCTCGCTGCATTTTTAACTTCAATGTCTATGTCTTGGGATAGAATGGCCTGATCTGGCCCTTGTCCCATAAAACCCAACCAACCAACCATGATACTTATAAGAGTATTAATATTTCTTATAAACTCCAAAGTAGCTAAAGAATCCCCATATTCTTCAACTTTTTCTTTGTAAAATTGCAATCCCTTTAAAACTTCCTCACTAAATAACTGAAAGGCTAAATTAACTTTCATTTTCTCAAAGCTGTTGGGAAAAAAATGCACCTTTGAAATTTTTGGCATTATTCTTAAAGTTAATGGGTTGTCATCTTCTTTCCAAGCAGTTTTAATGTGTTCAACAAGAGCACCTTCTGGTAAGCAAAACTCACCATACTTTAGTAGTGTGTTTTTGAGAGTTCCAAATTATTGGGGTGAGGGGCGAGGGCGAGGGCGAGGGAACCTTATCGCTTGAAGTTATGTGTCGTGATAAGGATTGGAGTTGAGATGTTTTGTTGTATAGGGGGCGCTGTTGATGTTTTGTTGTATAGGGGGCGCTGTTGATTATGGAAACAGTTAAGAAATGTTATATTTAACCGCCAAAAAGACTGATGCAGCCATCTAGCGGTGATAGTTTAAGTTATTTGTTAGAATAATGTTTTGTTGTATAGAGGGTGCTGATGATTATGGAAACAGTTAAGAAATGTTATATTTAACCGCCAAAAAGACTGATGCAGCCATCTAGCGGTGATATTTTAAGTTATTTGTTAGAATATATTTAAATAATTGTTTTTAAAGATAATATTTAAAAGAAACAGTAAAAGTTGGGGCTCGAACCCGTGATCAGTGGATGCCGAAATATAACCTGAGCTCGTTGATACGCGCGTTTATCAACTGAGCCGAGGCTACATTTCAGTTTGGATGGTTGTTTAGCGAAGAGGGGATTTAATGCAAGGTCGTTAGAGGTGACTGCCATTTGCAATCATGTTATCACGCGAAGAACTTGTATTTTTTATCGTTCTATACTTGATTGTATGCGTTACGTTTTCTTTAATTTATGTTTTTACGGGAAACATCCAAACACCTATTGATTTTTTGATGTTTTTGAATGTTACTTCAAATGCGTTTAAAAATTATAATAACACAAAATAGCGTTTCCTGCTACTACAATGGAAAAAACGTATCAGGATCCTCGCCACGCAGAAAGTTTTGGTGGAGTCAATGCTTTATTCCGTGCTGCAGAAGGAAAAGTAAGCAAGAAAAAGATTCGGACGTGGTTGGAAGGAGTAGATGCATACACATTACACAAACCTGCGAGAAGATCATTTCCAAGAAATAGAGTCATAGTCTCTGGCATTAATAACCAATTCCAAGCTGATCTTGTGGATATGCAAAAATGGAGCAAGCATAACAAAGGATTTCGCTATTTACTAACATGTATAGATGTTTTCTCAAAATATGCATGGGCGGTTCCCTTAAAAAACAAAACAGGCAAGGCAATCGTTGATGCTTTTCATTTAATATTTAAAGAGAGAAAACCTGAAGCTCTTCAAACAGATAAAGGAACCGAGTTTACGAATGAGAAATTTCAAAGATTCTTGAAAAAGAATGAAGTGAGATTTTTTACAACTTATAATGAAACGAAAGCTTCAGTAGTAGAAAGATTTAATCGCACATTGAAAACTAAGATGTGGAAGTATTTAACAGCCAAGAACACTTACAGATATATTGACGTGTTAAGTGAATTATTGAAAAGTTATAACAGAAGCTTCCACCGCAGCATTAAAATGTCTCCGATAGATGTAACTCCTGAGAAAGAGAGTGAAGTATGGTTCACATTATATGGTGATATTCAAAAATTGAAGAAAGCATGTGTATTTGCGATCGGTGATACTGTAAGGGTTTCGAAAAATAAGCTTACCTTTGAGAAAGGATACGAAACCAATTGGTCTGAAGAACTGTTTACTATTACTGAATGTGTTAAAAGAGATCCTCCTGTATACCGAATCAAAGATATGTTAAATGAACCCATAGAAGGAACGTTTTACGCTCAAGAACTACAAAAGGTTCAAACCAAGGAAAACTTTTCGATTGAAAAAATTTTACGCAAGAGAAAAAAGGATAAACATGTGGAATATTTCGTGAAATTTAAGGGATATTCATCAAAGTTTAATCAATGGATTCCATCTTCAGACATGACTAAGATATAAATGAATACTTAAATCAAAATTTCTCAGTTACTCTTCAGCCATGAGCTTCTACGTTACTCTCCCCAGTGACAGTTCCATGGGATATTTTTCCGAGAATAAAATTTCTCATTTTATAACGCGATTTCCAGTACCCATTGAACTTAAAGGTGAATGGGAAGTTTCTTTAGTGGAATTTATTTACCCTCACACATGGTTCAATGTGAACTCAACAAATAACTTGATTGGATTTGACATAGGTAATGGAAGGAAAATTGGAAGACGCATTCCGCCTGGATTTTATGAAAACGTTTCAGATATTATAAAAGAATTATATCTTGAAGAACATAAAAATAAAATCAAGTTTGAGTTTAATCCAGTTACTAAACGTGTTATTGTCACTGTAAAAGATAACGCTAGAGTTATATTCGAAGACGGTTTAGCTCAATTGTTAGGATTTGAACCCTGTGAAATAAAGTCTCCTGATTTAGATTTAACAGTTGTAACTGAAGGTCCATATGTTGCTGATCCGTGTGCACATTATCGTATCCTCATGGTGTATACAGATATTGTAGCTCCTCAAATAGTGGGAGATGTATTAGCCCCACTTTTAAGAATCGTTAATGTAACAGGAAAGGATGGTGAAGTAATAATTGCACAATACGAGCGACCTCATTACTTACCTGTCAATAGAAAAATAATTGATACTTTGGAAATAGTTATAAGAACCCACACTGGAGAACTCACGCCATTTCAACGAGGGCGTTCGTACGTGAAGCTTCACTTTCGTCAGAAATATCTGTAACCATGTATGTGCCGTATAGATGTTGTGAAAAAACTTTTGAAGAGTATTACTGTAATCAATCGGGGAATGGACTAAACTACTATAGAGGTGCATCTTTTCAACGAGGATATGGAATCGGAGGCATCTTTCGATCACTTTTTAGAGCTGCCGTTCCGTTGTTTAAATCTGGTGCTAAAGCTGTTGGAAAGCAATTGTTTCACAGTGGAGTCAATATGCTCAACGATGTATCTCAAGGTGACGATATTAAAATAGCTTTGAGACGCAGAATGAAAGAAGCTGGAAAGCATTTGACTGATAAAGCTGCAGTAAAAATGAAGACAATGATTGGATCTGGAAGAAATAAAAAGCGCAAGCGTGCAGCTAAACGCACCATTTCACGACCCAAAAAGAAGGTGAAAGCACACGATATTTTTTGCTCAGAAAATGTCTAAACTTATTCATAAAGATTCCATGCCATGTGCAAAAACTGAGTTGGACTTGTTTTTGATACCACCTACCCAAACTGCAATAGAGAAAGGATATTTTGTGGAATATCACCCCATCGCAAATGTTCGTGAAAATTCAATCGTTGAATTTTCCATAGCAGGATCAGGATCAGAGTACTTGGACTTATCTTCATCGCATTTATATGTTAAAGTAAAAATTACAAAATCTGATGGAAGTTCCTTAACTGACACAGATCTGGTTGCTCCCACCAATTGTTTTCTGCATTCACTGTTTAGTCAAGTAGATGTAAGTCTCAACGAACGATGCATTTCTTCATCTACCAACACCTACCCGTACAGAGCTTACATTGAAACAGTGCTAAATTATGGAGAAGATGCTAAAAAGAGCTTGCTGAGCTGTGAAGGATTTTATAAGGATACCAACTTACATATCGTTGACCCCTCATTAGAAGCAGATGGAAATGACGGACTTCAAAAACGTTTCAAGTTAACAAGTGGGAGTAAAACTTTAGATATGATTGGTCAGTTACATTGTGACATATTTCAACAGAATAGACTCTTATTAAACTTGGTGGACCTGAAAATTAAATTAACACGATCCAATCCAAATTTTTGTTTGATTGCATCGAAGAATGATATTGAGTATAAAGTAATTTTGGAACATGCTTCCCTTTTCATACGTAAAGTGAAAGTATCACCAGGTGTTTCACTTGGACATGCCAAAGCGCTAGAGAAAGCCACGGCTAAATACCCTATTGATAGAGTAATATGTAAAATGTATTCTGTGTCTAAAGGAAGTTGGTCTTTTATGCAAGATAATGTATTTTTAGGTGTCATGCCCAAACGTATTACTATTGCATGTTTAGATAATGCAGCTGTTAATGGACAATATAATTTAAACCCATTTTTATTTGAGCATTTTAACATAAACTTTTTAAGTGTTTATCTTAATGGTCAACCGGTTCCGAGTAAACCCTTAGAATTAAATTTTGAGAGTAATAGCTATATTCGGGCTTATCACCAGTTGTTTGCCGGTTTTAATCAAGATAAGGGCAATTTCATTTCTAGAGAAGAATTCTCAAAGGGGTACACACTTTTTACTTTTGACTTGAGCGCTGATTTATGTGATGGTCAACATCTCAATTTGCAAGAACAAGGAAATTTAAGATTGGAAATAAAGTTTTCCGAAGCTCTAGAAAAAACCATTTCAGTATTAGTCTATGCTGAGATTGAAAATTTTATTGAAATTTCCAAAGAGCGACATATTTTGTGTGATTTTTCAAACTAAATAAAAAATGGACTCTAATCAACTGAGCAGAGCTCTGTCGCAGAATAAATTCACTAAAAAATTTTTTATGGGGGTGTATCCAAGTGATCAACTTCCTATGAATATAAATTCATATCCCACATGCTTTATAGCAAACACGGATCCCTCTTTTGAGGAGGGTTCACATTGGGTATGTTTTTATATTCCTTGTAATCATGTTGTTGAATTCTTTGACTCCTATGGAAATTCTCCTACATTTTTCCAAGGTCCTATTGCGAATTTTACATCTCAATTCTCCTGTATACATTACAACCCCCTGCGTTTACAAAGTAATACAACAGCTGTATGTGGACAATATTGTATTTATTTTTTATATTCTCGATGTCGGGGTAAAACTATAAATGATGCGTTGTCTTCTTTTGTATCAAACCATGTATCCAATGATAACTTAGTGTACAATTTTATAACCAAAATGTTCAAAGTGCGTGCTAATTTTTATCAATAAAAGCTATTTGATTATAAATCGTGTATTCATTTACAATGGAGTTTCCAAAGTTGCAACACCCATTCACAATGGTCGCAGCAGGTCCAACTGGGAGTGGAAAGAGTTGGTTTGTTCGTGATGTCCTGCATTTTAGAAAGGAAATGTTTTCCACTATTCCTGATAAAATAGTTTGGTTTTACGGAATATATCAGCCTTTATATGATGAAATATCAAACGTTACTTTTATAGAAGGTCTACCATCAAACTATCAAGACCTTTTGGGGGTTAACACATTATTCATCATTGATGATTTAATGAGTGAATGTGCTAACGATAAGAAGTTAACCCATATGTTTACGCGTGGAAGTCATCATATGAATTTAAGCGTTATTTTTATAACTCAAAATTTTTTCCATAAAGGAAAAGAAATGAGAGAAATTACGTTGAATTCACATTATTTACTACTGTGTAAAAATAGACGTGATCTCAGTCAAGTAACTCACTTAGGGAAACAGTTGTTCCCGAGACATGTTAAATTTTTTCAAGAGGTTTATGAAGATGCAACGAAACAACCTTTTTCATATTTATTCATAGACTTGCGAAGTAATACTCCTGAAGAAATGAGATTACGCGCATGTATTTTGCCTAACCAAACCCAGTATGTATATCAAATGAAACGTATTTAAAAATGTGTACGTTTACATTTTAGTCATTTTACAGCATGACGTTGACTAAGAAACAACTCGATCAGTTACATCTACTAAGCAGCTGTCCTCGAAAATTACGCAAAACTATTTTGAAAAAATTCCCACTACTTGCATTAAAGCTATTTGCGAGTGTTGTTTAAATGTTTTAAAAGGGAATGTGCCTTTAACAAAGTATCAAAAAGGAAGTTTGAGAAAGCATAAGAACACTCTTCGAAGACTTGCCGACAAAAAGCCCTCTCTATTCACCAAGAAATCCCTTATCATACAAAAGGGTGGATTCCTGAATGTTCTGATCCCTGCAGCATTGTCAGTGCTAACTGGTCTTATCAATGGAATTCGCTAAAAAGTTTGTTTTGGTTCCAGAGGGGTCCAAACATGTTCCCTCGCAAAGACAGATCAGTGACTTTGATAAAGAAATGCTAAAGGTATTGAACAGCGCACTAAGTGATTACGATAAGGTTTTGAAGTATCATGAATTACTCCAACATAAAATGAAAATGGAAGACTACAATACACCTTGGGGAACACCTCAGAATGATGCTTCTGAAATCGAAAAGAGTAATGAAGAAATCCCTATCAAGAAGAGGGAAAAAGAAGAAAAGCAATTGTTCGATTATGATAGTGTTGTTTTAAATGCAGTTCCAACTTCATTGAAAAAGCAAGCCAGCTCTTTGTTACAACTAATGAAAAAAGATCCAAATTACTTTAATTGGAATGAAAAGGGGGAAATATCCATTAAAGGTCAATCTTTACCAAATTCTAACCTTGCTGATTTATTTAATTTAATTTTTACAAATAGGAAAAATTTTACGGAACTTAAAGGCAAGGATGAATTTTTAAAAGTATTAGCTTTTATGAATGTTCCTAATTATTATGTAAAAAATAAAAATGTTAGACGTCAAGCAGATGTAATTAAAGACGAAAATCCTCCCTCAAAACGTAGTAGAAAAACATCCATAAAATGGGAATCGTTTTAAATAAAAGACGATATCAAATTTGTATATTTTATTTTAAAGAATTATGTATTATAATCAGTGTCAAATAAAATAGATTTTTCTGGATAAACTGTTATTATTTTTTTTCCTTTAATTTGTTGTTGTTTAGAATTTGCAAGTTTTTTTCATGTTAGAGAAAGTATATGAATAGAATTCATTAAAACCTTTAAATTAATCTAAAAATTAAAATCCTATGAAAATCATTACTCTTGCTATCCTACCTCAAACTAACATGAAAGTCTTACCGTTTGTTGAAAATCATTACTCTTGCTATCCTAACTCAACCAAACATAAAAGTCTTACCTTTTGTTGTTACTTCTCTGCAGCAAAGTTTAAGCATTCATATTTAATTCCAGCATGTTAAGACTAATTACTATTATTCAATACATTTTTTTCAGTATATTTTAATATTATTATTTAAGCAGGATAAATTATTTTCACCTTAAAAAGTGAACTTTTAACTTTTTAGCAGTCTTAATAAAACTTATTCCCATCAGCTAGAGAAAAAGTAAACAATTTAAACTTTTAGAGAAAATGTTCTTCTATAATACTTAAATATTTTTTAAAACCTAGCTTAGACTTCATTAAAATTGAAAAATTGATTAAAAACAAATAAACAAACATATTCATAAAATAAAAAAAAACATTTATTAACATATTTATAAGTTCATGGTTACAATTTCTGAAATCTCAAAAATTAAACTTTTTAAAGTAGCGAGTTGGTTTGCATCCAGGTAAATATTGAAGTTTTTACAACTGTACAGGTCTTTGCAGTATTGGGAACTCTTCCCAATGCCTTGTAGACATGCTCTTTCCCGCTCTGCGATGGCTAAAACACAGTTCTGAGCAATGAAACTCAACGATTTTTCGTCGAGCTCGAAGCTAAAAAGTTTTTCACTGAAGTGGTCCCAAACCCTTCCCGTCATGGCAACGCCATCTACGAGGGGTTTATTTTGGGGGGAATATTTCCTTATATGTACAAGGATAACCCCTTCACTACTTTTTGCAATGCTGGCTTTGACATCACCCCCCAAATCCCACTCAGCAATCGTAGCCCACTCAACAATCGATTGTTTTCGCGGCTGGCGGGACTGGAGAGCGGTGGGCGCACATATTGTTGCATGCTTTGATGGATGGGGAGCGGTGGTGGCTGGCTGTAGAGTGGTGGTGGTGGCTGGCAGTAGGGCAGCGGCGGTGGGGAGCATCTCCGATGCTGGTAGGGCGACGGCGGCGGCGGCGGTGGGGAGCAGGGCGGCGGCGGCGGCGGCGGTGGGGAGCAGGGCGGCGGCGGTGGGGAGCATCTCCGATGCTGGTAGGGTGGCGGTGGTGGCAGGCTGGGTGGCGGTGGCGGCAGGGAGCATCTCCGATGCGACGGTGGTGGCGGCGTGGTGGGGCTGGGTGGCAAGCACCTCTGGTGTTGTTGTGGCTGGTGGGGCAGCGGTGGTGGTGGTGGTGGCTGGTAGGGTAGCGACAGTGGCTGGCTTACGGGGGTACACCTCCGGTGTAATCAGGCTGGGGGACATCTCCGGCGAGTATGTTGATGGTTCATAAGAGCTAGCAGCCCCCCAGTTGAACCTTTTTGGGGAAGGCTCATCTACTGTAAAGATGAATAAAAAATAAATAAGGAGGGAATAATAATAATAAAAATATTTTTAAAAACTACAAGCTTAGTTCTACGTTTAAAGAGAATTGGGAAAAATAGATTAAAGATTCAACAAACAAACTAAAAAGTTAAATTTAAAGTAAAGAAAACAATATTCCATTTCAAATTGAGGAACAATATTAACTCTCAGAAAGTTTAAAATAAATAGCTTTTACAAAAGTGTAATATAAACTCAACTCCTTGAACAAAACAAATAAACGTTGGTTGAATGAAACTAATTCCTGTTACATTTCAAATTGAGGATATAAAACATATATATGTAAGTGATATAATAGTATAAAACTATTACTAGTTTAAAATAAATTCAAGAAGCAGCACGACTAAATCAAATATAAAAACAATTCACAGAACAAAATAAATGTTACTTACATGAAATGAAAAGATCACCATTGGTCTCTTCGAATTCGGATACTCTCTTCGCCATTTTTTTTTGGAAGGGTTAGAAGATGTTTTGGTTACAAAGTATGTCTTCACAGCGAGCTGGAATCGAAATGAATGCACTATAAGCTTCCAAGCTTTTATAACAACTACTCCTTATCGACACAAAGAACCTTATCCATTGATAGCATACTTACCATGCCGTGATACTGAGGACTGCATTCCGAGATTACAAAGGCTTGTTCGGTTAAGAAAACACACACATATTGGTTTTCTATTTCTCTTTTAAGACAATTCCAATAAATTTTGTAAAACTTAATAAATAAATATACATAAAATAATTTAAAATTAAACTTTATTTTCCTCAATTTTGTAATGTCCGAAAGCTAAGGTTTTAATGCCATTTTTTGAAATGAATCGTTTATCGTCGTAGGGGCTTAAACAAATTTTGTTGGTTGTAGTCGTAAAAATTTTATGGTTAAAGCTTTTAATTTGAGTCATATATTCTCTTGTTATTTCTTGTTTAAATAGACAGTTGATATACGATTCATGTTTTAGTTTATGTTTGATGACAGCTCTAGCTACCCCTTTAGCTGTCTTCTTTTCAAAATCTCCTGATTTTAGAGAATACATTTTCGATCTTAACCCAATGAACTCATTAATTATTTCCCCATTTAACTCATCTTTCATCTTGCCCAATACCTTTTTGTTTTTATTGTTATGTAGGGGGTGTGTAGGGGGGTAATCTGATGTGTCGAAGAAATCCGAATTGTCATACATATCTTTATAGATGTCTTCGCATTCTATTTCGTAGCATAAAGAATCCGTGTCGGTAAACAAAAGAGTGGATTCCTCAGGATACATTTTTTTAATAAATTTATAATGGAATTCATACATTAATGTTTTGCTGAGCTCTAAAATAGCAAAACCAGCATAAATGGGGCGGTTGAGAACAATTTTTTTGTTAATTAGTTGAATACCGGTTAAACCCTCATCAAAAATTTTAAATGCCTTAAATGCCGGAGACGAAACTAACTTTTTCGCCTGTCTTTCGTTGTTCGATAATTGTATGTTTGCTCTCCCCCTCAAATTTTCAAGAGTTTTACCAAACACGGCATTATTCATTAATTTAAAAAAGTTTTTTTCGAAAGAGTTTTTAGCTAATTTTCTTTGTCGTGTATTTAAATCTATATATGATTCTAACCATTTGGATTGCTTAAAGCTTAATACAGTATGAACACGCGTTATTTTTAATCCTAATTCTTGATATTGTTTTAAATTTACGAAATGAGAAACATAGTTAGTTTTGTTATTTAAATTTGGAATTAATTTAGTATTTGACTCGGTTATTTTATGGCCTAATTTTTGTGCTAAATTTATTTGATAGGGGGACAGCATACATTTTTTCGGAGAGATTTTTTCGGCTGCGACAGGCAAACAATTATGTGTATCGTGGATTTCTTGTGGATACTCTAAATCTACTTCAAATACATAACCAGTATCCCCATCATTATCAATTTGCATGATTTTGGCTTCATCCCACAATTCGGGAGATTCCCATTTAAAATTTTCTAACGGGAGGGCCTGACTCATGGCCCAACCGTACAAGTTATTGGCATCAAAATACATTATGTATTTTGATGCTTCCAAAGGGTTAAAATCTGACATGTATTTATTGTTAGCAAGGGCATGTCGTTTGGTAATGGTGCTTACACCACCACGAATACCTTTTTCTAAGAATAAATACATGTCAGGGTCTTTAATCAATTCCAACTTAACTTTAGAAAATTTTAAAAACGCTTGCCATGCAAGCCCTGGAGCAGTCAAAAGATGACAAGGGTCAATTTTGTAAAATTCTAAGCATAGAGATCTAAAATTTTGAAAAACATCGCTTAGTAAAAGAACGTCTACTTTTAAATAAATATCGTGATAATCGCCTAATGTTTTTAATTTAAGTGTTCGCCAAACTTCATGTGCGTAAGCATATTCTTCTTCAGTTATATGCTCACCACTTAATGAGCTGAAGAAGTGTTCTATTGTAGGTAATTGTGTTTCAGAGAATTTAGAGAAACTGTTTACATATTCGTAAGGGTAAACACCCTTACGCATTAGTAAATCAGCATCATTAGAGTTAAAATGTTCCCTCATAATAGAAAACTTTTCTTTGGGTAAATTACAGACCAAGTCGCTAAGAGATGCAGACATGAATTGAAACGAATCTAAAAACTGTAATTTACCCACAGAAAAGGTAATGTACTTCTCCATGTTACTGGCAATGCAAGAAATACGCTCATCTTTAAACTCACCCAAGGCTTGCATGATAATATGCGTGTCATAGTTTTTAGCATTGTGTAAAATTACGGGGATTTTCCAACTTATTTTAAAATTTAAATTACAACTATTATGAGCAGCCCCCCTAAAATTTCCGTTTAAATGATTATGATCGCGAACCCTATCTGTTTTTAATTCCTCCCCGCAAATATGGCAATTGATAGCCGATTTAAAGTTCTCCTCATCTTGGGGAGTCATTTTAAGAGAGACTTTTTTTCTCAAAATTGAAGAAATTTCTTTTTCTTCATCTAAAAGTGAACGGATAAATACTTTGGCTGCATCTTCACCACGATACACATACGGGGGTTTAACCGATTCTCCTTCGGGTCCGATAATCACATAACAAAATCCGCAGGCTACATGCTGAGAAACAGCATTTACCTGCTGGGTGTTTGGAGTGATTATGGACTCGAAGTCGGCATAAATAGAAAAGGGGATGGGGAGTTGGTAATGGAATTTATCAAAAGAGATATGGTTATCAGTGGGCATTTCAACCATTTGGGGCTTGTGGGTTTTACAAAAAGAGATATGCTTATCTAAAATAGCTTGCGAAGAACATCTATGTAAACAATACTGACAAAAATAGGATTTCCCGTTGTGTTTTGTAAGGGAGGATAACAGTCTACTCATATTTTTAATATAGCAATAGTGGTTAGTTTCGGTATTTGACAAGAAAAGAAGGTTAATATGGGTATCCACAATATTCTCTGAAATATACATGGGGAACATTGAATTTTCGAACCCGTATACATGAATGGATAGGTTGTTAAGGGATTCAAATTTGGGGATCTTATTGATTCGAAAAGGGAAAGTCATGTCGGGTTCGAATTTCAACTCGTTAATGTATTCTCTATAATTTGAAACATAATTTGTATTCTCTTTAGCGGGGTGTAGAGCAGCTAGAACCGACCACATGAAACATTTATCATCTGTGTTTTTTACATTAATAATGCTATTAGTTTTCACTATTTTTTCTGGTGTTGGAATATAAGAAGATCCTACGAAGGGATCGTAGGTTGAAACTTGAATTTCTAGATATTCAATAACATCAATAAACCATCCGCTCCCCTGAGCTTCAAATTCCTCAAAGGAGGTTTTCACTTTAGAAAAAGCAATCTCAATTTCCGGATTTAACTCTTCATCTAAAAGGGTTTGTGCACATTCACTTCGGAAATAGTTTGTGCAATTTTGAATCTCTTCTTCTGTAATAATTCTGTTAAAATGAATTTTGACTATAACATACCATTTAATGGCTGTTCTTTCTATGAGATGATTTTCTAAACGCTCATAGAGTGGATGTTTAATGGAATTTAAAAATAGGATTAAATCTTGGCAATTTTCATTATCGGTTGTTAAAATTTCCGAAGTGAATGTGTTTAAACTCCTCTCATCAGGTTGAGGAACATTAAGACGCTTTTTCTTAGCCGGGGGAGCGGAATCTGATTTTTGCGAACGTTTAATTTGAGGAATTTTTTTAGGTTTAACCGATGTGTGTGTTTTCAAGTGTCGAGCAAGTTTATAGTTATCTTGGAATTTTTTTCCGCACTGATCACATATAAATTCATTTATCTAAAAAAGATAATTTATGAAATTAAAAAAAAGTTTATGCATGAAAATATATTAATATTAAATAGAAAGGAACCAAAACATGCCTCTTTAGATGAGTGAGTTCTAACATGGCGAGTCAAGTTATGTTTATCTCGGCACTGTTTCCCACATTGATTGCAAGTAAATTCATTTGTCTAAAAAACATAATTTATAAAATTAAAAAAAAGAAGTTTATAGATGGGAAATATATAATTATTATTAAATAGAAAGGAACCAAAACATGCCTCTTTAGATGAGTGGGTTTTAAGATGACGAGCAAAGTTATAGTTATCTCGGCACTGTTTCCCACATTGGTCACAAATAAATTCATTTTTCTAAAAAGGTAATTTATAAAATTAAACGAGGTTAACAGATGAGAAATTTTTTGTTATTAAATAGAAAGGAATCAAAACATGCCTCATTCGATGTTGATGGTAAATTTTCAGTTGCGTCTGTAGTGCGTGAAGTCGAAGCTTCTGCATCCATTTTAATAATCAAAGTAATTTTTTTTAACCTAATAAAATAACACAAGTATTTACCAACTAATTTAATTTATAAAACTCCTAACAATATTAATACCCAAATGAAATTCCACTTACCTTTTAAGTGATGAGATAAGGAATCCAGGTACTGCACGCTTGGAGAAGGTTCCAGGCAGGAGAAGGTTCGAACACACTCGCAATCAAATACCAAAAGAAGGGTTCCTTTATTGTGAGGGTATTTATACCAGTTCTGTAAGGGGTTAACATGACCAAATATGGTCATAGAATGCTAACCAACAATCACTATCAATATTTGCTATCACCTATGATTGCGAGAAAGGAATGCGTATAAGGGAGATAAAGCTGCAACTCTTTCCCCAACTAGCTGTCTGCGTGAGATTTGAGAACTTTCACTTCGTAATATTTAAAATTTTCTCTATTATGGTGATATGTTATTATGGTAAAGAAATCAACATGAGTTATGATAGCAAAGTTCTTTATTGTTACATTGTAAATAAATACAACTCAGAAAAATAAGACTTAAATGTGAATTAAAATATATTTTAAAAGAAAATGATCGGATTAAAATGCGTACAAAAATATTCATGAAGCACTTTTATAAGCAGAATTATAATTTGTTATTTAGAAACATTTTTTACACATTACTAAAACATCTAAAAGCATAAATTTAACATATTTTCAAAACTATATTCCTCATAAAATATTCACATGAACCACTTTATGAGCAATGGTAGAATTTTCCCCATTATAAAATTGTGTAAATGAATATAGAATTTTACTAAAAACTCTTTTTAATTTCTCCTTTACCTTTTTCTTAATTCCTTCTTTCTTTGTAAAGAGCTTATATTAAACCCAAAACGAATCGAGTACTGATGGCCTAACGGGGAGTGCATAGCGTTAGCGATCCGTTAAGTCAAGTACCTTTTTGCAGGTTCAAATCCCGCTCTTAAAATAAAATCTTTTAAATATTCTTTTTAAAAACAATTATTTTACCCTATCCTCTTATCAATGTATAACCAAGCTCCCTATTCAATATAGAATAATGATTATCATAATGGTTAATTTTAACAAAAAAAAATTAATTTAATTCAATCCAGTTAATTAGTTTTAATCATTAATTATGGATCTTTCTCCTAATCAACAGCGCCCTCTATACAGCAATCACAACTCCAATCCTTATCTCAACGCATAACTTCAAGCGATAAGGTTCCCTCGCCCTCGCCCTCGCCCCTCACCCCAATAATTTGGAACTCTCAAAAACACACTACTTACTTTAAAAACGTTCTCACACATTTCTCACAGTTCTCACAGCTATTTCAAAAGGCGAGGGAAATCGGATACAAAGTGAAGGAATCTGGAATCATCACACGGATGTACAATCTTGTGTTTGACCCCTTGATTTGTTTGTCCAACTCCAAATTCCCTCCACATGGATCTATTCCACGATGCCCCATCACATGTAATCGCATCAACAAATAACCCACTTTCTTCAATTAATAAAATGGCTTCCAAAATTATTTTGCTTAACATTGTACCTTGTACCTGTCATATTGTTATGTGTTGCAAACACACCTACAATCTGTATCCAATCTCCTGTAAATGGCTGAAAGATTACAACTAATCCATGATCACACAGCGTATTTTCTTTTCCTTCAGTAGAAATAGACCCATAATCGATCAAAACCTTGAATAAGGCCATCAGAATTAACTTTCAAATTTTCAGAAAGTTTCAGTTCATCAAATTGTCAAGTTCCATGCATTTCAAAAGTATCTAGATTAGCGACTTTTTCCTTCAAAATTTTGAAACAGTTGAAATTAAAACCAAAACCATTTGCAAAATTTCTAATGACCTTTTTGAGGCATGTTTTCCCCGGTAATGTTAAAATTTTGCTAGCCTCATATGCTCATGTAACCGAGGGCTTTTCATCCTCATTGATATACATTCCAATATCCATTCCTTGTCATACTTCATTCCTTTTAAGCATCTTCTTTTAGATGCTTTTAATACATTCCCTTACTGCTAATTGTTTATGAGTTAATGATTTTAAATTTACACTTTTAAATGTTTTCTTTTTGGATAAGAAAGTAATATGGCTTTTTATCGAAATTTTTTCTTCCAAATTTTTATAAGATGCAGTAGGTATTTTTGATTTAAGGTTCATAATTTTTTTAGGCTTTTGAGCTTTTTTCCAATTAAAGACCTTCTATACAGTAAGTTTTTTCTTTTAAATTTGCACGATACGCGCACATATTGCTTACAGATGCTACACCAAAACATTTAGAGCTAAAAATAACTGAATTAACAGTTTTTGTGTTAAAGTATGTAATATTAGAAAAATCACTCACATGGCCAACACCAGAACATTGTAAAATGTTATCTGTATCTCTAACAATTTTTTCCAATTCTAACACATTCTGTGGCTCATACTTTTTATTTGTGCCAATGTTAACACTGCAAGTTACTTTACCATTCAATTCTTCAACAATAATGAATTTGTCTGGTGCATTTAATAGATTGGAATTACCACTAGTACAATGGCTATTCCATACACCAAGAACAAAACATTCTGGATTATTTTAAAATTTGATTTTAGTCCCAAACTCAGGAAGTACCACACTAGGGTGTCTCAAAAAAAACTTTTTTCGAAAAACCTCGGTCCCCAGGGCTTTTCCCATTCCTTTTGGTCCCAAAAGATTGTGTGTGAAGTTTCAGCCCCCTAAGTTAACTCTAGGGTTTGCCTGTAGAGCCCCAAAGTTTGAAAAAGTGGAAAAAATGACCAATTTTCAGAATTTTTAAAAATTATATTTTAAGATTGATACTGCGATAAAACCGGTTCAAATGTGTCATTTAGGACTTATTTTGGTGGAATATTTATGTGTATTAACTGTACCCAATAGCCCCTATAATTTAAGATTAAAACGTACTACTTAGGGACGTTGCAATCGCCAAAGGTTATAATGCACTACCGGTGGACGAAATGAATTAAATCCGAATTTCTTCGAAGGAACTCCCTCAAATGATGCCATTTGGAGCTAAAATGATATAAATTATAAAAACCAGTAAAATAACAGTTTTTGGCCCTTCCACTGAGCTTTTAATGTAAAAAGTGTTTTTCTTCAAAATTTCTCGTTTCCAGCTGATAAAACCCAAAATTTATACTAAACAAGGGGGTTGTTGTACTTTTTAGATACCAAACTTCGAAATCTTTATAGGGGTTTCATTTTTAACAAGTAGAATTAAATTTTATAGCGCACAGATCGGAAATGACATGGATATTTCCTATACCAGACTTGAAAATCTATTTTCTTTTTTTAAGTTTGGAAAATTACTTCCTTTTAACGTATTAGGGGAAAGTTTTAATTAAAAACTCCTTTCTTTAACATTTCAACCAAGATTCACAAGTATTAAACTATTTTCCTAACTTTGAAAAAAGAAAATCGATTTTCACGTCAGGTATAAGAAATATTCTTGTCATTTCCGATCTGTGTTGTTTAAAATTTAATTCTACTTGAAAAAATGAAACCCCTATAAAGGTTCCAATGTTTGGTATCTAAAAAAGTTCAGCCTTTTTAGTATAAGTTTTGGGTTTCATCAGCTGGAAACGAGAAATTTTGAAGAAAAGCACTTTTTACATTAAAAGCTCAGTGGAAGACCTCATTATTGTTATTTCAATGGTTTTTATAATTTATAATATCAATTTAGCACCAAATGGCATCATTTGAGGGAGTTCCTTCGAAGAAATTCGGATTTAATTCATTTCGTCCACCGGTAGTGCATTATAAGCTTTGGCGTGTGCAACGTCCCAAAGTAGTACGTTTTAATCTTAAGTTATAGGGCTATAGGGTACAGTTAATACACATAAATAAATATATTCCATCTAAATAAGTCCTATAGACGCATTTGAACCAGTTTTATTAGCATTATCAATCTTAAACATAATTTTTAAAAATTCTGAAAATTGGTCATTTTTTCCACTTTTTTCAAACTTAGGGGCTCTACAGGCAAACCCTAGAGTTGACTTAGGGGGCTAAAACTTCCCACACTATCTTTTGGGACCAAAAGGAATGGGAAAAGCCCTGGGGAGCGAGGTTTTTCGAAAAAAGGCTTTTTTTGAGACACCCTATACCACACTTGAAAACTCGGTAAGTTTATCCGTATTATCATCTGGTGTTGGCTCATCGTCATCACATTCTATAGCTATCTTCCTTTTCTTTTTAGGTAGTGATTGCGATCTTTTGGGGGTGGTCTATTTTTTACCTTAAAACTTAAATATTTAGGACAATTTGGAAATTCAGAAGGGATTGCATTAGGCACCAATTTTGGACGAGATCTTGGTGTCAGAATCTCTTTCCCATCTATTACAGTCTTGTAATTTCTTTCTATAAATTTTTCATTAAAGTGCAACTCACAAACGGCACAAGTTTCATCCAATAATTTTTCCGACCTAGGGATTGATTACATTTCCCTAACATTTTCTTTTGGTTTCATCCGAAGGTACTTTAAAAGAGAAGGTTGTTGTTTACCTTTTTTGTAGTGATTACCCGTGTCACATCCAGGAACAAAACAGTGCCTTTGCATGCGTTTTTGTACTCCAGATGATGACGAACTCATCCCGTATTCTGATTTACACTCTTCTAAAAACCTATCGTGAAAAATTTTGCTGAAATCGCTAAATTTAACACATTTCAAACATTTTCGTGGTATCAACACATGCTAAACACATGCACACAACACACCCGTGTCACATCCAGGAACAAAACAGTGCCTTTGCACGCGTTTTTGTACTACTCCAGATGATGACGAACTCATCCCGTATTCTGATTTACACTTCTAAAAACCTATCGTGAAAAATTTTGCTGAAATCGCTAAATTTAACACATTTCAAACATTTTCGTGGTATCAACACATGCTAAAATACGCGATTTTGACAGCGTCCCGAACAGCAACGCCACCTAGTGGAGACTAACACAAAGTTCAAAATAAATGCATTACTGCTATTGGCGTACGGCACACTATCCCCTTCTAGCCACTGTAATACAAGTTTATTGAGGAGAGCACGCACAACAGCACGTTACAGCCTTAGCACGCTACAGTTACAAGAGGGAAAGTTGTAGTAGTATCTCGGTGTTGCCAGATCCCTAATAGAAACATATAAACATTCAGATTGATTATACACTAACATTTAAACTCTTCTTAAATCAGACAAAAAGCACCACGTTCAAATCCCACCACGTTTGGAGTACTTTTTTTTAAATACAGTGTATAAGATTTGTAAGACATTTTTTTTGTTTACAATTGAGCAATAATTTCAATAGAAACAATAATCATTTGAATATATGCAAAACCTTTTTTAAAAAAATTTTAAGAGATTTTCATCATATTTTCAAAGCTTCTTACAAAAAAACTACAATGCACATAGAAGTAAAACTACTACTAATATAAACTACATATATTTTTCTAGTGCATGAACATATATTTTCTAGTGCATCTTTCTAGTTCATCAATATATGAACATTTATATTTCTAGTGCATCTTGGATTTATATGTAAGAATAAAATTTTTACTTCTGTTGGAAAAAAGTCATATAATAATTTTCAATTTTTTAAAGACTGTTTTTACGAAAAAGGGAAAAAAATAAAAAAGTTACAAAAGGATTGAAATACTAATAGTCCATTCACTAGAAAACTACTCAAAGATCATATAATCCAAATTTGATAAAAATATGTTCATAATAATTAGAGTTATCCTCATTGGAGTTGGCAAATTTGAGGTAAAAAATAAATTATGGTAATTTTAATACTATATATAGATGTACATAAAAATCTCCACGTTTGTATGTTGGACCTTCCTTTAGCACAATTTTTTCAATTTTATTTTTTTGCTGGCACGATTTTTTCCTGGAGATTTTACACCTAGGTAATGAATGCCGTTGGCTATCCTTTATGCGGCAGTCATCGAGTTTTTTGAACTCATTTAGGGTATAGTATCCTGGATTTATTCCCAATTCTTTCAGAATTAGCAGCAATCCTAAAAATCCACTGTTGAACTGAATTAATGCCATATAGGCTCCTAGTTGAGAAAGGTGTGAAGCTCGACAAATATTTCTTTCGGCATGAATTTCCACAGAATTCCATTAAAGCTTTCATTGGCATTCTGTGTTCTGCCATGGAGGTATTTCTTTAGTACATATTGGTCACATAGTTTTAAGTATGTGGGTTTTATCAAATTAACAATGTCAATGCATGGGCTGTGAGGGGGAAGACAAACAATGAAAAGGGCTGCAATAACAGCACTTGGCATGCCTTGCAGATCGCCAACATTACTACGGATGGCTATCCCGTAGTAATTTTGTAGCTTATCAATGAAAGCATCAGTTAACTTCCCCCTCCCTCCAAGACCTTTGTGCTTCTGTTTTAGTTTTCGTAGTCATGTACCCATACGTTTTTGGATATGTCCAATACACTCGTATTTAAAGACACTGTTTCTGCCGTACACATTTTTAACAGTATCGTAAGCCTTTGAGTCCCCATCGCCATAATACTCGTTGTATATTAGTTTCCGTTTATCAATGGAGCGCTCAAAAATCCTGCAAGTTCCGACAGGTTCCATGGTTCCAGAGGAGCCTACGTGTTTAGAGCAACTGTGTGCTTTCTTAGAAGAGCACAGTCTGCACACCTTAGAAATAACTTCTTTGTTGAGGACTTTCCCGCTCTTCACATATATCACTGAAACACATCCATTGAGGGATGAGTGCCCCCTTCGTTGCCAAGTGCCGTCGACTGACACTCCACACTCTGCAACATCTGCAGTATTTTCTTCACCAGCTTCACCCAGGCATTTATTTGCTACAGAGGTAGCTGCACCCAACACCTTCTTGTCGAGGGATCGGAATCCAGTGTTAGACAGAACGTTAACATTTAAAGCCGAGCAAAGTTTTTGAGCAGCAGGATATCCTTTTCCTATTGTTCTTAATCCAAACACCAATGATGCGTTAATTGTGTGCATTTTGTTTAATTTTTTCGAAGAACAAAAGGATAATCCAAAATCCCAGGCCTTGCATTTCAAGGTAAGGTTTATGGCCAGATCGAAGGACGATTCCTCAATCGGAACCAACTGCTTGCAAAAACACGTTGGGCAGGACACTGGCGATATAACCGAATTTGATGAACAAAAAGACTTGACAAATGAATAGCCCTACAAAAATATTGGGCTTACCTTCTAATAAAAAGCACATAGTTTTAACTGAGTGCTTATCTCTTCCTTCCTCTGAAATATTCTTATGGGAATGGTGGACCTTTAAAAACTTCTCGACTTCAAAAAGTTCCCGACTCAAAATCCTAAAATCCTATACACAGATCAATTCACGAATACTTAGGAGAAGAAACTAATCAAGTTTGTACCGTGAACATTTTCCAAATTACAAGTGATGACATAACTTCAATTACCATTTAAGCCGAAACCAGAAAAGAGAAACTAGAAAACCATTGTCTAACAGAAAAATAACTGAATAACTTTTTGACTCACCTGCTCATCATACATAATTGATTCCAATGGCCGAGTTTCCAATAATTCCTTATCTTCAAAAAGAACCTGCAACAAGTTACATAATATTTGAAACATTCCAAAAAATCTTTGAAGATAGTTCAAGAAGATTGATTTTCGATTATATTACCGGGCTAGAGGGATCAATGGCTAGGTAGTTTGCCAGTGGTACTGTCTGCAAAACACATAACACAAATTAGCATTAATTCTTTACAATGGCTTAGCCAGAGGAGGAATTCTGGAATATATCCCTCAAATGTCACAAATTTTCTATTTCTAAATATAAAAATGACAAAATTTAGTTTTTCCCCAGCATTGTTGCAATAGATAAAGTTGGCAAAATATTAGCTCCTGACTTTAAACTTTTTTAACAGTGATATTTCATGCAAATATATAAATAAACGGTAATATCTCAACTATTCAGCGGTTAAAAAAGCATCGAAAATCTAAAATCCGCCATCCGTCAATCAGAAGCAGTTTTATAATCCAAAAGGTATTTTCCAAGCATTTGCACCAGTAATATCGCTTACGATAATACATTAACATTACCTTTATTTTGTTATCAGCGTCGGGCTAGCCACTCGGCCTGGACACACGCTAGTAATTAGCACCCCAGGCCCAAAGGCTATAGAAACGGGGAATGGGCACCGCCTGATGGGCCACTAGGCCCGGCCAGACTTTGATTGATTGATGATTGATTTGTTTAGTTATACTTTGTTTATAACTTGGATTTCAATTATTAAGCTTTCTTGGAATAATTTCACATTTGAATAGGCTATATCTCAGGGATCGAAAATGACGGATTCGCTTCAGGGCACCCCCATGGATACAGAAAAAACGTACATAGAGAATTATTTAGAAATTAAAAAAAGCTTACACGATCAAATTAATGCAGGATTAAAAAACGGAACCAAGAAATTTGGTCATTTTCACCCCAATAGACGAGAAGACGCTTAGAAGTCATCCCAGAGCAATTAAGGAGAGTTTCGCCAAGAATTTGTCCAATGTGAACAAGATAAGTGAATTTAATCACACCAAACAAGGAAAACTAATTGCAATAACCGAAGACGCGAATACGGCAAAAGAACGTGTTACAATTAAAGATATAGTTGGAGTTAGAGTTCAGACGAACATACAACTAGAAAGCAACACAATTAAACTTTTATTAAAAAATATACCTCAAGAAATTAAGTTGGATGAAATAAGAGAAGATTTTGAAGGAGATAATGAATACACAGCCTAAGAAGATTTACAAGGAAAAGTAGAAATGGTTTTCAAAAAACGAGAACAGTATTAGTAACCATTTATGGAAGATGCCTACCATCGAAAATCAAAATTTGGATGACAAGATTAGATTCATAGACAAACCCAGGCAGTGTTTGAATTGCTTAAAGTTCAACCATCCCACAAAACATTGTAAGAATGCTGAAGTGTGTATACAGTGTGGAGAGACTCATGAAGACAAAGCGTGCAATAATCCTGTAAAAAAATATGTTTTTCATGTGGAAAAATCGGCCATTTACCAGACGATAAAGGGTGCGATATGTATAAAAAAGAAGAGGAATTTTTTATGTACAAAGACTCTCAGGGACTTGCGTACAGAGAAGCTCGGAAAAGATTCGTGTCAGTTTCACAGAATTACACCAATGCAACCAAAAGGAACTTGGAAGTCGTACAGAAATCGGAAGAAATAAATATCATTATGGATAAAAATAAACAAGAAATCAAAGAATATAAGAAACCATTGGAGAAGCAATAAACGGGATTCAACGTATGCTACTAACCTCAAAAAAGAAAGTTTAAATATAACTACAATTTTGTAAAGCGTTTTTCCTCGAAATAACAACTGCTGGGGTTGGTCCACTCTGGCTCTCAGCTCCTCATATAGTACAAAACTCTAAGAAGAAAAAATTAACCCAGAAGAAAATGACGTACAAACGGACTTTCATATTCCTAAAAACATATTCCTTTTGCTATGTATCATTAGGTAAACTTTTAATCCAAAATTATAATGTATAGTTGTTATAAAACCAATCAAAAGTAGTAATTTTTATCATGCTTTTGTTTTTATGGCAAAATAAACAACTCTTATGAGTGGTTTTGATAAACTAAAGACAATATATTTAAAGATGCAGGGGGTGATAACATTCAAGTATAAGAGGGCTATCAGTTTAAAATACTCAAAGAAAAATCTACAATTATACTTATACAGGTGAATGTTTGACAATGGCTTTTCGCTTCTTTTCAGATTTTTTTAAGTGTTCGGGGAAATTGAAGATTGTTGGTACAGCTTTGTTCTTTGTTTAGATACTGCAGAGATGGAGAAATATATGAATCTCTTGAAAATGTTCTCCACAAAGTACATCATATTTTCTGGGATTCCAATTAGCTCTTCTAGTAGCAAGTACCCACACTGTTTTAACAATTCAGGGTTTTTATGAGGAAAACTGAAAGTAAAACAACAGTTATAGGTTAGAAATATCAAATAATGAACTTAAAGCTTGAATAATTTACAAAGATCTTTGGATGTAATTTGGGATCTTGAGTTTTATTATATTGATTAAATTGAGTTTTAATATATATTAAGTCCAATATACTAAAACACATTTATTTTCAAAATTTAATTGTGTTTAAGCATGTGGTCTTCCGGCTCGACAGGATTACAAGCAGCTGCCTTGGCAAGATCGTCAGCTACCTCATTCCCGGGAAGTCCAACGTGCGAGGGAACTCACTGTAGGTGGATAGGGTACCGAGCAGGGAGATCCTTCATTAAATGGAGTACACTTCTTCTTGTGCTGTCGCCGATACAAGACCAATTCGAAAGATGCTGGATCGAAGAACGGCTGTCTGACAGGATCCAGATCTCCGAAAAAGCATTGTCTTGCATGTTATTAGCTAATATGGAAAGACCACTCATGATGGCGATAAGCTCTGTTCTGAACACAGACGCGTGGTCAGCATTTCTTTTCTGAAATTTCATGGAGCGATTGGGGAGTTCAATTAAAACACCGCTGCCAGTTGTGTCGGTATCTAATATACTACCATCGGTATAGATCTTGATCTTCCACTGTATTCAGATGTATTGACATGTCACCTCCTCCACCAGTGACATTTTGAGTGTTTCTGATGAGGCCGGCCTTTTTCTTCGTTTGTACTTTAAGTTTAAAAACATTTTGCTGATGGTAGCCCATCAGTGCCAAATTTGGTCAGCCTAAGGCCATTGTCTCCTCGGCCACTGAATTCAACAGGATTTTTTTTGCATGATTATCCTTGATAGAATCCCCTAGTTTGCCGCTGAACAAATCCTTCTTACTTGCGACGGATTCAATTAAATGTGTAGTATCAGGATCCATAATTGTATAGGAGAACGTTTCAACTACAAGACCGCGTGGAGCTCGGTTTAGCTTCTGTTTACATCAATTTTTTCGATCAAAACACTTCGAAAAGACGATAGAACCTTCCTTCTCATTGGTCAGATGGTGAATTTCGAGGCGGGAAATGTCAGCCATTCAGGAAGCTCGAAAGTGTGACGTACAATATCACCTCATGCCCCGCCCCTGAAGATGCACCTACATGTTACAAAATAAGTTTTCTACTGGAGAAGATTTTTTCTTTTCATGGATATCCTCAAGTAATGGTTTCTGATAATGCGTGCTAATAAAAGTGAAGAGTTCCATGTTGAAGAAAAACAACCAACAACTCAACTCCACTCAGTTTTAAAGATAACATGTTTTGATTCGGAATTAAAAAGCGTAAGCGTTGTCTTCTAACAAGCTTGTTTTTTTCTTGCGTCCAATCTTAAATAAGATATAAGAGCTATATATTATACTCACTTTAAGAGGTTATGTGCCAAGTTTACGCTAACTCTGCGCTGATAAAGAACTTTTTTGTTTGAGTGAGTGAGCTCGAGTCTTCAGTTTTGACGGACGGATTAGGCCTAAATCGACACGTGTAAATCTTGCGTGATGTCGTCGGATCTGAAGGTGAATATCGACAGGTTGGAAGGTGCTCAGAATTGGAGCAAGTGGAAATGGCAGATGCTGATGCATTTTGACCAGTATGACCTGTCACCTATCGTTAATGGGACGCGGCAAGCGCCGATTCTTGGAGAAGATGAGGCGGCGGTGAGAGCCATGAACGAGTGGCGGCGCGACAACGCGAAGGCTGCCGCGCTGATTGCCAGCACACTAAGCCAACCTGTAGCGGATTTGGTGATGACGTATAATAACTCTAAAGACATTTGGGACAAGCTAGTGAGTGTGTTTGAGTAAAGCAGTGTAAAGAGATTGAATCTACTGATGACACAGTTTTTTCAATTCTGTAGAGATCCGCAGGACAATGTTGCGACACATGCAGCCAAAGTGGAGAGGATATACTCTGAAATGAACAATGAGCTTGCAAGAATAGGTTCGAGCTCAATTCCACCGGAACTATTGCACGGTAAAATCTTACTGACTGTGGGTCCTGAATACCAGGAATTCAATAATGTGTGGGAGTCACTGGACTCTGATAAAAGAACAACTAAAAATTTGATTGAAAAACTGTGCACTATTGAGCAGAGAATAAAATCATCGTCTGCAACTTCAGACTTTGGTGCTTTTTCAGCGCGCTCTTACAAACCAAAAGTCACGAGGAACTGTGATGGTAATGTTTGTTATGGGGCAAATCAAAAGCCTGGTAGTAGGCAAAAGCACTGTTATAAGTGTGGGTCTAGTGCACATTTGTGTAAGGATTGTCCTAAGAAAAGGTCAAATGACAATTCCTCGAAAGGATGTGGTAAGGGTGCTTTCAGTGCCTGTGACAATTTTGTACAGCCAGATGTCTGGATCTGTGACTCTGGTGCATCTCATCACATGACTGCAAACAAGCAGTATTTCGAGACGTATGAACACTTTCCTATGCCAATTGAGATCTCGCTTGCTGATAAAAGCAAGATTTATGCTTATGGATCTGGCAGGATTAACATCGAGGTAGGCATTCATGGGGAATGGTTCAGTGCTCACATGGAAAATGTGTGGTATGTTCCTGATGTAAGGAGGCATCTCTTCTCCGTTCAACAAGCTGCTACTCATGGAGTTGAAGCTGTGATGAGTGCTACTAGTGTGGAGTTCTACCGAAAGGATGAACTTGTTGCCACGGGATCCTGGAAGGATGGGACCTACATCATGTCAATGAGGGTTGTTGTTCCAGCATGTCCAGCTGAGATCAGCATTGCAACTGATTCTGAAACTCTGCAGCTGTGGCATGAGCGTCTTGGTCATCAGAATAAGCGGCATGTTCGAAAAGTGTTGAACAACATGAACATTCCTGTGAAGTCTGCAGCGACATCCGAGTTCTGTGATGGATGTGTTCTAGGCAAAGCCCATAGAAAGCCTTTCAAGTCGAGACCTTATAGAGCTACATCAGTCGGTGAGGTGATAAATGCCGATGTCAACGGACCCATGTCTGTAGAATCCTTGAATGGAGCCCGATATTTTGTGTGTTTTAAAGATGACTTCAGCAAATATCGGAAGATTTTCTTTATCAAAAGGAAGAGTGAAGTTAGCACTTGCCTTCAAATGTTCCTAAAAGAAGCACAAAACCATGGCCATGCTGTGAAGGAACTGAGGTGTGATGGTGGAGGGGAGTTTGCTTGTGGTGAAGTGAGAAAAATCCTGGCTGAAGAGGGGATATCACTAACCATAGGAGTACCCTATACCCCTCAGCAGAATGGAGCAGCAGAGCGTGAAAACAGAACCATTGTTGAGCTTGCTCGCTCCATGCTAGCTGCCTGCAACCTGCCTCGGTCCTTATGGTCAAATGCTTGTGACACAGCAGTATATCTGCTCAATCATACTAGTGGCCCCTCCTGCGAGAAGAGCTCTTTTGAACTGTGGACTAATGGAAAAACACCCAAATTAGATCATCTTCGGGTGTTTGGAACTGAGTGTTATGCTCACATACCAAAGAACTTCAGACGCAAGTTTGACAACAAGAGCGTTATGGGTCATCTAGTGGGATATGTCAACGTGAAAGATGGTTACAACATATATCTGCCATCTCAGCATAAGATCATCAGATCCCGAGACGTGTACTTCAAGCCAGAGCGCCTCTGTACCACTCCTGTCGCAGTGGAGGTAGAAGGACAAGCTGAGGAAATGGCAGAAAGTCCTGCTGCTGAAGAACAGCCTGCATCTCCAGAGGAGGAGGAAGTGGCCCCCCCCAGAGGAAGAACCTGAGGTTAGAAAGTCCAACCGACAACGAAGTGAGCCAGCATGGATGAAGTCTGGAAAGTTTCTTCTTGCAAGCCTGGCTGCAGTTGGAGAACCTGAAAACCCTTCTACGTATGCTGATGCCCTTTCTTCAAGTGAAAGCGACCAGTGGCATGATGCCATGAAAGAGGAAATGGCTGCCTTGCATGAAAACCAAACATGGAATTTAGTTGAAAGACCTAAAGGTTCTAAAGTTATTAACTCGTTGGGTGCTGAAGAAGAAGTTTACCATTGATGGAACTGTTGACAGGTACAGAGCACGTCTTGTAGCCAAGGGCTATGCTCAAAAGGCTGGGATTGACTTTGACGAGACCTTCAGCCCTGTTGCAAGATATGACACTGTCAGATCAGTTCTAGCAGTAACAGCCCAAGAACATCTGTGTCTGCAACAGTTTGATGTAAAAACTGCATTCCTCTACGGCACACTTCAGGAGGAAGTATTCATGACCCAACCAGAGGGTTTTGATGACCACAGTGGGCGAGTGTGTCTGCTACGTAAAAGTCTGTACGGACTGAAACAGGCACCTCGCTGCTGGAATCAGTGTTTTGTCAACTTCCTGGAGGAGCACGAGCTGAGAGCCAGTAATGCTGATCCTTGTCTATTCGTCAGGCATAGAAATGGCAAGAAACTTTTCATTGTTATTTATGTGGATGATGGGCTTGTTGTTGGAACTGATCAAGTTGAAGTGGAGGAGTTCATGGTTCAACTCACTCTGTTGCGGAAACTAGTGTTCCCAGATGAAAGTTGGAAGAAAGACTCACGCTCGCTCGAGGACACAAATCTCATCTTGCATTTCAGGCATTGTTTTGATCGGGAGAAAAGAGGGAGTTTTTAAAATTGTATGAAAAAGTAGAGTTGCGTTTTATGTTATGTAAAGAAAGAGGCTAGAGTGATTAAAGCTTTATTTTAATTATCATAGGTAGTCGGTCTTTTTAACATCAATTTGACATCTACACTAGTCAGAAGAAATTCCCGGTTTATCACCTTTGGTAAGATATTTAACACGATTTGTAACACACTCAGACTTTCAAGATTACTAGAGGTTCCCTGACACAGTTCCTGGGTATGAGCATTACCAAATTGAGTGATGGCTCTATTTTCTTAAACCAGTCTGCCTATGCCAAAAAGATATTGTCAAGATTTAATATGGACTGTGCCAACCCTGTATCAACACCTAGTGACAAGAGCCATGTGTCAAACGATGAGGAGAATGAACCGGTTGGGAAAGACGTTCCCTATCGGCAGGCAGTAGGTAGCCTAATGTACCTTGCAATCGCAACAAGACCTGACCTTTCTTATGCGATCAGCGTTGTTTCAGAAAATCTAGAAACGCCCAAATCATCAGACTGGTGCTCGGTAAAGAGAGTTTTTAAATATCTCAAAGGGTCTGTTGATTTGGGCTTGCTATTTAAGTCTAATGGTTGTAAAGATTTACATATCTACAGTGATGCAGATTATGCTGGAGACGTCATGTCTAGGCGTTCTAGGACTGGGATGATTTCCGTTTACTCGGGAGGGCCCCTGTCTTGGATGAGCCAAAAGCAGAGGAGTGTAGTCCTGTCAACAACAGAGGCAGAATATGTTGCAGCGAGTGAAAGCTCTAAAGAGCTAATTTGGCTCAAACGGTTGCTTGGCGACATGACAACTCTCGGCACCACATCACTCCTTGTGGACAATGCTAGTGCCATCAAGCTTGTGAAAAATCCTGAATACCATAAGAGGTCCAAGCATATTGACGTGCGCTACCATTTTGTAAGAGAAAAGTATTTAGAAGGGGAAATGCTCGTAAAGCATGTTCCTGGTGAATCCCAGCTGGCAGATATAATGACAAAACCATTGCCTGCTGTAAGGTTCCAGGAGCTAAGTGTAATGATAGGTTTAATTTCTCTTAAGTAATTACTACAATAGTGTATTTTACAATAGTCCAATAAGAATATTTTTAAAGTTATAAACTGATCCAATACTGAATGTGTAATTGTACCAGCTTCTAAAAATTCTTTTTGTGTGTATGTAATGTTTTGAATTTTTTGTTTACATGTGAGTTGTTGGCTTTTAGAGGAAGTGTTGAAGAAAAACAACCAACAACTCAATTCCACTCAGTTTTAAAGATAACATGTTTTGATTCGGAATTAAAAAGCGTAAGCGTTGTCTTCTAACAAGCTTGTTTTTTCTTGCGTCCAATATTAAATAAGATATAAGAGCTATATATTATACTCACTTTAAGATTCCATGCCTATTGTTCCAGTCGAGGTATTTTTCAAAAGTTTATTGCTCCTGGACACCCAGCAACTAACGTTCTTGCGGAGAGGAGTGTTTAAAAATTAAAGTATAAATTAAAAGCATCCGTCTTTGAACCCGCATCAATCCCCGCCAAGGTTCAGAAGTTTCTTCTTAAGTAGCATCGCTACTACTCAACTTGTCTCTGTTCATTATCAATGTTTAAATCCGTGCTTTGTGAGTGTTCTAGAATGCCGTTAAGTTATAGTTTTAAAACCAATGAGTAATTCACCAGGTCATAAGTTTCCATGCTTACTTCGCACTATATTTCTTGACATTTGAAGAATGTCTTTTACAGATTTTTTCTACACATAGTGCATTTAAACAGTTTGTAAATGTTTTTTTGTCCATCGCATGCATGCCAATGACCATAGCAAAAGTCTCAAGTGCAGCGTGTCCTTTACCAATGCTTAAAAAAGCATCAACAAGTCTTTTGTTGGCTTCGAAACACTTACCGCTATCTTCTCGAGCACTTGAAAAGGCAGAGCCATACCTCTTTGAGGAATTTCGGCAATAGAGTTCTATGCTAGTGTAAAATCCGTAGGTTGTACCGCTATAGCTACATCTAAAGCTTCTTCGTCAGTTGTTACATTTCATATTTGACAAAAGGGATTTCCACTCAAGGGAAAAGGGATCTCATATTATTAAGATGAGCTCATTAATATGAGTTTTTCTCATCCTTATACATCTCTTTACTTGTGATAGGAACCATACCCAATTTATAAGCACTTGCATTTTGAGAAATTGGCTCATTTATCTCTTCATGACTTTCCTCAATTTCACGACTTTCACCTTCAATCTCAGAAACGTTTTCACTTTTCTTTTCTCGTCTCTCTGATGTTTGCGGCACTAGCACGGGAGCGTTTATTTCGCTTACCAGTCAGTTTATGATAATGTCTATTTACTGGTACCATACTGTCCAAAAACCACAAAAATTATTAGAAACGATGAAATTATAGCGAATTTGAAATGAATAAATTGTGAGGAAATTACGAAGAACAAAATAAATGAGAAAGCGTCGAAATAATCCTAGTTTGAAAACATAAACAAGCATTAGAATACAGTTAACAGTTGCCTTTCATAATATAGAAATGCACAAAATAGTTAATTTAAAGTAATTATGACGATAAAATAAAAGGTGACAGACTTGCATTTGTATGGTTTACCAGTTTGATTTTGACAGGTGCTATTTAACTTTGAACTCTTATAACTTTTCTATTTTTCCAGTTTTTCAAATTTCGTTTTCAGCTATTAATTCTGCTAGGTTTTTTAAATTATTATGAAATCGAAAAAAAGTTTTTCCAAAATTTTACCGATTTTGACTGTTTTGAAGGTCTACCATCCCCATAAGATGACGAACGCTGGGACACAAGAAAGCGGCAGCATAGTTTTCGTTTTCTAGAACTAACTTCTCCTTCAGATATGCCTCTGCTCTTTCCATTATTATTCCTATTTCATGCCCAAAATGAAAGTAAAATATCCTTTACGATATCTGAATAAAATGTTTGAGGTTTAAGAAATATCGAAAGATTGGTTTATATTACTCCTTGAGCTCATTAAATATTTTTAGATGGTTTTGGATACAAGTTTTCCGAAATTACAAAATTAATATATTGATTTAATTTTATTCTTGTTTATATTGAGAGACTAGAATTAGACAAACTATACATCTTAATTACTAAATATTGAATTCTTTGTTTATACCGTTTAGTCATTATATTTTCAAATTAGTGGTTTTCTGATGAAGTAAGATAATATATCAGTTCAAGGAAAGTATTCCACCCAGAATCAGTAACAAAGCAAGCGCAAATAAACACCCATACCTCCATACACGTGCAGTCCTTCGCTCTATGAACTGCAGCTCAAACTCTCAGTCTTGAAACTGCAAGTGGCACACTTCTATGCTCATTTCCAACCGAAAATGCTTTCCGTATGACTTGTTTCCATTCCTTTTTAGCAGCAGTGATGCAGTAGGTCAAAATATTGATTCAGAACCATATGCAGTGTAGGAACATCTTTTGATTGTAGCTCTACAGTTACTTCTGATTTTTTTAAAAATTAATTTGCTGGAAGACTGTCTCCCCATTCCACTCGTCCAGCTTTTTCGTCTCGGTTTTAGATTTGAGCAAATATTTTATTTCTTCAATGGCGACTGACTCCAGCATGTCAACAACGGTGTTCCATCTCACCTCAACCATTGTTTTTACACTTTTAGAGAGAAGTCGACTCGACCCACTCCGTTTCAGATAGCCAACAACATTACGGCAAGATTTAATGCAAGCATTAATTGATGGCGAACTTGCCTCTAAAAATCTTCATTCAATGTGTGCCTCAAAACCGTGGCCAAATTATGGGCCGCACAGGCTAAACGATTATAGCTTTTGAGAGCAGCTTTTATATTTGAACCTTGGTCCGTTACAAATGTAGTATTTTTGTATGTAGTATTACGGCAAGATTTTATGCTGGCAATAATTGATGGCGCACTTATTTCTAAAAAATCTTCATTCAATGTGTGCCTCAAAACCGTGGCCAAATTATGGGCCGCACAGGCTAAACGATTATAGCTTTTGAGAGCAGCGTTCATATTTGAACCTGGTCCATTACAAATGTAGTATTTTTTTAGTAAATTTAAGGAAATAACTAGTCTATCCATGTTTTCTTCTATTTCCCGTTTTATGTTAATTCCAATAAAACACATCATCCTTAATCCTTATGTGGCAAATTTTATCAAGGGAGGAAAAAATGAAGGGAAAGCCTTCAATTTAAAACCGTCGAATTTATGGATTTCTACGAGGTAGCCACAAGACCCTTAACGTCTAGAAGAGGTTTTCAAGCACTAGGGGTTTTCTAAGATATCTTCAACAAATTTAGCCTTAATCATAGAGTAATGGAATGAGTAATATAGAAAGGAAGACGGCAAAGCGACCCTGAAGGGTCAGCAAACGTCTCTAGTCATTTCAATTTCAATTATTAGAGATAGGAACGGATGTTTTTGGTGTGATTTTTTTTCCGAGCCTATAAAATAAATAATCTTTCTTAATCTTGATTCATTTTCTTGATTAATCGTGACATATTTTGGTGGAGGCGACGGGTAGATTATTATTATCCTTTGAAGATGGATACTGCGGAGTGCTCTAAAGACCAGGACTTTCTCATTGAAGAGGATGTCTTAAAATGCTCGCAATGTGAAAATCTCTATCAATTCTATTGTCTAGGAATTACTGGCCGAAAAATTTCCAAAAAAAGGCAAATTTTAAGTTCAACAGTTGTTAGCAATGAACAAGCGATCCCTCAGCCGAAACTGCAAAGCAAGAATTCACTATTCCCAAGTACTACTTGCCTCAAGACGTAAGTGATGAACCTTCAATTCCTCGGTCACTGATCGTCCAGAATACGCCAGTTTTCCGGCCAGCTCGCAACCTTAATGTTTTCTCTGGCGATCTAGGTGAAGATCCCGATAAGTGGATCAAGGAATATGAACGAGTAGCAAGGTTTAATCAGTGGGACTCCATGATGTGCCTGGCCAATGTTTTCTTTTTCTTGAATGGTACAGCTCGCCAGTGGTATAAAAACACAGAAACCGGACTGTTATCATGGGATCTCTTCAAAACTGAATTATGACCAATATTTGGAGATGAGAAACAACTGAAAAATCGAGCCCAAGATAAATTAAAATGCCGAGTCAAAAGATCAGGCGAGACATCACAATCGCGCATACAAGATGTCTTGCGACTTTGCCATCAAGCCTTTGGCGAATGGTTCGAGTCTCTCTTGCCACTAGGATTTGAAATTGAAAAGTGCCGCAGTGGGGAATTGTATGGGAACTAATAAACGGGGTGTTAAACAAAAAAAAATGTGAAAACTCTGCCAAAACCTCATTTTGTATTTCGAAATCCTTTCTTTTGATTTGATAATCTGAAAGATCATAGTAGAAAACCCTTAAGTCCAAAGTGTTTCACGTAAATACAATCAATATTGAACGCTTGAGTTCCTGTAAAGTTTGTTTTATTCGGAACTTGAGCCGAAAGGGCTCAAGTTCCGAATAGCTACTTGTCTCGCCAAACGTCGTTTCTTTGGCGATTTTTTCGATTTTCGTCTCGCCTCATCAGGGTTGCTGTACTTTGGCTGCTATTGGTATTTTTGAACTATAAAGCAACCCTGTTAAGCACTACTGTTAAGAGTGACCGCAACTGTAAAGCACGACTGTTGAGTGCACGCAATTATTGTAGAAACTACCGGCTCGAGATGAATCTCAAAGAATTACGTGCAAGACATTTTTGATTCAGTGCTGTTTTTCAGTGCTGATTACAGATATTTCATCAAAACAGTAGTTTGAATGATTAAAAAAATTTAAAATTGATTTAAAAGTGGTTTAATACATCACTTCTGTGCGTGCAAATAATTCTTCTGGGCTGTTTTTCAGTGCTGATTACAGATATCTCATCTAAACAGTAGTTTGAATGATTTTAAATTTTTAAAAATTTATTTAAAAGTGGTTTAATACTTCACTCCTGTGCGTGTGTATTTTTTTTAGTTTTATTTATTAATTTACCTGTATCCAAATATATTTATGTAACTAAAACTCGTCGACTAAGAAATTGGTATTTAACAAGAAATCAGAAGTTTGTGATCATTCCCTTAAATAGGGTAATGGTCTTTTATTAATTGTATTAGGTCCATAACATAAAAGCATCCTTATTTTCTTTCGTGCATTCCCACCTCCACACATATTCGGGTATTCTGTCACCCAGAAATTTACCAGAGGTCTGGCCTCTATTAACCTTTCGCTTCAGATCCCTCCAGGTTGCCTCAATGGACTGGGTGTGTGCCCCATTCACTGGATTTACGAAATTCTGACTGTGATTCACAGTTTGGTGGAAACACAAACCAGTCGCATTGAGGCTCCTATAGGCGGCCAAACAGTCGGTCATGATTAGGGTGCCGGGTGCCACATGGTGATATATCAGCGGGAGTAGTGAGGCTTCTGATCTGGAGTTATTCGGGCACAGATCAAATCTAACTTCCTTCGTGTCCCGCTGCAGGAAACCTAGCACCCAACACCCTTCCCCAAGTCTCCCGACTTGATATTTCCTTCGGCCGATCTTCGTTTCATCCAACTCGACCAGAGTTCGCATTGAGGCTCCTATAGGCGGCCCAACAGTCGGTCATGATTATGGTGCCGGGTGCCACGTGGTGATATATCAGCGGGAGTAGTGAGGCTTCTGATCTGGAGTTATTCGGGCACAGCTCAAATCTAACTTCCTTCGTGTCCCGCTGCAGGAAACCTAGCACCCAACACCCTTCCCCAAGTCTCCCGACTTGATATTTCCTTCGGCCGATCTTCGTTTCATCCAACTCGACCACAGTTCGCATTGAGGCTCCTATAGGCGGCCCAACAGTCGGTTATGATTATGGTGCCGGGTGCCACATGGTGATATATCAGCGGGAGTAGTGAGGCTTCTCATCTGGAGTTATTCGGGCACAGCTCAAATCTAACTTCCTTCGTGTCCCGCTGCAGGAAACCTAGCACCCAACACCCTTCCCCAAGTCTCCCGACTTGATATTTCCTTCGGCCGATCTTCGTTTCATCCAACTCGACCACAGTTCCAGGGCCACCTGTAGCGGAAATGCGCAAAGTCAGCGCAAGAAGAAAGAAGATTTTAGTAACTGTAACTTTAACTTATTATTTTGTATATAAGCCTGTACATATTTCATTTCTCATTGATTATTATTATTATGATTGATTAAGCTTTAGCCATTAGATTCTCTTTTCTGTTATATTTAATAAACCACGTTAGATTTTACCAGACTTTGTGTTCATTCTCTCGGAGTCCTTTACTTCTTTGGGGGCATTTAGATGATAAGATTTACAAAGAAAATGGTGCCGAAACCCGGGAACCCCCTTTAGATGATGCCCTCAGGGCACCTACTTCGGTGATTGGGCCCCATGACCCCAAAGGAACCCAGTGATCTTTGCCCCAGGCAGTCGCGCTTCTGGGGTCTTTGCAGCGATCTTTCTTCCTTTCCTTTCTCCATTACTTCCTCCCTTCCTTTCCGTCATAGTAAAGAAAATTGGTTTTTTGTTCTCATCCATGTTACAAAGGAGCCTTATTTTTAGACACAATGCCACTAGTTGGGTCTTGTTGTATTTATGTGTTTATCATTAACTTTGATTTACCTTCACTCTCCCTCCATTTTGATAGTGGCTTTACATCACATCTTCCTTCTTTTAAAATAGTTAAATTATATACTGGTTTTGATTTCTACTGAATACCCAAACACAATATGCCCACTTTGTCTTTATTTACTTCTCCCCTGGAGTGTTTAACGAGCTCTGGATGGGCGGCATATGGGAAAACAGAGGAGGCCAGGAACTGTTTGTGATGTCCTGATTTTGTTTTCCTGTCCTGGTTAGCAACATACCGTCGTTCCGATGTGTCACCTCTTGCTCTTTAGCAATGTGGCGGCCCATATGTTTCCTTGCTTGCTGGGTAGCTTGTGGGAGCTGCCCAGTCGGTTATATCGTTTTTCCACCTTGGCGGACACCATGCCGTAGCGCCTGCAGCAGCAGTACAGTCCCGCTTGGCAGGCAGACTGTCAAGTACGTATTGTGGAAGCTGTGGGACCAGTAGTGGGAGTGGGAGGTTGTCGTTTGGTAGGTTCTTGATCCCTCCCTCTGCCCACCTTAAGCCCTAAAATAAGAACCTAGGCGCCACTTTTCCTCATGGAACCCTTTTTGAAAAATTGTGGTAAGTCCACCCAATCAAACGCTTGTTACGACCAACCTAAATTTCTAGTCTTACACGCCAAAGACGATTCCAAACTAACTATGCTATCACCTTTTCTTGTATCTAAAGCAATCCTAGGCATCGCTGGAAATGTTAAAAGCACTAAAAAATTACCATCAGGAGACCTACTAGTTGAAACAGCCACCCCAGCTCAATCTCAAAATCTCTTAAAAACAAAAATGCTAGCTCATGTACCTATTACCGTCACACCTCATACAACTCTCAACACATCCAAAGGAGTCGTATACTGCCCGGACATAATTAAAATATCAGAAACTGAAATAACCTCAGAACTGGCCCCTCAAGGAGTTACGCATGTATATAGAATCACTAACGGCCATATTCACCGGTAACCTGACCGGCGGTCAGGTCAGGAAACCATGGTTACAGCCTCTGATTGGTGGAAAAATAATTCAATATTTTCCTTCCACCAATCAGAGGCTGTAACCATGGTTTCCTGACCTGACCGCCGGTCAGGTTACCGGTGAATATGGCCGTTAGAAACAAGACGATAAAGTTGTTCCTACACCTCTACTTATTTTAACTTTTGCCAAGACTACCCTACCTGAAGACATCATGATTGGATATATATGTACTAAAATCAGACCGTTTATCCCAAACCCCCTAAGATGTTTCCGTTGCCAGCTTTTCGGCCATAGTACCGCTGGTTGTCGCGGCGCTCCTACTTGCAATAAATGCAGCAGTACAGAGCATGCCAGCGAGAAATGCACGGCCAAAAGCAAAAAATGTGTTAACTGCAAGGGGAAACATGAATCCTACTCGAAAGATTGCAGCATATGGCAACTGGAAAAGGAAGTTCAGCGAGTCAGGACACTTGAAAAAATCTCTTATCCCGAAGCTAGGAAGCGAGTGGTCAATACTTTGCCACCCCGACCTTCCACTTCGTATGCAAGTGCCGCTGCTGCTGCTCCTGTTAAACAAACCGTCACAATAGCCATTCAAACAGAAAAAACTGCCTTAAAACCTCTACAAAAATTAAAACCTAAAACAATTCTAGATAAACCAATAGCCGATACCCCGCCGTCGGAACCGACTGTGTCGTCTGATACTGAGGTTTCGATGGAGACTGAACAAACTAAATATAAACGCCTTGCTTCAGACACTTATGAAGAACCAGCAAAATTACTCAAACCCTCTAACCTACACGAATCCAAACAATTAGACCATGTAGAAGCAATAGAAAAAGAAATATTCGAATTAAGCAAATTTCCAAAAATTAAAGAAACCAATACAAAACAAAGATACAGGTCAATAACCTTTAGCCCTGGAAGAAATAGAGGAAGATCTAGATCACCAAGAACAAAAAATAAGTAGCATTATACAGTGGAACTGTCGTGGTTTTCGCCAAAATCTTGAGGACATAAAACATATCATCAATTTTCATTCTCCTGTGTGCGTAGCGCTACAAGAGACGTTTTTGAGGCCTGGGGATACAGTCTCTTTGCGAGGTTTTTCTACCATACGCAAGGACTGTACTGATGGTGGTCGAGTGTGTGGGGGTGTGGCGCTTCTTGTCGCCCACACGACACCCTACTCTCCCGTCCATCTTGACACACCTCTGCAGGCGGTGGCAGTGCGTCAAACTATCGTCTCGTCTATTACCATCTGTAGTTTGTATTTACCACCTAGCACACCCATTCACTTTCATCTTTTAGAAAACCTCATCGACCAATTACCAACACCCTTCATAATTTTAGGAGATTTTAATGCTCATCACACAATGTGGGGATGCCGGGACGTCAATGCTAGGGGGCAGACCGTAGAGAGGCTGCTCTCTGAGCTTGATCTCGCCTTACTGAACGACGGGTCTGACACATACTTACACTCACCATCGCATTCATATACAGCCATCGATCTCACCATTTGCTCTCCATCATTGTTGTTAGATCTGACATGGAATGTCCTGAAAAACCCGTTAGGCAGCGACCACTTCCCCGTGGTAGTTTCTTTCACTACCCCAACCGCGTGCTCGACGTCTCGTCCACCGCGGTGGAAGTTTGGTCAAGCCGACTGGGAGTTGTTTCGGACCCATGCAGATATCACCGAGAGAATGGTCTCATCTGGGACTATTGACGAAGCTGTTTCATGTGTCACTTCATGTATTTTAGATGCATCTCGTTTATCCATCCCACAAACGTCCTCTAGATTTCCAAAGTTTCCAAAACCTTGGTGGAACCACGCCTGTTCAGAAGCCCGAAAGGCCCAGAACAAGGCATGGGGAAAATTCAGACGGTACCCCACCCAGGAAAATCTACTCCTATTTAAAAAAGCACGGTCAATAGCAAGAAGAATAAGAAGACAAAGTCAGAGGGAGTCTTGGCAAAATTATATTAGTGGAATAACATCCTCCACTCCTGCCAAACAAGTTTGGAATAAGATCTCCAAAATAAAAAGAAAGTACCACTCCAATCCCATTTCTATGCTAAACTACAATAACTCAACCATTACTGATATCACTGCCATAGCTGACACACTCGCTGAGTCCTTTGCTAGGACCTCCAGCAGTGCCAATTACCCACCGACGTTTCAGGCAACAAGAAGCAGAACCGAACGTTCGAGACTTAACTTCACTTCTTCAAACGAAGAAGAGTACAATTCTCCGTTCACAATGATCGAGCTCTTAACTGCCTTACATGGAACGAGGGATTCAGCTGCAGGACCCGATGGTCTTCATTACATTATGTTCCGAAATTTATCCCACAATTCTTTACTTTCCATATTATTTTTATTTAATAGAATCTGGAACACTCACATCTTTCCCTCCGAGTGGTATCATGCCTTCATACTTCCTTTTCCTAAACCTGGAAAGGATGCTACAAACCCAAACAACTACCGGCCCATAGCTTTGACCAGTTGCTTATGTAAACTTATGGAGCGATTAATCAACTCTCGCCTAATGTTCTACATAGAATCCAATAATATCCTGTCTCCTTATCAAAGTGGATTCAGGAAGTTCCACTGTACGACAGACAACCTCTTAAGATTGGAAACCGCTATACGCGAGGCCTTCTTGCGCAAACAACATCTTGTCGCTGTCTTTTTCGACATCAAGAAGGCTTACGATATGACCTGGAGATATGGCATCCTCCAGGATCTCTATCGTATCCACTTAAGAGGGAATTTGCCCATTTTTATTGAAAATTTTTTAAAAACTCGCACCTTTCAAGTAAAAATTCATTCCTCCTTTTCATCAACTCACACACAAGAACAGGGAGTTCCGCAAGGATCTGTGTTGAGCCCCTTACTGTTTATCATTAAACTGAACAACATCACTCATCACCTGAATCATGGGACACAATGCTCGTTGTACGTTGACGATCTTCAGATATCATTCTCATCTCAATTCATGAACATCGCCGTACGACACTTGCAAATCTCTATCAATAAGTTAAACCGATGGGCGGAGCAGAACGGCTTTGTTTTCTCAGCCGAGAAATCGGTGATTGTGCCCTTTAGTCGGAGACGGGGTCTTTTCCCCGATCCCGAACTACGGCTCGGGAACGTTCCCATCCAGGTGGTAGAACAGACCAGATTTCTCGGAGTTACCTTTGATAAAAAACTACGTTTCAATGCCCATATAAAAGACCTTAAAATAAAATGCTCCAAAGCCCTGAATATTTTAAAAATTTTAAGTTCTACAAAATGGGGTGCCGATCAATCTTCTCTTTTACGGCTGTATAGAGCACTTATCCGCTCGAAAATTGACTGGTTCAATAGTGTATGGTTCAGCATGTACTTCATTATTACGGTTGTTGGATCCAGTGCATCATCAGGCTCTTCGGATAAGCCTTGGTGCATTTCGCACATCCCCTATACTATCACTTTATGCAGAAGCCCATGAGCCATCCTTGGATCTACGCCGTAAATACTTATCATTGTCATATTTTATCAAAATCAGATCACTACGACATCATCCATCTTTCACGTTTATTTTTGATTTTAGTCTACAAAGACTTATTACTCACCGCTCCACACGTACATACACTCCACCTTTCAATTTCAGAATACGTGATAGAGAAATGGATATCAGGCTTGGACGGGTGGCACAGTCAACCATGGCACCACTTCCACCATGGAAACTAGTCCAACCTGAAGTAAATTTATCATTAGCATTCCATAAAAAGTCATCTACATCTGACCATGTATACCGCACCCTGTATCAGGAACACCGACACATATTTTCAGACTTCGTACCTATCTTTACAGATGGTTCGAAGTCGGACACACACGTTGGGGCAGCTGCTGTTTCTGACCAAGCTTCTGCACACGATGCCATTCCTGTTACAACCTCATCATTCACTGCGGAACTACACGCCATCAGATTAGCACTAGAGATTGCTCAACACAATAACTATCAAAAGACATTCATATACACTGATTCACTGTCCGGACTTCAATCTTTAATTTCTCATCAATCATCGAATCACCCCATATTTATTGACATTTGCATAAAATTAAGTTACTTGTTTAGGGAAGGTTTTGACATTAGATTTTGTTGGGTCCCTGGCCACGCCGGAATTGCAGGCAACTAAGAGGCAGATAACCTAGCAAGGACTGCTACCGGACATCAAGATCAATTTCCGGTCCCCTCCACAGACCTTAAAGCAATATTCCGGTGGAAGCTTCGTTCAATGTGGCAAGCTAACTGGGACGAGCAGTTAGAGAACAAGCTTCATTCGGTCATGCCATTGATTACTCCTCGCCGCGATTCTTCTCTGAGTCGTCGGGAGGAAGTGTTGATCAGCAGACTTCGAATTGGCCATACCCGGTTCACACATCGTCATTTGCTTTTTGGAGAGCAGGCTCCCAGATGCAATCAATGCGACGTCCAGTTTTCTGTTTTTCATATCTTGTGTGAATGTCCTGTTTTTAATAATCATAGAAACAATGTTTTTAATCGCTTAAATTTTAACTTGGCAGAAATTTTATCTTTTTCTTCTAATTTGAGACTTGTTTTTAAATTCATTCATAGTATTGGTTTTATTCATCACGTCTGAGTTTTAACCATGTAAGTTTCATCTTTTATTCAACAGGCATGTGATTAAATTTTAAACAGATATTTTAGCTTTTACTTATTGATGTATAGAGTTCATCAGACAAGGGCTTAAGCTTACTTAAGTTATTTTATGTCTTGTGTTTGGCGCAAAATGCCCTTATGTGGGCCATGCGCCATAAAAAGCCAAACAACCAACCAACCAACCCTTTAGATGATTGGACAAAATAATTTTGAAGAGTAAGTTGAATTTATGGAATGAATACGAAGTCTGAGGAATCTAACAAGATTGAGAATTCAGACGAATCTGATCCAGAAGATTTTTTGAACAAGATAGAGCAATCGGAAGAATCTGATTCAGAAAAAACAGAAAAGAAGATGGCGAGTTTAGATGAATCTAATAGGAAGAAGAGAGGAGTGGTACGATCGAAGGTAACTAATACTATTAAGAAGATTGACGATCTACTACGAAAAGAAGCTTTTGATCATGGAATTGTCAGATCTGTTTGATTTGCTTTCGGATTACAAGAATGATTTGCTGAAGTTGGATTCGGTGATCGAGAAAGAAACCAAGTCAGATGATTTAGAACAGGAATTCCAAGTGACGTTGGACTATCAGGAAAACATTGATCTGTGTTTAAGAAGAACGGAAAGAAACTTGAAGAAATTTAAATCTAAAGAAGATGGTTCAAAAAGGGAAACTGAATCTACAAAGGATTATACAAGACTACCTAAAATAACAATTGATAGATTTCAGGGTGACGTCTGCAGATTTCAAGAATTCTGGTCCCAATTCGAAGCTGCAGTTCATAACAACTCAACCCTCGAAGTAATTGAGAAGTTCAACTACCTGAAGAGTCTGCTTGCAGATACAGCTGAAAGCGCTATTAGAGGTCTACCGCTAACAGCCGAAAACTACAAGAAGGCAGTTGAAATTCTGTTCGAGAGATTTGGAAGGAATGAAGTTTTGGTCAACGCCCACATGCAGAAGTTATTAAATCTGGGATGTGTTCGAAGGTCCAGTGATGTTTCATCGCTAAGAAGATTTTACGACGAGCTCTCAGTTAACACCAGAAGTTTAGAAAGTCTCAAGATTAAAGCTGAAAGTTACAGCTCTTTATTGATTCCCATTTTGTTCAAGAAAATTCCTCATGATTTGATGTTGCAGTTTAATCGAGAAAATCCAAGAAGTCAAGCCGATTTGAATTCCTTCATGGACTTTATTAGAAAGGAACTTGAAGCTAGAGAGAACACCGCATTTTTCTCTTTGCAAGAAGAAAACGAGAAGCGACCCTATGAGAAGCGATCTTCATTTGGCAAAACTGAATCTCGACCAATAAGAAGCTCAACGGCTTACACGATGGTAGCAGCCGGAAAAACCGATTTGTGCCCCTTCTGTGCGGAAAATCATGACCTGAAGGACTGCCAGCTAACTCTAAACCAGAGAATTGATGCATTGAAAAGGCAATACAGATGTTTCAAGTGTCTTAAGAAAAACCATCGAAAGTTTGAATGCAAGGTAAAAGTGAAGTGCACCTTTTGTTCAAGTAAAGACCACGAGGTAGCCATGTGCTCGAAGTTCTTGAAAAAGGATGAGAACAAAGAAGATTCTAAAGAAGCAGCTACAAATGAAAATGTCTTAACCTCAACAATCCAGGAATCTGCCGAAAAGACAAGAGGAAGTGCTGTTTACTTTCAAACCTTAAGATGCAAGGCTATTGGAAAAGGGAAAGCTGTTGAAGTCAGATTGCTGTTCGACACAGGCAGCGCAAGAAGTTTTATTTGCAAGTCACTGTCCCAGAAGCTACAACTGAAGACGATTTCCAGTGAAAATTTGAAGATTTACAGATTTGGAGGTGGCTCCACAGAAGAAAGAAGAAACTCAGTACAGATCTCACTGAAAGGTTTGAAGTTGGACTCTTGTCTGAAATTTGATGTTTTGGAAACCGAGAAGATTTGTGCTGACGTGAATGTCCGAGTGAATATCTCAGAAGAGAAATTGAAGGATTGGGTATTCATCTATCAGACTACTCAAATAGTGAAACCAAGGAAATCGACGTCTTAATTGGAGCTGATAACTACTGGAAAATTGTAACAGGTAATATTAAGCGCTTATCAAAACACTTAGTCTTAAGTGAAACCAAATTAGGATGGACTTTACTCGGAAGCTTTTCTTATGTAAATAGACCCAATAACTTAATTAGTGCTATGCATGTTTCCATTTTGGAAGATGATAAACTTTCTAACAGTTTACAAAGGTTTTGGAATCTTGAAGAATTAGGGATTAAAGAATCTTACGTTAGCAAAGCGGAAGAAGCGATTGAGCAATTTGAAAATTCTATTAAGTTTAAAGATAATCGATATGAGACAAAATTGCCATTTAAGTATGAAGGTTTAAATATTTCCGATAACTATGATGTTGCTAATAGGAGACTTACGAGTTTGATTAAACGATTTAGAAATGATCCGTTGTTATTTAAAAGTTATAAAAGTGTAATCGATGAGTATCTATCTCTTGGAATGGTAGAAGAGGTTAAAAGTAAAGATGTTTGTTCTTCAGAGGGAAATGTTATTTTCTATTTACCCCACCACCCAGTAATTAGAACTGATAAAACTACAAGTTTAAGAGTAGTGTTTGATGCATCTTCTAAAACACCGGGTAACCCTTCTCTTAATGATTTGCTTTTACCTGGTCCAAATCTTAACTCAGATCTATTTGACTTATTAATTAAGTTTAGAAGTCACAATGTAGCTTTAGTTGCCGATCTAGAAAAGGCATTTCTTCAAATAAGTTTAGCTAATTGTGATAGGGATGCAGCACGTTTTTTGTGGTTCGAAAACATTCCTGAGACTAAAGAAGTATCTGCAGAACCAAAAGTCCTGCGGATGACCAGAGTTTTATTTGGAGTAACATCCAGTCCTTTTCTACTTAATTCAGTGATTAAACATCACTTAAAACTGTGTGAACCCGATTACCCAGAAACTTGTCAGGTTTTAAATCAATCACTGTATGTTGATGATTTAGTAAGTGGTGCCCCAAACCTAGACGAAGCTTTAAAACTAGCAATCGAAGCTAAGGAAATATTTTTAAAAGCAAACATGTCTCTAAGAAAATGGCAGAGTAACTCTAATGAGTTGAAGGAAAAATTAAGGGACTTGGGCTTTATGGTTATTCCTGATAAATTAGATCAAAGTGCAACGTTTAAAATTCTAGGTTTAATGTGGGACACTGAACAGGATAAGCTTGGGATAGAGCAAAGAAACCTTCTAGAATTTGTAGCCGATCCTGATGTTACAAAAAGAAAAATAATTCAGGTAGCTGGGAGAATTTTTGACCCCCTTGGATTTATAACCCCCTTCACAGTTTACATCAAAATTATCTTTCAGTCACTCTGGGAAAGAGGTTTAGATTGGGATCAAAACTTGCCTGAAGATCTCAAAAAGGTTTGGGAACGTTGGCGAATAGAACTACCTAATATTCAAAGAATATCTATCCCTAGATATTACTTTGAGGGTTTAGATTATTTAGATTTTGGTGAAGTTGAATTGCACTGTTTCACTGATGCCAGTGAAAAGGCTTACGGAGCTGTTATTTATCTGAAGTTTAGATCAAATGACGGAAAGATTAATTCAGCTTTTGTAACTTCTAAAAGTAGACTTGCTCCGATCAAAAGGTTAAGTTTACCTAGGTTAGAGTTGATGGGTGCTTTAATTGGAGCTAGACTAAGTAATAGGATTGTTAATGTTCTTGGGATAAAAGTTCTGAATACTTATATGTGGACTGATTCAAATATAGCTTTACATTGGATTAGGAGCTCTGCTAACTCTTGGAAACCTTTTGTAAGTAACAGAGTTTCAGAAATACAAAACTTAATTGACCCTATGCAGTGGAAACACTGTCCAGGTCGAGACAATCCAGCTGACCGATTAACTAGAGGTCTCGATTCTTGATCTTGAAAAGGATAGACTTTGGTGGTTTGGTCCACATTGGTTAATTAAGAATAAAGATACTTGGCCAGTGCCAAAGGAAAGTGGGTTAGTTCTTGATTTAGAAGAGAGACGTAATCAAACGCCCCAAGGATTAGTAACATTAACGAAATTAGAGCCATTAATAAAGTTAGATAATTTTAGTTCTCTAAAAAGAGCTATAAGAGTTATAGCATGGGTTAAAAGATTTTGTTTTAATTCAAAAAACCTGAATAAGCATTCAGGATGTTTATCAGCTATAGCAGGGGTTCCCAATAAAATTTTGCCGAGGACCCCCTTTACAATTAATTTACCGACGAGGACCCCTTGAACTTAAAGGCTTAATTTTTAAAAAAAATGTAGATTAAATAGAATCTACTACAAATTACTAATGTATTCAAATCATTACATGAATATTACAGTCATTATCATTTGAGTTAAATTATGAAGTAATTTATGGGTGTAAGTATAATGGTGAAGAATGATGTAGAAAATGTTTATATACAAAGGAAATTTTATGCAAGACAAGTTAAATGAAAAATACAAACCAATCAATATAATTTACAACTGTACAATTTTAGTGGGATAAGTGGAATATTTCCTTCTTGCTTATTATTTCTGAAATGTTAGGTTCCATAGTTGAAACCTTAACTCTAAAATCCGATCCCAAGTCAAGTCTATTCCTATATGTTTTTCATGAAACACATAAATGAAAAGGCCTCTTCACATAGAAAGGTGGTCGGAAAAGGAAGAATTACCTTTAAATAAAAACACTTAATTTCTCGGTGACATTTCGCGGACCCCTTGGACACAGCCCGCGGACCCCTGGGGGTCCGCGGACCACCTATTGGGAACCCCTGAGCTATAGAATTATATGAAGCAGAAATTTACTTAATTAAGCTGAGTCAAATAAATTCCTTTGGAGAAGAGATCCATGAACTTAAAGAAGGTTCACAGATCAACCGAAAATCAAACATAGTTGATTTGTGCCCATATTTGGATGAATTTGGTTTACTTCGGGTGGGAGGAAGGCTTAATAAGTCTAAATTTATACTTAATGAGAAAAACCCTTTAATTATCCCCAAGGATGATAGGTTTACTGAACTTCTTGTAAAGCAAGAACATTTTAAGGTAATGCATTCCGGAACTATCGAAACCCTTAATAAAATAAGAAGTAAATTTTGGATTCCTAAGGGGAGACAATTGGTAAAAAAGATCCTCCGAAAGTGTCTGGTGTGAGATTTAGAGCTAAACCAGCAGATCAGATGACCGGACAGCTTCCAGAGGACAGAATAGCCGAAGCTCCTCCATTCAGTATAATAGGAGTCGACTTTGCCGGACCTATCTATGTGAAAACCAAAGAAAACCCTATGAAGACTTATATAGTACTGTTCACATGTGCAGTCACGCGTGCTATTCATCTGGAGTTGGTAAGTGGAATGTCAACCAAATGCTTTCTTCTAGCATTCCGAAGATTCATTGCCAGGCGGGGTACATGTAAGGTTGTGTACTCGGACAATGCCAAAACCTTCAAGGCAAGTAACAAAGAGCTTCAACGCCTAGCAAACGTTTTCAAGGATCAAGAACTCCACGACTACATCGCCACAGAAGGTATTACCTGGAAATTCAACGTAGAACGAGCCCCTTGGTGGGGAGGTTTTTTCGAAAGAATGGTGAAGTCTGTAAAAGAGCCGCTCCGGAAGATTTTAGGAAGAGCAATCCTTTCTTTAGAGGAATTGGAAACTCTCCTGTCTGAAGTGGAAGCGGTGGTCAACATGCGGCCTCTAACCTATACGTCAAGTGACTCAGGTGATCCAGAACCTCTAACCCCGGTCCATTTTTTACAGTTTGGAAGAAAGGATACAAAGAATCCTCTACATTTTATTGAGCTATTTAGCCGTACTAAAATTTCAGATAAGAAAACTCTCACAAGACGAAAGATTTACCAGACAAGTCTTTTAAAGCGAATTTGGAAGACATGGAAAGAGCAGTATCTACTGCAGCTCCGAACAGCATTCCATCTCAAGAATCCGCAAAGACACCAGAATCTGAAGAAAGGTGATGTGCTTGTGGAGGGATCTTCGAAGTCGAAACTTCTATGGGACCTAGGTATTGTGGAGGACACTTACTTAGGAAGAGATGGACAAGTACGTTCATGTATCATTAGGACCCCCAAGGGAATCATACGTCGTCCAGTCCAGATGTTATACCCCTTGGAACTGTGCTGACTTTTTAATTTCTTTTTGGACTTTAGGAAAGCTCCAGGTGGGGAGTTTGTAGCAGAAATGCGCAAAGTCAGCGCAAGAAGAAAGAAGATTTTAGTAACTGTAACTTTAACTTATTATTTTGTATATAAGCCTGTACATATTTCATTTCTCATTGATTATTATTATGATTGATTAAGCTTTAGCCATTAGATTCTCTTTTCTGTTATATTTAATAAACCACGTTAGATTTTACCAGACTTTGTGTTCATTCTCTCGGAGTCCTTTACTTCTTTGGGGACATTTAGATGATAAAATTTACACCACCTATCTGGGTTGTCGATTGCCGGGTCACAATCGCGTCGGTTATAACTTCTCTGGCATAGCTATACCAGTCCGCGACTGTTTCCCGGCTGGTCTTCCCAGGGAGGGTTGATGTCTCCCGGATTACGTCGTCGTAATCCATTTGCTGTGAGCTAAAGCAGTATGTGATAAGGACGACTCTTTCCGGGGACAACTTGCTTCTTTCGAGCCCGGTGCCTTTTGTCCTGGCTACCGCCTTCGGCTTGCCAGAACGGTGTTTCTTTTGGCACCTGAAGGTCCCGAGGCCATTTCCTCTGGATATGACCTTCGGAGCATCTCTTGGCATAGGCGTAGCGTGACCTAAAATGATGGGGGGGGCACAAGTGAAAAAATTTCAAAATTTCTCATATAAAGCTAAAAGTCTCATTTTGATGTATTCAAAAGTAATTTAGTTGATTTATGTAAATAAAAAATTTTATAAAGAGTTAGTTAATAGAGAAACTAATTACCTATTTCAATAATAATCTCCTTTCTGTTCTGTTGGAAAAAAGCTCCACGAATTTGTCAAGATTTTCATCCTTCATCATACTGGAGGTAATTTCAGATTCTATTGCCATGATAGCAAGTCCATTCAATCTGTCTTCTAGCATGGTACTTCTAAGATATGTTTTAGTTTACGAAGCGTAGAAAAAGAGCGTTCATCTGTAGCAGTAGTTATTGGCCAAGACAAAGCAATCTGTATCAATTCAAGAACAGCTGGAGCGTTATTTTGAAGATGATGTTCAAAAAAAATTTTGCTACTTCTTGTAAAGTTATAACTGAAGATTCTTCATTATTGGGGAAGTTTTTCCGTGCGTATAGATGAAAAAATTTTATCTGTGCCATTAAATTTGGCAATATCTTATAAAATGTTTGGACTTTTTTCACCATGCTGTCATCGATAGAATTCCAAGAAGTTAAAATTTCAAATATAAATTTAATGTAGGTATAATCATTTTCTGAAAAACGTTTTTTTTAAGTTTTCTATGACTTCATCTAATGTTGAAAAATATATAGAAATTTTGAATTTTTCTTGTATTGTCGATCCATTTTCAAATCGTTTGGGAATTTTCCTCCTTCTTTCAGGCAATGGTCGACTTATATCTAGCCCTTTTAGGGAATACTTCTTACACAGTTCTTCTGTTTCATTCCACTTTCTAGAAAATCCATCTTCACTTCTGTCATCAATCAAAGAATCCAAAACAGCTTCAACTTTAGGAAACAATTTAGTAATATCAATAGATTTATTTTGTAATTCTTTTGATAGAATATCCGTAGTGTTTAAAATATCATATAAAACATTTAGACAAAAAACAAATTCGAAGTTTGTAGCCAGTTTTATCAGCCCATCAGCCTCAGCGGCTACCTTGCTATTATTATTATCATTTGAAATTAAGTCTCAATTACTTCCGGCAACTGTTCTAAAATCGAACTTAGTGCCCTATGGCGAACAGTCCATCTTGTTCTTGCCAAACTTACTAACCTCTGATTTTCCCCATTTTCTTGACAAATCTTTTCGAAAATTGAAAATCTCTTTGCAGAAGTGCATATGATATTATATAAATTATTTACTATTGAAAGACAGTTGCGAAGTTCTTTAACCTCCTCGCAGAACCGCATTACGGCCAGATCTAATAAATGGGCGTGACAATGAGTGTATAAAGCCCTTGGTTCAATTTCCTTGAACTTAGCAGCCACTCCATTGAACTTACCGCTCATATTACTCGCTCCATCGTAAGCTTGTCCGCGGAATTTGCCGAGATTTATACCTATATTTTCTAAGAAACTTTTAATAGACGAGATAAATTTTGTAATTCTACATTTGGAAAAGAAACGTTTGCCGCTGTAATAGTATCTGACACTAAAACTTCTATTTCTATAAACTGATTAGGTTTATATCGACTGGACAGTCTTAACTCAACTACTTCATATGATTTTTCTATAAGTTTTGTTGAACCAATGGAAAAAACTAACAACCTTTCCTCTCTGATCGGTTTAAGATTAAGGCAAGTTACTAGATCTTTACTACACCAACTTCTTTCAGACCCATTATCACACAAGATTCGAGTTACTTTACTAAATTTAGATTTTCCTATTCCACTCGCATATACACTACAAGTGAGCAGTAGCACAGAAGAAATTTTACTCGATCTCGAAACCGAAGAATTACATTGAGTTTCTCTAGTATCAATGTAATCCTTTTGACCCTCATCCTTCGTAACAATTTTACTTTCTTTAGGAAAGTGAATCATACTGTGATGCGATTTCCCGCAAAAACAATTTTTCGCTTTACAGTATCTGGCATTGCACCCATAAGAAAGGCATTTAAAGCAAAGTTTATTCAGTTTAACGTATTCAAACCTTTCGTTCACTGACAAGTTTTTAAAGTTAGGACAATACTGTAATGCGTGATTATTCTGATTACCCTTACACAAACAAGTGTTATTTCTCACTCCTGATACATATACATTAGAAACACTTTTAGAATTATACTTTCGATACCTATTAGTATAACTACCTTCATCCCTCCTATAATCATTACCCGAGAATGATTTTGCGAAAAGAGATTCTGATTTTTGCTTCCCCTTTGAAAACAAATATATATCACACTCTCTACCTAAAGTAGCTGGTTCAAACCATCATGTCTCACCCTGCTTCACAGCTATGTGGGACTTCAACTCGCGATCAAGCTCACTAAATCCTTTATCAGAGACAATAAGCTCACATAACGATTTAAAGTCTTTTACCTTCCTAAGCTGGCAGTAATACTCAAAATTTGCGCTTAACCTTGTCGCAAACTGCACGTAGTTCTCCGAAGGTCTCTTTTGAGCTAAACGAAAATAGTTATAACACTCCTGGGGTGTTGGCTGAAACTCTGTCAAAATTATAGACTTAAGTTTTTCGTAATCATTTATGTCTTCCTCCCTTACATAAACCATCAAATTATTTACCTTTTCACCCAAAATATTTAATAATATTTCTGCTTTTAGAGTTTCCGGTACCCCTTTAGTTCTGAAAGCCCGCTCGATTGATTTGAAAAAGAGATTAAATGATTCTGCTCTCGTAGGTACAGAAATAGTCAACGTTTTAACACTTTTGATCAAGGATTCAAGATCATCACCCGATTCACCCTTATTCTCAAGCAATCTTTCCCTGCGTAAATTCTCCAATTCCAGCTCTTTCTCTATTTTTTTCAACCTAATAGCCTCAACTTCCGGATTTGGACTAGCTTTCATTTTTTCAACTGCAATCCTCTCACTTTCTAGTTTTAGCTTGTTTTTCTCTAGATACACTTTATCTGCTTTATCCCTTTTTTCTGCCTCTGCAGATTCTCTAACAGATTTAATTATGGTTTTAACTAGATCGGTTTCCGATTGATAAATCTCACTCGCGCCTATTGAATTTCTAATTTCAATAAATTTATCACTTTTTAACTCTATACCCAGCTCAGACGCTAACATTACCAACTCATCCTTACTCAAGGAATTAATATTAGTCTCCATTTTATAGATCTAATCTGTAATCCACACAAATCAAATACACTATCCCTATCCAAACTAATTGACCCAATATTCAATAACTACAACCTAATCCGACCCAAATGTCTAACCTAATCGTATTTGCATCCAAATAACAACTAGACCAAAGATAATACACGACCCAACTTACGTAATCAAAACGAGCCTTCACTCGAGAATCCCAGCAACTTGACTTCACAAACACTACTGCGAGTCCAAACACCAAACTTCCGTAGCCCTACACAACGACGAGCAACCTAAAGTAGACCTCTCTACTCCTAAACAACACTACAATGGCCAGCACCAATCCATCCCGCTTCTTCTGACACCAAAAAAAATGTTACTCGTTGTTCATCAGACTAAGGAAGCATCACTGGGTAAAAATCAATCGCCTTTATTACGGCAAACAAAGTTACATCAATTCAATCATCAATCATTCTAAAACTAAAATCAACATATATTTATAAAAAGACAGACATTGACGTCACAAAATTATCATAAAAGTAAAAGCACAGAAATCGTCTTCTTCGATTTACAACTATTCACAGAGTAATCTCATACGCAAATCAGCTCCCAAGAGGTAACACTTATATCTTTTAGGAATGAACCGTTTGAACCGACCTGAATGAACGATGACAACGGCACAACAGTCAGCAGGCACAACAATTAGCACCAGAATGCAAATAATACTGAACTGACTCTCCAGTCCCTAAGCAAACTGTCATCCCTTTTCCAGTCACGTGGGATATACCTTCTTATAGGAAGTCAAAACAACAAAAAAGGAACAATTAAGGGACCATAAAACGCCTTGGAGACTAGAAATTGGTTCTCCCATTTTCCTTAAATAACGACCGGGGGGTCTTTTCCAAAATATCCCTCTACAAAAACCTATAATGGGTACTTCCTAAAATCCCACTCTCTGTCGCGAGTAATCTGTATTGGACCCCTCAAGACAAGCTTTGACAGAGATTGATATTTTCGTGTCTGGTAAATCTCCGACTTCCGCAGTCGACAATCTGAAAACCCTCCCCTGAGGATTTGGTGATAAGAAACAAAAGAGACTTATTTCAAATGTGCTGTCCGCCGTTAACATATGGGGCCCTTATTGCCTAGCCTTTCAATACAGTGATCGCATTTCAAAAAACTTTCCCGATGGTCTGCTTGTTAACGACCAATTGGCGCCTCTTTGAAGACCCGACACCGGACATGAAACCCCCCCGTAACAGGCATGAAAAGAGATAAGAGAAAGGGGGCCATGTGCTGTAGTCGAGTAGGCAGGAGGGTGTTAAGACGAAGAAAAAAGGAGAGGACTTTTGTTTCTTTGGGGAGAATTATGGATTTTTTTCGTTAATTTCGGAATTTTTTGTTGACAAGTTGGGGGGGCACAGGCCCCCCGTGCCCCCCGACGCTACGCCTATGTCCGTGTGCAAGTGTAAGAGGGATCTGAATAAGATATTTTAATGAGATATTTAGAAGACAAAATTAAACGTGCACACAGCACTTGGAGGATAAACACACAGTAAGTACACAGCTTAGTAGAAGAGAGGTGTTGCCACTTAGTCAAAGGAAATGTCTGAAACGATTACGATTATTTGATTTTAAGAACTATTTCAATACTCTCCCTAAATCAAAATACCACTAAGACTATAAACATAAACACAAATGAAAAGGAAAAATAAACAATCACTACTTAATTAAGGTTATACACGTACATCCCAATTAATTCTTTGAGATAAAGAAATTATTCTTATCTACAGGTTTAGTGAAAATGTCTGCAGCCTGAATTTTAGTCCCACAGTACACAATGTCTAATTTTTTAGACTGATAGAGTTCCCTAATGAACTTGTACCGAATGTCTATATGTTTTGTTCGGTTATGGAACTCTGGGTTTTCACAAATCTAATGGCACTTTGATTGTCTATCTGCAACACAGGTACTGCAGAAACACACTGCAATTCAGATAACAAGGTACCTAACCAAACAGCTCTTTTGCAGCTTGGCTAGCTGCTACGAACTCTGCCTCAGTGGTGGAGAAGGCCACACAGTTCTGGCGTTGACTCCTCCAGGACACTGCACCACCATTTAAGAGGAACACCATTCCTGAGGTTGATCTCCTAGACAGAGGATCACCAGCGTAATCTGAGTCTGAAAAACACTGCAGACCACTGTCAGAATTGCATTGAAATTGAATGCCACACTTTTCTGTACCTTTAAGGGGGTTCAGTACCCCAACACCTTAAAAAGATCGATTTTGAGATTTTGATAAATTATAAAAGAGCTAACATTTAGCTTTCCAACGATGTATTACTTATGCCTGTAATCGGTTTTAAACCATACTAAAAATTGCTTTAAAAATGTAAAGAAACCGAAATTCTCTATGCCGCGCCAACTTCGAAAGCTAATATCTCAAAACTGTGTTTTTAAGCCTTCGATGTACCTTTTCTAGCAATCTAACCGTTGAAACATCATTATTTTTTGCACACATGTCTGTTATGATGTAGTTGTTATACTGAAATGAGCTTTTAAAAAAATATCTGTAATTTTTTTTAAAATATCACTTTTATCAGGAAAAAAATGCTATATTTCAAAAATTTTAGAGATGCAATGTAAAAAGTTCAATAAAATGGGTTCTAATTAATCAATTACTTAAAGCTCATTTCAGTATAACAACTACATCATAACAGGAATGTATGCCAAGAATTATGATGTTTCAACGGTTAGATTGCTAGAAAAGGTACATCGAAGGTTTAAAAACACAGTTTTGAGATATTTGCATTCGAAGTTGGCGTGGCATAGAGAATTTTGGTGTGTTTTCATTTTTAAAGCAATTTTTAGTATGCTTTAAAACCGATTACAGGCATAAGTAATACACCGTTGGAAAGCTAAATGTGTGCTCTTTTATAATTTATCAAAATCTCGAAATCTACATTTTTCAAAATGTTGGGGTACTGAACCCCCTTAAGGTACCGCATGACCCTTTTGGCCATGCTCCAGTGCACAGACAGGGGATTGTCTAACACCTGGGACAACACACCTACTGTAAATGCTATGTCAGGCCTTGAGACAATAGCCAGAAACATCAGGCTTCCAATGACCTCTCGATAAGGCACTGTAGATGGAAGAGATTCTGACTCATTGTTGATAATGATACCTTTCTCTATAGGGGTACACACAGGATTGCACTTAGACATCTCAAACCTTCTCAGAATCTTCCTACAGTATGCCTCTTGGTGTACTAACAGGTCTCCACTCTCAAGGCATTTTATTTGTATGCCAAGAAAGTAGTTAGCCCCACATATCACTACATTGAACTCCTTTTTAAGTTTCTCCAGAAACTGATTCACTGCCTCCTCATCTGCGGATGCAATGAGCCCATCATCAACATACACAATTAATAAATACATAGATTTTTCAGAGTTGATGAACAAACAAGGATCACTATCTGCCTGTTTAAAATTGTAGCTCAACAAAAAACCATTAAAACGATGGTTCCAACACCTTGGAGCCTGTTTCAGTCCATAAATGCTTTTTAGAAGCCTACACACTCTTCCAGAACCATCCTCAAACCCTTGGGGTTGATGCATGTAGATTTCTTCCTCAAGTTCCTCGTACAAAAATGCAGTCTTTACATCAAACTGCTTTAGGTTTAATTTCTTACAGGCTGCAACACTAAGTACAGTTCTGATTGTATCCCATCTCACAACAGGGCTGAAGATTTCACTGTAGTCCACTCCGAACTTCTGACTGTAGCCTTTGGCGACGAGGCGAGCTTTGAAGCGCTGAACACTTCCATCAGCATTTATTTTCATCTTGTAAACCCAACGACTTCCAATCGCTTTTCTGTCACGAGGTAGGTCAACAAGTTTCCAGGTATGGTTGGCTGCCAAAGAGTTCATTTCTTCCTCCATGGCTGTCACCCATTCACTGCTCTCATTCGATGCAAGAGCTTCCTTATAGGTCTCAGGCTCTTTACACTCTGCCAGCAGAACACAGTCATCATACTTTGATGGCATCTTGAGCATAGACCTGTCATAAAAATCTAACCAACCAACCTTCTCGAAGGTAGATTTTGACTCCTTACAATGTTTAGTGTTGAACATTATACATTTCTCCAGCCAGGGTCTTTGATTGAATTTTAAAATTTTATGAATTTTTACGAGCTTAAGGCCTTTATCCAAATAAAATTGAAGATTCCTATAGTTTGTTACATATTTTTGCTTACAATTTAAATTGGGTACCAGTTTAGTTGAAGGAGTATAATTTTTACCATTTAAAATCTTCCTTGAGAAGGGTGATAAATCACTGAACTTAATATGCATTTTCTCTGGAGCTAAGGGGTAGTCGTTGTAGAGATCGCGAAGTTCCTCAGGCAAGTCGACTTCGAAAATATAGCCCACAGAGCTGTCTTGAGGGATCGAGTGAATCCAGTCTAGACTAACATCCGCTGAAACCCACTCCAATCCCCCATACGGTAAGGAGTCGACCATGGAGGCACCATAGAGGTTGTTGCAATCCAGGTAGATTATGTTTACTCGGTTTATTGGGGTCAAAATTTGGGGTGTAGATATTGTTTGCCTCCGCAAATCTCTTCGTTATTACAGATATACCCCCGCGAATACCCTGCTCAATTAATAGATGCATATGTATGTCCGTTAGGAGCTCGAGTGGCTGGTCGGTCATCTTGAGGCAACTTTGCCACGCCAGTCCAGGAGCTGTGAAAAGTAGCACATAGTCAAGCTCATAATACTGAAGACACAACTGCCTAAAATTTTGAAATATATCAGCAAGCTGAAGAACGTCACTCTTAACGTACAGATCATGATAGTCGCCCATATTTTTCAAGTTGAAGGTCTCCCACACATTCTGGGCATGTAAATTATCCTCACTATTGATTCCAGTTCCAGTGATGATTCTGTGGAAATTTTCAATATTGGGCAGAGCTTCATCCTCTAACTTTTTGAAGGAGTCCATATATTCATATGGGTATACAGATACACCCTTCCTCAATAGCAAATCTATATTTTGGCCAGGGAAATTTTCTTTTAAAATTTAAATTTATCAAGTGCTAAATTCTGAACAAGTTTTTGCAAGGAGGTATTTAAGAATTGGTAACTTAAAAACTAGGAGATACTGTGAATTTTTCATATAGTTTTGCTGAAGAGAAAGTAATGTATATCTCCATGGTATTGGAGACTACTGATATTTCATGCGTCCTCAGCTTGCCAATTTGCTGCATGATCAAATGCCCGTCGTAATTTTGCAGATTATGAAATACGACGGGAATCTTCTTGAACAGTCGATACTTCAAATTGCAGCTATTGTGGAGAACTCCTCGATACCATCCGGGCTGATGATCATGATCTTTCCCTCTATCAGCCTTCAGGATCTTTTTGCAAATGGAGCAATGAGTCTCCGACCAGAAGTCTAACTCATCCTGGGGGGACATAACTTTGATTTTAGCTTCTTGTTGTTGGAGCCGCAAAGTAGCAGAGCTCCCATTTAGTGGTAGAGCCCCAACTGAACTGAAAACAACACTTGTAGACTGTAGCCATAAATTCAAAATATCAACTTTACTCAAGAAATCTGCCAAAAATAAAATTGTTAATAAAATTCTTGGTTCTAAGAGCTGTTCCCGTAAACCTTTATTATCAGGTTCCTGATTCTCAGAAAACTAGGAATCCAAAGTTTCTACGAGTTGTTCATAGCGGGATGCTACTCTTTCGCAAGCGCGTCCATGTGATAACCATCTAGTTGTAGAAACTTTGATTATTTTAAGCGCTTCAACTTAATGTAAAATAAGTATATAACTTAATGTCAATGTTAACAATCAACGACCCACCCCAGCGGGCCGCGGTAAAATTAGCAAACGTTGACCGGTCCGTGGTGGTAAAAAGGTTGGGGACCACAGATCTACATAACCCAATTATGAAAGGAGCTAATTTAAAGAACTCGTGTTTGTCCATTTTTGACCATTTTACACACCTGTAATTCCAAAACCACTTAATTTTTTTATGAAAGTTGGTACTTTTCAGAGTTCCAATAAGTAGAAGATGAGTACGAATTTCAAGAAATCCTAGATGGTCATGCCAAAAAGTGTGTTGATTTGACATGGAATAACTAACTGAATACAAAGTTTGGTATTGACATTGATATATGTAATGACTAAGACAAAATCTAACGAAAAAGGTCCAAAGTAAACGTAGGATTGAGAAAAACAATTCCAGTTTCGATAAAACTATTTGGATATAGAGTTTGGTCCTTTTTATGTTCCATGCTAAAAATGTTTGCTAGACCTGTTCTAAAATATTTATAATAAGGAAAAAAATCAATTTGTCCCATTATCCCAGAGTCCCATTAGTCCCCTCTTTCCCCTAATTGCAGAGTAATAAAATATCGTTGATGATATCAATTATCAGACTGAACCGTAAGTCCGAAAGAATCCGACTTGGGAAAAATCCTTCCATTTTTCTATTATAGTGCAATTACTACGGAGACTAGCTCGTAAAGGTCAGAGTAAGAAATCTTTCGGTCTTCCCAGATAGACAGAATGTCCCTTTTTCGGGGAGTCTGTCCTATGATTCTATGTACTCTAATTCGACAGAAATGTCTTTGGACTTTTCTTTTAACTTAGAAGAGATTCTCTCCAGCTCCCCTTTGTTTTAGGAGCTGGTTGATTGGATCTTCGTCCTTCAAATCCACCTTTTTGCCTTGTTTGGCGCATAATGTTCTCGTATGGATCATGCGCTATAAACATCAAACAAACCAAACCTCCAGATCCATCGCAGACGAGTCGACAGGGGAAGATGTCATCTCACCCTTCAGTTGTTGGAGAGTTTTCCAGATGATATATGATGTTTTGGCGCTTTTTGTCCGATTTTTTGGACCTCGCGCCATTAAACCCCAATTAACCAACCAACCAGAATTTTTATGTAATCTGTCTTGTGGTTGGCACTCTATGCCCTAATATGGGCCTTGTGCCATAAAAATCAAACCAACCAACCAACCAGATGAGATATGGCCTTCTCTTTGTCATCTTTCTGTCAACAGAATATGGTAGCGCAAGTCCATGTAAATTGCCGCTCAGAAAGCCGGTGTATTTAGCAAATTTTTCTCTCAACTATCATCGCTCAAACTGTTTAAAGCGATGGGTGACCCTATTTTCTATGTTTCAAGCTTGCAGCGTAGCCAAGCGTCATAAAAATTTCCTGCCGTCTATTGCGCTGCTTAGAGCTCTTTTGTGGCATTTCTAGCTGGTTTCAGAGAATCACGAAAAGTAGATATTAAATCCCACTCTTCTTCCGAGAGATCTATTATTTTTTAAATTCCTAAATTTTGCGTCCTTTAAAAGTTTTGAAATAGTCGGCGACCAAAGTTTTCGGAAACACGCCTTGTTTTGAAATTATGAGTTGAGCTCTGGATGAAGTTTTAGTGCATCAACTACTGCTAGCTGCAGTGTGTGGGCAGAGCAGCGGATAGATGAGGGCATTCTTCTAATGGCATGCAGGGCTTCTTCCAATAGGCATTTGAGATCTGTCGGCTTTTGGAGACTTATGAAGGTCTCTTAACTGGATTCGGCTGCCACAGAAAAAGAGTCTTCAACATTAGTGAAATCCCCTTCACTTTCTTCGTGTACATTGGCACTCTATGCCCTAATATGGGCCTTGTGCCATAAAAATCCAACCAACCAACCAAATTCTTCGTGTACATTTAGTTATACATGACAAAGACGGACCTTCCATAAAGTCGGATGCATATGCGCAATGGAGTAAATTAAATATCCGAGTTGAGTATGAAAAATTATATCTATACAAGTAATTTCTCTCTATATTACATTTGGACTTTTAAGGAAACGTGTAAAAACGCACAAATCCACTTGTGTAACACTAAACAATTTTATTTTGATTAACAAGTATGTTGATAACATTGTTTTTCATTAATTTCGTATCAGAACTTAAAAGTTTATTTTTCTAATTTATCTCTTTATTTGGTAAGCTGGTTTCTCCCTTTTTTCCTCCCCTAGTTTCCCAAGGGGAGGTTTCCTAAATTTTGCGTCCTTTAAAAGTTTTGAAATAGTCGGCGACCAAAATTTTTGGAAAAACGCCTTGCTTTGTAATTATAAGTTGAGCTCTGTATGAAGTTTTAGTGCATCAACTACTGCTAGCTGCAGTGAGTGGGCAGAGCAGCGGATGGATGAGGGCATTCTTCTCATGGCAAGGAGGGCTTCTTCTAATAGGCATTTGAGATCTGTCGGCTTTTGGCGACTTTATGAAGGTTTCTAAACTGGATTCGCCTGCCTCAAAAAACAAGTCTTCATCACTAGTGAAATCCCCTTCACTTTCTTCTTCGTGTACATTTAGTTCCCCAGATGACAAAGACGGACCCTCCATAAAGCCAGATGCATATGCGCAATGGAGTAAATTAAATATCCGAGTTGAGTATGAAAAATTATATCTATATAAGCAATATCTCTATATTACTTATAGCTCAACCTATTACATTTGGACTTTTAAGGAAACGTGTAAAGACGCACAAATCCACGTGTGTAAAACTAAACAATTTTATTTTGATAAACAAGTATGTTGATAACAAGAATCAACTACCAGTAATATAGATGTCTTGATTACATAACTTTATTGCTCAGCTCGTGCCGACGCACCGGCGTGTTTACAAGTTAGATTAGAGTGATCCTGGCGGACCGTTGCCATTCCGGCTTATACATGGTGTGGCAGTCACAGGGGTAGGACACAACAGTTGATAACATTGTTTTTCATTAATTTCGTATCGGAACTTAAAAGTTTATTTTTCTAATTTATCTCATCTTTATTTGATAAGCTAGTTTCTCCCTTTTTCCTCCCCTAGTTTCCCAAGGGGAGGTTTCCTAAATTTTGCGTCCTTTAAAAGTTTTGAAATAGTCGGCGACCAAAGTTTTTGGAAAAATGCCTTGCTTTGTAATTATAAGTTGAACTCTGGATAAAGTTTTAGTGCATCAACTACTGGCAGCTGCAGTGAGTGGGCAGAGCAGCGGATAGATGAGGGCATTCTTCTCATGGCAAGGAGGGCTTCTTCTAATAGGCATTTGAGATCTGTCGGCTTTTGGCGACTTATGAAGGTTTCTAGAATGGATTCGCCTGCCTCAAAAAACAAGTCTTCATCACTAGTGAAATCCCCTTCACTTTCTTCTTCGTGTATATTTAGTTCCCCAGATGACAAAGACGGACCTTCCAAAAAGGCAGATGCATATGCTCAATGGAGTAAATTAAATATCCGAGTTGAGTATCAAAAATTATATCTTTAAGTAATATCTCTATATTACTTATAGCTCAACCTATTACATTTGGACTTTTAAGGAAACGTGTAAAGACGCACAAATCCACGTGTGTAAAACTAAACAATTTTATTTTGATAAACAAGTATGTTGATAACATTGTTTTTCATTAATTTCGTATCAGAACTTAAAAGTTTTTCTTTTTTATCTCTTCTTTATTCGATAAGCTAGTTGTTTTCCCGCTTTTTTTAAATAAATCCTTCTCTATTTCAGCAAAAGTTCTCGTCCAAATCGGATTGTAAACACATTTCATCCTTTTCTCATCCGCATTGCTAGTCTTGTTGGCGCGGTATGCCCCAATGGGGTTTTGTGCCATTAAACTCAAATCAAATCATCCGCATTGCAATCTTGTCTTTTTTAGCTCTTTTTTACTTGTTTTAAAGTCAAGTATGTGACGTTTGCCTCTTTTTGTGTGAAGCCAAAATGTTTAATTTGGACATCACTTGTGATTTTGTCAAATATTCATTCACACACTGAAACAGTTGTTACTGTTTTCATCCACAGAACTTTTCATTTTACTAAACTAGGACGTTCGGTACAGCTTTAGAAAAGGTTCGCTTTTGCTGTCATCAAGTTGGCGGTATTTCATGGCCGATCGGCCGTGAAATCGTACGTTGCTCGTGCTAGCCGCCATGTTTAGTCACAGCTGAACTCGCTGAACTGATTCCATCACTTACGTGCGTTTTGTAAAATAATTTCGAAAACATTTTAATGTTGGTTGGGTTTTTATGGCAAAAGGGCTATATTTTAATACTATAATTGTAATTATTTAATAAAAATAATAATAAATACTTTTAAATACAAGAGTTGTGAGACAAAATGCAGGAAGAACAAATAACATAATTTATTAAAATGAAAGTAGCTTATTTTACTAGTAAAGTATACACAAATTAATAAACATGTATCATTCGAAATAATTGAAAATATGAAAAACAATTATTAAATAATAGCTTGTTATTTTACAAGTTACTTTATATACAAATTAATAATCTTGTATAACATTGAAAATAAGAAAAATAAATAAAAATATGAAAAATAAACGAAATAATTGCAAATATGTACTAAAATTAAATAAAAGGTCTACTTGCTGCTCTCACTCCAGTTAATATCTCTTGCAATTTCCATAAATTTGTTAAAACTGTCTACATTCGCTTCCATGCAGGATTTTTTAAACATGTAGAGTGGCCAAATAAAATTCAAAGTCCGTTTGCCGGTTGTGGGTTGGGAGGGTGCACTTTGACATGGCGCCACGTTGACTCAATGGTGTTTGTGTGACACTTTTATAATGGGGTCCACAAAATTAATTTTGTAATTCACCTTCATATGTTGATATCCCTCCTCTCCTAGAGTGTCATAAGATTTCCAACAATCGCTATGGATTGTGGTCCCTTCTATAATCCAGGTTTTCACCAATTCAAGTAGGGTGGCTCTGGTTCGATCAGGAATTGTTACGAGAAACAGCTTCCCGGAGCCTCTTTCTACCCCTCCAAAGACCCACTGGCCCTTAACATGGTAGCCTCTGTGGTATATTCTTTTACAAATTTCGATTCGTAGATTTCAACGACCTTCCCCTCCCCACCAATCCTCTCCGACGAATTTTCAATGAACTCTTGGATCACTTCGTTCACAAATAGTCTCCAATTCGCCATCGCTGCAGAAGAAAACTCCTCCGAGAACTTCGGAGCTTCCTCTGTCTTTGACCAGTCGATAGGTTTCCAGGAAAATCTCCTCGATGGTTAACCGACTGAGGCCGAACCAGGAGTTGAATTTAATAGTCTTCTTGGTGTCACACTTTCCCGTTCCAGATTTCTTGTGACACTTCCATAATGGGGTCCACAAAATTAATTTTGTGGTTCACCTTCAGATGTTGGTATCCCTCCTCTCCTAGAGTGTCATAGGATTTCCAACAATCGCTATGGATTGTGGTCCCTTCTTCAATCCAAGTTTGCACTATGTGTTTGGCGCAAAATGCCCTACTGTGGGCCATGCACCATAAAAAGTCATTAACCAACCAAGTTTTCACTAATTGAATGAGAGTGGTTCTGGTTCTATCAGGTACTGCTACCAGAAACAGCCTTTCGGAGCTCCTTTCTACACCGCCAAAGACCCACTGGCCCTCAACATGGTGGCCTCTGTGGTACTTCTTTTTCCCGAATTTTGATTCGTCTATCTCGACGACCTTTCCTTCCCCTCCGATCTTCTCGGGCGAATTTCTACGAACTCCAGGATGACTTCGTGCACAAATTGTCTCCAATTTGCCATTGTTACGGACGAGAACAACTCCTCGGCTATTTCGGAGGTTTTTCTTCCTTTGACGAGTAGATATACGTTTGCAGCAAAATCTCTTCGATGTTTAATCGACTGAAACCTAACCAGGAGTTGAACCTCATCGATTTCTGAGAGTCGCACTTTCCCCTTCTCCTTTCTTTTGTTGTTCGCCAAAAGCGGACCTTTTCTAAAGCTGTTCCGGGCGTCCGGACTCGTTTTTCTTCCACTTTTTTCTCCATTCATAAAAGCTTCATAAATAAATGTCTTGTTTTAGGGACAACCTCGGATTATTTTTTCTTGTCTGTAAAGCCCATCCCATAGAACTATAAACTCGGTTCATCTTGAAATTTGCAAATGTAAAATTATTTTGAAGAGATGTAGTAGAGGGTAAACTAAACATGAACTGTTCAGTCTAGTCCTAGTCTTAATTTTCTTAACATACATCATTTTTACTTTGTCTCCTGTTATGTTTTAATCTTCTGTAGTGGTATGTTGTCCATCAAGAACATGACTATAAAATTCCTCAACTGCCCTGATTTGGGCCTTGCGCCATAAAAATCCAAACAACCAACCAACCACACCTAGTTTAACGGGCCAACTTGCCCCAACTGTGGGGCAAGTTGGTCCTCTGTCCGGGGTAAGTGATCCGTTTTATTAATCCGTTTTTAGTACATCGTTTTCCGTATTTTTATGTACTTTTTTCCAGAGCATAATTAGAAGTTTCGTGGTCAAATATCCAGATTTTTGACAAAACAAGAATATCTATCGAGTTTAATAACGAAGAGAAGTTTTCACAGCCGGTTTGCATTACATTTAATAAAATCTTTCAAGCTTTTAAGCTGTGGTCAAAAGTTAAAAAATTATAGTAAATATTTAATTAAAACACCAAACGTTTCGTCCGAAAACTTCGCCGGACATCTTCAGTAGGAAAAAAAGGCGTTTTAAAAATAAATAAAATCCTTCACGATGAATTAGCTGAATTCATGTAGATTATGGGTTGGTATACAGGTTTACAAAACTGTTTTCTATAGGAATATCATCACATTTATCAATGAGATTGTATGTCTATAAAATCATCTGTACTTACTATTCTGTACACCCTAGTTTTTCAGATTGTCTTAAGAAATATTTACCATCTTTGATCCACACGAATTTGAAGTTGTTTTCTGTTTTGAATTTTGGCATTGGGGAAAAAAGTTCTTTAAGCTTGGAGTCAAATGCTCATTAAAGTAATTCGAACTATCTGTGAGTCTTTCGTTGATTTGAGTAGTCGTCAGTCTCTTTGTTTTGGCAGCTTTTAGGCACAAGTCCCTGTGATGTTTGGTTTGGAAATTGCACGATGATCGGCTTGGGTTTATCTATTTTAGAGGTAGGTAAGGTAAATTATTGCACTAATTCAAAACACTAATAACCTATAAATATGTTCGTAATTATGTCCAGTGTAAACTGTTTTAAAAGTTTTTTGGTTTCATATTAAGAAAAATCACCGAAAATAAGCATTTTTCTCCATCCTGGGAAACACTGCGCCGCCATTTTAGTTACGTATTAAGTGCGATTTTCAATGGAGTGGAGTGAAAATAAAGGGCCTTTTATTTTGGCAGTGAGAATGGGGTATAACTGGTAAGTTGATATTATAGTGATCTTGATGTATAGTTGTATGCCTGTAAACTTTTATACACTGCTGTGCAAAAATTAAGGACGGAACTGTTTTTTCAACATAACACCTAGTAGAATTATTGTTCATTCATGAAAATCATACCAAAAAATGTTCAATGGGTGAGAATACAGGGCCCGAGAAAAAATTTACCCTATCAATATTTTAAGGGGGCAAATGGGCCCTCCATTGATAATGGAGTTCCATTACACATTTGGAGCAGTTGCAGAAACGTCTGTGCAAGAGGTATTTAACCAAGATAATTTAAGTTTTTTGCAATGAATATGATTATTCCTGAACTCAATGCATATTTTTAAACGTTCGTGCTGCCTTTAAATGGTATTTTTATGTTTTATTGAGAGATACCGGTCTAATCATCCTTTTTGGCAAGTTTTAGCTTCTGGGTCATTTTTGGTAAGTGGTATCTTACCGTCAACCATGTTTTTAATAGGTCTCACATGTGTCTGATTGTGTTTTGGTCATGGAACCCTAAAAGAAACTATTCTGTTAATATTGTTTCTTTTGAAAAAATTTGAGAAAGCTAGATTGTGATTTTGTGCAGCTTTTTCACTAATAAAGTGAACTTATTTACCCGAAATGTCTGCTAAAAGAAGCAAATGGGCCATGAGAATACAGATATGCAATTGCAGACATCAGGGAAAATCTCTTTTGAGTATAGGAGGTGTTGAAATATCCATAAGCATAGTACAGATTGAAAGAAAAAATTCGATATCTGTAAACTTCCTTTTAAAGATAATGGAGATATTTTTACAGATATATCTTTCTTTTCAGACGTGTATAAGTCCATAAACACTAAAAATACTTCTTTTTTGAATCTAAATAACAGATGTCCTTTCTGTAAAACTAATGCATTTCTTTATGCCGTTTCAGCACCCCTTAGACAGTACAGAAATTTTCACTGGTATCTGCAATAGCGTACATGTATTCTTATGTCTCTTTTACTTCTTTTAGAAGACCTCTCGGGTCAATGATTTCTCTTCATGAGTGAAAAAGCTGCACAAAATCAAACTTTGACTATCTTAAAGTTGTTCATAAGTAACGATATTGAAAGAATAAAGTTACTTTTCAGGTCCCCAGACCTAAACGCAACTAGACACATGTGAGACCTACTAAAAACATGGTTGACATGGTCATCATGGAAACATGATGACCTTACCAAAACATGGTTTGGTAAGATACCACTTACCAAAAATGACCCAGAAGCTAAAACTTGCCAAAATGATGATTAGACCGATATCTCTCAATCAAACCTAAAAACTACCATTTAAAGGCAGCAAAAAGTATGCATTGAGTTTAGAAAGAGTCTTATTCATTGCGAAAAACTTAAATTTCTCGGTTAAATACCTCTTACACAGAAGTTTCTGTCACTGCTCCAAATGTGTAATGGAACTCCATTATCAATGGAGGGCCCATTTACCCCCTTAAAATATTAATAGGGAAAATTGATTCTCGGGCCCTGTATTCTCACCCATTGAATATCTTTTGGTATGATTTTCATGGATGAACAGTAATTCTACTAGGTGTTATGATGAAAAAACAGTTCCGTCCTTAATTTTTGCACAGCAGTGTAGGTGTTGAAATCTTGGGATGTAAAGTGTGAAGTTCTGAAAACTAAATAGTGTCCAATGCACCCATAAATTAATTCTTGGGAAATCTTCGGGATTTGAAGATGCATTTGGATTATCCAAATCATACTGGTTGTAACGATTTTGTACTGATGCATCCATACTAACTAATGGAACAGAATCCATTGTTTGACCTACAGCAACGGTTGCTTGGGAAGTCTTTCCGGCGTTGCTATGGTCAGGTCACGTGATTGAAAACACTACGAGTTGACTAAAACTCAGGGAGAGCTGAATTGAATAGAAGCTTTTTTTTTAAACGGCGCGGCGGTCCATAAAGCAGCATAATTATGATAGCTAGCAAAGCTGGTGGCACATATTTTTCTTGCAAGTCTTCATGGAGTACTCCAGAAAATGATACTGAATACTTGGAAATTTCTTTTTTCACTTTATTGAAGAGTTTCCTTGCAACCAACTCCTTACCCATCGTAATTTTCTTCTTCGGTGTTGTCTATAAAATTAGTCTTGTCTTGAATTAGTTGATAACCCTTATTTGTTTTGGTAGAATTTCTGATTGGGATTTTCCGTTTTTGAGTTAGCCTTTGCCAATTCTCGGCAGCATTTTGATTGTGACGATAATGAAAAAGTCACCAAAAAACTTGGCGATGGTTCCTGAATACGGAATCTTAGCCGAGATCTTCATTAGCAATGCCTGATATACGTCCTCAGCAATTTCCTACATTAGGTGTCCTACCTTGTCCCTATCAGCTATGTTGGAGTTGACTTGTGGCGATCGACGTGGGTAATCGCCAACATTAAAAATGGCCTGTATAGTATATCTTCCCTCAATAGACAAATAGCAACTCGTTGAGGAGAATTACTATTTATTTAAATGAACAGGTTAAAGATATAGAATAAAAATAATAAAATCTGAATCCGGGTTATACAATACTGTTCTAGTGATCGTGGTTCGCAGAGCTTCTTCTTGACTCAGGAGAACTCGGAAGGAATATATTAGTTCCCATACCCCTAAAGAGAGAGAGAGTAGAGTTCCCTAGTATTTGAAAAGTGTCGTGGTGGGGAATTCCCCACCACGGCACTTTTGCAAATCCTAGTAGCTAGAGAGGGACTCGAACCATTCGCCACAGACTTGATGCCAAAGTCCCAAGACATCTTGTATGTACGTTTGTGATGTCTCGCCTGATCTTTGGGCTCGGCATTTTAATTTACCTTCGGCTCGATTTTTCAGTTGTTTTTCATCTCCAAATGCTCTTCTGGCCCTTGTCCCATAAAACCCAACCAACCAACCAAATGCTCTTAATTCAGTTTTGAAAAGATCCCATGATAACACTCCGGTTTCTGCGTTTTCATACCATTGGCAAGCTGTACCATTCAAGAAAAAGAAAAAATTGGCCAGGCACATCATGGAGTTCCACTGATTAAACCTTGCTACTCGTTCATATTCCTTGATCCACTTATCGGGATCTTCGCCTAGATCGCCAGAGAAAACACTGGGGTTGCGATTTGGCGTGAGAACTGGCGTATTCGGGAAGATCAGTGACCGAGGAATTGAAGATTCATCACTTACGTCTTGAGGCAAGTACTTGGGAATAGTGACTTCTTACTTTGCAGTTTCTGCTGAGAGATCGCTTGTTCCTTGCTAACAACTATTGCTCTTAAAATTTGACTTCTAAAAATGCTTATTATCCAAATGTTTTCCTTGAGGTTAATGACCCAAAAAGGTACCCACCTTCTGACATATCCATTTTTATTTAAAATTTAATGTTTTTAACATCCTACTCAACCGGCAATAAGAGTTTCGCACATTTTTATGATTCCAGCAAGAAATCTTTGATTGCCAGTTCTAACCATTGAGATATTTCAAAACTCAAGTATACTCCTGTTCATAAAAAATGCAACACCATGAAGGACTTGTTAGATTTTAATGAAATTTACACAGCAAGTGATCTTTAAGGATTCAAATAAATGATATAATTTTCAGAACAAAGGAATATTATTTAATATCGAAAATCGGTGTTTAATGTCTTCCATACGCGCTGCAATGAGAGCCTCCATACGACAGGTCATCGAATCAAACAGATTGAAATTTTGACTAAGGAGGTGATTTTCATCTGAGATTCATCCCAAACCCGAAGTTTGCCAATATTGGCAACATAATAAGCATTTTAAGCATGAGGACAAACCAACGAAATTTTAGTTGAGCTCCATAGATGAAATTTTGGATGAAGAAATTTGTCGAGAAAGAAACTGTCTTTATTGGATGTAAAGTAAGTTTGAAACATTCCAAAAAACTTGTGTACGGGATTTGTTCTGATGAATTGCAGCTTCAGGATCGCTTCAAAGGTAGGGTATAACTTTTGGCTCCAAAAATTTTTAGAAATTTTTTTGAAGAAATGAGTTTGCCCTCATTTTTTATCTAATGAGGTTGTCCATGGTACCCAATAGTGCTCCAGGTCAAAACACTTCTCTTCTTCACCACAGACTCAAGATAAAATACTCCAAAAATTGCGATTTTCGGCATAGCGTCCAAACCCAATTTAGGTGTCATGTTAACCAAAATTGAAGGGGGATTTCTTTAAAAGGACCATTTGTTATCAGTAATCATGCGAAAATATTTTTTGTGGATCCCATGGTAGCTTTATGCACCGATGGAATTCCATCGACGGAGCGCTGTAAAAATCGATACTTGGTGAATTTTGGTGCAATGACAACCGATTAACTGATGGAGCAAACAGTGATAGACCTGTAGAAGTATTCTAACAATTTGAAACATGTCGAAAAGTCACTCAATGATCCGGCACTGCCATGCGAATGAAGCCTCTTTCATCCCGTGCTGACGTGACTATAAGGGGTCCAGACCCCAATTTTCAACTCGCCTTACCCTTTTTGGACCTCTGCTTTTAAACCCATATCAATATTGTCCAGTTTCCCTTCATCTGACCAGCGGTAAAACAGTGAGAAAAACACCCCTCCGGGAGTCCTAACATAAATCCTCTTTAAAAGTATGTTAAATGTTAATATGACATCCGTTAAGGTCTAAGGGGTATAATAACATCTAATGACAAGGTAATCAACTGTAGACAACCTTCTTACAAGCCCTTCAAGTTCCGTTACAGGCTCCCAAATATACCAATAAATCAGTGGTTGAGAAGACACTGCTCAGCTCGCGCATGCGCTATAGCTCTGAATTTGATATCATTTAATAATCAAATCATAATGAACATACCCTGAAAATTTCAAGTTGATCGGACAACTTCTTCTTGGTGTTGCATTTTTTATGAACAGGAGTATATTTCTACTCTGGTTTCATTTATAATTATTTTATAGACTTCAATGATGATTTTATACGATTGTGCACATTTACATTCATTACGGATTCGTGAAATCGAGGTAAAAGCTTTATTTTCGTTTGTCCATTTTTACATGAAATAACTATATTAATCGAAACTTTGAGGTCAATCCGGAGGCAAAAAGAGTTATTATAATCGACCCTTTTTTCACTGTGCCCCTGGGAAAATGTGAAAAAAAATTTTTTGACCCACCCTAGTGTACACTATAAGCAAGGTTAGCCCTCTTTTTAGGATTAAATTTCCAAAAATTTTTGGGGGATGACCTCCACATCCCCTTTTTTACTTGGAACTTTATTATTCACAATTTTTTTTATATTAAGTTCATCAAAAAGCAAATCCTGCCAAAAATGTAAATCTAAATTTTGGAATAGGTGTGCTAAAACTAGTTAAAAACCTGTCTTTTACAGTCAACTTTCCAAAATTTTCTATTACAACCTTTCTTATAAAAAATTATTTTATAACAAAAATATGCTACCTAAAAAAACAGAAACTACATTGGACCTATTTAATATACATGGAAGGGTAATAATTTAATTGTAATTTACAATTGGACCCCTCCTGAAATAAATTTCATAATACAATGCTGGAGACTTCTTATGTGGCCACCGGACTCGAGGTGGATCACTCCTTGTATAACCTTCAGAATTTTCAAGGCAAAAAGCAACAATATAGACATAATAATTTTGAAATGGGGGGAGTCAACTCCCTACCCCCTTTGATACGGCCACGGGTGGAAGCTCTAATTTTTAATCAGTGGCATTTAAATCATTTATTTAATTTTAATCATTTTGGCAGGGGCCTAAAAATATTTTTCAGCCCCATTCATTCATATTAACAGGCCCATGCTGCATGCTGGGAACCTTCACGGTGGACAAAGGGTGTAGGGGCGCAACCACATAATGATTATTAAACCTAAAAACTTAGTTTTTTTAAAGAATGGCGGCATTTTAAAAATTATAAGGCAATACTGCTACTTGTGTTTTTTTATTGATTTTATTTCAACATTTGATTTTTGTTTTAAAAAGAGTATTTTAAGCTCATTTTGAACCCCTCCCCTGTGGATGAGACTACTCCTTGAAAAGACTACTCCTTGTAAGTTAAAATATTCAAGAGAAACAGAACATAAAGAAATGAGAAATTAAAAAGGGGGTCTGGGGGTCCTCCCCCAGAAAAATTTTAAAATTTTTACTCTTAAAAGTAGTGTTTAGACTCATTTTGAGACCCTTTGAGTTACACCTGGAGGACAAAAAATTGATAAGAAAATACACAGCATGTAGCGGATTATTTAGATTAATGTTAGTTATAGCCTTTCTTCCTAGAGGGCTCTGTGCTTAATATGTAATGTACATGTAGTCGAGAGTGTGATTCTTCCCTCGTCGGTTGTGTGCGAGGCACGTCTTTTCTGTGTTAAAACTGTTAATTGTAATTGTCCCTTGTCCTTATTAAAAATGTTTAAATCTTAACGCTTTTCTGATTGAACAGTTGTTACATTGGCGCCCATCTAGCGGCCGACCACGAGAAAGCAGAATTTTTTCGGCCGGTATCCTGAATGGAATTTCGTTTCGATTTGATCCTGATTTCTTCAAATGAGCCCGGGATGTATCGTAACTACTCATATTTCCTTGTTCTTACATGCAAACAAAGTGAAAATGCATAAGGGTATTCTGGACGTCGACCCCAGTTACCCCATTAATTCATATGCATAGATTCAAAACCTGTTGAAAGTTTCGTTTTCAGCCATCTGCAGTTCTTTTGCCGTTACGTAACGAGAAACATCGAAGTGATATATATGTTTTCTCTTGTTCCTTTTGAGTTTTAATTTTGCTCACTGTGGTATAAAGAAAAGAATCTGAAAATTAAGATTATATTTTTGGTTTATGCAGCTCTGGTATTTTCTTGCATTGAATAAAAAGATACGTTTTGTTTTCTTTTTGATATTTCAGTGTATTTATGTTATTAGATTATTCAAAACAGTGTTTTCTGTGTTATATTTTATTTGTTTGCCATTACATGCAAACAAAGTGCATAAAATGCATTAGGGTATTCTGGACGTCGACCCCAGTTACCCATTTATTCTCTTCTCGAGTTCGGAGATAAAAAGGAAATAGTAATATTAAGTTGAAGTGTTATTAAAAAACGATTAACTATTGAGTATTTTGAATGAATATTAATCAGATTTGTTGGTTAATTGTTAGAAAGTGTGCAATTTTATAAAGCTATATTTTCTTTTCTTATAAAGGTAACTTCTTAATCCTCTTGTACCTAGTTCTTATGCTGTTAACATATGAGTCGGATTTTCTTGTAGTAATTAACTTCTCCCATAGTGTTCTCTTTTGTTTATATTTGAAAAATAATTTTGAGAATAGGGTAAAGGACTTGATTAAGTAATTAGCAGAACTTTATAAAAGAAAATATTTTGAAAAACTCTCTTGGTAAACTGCACAGACATGGCTTTTCTAGCCAAAGCAGCTCGTGATGACCTCATCACGTTGGCTATAGAGTTGGGCGAGACTCTGGGCAGTAAAGAGACGAAGATTACCTTAAAGGGTGTCATTTTAAACTCCAAGAATTATGAAGAAGAGTACGTTAAAGAACTTCTTCTCGCTATCACGGAGGAGCGAAAAGAAAAGGTCGCAGAAGAGAAAGCAAGGGCTGAAGCACAAGAAAAAGCAAGGGCTGAAGCAGAAGAAAGGGAGAGACTGAAAAGACTTGAGTTGGAATTCGAGGAAAGGAAACGCAAGGATGAGATGGAATTCGAGTTGCAGAAGTTAAGATTGCAGCAAAATACAACTCTGTCACAGACGAGTACAGGGTCAAGTGTAGAACCGTTGGTTTCAAGACCCAAGTGGGATTTACAAACCCTTATCCATCGATTCGATCCTTCCCATAACGATATCAGTCTGTATCTCATACTCTTTGAGCGCCAGGCTCAACGTGCAGAAGTCCCGAAGGAGTTCTGGGCATCCCACCTCATCGGTTTGTTACCTAATGACATTGCACAACTGCTGGCACGAGAAACAGAAGAAGTTGCGCAGGACTTCGACCAAATTAAAAAGATTTTGCTTAAACGGTATAAGATGACTCCAGAGAAGTTCCGACAACTGTTCTACAATCATACTAGAGGACCGGAAAGCTCCTGGACGGACTTCACTTACGAAATAAAGAATTATTTCCATGGATGGATCAACGGTCTAGAAATAAAGACGTTTGAAGACTTGATAGATCTAATGGTCACCACTCAAATCAAGCGTAAGGTACCACCAGAGGTACGTGAACACTTTCTGAATGAATGGACGCACTTAATATCGTCCAGTGAATTGGCTCAGAAAATGGACGACTACGAAATGGTTCGACAAAACGTAAAGAGGGACCCGTCGTCTACTGCAAAGAAAGGGTCTGTTTGCAAAAACAAGCCAAACTTCCAAAATCAGAAAGCAAGACATGAGGAGAAAGGTGGAAACCAGGAAGCAAGACCTGCGATTTATTGTTACGGATGTTCTCGACCTGGATACACCAAGACAACCTGTCCCACTTGCTCTTCAACAAAGCATAAAGATAGGTTTTCTCTCAACTTTCTGACTCTCCAGGCAACCAATTCCCCATTGGTTTTGATAGATGTAAATATTGAAGGGCGGGATGTTCGAGCTTGTGCAGACACCGGCGCTTCAAAAACAGTCGCTGGAGAACTTTTGTATTCCTGTTTGGTAAAGCAAGGTGTGACCTTCCAACCAACTAGCATCACCATGACTCTGGCAAATGGTTGTCAAACCAAGGAAGCCGCATGCACTGCCCCGGTGACGTTTAAAGTTGACGGGAAATCTTTTACATTGGATCTTCTAGCTCTTCCAAAAGCAAGAGGAAATAGAACTTTGCTTGGAACAGACTTCCTTGGAAAGGCTGGAATAGTACTTGATCTGAAGCTCAAAAACTGGCACTTCCACGAAGATCATAAGAGGAAGATACCCTTTCGAGATGATATACCAGTTAACCTCCTACTCCCAGTCGAAGCTGTACCATACCCTAGGGATCCTTCACCGGTCGATCCTGCTGGAGATGTGACTGAACTAGATGTCGGTCAAGAGCCTGATGACATGCAAGATGGACTATCTGCCTTCCAGAATAGAGATGATGCTGTTCAACTAACGACCTGCTGTCTTAGAGAAGAGGAAGGTGAAGCCCTGAACAAGCTCCAACAGTCTCGACTGAACCAATTGTTGATAGAACACCAGGATATCTTTAATCCAGGGGGAGAACCTACCCCGTACATAGAGCATAGAATTGACACTGGAAATGCACCTCCGGTTGCCACGACACCTTATCGCATGTCACCGGCTCGACAAGAAATACTAAAAAAGGAACTCCAATCCCTACTTGATTCTGGAATAATAGAAGAGTGTGACTCACCTTATGCTGCACCTGTGGTGTTAGTTCCAAAGCCAAATGGAAAATTTAGGTTATGCGTGGACTACCGAAAATTAAACTCAGTCACAAAATCTGACCCTTATCCATTACCAAGGATGGATGATCTGTTGCAAAAAACTTCAGAAACTAAGTATATGTCAACCATTGACTTGAAGGCAGGCTATCATCAAGTTAAGATGCATACCCCTGACAAGGACAAAACTGCTTTCGTTTGTCCCTTTGGAGTTTATAGGTTCACTCGCATGCCTTTTGGTTTGAAAACGGCCCCAGCAACCTTTCAGAGACTGATAGACATTTTCAGAAATGGACTTAAAGTAAATACCTTGGCTTATCTTGATGATATTATCATAATGTCACCAAATTTTGAACAACATATTGAAGATTTGCAGCTAGTCTTCCAAAGGCTTCAGCAATTCCAGCTACGGGCAAATCGAGAGAAGTGTCACTTCGTGTGTCAGAAGGTTAAATACCTGGGACATCTCATCACGAGATCTGGTATTGAAGTTGATCCGGCCAAAGTGTCAACCATTATGGACATTCCACCACCGAAGAATATAAAACAGCTTCAATCCTTTCTGCAAACCTGCAGTTGGTACCGACGGTTCATTCCCAACTTTGCTGGTATAGCAAAACCGCTAAGTACTCTTACTAGAAAACAAACTACCTGGACCTGGAGTTCGGTAGAGCAAAATAGCTTTGATGCCTTGAAGAAGAGCCTGGTTTCACCACCAGTTCTTAAACAATTGGATGAGAAACTACCCTTCATCCTTAGAACTGATGCGTCAGCGTATGCCTTAGGAGCTGTCTTGAGTCAAAACCACGGTACAGAAGAACATCCAATCGAGTACGCCAGTCGTCTTCTAATACCGGCTGAGAAGAATTACTCGACCACTGAACGAGAAGCTCTCGCTGTGGTCTGGGCATTGGAGAAGTTTCGAGGATACATCGAGGGAGCTGAGATCCGAGTTGTTTCTGACCATCAACCATTGAAGTGGCTACTTAGTTTGAAAACACCTACTGGACGTCTAGCTCGATGGGCTCTTCAAATACAGTCCTTTAACTTAAAGTTTGAATATGTACCCGGGAAAGCAAACGTGGTAGCGGATATGTTATCTCGACCGACTTGTTGCCATGATGAAATTACCTGTGAGTCCTGTGCTGTTATGGTGGACCTCCCCTCCAGATCGTCGAGTGAAATACGAGAGGAACAACTTAAAGATGATGATTTGAAGAAGATTATAGAGACCTTCGAACAAGAATCAAGCGACGAGAATTTCCTTAATTGGACGAGTCGAGGATATATTATGTCCCAAGGAGTGTTATACAGATACGCACCTGAATCTGACTCCGAGGAAGCCCAGTTGGTAGTTCCCAAACAAGAATGGACCAACATTTTGAAAGAACATCATGATGCCCCGACAGCTGGCCACTATGGTGAAGAAGGAACATATCAACGAATTTCGAAAAGATATTACTGGTCAGGAATGAGATCCTTTATCACAAACTACGTTAAGAAATGTCCTGAATGTAGTAGATACAAAGCTGAAAACCAGAAGCCCGCTGGATTGTTGAGAACCCCAGCTTATTCCCAACGATTTGAAACACTAGCGATCGACCTCTTTGGACCGCTTCCAGAAACACCAGATGGAAAGAAATGGATCTTCATTATAGAGGACACTGCAACTAAATGGGTGGAACTCTTTGCCTTGAGAGACGCTACAGCACGAGAGTGTGCTATAACATTGCTAGAGGAGGTAATTTTGAGATACGGACTACCAAGACGTCTCATCTCTGATAATGGCACGCAGTTCATTAGCGCTGTCATGCAGCAAATCTGTAATTTACTTGATATTGACCAATGCCTGACGCCAGTATACTGCCCTCAAGCAAACCCGGTTGAGAGAAAGAACCGTGATTTGAAACCCAGAATTGCGATCCTAGTTGGAAACGGACCTCATACTGCCTGGGCAGAAAAACTACCAGTGATCCGTTTTTCCATGAACTCAGCAAAATGCAGCTCAACAGGATATTCTGCTGCTTTTCTTCAATTTGGAAGAGAGATGCGCACAACAGATGACGTCAAGCATGATCTACGCTCTGTAATACACAACGACAACTTTGTAGCAGAGATAACTCCATACTTGCGAAAATTTGCCGATCTTCACCAAGAAATCAGAGATCGAGTGGAGAAGAAGCAAGACCAACGTAAAGAGTATGCAGACAAGAAACGCCGAAAAGCTGTACATTATGCACCTGGAGATCGAGTATGGGTTACTACTCACCAGAAGAGCAACAAGACAACTAAAAGATCTTCAAAGTTCACGCCAAGACGTGATGGACCGTACATCGTGACTACCCAACGCTCCTTGACCAGTTACGAAGTTGCCGACCCCAACAAACCCGATGTCCCCTTAGGAACATACCACTCTTCAGCTTTGCGCCCATGCCTTGAGTCTCACGCCAACAGCCAACCTATATGTCCTCTACGTAGAAGAGGTCGCCCAAAAAAGAACTGAGCTTTTCTTCCTTTTCTGGTTGCTTGTCGGGACGCCGGCACAACCAGAGGGGGAGTCTGTAGCGGATTATTTAGATTAATGTTAGTTATAGCCTTTCTTCCTAGAGGGCTCTGTGCTTAATATGTAATGTACATGTAGTCGAGAGTGTGATTCTTCCCTCGTCGGTTGTGTGCGAGGCACGTCTTTTCTGTGTTAAAACTGTTAATTGTAATTGTCCCTTGTCCTTATTAAAAATGTTTAAATCTTAACGCTTTTCTGATTGAAGAGTTGTTACAAGCATAAAAATGTCAGAATTTCAGGGATTGCTAAAAAAATCTCTCTGAATTTACATTTTCAAAGTTAATTATTATTTTAACTAAGGGCAGCCCTTGGTGTGTGGCCAGTCGTCAAAATTTGAGCAAAGCTTTTAAAATAGCTTGCTTGCATAAAAAAAAGGGCGCCCTGCAAACACCCCCTGTCTTCCCCTAATTTTTTCACTTAATTGTGCCCTAATGGAAAACTAATGATTTTTAAAGTAAGAGGGTCTCCATTTGACAGTTTAAATTTGAGCACCCTAGCAATTTCAACGTGTTTAACTAAGGGATTCGGTGCCTTGAATATAAACCATTTTACCTTGTTATTTCATAGTTAATCTTTAAATAAAAACGCCCTGAAAATAAAAATTCAAAACGAAATTTGATGGTAAGATAAAAATGGGGAGGCTTATAAAAAACTTTTTTAGTAATTAAGGTTCAAGTTTCAAAGGGGGGGGTATGGGGGACCTCCCCCAGAAAATTGCATCTACATGAAGGACATATTCGTAAAAATACCAAATCATTCCGAATTAGTAGTCTTCGCAGATGATATAAACATCACAATGGGAGACTGCAAAATGGAGTTGGAAAACAATTGCAAGGAGACCATTGCTCAAATTTCGGAATGGTGCAAAAAATGGAAGATGACTATACAAGCAGAAAGAAGCAGTATCATCAACTTCTCAAAAAAGAAATAATTTAAAGAGTTTAGTATTCTTTTAAACGGAAAGCCTATCCCGTGGGCCAATTCAAAGAAAATTCTGGAGATATGGTTATCATCGAATAGAACACTTAAGTTACACATGAAGAATTTGGAGAAAAATATTCTCAGGAAGATCAACATACTAAGAGCGATTAGTGGAGTAGGTTGGGTGTCAGAAGCCACAACTTACTTAGTATTGCAAACGCATGTATAAGAAGCAACTTGGAATACGCCCCGATGTACCTGACGCAAGCGTCAATATCCAACAAGAAAAACTAGTGACTTTATACAACAACATGCTCCGACAAGCGCTTGGATTGCCGAAGTGGACCCTGTAAAGAAGTGGAACTAGTAGCACAAGAAATAAAACACTAAACAATATATGATAGGAAGATTAAACTAGACTAGTAGATCAAAAGAAATAACTTCGACTTGTTCTAAAAAAAAGAAAAGAAAAAAAGATTGTACCATTTTTTAATTTAGTGTGAAAGTTGTTTTGAATAAAGATACTATTTTTTAACTGTTTTTTTCTTAAGACGTTACAGTCTTATATTATTGGTGGCAGCTTTACCGGATGAAAACCCACGGCCTTAATGGAATTTATTTATGGTATATGATGTTTGTTAGTTTTTATAGTTTAATTAGTTGAGATTTTGTTTTTAAGTGTTGAATTTAGGATTTTTGTTGATTTGGAGATTTTGGTTCTGGAGTTGGATTTTTGTTCTGTTTGTGTTGTAAGTTTCAAAGGTGTGGTTAGAAATTTAATTGTTTGAGATTTTGTTTTTAAGTGTCGAATTTAGGATTTTTGTTTATCTGGAGGTTTTTGGTTTGAAAATAATTTGTAGTTGAATTTTAGTGCGTTGTGAATTTTAGTAATGGCTTTTCTTGCTAAAGGAAGGAAACAAGACCTTATGAACCTGGCAGAGGAAATGGGTGAGGTGGTAGACACTTCAAAAACAGTGCCAGAGATAAAGCAAAAAATAAAGGAAAGTAAGTTTTATGAGGAGGAGGAGGTCAAGTTGATGTTGGGGCGAATTATTGCAGATAGAGAGGAGCGTGAAAGACAGGAGCAGGAGAATCAGAGGCTGGAACGAGAAAGAAAAGATGAGCTTGAGAGACAAGAACGGGAGAATCAGAGGCTGGAACGAGAAAGAAAAGATGAGCTTGAGAGACAGGAACGAGAAAGAAAAGATGAGCTTGAGAGACAGGAACGAGAAAGGAGAGAGGAACAGGAAAGAAGGTTACAGGAAATAGAATTGAAACGTCTGGAGATTGAGGCTAATAGACTCCTGACGGAGAGGTCGACTCAACAATCCAACAGAATTCAACTTGCCCAAATTATTCCTAAGTTCGATGAGAAACGGGATGAAATGAGCTTATATATAGTTAATTTTGAGAGGAAAGCTAATATGGCCGGTGTCCCTAAGAAGGACTTACTGCGGTCATTAAACTCCATACATAATCAGGCGCTTCGCATATGTCTTGGTGCTTTCCGCACCTCACCAATACCATCTTTATATGTCGAGGCATATGAACCATCATTAGATCAGCGTCGTACGTTTCTTTCACTGTCATATTACATCAAAATTAGATCACTCAGACATAACCCATCCTTCAGGTTTTTATTCGATTTTAGTTTACACAGACTCATAATACATCGTTCATCACGAACATATACACCTCCATTCCATTTTAGGATGCGAGAAATTTTGAGGGAGATGAATGTGACCCTTGGTTTGGTTGCCCAATCTACAGTGGCGCCATACCCACCATGGGAGGAATTTATTCCTGAAGTGGACGTCACAATATCTACATATCCGAAATCGTCCACACCCAATAATGTCTACATCGCATTATTTAAGGCACATCAAGAGTCATTTCCAGACTTCGTCCCAATTTTTACGGACGGCTCGAAGTCTGAGACACACGTTGGGGCAGCTGCTGCATGCAATGAAATATCTGTTTGCGATTCATTGCCTATTTTTACTTCTATTTTCACAGCAGAACTACACGCAATAAGACTGGCTCTAGAAAAACTGAAGGGTTCATCTCATAAAAAATTCATCATATACACTGATTCACTCTCGTCATTAAAATCTTTTGTTTCTCATCAAATATCTACTCATCCCATACTCATTGACATCAGGCTGGAATTGCATCGTCTCAATAAACGATGTTTTGATATACAATTTTGTTGGGTCCCTGGCCACGCCGGGATCGCTGGCAATGAAGAGGCTGATTATCTAGCGAGTTCAGCTGACGGTAATCCAGATAGGTTTCCAGTCCCCTTCACTGACCATAAAGCGTTTTTCCGGTGGAAGCTTCGTTCCGAGTGGCAGTCCAGTTGGGACACCCAGCTGGGGAACAAGCTTCATTCGGTCATGCCATTGATTGCTCCTCGCCGCGATTCTACTTTGAACCGTCGGGAGGAAGTGTTAATCAGCAGACTTCGAATTGGCCATACCAGATTCACACATCGTCATTTGCTTTTTGGAGAGCAGGCTCCCACATGCAATCAGTGTAACGTCCAGTTTTCTGTCTTTCATATCTTGTGTGAATGTCCTGTTTTTAATACTCATAGAAACAAAGTTTTTAAACGCTTAAATTTGAACTTGTCAGATATTTTATCTTTTTCATCTAATTTGAGACTTGTTTTTAAATTCATTCATAGTATCGGTTTTATTCATCATGTGTGAGTTTTAACCAGTAAAGTTTCATCATCTTTTATTCAACATACATGATTAAATTTTAAACAATGATATTTTAAATTTTACTTATTGATGTATAGAGTACATCAGACAAGGGCTTTTGCTGACTTAAAATGATTTTATATCTTGTGTTTGGCGCAAAATGCCCTTATGTGGGCCATGTGCCATAAAAAGTTAATCAACCAACCAACCAACCCTAAGAAGGACTGGGTAGCTTACTTGTTTAGCGTTTTGCCGGCGGATGTATGCAATATGCTGGCAAGAGAATCTCCTGAGGATGCCGAGAATTATGAGTTTGTTAAAAGTGTTATACTAAAAAGGTACAAATTAAATAGTGAACAGTTGGAACAGTGTTTTTATCGGCATCGAAAATCCCCAGAAATGTCTTGGAGACATTATGCCCATGAGCTGAATAGCTACTTTTCAGAATGGATAGACGAGCTGAAAATTCAGACCTTTCAAGCCCTGAAGGATTTGATGATAACAGAACAATTAAAGTTTCGGGTTCCCGCTGAGATCAGGTATCATTTCCTTGGCGAGTGGATTAAATTTAAGACCCCATATGAACTGGCCGAAAAGTTGGATGAATACGAGAGCTTGCGTCTTAGTTTTAAGGAGTACCAAAGAAACCCCAATTTTACTAGACAAGGAGCCAATTATAGTGTGAATTCAAGGGATTTCCAGTCTGGAATTCAAATAAACAGAGGGCATGACATTGAAAAAACCTGGCCGAAAGAATTCAAGAGGAGAAGGCAGCCGCAGTGCTATGAGTGTGGATCCTATTCACATTTGAGACCACAGTGCGATAAATTAAAAAAGAACTTGGAAAATGTAGCTTCTAATACAAGTGAGGAAGTTGGATTTAAAGATGCTTTGGCGCCTTACATTAGTATGGGTAAGGTGAACGGAATTGAAATGGCAATATTGAGAGACACAGGGGCCAGTCTAGATTTGATTTGTAAAAAGTATGTAAATCCATCCAGGTATACTGGTGAGACTGTTTGGATTCGTACTCCTTTAGAAGAACATCCAGTGTGTTTGCCTTTAGCTGAGGTGGAACTGAACTGTAAATATGGACACTTAATAACAAAAGCCGCTGTTTTGAGGGACTCGTTGGACCAAGGAAGATACTTATTAGGAAATAAAACAGCTGCATTGTTTGAGAAAGCCGAAGGAGATGACAAAGTCAAGGTAATGATGGTAAATGCGGTTCAGACTTGGACTCAAATCCCAAAGAATGATCAAGAGCCTATACCCGAGGAATCAGATCCAGCAGTTGAATCAAATGAAGATATCTTGTTGAGAGATGACATTTTGCCAAACATAGAAAGGGAAAATGCAGAGCATGATCTTGTGCAAATAACCAACAGAGAGTTTATTGAAGAGCAAAGGAAAGCAACTGAACTGATAGAATTGTTTGAAGAAGCCGAACGAGGTTCATCTAGAAGGACTAAATATGTTACCATAAATGAAGTATTGTTTTATCAAAAAGAAGACCGAGATGGGACCAAACGAAGATTGCTCGTGGTTCCAAATAAGTACAGAAACAGTTTGATGAAAATTGGGCACGAGGGAACTGCTGCACATCTGGGGGTAACTAAAACCAAGGATGCATTGTTTAAGGCATTTTTCTGGCCAAATTGTTACAAGGAAGTGGAGGAGTTTGTGAGGTCTTGTGATAAGTGTCAAAGAGTAGGGAAACCTCCTGAAAAAACCAGGGCACCACTGAAGATTGTTCCAGTTATCACTGAAATATTTACAAAAATTAATGTTGATGCCTGCGGACCGTTGCCTCAAACATCTTCAGGAAACAAATACATAATCACTGCATTATGCATGTCTTCCAAGTACCCGGATGCAATTCCTGTGACCGATCTCCGCTCGACGACTGTTGTTGATGCTTTGCTTAAGATTTTTAGTAGGATGGGGTTTCCTCGAGAACTGCAGACTGATCAAGGAACTTCCTTTATGAGTGCACTTACCACAGAGTTTTTGGAGAGATTTGGCATCAAGGTTGTGCGAAGTTCAGTTCAACATCCGCAAAGTAACCCAGTAGAGCGAATGCATAGAACATTGAAAAGAATTCTGCGTGTCTTGTGCCTAGAAGCTGGATCAAATTGGGAAGAAATTCTACCACAGGCTCTTTTTGCATTAAGGACTGTAACACATGATAGTACAGGCTTTTCTCCAGCTGAATTAGTTCATGGTAAAAATTTAAGAACTCCCGTTATGCTATTGTATGAGAAACTAACCAACGAAGAACCGAAAGAGAACAGTGTGGTCAACTATGTTTTTGAACTGACAAACAGAATGAAACACTGCCAAGAACTGGCGATCCAAAACATGGGAGACGCCAAAGAAAGACAGAAGCTATGGTATGATCGGAAAACGGTGAAACGACAATTCAAAATAGGGGACCTTGTTTTGATTGTTGCACCTTCCCAGCCAAATAAGTTGTGTGTGCAATGGGTAGGTCCGGGAGAAGTTATTCGCCAAATTTCAGAAACGAATTACCTGGTTAAGTTTCCTGAAAGAGGTAAAACGCACGTGTATCATGTAAACATGATTAAAAAGACACATAGACAAGTTTACTCCAACTATGCTGAAATATATACCGACGGATCTAAAACTAACACCCATGTTGGGTGTGCAGCAATTTTTGACAACGGAGTTATATCCAGGAAACTTGACAAACGGTGTTCCGTGTTCACATCTGAGAGCTGGGCTATCCTCTTGGCAATGAATAAACTAAAATACTCTCATAATAAAAATTTCATTTTATACTCTGATTCTAGAAGCTGTTTAGATGCCCTTCGAAACTATAATCAAAAGAGCCACCCTATCATACTACAAATCATCAATACCTACTCGGACTTAAAGGACAGGGGATTTTCAATTAAATTCTGCTGGATTCCTGGACATACGGGCATTCCCGGCAACGACAAAGCTGACTTGGCTGCAAAAACAGCCACTCTACAAAACAACTCTTTTATCCCATTCTGTGATATTTTAACACATATTAGAAACTCAATAAAGACGAACTGGCAATACTCGTGGGATATAGAGTTTAGAAATAAGCTGTATGAAATTAAACCCTATGTAACTGGTTTCCCTGAAACAAAACTTAATAGATTTTTAGATGTAAAATTGACAAGACTCCGAATTGGACACACTTATTTTACACACAAGCATCTTTTTCATGGAGAACCTCCGCCTACATGCCAGGCTTGTAATGTTATTTTATCTGTTAAACATATATTATCCGAGTGTCCCAGATTTCGACTAGTCAGGCGACTGAGACTAGGCGTAGAATATCCAACGCTAGCTGATATTATAGGTGACGAGTACCACAAAAATATCTTTCATTTTCTACGTGATATAAACTTCATGAATCGTGTATAACTTTAAAGTCTAGTATATAAATGTCTTGTGTTTGGCGCGGAATGGCCAAATTTGGCTCTTGCGCCATAAAACCCCACCAACCAACCAACCAACCAACCTTACTATCAACGAGCTGAAAACGTTAATCTTTTGAGCTTGGAAGAAAATCAAAGAGATGAAGAGGAAGATATTCCTGGAGTAGAAGTGGAGACAATTGACACAGAACTGTCCTCCATAATGCAAGATATTCAGTTAGATTCCCGATTATCTCTAAACCAGAAAAGAGAACTCAAAACTCTTTTGCTTCGCTATTCTCACATCTTTTCCAATCAACCGGGATGCACAAACTTGGCGGAACATGACATTGAATTGGAATCCGAAACTCCCATCTTGGCGAGGCCATACAGAATGTCTCCCCGACAAACTGAAATTTTAAAGACTGAAGTAAAAAAAATGTTGGAACTAAATGTAATCGAACCCGGAGAATCCGATTTTACGTCTCCGTTAATCCTGGTGGAGGTACCAGGTAAAGATGCAAGACCATGTATAGACTATCGAAGATTGAATAAGATAACCAGGACACAGTATTTCCCATTACCAAACATAGAACAGTTAGTGGAGAGAGTATCAGCAGCTACCTATATCACAATTTTGGATCTCACTAGGGGTTATTGGCAAATTCCGTTAACCCAACGAGCCCAGCAATATTCTGCTTTTGTAACAAGCTTTGGTACGTTTAAACCTTTACGGTTACCTTTTGGGCTAAAAAACGCACCCTATTATTTCAGTAAACTGATGGAGGGTCTTTTAAAAGACTATGATGGCTTTGCTGTGCCGTATTTAGATGATGTCGCTATATTTTCAAAAACCTGGGAAAATCATTTGGAACATATCAGGATAATATTGGAAAAGCTTGAGTTGGCTCGACTGCACATAAAGCCTTCAAAATGTCAATTTGCTAAGGAATTTGTAAAATACTTGGGTCATCGTGTTGGACAAGGTCAACGGACTCCGGGGGAACTAAAAGTCCTGACTATTAAAGAATTTCCTAGACCCGCTACTAAAACTCAAGTGAGGTCGGTCGTTTTTAGGTTTAGCAGGTTATTATAGGAGATATATTCCTGAGTTTTCGGTGATCTCCGCACCACTGACGGATCTGTTAAAAGGGAAGAGTACAAAGTCTGGTGTTAATTGGAATGACGCCTGCCAGGTTGCATTCGAGGAATTGAAAGCTAAATTATCTGAGAACCCACTTTTATATAGTCCAGATTTCTCAAGGCCCTTTATCGTTCAATGTGATGCTTCAAACCTCGGTATTGGTGTTGTGCTGTCTCAATTAGGGGAAACGGATGAAGAGCATCCAATTTTATATTTGAGCAAAAAATTTTCAAGTGCCGAACAGAAGTACAGCACGACGGAAAAAGAATGTGCAGCCATAATTTTTGCAGTTCAGAAACTTAGATGTTATCTAGATGGCCAACAGAAGTTCACCATTCAAACTGATCACAACCCGTTGGTCTGGTTAGATAAGAACACTGGGACTAATCCCCGACTTCTGAGATGGGCTTTGATTTTGCAGCCTTTCGATTACGAGGTTGTGCATCGAGAAGGTAAACTACATCAAAATGTTGACAGTTTGAGTCGCCTTCCATAAAATAGTTTGTGACAACCAGAGATGAGATGAAGTCGAACTTTTCCCTCTTTTATCGTGAAAAGTTCCTCTCGAGGAGGGGAGGGGTCTGTAAAGAAGTGGAACTAGTAGCACAAGAAATAAAACACTAAACAATATATGATAGGAAGATTAAACTAGACTAGTAGATCAAAAGAAATAACTTCGACTTGTTCTAAAAAAAAGAAAAGAAAAAAAAAGATTGTACCATTTTTTAATTTAGTGTGAAAGTTGTTTTGAATAAAGATACTATTTTTTAACTGTTTTTTTTCTTAAGACGTTACAACCCTAATCCCGGTTTTGCAAACAGAGGCTAGGCAAGCCAGCATCTCGGAAAGAATTTAAGAAAGAAATCTTGGCTTTCAAATAAAATTATTCAAAAATAATTCACCCATATTGGAGGATATAAACTTCATAACAGAAAATTGTTCAAATAATGATTTCCAAAAAATGGCATACGGTTTGGAATTGGAATTAGAATTTAGAGAGATGGAGATTGACAAAATACAATATTAAAAACAGTCCCAACAACAGATATAGAAAGCATCTAAAACGTTAAAATCCTCACAGAATCTTTACCATTCCAACTACCAAATAAAAACATTCATGAAGGCATGCATCACCTACTAACAGAATACCTGGCAACTGAGTGCAGAGACGATACAGTCATAGCAACTGATGCTTCGAAAACCATGGAGGCCTGTGCAGTGGCTATAATAAATCATAAAAAACTAACTAAACTAAGCATCCCAAAAATAAATAAAATTTTCACAGGAGAAGCTGCGGCATTATGCATAGCGATTAACCACTATGTAAAAGAGAAAGAAAAATAGTGTCTTCTCAGGCAGTTTATCGGTACTACAGGCCCTAAAAAATGTGAACGACATTCAAACACTATTATCCTCAAACTAGCAAAAATTATAAAGCAAGTCAGCACGGTGTGCAATCAACTTAACCTACTATGAATAACAGCGCACTCAAGCTTACTCATTAATGAACTGGCCGATAAAGCAGCTAAAGAGGCCTTAAGGTATCCGCCTACCCCTAAAATGACGATTTTCGACTTTTTCGTCGAAATTTTTTTTTTCTTACTTTTTCGAATAGTATAGACTTATCTTTCCAAAACTGTTTTCATTTTACTTATAGGTGAATTAGAAAAGAAATTGCAGCATTTTTAAAACAGATAGTCGTGTGTGATACATAGTGACCGAAGAAGAAGAGTTCAAGAAGTTGAAGGAGGCAGATGATTCTGTTAAGAGAGACGGAGAACTGTTCCAAAAGAAGAAACGGAAAAAGATGATCATACGTGAAGATGGAGAAGAAGAGAATGAAAAACTTCCACCTAAGAAACAAGAGTATAGAAAGGATCTGGGATCGGATGGAATCTCTTCGGTAGCTATGAAGACTGATGATGGAAAATAAAGACAAGATAGAAGATACTTTGCGTCTAAAGGCGACATGCTATGTCCGAAGAATTCTACCCGAAAGAAACGATCGAACGAAGATACCTTAAAAGAACAAAGAAGACGACTTAGACGATCAAGGAATGTGAAATTAGAAGTCCCTGGAATGAAAATGAATGAGTTTGAAATCAAAAGACACGAAGGAGTTAAAATCGGAAGAAAGTTTATAAAGTGGAAATATAAAGTAGACGATAAACCTCCCCTAAAGAATTTCTGTAGAGAAGAGCATGTTTTGAGTTTTCGCTGGCTATCTCAAACTCAAGGTTGGGAGTGACAAATATGGAGCTAGTGAATGGGACTATTTAAATTACGTGTTTATATTTATAGCTGTTTTACTATATTTGGCCACATTGTTAAAAATTATTTATGATGTTAAAGTATTTGAATTATGTTTTAGAGTTATTATGTTTTAGAACTACTAGGGAGCTACCGCCCCCTGCCCGCTATCGCTCGCCAACCCCCGTTAACTGCTGACGCAGACATGTTTGAACCGCTTCGCAATTCCTCACAAAACCCTGCTCACTGCACTTACTCACTTTATAAAACATTCTTAAAACAGGGTTAGTACTTCTCCGGGGTATTCTTTCGAAAATGGTGGATATACATTCAGTAGCGGAAATTTAACAGTTCCTTCATGGTAACATTAATTGGCGGGTCGCCTTATAATTCCAAGAAAATTAACAACAAAGCAATGTAACATTCCTTTACCATATCCCAAAGGTAATGTTTTTTTCACAGATCCATTAAGAAGCACTGAAACATCTCAGGAATAAATTTAACGTTCTTAAAATTTGTAACTATTTTCATCGATTGGCTGTGAAAAATGTAGTAATTACCGTAAACATCACGAAAATTTAGAATTTTATCTTCATGAGAACAAACAAACGTCGAAGTTGTGTCAGTTTCATAGCAATGACACGAATGTTTAGACTTCAAACATTTTCGATTTTTATCTTAATTTCTAAAACAGTCCCCCGTGTTATCTAGTTGTTTGCGTTTTGGCATTATGAAATAAGGTGTCACATTTTACTACCTTAAAAAACATACTTGCAAAAGAATATAAAAATAATAATAATTGTAAAAAATAAATGCAAAAGTTCAAAATTTCCGAAAGCGAGTTTATATTTTGTTGTAAATATGGTAATGATTAGGTTGCCACAAAGACAAAGATAAATGTAAAAATATTAATTTGTTATTTAAAAAATAAAAGATAAATTATTTATACATAAGTTTTAAATATAATTAAAACCGTTTAAACAACAGAAATATAAATATTGTTAAAAATAACCCAAAATATATTTTTTAAATTCGTGTTATAAATAGAAAGATGATTATTTAATTTATTTGAATATTAAAAACCAGTGAAATATGTTTTCAATTTTTTTTGAAGTTCATAGTTTCTTGCTTTATAACTGCAACCTTATCCGTAATCTAAAAAAATGGAAATATTTTAAAACTGAGATTTTTTTTTAGAAATTCTAAAGGCACTTTGCACATCCTCAAAAGAATCCGGACAGTTTGATACCAAATATGTGTTATACGGATCAGTAATTAAAAAGCCTTTCCCTGGAAACCGTTCACCAAAAACTTTTTTTTAGAATAGAGAGATTTTTCATATCCTTTTGCAAGTGTTTTTTATGGTAGTAAAATGGAACTTTTTATTTCATGATGCCAAAACGCAAAAAACTAGATAACACGGGTGAATGTTTCCCGAGATGTCTCAGTGCTTCTTAATATGGATCTGTGAAAAAACATTACCTTGGGGAAATGGTAAAAGAATGTTTACATTGCTCTGCTGTTAATTTTATTGGAATTAAAGGGTGATCCGCCATTGCATGTTGCCATAAAGGATCTGTTAAAATTCCACGCTGAATAAATATCCGTCATTTTTGAAAGAATACCCCGGAGAAGTACTACCCCTGTTTTAAGAATGTTTATAAAGTGAGTAAGTGCTGTGAGCTGAGTTTTGTGAGGATTCGTCCAAAAGTTTATGCGCAAGCAGTTAGCGGGGTTTGGCGAGCGATATCGAGCAGGGGGCGGTAGCTCCCTAGTTAACTAAATCTTTAGAAAATGAAGTTACGGAAAGGACTTAACCCGATCCACAAAGACAAGAAATTTAAAGAAATAGTGAAGAAAATTATGGTTCAATTCCAGATGATATCGAAAATGAATGAATGAGAATCCGAATGAGATATCAAAATGAACTTCGAAAGTTACTCAATTCAAATGAAAGAAAATATTGGTCGCCTAATGGCCCAAATGTGAGAACAATTAAATCGGGATAGGCAATCAAGGAAGAAATGTCTTTTAAACTAGGACTTTCTTAAGAGTTTTTTAAATGAAACTTTAAATGGCTTTTTTAAGGTTTTATTGGGAGATATCGGTCTTATCATCATTTTTGGTAAGTTTTATCCTCTGGGTCATTTTTTGCAAGTGGTATCAGACCGTCATTCAACCATGTTATTTAGTAGCTCTTGCATGTGCTTGAATGCGTTTAGGTCTGCGAACCCCGAAAGTATCCTTATTCTTTCAATATCGTTACTTGTGAAAAACTTTAAGATAGCCAAATTGTGATTTTTTGCAGCTTTTTCACTCTTAAAGATAAATCCTCGACCCGATATGTGTTCTAAAAGGAGCAAATAGGACATGAGAACACATGTTAAGGATTGCAGACATCGGTGAAAAGCTCTGCGGCATATAGGGGGTTTTGAAACGGCAATAGTTTCAGAGAAGAAATTCGATCTCTTAAAACTCATTTAAAAAAAAGAATCGAGATATTTTTAGAGATATTTCCATCTTTTCAGACATGCATACGTCTATAAATACTAAAGATTGTTCCTTTTTTGAACATTAATAACAGATGCCGTTCCTGTAAAACTATACAATTTTTTGTGACGTTTCAACACTCCTTATATGCCACAGAGCTTTTCACTAATGTCTACAATTGTATACATGTGTTCTGATGTCCCATTTGCTCCTTTAGAAGACATTTGGGGGTCAAGGATTTATCTTTAAGAGTGAAAAAGCTGCAAAAAATCAAAATTTGGATACCTTCAAGTTTTTCATAAGTAACGATATTGAAAAAATAAGGGTACTTTCTGGGTCCCCAGACCTAAAAGCCTTCAAGCACATGTAAGAGCCACTAAATAACATAGTTGACGGTCTGATACCACTTACCAAAAATGACCCAGAGGTTAAAATTTGCCAAAAATGATGACTAAGCCGATATCGATATCTATCAATAAAACCTTAAAAATGCCATTTAAAGGTAGCGCACACGTTTGAAAACATGCGTTGAGTTTAGGAATAACAATATTCTATAGAAAAAAACCATAAAATTTTCCATTAAATACCTCTCACATAGACGTATCTGTCACTGCTCCAAATGTGTAATGGAACTCAATTATCAATGGAGGGCCCATTTACCCCCTTAAGTTATTGGTAGGGAAAATTTTTTCTCGGGTCCTATATTAACACTAGGTGTTTAGGTAGAAAAAAAATTTCGTGCTTAACTTTTGGGAGTATATTTTAGGAAGAAGATAGACGAAGCGGCTCATACTGGAGCAAGCATATGTCTCCAAAAACTCACCAATGCCAGTATACTGTTGAATAAAGAAGGTTGAATTTTAATTCGTCGTAATTATTTCTGCGTCTTTACAAAAGACAGTTATGAATCAGTCCCCCTCAAAAAAAGTACACCCTGTTCTGTACTTACTTGTGACGTCTTGAATCTTTACGCCATCCACTGGAATTTGAAGGTAAGTCATTTACGGCCGTATTCTGTCCTACTTGATCATCAGTTAACCACCAATCAAAGATGAAATAGCCGACTCTGATTGGTGGAATCCTTCTTTGGCTAAAGTTTAACCGCTGATAAGAAAGCACATAATACGGCCGTACTTCTAATAGTTCTTTTTTTTAGCAACCTACAGGTGAACTCTATACAGGGTGTCCCATAAATGGGGGGATAGTAGAAACCTAGACGAGTCAGAATCACATAGGATTTGGGGTCCCAGACCAAATCCGAGGGAGTTAAAAATGGAGCGACATCCCCAAAAAATTATTGAAAAATTCAATTTGTATAAGAACTACTATTTATAAAAATTTAATTAAGGTCTCAAAAATTGTGGTTTAATATATGATCTTTAAAATTATCTTAAAAGTTTTCAGTTTAATTTTTATTTAATTACAAAAAAGTTTTAAAAATCACAAAAAAAATGTGAAAACTCTGCCAAAACTTTATTTTGTACTTCGAAATCCTTTCTTTTTATTTAATAATCTGAAAGATCATAGTGGAAAACCCTTAAGTCCAAAGTGTCACGTAAAAACCATCAATATTAAATACTTGAGAGCCTGTTAAAGTATGGTTTAAGTCCGTTTTTTGCGTCCGAAAACTGCCGTTTTGGAAACGGCTATAGGAAACCAGTTTGCGCACGTAAAAAACGAACTTTAACAGGATCTCAAGCGTTTAATATTGATGGTTTTTACGTGAAACTTTGAACTTAAGGGTTTGCAACTATGATCTTTCAGATTATAAAATAAAAAAGGATTTCGAGAAATACAAAATGAGGTTTTAGCAGAATTTCACATTTTTTGTAGTTTTTTAAACTTTTTTCATAATAAAACAAATTCTAAAGTGAAGACTTTTGACATAATTTTAAAGATCATATTAAACCACAATTTTTGAGACCATAATTAAATTTTTACTAATAGTAGTTCTTCTACAAATTGAATATTTCAATAATTTTTTTGGGGTGTCGCTCCATTTTTAACTCCCTGGGATTTGGTCTGGGACCCCCAAGTCCTATGTGATTCTGACTCGTCTAGGTGTCTACTATCCCCCCTAGAAGTGTGCAGGGCTCACACGCCTGCGCCATTTGCGCCAAACTGCGCCAAAACCAAATTTTGATACATACTGATACAAATTGCCTATTTTACCAGCTCCTGCGCCAAAACTGCGCCATTTTCAGAGACTACTACTATGGATTCTCTGTAGTTTCTACGGATGCCTTCGTTAAAGTACGGACTACGGATAACATCGAAAAAGCTACGGAAAATCGGAAATCTATCATAAGAAGCACTTAGAAAGGATATTTTTTTTGGACGGCCGGCGGGTGCCAAGTTGAAGTTGGCTTCTTGCGTTTTTAGTGCGATGTGGAAAAAACAACTTTATAGTGGTTAGAAGCCGTCGTTCGGTGTTTAGGATCGCATTCTGCGGAAAAGTCGAAAAATAGCGATTTTTCGCGCAAGTACCGTTTTTCCAGCACGTAGTTGAAGATGGCTTCTTTTCACATAGCTGCCAAGTTTTACAGATTGTCCGTAAAATTTACGAATTTGCCCCAAAATTTACGGTTTTTACGGATCGACCCGAAATTTATACGGAATTAACGTTTTTTTGCATTTTTCCTCCGTGAAAACGTAAACAAACCTTGTCGTGCCAAATTAAAGTCTTGTCTGGCTTTTCTAGGCGTTTGGAAACGGGTAAATCGCGGAAAAAGCAGCGATTTTTCGCGAAAGTTTCGTTTTGTGCGCCGCGTGTTCCGTTCCTTCCGCGACTTTCGACGGCCGCGGACGCGAAGTTGAAGTCGGCTTCATCTCGTGTCAGTATTAGAATGCAGGAAAAACTACTTTAACATGGTCAAAGCCAACATGTCCGATGGTTAGAATCACGATCTTGAAAAGCCGAAAAATAGCGATTTTTCGTGAAAGTTCCGTTTTATCCGCGATTACATCCTACCGGCGCCTAATTGAAGTTGGCTTCCTTTCACTATTGTATTTACATTGGAAAAAAAACTTAACTATGGTCAGAACTAATTACTTAGGAGGTGAATTATCACTAGACCTAATAACCTGAAGTAAATAAAAATTGATAAGGTGTAAAAATTGGATAAGAGCTGATAAATTAATAAAGGTTTAAGTATTGATGAATTAAATCTATAGGGTGGGTTGGGGTAAAGTGGGTCATGGGGTAAAATAGGTCAGTTTTAATTAACTCGATATGAATCAAATTTAAATTGAATTTTTTTTCACTAATTTTTTTAATTATATTCTTTAATCTGCTGGCAACCTTTTTCGACTGTCAAAAATTAAGATTTATGAATTTGAGGACTGAAAAAATATTTAATTTGAACTGTAAATGATGATGTCATCGAAAAAACAGGGTTTACTAACTTCCAAAATATCTATATATTGTAATAAATTTCAGCAGACTTTTATATTATTTTTCCATAAAAGAAAGTCCGAGAGACATTTCAAGTCAATCAGCTTGGAAAAATATAAAATATTTTATCTTTTATAACGATATTTTGTACTTGGGGTAAAATGGGTCATAGTTAAGAGACCTTTTGTATTAAGTAAAACAATGTTTTTAACTTATTTCCTTCAAATATACATTGAACTGTCAAACAAGTTTATTTTTTCGCCAAATAAAGTATTTTAATTGCTACATTTGGAACAATGGTCATTAACTTCAGACGTTTACAATTTCATAAAAGTACAAGTTAAAACAAATTTTTTTCAGAAAAAAAACGGCTTAGCCAATTGCCTTTTTTCTTATTTTCATGTATATTTAGTAATAAATATATTTTTGCAATGAGACCCATTTTACCCCACATTGGGGTAAATAGGTCATTACTTTTCATGCTAAGTTTAACCAACTTATAACTAAAAAATATTTGATAAAATTAGATGAAAATGTTCTGAAGGATTGTAATGTCAAGATCCAATTGAAAGAAATCCTTAAAAAGTAATGGTTTTGATGAAATAAAACTTGGAATGTGAAAGTACATTAAAATTGACCCATTTTACCCCAACCCACCCTACGCACATTATTTGTCGTAATCAAAATTATGGTTTTCATGTCGTATGAAAAGTTTTACTGATGCAAGTTTAAAATATAATGAAGGGGAAACTTTTGTAATTTTAAATTATATAAGCTTCCCTGCAATCAAATTGCTACAAAAGGCATTTTTTGTGCTACAAAACTTGGTTTTACCTGCTACAAAAGACATTTTTTGTGATACAAAACTTGGTTTTACCTGCTACAAAAGACATTTTTTGTGATACAAAACATGGTTTTACCTGATACAAAAGACATTTTTTGTGATACAAAACTTGGTTTTACCTGATACAAAAATTGATACAAATATTTTAAAGTGAGTGTGAGCCCTGAGTGTGACCCATTATTTATGGGACACCCTGTATACTAACTAGAAGACAACTTTTCCTGTCAATGATGTCACCTATTGACGTTAGATCATACCACAACTTTCTAGCTACCTAATTGGCGGGTCAGATATGACTCGCTCACTGTTTTTTCTCTGATTAGGTAGCTAGAAAGTTTGGTGTGATCATACGTCAATCGGTGACATCACTGACAGTAAAAGTTGTCATCTAGGATAAATAATTATTTTTATTTGGGGTGTATAGAGCTTTGGATCACAGTGTTATAAGCAATAATTATAAAACTATCTTTAAAATTTTAATTATTTAAAATTTTGTGAAGGATATTATAAATATAAGAAAAAAATTACTAAAAAGTGTCTAAAAGAAAGTCTAAATGTAAAAATTACACCTTAAGTAAAAAAATTTTCTGTTTTTAGAATAGTTTTTCAAGGTTTTTTTTCTTTTGGAAAACAATAATTGATTCAAAAGAAATTAGTTGAAATAGTAGTTAAAATTTATTTTCTCTTTTTTTCAAATTATCTCTAAAGAATTTTGAGGCGATATCGCAAACTTTGAGAACTATTGAATTACCCTACTTTTTTCTCCCCAACGTTAAATTTTGTAGATTATCTAGTCCACTGAAAATAGAGTTGAACCTCAAACAAATTGCAATAGAAGGTTTCTCAACGGTTTTCACTTAGAAATGACCTCAATAATAACATACTAAAAATCGGCCGGGGGAAGTTTAATTTTTTTCAAATTTTTAAAAAATGGCCGAAAAAAAATTTAAAAAAAAACAAAACAATAATATAGACATGTGATACATGTTTATAGGTTATTTTTGAGTGCTGAAACCGAATATTGCATTTAGTTTGGAAAAAAAATTTAAATTTCAATTTTTAAAATTAATTTGAATAATTAGCTATATAGTCCACTGAAAATAGCGAAAAAAAGGGCCGAACCTCGGACAAATTGCAATAAAAGGTTTCTCAACGGTTTTCACTTAGGAATGACCTCAATAATAACATACTAAAAATCGGCCAAAATCGGCCGGGGGGAAGTTTAATTTTTTTTTAATTTTTAAAAAATGGCCGAAAAAATATTTCAAAAAATCAAATTATAAAAATAGAGACTTATAATACATGTTTATAGGCTATTTTTCAGTGCTGAATACGAATATACCATTTAAATTTTAAAAAATTTAAAATTTCAATTTTTAAAAATTAATTCAAAATTTGGAAAGTCGAAAAAATTAAAACATCGCTCAAAACCACAAAATAATTGCAAAAGAAATAATTTAAACGGTTTTCAATTAGAAATGACTTAAATAATAACATACTAAAAATGGAAGAAAATCGGACAATAAAAAATTTAATTTTTTTCAAATTTTAAATTTTTTTGGCCTCAAAAATCGACCTTTTTAAAAACTCTTGTTAAAAACGTTTGAGGCATTTACCAAGGTCATTTTTCCATGGATGTTGTAGGTATATTCCTCTATAACATAAAAAACCACAATTGGTGATTAAATCATTAGTTAATTAATTAATTTATAAAAATTAACGTTGAAAATACAGGTAAAATCTTTCAATCAAGTAATAAGGAAAATATTTAGACAATATTTGGTAATAAATCATTTTAAAAATAACTAAATTGAAAAAGGACAAAATATCTTTCAAAAAATTAAAATTTTAAATTAATTTAAAAAATTTAAATTTTTTAAAAATTTTAAATTTTGTAGTATATGCATGTGATACATGTCTCTAGGCTATATTTTAGTGCTGTTTACGAATATCACGCCAACTTTTCAATAAAATTTAAATTAACTGTGGAAAAATTGAAGCATAAAAAACAAAATTATTGAGAAAAATGCTTCAATTTTTCCACAGTTAATTTAAATTTTATTGAAAAGTTGGCATGATATTCGTAAACAGCACTAAAATATAGCATAGAGACATGTATCACATGCATATACTACAAAATTTAAAAATTTTAAAAAATTTAAATTTTTTAAATTAATTTAAAATTTTAATTTTTTGAAAGATATTTTGTCCTTTTTCAATTTAATTATTTTTAAAATGATTTATTACCAAATATTGTCTAAATATTTTCCTTATTACTTGATTGAAAGATTTTACCTGTATTTTCAACGTTAATTTTTATAAATTAATTAATTAACTAATGATTTAATCACCAATTGTGGTTTTTTTATGTTATAGAGGTATATACCTACAACATCCATGGAAAAATGACCTTGGTAAATGCCTCAAACGTTTTTAACAAGAGTTTTTTAAAAGGTCGATTTTTGAGGCCAAAAAAATTTAAAATTTGAAAAAAATTAAACTTTTTACTGTCCGATTTTCTTCCATTTTTATTATGTTATTATTTAAGTCATTTCTAATTGAAAACCGTTTAAATTATTTCTTTTGCAATTATTTTGTGGTTTTGAGCGATGTTTTAATTTTTTCGACTTTCCAAATTTTGAATTAATTTTTAAAAATTGAAATTTTAAATTTTTTAAAATTTAAATGGTATATTCGTATTCAGCACTGAAAAATAGCCTATAAACATGTATCATAAGTCTCTATTTTTATAATTTGATTTTTTGAAATATTTTTTCGGCCATTTTTTAAAAATTTAAAAAAAATTAAACTTCCCCCCGGCCGATTTTGGCCGATTTTTAGTATGTTATTATTGAGTTCATTCCTAAGTGAAAACCGTTGAGAAACCTTTTATTGCAATTTGTCCGAGGTTCAACTCTATTTTCAGTGGACTAATATGAAAAAATTAAAAAAAACCTAAAAACCTAACAAAAACATCCAAAGAGATAAATCCAACGGTTTTCATTTAGAAATGACCTAAATATTAACATACTAAAATTTAAAATTTTTACGAGTTAAAGAAGTTAAATTTTTTTTCAAATTTCCATTTTTTTTGTGAAAAATGCATTTTTTTTTCAAATTTGTGCAAAAAACTTTAGAGGCTTTTGAAAAGGTCATTTTTCGGTGGATATTGTCCACAGGTAGTTATATAATGGAAAACCGGTGGAATTGACCCTCAATGAATTAGTTAATTATTTTATTTAAAATTTTGAAATTGGTAAAATGTAGTAAAAAGTGAAAAAAACGTAATACTTTGGCATATTTACATCAGAATTTAAAATAATTAACTAATTCATTGAGGGTCAATATCACCGGTTTTCCATTATATAACTATCTGTGGACAATATCCACCGAAAAATGACCTTTTCAAAAGCCTCTAAAGTTTTTTGCACAAATTTGAAAAAAAAATGCATTTTTCGCAAAAAAAAATGCATTTTTCGCAAAAAAAAATGGAAATTAGAAAAAAAATTTAACTTCTTTAACTCCTAAAAATTTTAAATTTTAGTATGTTAATATTTAGGTCATTTCTAAATGAAAACCGTTGGATTTATCTCTTTGGATGTTTTTGTTAGGTTTTTAGGGGTTTTTTAATTTTTTCATATAGCTAATTATTCAAATTAATTTTAAAAATTGAAATTTCCATTTTTTTTCCCAAACTAAATGCAATATTCGGTTTCAGCACTCAAAAATAACCTATAAACATGTATCACATGTCTATATTATTGTTTTGTTTTTTTTTTAATTTTTTTTCGGCCATTTTTTAAAAATTTGAAAAAAATTAAACTTCCCCCCGGCCGATTTTGGCCGATTTTTAGTATGTTATTATTGAGGTCATTTCTAAGTGAAAACCGTTGAGAAACCTTCTATTGCAATTTGTTTGAGGTTCAACTCTATTTTCAGTGGACTATCGTACTATTTCTTAACATCAAAAACTTAAAAATAGCAATATTACATTTCTTTTTTTAAGCACTTAAAATATAAATATTTTCTTTGCTTTTAAATATTACATTAAATCATGGGTGAAATGAAGTTCCTTAAATCTCCAAATAATAGCAATAGGTAATTAATTTATCTTTATCCGACCCACTATTTACAGGTTTTACTACTCATCAGTCAACCTCTAAGGCCAAGGCCTCCCCTTGAAGTTTGTTTCATTCATAATGATACACCCAATAGAATATTATTTTTAAATGCTTAAACACATTATTAAAATCGTGCTTTATTTTCTTGCAGAAGTTTGGTCCCAGTTTACCAAGTAGTTTTCCTGGAGGTAATATATCATAGTCTGTTAGACATGGGAATGTTTCTGAAAGCGCTATCTAGTCCAGTAACTTTATACATCATAGCATGCGTCAAATCCGGTAATTCTTATTTTTTGCAGACTTGTTTATGATGTTGGCCTAATGAATAATGCAAGTTTGTGACCTCGAGCGCCGAACGCAACTTCCAAACTTTAAAAAACCGAAAAATAAAAGTAGATTAAATTTGCTACAATATGATACTAACACTGTCTCTGTAGACCCAATAGTTTCCGAGATTTAGCCTTCAAAGTTTATAATTTTTTTTGAACTTCGCAATTTTTTGCAATATTTTAGACGTCCCTCGAATAACTCTAGCGGGATAAAGTTGCGAAGTTCGAAAAAAATTATTGACTTAGAAAGGCTTAATCTCGGAAACTATTGGGTCTACAGAGACAGTTCTAGTATCATATTGTAGCAAATTTAGTCTACGTTAAAAACGTCTAAAGAAAGTTTTTCAAAAACTAGTCCTTTAGGGTTATAATCGCCAAAATTTGAAAGAAAAAAAAAGATTTTTCTCAGTTTTTTTATTTTTGACAAAGTTGCGTTGGGCGCTCGAGGTCACAAACTTGGATTATTCATTATCCCAACATCATAAACAAGTCTGTTAAAAATCAGAACTACCGGATTTGACGCATACTACCCCCATACGTTCAGGTGACAAAGTTAATCCCTGTATAAGGGGTCGCGCCCAATAGACCGAAATTCATCAGACCGAAGCACCTCTTTCCCGACCGCCACCTGACCGAAAGACAACTTGCCCGAACGAGACGTTTGACTGAATGGGATGTTTAACCGACAGGACTTTTGACCGAACGGGTCATTTTGCCGAATGGGACGTTTGACCAAACGGGACTTTTGGTCCCAAAAACTCATTTTGGTCTCTAATTTTTAAAATGGGCATTCTTCAAATCTTAGTACATTGAACTATAAAAACTAGTTTTGTTTAAAAAATCTAATCTAAAGTAGAATTGCAGCATCTCTTAAAATTCTTAATATTTAATTTTAATTTAGTCAAAATTATCTCCCGATTCCAAAAATACGCTTGTCTTTTCCCACAAAAATTTTTTCAGTTATTATGAGATATTTTATCACAAAAACGCCTAACATGGTGACTTCACGCTTGCCTCTTGTAAATGTGGAAAACACAGTTTTCATCGAAACACTAGGCTGTACAAAAACTAGAGCTCTGTCTTTCAAAGTTGAATGATAGTAATTTAGGCACGTCCCGTTCGGTCAAAAGTCCTTTCAGGCAAACGTCCCGTTGCTTGAAATACCAAGATGAGTTGCGTTTTCTTCAAGATTTTTTAACTCTTAAGTTAAAACGACCGCCTACTTTCGGTGAAATAATTTTATTCTGCTGATAATGGGGGGAGATAAGAAGAAACAAGAAAAGGTTAATATGTTAAGTCTTTCATCATCACCTAGAACCTAGTTTATACTCTGTTCATTATGAATAGGCGCCTGAGACGTAATGTATTGAAGCAGTTAATATTGTTATCATCGAAAAATATTTCTCCTGCTATGACAAGGTAGCCTAAACAAGAGTAGTTAAATACCGTAAAAAAATCGGTCACCAAAGTTGTGTAATGAGCGTTTTTGGTCCTGTTTTAGGAGCCAAATCTAAATGAACAGACTATACACCACGGCCAATCAGCCCGAAGACTCATCTTACAGACACCGGACAGTTACAGACGCCGGACGTGTAAGCCTTCATCGTTTTATTAGATGTGACATTTATGTATTTGTAACACTGAAAATTTTGTAGCATAACCTTACTCCTTTGTTTATCTCAATAAATAAATTTCATTGAATTGTTTTTATTGAATTTTACGGAACCGATTCTTGATTCACAACGCTCAGACTACACTAGCGGAAATAAAAATCCCAACACCAAGAAGGAAAGGAGATATCAAAGTGAAATTTATGTCTATGATTGTACATAGTATCAATGTGAATTGATTAAAAAATCAGCCTTCCTGGATGTTAGGAGGCCGAGAAAACTAGGGAGGAGTGCTGTCTCCATAGATGTCCATTACCGCTGTCACACGTCATGGCATTGAGTGACAGGGGCTCTAAATGACTTTTGAGGTATTGGAGGACCATGTTGCCTCCTCAGGTAGTCCATATTCATATGGTGCACCAGCGGACGTTGCATACCGGGTTAGGTGATTTCTCCTCATTGACCGGACTTGTTTTGTGGGTGTTGGTTCTAGAGAACGGGAAAGACGGGGTAAAAATGCAACCTAGGGGGTTAAGAAGAAAGCTTGGACATTGCATACAACATATGGTTGTGCATGTTTCTCTTGAAATTTTTCCCCAGGACAGGTCTGAAGGTAAGGACGGTCTACCGGCTCCAAAACCTCAATGACGCAGCTCTGGTTGGAAAAAGTACTGGGGAATCATACCCAGGAGTTGCAGAAATGGAATCCAATGCATCCCCACTCCGTTACCCTGCATCACCACTTCCTGGAACGATTAGAAAATCATCAGCTGAGTGCGCTTTCTCCATTGTCTCTTTAAACTCATACCCAACCTTCGTGGTGCTCCAAACCGAAGCAGGATTCTCTCATAAACACAATGTCATGAAATTGGGATTTTCATTTCCTTATTTCGTGCACTATTGGAAACAGAAAGGCCCATTTTCAGCCCCTTGCTTATCGGCAAAGACGTAAGAAACTATGCTGACAAAACGGACAATCCGCAGTACTGCAAACGACATCCATCTTACTGCCACTTGTCCTCAGTATGATCTGCCGGTACTTTGGCCAACCAGAGGTGCTTCATTGAGGTTTTTTAGCCGGTTGTCCGTCCTTACCTTCAGACCTGTCCTGGGGACAAATTTCAAGAGAAAAATACACAAACACATGTTTCATGCAATGTCCAAGCTTTCTTCTTAACCCCCTATGTTGCATTTTTACCTTGGCCTATCCGTTCGTAAGAACCAAAGCTCACAAAACATGTCCGGAGAAAGAGGAGAAATCACCTAGCCCGGTATGCAACGTCCGCTGGTGCACCATATGAATTTGGACTACCTGAGGAGGCAACATGGTCCCCCAATCCCTCAAAAGTCATTTAGAGCCCGTGTCACTCAACACCATGACGTGTGACGGCGGTAATGGACACCTATGGAGACAACACTCCTCCCTATTTTTCTCGGCCCCCTAATATCCAGGAGGGCTGATTTTTTACGCAACTCACATTGATACTATGTGCAATCATAGAAATAAATTTCACTTTGATATCTCCTTTCCTTCTTGGTGTTGGGGTTTTTATTTCCGCTAGTGTATTTTGTAGGACGCGCAGGTGTGTTTAAATTGTGCATGCTGGAGCTCACCAAGGAGTACAAATAGCCCTAGTTATTTAGCTCAAAAGATGGACAGGTTGAACAGGATTTTTAAGTTAGTAAAACTGACTTCTAAATTTTTAGGATCTTCATATCACTTGTACTTTTTAATATCAGTCTGCTTTCAATCAAGGTTGCAATCAGTTTTCTGACAAACAAAAATAAGCTCTACCAAGTTAATCTTGCATTTCAACTGTACCTCACTTAGTCCCCCTTTTCAACTGGAAATAACTATGGCTACTTGTGCTCCTTGGCTAGTTCAGAAAACAAAAAAAAATGAATGGAAACGGAGCAGAAAACAAAAAAGGGGCAAATTTTTCATACCCGGTTCAAACCCCAGTGAATCAACTTCCGGTTTTAATGTATTTTACGGTATATAAAATTAAAAAACTGACAGTTCCACTACACACTATTACAATTAGCTGGTTACCAAACGTCCTTTATGGCTCAGTTGGTAGAGTCACTTGGCTTGTGCACAGAAGGTGCTGGGTTCAAACACTAGTAACTTAACTTCCTGATTTAGTACATTTTATAGTAGTATTAAATTTTAAAAAAAACCTGGCAGTTCCACTATGCACTATGACAATTAGCTGGTTACGAAACGTCCTTGATGGCTCAGTTGGTAGAGGCACTTTGCTGGTGTACAGAGGTACTACCTGGTTCAAACCCCAGGAACTTAACATCCTGTTTTATTGCATTTTACGGTTATAAAATTTAAAAACTGACAGTTCCACTATACACTATTACAATTAGCTGGATACGAAACGTCCTTTATGGCTCAGTTGGTAGAGTCACTTTTCTGGTGTACAGAAGGTGCTTGGTTCAAACCCTAGTAACTTAACTTTCTGTTTTAATGCATTTTACAGTAATATTAAATATAATAAACTGACAGTTCCAGTATGCACTATAATACAAAAAAAATTAGCCGGTTACTAAACGCCCTTTATGTCTCAATTGGCAGAGTGACTTTGCTAGTGTACAGAAGGTACCCGGTTCAAACCCCATCAGTTAATTAACTTCTGGGTTTGATGCATTTTACAGTATATTATATTTAAAACTGACAGTTCCACTATACACTATGATAATTAGCTGGTAACGAAACATCCTAAATGGCTCAGTCGGTAGACTCAATTTGCTGGTGTTCTTAAGGTACCCGGTTCAAACCCCAGTAACTTAACATCCTGTTTTAGTGCATTTTACAGTAATATTAAATTTAAAAAATGACTGTTCCACTAAGCCCAATAACAATAAGCGGGTTACAAAACGTCCATGATGGCACAGTTGGTAGAGGCACTTTGCTTGTGTACAGAAGGTACCTGGTTCAAACCCCAGGAATTTAACATTCTGTTTTATTGCATTTTACAGTAATATCAAATTTAAAAACTGACAGTTCCACTATGCACTATGACAATTAGCTGGTTACGAAACGTCCATGATGGCTCAGTTGGTAGAGGCACTTTGCTGGTGTACAGAAGGTACCTGGTTCAAACCCCAGGAACTTAACATCCTGTTTTATTGCATTTTACGGTTATAAAATTTAAAAACTGACAGTTCCACTATACACTATTACAATTAGCTGGATACGAAACGTCCTTTATGGCTCAGTTGGTAGAGTCACTTTGCTGGTGTACAGAAGGTGCTTGGTTCAAACCCTAGTAACTTAACTTTCTGTTTTAATGCATTTTACAGTAATATTAAATATAATAAACTGACAGTTCCAGTATGCACTATAATACAAAAAAAATTAGCCGGTTACTAAACGTCCTTTATGTCTCAATTGGCAGAGTGACTTTGCTAGTGTACAGAAGGTACCCGGTTCAAACCCCATCAGTTAATTAACTTCTGGTTTTGATGCATTTTACAGTATATTATATTTAAAACTGACAGTTCCACTATACACTATGATAATTAGCTGGTAACGAAACATCCTAAATGGCTCAGTTGGTAGACTCAATTTGCTGGTGTTCTTAAGGTACCCGGTTCAAACCCCAGTAACTTAACATCCTGTTTTAGTGCATTTTACAGTAATATTAAATTTAAAAAATGACTGTTCCACTAAGCCCGATAACAATAAGCGGGTTACAAAACATCCATGATGGCACAGTTGGTAGAGGCACTTTGCTTGTGTACAGAAGGTACCTGGTTCAAACCCCAGGAATTTAACATTCTGTTTTATTGCATTTTACAGTAATATCAAATTTAAAAACTGACAGTTCCACTATGCACTATGACAATTAGCTGGTTACGAAACGTCCATGATGGCACAGTTGGTAGAGGCACTTTGCTGGTGTACAGAAGGTACCTGGTTCAAACCCCAGGAATTTAACATCCTGTTTTATTGCATTTTACAGTAATATCAAATTTAAAAACTGACAGTTCAACTATGCCTATGACAATTAGCTGGTTGCGAAACGTCCTTAATGGCTCAGTTGGTAGAGTCACTTTGCTGGTGTACAGAAGGTGCTGGGGTTCAAACACTAGTAACTTAACTTCCTGATTTAGTGCATTTTACAGTAATATTAAATTTTAAAAACCTGGCAGTTCTACTGTGCACTATGACAATTAGCTGGTTACGAAACGTCCTTGATGGCTCAGTTGGTAGAGTCGCGGTCCTGCTGTGCAGACGGTGCTGGGTTCAAACCCTACTATCCTCTCACTCTCTCTACCTACCATCCTTTCACTCTCTCTATCCTCATCTCTCTACTCTCGCTCTACCTGATGCATGTGACCTAAGGAACTGGTGACCGAGTCGAGTCTGTTCACCCGTCGAAGATGGCGGGGCTCGGACGAGAGGAGGTCGTCCTGGCGGACCTGATCTGCTCCCCGGGGGGTCGCGGGCCTAGGGGGTTCTTCGGATAACCCCCGAAAGCCCCTTCGCCCTGGGGGCCAGCGGAGAAAGGTCCGTCAGGAAGCCAGTTTTGCCAAAAATTTTAATCTTATGATACAATCCGCAATTTGTGGACGGTCCCCTTACGGAGTATAATACGGAGATGGCCCCCTTAGTTATTATATTGCAAAATTTTGACTCCATTACCCGTCTTTCGCCATCGCGACGAAAATGAAATTTTATGGCTGGATGCGTTTAACTGTGATTGTAACTGCGACAGTTAACTGTGACCGTAACCTATCAGTTAAAAAAAGTCAGTTAAAATAAAGCAGATCAGATCCGCCAGGACGACCTCCTCTCGTCCGAGCACCGCCATCTTCGACTTGTGAACAGACTCGACTGGATCACCAGTTTCTTAGGTCCATGAATCAGGTAGAGCGTGAGAGAGTGAGAAGAGAGTAGGGTTTGAACCCAGCACCTTCTGCACAGCAGGACCACGACTCTACCAACTGAGCCATTAAGGACGTTCCATTACCAGCTAATTTTGTCATAGTGCATAGTGGAATTGTCAGTGTTTTAAATTTAAAATTACTTTTAAATGCATTAACTCAGGAAGTTTATTTAACGGGGTTTGAACCGGGTACCTTCTGTACACCAGCAAAGTAATTCTACCAACTAAGCCATCAAGGACGTATCTTAACCAGCTAATTTTGCCATAGTGCATAGTGGAACAGTCAGTTTTTTTAAATTTATTATTACTATAAAATGCTATAAAACAGAATGTCAAGTTACTGGGGTTTGAACCGTGTACCTTCTGTACCCCAGAAAAGTGACTCTACCAACTGAGCTATCAAGGACGTTTCGTAACCAGCTAATTTTGTCATAGTGCATAGTGGAACTGTCAGTTTTTAAAATTTAACATTACTGTAAAATGCCCTAAAACTGGAAGTTAATTCACTAGGGTTTGAACCGGGTACCTTCTGTACACCAGCAAAGTGACCCGCATTTTCACACATCCCAACGGTTTGGTCCTGACGAGCTTAGTGCGCATGCGTGTGGACTTATTTTAGCTGTTTTTTTTAGAAATTTTAATAAAACAATAAATCGGGGATCGAACCCACGACCTACCGCATGCTGAGCACGCACTCTACCACTGCACCAGCGGGGATTCATTAATGATAGCAATTATCCGAAGAAGATCCTTTTTTTCTCCCCGAGCATGCGCACTAAGCTCGTCAGGACCGAACCGTTGGGATGTGCGAATGACCCTACCAACTGAGCCATCAAGGACGTTTTGTATCCAGCTAATTGTCAGAGTTCATAGTGGAACCGTCAGTTTTTTTTAATTTAGTATTACTGTAAAATTTATTAAAAGATGAAGTTATTTTACCGGGGTTTGAACCGGGCACCTTCTGTGCACCAGCAAAGTGACTCTAAAAACTGAGCCATGACGGATGTTCTGTAACCAGCCAGTTTTATATTAGTGCATAGTAGACCTGTCAGTTTTTTAAATTTAATGGTGGATGTGTATTCTATTTTAAAGCTTTCTTCAAAGTAGAAAACTTTAGTAATTTATTAAAATCTTAATAGTGTTTTAACCGGGAGCCTTCTGAACTGAAGACTGACGCTTAACCAACCTGCCCACAGGCTGCACATCAGCAGCAAGGCAATGGATGATATGTATTTCATTTTAAAACTTTCTTCAAAGAAGAAAACTTTAGGGTTTTTTTTAATCTCAAAATGCCGTCAGGGTTTGATCCGGGAACCTTCTGCACTGAAGAATGTCACTTAAGCCACCAGGCCAATGGGTGCACATCAGCAGGAAGACAATGGATGAAATGTAATTTATTTTGAAACTTTCTTTAAAAAAAACTTCAGTATTTTTTTTTAAAACCTCAAAATTCCGCCAGGGTTTGATCCGGACTAAAGACTGTCACTTAAACCACCAGTAAAATTTGTATTTTTTTAGTAATTGATCAAAATTAAGTTTGTCAAAATCTAGCTTTGGTTCCAGAAAATGTGAAATTTTTATTAAATTTGAGTATAAGTGTAAAAAATATTTTCTAGCAAAAAAACTACTGAACCAAATAACTAAATAATACCAATTTTTGTTATTTATATACTTTTGAACAATCATTTAATAAAAGCTAGAAGAAATTTAAAAAATTATTACGCCAGATAGATTTTAAAAATTTGTCTTAAAAATTTCGTGTTTTCAATCTTAAAGAGTTATTTTTTACTTTTTTATAAAATTTTAAATCGATTATACTGTACCGCATTTATATACCAAATAAAAGAATCGTAAAGCAATAAATAGAAGAACGTTTTGAAGGTCTACCATCCCCTTAAGTATAAAACTTTAGTTATTTTATTAAAATCTAAAAATCCCGGCAGGATTTGAACCGGGAACCTTTTGCATTGAAGGCTGACACATAACCCACTAGGCCACTGGATGCATATCAACCAGAAGGCAATGGGTGAAATGCATATTTCATGTTAAAACTTTCTTCAAAGTAGAAAACTCAATTTATAAAAATCCAGAATCCCGCCTGGGTTTGTTCCGGGGACCTCGGCAGTGAAGTCTGGTTGGTTGGTTGCACTGTTCAACAAATTTGACCTTCAAAATTTTTTCCTTGATGAAAACAGTCATTTCTTATAGATTTTGGGTCGCTGAATACGAAAATCACCATTAAAATTTTCAATTGACTCAGGATTTTCGGGGAACAGCCCCTCCCCCTTTTTACGTTTTTCGACGACTTTATAGCTTTAAACTCGATTTTCAGGGTTAAAAAGCATTGCTTTAATCTTTAAATTGCCCCCCAGGGGACAAGAAATGTTCAAATTAATAAAATATGATAAATTTATAACAAAGGGATAGGTTTAAGGGGTAATTACCCCCCTAAAAATACAAAAAAATAGCTAAAATCATAGAGGTTTCTGTAGGTTATTTTTTCCTCTTATTTTTTACGCAATTCCCATGTGAAGGGTCCTAACCCTTCCCCAAGGACCCAAATTTGATGACAATATGCAGCAATAATTTTTACTAAAAGCGGCTGAGGTATTAGCCTCCCAGAAGCCCCCCGCGGAAGAGTTCGGAAGACTTCTAGAATCACGAAGGCGCTCGCGAGCTCAGGAATTAATAATGATGATTTCGAAAAGATTACAAATGACATTTTTCTTATATTTTGGGTCTATCCTAAGTAGAAACTCTTCAGTTCTTTAAAAACTGACCGGTTTTAGGGAGTGAGGATTCCATGTTTCAAGATGTTAATAGATGCACGGCTGTGGATAACAATTAGGGGGTATCCCCTTAAAAACTGAGGGTGATGGAGGAAAATGGGGGTCATATTTGAATTCAGCAGATCATTTTATACAAGAATCAGCTAAAATTCAGTTAATGGCTTCAAATTTTTTTTGTACAGCACAGTTTAACTCTGCGTGCGACATTGAACGCTTCCGTGGGTGCTTTGGGGGCGCTCTCACCTCAACCGCTTTTAGTAAAAACCATTGCTGCATATTGCCATCAAATTTGTGTCCTTGGGGAAGGGTTTAGGACCCTTTAAACGGGAATTGCGTAAAAAAATAAGAGGAAAAAATAGGGTATTAAAACCTCTATAATTTTTAGCTAATTTTTTGCATTTTTAGGGGGGTAATTACCCCTTAAACCTATCCATTTGTTATAAATTTATCATATTTTATTAATTTGAACCTTTCTTGTCCCCTGGGGGGCAATTTAAAGATTAAAGCAATGCTTTTTGACCCTGAAAATCGAGTTTAAAGCTATAAAGTCGTCGAAAAACGTAAAAAGGGGGGGCTGTTCCCCGAAAATCCTGAGTCAATTGAGAATTTTAATGGTGATTTTCGTATTCAGCGACCCAAAATCCATAAGAAGTGACTATTTTCATCAAGGAAATTTTTTCATTGTTGAACAGTAGGGCGTATCACGAAAAACTTTTTTTCGAAATTCAAAAAGGCATACTGAAAAAAAGTTGCCTTAGGGGTCACATATTCACCATGAAAAATTTCAGCCCGATCAAAAAATGTTTAGGTCCCCCGGAATTGGGCCAAAGTTTTGGAAATTGCCTCATTTTTCAATAAATTGACCGAAACCTCCAAGATAAAATTTTTATATAAAGTTCATAATTTTTCTAGGATAATCTACTATCCTACCTTATAGTTGGCAGTTGGTTTCATATTTTTACTACTCTTCGTTTAGGAGTAATAATTTTTTTTAACATTACAAGTTATTCGTGAAGTTGTTTTTCCTGCATTACTAAAGTTACCATAAATCAAGTTCTATCTACCCTAGAAAATTGTAGTTTGTGTCATTTTGATTAGAATTTTATTTTCTAACATATTTTATGCCCTGTACAAATTATTGTGGTTTTGTTTTACCTGAAACACCGTGTATAATTATAAAAATAGTACTAATTTTGTCGTTTACAGTAATATTTTTAAAACTCCTATGATATAAATTCGCTAAAAGAAATTTATCCATAAAAATGCACTTGAACTCAGATAACAGTATATAATAATTTAACTTTAATACATTTACTAATAATTCTAGCTATTCCAATTAAATGGAAAGTGTTTGAGTTATCCTTTTTTAAGACTATTTTTTTGGTAGAGAGTAAAAATTCTAACTGCAAATAAAACCAACAAAAAAGCCAATATTACAAATTACAAGTAAAATAGGATTTAGTAGAAATAAGATAATCACTAAGTATTACAGTAGGTATAAAGGAATATAGTATACACTTTTACACATAGTACATACAAATATTTTAATTCCTTTGTTTCTGAAGAAGCATCTAAGAAATCCCGTTTAGTTTCGAACTTGGAAAGGAATTTCCTGTCCAATAATCTGGATTTAATTAACACATCACAATTTTTGAACCCACAAATAAGAAGGAAAGCTTCAGTGACTTTCTTCACAATTTTTTCAACTGCTTGGGTGTGCGAAGGAATTTTATCACTCAATCCAGTTTCAATAAATGTGTGAAATTTGTGAAATTTTTCATGGTGAATATGTGACCCCTAAGGCAACTTTTTTTCAGTATGCCTTTTTGAATTTCGAAAAAAAGTTTTTCGTGATACGCCCTATTGAACAGTGTTGTTTGGATTTTTATGGCGCAAGGCCCAAATCAGGGCATAGAGCGCCAGACCAAGACAGAGCAGTGAAGTCTGGCTCACAGACAATAAGAGACAGACCGGTCAATGGGCGCGACACGAACGCCCACGGTTACAGTTAAGTTTTTAGGTCTTGTAACCATGGAAACGTTTTTCTATTCGCGAGGACGTGTCCAAACACAATTAAAATGATTGAAAACAATTGAAAAGAGTACGATTAAAAGATTTACACAAACTCCATGTTTACAAAAATATTAAATAATCGATTAATTCGGGACCACTTGTCGGAGGCGCCACTTGAGGTAAAGTTAAAAAAAGTAAAGTTTAAAACTTATTTTCTAAGAATCTCAGAATCCTGCCTAAAATTTTTTAGGTGGTAGGGGTGTAAAATTTAAGTCAGCATTTGGCCTACATTTTAAAAAATATTCGTAAAACATTTTTGTTTTATTTACTTATCATTTAATATTTGTTTTAAAAAAATTCATAGTTGTAGTCATCAGTGGCCCAAAAACGGTCCTCAGTGGGTTAGTATGTGAAACTAAATTTGGGAATACTTTATTTGGCAAAGTGAAAGTTATGAATCTCTGAATGGCCCGGTGTGTTCCAACAGTTTAGATACTGTGTCTTTGGTTGCTTCATTGCACTGTTCAAATTTAAGTATTAGTGATTTGTGGGAGTTAGTTGCTATTGGGATAAGGGATCCAGGAGTAGATGGTAAGCAAAAAGTATTTTATGATGTGAGCATTGAAAGTTTCCGAGAAAGTTTGTCCATGCTTCTGGATGGTAGATTAGAGGTAAAGTTGCCATTTAAAGACGAGATTAGGCCTTTATGTAATAAAGCTTCCACGCTGAAGAGGCATCGTACAATGTGTCAAAAGGCAGCTGAGGAAAATTTGTTCACTGACTACGTTTCAGTTTTCCAGGAATGGTAAAATTTGGGGATCGTGATCTTAGAGAAGGTACCTCAGGCTGAGATCGATAGTGGGGGTTATTTCTTGCCTCATAGACCTGTGGTAAAGCAATCAAGCGAGAGTTTCAAAATTAGGCCAGTATTTGATGCCTCCAGTAGGGATAGGAACGGGCTGTCCTTAAATAGTTGCTTGGAGAAAGGCCCCAATTTAATTGAGTTAATTCCGGACATTATGGATAGATTTCGGTTGTACCCCATTGGTCTATCCGCTGATGTGGAGAAAGATTTTTTGCAGCTAAGTATAACGCCCTCTCAAAGAGACTTCTTGAGGTTTTTCTATCAGTCTTTGCACGAGGACGTAATTTACAGGCATTGCAGAGTCGTTTTTGGTGTGACAACGTCCCCCTTTCTTTTGACTGCATCAATAAACCACCATCTTGGTAATATCTCTGATGGCTTTCTCCATGTAGCTCAAAGGTTAAAACACAGTTTTTTCGTAGACAACTATGTCACTGGAGTCCAAAGTATTGGTGAGGTGGGTAACTTTGTAAATAGTGCAACCGAGATCATGTCTAAGGGACGTCTAAATCTGAGAGGTTGGGAGAGCAACTCTCATCAATTCATCATGAATGCTTAACCAAAAGTAGTGGCCGGACTTCTCTGCTTGGGATCAACTCTAGACCTCTAACTTATCTCTCTGAAAACTCTGAGGATTTTGTCCCACTGACTCCGGCTGTGTTCTTGATTGAAAATCGTGGTTCAGGTGTCTACGACTTGGATAAAGTCGATTCAGCCAGTCTTAAAAAGCGGGTCAGGTATAGATTAAAATTATTGAAGGATTATCGTCACAGATTCCAAAAGGAATATGTAGGCCTTCTTTTTCAAAGGAATCCCGGAAAACGGTTGGTTGTTTGGGGTTTTATGGCGCAAGATCCCAAATAGGACATTCTACGCCAAACAAGACCAGAAAAACAATTCAAGTATTAAAAATTCAGCGAGCGATAAGCTCTTGTTTGATGTAATCTATACATCTCGGATAAAAACCTAAAAAATGCAAGTTAAAATCCAAACAGTGTAAAATATGAAACGAATTTGTTAAAATGTCATACGTGATGGGTAAAACCGATGATGTGAATAAAATTAAGAACTAGTTTAAAATCAGCGTTATGGTGTAAAACATCAGACATATTAAAGTTTGTACGTTTAAAAACATGGAACCTTTGAATATTAAAACGTGGACACTCACAAATGATATGACGAATTGTAAAAGGAACTTGACAGAAATTGCAAATAGGAGCCTGCTCCCCCATTAGCAGATGACGGTGGGTAAACCGGGTATGCCCAATTCGAAGCCGACTGATTAGAACTTCCTCCCGACGGCTCAGTGGAAGAACACGGTGAGGAGTTAACAGCGGCATTACCGAATGAAGCTTGTTCCCCAGCTGGGTATCCCAGCTGGCCTGCCACTCGGAACGAAGCTTCCGCCGGAAAAATGCTTTAAGGTCAGAGAAAGGGACTGGAAAACGATTGCGGTCACCAGTCGCAGTACGTGCTAGCACGTCTGCTTCTTCATTACCAGCAATTCCGGCGGCCCGGAAAACGGAGTTTGGGCCATTCCCTTAAAGTTGATGAGGTAGTCCTCATAGGAGATGACTCCACTAAACGAATCAACTGTTCTCTTGGTAAGATCATTGAATTGATACCTGGAAGAGATGGAGTCGTTCGAACTGTAAGGCTGAAGACGCAGCAAGGGACATCACTGAGTCCCATTCAAAGAATTTTTCCCTTGGAGGTTCCCAAGTTTGAGGAGGTGTCTAAGTTTGGACGACCTTTAAAGATTCCTGAAAGACTGGGACTCTTGGACTTGGATCTTTTCGCATGAATACTCTCTGCGAAAAGAAGGGGAGTATGTCGGATGACAAGAGAGCTGATTGGCGAGCTTAGTGTAATAATTTTAATATATATTATTTACTAGTTTTAGTTTACTAGTTTTATACTTTACTAGTGTTTGCAGTTTTTTCACAACAATGACCTGCAACTTGTAACACGTAAAATATTAAGCTCCTATCTTTTTACATTTTTAAGAGTAATATTTCACGAAAATAATAAACAAACGTTAATATCCTGTCTACTCAGCAGTAAAGCAAGCATCCATAATATCAAATCCGCCATCCGTTTATAAGAAGCAGATTTATCCTCCAAAAGGAAATTCCCAGGTATTTGCTCAAGTAACGCATTCATAATACATTGTTATTCCTTCCTTTGTTGTTATATCCTACCATTATTCTGCTTACTCAGAGTTTCAAGAGTTGACTCAACAAATTCTACATTATAAAGCCAAGGATTGACAATATTACTTTTCTTTAACTGTAAAACTCTTAAAACAAGCTTACTGAAGTCCATCCAAACATGGACCCGCCTTCGGGCGATGAACAGAATGATGTAACAATGATTGAAGCACAAATAGAATCAAATAATATGAATTTCGTAACAAATAATCACAACTTAGAACAACAAATCGAATTAGGTTATCAAAATGGAACCCAAAACTTTATCATCATCTACAGCCCAATTAATGGAAAAATACCCAAAAACAACCCCAAGCTAATTAAAGATAATTTCAGAGGAAAGATAACTAACTTGGAACATATTGAAGAAATAATACATACAAATAATGGGAAAATTCTAGCGATCACCTCACACAAGAAGACCGCCATAGAATTAGCAGCAATAAAATCCATCATATCAAAACAAGTAAATACGTCAATCCAATCAGAAAGCAATACTACTAGATTTACCCTCAACATACCCACGCACATATCTCTACATGAATTAAAAGAAGAACTAGAATCTGATAATAGTTTGAACATACATAACATAAGAAGATTTACCAAAAAAATCAATAATCATACATACCCAAGTGAAATAGTACTCGTCACCATATTTGGTCGCATCATTCCCGAATACATCAAAATATGGTTGACAAGGCATAAAGTAAAGCAATTCATAGATCGCCCAAGGCAGTGCCTTAAATGCTAACAATACAATCACCCAACAAAGTTTTGCAAAAACGTACAAAGATGCGACCGATGTGGTGAAAATCCTCTTAACAATAAATGTAAAAATAAAATAAATTGTTCTACATGCCATAATAATCACGTTGCAAAGTCAGGATTGCATAGGATACAAAAAAGAAGTGGAACTATTAAAATACAAAGCATTAAACGGATTAACCTACGGAGAAGCAAGAAGGAGATTCAGAGAAGCAGAAAAATCAACAACATACGCTAAAATCCCAGAAGAACCTATAAAAAATATCATAAATAGGGATAACACTGAAATGGAAAAGGTAGTAACAGAAATGCTAAAAAAACAAGAACTTCAATTTATGAACGTACTAAACGAATTCAAATCACAAATGATGACCCTAGTCAAAGAAGCAATTAGTGAATTAGGAAAACAATATAACACAATTCAAACAAAAGAAAAAGAAATTAACACTGAATTAGGTAAACTCAAGATCAATTCAAGTCAGACAAAGGAAAAAGAATCACCTAAAAGTAAAAAACCAAGAACAGACCCTAATATCAACAACGGATCGCAAATTTTCACAGCTAATTTTACAAAAGAAGATTTGTTAGCTCCTCCTCGTTTTAGTATAGGAAATAAACCTACAACAACTCAAACAAATCAACCTACAACAAGTAAAATAACCTAAATATAAACTTTACTTATGTCAATAGATAATTTTTGCATAACTCAATGGAATGCCAGAGGAATTAGATCAAAAACAAACTGGCTCAAAGATCCACTTTTTGCAGATGCAGATATAATCGCCATCCAAGAAACCTTCTTAAAAGATCAAGACACAATTAAAATCGACAACAAAAAAATATTCAGAGTAGACCGACGAAATAAAAAAGGAGGCGGAATATTCATGGCAATCAACTCCAAGCTTTCTTATAAGCAAATAGACTTATCAATGATTCAATCCACAAAAAATGAAATCCAAGCAACAGAACTTTTCCTTAAATCCTCAAATTTAAAAGTTTTAAATATATACTCTCCTAAAGGGAAATTTTCAGACAATGAATTAGACTCACTCAAGCAAATAATTTCACCTCCATTCATCGTTATAGGCGATTTCAACATCAGGCATCCAATACTAGGCTCCATCAATGAATCTCCAGACGCAAAAAAGTTATTAGACTGGATAGATGAAATAAATGGTTTCATTCTCAACACCAGAACACCAACCTACCAAGGCAATCAAACAACTTCCCTTTTAGATCTTACCATACTCTCTACAAATCTAACATCGAAAACAAACTACAAAATAATAGAAGACTTATTTGATAGTGATCATTATCCTATCCAAACTAAAATATCAAATCCCAATCCATCTCACACAAAGAGAAATATAATCCAATGGAGCAATGTAGAAAATGAAGTTAAATCCATGCAAAATAACCCTAACAATTTCTTAGAAGAATGCAAAAATATATAGAAACAAACACTTTAGTAGTTAATATAAGAAAATCTAAAGAGCCATGGTGGAATACCAAGTGTGAAGGACTACTCCAACAAAAAAGAACATTATTGAAGTTATCTAGAAAATACATTCGACAAGATTTATGGATCAAATACAAAAGAACATCAGCCAAATTAAGAAAATTTATCAAAAGCTGCAAAAATAACTATTGGAATAATCTATGCGAAAGTAGTAAAAACTCAAAAAACATATATGAAATCTTAAAAACTCTCAGTTTTCCCCCAGATAACAGCTGTTCCAATAATGTATTTATCAAAAATAACCAAATTATATCCAACCCACTTGAACAAGCAAATGCTTTCACAGTCCTAATAGAAAAAGAAAAAATCAAAGAGTATATACCTTACGATCTAAGTTCTAAAGGAAATGAAGAATACAATAATCCATTCACAATAGATGAACTAACTATTGCAATCAAGACGTCAAAAAATTCAACTCCCGGCCCCGACAAAATAAATAACAAATTTTTAAGACTTTTAAACTACAAACAGTTACAAATAATTTTAAATTACTTCAACGAAAGTTTCAGCACTGGCACCATACCTTCATGCTGGAAAAAGTCATATGTCATCCCGATTCTCAAACCAGGAAAAGAGAAAACGACAATAGAATCATATAGACCAATATCATTAACTTCAGTAATATGCAAAACTTTAGAAAAGATGATACTAAACAGATTAAAGAAAGTAACCTCTACAGAATCTTTCAATAAAAATCATGCTGGCTTAGCCCCTAGAGATGTTGGTTACATCCAATCCATAATTTACAACGACATCTCCAACGCCAAAAACGATAAAGATTTCTGCATCTTTATAGCATTAGACATTAGTGCAGCTTATGATTCTGTATATATAGACGGATTAATTTATAAACTACTAAATCTAGGCATCAGAGGAAATATAACCAAGTGGATCGAAAACTTTCTTAAAGATAGAGAATGTCAAATTGCTTGGAGAAACTGCAAGTGAAAAGTTATCAAAACACACAGAGGCATAGCTCAAGGAAGCGTTCTTAGTAGCTTTCTTTTTAACATATATTTGTCAGATTTATTTGAAATATTCCACGATGTAAAATGTTTAGTGTATGCTGATGATATATTTATTTACTCCAGACATCCATTGTTAAGTCAAGTTATTCTAAACTTACAAAATGCCCTCGATAGTTTATCAAAATGGTGTAACTATTGGAAGCTAACTCTAAGACCTGAAAAGTGCAACGCAATAAATTTTTCTAACAAGAAAGAACAACCATATAACAACTTCCATATCAATGGACAGAATATTCCTTGGTGCGAAAACATCAAAGTCTTAGGTCTATACTTTTCGAGCAATCTCTCTTTTAAAGCGCACTTCACACATCTCAAAAAGAAAATATCTCGCAAGATAAATGTTCTAAAAAGAATAGCTGGCACGTCATGGGGATCCAGGTCACATCATCTAATCAAAATTGTGAACTCAACCATCCGAACAACTATAGACTTTGGATGCCAAGTATACTCCATAAGTTGTAAAACGGATTTAGAAAAACTCGAAGTCATACATCACTCAGCACTACGCATAGCTACTGGTCTTCCTAAATGGACCCCCATACCATTACTTCTAAAAGAAGCGGGACAAATATCCTTAAATCAAAGACAAAAAATTCACCTCTTAAAATTTGGAATTAGGCAGATTGCCAATACTGAAGATTCTGCTTTAGCCAACTCTTTCCTTTCTCAATCCAAAGAACCCCGTTTGAAGAGACATCAACCAACTTATTACAGATTTCAACAAATAATGAATTTTTATGAAATTAAAGTAGAAAAACTAATCTCTGTTAAAGCAGATATAACAAGACATCCAAACCTTAAACTGTGTCTCAACCAATATGCATTTCAAAACAAGCAACTATCCAACGAAGAAGTTCAACTTTATTTTAATATCTTCAGGCAAGAATATCTACGTAATAAAATAATTATTGCAACAGATGCTTCAAAGGATAAAGATCATATAAAAATTGCTGCAGTAAATAAGACAGATCAAACCACTAAGTCAGGTGCTATCCCTCTTCACAACAGCATCTTTTCAGGAGAAGCAATGGCCATCATCATAGCAATAGAAGAATTTATAAAAACTGAACTTCATTACATCATAATAACTGATAGTTTATCTGTTTTAAAAGCTCTAAAATCCGTTAATCCAAAATCGTGTAAAATTATAATCCAACTCTTTAATATCCTAAAAATGGCTCTAATAGAAAATAATAAAAAAATCGACATCATATGGACACCAAGCCACAAAGGCATACAAGAAAACGAAGAAGCAGACCAAGCAGCTAGAAATGCTCCCACAGATATAATCAGAGATGTCATTTCCCCAGAAGATGTCATAAATGAAATAACCAAGAAAGTTTTAAAAGAAAATGAAGAAACTTGGAAGTCAAGCAAGTATCACAATAGTTTTAGACACATGAATGGATTAACTCAAAAAGATCAACTTTTAACCCCAAATAGGAAATCAGATGTCTCAATAGCCAGATTACGTACAAAAACCCTACCCACCAAAGCCATACTATTCAAAAAAAAAAAACCTTTCCCCAAACCCTTTCTGCTCAATATGCCAAGAATATGACTCAAATGACCATTTATTATTAACTTGTAAAAAATATACAACTCAAAGAATTAAACTAATGAAAGACATAAATTCAAAATCTGCGGATTTCTCAGAAATATTAGAGATAACAGAAAAAAACAAAAGTAGAAAAATTTCAGCTCTATCCTCCTTTCTGAACTCCATAGAACTCTAAAACACTCCATATCCTAAACATACTCTATGAATATATAAATGAAATAAGAAGATAAAGAAAAAGAAAAAATAAGAAGACGAAGCGACTCTTCGGAGTGGGCAAAAGTCTCTACCCAATCAACCAAGAACCAACCAAGAACTAGTGTTTGCAGAAGTTAGCAATTCACGAAATTCCTAAATAAACAAACAACCAACGGAAGTGACGTCACCAAGTAACTCAATCTTCCGGTTTGTCTAATATTTACATAGAACAACATTACACTACGGCCCGTTTGTTTTTTTTATAATTTCTCTTTTCTTATTTTTAAGCGTATATGAGCTCCATTAGCGAAATATGAGTCCTCCATACTTCCGAGCATTAGATGAAAATTGTAAAAAGAGATATCTTGATAAGTTATCTGTGAATGGGACGATTGATTTACCCGATTCATTGGACGAGGATCTAAGAGATTTGGTATTCACCAATAAGCGATTTCCAATTGTTTCCATCTTTGATATCTACACCTATCTAGTTGAAAAAATAAAATATATAGTAAGCTGTCCTTCACGAATTATACTTCCCTGCCTTGTTTTAATTATGTATCATCAGGGAAGGTAAAAAGTACAAGATGCTTCAGAAGTCAGGGTGGAATTTGTGTGGTGACAGCTAAAGTTGAAGCCAGCCAAACCATTAAAAAACATCATACACCATGGATAGTAGCAAAAAACGATGGAGAAATTCTTTCTGGGCATTGCACTTGCATGGCTGGGTAGGTACATAATTATTATTAATAAATGAAAATAATTAATAATTTTAAATTTCAAAGCAAATTATACAGGACTGATATATTCAAGAAAAAACCTAGATACCCAGCGAGCCCTGGAAATCTTCGAAAGGAAGATACTAAGAACCATCTTCGGGCCTGTGCAAGAACAAGGATGCTGGCGAACCAGGTATAATTTCGAGTTATATAGGCTGTATAAACAGCCTCAAATCACTCAAGTCATCAGAAGTAATCGACTAAGATGGCTTGGGCATGTCTGGAGAAGCCCAGAAAACAACCCAACTAGAATATGTACTTTCAAGAAACCCGAGGGATCCCGTACCCGAGGAAGACCGCCAACAAGATGGCTTGATGACATCGAAAACGACATTAAAATATTGAGGATCAAAAACTGGCAAAGAGTTGCGGGGGACAGAATGAGTTGGAAGAGGCGTGCTGTCGAGGCAGCTAAGACCTGCAACAGGTTGTTAAGCTGATGAAGAAGAAGAAGATATATTCAAGGAATCTCAATTTTCTTAGTTATTGATATTTTAAAATTTGTATCTTGTGATTCTTGCTTAAACCATAATTTGATTCATGCGAAGAATCCGGGACTGCGCCAAAAAATGGCGTAAAATAGGGGATTCTGGCAACCTAGTTCTTTAGAGTTAACACGTTTAAATCGTTTAAATCAATATCGTTAAACTCAACGTTTAAAAGAGATTACTGCACGCGCTGATTTATTTTTGAGATGGAATTGTGATGTTCGATAGATGTTCGGGTTGTATTATTTTTGTAATAAACGTGATGTCTAAAAGTATCGCCTCCTCCTCTCGGCCTTCCCTCTAGCCATTATTAGTTAGCTCTCAGGCAATTTAGAGTTAACATTAGTTATTTTTATTGCTTTTTGTTTTAACATTTTGGCAACACTACTCAACTTCATATTTTATATTATCTCTCTATTCTAAAAAAAAGTTTTTGGTGAACGGTTTCCAGAGAAAGGCTTTTTAATTACTGAACCAAATGACACATATATGGTATCATAATGTCCGAATTCTTTCCGGATTTCCGAGTAAGCCCTTCGATTTTTCAAAAAAATTCTTAATTTTAAAATATTTCCATTTTTTTAGATTTCGGATAAGGTCGCAGTTACAAAGCAAGAAACTATGAATTTTAAAACAATTGAAAATATATTTCACTGGTTTTTTAACATTCAAATACATTAAATAATCATCTTTCTATTTATCACACTAATTTAAAAAATATATATTGGATTCTTTTTAACAATATTTATATTTTTGCTGTTCAAACGATTTTAATTATATTTAAAACTAATGTATAATTAATTTATCTTTTATTTTTAAATAATTAATTCATATTTATATATTTATCTTTGTCGTTGTGGCAACCTAATCATTACTATATTTACAATAAAATATAAACTCGCTTTCAGAAATTTTGAACTTTTGCATTTATTTATTACAATAATAATTATTTTTATATCCTTTTGCAAGTTATATTATTTAAGGTAGTAAAAGGTAACTTTTTTTTATAATGCCAAAACGCAAAACTAGATATGGCGGGGGAATGTTTTAGAAATAAAGATAAAAATCGAAAGTCAGAACATTCGTGTCATTGCTATAAAACTGACACAATTTCGAAGCAAAATTCTAAATTTTCGTGATGTTTACGATAATTACTACATTTTTCACAGACAATCAATGAAAATCATTACAAATTTTAACCTTCCTACCCTCTTGAAAAAATAGTCACATATTCCCCTCGTGGGGTCTCTGAGGACCCCATGCGTAAAACATGCCTATGACTCTAATAAAGGTTAAAAATTCCTTAAATGGAGAAGAATTGTCATTTTTTATTTCTAGAAAGATGCTTCAGAATAATTTATCCAATTTTTTTGGTATTTTTCTCATTTTTTTCGTCTTATTACGGCTTAATTGGGTTTCTTTTGATACACGTTTTTTATAACATCTGGACCTTCAAACAAGAATTAAATTACAGAAATGAACTACATTGAAGTTGTTTTACTTAAAATATTTATAATCACACTGTTTAAAGCATACTAGTTGATATACCCGGTCTTGCACGGGTAGAATTTAGTAGTTTATTTTAAACGATTTATGAAGCTGCATATATTCTCTATTCTGCATTATCAGCTACCTGTCACCCCAGATTAATTTATTTAGTATTATGAAACATGTAAAGTTAGGATTCTTCTTTTTAAAATTGAAATAATACAAAAAAAATGATCGGTTCAGATTTCTTAGTGAAATCAGTATCTCGCTTGCTTATATAAGTTTTAACATAAAATTGGTTTTTTTTCTTGATAATTCTTCGAAATCACATTCTGGACTTCCGTAAACACTCATAAATATTTGAAAGCATTCTTATTTTTCAAAGAAGACTGAATATAAAAACCTATTTACAATCAACCATGAATTTATATTGTTTTTGTAAAGAATGTGTTCAACAGGAAGTAATGGCGACAGTTGTCTGAGTTTTTTTTGCTGCAACTGTTAGATACTCAAAAGATTTCTATAAATAGCATATTTTTCTTAGAATGTGAATAAAAAATTTAAGAAATAGCGAGTGCTTCAATGTATTTAACCGCAATCTTCTTTTTGTAAAAAAAAATGACAATTTCTACGAAAATATCTTTCTAATATTTCTCCAAACGTTCTAAACAAACATGCAAACCTTTTTTTATCTATAATACAACAAAAAATAACATACTTAACTTTATTTGATACTGTTTTACCGCCATTCATGGCTGGGGTCTCAGAAGACCCCAGAGGGGGAATATGTGACTATTTCTCCCAAGACACTTAAAAATGGAATAATAACTCCAAAATTTTTACCCATTGTAAAACTTTGCGTAATTAAGGAATAGTAGCATCGGAAATTGTCAAAACAAAAATGCATGGGAGGTATCAAGCGTCAAAGTGCGTCTGGGGTCGAAAAAGACCCCAAAGGGGTAGGAAGGTTAAGAAAGTAAAATTTATTCCGGAGTTGTTTCAGTGCTTCTGAATGGATCTGTGTGAGAAAAACATTACCTTGGGGAAATGGTAAAAGAAAGTTTACACTGCTTTGTTACTAATTTTCTTGGAATTAAATGGCGATCCGCCAATTCATATTGCCATAAAGGAACTGTTAAAATTTCGCCGCTGAATGAATATTCCCCTTTTTTGAAAGAATACCCCAGAGAAGTAGTTCCCCTGTTTTAAGAATGTTTTATAAAATGAGTAAGTGCTGTGAGCTGTGTTTTGTGAGGATGGCAAAGAGATCCTTAAGTATCAGCGTCAGCAGTTAACGGGGGTTGGCGAGCGATAGCGAGCAGGGGGCGGTAGCTCCCTAGTTATTTAAATTTGTCTTTTTAAGTTTTTCGTGTTTGTTGCAACTTATTTACCTTTTTAAGATGTTTGAATAAACTTGTTTGATTTTTAAACGATTCGAAGTCAGATTATTTAACAGTTCTATTTACTTTAATTGATTTTTGGCGCCGAAACGGCCGCGCCGAATAGTAGTAGACCGATGATGATAGGGGTCTTAATTCCATAGATAGATATGCTGCTCTATACCATCACTCACCCCATCCAAATCTTACTGCCTCATGCACATACATTGGATTATTTTGTGTTCCTTGCTCCAGTTAGGCAGACAAAAGTCAGACGGTTTAAGGTTTCTAAAATATCATAGAATGTGGCAACGGTTTGTTTTATTTTTGAATTGTAGTGGTTGCGATGGTTACAAGAATTACAATAAAGATGGCTCTATACGTATGCCAGTTGTGTTATAGTGATTACTTAACTTATTTAAAGGTGCGACTGACATTTTGTGCGGGGACACCTTTCCCTACGTTTTTTGAAGAAGATCGATCTTTCCTTTTACAAATAGATTCACAGGAGCACATGACGAGAGAAGAGGCCAATCACAGGCCTAGTAAGAAAACCGCTCCTAAATCCGCTTGTCCGAAATTCGCTCGCTTTTTTTCTTCGTTCATGTTCAAGAAGTCGACAAATTCGCTTACTTTTTTTGGTCACGTGATTCTCTTCGACCAATACGAAATCCCCATCAAGCAATAACAGCATCCATTTTTATTTTGATGCTTCGTACCAGATCATGATCGGCTATTTTACAGAATTTAAATGATACATCCTAATTATGATGAGATAACTACTAGAAAAGTTTATAAAATTACAAAAGTATCATCTTTGTTACGATGATCGGTTTCCAGAATACAAGGAATAATTAAATAAATAAAGCAGACGGCAAACGGCATGGGAAACGAGAATTCTGGAGATAAACGGTGAGTTGATGTCTTAAAAGGATATATTTAAATTCGTAAAAAAACTGTAGATTAAAATCATTTTCTCATTTGATTTTCTGAATTATTAAACTCCTCCAGATGTAAAAAAAATAGACCTTTGATTTGATAGAACAACAATCTGATTCTTCCCTCTTCCCATGCCGTCTGTGTTCTGCTTTTTTTGCTTTTTCTTTTTATTAAGAGGTCATTTTTTGTATTATGATCTAAAACAGAAAAAGGCCCAACTACTTTGAATGTTTTGAGATCTACTGTAAACTGTAGTATTTAAAAAAGAATGTAAATACATTTTTACCATGATTTGGAGGCGCAAGTTCAGAGGTGCGGATGATTGGCGAATTTTGGCTATTTGGCGCCATATTTAGAAGCCAAATGACTCTTTTAACATTAGTTAGGGTTACCATATTAGTCATGTTTACTGCTAAAAACTTGGCGCATCCGCACCTCTGAACTTGCGCCGATTTGGATTGATACCAAAGCTAATATTTTCATCAGAACATGTGACAGAATAAAAAAATATCGCTGTGTAAAATCGGAAATTATTGATGTTCTTCATAGAACGGTTCTTAATATATTTTCAGTGAGATAATTTGTTTTATTTTTTGTTCTTGATTAAAATAACTTCCATTTCATACAACAGCTTTTGTATTATATGAAACATTTTCACCTCGGAGCTTCTCGACGTCTTATCTTGAATAAACTTTAAAATATTAGAAGTAATGATTTAAGAATTGATTTAATTTAGTGGATGCTACAAATTTGATGAAAAATGCAGGTTTTTAAAACTTAATAAAGTTGTTAAAAGTTTGAAGTTATATACTGTAAATTTTGGCGCCAATACAAAAGTCGGCAAAAGCCAGCGACCTCTAGTGAGCGGTTTGAGAAACAGATCGGGCAAAAAAGCTAGCTAGGATTTCGCTGGCGAATTTACAAACATGGGAATCCAGCTTTAAAGTGAGCTGAAAAGAAGATTTCAGGCGGGTGTTGGAAGAAATGGGTGAAACACCGAGCGCTACCACTAAAGGACTTGCGGAACCAAATTGAAAGTAACGAATGCTATAGAGAAGATTGAAGATACGGGATTTTGGAGAGAGTTTTTGATTACAACTATAGATGAATGAAAGGCGGAAGAGAGAGAAAAACAGCAAGAGCAAATGGAGAGAGATAAACGAAGAGAACATGAACTGCAGTTAGCGCGATTGGAGCATGAATTTCAATTGGCGCATTTGCAGCAAGGGCAAGAAGCAAGCACCGAGGGAAGGGTGAGTGATGATTAATACAACTAGCTATGGGGGAGATAGAATTTCTGTGGAAATTTTTGTAAAAAGTATTCGGGTACTTACAATAATTATAGTCCCGACGAAATCGGAAAACTGGATATTATTTTTTTCAGTCATTATATTAAGCAGTATGAGACTGTGCAGAGCGTCGAGAGAGTACACTGTCAGTCATACCACGTCCTCGGGTGAGCCCTCCATAGCATCAGTACTTGCTCAATGGTCATTGGTCATATCGGACCATATACCCGACCAAAATTTGTTAGTGCGCCGGATGGTGAAGTATCCCTTTTTGTGAATTTATTGTACTCAAGTGGGTCCATTTTGCTTTCCAATTTCAGCATATCTGCAGATATAATTGTACGCACTTCGCATAAAAGAAGTGGCCTGCTGCGTGAAAGGATGGGAGCATTTTCTGGATGATGTCCAAATGCAAATTCCAATCGCCTGTCCGTTCTGCTTGGATAAATTGCTTCATCAGTGTCACCATTCAAAAATAAAGAACCCACAGCTTGGCGGTTATAGTCCATTGCTTTCAAGCTTGCACAAAGCATCCGTGGATTTCGTCATTAGTGCTTGAATAACTGCTCATTTTCGTACTTTCCTACACCAAATTGTGGGCTCTCACTGCTCTAGAATAAGCATGGCCAGCCAACATCGTATCAATGCTGTTTTCAGCTTAAATTGTCGAGAGCAGTTCCTTTAGACCACTTCCAGTCATAATCATACCTATTGATCCTAAGAAAGATATAAGTAGGTGAAAACCCCCTAACCTCACAACGACGTTGCTCAAATCAGTGCCCTGATAGTTTGCGACAATCTCTTTGTCTTTAATGTATAGGGGCTGGTCAAAAGTTACAAAGCAGGGGCAGGTTTTTTGTCCATGGGCTCGGCATTTATCATTTGCAAACCGAAGAGATGTAAGAACTGTGTCGTAATTGGACGGGAGATGGTTGATGAATGGCAGACATATAATTTTGGATGTTTCAAAGTGTTTCTCTGCTGTTGCTTCCTCCATTAATCCATTCCATCCCCTGATGTTCAACTCTTTTTGGACTTTCCCATTTAACCATATGAATATTGTCTAAGTTATTAATTGCCGTCAAACTCTGATTGGATGGCACTTTTTTGGAAGGTTTCCAGCTGAATAAGAGGATTTCTCTGTACAAGTTCAGAAGCAGTGCACTTCGTCAAACGGTCTATTTTATTCTCGGGACATGAGGAATTATGGGGAGTCACAATCATTATACCTCCCATTGCGTGAAAAGTACCCGTCCCATCTAAAGTGTTGACATTAAAGTCGGCGTTATCAAAAGAAAATTGCACAAACGACATTGAAGGGTCCTTCAACGTGAGTTGGTCTGGTCGCATGATGGCCGAGGTTTCCAAATGCATAGTATCCTTGTAACCAGCTGAGAATCCAAGCGTTGACAATAACTCAACTAGATGTTTTGACCCGAACTTGTGATACAAGAATACACCAATCCCATGCAGTAAGCAAGAGATGAACGAGCGAGGCCTGAATGCCGATATTATTGAATGTGCAAGAGCAACGCACTTCTTTCTGTAGAAATCCAAGCAGCTTCGTTTGTCTTTTAAAATTACTGTTTCGAGCAACAGTTTCAATGAATCAGGGATAACTGAATTTACATTCTGGAAGAAGTCGTCGGATGGTGTGAATTGTGTTATGTCGTAATTGCGACCGTATATCCTCTCGTATGACTTCAGCAGCTGTTTTCTCCACGCGTAGTCTTTCTGCTTGAGGATCTGAACTTCTACTGTCATACCATATTGTACTGGTGAGAATTTTGTGACCTGTGTTTTTAAAACAAACAGTCGTGTGTTTGAAGGGTCTCTCAACGATCAAAATGTCCTCCCCATACTTTGCAAACAAGCGATTTTTGACTGTTCTTAGTTGAGGTCGTTTTCCTTCTATCTAGTCTAGTCCATGAGTTCATGTAGAGAGAACTGACACTCCTCAGCGTTCTCTTCCAGAAATGAATAAATCTTTTCCATGGCCTCATCAACTGTGGGATGCTGACGATTTCCCCTGGAGTTTCCTGTTGGTGGTGCCTGGTAGAGTGTTTGGCAAAACCGATGATATCTGGCATCAAGGGCTACCAAATTTTTGTTCTCAGATTTACGCTCTTTTATATTTTAAGAGCGCATTCATCACCACGATTCTCAGCTGCTTTCAAGATTGTTGCACTGAGAGAACTTTTCCGCAGTAATGACATCGTTCCTTTTTTCTGGCTTCTTCTTCCTTTCTGCCACAAAGGAACTCTTCAGTTATTTTGTCTCCACATAGACAACAGTGTTCTCTGAAATTGAAATGCTCAGAGACTGATCTCATGGCCCTTGATGGAGTAATATTTGATTTTCCACTGCTAACAGCTGCTTTTATCAACTTCGGATTGTTATATATCCTCTGACAAGCACTGTGCACATATATCTCATTTACATCCTTCAATAAACGCTGATTTTCTATGTTCTTGAGGAAAATACTCGACGCAAGAAGGGTTTTTACACCTATATCTTTCACTAGGCTCACTTGACCTAAACTTAAAGTCTCCTTACATATAAAACACAAACCCACGCCCACGCTGGGTTAGGTATCAGACATTCTGTAAATTTTGAGTTCAAACGGCACTCACGTTATGGGCAGCAGGCCATTTAACCCGTTCGCACTGCCAGAAAAAATACTCTTAATTTTTAAAATACGGAAAACTTAATTTTAAAAACACGTTGTCATGGAAATAAACTGTTGTCGAAACACACTATGTTGTTGACTTTATATGTTGAACGAATTTATGTTTTTGCATCGCTAAATCCGAATTCAAGTTTATTTTCATTTTGAAAGTCATCTTCACATCAAAAATTGCAAAAAATCTCAAATTTTTTCTCTTATGTTAGGTTTTCCATCGATTTTCTATACAAATATTCATTTTATGAAAAATACCATGCAACCAAGTTGCAGTAAGTAAAATTTCCTGTCAGATGCACTGGTTTATTTTTATTTTACAAAGAGCGGTGTACGTTTTATAGCGTTTTGAAGTGTAGCGATTTTTTCATTTCATTTCAGGCGACTAAGATACAGGACTATACTTATATTTAACGCCAAACACTCCATTTTTTGGGGCAAGTCGTGTCAGAAGAGTTTCGGAACAATTTCGACCCCACCCCAAGTGTTTTACATGGATATATCGGGGATTTTTCACAGATTACGAATACGTAAATCATTAAGGTTGGGAATAATTATTTCGGCAGTTATTCCTGAAAAACCAAAATTCCCAAAACTCCGTTTTTCCCGGATCACACACGAACTGCTTGCTCCAGTCTATGCTTCTGAAATTTCGGTATCAATCAAATCAAAGTCTGCCCGGGCCTAGTGGCCCATCAGGCGGTGCCCATCTCCGTTGAAATTTCGATATAGGTGCACCCTAAAACTAAGAAATTGAACCATGTATTGTATTAGATGGTGGGTCAAAATTAAAATTCATACTTTTTTCCCGCCAAAACGCTCGGACCATTGGCACCTTTCCCAGGACGCTCCGGATATTGGAAGTACAGTAACACTTTTGTGGGTTGATTCGGTCCCGAAAAAATGAATTTTGCACATCTAAGCTCAACCTTGCTTTGCTCCATAGAAATTTACGAAAAACCATCGGGTTTTTTTTTTACCATTTAGTCATTTTTCTGTATCGCGAACTTTATAGGCTCCTTTAGCGTCATGCTTACTGTCAAATAATAAAAAAGTGGAACACGAAACGAAAAATTTTATAAAAGGATAAAAAAAGAAGCCAAATGCATTTTTTCAAGTGAAACGGGTCTTGGGAAAAAAGTCAAACTGGCAACCCTGGTTTATTCTCCCTTAAAATTTCTTCTTAACGAAAAAAAATGTATCAGAACATGGCTCAAACAGAATTTATTTTATCCACTGAGAACCATAGTATTCTTCTATTTTCACCTTTTGTAAGATGCACTGTTCGCATTTCTCAAGACCGTAATAAGAACTTGGTTATAAGACCAACAGGGGTAGAAAGTTTTATTCGAAAATTTCCGAGCTTGTGTAAACGGGGGTAAGTAATTATTTCAATCCTTTTAACAAAATAATATTTAACCTATTTTTTTTTTCAAATTTGCAAGCAGTGGATAAGTTGATTAATTGAATTAGATTCGTCTCAGGAAATCGAGAACATTCTGATAATTATAACCACTATGTTCCATTTTCGTAATTATGGTGTATTTTATTTTTGATTCTTTTAAACTCCCTTTGAAAAACAACTTTTATCTAAAAAATTTTTAATTGTTTAAGTATATGAGTAGTTCTGTATTGAAAAATGTTTTTAAGAAAGTTCTTTGCGTTGAAATTTCTTGTTAAAATTTTTGTAATCCTAACTGCAAAATCAGTGTTGCAAAAACAGTCATTTCATTTATAAATTGATGAAAACTTCCACGACCTGAGGAGTAATTTATTAAGTTTTCCGGGATAGATGGCCGTGTTTGATGAATGGAATAAATAAACGTTTCGCTCTCTGCTTCGGAGAGCATCCTCAGTGGCAAAATCAACTGATAAAAATTCATTGATTCATTTCATTTAGTTCAACAAAACTTGTTTTGAAGTGTTTTTATTGCTTGGTAAAAAAATTTATTTAGAAAAAAAAAACAGTTAAATTTTTATGTTTTAAGAGACTGTTTCTGATAATGTATCTTAAAGATTCGGTTTCAAAATGGAATACATAATTAATTTCCTGAGGTTTAATATTATTTATAGCTTTGTATCAGTAACAAGTGCCAAAAAAATTAGAAATTAGTTATTTATGTCAGTTTTTATGCAGTTTCGCATAGGATTAACATTGGCGGACCAACGTTCTGCACCTTTTGACGTCACGAATCATTTTGTATGCATTTTATGAGCCAATCGTAGTAGTTTAATTCTTGAGTATAGTATATTTAAGTTTCGATTGTTGAGATTTGAAATATTTTCACCAAATTTAAACTTCATAGTTGGAAAGAAATAAGTTTTTCAAAATATATTTTACTCTTTTTCCACAACATTTTTGAATGTACGTATATTTTCCCATTTATAATCTCGATGAAAATTACAAATTTTTAGAAAAAATTGAGTGGTTGCATAAAATAAAATTACATATTTTATGGGTTTTTTTTCTCGATTTTCTTGTTTCAGTTTTCAAATCAGTGGGGTGTAAAAAGTTTAGTTCTGCTTTTAAAATAAACTTAACTTTCTGAAAATAATAATCTACTTTTTCTGTCAAGATAGGTCAGGGATGGCGAACCTTTTTCGTTTAGTGTGCCATTTATATTTAAGGTTTATGATCTTCAGGTCTCAAGTGTGCCACTTGTTATATTTTTAATAAATTATCTTTAAAACCTTGAAAAATTAAATCCGCCTTTGAGGGTCGATAGTTTAGAGCAGGAGAGTTTCCAACATTTTTTGGTAGAATTAGCATTTTCTAGAATTTAATCTAAAAAAGTTGTCAATAATGAAGTTCCAAGTAAAGGGGATCTGGGGGTCCTCCCCAGACAATTTTTGAAAATTTGATCCTAAAAACATGGTTTTGAACTAGTTTTTGGTGCATCTAGTCCGAATTTTGGACACATTTTTAGGTAGGATTTTGATTGTCATGAGTATTATAAAAAAAGTTGTGAGTAATAAAGTTTCAAGAAGAAAGGGGGGGGTTTGGGGGCACTCCCTCAGAAAATTTTTGAAAATTTCACTCCAAAAAACTGGATTTTAACATGTTTTGGTATACCTTGTCCAAATTTCGGAAGGGAGGGCACGGCCTCTTCGCCCCCCCCTTTATATACGCATCCTTGTGTAAAGTAATCAGGCTCCTTTTGCATCCATGATTTCGTTTTCCAACGGCTAATGTCAGTCGGGGCGGTGTGATTTGCTTATACCCCGGTAGCACAGCAATATTGGGCAATATTGGTCGTATATTGGCCGATGCTGGCGTTCATCGGCCTGCAAATGCCTATTTTGCCCAATATCGGCCGATATTAAATTGGCCAATATTGGCCAAAGTATATCTTGGCCAATATTGGTACATAGCAATCAGACAATATTGGCCAGAAAAAATCTCGGCCGATATCGATTTACCATAAACTGCCGATATTGGCCGTTCCAAGTTTTGGCCAATATTGTCTTTGCCAGTCTCTGCCAAGATAACGCATGCGCAATCGTTAATAAAGGCGTCGTGACGTCATCCTTAAGCGACCGATTGCACGCTGCGAAATTCAAACCAACGAGAGCGAGCATGTTTATTTTCCTTCCGAGCCGAGTGTATAAGAATGTGACCGTTATTTTGGTTTTTGTTTTATTTACTGCCTCTGAGTAGAATTTAGATAAGTGTGCTTCAGCGTTCATCAATGTGATTAAAATCTGCTCGATGATGCCTTCTGAATGTATAGTTCCTGGATGCAAAGGTAACTGTGACAAAGGACCCCGTGTCACAATACACTCCAGAGCACTAGCGGATCCAGGGGGGGGCTAGGGGGCTCAAGCCCCCCCCAAAATGAAAAGTTACTCTACATAATATTACATTTTATGCACCAAAATGAGTTAAAACCCTGTCATTTTAAGGTCAAATTTTGAAAATTTTCTGGGGGAGGACCCCCAGACCCCCTTGTAACTCTGTTATTACAACTATATTTTACTTAGTCTGTCAAAACGCAAAAAATCTATATCCGAAATTCGAATGAGGTGCACCAAAACGAGTTGAAAAAGTGGGGTTTTTGACTTAAATTTCCAAAAATTTTCTGGGGGAGGACCCCCAGACCCCCCTTTTGGTAGTTGGAGCAGGATATTTCACTACCTTTTCAGTATTAATATTAACAAGAACATTAAATTGGATTATGAAAATTCTTAGCCCCCCCCAAAACCAAATCCTGGATCCGCCACTGCTCCAGAGTAAGTAATAGTTTTATAGTATTTCAAAATTCAGATTCAAAGATAGCTTATTATGACTTACTGTGTTTGTAAACAAACAGGCCAAGCAATTTTTAATCGTACACATGAATGAATACCCATTATAATTTTAGATTTTGTTAGGAAAGGAACAAACTAAGTTTATATAACGTTTTTTTGTTTTATAGATTTCTAAGGTTTTCTAGTGTTAAATTTAATGTGCCCCTGTTATGTGTTTAATTGTGTGTGGTTTTTGAAATATTCTTCAATTGGGAGGGTAAAGTTGATTGGTGAAATGCATTAGCAGATAAAGTAATTAATTATGCTGGGGTCAAAAATTAAGAAAAGGATTAATAATACCGATATGTACTGATATTTTGTTAACTGAACTAATCTTGTTGGGCTTCTAGTTTGATGTTCACGAATTTTGTGCCTATTTGATTTTGTTTAATTTCAGTATTTCACTATATTAGTTTTCATTATACTTATAGGTATGTGAGGTCCCCTTTCTGAAGTCAGACATTGAAACTGAGACGAGTTACTGTCAACTTGATGCGAACCAGATTAAAGAGAACCGCTGTTCCATCATGCTTTCCTGGATTCCCATCATACTTATCCACATCAGCCACAACCAGTTCCAGAGAAGAGCCAGGCGAAAAGAGACTTAGATTGGAAAACCAACAATTAGAGGCAGCAATTAATGCAAGTCTAAATGCCCAAGAAAAAGAAAATGAAAAATACCAATTTACTGACTTTTCAGGATTTTTGAAGTGTTTGAGTGATGCGGAAATCTCCCCTATGTGGACTATTCTCAAAAGGGATAAAAAAGTTCTCTTTTTAATGATAGAAACAGGACCTCCTATAGTCGTCTATTCAATTATTGTAGATGATGATTTAAAAGTTTCGGCTTATAGTGGGCCCACAAAACTAACTGTTTTAGGTGAAGAGAAGCTACCCGTGCAGATAGACGACATTAGAAATTTGGAAAAAATTCTACAACTTGTAAGATCGGAAAGAAAAAACATAGTGACTTCTCTTTCGATCATTTTGAAAGAATTAGAAAGACTAGAAATGAAGGACTTTGAAAATGGGAAAAATTTTCTTGGTGAACAAATCAAACTATTTAATTGCCCGAAAACTCAATATAGATACTCTTCTGATTTATTTTTTACATTACTCTACACAATATCTCCCCACGGATATAAATTTCTGCGGCAATCTGGATTTCTTGTCATGCCTCATCCAAGTACTATTAGAAAAGTGTGCACAGGAATGAACTTTAGTCCTCGATATGGACAGTTTGATGATAACTTTTTATGTTATGCAACAAAACTCTAGATGACCATGAGAAAACAGTTTCTCTGATGATGGATGAAATCCATCATAAGTCTTATTTTGACTATGAGGGGGGTAATATAGTGGGGATGTGCTACGATGGTAATGAACCTGCAACTAGTGCTTATACTTTCATGGTTCAGAGCTTCTTATCACTTAAAGATGTTGTCCATATTCTACCTGTAAGAAAAATTAATGCCGAAAAGCTGCATGAACTGTTGAAGAACATTATAATTGGACTGGAGGAAATAGGGTATGTAGTTATTTGTGTTGTGACGATAATAATTCTATTAATAAAAAAGCTATGTCTTACTTTGTCAATCCATCTAAAATAAGTATTGTATATCCTCATCCATTTAAATCAGAAAGACCTTTATTTTTTGTAATTGATTCAGTTCATATTTTAAAATGCATTTGTAATAATTAGATAAACCAAAAAAATGATGATAAATATATGTTTTACTCTGACTTCAGTGATTGTAATAACGTAAGTAATGATTCTATGAAATATGCTTCATTCAACACCCTTAAGCAGTTATATGATCTTGAGAAGTCTAGCATTGTAAACGTTGTTTTTCAATTGATAAAGTATAGCATTGTTAAGTACGAAAATAAATTAACCTTAAAGACTTTGAATCCCTCTAACTTAGAGCGACAAAATGCCAAATTAGTTTTACAAGTGTTTAATGAATATGTTGTTAATGCTTTGTTAACTCTTGGTCAAAAAAATAATTTAAAATATAGTTTAGAAACTGCCAAATATATTGAATTAATATATCAATGGTGGTGGGGGGCATCATGAACGTGAAGTGTCCCAAAAAGGAAACATGATTAAGGAACGAATTCATGCATCCTTTAACTAATTCTCTAGATGATTCAAATATGCAATTTCTGTACAAATTTATAGATTGGATGAAGAAATATTGATTTATAGAGGATTGAAGTCTCAAAATCAAAGATTAGTGGTAACATCTGTTACTTATAATATTGTAAATGATGCAGAGATTTTAAATTCTTATGATGTTTGTACTTCTGGACATTGTTGCGAAGAAGTCATTAAGCATGTTTTATGGGTTTCTAGTAATATTTTATTAAAAAATTACTGTATCAAAATGAATGATAAACCAGTAACTAAAGTGTCCAAAAAAAAAGAAAGCTTGAAACATTAGTAAAACCTAAAATTTCAAATGCATTATAGGTGGTATAGTTTCATTGTTATTAATATCCATAACCATTTACATACCTTTATTAGTTCTTCATAATCATGTAAGTTTCTATTTTTGTATTCTGTTTTGCATTATTTTGAAAATAAAGTTTTTAATTTATGTAAACAAATGAATGATTATATTTAATAATTGCCTTTTTTATTGTAAGATAGGTAAACTTGATAATATCAAGTTTTTATGTGTTCATTTTAACAAACCAAATCCATTAGTTGGGAATCTTAATTGAAGGTATAAAAGTCATAAATAAGAGAAAGTATTCTAAATTGGTATTATTACATAACTTAAATGTAATACAAGTGTATATTAATATTTAAAAAAGTAATATAATATTTGTATTTATTAATACAGAATTTAGAATATTTTTTACTTAACTTAATCTAATGTTAATTCAATTATGAAAAAAGAATATTGCAATATATGTGCCTTGAAAAATCTTTTTAATTAAATAAATTAAAAAATTGCTTTTGAGGGGGTCTTATTATGTAAAATTTGTGATTAATTTTGTTTGAACTTTGAACCTACAACTATAATAAAAGGTATAATTTGAAAGTGTTTAATGAATATTATATTACTGTTTATTAGTTGTGCAAAAATTATTTGGCGTATGCACAATTTATTGTTACTAAGAAATTCCTACTATTATTAGAAATTATTAGTTAATTGTTACTATTGTTATAACTAATTGTTTAAAATTTAAAAAACTGTCAAGACAGGTGGAATGTTGAGTAATATAGGGTGAACCGACCAGTAGTTGACCATTGAGCATAATGCTAAAAAGCAAAATTGTTTGTGCATTCATTTTGAATTTGAACCCATATATAACTTAGTTTCATATCTTTTTCATTCACCAGAAAAAATCCCTATTCTTAATTTAAAAAATAAATTATTTAAGTGTATTTCCTCATTTGAAAAGTCGGGTTAACTTATTTACTTTCACTCGTGATCTATTAAAATTGCCTACCTTTACCAGGTTTACAGCAAATTGAGTAGTTGTACTTTATTCTTTTGGTTTATAAAATTTATGGATTTGAACAACAAAACCCTTGAATTAATTGGCCTCCACTGATTTAGTCTAAGTAAGCTCCCAAGAAGAGAATTCAACCAGTAAAGGTTGTTCGTGAAAGCAATTTTATTTTGAAGTGAATTTATTTCAGTTAGCTTGAGCAAAAGGAATTGTGTTCATTTTTGAGAGCCTACTAAAATTATGAATTTTTAAACTTTACTATATGTGAACTGTGAAATTTCATCCTAATAATTGATTAATTTTGGAGCTTAGATTTGTAATTTGCATGATTTATTATTGATAAAATATCAAAATTTTTAGCTGTTATTAATTTCTATATTTAATTAGTTTTTGAGACAGGTTTTTAAGCTCATTCTTTTATCTTGCACAAAAATTATTTTTGCAAAATCTTATTTATGTGCGAGATGGAAATTATAAACTTAAAAACATGTCTAGAAACTAATTAAGTATAGAAACTACTTTTGGCCAAGAATTCAGATATTTTATCAGTAATAAGTCATGCAAATTATAAATTTGTGTTCAAAAATTAAACTTTTAGGCTGAAATTTCACGATTCATAAAGTAAAATCAAAATATTTAGAATTTTAATTGGCTTTCATTAATTAACCCAACCCCATTTTCTCAAGCTATCTTAAAATATCTAACTTCAAAATAGAATTACTTTTCAAACTGCCTTTACTGTTTGAATTCTCTTCTTGCGAGCTTTCCTCGACTAAAATCGGTCATTGCTGGATGCCATAAATGGCCAATATTGTTGCCAATATTGGCCGAGATAGAGCAAAACGCTAGCCAAAAGATATTGGCCGATTTTAATTTACCAATATTGGCCTAAAGGGGCCGGTTCTAACGTACCAATATTGGCCAGTCTTGGCTATGTGCTATGTAAATATATTGGCCAGTCTTGGCTATATGCTATGTTAATATATTGGCCAGTCTTGGCTATATGCTATGTGAATATATTGGCCAGTCTTGGCTATTTCTAATGTTCTAATATTGGCCAGTCTTGGCTAGCGATATTGGCCATTATCGTTCAAAATGTTAGCCAAAAGATATTGGCCGTTACGACTTTGCCCAATATTGGCCAGTAATGCACGATCTTCGTAGCCGATATTGGCCAGTATTGCCGTGCTACTGGGGTATAAGGGCGGTTGTGATGTAAGGCGGATGTGATTTGCTAACCTTTGCTGACAAAAGGGGAAGAGGGGGTCCAAAATGATCAAGAAAATGGGGTTATAAAATATTTGAAAGGCCCAACGGCACCTAAGAGGTGAGTGGGGGGTTCGGGGGTCATCCTCGAAAATTTTTTGAATTTCAGCAAGCTAAAAAGTGTTCTGAAGCTGGTTTTGATGAGTTTTCAGGTGGTAGGAAATCTCTGGTTTAGAACTAAAGTTTTTCTGTCATCTTCAGTGAATGTCGCGTGCCACCGAAATACCGGTCGCGTGCCACCTAGGTTCGCCATCCCTGAGATAGGTGCTACTACTACCCAAACCGCCCACCTGCTTCAGTGAAGACAAAGAGTAACCCCTCAGAAGTGCAGAAAGCACTTAAAAAAAAGATGTTTAGATAGAATGAATAAAGTTTTTCTGCACTCTTTGTTCTATTTTCCATGATTGCGCATTAAACCCCAACTAACCATAACCAACCAACCACGATTGCGCAATTTTTTATTGCTAATTATTTTTTAATACATTAGCGCTCCTACATTTCTGTGATCATCTCTGTCCGATTGAATTCAGCAAAAAAGAAAAATATTCTATGATGGTCTTGTCAAGCAACTTTTGCTACTTGAAGCGGGCATAGAATCCAATCCAGGGCCCAGCAATAACTCTAATTTGAAGGTTTGTACCCTTCATTGAGTAAAGGTGTTAACAGTCATATTTTATGACAATTATTGCAAAGAAAAATGTATTAATAAGAAGTACAGTGGGCAATACCACTATTTATTTTTTTATTTTTTTTATTCGATAAAGGTACCCTAGAGCGGAATATACGCGCAAAATTTAAAAAAAAGGGCGTTAAATCGTCCGATTTCCCAATGTGACGTACTTTTACCCTATACATTGATTTTAAACAATGCTTTAATTATGTAAACTCTCAGGCTTTCACGGCCGGAATTATCAATTGAATTCAAAAAATCAAACTTATCCGGGATGTAAGTTAGGCCAAAGACCCACCCGAACCCCTTTCATCTGCCGGTGTATATCAAAGCCCTTGTTCATGTGGCAAAGTGTACATTGGAACAACAAAGCGCAGTGTAAAACCCGGCTAACTGAGCATAAGCGTCACTGCCGAATGGGTCAATATGACAAATCGGCAGTAGCCGAACACAGCCCCTTAAGTATATCATGTTTTAAAATTAACAGTAAGAACGCATTAAGATGATTTATAGCATTGATTTTCAACCGATTATGTAATTCCAATTTTTATCTTTTATATTAATTAAAATAATTGTTTAATAACCACGGCTCAAAATGATTTTTGACTAATTATTACATTCTTTGACTCCGATACAACATCCTCTTGTTATGCAAAGGAAGGAAGCGCAAGTCTTGTTCCCTCTTTACCAGATATAATAGTTCCACGTCTGCACTGTCTTCATCCTTTTCAAACGATATTGGTAATTTCATCGGCCAGAATATATCTTATTTTTAAAAGTGGGAGTTACTTTTAAATCCGTGTTGGATATGTAGGTGGAAAAGATAAGAATGTTCCACTGAAAAAGTTTGTCACTGAGCCTTTGACAATTTTTAAGGACCTACTGAGAAGCGGTAAAAACAGTTATCTGGTCAATCCTTAAAAACCACCTACAACAAGACTGCTGTTGAAAAGGGAAAATATTTTTTAGATCGGTTCAACAAGCCTGAAATAGGTGTAATCAACCAGGTGAGCCAGCAGCGTCTTTCTAAAGTACTAGAAAATAGAGAACGCCTAGTTCCCATTATTAGAGCAACTATATTTCTTGGTTGGTTGATTGGTGTAAAAAGCTAGAAGAACATTTGAAAAATTCTACCGCTAGAGCAACTTGTATAAGACCACTTAGAATGAATTGATAGATTGCATCGGTGAAGAATTATTGGAAAAAATGGGGATTGTTCCGTAATCGGGGAGGGTCGCCAAATTTGGCGACCATTTTGGCGATAAAATTCATTCCCAATATGGCAACCCAATGTTGCTAAGAACCTTCATGGTAACCCTATAGGGAAAATCGGTGAATCCGCCATGTTTGGCATCTTCTCTTGGATGCTCATTTTGGAATCCGAGGAGACTGCAATTCGGTTTGTAATGGAGGTGGGTTTGATTCCTAGTAGGGAATCGGTAGTACCCTGTCCAACTTGTCAGCGGCCTATGACTCCATCTCCTGACAAAACAAAAAAAATTGGCTTTAGATGGATCTGTAAAAAAATTTATGGTGTTGAATGCAAGGCCAACATTAATCCATTAACCAATACTTTCTTTCAGGGAGTTAGGATACCAATCCGTGACGTGCTGGCAGTGATTTTCGCTTTCGTGCGTCGCTTGCCGCCGTCGTTTCTTTTTGAGGATTTGAAGTCCTGGAGGGGTGCGAGAAGTGAGCCAACCATCTCCTCAGAGACGGTCACTGATTACCTCAACTTTTGCAGAGAAATCTGCGAGGTGATCGCCTCGCATCACGCCAAACAACTTGGCGGTCCGGGGAAAACCATTTCCCTGGATGAGACTTTCCTGACACGGAGGAAGTACGAGAGGGGCAGGATAGCCGGCGGAAAATCAAATCAAATTAACTGTAATCATCCCAAAATCCAGAATATGGTTTCTTTTAATACTTTTAATAAACCTCAGACCCTCTTTGGCCATTATTGTATTCAATCTTGTCTGGCTATATTGTTGCTATCGCTGACGAAGGTGATCGAAGTTATCCCCGAAACAATATATACTTTTAAATAATTTTAGTTTTATATGCAAATAAAAGTTATTTCTTACACTTTATCTTGTCTGCAGGCATGAGGTTTGCTCCACAGTATATTCAAGCGAGCACAAGGAGTGGAAGAATATCAGTACCGGTGTGGAGCTGTTTCTCCAGTAAAGATCTGGGGAATCTCGTAAGGATTGAGGGATTTCTATCATCAAGATCTTACCGAGACCTTTTGGAACACAGCATGGTGCCTGATGTTCTTGAAAATCATTTCCCAGATGGTTTTATCACATTCCAGCAAGTAAGTGATTTCATTTGCAGAACCTAAATTTAATTGATAAAAACGTAAGAAGCCTTGTCTTATGATTCTTCAATTCTTTTCAGGACAACTGTCCAATCCACAAAAGCACAATCGTCCATGAATGGATGTATAATCAAGGACTCCAACTCCTGGATTGGCCCAGTAACTCCCCTGACCTCAACCCGATCGAAAATATTTGGGGGAGCTGGAAAAGGCTAATTTGCACTCGAAATGTCACGTCTCCTAATGACCTGTTTCAAAGAGGGCTAGTGGCATGGAATGTTTTGAAAATGAACACTACTCTTATTCCTAATTTATTAAATTCCATGCCAGTTAGACTACAATGCGTATTGGCAAACCAAGGGGGAAGTACCCGCTTCTGACTGTGTTGTTTGTTGTGTTCTGATCTGAGTGTTTTGATTCCTGTAATGGTCTCTCGTTGAATGAAGAGGTCGCCTATAAAACTTTGTATTAACAGTAAAGTTTTTATGTTACAAACCTTTTTGTCTGTAAAGGTCCTTTTCTCTATTACAAACTGCTTCATTTTCACTTTAAATTCTAATAAGATTTCATTTGTTAAACTTGTAAAGTTCTAGTTGAACTTCTAAATTTTTGGATTACCTTTGAGTGTTTGCTTTTATATATTTTTGTGTTTATACTTGTACTCATTTTATTACATTTCTGTATAATCTTAATAGTAAGTATTTATATTTTTCTGGCTCCCCTGGAAAGGCTGGGACCACTTGGTGATCAATATTGTATTTTCTTTTATTATAAAAGTCTTATAAATATAAGTAATATGTATGAGTTAAAAGTATTTGATGTGCTTTAAACCTAAATTATTAACTAAACAATAGTATTTTTTCTGAAGCCTGGTCTTTTTTTAGTCATTACCACAGACCACAGAAACTTCCAACCGTTGAACTAATTCGAACATTGAAATAATTCGATGATGAAAATCGACAACAATTGTCTCTGGGGAGATCAAGTTTTCGCTACAGTTTTTCTTTGTAAAGGATGTTGCCTTTTCATAGTTTTAATTCGTCCGGATCCGGACCGCGACTTGCAGCGAAAAAAAAATTGAAAATAATGGTTAAAAAAAGATTTCCATTGCTTCGGTTTCTGTACTTGATTTTAATTATGGAAATGCTGACTGTGAAAGGGGATTCAACATTAATAATATACTGGGTTAGGGAGGGGGTAGAAGTAATTTAAGAATTCAAAGTATAAATGGTTTAAGGCTAATGAAATCTCACATGAAGAGATATGATAATCTCTCTATTCTAAAAAAATGTTTTTGGTGAACGGTTTCCAGAGAAAGGCTTTTTAATTACTGAACCAAATGACACATATATGGTATCAAAATGTCCGAATTCTTTCCGGATTTCCGAGTAAGCCCTTCGATTTTTCAAAAAAATTCTTAATTTTAAAATATTTCCATTTTTTTAGATTTCGGATAAGGTCGCAGTTACAAAGCAAGAAACTATGAATTTTAAAACAATTGAAAATATATTTCACTGGTTTTTTAACATTCAAATACATTAAATAATCATCTTTCTATTTATCACACTAATTTAAAAAATATACACTAGCGGAAATAAAAATCCCAACACCAAGAAGGAAAGGAGATATCAAAGTAAAATTTATTTCTATGATTGCACATAGTATTAATGTGAATTGATTAAAAAATCAGCCTTTCTGGATGTTAGGGGGCCGAGAAAATCGGTGAGGAGTGTTGTCTCCATAGGTGTCCATTACCGCCGTCACACGTCATGGTATTGAGTGACAGGGGATCTAAACGACTTTTGAGGGATTGGAGGACCATGTTGCCTCCTCAGGTAGTCCAAATTCATATGGTGCACCAATGGACGTTGCATACCGGGCTAGGTGATTTCTCCTCATTGACCGGACTTGTTTTGTGGGTGTTGGTTCTAGAGAACGGGAAAGACGGGATAAAAATGCAAACAAGGGAGTTAAGAAGAAAGCTTGGACATTGCATACAATATCTGGTTGTGCATGTTTCTCTTGAAATTTGTCCCCAGGACAGGTCTGAAGGTAAGGACGGTCTACCAGCTGCAAAATCTCAATGACGCAACTCTGGTTGGAAAAAGTACTGGTGAATCATACTCAGGAGTTGCAAAAATGGAATCCAATGCATCCCCACTCCGTTACTCTGCATCAACACTCCGTGGAACGATTAGAAAATCACCAGCTGAGTGCGCTCTCTCCATTGTGTCTTCAAACTCATACCCAACCGTCGTGGTGCTCCAAACCGAATCAGGATTCTCTCATAAACACAATATCATGAAATTGGGATTTTCATTTCCTTATTTCGTGCACTATTTGAAACAGAAATGCCCATTTTCAGCCCCTTGTTTATAGACAAAGATGTAAGAAGCTATGCGGACCGAACGGACGATCCGCAGTACTGCAAACGACATCCATCCCACTGTCGCTTGTCCTCAGTATGATCTACCGGTATTTTGGTCAACCAGAGCTGCTTCATTGAGGTTTTTTAACCGGTTGTTGGTCCTTACCTTCAGACCTGTCCTAGGGACAAATTTCAAGAGACAAATTCACAAACACATGTTTCATGCAATGTCCAAGCTTTCTTCTTAACCCCCTATGTTGCATTTTTACCCTGGCCAATCCGTTCGTAAGAACCAACACTCACAAAACATGTCCGGAGAAAGAGGAGAAATCACCTAGCCCGGTATGCAACGTCCGCTGGTGCACCATATGAATTTGGACTACCTGAGGAGGCAACATGGTCCTCCAATCCCTCAAAAGTCATTTAAAGCCCCTGTCACTCAATACCATGACGTGTGACGGTGGTAATGGACAATTATGGAGACAACACTTCTCACCGATTTTCTCGGCCCCCTAACATCCAGGAAGGCTGATTTTTTAAGCAATTTACATTGATACTATGTGCAATCATAGAAATAAATTTGACTTTGATATCTCCTTTCCTTCTTGGTGTTGGGATTTTTATTTCCGCTAGTGTATATTGGATTCTTTTTAACAATATTTATATTTTTGCTGTTCAAACGATTTTAATTATATTTAAAACTAATGTATAATTAATTTATCTTTTATTTTTAAATAATTAATTCATATTTATATATTTATCTTTGTCGTTGTGGCAACCTAATCATTACTATATTTACAATAAAATATAAACTCGCTTTCAGAAATTTTGAACTTTTGCATTTATTTATTACAATAATAATTATTTTTATATCCTTTTGCAAGTTATATTATTTAAGGTAGTAAAAGGTAACTTTTTTTATAATGCCAAAACGCAAAACTAGATATGGCGGGGGAATGTTTTAGAAATAAAGATAAAAATCGAAAGTCAGAACATTCGTGTCATTGCTATGAAACTGACACAATTTCGATGTTTATTTGTTCTCATGAAGCAAAATTCTAAATTTTCGTGATGTTTACGATAATTACTACATTTTTCACAGACAATCAATGAAAATCATTACAAATTTTAAGAAAGTAAAATTTATTCCGGAGATGTTTCAGTGCTTCTGAATGGATCTGTGTGAGGAAAACATTACCTTGGGGAAATGGTAAAAGAAAGTTTACACTGCTTTGTTACTAATTTTCTTGGAATTAAATGGTGATCCGCCAATTCATATTGCCATAAAGGAACTGTTAAAATTTCGCCGCTGAATGAATATTCCCCTTTTTTGAAAAAATACCCCAGAGAAGTAGTTCCCCTGTTTTAAGAATGTTTTATAAAATGAGTAAGTGCTGTGAGCTGTGTTTTGTGAGGATGGCAAACAGATCCTTAAGTATCAGCGTCAGCAGTTAACGGGGGTTGGCGAGCGATAGCGAGCAGGGGGCGGTAGCTCCCTAGTGATATAAATAAAATAGATATCAATAAAGCTATACTCCTGTTCATAAAAAATGCAACACCATGAAGGACTTTAGATTTTGATGAAATTTACACATAAAGTGATCTTTGTGAATGCAAATAAATGATATAATTTTCAGAACAAAGGAATAAAATTTAATATCGAAAATCGGTGTTTAATGTCTTCCATACGTGCTGCAATGAGAGCCTCTATACAACAGGTCATCGAATCAAACAGATTGAAATTTTGACTGAGGAGGTGATTTTCATCTAAGATTCATCCCAAACCCAAAGTTTGCCAATATTGGCAACATAACAAGCATTTTAAGCATGAGGACAAACCAACGAAATTTTAGTCGAGCTCCATAGGGGAAATTTTGGATGAAGAAATTTGTCGAGAAAGAAACTGTCTTTATTGGATCTAAAGTAAGTTTGAAACATTCCAAACAACCCGTGAACGGGATTTGTTCTGATGAATTACAGCTTCAGGATCGCTTCAAAGGTAGGGTATAACTTTTGGCTCCAAAAATTTTTAGAAATTTTTTTAAGAAATGAGGTTGCCCTCATTTTTTATCTATTGAGGTTGCCCATGGTACCCAATAGTGCTCCAGGTCAAAACAATTCTCTTCTTCACTACAGACTCAAGATAAAACACTCCAAAAATTGCGATTTTCGGCATAGTGTCCAAACCCAATTTAGGTGTCATGTTAACCAAAATTGAAGGGGAATTTCTTTAAAAAGACCATTTGTTATCAGTAATCATGCGAAAATATTTTTTGTGTGGATCCCATGGTTAGCTTTATGCACCGATGGAATTCCATCGATGGAGCGCCAGGGCCGCCGAGAGCCAAGCCGGGCCCCGGGGACAAAGTCAAAAAGCGGGCCCCCGGTCACATGCACTCATTTCGAGGGAGGGGGCGAAAATTTTCTGAAGTACCACTAGTCATGCATAGACTCAATGTAATTTTCAGAATATTTCCAGGCAAGATTTGAATTTTGATGAACTCAATAAATTTCGTTTTCAATACAATGAAGGATCGTGCCAAACTAGCGGCTTGAAGACGTCAAAACCATAAAAAACTCGTTAAGATGCTTATCAAGAGAGGGGAGAGTGAGGCTCAATTCCATGCTTTCTCCCCTATCTTGATAAGCAGTTTTTTGTGGCTTTGGCCTCTTCAAGCCGCTAGTTTGGCATGACCCTAACATCAAGCACCACCAGAAAATACTTAGAAATTCGACCATAAAAAATAAGTTTTTAACTCATATTTTTGGATATTGTTCACAACTGAGTGTCACCCAAGGATGTACTTTGTCTTAAATGAAGTTATAAGCCATTTAATGATTTATCTTATGATGCATGAAATTTTTAGTGAGTTTTTATAATCTCCCCCTCATAATGAATTCCTTTGGGGGGTCTGGGTTAAAAAATTATCCCCAGAAAATTTTTGAAAATGTGCCCCTAGAAACTGGGAATTTACTCAGTTAAGCCCATTTGGGTAAACAGATTAATTTCCAAACTATTCAAATGATATTCATCTAAGTAGTCAATATGAAAATTTATGGAATTTAACCCCTCCCCTCTCGTCAGGCCTCCTTTCATCCATATTAAAAGGTTTAATGTAGCTTTTCAACCCATGTTTTGGTAGAATTTGCGTCGAAGAGAACTTTATATAAGAAAAGTTTTTGTAACTAAAGGTTCAAGTTTGAAAGTGGGGTCTGGGGGTCCTCCCCCAGAAAATTTTTGGAAATTTGACCCTAAGAACAGGGTTTCAAACTGTTTTTTGGCAAAATCTGACTCTAAAAAACTGGGTTTTAACTGGGGGGCTGCCGGGCCCCCTCTTGCCCCGGGCCCCGGGGAAAGTACCCCACTTGCCCCCCCCTCTCGTCAGGCCTGTGGAGCGCTGTAAAAAAACGATACTTGGTGAATTTTTGTGCAATGACGACCGATTAACTGATGGAGCTGACAATGATAGACCTGTAGCAGTATTCTAACAATTTGAAAAATGTCGAAAAGTCACTCAATGATCAGGCACTCGTGGCACTGCCATGGGAATGAAGCCTCTTTCATCCCGTTCTGACGTGACTATAAGGGGTCCAGACCCCAATTTTCAACTCGCCTTACCCTTTTTGGACCTCTGTTTTCAAACCCATATCAATATTGTCCAGTTTCCCTTCATCTGACCAGCGGTAAAACAGTGTGAAAAACACCCCGCCGGGAGGCCTAACATTAATCCTCTTTAAGACTCTGTTAAATGTTCATATGACATCTGTTAAGGTCTAAGGGGTATAATAACATCTAATGACAAGATAATCAACGGTAGACACCTTCTTACAAGCCCTTAACGTACCGTTACAGGCCCCCAAATATACGAATAAATCAGTGGTTGAGAAGACACTGCTCAGCTCGCGCATGCGCTATAGGTCTGAATTTGGTATCATTTGATAATCAAACCATAATGAACATACCCTGAAAATTTCAAGTTGATCGGACAATTCCTTCTTGGTGTTGCATTTTTTATGAACAGGAGTATATTTTAAATGCTGCTAAAAATTCCAGACCAGTGTATCAGAAAAGGTTAGAAGAAGACCAAGAAGCAAGTAATAGAAAAATATAAATCAACCCCATCTAAACGTAAAAACTGTATGAGGCTGATTTTTGCTGGAAATAACAGAAGTAGAAACAGAACTTTAAAATAAACTAACCCAGCAGCAGCCCAAACAATGCTGAATGTTTCACGCTGTAATTGTTTGTTATTTATTTTTCAAATTTTAATAGTTAACCTTTTCGCCACTGAAGATGCTCTCCGAAGAAGAGGGTGAAACGTCTTGATTTAAATTCCAACAAACGCGGCCATTCATCCTGGAAAATGGAATAAATAACACTGGTCATGGAAGTTTTCATCAATTTATAATGCTGAATCTTGTTGCTGAAAATCATATTACCGATGGATTAAAAAAAATTTAAAATTAATCGAGAGTAGACAGGTTCTATTGAAGGAAGCAAAAAGATTCCATTATTGATTAAAAAACTTGTGAATTAAAGGAATTTAATTTCAGACTAATGCATAAAGATCTAGAGTTTGTGTCTTGCAAATTGGGTTTGCAATGTCATTCTTTCTTTCACCTGTATTTAGTTATTTAATTTTATGATCGAAGACATCAGTAAACAACTAATCTGTACAAAAATTAGTTTAAAAAATTATTTAGCATTATAAAATGGTTGGAATTGTTTTATACATATTTATATAATATCTGAAAATTTAAAAAAGTGCACGTCAATATAGTTTGGACATCCCCTATTTCTGGTTTTGATAGTGTTTTGTCTTTAACAGACTTTCCTCATCCCTCGAAGTGGAATGCAATCAACATCATTGATTTCAGTAGAAGAGCTGAAGATGACTCTTTCCAGTTGTTTGTTACAGTGTTACACTGACGGTAGCAAAATTGATGGTAGAGTTTGTCTTGCATTCGTTGTTCTCAGAGGCTGACAACTACTAATTGAGACTTGATGTTCCACGCGTTGTCATTGCATGATTAATATTCCATTATATAACTACGGTCGATTTAAAATTTAATGTCTTCTATTTTGATATGCCTTTTTGTTTTTAACTTGCTATCTTAATCTTTATTTTCACCCATATTTCACTTCAAGAGTCCTATAATATATTTTGAACAGGTTATATATTCACCCGAGTAATTTCTACGTTCTTATCAATGTTAAGTTTAATGTTAACCAACAATTTTTACCACTATCTGTAGTTGATAGCTTCAGTAATGCACCAACAGGTGCAAGTCTTCTGTGTCAGCAGTGGTCTCTTGGCAATCACTTCAACGCGTTCCTCGCTTCTGAATCTTTTTGACTCCTTGCCACATTTCCTCTATACGAGGTGTAAGAAATTCGAAGGGGAAGCTAGCTCTTTATATTTCGAAAGAAAAAAATTCAATCTATTAAAATTAGACTACAAATAGCTTAATTTGAATTATATTTAGGCTAGAATTCATTTCGAAATTACGAATGCAAGGGCTATATTACGTTACGATGATGTTCAGGATGATACTGGAAATTACTTTTTGTATTCATCCTGACACGAGTTGGTTAGTTGATTTTTTAAACATTTTTATTGCATAAATAAGAGGAAGGCTGGGTGGGCATTTGGTCAAAAAAATTTTAAAATTGCCACAGTCAGTTAAATTGCTTCATTTTTTATCTTCATTGTGGTCTCTAGCGACAATGATAATATATATTTTTTTATTGAACTCATATAAAAATATAATATAATTAGGAAATAAAACCCGACACTTCGAAATGGCATAAGGATTTGAGAGTACTATAACTCCCCTTACATTACGAAAAAGTCGGGATTCAGCCCCTTTCCGCCTTTCCCTATAAACCAAACAACCTGCACCACAAAAAAAAATATTTCAACAAAAAGTATTTTTATTGAGTAACAAAATTTTTTTACATTCCTCAATTTATAGCTGTAGTAAAATGTATACATTAATAAAAATTACGTTACCTTTGAAATTTTAAAGAAAATATAAATAAATAACAGTATAGGAGATAGGAGCAGCTAACGCCGACCTCTTCAGCTAGTAAGAAATTGACTTGACCAAGTATTTTTCAATCAGGATTTGAAGGATACAAAAGGTATTTCACCTGACTAAAGTAATACATTTTAATTGTGTGATCTAGACTTTCTTAATAATTAAACCTGCGTAATTTGTCTTTCATAACTCTTAACTTCAAATCCTTATATGCATACTAACATTAGCAATCAGATGCTTTGATAATTATGTTAACATGAGAAAAATTTTAATTAGGTGCTCGATTTTAAGGAACTTTTTCCTTTTGTTTAATTATAAGATAGTGATGTGTGTAAAACCATTATTAATTGCAATATTATTAATTAATAAAACTAAGTTTTATATGAGAGTTTTAATTATCCAATAAATTCCCTAATATGATTTCATAAAAATATGCTTTCAAAATCTTTAACATTCAAAGTCTTGTAACACCTTTTGCACATAGCCCCCTAGGAAAAAAGACAATGCATAACAGGGTGAGACAAACAGATCCAAAGAATATCATTTTATTTGGGTTGAAATTTTATATCAGCAATTGGAAAACTGTCATTTATAAGTTACATCTTCCTCTTTCTATGAGTTGAAAACTAAGCCTGTAAGCAATTTAAGCTACAGTGAGAAACATATTCATATTTAATTGAATCAGGTGTTAACTTAACTAGTTGTAAAATTTAAGAATTTAAAGGTGCAAATTAAATTACTGATTACTTTTATTGCAAGAGTTCTTGAAGGGTAATTATTTTGTGTTCTTTAATATCACCTCAAAAACTGTCTGAACTATACAATGTTGCTAACAGACTTAAGATTAATACGATGAGAGTCAAAGTTGGCAATATAAGCCCTATTTTAATTGTAAAAGTAGCAGCTTTTAGTTACCAAAGTAATTTTTACTTATCCAATGTAGCTCGTTTAAGTTTTATTAAGTTTGTATAGAACTTACTGTAAGAATTATACATTTTTCGTTATTTGAAGCAAAACAGTATGTAAACTATAATGTGTAGCCCTTGTTTGCAGTAATATTAAATTCTAAACAGCTAAATTTTTTTATCAAACGAGATTTATTCGTTGACAATGTCCATTATGGATAATTTAAAAGTACGTACATATAATTGTTGAATACCTCATTATTAGTAATGGGAGAAAAATACACTATTGGAATTTAACATTTTTAAGTTTGAATACTTCCTATTTAAAAAAGACAGAATAGTAGGAACAATGCCAAGAAATAGGCTCTAGAGTAGGCCCGTACAACTGAATGTCAGCTTCTGTTTTAATTTTATATTGTTCTAAAAATTGAATGAAGCGAGGAAATTTTAACTAAAATGATAAAAACTAGTCAGAAAGAAGTGTCACTGAAATGTATGCACTGGGGTGTATGCTTTGAGCATAGATGTTAAGAGCACCCTTTTTTGTGTGTTGTTGGATTATTTTTTAATACATCTACGTCAAAGGAATTTCGATCGATTAGCGAGATGAAATCAAGCATTTTTTCCCTTTGACAAGTAAAAGGCCTCACAGTAATTTGCACCGCTATTCAATTTAAGCTGTGCGGGCCTGCTCTAGAGAAATAGGAAAATATCCTATAACTAAGGTAAGCAAGAGAGTAAAATGATAAAGATTATGAGGCAGAGAGAAATTTTAAATGCTGCTGAATCTGTCTCTTAGGAAAGAGTTTGAATACAGTTTTAAAGGAAAACTAAATAAGTGAGCAGAGAAATACTATATAAAGGTTAGTGAGAAAGGGGTGGTATTTTTAGAAGGTATATTAAGCCTTATCTTTTTTTCGTAACTTTAATTTTTTATATTCTTCAAATTTGGATGAGATTGAGGTAAGGTTTCATCGCATATTTCATACTAGCAGTTTTTATTGACATGGGGAAGATGAGAAATTTATTAAAAAGCTTGCAGAGTACGATCTTTGTAACCGCACATATTGCATAAAATAGATCTATAAACTCTCGCATATACTCGGGTGACATAATTTATGGACACATCCTCGGTCTACCCTTAACAATACTTGGAAAACTTCAAAATTTATTAAAAGGTTGTAGTGTTCTTTTCGGAAATCTTTCACATTACAATATACAAAACCATCGAACGGGCAGAAGTGAAAATCCGAAAAGAGTTAACAAGATCGATCGCAACAATGCAATCGGAGTTCTTCAGTATTTTTCATGCTGAGAACAGAACTTCTCCGGTTGGAAGACAATAGCCAGGGGCGGATTGGCTAGGAAGTAAAGGTTAGAAGCGTTTGTTAATGCTAAACTAGCTTCTTGTATAACTAAGTATCTTGCTATGCAGCTTTACTGAAGAACAGTTAGTACAAATAAAATGGATGGATTTCAATGAAAGCAGGATTAATGTACGAGTCATTGTTAAGTGAATGGCAGTGGAACTATGTGAGTAAAATGAAATTACTTTTCAAGTAATAAAAAATGCACCACCACAAAATAATAACTTTGGGACTTGGGTTTTATGCACTGTTGGGTACGGACGAAAGTAACAGAAGGAAATTAAATGTAACACGTCATGCTTTCCATGGCAGCTTTTCTTTAAAACGAGAAAAGGATTTAGCATGCGAATATTATTATTTTCATTAAGTTAGTTTATCTATTACATTAATTATATTCAAATTTATCTGTCACCTGAACGGTGACAGATAAATTTCCAACAGATTGACAGATAAAAGTCCCCTTGGTGACAAATATGTTGTTTCTTATTTTCTGTACTAATGTTATGTGATAATAAAGCTTATGTTATGTTATTAGATTATACGAAATTAAGGTAGTTTTTTTAACAAAAATTTTCAAAAGGTAGTTTAGTATTAAGGACACATTAATGGCATTCATTCTTTATCAACCGTTTCAGCATAAATAAACAGCTATGAAGTTAGTGTGTTGACTAAAAGCACATGCCGCAGTACACATGCCGCCAATACTACTTTCTCCTACTCAAGATCTAAAGAAAGCTACCATCATTTTTACAAAAAAAAAGAACCACTTTATTGTTTCAAGTTTGGGGGATAATATGAGGCAGCAGAATTAAGGGATCACCCAACCGTTCTATCCGCCCCTGACAAAGGCGCTAGAGAAAAAAAAGAACACTTGGTGGAACGAATGTTCTGGAACGGAACAAGAGTGTGTTCGGAACGAAACCTCGAAGGAGCACCCAGAGCTGTCGAGAACCGACTGACTGCAGGGGCTTCCAAAGAGTACTGGCAGCAGGCTTTCGGTGGCCTTCAACCTATAGGATGACTTTGAAGAAGAGGAAGCCTAAGGCTGCGTTGATGATGATGACTAGGAACACCAGCTGTTGGCTTGCGAACCAATCCTGAAAAGGAAAATGTAGTTGAGGGTAAAAAACTTTCAATGATGAAATAAAAACTAGTAATTGTCAAAATTAAGTATACAGTGTGTCCAATCTTAACGCTTATCAAGGCCCTTACTACAGAACGCCTGGAGGTATTTCCATAAACGTGGGGCCTACCACTAGTAAAAAGCCTATGCTCCTTCCGATGACACCTCCATTAACGCCCCCAAGCGGCAATTGCCGCTTGGGGGCGTTAGTTTAACTTAAGTTTAGGAGTTAGCGCGTAAAGCGTCTCACTGCAGTACTAGAGAAGTTAATGCCATATGTGGTATGTTAAAAACCTGTGTAGGGCAAATCCTGTGAATATATGGTGTCCATCCCTATCACGCAATGCCGTTGCATCAGGACTTAATTCAGGGGATGCAAACCACCGTTTTCATTACTATAATTTGGTTATAAAGAAACTATAGGATCAACCAACGTTTCTTAAGTAATTTTTCAATGAAGTAATTTAGACGGACATAAGACGAGATATGGTTTACCCGAAACCATGTGTTTAATAGACATAACTACCATTATTGGGCGCTAAATAACCCGAATCTTAGTGAACCTGATCAGATAAGATGGTCAATTAATGTCTGGTGCGGCATTTTCAAGGAGAGGTTGATAGGACCAGTTTTTTACAATGGTAACATTAACTTGTGCCAGATATTTGGAAATACTAGAAGATGTATTACCCGATCTTCTAGAAAACTTGCTTTTACCTACGGTACGAAAAAGTTGATTCCAGTATGACGGTACTCCTCTTAACCGACCCACTAATGTCCAAAAGATGGCTGATGGTAGAAATATTCCAACAGCAAATTATTGGTTATAGTGGTTGTGCCGAGTGGCCTTCACCTTCACCAGACCTTATTCCCATGGACTTTTTCCTGTGGGGCTACCTTAAGGACCAAGTTTATGAGCCTCCACGTTGAAAGACCTTTGCCTTCGAATTAGTGATGCGTATGCACAATGCAAGCGTGTGATAAGCGTTAAGGATGGACACTTAGATATTTCAGCTAGATAAGTAGAAACCTTCCTATGTCGTGGAATTGTTTGCATGTAAAGAACCGGAAAGTGTTACTTCTATAGTCTGTTTATGTGATAATTTCAACACACAGAAGCAAAAATATTTGGAAAATGGCGTCTAATAAACCGTCCTAAAAATATAATAAGCCTTTATATTATTTCTTTAGCTTTAAAATATTAGATTCTCTGCGGACCGCGATTTTGTTCGATTTTAGTATGGTTTTGCATTGAGGTCATTTCTAAGTGAAAACCTCTGTAAAACCTATCTGTTGCACTCTGTTTCACGTTTTCAGAGAAAAATCTAAGTTAAACTGCATCTAAACATCGTCTTAACCCTACAATGCATGATTTTTTAAATTCACTTGAAAATCATTTATGTGACTTCTATTATGGTGTACATCAGTAAAAAAATACTAAAAACATTTAATTTAATTTTTTTCTACTTTTTATTGGCAAAAAACTTTGTCCTTGTGAAATTTATTTGTGTCTCTTGTGAAATTAATTGTGAAGTGAAATAAAAAAAATGCTCTAAAAATATAAAAAAACAACTTATCTTTTCAATACATTTTTTTTTCAAGCTGAAAAAAATTTTTATTTTAATTTATTTGGTCCTTTTATTTTGACGTTTTCGGTGTCTTGACTTTCGTTTCACTAGCTACTAACAAATGTCTCAAAATAATGCCCCTGCTGTGATCTACTGGCGATCTAAAGTGCTAATACAATGAAATGTTATATCTATTGTACTTATTGCATGGTGTTGCCGTTTGGAAATGAAAGTTCGAGTAGGAAATGGGGAAAAATGTCGTGTTGCCAAATGGCATCAGTATGCACTGTAGGGTTAAGTTCTGCTTGGTTCCTTCCTTTAAAAGTATCGATCTTGGACATTCGGTGTTTCCATCTTGCGGTCGGGAAGGTGCTGGTGATACTCGTTTATATCCTCAAGCTCATATTCGGTCATTTTGCACTAAAAGACTATTGCGTCTTTTATGACTTGATAGAACACTTTTGAAGAATATTATCTCGGTTATTCATCCACACGAAATTATTGTACAGCAAATTTGTTTTTTCTTTGATTTATCGATTATAGGGAAGTACTCTCATACTACGTTCACACAGGAAAAGTTAAACTAGTATAAGTAGAGTGTGTGCGAACGAGCTGTCTTAGATTTAAACTAGTTTAGCGGGGGTAAACTGTCTTAGCTTTAAAATAGTTCCCCAAACTATCTTAAATCCTAAGATAGTTTAAATGTATCGTGGTGTCATCTACTATGAGGAAAAAAACTAACAACAATTTTTTTATTGGATATCACATTGGCGTGCATCCTTTAGTAAATTAAATATATTTTCGAAATTAAATACATTTTGATAATGAAATTGGACAATGCAAGCAGAAAAATTCCTGATCTGCAAATATAAGTGCAAAAATAAAAGTTTAAGTGGAGTGTTTATGCTTAGCGATGAGCTCTTGGACGGCCGCCATTTTTTTACTCCGAGTTTAAGATAGTTATAGTGTGAACGGGTAAAAATAAGATAGTGCAAGTTAAGATATCTAAACTTCTCTCTTAAATTAAACTAGTTTAACTTTCCCTGTATGAACGTAGTATATAGTTGGGTGGCTTATAACATAAAAATGCCCTGAAACTGCAAAATGTGATACTTTCATGAAACTTTCAGGGATGTTAGATAATCGGATAAGAACTAAAAAATCGATGAGAGCCCAAAATTTTAGGGCGTGGTTTGACCGTTATGACGTCATAACAAGATGGCGACCAAGGGCCTATATCCGGTTCTTTTAATGACAGAAAGACATTTTTGGGGTCAAATATTATGTTTTAAGGGTCAAAAAACATGATTCTGATGACAAAACGTGCAATTTGTTTTAAAAAGTAACTAAAATTCAATAAAATCACGAAATAATAATACAGTCTATCGCCAGTTGCGTCAAAAAAAATTTGTAGAAAAATTATTTTTTTCGACGGTTTTATATGTTTCTTGGGGTGCTGATTCCAAATATTTAGTTCACTTCCACGTGGAAGGTCGGCTTCATATAAAAAAACGCAAAAATATGCGAAAAAATTGCAAAATTTTTACTCTTTCTTCGGATTTTGCTTATATTTTAAAAAATATTAGTTTCTCGAAAACTATTTAAATTACAAAGTTGGAGTAAATAAAATTTCCTACAGAATGCACTTTTTAATTTTTGTTTTCCGAAGAATAGTTTTGATTTTATAACACACTGAAAAACAGAGAAACAAACATCCTCTGTTTAAATTATGCTGTGTTAAAATTATCTGTTTTTTCAATGCGTTATAACGTCAAAACTATTCTTCGGAAAACAAAAATTAAATAGTGCATTTTGTAGGAAATTTCATTTACTCCAACTTTGTAATTTAAATAATTTTCGAGAAACTAATATTTTTTAAAATATAAGCGAAAATCCGAAGAAAGAGTAAAAATTTTGCGATTTTTTCGCATATTTTTGCGTTTTTTGATATGAAGCCGACCTTCCACGTGGAAGTGAACTAAATATTTGGAATCAGCACCCCAAAAAACATAAAACCGTCAAAAAAATAATTTTTCTACAAATTTTTTTTGACGCAACTGGCGTTAGACTGTATTATTATTTCGTGATTTTATTGAATTTTAGTTACTTTTTAAAACAAATTGCACGTTTTGTCATCAGAATCATGTTTTTTTACCCTTAAAACATAATATTTGACCCCAAAAATGTCTTTCTGTCATTAAAAGAACCGAATATAGGCCCTTGGTCGCCATCTTGTTATGACGTCATAACGGTCAAACCGCGCCCTAAAATTTTGGGCTCCCATCGATTTTTTAGTTCTTATATGATTATCTAACATCCCTGAAAGTTTCATGAAAGTATCACATTTTGCAGTTTTTTTGTAATAAGCCACCCAACTAATAACACTGTGTAATAGTTCACTTTTTTCAATTATTTTTGTACTTCTTTATTGGCATTATTCACTGCCACTTAACCAGCGGTTAACCATTGGTTAAAGAAGGATTCCACCAATCACAGTCAGTGAAAAGTTCACTTTCTCTCCATAGCTGCTGGTAAACCGCCTGTTTAGTGGCAGTGAATAAGGTTGTATATGTTTATCAGATTTTGTACGAGTTCGCAGTATATTTTCTACATACCTTTAGGCCGACTGATAAGAACTACAAGGAGTCAGTAATGGAATTGCACTCACCCAGACCTCCGGACTGACGAGGTAGAGCAAGGGGTTCGCCCTGAGCCGCATGGCCTCCTCTTCCTGCTGCCGTATGGTCTCTCGCCGCTGGTGGCTGAGCGCGGCGATGGCCTCCCTACTCAGCGTCCGCGGCTCCTCCATCTGCGTGATGTCGGGCAGGCTTTTCTTGCGGGCGGGCGCCGCCTTCTCTCCGCCTGCCGCCGCCGCCGCGTTCTTCCTGCCGCCGTAGAGCGAGGGGTGGCGGGCCACGGCGGGGTCCGTCGCGGAGGCCGCTTGGCCGTCCAGCACGGTTGGCATGGTGAGGCGGCGCTGAGGGATGAAAGGCGCGTCCGAGTTCTCCTCTTCTTCGGACATGAGGGGTCGGGAGAGCGGGATGCCGTAGAGCTTGGACAGCTCCGTCAAGTCGATCGCCGGGCGGCGGGGCCCGCTGCCAGGGGAGGCACTCCTGCGAGAAGGGAGAGGTTTGGTTTGGTTTTATTGGGGTTTTATGGTGCAAGAATCAAGCGAGATCATATTGCGCCAAGAAAGACAAAGAAAAAGATAATAAGCAACGAGTATTAAGAGTCAGGTGAAGAAGCTGTGGCTACTCTTATGCATGCAACACGGTGGCGAAGCATCACGTAATTTCATTAAGTTTGTAACCAGCCTCTTTTTTAGTACAATGCCTAGAAAGCGATGCTTGATTGTTGTAGTCAACTCGAGACATATAAATCGTGCATTGCTTTAGTTTTTAGTTTGAAAATAGTTTTAGGCTAAGGAGTTCAAAATTTGTTGTTTAACTTAGTCTATTGATTTTGTACTGGTTTGTCGGTTTTTATGGAAATATTATCACTAGACCCCGAGGTCTCATCACAAGTTTACAAAATCAAATGCGATAGTTGCTAAATGAAGGGAGTATTTCACCATTATCGCTGGTTAGTGGACAATAAGTGAAAACTCCAACTCTCAAGCGTTGCCTCCTGCCATGGACCGGTTTTGTCCTTGTTAATTGCTGCGGTTGCCCTGGTGCTGAGGTGGCGGAAGGCAGAGTGGCATCAACCGGGGTTTTGATATTTACATTATTAACTCTATCAGAAACCATTAAACAATTTTTGATCAACGTGATTTCGAGGGTGACCCCTTTTCTTCGCTCGCCACCACGACTATTTAACGAGATTGGACTTGAAAAAATTACGCTCACACACTAATATCAATTTGAAAGACAAAGGCTTTTGTAACGAATCTACCCACCTGGACGGTGTGTTCTCGGGATCGTAGTACTGATTGAAATGGTCGTCTAGAACCTCTTGCAAGCTGAGCTGCGGCGGCTGGTAGTACTGCTGTTGCTGTTGACCGTTATAATACTGCTGCTGCCCAAAATATTGTTGCTGCTGTTGCCCTAGATATTGTTGTTGCTGTTGCCCTTGGTAGTAGTGCTGCTGAGGCTGCGAAGGCAGTATCCCGTCCGGCTTGTGAAAGTGGGCGTCGAGCAGCGGTGACGGTAGGAGGATGGCCGAGGGCCGGCGTGCGGTGGACGCCCGCCGGGCGAACGACGGTCGCCGGTCGGGGTTGTTGGAGAAGAGCCCGAGGAAGGCTGACTGTTGCTGCGGCGGTTCAGGGCTCAGGAGGTTCGGGGAGAAGGCCGGACGCTCTTCGGGGTGGAACTCGGTCGAGTCAAACTTACGGGGAGCGGCGTATCCTGGACCTGCGAAAAGGGTTGGTTCGATTGTAGTTTGTCGCGAGAATCAATCTATAGAATCGAGTTAGATCATAGATTAGAGACGTAATTAGGGGAAAAAATTAGCTGCGTCTCCGAGGAGGGGGGAATACTGTGTCGAACCATGAGGTTCGTCGTCTCAAAATTGTTATAAGCACGACTGTAACACAGGGAGATCCCGCCGTTTTAACATTGTTGAAAATCTCAACGCCTATTTCCATTTTTTTTATTATTAAGAAAAGAAATAAAGGTTGTAATCACCCTCCTTTTTAGACTTTAGTACAATGCCGAGGAAGCAATCCTTGATTATTAGAGTTAAATCGTGTTGAAGTTAGGAAAAAGTTTTTAGGCTGAGCAGTTCAAAATTTGTTTCGTTCAAAATTAAAGTTTATGGTTTTTATAAACGGCGTTTGTCTTACTGTGGAGTGTAAAGAAATTAACCCCGGAGAACCCCGAGGTCACGTTACAAAGTTTGTTTTTTTTACTCTCGTCTTTTTTAATTATTTTTGGAACTTCCTCACATGTTTTGAGAGTCAGGCGATGAAGCCATTGTAATAATCTTCTTCAAAGATAAAGTAATAATTCACAAATGAAAGAACCTGTGATAAAATTCATTAATGAAACTTATTTTATAGGTAAAAAATCTAATATTCGTATGCCTTTCCTTACACTATGTCCATTCATCTACTTCTAGGTTTGGTTGTTGTTTTATGGCACAAGAATTAAGTTGGATTATATTGCGCCAGGATAGACGTAATTAGAAAAAAATAATAAGAAACTAGTATATTTTTTAAATTGATAAAAATATTCTTTGGGAAAATTAGTTTTCATTGTTTCAGAATCTTCATTTTATTATGTCTTGTTGGGTATTTTTTTAAGTATAAAAATAAAATATTATTTCTTTAAAATGTTATTGTTTGTAACTGGAGCACAGAAAACAGTGTGTCCCACTCTAAAATTTATCACATTTAAAATTTTTTGTTATGATCAGGTTGAAAGTTATGATAATAAATTTTATAACAATTAATTAAACGCAACATTCGGAATAATATTGACAAAGCACATATATTTTACTTTTAATTTCAGAGTTACAGATTTTTGTCTTTGTGTCACAGATATTTTGTCCTTTCATTTTTCCACTCTGATACATTGATATCTTAAAATAAAATTTGAATTTTAATGAAGTTGTTATAGCGATTTTATGGTAAAAATTTAACATCGCCAAAAATCTTCGAAGTTCGGATATTGTTTTAGGTTTTGGCATTTCGGTAATGCATTTTACTTTAGAAGGGAGAGGTTTCACACCTTCGGGGGTTATCAGACATCCCATACAGTCATGTATATGGTTGACCAGGGTATAATCCGACCCTCAAAGAGCCCATGGGCATCACCTACCTATGGTTAAAAAATCCAATGGTGATTGGAGGCCATGTGGCGACTATCGTAGACTGAATACTGTTACAGTTCCAGATAGGTACCCTGTTCAAAAGATTGTACCCTGTTAAAAAGACAACCGCCAAATCCCTTGGGATGATATTTATAGTAAATTGTTTGAGAAATGCAGATTGGATTTGTCGAACGCCGCTGCCTTGTGTTATTTTCCTAAAAATAATAAAATTGTTTTAATGGTAGATGCATCGGATGTGGCTATAGGTGCAAGTCTCCAGGCGCAAACTGAAAAGGGTTTAAAACCTCTTTGAGTTTTTCTCCAGAAAACTAACGACTAGCGAGGCACGTTATAGCACCTATGACCTCGAACTTTGGTCCATATACTGTGCTGTAAAGCACTTCAGATATTCAGTAGAAGGCCGTGAGCTAATAATATACACGGACCACAAGCCACTTGTGTATGCCTTTCAGAAGAAAAACGACACCTGCTCACAGAGACAGCTGAGACATCTGGACTTTATTGCTCAGTATAGTTCTGACATCCGTCACATATCTGGAGATAAAAACGTTGTTGCAGATGCCTTGTCGAGAATGTGCACCGTTGAGCTGACTGCGATCAACTACCTACGATGAATGTCCCGTGCTCAAAAAGATGACACTGAGCTTCAAAGGATCCTTGAAGACACCCAGACGACTTGGAGTCTTAAGCTGTTCAAGCTCACGCCTACAGCACAACTCTACTGTGATGTGTCGAATGGTATCTCACCTATACGCACCCTCCGAAATGTCGAGTTCAAGAGAGTCGTCTCCCGAAAGGCCCGACGAAGGCCCCGTTAAAGAATCACGGGAGCACAGCACCTCCAAGCAGCAGTTCGAGTGCCAATACTAACCAATACTAAGCGACCGCCACCTAAAGCTGCACATTGATTGGCCTAACTAAAGTTTATAAGCCTCTTAATCCTGAACATGGAGAAAGATGAAGGAAGCCTGACAACTTCAATTATAAAATAAAGACTACTCATTGAAGAAAAGAGGATCCACAGGTATGAGTGAACTCAGAGGAGAAGGCCCTATACACAAGAAACTACAAGAACAGTCGAAGATTTATAATCGATGATCGGATCGTATTCATCACCATGGTGATGAATGATGGTTATATAACGCCGTTCAAAACTAATCATGATTTTTAATCGAAACCAATAAAACTCAAAATGTGTTTCAACTCATGTCAAAAAACTCAAGTGTGGTCTTAAATTCAAACCCTGAGTATAACTCTGGATTGTATACTTTTGAGTCGTAGGACCTTCACCTTCTGAACGGTATCTCCATGAGGCTCACATCTTACCATATCACATGCATTGACTAATTTAATTATGGCAACCCTGTATTTTTGTAATTTAATTTTAAATAATATTCTTTTTACAAAAGGGGGTAAATTACTCTGAGTTATCCCCACAGATTAAAAGTCTTCAAGAAGAGAAGCCTGCATAAAAGGAATAAAAGATAGGAAGGCTATAGAGAAAAAGTAACACGTGACTCACGTTAACTATAATTTGAAACCAACCTTAGGTGAATTCTAAAGGGGAAGTGCTGTGGCGACCATACGCGCCACTCAAATGATAAAATAATTTAAAATGCAGTATATAAAGGACAACTAAACGATTATAATAACAATGATGTATGACTTTCGGATTGGTTTCTTTCAGAAAGTGCTGGTCTCGTTACAATATCATTATCTTTAATTGACCAATCCTTTAGTTACAGACAACTGCCGACGCAAATATTCCTTAACTTGAGCAGAACAATGCCGCCAGTCGCCATCTTGGTCTACACAGATATAACCACATTGTCTCACTAAACCATGGATATAATGTGCATTCACGCTTCATGAATCAATACCTTAGCACGGAAAAGCTTGATCAGGTCGATTGCATTTCGACAATACGTAGTATCGGTAACGTCATAGAGAAAGAAAAAGAGGATTAAAAACTCACCTGAGAGCGGCTACCGCCATGGCATTTGCAGCGAGTGATAAAAACAGAAAAGCGCCGGGACCCGAGGCAACTTATTTTGATCTCCAGTCAATTTGGCTGCCCGCCTATTCTATTCGGTAGCGCCATCTTTAAAAAGGTTCCAGCGACCTCCGATAGGGACATGCAATCGTATGCTTTGTCATTTCTCCTAACAATGTCTCCGACTGCCACTGCTGGAAGCATTTCCCTCATTCACTCATTTGAATTGGCTTTTACGTAGAACATCTTTGAACCAAGGTCCCTCCTTAAACTACAGCCCGTATCGTCTGCGATAAACCCTCAACTCCTTTGTGACATTAAACTCCAGAACAAAAACCCCTAATTCTTTCAAAATTTGACTAAAGAGTATGAAACATCTTTATTAGGTAATCTACTTGTTAAACACCTCTTCAGACTTTTCCTGACTAACAGCTAAAAATTCCTATATCTTAAATTTCGCTATTTTTATTCATACAAAAGTTATTTCGAGAACAATATAAGATATCTATACTGAAGAATATCCGCGATAACGCCTATTTTAACTGATACACATTAAATGTCAAGGTTAGACTTAGCACTCGTTAAAAAATTACTTCAATATTTCCTGGTTATTAATGCAGATGGGACAGGAGTAGATTTCTCTTCAACTTCCAGTTCAATAAATTAAAAATTCAAGCAGTAGGCAAAATTCGTATGTATTAAAAGATAAACAAAATTGTAATGTATAGGATTCCCATATCCTAAATTCTGCTTTCATACAATTTTATTCATACAAGTTACTTCGAGAACAATAAGAATTTTTTTTGCGTGAAGCAGGCCTATACTGTAGAAGATCCGCGTTAAAGCCTATTTTAACTGATGGCCATAAAAAGTCAAGATTAGAATTTTCACTCGTTAAAGATTTACTTCAGTATTTCTTGGTCAATGGAGTGCAGGGGTAGCAGGGACATTTCTAGGGATTATGTGGAAAAATCTAGGGACCTGCAGAGTGACAGTGCCCTCAAGCTCTATTACGCGGCAGACAAGTACCAGGGATTATGGGAGAAACTTCTCCGTTCTTTGAACGTTTTCAATGCGAATTTAACGCGCCAAGCAAAAATTTAGGAAATATAGGAGGTTTTTTACTAATTTTTTTTAAGTATAGGATTTATAGGAAATATAGGAGGTCTGCGACCCCTGTAGGAGTGGTGAAGCAAGGACCGGCTCTTTTAAAAGTCATGGAAGCCCAGATCGACAATAGAGAAATATTTGTTATGTTTTTCTCAATATCGGTATTGAGAATTTACAAATCAATGGCTGTAAGTAACTGTTCATCTGAACGCTCCTTTTCCTACGGTCAGGCATGTCCGAAAATAGATTGAACTTAGCAGATATGTCAATCGAATCTGACACTGAAAATTCAATTTCATATAACGATGCAATAAAAACTTTTGTTGATAGTAAAATCAGACAAAAAGTATAATGGAAAGGATTTTTACACTGAAGTGCCAAACAAACTGCTGATACACCTGTCGAACACCTTGTATGTAGGGCCTCCTCGAGCACGCAGAGTGCCAAAAAAAACGAGAGGTGGCTTGGACTCTTATTAATGTCTGAAGGTATGAAAGGTCGCATAAATTGTTTTACCGGACTCCCGATATACACGGTGCACTCAGGAAGTGCGTGCTAGCGGAGGCCCTACACAATGTTTGGCAGGTGTTTCAGTTTGTTTGGCACTTCAGTGTATTTACTAGTTGAATATTTGTTGCGTTTAAGTTACTATTTATTAGTGCAAGTTACATGTGAATACAATACAGCGTTTTTACAAACAACTGATTTTGGTGTGTGAAATTCTATACTTAAATAGTATCTGAAAGTTTCTGGAAAACTCTTATCAGTCCTTTAAAGATATTTTATTTAGAAAGTATTTTGAAGAGTATTTTTAAAGCGTGAAAGGAATTATTTTCGTTGAAATGTATGGCGTCGATTGATCGTTGTGATTGGAGGGATAGTAAATTTTACAACAATTTCTTGATGTTAACTGCAACCTTATCCATAATACAGAAAAATGGAAATATTTTAGAATTGAGAATTTTTTTAGAAATTCTAATAGTAGTTTATTGCACATCCTCAATAGAATTTAGTTTGATACCAACATGTTTTACGGATCAGTAATTAAAAAGTCTTTCTCTGGAAACCATTTACCAAAAACTTTTTTTTAGAATAGAGATAAATAGCATATAGGCTGAAATTTTTGGTTCAGGTTATAAGTGGCACATTTGGAAATCCGCCCCTGTAAAGTACCAAATCGAAGTGCAGCAGTTCTTCTAAGAAAGATCAAAGATAATAGTAATGAGGGATCGATCATCTATTCAGACTCTTGGGAAGAGTATAAAACTAATGATCTCAGATCCGCTGGGTTCGATCACTTCAAAGTCAATCATCGCTATAACTTTGTTAATCCGACTACAGGTGTGCACAGTGTACACACAAAACGTTGAGATGTTTTGGGGATCTGCAAAGTGGAGAAACAAAAAACAGCGCCATCGAGGCACTTCTAGGAAATTCTTAGATTCCTATCTATGCAAATTTATGTGGCGTCACCAAAGTGAAAAATATTACTCTATTATCTTTTTTTCTCTTTTAAAAGACTTAAAAGATTTTAATATCTATCTAAATGATTATATTTTTTTTATTTTGATTATAGCAATTTTGTGGCTTATTATGGTGAAATTCAATTTTAAATTATTTTTACCAATAAGATAAATTTAATATTCCGATATGGCAACGTCTAGTGTTCTCTTTGGCGACGTTAGTAAACAGTCTTTGGCGACGTTTTCAAATTTAGCGGCACGGTCGACGGCGTAGTCAGAAGGAAAGTAAAAATTGGGTTTCAATACTAAGGACTTCAGTGTTTTAACACGATAATATCGATTACCTACGACTCAAAAGAAAAGAGTAAAAAAGGGGTTCACAATTATACACAATGACAGATAATCCGTCTTGCTTTGAGACAAAGAAATGGGAGATGAGGAGAAAATGGTAGTTACTAGGCTCTAGGTGAAATTCAGGAGCATATTGCCGGGCAACCATGACGGCGATATCCGCATCATTTCGAGCTTGCTTAGCTGCTTCATTGGCTTGCTCAGCCTTGCCACGCGCTGTCGCCGTCCTGAAAGATACATATAGTTAGGATATTCTTAACACTCTTAGAAACTGAATATGATGAAATAAACACTTGGTAAAAAAGAAGCAGCGTGAGCTTTTGTTGCATATTTTGGGTACAAAAACACTGCAGTTGTTATGTAACCTCACAAGCCCCAAGGATCCCAATGAAATGCCTTATACAGAGCTGATCAAGATTAACAGAATACCTTACTTCAAATGAAGAGTTGGGCCGCCGATACCGTGGGGGAATCTTTTCTTAAAACAGTTTGGTTGCAAAGGTTTACCTTTAGAGATTATAAGTATCCTTTCAATCAGTAGCGAGGATTTGTCAAAATTAGCAACGATGGCGGATAAGTAGTCCAGGGTCGATAATTTTTGAAAGAAAAAAATAATAGTTAGATGAAACCCATTGGAAAAGTGAGATAATATAACAAAAAAGAAAGGAAAAATAAATTACGGCCGATCTGAGTTTGGGAAGGGGGGTAAAAAAAGGGGTTTTTTTAGAATAAAAAACGGTTTATCTCGATTTCCGGCAAAACTACAAGTCCTATGGATAAAATTTAAATAGCAAAGTTGTAGGTAACAAAAAGATCTACAACTTTTGTATTCACACTTTTTTCACATAACCTCAAAATTTATTGGAAAAATTCAAATAATCAAGTTTTTGGTTTTTTATTTTTTTTTATCTTTTACAAAAAAAATTTTTTTGGGTGGAATCGGTGAAAACTTACCTTTTGATGTCCCAAACACACTTTAATTTTTTTATTTAAAATATTTATTTTTCTCCTTATTTTGGCTTGATATCGAAAAAGCACCCTAATTTTCAATCGAAAATTCTCACGTCAAAATATCTGCTTTTTTAAAAAAGTCGGTGAGCTTTTTTTTCGTTGAAATCTCTACTTTCTGATGGTTGTAAAAAAATATACATCACTTTGGTAGATGTTCTCAGAAAATGTAAAGAAACGAAAAAAAACCCGTATCCGAAAATTTTTTAAAAATCATTATGTACAATTTTGAGCTAGGGTAACAATTTGGGTTGGGCTAGGGCTTTTTGGATTACAATTAATCAAATCTATTTTTAAATGTAAAAATGATAATATAACACTGAATCAATTAAGATTTCGAAAATATCAATTGGCAAAAATTAAATCATCTTTCATATTGGCAAATCTCCCACCCACAGAAGGAGCAGCAGTACAACATTGTTACAGGGCATATTATCAGCTTCAAACTTAGCTGGGTAAAAAACTGACAGCAACAAATTGGGGCTGGAAGCAACATCACCGTGGAATTATGCCCAAATTTACAGAAAAGGAATTAATTCCAGAAATATTGCTCAAAACCATTTGCTGCAGCTGTGAAACTGGATGCAACAATTTAAAATGTGGCTGCCGAAAACATGGCTTAAAATGCACAAATTTATACTCCAATTGTCATGGTACTGAACAATGCTCCAATGTGGAAGAAAAAACCTACGAGGAAGATGAAACTGTGGATGAAGAACCAATATAGAATAAAAATATTATTGGAAAAGAAGACTGATGGTCTTGAAGATTTCGAAGATCCACTAAAATCGGCCATGAAGAGACTAAATAGAGAAAAGCCATCAAAGAGACTAAAACAAAACTATTTATATAATATATTCGTTTCAAATATTCAAATATTTCGTTTTGAAAAACCCTTTAAATTAAAAAAGTTCATTAAAAAAGGTATAATAGGGGGAATTTATGTGGAAATAGCTGATCTACCAGAAACAGAGAACGAAAACATCAAATCTTCTACAGAAAATATGCTCAAAGCATTGGATATGGATCCTTATACCCAAATCTCAATCGTCCATAGAGTTCCAACATTGAAGAAAAATAAAATAAAACCTATAATAATGCAGTTCACCACTATATCTGATAAAAATTACTTCATGGCTGCCGCTAAACAAAAGAAAATTACAGCGAATTTAATAAACCCCGATTTTGCAAAAGAACCTATTTACGTAAATGATCATCTGTGTCCAGAATTAAAAAAGTTACTATTCCAATGTAAAACTTATAAACGCGAAAAGGATTTTAAATACTGCTGGTGCAGAAAGGGAAAAATCTTCTTAAGGAAATCGGATGGATCCAAAGTTTATAGAGTAAAGAACGAAAGTGACCTTAAAAATATTGCTGATGGATAATGATCATGAGCAAAACCAAAATGTGGTCTATACGGTTTTCGATGACTTTGAGAAAAGTTTTTTTTGTGCCAGATAATCAGAACCCCTCGTTTTGCGGTGAGTTAAACATTTTTCATGTAAACATCCGAAGTATGCGACAGAACTTTGATGAATTATTAGTTATGTTTGAAATGTTTTTGTCAAAGTTTGATGTAATAATATTAATTGAGATATGGATCAATGAGATTGAAGCATCTTTTTACAATATAAATGGGTATAAATTATTCATAAATTGTAGAACAAATAATAGATCCGGTGGAATACTTATATACGTTAAGGAAAACTTAGATTTTATTTTAAATAATTGTGAAACAATAATTTCGGCTGAATATTTGTCCATTTTTAGTAAGGATTTAGACTTGTATATTCTAGCCTGTTATCGATCCCACTCATTTACACCTAATTACTTTATTTCTGAGTTAAAAGTTTTGCTTAAAAATTGCAATTCAAAAAATGTAGTTCTGATTGGGGATATAAATATTGATATCTTAAAAAATGATCCAGATTCTAATTCTTATGTAGATTTCCTATGCGAAAAGGGTTTCAAATCCTGTTTAAACATCCCAACTAGGGTAACTGTTAATACAGAGAGTTGTATTGATCACATTTTTCCGAGATCTAAAAGTTTCCGTGTTAAAACAGGTTGTTTAATAAGTAGTCTGACTGATCATTACCCAATTTTTTGTAAACTAAGTACTGTTAATTCAAATTATAATAAAGAATTCAGTTCAGTAAATTCATTTATAAATATTGATTTTGTAAAGTTCGAATCACTTGTCAGCTGTTTAGATTTTAAGAATTGTTTGTGTAACATTGAAGATTACATGTCATTTGAAAATATAGTGCTTGATATATATAGAAAATCAACAAAAACAGTGCTTTATCCTAATAGAAAGAAAAGGAAAAACGGATGGATAACAAATGAAATTATAAAATTGATAAATGAAAAAGAAAAATTATACCGTAAATTGAAAAAGAATAATTTTAATACCTCAATTAAAAATATGTATAAATGTGCTACTAGAGAATTGAAACACAAAATTAAAGCAGCGAAAACCCTTTATTATCAGAACGAATTTCTCAAATGCAATAAAAACAAACAAAAGGAGTGGAAACTTATAAATAATATTTTAGGTAAGGATGCCAAAAAACGCACATTTCCGAATTCTACAAATTCTGAGATCTTAGCAAATAACTTTAATGATTTCTTCATAGACGTTGTAAAATCTACACACATTAATATCCATACTTTACCATGTACTGTTACAGATTCAAATGCAAACTCTTTTTATCTTTATGATTTAAACGTTCAAGAAATTAACAATGTATTGAATTCGATAAATGAAAAAAAAGCTGTTGGTCATGATAGAATACCAATTAAACTTTACAAAATAATTTTTAAGCATAACCCCTTGGAATTTTTAAAAATAGTTAACAATATGTTAAAAGCAAGCTATTTTCCAGACAGTTTAAAAGTTGCAATCGTTACCCCTATATATAAATCTGGTGATAAAGAGTTGTTAACAAATTATAGACCAATATCAGTGCTTCCAATTTTTTCAAAAATTATCGAAAAGGCTATGAGGGATAAATTAACATGTTTCTTAAACTCCTCCGAGTTCATCTCTAAAAACCAGTTCGGTTTTAAAAAGGGATATAGCACTGAGCATGCTCTACATGGGTTTTCTACACTTATTTACAACAGCATTAATAATAATCTAAAAACTGTTTCGATTTTTATTGACATCTCAAAGGCTTTCGACTCAATAAACCATACTATACTATTACATAAATTATCAAGGGCAGGTGTTAGGCAGCTAGATTGGTTCAGATCTTATTTATGCAATAGAAAACAATACGTAAAATTAGATGACAAATTAAGCAATTCCAAAATTTTAAAAAACGGTGTTCCACAAGGTTCTATTTTGGGCCCTTTATTATTCCTAATATTTATAAATGACTTGTGCAATCTAAAACTTCACGGTAAGATACTATCTTATGCAGACGATACCGTTTTGATATACTCTTCTCAAAACTTCAATACAATAGAAAATAACATAAATTCGGATTTACAAAAGTTGAGATATTGGTTTGATAATAATTGTCTGTCAATAAATAGCAATAAGACAAAATATATTAATTTTAGCTTAATCTATAATAACAGTTTAGATCTAAACATAAAATATCACGATTGCTTGAATTCCGCTACCTGTAATTGTCTTAAGCTTGAAAGAGTTCCAAATTTTAAATATTTGGGATTAAATCTCGACCAGAACCTAAAATATACTTCACATATCAATTATCTAAAATCTAAACTCCGATACTACCTATTTATTTTTTATCAGTTAAAAAGTCATGTAGACGGATCCTTTTTGAAAACCTTATAATTCTCCTGGATTCAATCTATTTTACAGTATGGCATAATTTTTTGGGGAGGGGATTACATATCAAACCTTATACCTTTAATAAATGTGCAAAAAAGAATTTTTAAGCATGTAAATTAGTGATCAGTTATTAACTATAAAGAAACTTTATTATTTTAGATTATCACTTTTTATTTATAATAACATTAGCTCATTTGGTAGTACCAATATTCATTATAATCTCAGACAACCACCTATATTAAATATCCCACAGCCATACAAAGAGATCTTGCGTAAAAGTTTTCTTTATCAGGGTCCGTTCTTTTATAACAAATTGCCAACTTCTCTAACCTCTAACTCAAATAAATTTTCTTTTAAAAAGGGTCTGTCTACATATTTATTGAATTTAAAAGACACAAATCTATAAAGGTCTTGTAATTGAAGATGAGCCTGATATTTGACTATATTTTGTTGCTCTGTGTTTTAGCCAAATTATTATTTTTTTCTGGTGTGTACTTAGTGTGTATTATTTTGTATGTATATTTGTATTTTGTTCATGACTGTATGTGTATTTCGATTATTTGTTTTATTTTTGTTCTTAGTATAAATATTTATTTATTAATTTAGTGCTTCACTTGGAAGGGCTTGTGCCCCTTAGTGAACAACATATGTATTTTGTTTTTTTTTCTTTCTTTCTGTAAATAAATTCTTTCTTTCTGTTCTGTAAAAATTAAGCTCAAAAATGGGCCTAAGTGGGAACAAATTGCAACAAAAGGTTTTTTGACGGATTTCGGTTTTACTAGATGTAAGGTAAATGTGGGTATAGTGGACACTGTACCAATAGTGGCCACATAGCTGATTAATTTTAAATAGAATGAGTTAGAGGCATCGAACAGCGTCAAAATTCATAGGCATAGTAGATTGTGCAATCAGGTAAGCTGATAAATTACCACCGATTCCACAGATCAGCATGGGAAGGATATTTAAATATTTGAAAACAACAACATCGGCCGAGTGACTGAAATTTGATTTTGCTTATTGAATCGCGTAAGGAAACGGCTTAGTCGGAACTGATTTTTTCGTATTTATTACCGCTTGATTGACTTTTAAATTTATATCAAGATAAATAAGAGTGTATAAAATAATACTGAATAAAATTTATTTGAAAATGTTGACTTTACGAGGATTTATGGGGGTGTCCACTTTACCAACACATAATCTTAGATTTTCCAATAGTGGCCACCGCCAATGGCTTCTAATAGAAACATAAATAATACTTAATTTGAATCAGTTTTTCTTCATAAACTGTTGACTGTGCTTTAAAATGAGTGTTGAATAAATTTGGTTTCATTCTGGCTTCGGGAACCAATGTTTCTAAAACATTGAATTACATGCTTAATTCCTCTCAAATCAGCTACAGCGTAGACTTTGGGCCGAAAACTATCAATTTTTTTAAAAAAAGTTAATTTGATTGAATCTAAAATACATTTCTTTGGGAAGGAAGATTTAATTAGAACTAGACGACTATACCAAGAAAAACCCCTCAATTTCATGCATAAACCCCTCATATTGGCAGAAAAAGACAGGTGTCCACTATTGATGCAAGAGGTGTCCACCATAGAAGCAACAGCTTCATCTATGTCAGTGGTCCCCAACCCCCGGTCCGCGGACCGGTGCCGGTCCGTGGTTCAAATGGTACCGGGCCGTGGGCCGACCATTTCATTGAAAATGAATTTAAATTTCTAGGTTTATACTCCAAATTAAATCACTTTATATATTTTCTTTTGGTGTAACTGAATTTTATTTTAAAGCATGTTTAAATTCAATTAAATTAAAATTAATAAATCAAAATAATCTAGAATGTAAACAATCAACGTCCCCCCCAACGGGTCGCGGTAAAATTATCAAACGTTGACCGGTCCGTGGTGGTAAAAAGGTTGGGGAACACTGATCTATGTGGCCACTACAGATGCAATTTGGAGTACTTTTAAAAAATTAATTAAAAATACTTTGCTCAATCTAATTAAAGTTTTTAACGGTAAAATAGAAAGAAGAAGATCCAATTAACCTAAAAATAAGATGATAACCGTTTCGAAGCAAATAGATTGGTATTTATTAAGAATTTAAGCAAAAATTTTCCTTAAAGTGTCCACTATACCCACATTTACCTTACTTAATGGGAAAACGAAAGTTTACCAAAATCGGATGACCGGAAGTGGGTTTTTTTCAAGATGGCCGCCAAAAACCTAGAAAATCAAGAAATCCTAAAATTTTTCGGTTTAAAACGTAAATAAACGTTCTTTAATGTATGATTTGAGTAGAATAGGTATGGTACTGGGTAAGCAGAATGATATAAAACTAGTTTGCGAAATCTGGCAACAGGAAATGGTTTTTTATTCAAGATGGCGGACGGTACTTTCAAATAAAAGGAGGTGATGATTCTGAATTTTTATTAAATATAATTTTGCAGATTTTTATAAGATATAATATTAAATTTATTATTAATTCAATAATTTTTAATTATAATGAATGTAATAATGCTCAGGAAGCAACTTACAATTAGATGACCAAAAGGTACTGCAAATTTTCTAGGCAACCACTGATTGAATGTGCGATGGTTAAATATATGTAATTAGTTACATTCTACTTTTTTATCATTTCCACAGAAGTTCACAGCTTGGACAGCTTTTATTAATGAATAAAAATTCTAGTCTCACTAGAATAGAGAGAGATGCCCTAAATATTTTACAAATTTACGCAAAAGTCAAATTTTTCACCTTTTTCAGCAAACCCCTCTCTAAGAAACATTATAAATGGTGCACTGTAAAAAAAGAACGTCTTTTGACGTATTATTTTCCGTGAATTTTTCATGGATTAATTCCGTAAACTACAAAACGGAATTTTCATCGTGAAGTTTCCGTTTTTTAATTTTCCTCTCCTCACGCATGCGTATTGTACGATTTCTCCACTAGTTCTGGTGAGACTCAAATATAGTTGTAAATAAGTCATGGAAGTTTGTGCAAGCGTCTTCAGGCGAAACGAACCTTCAGCAAATTTATTATGGGTAAGTAAGTTAAATATATTGTTTTTATTTTTTGTATTATTGGCCGTAATCGGGAATGACTAGGCTGCCGACGGGTAACCGTTGTGCGCATGATCGGGTTAAAGGCGTGGCTTTAAAATATTTAGGATGGAACCAAGCGTAGCTCGGATGGGGTTGTGGTAGCGCGTCAGTCTAGAGTGCACATGGTTGTAGGTTCGAACCCCAGTAATTATTTTTCAGTAAATTTAATTTTAAATTTTTATTATTCCATTAAAAATTGCAAGAATTAATTTCTCTTGTTTAACAGTCATTCCTTATTTAATTAAATTCATTGTGTTTTTTTTAATGTTTTACTTTATCTAATTTTTTTTTTTTAAATTTTTAATTATTAATTTATTGAAAATAAAATTATTTCGCTAAAATATTTTATAGAAACATCAAGAATCAAGTCCACAAGGATGCGCATTGCTAATAAAGTATAAAAATCTTGCAGGGATTGTGAAATACAGTACAAAACAGTACGTCGGCAGCCCAGCAACGGCCGTAGTAAACGTTACCATGCTTTAAAATAGAAATACTCTGATATACTATTTTTAAACAGATATTTAAACATCGTACGATCGCTTTCTTCACCACGTAGCTGAAGTCTTAAAATATTGCATACCTAACTAGTCTTATTAGATCGCAAAAATGTGATCTAAATAGTTGTGATAACTTGTAACTTTTGATTAGACTTGTATTACTGTGATCGGTAGTGTAAATTATTTAAAAGAATCGTCTATTTGGATTTTACGGATTGTTTGTCATTTTTTTTTCAAAATTATAATCAGGAATATACTGTGAATCACAATAATATTAGTAATAATACGAACAATCCCTAAAATAACGGAAAGTTCCACTCCAATGACGAAAAGATATTAAACGAACGTTCTCTAAAATAACGGAAGGTTTCCCTCCTTTCACAGAAAAATACAAAACGGACATTCCCTCAAATGACGGAAAAAGAAAATACGGATACCTTCTCAAATGATGAAAATAATCCGGCAGCTGTGCTGCCGGGAAATTTACGTTTATTGAAGAAAGATTTTTTACAGTGTGTTCAGGCAAAAGAGGAAGTATATGTTTATGATATTCAGTCAATGGGAAAATATATTGTCCAAAAAATGATTGGAAAAGATGTGTTCACATTTGCTTTCAAAAGAACCGACAAAGTGAAGCTCTTTTTCTGCTATTTCAGTGGCACCCGAAAGAACATTGATCCGGGATTGCTTTTTCAACGATTCCTTATAGCAACGATGGGCATTTGGGCAACCTACGGCCCGCGGGCCGGATCCGGCCCGCCTCGTCATTTGGTCCGGCCCGCGGAACATTTTAAAAATTGTACCAAAAAATCACTCTGGTTTTCGTCAACAAGAGCGAAAGAGGGGATACAGAAATTTCCCCCGAAAATAACTTAATTTTAGCAGTTAAAACGTGCTGTTCAACTATATTTCGTTCTTGGGAGGCGTCTATAAGCGTGGGAGAGTTGTTACTTCACGACGGACGATCGCCGACGGTTGATATTCCCCTCCAGATGTACTATATTCATTCTCTGCCTTTCCCAATGCTGCTAAAGTTAATTGGTCCTCCTGAACATTAATTTCTCCTCCATTAATTCTCCTGTATCATGTAATGACAGTAATACCTCGTTCGCACTGCCGCTAAAGTACCCTTAAAACATATCGCACCTAAACTTAAAGTGTGTTTTCTTAAAACGGCGTTCGCACTGGCAAAGGGTGATTTAGCACTTAATTGTGGAAATCTAAGAAATATTTAATTTATATTTATATAACTTAAAACTAATAAATATAATCACCAACTTTTAAAAAAAATGCAAGTAAAAATGTAAAAATACATAAATAATTATTAATTGACAGACGATTTAAGAAAACTATTTCTGAATTTCAAATAAAAACAAAAACAAGACAAGCTGACTGGATTGTAGTGGGATAAATTGGATCATATCAAGGTAAATAAACTAAATTTTTTTATTAAACTAAATTTAATCAGTTTTTGGTCCATTGTTTTCCATATTTTGATGTACTTTTATTTTACCAACTGGGTCTTTTTGCCTTAAAAATCTAAAATATTTGGATACAATGGATATATTAGTTTGGCATAGCAGAACACGAAATAAATTTTATCATATTCATAACAAGAATGTTCTGAAACGATTTCTTGATTGAATTTTTGTTTAATATTTTGATTTCTTTTTATCAGCAGCTGTTTTTAATTACATTTATACTATTAAGTAATTAAAAGCAATGAGCGGAGATATTGAAGTACAGCATTGTTTAGCTCACTGTTCAATTTTTGATGGGATTTTTTGTGTTAAATTATTGTACTAATTCAAAGAACTTAATAACCTATAAATACACTAGCGGAAATAAAAATACCAACACCAAGAAGGAAAGGAGATATCAAAGTCAAATTTATTTCTATAATTTCACATAGTATCAATGTGAATTGGTTGAAAAATCAGCCTTCCTGGATGTTAGGGGGCAGAGAAAATCGGTGAGAAGTGTTGTCTCCATAGGTGTCCATTACCGCCGTCACACGTCATGGTATTGAGTGACAGGGGCTCTAAATGACTTTTGAGGGATTGGAGGACCATGTTGCCACCTCAGGTAGTCCAAATTCATATGGTGCACCAGCGGACGTTGCATACCGGGCTAGGTGATTTCTCCTCTTTCTCCGGACATGTTTTGTGAGTGTTGGTTCTTAAGAACGGATAGGCCAGGGTAAAAATGCAACATAGTGGGTTAAGAAAAAAGCTTGGACAGTACATGAAACATGTGTTTGTGCATTTTTCTCTTGAAATTTGTCCCCAGGACAGGTCTGAAGGTAAGGACGGACAACCGGCTAAAAAACCTCAATGAAGCAGCTTTGGTTGGCCAAAATACCGGTAGATCATACTGAGGACAAGCGGCAGTGGGATGGATGTCGTTTGCAGTACTGCAGATCGTCCGTTCGGTCCGCATAGCTTCTTACATCTTTGTCTATAAACAAGGGGCTGAAAATGGGCATTTCTGTTTCCAATAGTGCACGAAATAAGGAAATGAAAATCCCAATTTCATGATATTGTGTTTATGAGAGAATCCTGATTCGGTTTGGAGCACCACGACGGTTGGGTATGAGTTTGAAGACACAATGGAGAGAGCGCACTCAGCTGATGATTTTCTAATCGTTCCACGGAGTGTTGATGAAGAGTAACGGAGTGGGGATTAGGGTGGGCCGAAAAAAACTTTTTATTTTATTTTGAAACGCTATACCGCGGAAAACTTGCCTCTGGGGTAGAGAAGTAAAATGCAACAAAAATTTTTAAAATCGGTTAAAAATTGCAATAGCGCATTGCACCTAAAGTTTGAAAAAATAGGCTATTTTCATTACTTTTCAAAAAAATCAAATTAAATCAAATAACTTTTATAAAAAGTATCTAAAGGCATATAATAGAATAAAAATGTGGAGAAAACATACTTAATTAAAAAAAGGTGGTATTTTACTATTAATTGGTTGTATAATAACATCTAAAAATACACGTTTTTACCAGAAATCAAAATATTTCGTAAAAAACAAAAAAAAATGAAAAACAATTTTTCATTACTATACTACCTTTCTAGCTATCACTCAAAAACAGCCTTAACAGTTAAAACATTTTTTACAGTTCGCTTCGCGATCGAAGCTCGCTCGTTGCACAACAAACCGCATCACTATCTCTCGCTCACTATCTCTCGCTCACTATCTCTCGATCTTATTTTATATTTTGAAACGCTATACCACGGAAACTTGCCTCTTGGAGTATAGAAGTAAAATGCAACAAAAATTTTTAAAATCGGTTAAAAATTGCCTTTGTACATTGGTCCTAAAATTTGAAAAAATATGCTATTTTCAAAACTCTTAATAAATCAAATAACTTCTATAAAAAGTATCTAATGGCATAAATTTGAAGAAAAAATATATTTAATGGAAAGAAAGATCTTATTTTACAATATAAGGTTGCACTATAAGGTAACACTTGTCATTTCTCCTTTTTTTCTTCAAAAATCGCATTTTTCGATTGAATTAAAAAGTTATTATTCCTGATGGTGCATAGTATGATTTGTAATAAAATGTAGTCCTTTACTGCAGTGGTCCCCAACCCCCGGTCCGTGGACCGGTGCCGGTCCTTGGATCAAATGGTACCGGGCCGCGGGCCGACCATTTAATTGAAAATGAATTAAAATTCCTAGGTTTATACTCCAAATTAATGAATGAAATGAATTATAAATCAATTAATACTATTTATTTTTTGGTGCAACTGTATTTTATTTTGAAAGCATGTTTAAATACAATTAAATAAAATTAATAAATCAAAATAATCTAGAATGTAAACAATCAATGCCCCCCCCAGCGGGCCGCGGTAAAATTATCAAACGTTGACCGGTCCGTGGCGGTAAAAAGGTTGGGGACCACTGCTTTACTGGTTATTAACTTCTTTTGGTATTTTGAAAGAAGACTTGATTGAAAAATTTGGCATTGAAGATCTTGAGAGATTAATAGTTCTTATAAACCCATCTCCTGGCATTCATACCGATGACTTTTCGTGATGCCCTCTGTGTTACTAATTTTACACAACGTTCGACTGTTTGTGTGTGACATGGGAATCTGTCAAGTTCCAGGCATTATCATAGACTATATCTCCTGATCGGTAAATCTTCGTAGTATAGGTGTATAGGTGGGGAGAAAGAGAAGCAGTATTACAGCTAATCCATATATAGTCTATGTATGTTCTTTATATTGTCAATATGGTCTGTAGCTTGGAAATTAGGTTTGGGGGGATGGAAACTCCTAACTGACTTTCTTTTAAAAGCTGAGTTTCTAGCCTTAATTGTTTTTCTAAACCAAACTCCCTCATATATGATTCCTTTTATCTATGATCATGCCCAAAAGCAAGTTTTCAGAATGAGCAAAAAAGATATTTTGTTTAATCATTGGATCAATGATTTCTAATAACTTTCCTGGCAAAAATCTTGATGTTTCTATCACTTTAAACACGTGTCCAGGTCAAATTTAGATCCATTTACTTTTTAAAATAAAGAATCATACAGACTAATTAATTTGATTTAATTTGATTTTAATATAAAAGAAACTAAAATCTTCTGTTCATCTGTTGGATTATCAGTAATAAAATACAGTTTATGTTATAGTACTGATAAATAATCCAACAGAGGAACATAAGATTCTTTCAAACTACCAAAAGAAGTTAATATCCACTACATTTTGTTACAAATCAAACTATGCACCATCAGGAAAAATAAATTTTTAATTCAATCGAAAATGCGATTTATGAAGAAAAAAAGGCGAAATGCCAAGTGTAACCTTATAGTGCAACTTTATAATGTAAAATACCATCTTTCTTTCCATTAAATATATTTTTTCTTAACATTTTTCTTCTAATTTATGCCTTTAGATACTTTTTATAGAAGTTATTTGATTTTTTAAGGGTTATGAAAATAGCATATTTTTTCAAATTTTAGGACCAATGTACTAAGGCAATTTTTAACCGATTTTAAAAAAATTTTTGTTGCATTTTACTTCTCTACTCAAGAGGCAAGTTTTCCGTGGTAAAGTGTTTCAAAATATAAAATAAGTTTTTATTTCGGCGAGAGATAGTGATGCGGTTTGCTGTGCAACGAGCGAGCTCCGATCGCGAAGCGAACTGTAAAACATGTTTTAACTGTTAAGGCTGTTTTTGAGTGATAGCTAGAAAGGTAGTATAGTAATGAAAAATCGTTTTTCATAATTTTTTTTGTTTCTTACGAAATATGTGGATTTCTGGTAAAAACGTGTATTTTTAGATGTTATCATACTACCAATTAATTGTAAAATACCACCTTTTTTAATTAAATATGTTTTCTCCACATTTTTATTCTATTATATGCCTTTAGATACTTTTTATAAAAGTTATTTGATTTAATTTGATTTTTTTGAAAAGTAATGAATATAGCCTATTTTTTTCAAACTTTAGGTGCAATGCGCTATTGCAATTTTTAACCGATTTTAAAAATTTTTGTTGCATTTTACTTTTCTACCCCAGAGGCAAGTTTTCCGCGGTATAGCGTTTCAAAATAAAATAAAAAGTTTTTTTCGGCCCACCCTAGTGGGGATGCATTGGATTCAATTTCTGCAACTCCTGAGTATGATTCACCAGTAATTTTTCCAACCAGAGCTGCGTCATTGAGATTTTGCAACCGGTAGACCGTCCTTACCTTCAGACCTGTCCTGGGGACAAATTGCAAGAGAAACATGCACAACCACATGTTGTATGCAATGTTCAAGCTTTCTTCTTAACCCCCTAGTTTGCCTTTTTACCCCGTCTTTCCCGTTCTCTAGAACCAACACCCACAAAACAAGTCCGGTCAATGAGGAGAAATCACCTATCCCGGTATGCAACGTCCACTGGTGCACCATATGAATTTGGACTACCTGAGGAGGCAACACGGTCCTCCAATCCCTCAAAAGTCATTTAGATCCCCTGTCACTCAATATCATGACGTGTGACGGCGGTAATGGACACCTATGGAGACAACACTCCTCACCGATTTTCTCGGCCCCCTAACATCCAGAAAGGCTGATTTTTTAATCAATTCACATTAACACTATGTGCAATCATAGAAATAAATTTTACTTTGATATCTCCTTTCCTTCTTGGTGTTGGGATTTTTATTTCCGCTAGTGTATATTCGTAATTGTGTCCAGTTTAAACTGTTTTAAAAGTGTCCTTGGTCTTTATTTGAAGAAAAATCACCGAAAATAAGCTTTTCCCATCCTGGGAAACATTGTGCGCCGCTATCTTTGTTGATTAAGGGTGATTTTCAAACACCCTTAAAATATGGGGCGATTTTGTTATTCCTAAAGTGTGTTTCTATGGCAACTAAGTGCGAAATGAAAATAGAGGGTCTTTTTTCTGCCAGTGCGAACGGGGTATAAGGAAGTTGCATGTGTCAGATTTTCAAAAACAAACAATGTTCCGTATGGTTTTTTGTATGGTAAAATGAAATATCTAGTCAATTTTTCAAAGAAATGTATAAGTAATTAAATATTTTAATTTCAAAGTCGAGAAAAAAAAACACGTGACTGAAAACGCTTATTGTTTAAAGATGTCAACAATCATACCATCAACTCCATTGCTTTCCAACAATGTTTATCGTATGATGACGTCAACATACGATGATCCCAAACTCTTGGCGTTTTCGCACGCTTTTAAAAAGTGGATTTTTGTTAATTTTTTTGGCAATCAAAAAATTTCTCGATCGGCCTCAAATTTTGGGTAGTTGCTTATTTCTACAAGAAGAATCGATTAAAAAAATAAAAAAATCATGCAACTTCCTCATTGTTAAATATCTGTCCTGAAATATTTTTTCATTACTATGAGCTCTGAATATCATTATAGCTCATATTAATGTAATTTAAACATTATAATTATTGTATGTAATCAAGATATTATTTTAGTCCAGATTAATGTAACTCATTAAAATTATTGTATGTAATATGTAATCAATATATTGTATAAGTCCAGATTAAATTTTAACTTTAGTATTAATCTTCGTAACTATATATAGTAAAACTACTCATTTTTTACTTTAAAAAATATTACCTATTATCTACTCTATGGACCTATTATCTACTATAACTCATTAAAATTATTGTATGTAATATGTAATCAATATATTGTATAAGTCCAGATTAAATTTTAACTTTAGTATTAATCTTCGTAACTATATATAGTAAAACTACTCATTTTTTACTTTAAAAAATATTACCTATTATCTACTCTATGGCCCTCCACGTCATTATAATCATTGAATCCGGCCCGCGGATTCGAAAAGGTTGCCCATACCTGCCTTATAGTGTGCAAAACTGGACAATTAAATCTACAAGAAGTCCCAAGATAGAAGCTAAGTGCATATCCTGTTTGAAGATTTAAGATTTTTTTAAAGAAAAGCTGATAAAGGGCAGCTAGCCCATGCTATTGAAGAACTTCACTGTAGCAAACACTCAAATGTAACTGTCCCAAGAACAGAAGCATATGTTCTGGATGAAGGTTACCTATTACGCAAGCTGAAATGGCAAAGTAGTGACACATTTCCAAAAATAGCTGAATATGTGGAATATACAATTAAATATTATGGATTGGCAACTTGTGTTTGATGGGTATACGAAAAAGAAGCTTCTATTAAAGACAATACCCATAAGAGAAGGCAAAAATTTTTTCATCCTTTTTACCCCCCCCCACTTTACCAGAGATACTATATTTATTGGAAAGCAGGAGGAATTTCTTTCAGTTGGATACAACAAAACTCTTCTTATAAAATTGATCTCAGAAGAAATGTTGACTAGAGGGTGCAAAGTTTATATATCAGAAGGTGATGCTGATGTAGATATTGCAAAGGCTGCAATCAAAAGAGCCCAGAAGTTTTCCACAACTCTAATAGGAATTGATACAGACCTTCTTGTTCTTTTATTGTATTACTCTGATAAAATATTAAACCTTTGTACATACGATGGCATATTAACCCTACAGTGCATACTGATGCCATTTGGCAACACGACATTTTTCCCCATTTCCTACTCGAACTTTCATTTCCAAACGGCAACACCATGCAATAAGTACAATAGATATAACATTTCATTGTATTAGCACTTTAGATCGCCAGTAGATCACAGCAGGGGTACTATTTTGAGACATTTGTTAGTAGCTAGTGAAACGAAAGTCAAGACACAGAAAACGCCAAAATAAAAGGACCATATAAATTAAAATAAAAAAATTTTTCAGCTTGAACAAAAATTTTTTTGAAAAGATAAGTTATATTTTATATTTTTAGAGCATTTGGTTTTATTTCACTTCACAATTAATTTCACAAGAGACACAAATTTCACAAGGACAAAGATTTTGCCAATAAAAAGTAGAAAAAAATTAAATTAAATTTTTTTAGTATTTTTTTACTAATGTGGGGTCATCCATAAATTACGTGAGGTGTTTATTCCAAAATCTGGACCCCCCTCCCCCCTTGGTGAGATTTAGTGAGATTTTGTTGGACCCCCCTCCCCCCAAGTGAGATTTACCTACAACCTTTAAAAATAATTTTCTATCCAATTCGTTTGCATTTTGAGGAAAAGAACATTATTCCGCCAAAAAATCACTACAGTATCTTATCTGTGGGTATTATTCCTTCCTCAAACTTAAAAAAAATAGTTTAATTTCGAACTTAAAAAGTTGACGTGAGTTTTTCACCGACCCCCCTCCCCCCTTGGTGAGATTTGGTGAGATTTTTCCAAACCCCTCCCCCCCTTTTTGACCTCACGTAATTTATGGATGCCCCCTGTACACCATAATAGAAGTCACATAAATGATTTTCAAGTGAATTTAAAAAATCATGCATTGTAGGGTTAAAGACACTCCAAAACTATATCACATCAATTATATAAAATCTGTAATTGGGAACGATTTAGCGAAACAACTTCTTTTCATTCACGCATTTACGAGTTGTGATACTACCTCTCGTATTTATGGTGTGGGCAAAAAATCCGTGTTTGAAAAATAGAATAAAAGCAACCAAATCCTTTAAATATGTGAGAATGAATTCACTTCACAACATAAGACACCGAAAGAAATTGAGTCTTGACAATCGGGCTATGGTATATCAATTTTTGGAGGGAGCGAATCAAAATCTCTAACAGACATGCGTTACGAGACACTATCGAAAAAGATTTTGTCAGCAAAATCATTTGTGCACCCAAACACCTTCCACCTACCGAGTCAGCCAATAAATTTCATAGGAACTTACTATCAAATCATGGTTTGGATGGATATTGGTGAAAATATGTCCTTTGGGATATGTCAACTAATTATAATTTGGGATGTGTATGTGTTGTGTGTATTTTTTATTTGTATATTCCACACATCTGTTTTGTGTATTCTATTTTTTGTTAATAAATTTGAATTTGAAAATATGAAACCTGAGACTGGGTTTGGGAGACGGGTGAAAATGAACTTTTACCGGTCATGAGTAATTTGACAGTTGCTCCTGAAAGTTTACTACAAATTATTCACTGCAACTGCAAAACTGGTTGCATAAATAATCGCTGCAGTTGTAAAAAAAAGTGGCCTTCCATGTAGCTCTGTTTGTGGAACATGTCAAGTTACAAATTGTGAAAACCCTGTATCAGATTATTTGGAGGACAGCGATGATGACTAAGTTGTAACTTACGGTTAATTCTTTAAATTTTTTAGAATTTAGCTTTTTTACCTCATTTTTAAAAATATAGGAATTTGTAGCTTATTATTATATTTTTTTTGCGTGATGTTTTTTGCGTGCGCTAACAGTTTTCTAGAGCTGTTTCCAGAACAGCTGTTTGCGCACGAAAAAAACAAACTTTAACAGGATCTCAAGCGTTTAATATTTTTTTTATTTCCAATGGCAGGGAATACAAAATAGTAGATGACAAATACAATAAACACCAAAAGGGCAAACAAAAAATAACGTTTAATATTGATTGTATTTTCGTGAAACTTTGGACTTAAGGGTTTTCAACTATGATCTTTCAGATTATCAAATCAAAGGAAAGGATTTCCAAATACAAAATAAGGTTTTGGCAGAGTTTTCACATTTTTTTGTGGTTTTTTAACTTTTTTCATAATAAAACAAATTTTAAAGTGAAGACTTTTGAGGTAATTTTAAAGATCATATTAAACTACAATTTTTGAGACCATAATTAATTTTTTACCAATAGTAGTTTTTCTACAAATTGAATTTTTCAATGATTTTTTTGGGGTGTCGCTCCATTTTTAACTCCCTGGGATTTGGTCTGGGACCCCCAAATCCTAGGTGATTCTGACTCATCTAGGTGTCTACTATCATCCCTGAAAGTTTGTTGCACCATTTCAGATACACCCTGTATAATGATGATTATGAATGATTATCTTTCATACTTAATGATTTAAAAACAGGGACTTTTCCTTTGTGGTTTCCTCTGTCTAGTCTAGACCAATTATTAATTATCTTTCGAATTTAATTCAAAATGAATTTCGATTCGATATCATTAAGAATGTATGTATCTTGTTAAGTTACCTAGAGATGGCGATGTCGGCTTTCTGCAACGCTATCTGCGATGATCGGTGAGCAGCATTGACTGCCGCTTCCACTCGTTCGCGGAACTTCGCTGACCGCAGTAGGAAAAGGTGCTTCTTGTCACCCGACGCCAGCAAAACGTTGTTCTTGTACTTCCCGCGCTCTTCTAGCCCATTCTGCAAAGAAGTGCAAAAAATCTCAGTTGTTACAGTTTTAGCAAGTCATTTAACTCTTAAGTTACTTTATTGCTATAATCTAGTATACTACTGAAGATCGAATACTGGTATACGAAGTATGTCTTCACTACTTCGTTGGGTGTTTTTCAATGGAATGGTCCCAAAAACCAACCTTAGATTTTACTTTAACCCATGGTCCTGGTATTGTATTTTTAATAAGTATTAATGTTGATACTTATATACATTTTAACTAATACAGGTTTTTTGTTCTACGGTATCACTTGACCGACTCAAATCAGTTTTCCTACCAAAGGACTGCACAAATAACAGTGAGAAGGCAAAGACAGACGGTGTATTCATTTAGTTTAAACCGTTATTTTCTTAAGATTTTGTTCTTAAAGTTGATTATGATTTAGTAGAGGTAGTTAAAGATATTTGATAATATAAATTATGTGAAAGCTTATGGAATTAAACATATCCCTCTTGAAAAACAGTCGTTTTATAATTGAAATGCAGAAAGCTTCAACCCAGTGGAAAATTCGCCGGTATAGGAAAGTTAAATTTTCACCCACCCGGTAGGTGGTCCTCCCGTAGCCGAACTTCTTGTTGTTGTACCACTCGCCCTCGTACTTGACGCCGTCGGAGCGCTCAGCGATGCCGAAGCCGCTGCGCTTGTCGTTCTTCCACTCGCCCATGTAGGTCTCGATGACGTTCCCGTCCACGGGCTCGTCCTCGGGCACCACGAAGCTGCTGTCCGTCGCATCCGACCCGCCGTCCGAGCCCTCCGTCTCGAAGCTGTTGCGGTCGCCGCTCTTGCGTTTCGACAGTAGGCCCTGCACAGAGCAAGAAAGACATTCCAATAAGATCATTTTAATCCTTTCAATACGGCGGGACTTATGCTGTCCCATCAAATAGAACTAAACATTTGCTTGTAACATCTGGTTGGTTGACTTTGATTTCATTACACAACCGGTCGCCAAATGAGAAAATAATAGGCTTGGACCTTGAAATAGGGTACAACTAATATTAAGTGATTGATTCTAGCACTATTTGATATATTGAATCATAATATGAGGGGTGACAGAGTGGCACTTTTGGGCAATTTTAAATATCGAAAGTCAAAGTTCACGGGATCAAAAAATAGAAATAGTCCATTAAACAGGTGGTTTTCTCAGGAAAAAAAATATTATAGTCGTTTTTAAGAAGTTTCCATACAATATTCGAGGATTACGTATGACTGCGGAAGAACTACTTTCACCTTTGTTCTCAAACGAAGACTTAAGTGACTTTAATTTGAATTGAGTTTAATGGCACAAAACCCAATTAGGGCATACTGCGCCAACAAGACCAGATACTTAAGTGACTTTGATTCTTTCATGATTTACCTGGAAAATATACAGTAGAACATCAAAACATTGAATAGGCTGTCTAATAAAAAGCCAGTGTTCATCATGTTAATGTTCATACGCGCCGAATGCGAAGGTAACTAGCCTTTGGAATTAAGAAAAATGGAACGCAAATTTTTTTTTAAATAATTGTATATGTGTTTAAAATATCGTACTTCTACCATGATTAGTTTTTCTTTTATAACGAAAAAAAAACGAAAAAGTGCTCAGATAATTTCATTGGCTGCTAAGTATAGCTAGAGACATAAACTCGAATTCTATGGCAACACTATCTTTCTAACATAAATTAATTCGATAGAGAGGTAATTCGATCAAATGGTATTTTTATTGTTAAATTATTGTCCGAAAAAATCTTATCTTCAAAATGACCCCACACATAGATGAAAACTTGAAGGGCCAAATAATTGGCCTAAAGAGAGTGGGGAAAACCACGAGAGCTGAAATTCTCGCAATTAGCCAAACAACGGCAGTGAGATGGACAAGTAGGTAATTAAAAACAAAAATATTACGTAACCGTTGAAGGTTATTAACGAAATACCCTATGACTTCATGTCGCAAAACTACTATACTCCGAATTGCTAAAAATCACGAATCCTGGAGAAATGAATGGAGCCAGGTCTTGTTTACTGATGAAAGTTGCTTACCATCTTATAGCACCAAAATTAAACGAGTTTACCGACCGGAATGTTCCAGGTTTGATCCGGAATACACCAATTATGTATCAAGAAGTGAAAGATTCTAAGTAATTGTGTGGTCCTGTTTTTCAAGACAAGGTTTAGGACAGTTACATCGGATTCACGACCGTCTAAATTCCATTGATTTAAAGATATTCTGGAACATGTAATGACTCCAGAAGTGCTCAATAACCATTTCATGGATGGTGATTATATATCAGCAGGTAAATTTATTTGGAATATTTGAAAAGTGATCTAGAACCATATCTTCTAACAATTATAACAGCATTTTTTTCAGGACACTTCCCCGATTCACAAAAGTGCCATCGTGCAGTCCTGGATTGACAACCAAGGCTTACTTGTATTGGATTGTCCTCCGAGGTCACCTGATCTAAACCCAATAGAGATCATTTGGGCAGCTTGGAAAGACGTTATTGATCTGGAAGGTCTAACCTCCGCGGGCGATTTATTTACAAGAGCAGAAAATGCGTGGAATATCGTTAGAGCAGACACTTGACTTTGAGAAACCTTATAGACTCGATGCCTCGGTGAATGGACAAAAGTCATTGGTAAAAAAGGGGTCAAACAACTTGTTGATTCAATAATGTTCGAGTCCGACTTTCTATTTATATGTTTATTCTTGTGCTACCTGCCCCGCGCCTTATTTATAAAACCATTTTATGTTAATTTATGTTAATGTTAAACTCTATACAAGGCAAAGCTTGCCTGGATCTTGTCAATAAATTAAATGTTTTCTATGCCTCGGAGAATGGGCAAAAGTCATTGGTAAAAAGGGGGTCAAACAACTTATTAAACTAATGTATTATTTTATTATAATTATGTTATTATTTATGCAATTTACATATTAACTTATTTGACTAATGTACACTAGCGGAAATAAAAATCCCAACACCAAGAAGGAAAGGAGATATCAAAGTCAAATTTGTTTCTATGATTGCACATAGTATTAATGTTAATTGATTAAAAAATGAGCCTTCCTGTATGTTAGGGGGCCGAGAAAATCGCTGAGGAGTGTTGTCTCCATAGGTGTCCATTACCGCCGTCACACGTTCTGGTATTGAGCGACAGGGGCTCTAAATGACTTTTGAGGGATTGGAGGACCATGTTGCCTCCTCAGGTAGTCCAAATTCATATGGTGCACCAGCGGACGTTGCATACCGGGCTAGGTGATTTCTCCTCATTGACCGGACCTGTTTTGTGGGTGTTGGTTCTAGAGAACGGGAAAGACGGGGTAAAAATGCAACCTAGGAGGTTAAGAAGAAAGCTTGGACATTGCATACAACATGTGGTTGTGCATTTTTCTCTTGAAATTTGTCCCCAGGACAAGTCTGAAGGTAAGGACGGTCTACCGGCTGCAAAATCTCAATGACGCAGCTCTGGTTGGAAAAAGTACTGGTGAATCATACTCAGGAGTAGCAGAAATGGAATCCAATGCATCACCACTCCGTTACCCTGCATCACCACTCCGTGGAATGGTTAGAAAATCATCAGCTGAGTGCGCTCTCTCCATTGTGTCTTCAAACTCATACCCAACCGTCGTGGTGCTCCAAACCGAATCAGGATTCTCTCATAAACACGATGTCATGAAATTGGAATTTTCATTTCCTTATTTCGTGCACTATTGGAAACAGAAATGCCCATTTTCAGTGCCTTGTTTATTGACAAAGATGTAAGAAGCTATGCGGACCGAACGGACAATCCGCAGTACTGCAAACGACATCCATCCCACTGCCGCTTGTTCTCAGTATGATCTACCAGTATTTTGGCCAACCAGAGCTGCTTCATTGAGGTTTTTTAGCCGGCTATCCGTCCTTACCTTCAGACCTGTCCTGGGGACAAATTTCAAGAGAAACATGCACAACCACATGTTGTATGCAATGTCCAAGCTTTCTTCTTAACCCCCTAGGTTGCATTTTTACCCTGGCCTATCCGTTCGTAAGAACCAACGCTCACAAAACATGTCCGGAGAAAGAGGAGAAATCCCCTAGCCCGATATGCAACGTCCGCTAGTGAACCATATGAATTTGGACTACCTGAGGAGGCAACATGGTCCTCCAATCCCTTAAAAGTCATTTAGAGCCCCTGTCACCCAATACCGTGACGTGTGACGGCGGTAATGGACACCTATGGAGACAACACTCCTCACCGATTTTCTCGGCCCCCTAATATCCAGGAAGGCTGATTTTTTAAGCAATTCACATTGATACTATGTGCAATCATAGAAATAAATTGGACTTTGATATCTCCTTTCCTTCTTGGTGTTGGGATTTTTATTTCCGCTAGTGTATTATTTAATTATTATTTATGTTGGGATGGAATTTTTGATAGGTTAAGATCAGTAAGTTTAAAAGGTAACTGACCGGGTTAAAATCGTCGTTTTCGTCTTTTATATTTGAGGGCTAAGAAGGTACAACATATAAAAAGAAGTATATTTTTCTCTCGTTTTATTCTATGAAAACACTTTTAGACAATTTTAAAGTTTTTTTAATTTTTCTCTTTTAATTATTATTTTAAATGATTTTTATGTATTTTGCATCACGGCAACAGTGATTTCTACAGTACTTAAAATATTCTTATAAAATTTTCTGAGTTGACTTATTATATTATAATGTGTGCTATCAGCTAAAATCTAAGAAAAATTTTTGAATTAAGGTACTTTTTTAAAGTGATTTTACTTGATTTGAATGTTTTTTGTATGAATTTTTACTTTTTTATTTTAAACACATGTATTTCCTTTCTATTTTAAAAATCCCAGATTTTTTTAGTTAGTAGAACATATTAGTGTCTTAAGCTTGCAATCCTGTATCTATAAAAAATTTCAGTAGTTGTTGGGAGAAGTTTAAATTTTGGCCTTATTTTCATTTAAATTTTCATTACAATAGTTGACCCCTTGATATTCGAAACAGTACAACCGATAAAATTTTTAAAAAACGTCTTAAAAACTTTTTATTTTCATTAACAGGCATTGAAAAGTTGTTTTAAATAGACTGAAAATTGTATAAACCACCTGACACCGTTTTGCCATCCCAATACTAAAAGTTTTTCTTTGTAACTTTGAATTTCTTGTGTGTTTTTTTTCTTTTATGTTATTATCATGTTTTTTTTGTAAGTTTTTTTCCTGTAGATTTTATATTTATCTATATTTCACCTTTATGGGTCAGCGATCCCAGGTGATATGATTTTTCTTTACATCTTTGTATTTTTGTACGTTTATAATAAAATTTGAATTTGAATTTCGCTTTATTTAACAAATAATTTCAATAAATACCTTTTTGCATGATTTTTATAGTTTTGGAGTATTAGAGCTCTCAGAAAATAACAATTAAATAATTATTTAGTTCATATTTTTAAAAAATGCCACCCAACCCAGTCAGTTACCTTAAAAGGATATTTTATAACTGTTAAAATGTTGTCGGATACAAATGATCTGATAAACAGTTAAAAAATCAAAGAAATGACACATTAGCGCCTTGTCTCTCATAAAAAGATGACAATGGGTCAGTCTTATGTGACCGCTTTGAAGCTCACTTTGAAAGCGGACTTCTTGCCATGCTCGGGTAGCGACCTGCCCAAGGTGGCCGAGCGGTCCTTGAGCACGAACCCGCCGCGCCCCTCTTCTGGTAGCTCCGCCCCAGCCGCCGCCGCCCCGTCATCTGCCGACGCCCTGCGCTGCTGCCGTCGGGCGTGGGCTGCCAGCCCAAACGGGGCGCTGCTCCGCACGCCGTACCCGTGCCGCTGGCCTTTGGCCCACTGGCCCTGGAACGTGCCTGGAAGAGATATCACATTATAGCGAAACACATTACGTCCAACTTTAAATTTATTTTATTTTAATCCGTGGTGAAACAAATTAAAACTTTTATTTGAAATACTAGGGAGCTATCGCTCACCAACCAACCCCAGTTAACTACTCACGCAGGACCTTTTGGACTGCTTCGCAATCCTTAAAAAACCCAGCTCACTGAGCTGAACTGATTTTATTAAACAATAAAAACAATGAGGAAGTTGTATGTGCTGTCAGATTTTCATAAATATTCAAGTGTTCCGTATGGTTTTTTGTATGGTAAAACGAAATATTTAGTCCCACACGATTTTTCTAAAAAAGTGTACACGTAATTAAATATTTTAATTTAAAAGTCGAGAAAAAACATGCGACTGAAAACGCTAAGTGTGTAACACGTACGATGACGTCAAATGTGAGTGAAAATTGTCATGTACCATTCTCACAAACATAAAAAAATCGCCAGTAAAATAAAAATGTAAAAATCTCTATTCTAAAAAAAGTTTTTGGTGAGCGGTTTCCAGAGAAAGGCTTTTTAATTACTGATCCGTATAACACATATTTGGTATCAAACTTTCCGGATTCTTTTGAGGATGTGCAATAAGCCTTTAGAATTTCTAAAAAAAATCTCAATTTTAAAATATTTCCATTTTTTTAGATTACGGATAAAGTTGCAGTTATAAAGCAAGAAACTATGAATTTTAAAACAATTTAAAACATATTTCACTGGTTTTTTAATATTCAAATACATTAAAGAATTATCTTATTGTTTGTAACACGAATTTAATAAATGCTATTGATATTCTTTTTTAACAACAATATTTTATGTTTTTGAAATTCAAACGATTTTGATTAGATTCAAACTAATGTATTATTAAAATTTATCTTTTTATTTTTAAATAATGTATTGAAATGTTTATGTTTATCTTTGTTGTTGTGGCAACCCAATCATTTCTATATTTACAATACAATAAAAACACGCTTTCGGAAATTATTAAATATTACACAATACCTTATTTAAAAATCCTTTTGAAAGTATGATTCTAAGGTATTAAAATATTTTAAATTTCATAATGTCTAAGCGCAAAAGATCAAATATCATGGGTAGATGTTATAGAAGTAAAGATACAAAACGAAAATGTTTGTAGCCTAGAAATTCATGTGTTTGCTATGAAACTGCCACAACTTCGACGTTCGTTGTGAAGTTCAGTGATTTGGGTTTGCGAAGCAATTTGAAAGTTCTGCGTCAGCAGTTAACAAGGGTTGGCGAGTGATAGCGAGCAGGGGGCGGTAGCTCCCTAGTATTTTTAAAACAAAAAAAAATCATCGAATTTTGAACTGTAGCAACAGTTAATGAATTATTGGACCTTTAGATTCTTTAATTTATAAAAAGAATTTAAACTGACGATAATTACGCCTTCTATTTATAGTAAGAACAATGAACTAGTAGCAAAAGTTCTATTTAATTTGTTTGGTATGCATTATTGCATTTTATGCAGCTGGCATCACGTTTTTGTTTGTTGTTCCACCAATTTTGTTGAATTAAAACACATTTTTGTTTTTTTATTTCAATTTCTACTTGTTAGACTTTGATTTTAATAACGATAGCCATTAAAAATTATTACAGCGTTAATGTTAACATTGTTAAATTAATGTTAATAACAAAAACACGGATATTCCTTGTTCACTGTTAGCAATTCAGAAAGTTTAAAACATGTCGTCGACGTTAATAGAGAATTTTTTTAAGAAATTCTAATAGGGGTGCTTACCTTGGAAACCTAAAAAGAATCTTAACACTTCGACACCAATGTATGAAACTAACTTAATCAGTATTGGGTCATTAAATTATTCGGTCATTACTCATTAATCATTTAAATTAAAATATTTAATTACCTGTACATTTTTTTAAATTGTGACTAGATATTTCATTTTATCATAGAAAAACCCTACGGAACACTTGAAAGTTTATGAAAATCTGACACATGCAACTACTCATGTTCTACTTATAAAAACTCGGAAAAGTACCAACTTTCATAAAAAAATATTAAGTGGTTCTGGAATTAAAAGGGCGTTAAATTTCAAATAATTGTTTATCTTTACTTCATAAAACATGATTCAGAATGTCTAATTTTTGTGTTTTTCTTGTTTTGTTGCTCTCTTTTGGTGGGAGGATCAGTTAAGAGGTTGGCAGCGCGTGCAAGCCTGCAAAGACCATATCCATATCAAGATCAAATTTAAACTCCTCTACAACTGTTTGAGTGGGCTATGAAAAATATAACAAATGTTGACTTCTCATATTCAACAAGAATACGATGAATCAGAATCGTACTTGAGAAATCAATTTCGTCACGCCCTTGCAATCCCAGGAACGCAGCAATTTCCCACATTCATCCCAAAGACTAAATCCAAAATAATTGTGAAAAAATTTTCAGAAGATCTTAACTTTTGGGAAAAGGGAACATTCTGATAAATTAAAATTAATAGAAATTTCCAGCTTTCTAAATGTTGTGCATGGAGGAAGAAAGTGGCTAGGATATTTTTTAAGGAAAGAGCCAAAACAAGATAAAGTAAACATTTGTTTTCTTCATCCATCTGGACCGTCAAATCATTCAGTTATCCATCTCGATATTTTATGGGTGCCCGTTGATGATATCCTCATAAATGTCAATCCCAGTATTAGAAGTAGGAACAAATACGTTTTACTCCAATGTGATGTGAAAATCTTACTGCATTCGACAAATTAAAACCATGAATTTTTAGAAAAACAGTTGTTAAATTTACACATTACAGTATTAATGAGTAGCTAGAACATATAAAATAAACATGAAACTATGTGCCATAGCTCTTTGTTGTGTTTTTAGTTGAATCAATTGAGAAAATTCAAATCTAGCTCTGGTTTGAATTTTTTTGGCTTTGATACCGTTTTTTCCCATTCTATAACTTTGCCAGGTTAGTTACAGTAAAACAACCTATTCTTGGAATTAATTTTAAAATAAGTACATTTTATAGAAATTTAAATTTAACTTTCTTTTATAAAATAAAGTTGCTTTCACTACATCATAACATGTTGCGCATAATTAAAAAGAACGTTTAAAATGCTTTGAATAAATGACACTAATTTCATGTAAATGACCCAATTAGGAGAGGAGCTAGAGCAATTTGAAGAACTCATATTGGTCCATTTTTAACCACTTTTACTCACCTATAATTCCAGAACCACTTAATATTTTTTTGATAAAAGTTGGTACTTTTCCGAGTTTCTATAAGTAGAACACGTGTACCAAATTTCAAGAAAATACGAGATGGTCATACCAAAAAGTGTGTTGATTTGACCTACTTCAAGTGTTTCTCTGGAAACTGTTCATCAATAACTCTTTTTTTTCTTTAAATAGAGAGACGTCTTAAATTGTAACTTTAATTTTAACTGTTCCTTCACTTTTTAGATTTCACTTTTTAGTTGATTTTGTTTTGGATGATGCTTATTCTTGAATAAAGCAGGTTGAATTTTGATTAGTCGCAATTATTTCTACGTCTTTTACAAACTAAATAAATGGTGGCAGTGGTGGGATGAAGACCTACGGCCTTTGTGGTTTTATAGCGCAAGAACCAAACTAGGCCATATTGCGCCAAGAGAGAGATATTCAGGGCTAAAAAAGATAAGCAGGCATAATTGAAGGGCTTGGTGGGTGAAGGGACTATGTTACAAGGCCAGTCCCAAAAGTAAAGAGACTGAATTCCCTAATTCTGACTGGAATTCAGTATCGTTACTTTTGGGACAGGCCTTGTAACTTAGTCCCTTCATCCACCAAGCCCTTCAATTATGGTATGTGATGTGTAAGTTTTGATAGGAGTTTAAGAGTAGTTGAGATTTTTGGAGGGATAACTATGTTGTGAAGTGTTGCATTACAGTTGTTACTGTTTGTGTTGCATAGGTTTTAAAATAGTTAAGACCTTGAATTGTTTGATATTTTGATTTTAAAGTGTCGAGTTAATGAATTTTGTGGATTTGAAATTGTAGTGTTGAACCCAACACCCATCTATTACATTAGTACACTAATAATTCTATTTTAATGATAGATGGTTGGAGTTTTAAGGCACACGTTTTTTTAGTAGTGTATACTGCGCCAAACAAGACAAAATAAAAAAATAAGAATAGTCCCTTGTCAAACAGTCTAATGCGTAACAATATTAAAGTATTGGTATGATATGGTAAAAACAACGATAACAAATTTATACACATGAATGATAAATGTCTTAGACAGTAATTTTTTGTAAAAAATGTCATAATTTAAATAAAATTCAAAATACAGTTTCACATCTATCTCTTAACTGGAAAGAGGACCTGATTTTTCTTCTGTGTTTGGGCATTTAATGCTTGAAAAATCGACAAGAAAAATTGCCATAGTTGTAGTTCAACCTTATCGACCCAAGAGTTACGTACAGATCCGTCATTGCTTTCAAGAATACGATTGTTATTAGGAATCGAATGCTCTTAGATGAACGCGAGCGTGTGGTCGTCTGACAGAAAGCGCGTTGCCAAACACGACCACCGAAATAGCTCTGTGCGTGAGGGGAAAAGCTGGAATTTAGCCTTGCGCTCAAGGACAGCCGGGGATTTACCCCGACCGCTCAATGAATAAAAGCAATCGAGTTAAGGCTACTGGGATGATACAGGTCATTTCATTTTTTCTAAGAAGTAATCAATTTAATATGACTTTAAAAAATCTATGGGCCTTAAATACCTACTAATTAACCAACTTGAACTAATGTTTGGTTCGAATATAGTTTCGGTTGACCACAGTTGAAAAAGACTGTGGAGACCACGAAATCGTGCTACAATGGCTGTATATGAATCAGCACTACTACATACTACGATGAGAAATGCATTTTTATTATGATTAGATTATCAACATTTTAAAAAAATTTTTAATTTTTTTCTGTACTTGATTTATTAACCTTTTACCTGCCGATGTTCCCAAATGGGAGCCTCAATTTAAGGAATTTTTTCACCACTTAATTTTTCATGCCGGAATTTGATACTTGGTAAAAAGCAACTCAAAGATATGAAGTTATTTTACATGCTAAAGTTTTTCACGTGCAATTTAATCCTTTTTGTAGAATTTACTTCAAAATTAGAGATTTTTGGCTCTTCGAAAAGTTGCACAAGTTTCAACTTGTAAAAATTTTAAATAAATTTAGTTTTAAATAATTTTGCTGTGTTTAGGTAGCTTAAGTACACATCTTCCAATTTGGCTTGACAGAATAGCTTCATATTCTAATTTTGGAGAGTAATTACCAATACAACGTATATGTTCCCAAATGGGAACATCGGTGTTTGGGGTATAGTATTTGAGGGGATTTTTTATAGCATGCAAAAATTCAAGGTATTTCCTATTTTCTTTAATTTTTTGAATCTTTTCTGTCTCAAAGTATCTAAACAGGTTAAGAATGATGTTTTAAATTCAAAAATATGTAATTTTTATTTCTCACCTGATTTACGGAGAAATAAATTCCAAATCTTTATAGCAGATTCTTAGGGGCCATTCATTAATTACTTAAGGATGATTTTGGAAATTTTTGACCCCCCTACCCCCATGTAAGGGTACGTAAGATTTTTCAAACCCCTCCCCCCGTATTCTTACGTAAGATTCCATTTCGTTTTTAAAAATAATAAAATGTCAGGAAAGGATCAGTTACACTTAAACTCTCAGTTTTGACGTAAATCAAAGATTTTTATTTTTTAACAAATAATATTCTTGCTGTCAACTAATTACCATTATATTATTATCTCTTGATTAGAATAATTGGAATTTGTTTACATTAACTTCGTTTTAATTAATTAACTAATGCTAATTTAATTTAATTAATTTAACTAATTTGTTTACATTAACTTGGAAAATCTTACGTAAGAATGGGTTTGACCCCCCCTCCCCCAAGTAAGGGTATGTAGAGATTTTTCCAACCCCCCCCTCGAGACCCTTACGTAATTAATGAATGGCCCCTTATACTTGTATATTTTTCTAACTCCCCGATCGATTAATTTTCTCTAATTATCAATAGGGGTTATGCAAAGAGCCTATTTGGAGTGCTTCTGAGGATTTGCGTATATATTTTTGTTCAAGTACTCTTTTTACAAAAATATTTTTTTAATAAAATTGAAGAATTTTGAAGATAAGGAAAAGTGCGTACATCTAAAAACACTCTTCTAACGTAAGTTGGATGTATGATATATGTGGTTCAGTTCGGAATCTTCCATGAGAAACACAGTTTTAATGAATCAATGGAGATAATTATGATTACCAATTTTGAAAGCTAATTAGATTTGAATGCAATTAGTGGGTTTTAGGCTAGATATCCGTATAGAACCGTAATTAAAACTAATTTTTCTCATAGAGACATAACAGTTTAGCTTTGAAGAGCATAGGAACACTCTTATGTATTTTTACACCAAAATATTACCTATGGTGCAAGAAAAATTTAACGAAAAGCTTCGCGTACGTAATAAACATGTCTATTTTTTTGTTATGAAAATGTATAAAATGCTACTCAATCGTCCAAGTATGGATAATAAAAATGAAAAAACCGTCCACAATCATAAAAATGTTCATAATTATTAAGTAGAACCCTATTTCAATCATTTTATTTGAATTAATTGTAAAATATGTGCCTTTTGGAAATCCCCCTAAAAACTTCCCCCCAAACGCCGATGTTCCCAAATGGGAACATCCTCAAAATCATACTTAGGATTTTTTTCCGCCAAAAAATGACTAGAATGGTTATAGTATTGACGAAACAAATCATTTAAGCCAAAAATCAGAACTTTTAATTTGAAATTTGAATTGCGACGTTTAAAAGGTTAAATGTTAATATTTTTGTATAAATAATACGTCTGCTCAATAGCCACAAAACTAATGAATAAAAAGCACGTTTTACACCTTGTAAGCGGAATATGGGGCGAGTTGGTAATTCACTTATTGCTAGTTCTGAAAATCTAAATATGAATTGCATGGTAGCAGCCTTTACTATGAATTTCCAAGAAGTATAGGTATAGTCAGTGATAATTTTAACGCCTCTGAGTGCGTATTTCGCGCATTGAAAATAGGAAATACGCTTTTAAAAACTAGTCAGGCGTATTTTCACGCTTTGAATTTTTAACAATTGTTTTGCTTAAAAATGCATGGCACCCCACCGAAATCAAAAAAATTTTCCACTCAAATTTGTAACATTAAATAAATATTTCATTTATAATGTTTAATGTAAAATAAATTATATTATTTATAATATTTAATATTTTCTACTTATATTATATTAACAGATGCTATAATTGTTAAAAACCAAAATAGCATCCTCATTTTTTCTATTTCAGTTTGTCCATTAAGAAAAACATTTTTGTAAAAAATTAGTCTCTTTATATATAGTTTACGATATTTCCGTATTTCACTCCTCATAAGTGAATTTCACACCTCCTGAAAAAGTCAAGGAGTATTTTTACTCCTCCAAAAAAAATCCCAAGAATAACACTGGGTATAGTTGTTTTTAGAAATTCTAATATTTCACATCTTCTGATGTTACAAATAAAATATAGATGGAGGGTAAAAACGACTTGGTTTAAATAGTTGGTTGGTTAGTTGGGGTAGTTCATAAAATCAAGATGATCAGATGATAATAAAATAAAATCTACGTACAATTCATTCGTTATTCTGATGAAGTTTAAAAACATAAATAGTGATGGATGATGTGGATGTTTTAAAAGATCGAGTAGATCAGTTGAGGATGTGTTAAAATATCGGGAGTACGCCGAGTTAAAATAAAAGCAAGACGTTAAAATATGTTTTATAGTTAAAATTTCATGACAATGGCAGGTTGGTAGCAGTTCTCCAGCCAGAAAAAATCTGTGTGTCGCTCTTGAAGGGCTTATTCTGAGTCTAGTCAGAAGGACGTCCAGCCGTCGAGATGGATATGACGGTATATAGGAGATACTGTTGGATGAAGATAGAAGAGTTTGTTATTGTAATCTGCCTCCCAGTTCTCCTCCCATTCTTTCCATATAGCGTCTTTAATAAATATTTTTATATCGTTATATGGTATTCTAATTTTTAGAGGAGTTACAGCACTCTTTGCTGCCAAATCTGCCATCTCGTTTCCTTTTATACCGACGTGGCCTGGGAAAACTCCATAAATGATGTTGCTCTTTTCTCATAAATGTGTAAGATACTCCACTTTGTTACAAAGGTGTCCAGACTGTTACATTTCCCTTTCTGCACATTCCTGTTCACAATGATAATAACGAAAAATATTTTACTATGAATTCAGAAAATGTATAAAACGTGTCACCTACCGTCAAGATTTAACTATCAAATGTAATATTTTTGAGGGGAAGACTCATAATAAAAGATATAGAAATTGAACCATTGAATTTATAGAACTGAATTAACCATTCGAAAAAAGGGAATGCAATTGTAACGGGAAAAATGGAATAAGAAAAAATGTTTGAAAATGCAATGCACAAACAAACAAATCATAAAAAGGGGGAATTTGTGAGCAAAACATATATAGCTCTAGCTCATACACTACTCATTGCCATAAAAATAGCGCACTAGGAAGATAAAGAGATATCAAAGCAAAATTCATTTCCATGATTACCCATAGTATGAAGGTTAGTTGAAAAAAACTCAGCCTTCCTCGATGTTAGGGGGCCGAGAAAATCGGTAAAAGGTGTTGACTCCATAGGTGTCCATAACCGCCGCCACAGGCCATGATATTGGGGGAGTGGGGATAGGAGGACCATGCTGCCTCCCCACGTAGTCAAATTTCATCTGGTGCACCCGCGGACGTTGCATACCAGACGTTGGATGCTTTTCCTCAAGACCGGACTTTTTTGTGAGCATTGGTTCTAGAGAACGGGAAGGCTGGGGTAAAAATGCAACAGGAGAGTAGGAAGAAAGCTTGGACATTCCGTGCAACATGTGTTTGTTTATTTTTCTCTTGAAACTTGTCCGCAGGCCAGGACTGAAGGTAAGAATGGACAACCAGCTGCAAAACCTCAACCGTTCAGCTCTGGTTGGTCAATGTACCGGAAAATCATACTGAGGAGATGCGGAAGTGGAATGGATGTCGTTTGTTGTACTGTGGATTGCTCGTTAGGGTGTCCCTTATTTGGGCGTTTTTCCAAAAAGTCAGGGAAACCTTTGCTCCACCCCCCAATTTTTTTCCATTTGGTACCCTAAGACTTTGTGCAAAATCTTAAATCGATCAGATAATATTAACACGTGCCCCAAACGGCCTAAAGTTGGAAAAATTTGACTTTTTTTCTAATTTTTTTGAAAATTTTTAAAAATGTGTTTAAAAAATCCGTTTCCGAATAATAGGGCTCTAACATATTTAAACAATCATATTTGGCCGTTTTTCATTACTAGTTAGGCCAAAATGCCCAGTTTGTAACCTAGTCATCAATCAGAAAATCATCAAATTTGTCCATTTTATACTGAGAATAGAAGAATCAAAAGGCAGTGGTAAACGACTTAAAACCGCAAAATTCCATGGCTTAACACCATTTGTAGGCCATATTGATGTGGATATAAATTTTCTGGAGCTTAAATTAATTATTGGTTGCTTAATTACAGACGCCATATTGAATTGCATTAAAACTAAAAAAAATTCTAAGAAAAAAGGCATGGGCATGTTTGATATCGGGCAATGGGTGTTTGAGGTTCCTAAACTCAATTAAGACTAATAAAATTATCTTGGACAACTTTTTAAAGCTCTTTACGCAATTGTAAGGGTCAGCAGATCTCCTAATATAAGTGCAAACAATGGTTTCAGAACTATAGATATGGTAATAAATTCTAAACATATAAAACTGTCAAGAGAAATTCTGGAAACAAGTACAAAATCAGACTCCAGTGTGTGTCCACAAGTATTTTATTCCGTAAGTTAGCTGAAAAGCTGAAGTTAATACAAGATTAACCCGCTCTTCATAATAATTGAGTTAACCTGTTAACCTATCAGAAGATAAGCAATTAACCCATGTTTATAGAGATTGTTCTTGTATTTTATCATAATTTTATACATTAACATAAAAAATACCAGCAGTTCATACTTTTAGTGTCATTAAAACAATTAAACAGTGTTATTTTGTCCGTGGCTGTAAGAAAGTTTAAACTTTAGCTACAGTTTTTATAACTCTTCTACTTCACCCTTCGTTTTTCTTCGCATTGTCAATCTTTCATCAGTAAACGTCCTTGAGGAAGTACTAATGTTTCGAGTAAATTTTTCGTGAAAATTGTTTATGGAATTAAATTATTTTAAAGTGTCAGATCCTCCTTTGTGAGAATGTAGAGGTAGGAAACTTACAGAGTGAAGAATAGCTGACTTACAAAAGACAGAAATACGGATTTTAAGAAACTGTTGATAATATTTATGATATTTAAATAGCCAATATAAGTGTCTTCGATTTTAATGACTCTGATTATTTCAATTGCAGGTATTTTTTTATAAAATTATGATAAAATAGAAGAACAATCTCTATAAATATGGGTTAATTGCTTACCTTCTGATAGGTTAACTCAATTATTATGAAGAGCGGGTTAATCTTGTATTAACTTAAGCTTTTCAGCTAGCTTATACGAAATAAAATACTTATGGACACACTGGAGTTTGATTTTTAACTTGTTTCCAGAATTTCTCTTGACAGTTTTATTTAGAATTTATTGCCATATCTATAGTTCTGAAACCATTGTTTGCACTTATATTAGGCGATCTGCTGACCCTTACAATTGCGTAAATTTTGCAGTTACAATTGCTTAGAATTTTTTTAGTTTTAATGCAATTCAATATGGCGTCTGTAATTAAGCAACCAATAATTAATTTAAGCTCCAGAAAATTTATATCCACATCAATATGGCCTACAAATGGTGTTTAGCCATGGAATTTTGCGGTTTTAAGTCGTTTACCACTGCCTTTTGATTCTTCTATTCTCAGTATAAAATGGACAAATTTGATGATTTTCTGATTGATGACTAGGTTACAAACTGGGCATTTTGGCCTAACTAGTAATGAAAAACGGCCAAATATGATTGTTTAAATATGTTAGAGCCCTATTATTCGGAAACGGATTTTTTAAACACATTTTTAAAAATTTTCAAAAAAATTAGAAAAAAGTCAAATTTTTCTAACTTTAGGCCGTTTGGGGCACGTGTTAATATTATCTGATCGATTTAAGATTTTGCACACAGTCTTAGGGTACCAAAAGGAAAAAAATTGGGGGTGGAGAAAAAGTTTCCCCGACCTTTGATTTTAAGGGACACCCTATTGCTCGTTTGGTCCGCATAGCTTCGTATATCTTTGTCTGTAAACATGGGACTGACCATAGGTCTTTCTGTTTACAATAGTGCACCAAATAAAGGAATCATCATCTCAATCAATCCAGATTGATTTTGATCCGATTGCTGATTGTAAAACAATTGATAATCTGGATGATCTCGAAAAATTCTTAACCATCAATTCATCAATATGCAAGTGTATCTTTTTACATCTGAACATTAGAAGTTTACGTGCCAAATTTGATTGCTTAATTTCTCTAATTTCAAATTACATTGATTCATTTTCTGTTCTAATTTTGTCTGAAATTTGGATTTATGAGAATGAAATTAATTTTTACTCAATTGACGGGTTTGATTCATATTCTTGTTGCAGAAATAACAACAGATCTGGTGGTATTGTTGTATATACCAATAAAAGTCTAAATTTTTCTAATTTATCATTAAGTGTTATATCTGCTGAAGCTATTTTAGTACATTGTAAACTATTGAATCTCACTATTTTATCTATTTATCGATCCCACGAGTATACAATAGACTATTTTAATTCCGAATTAAAACTATACTGTCGAATGTAAAAGACTACAATGTGATTATCATGGGTGATCTAAATATAGACATTTTCATTGACAACTATATCACTCATGAATACTTTAATTGTTTATCTGAATTTGGTTTTCATAAATTTATCAATAAGCCTACTAGAATTAGAGCAAGTGCTACGTGTATTGGTCACATTTTTGTTAAAACAAATAAATATATAGTTTCATCAGGAATTTATACTACAGACATCACTGATCATTATATTACTTTATGCAGATTAGATAATATGGAAACAGAAATACCCAAACCTGATTATGATGTACCCAAATTGACCATAAATTTTAAGAAACTTTATGAATATTTAAACACATACAAGTATGACTGGAAAGAACAGGACTCTCTTGATCAGCAATATCAATCTTTCGTTTTTAAACTAACTAACATTAAAAATAATTTCAGAAACCCAATCATATTGTTAAAAAAACCTAAAAGTAATTGGATAACAAATAGTATTCTGATTTTAATTCGTAGAAAATAAAAGTTGTTTAGGAAAATAAAAAGGTATCCTAGTGATATTATTTATACAACTGCCTAGGGTGGGTTGGGGTAAAATGGGTCAATTTAAAGGTACCTTCACATTCTAAGTTTTATTTCTTTAAAACTATTACTTTTTAAGTATTTCTTTCAATTGGATCTTGACACTACAATCCTTCAGAACATTTTCATCTAATTTTATCAAATATTATTTTGTTATAAGTTGGTTAAACTTAGCATCAAAAGTAATGACCTATTTTACCCCAATGTGGGGTAAAATGGGTCTCATTGCAAAAAGATGTCAAAAATATATTTATTACTAAATATACATGAAAATAAGAAAAAAGCAATCGACTGCTAAGCCGTTTTTATCTGAAAACATTTGAAGTTAATGACCTTTGTTCCAAATGTAGCAATTAAAATACTTCTTTTGGAGAAAAAATAAACTTGTTTGACAGTTCAATGTATATTTGAAGGAAACAAGTTGAAAACATTGTTTTTACTTTATATAGAAGGCCTCTTAACTATGACCCATTTTACCCCAAGTACAAAATATCGTTATAAAAGATACAATATTTTATATTTTTCTAAGCTGATTGGCTTGAAATGTCTCTCAAACTTTCTTTTATGAAAAACTATCACAAAAGTCTGTTCTAATTTATTACAATACACAGGCGTAGCCAGAAATTATTTTTTGGGGGGTGCATGATGATATCGAAATGAAAGAAAAGAATTAAGGTTTTTAATTACCCTAATTTTTTTCTCACTGAATGAATAACCTAATATTAAATTAATGGTGTATTTTAATCATGAAACAAAGAAACCATTGTTAACAACAAACTAGAACGAAGTTTTCCATCCAGGATTTGGTTTTTTATGTGGGGTTATGAATCCTCTTAATGATCTTAATATGTTAAAAGCAGTGAATCATCCAGCTCCAACTAATAAAGGGAGGTTTGGGGTTCCTCCCCCAGAAAATTTGGAAATTTTAGTCAAAAACCCCCATTTTTTCCAACTCGTTTTGGTACGCCTCATCCGAATTTAGGATACAGGTTTTATGGTAGTTTTTTAAAATTTTAACAAACTTAATATAAAATAGAGTTGTAAGAATAAAGTTTTACAAGTACCGAGAGGGTCTGGGGGTCCCCCCCCATAAAATTTTTGAAAATTTGGACCCAAAAAACTGGTTTTTAACTTGTTTTGGTGTACCTAATCCAAATTTCGGGAATAGGGGAATAAAAGAAATTCTGAAATATTTAATTTCACAAAAAAAAAGTTTTGGGCTTGGGGGTGCAAAAGACCCGCTGCACCCCCCCTGGCTACGCCACTGTTACAATATATAGTTATTTCGAAGTTGGTAAACCCTGTTTTTTCGATGACATCATTTACGGTTCAAATTAAATATTTTTTCAGTCCTCAAATTCATAAATCTTAATTTTTGATAGTCGAAAAAGGTTGCCAACAGATTAAAGAATATGATTAAAAAAATTAGTGAAAAAAAATTCAATTTAAATTTGATTTATATCGAGTTAATTAAAACTGACCCATTTTACCCCAAGACCCACTTTACCCCAACCCACCCTATCGAAGTATAGTTGCCGAACTACATAATTGGTAAACAAATTAAGCCTTCTGCCTTACCTGATTGTTTCAATAACCCTTGCTCGTTTATACAATTTAATAATTTCTTTAATAGTGTTAACCAGAATTACTTAAATCAGGACATAACTAGACTTGAACCTTATATGTTTCCAAACATTAACTCTTTTGTTTACTTTGAATACAGTAACTCTGAAATGTTAAATTTGATTAATGCCTTCACTAAGTTAGACAGGTATGATTATGACGGGATAAATATTAAACTAATAAAAATATTTGTAAATCATAATATTTCTTTTATCACTACTTTTGTAAATACCTCAATCATTAAAGCTGAATTTCCCCAATCACTGAAAAAAGCTACCATAACCCCTATCTTCAAGTCTGGTGATAAATCCTCCTTTTCAAATTATAGACCTATTTCAATTCCTCCCACCTTTGGTAAAATTATTGAAAAATCCCTTTCAAACAGAATGTACGATTATTTACATAAAATAAAATTTTTTGCGGACAATCAATATGGTTTTATTAAAGGGCGAAATGCCGAAAGTGCACTATTGCAATTTTCAAAATTCATCTACAAGAGTATACACAGTAATAAAAAACAGTAGCGATCTTCCTGGATATATCAAAAGCATTTGATAATGTCAATCATAATTTATTAATAAAAAAACTAGATTTTGCTGATTTTCGTGGAAATATTCTTAATTGGTTCAAAACATATTTATCAAATAGGGAACAGCGTGTTAAAATTCAAAACAATTTCAGTAATTTTATTATTTCAAACCGTGGCGTTCCTCAAGGCTCAATTTTAGGTCCTTTGTTATTTCTTATTTTTATAAATGATTTGTGTAAACTAGTTATATGGCAAAATGTTAACATATGCCGATGATTCTGTCTTGTTATATTCATGTTCTGATATTAATACACTTCTGCTACAAATAGAATCTGATCTGACTGAAATAAGAAAATGGTTTACTACAAATGATTTATGCCTAAATTTAAATAAAACAAAACATATTTATTTCAACTTAATACAGTCTGAAACAAATCTTAATATTAAATTTCATTCCTCTTATTGCAATAAAAATAATTCTAACTGTCAGTTCCCCGTTCTGAAATCCGTCTCTACAATTAAATACCTTGGTTTACATATTGACTCTAACTTAAAGTGGAAAACTCATGTAAATGAACTAAGTAAAAAATTACGTTTTACGTTAGTTAAATTTCACCACTTAAAAAATAAAATTGATGCAAATTTTTTAAAAACACTTTATTATTCTTGGTTCTACTCATTGTTAAATTATGGCATTATTATTTGGGGAGGTGATTATAAATATAATTTACTACCACTAATTTCGATCCAGAACAAGTGTTTCAAAATTTTAAACCCCTATCATTCACATGCTTATAGTTTTAGAAACTTGAACTTACTACCTTTTAAGTATGACTTCTTATTTCGTGTAGTTCTTTTTTTGTACCGAAACAAATCAATGTGTGAATTAAAATTAAATGTATCTCAAAGAAGACCTAATGAAATTTATAAAATTCCTCATTTTCTAAAGAAATATTTCGGAAGCATTTCTACTTTTTAGGACCTAAAATCTATAATCATGTGCCTTCTTATCTTCAAAATATAAAGACATATTCAACATTTAAACGTGAACTTTTTAATTTCATCATAAATTTGGACGACATAGACCGTTATTTTCAGATTTAAAACGAAGCAACTATAACTAAAATAACCAGCCTTTTGCCAACTCTGTCTATTATTAAATCTATGTTATTTGCTTTTCATTTTTTTTTCAATTTTCTAATTTAAAATTACGCCATCAATTATTTAATTTTTTTATTGTCTTTTATGTACGACTGTAAATTTTGTAACCTTGTTTTCAATTTTTTATATTTTTTGTTTGTTTTTTAGTTCCTTTTGCTTTTCAGTGTGTGTGTGTTTTATATATATATATCTTAAATTTATTTTCATTAAGTTAAAGTTTATGTATTACATTATTTATATTCAAGTTTATCTGTCACCTGAACGGGACAAAGTCCCCTTGGTGACAAATATGTTACCTTATTTTTTGTACTTATGTTGTGTGATAATAAAGCTTATGTTATTGTTGTTATTGTTAAAATTTTATGAAATTGGGATCCCGCTTCGTTTTGCAGCACCACGATTGTTGGATAGGAGTTCGAACACACCATGGAGAGAGCGCTCTCAGCTATGGATTTTCTAATCATCACACGGAGTGGTGATTCAAGGTAACGGAGTGGTGGAGCATTGAATTCCATTTTTGCAACTCCCAAGTATGATTTGCCAGTACATTTACAACCAGACGTGCACCATTGAGATGTGGTAGCTGTTGTCCGTCCTTGCCTTCGGCCTGGCCAGCGGACAAGTTTCAAGAGAAAAATACACAAACACATGTTGCACGCAATGTCCAAGCTTTCTTCTTACACCCCATGTTGCATTTTTATCCCAGCCTTCCCGTTCTCTAGAACCAATGCACACAAAACAAGTCCGGTCTTTAGGAAAAGCAAGCAACGTCTGGTATGCAACGTCCGCGAGTGCACTAGAAGAGATTTGACTGCGTGGGGAGGCAGCATGGTCCTCCAATCCCCAAAAGTCCATTTAGATCCTCTCCCCCCAATATCATGGCCTGTGGCGGCCTGTGTTATGGACACCTATGGAGTCAACACTTTTTACCGATTTTCTCGGCCCCCTAACAAGGAAGGCTGAATTTTTATCAACTAACCTTCATACTATAGGTAATCATGGAAATAAATTTGGCTTTAATATCCTTTTTCTTCTTGGTGCGCTATTTTTTATGGCAATGAGTGTACAATATGACCTTGAAAATCAAAATAAATTGTTGAAAAGATTCTTAAAAAATAGGTTTCCAAATAAAGGGCTAAGATCAATGATGGCTGTTTTTTTTTCTACAGAAGAACAATTTTAAGCAAGTTTCAGACACCCAGAGAAAATTCCATATCCGACATCATTCCAGTGCATCCAGGTTATGGGAAAACCAATCTGATATTAGTATATCACTGACCATTAGTAGTATTGTTTGGTTCGACAGAGCCGATTTTGCCTCCTATTTTTTCCAAGGCTATAAGGTCGAGACACATTTTAATTATTAGTAATCACTGTGAAAGTTCTTTACTTAAGAATAAAGTTGGAAGCTTTCTAATGCAAAATGGAATAGGAGTGCATTTTGATTAAATCATCATCGCTGAAGGATCAGTAACAAAAATAACCGAGGTCTGCCACTTTCAGTTCTCCCCTTCACTGAAATCATTTGGACGCTAGGTGTCTCTCCGAAAGTGTGTGTTCTAAGCTTGCGCATTTCATCGCGTGGTTTCTAAGAGAAGCACTTCAGCAGTAGATGTCAATGAGGGAAGGCCTCTTGCGGGAATAGGCAATCCGCCAAAACGTAGTCGATGGAGTAAGCGACTGATGATTTTTTTTTCAGAAGGAGCCATGGAACGAAAAGGTTAGGTTTGGGTTCAGTTTCTTCAAATTCTAGAAATTCTTTAAGGACAACTTTGGGTAGTCAGGATCCCATTTTAGGTTTGGTTGTGGTTTTATGGTGCAAGAACCAAACTAAGCCATATTGCGCCAGATCCAAATTTAGGAGCATTACATAAAAACGGTCACTGATCCCATAGGAAAAAATTTAAAACGTCATAACATCAAAGCAATTTTTAAACCTACACACAGTACACGGGAGCCCTTGCGTTCGGCCAAAGACCAACTCGATCAGTTCAGTTGGCTGGTTCGGGAGTCGAATTCCGTGTACTCGTGGATCGGTGTAAAGGCGCCCAATAAAAACTAAAGTATGGAACATAAAAGACACTGCCGCCTTTTTCAACCAGAAAAATCGTCAGTAGGGGAACACACACTCATGCAGGCAGGCCGTCATAAAATTTGATATGACTGAGAAACTCACAAGTAAAGAACAGCACATTAGAATACCCAGATAATAATTAGAGAGGTCATCGAAATCCATAATTTAAGTTTTAGAAAGCGAAACGTAGGCATTTAACGTGCATGATTGATTTTAAAAGCTGTGAGGCTCTCGAAAAAGCTGTCCCTGAAAATGCCATTCTAAGCTTCTGGAAAATGGCTTCGTAATTTTAAACAGACAAAAAAATTGAATTGTTAGCAGCAAAGTAACAAAAACGATCGCTCAAAAGCATATTCATGAAGAGGATCTTATTGTAAAAGCATCGAAGGCTTTTGTGAATTGGTGTTAATTTTTTTTCAAAATTTCACCGCTTAAGGATAGTCAGATATTCAATACGGATCAATCTAGATTTAATAAAGAAATATATTCAGGGAGAACGGAGAAGGCTTCATTTTTAGGGATCAAATCGGATCGTAAGTGCTACTCTCAATCACTTCATGCCATAACAAGACATTCAATCACTTCATGTCATTTTTATTTTTGGACTTTCTGAAAGTCTTTGGACTCATGGAGTTGGTCTAGCTTTCGCTTGACCTACTGGAAATTAGAAACAACAACATGCCATGACCCTATAATGCTAACAATCAGCTAAGATGGAATACTCGCTATTGCCTTTGTTTATTATATTCTGAACCTAAGGACAATATTCGGAACCAAAGTTGTTCGGCAGAAAATGTTTCAAGCTAACAATATTTATACTGTCGCTACAAAATCGGGCAAAATAGGATAAAAAAAACTTTTAAAAATATTGAAAAAATACCGTATGAAACCATACTTTTTAGTGGATTCTTGGTCACTCTTCAAAAATAATTAAATTGATAATATGGTATTAGGCCACTAAGAGTAAAACCATCGAGGATTTCGTTTATGGCATCCATAATCACAAACCTAGTACAACCTCTTGATAGGTAGGGAAGACTCTTTTACCTTAAGGACAGTTGTACTTATGAACAGTTAATTTTGAAATTCGGAAATGACGGAATTTAACTGGCGGTCGATTGAATGTAAACTAATGCTATTTAGTTGGCGGTGAGGTAGATCAGTTGAATGGTTGAATTCAGTTGAACTGGGCCACCTGTTCACTGAAAACCTCGACGATTAAATCCCAAAATACGCCTAGTAGGAGACTAGAAAATTAAATGCCTGTACGATTCCCGACAGATATCCGATACCCCATATACAAAAAATTACAAATTTATCATATGCTTTATATGTAAAATATATTTTTTCCCAAACTTGTTACCTTAAGATCCTTCTTCCATATTCCCGTTCATCTAGTAGGGCTAGAAAACAGCAGTTAGCACGTTATTCGGACTACTTGAGTTCCCTTACCTTAATTTCGGACTCGGTGGAGCAGCCGCAAAGAGATTCGTTATCTTTCGGTAATACTACGGGTGCGGGAGAGTATGCGGTGAGGTAAATACAGCTATAGATATAACTTCGCACGCATGAAAATAGATAAAAAACGTGAATGCATTAACATTTGAAAACGATAGATCAAGCTAAAAGACGTTACACATTTTCATTTTAAAACACATTGCTTTATGTGTGGTCTAGTAGTAACACCTGAGTTCAAAAAACTTCAAATGAAAAAGAAAAGTAATCGCAATAAGGTGCATCAGGTTCGAACTTTGACTGTTAAGAATACCATCATAAAAAGAGCAGAAAACGGGATGATGAGTATGCACAAAACGTTATAAATCGACTGTTGCCTGTCACCGACGCAGTGGCCGTAAAAGCTTTCATTTTATTTTGTGTTCTTTCAGGTATAAAACTTGAAGATAATCGGGATCTCTACTTAACCAAAAGCAAAGAAATATTTAAAGGCTGGCGCACCTACCAATCAGAAAACCTTGAAAACTTTTTACATGAAATATCCGGACGAGAAAAAATGTTTCTTGAAATTAGGAAACCAATGTAAGATTTGGATCCAATTTTTTATCTTTATTAATAGTCCAGTCAATTGTGCTCAAATAAGGTCATTTTGGAGTAGAAGATATTTTTCGCTATCGGCATGTTTTTTGGAGTGCTGAATCCGAATCTAAGGTTTCCGAACAAAATTTCGTGACGGAACATTGTGAAAATTCGAAAACATGGCAAAAATTTGCCTTTTTTTTCGTTTTCTGCCCCTAGAACATTACCTTTGCGCTCCAGGTAACTGAACTCCAGGCAAGTTACTTCTTGAGAAATATGAAGGAGCCGTCAAGAGGAGCCAAGCATCTCGTCGGAGACTGTATGCGATTACTACAGTTTCTTTCGGGAGATCTGCGAGGTCGTCGCTTCTCATCATGCGAGAAAACTGGGTGGACCTGGAAAACTATCTCACTTGACGAGACGTTCCTCACTCGTCGTTCACACTCGATACAAGTGGCATGTCAGTCACTGTCTTCGGCATGTATTGCCTTGAGGACAAAGAGGGGTTGTTCTTTGAGGTGCCACGAGGATAAAAGTAGAACACATTACTGCCACTACAAGATACACTACTGCCACGAGGATACAAGCATCATCTGCACCGACGCGGCCAAGCAGTACGATGAGGTCGATAAGCTGTTCCCCAGCGCTGTCCACAAGATTACCAACTATTCTAAAGGGGAGTTCGTCTCAAAGACGGATAAGACCAACACCAAAACACCATAAACGACCTGGAAAACCAAAACAAACTGCTGAAGAAGACTATCAAGAACCAGTACCCCAACAATTCTCTCCCTCGTATGATGGCAGTCTTCTTTTTCCGTAGGGTAAGATTAGGGCACCTAAAAACAGATGGAGAGATGATTTCGGCCTTCATTGAAGACATAGTCCGCGTTTACCCCGAGTATGGAAAACAACCCCTCAAACTGGCAGCCATCCCTAGCTGAAGCCACGGCTATTCTGGTAGCAACTCAAGAATTCATCAAGTCAAAGCATAAATATATTCTTCTAAGTGATAATCTATCAGTCCTACAAGCCCTCTGGAATATAATTATCAAATCACCTCCTACATCTGTTTAAAAATCTGTGACTTCCTAATTTGTTACTTGTTCTTTTAGTAATTTCTAATTCAAGAATATAACCTTGCGCGCCGTATGGTAGTAAATTACATCAACTTCTTTTAACACAATAATCTTGTTTCAAAAAGCACAATCACCTTAAAGTCAGTCTGTTGCCTATCCCACCGCACTAGGTAAACGGAAGGTCTTCATCCCAGACACAATGCATCATTAAGGGTAATGTGATTAAAATGCATCTGGTTTGTTTCAATTTCCGATACACGGGGAGAGAAGTTGGGCGCGCTTTCAAAGCCCCAACGCAACGGTGTTTATAGTTGCGCTGGCCCAAGGCCAAAAACGCTCGTGAAGAACCGAGTCACTAAACCTGAGATTTTGTGTATTTCTTCATATTTAACACTGAAAAGCTGAGTTTCAAGTAGCATCGCAAGGATGGGATTGCCCAAGGGCTGAGAGAGGTTTCAAGGGATAATTAGGAAAACGAAGTTCATTTATGAACTGTGACGAAAAAAATTATAAAGATCTATAACACCTTAAATTAAGTATTTTTATGAAGGTTTGTTTAATGAATGACCTATTTATTTAGAATTGATAAAGGGAGGCTCATCTGACTCTCGGATTGCTTCCAGCCAGATGGATGGAAAAGTCATTAAGGCTTTCTTTGACGTGTTAACTGGCGGAGTGACCAACCAAGTTTTCCTACATAGTATAAACAAAGAGAGTAAAATAAAACACGGGTAAAATATATACCTGCATCCTAAGGCATCAAATAATAAATTTAAAACAATACTTGCAATTTCTATGGAGTCATTTATTTTAAATTTTTACTTTGTAAAAATTTAAATCGGATAAAATTGAGTATTTTGTTTTTCCTTCTAATAACGATTGAAGAGTTTTAGTCTAACTACAAAAAATAGATTTCGTGTGCTTTTTCGTAAAGATGCTTAGTGAAAATAGCCATTTTATTCCTTAGAATCTGTAGTTTTCGAATCGCGATTGTGGACATTTCGAATCTGCGACTGGGGATGGTGAGAGGCGCAGAAGTGGATAATCGACGAGTTTCGATTTTGTGTTATTTGGAGTCAAAATGGTTCCTTTTACTTTTTTAATTTGCTCAAATGCTCCATAATACGAGAGAGTTGAGGGAGGACTAATAGAACATAGAGTTTGGAAAGGATCCGTTCACTCGGGGCAAAGGGGTGGACGGATGAAGTCGAATGTAAAAATTTTATTTTCTCTTAGGCTCGTGTTAGCCGTAAATTAACGTAATGAAAGGTATACCATTCTGTTCCTTACTATCAGGCGAAGAAGAATTGCAGTAATAGAAATCTGTTAAAACTGACTAGGAATGGGGAGAGGTTCAGAAAAAAACAAGAAAATACACTATATCTCATATAAAAAAGTATTTTTTTCGGCACCAAAAAAGGTTAAATGTTTCTAAATAGATACTAAAATTGGGGAAAATGCAAAAAAATAGGTTTTTGAACGATGTCTCTATATAAAATAGGGACCAAAGGTGAAGGCAAAAAGAACACAAAATTCTTAAAGTTTAAGTCGTTTAAAAACTTATTTTCCTCCGTGAAGAAGCACACATTTCAAGCTAGTTTTTCTAGCATGTCTCTTTGAGGGGACTGCATGGATAAATATAATAGGAAGATCAGGTTTTTTTAGTTAACACCTTTTATATTGATGTTTCTTGAAAAGTATTCTGGATGTGACACGACTGGTTCATTTAGTGGAAAATCCAAAACCAGTGACAGCGATAGAGTTCTGGACGCATTAGCATCATTAGGTCAAGAAAATCACCTGGATATTGAAACCTATGATGCACTTGAAGAATTTATTTGCTAGGTGTATTTGAAAAAAATTAATAAGACAACATTGTGTGAGCTAAGATTGTGGTTTTTTACTAAAAAATAAGCAGAAGGTGCCAGTATGCCACTAACACAAGCTGCCCTACACCCGGCCATGAGAACAGCTCAGTATCAAGCCACAATTTGGCAAATTTCCCATATAACAAACCCTGACATACCACCTGCAACTGATTATTGTCGGATTAAAAAGGAAGATAAATACCACCCATACCACCCTATTATGTGCAATTTACCTTGTGCACTATAAGAACGTGTATCATTTGTACAATGTTCGCATGCTCAACATCACGGTGCCAAACATCTTGCACCTGTGTAAAAACCAGTGTTCCCTGTACAGAAATGTACTCTTGCTCTGCAGATGCTGAACAATGTAAAAATGTCTGGGACCTTGAGGAACAAGATTCAGAGGATGATGAATATCCTTCGTTTTTTAAAACTCTATGTATATAATAAAAAAGAAAAATTATCTTCCCCTTTTATTAAAGGTTTTCCTCACCCCCACCACAGATGAAACCTTACAGATAAAGTTCATTTTATTTAACATTTATGACATTTAATCTGAAGTATCACCCTTGAATTATTTTTTCAAATCAAATTTATTACAAGAACAAAACACATAAAAATACAAAAAAACACAAATTTAATAAAGAATACAAAAGGGAAATAATAGAAATCATAATATCTATCCCAAAGGAGCAACTGCTCGTCCATGGTATCCGGAATTAATAGCAGATCAAAAACAGTGGAAGAATAGAAGAAAATTAATATTTTAAATTTACGTAAAAACAACAAACACGAGAATGGCTTGGCTGGCAATTATCTTGAAGGATTCCATGAAGAAGTTAAGTCGTGTTCCAACTACTAACCACGACACCAGACGACGTCCTTTTGTTTCTACCTACCTCCAGAAGTGCGCCCAAGTTATTGACAGACATGACGCTGTTCAGCCACCACTAAAACCACCGTATGACAGACCTTTCCTAGTGTTGGAGCGTACAGACAAAGTCTTTAAACTTCAGATTGGAGACAAGGTGAAGTTGGTCTCAATAGATGGCGTAAAACCAGCGTTTCTGCTGAACACAGCGTCAAGCAAAGATAATCGGGACCGAAGCACCCTCAAACCAGCTGACATCACTCCAAAACCGGTAAAGGACGACTTGAAGGTGGGACGTACCACTCGTTCCGGACTTAGCACCGTTACCACTGGGAAGGGCAGGTTCCAGGCAAGTCTAATCCAGGCAAGTCCGGGTTATTCAGTAGAGTAGAGCAAGTATGAAAACACGCGACATAACACGGAGCACGTAGGAATGTATTAGATATGTTCATTTTTATAATTTATTTAGGTTTAACTAGTGATTAGATTTATGTGTGACTAGTGAATTTACTTTATTCTTACATTTATTAGCTTTACTTTTAACAGTTAACCTTAACCTGGAATTCGATATGTTTATTGTTTAGACTAAAATTGATTATTTCTGCTTTGCCATTTTGATTTACTACTACTACGCTGCTCTTTTTCCTCCATACTTATGTTGTTTAATTAAACCTATTTTTCTACAGTTTGCTTCTTTGGAATCACTTTTATTTAATACTAGCGGATATGCCCGGCCTTGCACGGATGGAGTGTATAAGTTTATTTTTTTAATATGTGTATAAGTTTAGTTTTCTTAAAATACATTTATAAATTTGTAAAGAAGCAATATATTACATATCAACCTGGTATCCCAGGCACCTCTTTCCTATCCCGGTGTTCCCAGTAGTTTTCAAATCCCGGTTTTCCCGGTAATTAATCCTATCCCGATGTTCCCGGTCATTTTTCCTATCCTGGGGTTCCCGGAAATCTTTTCTATCCCGGTGTTCCCGGTAATTTTTCTCTATCCCGGTGTTTCCGGTAATTTTTCCACTTTCCCAGTGTTCCCGGTAATTTTCCTTTTTCCCGGTTTTCCGGGTAATTTTCCTATCCCGATGTTCCCAATAATTTTCCTATCCCGATGTTGGAGGTTATTTTTATGTTCCGGTAATCCCGGTATTTTTTCCTATCCCGATGTTCCAGGTAATTTTTCTTTTCACGGTGTTCTCGGCAATGTTTCCTAGTAAATTAATGAGTCTAGTGAACTAAAATAACAAATTTGAAACAATAATAAAAGATCTAGTAAATTGAAAAGTCTAGTGAACCGCTTCATTTGAAACAATGTTTTATTTTTAAGTCGTTTTCCATGAAAAAAAATTTACACTTTTCCATAAACATTTAAATTTTAAAGGAAAATATCTTAAAATAGGGGAAACTAACGTTTCAAAATTAATTATTTGAATTGAATTTGGTGTTTTTACATCTGATATAGTTTTTAAATGGACAATTATCGAGTTTTTCCTGTTAAAATATTTAATTTTTGAAGGTTTTCATCTCGTTAACAATAGTGATTCGAGCAGATCTGCTCTGGTAGAGAAATGGAGAAATAAGCGTTTTCGGCTATAAATTCGGTTAAAAGAGGGTCAAGGGGTAGTTCTAGAACTTTGAAACATAGCCTATGTTTTTTCTGGGTTTGTTTTACGTATGTATACCAAGTTTGGCCCCGATCGGAAGAAAACTGTGGATTTGTATAGAAGACAAATATACACACATACACACACTTTACTTTATTATATTAGATCTATCAACTGGCGACGAGTTAATTTTGTAAATAATGGCTGAAGCAAATGTGTTACAAGAGTTGTGCGAATTGTTGAGATCGTCTCTACTGAGTTCCAGTGCGGGACCAGTTCTACACTTAAAAAATTTCAACGAAGAGATGGAGTCTTTTAGTATGTACATCAAGAGACTGGAGAATTACTTTGCACTACAAGGTCTGACTGGTGTGTTACTGAGGAGTGTTAAAAGAAGCAGCGCGAACTTTTGCTGCATACTATGTGGACGAAAACGCTGCAGTTATTGTGCAATCTTACAAGTCCCAAAGAGCCGAATAAGTTACCGTATACAAAGCTGATTAAAATTTTAATGGAATACATTTCACCAAAACCAAGTGCTATTGCGAAGCAGAATCGGTTTTCAAAGCGAGTCCAAGGAGAAGGTGAGTCAGTTGCAAATTTTGTGGCTGATCTCAAAAGGCTGAGCAAGGACTGTGTTTTTTGTTGCCCCCATTGCTCATCATCCACAGTCGATGTTCATCTACGGCAGCAATTTATTGCGGGTGTGCATGATACAAGACTTTTGGAGACTCATACAGCTCCGGGAACCTGACAAGTTTCATAATTGCGTGAATTTAGCACTAGCTGTTGAAGCGGCTCAAAAGGAAAGCATGGAGATAAAGGGGCACTACTCCACTTTTCAGATGTCTACTCAAGGAAATCAATTTACGAAGAAGAAGATTGGTTGGTTGGTTTATGGGTGGGGTTTTATGGCGCAAGAGCCATATTTGGCCATTCCGCGCCAAACACAAGACATTTATACCCTAGACTTTAAAATGGAGAATTGCAGCAAATCTTAAAATTCTAAATATTCAATTTTAATTTATTAAAAATTCTCTCCTGATTCCAAAAATACGCTTGTGTTTCCCCACAATTTTTTTTAAGGTAATTATGACATATTTTAATTCAGAAAGGTCCTAACAATGTGACGTCCCATGTGCCAGTGGAAATGTGGGTAACACCGTTTTCATCGATACACTAGTCTGTAAAAAAAACTCTCATGGTTTCAAAGCGGGATTATAGCAACAAGCGGGAACAAAGCACATTTCACGTCACAAGCTGTTTCAGCTCAGACACAAAAGAGGCTGTTTTTAATTGAAAATAACTTAAAATTTAGGGCTTTGAAAAGCAAATGAAAATATTTTTTGGAGGTTTTAGGCCATTCTGAACACATTAAGATTTTTTAAAAATTTGACTGCAATTATCCATTATACACGATTCATGAAGTTTATATCACGTAGAAAATGAGATATTTTTGTGATAGTCATCACCAATAATATCAGCTAGCTTTGGATATTCTACGCCTAGTCTCAATCGCCTGACTAGTCGAAATCTGGGACACTCGGATAATATATGTTTAACAGATAAAATAACATTACAAGACTGGAATGTAGGCGGAGGTTCTCCATGAAAACGGTGCATGTGTGTAAAATAAGTGTGTCCGATTCGGAGCCTTGTCAATTTTACATCTAAAAATCTATAAAGTTTTGTTTCAGGGAAGCCAGTTACATAGGGTTTAATTTCATACAGTTTATTTCTAAATTCTAGTTCCCATAAGTATTTTCAGGTTGATTTTATTGAGTTTCTAATATGTGTCACAGAATGGGATAAGAGAGTTGTTTTGTACAGTGGCTGTTTTTGCAGCCAAGTCTGCTTTGTCGTTGCCGGGAATGCCCGTATGTCCAGGTATCCAGCCAGCAGAATTTAATTGAAAATCCCCTGTCCTTTAAGTCTGAATAGGTGTTAATGATTTGTAGTATGATACGGCTTGGTACCATTTGATCTACGGACCGGCACCGGTCCGTGGACCGGGGGTTGGAGACCACTGTTCTAGGTGACGCAAAACCTCTATTGTTTGAAATATTTATAAAAAATCTATTCTATAATATAAAAATCAATGTCTGTTTGTTTGTATGTATGTATGTATGTCCTTTATAGTTTTAAACTTTTCGAACCTACATTAACTATTAAACTATACCACGTTGATCTACTCGCTCCAAGGAAGGTTTCTGAATAAAAATAATTTAAAATCGAAGCGTTCCAACAACTTTTTTGGTCAATTTTATGCTTAAAAACCCATATTTCATGCCTAACTTCAGGGAAAAACCACATTGTTGTAAATATAACAAGAAAAGATGTAACATTAATTGTTGTAGGCATATTCTCGATTATTGCAGTTTAAAATCCATTGTTGTAGTTTAAAATCCATTGTTGTAGCAAAAATATAAAAGTGGCTCCTTTATTTAACTATTTCTACATTTGGACTGGCGAAGCCCATCTGTAACACACCAGAAAAATTTTCATTAAAAATGGACTGGCGAAGCCCATCTGTAACACACCAGAAAAATTTTCATTAAAAATGGACTGGCGAAGCCCATCTGTAACACACCAGAATAAATTTTTTTAAATGGAGTGGCGAAGCCCCTCTGTAACGCACGAGTGATATTTATTAAAAAACTGAAACCCGGGCGAAGCCTGGGTCTAGCGCGTCAGCGCTAGTATATCTATATATATAAAAATGAATGTCTGTTTGTATGTTTGTCCTTTATAGTTTTAAACTTTTCGAACCTACATTAACTATTAAACTATACCACGTTGATCTACTCGCTCCAAGGAAGGTTTCTGAACAAAAATAATTTAAAATCGAAGCGTTCCAACAACTTTTTTGGTCAATTTTATGCTTAAAAACCCATATTTCATGCCTAACTTCAGGGCAAAACCCCCATTGTTGTAAATATCATAAGAGAAGATGTAACTTTAATTGTTGTAGGCATATTATCGATTGTTGTATATTGAAATCCATTGTTATAACATAAACATAAAATAGGCTTCTTTATTTAACTATTTCCACATTTGGACTGGCGAAGCCCATCTCTAACACACCAGAAGAATTTTTTTAAATGGACTGGCGAAGCCCATCTGTAACACACCAGAATAATCTTCTTTAAAAATGGACTGGCGAAGCCCATCTGTAACGCACCAGATGATATTTATAAAAAAAATAAAACCCGGGCGCGAAGCCCGGGTCTAGCGCGACAGCGCTAGTATATATATGGATGTCTGTCTGTATGTATGTATGTCCTTTATAGTTTTAAACTTTTCGAACCTACATTAACTATTAAATTATACCACGTTGATCTACTCGCTCCAGGGAGGGTTTCTGAATAAAAATAATTTAAAATCGAAGCGTTCCAACAACTTTTTTTGGCCAATTTTATGCTTAAAAACCCATATTTCATGCCTAACTTCATGGAAACCCCCCATTGTTGTAAATATCATAAGAGAAGATGTAACTTTAATTGTTGTAGGCATATTATCGATTGTTGTAGATTGAAATCCATTTTAAGGCGATTTCTTTTAGCGAATGAGTTGGTAATAAATCAACAAAGGGGGGGTTCAGGGGGTCTCCCCCTGACCTTTTTTTATTTCTACTTTAAAAACCGGTTTTTAACATTTTAATTCCAAAAGTTTTTTTAGGTTTTCTTTTTCATCTTAGGAAAGTATATTTTTTATTTTCTTTGAATTTTATTAAAACAGAGGGATGAAGGGGGGTAATAAATATTAAGTCAAATAGAAATTGCTGTTCAATAACAGACCTCTACCTTTCTTTTGAAACGAAAGTGTAAGACTTTGCCACAACTATGCATGACTAATTGGAGAAATAGATGGAATGAACAAAGGATATTGAAGAGAACAAAGATATAGCAATTGAAATAAAGGGGCTAAGAGGGGTCTACCTCCAACTTCTTTCTAATTTAAAAATGAGGATTTCATTAATTCATCAATTCTTACAGGTAGTGTTTTAAAAGTTTTTTGTATCTTATTAGGAAGTGTTGCGTCAAGAAGAAGATGAAAATTTGTTGCTTTTAACGTTAACTTTCACGCATATTTTTTTGTATTGAAATCTCGCGTTTTTATTTTTTTGATTCAGATTGTTGGAAAAATAGTTTTAATAAATCAGTTGATTTGCTTTGGAAATTACATTTAATTTTACATTTTAAAAACATACAAAAATGATCCAATAGGAAGTTAGCATCAAACAAGAATCCTAGAGGGAAAGGCAGCTCACCCTATTACCCTTAAATAATGCCCTGGAAAGGAATATAGTGAAGAAAATAATTATTATTTACTATAACACTCAGTTTGAAAAGCCTTTTTCCCCCGAGCGACGGCGGGTATATCAGCTAATATACAGGGTGGTCCTTAATTCATGAACATAGTTCAAATGTAGCAATTAAAATACTTCATTTGGAGAAAAAAATAAACTTGTTTGAGTTCAATGTATATTTGAAGAAAATAAGTTTAAAATATTGTTATAAAAGATAAAATATTTTATATTTTTCTAAGCTGATTGGCCTGAAATGTCTCTCAGACTTTCTTTTATGGAAAAATATCACAAAAGTCTGCTGTAATTTATTACAATATATAGATATTTGGAAGTTGGTAAACCCTGTTTTTTCTACTACATCATTTACCGTTCAAATTAAATATTTTTTCAGTTCTCAAATTCATAAATCTAAATTTTTGAGAGTCGGAAAATGTGACCAACAGAAAAAAGATTATTGTACAAAAAAATGGGTGAAAATTAATCAATTTAAATGTGATTTATATCGAGTTAATTAAAACTGACCCATTTTACCCCAAGACCCACTTTACCCCAACCCACCCTATTCATTTTAACTCTTTGTTTGCGATTTAAAATGTAAGAAAACAAGTCACAGTTCAAAGACAACAAAATGGCTGTTCCCCAATGATGCATCCAACCATAAGGACCAATTGACGCCATATTTTATGGTAAAACAATTTTTTCACGTTTCAAAAATATACTTTAGAGTAATTTCCAAATTAAATAACATTCAAAGATTGATGAAGTATTCTAAAAACTTACAGATTTGACATTTCAGACTAAAATTTTACACATTTTGTCTGAAATTAGTAATTTTTAGTCTACAGGGTGAATCTGAATTCATCATTAATATTTTGGGGGAGGTAGAGGGGACCTAGACAACAAAAGGACGTTTTGCCAAGGCCCGTTTAACGAAACAAAACATAATAAAATGAAAAAATTTATTGCATGAGGTACAGCAGTATTAGCACTACTTACACTATAAATTTGATAGAAATTGGACCTCTTGCTAAACCGTGGGGTGAGTTTTAAAACGTGCAGTATTAATCTTTTAGCCAAAGAATGGAGTTCCTTCTTATAGTGTAATGGTATTGTTACGATTTTCAATCTATGAACCACGCGTGGGTATAGCTTTTATATGAATAGACTTCAATTTGGCATATACAGGGTGTTTCAAAATTGCGTTGCACGGCTTTTATTCGGAACCAACACCTCCTAGGGTCATGGAAGTAAGGTCTACACCTAGGTAAGTGACCCTGGAGAATGCACTGAAATGACTTACAGGGGCCCTAGCGGCGAAATTAAAAAGGTAAAAAAATTAATTAGAAAACTAAAAGAGATAGAGCAAAAACTTTAGTGAGAGTATTGTTGCCAACGTCATGAAGAACTCAATGAAAAAAAATTCATGAAAATATCTTGAATATTCGCCGAGATATTAGCATGTGAATATAGCACTTTTTTAGGGCTCAAAAATGAAAAAGTTAAAAATTTTGCAAATTTTTAAGATTTTTTTATTCAATTTTGGGTCCTTTCAACTAATAAAACACAAAACTACACAATAACACTGAAAAATTTGCAAATATGTGAACTTTTTCTTTTTTGACCCCTGAAAAAGTGCTATTTTCATATGCTAATATCTCTGCGAATATTCAAGATATTTTGATCAAATTTTTTTCAGTGAGTTCTTCATGACGTTGGCAACAATACTATCATTGAGGTTTTCGCTCTATCTCCTTTAGTTTTTAAATTAATCTTTTTTACTTTTTAATTTCGCCACTAGGGGCGCTGTAAGTCATCTCAATGGATTCTCCAGGGTCACTTACCTAGGGGTAGACCTTACTTCCATGACCCTATGAAGCGTTGGTTCCGAGTAAAAGCCGTGCAACGCAATTTTGAAACACCCTGTATACAAGAGATGAATAAAATGGGAAAATAAATAGAATAAAAGCTTAGATATTACACAACCTTCGCTCACTGCCAGACCAGCTCCACAGTTCTATTAATTTCTTTTATAAAAACCACAGCACAACAATTAAGTGCTGCCTCAAAGTCCCGGCTACAAAATCATGGTCCCTCACAATTCAGTACAGGTAGTAATGTTAAGAGGAGTATTTTCACCTTCGAAGTAGCCAGTATTTTACGATTTCGACTTTGCGTCGCTAGGTCAAAAGATTTATTGAAATTATTTGAGCTATTTGGTTCCTCACAAATGAGTACAAGTAGTCATATTGAGAGGACTATTTTCACATTCGAAATAACCAGTATTTTATAATTTTGACATCGCTAAACAAAATATTTACTTAATGATATTATTTTTGGTAATATTTCCAAGCTCGACGTGCAACCTCTAGAAGTTGTCGTATTCATTGATCATTGATAATTCATTAATCCCAATACGCAACTTTTGCCACCCTAGCCCCGAGATATTTAAAAAAAATTACGGTCCACACTAATGAACCACATACTATGTACCACGAGACTAAAAAAATGAATTCGCATGCAAAAAAATTATGTTACACACATAAGGCAAACGAATCATTACATCAAGGTAAGGAATATTGTTCTACAAAGTTACACAATATGTAAAATGTTGATAGAAGGTTAATGTGTTCTTTAACACGAATCCAGAGTCACGAGCTTTTAAACTTCAATCTTGGAAGAGTTCTTTAGGACCTTGTTATTGGACTTGGAAATTTTCCAGACGAAAAGAAAAAGGTATGAGTTCTAAGCTCAATGTTTCAGGATTTGGTTAGAGCTCCAATGATCAATGGATGGTTCAAAAACGTTAAAACCTTTGCTGAAACACCAATATTTTACACAAAAAAGGGGCAAAATATAAACACATTTAAGGCTTTTGCTTCTAAGTGTTTTTGAAAAATAGTGTTGCGCAGATTTCTATATTTTTTTCCATTTCTCTATATCAGCCTTGGACACGGTTACCGAATGTAAACAGGATCCTCAGAGACACATCCCATCCCCAAAATATAGAGGTTATTTCAAAATTTTGATTGAAAAATGGATATTTTAGCTTGGTATCAGTAATATTTCTAAATTTGTATAGTTTTTGCTGCAAAATGATTTAAATACTGCACTTTCACATAAATATAAACGGGCAATTGACCGAATGCATGAAAAATAGACACAAATTGAAAACCCACTTTTAATACTAGGTTTCGGAGTTTTATTGCAAATTTAGAGTTATTTCTTTTAAATTTACTCTCTTCCTTCGGTTTATTCGAAATTTTGAAGAAGGGTTTTTTTTTGCATCTGGAACAACTCGCGAAAGTCGCATAGCTAGTTGCAGATATTAGAAATGACTCCTCTCATCAGTCAAGACGCAACTTTTAATGAGAAAAGATTTCGAAAGCTTCAAGTGTCATATACTTTTGCCATCAGATCATGATTATGCATAAGCATAAAACCTCATCTCACTGTGAAGTTCAAACGTTATGTCTATACTGAGACCAAAAATGTCACGAATCTCAAAATATCTTTTCGTGTATCATGTAGGGCCGAAGCCATACTGTAATACTTGTGATTGATCTAAACATTAGACAATTTGTCCGCATTCACCACCAGAAAGGGACGAACTGTGCAAATGCCTAAGCGTTTCACCATGATTTTTCATCGTTCGGTTCCTCACTCGGTGGGGGAGTAAAGGCCCTTTTCCATGACGCTTTTTTTCCGCGCTGAAAATCGGCACGCGGATGATGTTGGCGAGACTTTGGTTGCCAAAGTTATTCCCTTTGCCGATTTTCATGCTGCCATCTATCAAAAATGTCAGAAGTAATTATACACTGATAATAAAAATTTTTACAGGCACTAGATGTCCATTACTTTCGTAATATATTAATGTCTGAGGACTTATTTTGTTAATAAATAGCTGTTTTAGATTTTTTGGAACTATTAAATGGGCCACAAAAAGTGTAATTGCAATCGGAACCTGGTGGAGTAGAAATATCTAGTTTAAAATATATTGGGTTCTCCTTTCCATCTCGTTCTCGTCTGGAAAGTTTGTTAAGTTTCGTGTTAAAGTTTCTGAATAAGGCCCTAAAACTATTTTAGTACAAAATCTTTAAAGTAATAAAAAACGCTTTTCAAGATCGTGCTGATCTGATCATGCTGCCATCTGTCAAAAGCGTCACAAGTAATTATACACTGACAGTAAAAATTTTACAGGCACTAGATGTCCATTACTTTCGTAATATATTAATGTCTGAGGACTCATGTTCGTGATAAATAGCTGTTTTAGATTTTTTGGAACTATTAAAAGTGTAATAGCAATCGGAATGCGCTTCAAAACTATCAGATCCAATATGGATGACGCTGAAAGTCTTTCAGCGCCGAGAAAAAGTCCATCCATGCCGGGCTGAAAACCGGCTTCGGCGCGCTGGTTGAATACGCCTAGCCATTGGTCCGTAGGACTCACGTGACCACTAAAAAGAGTCAACCAAATCCGCGCTTGTTCGGCGTTCGGTATGGCGATTTTTTCTCGCGCCAAGAGGTCGCCACGCCGAAAACACGCGTATTGGGCGCTGAAAATAAGTCGCATGGAAAAGCAGCTTAATGTGGGGTGATTGAACTAGTACATCTTCGACTAGTAACTCAAACAGTAGTTTAAAATTATTATTTAATTTGGCAACTCATATAAAAAATTATAATATCTTTGGAATGTGATTAGTTTGTATTGTGTTTTAACTATTCACCCAATTCTTGTTAACTTTGGCATCTTCTCATGGATGAGTGTCCTTTGTTCTGAGGAGAGTGCCATTCGTTTTGCAACGGAGTGCTGCTTGATTCCCAGAAATCTTGGACTAGTCACTCAAAAGAAACAGTAGTTTAAAATTAATATTTAATTTGGCAACTCGTATAAAAAAATTATTAGAAAATAATATCTTTGGAATGTGATTAGTTTGTATTGTGTTTTAACTGGCAGTTACACGAATAAATATAATCCTTCTATTTTCTTAATGTAAGTGAAGATATTTTTGCCTCTACAAACATTCACTTACAAAGTGTGGGTTCGAGATCGAGTCCCAGGAGGAAAAAAGTGCAATATTTCAAGTTTTCGGATTGCGGGCGGAATTTCGGAACTTACATAAGTTATGCATCCAATTCTTGTTAACTTTGGCATCTTCTCATGGAGGAGTGTCCTTAGTTCTGCGGGGAGTGCCATTCGTTTTGCAACGGAGTGCGGCTTGATCCCCAGTAGGGAATCCATAGTTTTGTGTCCAACGTAATCGGCCCAAGAGTCCCACTAATGATGTTACCAAAAAAAATTGGCTTTAAGTAGACTTGCAGGAAACTCCACAATGGTGTGAAATGCTGGGCCAACATTATCCCCCTTACAAACACTTTCTTTCAGGGTGTTAAGATCCCAATCCGGGACGTGCTGGTGGTAATTTTCGCCTTAGTGGGCCGCTACCAGCCGTCTTTCCTGCTGGAGGATATCAAATCCTTGAGGGGTGTGAGATCGGAACCGGCAATGTCGTCGGAGACCCTCACGGATTATCTCAGCTTTTGTCGGGAAATTTGTGAGGTGATCGCCTCTCACAACTCCAAACAACTAATAGGCGGTCCGGGGAAAACCATCTCCCTGGACGAGACGTTTTTGACACGCAGGAAATACGAAAGGGGCAGGATGGCAGGGGGTATGACAGTCACCGTGTTCGGGATATATTGCAGGGAACATGAGGAGGGACTGTTTTTTGAGGTGCCAGCCAAAAGCAAGCGGGTTCTGGGGCCGTTTGTGAGCAGTTACTGTGATGAGCGAACTTCGGTTATCTGTACTGACTTTGCTAAGCAGTATGTCGGTGTAGAGATGAAGCTTTTCACAGCCGCGGTTCACAAGCAGACGAATCACTCGAAAGGGGAATTCGTCTGTAGGTCTGACAGGTCTAACACCATCAATGACCTGGGAAACCAGAATAAGCTGCTCAAGGCGACCTTGAAAATTCGGTTCCCCAAAAACTCTCTCCACCGTATGATGGCTGTTTATTTTTTACCGAAGGTTTAGATTTGGCGGCCTGAAATCCGAGAGAGAGGGTTTGGGCATTTCTGCAAGATATTGCCAGCGTATATCCCGAATACGGAAAGATCGGCTTGAAGCTCCTTGCGCTTCCTGTTCCTGATGCTAAGTCGGAGGTCATCGTACATCTCTTGCCTCCAATCCCGGGGGAGAGAGTAATGGACGAAACCTCCGACGATGATGCTATGGACATCCTGGATGACCCAGATGATGCTGACTGGATTGGTGATCTGTGAGGGTAGGTATTGTTAAACAGGATCCATATATATAATTATCTTACGTGACGCTGAAATTTGGGAGTATTTTTTTTCTCCCGTTGGCAACGGTTGGTTTTTTTGTTTACGTTTCGTAAATTCAAAAGCAATCTAAGGATGGATTTAAGTAGAGCTAGAAAGTATTATTCCAATCTGTGACGGTTGTAGCTCCAAGCAGGAGTATTTACAATTGTGTTTACAAAGAAGTTTTAGATGAGTAATGAAATAATGGGGTAAGTAAAAGCACATATTTCAACTTTTAAGTATAACATACATGTTAATAGTACTTATCTGATATATTATGGTGGTTTTTCTTGAGTAATGCAACAGTACCCATGAATTTTATAAACACTGTGTACATATTTTTCATACACTGTATTTAATGTTTCCCTGCTGCATGTTACTATTTATAAAACTCTATTTTCACCAATAAATTTAGTTGGTAATGAATCTCAGCTAGGCTGTACCAGCGTATGGCGAGCGAGCGTAGCGAGCACAGGATTGCGAAGCAATCCTAGGGGAACTGTGTCAGGAGTTCCCGGGGTTTGGCGAGCGAAAGCGAGCAGGGTGCGAGAGTCCCCTAGTTTTTTTATATTTTAACCAAGATTTAATATGTTTGTAAGTGTTTTTATTTTATAAACTAGCTGTTTTTGTGATATTTAACATAGATTTTTTGATGTGCAATATGCAGTAATCTTTTTATGTGATATATTTTAATATTAACAGTTATCTTTTTATGTGATATATTTAACCTGGAATTTTTTTGTTTGAGCAATTTGCAGAAATTTATATTACAACCAGGATTTTTTGTAATGTGTGTGCAATATTTTTTCCCTCCGTTGCAAAACGCATAACTTAAATTATTCCGATTTCCGTTCGAATTCCAAACTTAACATATAATATTTACCCTGGGACCAACCGCCGAACGCGAAGATTGTGAACATCAAATGGTAAGTTGCCACTACTTTTTTTTATCTTTTTCCATCTTATTTAAATTTCAAATATTGTGTAATATCTAATATACAGTGTTTTTTACATTGGGGGACACCCCTCCAAACCCACGTTATTCAATTTTCGATTTTAATATTTAATTTAGCTTGTTAGTGAGTCTATAACTAATATATTTCCGTTAATTCCGCCGTTTTTAACCACGTTTTTATTTGGTCTCTTTCAATCTTGTCTGTCTGTCCGTCCGTCTGCCTATCTGTCTGTTCGGGTGGAATTTAGAAATCAATTTTTAACTAACTTCCCGATAAGATGGAGACTTGAAATTTTGAACATAGTTCAGATCTGGATGACAATGCTATACTATCTCGTTGTTTTGGTTGAATTTGCTTTCTTTGAACCCCCAGGGGCGGTTTAAAGATTAATAAAATGGCTGTAATTAAGCAAAAAAACTTTATGCAGATTTGGATCTCGTTAAATAATCTGGCTTTAGAAGTGTTACTAAAACCATTAAAAATAAAAAATATTTAAAAATGAAAGTTATGTTATGCAAGGTTTGTCTCTTTGTTATATTACATTTACATCTAAGGAACGTTTTTCCCCAATATATTTAAAAATTCTTATTCTTCAAATCTTATCATGGTTCTTACGTATTATCCCGTCGACCGTACCGCTGAATCCGAAAACGGTAAACAGCCCATTGACTTTTTTATGGCTGTGCCGCTGAATTTGACAGTCACGGAACGGTTGACGGGATAATACGTATGTACCCTTATCATATTAACGTTAATTTGTTGCTAGTATTTAAAGAAAAATTTCCAAAGCCATCTAATTTCATGAGAAGCAAATTATACATAACAATGATATCATAAACTTTAGCGGGCGCGCGTAAGCGGGAGATGCATTAGGTTATATTTGATCATCTAATGGTTTAAAATATATTTGAAAGAAAAACCAAGTAAACATGTTGAAAGGTATTTCCTGAAAGTTTTTTGAAATATTGAGGGATCTATTAATTTATGAAAAAATCCATACAGTTTCCAGCACTCCGAAACTATGGCACATTTGAGCGAACAGTACATAAAATGCAGGGATGTACAGTTGACCATGCTGTAGTATACCTTGGATCTGCGCTTTTCGCCAAAGGTCAGGCTTATGTGGATCTGAGTCGAGTAAGATCGTTGAATGGATTACGAATAGAGATCCTTGATTGCTTAAAACTTACTGGGAAAACATCATGCAATGAGGATGCATTAAAGGAGATGGAGAGAATGCGACAGCAAAAACCTCCAACCATGTAAAAAATGTAAACTTATTTTACTTAAAAGTTTTCTTTCGTATACATTCCTAGTGTTCCTTTAGTATCAATCATATAAATTCTAACAAATAAAACTAAAAAGCATAAAATAATCTCTCTATTCTAAAAAAAAGTTTTTGGTGAATGGTTTCCAGGGAAAGGCTTTTTAATTACTGATCCGTATAACACATATTTGGTATCAAACTGTCCGGATTCTTTTGAGGATGTGCAATAAGCCTTTAGAATTTCTAAAAAAATCTCAATTTTAAAATATTTCAATTTTTTTAGATTGCGGATAAGGTTGCAGTTAAATAAAGCAAAAAACTTTGAATTTGAAAACAATTGAAACATTTTTTCACTGGGTTTAAATATTCAAATAGATTAAATAATCATTTTTCTATTTATAACACGAATTTAAAAATATATATTTCGGGTTATTTTTAACAATATTTATATATTTGTTGTTTAAACGGTTTTAATTATATTTAAAACTTATGTATAATTCATTTATCTTTTATTTTTTAAATAACAAATTAATATTTTTATATTTATCTTTGTCGTTGTGGCAACCTAATTATTACTATATTTACAACAAAATATAAACTCGTTTTCGGAAATTTTGAACTTTTGCATTTATTTTTTACAATAATAGTTATTTTTTATATCCTTTTGCAAGTATGTTTTTTAAGGTAGTAATATGTGACACTTTATTTCATAATGCCAAAACGCAAACAACTAGATAACACGGGAGACTGTTTTAGAAATAAAGATAAAAATCGAAAATGTTGGATGTCTTAACATTCGTGTCATTGCTATGAAACTGATACAACTTCGACGTTTGTTTGTTCTCATGAAGATAAAATTCTAAATTTTCGTGATGTTTACGGTAATTACTACATTTTTCACAGCCAATCGATGAAAATAATTACAAATTTTAAGAAAGTTAATTCATTCCTGAGATGTTTCAGTGCTTCTTTATGGATCTGTGAAAAAAAAACATTACCTTGGAGAAATGGTAAAGGAATGTTTACATTGCTCTGTTGTTAATTTTCTTGGAATTATAAGGCGATCCGCCAATTCATGTTACCATAAAGGAACTGTTAAAATTCCGCCACTGAATAAATATCTATCATTTTCGAAAGAATATCCCGAAGAAGTACTACCCCTGCTTTAAGAATGATTTAGAAAGTGGGTAAGTGCAGTGAGCTGGGTTTTGTGAGGAATCGCGAAGCGTTCCAAAAGTGTCTGCGTCAGCAGTTAACGGGGGGTTGGCGAGCGACAGCGAGCAGGGGGCGGTAGCTCCCTAGTTTATGAAAAAAAACTTTTTAAAAACCACGTTTTAAAAGTATAAAATAATTTTTCCTAACTCCTTGTAAAACGAAAAGTGTGGGGATCATGCAATACATAGGTATTTGGAATTATAGCCATCCAGCAATCTGGGGAAATATCTAAAATACAATTTATTTCATAATATATAATTGCTACACATTTCATAAATAGCACAGCTTATATAAAATATTTCCAGTTTGCGCAACTGCTGCTATAAGTAACCAAAATCAGGCGTACATGAAAATAAATAGAACTTGTCTTGAACGTTTGTGCAAGTTTCATTCCATGTATGAGTACTTAGCTAAATAAAAAGTTTAAATAGTGCAACCATTACCTAAAAAAATATTTAATGCAATTTATTTTATAATATATAAATGTTCTCGCTAAACAATTATAATTCCAAATACCTATGTATTGCATGATCCCCACGTTTTTCGTTTTACAAGGAGTTAGAAAAAATTATTTTATACTTTTAGTACATTTTAAAAACGTGGTTTTTAAGAAGTTTTTTTTCATATATTATTTGCTGTTTGTTGTGTGTCGCCGACTTGAGAAAAAAACCATCGCCAAAAAAGGGTTAGCTGTGGTTTTATGACGCAAGAATCAAATTAGATCCTAATGCGCCAAAAATGTAATTTTGGATTACTATGTGGCTACTGCATGCAACACGGAGGCGAGCCCATTTTTTAAAATCCTTTTTTTACTGTAATGACAATCAAACTTTTCAATAGTCATCCTAAATTTTACAAATAAATTATTTTTACCATTAAAATTTTATTAATTATTTTTTGATCAATAATGCAATCAATAACAAATTGGAGTCAGAGCCACTAGTCCCCAAAGTGGCTACACAGTCCGGTTATAAAGTCAGATTTGTCGTCCCCTATAAGTTATAAGCCTGATTTTGTGACTAAGAGGGGGCTGGTGCATGCAACACGCAGGCGAGGTAACTGATATCAGCTTGCGGCGCGAGTCTTGTATAAAAAGATTACTTCATTTTTAAAATCATTGGTTACTTTTATGACAATCAAGCTTTTCAATAGTCATCCCGAATTTTTAAATTAGTTTTACAATTAAAATTTATTATTTTTTGATCAATCTAATCAATAAGGAATTGGAGTCGGTGCCGCTAGTCCCAAAAAACAATTTACAATAAGCACATGGGAGATGTTGACCTAAATAACAATAGCTAATTACCGCATTAGAAAATTCAAGGTAAAAATGGTGGTGGCCATTATTTACAAATATCATTGATAGTGTTATGGTAAATGCATGGAAGCTGCATAGAATTTCTACTGCCACAAAAAATGCGGTTATAGACTTTAGATCTTATAAAGCTATTGCTCTATTTAAATCTAATGCGAGAACAACTTGCAAGACAAGCAGTGGTTTCTGTACATTGACGGAGTTCTGAAACTGTCAAAAAAAATCGGTTGTAGTATTTTTATGGCGCAAGGCCCACATGAGGACATAGAGCACCAATGTGATTTTGTAGATTCCCTCTATGAAAAGTTAATAGTTCTAAAGAAATAGTGTAAGTGAGGTGCTTGCTATCAAAACCAGCTCATTCCATTTTTGAAAATTTTACAGGAGAGACAAAAAACTTCTCACGTCCACAGTTGTAAAGCTAATTTTTTTTAATTCTTAATTGTAGGCATAGCCGCCTAGAATTTGATTATTTTTTCATTTTCATTCCAGGTGCATTACCTTGGGTGTAATTACACTAATTAGGTTGGAATGAGCTGATTTTGATGCAAAACACGATTTTTCATGGGTTTTTTTTTCAGTTTTTTTTGTTCAATTAAGTTGTGTGAAATTGTTTTTTTTTCCAGTTTACTAGTTAATATTTGTGTCTTTACGAGTTTTAAATAAATGAAATCATCTTCACTTTTTCAAATTATCTGAAATTTCACAGTTGAGATCACAGTTTTCACCTTTTCCTCTAATTTTGGGTTGGAATGAGCTGGATTTGAGCTATATCCATTCATCAGGTTATGAAGGACCCTCTAAACTTTCAAAATATGCAAAAAAGTGGATTTCAGAAAAATATGGAATGAGCTGGTTTTGATAGCAGGCACCTCAAGTGTAGGAAGATGTTATTGGAGTGATCATTTGCCTCTGACTTGAATTCCGACTTGAGAACATTTTTGGATTGCTTACCCTCTGAACTCTAAATGCTCTGGGGATTCAGAGTGTGAGGTAAACTGCTTGTTTAGTATAAGTAATTTGGCATTTTTTAGCTGTTATTATAAGTAGCCACGAAATTACATTCGAAACAAAAGAGGAAGTTGTGTTATATATTTGAGCAAGACAGCGAGACAATGTATTATTGTAAGATTGGGAGAAGATTTGGCTAGTTCTAAGATACCTGCTGTAGTAAAATTGTTCTTTTTCACTAAGGTTGTATTTGTTTGTCCCAAAAAACTCGGAAATAAGGTAATCAGTTTGTTTAGCCAACACGTTTTTTTTGTTTGATCGGTCATTTTGAGTTTTTATGGAAATGGAGCTGGTTATTGAGAAGAGATCCCCTGTGAGAAAAGCCCTGAGTGGAAAAGAAATAGATCGTTATTTTGTTGAAGCTAAAAGGGATATGTTGGAAAATTCTGCATCTAAAATGAAAGGGACGAGTAGATATTGGAACTGATGTTGAATGAGCAAAATAAAAAGATGCGAGGGAAAAGGAGGAGAGAGACAGGGTGGATTTGACGGTGGACCAGAAAGACAAGTATGGCATTTGTGGATATCAGAAAAAAATGCGATCCAATTCTTCAAAGATGTTTTGAAAGTGGATATTAAGCACGATGATATTGACAGGGCTCACCGACTGGGTAAATTTTTCATTAAAAAACCCAGAGGTATTATTGTTAAAATTGCTTAGTTTAAAAGTAAAAAATTTGATTCTATCTAATGTTAGACTTCCAAATGATTTGGAAAAGGTTAAGTTAGTAATAAGATAGAGGAAAGTTTTTATTGACGGTATTCCTTTTTGTTAGGGCATCGAACATAATTTGATCCCTCTTCAAAGTAATAAAGTATGTCATAGTTACTATATATGACATATAGTAATCCTTAGTTAAGAATTTCTCATATTAATGCACATAGTTTTCTAAATAAAAAAATTTCAATTTAAAAACGTCATTGTCGTTAGTGTATGATTAAGTTTTTGGTTTCAATAAGTTCTCACCTCTGATATAACAACTTGTGCAGCGCGTTTTATTTAAAATTTGTAGTCTAAAATATTTTGCCGTTAAATATGTCTGTCTAAATTCTGTCAATAAACTAATTTTACGTCTGCGTATAATCTCCATCAGTGTACTTGGTCCACTTTTACTTATAATCAATATTAAAGATATTTGAGAACCCAATCCTCCTCAGAAAACCTTTGGACAATTAAAGCAATGGAATTCCCCCATGCTTGTCAGAAACTGATGCTATTTTGTGCGCTGTCAAGTCACGTGTCTGAGGCAAGCAATAACAGATTGCATGCTAGGAACACCTACCTCCGTCAGCGTACGTCTCCGACCCGTACCCGTCCTGCAACCCATTGGCCCAGGTTCCGTCGTATTTGGCGGGCGAAGAGATACTGAGTTTGCACCCGTACCTCCCCTTATATCCTTCCGTCCACTCGCCTCGGTAGATCCACCGTCCTCGGGACTCGATACCGAGCCCCTGGCGTTTGCCATCCGACCACTGTCCTTCGTACGTGTGGCCGGCGGGCCATCGGTACACGCCGGACTGTTCGAAACCTTGCGCCCACGCACCGCGGAACTCGCCTTGGCCCTTGGGGCCCGTGCACACGCCGTGACCGTGGGCCTTGCCGTCGGCCCAGCCGCCGCAGTAGGCTCCGCCGTCGTCGAAGTCGAAGCGCCCGCCGCCGCCGGGCCCGATTGTCGTCGGGCCAGCCATCCCAGCGAGCGGCGGGGTTCTGCGCTTCGGCGGCGAACAGCCGCGCGGGCTATTTTTAGAGAGCCTTTTTTTAGGGACTGCTCTGCCTCTCGGTTTTTGTTTGTTTAGATCGGGAGGGCAGGTTGGGATCGTTTGATGCCACTCTTTCCTCAAGTGTCTTTCCAGCGAGAGACATTCGTCCTGGAATCGTTGCTACCATTGAGCGCTTGAGCAAGGTGGGTTGGAGCCACTATAGGAGCCAGTGGTGGACATGAACGGTAGTCGTGGTAACCTGTACCATTTTACTTTTTGCAACTAGAGCTCCTAAAAAACCCAATATAACGCAACGAGACTATATAATGAAATTAAAGATGTGCTATTAGATATGATGTACGTGAAATCATGGTACCAGAAATAAGCAAAACCTATTGAAGGAACACAAAAGTTCCACAGCTTTATTCCAGTCAGTGGAAATGAAATTGTAGCAAAAATTTTCTCCTACAGTAATGGCTTTCAAAAATATGAAGCCCTAGAAAAATGTTTAGATATCTGAAGTTTGAGTGTTCTAAAAGGGTATATTACTTGCGAATATGATGGAAAGTGGTTGTTGTTTGGTGGCATTTGGGACAAAGAGGGAAGGTCTTCTCACCCTCAGAGAAGGAAAGGCATTTTATGTGACCGCTGGTGGAAAGTGGTGGTTGACAGAAGTAATTTCAACAGATATTGAAAAAGAAAAAGTATTGCTCAACGTTTTGCATCCATCAGGACCTGCATCTTCATTTGTTTATCCAAAATAGAGCGACACTTTGTCTGTGTCAATCAATCGAATTCTGACATTTGCAGATCCTAGAACTCTAACAGGTCGAACATATTACTTATCTTAAATAGAAATAAATGAAGCAACGAAAGTAGAGTGTTTTCAGGTGACGTCACGACCATATATTTTCTTCCATGCTGTAGGTCAAACAGTGTTGTAACTGAATTGCGAGGTTTAATTATGTTTATGTTCTTATTTTGTGGCAACAGCTTAGCCTTTCGATTTTATATAAACCATGTCTGCCGGTGCCTCGGCAGGAGACGAAGATCAATGCTTGCCAATAAACTTGCTGTCTCATTTTATCCTAGTAGATCATATCTAGTTAGAACAGTGGCGACGGGTTTTTGAATTCGAATCTGCGTGAAGCGATAAGTATGGCAGCAGCTTTTGGATCGATCAGCGCTTTTGATCGGCAGGTGGATCTCCAGATCCAAGCAAAGATCCAGATCCAAGGAACGTCGAGGAGTTGCGTTCGTTTATTGGGCTTGTTACATACTACGCAAAGTTTTTGCCCAACATGGCGACCCTTTTAGCTCCCTTGTATGAGCTGTTAAAGAACAAGACACCTTGGAGATGGGAAGCCAAGCAATACGAAGCCTTTCTTAAGGTTAAGGAAACTTTGAAAAATTCGTCGTTGCTGATGCATTTTGATAACGACCTGGAAGTTGTGTTGGCTTGTGACGCCAGTCCCTATGGATTGGGTGCGGTTCTATCTCACAACACAGAGTCAGTGGATAGACCTGTAGCAATTGCTTCTCGCTCATTGACCCCTGCTGAGAAGAACTACAGTCACATTGAAAAAGAGGCCCTTGCTCTGGTGTTCGGAGTTCTGAGGTTCCGGAAATACTTGTTAGGCCGAACATTTACCCTCCTAACTGATCATCGTCCCTTGGTTAACCTCTTGTCAGAAGAAAAACCCGTTCCATCCGTGGCTGCAGCGAGAATCCAGCGTTGGGATCTCACACTTTCGGCTTACTCTTACAAGATTAAGTACCGTCAAGGTCTCAGGAATCAAGAAGATATGGTTGGGTACACTGAAACAACCAAATGTCAAATGATTAAAAAGGTGTTTGATGATGCTTATAAGTCACTCTTCAGTTGCATTAGTCGATAGTGTTGAAGGAGGCTTGTAAAGGGGTACACTAGGTGCTCTTGGGCGTAGTTGATTGTGATGGCGGACACAGCTACCCGCAGTGGTTGAGACCTCGCACATCACAGTTCCGATAGGGCGCACGACCATTCCTTGCACCCAAGGGGGACCATGGGAATGTAAACGCACCCAAACTGGTGTTCCTGCTCTGAACTTTTTACTAATGGGATGTTCATTCTCCTCACCAGGACTTGAAGTTATTCGGTCTTGCATCAGGTCGAGCCGTGTTCGAAGAGGGCGTCCAAACATAGCCAGGGCTGGAGAAATCCCAGTTGATGCCGACGGTGTATTTCGTAGATTAAGAAGACGTGACATTCTCTCCATGATAGAGCCTCTTGTAACTTTCTTGAGTGCCGCCTTTACGGTGCGAACGGTCCGTTCTGCCAAACCATTAGATCGAGGATGGTAGGGTGCTATTCTGATGTGAGTGATACCGTTGCTTTTCAGAAAACTCCCAAATTCAGCACTGCTAAAACCAGGCCCATTATCGCTTACTAAGCTTTTTGGTATGCCGAAACGTGCGAAAAGATATCTCAAGACTGTGATCGTGACCGATGAGCTGGTACTCGAAACAGGAACCACCTTCACCCATTTCGTACCACTCATTCGTACTAGCATCAACGATGATCAGAAGCATTTGCCCTTCTACCTGACCAGCATGATCTACATGTATCCTTTCCCATGGTTGTTCGGGAACTGGCCAGGATACATGTTTAATTGGTGGAGCAGAAGCATTCTGTTGGCAAGTAGCGCACCCCTTTACTCTTGCTTCGAGATCTGCATCGATTCCAGGCCACCACACATGTGAGCGAGCTAGCGATTTCACGGCAGAAATACCTTGGTTGGCTGCGTGCAATTCATCCAACACAAAATGCCGGAACTTGGAGGGTATGAAGACACGTGAACCTCTCAAGATGACACCTGACTCCACGGACAACTCATCCTTCACCTTTAGGAAAGGATGTAATATCGCCGATGTTTGTTTTGGGAATCCCCTTGATATGTACGTCATCAGCGTACATAACACTGAACATTTTTCTATTTCTGTGGCAATCATATGCCTGGTAACTGGACTGTCATCTAAGCTTTGTAATAGCAAAACTGACTCTGCTGGAACAGGTGGATCTGTGTACTTGGTCAAAAGGGGCAGACGACTGCAGGCGTCAGCATTTGCATGCGAGCTACCTTGACGGTACTTAATCTTGTAAGAGTAAGCCGAAAGTGTGAGATCCCAACGCTGGATTCTCGCTGCAGCCACGGATGGAACGGGTTTTTCTTCTGACAAAAGGTTAACCAAGGGACGATGATCAGTTAGGAGGGTAAATGTTCGGCCTAACAAGTATTTCCGGAACCTCAGAACTCCGAATACCAGAGCAAGGGCTTCTTTTTCAATGTGACTGTAGTTCTTCTCAGCAGGGGTCCATGAGCGAGAAGCAAATGCTACAGGTCTATCCCCTGACTCTGTGTTGTGAGATAGAACCGCACCCAATCCATAGGGACTGGGTTGCAAAAGCCGTTGCTAGGTGCAGACGGTATCTGTTGCTGTCATGTGATTGCAAATGCTCCAATAGAAGCATTCCATGACTATACTAGACAGCAACTTAAGTTGAACCTACTACGTCACTAACAAACAAAGTAGTTCCCATCGTGGTGTCTAAATTTCAAGTGAAACAAAGAACATCAATTTTAAAATATGATTATTTCGTTAAACCAATGTATAAATAGTGTCTTTTTATCACAATTCGCGTATCGAAATTCCTCCTATCAACCCAACAGGCTTTGTGTTTACTCACTTTCTCTTTCCGCGTAGTGACGTACTGGGTTCAGGAAACGTTGCTGTGAAGTATAGTTATTTTCTTTCAACTGTAAACTGCTGTAGGTCAAACAATCTGTTGCTAAGGCCGTTGCTAGGTCCGAGTCATGTGATTGCAAATGCCCTATTGGAAAAACGCGACTTTATTTAAATAATAGGTCAGAGATCAGCTCTACCTGCCAAATTTCCACACTCAAGTTTCCAAGAATGGAAATTTTCATTATTTTACAATACAATAAAGTTCTAACTTTTTTTCACTAAAATTAATTTACTCATAGCGCAATACAATAAAACTATGTTTTCTAATCTTAAAGATCCTATCGAAACACTTAATAAATCTGGTACTTGTAGAATTTATTGCAACTGTGGTTTATTTTATATAGGTCAAACAAAACGCGCATTAAAATTTAGAATTAAAGAGCATGAGGGTTATTAGTCAGAAAGCAGGAATTTGACAAATCATACATACTAAACATGTTTGGGTTTGGAACCTCAATCATAACTTTGAATTTTCATCTGCTACCATTATTAAAAAGTGTAATATACCTAGTGATCTTGATTTTTTTTAATCCTACTACTATTATAATTGAATCGTCAGTTTGAAGAAGGGAATAAGTCCTAAAAATGACAAATTGACTTTTTGTGCTCAAAACAATCTCCAAGCTTTGCTCTACACATGGGTGAAAAGAGGGGGAAAATAACTAATCCCTGTAGGGAGATATCGCCCCTTTAAGTTGTGAAATCGATGTCCATTCATTGTATTTTTCAAGTTAATTTGGAGTTAAAGTTAATTTGTCTTTCTTTTCCTATTCTTTGAGATGTAAACGAAGTTAAAATGAAATTTTCTTTTAATTTAAAATTTTTTCAAACTTTTTTTTATGTAGGGAATGTTTAACTCCATTCATATTCACTCACTCCATTGATACTGCTCTAATAACTCAGTTTCACTATAATTTTGAATTTTATTTGTCTCATTCCTTTTATTTCACCCTTTTGTGGTGTAAACTAAGGAGAAATATAATTTAAATGTGAATTTAAGGGTTTTTTAAGATTTTTTCATCAGAAAAATTTCATAAGGTTGAAGAAGGGAATATCCTTGGGTTGTCTCATTCCTTTTATTTCACCCTTTTGTGGTGTAAACCAACGATGGGCAACCTACGGCCCGCGGGCCGGATCCGGCCCGCCTCGTCATTTTATCCGGCCCGCGGAACATTTTAAAAATTGTACCAAAAAATCACTCTGGTTTTCGTCAACAAGAGCGAAAGAGGGGATACAGAACTTTCCCAAAAAATAACTTACTTTTAGCAGTTAAAACGTGCTGTACAACTATATTTCGTTCTTGGGAGGCGTCTATAAGCGTGGAAGAATTGTTACTTCACGACGGTTTATATTCCCCTCCCGTACTTGGAAGTAGAGAAAAGGCTTGTAACCGAATCCCAGCCGTTGCCATCAACTCATCATAGCAATTCGGGTTCAGAAGCCGGTTCTCACCCAAAAAAATCCGGCTGTTTCCGGCTCTACCATACGGACTATATTCATTCTCTGCCTTTCACAATGCTTCTAAAGTTAATTTGTCCTCCTGAACATTAATTCCCCCTCCGTTAATTCTCCTGCATCGTTTAATGACAATTGTTAAAATCTGTCCTGAAATATTTTTTCATTACTATATGAGCTCTGAATATTATTTTTAGCTCATATTGATGTAACTTAAACATTTTAATTATTGTATGTAATCAAGATATTATTTTAGTCCAGATTAATGTAACTAACTTTATAATTATTGTATATAATATTATTCTAGTCCAGATTAATGTAACTTCATTATATTTATTGTATGTAATCAATATACGTCCAGATTAAATTTTAACTTTAGTATTAAACTTTGTACGTATGTAATAAAACTACTCATTTTTTACTTAAAAAATTATTACCTATTATCTACTCAATGGCCCTCCACGTCATTATAATCATTGAATCCGGCCCGCGGATTCGAAAAGGTTGCCCATACCTGGTGTAAACTAAGGAGAAATATAATTTAAATGTGAATTTAAGGGTTTTTTAAGATTTTTTCATCAGAAAAATTTCATAAGGTTGAAGAAGGGAATAAGTCCATCAACTTATTTTGACTGTAAAATATTTTTGAATATACTTATATTTGTTTTGATGGTTGCTCTGTTTTCTATATAGAGGGTTGTGAACTTCCAGTAAAAATTTGGTGATTATACAATGAAAATTCTATTACTTATACAGTTTTTTTCGATTTTCTCAAAACTTGGTTTTTGGACTTATTCCCTTCTTCAAACTGACGATTCAATTGTGAATGTTTGTCTGTATGTTTGTTACTCTTTCACGCAAAAACTACTGAATGGATTTTAATGAAATTTTACAATAATGTAGCTTATACATCAGAATAACACATAGGCTATAATTTATAAAGAGAAAATCAGTCCTTCATTCTTTTTTCCCATTTTTCCTGCTTTTTTTCACTTATTTTTCCGTGTTTGAAAACCTGTTTTACCAGTCATGCAAGCCAATAATAGGAAACTTTAGTACCAGTGTTGAGACAGATCACTAAACTTTTTCATTTACTAGATCTTTTATTTTAGTTTTAAATTTGTTAATTTGTTTACTAGACTTATTAATTTACTAGACTTTTTATTACAGTTTCAAATTAGTTACTTTATAAAGGCACCAAGATATTAAACATTATCAGGAACACCGGGATTGTAAAAAGTGACAAGAACACCGGGATTGGAAAATTAGGGGGAACATCGGGATAGGAAAAATTACCGGGTTATAAAAATTACCGAGAACACCGGGATAAGAAATTTACCATAAAGTCACTGGGAATACCGGAATATAAAAATTACCAGAAACACCGAGATAGGAAAAATTACCGAGCACCGGGATTAGAAAATTACCGAGAACACCGGGATAAGAAAGAGTCGCCTGGGATACCGGGAGGGTTTTTAATATTGCTAATTTACAAAATTATAAATGTATATTAAGAATACTTTTAAAAAATAAATTTATACACCCCACCCGTGCAAGGCCGGGTATAACAGCTAGTCGTTTTATATAAATAAATTTCCGATTTCCTTGTTAATGATTTAAATAGTATTCCTTATTTTTCACCCATCTGGTGACCTTTGATTGATTCTGTAATTTAACTAGTAGCTTTTGTATTTTCACTCAACTGTATTTTCACTGTAACTTTTTGCCTTCATGTTTTGTTATAAATTGCCGATTCGATGCTTACATTCGTCTTTCAGTACTGATGAAGGGGATCCATTGATCCCCGAAACAATTGTCTACTGCTTTTAAACTTTTAAATTGTGTAAAATAAACGTTGTTTTTTCAATTGAGTTGTTAATTTACTCGTTTTTTAGTTATTGTTTTTAAAATTCTTGTAATTATTTAATCCTATGCTGTTAAGTTTTACTGGGCTGTAAATTCTCGAACTTAATTACATAACCAGGGTTTTTTGATGTATCCAAAGCTCAGAGTGAAAAGAAACTACTATAAGTGCTGTGTCGTAGGTATGTTTTTTACGCTAGGTTGTTCCTGTTTATTTTCACTCAATGAGTATTTTCATTCTTTGAGCCCTATTAATATACACAATAAAATTAATATTGGCGATTTTGGCTGCATTAAAGGCTTTAACCAACAAATATATATTATGTTATATAATATGTTTGTCTCAAAATACCTTTGGTGACTTGAACCATCCTGAACTTTTTTAACAAGAAGCATAATATCACTAATTAAATTAATTATGATCCCAGTTTGAAATTTGCCATAGTTAAAGGCCTAGTTTTAAAGATATATTGAGAATTTTTTTGAAAATTTTAAGCATACCTTTTTTGAAGAATTAAAATTTTAATTTTTTTTTTTGAAATTTTAACTTTTGAAAAATATACCATGTTGCACATAATTCGAAAGGGCATATAATTTACTATCAAATAGTTTTTACCAGACCCTTCTAGCTCTTTTTTCTAGATTCTAGGGAGTTATGGCTAACGTGACCAGACGTCCCGTTTTGAACGGGACTGTCCCTTTTTAGAGAAACGAGTCCCGTTGTCCCCGAAATGAACTCAGGGACGCAAAATTGTCCCGTTTTCTAACAAAGACAATTTGACTCTGAAACAGACCAATTTGTTTCTTCCATTTACGGTCCGTCAATTAATAGTGAAATCGAAAGATAATGTTACTGTCATAGATGAAGAGTTTGTGAAAAGGGCGGATATACGAAAAAACCGTTCAATGCAAAAATCGTTCAATAAAAAACAAACAAATTTATTACATGTGTAAAGCCTATGTGTAAAGCTATGAGTTTTTTTGTTTTTTGAACGGTTTTCGTCTGAACGGTTTTTGCATTGAACTGTTTTTTCGCGACACCAAAAGGGCGGCTACAGAATTTTATCAAACAAGCTGTGAATATCTGGAGCAGTGGACTTGCTTTCTTACCAAAGAAGTGGAGATATTTTATTGGGCAGATTTAAAAAAAGCCAACAATCAATCAACAATCAAACCAAAACACTTTCAAGCCAACAATCTTCAGCATGAAAACTTTTTTATTTTAATTGAATATATTTTATGTTTGCCTGCTACAAATGCTCCAGTAGAAAGAGTATTTTCTATGATGAACAAATTGTGGCCATATGAGAAGACCCAGTAACAAATTTCAGTTCTAAAGGCGATGTTGATAATTAATGTGAATATAAAAAAACGAGCCAAGAGTTTCATTCTTACTTAAAACATCACCAGCTATATATTAAAGCAAATTTGTTCCTCTGATAAATATAAATATAACTAAACGTTTCGGCAGATATTTTTAAATTCGTAACTTTTAAGCTAACCGACTTTTTCTGAATGAATAACTTTTAAAAAGTGTTTTTATTGACTACCTGTTAATTAACCTAAATAAACCAATGTCCCGTTTTGAGTCAAAAAATAAATGGTCACATTAGTTATGGCCTATTTAATGGTCAAAGGTTTGTGAAAAAATGTGGATTTTTAAAAAAGTAAAAATCATGTAACTTAAAAAGATAAAAAAAATTGGATTATTGGTTACCTTTTGAAATACTAATGATGAACCAAATTTTAAAAAGATGGAAAAATGTAAGGGAAATATTTTCCTTTATTTTGGATCATTTGAAATGGAATGACCCATTGACCCTTTAGAGGAATTTCGGACGCACCAACTTATAGCTATTAAGAACACAGTACGAAGTCATTGCTTGGATGCATTATTTCATTAAAAGTTCAAAAATGTTGCTTATAATATGAATATTTGAAGAAAATATGTACCCATCTTAACAAAGATAGCCAGAGATATAAGATACCGGGGAGTCTCCCCCCCCAATCATTGTAAACTGCGGTGGGAGAGAATTAACTTATCAAAAACACTATCAGTTTAACCTCAGTACAATTCAACACCCAAGAGAAAGTAACTCAACCGTAATTAACAACAAGATTAATTTTAAATGAGGGCATAAGTCTTTTGTAAAATGAGATTCGCTCCGTAAGCACATGAATTGGCCGATATCATCACTCTTCATAGCTGTACAATTGAGTGAAACCGAAACAAGGAGCAAAGCGAAAGTAAAAATGCCAATTAGTAATGGCCTCCCCCACAACAACAAAAAAAGAATCCCCGTCTCTAAAACAGTTTCGAAAGCTGCGAACTTGTTAGCTGCAGGTGAATAAAAAAGCGATTGAAGCGATAACAGCGCATTTTGAAGAGATGGATTCCTTTTGCCCTTTATAGAATCTTTTCATGTGAGCAGACAATTTTTTTCCGAGGAATCAGAAATTAGGGCAGATCAGTTGCATTCTATAGTTAAGAAACGAAAACTTTATTTAGATGGCATTGTTTAATTGGAGTATATAAAGGGTTATTTACTCCTTTGCTACCACACGCACCTGTTCACTTTTCTGAGATTATACAAGCTGTTATTTTGTGCTAGAAATATGTATACTCAAACGGTAAGTGGTGTTTCAGTTTCAGAAATAACACTATCTCCTGTTCTAACTTGTTCCTCAGGAATAAGTACTTTTTTAAATCTGATAGTGATCGATCCATAACGACATGACGCATGCAAATGCAGTTTCCAACACCAAATTCTATATTCTATATTTTTACTTTTATGGATTCTTCATCGGTACGTACGATTTGGTAGATAAAATACATCAGTTTCATTATGCATCCTTCGTTAGCATAAACATTTTTACGTGAGTTTCCATTTTTAAAAGTGAAGACACTGATGTCATAAAATTTCTGACTAAAGTTAGATTGATTCCAACTATAGGAATACAATTTTTTAAAGTGTAAAAAATGTGATGGTTTAATGACCGCTAAATCGGATCGGATATTTCGCTAAGGGTTGGGAACATATTCGTATGCAAAAGTTTAAGTGTACCTGAGTAGTTGCTACTTAAAAAAATTTGGACCCGTATAGGTAAATTCAACACACACAAGGACAGTAACACTTAACATCCATGCCGAACGGCGATACGAACCCCAGACGTACGTCAGATGCTCTAACCACTAGGCCATAGCTTCGGCAATTTTAACATTTGACAATACGTTAAAAAATCTGATATTTTTTGGGATATTTTGCCCATAATTTTTTTGTGACAAAAATATTCAGCTTAATTGTTTTTAATCTGTTATTATAAAAATAACTATTTCTAATTGTTAATCAATTTTCTGACCAAACAAAAACCATTATTTTAAAGTAACTCGTTAGTAAGTAACTCGCTCGTGTAAAGTAACTCGCCTAGTGTTTATCATTCATATTTTGGTTTAAACCCAGACTTTTTAAACAATACCGTTTAAGCAATTGAAAATAATAAGAAACGAAACCTACAATCACTCAATGTTTACATTTCGATTAAATAGGGATAAAAAATTATAAATAATGGACAAAAAGTGTGAAATTTTAGTATAAAATGGCGTACATGTAAGTTTTTAGAATAGGTTTTTATCAGTCTTTGAATGATATTTCATTTAGAAAGAACTTTTTTAAAAGGTGAAAACACATGTTTCATAAAATATGGCGTCAATCGGTCGTTGTGATTGGATGCATAATAATTTGATTGACAGTACTTGCTTTGTAACCGTGACCTTATCCGTTATCTAAAAAAATGGAAATATTTTAAAATTGAGAATGTTTTTGAAAAATGGGAGAGCCTACTCGGAAATCAGGAAAGAATCCGGAAATTTTCTTGTCATTCGGTTTAGTAATTAAAAAGCCTTTCTCTGGAAACCGTTCACCAAAAACTTTTTTTAAAATAGAGAGAAGAAGTTCTTCATTCAAAAATAAGCAACTACCCAAAATTTGAGGCCGATCGAGAAATTTTTTGATAGCAAAAAAATTCACAAAAATCCCCTTTTTCAAAGCGCGCCAAAACGCTATGAGTTTGGGATATGACGTCATCGTACGTTGACCATTGTTGGAAAGCAGCGGAGTTGATGGTATGATTGTTGACGTCATCGTACGGTGTTTTCACTTAAGCGTTTTTAACAACTTCCTTATTAAATAAGCAAGTGCAAGTAGGCTATAATTTCAAGATTTTTAGTTTCGACATTTTTCTTACGGACGCCTCTTTTCTGAGGGTATACTAAAAATATACCCTAACATGAAATATTGTAGGGAAGACAAGGTTAGTTGGTGTTTTTTGGCGCATGGTCCATATAAGGACATTATACGCCATGGGTAGACATTTTTAAGAAGAAAACATTTTTTTTAAATTGATGGAAAAAGTAAACGAAGGTCATCCATTTGAATTAGTTACATCCATTGTTTCGATCAAGAACAAACACCACAATAGCAATATTGTGGTGTTAAAAACAGTGGCGGCTCGTCCATAGGGGCTGCGGGGCTGCAGCACCCCCAACCAAAATTTCCCAAAATTCCAATTTTTATTTGCTTTACAATATTTAAAAAATTATCCATTTCCCCCTTTAATCTTTGTCCTTTTTCAATTAATAATTCTCTGCTATGCCGCCTCGCCCACAGATTTCTTTCCGGTTCGATCAGCCCCCGCAGATATACCAATCGTGGTATAAAACCCTAGCTCTATCATATCAAATCAAAATATCAAGAATTTAGCATGCGAATCCGTTAGGAGAAAAGGGGCTGCTTTTCAGCAGCCCTGACCAAAAGAATGATAGCTTTTTCTCTTGAGAGAGCTGTGAAAAAAAACTGCGGGAAGAAGAAAAATACGATTTCTACAACTAATAAATCACGGCTATTTAGCTTATATCACTCCAACACTGTTTAAATTTATTTTTTATTTATAGCTTCTTTTTTTCTTTTCAACAGAGTGAAAAAAATCTTTTCCGGTGTTTCGGCAAGTTAAAGATTTATGTTTACTCTTTTGTAGCCAAGTTTTTATTTATTTTTATAATGAACAGATTGAATTTGAAATGTAGATATTAGTTCATCTTCGCTTGATAATCCTCATATCCGTAATAATCAGCTAAATAAAGGTAAGAGACAGTTTTTTAATGCTTATTAAGTGTGAAATCAAAATTTTGTATTGTTCCCATCTCTTCTATTTGATTTTTTCCACGTTTTTAATCGAAATACTATTTGGCATTATAACACTTATAATACGTTGCCAACTTGGTACCGCCGGAGCAGCACCCCTTATAATTTTACCTTCGAGCCGCCACTGGTTAAAAATCTATTTAATAATGCCATTCAAAGGCCATAATAATTCCAAAGAGGAGTTCGTATCAAAAGATAATCCAACAAATACTATAAATGATATTGAGAATCAAAATAAAAACAGACCAAAGAATTCAATAGTATTTCAACTCATGGAAGTGTACTTTTACTTAGAACTGAATTATCATAATTCCCAACTGATGAAGAAACTCAGTGAACCGGTATTCTCCCTCCTAAATCCTTTCAAAGATAATATTTTATCCAAGAAATATTCTGAACCAGAATAATCTAATTCGTCTTGAAATACGCAATGCTTCAATATTTAGAAACATTGTTTTTACTTATATTTTTCGTAGTAATTATACAGGTAATACAATTTGTTGCGTTTCTCCCCTTTTTATACCAAAATTTTCTCTCTCCAATATTACACTTCTTTAATTTCCCTATCCCCAACTGTTATTTTATCAAAGCAGAATTGGAATAGTATTTTATTATTCTTAATTCTCCAAATTAATATTAATAAATTAAGGAAAACATTGATGGTAATAGAATAAAAACTATGAACTAAAATTACTAGGATTTGTCAGTTTTGACAGCAAAAAACATTACATCTACATTACTGCACAATATCTAACATTACAATACAGCAAAGTATTACATCTTTCTTAAAAACTAATTACTACACTTGTTTTAGTGCTTCTGGCTAGTAAATACTTCATTAACTGACATTAAAGTAAGAATGAAATTTAATATAATTTTAATTTCTTCTAAAGAGGAAATTTAATTAAATCAATCTAAGTAATTAAATCTTCGTTAAATTTTATAAACTTTCAAACTTTACAATTATAAAGAAAAAAAAATTTCGGCACATTTTCATGTGCCTTACCTTTAAATTCAAAGACGTTTCTAAAAGAGCAATCTATCTCAAAAAATAAATAATTAAATTTGAAAAGTCATTTTAAAAATATTGCGAACTATGGAACAAGGAATTTAGCAAACTGAAAATGAAATGAGAAAACGAACACGAGCAGAAAACGATTTTCTATAAATTGCCATCGGTGTAAAGCGAAACTATTCAGAATAATTTATAATCCTTCCTAGGGAAATATTTAATTATTTTTGTAATCGGATTTTAAATAACGAACAATAAGAGACTGCATTTTAATTTTTTTAGAGAAATTAAAACAAAATAAATTTATCCAAACTTTGGATTGCGGATATTTTTTAAAACTCTATTTTCTTAACACTAGTTTTTTCTGAAAGTTGGCTGCTGCTAGTACGTAGTAATAAAAGCTAGGATTCTGGTATTCATGGGGTGTTCTGGCATTTGTTTATTACATTTAACTTAAAACATAAGATTGATTTATATTGTATTCTTTTAGGTTTTTTTATAAAAAAGCTGACGACTGCATAAAAAGTATACCAAGTTACCCACTTTTTAAGGGAACCAGCCAGCCACAGTCCTTAAAAGTAGTAAAATTAACAATAGAAATCAATAATGGTTATTTTATAACGAGATGTCAAACATGCTATCATATTTTGATATGCACTAGAGCAGGGGTCCCCAACCCTATGCCCGCGAGCACCATGGCGCCCGTCGATTGGTCTAAGTGCGCCCGCTGCTTGTGCCCAACGATAAAATATTTCAGTTTTTCACTATCCCATAAAATGCTATGCAAATTTTTAATCATTTAGCAATTAATCAGCAATTTAGTAATAACTTATTTTAAAAAAGAATATAATTACTAATTACATTCATTAGTATTAAATTAATTTTTTAAATTACATTTTTTGTGCATTATATGTATATTTTTAACTATGTCCAACCTCAACTACAAAGTTATCTTGAAAAATAAATGGTGCCCGCCAATCGACCGATATTCTGGTATGCGCTCAAAAAGGTTAGGGACCCCTGCACTAGAGGATGGGGCCTACTTTCTATGGGAAAAAATAAAGTGTCCTGAAATCGCCCCCTCAATTTTTCTCAATATGAAAACTCTTTTTGCAAGTTGAAAGTTTGAGTTCTGTACCTTAATAAGAAAGCAATGACCAAAGGACCTAAGGTTCTGTAAAGAAAGAAGCAAACTTATAAGATGATAAAAGTTTACTTCGAATGAATCTCGGTTATCATTAAATTATAATAACATACGTTTATTTACAACATAAAGAATTATAATTTTAATGAGACATTTTCTATTTTTTTCTATTATTATTTTTAAAAACTTTATTTTTTATCATTACATTGAATTTGAACTTTTTCACTCCATTTGGTAGACTTCTAATCCGAATACAGAAATGAAATTTTGGCAGCGAGTTTCTATTAACCCTTTGTTGCATACAAATAATCTGGAGAAGTTAAAAGGATATACATGCATTTTCTCTTTTTAAAATAGTCTTAAAAATAATATAAAAAAATAATTTTATTCGGATTTTGTTTTAATTAAGAGTTTCGGTTTGTCCACTACAGTGGACAGTAGGGTGGGCCGAAAAAACACTTTTTTTATTTCGAAGTTGTAATAGCGCGGAAAAGTTGCGAATTATATAGACAAAGAGAAAGAAAAAAAATTTTCAAAATCGGTTAATATCTTCCGATCGCGCATAGGCCCCAGTTTGACAAAATATGAAAAAACTTCATTTTTGCGATTATTTTTTTAACCAAATCAAAGATTAAACTATCAAATATTGTTCATGATTTTTTATGTGGAACTAATATAGTTACAGACATAATCTTTCAGGTTCCATTCTTCTATCACTCTTGTTTCGTTAGGGGACATCCATAAATTACGTGAGGAGTTTTTTTCCAAAATTTGGAGCTGGACCCCCCTCCCCCCCACGTGAGATTTACCTACAACCTTTAAAAATAATTTCGTTTACATTTTATGCTTCATATAAAGAAAATCGTATAATTTCTAACTTAAAAAGTTGACGTGAGATTTTAATCGACCCCCCCCTCTCCCCTTGGTGAGATTTTTCAAAACCCCTCCCCCCCTTTTTGACCTCACGTAATTTATGGATGTCCTCTTAGATATAATTTTTTTAATGTTCATACAAATTTTGTAACGTTGTTTTCCCTGCATTTTTAAACAGCTTATACTAACTCTAGCTAGAACTATACAACTTAAAAACCTGAAATCAGTCCCATTTTGTTCGTAAATTTTTTGTCGTTGATTTGGTGTGCATCATGATCATCATTTTTAAAAAAAAAATTTAAATTTGAAAAAAAAAACGAAAAAAAAAATTTAATTAAAAAAATTTTAAAAATTTTCTTTTGAAAAAATAATAATAGAGTTATTTTTATTTTTTTTATGCATGATTAAATTTTATTTTCAAATTGAAATTGGGTAGTTATGTTTATTTTAAGAGTTAAAAGGCTATTAATATTTTTCAAAAGAAAATTTTTTAAAGTTTATTTTTTTTCACTTTTTTCAAATTTTTAAAAAAACATTTTGAAAATGACGATCATGATGCACACCAAATCAACGACAAAAAATTTACGAACAAAATGGGACTGATTTCAGGTTTTTAAGTTGTATAGTTCTAGAATCTAGAGTTATTATAACTGTTTAAATATGCAGGGAAAACAACTTTACAAAATTTGTATGAACATTAAAAAAGTTATATCTAACGAAACAAGAGTGATAGAAGAATGGAACCTGAAAGATTATGTCTATAACTATATTAGTTCCACATAAAAAAAATCATGAACAATATTTGATAGTTTAATCTTTGATTTGGTTAAAAAAATAATAGCAAAAATGAAGTTGTTTCATATTTTGTCAAATTTTGGGGCCTATGCGCGATCGGAAGATTTTAACCGATTTTTAAAATTTTTTTTCTTTCTCTTTGTCTATATAATTCGCAACTTTTCTGCGCTATTACAATTTCGAAATAAAAAAAGTGTTTTTTCGGCCCACCCTAGTGGACAGTATGCATATACACATTATGCAAAAACATTTATAAGGATTTCAGTTTTTACAATTTTAGTGATGAAAATGGTAAAAACAGTCAGATTTTCCATCAATGCGTAAATAAACTTCAGAGTCATCATGAAGGGGGCCGGTTTATTTTCCTCTTCATCGATATCACTTTCCAAATTTTCATCATCACTGCTAATTGGAAAATCCTCATTTATTTACTTCTCTATTTCCTCTTAGGTCAAAATTTTCCATTTCGGATTTCTCCTAAAGTATGAATAAAAAAAGATATAACTTTAATTTGCTAATTAGATTAATAGCATGCTTAAATCAAATTAATTATTTAAAATAAAGTGCCACAAACAAGTGGATAAGACCCTCCCCCTGAAATTTGAAACTCATTTTGTGAAATTGTCCATCCCATAATGTCAAAAACATCAGATGACGTTCATGACGTGCACTACAGTAGACAGAAAAAATTGCACAACATTAGCTTGTGTTCATGACGTCCACTACAGTGGGCAAAAGAAAAAATATTTGTTATCTCAACAGAATTAGCTTCTCAACAACATTTTTTTACTTTTATACTTAATAAAATATAACTTTACAATAAATTGCTAGCACTTTTGAATAGCATTTACCAATGAGGAATCGTACGAACCTGCATGTAGAGGTTAGAGACGCCCTTCTCTAAATAATGAGGCTTTAATCTGTGCAGTTGTACTGCCATGTATGATTAACAGTTGAAAGCTCAAATGATGTAGATGGTAAAAAACTGAAATGGAATCTGTAAATGCAATTACGGAATAGCAAAAAAATTTAAACTTTTGTCCACTATAGTGGACATGATACAACAAAGGGTTAATTAACTATATTCGAAAAAAAAGTAGAGTGCCTAGAACTATCTGGAAAAAAGGCTTTTGAGCCACCCTAAAATGCACTTAAAAAACAAAAACTTAATTGAAAATAAAAAAAAATACTTATTTTTAGTTTTTAAAATCAAATTTAATTTTTAACTTCAAATTCTCCTCGCGCATTCCATTTCCATCTTTGGTGAATTACAAGAAGGATTGCTCTTTGTTGCAACAGTTTTCCAAGGGAAAAACTACAATTATAAATAGAAGGAGAAATTTCGGGAGAGGGTTAACCCTTTCTTTAACCCCTGGTTTAAGTGAGTCTCTTACACTGAACAGCTATTTTTATGACACCTGAAAGTAAATTTCTTGTTATTGTGCGGTTGGGGTAGTAGCTGGTACCTTATTTAACCCTCTTATACCCACTACAATAAATAACTGTAAAAAAATCTTATTCTTATAGTTAGGGGCCAAGTATAATAAAAATGCCAAAAAAATGTTTTTAATGTTATTTACCTTTTGTAATTCATGCATATGATTTTATTTTTTCACTGATGGTAGTTAAAAGTCAGCAAAGGTGAAAAGCATAAACACACGTATAAAATAGCAAGAAGTATTCAGAAATAGTGAATGGGGAAAATTATTTTAAACTCACAAAGTAGAAAGAATATAAAAAAGAGTAACTTCTCAGATTAATATCTGTAATATTCAATAATTACCAGAAAATCATAAAAACAGGAGTTACTTGATAAAATCAGTTTAGAAACCTTGTTATAGCTTTTAAATGCTATATAAACATCCTAACTCTCGTTTAATTTAATTACTTTTTGTCCCTAATACTTAAAATCTACACTAGTGAATGGCTAAAATCTGTCTAAGTAAAAAATTTGTACTTGTGCTTCTGAACATTTATTTCTAAGTTTACTTTAAGATATTCTACTGAAACATTTCATTACTTAACACATTCCTCCAATTTTATATTCATGTTAAGTGACGAAAGAACATTTTGAGGCACCCTGTACAATGTTTTTCTCAAACATTCTAACGCTTACAAGAAGCGTACCTCTTTGGGTGTTTCCAATTAGTTTAAAAAAATCGGATAAAACACTACATTTGAGGGTCAAGTTTCAACGTTTTCCAAGGGAGGAATCCCAGCTCCCTCTCAAAAATTTCAGATATTTATAATTTTTTTTTAAATTAACGTGTAACTATACTACTCGTTTGGAAGTACCTAAGAATTAACGTCGAGTTAACCCCCTCGAAGTTACGGCCCTTGGGCCCTGCATTGAAATACTGTTGCTTGAGATACTTACTTTTAATTCTTATATTTAATAATTAAAAACCCCTCCGAATATTCTCCGACATTTTTAGATTTTCGGGATAGTGATTAAATTAAAACTATTACAAACCTTACAAAACTATTACAAACTCTGTAATCCCTGGATATCCCGATCACCTTTCCTAACGACTGTCACAAACAAAATTGTGCCAAATATCGGTCAAAACCTAAGAACACAGACAGTCAAGGCTAGAATTCATTATGATCGGGCACGTTTCAAGCTTTTGCCGTGTATTACAATTACCGCGTACGCTTTTTATTCAAAAATCGATCCAAAATTCAATACCCGCGTATAAAGCTGAATGAGAAAATTTACCACCTTCGCATTTACTAACCTGTGAGTTTTTTAACGTTCTAAAACGTCCACATATTGTGCTTTATTGGCTTTATATATACCATAACAAAATTTTCCAAACTGTTGTGTCATGAAAAAACAGAGCACTAAGCTCATTATATACAACCGGGTGATATTTCTGGATTGTTTTACACCAGAGCCTCAACACTAACGGTCCTATACAGGGTGTCCCATAAATAATGGGTCACACTTCTAGGGGGGATAGTCGACACCTAGACGAGTCAGAATCACATAGGATTTGGGGGTCCCAGACCAAATCCCAGGGAGTTAAAAATGGAGCGACACCCCAAAAAAATTATTGAAAAATTCAATTTGTAGAAGAACTACTATTGGTAAAATTTAATTATGGTCTCAAAAATTGTGGTTTAATATGATCTTTAAAATTATTTCAAAAGTCTTCACTTTAAAATTTGTTTCATTATGAAAAAAGTTAAAAAACCACAAAAAAATGTGAAAATTCTGCCAAAATCTCAATTCGTATTTCGAAATAATTTCTTTTGATTTTATAATCTGAAAGATCATAGATGTAAACCCTTTTCGACTATGATCTTTCAGATTATTAAATCAAAGGAAATGATTTCGAAATACAAAATGAGGTTTTGGCAGAATTTTCACATTTTTTTGTGTTTTTTTAACTTTTTTCATAATAAAACAAATTTTAATGTGAAGATTTTGGAGATAATTTTAAAGATCATATTAAACCACAATTTTTGAGACCATAATTAAATTTTTACCAATAGTAGTTCTTCTACAAATTGAATTTTTCAATAATTTTTCTGGGGTGTCGCTCCATTTTTAACTCCCTGGGACTTGTTCTGGGACCACCAAATCCTATGTGATTCTGACTCGTCTAGGTGTCAACTATCCCCCCTAGAAGTGTGACCCTTTATTTATGGGACACCCTGTATAGACCCTTCAGCATTCAGGCTGTATTATGGAGTTAATGTTAAAGAAGGAATTCAGTTTATAATTTTATATTCGAACGCTTTGTATCCGCGTAAAACAGACTTTTAAATCGGAAATTTTTCGGCTTATACGCGGTAATGTATTTTTTTAACTACAGTTCCATTCCAGGTCTTGCTTTTGTCCCTGTTGGTGATGAGCGTCTTCGGATCCGGTTACTATCCCAACCACCACTACTACCATGACCACCATGGTCATCACCACCATCATCCCCACCACCACAAGCACCACCTTCACTACGCGGACTACCCATTCTACCACTATCTGAAGCACCACCACCATCATCATCACAAAGGCTACCCTTATTTCCACGACTACTACCACCACAAGCATTACCCTCACTACCACCCTTACGGCAAGCACTACCACCACCATCACTAAGTTGATTCTCTCTTCGTCGCTTCTTTCTCGGGGATCTTTCCACATTCGGAAAGCAGCTGCAATATTTTTTTGTTGTCATGGTGAGAGTAAGAATAAAGAGGTGTGTGTAATATGCTGGTTTATATTTTAATAAATTTTTGATGCAGATTGAGTTTTTAGACGATTGGACCAGGAAGTTCAGCTTCAGGGATGCCTAACTCGTGCCACTCAATGTTATTTTTTCATGGCCACCATGTTTAATAGTTATTTACTGCAGCGTTTGAAATTCCACTAGAGCACTGAAAAACAGCTCGGACCACTAAGGTCAGGAAATACCTGGCAGAAAATATATCCCACTCTAGTTTTAGCCCCATTTTTCCTGCTATACACCTGATTAAATGTCAGCATTAAAACATAGCCCTTGCCATTCAAACTTCGTTTACAGTTGACTTGACCTTATCATACAGATCATTGATGAGTATCCAGAACATCTCAACAAAATTTCAACAAACAGCTAGGAGGGTTTGTTAAGTTTCACATACAGGAGGCAGAGTGGGGAGAAACAGGTGTGGGAACTTTCAATGGAAACATCGTAACAATTTAATAATTTACAATTCTCCAGACTAGTTTGTCCTGCTCCTTACATTCTTTGCTTTTGGTATAGAATGGGAAATGAGCTGAGGAAACTATAGTAATGAAATAACTCATTAACTCAAGCGTAGCCCGTCGCATGAGGTTCGACTGTTACAAAATTGGGCCACTTTGCGTTGGACGCATAATATGCGGCGCAACCCCAAGAAGGGATAAAAAATAGAAACTTCTTTTTCAATTTGGTGGACCAGTAAGACTGGCAAAGCACTGGTCCGCAGGAGCAGTGTAATTTTCCCCAATTTCAAACACTGATTTACTGTCTCAATCCAGTTGTAATTCAGGATTGTTCAAAAGTGGGGGAACCTCGCTGAAAGAGGTTAAAATTAATAACTTTTTAAGGTAGAACCATAGCCCCCCATTCAAAAGGGTGACTTTAATCCTACTTGATTTTGAAGAATATTTATGAACAAAAAAATTAGAATAAATATAAAGGAATTGCCGTTTGAAATGGAGAATAAGTCCAAAACCAAATTCTGAGAAAATTGAAAAAACCTGTAGAGGAAATGGAATTTGAATTGTTTAACCATCAAATTGTTACTGAAAATTCAGGACCCTGTGAAGAATGGTGAACACTCATCGAAAAAAATATATGCATACTGAAAAATACTGAATAGTTGAAAATTTGATGGACTTGTTCCAGTTTTCAAACTTATTAAATTTCAGCCGAAAAAATCTTAAAACCACTTACATTGACTATTAAATTATATTTCTACTCACTTCACAGCACTAAAGTGAAAAATAGAAACACCAAGACAAATAAAACTTATTATTATTTTAATCATTCAAAAAAATTGCATGCACTCCAAGAAAAGGAAGACTATTGATGATTAAGTTAACATTTAAGGTAAAATCGTATAGCTAAGATTTAATAATCCTCTCCTTTGCAGAACTAAAATCAAAATGAGAAACCAGTATTTGTAAATGATAAATAAGATTAAATTGAGAAAATTATCTTTTATTACTCATACATGTTCATTTGATGGTAATTTCTGTATAAAACAATATTATTCTAAAATAGGTAAAGAACATATCTTGCCATTGGTTCATTTCTATCAATGGTTTAATTTATCTATATATAGCCCCTTCTAACAACCAAAACAAATTAGCAAAACCCCTTTTAGTTGTTAGTAACAAGCAAGAAAACCATGAAATTACGGATTGCTATTTTACTATAGATGTTTTTAGATAAGAAAGAAAAATACAATAGCGACTAGAACTATGCATTTCATTACCTGTTAATTTTGTTATTGGTTTAAAATAGCCTTTTGAACATCATTATTTGTGTTTTATCAAACCCCACTGGTTAAGAAATAAGTTATATACTATATAAAGCTAGGAAAATATTGATCTCATTAGTCTGAATGTTAGTTATAAAATATAGATAGATCCATAAGTAAATAATTAGTATTTTATTGCCAGAAGAATATACAAAACAATAACATGTAACTTTAGATAAATATCTGAAAATTGCCATTTCGGCACAACAATAGAAATGCAATATACTTTGACATAAAAACCCAACAAAACACAAAAATAACAATTTAATTTTAAAAATCATGAAAATGCCCATTGGAATAAACAAACACAACACACTCAAAGCAAGGACCACATAGAAGTGCTTTTGCCATATTGATTGCTTACTTGTTTAAGTATTTTTTTCAATTTATCCTTTGTGGTATATATATTTTTATAATCCAAACTGAGATTCGTAAAAGTATTTTTCCAATTTATTTACTACACTTTCGAGCAACACTAGAAAAAAGGATGAACTGTAGGTATTATTGAAATTTCATTTGAGTGGGTTAGAAGCAAGTAGTAAAAGTGAAAATGCAGAACATCTAATGGTGTCTGAGTTTTTTCCTCATGTGGGGCTTGATAAAAAGTTTCACTTACTCTTAACCTCTAAGTACAGACAGGGTGGTTTTAAAACAAGTTATCCGGTTTGAACTATCATAGCTCTGGTTCTAGAGGTCATATGCCAATGAAATTTGGTATTTATATAATACGGACCATGGGAAATCAAAATACGAGAAAAAAAAGTTTAAATTTTACTCAATAGATGGATATTTTTCATTAAGAAAAGGTTTTTACTGCTGGAAGAGATGTTAAAAGAATAAGTTTTGTCAACAGGACAAAATTTGGTGAGATTTGATTTTCAGAAGCAATATAGGGACAATGGGTAGTTGTGAATATGGACATTTCAGTCTTATGCTTCGATGGGCATGCTGCAATGAAATATTAAATAAGTTCACTGTCTTGTAACTTTGTTTTCTCAGCTCTAAACTTAATCACAGACACCTCTTAAAGTAGTAAATAAAACTTTTAAAGCAAAAAATTCCATCAATCTGTCAAAAATCCTACTTATCCTATTTCATATATACCAAATTCCATTGATGTCTGACCACTAGAACTAGATCTACAAGGGTTCAAACAAGGTTACTTATATTATAGCAACACTGTAGTTAAGTAGCAGTCAATGATAGTACTAAAACTAAATATTGAAAACCTATCTTAATTACACACATAGCAACCTTTTCATTAATTGTCAGTCAAAGCCTCTTGGCCTCTGACCCACTCATTTATAAAAACAGAATTTGTTATTTACCTTTTGTAATTCATGCATACGATTTTATTTTTTTCACTGATGGTAGTTAAAAGTCAGCAAAGGTGAAAAGCATAAACACACGTATAAAATAGCAAGAAGTATTCAGAAATAGTGAATGGGGAAAATTATTTTAAACTCACAAAGTAGAAAGAATATAAAAAAGAGTAACTTCTCAGATTAATATCTGTAATATTCAATAATTACCAGAAAATCATAAAAACAGGAGTTACTTGATAAAATCAGTTTAGAAACCTTGTTATAGCTTTTAAATGCTATATAAACATCCTAACTCTCGTTTAATTTAATTACTTTTTGTCCCTAATACTTAAAATCTACACCAGTGAATGGCTAAAATCTGTCTAAGTAAAAAATTTGTACTTGTGCTTCTGAACATTTATTTCTAAGTTTACTTTAAGATATTCTACTGAAACATTTCATTACTTAACACATTCCTCCGATTTTATATGGCTTTTTTATAACAACTTTTTAAAAATATTTTTCAATTTTCATTCCAAAACATCATTTTGTTATTTAAAATATGCTGACATTTATTAATGATTAGTTTTGTATACATGTCTTTAAATATGAAATTTGGCACACATACTATTTCTGAGAGCTCAATCATTCAAGATCAAATGGTTACAGATAATTCAGTTTTGTTAATGAATATCCTTCAAGTCTAATACGCCTTAAATCAACCTTAATAAAGCATGTCTCAGTATATTTAAAATCATTAAATGGTTGGATGGTTACAAGTGATAGTTCAATGGGATAAAAATATCTTAAAATTAAAAACTATCAGTATTAAAATACAACTTTTTGCAAACCACAAATGTTTTTTCGGTACAAAAATTTAATAGTATAATTTTTACACAATTTTCTAATAATCAAAAGCATGTGATTATCAAAGCTAAAATTCATTGAAATGATGCATTTAACATATGAAAATAATAAAACCAGAATCTGGTTACATAGAGGAAGACAGACTGATTTGATATAATTGGTTTAATTCAATAAAAATTTTACTCATATTTATAGATCATTCTATTTACAGATTTTACAATTAAATACTCGGGTAGCACCAAAATGTTGCATAGGTTGTTTTTTAACATCATTTTAAAAAAGTACAATCCATGCACATTAAAAAATATTAAAACCTTCAATAGATGAAATTCTGAAATAAACATTTAATGAAACAATTTAAGTTATGAAACATAAAATTTCAAACTTTTCAAAACTAAGCTCATAAATGAATCATCACATTTAGAGCTTGATATTTCATATAATTTAAATAACAATCATAACATTAGATAAAATGTGCAAGCATTTATCTTATTTTTTTTATAAACACCATAAAATACTATCAATAGACTATTAAATAAATTTAACAATTAATAACAGTTTGTAATATCTTTAAGCATTATTCAACTCCATAATTTTTAGATATTTGTAAAATCCATCAAAAAAATTTCCAAAAAGTCCAATACATTTTACTTTTCTTTTCCATCCGAGGAAAACATTGGTGATCTATGTCACTTTAAAATACCTCAATATATGAATAACATTAACTTTTAAAACAAGGATATATAAAATTAACATAACGTAAAACAGCACATAAATCCTATGTACTTTAAGAGTAATAAAATATCTTCAAACTTAAACCAAATTATTTATATGGAATTGGAGCTATAATGGCATACATTTTAATGCAGATTTAAGTTAAATAGTACTATTTAAATTGATCAACAAATCAGCTATGTTAATTAATATATTTAATAAGATTACTCACTATATATTCACTTAATCATACTGGAATTTCTAAGAATCAGCCATAAAATAACACAGTTGTGTGCACTTTCAATCCTTAAAACATTAAAATAATGTCACTAAAAACAAAGGATTTTTTTCTATATTTCTTTAACTTGGAATACTGAAGAAAAAAGGCTGATTGAATCTCCATGATGAAATAATGCAGTCTTCTAACAATAAAAAATTAAATTTCATAACAAACTGTTTAAAATATTCCCTAAAAGTAATGCTTTCCAAATATCTAAAGCTTACATTATTTCAAACAAAAGTATTCTACATTATTACTAAAAATTTTCCGAGTAGAATCTGGTTGAATATGTTTTATAAAAAGGCAGTAATCATCCATTAAATATCTCAATATAGGCTCAACAAAACAAATTAATTTACTCAAAGCACCAGCATATAGAAGCCAATTATTATTCTTGATATTATTTTTCAGGAACAAGAAGCATTAAGCATGAGATTCATTAAACAATACACAAAATAGACAACTCTTTCATGTATATAAGACATGGATATTCGTTGCTCAGTAAGACAAACATTGACTCTGACTCGTACAAAATTAATTTCTAGTTAAATGCATAGAGTTAAAACCTTGTTTAAGAAATCTTTTTAAGTGCTTCAAAATTTCAAAACACCTAAAACATTTTCCCCCATATTATTTTTCAAAACAAAATCAGTATTAAAATGTTGATGGTAAGGCAAGTAAAAAACAGATATAAATTAAATTACTAAGCAAACAGTTGAATTCCAAAAATAAATAAACAGAATAGTAATAAAATTTTCGTAAAACTATCCTGAATGAATGAAAAAAACATCCAGGATTTGCTAATGCTTTCAAATATTAAATATTTTGTTATGAATTTTTAACTTAGAAAGAACAGATAATATTTTAAAAGGTTTACCCTGTCATTCATTTTTAGTTACTTTGAATCAAAGATCAATACATAGGAATTTTCAGCAATAAATAAATATCACTTGTTTTTTATACCCATTATATTGAATAACAAGAAACAGGAAATTTGAACTCTTAAACAGATGTCTTTTAATTACATAAAACATTTGCACCACCTTTTCATAACTCTCTCTAGTCCTTTTCCCTAACCCTAAATCTGTGTATTTTAAATATACTATGTATACACCCAAAGTATTTCTTAAAAAGGTTAAGACTGAATGCAATTACCTCTAAAGAGCAATATCCAAAATATATATTTCTAATAACAACTGGATACTAGGCCGGGTCGAAAAAGACGAAATTCAAAGAATCGAAATGTAATAGTGCGGAAAAGTTGTAACACACTAATACAAGCATAACACAACAAAAATTTTTGAAATCGGTCAACGTTTGACCCTCGCGCAACGCGGTCAAAGTTTTGATGTTTTGGTCATTTTTAGAGAAATTGACCGAAAATCCCAAGATCACGTGATCAAATGATGTCCTTAATTTTTTCATAGTTGTGTACCTTCATTTTTAATAGTATGTGGTTAGTTTCATTAGTTTACATTCCCGTATTTTAAAGCAATAAATTTTTAAAGTTTTAAAACTCCTGTAAAGTTGTTTTTTCCGCTTTCATAAAATAGCCATAACTCAAGAACAGCTGCAGTTTAAAACTTGCAACTGGTGTCATTCAATGCACACTATTTCTATGGTTAAAATGGTGGGTATCACGACTATCTTCCTTTAAAACAAATATTCAAAATACTTAAAATTTAAAATAAAATTTAACAAAAAAACTAAATTCTGAAAACTGGTAAAAATGAGGTTTTATTGCAATTGAACATCTACTATGAACTTGTTTTCAAAATTTTAAGTTGAAATTTTAATGTTATCTCACTGAAAAATACATTGCCTTCGTCTTTTGTAATAGTCTCATAGAACCTTCTTTATGAACAGTTAAGTACTAATAAAGTATTTATAAAAAGTAACAAAACTAATTATTCTATTAAATAAGAAGGACATGTTAGTTTTTAACTTATATTTAGAAATAAATTAACCTCCATTTTCCCATTTAAAAGTGCGCACCGCAAGTTCAAAGTCACCATTGCTTTCGAATGTAAGGCATTTCTTCCCGCGACTTGAGTGGTTCTCTTATAAAAATCCTTTACGCTTTTGGTGGCCAGCTTTTGTTTTGGTCATCCGAAAAAACGTCTTTATACGGGTGTGGGGGTTCTTCGCTTGATTATAACTTCGCAGAAAATCTTATTTGAGAGATCTGTTTAAGAAGTTTTCTACTTTGTCTACGACACAAATCCTCCCTATTCGTTTGTTTCGTTGTTCATATAGAAACTTAACTTCAAGTTTTGGTATTCTTTACAACTTTTAACAATTGCAGTCAATCAACATGCAATTCAACAATGCAATCAACATGCGATTCAACAATGCAATCAACATGCAATTCAAAAATGAAATGTCAAATGAATGTGTATACATATTCATTTGACATTGCATTTTGTAAATGTACTATAAATATTAAATGCACTTGTAGAAAAAGGGTCAACGCATGTGATTGTCCAGTCCACCATTGATTGACTGCAGTTGTTAAAAGTTGAAAAGAATTCCAAAACTTGAAGTTAGGTTTCTATATGAACAACGAAACAAACTAATACGGAGGATTTGTGTCGTAGACAAAGTACAAAGTAGAAAACATCTTAAACAGATCTCTCGAATAAGATACTCTGCCATGCCATTAGTTATAATCAAGTGAAGAACCCCCACACCCGTATAAAGACGTTTTTTCGGATGACCAAAACCAAAGCTTTCCACCAAAAGCGTAAAGGATTTTTATAAGAGAACCATTCAAGTCGCGGGAAGAAATGCCTTACATTCGAAAGCAATGGTGACTTTGAACTTGCGGTGCGCACTTTTAAATGGGAAAATGGATTAATTTCTAAATATAAGTTAAAAACTAAAATGTCCTTCTTATTTAGTAGAATAATTAGTTTTGTTGCTTTTTATTAATACTTTATTAGTATTTAACCGTTCATAAAGAAGGTTCTATGAGACTATTACAAAAGACGAAGGCAATGTATTTTTCAGTGAGATAACATTAAAATTTCAACTTAAAATTTTGAAAACAAGTTCATAGTAGATGTTCAATTGCAATAAAACCTCATTTTTACCAGTTTTCAGAATTTTGTTTTTTTGTTAAATTTTTAAATTTTATTTTAAATTTTAAGTATTTTGAATATTTGTTATAAAGGAAGATAGTCGTGATACCCACCATTTTAACCATAGAAATAGTGTGCATTGAATGACACCAGTTGCAAGTTTCTAACTGCAGCTGTTCTTGAGTTATGGCTATTTTATGAAAGCGGAAAAAACAACTTTAAAGGAGTTTTAAAACTTTAAAAATTTATTGCTTTAAAATACGGGGATGTAAACTAATGAAACTAGGCACATACTATTAACAATGAAGGTACACAACTATGAAAAAATTAAGGACATCATTTGATCACGTGATCTTGGGATTTTCGGTCAATTTCTCTGAAAATGACCAAAACATAAAAACTTTGACCGCGTTGCGCGAGGGTCAAACGTTGACCGATTTCAAAAATTTTTTTTGCTTTATGCTTGTATTAGTGTGTTACAACTTTTCCGCACTATTACATTTCGATTCTTTGAATTTCGTCTTTTTCGACCCGGCCTACTGGATACTCAACTCGACTGTGCTAAGACAGATCATACTGACGAACCACTATAAATGAGATCAGTATTCCTATCGTCAAGTGGTCAAGATTGTAGCTTTAGGCTCCACACTCGCAGATTTCCCGATCGTTGAGAAGCTGGGGAGGACGATAGTTGTTCTCGACACACCCTGGGGCTTCGAGATTCTCCACATCACAGGGTTTCTTCATTTGGCGGAAGACACTAAGCTAAAAATGTGTGAAAAAAAGATCAAACTAAGTTATTCGTAACAGAAGTCAATTAGTTGTGTAAAGTTGAAGTTAAATTTTTCAAATCCAAAATTAATATCAGTTTTAAGACACCAAAGTTTAAGGTACTGATGCCCAGGGGTGCAGAATATGTCCAAATGCCTGAACAATGTTCGGGGGGGAAATGAGGCAGTTGTGCGGAAATTTTTGCCCAAGTTTTTTAAGAAAAAACTCATAAAATCCAAGTTTTTATAAGAAACAAATATTTTCAGTGCTGACAATATCATGTCCTTCAAATTCTACAGAAATTGTATAAAAACTACAGAATGTATAGCGGAAAACTACAGATCTACGCCGAAAAAAAAGAGTTTCCTTGGTTGAGTTGGCTTCCTTTTATTTTGACTGATATGCAGGAAAAGCATCGTATCTATGATGTGAGTGATTTTCTTTAAAAATCGCATTCTTGATTAATCACAACGATGTTTTTGTCTGTATGGAAACATTTTTTGGGGGAAATTTTGATGAAAATAAGGAGACATTTTTTGGGAAATTTTGGACAAAACTAATTGTATTCTGGGATCTGGAACATTTTCTGCACCCCTGGATATAATGGGTTGGTTGACTTTGATTTTTATGGTGCAAATTGATCAGGACATAGTGTACAGCAAAAAGAAATCTTACAGGTGTTTAGCAATTGATCAAAATGCACCTGCTATTACTCTAAGACCAGGAAATGGCCAATATGGTAATTGACTCTAACGGCCGTATTCACCGGTAACCTGACCGGCGGTCAGGTCAGGAAACCATGGTTACAGCCTCTGATTGGTGGAAAAATAATTCAATATTTTCCTTCCACCAATCAGAGGCTGTAACCATGGTTTCCTGACCTGACCGCCGGTCAGGTTACCGGTGAATACGGCCGTTAATGTGAGAGGGAGTATTAAGAAGGTAGAAATGAAAAATGCATTAATTTCTGTTTAAAGCTAACTAAGAAGCTTAATGCAACATAAAAACATTGTTATTTTTTTAATTTAAGAACTTCTGTTAAAAGGGACACCAAAACAAATTATGTAAAATTATATTTTCACCAGTGTCATCCAAACAATAATTTTCCTTAAAAACAAAGATAGGGAAACTATATTTTGTCGTTATGTCAAGGGAAGTCTTGCCTAACCTCCTTTTCTCATTCAGCAATGTGAACATTATGCAATAAATTCTAACTAGACAGGACATATGTTTACCTAATCAATCATAGAAGCAGAAATAAGGATAGTTTATTTTTAACTCAGTATTTATGAACAAGAAACTGCTAGTGAGGGGGATGCACAGAAAGAGAAGAGTACTTTAATTACAATCTTGATGCATCTCTGTTAGTAAGCTGAATCTTCATAGGCATTTTCTCCTTATAACAGAATCAAATGTATGAAACAATTCTTACTTGTTCCTGAGATACAGAAATAGGCTGTTTGAACATTATCCAAGTAACACTTTCATAACATGGAGGAGTAGTTAGGGAGCCACTGTAGGTCCAATAGCTGTGGTCAGCTGTAAAGAAAAAAAAATTAATAAAAGCCAGCTATGTATTTAATTATAATACATAATTGGATTGGTTAAGGTCGGTTGTTTGGTGTTTTATGGCGCATGATCCACATCAGAATATTATGTGCCAAACAAGACAAATTAAAACAGCTTAAGAAGGCTAAAAGCATTATTGGATTGGTTAAGGTTTCCGTACTATTAAGACTATTTAGCTATATTCTGCTAAACAAACCATAGATATATTAATTATTATTAACCTTCATTGAAGCCATAGATAGTTTCAATAAAGTAAAATGAAGGCTAATGTAAAAAGTTATTACATAAATATTTATTGGGAAAAATAACTCAAAAAACCTTTTCTAATAACATTTTAATATTATTCCCAAAGTTTTATTGGCAAAACTAATTTAAAACAATTGAAGTAATTAAGTTATAGATTTCTCAATTTACATTAAATGTGTTATGTGCAAGAAGTATATTTTTTCTAATTGAAGTAAATTTGTTTGATCGAAGGTATTTCAGCAACAGAAAAGTTTTATTTTGAATGAATTTGTGTGTGTATGTGTGCTATTCTATATAAATCCCAATTTAGAGAAAAATTCATTTCTTTTTATAATAAAATCTAAATTGTAAAACACAGAGGAATCAAATCCAGGCATAACTGAAAAGTTTACCAAAGTGCATAATTTTTACCAAAAATGTTTACAATATGTCGAAGAATGGTCTAAAACGAATATCACAGGAAATAACAGTTTTCAATAGTTTTCTGGAAACAATATTTCTTGGAGGAAGGAGAGTATTCGGATAATTTGGAAAAGAAAAAAAAATTTCTTTTACTATGTTTGTGGAGATGAGCTGAAGACCATCTATTGGGCCATGACCTTAAGGCAAAGACCTCCAACCTAAGACAACCTCCGGTAATTGAAATAACCATGCAGTAGATTCTCACAAAGAGCTTGATTGCCAGAATGATGACTATCAAACTGATATTTATGCATTGTTCCTCTTTTGAAATGAAAAATTACTTTGATGGAATTCCTTGCTCCTTTGGATGGGGATTAACTCTCAGCTTTTAAAGATAGGTGAGACAAAGCTTAGCCCATCATTTCCTTAAATGTAATCCGAGTTAAAGTGTCTCAAAAAATTAGACTAAGACTGTGGTGGTCTCAAGAAATGACCTTGTGAGACAGAAGAATTACTTTTAATCAATTCCTTGATTGTAGGTCTGTAAGAGAAGATGTTTAGCTCTATATTATTCTAGAACTAAAGATCTAGTAGGCCAGCTAGACCACCATGAAGCATTCTTTAAATGCAGATGAGGCATCAGTTGCTTTATGCCCAGTTTTTGAAAAACCCCTGTCAAAAATTACCCTTACACAATGTTTTTTGCTATGGTCAACAGGGTTGCCAACCTGAGACAACGCTCATCCGTAATCGCCCCCCCCCACCCACAAAAAAAATCAGGGGTGACGCGTGGCTTGCTTACCGATGCCACCCCTTCTGCATGTAGAATAATGCCACAATCATTTGATAAGTTTTAGAAAAGTCCTCAAAACGCAGAAATAAGAGAAAATAAGGCCTTTTTTCTCCCCATGAATCAATCATCCGTGCAGATTAGAATATTCCGAATTCCGATTGATTCCCCTTTCTTATTGCCCATCTCATCAGTTTCTAGCGACTAGCGTTATCGTTTTTATTCGCAATTCTAAGTAAAAAAAATATGCCATATGCAAATTGAAGGCTAAAAACAGAGAATTAAGAAGAAAAATTTAATACATTGTCTTTAAAATATAAGCAGTGTGGTTTCCGTAGTTTTTCTAGCTTTATCCGTAATTGCGGAATTCGAGGTCAAAATGCGGAATGATTCCGCAAAATCCGGAATGGTTGGCATCTCTGCGTCAAGGAATCAGTGGATCAATTAGAGATGAGCTGACACCCTATGGATAATGATCGAGTGATAAATTTCATGTGCTAATAATTTATTATCAAAACTCTTAAAAATAAAAAACTTTATTTTTCTGCAAAAATTCAACTTCATGGTAGATGATACCACAATGGAATCTCCTTGGTTTTGAAAGAAGTATGTTTCAAAAAACATTGTGTTTATGACATGAAGATGGGTAGATTACTTCATTTTAAAAATATGAAGCAATATCACGATGAGACCAATGTAACTATTGACATGAATTACTTCAGGATACCTTTAAAAAACATGAAGGATGGATTGACTGAGATTCCAGGGCTCACACTCACTTTAAAATATTTGTATCAATTTTTGTATCAGGTAAAACCAAGTTTTGTATCACAAAAAATGTCTTTTGTATCAGGTAAAACCAAGTTTTGTATCACAAAAAATGTCTTTTGTATCAGGTAAAACCAAGTTTTGTATCACAAAAAATGCCTTTTGTAGCAGGTAAAACCAAGTTTTGTAGCACCAAAAATCTCTTTTGTAGCAGGTAAAACCAAGTTTCGTAGCATAAAAAATGTCTTTTGTAGCAGTTTGATTGCAGGGAAGCTTTTGTAATTTAAAATTACAAAAGCTTCCCCTTCATTACATTTTAAACTTGCATCAGTAAAACTTTTCGTACGACATGAAAACCATGATTTTGATTACGACAAATAATGTGCGTATAGATTTAATTCATAAATACTTAACTTAAAAATCTATTAATTTATCAGCTCTTATCCAATTTTTACCCCTTATCAATTTTTATTTACTTGAGGTTATTAGGTCTAGTGATAATTCACCTCCTAAGTAATTAGTTCTGACCATAGTTAAGTTGTTTTTTCTACAATGTAAATACAATAGTGAACGCAAGCCCTCTTCAATTAGGCGCCGGTAGGAAGCAATCGCGGATAAAACGGAACTTTCACGAAAAAATCGCTATTTTTCGGCTTTTCAAGATCGTGATTCTAACCATCGGACATGTTGGCTTTGACCCACGTTAAAGTAGTTTTTCCTGCATTCTAATACTGACACGAGATGAAGCCGACTTCAACTTGGCGTCCGCGGCCGTCGAAAATAGTCGCGGAAGGAACGGAACACGCGGCGCACAAAACGAAACCTTCGCGAAAAATCGCGGCTTTTTCCGCGATTTACCCGTTTCCAAACGCCTAGACAAGGCAGACAAGACTTTAATTTGGCGCAACAAGATTTGTTTACGTTTTCCCAGAGGAAAAATGCAAAAAAACGTAAATTCCGTAAAAATTTCGGGTCGATCCGTAAAACCGTAAATTTTGGTGCAAATCCGTAAATTTTACGGACAATCCGTAAAACTTGGCAGCTGTGAATAGAAGCCATCTTCAACTACGTACTGGAAAAACGGTACTTGCGCGAAAAATCGCTATTTTTCGACTTTTCCGCAGAATGCGATCCTAAACACTGAACGACGGCTTCTAACCACTATAAAGTTGTTTTTTCCACATCGCACTAACAACGCAAGAAGCCAACTTTAACTTGGCGCCCGCCGGCCGTCCAAGAAAAAATATCCTAAAAATAGAGCATAATTGGGAAAAAACTTGCGCTTCTAAGTGCTTTTTACGATAGATTTCCGATTTTCCGTAGCTTTTTCTATGTTATCCGTAGTCCGTAGTTTAACGACGCCATCCGTAGAAGTAGTCTCTGAAAATGGCGCAGTTTTGGCGCAGGAGCTGGTAAAATAGGCAATTTGTATCAGTATGTATCAAAATTTGGTTTTGGCGCAGTTTGGCGCAAATGGCGCAGGCGTGTGAGCCCTGAGATTCGAGCAATTCAAAACAAACAAATGTACTCTCGCATATAGTAAATTCTCTCAACGCAAATACAAATGAAATCAACATTGAGCCATTTGAATTGATGCTGGATCGCTTCAAATGCAATTGCTGGATTTGAAAACTAAAGGCTTGTGGAGTGTCAAGTTTACAGAACTCAAGAGCAAGTTGGAAGAGATGGAGGTCCAGAAATGCATGCACATAGCACAGTACAAGCAGATAGCTCTAAAAGAAATTCCACCACATTGAAAATGAAATTGAAAAGAAATTCCACCTCATACTCGGCACATGGAATAGTCTTCCAGAATGCTACCAGTGAGGTGAAGAAGTTGGCATATCACACAAATGCTGACAATCTTTGGGTCGACATATTCGTGCGAGCAAGCGTTCTTTCTTGCAGAAATGAAATTAAAAGTTAAGTTAGCAGTTGTCAACCAACAAGTAAAAATCCAGAGTCGTGCTTGAAACTTAAAACGAGTTATAAGCCAGGTTTAGTAAAACTTTCAAAAGGCACGCAAAGCCAATGCTCCCATTGATGTAATTATCTGTATTTGTGTTTTTATATGAATATTATTCCGTATTTAACAAATTTGGATAGAACCAAGGTTTCTGATAGAAAGACAGTTTTTGTAGTAGCTGAAACTGTTCAGAGTTTAGGCTGCGACATTAAAGAAGTCAGTCTGAACAGAAGTACAATTCGGCGAAAGATAATTTCGAATAGAATCGAACAGTCAGAGAAGTTAAAATAAAATCTACCAAGAAATGTTCGTCTTATTGTTCATTGGGAGGGAAACATTTTACCAGAATTAACTGGTAAAGAAAAAGCAGATAGAATACTAATTATAATTTCTGGGAAAGGTGTTTCTCAGATGCTTTCAGTTGCTAAACTTTCTTCGGCAACAGGTGAAGCACAAGCCCAATCAATTTAAGGCATTCTGAATGATGAATGACCAAGTTATTGGGATGAGCTTTGACACAACATCTGTGAATACTGGAAAGAATAAAGGTACTTGTGTCCTTTCAGAAGAAAAGCTTGGGAAGAAATTATTTTATTTTGCCTGCCGTCATCATATCATAGAACTCATGATTGGAAAAGTGTTTAATATTTCGTTGGGAATTTAATCATCAAGTCTAGAAGTGCCTTTATTCAAACGCTTTCAAGAGTACTGGGGATTTATTAGATATAGAAAATTTTGAAACAGGCTTGAAAGAAGATGATATTGAAGTTCTTTTACAAGATATAAAGGATGAAATTTTGGAGTTAAACACTAGACAAGTATCATTGTCAGCACTGGACTGAGAGATGATTACCTAGAATTTGTTGAGCTTGTTATAATTTACGCATCGGAGGAATTCGATTCAGGGTTCCAAGGGCTATGCATCATGCCCGATGGATGGCTAAAGTGATATATTCTCTGAAGGTTTTTATGTTTAGGTCCCAGTTCAAGCTTACTAAAAAGGAAGATAGAGGTCTTCGTGGTGTTTGTTTTTATAGTAAGAATATATTTCACACAAAGCATGGTTTACTGCTTCAGTTCCAGAAACATCTCCCTATAATGACTTCAAACTAATAAATAATTTATTAGAGTACTCAAAAATACATAAGGAAATAGCAAAGTCAGCCTTAGAAAATTTTTCAAATCATCTGGTATTTTTCAGACCTTTCTTGACTGTCTCTTAGATAGCCATGTACCTTTCTCTACTAAAAGAAGGGTGATTGAAGCTTTTTTGAGTAAAAAAAGCACTACAAATCCCGAAAAGAGAATAACTGTTTCTATTGAAAACTTCCATGAGAAGAACTTAAGATTTTGTTTCTGATGAATCTTAGAAACTTTTCAAAGAAATGAATATACTGGCATTTTTCTAAAAGGAAGACCCATAAAATTGGATTCCTAATCCTGATTACAACATTGCATTGGAAATAGTAAAATCAATCAAAGTGGTGAATGATCATGCCGAGAAAGGCATCGCTTTGATCAAAGAATATATTGGAATTATCACAAGAAACGAGACCCAATTTCAGTTTCTGACAAAAATTGTGGAGGAGCATCGTAAAGCGCATCCTAAAAGCAGAAAAATGGATTTAATAAATTAAACTAGTTATGGACATCGAACACTTTGAACTTTTTACTTGCTAAGTATTCTGCTTTTGTCTTACTTAAAGTGTATAATTAATTTACTGTCATATTTAAAAAATATTACTTTGATTAAAATATTTTTTGTAAGTACTACCGGTCTTCACGTGAAATCGCTTAACTTTAGCAGCTTTGAGCTACCTCTAAATATTTTTTCCAACACTTTTAACTTTTTATATGCTTAAAATTCTGTTTTTGTCTTATTTATAATGTATAATTAATTTACTGTCTTATTAAAAATTATTACTTTGAGTAAGATTCTTTTTGTAATTACTATCTGGTTATAAAGTGAAATTGCTAAACATTAGCAGTCTTGAGCTACCTCAAAATATTTTTTTAATCATTCAAATTTTCCACAACTTATTTTTAACTATAATAGAACATTTTTAGTGGGTGAGACTGAAGGAATTAAAAAAATTTTTTTCGGTCATATAAGGACCACCCTAATATAGCAGCCTAGTTTCCTATAGGTGTCAAGACCGCCAGGTTGTTACAACCAGGCGGTAGTCAAGGAACAACAAAGAGGTCCCCATAATAGGAGAAAATTGCAGAATAGATCCTCATCTCCATTTGGTTGGTTTGTGAGTTTGAGTTTTAAGGCACAAGGTCCGATCCCTATTAGGACATTATGCGCCAAACAAAATCATCCCAGGAGATTTGAGCCAACACACTGAGAAGCCAGAGGGCGCCATGACTGCAATCTGAATGAGAACTGAACTATATTTACAAACAATGAATGACGGTAAAAACCCATGCTGTATTAAGAGAGAAATATCGCCGGTTTCGAATTGCCTCAGGTTGTAACGATCCTATTGGAGTGAAAAAGAAGACAACTGGCAACCCGTTACGTCGTGGAAGAAGACAACTCTCCACCGTTACGTCACATCTCTGAGCTATAAAGGCAGAATATGGAAGCCGCTGTAGAGCCCCTTTTCTTCTCTGCTGCGTGTTTGTTTTGAGAGTTTTTAGCTTGTGGTATTTACGTGGTTGTTTCAGGTTATCTTGTGTAACTTTAAGCTAGTTAAGTGTTGATGTAGTTGGGATTTCCTAGTTAGTTTTTAGGTGGTTGGGGAATAGGTGGAGGTCTAGAGTGTTTAACTTTTTGTTTGGTTGCTTTTGGTGACGATATTAATTGCTAGTTTGGTTTTCCTTTTTTAGAGCTACTGGGACCACTAGTCGTCCTGTCTACCTGTAATGTTTTTCTAGACTGCTAGTGAAAAAGAAGGCAAGCTTCTTTTTGTGAATGTGGGGGGAGCAATGTAACAATCCTATTGGAGTGAAGAAGAAGACAACTGGCAACCCGTTACGTAGTGAAAGAAGGCAACTTCCACCGTTACGTCACATCTCTGAGCTATAAAGGCAGAATACGGAAGCCGCTGTAGCGCCCCTTTTCCCCTCTGCTGCGTGTTCGTTTTTGGTGTTTGTCTTTGTTGTTGATGTTTGTCGTTGTTATTGGTGTTTGCTGTCGTTCAGGGTGTTTCTTGTAGGGTTTTAATCAATGTTTATACCTTTACGCATTGTAGTTTTGGTCTGTCACGTTACAAGGTTTGAGCCAGAAGACAGGACCAGAGAACGCATTAATCTATTTTATGGGTGACAAAGCGGAAGATATCTTCATATGGTTTAACCTCACAGCTACGCAACAAAGTGTATACAACAATGTTGAAAAGAAAAGAAAAGAAAAGCTCAATTCAACCAAAAACTTCAAGGAGAAAACGAAACGGTGAAATACTTTATCATCGCCCTCTACTCTCTTGCTGAACACTGTGAATATGGTACACTTCATAATGAATTACTTCGAGATAGAATAGTTGTTGGTATTCGTAAAAAACCTAAGTGAAAGACTACAACTAGATGCAGAACTCACTTTAAGTAAAGCCATTGGGAATGCAAGATTATACGAATCTGAAGAGAGTCTAGGTCCCTCCCATTGGTGTGGGATGGGGACACCTTATTGCCCACACAACACTCTTCCATATTTCGTCTAATTCTCGTCGAAAAACTCGTGGAGATGTTCCAAAACTCGTTCACGTCCATAAATGATGTCTATTGCACGTCTATTCAACGTCCTGTTTGGATGATCCATTACTAGTCTTTTATTCGACGTCGAATAAACGTCTATTACTGACGTGAAATGGAACAGCTGAATGGATCTGAACTCGCTATTTCTAATACTGGTCCAAAACACGTCGAACAAACGTCTTTTGTTTTTTAGGAAGTTTATATTCTTCCGTTGGCAACTGATCTGATTCAAGAACTTAGATTTCTGTTTTTCCTTCACTCACATTATCGTTTGTTTGGATCCGAAGTTAGAAAGTTAATCAATTGTTATTTTTATTCCATCTTAGTTAGATGCATAATGCTTTTAGTTTTATATAGTACTTTTTAGAAGTATCGTGCGCTAGAAGTATTGTTTATTTATATGCTCGGCTATGGCGAAAAGGGCCAGTGAACACCAAAAAAGGTGTTGCATTAAATCTAGTGTTGAAAATGATTTGTCAATAATGTCTGACATGTGTGAAAGGGTGCCTGTGCTAGCCGATATGTGTTCTGAAACACAGTCGTGCTCTAATAATAGTCATGTGTTCTTGTACGATGTATCCAATTCTTTAAAATACAGCTCCTCTGACTCTGATAGCAGAGATTGGGAATCTGAGGGATTGCCTGATAAAACTCGGGGTTTTTCACAAAAACTAGCAAGTTGAGCTATGGATAGTGGTACCCCCCATACACACTTAAACAATTTGTTAACGTTACTACGAGAGCATGACTGCTTTGAATCATTTCCTAAAGATGCTCGAACACTATTGAAAACTCTTAGGAACACTGTTATACAACATATAGATCCTGGGCAGTATTGCCATTTTGGTTTGGTTGCAGGTTTAAAAGATATGTCTAACAAAATTAATTCTACAGATAACATTGATATCTTCATAAATGTTGATGGCCTGCCTTTAGCTAAAAGCTCTGGTAGTCAATTTTGGCCCATCCTTTGTATGGTATGTCTTCAAAATGAAAGAATTGTTTTTCCAGTTGGTGCATACCATGGTAAGAAAAAACCTGGTGGTGCAAATGAGTTTTTAACAGAGTTTGTTAAGGAGATTAAGCCAATATTGAATGAAGGGTTAATGGTTGAGGGTAAAAAATAAACATTAGTTTGAAAGGATTTATATGTGATGTTCCGGCAAGAACTTAAAAAATCAGTCAACCAACCAACAGTCCAATCTGTGAAGAGGCAACAAGAAACTATGAGCTACTCGGATTCTACGTGGATTTTAATATAAATATATAAAGGATTATGCTATGATTGCGGCCTTTAACTAAATCTTTGAGGGGTAAACAGAGAAGGGATTGAATGGACCCCAGAGCTTGAAAGGGCTTTCCAGACCCTCAAAAGGATCCTGACCTGTAAACTGGTGTTATATGCACCAGACTACAATAGGGAATTTATAATACAGACTGATGCTTCTGAGGTAGGAATAGAGGTTGTAATGGCGCAACAGAGTACAAACGGAGATGAACACCCAGGCCTCTACCTAAGAAACTGAGTGTGGGTGAGAAAAATATAGCACTACTAAAAAAGAATGTGCCGCCATCATTTTCGCAATAAACTTAGGCACTACTTGGATAGTCAGAAGTTCACCCTTGAAACGGACCATAATCTGTTGGTTTGGCTGAAAAACAACGTGATGCGATGGTCTTTGGCTTTGCAACCCTTTAATTACATGATATGCCTGTAGAAGGGTAAAGATAATAAATACGCAGATGGCCTAAGTCGAATGATTTAGATGTGGAAAACCTAGTTTGTGCTAATTTGATTCCAAGGTACCACATTATGTATAAGTCAATCTGTATAATGGCTCAAATTGGAGTCTTTATTACTCCAGCCTCAAAATTGTCCGCTTATTTCTCTTTTGAAAAAAGTTTTCTCTAAGTGATAAAGAACGATCTGATCAGCATGGCTGCAGCCATACGAGAGCAATCAAACTTTCTGCAGTGAGTCAGCCTTATAGTTTATACGTTTTAGTTTTATTATAGTTTCTCATGTAATATAAATAATGAATACCACCAAGTTCCTTATCATTGAGATTTATGACTTTTTAAAAACTGTGGATTGATTCTCTGCGGAAAGTTTCTATCTCTTCCCTTTGGTGTTCTACTCTCAAGTTTTTTTATAAGTATGTAAGAAAGAAAAACAAAATAATAAATTGAAGGATTTAGGATTCAGAACATTTACATGTGTTTATACTGTAAAGTAGTACTAAATAATTTATTACCATTACTTATACATACCCCCGATGATTTAAGCTATAAGATAAAAACAAAATCTGTAGTGAAACCTATAAATATTCAACATGAATTTCTTTTTTACAGTGAGTGGCACCTCAAGTCCAGAAAACTTTTTTGCTTGCTATTTATTTCCTTTATACCAATGGTTTATTGGAGTTCAAAATAAAACGGTTTTCAGACCGGCTTTGGAATTTTAGATTACAGATAAAAACCTTAGGTTCTTTGTTTGGTATTTGGATTAGATGAGTTGAATGTGTTAGTAACAGTTCTTGCAGTGCTCTCACTTTATTAAACATATGAGCTCTAAATATCCTAGCTCAATGCCGTCGCTTTTGTGGTGTCGAACTGTGCGAAAGAAATTATGCCGTCCACATTTGCATGAAAGAAGTGCTGGTCAAATATCTGTAGCTGCTTTTATTCAGCCTGAAGGTGTAATTTCTGAAAATGCAGAACGGGAAAGCCCTCCTACATCAACCAGCTTCCGCATTGAAGAAAAACATTGAAGATTCTACAGTGAGTACTGTAAATCCGACTATTGAAGTAAAAAAAGCTTGATTTAATTATAGAAAATTTAAGAAGAGTGGAAAATGAAGTAGCAGGCATAAAAAGTGAAAAAGTGGCTGTCAAGGAAACTAGTATGAATCAAGACAGAAGCACCGATATTGCTTATATATTTCAATCTTTCCGATCTATTTCCGATTTAACTTCTTATTTGGACGAGCTTGAATACAGTCCCGAAACAGGCTGTATCATATGCCGTATATGTGTTCCAGAAGGGGATCCCCTTCCAGAAAAGGTTGGCCTTAATTTCCACCCAGCAGTTTTTGGGTATCAAATTGAAAATGGAGATTTCTTAAGAAACATTTAAAAGAACATTTATGTAATCATAAAAAGGCTTTAGAAAGAGAGGGTACTGAAAGAGAAAAATAATGCTTCGATAAACGAAAAGAGTTGGCCTGAGGATAGGCAGAATTGCCTACAGGTTATACTATAATAATCGTTCATATAGTGAATTTGAAGAGGAGATAGCTATTCATGTATAAAACGGATGTGACATGGGTGTCATTAATCACTCAATAACATTTGTTAAAAACTTTTTAACATATGTTTCAGATGCCATCGTTAACCATTTTTAAGTCAATCTCCAAAAGCAGACAGGACTTAAGCACCTTGTAAAAATTATTGCAGCCAAGCCAACTTGGAAACACTGAACCAGACATTTTATCATGGCCGTAACAGTTGTTTCAGATTCCAGTGAATTGATTCATGCAATTTATTTGGGACATCCAGTGATAAAGGCCCACACTGGACAGGCAGTTGCCGACAGTATACTAACCTGCATTTTAGAGTGGGGTATTACTAAAGAAGAATTCATTGGTGGAGGTTTTGATAGACAATATTTTAACCTGTTTGTTCCTATTTACTTGAATCAATATTTTGCTTCAGAAGCTGAAGAGGAAATTAAATTGTTTTATGATTGGGATCCGACGCATCGAGCAGGTTTAGTGGATGAGGAAAAATGCTGAATTTTCATGGGTTGTCAAGTTATCTGAAGTTATCTGTCTTTAATGAACTTAACTATGAAAAAGAATATTGATATAATTTAGAAAACTTATTTACCACCTCTTTACTCTGTGGCAAATGGTTTGAGTCCCGCTCTTGCCACTAGGATATTTGAAAGTGCCGCAGTGGGGGAGTAGGATAGATATTCCTTCTGGAAGCTCCTGAACCAAGAAGCTCTTCGAACCAGTCAAACTCAACAAACAGTATTGTATAACCAGAATTCAGATTTCCCTTCTATTGATGATGATTATACTGAATAGTCGATCGCTCAACTCCTGAAACTATTTTGTGTAATTTTATTATTCTATGTTTGTGACTGTCTTGATTTTGTAAACTGGTGAGTTCGAACAGTTTACTTTAAAAGGTTCTCCGAATTTGTTTCCTTTACCCAAAGGATTGTGATTTGATTTGAGATATAAGAATAAAAATTGAAATGAAAGGCATAAATAAAAAAATGGGGAAATGAATTAGAGTGAAAAAAAAACTGTGATACAAAGAACCATATATGATAGGAAAAAATAGAGTTCAGAAAGAAATAGCAACTTACAAGGAAACATTGCAGTAGGATCTACATTAGCTTGCAAATCTACTCTTTGATCTTTGGCAGGAATTTCAGGTATGGCATCACAAATCTTATCAAGTTCTTCATTCTTTTCACCTTCCTATAGTACAAATAGTTTTTAAAGTGAGCACAAATGCAAAACAAAAAATAATATTTTAATTTATAGATAAGCTTTTTTTTTTAGTAAAGCAATATGTCATCCAGAGATTCCACCAGTTTGAAAGAATTAAAAGCAAATATTATCATTATAAAAAAATCCTCATCCTAACAGTAAAACATTCAGATGTCCACTAAATATATTTTGAATTCTCACAAATTATACTAAAATTTAATAACTGATTCAAATAAAATACAATCAAAATACAGTCGAGTCCGCTTAATGTGATCGCAATTGTCCGAGATGAAATTGATAACATTATCCGATTGATAACAATAAGCGATTCCATATAAAAAAAATTAACAAACGGTGTAATTATATTGTTTGCTTTAAAATCAAAATTATGTTACCGTAGTTAATGTATTTAAATCATTTTTAACTATGTACTTGGTAACTTATGATTTTTAGTGTAAAATATAAGAGTAATCCAAAAAATTAATTTAAAATAATATCTTACTTTGTAATAGTAATAGTACATACCACACCTATGTGATTCCGCCTAACTCTGTGGATTCGTTTTCTTTTGATATCCAGACAAGATCAACGCGAACTTTCAAAAATTTACATGAAAAAGGCCAAACATAAATCACTTAAATTAATCTGAATTCCACTAAACAAGGAAAAAATCAAAATCTCTTATCAGAAACATCAGCAAGGCGCCAATGGTGATAACCAATCACAAGCATTGCTTCGACCCCCCCTTAAACAGTTTTCTAGGATGGTTTTCTTTCTATGAATGCAGAGAAGGCAGAGAACATTGAATATTTTCTTTTTCTTACAATCAAACCAAAGAAGTATAACAGTGCAGTGTAAACTCATACTGAGTTTCAGAAAAAAAGCAATTGACCTTCAAAACGGAACTTGAAAACGGACGTTTTTAAGGGGATATATACAAATTTTGATAACATTAAGCGGCGTGTTGATACTAAGTTGATCACATTAAACGATGAATTTTACATTGGATTAAATAGGAATGATCGGGACCTGTTGATTTTGATAACATTATCCGATTGATAACATTAACCGTGATCACATTAAGCGGATTCGACTGTATATTTAATCTTATTTTATTAAATTTTTGAGAAAGTATACTCATGGTCTTAAAAGAATAAACCCCATTGTTAGAGGGAGGTTTGAACCAATCAGGAGAGATCCAAAGAGCTTAAATAAAATTATCATAAAAATGATAAAACTGATCCTCAAAAACCTCACCCCTGGTTATGCAACTGAAGGAAATAAAAAAGGATTTTACTTCTAAAAATACTCCAATAACAGTAAGACCATTAGTGGCTGGTACTGCTTCAGCACAGCTACCAAATAAATCTTTGTTCCAGTGCACAAAATGAAGCTGACAAAAAAAAGGGGTTATTAATGCACAATCATTTTTACGAAATAAATCAAAAACTTATTTTACTTTGCCAACTATTGTGTACTCAACATACCACTAATTCAAACAACAAAATAAACTCAGAAGTTCAATATTTTAACTATCAACGCGTGGGAGTTTTATGCGTATTTTAAAATTATTAAACATTTGTCTATTGAAAATAACAGATTATGATAACAATAAGGCAGGTAAAAAGCTTAATAAAGTGGATCCTCAAAATCATAAATTAAGTCTTCAGATTATTCATCTTTTTAGAAAAATAAAAAATACATTAACACAGGAATAACTGTCAGACAAGTAATTATTACTTTTATTTTCTTGGTTGTCACTGATATAGATGAGTATATTTTAATCGGTTTGCAACATTTGGCAATATTTCTGACACCTAAAACAGCTAGGTGATATTCAACAGGACACAGAATTAAGCTATAAGCTTCCACAAGCCAAAATATGTTACAGACAAAATTCTGACCATAAAAAACCTATAATTCTAGCCAAGCAATATAACCTTGCATAATTTTTATACAAAGCAAATATTTCCAATTAATAAAAGCATTGGCACCCAAACCAGATTTCATTTTAAGATGTTCCTGCGATAACTAGTAATAATAATACACAATTTAGAAAACTGTTAGTTTAGCTTATTCAGATTTTTCAAAACAAATTTTAACAAAATATTACCTTTCAATTTTTTAGTTTTGAGTGATTTTGGAATAAGCAGTAACATACACACAAGGTATCAAAGGTATACCTCTCCGACATAAGACTTTCCATCCACTGTATGCTCAGATCCACAGGAGCTGCTGTTTCCCCAATGGCAATGGAACTGAACAAGCTCATATGTGTGGGACAAAGGGCCACCAGAAAGAGCTGGAAATAAAGTTTTCCAAAGTAGTAAATCATCACTAAAATATGCCACAAATGCTAACTAATTTAGATTTGCCGAGTTCCTATTTCAGGAAGGTGTCAACGCGTAATTGGTACTGTTACAAAACGCATATTTGTTAGTCCCAAAATATATCAAATTATTATTTGCATAACTAAAAGACCTATTGAACACTAACAGAATGATATAAACATAAATAATTTTTATTTCCTATTGTATTAAGCAAATGACCATAAGCAAAAATGTCGTTATCTTCAATTATAGTCTGTTCATTTAAAATAGGCGGCTGAAACAGGATCAAAAACGCTTAATAACACTCATCACACAACTTCAGTGTGACCGATTTTTTATAATATTTTACATACTTCTGTTTAGGCTGCCTTGTCATTGCACTAGACAAATTTTTCGATGATAATTACAATAGCAACTGCTTTTAATACATTACGTCTCATCCACTTATTCTAAATAAACCGAGTATAGAATTGGTTTTTCAGATTACATGCCTCATATGTTTAGAACAGCAGTAATTCAGAAGTTCAGGATAATGCTGTTATATACTAAACGTTTAAGCAGCCAATTTCTTTTTACATAATCAAATTTTAAAAAGTTACATTAATCTTGAGCAATTATTTCATCCTGGTGTTTGTCAAAAATGCAAAGAAAAATAGGTACCATACTTTTAAATGAATTAAGATTCTCTAGACATTTTGCTATTGTATTAGTTTCAAACATACAACTATGATTAAAATAAGTGGTAGTTACATGAATCATTTCCTTGAATGTCCACCCTCCATCCACATCCTGTGTTGATTATAGACTTACAAATGCCAGGGCCATACTTCCATGTTAATGGTTGGTCAAATGCACGAGACTGGACTAGATTGGACACTATGTCTACAGGAGACTGGTTTTTCCCCCCTGCCTGTGGATATTTGGAAGGCCATGTTTCTGGTCCTGCAAAAAAATACCAATAGGTTAGGGTTAATGGTACTAATACAATACTAAAAATTTAAAATACTAATTCAAAAAATAGGTTAATCTACTTCTACTCTACAAAGCATAGCCTTTCAAGTTTCAACAGTAGTTAAATCTAAACCTTACATGACGATCTAAGCAACTCCAAAACTATCAACTTTCATTAAGTTTCATAATAAATCAACCAGAATTCGAACTTTCAATACTACACTGAAAAAAGCTTTTAAGTTTAATTTATGAATGAAGGAGGAGAAAGTAGATAGAATCACACCAATCTTTGATCTTGGAAATACCACAACTGCCTTGCCTGTTCGTTCAATCCTAAGTGCTTAAAAATCTTGGACAATTTAAGAAAGAATTTATTAATCTAATCTCAGCTGGAAGCGCGGGAAAAGAAGGAAAACGCCGTAAGCGGTTTGATTCAAGGGTTCGAGAAGCTACATCAGCACAGTTTACAAAAGAAAATATAAAAGGTTCACTCCAGGCCAAAGGAAAAAAGGGACCAACTATTAACTAAAAAACAATGTAGTCATGGACTTAGAAGTACAAGGCATAAAAGGGCATAGAGAGACGGGCGCAAATCTTGGCAATCAGACTTTATTGCCTGCCCCCCCCCCGAACTTCTGATGAGGTATACAAAAACACAAGTTAAACCGTTTTTTAAGGTCAAATTTCTAAAAAATTTCTGGGGGGAACACCCCAGACCCCAGCCCCTCCTTTTGCACCTGGGACGCATTTCCATTTTTTAACATTAAATTTGTCAAAATGACAAATGTTACCTAAAAATATGTACCCAAAATTCGAGGTAGTGTAGTGGTACCATAACAAGTTAAAACCTGTTGTTTTTTAGTCAATTTTTCTTAAATTTTCTGGGAGAGGGCCCCCAGACTCCCTTTGGAAATTCGAACTTGATTATTCATTACTTTTCTTATATTAAGTACTTTAAGACGCAAATTTTACCTAAAATGTATTTAAAAGTTTCATTAAACCTATTAAATGTGTATGGGAGGGGTTAAGGAATAATTTTGGACCCCTCCCGAAATAAATTTCTATATACGCCACTGCTCTATTGGGACCGTTTTACAAATTTCGCCCGGCTAATCCTTAAGTACATTACCGATGTTTTGCAACACAAAAAAAAACATTTAACTTCGAATGATACGAAATAAGAATCTTATTATAGTGATGCGGATTTTATAAACAAAGGTAAACTAGTATCGAATTATTTAAAATGTTATCTGAACAGGAATCCCTCGAAAGAAAAAAAATACTCTATACCAGTGGTGCCCAACCTTTTTTTTCACGAGGGCCAATTTGCTTATGAAAATTTATCTCGCGGGCCACATAAAAAACACTTTTAAGAAATTTTCTAAACATAAAGGAAAATTACCAGTTTTCAATAAAATTGCATCTGTTTGGAGGATACTGGTTCTTTTAAATTCGGCTCCAAATTTGTAACACTTATCCTTAAAACTGAATTAAGGTGAGTAAGTCTGTAAGTGATCTGAAAGTCGAGATAGAACACTAGTTTTTGTTCTTTTCAGAACAGATAATGTTTGTTCCAAAACACAGTTTTTCCACAGTCTCCTTGCATATAAGACACAATGGTTTATTTTCTCGCTGTATGAAGAAATATGAATTTGTCTACTTTTCTTGAAAGTTTCGGTATTCCGATTGAATCTTCAACTTTTTACGATCGGACATCTTTTCGAAGTTTGGTTCTAAAAAGATCCTTTTAAACTTAATTCAAATGGCTAACTGATACTGTGTATTGGAAAAATATTGATCCAATGGCGAATTCCCCGTATCTAGAAAAAACCAAAACAAAGAAGTAAAGAAAAAATTTTTTACTGGATGTTGAAGAATTCCTTTTTATCATCTTTTTTTAGATGGAAGTGCCAAAATGTCTGGCACGATTTCGTGCTTTCCTTGGAAGATTTCTGAAAGTGGTTTTTGTTTTTAACATTTAACGAGTCCGCGGGCCACATGGATCAGCCTCGCGGGCCACATTTGGCCCGCGGGCCGTAGGTTGGGCACCACTGCTCTATACAATGACAATTAGCACAAAACAAGTAGTCCTCGAACAAAAACTTAACACTTTTACTAAATGACTATGCAAGCTTTTAATAATTTTTTAAAAATAACAATATATATACGAAGGTAAATGTTAAGATGACCCCCAGATCCTGAAAATCCTGACTGCGCTGTCGCTTTTTTTTGTCTAGTTCCGCTATAATCGCGTTAGCTGTTCTCTTGAATAGGAAATCCCGAATGATTCTTTCCGAAGAAGCGAATAGGATTTTTGATGCAGGGGCTTGATTGAGTTGTCTCTGAGGGGAAACCTCCATTGCACTTCCCAAAAGAGAAAATAGAGGTTGAAATGTGACCTTATAAAGAAGTCTTATGTAACTAAAATCATAGCTTTTTTTCACTTTTCTTGGGAGCGGGAAAATAACACGAAAATTACTGGGAGGTATGCGACCCAGTTCAGTCTTACACATTTTAGAGGAAATAATGTGGGGTTATTAAAGTTTAAAGACCAATTTTCTGTTTTAAAACTATGGCTCAGGGCATTTTGATCTCACCCCCCATTTTCCTAACCTTGTAATTAGTTATGGCGTCAATGTATTTCATATAGCACCACTTGTTTTCCCTATTTTCAATAACTTTCACTTTAGTTACAGAACATGGTTTACAGAGTAAAAGTAGAGATAATTTGATGGGTTGACCAGCTAAAACTTCCGACAGAAAACAATCCCAAACACATGTATATAAGACTATAAATTATATACACACAGAAAGGTCTTTGATGTAATTCCGAAAAGTATGGTTGCTGCTCATACGACAAGCGTTCTGTACTAAATCAAACCGCATAAATAGACCTTAAATTTTGGGAGGATGGAAAGCTCGTTGCCTAATAACCTAATGGTCAATGGCCAGAAATTTAATTATCTTAGCTATCCATTTATAAAACTGGCAACTTAAAAACTAATTAACTAATTATTATTAATTAATTACTATTAAACTTAATTATACATGAACTGAAATACGTTTGAATTAAATAGAAGCATTCATTAAATCAATGAACCGAATACAGTCAGCCCCTTTGCTGAAGATTTCTAGGAAAATTGCAACATTAAACAACCCAAGCCAAGCCGCTATCAATTAAAATAGAGAATCCTAGGTCTTTTGCAAACTTTAAAATTGAGGCACAAAGTCTTTTTCATTTACCAATTATTCGGCTAGAAAGTCCAAAGAAAATATCGATAAACAGCGACAGAATAAATTGCTGGTTTGACCTTAATCTGAAAGCCAGCTTGAGGAGTTTTTCAAGAGTGCCTTCTCTCTGCCAATGAACTTCTTGTTCTTGTCAATTTTATTAAAAGTGAAGAATAACTTGATTATTCTGGGAAAATGAACAAGAGTTTCACAATTGCAAAATTACCACAGTTAAAAAATTGTGTTAAAAAACAATGTGGGGTCAACCTCTTTTTAGTTATATAGCTGGATTTTGGTTAGGCGACCTTAAAACTTACTCTAGTCACTCTAGTGATTTTTCCCCCTTATAAAAGCAATCAACTAACACAATATCAACCAATTTTATGACCAAAGATGCCGTTCAAATATTACGTTAAGAACCTTAAAGGGAATGAGGTTTGTTGTTTGCTTAATGGCCTAATATAATAAATCACTGCCACCTGAACATCGGTTAAAGTTTTACAACGACCGGTAAGAAAAGTACGGATTGTTTTATCACTGCTGCTAATTTTATTCTTTATAAGTTCATACAATTTTCATTTTAGGCCAATTTAGTTTTTCATTCAAATTAAATTCATATATTTTTTTTAAATTACATTACTGTAGGCTATTATACATTTTTTTTGGGGGGGGGTTGGGTAGTGACTTTGCTTAAGGTAACTGACTGGGTTGGGAGGCCTTTTTTTAAAATATTAACTAAATAATTATTTAATTGCTATTTTCTGAGAGCTAATGTTCTAAAACAAGGAAAATCATTCAAAAAAGAATTTAAAAATTTTTTTTTTAAATATTGAGAAATTTCAATGAAAATAAGGCTAAAATTTCAACTTGCGCAAACAACTACTGAGAATGTTCTTTTATAGGTACAAATAAAATTTTTGCAGGATTTTGAGCCTAAGACACTAATCTGGGTTACTATCTACAAAAAATCTGAAATTTTTAAAATAGAAAAGAAATACAGGAACTTGAAATCGAAAAAAGTTAAAATTCATGAAAAAAAACGTTTAAACCAGGTTTACACACTTTAAAAAATACCTTAACTCAAATATTTTTCTTAGATTGTAGAAGATAACATGCGTTATATTATAAAGAGTGAAATAAAACAAAAAGCATCAGAATATTTTAAGTAGTTTAAGAGTAATCACTGTTACCGTGATCCGAAGTATACAAAAATGTCATTCTTCAGAAAAAGGCTTTAAAGTTTAAAATTGCATGTTAATCCTCGTATTACCCGGTACTAAAACAGCTGTAACTTATGCAGGGCGTTTAGCAGCTTGGTACTTAAAAAAAAGGGACTTAGGGACCAAAATTTAAAAAAAAAGGGACTTTAGGGACCAACTTTTCAAAGCTGTTTTCTTTTGATAAAACTAAATAATGAACAGTGAATTTCAATTTTTAGCAGCAAAAATTTGATGACTGGAAACTTTTTCTATAATTTAAATGTGATAAATATGTTGGCTGGTTTAAAATCTCAGTTGGCTAGTTTAATATATTGCAAATATTGGTAACACATAAAAATCAAATCTAAAAAGTATTTAAAAACTTTAAAAATACATACACATATTAGAACAGTATTTTAATTTGAAACCAATGTTTTACATGTTTTACACCCACTTAACACAACAAAATTTCCATATATCAAGGTTAAATCTATAATGGAATTTTAAAGAACAAGTATATTTAAAACATCTACAGAATGATAATGTTCTGATAAATTATTATAAATTTTACTTTACATTTTATTCAAAGTTTATAAAAATACTTGATGGATATTTGATTAATATAAAACTGAAATAATTTTGTAATGAATTAACCCCTTAACTGCCATGGAAATCTGCAGCAAGTGGCTCCCCAGTGCCAGCGTTTTTCTCCCCCGCGCGCGTACTTACACTTTAGCAGAGCGCGCGTTTCTTTTTCAACTCGTTAACTACCTTGCACTATAAAAACCAAATGGATTTTTTAACTCACTAAGCACCAATAATAAAAACCACTTGATATTTTGCTTTGAAAAGAAATTCTTGTTTTTTTAGTTCAATAACAAAAGGATATTTTAATGCACCAAAAAAAACAATTTTTTTACTCACTCAGCACCGGCTATTTAAGTAGTATGTCTTATAAAAACCACTTGGTTTTTATACTTTGAAAAGAAACTATTGTTTTTTTTAATTAAAAACCAATATGGTTTTTTATCATATAAACCCCATCTATTTGAATCCATTATAAAAACCTCAGTTGGTTTTTATTTATAATAAATAAAAATCTTACTAAAATGTACACATATAAACACTTTTCCGATGCAATAAAAACCAGTGGTTTTTATATGCAGCAAAAAATCCTGATTTATGTATAAATTTAACTTTTTAAAAAATTAATTTTAATAAGTTAATTAATTAAATCACTTGGTTTATAGCTGAATTGATTAACTATTAATTCAATGGATTTATAACAAAAAAAACTAAGTAGCTATATTTATGCGGGTACGAAAAAAAGTTTAAAAAAATCACTGGTTTTTAAAAAAACCTGGTTTAAACCAAAAAAAACCAGGTTTAAACCAAAAAAACCAGGTTTTTTTCCCACCCTGGTTTTCCACAATACACCAAATGCGAGAAGCCGACGATTACGCCCCGTAAAATAGGCTTCTCCTCATCTTAAGCTGCATGGTAGGAACAGCATGAACACGGCTCTCTTCCAATAAAAGTCGTTTTTCCGTAATACAGTAAACGAACGAGGAGAAGGCGCCTTTACAGGCCGAGTCGCGCGAACGTATCGCGCCGATGCGCGTGCGAGCTAGGATGCCGTTGATTTGACTAATTACCGGAGATGATAACTCCACAACGTAAAGAAACGCTGGGAAACGTTACTTATCATACAAAATCAAATTTTTCCAGAATATTTTCGTAATTCCCTGAGTATTCCAGGTTTTCCAGGGCATTTTCGAATACCCTGAGTATTCCAGGTTTTCCCGGTTTCCAGGGTTAGCGGACACCCTGTTAAAACACTTACCGGTGCATCCGCGAAGCGAATAATCCAGTCAATACGAAATACTGCCTAAAACAGAACCATCAGAGCAAAACAGAACCATCATAAGCTAGCAAACCGAAACTGGTTGAACGGCGAACGCACGTGGGATCGTCACGGTGGCAGGGACGGCGCGGCTCCTCCGATGTACGACCAACTCATTCACAGATTAGACGACGTCATAAAAACGAGCACGAGGAACACTTTAAGTTTAAATTTGAGAAAAAAGGGACTTTAGGGACCAAAAGCTAAAAAAAGGGACTTTTAGGGATCTAAAAAAGTTTTAGGGACTTTTAGGGACTTAGGGACCGACGCTAAACGCCCTGCTTATGTCCTAGATTACTCAGAGTTTAAAGTAAGGTAGTTTTGGAAAGCTTATTAAACAGGCTATAAAATAAAATAATAAAACGAAATTTGATATTTTTGGCGAAAATGACGATTTCAACCCAGTCAGTCATAACCTTAAGTAATTATAAGCGAAGGTTACCCTTTTTCTTATTTTTTTACCATATGGGAAGCCAAAATAACCAAAAGAATGCAAAAGTAATACAGTCGAATCCGCTTAATGTGATCACGGTTAATGTTATCAATCGGATAATGTTATCAAAATCAACAGGTCCCGATCATTCCTATTTAATCCAATGTAAAATTCATCGTTTAATGTGATCAACTTAGTATCAACACGCCGCTTAATGTTATCAAAATTTGTATATATCCCCTTAAAAACGTCCGTTTTCAAGTTCCGTTTTGAAGGTCAATTGCTTTTTTTCTGAAACTCAGTATGAGTTTACACTGCACTGTTATACTTCTTTGGTTTGATTGTAAGAAAAAGAAAATATTCCATGTTCTCTGCCTTCTCTGCATTCATAGAAAGAAAACCATCCTAGAAAACTGTTTAAGGGGGGGTCGAAGCAATGCTTGTGATTGGTTATCACCATTGGCGCCTTGCTGATGTTTCTGATAAGAGATTTTGATTTTTTCCTTGTTTAGTGGAATTCAGATTAATTTAAGTGATTTATGTTTGGCCTTTTTCATGTAAATTTTTGAAAGTTCGCGTTGATCTTGTCTGGATATCAAAAGAAAACGAATCCACAGAGTTAGGCGGAATCACATAGGTGTGGTATGTACTATTACTATTACAAAGTAAGATATTATTTTAAATTAATTTTTTGGATTACTCTTATATTTTACACTAAAAATCATAAGTTACCAAGTACATAGTTAAAAATGATTTAAATACATTAACTACGGTAACATAATTTTGATTTTAAAGCAAACAATATAATTACACCGTTTGTTAATTTTTTTTATATGGAATCGCTTATTGTTATCAATCGGATAATGTTATCAATTTCATCTCGGACAATTGCGATCACATTAAGCGGACTCGACTGTAGTATTAACAAGTACGGCTCCAAATCAAACAGCCTAAAGTGGTAGGCCGAACGCGGTAAACAAAAATTTTTGCTATTAGAGAACTCCTTTAGAACGAAAGGTTAGTGTTTAAGGGGCCGAACACGATTAGAAATCCCCGTAATAAAGTTAAATAACCAGCATACTAAATAGTAACACTACATAGAAAAAAGTTACTTCGGTTCAAAAAACAAGCTTTCTTTATATTCCGCACAAACCAATGGCGGCGGCTCCCCACCCAAAGAAGACGAACAAAAGGAGTCGGCGGGAATCCCATTGTTCGCCGCAAAACAATTAGCTCTTCTTCGAAAGATTTGCAATCCATACGAACTCATCGGCGCTAATTGCCTTTTGAGAACGGAGGCCAATTTGCGAGGAGGAGGAAGTCACTTCTGAAAAGAGATGGCAGTATAAATGGAATATTGGATTGGATCGCGTATTATTGCGAGCCTAATCAAGAACTAGGGGGAAGATTGGTTTCTTTTAAATGACCTTTTACTTGTGGAATCTGGGAAAAAGGGAAACTGGCCACAGGGATATCACTTTTAACGTTTAAACTCACTCAATTCACATTTTCAATGAAATATCTTCAATTTGAAAAGAGTGGAATTTAGAAATTTTTCTATAGTAAGCAGTCCACGAAGAAGGGCCCAATTTCATAAGTTCATCATAAAAAAATCATAAAATACGATACTTGATAGTTACATATTAACGTATTGACTGTTTCAAAAGTATCACCAAAAAGAGTGTTTAGATAGACATTTTGAAAAAAAATGTTAAACACGCATTCCAAAAAGTATGATTTTTTTCTTTTTGCATTAGAATTTAAGATACGCTTGATATTTTGGGGCCCTTAGACGCGGGCATCACAGGCCTAATGGTAAATCAAGGCCTTGATGACGTTAACTATTGTAGACCATTTTCGCAAAAATGTGAATGCAAAATTTAAACGTTATAAATACTTTAAAGTGTTAAAATGTAATAGTAAAAAGATTTTAAAGAAATATTTAGCATTGAGTTTGTTTTCGTGTATAGTTTCTATGAACTTTTTTTCTAGCTACAAAAACTAAATATGTAACCCATTAGTTATTTTAGCACTTTGCTTAAGTTTTTTTTTCATATTAATTTTTTGCAACGGAATTTTTTCCCTAATTCTTAAACCCTGGGTGATACCGTGAAAACCAAGAAATCGGGTTTCAAATATCTGAATGTGTTTTTCTCATAACTAGGAAAAGGCAGATTACTTGTGGTAACGTCAGATTCTTTAGTTTTATCTCCCGAGTTCCCCTAACTTTTGAACACTCCAACATGCTTCACCATAGTGTATAACTTCACAGTTGTTCCAAATAATAAAGAAATGCAAAGAATCCTGCACATCTAGGCAAAATTAAATCCATGGAAGAGGGAGTTGCTTTGGGAAAAGCTCCCTTTGTACTCCCAAACATCACATAAAAGCAAAGAACAGGTGTATTAATAGACACAGAAGCGAGAGAATAAAATGTCACGCACATATGGGAACAGGGGAAGTCACCGTGTTAGAGTGACATGCATTAGTTGATGGGATGGAGACACTTTTTATTTCTCATGAAGGTGAATACAGAAGTGGCATAAACTTGCTGCATCTAACGCACTTGTTATAACTAGCGAATTTTAAAGGTAACTGCGAATAAACAAGGCATTTTCAATTAGACTACTATACTGAGAAATGCACATGCAGTATACAGTGTTTCAAAAGTCCTTTTCTCGGCGTTTATATGGAACCAACGTCTTCAAGGGTCATGAAAGTAAGGTCTACCCCTAGGAAAGTGACCCTGGAAAATCCATTGAGATGACTTACAGCGCCCCTAGCAGCGAAATAAAAAAGTTAATTAAAAAACTAGATAGGGCAATAACCTCAATGTATTTTTCCACCGAACTCACCGAAAAAAAATTCAGGAAAATATCGTGAATATTCACGGAGATATTCGCATGTGAAAGTAGCACTTTTCCATGCATAAAAAAAGAAAAATTTCGTAACTTTGCAAAATTTTCATTGGCATTAAGTAATTTTATGTTTTTTAGTTGAATGAAAACATTAGATCAAAAAATAAAAACTTTCATATTAGCGAACTATTAGGCTAAGCGCGCACTAGAGACTTTTGTCACGGTGACTGACTGAGACAAAATTATCACCCTGGCTATTGCAAGAAGCTAGAGTGCGCGCATTAGGCGACGAGACTCTTGGCAAGGCCGATTGCCAAGAATCTCGCCATAGAAATGCATTGCTCTCGAGTGACCTAGTGTTATAAGTCGTCACGATAGAAGTCTCTAGTGCGCGCTTAACCTTAGGCTGAAACATTGCCATTTCCATTGCCGTGACTATTCACAATATTTTCATGCAACTTATTTTAACAATTTTCTTTCGCTTGTAACGCTTTTATATCCGGCAAAAATTCGCATTTTATTTCCGTTTGTGGGAAAGCTGAGTCCACTGTATAAAATCGGGAAATAGCAGATTGCGATTTTGAACCTCGGACAGGAAGTGTCTGTCTATTTGATTACGGTCATACGAGGCACCGGATGAATCCAATTACTCTGAGTGATCAAGAGCAAAAGAGGAGAGGATGCAACTATCCCCAGCCTCCAGAATGGATTGTAACTGATTCAAGATGGGGATAGTTTCTATTAGCTTGAACAAATTCTGGTAAAAAAATAAAGGATTGCCCGTTACGATGTTAATATCAATACATACAGTTGTCTTATTTTAAGAAGGCAAGAATTGAACCTGGAAGAAATTTACCACAAACCGAACAGAACGAATCCGGGCTAAGGGTAAATAAGTGATTAAAAGAATTTACATGGAACAAATATGTAGTAATGAAACTTCTCGTTATATCCTTCCAGTTGATTCAACGAGAAAGAGGACACACAAGTGAGGGTACTACACAAGACAATAGTATATTATTCTACTGCGACCCGGAATTTCAACAATATTTGAAGTTTCTTTTCACTGTGGCTCGCTACAGTATGAAAAGGAAAAAATCTATTAATATCCCCGAACAGTCCTTATTAACAGTATTTTTATTAGTATAAATCCCCAACGTCTTACCCACATAGAAACAATCACACAGAAGCCACACCTAAGTAAACACGCATCATAAAGATTACATACGTGTGTATGAATAATTACGAAGACATTATTAAAGCCTTGTTTTCTCAGTTGTCCTATGCGGGAGAACATGTACTGCATGTGTCAGAAACCACACTTCCCGTACATACCGAGTGAGGACTGTTTCTTTCGACCTCAATAAAGGAAAAATATTGAAAAGCGGCTGATCTGTTTCCTTTTGGCGGCTTTGTTAAATTGAATGACTTCAAAACCAATGGGAAACCATATTAAAAGAAGTCAAGACGAAATGAAACTTTGGGACTGAAAGAGTCGATGTCTTCTGGAAAAAAGTACTTTCCTCTTTTTTTTATTTTTGAAGTTACAATTTGAATTTAATCGAGTTAAGTAGAGTAAATTTAGTGTTTTTTCCAATGGTTGTATATGAAGCTTTTTTTATTAATTCAATCAGTATAATTTTTCTTTTTAATTTTAATGTCGGTGAGCATTCAATTTTGTTCCAAAAATGGAGCTATTTTTTTAGTTTTTCAAAAAAAGTGTAAGATTAAGCTTTTTCTCCATCTCTCTGGAAAATACCTGTTGATTTAACGGTGTCGCGAAAAAACAGCTCAATGCAAAAACTGTTGACAAAAACCGTTCACAAAACAAAAAACTCATAGCTTTACACATGTAATAAATTTATTTGTTTTTTATTGAACGGTTTTTTCGTATATCCGATTTAACATAGAAATCCTGTCAGCTTTTCTACCAGAAACCCCTTAACTTGCACAAGAAAATATTCCTTTATTAATACACAGAATTTGTAAGCAAACTAGAGACCAATACAAGTTGTCTCTGTATGTGATACGATTTCTCAATAGTATGACTACTGATTCTGCCTAAATATAACAAGATTTCTCTACCCAAATTACAAGGATTTTCTGCGGTAGAATAGCTTACAAATTTTTCTTTTTGTAAAAACAACATGTTTTAGAGTGTTTATGGAAATACTATAATAACAAAGTAAAAACACTTTAAGATACAATAATTGAACTCAAGGGATGTCATTTGTAAAATTTTTAAAATGGTTTAATTAAAGGATTAGTTATAGTAATATATATTTCTGGAATTCGCTTCATTGAACTCGCCGAACGCGTCCTTTATTTCAGTGTTGGAGATAAAAAAAGTAATAGACTAGAAGTAAGCAAAATGTGCGATTTTATTCAAAGAGATTTCAATTATTTTCTATTTTTAATAACGGAAAAATAAAACGATCCCAGAAAATAATTTCCGTGTAAAAGAACAACGTTTGAGACTTAACAACAGTGCAAACAAGACACAATTATTTACAGATCGATTAAAAGGAGCGAGAATTCAGTGTACGAAAATTATTCAAGATGAGAACTGTTAATTATGTGTTAAAGGTAAAGGTTAAAGAAACAAGTTTATTTGGGAAAAACAACGATGATTGGGTTACTGGAATTTTAATAATACTGATCGACAAAATAAGAATTCTACTTCATTTCCTCCTATACTTTTAATAAGGGCACTGCTAAAGGAGTATACAAAATGAAAAATCGTAACAAATTTAATTAAACAAATCCTTGTTTTCAAAAAGAATTTACAAAAGGAAAAACGAGATTTATATGTAGATCCTTATAATAATTTAACTCTATTGGCAGAGTTAACTAAATCTAGATTTCGCAACTCTGTCCTATCATTATTTGAAATTAAAACTGAAAATTATTTTATTGTGCAAGATTTCTAATAGTGGAAAACAAAAGTGTGATTGGAAAAAGTAATAAAAGTGGAAATATAAGAAGCCTGGTGGTTTTCTCTCTTAACGCAGGGGAAATTATAGATTATTTTATGATAATTATCATTCAGTACAAAAATTACACTAGTGGGTTTAGAAATTATAATTTCTAAACCCACCAGTGTAATTTTTAATACAACGTAACTCTCCGCGTTTTTAAGGTATAGTACGTATAACACTCCCCGACCCAAAGAAAGGGTTAAATACCTTTTCTCCCTAAGGTATTAAACGGGTTTGGTGTTAGTGATGTTATACGTACAACACTCATAACCAATAGCGAATCCAGGATTTTTGCCTAGGTGTCTAAGGTACCTAAAACATGTATTATTCCATGACTTTTCCGTTTTAAAAGGATTTCTTAAGTACGAGTAAAATCAAATTCTCCATTGTTACATGTCATGAAAAAAGTAGAAAAAATCAAATTATTGAAAGGATTTGAAGCTTTTTTTAATTCTAGGGGACTGCAGCCCCATAGCCCCTTCCCCAGGATTTGCCCTTGCTCTCAACTCTTTCTCTTTTTACGTTACATCCGACGGGAAACCTCACAACTATCTACTAGCCGATAAGCTCCCAGACATATTTTTAGTTTATTTAAACACTGGGTGTAGCCCAAATGACTTCCTGATTCCACCTCCAGTCCGTCTGGATTCGTAGAGTGACCCACGACCATTCGACCTCATTCATAAACGCTGGGCAAATTTTAAAGTTGATGGAGCCAAATTCTCTATAGTAGCCTGCTTCGGTCAGTTGTCAAATACGTCAAAAAAATCAAGTTTCTATACAAAATCAAAGGGTGAATATTATTTGGTTTTTACGGCGCGAGGTTCCTGGACCAGATTCATTCAACATTTTTTGAAGGTCTTTCTTAAAAACAAAATGATGAAAGATACAAAAAAGTGAGAATTTTGCGGATAACACACCAAATCGAAGTGAAATACTATCAAATTATGGCAGTATTATGATTGACTACAGTATTTGACTTAAGTGGTAGGTAACATAATAACTAAACATTTTAAAATAACTTTTTTTAAAAATCTATCACTCACATACGAGAAAGCATATTAAAATATGGTCAGGGTGATTTGAGTGCCAGATCTAGAAGACCAAATTATGAAAAGTTAGTTTTAAAAATATCTGTGAGTCTTAGAATAGCATACAAATACCTTAAAATAAGTACCAGTGATAGTTAAATCAGTAACTGATATTACTACATCAAATGTGTTATACGTAAAAAACTACACTATAGTAGGTAGTGACACAAATTTAGAGAGAGAGATGTATCTATAGTTAGTTTCCTTTGCGTTAATAATAGATAACGGCAAGTTTTTTATATTCCCACTCTAGGTCTAGTAGATGCAATAGAAATCTTGCACAAGATAATTACCTTCCGTTCCAATTACAAATGATAGTACACAGGTTTAGCAGCAATGTCAAAATTAGTAGCGGTTATTTAACGGAAAATCTCGTAACACTAAACAACCTATTTCGAAATGGCTATTTTCGAAAAAATGAAAGGTTAAATTCGATAGGACGAAATTTAAACGATCGGCCGAACTTCATTTCAGAAAGATTCTTAGCATTCTTTGGTAGAGATATTAAAGTTACGTGCCAGTTCAGTTAAGACTACCGAAGTTTCCTCAGAAGTCGGTCAATTTTATATTAGGAGATAAAAAATGCTGCGTAAATACTATATGTCCCAATTCCAAATGTAATATCTTTTTTCTATTACCCCTTCATAATTGAAAAATTCCAACTTAATATAAGAATGGAAATTCATTTGATTCACCTGCGAAGGTCGATTAGGTCGAAATTGAAGGTCAAAAAAGTTTATATTTACTACTACTACTACCAATACTTCCAATTGGTTGCTTGTTAGGAGAAACTATCTAAAAAACACTTATACTTTTTCTTTTTTTTACATATCAGTAGGATTTCATGTTTTAACTGTCAATATACGCATAAATATTATACAAAATTCTGAACTATGGGTGTTTTTAGAGTGAACCCTTTTAAAGGAGAAAAGTAACTACAGTTCATCAGTTTTTAAGGAAACATTTCTACAATCTTACACACACAGCTGTATTGATTCAATAAAAAACTTGTTTAAAACAATAAAAACAAGCTAAGCTGCTTTAAACATTGAACCAAAAGAGCGCTTTTTTGCGCTTTTTAGTTTTCTCAAATAAGGAGTTATAAAATAAATTTTGTATTGATGTAGTGTGGGGGCTATCGCTTTTAGTTAAGAGGATTCTTTGATTATGAAATTGACTGATTGATAAAATGCAACATCGCAGGTCGATTTTAGTCCCCGTCTAACAGAAATTAATTAATGAAAATGGTAATGCTCACTCACAACATAAAGTTTAATCGCCTCTAGATTGATTTCCTCACTACCACCAGTAATTTCTAAACTTATAAAAAGAAATACCCTATAAAGTATAAAGTTATTATCCGCTAAAGAATTGAAAGCAGGAGTTTGAGTAAATGATATAGCACATACCATACATGAGAAAAAAATTTCTACAATCTTTTTTACAAAATCTTCTAAAATTTCCCCACCCCCAGTTTATCCACAAAACCCATCAAATTTCACATTTTCCCGCAACATCCCATACCCCCAACGATACACAACACAATACACAAAAACCACGCTCGTTTCTCCCACCAAAAGGGCGCGAAAGAGGAAAAACACGACCGCAACAGCATCTCCCGCCAACCACCTTCGCAAAAACACGCAACTTCGCAAGAAGAAAGAAAGAAGCAGAAAAAATACAACAACGACAGCGAAGAAGAAAGATACCGTTGTGTGGCTCGTATCCCCAGTCGGCCATGTGAAAGGTGTCGGAGGTGATGATAGATCCAAACGCAAGGTGACCCACGCAGCGACTGATTCCCTGCTCTCCGGCATCCTCCTCTCGCTCCCTCGGTTCCTCCGCGACCACTGCGCATGCGCTCTGCGGAGATCGTTTGAGGGAATTTCGTCCGATGAGGGCAGGTAGTTGGTTAACCCCCTGCTGTTGCGGCGAGTGTCACTTGATTGAATGGCCGTTCGTCACTTTCACAGATTTATTAGTACGCATGAGGGTACTTCCATGCCCCATTGTTACACGCATTAAGCCCTTCAGAAGGCGTGATTTACTTTTAAGGTTTATGAATGGAGAGGAGTAAGGCGAGGTTTACCTGGGTGAAATGGTACCTTATGGAACTTTTAAAGTTTAAAAAAAAACGATAGTTTCAGTCGTAAATTACTTAAGGCATATAATTAGTGAAACCAGGTGGTTGCATATTGCTTTATGTTGTAGGTTCATTAAGGTGAGGGTGAGGGAAAAGGTTCAATTTAACGAAAACTAAACTTAACTTTCAAATAATTTTGAATATTATGATAATAAATAACTTTAAAATTATTTTTAAGTTAAGTTATTTTTTCGTTTTAAAGATAATGTGAAAATAATTTGATTTGTGGGAAATATGAAATACGTATATTTATGTAAATGAAATAATTTTATATTCATATTAGCCGGTTCCTATGACTTGTAATCCGTAATAAAAAAGGGAGAGACGTTCTGAAAGGGGTAATTCACAAATAGGAGGACGTACTTAGGAGAGAACGGTGCTGTAAAGTGTGACACGACGAGGGGGACACTTCAAATATTCGTGAGATCAAACCATTTTCCCAATGCTGCTCCTATGTAAAAAAATAATTTCTCAATTGCTACGTTTGATTTGCTTAGTAGTGGAAAAAATAACTATAAAAACCGTAAAAATAACCGTATAAAAGAGTACAAAAATTTATATGAAAAAGTTATTAATTAATTTCCAAATAAGAAATTAAGGTTTTCAATTGTCAATTGTGTTAACTTTAAGTTTACTTTCGTCGACAGTGTAGGGAATTAGGTCACTGAAATGAGTCTACGTGTGATGTGACATGGAGAAAGGAAGGTGGAAGAAAACGACCCTCGAAAATGATCACAGGATGTGAGGGAACAAAGAATAATCAGTACAAATATATCGATTCAATTCCCAAGGTTTAGTCAAAGGAATCTCTCAAAGAAGCACTAATAAGCAATAAAATACTGTTATACCCCCATAACAGCTAAAAACAGTACTAGCACATTAGCACATAATAATGGACAATAGACGAGGCAACTTTTTTAAATGATTAAAAACTTTAAATTTAAAATATCTATAAAACAAGGTGAGACTCGAGCCCTGAATATTTGACAGAAGGTGTATAAAATTTCTGGAAATATGTGAATGACCCTAAAATGAAACATGGATAGGAATTCATGGAGAATTCACTGAATGTGATGTTTTTCAAATCTTTAATCATAAAGGATGATGCCAATTAACAAATGGCACCTAACATAAGAGGTGTATATGTTACCGCTAAAGTTGATAATTAGTTAATCTGAAGAATCCCTAGGTAAACTTAAGATTAACTGATTTCTGTCGTTAATGTGCGGATTTTTGAGTTTTTCGCATTTTACCTAGGGAATCTACACTATAACGGCCTCTTGATAGTTAAAGTTCAAAATAGTTTGTTTCGTTCAATACTTTCTGTTAAAATGTTGAGGTGCTTACTGCGCCATGCGCTTACCCCTGCGCAGTTGGGTTTCAATACGTAGTTTGTTGTCATATTTGGTGTTTTGATTTCAAATTTAGTGGGTAGCACTGTTAGTTGTCATGCTGAATGTTAAAACAAAATAATACAAGCAAGTAAGTACTGTAAATTTACATGATTAAGTAAAGTATATTACTACTAAAACGGGTATTTTGAAACAATTGTGTTGAAGCTCGGACTTCAGAGTGACAGAGATTTCTTTTAACGAAAGCAAATGTCCCAGCTGTTGAAATATCTTTTCAACAAACGTTAATTCAACAATCGCTGGAACCTGGGCAAGGGTTTAACATATGTAATCGATCGCGAATCCTAGCAATAGTTCAGGGCAGGCTGCCAGCCGATTACACCGCGCTTTCATTAAGATTTGCTAGTTTAAGTGCTCATTGAAATACGCTGTCAAATCGAGATCGAAAACCACAATTGATACAAATCTCAGTTGGTACTTTAATATTCTATTATTATTGTTTTTATATTCTAGTTTTAAAATTGCTATTTCATTACTATTTTTGTGGGATTTGCGTGTTTTGTGTAATATGAAAAAAGTACCGATCCCCCTTTTTTGATTCGTCATTGTTACTGTTTACCCCCAAATCGAGTTTGGTTATAGTTAGGGCAGGGGGGTTTGGGGGGGCGGCAGCCCCCCCAACCTCCTTAAACTTTTTATAAAATAAAATAAAATTTTGTACTTTAACGGATCACCCTCGTTAATATGTAAAATAACTGATTACAGGTAGTATGCAGATTAACGAGTGTCTAGTCGGTAGGGTGCAGAATACCTAGGTAATTTCAAGATTACCTAGGTAATCTTAGAAATTGAAAAAAAATTCGCTCTTTAACGGATCACCCTCGTTAATCTGCAAATTACCTAGGTTATCTGTAAATTAACTGATTTCCGGACTTTAACTGTAACATATATAAAAGGGAGACTTATGATTTAGCAATTAGAATAGGTTGAAGCCAGTGCTGAGATTGAAGGGGACATGATCCCAACAAAAAATTTTATTTCAAGCAAAAAAAAAAAGGTGCTAGTCCAACCTAAAAAAATTCCAGCTACAGCAATGGTTAAAGCATAGAAAATTTGATTCTGAAAACACTAAAATTGAGTTAAAACCGTTTTAAAAGGTAAATTTTAAAAAAATTTAAATTAACCCAGATCCCCTTTTTTTGGGAAAACTTGCAAACAATTCCCAAAAACTTGGGATTATAGTTTATTAGTTGATTCAAAGCCACCTTACACGCATTTGGGGGGGGGAGTTAATTCTTTTGGGGAGGAATCTCAAATCCTTGGGTCGCCCCCCCCATTTTCAGGGGGTGACGACGCCAATGGATGTCCCATTTTTTCAACATTATTGACCCCCTCCCTCCCTTATGTTACGAACTGTCACACTTCAACATAGTCACATGTCACGCTCAGCAACCAATAACAAGTTTAGAATAAAAGTTAGAGACCAAATGTGTTTATTCAAGTTTAAGGTTTAAGTGCACCCCCACCTTACAATTTCAAAGCGAACTCTTATTTTGTTAGTATGTATTTTATAATAATGTCATTTAAACGACATTTTCTAGAAAAAAAATAATGTAATGTCACAACTTTTAAAATCGTTCAGTCACAGATTAATGGACCCCTTCCCTCCAAGCGTGACATCATTTATGGACAGCCTAATTACTAAACCTTAGTTGATATCCCAAACAAAATTCAAATTATATCCACGTATCACTCGACGAAAAATAATAAAAACATTGTTATGTTTTAATAATCCCTATAAGTTTCACTATTAAACTATCCAAATGAATATTAACAGCCTTGAAGCTAACGATCTCCCATCACCGCTGTTCGATCCTCCAAGGGACCATTATCGGGTGCACTAAACACCGAACCCCACCCCTTTCAATCGACACGTTCGATGGAACGGAACAGGGCGTCACTCGGCTATTTCGGGGCGAGGCACCCCCCAAGAACAATGGAGGTGTAGGATGTAGAACACTAGCTTCTTTTGGGCTATATTTAGCTGCAATCGGATCGCTATTGTCTTTCAAATGTTCGATACAGCAACTACTGGCGACGGTGGTAACGGAGATGGGGACTTATGAAAATTAATTACTTGTTGAATTTAAAAAAAGACAATTTTCGGTCTTACTGGCCGTAGTCCTGAAGATGTTAAAATGTTAAACATTTCGACTCCATATTCGGGAGTCATCATCAGTAAAATAAAAGTTATTCTGACTGAGACGTCAATTTGTCAATATGTCAATACATAAAAGAAAAACGTAGAACCGTTACGCAGAGTCGAAACGTTTAACTTTTTAACATCTTTAAGACTACGGGCAGTAAGCCAGGAAATTGTAGCTCCGGCCATATAATCCTGCATAGTTTTACTTGTTGAAAGTTTCATACTGAAAAATTCATTACCAACCATTAAGATGAGCTCAGCATTTTTGAAATACTACCCAAAAGCAACTTTTACGAATATTTTTCAGCATCTGACTCTTATACTGGGAGTTTCAACATTTCGTTTCACTACTTTTATTTGGAACCAACAACCAACCTCTCCTAGGACCATGGAGGTAAGGTCTAGGTAGTTGACCCTGAACATGGAGAATCCGTTAAAATGACTGACAGTGCTCCTAGGGCCGAAATAAAAAAGTTTTAAAAATGAATTAACAAAGTAAAGAAGATGGAGCAAAAACTTCAAAAGATTATTATTGCCAATATTAAGAATCACTTACAGAAATAAATTAATGAAAATATTGTGAATATTTGAGGAAATATTGGCTAGTAAAAAAAGTGCTTTTCAAGCCTCTAAAAAGAAAAAGTTCGCAATTAAGTTTTTTAGTGTTATTATGTACATTAGTGTTTTTCTAGTTAATAAAGACAAAATTTAATAAAAAAAGCTTGCACTTTTGAGAATTTTTTTCGTTTTTAACCCTTTATTTACCGACGGTACTTGTAAGTACCACTGGCGCAAGTTTAGAACTGCTGATGGTTGGCGAGTTTTAGCTATTTGTCGCCATATTTAGAAGCCACATTATTCACTTAACATTAGTTGGGGTAACTATATAGTGATTTTTATCGCTAAAAACTTGGCGCATCAGCCGTTCTAAACTTGAACCGAAAAGATTTGGTAAATAAAGGGTTAAGGCCTGAAAAGTGCTATTTTCACATGCTATTATCTCATCATATATTCAAGATATTTCCGTGAGTTTTTCATAATATTGGCATATTAATCTCATTGATGTATTTTCTCTATCTCCTATAGTTTTCTTTTTTAACTTTTTTTCACCGCTGAGGGTATTGTAAATGTAAGTTATCACACAGGATTCTCCATGGTCTTGGTCACTAACCTAGGGGTAGACCTTACGTTACGTCCATGACCCTAGGAGACGTTGTCTCCAAATGAAAGCCGTGAAACGGACTCCCAGAAACACCCGGAATAACAGGATTTCATTGCATGAATTTAAGAGGGTTTTTTTTGTTAACATAGTTGACAGAATTTCATTGTTTTGTTAAATCAACTGGTTATTTTTTAAAAAGTATTTCCACGAATTTTTTTAAAATCTTTTTCTGCAGCATTCGAGAATATTGCTGGACACAAAAAAAAGAACTACCGTACGCAAAGAAATCAAATTTGGGATTATCAGTCCGAAACGCATTGTTTTCTAAACAACTGCCGAACCTTTAAGGTAGAGCTTAAAAAATTCTGTTACATGATAACTGAAAAACACAAACGCATTTGTTGAACTGTATCTGAATTTAAAAATGAAACTGCTGTAGATAAGTTAATTAGGCTATCAGCGATAAATTTTATATCCAGGGGTCCGTTTAAATGCAGTGGAGAGACTGAGGACCTGGATAAGCCTTCATGAAAAATTCAAATGAAGGTGTATTTTAGGAACCGAAACTTAGCATCAAATTAAGTTAATTCTTTAAACGAACTTTGCTGAAGGTGTGCCTTCCTTTGCTGCAATGCTGTCACATAGGACACCTACAGGAAGTCACCTTTCCGATAAAGTTCACAATTTATGAGCGCTCTCTTGGCGGAGACTAAAACTGTTTTTACAGTGATTGTTGTTGGAACAAGTTCAATTGGATAAACGCTTCAATAGGTTGGTGTTCTGAGAAAATAAGAGCTGAAACAAAACCCCCAACCAAGTCAGAGTACTTGTGGTTTAATTTAATTTTCACTTAATGTGGACAGATCCAGAATGGTTGTTTTTTTTCTGGTTAAGTGGGCCGGCAAGGATCGGAAGAGGAATATTGCATACTTTTTAAACTTAAACTGCAGCTAGTGAAGCAGTAGCAGATCCAAGGGGTGGCACGGGGGCACGTGCCCTCAGAATCGGGAAATATACCACCTGAAGAAAGTTTCTAAATAAAACGTAATTTTGATGCTTTGAAATGGTTCAATGTGTAGCTTCATGGCTAAAAATGATTAGCATTCTATATTTCTTTTAAAATACCGCATTTTTTTTACTGCAGAAAGTTTTAAAAATCTTGGTGCCCCCCCATATGTCAAACTTGAGTCCGCCCCTGTAGTGTAGTAGTAGAAACTTCGTAATTCAGACACTATAATCCAGACAAAATCACACAATGGTTTCATGTTAGTCTGTAAAGACACGAAAGGAAACAACCTAACCAAGCGCAGATTTTCCCTCAACCAGTTCGAAAGTCCGCGGCTAACATTGCGGGAAAACTTTGAAAAGAAAAATAACTAATCTCGCAAGTCCTGTCTTGCCACGAGACATAAACCCCACAGACAATAGGACACAGTCGCGTAATAGTGAATTACGGCTCATTGGACCAGCCGCGCTAACACTCAAATGAGCAGATTTATTCCGCATTGGAACACGACTGGGGCTGTCATTCCACGCTCTCACGGCTGTAAATGGAGGGCTTTTATGTCTGTACAGACGTCATGGAGGTGGAAAACGGAGGTATAAAATCAGGCGAGGATATAATTCATATGGAAAAGGTAGTCGGCCATTTTGAATGCAAGAATGGCCGCTTGGATAAAAACACGAGTTTTATGTGATGGGCCTTTGAAACATAAATGAGTTATCTTCAGGTTGTTCTGGAAGGGAAATTTAGTTGTTATGGAGTTGTAAAACGGTTTTGTTAGGCTTTTAAAGAATAATATAAAGTACTATAACTATCAGGAGTAGAAGGGTTTGAATAACATGGTTTAAGTCATAGATTCCCGAGGCGATGGATAACTAACTCCTCCTTAGTCATGGTTAAGTCAATAAAGGTCTCAAAGGGTAGGTTGATTTGGGTTATACGGACATACTGTGCCAAACACAGAATGGTTAAAAATATATTTAAATTTCTTGAATTAAATAATTAAAGTTCATTAAATTATTTGTTACTAACCAAGGTCTTCAAAGGGATTCAGGGTAGGTTTCAGAGGTTGACAGGGGGTCAATAAAGATTTAGTAGGATAGGATTTTTCATTTACTGGCGCTAAGGTCCATTATTGGCTATACTGCGCCGTATCATATGTTTTTTGGCAAAAGGTAAAAAATAAAGAAAATCTAACATGCGGGCATGAACATACGCCTTTTAATAAAGATTTAGTAATAAGTAACTTTTGAATCAACTAATTTTGTTGGAAAATTACAGGTTTGGATTGATTAATATTAAAACGAAAAAGAACCAGTTCGAGTAATTGAATTAATTAAATAACCAGTTGAAAATAAATACAGACTTCACCAATTGGTAGGTTTGTTAGTTGGTTGATTGTTTTTTTATGGCACATGATCGACATCAGGATATTAGTTGGTTAGTTAGATTTTTATGGGACAAGGGCCAGATTAGAGTTCACCAGTTGAAAAATAACAGATTGTTGATTGATAGAATTGATTAAAGATGATTGAATGATTAGTAATATTTTTTAACTCGTTCTTGTGTCTATAAAAGAAAATAAATGAACAAAATATTATTAAAGTTGGTAATTAAGTTACGAAGAGGTTCAGAGAGGTTCGAAGGAGGTTTTTACCCTTTTTAAAACTAGTCAATGAAGTCAGAATTAATTTAAAGCATCAAACCAACACTAAGCCATAATTTTAAATAAACAGTGAGTGCCTATTAGTCCTGTCTAATTGTCCTAAAATAAGGCCATTTTGGGAAAATTTTGGGGTAGAAGATATTTTTTGCTATCTGTATGTTTTTTGGGGTGCTGAGTCCGAATCTGAGGTTTGCCAACAAAATTTCGTAACGGAACATTGTGAAAATTCGAAAAAATGGCAAAAATTCGCCCCTTTTTTTCGTTTTCGGCCCCTAGAATATTACCTTTGCACTTCGGAGCTAAACAGTCAATCCAAAAAATGAAGAACACTAACCAAGCTACAAAAAAGTCAATTATAACTTTTCTCTCAGACGCATAGTTTCGCCGATAGAACACGTTGAAAAAGGGGCTATTTTCGTTCGATTGGTATGAAATCTAAAAAATTTAACTAGTATCTCCAAAAAACCGCATTTTTGGAACAAGATACTATAAAAACTGCCTAAATAATATTTCACATGAAATTAGCCATCTAAAAACTCTAATAATGATAACTAAATGCATTTTTGTTCGGTGATTTCTCTTAAGATTGAAAGTTCAACAGGAGATAATAGTATTTCTATAACTAAGTTGCTTCTTCGAAATTACATGCAAAATTTTTCTATTGACTGCTCTATATGTTTTTGAGGGTGCTGAATCCGAATTTGATATTTGCCAATAAAATTTCATGACGGAACTTGAGAAAATTCGTATAAAATGCCAAAAATTCACCACTTTTGTTCGTTTTCTGCCCTTAGAACATACACTTTGTATTTCTGAGCAAAACAGTCAACACCAAAATAAAGAAGAGAAAACAAGCTACAAAAAAGTCAATTACAACTATTCTCTCAGATGAAGGGTTTGGACGCTAGAGAACGCTGAATATTGGGGAGTTTTTGTTCCATTGGTGGAAAATTCATAAAATGCCACTCGTATCACCAGGGTTGCCAACCTGAGACAATGCTCATCCGTAATCGCCCCCCCACCCGCAAAAATGTGTTCCGAATGTCTTAAAACTTCTAGAAAACATTTTATTTCTTAGATTTACGCGGCCAATAATTAATTATTTGCAATTAAAAATCACCTAGTTTCGGAATCACTTTGAAAAGGCAGTCATGTGACTTGAATGGCTGTGACGTAACATGTGTTAAATACTAGTTGTTTTAGTTAGATATCCCATAGCGCGTGTAGTGTGTTTTATTATTTATAATTAATTCTTCTGGTTATTCTCACCCAGAATTGGCGCGAATTTTTTTTCCTCTTACAATAACTCTTCAAAGAAGCCTAATTAATTTTTTTGGGTTGTTCTGATCGGAATATTGCTGTCGGCAATTTATTTTAGCAGCCTATGTTCTCAACAATGAGAAAAAGCAAGTATCGAGCTGTGGTAAAATAATTTTTAAAAGAAGCGATGTCACCAAATTAAAGTAATGCTAAGTTCCGAAATGTGTAAATGGACTCTTTAGCTTTGTTTTGCCAGTGAAAAAATTAGCGTCGAAGATTTAACTTGGGTGTGAGAGCATTCATTAAGAACCACAGTGGAAAAAGTTTAAAAAGAGCGACCATGCCGGAAATAATCGAAAAGTCCCCCCTAGAAGATTGATGAAAGGTGGGGAACATTTGTAATTGTCAAATCTATAGGGGTATCAGAGGAACACGCAAATTATTTTTTGCATGAGGAATTGCACTTGAAAACACTGCTCAAGATGGGTGCCACGAATCCTAAATGCGGCACAAAAGTGCATTTGACATGACGACTTAAATGCGATTTTTAACGCGATTTTCATAAAATAAAAGCTATTTTATGCGTCTACAGGCAAACATGGACATAACTTTGAACTTTTAAGTAAAACAATACTCAATGCAATGGATAATAGTCAGTTTTTCAGCACAAAAAAGTCCTATCGGCTGGCAAAGACATGGCGTAATAACTCTATGATTTCAGGAAAATTCTGTCTATTAATTATAGGGGGAAGGCTATGAATATAATTGGAGAATACTTAACTAAACGGTTGCTAAGATTTTTCGAGAAAAAATACCTATTTAGCAATTCAAGGATTTGGATTAAAAATTTTTAAAACACCCATCCCGTCACCCAGATTTGGAATCTTCAAACTTATACCTCTCCCCCAAAGTGACAATTTTTCTCTCTGGACACCGTTTTTCTTCGAGTTAAGAAGTAATTGTGAGTTGAATAGGTTTTTTTGACGAAATTCCAGAAGCACCCCCAAAAGAGGGGAAAATATGACCGGACTGTCCGAATAAGAAGTGAGGTAGCTTAAAAGGAAGCAATGTTAAAAAATAAACAGTTCTTTAAACCATAAGTTATCATTTTCATGGTCAGGCCGAAAATCTGTTTAACTACCCTCGTATTAATATCATTAGATATGGTTATAAGGCATGAGAGCTGTGGATTAATATGGCGATCTGAACGAATATAAGTTTCATATCATCCACAAGAATCTGGATAAAATTAGAAGAAAATATAGCTAGAACTAACATTCTTAGCCCAAAAAAAGGTTAAAACACCAAACACCATAATATATTGTACATTACATTTTAAAAAACATTTATGAGTATACTATATAATTTGCTTATAAGGCTATTTTTCAAGGATAACCCCTCTTTTTATATTTAAGTAGAATAAGGAATCAATGCATGAAATTTTAAGCTCAACAATATTAAGCAGTATAAATAACTTAAATTTTGTTAAATACGACTTAAAACACACACAAATTCTATATTAAGTTGTTTAAAAATATATAAAATAAGCCACCAAAGTGTTTTTATCCACATTTCTTGCTAAATGCTATTAGATAAAAATAGCATTTTTCTGGAACTTTCTTAGTTCCTTCATCTAGAATTCATTTGCAAGAAGTTTAGAAAAATCTAAAACAAATATTAAGAATATTTTATTTGGGGATAAAAATATTTTACCTTTGATCCTAAGATTCCCACAGAAAAAAATCCTTTATGAGCAGTGAAGAACTGTGGAATCATAATTTCTGAATTTTGTGGCAAATGATCCATTTTTATCTTCCACTTCTTGTTAGAATTAAGAATTACTATTAAATAAAAATAAGAACAAAGCAGAAAGTCTCACACTTACTATATAAACAAAACAACTAAAACTAAACAAAACAAAAGCTTTTGCTAGATGAATCGTGTAGCCATGTTGTCTGAGCGAGTTATGGCACCCGACACGTCACGATGGTAACAGTAGAGATGGAAAATTTCCGGAAATTTTGGGTGGGCGGAAAAAAACAGGAAAAAAACCGGTTTTTTTCCGGAAAAATTGGAAAAGTCGGAAAAATTGACCTTTTTTGCATAAAAAAGAGTGGTTTTTGAATACAAATTTTTTTAGAAGCTAAATAATCATTCGTTGTATAAAAATCATGAGTCATTATATATTATAAGTTATTAAATCATTAAAAATTAATTAAAAATAATTCTTCCAAAATAAAAATATGCAGCATTTTACAAGTAATTTTAAAACAAAACAAAAAACTACAGTTTTTATAACTATAAAATAATATATGCAATATAAATATAAAGCATGTGATTGTAATAAATAACATTAATTTAATATTTATTAAACATAAAGTACTTTTGATGAATTAATTTTGTATACAACATGATCCAATAACAAATAACAGATGTTTGCTATAATATTTAACATCAATAATAATATACATAATTGATCCTAACCTTTTTCACATGATCATTGCAATCATGTTTTCTTAGAAAGGTTGAAAAGTTTTAATTATATTCTGCCAATTTAAAAAAAAATGTTGAAGTCATTATTAAAAAAAATCTTTCATTGTTTTGTTTAAATATTTTTGGAACTTATTTTTTTTTATTATTTAATTTTCGTGACATTAATGTGTTCATTGTTCAATAAATACTCTTACACCATAAATATTTTTTTAAGCAACCCTGTAAAAAGCCTCAAATAATCCCAAACTTTGAAATCTGATCTAAATTTTAAAATTCAGATAAAGCAGAGAAACTTGAAGTATTATGTCATTTCATATGCTTATGATTGTTAGACAATCTGTTTTAATGGTTAAAATATTTTTAAAGTGCTGCATTTTATAATTAATATAGTATAAGAATACCAAATTTATATATATAATATTCTTCTAATCCTAATTGGTATTATTGATATTAATTTACATTGCATAATTATTTTTGTTTTTAGAGAGTAAAATAAATAACACGGATGTTAAAATAATTTATCTTGCAGCTTACTTTTTCCAAATTTGTGTTTTCATGTGAAATATTGAGTATAAAAAATATCAAATGAGAAAACATTATAATTTGAATGTAGAAAATTTTTTTAAAATGCATTCTAACTTAAAATTTTTTAACTTTTCCCTAGTAGAATCCAACTTTTTTGGGAAAAAATGCTTATTATATGGTTAAAACTTCATTTTTAAGTATTTATTGTATATGAATATCAACTAAATAATATTTTAATTGATATTGGTTAATATAAAAATTATAAATAAAGTATTTTAAATTAACATTTTCAATTTTTCCGGAAAGAAATAAACCCTTCGGAAAAAAACTGGAAAAAAACCGGTTTTTTTCCCAAAGTTTCCGGTTTTTTTCCGGCCATTCCCATCTCTAGGTAACAGCCAATCATAGTGCGTTTCTGATTGCATCACTTTTCGCTCATTTTTAATTGTTAATAATAAAAGAACTAATTAATTTTGAGATTTAAAAATGTGATATTCGGAATCAGAAGACCAAATTTTACTAAGAACAAACTAAATAAAGAAAATTTAAGAGATGCTGCAGTTATCCATTACGGAATTCGGGGCCAAAATGCGGAATGATTCCGCAAAATCCGGAATGGTTGGCATCTCTGTATCACCGAAAAGCGGCTTGTTTTGGAACAGGATACTATAAGAACGGCTTCAATTATGTGTTAGGCCCATGAAATCAACGTTCTGCATACTCAAATGTTAATAGATATATAATTAAACATAACAATAAAATACGACCATTAGGAACATTTTGGGATTACTGTAACTTGTAACATTTCTTATTGTTAAAGGCTTTAATCAAAGTAATATATAGAAAAATAGGTACTACATGAAATAAATTGTGCCTTTAATTTATTAATGCACGATTAAAGCCTTTAACAATGAGCAATATTACAGTAATCCCAAAATGTTGCTAATGGTCGTATTTTATTGTTATGTTTAATTATTTATCAATTAACATTTGAGTATGCAGAACGTTGATTTCATGGGCGTAACACATAATTGAAGCCGTTCTTATAGTATCCTGTTCCAAAACAGGCCGCTTTTCGGTGATACGAGTGACATTTTATGAATTTTCCACCAATGGAACAAAAACTTCCCAATATTCAGCGTTCTCTAGCGTCCAAACCCTTCATCTGAGAGAATAGTTGTAATTGACTTTTTTGTTGCTTGTTTTCTCTTCTTTTTTGGTGTTGACTGTTTTGCTCAGAAATACGATGTGTATGTTCTATGGGCAGAAAACGAACAAAAGTGGTGAATTTTTGGCATTTTATACGAATTTTCTCAATGTTCCGTCATGAAATTTTGTTGGCAAATATCAAATTCGGATTCAGCACCCTCAAAAACATATAGAGCAGTCAATAGAAAAATTTTGCATGTAATTTCGAAGAAGCAACTTAGTTATGAGTTTTTAGATGGCTAATTTCATGTGAAATATTATTTAGGCAGTTTTTATTATCCTGTTCCAAAAGTGCGGTTTTTTGGAGATACTAGTGAAATTTTTTGGATTTCTTACCAATCGAACGAAAATAGCCCCTTTTTCAAGGTGCTCTATCGGCGAAACTATGCGTCTAAGAGAAAAGTTGTAATTGACTTTTTTGTAGCTTGGTTAGTGTTCTTTATTTTTTGGATTGACTCAGAAGCGCAAAGGTAATGTTCTAGGGGCCGAAAACTAAAAAAAGGGGCGAATTTTTGCCATTTTTTCGAATTTTCACAACGTTCCGTCACTAAATTTTGTTGGCAAACCTCAGATTCCGATTCAGCACCCCAAAAAACATACAGATAGCGAAAAATATCTTCTACCCCAAAATTTTCCCAAAATAAATACTATTTGACTGGACTATATCTAAAATAGTATTTGTTATTGGTTTTTGACACAATTAAATAAACAATTAAAAAAAATTAAATCCATTGTGATTGTGTTCTTTTGTCTAATTCCGCTTGACAATAAGGAACTTGTATGATTTTTTTAAATTTTTTTAATCTTTTCTGCACGCAAAAATAAGCCACTACACAAAATTTGAGGACGATTGAAAAATATTTTGATTGCAAAAAAAATTATTAAAAATCATATTTTTCGAAGTGCCCGAAAACGTTTAATTGCATGCATAGTGACGTCACAACACATAGACTTCGCCTAAAATGTTTGCCTTTGATTTCTGACCGTCACCAGAACTGTCTAGAACAGCGGTTCTCAAACTTTCTATCGTCATGGACCCCTTTATGTTAGAAGCCAGGCATCGCGGATCCCCAACACCAAAAGCCGTAACCAGACTTTTGTTCTGTGTTTAAGATTAATTAAAAATAGTATACAAATTATAATAAATTTTACAATTACTCCACTCCAGAGAAATATTATTTAGGGAGGGACCAAAACTATCCCTCCGCCCCCATGTATATTTCATAGGTCAATGTAGCTTTTTAGTACATTTTTAAGTAGAATTTGCGTCTTAGGGAAACTAACATGAAAAGGTTATGAGTAATTAAGTTCTACCCACAAAGGGGGGTCCTCCCCCAGAAAATTTTTGGAAATTCAACCAGAAAAACAGATTTTAAATTAGTTTTAATACCCATAGTTAAAATTTTTTGAATATAAATTTTTATGTAATATTTGCATTTTGATGAACTTATGTTAAAAATAGTTTATAATAGAGTTTTAAGAACAAAAAGGTATCTGGGGGTCATCCTCAGAGAAGTTTTAGATAAATTTGCCCCTAAAAACACACAGGATTTTAACTATATTTCTTAGTTACGAATTTCAGACTATATTCTTAGGTAGGATTTCAATTTTGATGAACTTTAAAAAAAATTTTAAATAATAAATTACGAAGTTCTAGAGGGGATTCAGGGGTCCTCCCCCATTTCGAAGATTTGATCCCAAAAACAGGGTTGGTTTTAACTTGTTTTGATACACCAAATTAAAATTTCAGGGCCCCTTCACACACCCTTATTACTCCCCTGAATTACTCCAAGTCTCGTCTCTGAGGTGAGGGTCTGGAAATTTCAAGGTAAATATTATGCATTGAAGTCAAAATTTCGAGGGGGCTGGGGGTTCTCCCCCAGAAAGTTTTTGAAATTTACCTCTTAAAACTAGTGTTTCATCTAATTTTGAAACTCTTTGTTGAATTCTAAAAGTAGCTTGAGGAAATCTTCAAGGTAACTCGCGGACCCCCTAGGAAGGCGCCGCGGACCCCCAGGGGTCCGCGGACCACAGTTTGAGAACCGCTGGTCTAGAAGGTAAATATTTATTAAAACACTCATATCGGACACTTCAGAAAAAAGAAATCATCAACTTAAACATAGAAATTAAATTTTGATTGCAATTTGGCCCGATGGAATTCTACGTCACTGTGCATGCAAACACACTTGGCGTTTTCAGTCACGTGTTTTTTTCTCGACTTTTAAATTAAAATATTTAATTACTTGTACATATTTTTGAAAAATTGACTAAATATTTCATTTTACCATGCCAAAAACCATACGGAACACTTGAATTTTTATGAAAATCTGGCACATGCAAGTTCCTTATAGTATTATTGCATTAAGCTACATCTCTCACTGGTGGTCAATATTTAAATAAATTTTTTGGTGGAAATATAACACAAGGTCTAGTTTTCGTTTTATGTCCACAGTCTACTTCAAAATGGAAGTTTATAATCACCTTGTAGTTCAGACAGTTTTAGCTATGCTGCCCAGCCCGTCTTCATTGGTTATTTTGAATTTTGTTTCTTGTCATCTCAACAAATTTCTCAATAGTTAAATTTGGGCCTGTTAGTGCAATCCCCAAACAGACCAACTAAGACTGATTTGGCAGTCGTTTTAAAACTTCTATTTTCCATGAAGCAAAATGCTCTGTCAGCAAAAGTTGCCAGAGCGTTCCTTTCCACAGTATTTCTCTGTTGACTGAACTTTTTCTGTATGCTACGATCTTTTAGGAACTTTAGAGAACAACTTATCCACGGACCTGGAAAAAGTGCCCGAACCTACGAACCTGGTTCGGGGGAAGCCCCTGCCAGCTCCATATAGGAGCAATACATAAGGTTCGGGGAAATTCTATTAGGTTCGGGGGAAGGTTACAACTTTTTTCAGGTCCGCTAATCGGCTAATCCATCGGTTGGTTGGTTGATTAGATTTTTATGGCGCATGACCCAAGATAGAGTATAGTGCGCCAGGGAAATATTCTATTATTTGACTACAGTAGATTGTCTCTCAACAGACTGGTGTCTCATTTTTCACAACTTCGGAAATTTTAGTTGGTTTTGTAAAAATATTTTCGTAGCTAGAAAAAGTCGTTGCATAGAGCATAGATAAAAAGTTCAGTCAACAGAAAAATCCCGTGGAAAGACACCCTAGCAACTATTGCTTTCACAGCTTTTCGGTTTCTGGAGTATTATTCTAGTTTAGAACCCAATCGAGAGAAAGAGTTCTCTTCGACACCTGAATAAAATCCAACACACTATTTTGTCAAATGCAGCAAAGCATAGATAAAACTCCCGAACCATGACATGAGAATTTTTTAGATATACAGAAAAAAAATTCACCACGTCGTATTTTATACCGAAAACGTCGAAAGCAGACATTTCAAAGGAATACTAGAACAGCCTTCTTCCTTTGTTAAGAAAAGCATTTAACATACACAGGTATCAGAAATATATGTTTTACAGTCCGGTAGTAATTATTATGGTACACGGCGATACAAATTCAGTGTAATTTTAATCATTAAAAAAGCACAAGCACTCATTATTTGTAGATACTCTAGTATTAAATTGCTCAAGACGAATCCGGTTTCAAAAACAAGAGTCCTTGAAAATCTAACAATGGGAAAAGAAGAGTTGCTTTCATAAATCGTAGAGAAAACGATATAGGGCTACCCCTAATGAGGTTAAATAGAGATGCCTTATAACTAACTGTAGGAAGATATAATAGTCCTTCCAGAAATAGCGTAATATGGGGGGACATCTATAAATTGCGCCATGTACAAGTAATTTTAAAAAGTGTACAATAAAATAAACAGAGGTGCTACTCCAACTCAAAAACACGTAACGAACCTTTTATCCGGAATTCCAAGTTCCGGAATACTCTAAAATCCGAAACATTTAAATAATTTTGAAACGGCCTTACTTAAAAAATTCGGAAATTTAAGGACAAGCGAAAGATAGTTAGGGAGGGGGGCAAACTGGAAACATTGGGGAGAAGCTATAGCTCATGGCTTTGGAAACATGATTAACCCTTATAAAAATGAATTTATCTAAAAACGTAAGGGGGCATTAGCCCTCTATGACCTCAAGGCTATAAATCCGTTTTTATCAATTAAAAATTCAGATTAATTGAAAAATTGCTTAGCTTTAAAAAACACCGCTACCCAGTCATTTTAACAGAATATCCCAAAAGCAACAGGCCTGTAAAACCAAAATTATATATTGGGAGAGGTTCAGGACTACTTTTCTTCAAGTATAAACTAGCTAATTAAAACACCAGGGGTGCAGAAAAGTTTCCAAGGCCCAATATTTCCCCAAAACACAATTTCGTTCAAAATTTCCCTACAAAATGTCCTCATATTTTGATTACAGTTCATATCGCAAAGGGTATTCCGAATTATAGTTTTCTTAATTACTAAACTTCAGTAAGATGATTTATAATTACTAAATAATCCTTAAGTTTTAATTTTTATGGACTTAATACCTTCTTTTAATCTTTCTTATATGCATGTCACCTCAGCCTTTAAAATGTTCTTTATAAAAAGTCAAAAATATCGTAGTGATTGAACAAGAACGTGATTTTTAGTGAAACTGTCAATTCCGTCACGGATACGTTGTTTTTCCAGCATATCAATCAAAACCCAAGGAAAAGCAAACTTTCAGGTATTCACCAAGGAAAGTAGTTTTTTCGGCGTAGATATGTAGTTTTCACAAATTTCATAGAGGGGACTTGGTTCCTCTATGAAAATTTCATAGACTTGGAGGGTTTGCTATTCTTCCCAGTCAAAAATATTTTTGTTACAAATAACAACTTAGATTAGAAGATAATTTGTATAAAGTTAGTCAAAAAATTCTCCACAACTTCCTGAATTTCCTCTGAACTATTACACTAGTCCACAAATTTTAGCTTTTTTCCCTAACAAAAATGAGATTAGGTATTCCGACTAATTTCAGGGTGTAGAATTCAGAAATAGTTGTGAAAAAGCTGCAACACGTACAGGTTTTTTTTGTTACATGGCACCAGTACTGTAAGAAAGGAAAAAAGCGTTGAAACCACTCGTTTTTTAGCAGTTAATCTCATTATTTTAGCATGAAAATACTATCATAATTGAGATTATATGTGTTTCAGACAATATAAAACTAAAAACCATTAAACATTCATTAAATACGATGCAATTTTATCACTTTTTGTCTCTTAAGTTGCGTCAAATCTCCTATTTTAATGAACCAAGAGCTGGGTTCAAATCAATGTCCTAAGGGACTCTTTATCCTTGTTTATGATTGACTACCAGTGAGATTTTCCGGAAATAAATTCAAACGTGGATGTAAAATATGAATTTTGAGTGATGTTCAACATTCCATGGCTTGGTAAGAACTTACCAACCACTTAGAACTTACTCTTACCAACTCTCCTAAAAAATATTTTCGAGCTGATAATGCGTTTTTATTAAACTTTCCATTAAAAGCAGGGTCGTGAATCCTTTTTTAATCAAAGTTTCATACTAACTTTGTGTTTGCCTTCACTTAATGGCAAAAAAGTCCTTTTAAATACTTTTTGAAATGTTTTTTTTTCTGTATTTGTCATTGATATTAAATAACCAAGATAATTTGAATGCCCTCCCCATACTATATGGCCAGTAATTTTGCATAGAACTACAGTCGACTCTTACGCACTTAAAAAGAGCCACATTCTAACTTCTGCAACACGCGTGGGGAGTCCAGATTTCATTTTTAGCCACCTATTTGTACCAAAATGAGTGGGAAAAACCTTTTCTCACTTTTCTGTTAAATATTACCATTGAATTGTTATTTAAACTGTACCCAAATTTAGCAAAACGTATTGTGTATAAATGTGCAAAATCTACACAGAAAACTCGTCAATTTTTAAAAAGAACTGCAGTACAAAAACATAGCCACACTTTTAAAAGAATGTCTACAACTACATACCGAGATACTAGAAATATTTTTAGTATCTCAGTATTTAATTCAGTCAGTATTAATTTAGTCAGTAAATTAATTGGATGTGATTGCAGCGTTGCTATTGGACAAAAATGACACTTCTAACGTAAAAATTATGAAAAAAAGCAGAAAATCGAAAATTTTTGTTACAAAAATATGGGACGTGGTGGAACTTTTTTACTTGCAGATATTGGAATAACTATATGAATTAGTAACAAAAATACTAGTCATTTGGTTGTTGTTAGGAAACCAATGTCGACTAGTGTTATGATCGGGCGTTCAAACATATTCTGCACCCCTGATTGTAACATTTACGAAGGTTCTTCTTAATTTTTTTGATGATTGATTACAAAGCGCAAAAAGGATCTACCCTCAAAAATTTGTTTTGAAAACCTGAAAGGACCGCTTATAATGCTACAAAGTCTGAAAATAGTGTCGCCATCTACCAGTATTGAAACAATCTAACTCTTGGGAACAGGAATCTACCGATTTAGGGCTCAACTTTTTGGACAAAGGGGGCTCAATTTAGCATATTCCTTGATACTTCCATCCAAAACCTAAATCTTATCATACCATACATAAAACTAAACTGTTATAATTTACACACAATATTTGTATTCAAACTAATTTCCTCACCTTTAATAGCATTCCTGAAATTTAAAACTAATTTTAGATTGCATCTTTAGATTTTCCCTCCTATGTTCCTATCTGATCATTAAAAAAATATTTATTATTTATTATATATATTATTAATAATTTAATATTTATAATAAAAATTAAATATCAAAATATACCAACCAAAAATTTATTTTAAAATATTTTCTTACAGTAACTACCAGATACACATTTTATTGTTTTAAATTTTTTATCATTAGTTATTATTGTGGCCTGTTAGAAACAAAATAGCAAACACTTAGTAGTCTGTCTTTAGATCAATATTGTAGACAATTAGTGGCTAAAAAGGCCAAACAAGGTCATAAATGAATCGTTCAAAAATAATTATTTCTTCTAGGTAATATAAATGAGGAAGTTATTTACTCAGACTTATTTTGCTTGGCCTTCATCACTTCTGCTGTTGAACTACAACTGCATAACTAAGAATAAGATTAAAAAAACAGTTCAACTAACATCCTCTTTTTCCTAAAGTATGGATATTCCATGCTTTCATAAACTGACACTTCTTTATATGTCTTGGCCTGTTCTTGTTCTCTAAGAGGTCATTTACAAATACTTCTTATAATGATGAAAATAATTTTTTTTAAATGTCAAAGGATTTAATTGAAAAGTTTCATACGGGGGAATTGAAAAGTTACAAATTGTGAGACAGGTACAAAAGCCCTAAGAGTTGTGTGAATAACCCCTTATTGATTGTTTGGATTAAATTTCATAACACAAAAGTGAGTAATAATACTATTTCTAACAAGTCATTTTTTAAACAATAGGGGAGAGTGTTGTACCTACGGACGGTTGTACCTTCAGCCACCTCATTTTAAAATTCGGGAAAAAATGTAAATTTGAATTTGTGGTCGATTTTGAATGTAAACAGATGCTATCTAGTTGCCAACGTGAAATCAGCTCTTTAAAATATTATTTAAATTTTATATAATAAAAATACTGTTTTTAGGTGCTCAAAGTTTTTTTTAATGCATCACTACATTAATTCTTTTCTTCCCCTATGATTATGATGTGATAAAATGGGATACATGGGGGGAATCCCCGAGATTTTGACTTTTTAGTTTTGATATTAGAAATCGTCAGATCTCTATTCTTTTATCTTTCATAGAACTTTGAATGCAAAAACACCTGATGTTGTACCTTCGGACACCATAAGTGCTGTACCTACGGACACGTTCTTGTGGGTATCTGTAGCTAATCGGCGCTTTAGAATCAGGTTTCATTTAACTGAATACATTTTAATAAATGTTAAATTAATTCTAAATGGTAATCTATTTGTCAGCGATTATTTTCAAGTGAATTTTAGATAAAAAATCGAATATTTTGTGATCTAAACTACTTTTTAAAATTTATGATTCTACTTGGAATTTAATGTAAAATATGGTGTAAAATCCTAAGCACCCTATCGCATTTAAGTATGATGATTAAGAAAACTTGAAATTTCCACTAAAGAAGATTTACCACCAAATTATTATTGTTATTACCACCAAATGCTTGCACAACTAAGTGTTGATCGAATTGGTTATTTTTTTTGGATCAGTGAAGCTGTCAGATCAATCAGCATGATTTATGAAACTATTATCTTAACTTCTGATCTGAAAATACCATGTGATTTTTGTGTTTTTTGGTAAAAAATCAAGACTTTTATCATTCAACTTCGTTTTAATGATCATTTACGATCTAAAACTACATTACTTTAAAAAATCTATTTTCAATTTTATAAAGACTTGAAATAGGTTATTAAAAGGTATTGCATCAATAAAAATGTTCATTCTCAGCTTTTTTCAACTAAAACTTCCCTTTTGAAGGGTGTCCACAGGTACAACTGGGTCTGTCCATAGGTACAACAGGTTGCTGTACCTTCGGACACAAATTTTTCCATGTTATTTTAAGTGATTAAAAATCTAATTTTCAAGATTTTGGCTAATAAAAAATATCTCTGTACTCACAAAGGTTAGGACTATAGGTTAGGCACTTTAAATGGTCAAAATCCGATTTTACCTGTCTTATAAAAATCCAAACGTGATTTTTGTCCAGAGGTACAACACTCTCCCCTATTCTTTTCTTTAATTAACTATTTCAAAATTGAAAAAAAAATAGCAAAAGAAAATGATCCTTTACTCCAATATTCTTTTGCCCAATTACAAATAAAATACAAAGCAGTACTAAAAGATGTTTTGATTAAACAGGAGGATAGTGAGACAGGGATAGGATTCCCCTCCCCTTTCCTGAAACATAGAAATTTTCTTTTGCACAGAAAAATATATAAGAGTATTATCCCCATATCCTTTAAAAATATTCTGATATTTGCAACAAAATTTCTCCCTGTCAATGCCACTGTTGATGAATTAATCAGGAATTACTTCCTTATTTTATTTGGTTTAATTTTCAGGGCAAGGTCTTCCTTTTGAATACATAAAGTATAGAAATACATAAAGGTACAAATTAAATAATCTAAGATAACGTCAAGACTCACACCTCCACTTCATCAAATCAAATTTCATCCTTGGTAACTGCCTCTTCAGAATGAGATAACAATTATTCAACAATATTATGCAATATTGAGGAAAACAGAAAAAAAATCCTCAGAATAATCAGATAATATTTATTGACAGAGAAAAGGTCAAATCCTTGTAACAGCTTCTATATTTATCCCAAAACTTATTTGACTAAAAGATAAGGTTTTATCTATTCACGTTAGAATTTTGTTTTTAATAAAACTTATTTAAATCGCACACACAGTACTTTCACTTTTGGTAGTTTGGCCTCATTCTTTTCCATATCATTAGTACATTTCAGAAGAAGACTAACTTATAATCTTAACTCGGGTACAAGGGTGAAAGTCTGACATTTTTTAGGACAAAAGCAAGAATATTTTGGAAATAAAAACTACCTAATCTTACAAGATAAATAAATTAACAGTAGTTTGTGGTTTTATGTTACAAGGCACCCATTAAGGCATACAAATTATTAATTCAATATAGACATCATCTGAAATAGAGGTTTGCATCTCAAAATAACTTAATTTTGCTTATATTTTACTGAATAAAAATCAGCTTAAAAGATAAACTTTGAATTAAAACCGATTACAAAGTAGAACTTTGCATATTTTATACATTATTTGTTAATTACACATAGTACCTAAGCTTGAATAATATTGGGTTCAACTGTGTTAACAGTTCCAGTAAATACTGCTAAGCTCTTTTGGACACCAAAATTAAGAAATATTTCTAAACAATTTAAAATTTTTCTAGTAAAACGTTTAACTAACCTTGGTGCAAACATCCCTAGTGGGCCAAAAGGCCTACGATGCCCATCTCGTTTTCTTGACGATGGGGCTCTAGGGTGCGAAGCACATGTCCAGGTTTGGTGGTCAGCCTAACGTGGGACCCCAGTGTTTAGTTCTCAAGCATGCTTGGTCCTCATTTTATCGACCCTCTGCAGGGATGAAAGGCTGAGTGGACCTGAGTGGAAAGGCCGAGACCCAGAATTTGAACCCCAGACCTGTGTTGTTGGGAGCGTGAACCACTCCACTACCCCACCAGGCTAATAAAATATTTGGTTGGATCCTAGCAAAGCCCACACCCTTGCCAAAGTTGGCGATAATTCCACCATCTTGGTAACCCTACTTTAATACACTAGATTTAGCTTGGCGCTATCTTCTTCTGGTTTAGTGCTTCATTTTGGTTTGCTGCCAAGAGTGAGGGCTCTCCTAGGATTTTACCAAATATTTAGTAATGTCAATAACTAAAACTCAAAATGCACTTTTTGTACAATTTAATAGGATAAATGGATATTAACATTTTAGAACCCTAAATTAAGAGATCATTTCAATGCATAAGAATACAATTTTTTTCTCCCTACAATCAGAGTAATTAGATATAAATTTGAAACTTTTGCTGATTTCTCTATCAAGCATATTCCAAGCAGTTACAATGTTACAAAATAGCTAGGGCCACTAGGGTTCATAGTTTCCAAGACAACTACAAAAAGTTAGATTTACTACTGGAAGTTAAAAAGCACAAAACAAAACTACAAATGACTACTTACCTTTTACCCCATAACCCCATTCTGTCGCAGGGGGTAGATTCGACGGCCAAAGGCACACAGGTAAAGTACAAAAAGGTCTCTGAAGGGTAGGGGTAAAATCCCACTTAATTGGAAGACATGCAGATTTTATGGAAGACGTGCGATTTACGAAAGGCAGTCGACGCAGTAGGATTTTGGTCAAAGGGATGGCTCTCATTTTAAATAGCTGCGTGCGTTAGAGCGGCATGCGTGTATGGATAGAAACTTACGGCATTTTAGATGGGTCAGAGACTAGAGGCCTTAGTTATCTTTAAACAGAGAGATGTTATCGGTTTCGAAACGACCGATACCATTTTTCCAATCGACCGAAAAGATGTAAACAAATCAACAACGAGGAGCACGAGGGATGGTGAATGGTGAATTGGTTGAAGGGTTAGTGCCCATGCGCTGTGCTGAAGGCCGGCTTCTTGTTTTCCCTTGAGAAATTGAATTGACGTCACATAGCGATTTTTTTTCTTAGTTCGCTGCGAATGTCTGCGAACTTGGATGAAAGCAGGAAGTGTATTTAACCAGCTTCTTAAATCAGTGTAAATGTCACAAATGTCATTCTACATTTATTAAGTTCATTATGTTAATATCTATCAAACGTTTTGTAAATGTGAGGATGAGGACACTGTTCTCATAGTAAAAACTAGAATATTAGAATTTAAACAAAACTTCCCCACAAAATAATAGAAATTTTTTACAATTAAAAAGAATAATATATTGAATTGAGGGTTCTTGGATTTAATTACAAATCTAATAAAACATGTTTTCAAATTGACTTTACATTAGGCGGTAACTTTTAATTCAATCACAAATAATAGAAATTTCAACTACATGCATTCTTTTCTCAAAAAATTTTTCCTCTAATTAATTGATATCTATGATATTCTGTAGCACACTATCTATATATTCTATAGTAATAATATTGTTTCGGTTTCGCCTTATCCTAATAAGTTTCAATTCAATTTGAAAACTAAACCTAGATGGCAGCACCAAAACAACTCCTGAAGGGAGGAGTAATTCAAGTTTCCTTTTCTTTGTTTTACACGCATATATTTTATCACAATTTTACAAATATGATTTGTTCATTTCGAAACTAATTTTTATAAACGGCTAAAAAATTTAAAAATAATTTTGAATTAGTAATTATTATAACAATTATCTTTATTTGTGAGAAAATTTAAAAAGCTTATTTTATTAAAAAATTTTAAAACTACGCACGCTCAGTACTTCAGAAAAATCATTCTAAAATTAAGTAAAATTCTCCACCTCTAAAACTTTTTAAAATATTTATCAAAAATAAAATAGAATTAAATGTGAAAAAAATTTGTTGTAATGCGTTGTTTTCTAATATTAACTCAAAACATTCGCAATATTTCTTGAAAATTAGCATATATAAATATGTATTACACAGATCTTTATCAATCTGTTTTAAATTTTTCAGACAGTTTTTAAAATTTTCAAAAACTGCATTTTAACACCGGTTTAATTTTCCAGAATTAATTAATTTCCAGCACCTTACACAGAATTATTTAGGAAACCACATAGCACGTATATAAGGCAGGCCCCCAAGGTTGGGTTAAACAAGGAAAAGAAGATATATTCTGCATTTGTATTGCAAGGGACCCTACGGATAACTTTTGACACCAGACCAAATTATGTGAATGAACTAATTAATTAAAGTTGAAAAAAGAATTATTACAAATCTTTGTAAAAATCTTTATTTAAAACCTAAAACTAACAAATCATAAATAATGAAGTCTGTAGACCAGTCCTAGGCTGCCAAAAGAAAGCAAAAGAAACTCTTTGAAATCGGCGGTGAAAGTCACAAAGTAATCTTCCATTATCGCATCCGTTGACAAGGCATTGTTTCAAGCGGACGTCCATCGGAGCGTGTCTTGCGGTGCGCCCATATCGGGGACCTTCATCGCTTGTGGGGGGACGCCTTCCCACGCAGCCACAATGCCTTCAACTCATCTTGCAAACGAAAGGATTGGTCATACAGTGGCAGCGTAACCAGAAAAAAATATTATTACGGAAACCCCTAAATCACAATTAAATTACTTTTACTTTAATTTTAACTAATTAATTTTCCAAGAAGGAAAATTTTGAAATTTCAGATCACTAGAGTATTGACCTAAGTCTAATTGGATTCATTATTAAAAATAAGAGCTCTTACCCAGGGTATATTCTTTTTTTGCCTTGAAAACTCGAAAGAGTTCAAGGAGTGATCCATCTTGAAGGTCACCTAAATGGTCCCAAATGTCCTTTTTTGTTAGGCATGGAGTTTTTGTTTTGTTTGGGGTTTTATGTCATATATATTCAAGAAAAATTATTAACGACTTAGCACAAGTCTAAAAACTTAAAACAATTCTTCAAAATCAATATTGACTAAATTTCCTATTGTGGTATTTTAAAATACTGCCAAAAGCTTTAAAAATAATTATTAGTGATTAAAAAACGTGTTAGGCGTAAAGTTGTACTCCAACGGTAGTGATTTAAAATTTGTTTGCTTTTTAACCTGGGGACACGATGTTTTCCGTTTTTTCCTTTGTTAATACGCTTATGCCTAAGAAATGAAACTAATACACTCTTTCTGGTTTGAACCTTAAATGGAGTTTTGCTAACTCATAATAATTGCAACGAAATAGTTACTTTGTTGTTGTTGTGCATTTTGATGTAGTCCAACAGAAGTTCTCCAAGATCACACCTCCAAGAATTAAAAAAAATTTCAACCAGTTATCAGATTAGCCGCCCCCTGAAAGAAACTCCCACCCAATTTTTATTACAATTACATAAAAAAGAAAATACTTTAAAATTAATTTCTCTTTATTTTATAACATTTCTTTTTTATATTAAATTGGTTATCTTTTATCTCTTAAGAACTATGACATCAAATCCATCCCTATCTACATTAAAAGAACAAACATTTCCCAACCTTCTTGTGTTTCCCTTCAGGTTTCCCACCGTATTGAAACGTAAACATTATAAAATGCGTGTTTAATGGCATATTTCAGTTCATATGCAAAAAAAAATGCTTCGCTTTAGCTGGTTTCGTGAGAAAAAGTGAAAGGTCGAATTACTCTCTTCAGCTTAAACTCTCTACATTCTGCAGCCTCTCGAGTTAGTTGACATAAGTTCAAAATAATCCAGTTAATACATTACATTACATACAGAGAATTGAACTCCTATTGTGAGAAAAATTTACCTTATTTTACTTTTTAATGTTTTTTTTAACGGAACAGTGATAAGCAATGAATATTTCTGTGGCTTAAATCTTCTGAAATTCTATGTGATTTAAAACTACAATAAGATTTTTCGGTGTCACGAAAAAACCGTTCAATGCAAAAACCGTTCAGACGAAAACCGTTCAAAAAAGAAAAAAACTCATAGCTTTACACATGTAATAAATTTGTTTGTTTTTTATTGAACGGTTTTTGCATTGAACGGTTTTTTCGTATATCCAGATTTTCTTGGTGGTAAAACAATTAAGCAAACATAACTGATCATGAATTTCATTTCAACAGATGGTTTGGAACAAAAAAAGAAAGAAGTTTCGTACTTTCAAAGCGCCTAATTTTGTAAATTTTCTTGGGGAGGGTCCTCAGACCTTCCTTTTCATGGAAACCGTAAAACTATCTTTACTATAGTAAGCACAGTGAAACACGTGAGAGGATAATTTTTATCGTTAAGTAAGATTTACTGATCCTATCAGTTCCGTTGTAGCTTAAGGCTCATAGCTCAGAAATCTATTGTTCTCCTTTCGAAAAGTCAATTATTCTCTACTCTGGTTGGCTGACCAGAAGACTGACCCTCTACCTATCAGAGCACAGGGATCTTGTTCATGTTCGAAAGGTAACGACCATACGAGGGTGATCAAAAAGTTTTAATGATCGTTGAATGAATCAGCAATCAGTTACTTAATTTTTCAATTTATTTGGGATAGAGATGACATATGACTCAATTTTTTATTAAAATATAGTATTAAATTATATGATTGTTTGACTTGATATATGTGGGATTTATTGAAGTAAAATAAATTATATATTTGTGGTAGAAAATGTGTCTTTAAGAATCTTATTTATGCAGCATTTGCAGAAAGCTAAATTTGTTTTCTAATTAATATCCCACTCATTTAAATTCAATATTTTGATTGAAAAATAAATAGTTCCCGAAAATAATTAGTTTACCAATGTAGACTGAATTATCCTAATATCCAATGAAGGCTATAAGCTCGCAAGCTTAAACTGTTAATTAATTTGGTTTCGAGTTTTGGAATGGTTTAATTTAAGACTAAAATTTCAGAGGAATTTTTACTTTTCAAAAACAGGGTGAATTGCAATTTTTTTACAGGGTGTTTCAAGTGTCCGTTTCACGGCTTTTATTTGGAACCAAAGTTTCATATGATCATGGAAATAAGGTCTACCCCTAGATAAGTGATCATGGAGAATCCATTGAGATGACTTACAGTGCGGTGAAATAAGGAAGTTAAAAAATTAAAATTAGATAATTATTTTAAAGAATTAAAAAAACAAAAGGAGATAGAGCAAAAACGTCAATGAGAGTTAGCATGTGAAAATAGCCCTTTTTCAGGTATCAAAAAAGAAAAAAGTTCGAAAGTTTTTCAATGTTATTATGTAGTTTTTTTTTGTTTTTTTACATAGTTAAAGACAAAATTGAATCAAAAAATAAAAAACTATATAAAACTATACAAAAAACCCACTATAACACAAAAAATTTCCTTTCAACATAAATTTTATCACATTGAACCAGATAGGATTAAACCATATTCACCATTAATTAACCATTTTCAGCTGATTAATTAGTGCCATAACAGTTCACTTAATTGTTAACAATACTATCTGTTTCTTTAAACATTTAGAATGAAAAATGAAATCCAGAGCTCTAAAGAAAAAAATGTCGACGCTGTGGGATTTGAATATTTTAAAAGATTTCAATATCATCGTAACGAAAATCAATCTTCTCCCTCTCTCTCGAAAAGATGCTAATTTTTTTAAAATTCAGAATAAAACTAACACAGCGTAAAAAAGGGGCGGGATTTGAGAATCCTGGTCTAAACACCTAAAGAGGGTTTGATATAAAAGGGTATAAGATATTTAGATTAGGGAACTCTTTCCTATTTCATCCGCCCCCATGGCCCCAGTCACCCCTCCGGATATGCAGGTCCTCCAATTATCCGGACTGATGGAACAAATGCGGAGGTAATTAAGAACTTCCCTTCTTTTCACTACACACCCCCTTCAGCTGTCAGATGGTCATGGTTCTCTTCACACTGGGTCTTGCATTGCTGACACTGGCTATCTATTGCTAAATTGGCTATCTATCTATTGACACTGGCTATCTATCTAAATCTATTGCTTCAAATTTTGATTCTTTTCAATGTCTAGATTTGAAAAAAAATCCCCTCAAAAACCTTGGTGTAGATTAAACCTTACAATCTTAGACTACGCGAGATTGTCATTGAGTCCTATGGTAAATTAGGGACGTCTAGGACTGAAAGGAAAGGGTTAAAAGTGGGGTTCAATGTAAAATAATGCTCGGGTTCCATTTGAATTTGAGGACAAAAGTGTATTTCTAAAGAAATCGAATAAATAACTAATATTTTTTAAAGAGATTCATCCCCCTCGAAAACTTTCCTAACTCTTCCTTCAAAAACGAGTTTTAAACATATTACTGGACTTAACTAAACTTTAACAAAAACACTTTAAGTTTTGAGGGCGATGGAAAATCTCATCAGGGGGCCGCATGTGCCCAACGAATTTTACACCCTCTGTGACAACGACAACCCTTTCCTTCCATATTCGAGCATCGGTCCAACAAGTTTCACTGCACCCCGTTTGGTTGGACAACACAAAAAGGGAACCGAAACTCGTGCATTTCTTTTACCTGAATTTTCTCCCCACTTCCGGCGACCTCTTTGCCGGCAGCATTTTCGCCGATCCCAACCGTTTCGTCCAACGAAGACTCAGGCGCATGCGTCGAAGTCTGAGGTTGTTCTAGTTCAGCGATCGGCAACTGGCGGACCGCGGTCCGCATCCGGACCGCGTGGGGTTATTTTGCGGACCGCCAAAACGTTTTAAAAATCATTAATATGTATTTTTACACTTCAAAAGTTAGTTTGACCCGCTCATTAAGCCGCAAATTTCAAAAAAATTCCTGGGGGAAACCCCCCAGACCCCCCATTTTTAATGTGAAAACTTCTAATAGGATTAAAACAAGCGGGTAGCATACTCAAATTATATTGTTGTAAAAATATATGTGATTTGGAAGATAACAATTTTTAAGTAGTAATAGAAACTTGTGTTTTTTTCTCCGGACCTCGATGAAAATTTTCAAAATTATTTGGACTCCACGAAAAATTACTTGCCGACCCCTGTTCTAGTTGTTACATTTTGCTTGGCGGTTAAATTGGGCTTGTTCTGATTGGCGATTACTTGGATATATTCTGTGTTTTTTTTTTCGTTTACAAGTTTTTCAGTTTTTGCTGAATTGGGTGATGGGATATTTTAGATCTCCGCCAATTTTTGTAAAGCCAAAAAAAATAATCATAAGAAAGTAAAATATCATTTAAAAGTTTTAAATAATAATTTAAAAGTTTTAATCTACCTTTGTTCGTAATTGATAGTTAGTAGGTACTAATAAATTTTTTGATCTGGTCCAGTTATCTAACATTTGGTATGTAATAAAAATCTATTCTAATGAGACTGTAATAAATACCCAGTAATAAAGTCATTTTTACTTGAAAATGTGTGAAATTTATAAATAAGAATATTTTCTAATATTTAATATTATTGATTCATTAATAAATATTATGTTATGTAAGCATTTTTGCTAATATAATATAATTATGTTTTAATTATGCTTATGTAATATAATGTTTTAAAAGTATGTTAATCCAAAGTTTAAAAGAATTATAACAGAAGGGTTTTTTGTGAACAGAAATTTAACTTTTACAGAAATGAATTCTGTGAATAAATGATTTCTCTGAAATCAGACTTACTCACCACATGTGTGTAAGTTTTATTATGAAACGAAATCAGAGTATATGTATAGACTAAAAGTTTATAAGTGTTAAGTAAATTTTTACTGGTGTTTCAAAAGTCAGTTTCCCTGCATTTATTGGAACCAACGCCCCCTAGGCTCATGGAACTATGGTCTACCCCTATGAAAGTGACCCTAAAAAATCCACTGAGAAGACTTACACTTACAGTGCCTCTAAAGGCAAAATAAAAAAGTTAAAAAAATTAACTAAAAATGGAGGAGATAGACCCAAAACCATAATGAGATTATTTTTGTCATTGGAATTAAAAGCCCACTGAAAAAATTCATGAAAATGTCGTGCTTATTCAGGGAGATAAATATGTGGCATGTTAAAACAGCACTTTTCAGTTTTTTTTAAATGTTTGATTAATTGTGTCTAAAAAAACACAAAACTACCTAATGACACTGGAAACTTGTGAAATTGCTAACTTTTCCATTTTTGAGGCCTGAAAAAGTGCTATTTTCACATGCTAATATAATCCAAGTATATTTTGGGTAATATTTGAAACCCCCCTTGTCAGCAAATATAAGCAAACCACAAACCTCCCTCATTATTACGTAAGAAAACTGCCCGATCCCCTTTTTTGTATGAACAAATTTTAAAGTAAAATTTATTTTTGGTTGAATTTGACTTCCCATGTTGTCTGGAAAAATAAGCAAAGAGCCAACCCGTCCCCCCTTAGGTGCTTACATAATATTTGAACGGCCTCTGTAGAAATAATTTTTTATTAAAAAAATCCACATATTTTGTAAATCTAAATAAAAATAAACTGATTGTTGCAAACCAAGAATAAGAAATACAGCCCAATTTGAGCAACATGTAAGAGAAATATATATATTGATGATTAAAAGAACGGTTTAAAACACTTTTGCTAGTTTTCCAAACTGTGAAAAAAATGCTTACGTTAGGTATAATTCATGAAAGTAAAAATTGTAAAACAGAACATTCAGAACTCATAAATATTCTTAAACATATTATCAAAACTCTCCAAAAACGCGAATTATGCCAAAATTTGGCAACCCCATTCAAGACCACGGAGTATTGTGGAAATATCTAAGTCCAAACGCATGCGCCTGAGTCTTCATTGGACGAAACGGTTGGGATCGGCGAAAATGCTTGCCGGCAGGTGTGCGAACAGCGCCACCTGGGGAGGAGAAAACAGCTGTTCTGTGGCTCGCGACAATACACACACAAGTTAGCTTTCTCTCTTTCGCATTGGTTGGTCAAATTCACTCATGGATAATAAACAGAATGGATTCTGCCGTTGTTAGCCACGCTTGAGCCTGCAAAATCGGTGAGTCCATTGTTTATGTTTTGAAAATGTTTTTAAAATTACTTCATAAGTTAATTTTGTTTTATAATTTTATACAAATCACCAAATATGCCTTTTTTTAAAATTATGTATTTTTATTTAGAAGCGTTATGGTTGTAAAGTAAAAGGTTTGTTTTTGAAATTTTACGTACAGTTTTCGATATTATAATTAATTTCATTTAGTTTTCATATTATTATGAACGTTTTTTTTGTGGAAAAACTAACCCAAATAATGATAATATGGAATGTTTCAAGTTTGAACGAATGTTGTTTGTTCTATTGTTAAATTTTTTGGTAGAGTTTGAGAAAAAACAATATTTATGCATTTTTATTTAGGTTAAAAGCTGTTATTAACAAGGTTTAACAGAATATTATAAATTGTCCCGAAGACACTCTTAATAGAGTTTTCAAAATTTCTCTAGTCTCTACATTGTTTATGTAGTACCCTAGCACATTCCTCAAATTAAATTTATATTTTTAAATTAACCATTTTATCAACAAAATTTCGTAAAAGAAATTTAAAACGAGTAATGATTACTGAAAATGAGAACTGAATTACTCATAAATGAAAAACGTTTGATTAATTGTGATGGACCAAGAAAGTTTTTGTGCTTTAAATATTTATAGTCAAACTTTTGGAACGTTATGAAGTAAATATAAATATATTATCATACGTAAAATGATTCGTGTGAAATGATACTATTCTAATTTTCACTTTACAAGAAATGTAAACAAATTACAAGAATCGCAAGGCGCATTGAAAAACGCGCCTTTTTCAACGCGCCTTATTTCTGCCTAAAAGTAACTAACTGCATTCATAATTTTTTAATTAGTGGCCAAAAACTAGGTAGGCTTTAAAAAAAAAGTAAAATAACTTACAGGGAGTTCTTCAATTGATAAAAAAATAAAGTAAAACAAGCATGTACTGTACACACCACATCATCACATTTGATTTTAATTAAGATATCTATACTTAATTACAAAGTCTACTGTGCATTCTTTTTCTAGAACTAACATTGTTATTTCAAACGGTGTATTTTATTTGAAAAGGCTTTTATATATAATGCTTTAAAAAGTTAAGTTAAAAAATTTCATTGTAATTGTAACTATTGTTTCTCTCAATACAGTTTTCATTGAAATTTTCTTCATCAAATATTTTCTATGTATTCATTAAGGTTTGCGATGGAAAACACAGCATTGCCCCGTTAATGGCTAATAAAAAAATCCAAGAAATATTTTTGAAAATTCAGAATAATACCATAAGAAATTTCAAACTTGTTTGGAAATTTTAAGAAAATTTGAAGTTCTGTAAAAAATTTCTTTTACTGGGCTTCCCATTTTCCAAAAGAGAAATGAAATTGGCGAATGAGGCAAATTTATTCAGACAAATCTCCCTAGATGTGGCCCCAGGGGAAATGTCGTTTTTCGTCTCTATCACTTGCTTCCTGTATTCTATTCATGTCTTCTCAGATGGTGTGATGATACTTCCCGTGTTGGTTAATCAGTTTCATTAACCTTCGTTACCTTAACTCATTAACCATAATAAACCAGAGTTCAAGTTCAAAAAGTGTTTAACTCCTCGGGATATTATGCCTTGTGTACTTTTGAAATCAAAGTAGGTGGGTGGTTTCTTGGGTAAGAGTTCAAAGAATATTTTACTTAATCATACCCAAAAAAAGTACATTTGCATTAGTTACTTTTTATGTTGCTAAAATTTCAAGAAAATGCGTTTAGTATCGATTAATTTTTGCAAAACCTCATTATATGTTTAAATGACCGTTGTTGAGTTAGTAATAAGCACATTGTGTGTTAATAATTTCAAAAGCGCGCATGAATTAAAATAGAGAAGAGAAAATTTTTACTTAGCGTGAAAAAACGTTTTCTAGGTACTACATAAATATAGGCTTCTGTAGATTCTTTTAAAAACACTTGTTGAGGAACAAATAGAGTTTTTCAATATTCTTTTATTAGTATTTTATATCTGAAAAATTAATTATTAAAAATAGTTTTTATTATTAAAATAAAGCGCAAAAAAATTCTGTTAAAATTACTCTTTGACCATGCTTGACTTTAAAAAAAGTTTTGATATTTAAAATAGAATTAACAGGGAATATACAGGGTGTTTCAAAATTGCGTTGCACGGCTTTTATTCGGAACCAGTGCCTCCTAAGGTCATGGAAGTAAAGTCTACCCCTAGGTAAGTGACCCTGGAGAACCCATTGAGAGGACTTACAGCGCCCCTAGTGGCGAAATTAAAAAGTTTAAAAAATTAATTTAAAAACTAAAGGAGATAGAGCGAAAACCCCAGTGAGAGTGTTGTTGCTAACGTCAAGAATAACTCACTGAAAAAAATTTGATCAAAATATCTTGAATATTCGCGGAGATATTAGCATGTGAAAATAGCACTTTTTCAGGGGTCAAAAAGTAAAAAGTTCGCATATTTGCAAATATTTTTGATTTTTTTATTAAATTTTGTGTTCTTTCAACTAAAAAAACACAAAACTACACAATAACACTGAAAAATTGGCAAATATGCGAACTTTTTACATTTTGACCCCTGAAAAAGTGCTATTTTCACATGCTAATATCTCCCCGAATATTCAAGATATTTTGATCAAATTTTTTTCAGTGAGTTTTTCTTGACGTTGGCAACAATACTCTCATTGGGGTTTTTGCTCTATCTCCTTTAGTTTTTAAATTAATTTTTTAACTTTCTAATTTCGCCACTAGGGGCGCTGTAAGTCATCTCAATGGATTCTCCAGGGTCACTTACCTAGGGGTGGACCTTACTTCCATGACCCTAGGAGGCACTGGTTCCGAATAAAAGCCGTGCAACGCAATTTTGAAACACCCTGTATTTGTTTTACTTTTAAAGGACATAGACTAAAAGTATTTAAAGACTTGTAAAGTATGAAAGAATTTTTAATTTTTTTAAATGTAAAAATATTAATTTAATTTGGAACTAGAAAAATATTTTTTGTTGCCCCCTCCACGAGTAGTAAACTCTCATTTTCAAAGCATTGAAAAAAAGAAGAGCATTATGAATTCAGCTTTTAATTTATCTGATTTGAAGAACGATACCCATCGAACCAATTCTGCTTTGATTAACTTCTAAATTAAAGATGCATGATATCTTGATGATTGAAGTTTGGATTATTAAGCTTATAAACTTAAACATTTATGCCTAATCATAGTCGCTGAATAGAAAAACTCGTTGGTTGGTTGTTTGGATTTTTATGGCACAAGGCCCATCATATAGAAAGACATTCTGCGCCAACCAAGATATTTCTTAGAAAGCTTTGAAATAACAGGCTCAAGGCCATTGTCGGACACTCTATTTGTCAAATTGAAAATTAAAAATATCAACAAAAAGAACATTCCAGACATGATTGGTTTGTTCAACCAAGGAACCATGGGGGTTGGGATATATCCCTCCCGAAAGGCAGAAATTTTTCTTTTTTACAGCAGAAAAGACTAATTATTTATTGTACTCTCTATCCCCCAATTCCAATACCCCCTCCGAATTTTTCTGGCTATGCCGTTGTCAAGTCTGTTTACTCTTTCAGTATTGTGAAGTTTTTATCAAACACGCGAGTTGCTTAACAATTTACAAAAGGAATCAGGAACTACCCGTGTTATTGTTATTTCATTATAAGTCTGACTTAAAATTGTGATGCGATCTAGTTGCCTTGATGGGGAAAAAATTTCCAAATTGTTTTAAAATGGGAAGTTCTCGATCCGGAGTAAAACACCCAAAACACGTGTTTCGAAAAACAACACAACTCGCCGCTTTAAAAAATGTGTGTCAAACGATATTCTAATTCCGCGCGGTTTGGAAGAGTTCGGGTTTACTGACCTTGATTCTTCGAAGAAAAGAACAGGGGATAACGAGGTCGTTTGAAAAGAAACGTCCGTTGATGATGATGCCAAATAAATAAACGAAAAAAATATCCCCCTTAATCTCTCTCTCTGAAGAAGATGCTCTTAAGTAGAACGGGGGAGAAATTAATTCCGAATCAAGGTGTGACGGATCGTAAAATGTTAAGCTTCTGTTTACGAGCGATCATTATAAGGAATCGAAGAGTGATTTATTAGGTGCTACCAATGATGAAATTTCGTCTGTGGCTCGCAGCGCTGGGATGGCCTACTATCACAAATTCGATCGAATCGATTGAGATATTAGGGATTGAGAGCAAACGCTCTTTCTGAATGAGATTCACTGCGAAGTGAAACGGAAATTTCGCTGTCTCTGATGCAGAGGTCAATGTGGTCTCTTAATAATTTCTCTTCCCTTTGGCGTTAGTCTTGTTTACGACAGATTTTTATTGAGTGAGAAGGTTTGTTTTGTGTTTTTCATTTGGTTTTGGGGGCATGCATAACATTAAACTTTGATGAACTCTCAGGTATTTATTTTGCAGGGTATGAAATAATTGAAATAAATATTTTTTTGTCACTACAAAAAAACCTATGAATATATTTTTAAGATTTTCAGCATTTGGTTATCCTTTAGAATTAAGTTTCACCAATCCTTCTATATTGTGTCGCAGTATTCCATAACCAGTGTTTCCTATATCATCGAAGAAGTTAATAGCTTCGAAGAAGTTAATAGCTAGAAGTTAATAGCTTATTAATTCACTTAGCTTAGAATACTGTTAAAACCGTTTGCAGTGACAAAATTAAAAAAATGGTTTATTTACCATGTTAAAATATTTGAAGATTATTGTTAAATTATTTCAATAACTTTATTTTAACAATGTCTATACGATCGTGTAAGGTTCTTCATCTCCCTTCTCTTCAGTATCCCTTTGTTTTAATCATCTTTCTGATGCTCACGAGGATCTTCTCTTTCCTTTGCCTTTCTTCTCGAGCATACTTTACTTTTTTTTGTCATCTTTGCTCTGGACTCTGGAGTATCTCTGCTGTTGAAAATCCTTTTACTTACGAACATTTAGCTCTTAAGCATGTTGCATATTTCCTCTGCTATTTACCACCCCAGTCTTTAGCATATGTTTGCTATTAAGCTCTTAATCGTCTTTTTAGTCTTCAGCATTCCTCTCCTATTTAAAATCAATTGCTCTTGATTTATTTTTTTATGCTCATGTATGTGGTCATCAAAGATGTCTGCCTAGCACAGATATCTTTGATTTCTTACTAAGTATTAACTCCTGCATCCTGCATGGTAATGTCGCATCGGACTGTGACGCACTTTAGTACTAGTAGCAAGTGTAAAGTAGTAGAACAAAATAGAAGGGAAAAGTAAGTTTCTGTGTAGGGAAAACGTGGTGATGAATTGCTAAACTTAAAAAGTAAAACCTATGCGTAAATTTAATAGAGAAAATACAAATACGCATATTATTTAAACTGGCTATTATTCCTTCAAAAATTCTGCCACCCTGACCCTGTGCTATGGCCACATGCAATTCTATAATTATACTCCACGTCTAAAATCGGACACAATTAAGTGCGGCAACCTGGTGAAGTCGCCTAAGCAGGAAGAGGGATAAGATTCCAAAATTAACCACGAATATTTAAACCACCGCTTATAACGATTCTGCATTCGGACCAAAAGGCAGCATGATGAGACTAATTTATTCCCCTGTGACAATTTGAAGAGCCTGGACGCCTTGCTATTTAAGTTTCTTAAATGACACGAATCACGTTCAAGTTCTTATTTAATTGTATTCGACTCTCGTTTCAACTGTGACCGTTATCTGAGTAGTTTATCGTGTTGGAATTCTAAAAACATGTCATGGATGTGTTTCTGGATGTTAAAAGTGTTGACGAAACAATTAAGCGAGACGTTGTGTAGTTTTTTAAAAACCCAATTGTGGTGATGCAAGACTTTTTTAATTAATTAAAAGGAAAACTACATTTTCCTTATTTATAAAATAAATACTTGAAATTAGAGGAACTCGTAATTTTGGGTGCTTCAAAGTGCTTTTCTTAATCCTTACATAACTGTTAGAAATACTTCCTTTGTAAAGCTTCCAAAGACGGTAAAAAAATGTATAGAAACTCTCGTCCTAGTTCCCTTCTAGCAGAAAATAAAGACAGAATGCCAGCTAACCCTAGTATCCCCTAGTTATAAATAATATTTAAAAATACTGTAACCTGGTAAATATTAATAATATATTTATTTAATACTCGTACATTGCAATACAATAAATATTTCAAATTTTCCATTTTTTCCCTAACAGTAAAAAACAGAGGCAAAGTTTTTACTTGGCGTGGAACCAAATTAGGTTCGATTCCGTTAACTCTCAAGCTAAAATATCATCAAATTTTTATGGTAATAATTGATATAACTGTATATTTTAATAAACTAATTTGTTATTTTTGGCAATTGTTCTAATTTTTGGCATAGAAATAGCATGACGATATTTAGCGGGACATTTAACGGTATTGAGCGGCAAATTTCATAGCAGATTAGGTTACTAAGAGAAGATCCCCAAGAAATACCCGAAATTAAACGTATCCAAATGTGAGACACTTTGCCTTTTTTAACCTGAACTTCCTCACCGCTTGTAGAGCTCGATTGAAACCCAGATAAACTTTGCATCAATTGACTCTTTGTCAAAATAAAAAAAGAAGACCCTGTCGTGGGACACCGGAGAGGCGACGTCGTGGGAGGGGTTGGCCTCACCTGAGATCGTTTGAACTCTCCGTCGAACTCGTGACCGCCGCAGGAGAGAGAAATCGAAGGGATGAATCAAACGGTTGTGGGTTGAGAGAACTTCTGCATGGTGCCATTTAAGGAAACTTAAATTATCCTGTGATTCTCTATCCAGCTGCCACTATTATCATTAACTTTGATAGAGAAGCAAATTAATTTTGAACCTTCTTCTCCTCCCTGGACCAGCCAAACAGTTCGTCAAGAGAGAGGCATCACCACAATTAATTCTGTAACCATTAGAAACTTTTAAATCTCCTAGAAAATTAAATTAGAAAACTTGAGAAATGTAAATATTAGAAATTGTATTTTTTATCGATAAGATACTTTGAAAAACAAGTGTTAGTCTTAGCATCACTTAAATCCTCCACAAACAAAGGACCGTGGAGGATTGAAGTGATACTAAAGGAAAGAGTTGCTCCTCAAGAGCAAAGATAAGCTGAAGATAAAAGCAAGGTGGAAGGCAGAGAGCAAAAATTTGTATTCTAGTCTAAGCGGTACACGACGAAAAAGGGCGAAACACTGCACTTTTTGATGATGGTAAGCCACTTGGTACACTGATTCCATGGACCATAAGAATGAGTTTTCGATCAGGAGTCCGCCGAAATTTCCCTTAGAATTTAAAATATTTAACTTTTTGTGAAATTTTTAAATTCGCGTTTTACACCTTAACTATCAAACTTTTCAACATGTAAGGTGACTTTTCTATACAGTTTGAGGTCGTAGATTACAAATATGAAGTCGAAAATTTCAAAAAGATGCTATTTGATATGTTTTTTTGAAAAAAACTAAATTTTAAAATTTAAAATCTTCAAAAACACAATGTTAAACATAAGTTGGTATCATGAAATTTTTACCAGTTATTAAGCTATTTGTAACTTAAAAAAATCCAAAATTTCAAAGCTTTACCTTTATTATTCACCGAGATATGAGACTTTAAATTTGGAAAATTTTCAAAATGGCGGCCATGCTTGATGCGACTACTCATCGAAAACTTCCCATAACTCGGTAAATTATTGTTCAAAATGAACAGTTAAAACCTTTTTTGAAAGAAAAGCAATACCACTACACTATTAAGACATCAAAAGAACAATTAAACCACTTTAACTTGGTTTTAAATAAACTCTAAGACAGATTCATACTTTACTATGACAATCATCTTAAAAGCTTTAAAAAATGCTTTCTCGGTGAAAAATTGTTCTAAATTTTTTATTAAATGTTCACCCTGATATAGATAGGCGACATTAAACCAGTTAAAAGAAAATTTTGCCTTACAAGGGCCTGGGCGCAAACGCGAAAATACCTAATAAACGCGCGCTTCAAATAAACTTTTTCTGTCAAAGAATCACAAAATCGTGCTTTCTATTATGATTTTCTAACATTATTTTAACCAAATCATGCTTTCTATTATGATTTTCTAACAACATTTTCACCACTTCAAGTTTAAAAAACAAGCATCCCTTATATTTTGTATCAGAAAAAAAATGCTTAAAATACAATTTTTCAGGTTGGAAATTACCTTTCAAATGAAATGAGTATTTTCAAGAAGAACCTTTACTTACTGCGTTAAAACATGAAATATCAATGAGATTCATAATGTATTAAAATATGTTATACATTTATAACTTACTTTTATTATTAAACTTACCGAACACTTTTTAACAATTAGTAATCGTTGTGTATTTGATGTTTTTATGAATTATTTTTCAAAATTAGAAAGCATAGAAGTTATGCGGAAATAGATTATGCAAGGTGTTCCAGTTCCTGCAAATCTTCAGGAATACCATGTACACTAATGTGCCTGAATTGTAGAGGTGAATGCGAAAATTCAGAGGAAGACCTATAACTTAACCTTTTACGTTAAATTCAAAAATTAAATCAATACTTTTGAATTTGTGCCAAAAGAATAAATAAAATTATTTGAAATCCTTAAAAGGCTATTTAATACCTTTAACTCTTTTTATATAATTAATGAAATTCTTATCTTAGTGTTGTAATTACCTACTGAAAGGAGTATAGGCAAAGTACATGCTTTATTTTTTTAAATCTAGCTAATATAGAAAATATACCAATTCTCAAGAGAGGCATACGTTTCTTAAAAGAAAAAATCTTGATCTATCATGGTACACATTTAATATGTTTTTACAGGAAAAATATATTGTCTCTACGACTCTCATTTAAAATAAGAAAAAGGCCTTACTTATTAACTTATCAAATCCAAATATTTGTACGATGATTATTAATGAAAGATTTGGATGCATTTGACTTTCCCGATATTCTTAATTTCTAATAAATGTTAAGATATTGAAACTAATAGTAAAGTTGTAGGTAACAAGCACTTGGTAAACAAGCACTTGAAAATACTATAAGTTTCTACTAAGTAGAAAATACTATTATTCATTATAAGGCTGGTATAATTTAAGTAAAGCCCTGGATACTCTACCTGAGGTAGAGTATCCAGGGCTTTAAATTAAAGTAGTCTTGTAGCAAACTAGCAGGACGCATACTGTCTCAATTAATTTTGTATACCGATTAAAAAATAATTGCTTAAAATAATAAGTTTAAATGGTGTTATGCATTACCATATAGGAAATGATTAATTGTATTACCCTTACTTGATTTTCAAATACACAACTATTACTAATTGTAAAAAGTGTTCGGTAAGTTTAAATGTATATAACATATTTTAATACATTATGAATCTCATTGATATTTCATGTTTTAACTGTGAGTAATAGTCAGGGTGCCCGCCGACACAAAGTACAACTCATACATACTCTCTCATAACTTCTAGTGTTGCTTAATTACACCTAGTCCGACAAAATTTCTCTCTATCGAATTCTCGGAAACGCGGCTTTCCCTCTCCCATTTTTTGGAAAGTCGTCAATTTGGTAGTGTACGAAAAATTTATAGATACTCTGTTGTCATAAAATGTAATAGCAAGAAAAATTCATGAATATCGCGTAAAAAATATTGTCCGACAAAAATGTAGGTACGTTGCGGCTGTCCCCCAATTGGAACATGTTAAAATAACGATAACCGAAAAATTTATTGATACCCAGCTAATTTTTTGGAAAATGCTTGAGAAAAATATGTAAAATCATATCCTCATATTGTCCGACAAAATAGATTTTCCGATTTTCCTGTCCGACACGCAGAAATCGTCGTTCTTACGAGAATAAAAAAATTTATTAATATCAGTTTATAATTTCGATTTTTAGTTTCTACATAAAGTGTAGAATATGAAAAATAAGTTGTCGGACAGTATAATAGTACCGTTTACGTAAAAAATGAACAAAAACTTTTTTATTCAGATATTTACGAAGGTTTACGGTGTATGCGTTTGTGAGTGTATAGACGCCCCATTTTCTAATAACCAGATGATTTTTTCTGAATTGCTCAATAAACATGTATGGAATCCAATTATTGAATTGTCCGACATAATATGTTTTCCGATTTTTCAGTCCGACGTGAGGAAATTATGGGTTTCATGAAGTCTTAATACTTATTGATAAAATTTCTCACCTTCTCATTATTTTTTTATAATGGTCATGAAACATATGAAATGAATAAGTTAATCAAGAATCTAATTTTTCCCACAAAATTGTTACAAAAAAAATATTTATACTGGGATATATATTGATTTGATGTTAATCTTTCATAAATAATTGATTTGATTACTTTTTAAGCAAAATTTTTAAGATTTTATCCACATTTCAATTTTGTTTTAATTTTTCACATTTGAAATTTGGAATTTTATAATTCCAAAACTTCAAATTTTCGTAATTGTAAAATTTGAATTTCGCTCGGAAATCCTGAGTTTCGGTGAACGCGCTGGTCAATGCAACGCACACTACACCCCACTTTTGCGAAACAGTATTTTTCGGAGTCTGTGTGTACAGATGTACAGTGCAACACATAATTATAGGTCCATCTAAAAACAACATTACTACATTATGACCGGCCTATATTACGGGCGATATCTCTTACTCCATATCCACGGTAATCTTGGAGAACAATTGTCACAAGCTCTCACAATTTGTCATATATTCACTGGAAATGACTACAACCCAGCATTCTACAGAAAAGGAAAGAAAAGGCCCTTCGATATTTTAAAAAAACAATCTAAATTTCAACTTGCTTTTGTTGATCTTCTGAAAATATCTCCTACTGAAATGACAACGTCAAATGATATTTTTCGCGTCATTGAAGAGTATGTATGTAAAATATACTCATTGAAGACTAACGATGTTGATTTAGGACGTCTCGAACTTTTTGAAAAGACATTCAGCCATAAAAACCAGAGTGATACTATTATGAAAACTAAATTTAAAGGACTCGATGCTTCCTGTATGCCACCAACAAAAGAAGAATTACTGCAACAGGTTAAACGTACGATGTATATATCAAGCATATGGTGTAACGCTTACATGAGGTGTCCTACAAATTTCAAACCAGAAAACTGTGGATGGACCTTGATCGACAATAATTATCACCATTATTGGTTTGATGGACCTCAAAGTCCTTCATTTGAATTCATCAATTATCACAGGTATGGAAATTATAACTTTCATTCATTTGATTAAGGAGGTTCTTTTGTTATATATATATATATATATATATATATATATATATATATATATATATATATATATATATATATATATATATATATATATATATATATATATATATATATATATATTGGTACTATAATAAATTAAATACGAAAAAACGAACAGTGTTATATAAATGGAAAGTACTGGAAGTCATAAAAAATATCTCAGTTTATTTAATGAGGAGTTACTACCGAAATAATTGGAAAATTATGAAATGCCGCTAAGTTACAGCCATTTTTTTATAAATCGATAAGAAAAATATATGAAAATAACTTTGCAGCGTTTCATAATTTTTCAATCATTCTTTCGGTAATAGAACCTCCTTAAAGTGTTACAATTTAGTGTTACATTTACCATTGCTTTAAAAAATCAATAATTTTTCAGATTTTGATAATAATAAGGAGGTAAAAGAAGATGATGACGAGCTAAAAGATACGTCACATTTTTCAGATGATGAAAGTTCGAGTGATGATGATGATGACTCTGATGAAGAGTAAAAACAATATTTGTCGATTTTGATGATCTTGACTTTTGTAATAAAACTGAATTATTATTATTCACCAAGAAAACATACTATTTACTATTTACATACCCCACATTCAATTTATATTATTTTGTAAAATTAATAATAGTCGTGTGTTTGAACGACTTATAGTTTTACAATTAACTTGGAAATTGATGTTTTTTTTGTCGGACTGTCGATTTGCCGCGACATATTTGTCGGACACTTGTACAATATGTAAAATACTTATCTGGGATAAATAAATTTGTTTTTGTCCGACAGATATTAATAAATTTTTTTATTCTCGTAAGAACGACGATTTCCGCGTGTCGGACAGGAAAATCGGAAAATCTATTTTGTCGGACAATATGAGGATATGATTTTACATATTTTTCTCAAGCATTTTCCAAAAAATTAGCTGGGTATCAATAAATTTTTCGGTTATCGTTATTTTAACATGTTCCAATTGGGGGACAGCCGCAACGTACCTACATTTTTGTCGGACAATATTTTTTACGCGATGTTCATGAATTTTTCTAGCTATTACATTTTATGACAACAGAGTATCTATAAATTTTTCGTACACTACCAAATTGACGACTTTCCAAAAAATGGGAGAGGGAAAGCCGCGTTTCCGAGAAATCGATAGAGAGAAATTTTGTCGGACTAGGTGTAATTAAGCAACACTAGAAGTTATGAGAGAGTATGTATGAGTTGTACTTTGTGTCGGTGGGCACCCTGACTATAAAGGTTTGTCTAGAAAATACTCATTTGAAAGGTAATTTCTAACCTGAAAAATTGTATTTTAAGCATTTTTTTCTTATACAAAAGGTAAGGGATGCTTGTTTTTTAAACTTGAAGTGGGTAAAATGGTGTTGGAAAATCATAATAGAAAGCACGATTTTGTGATTCTTTGACAGAAAAAGTTTATTTGAAGCGCGCGTTTATTAGGTATTTTCGCGTTTGCGCCCAGGCCCTTGTAGGGCAAAATTTTCTTTTAAATGGTTTAATGTCGCCTATTTATATCAGGGTGAACATTTAATAAAAAGTTTAGAACAATTTTTCACCGAGAAAGCATTTTTTAAAGCTTTTAAGATGATTGTCATAGTAAAGTATGAATCTGTCTTAGAGTTTATTTAAAACCAAGTTAAAGTGATTTAATTGTTCTTTTAATGTCTTAATAGTGTAGTGGTATTGCTTTTTTTCAAAAAAGGTTTTAACTGTTCATTTTGAACAATAATTTACCGAGTTATGGGAAGTTTTCGATGAGTAGTCGCATCAAGCATGGCCGCCATTTTGAAAATTTTCCAAATTTAAAGTCTCATATCTCGGTGAATAATAAAGGTAAAGCTTTGAAATTTTGGATTTTTTTAAGTTACAAATAGCTTAATAACTGGTAAAAATTTCATGATACCAACTTATGTTTAACATTGTGTTTTTGAAGATTTTAAATTTTAAAATTTAGTTTTTTTCAAAAAAACATATCAAATAGCATCTTTTTGAAATTTTCGACTTCATATTTGTAATCTACGACCTCAAACTGTATAGAAAAGTCACCTTACATGTTGAAAAGTTTGATAGTTAAGGTGTAAAACGCGAATTTAAAAATTTCACAAAAAGTTAAATATTTTAAATTCTAAGGGAAATTTCGGCGGACTCCTGATCGAAAACTCATTCTTATGGTCCATGGAATCAGTGTACCAAGCGGCTTACCATCATCAAAAAGTGCAGTGTTTCAACTTGTACCGCTTAGACTATTTAGAAAAATGATGATCGGGGAAGGAATTTTCGATGATCATGCAAGATCCCTTATTTGTTTATTAACTGTATGATCATTAAAAATTCCTTCCCCGATCATCATACCATTACAAATTCAAATTTATTTAAAAACAACAACACACAACACGACAGTACACAACAGGAAAGAAAATGACAATGGAAAAAACACTGAAAGATTTTTTTATATCCCAAAGTAGCCAGAAAGGCTCTTCCATGGGGTTACAGATTTCCTAATGTTATTGAACATAGAAAAATAAAATAAATTTAATCAACATAAAAAATACAATAAGAAAACTTGTATGGAATAAAAAAAATATGCCACATTCTCGACCATCTCATTTTTACAACTTTAAAACAAAAAAAACTCATGCAATAAATTTTTCATTTCATTATGTTTTGTTTCGTTAAACGGGCCTTGTGGCAAAACGTCCTTTTGTAACGCTCTCGCACTACATTAGGTCCTTGCTCTTTAACGGTGCGGCTGCGGCCCCCCCCCATTTCTATTCGAAATATGCTTGTCTAGGTCCTCTCTACCTCCCCCAAAATATTGATGATGAATTCAGAATCACCCTGTATACAGTTAGTTAAAGATGCATAGTTGAACTGAACGCACATCTTGAGTTGAAGCTTTTCTTAACATTTCTCCCTACTTGATGCAACCCATATTTAATTTACAGAAAAAATACATAATTACTTGAATAGTAATTATGTAATGTAAGTACACACTTAAAAACACGCGTTCAAAACATGTCATACACGATACTCCACTCCACCAAACCTACACTGTAAAAACAAAAGAGTATTAAAACACCATTATTACACCTATTTCGAGAGTAGAGACATTAATTGTGATGTAATTGAACACTACATAAGGTGTCAACTACAAATATAGTGTAAGCATAGTATTAGAATGGTTTTGTAAGAATTAAAAGGTATTACGTCTCCCTTTTTTGGTTCAAAAAACACCCCAGAAACGCCATACACTGAGAAATGCTACTCTATCTTTGGTGTTGTCTGGCGTAGTATCCAAATCGACTAATCGAACACCACCAAACCAAACTGGCATCACAGCGTCAGTAGTCATCCACGTTAGGGTTAGCATCTATGCTTGATGCATCCCTTGTTATATAAAAATATTATTGTCTGCTTTTTTTATAGTATGTACTGTTTCCGTTCTCAGTTTGATTCGATTCTGACCTCGCCCCTGGGTGTGTTTTCCTCCTCTGTGTCAGTTGTCAGTAAATATCCTATTTAGTCTGTCTTACTTGACAAAAGTTTATAAGCAGATCCTTGAGATCAAGTGCCAAACCGGAAAATATATGTAACTAAATCAACATCAACAAGATATTTAGTCAACCAACCGGTAAGTAATGTTATTTTATCTGAATTCATGACATTATTTTCCACGTATTAATATATTACCATTAGTTTAGAGACTTGGTTTGATCAAGTTCGTCAGGACAGTTTTAAACATTGTTTACATTATAGTATTGACATTGTTGTTGACATTGTAGAGTGATATGCATTTGTGCTAATGGTTTTAAGTTTTGTACTTTTATGCTTATCGTTTTGGTGGTAAAAATAAGAACACGAACATGATATTTTTGGCTATTTTTAAATAGGTAGAAGAATAGTTAAGGGTTAAATTCATCGGTCGCGACCGATCCGTCAGACTTAGTTTAGGTCGGATGTTTTCCTGCTCATATTTAGTCAAAAGATTAAGAACGTAAAAAGAGCTTTCCTATTTTAACAGGTCTTCTCATATATGTGAAGGGACCTGGTTTTTCGGAATTGAAAGAAAAACTTAATTTTGTAAATTCCAAATTTTTTTCAAATTTTGTTCTTTGGCTATAGAAGTCTAAGTGAAAACTATTTGAGCTAAAACTTAATGAAATTTCCTCAAAATAGGAATTAAAAAATATATATAAACTAATTATTAGGTATTAGTATAAAAATAACTTGTTACTGTGTGAACTATTGTTTACGGTTAATTTATTTCCCCAATCGATTCGACAGGCTAAGGTTTCGCGCTTATAGCTTGAATGGTTGGTAATATTTACCCTCGTCGTTGTTAGATTAGTTTTTTTCTCAGCTTCTGCTTTTATTAATGTCTTTTAGAATTGATGAGGAGAGTCTTTACCTATTGTGAAATGCCCTTGTTTTGCGAAATTGTAAAAATTCACATAATTTTGGAAATTTAAAATAAGCGTTAAATAGTGTTCGAGCAGTTTTTGAGTAAGTAGGGAAATATGGTCCTGCTGTGTTGAAATTGTAAAATATTTAATGGGTTGAATGGCTTTTTAATTATTTCAGAGAAATTCCAAAAAGTTTTTAAGATGTTGAAACATGGATCAGACTTTTGAATATTGCTTCCCACTTTTTATGAACAAATTCAATGCGACTCACAACCTCATCTTCAGTCAATTTCCCGGTAAATGAAGCGAATACAAGCTGAAGCTGAATATATGTCAACTTTTTTTTGTCGCCTAGTGGAAAAACGCTGGCATCCGAGCATTGAATTGTTATCCCCCAAATTTGTCGATGAAAATCTGCAGCCTGAATTCGCTTCATTGACCAATTTCCCCATATCCCCTTCAAGATTTTGAGCTATGTGCCTGTGGGGTTTTGTCACTAACTATTTTGCATACATGTGATTCTTCCCCCAATTGGCGGAATCCACCAATTTGCTTGTAAAATTAAATGTCCGACAATTCGATTTGCAAAACTCAAATTCCACTTTCTGATTTTCCAATTCTTTTTGTTACTGAAAACTCTGGCCACAAAGGTTACCTAGTAATAAATTTAAAATAAAATAAAAAAATTATCAAATTAAATGAAAAGCAGTTATTTTTTAAGCCAAAAAATATGACGCTAGCATCTCGAATCGTAGATCTCGGGAAGTAGAAGCCAATGGACCCCATCTATTTAAAATGAAGGAAAATCTAAGTGCCATCGAAATTTTTAAAAAATATTTTCACCCAATTTATTGTCAGAGTAGTCACATATATATGATTTTGGGTTCTTGTGTATTATCTCGTCAACTGTACGACTGAATCCGAAAACGGTAAACAACCCATTGACTTTTCTATGGCTGTGCCACTGAATTTGAGTCATGGAACGTCGACGGGATAATACGTAAGCACCCTATTTTGTTTGAATAATAAATTGCTTGTATGTATAACAGGTTTAATTGACTCTTGAAAAATAAAATGAAGGATTTAAACCTGAGCATATCAAATTATTAAATTGTGGGGTTTAATTCCGTTAATGTTCCTGCTAAAGGTTAATGAAGCGAATCCGGCCCGCAGTTATTTACCGCTAAATTTGGCAATATCGATTCAATGCTCGGAAACGACCGATTTTGCACTTGGCCAAAAAGTCGCCAAATTCAGTTGCAGACCGGATTCGCTTCGTTTACCCCGCTAATTACCACCATGCAGGGATGCAGAATATGTCGGATCCGGCGATCTAGGATCGGGGGAAATTTTAGCCATCTGGGGAAATTTTGTGGAAAAGTATACTATTGAATTGAATTATAGTACAGTAATAAAAATATACGTGGCGATTTGTGTCACTACTTTTTAACAGATTTCTGATACTGACGATAATTCAGAATTTTTGAAGGTCTTTATAATTTTTTTAAATTTTGGGGAAATTTTTGTATGGATTGGGGGAAATCTTGAAAGTAAACACATTTTCTGCATTCCTGCCACCATGTTGTATTGTAATGTAATGGACACAAAAAGTGGAAAACGTGCTAAATAATTTCAAATACATATAGATTAAAATGATTAATTAGAAGATCAATAACTGAACAGTTTCATTAAAGATAAGAAAAGTTTGTCGATATTTGATTATATGGTGTTCTTAAGTGATAGGTGATATTTAGCAGGAACGTTAACGGAATTGAACCAATTGGGGGAGCAGCAATGAGCTCCGTAATATAAAGGAGGGGTTTTAAGGCTCACTTATTGAAATATTTGAATTTGACAGTAAGAAACAGGGTTTAAAAATGTTTTTTTTTTCAAATCTTATTGGAATAACTAATAATTTTTGAATAAGGGGCCATTCCATGGTGACGGGTGTGACAATCAGAGAAAATTTTCGAGGTTGTATCTAAATTTGGGGGTATATATTAACCACTAAACCTCTAAAAAGTATTTTTAGTATGTTGTCCTATGCTTATACTTAATTTTAGAAGCAAAAGTAAAACTTCAACAACTTAAAATTTTTTTTAAAAAATTTTTAAAACGCTGTGACGGGTGTGACGCTCCCGGGACAAGAGTTTTCACTTACCTACACATTTGTTAAAATTCCTGTGAATTTATGAATGTTAGATGAATGAAACATTTTTTTTCTTATAAAGGAGATTCAAATAAAGAATAATACATAAAATTTATTAAAATATTTATGTAATTTAATTTATAAGAATTTTTTTTCTGCTGTGACGGGTGTGACAGGATTTGTGACGGGTGTGACACAGTGTGAATTATGCTATTTTAAGGCTATTTACTGAATAAACTATGATCAATATAGGCAGTTAACTTGATTAAAGCTACTATACAAACATAAATTCATAAAACTGACCACATTTTATGATGTTTTGAAACTTTTAGGGTTGATTATTTTTTTTGTTGGGTTTGATGAGTTTTCCATCTATTTATATCAGCATAAGTTTATTTTCTAGCATTTAATTAGGGTGTAAAAAGCAATGTTTACATTTCCCTTTCTTCCTGGGTTTATATAAAACCTTCCATATCAAATTTTAGTGTTGCTTTCATTAATTTTCCAATATTGCACGTCTAGACTTAGACATAGAGACCTTAATTTCATAAAGTGCTTGTTTGTGTAAAAAAGTGTAAGATTTCATTCTAAATTAAAACCAATGAGAAAATAGCATATACTTTAAGTATGATATTTGTTTTTAAACTGTGATGCTCAACCCACAAATAACAGAGTTATTTTAAAGTTGAGAAAACTTTTCGCAGACTAGCTGTAAGGATATTTAATATGCAAAATTTGCTCCAATTTATCACTGATTACTACAACATATAAAAATGGGAATCATAATGGTTTGAGAATGAGTCTATAGTATTAGTAAGTACTGAAAATCTAATATTAATAAATTTTGAATAAGTCAACCATAAAACTCTTCACTATAAAATTTTTTTTCAATTAATAGCTATGATTAGTTAAGAAAATGTTAAAGTAGTTTATTTTTTATTAATTTTTATTTTTTATGTACATTAAATGTCATGTAAACAAATGTCTTTTCTTTAAAAATCTACAAAAAGTTTAATCAAATTTTGATTAACTTGCATTTTAAAAAATAATTAATAAAATTATTTATTATTTAATAATTAATTTTTTTGCTAGCCATGACTGTCTTAATATGTTTAAAAATTATAATGATACAACTTTTATTTCTTTTAGAAATCATTCAACTATTTTTTTAAAAATTTTTTAATATTGTCACACCCGTCACAGGAATTTCGTCACACCCGTCACACTAAAAATCACACAAAATAAAAATTTTAAAATGTTTTACTACATCACATGTGTTCAGAACTGCAACAATCAGAACATCTGAAAGTTTAAAGGATTTATGATGAAAATTGAATCTTGTAGAATAACTTTTCTATCTTTTTTGTGACGGGTGTGACGGAAGGACAACAAAAATTCAAAGGACCCAAAAATCAAGTTTTAAAAATATTTTTTGAAAATTAAAGATTTTATAAGGTAAACAAGGTCACAAATAATGATATGATGCATCTTTAATGAAAATTTAGCTGCTTTTAGTATTGTTTAGGTCAAGATGAAAATACCCTATTTTACTAACTTGAAAAGTTTTTAAATTTTTCTAACTTTGAGCCCTCAAAACGTATACAAGAAAATTTTTTAAAGCTTAGCTCTCTGTAATTTCATCTGGTTCATATCTTTACCTTTAATTTGATGTATAATTTATAGTTATAACACCCATTTGAAATTTCAACCCTCATGTCCACTTTTTCATGGAATGGCCCTAAGCACATTAAAATGACATGTTTAGTTTACTTTAATTGTCCATTACAGAATTCAATATTAGGGTATTTGGTACTTAAGGATTAGCTGGGTGCAAGCTTCAAGTACTATGATGCTATATTGCTCATAGTAATCAAACATCAATATAAAACACAAATCAAATATCTCAACTTTTAAATTTTGCTATATATTTTTATGTATAAATAAAAAAACATTGCCTCCTGTAATATAATCAGGTTGGAAAGATTTGTACTCGTCTAATCCTAAAGCACATGGCATTTTTTCTTATTATTATTTGCTCTTTTTTTCCATTAGGTTTATGATGATTTGTAAAATATAATTTTCTTAATACTTTAAAATATACTTAATATACATATTATGGGCAAAGTAATTAATTTGGCATTATTAATAATGCCTGGGCATGTTAATGTGATAAATTCAACAAAATTTATGAATGAAATTTTTCACTTTACCCGCTTTCACTCTGGGCATTATTAAAAATGCCCAATTAATCACTTTGCCCGTAACATATACAGTAAAGCACCGTTTATACGTCTCTCATTTATACGTCTTTTACATTTATACGTCGTTTTCGCTAAGTCCCAATTCATTCAAATAATCAAAATTGTTTTCAATTATACGTCTTTTCATTTATACGCCGTTTTACGTCGGTCCCTGGAAAGACGTATAAACGGTGCTTTACTGTATATACATATAATACTTTTCAGACGAATTCAAAATGCTGTGATCCTCCAAACACTGATCGGGGACCCACCAGTGGGGTTGTTGAGTTGACTTTGTGAAAAAAATTTTTCTCTCAAAATATTTTGTGGAAGGGCACCCAAAAAGAACCAAATTTCTGCTAAGTACACCCCTTTTGACCTAAATTTTGTGAAACTACTCGTGACCCAGTATTAAAAATTCTCAGCTGCATAAGTTTGCTAACATTATTAGTTATAATTCTGACAAACCTTTATTTTAAAGTCATGCATAGGTTTTTGTCGCTCAAGAATATGGAGAATAAGAATATTCAAGACTATTAATTTTTTCATTTGTAAATAATTATAATTATGTTGAATAGTGTATTATTTTAACTGCCAAAACCTTAGAAATAAAATAAACTTTGATGTAATCTACCTTAAAAACTTCCTTTTTTTTTGGGAAATATCCTCTTAATTTTAATTTCAACATATATTTTATTAGGGTCTACTAATTTCTATGCATGGAAAACACAAAAAAAATATTTTTAAGCTTGTATTAGCTTGTTGAAAACCTAAATCCCTGATTCTGAAAAAATATGAAAGCTCACTAATTGAGCTATAACTGTGCGACTGAATGGTCATAAAGCTTATATGTTTTTAATACGCAGACACAAAAACAAATTTTGGTACTTATACATATTATCCTTTTGACCATTCAGCGACCGTCAAATTCAGCCGCACAGGTATAGAACAGTCAATGGGCTTTGATAACATTTTCACTGCCTTTACTGTGTTTCAGGATTTTTAAATTAGTCAGTTTTGGCCATTTTTTCAGTCATCTTGTGGTTGGCGAAGACCTTAACATCTCTCCCTATGAGTTGATCAAGGCACCGTGCCTTGACCGTGCTCTATGTCATATTAATAATCCTCTATTTACAGATAAGAATCGTGAACTTTTTCAAAGAATTGACTCCTCAGTTCCTGGAGGTGTCACGCCTGGTGCCTCTTTGCTTCCAGTTCCTGTCCGTGGAGGGGTCTCTGGTTCCTCTTCGCTTCTGGTTCCGGTCCCTGTAGGAGTCTTAGCTTCCTCTTCGCTCCTGGTTCCTGAAGGTGCTCCTAGTTCCCCTGCGCTCCCGGTTCCTGTGCTTGGTGAGATCCTTGGTCCCTCATAGACTTCAATTCAGGACACTTTCGTGGTTCTTGGAGTTTAAAAGTAGTTCTTGAACTGTACACTTAAACAAGTGCTGGCTGAACTGTGACTATGAAAACTTTTTTTTACTTTTAATTTACTTTGTTAAAAAAAACTCAAGGAAGGAAGTGGAAAAACTGGCAATCCTATTGATCAAGTTTCTCATTTCCTATGGCAACGAATGATAGGTTTCCATTCTGATCTGGTGTGTGCTTTATTTTAATGTGAGTTCCTTGTTGCGGAAAAAGATTGACTGAATGTCACACGCTTCTCACCTAGTATTATCATATATCTGTACAAAATGTAAATATTAAGAAATTAAATTTTTGAGTATCGGTAACTAAGAAGTGTTTCCTTCCAACCCATAATACACTACCTTCCAGGTTTTGATGTAGACAAGCTTCCCCGTTGGACTTCTGAGAAAAGGTGAGTGCAATTTTTTGCTCCCATTGTATTTAAAGTAGAGATGGGTATGGCTGGAAAAAAACCGGAAACTTTGGGGGGGGGGAAACGTTTTTCCAGTTTTTTTCCCGAAGGGTTTATTTCTTTCCGGAAAAATTGAAAATGTTAATTTAAATACTTTATTTAGAATTTATATAACCGTGATATCAATTAAAAAATATTTAGATGATATTCTTATATAATAAAGTACTTATAAAGGATGAAATTTTAACCATGCAATCATTTTTTCCCCAAAAAGTTGGCTTCCACTCGTGAAAAATTGAAAATTTTTAAGTTTGTATGAAATTAAAAATTTTCTACATTCACATTCTAATGTTTTCTCATTTGATATTTTTTATACTCAATATTTCATTTGAAAACACAAATTTGGAAAAAGTAAGCTGCAAGATAAATTATTTTAACATCCAAATGTTATTTATTTTACTCTCTAAAAATAATAATAATGCCATGCAAATAAATATCAATAATACAAATTAATTAGGATTAGTAGAAATTTAAATTTGATATTCTTATATATATTAATTATAAAATGCAGCATCTTAAAAATATTTTAACCATTAAATCAGATTGTCTAAAATCATAAGCATATGAAATGACTTACTACTTCAAGTTTCTCTGCTTTATCTGAATTTTAAAAAAAAACTTTAGATCAGAAGTTTGGGATTATTGGAGGCTTTTTACAGGGTTTTTTTTTAAAATATTTATGGTGTATGAGTATTTATTGAACAATGAACACAATAATATCATGAAAATTAAATAATAAAAAAATAAGTTCCAAAAATATTTAAACAAAACAATGAATGATTTTTGAATTTTTTTTATGCAATGACTTCAACATTTTTTTAGAATTGGCAGAATGTATTAAAACTTCTCAACCTTTCTAAGAAAACATAATTGCAATGATTATGTGGAAAAAGGTTAGGATCAATTATGTATATCAATGTTAAATATAGCAAACATCTGTTATTTGTTATTGGATCATGTTGTATACAAAATTAATTCATCAAAAGTACTTTATGTTAAGTAAATAAATATTAAATTAATGTTATTTATTACAATCACATGCTTTATATTTATATTACATATATTGTTATAGTTATAAAAACTAGTTTTTTGTTTTAAAATTACTCGTAAAATGCTCCATATATTTATTTCGGAAGAATTATTTTTAATTATTTAATAACTTATAATATATAGTGACTAATGATTTTTTTTACAACAAATGATTTAGTTTTTAAAAAATATGTTTTTAAAAACCGCAAGATAAGGTTTCAAACTCTTACTAAAGTGAAATTATTTTTTAAACTGTAAATGGTTTGGTAGTTACAATTATATAGTATTCATTCAAAAAGCACAAGAAATTTTCTTTTTCTTGCATTAAATTATTTTAAGAGGTGAATATTTTATTTCCATATTGGGTAATTTCATGGGTAACTGAACTGACGTTTTCAAAGAAAAACAATAAGTATTTTCTAATTTACTTCCCAAAAATAAATTTTAAAAAGATTTTTCTACCAGTTTACTGCCTTTTTGTTAACTAAATCCAATGACACAATTAAATTTTCAAAATGGTAACTGACTGAAATAAAAGTTTCATTATTGTCAGTCAGTTACCATGTAAATTTATTTGTTCCATTAAATTTAGCTAACAAGAAAGCAATAAACTGGGTTGAAAAAAATTTTTCTTTTATTTATTTTGGGAAGTAAATTACAAAATACTCATTGTTTTTCTTTGAAAATGTCAGTCAGTTACCTGTGGAAATAACCTTTTATGAAAATTATAAAAATTTATTCAATTTACTAATTAATTAATTGCTCTTTATTTGAAAGATTTATTTTATTTGATTTATATAACTCACTGAAAGTTTAATATATTTTATTATGTACTAAAAATATAATTTTGTGCAATTTGAAATTGAAATTTCAAGTTATTACCCACGCAAGTCAGAAATAAGATGATGAAACACCAAAAAAGGTGCCTAGTATTAAAACACCAGCATAACACCAAAGAGGGTGGCAACTGAGTTGCCACTCCTAGTGGTGTAAAAGAACACCAGTGTTTCATTACACCAAAACTATTCTACCAGTGGTAGGATAGTTTTGGTGTAATGAAACACTGGTGTTCTTTTACACCACTAAGAGTGGCAACTCAGTTGCCACCCTCTTTGGTGTTTTGCCATCCAAAATTTTTTACAGTGTAGGATCATTGCCCCAAAGAAAAATTTCAAAACATTGTCTCACATGCAAAACACGACACACAATTCTATCTTGCACAATCCATCAGTCAGAGAAACACTCGGAAAGAATTCCTATATTCATTTTCTTTTGGAATTCTGTTGGTTCTTAGCAGCTCATTTGGAGCAAGGCTATTGTCTCCAGAGCACTTCGCGGCCTGTTAGACGATACGGAAATGAATAATTCCGAACGGTCTGTGTGTAAATGTTATTTTTGAAGATTGTTTTGCGGTTGTTAATTGTCTCCATAATTACTTCCTACGACTTCCGAATTCCGTTAGTTGTCTCGTTAGGCTTCTTAGGAACTGTTACATGAAGAGTTTGAGTTGAATGAAATCATTGAGAACAGTGAAAGCTCATGAGGGCATAAACGTTTCAACTATATATATTACAGTCCTGTAATTAATTCCAGAGATACGAACTTGTTTAGCCTCGTCATTTCAACAAAAATTAATTTATCGAAAACATTAATTTATTATCGGCTTGAACCAAATATATTAATTGTTTCGAAGCACCACTTGAGAGCACTACCAGCTTTTTAATAAACCTTGTACATTGTACTTTTAAAATAAAAACATTTTTGTTCATTCATAATTCGATAAAATATTTTTTATAACATTTTACATATTACAGGATGTGGGGTGTGATTGGCAGCTTTTTAATTAGCCCAATTCTTTTAAAATACAAAATCTTCAGTTTATTCATAATTCGATAAAATATTTTTCATGGCATTTTTCATATTATAGGGTGTGGTGAGGGGTGTGAAATATAGTGACGATGTGACTATAGACTATAGTCTTTAAAAATAAGAAGCTTCCAAATCATACCAAGGATTTTAAGTTGTTATGCTTGCCTTTATCAGGTGTAAAATTTACCATGGGTAGCGGAAACAGAGAAAGTCTCAAATATGTCATATTTTCACTTTGTTAGATGAAAATTCCTCCTTTACAGGGGCGTATGTAAGGGATCGCTAAGAGGACCCACTACCTCCCCTTTAAAATTATGTCTAGGTGTACCAAAACGAGTTAAAACCATGTTTTAAGGTCAAATTTTAAAAGAAATTGAACCTCCCTTTTGTATTTGGTTTGGAACTCCATTATTCATATATTTATTTGAAAAATTCAGTTCTTCAATCCAATCCTTCCTCCCCCCTGTGCAAAATCTAATTATGAGCATAATAATGGCTGAATTTTTTTGAGGATTAAATTTCTATGTTACGCTGCTTCTCATTTACGTTTTTTCTAATGAAATAAAAATGAATAGTCGATTACAAAACTACAAGAGAGATCCCAATCAAAAGGTAGTCCGACAGATCGGAATGTATTGATTCAGGGGGTGTTCTGTCATTGTCATTCACCGGTATCTGATTGACACAGTTCTTGTTCTAGAACCCGGTCTCTTCTCTAGAACACACGCGCCCAAACTGGGCATGTTCCCAACAGTGGTTCGGTCTAATGGAGTAAGATAAGACCATTGGAAACTATCATATTCCATCAGAGGCCTTTGTTTTATTGTGTTAAGACAGGCGTGTTTTAGGCATTAGTGCGTATTTTTAGGGGTGGATTTCATGTAGGATGGCTTTCAAGCAGGAAAAGTCGTTTCATCCATAGTTTCAACTCGCGCGCCATTTTGTTGCATTGTTCGAAAATTTTCGAGGTTCTTGCGATTGGTTTGGAATTATGCGGCTTTTGTTTTAATGCTCGAAAATAGAATTTCGTCCTATTGTAACTGTAACTGCCGATTCTGTTCATGAAACTTGATGGTTTTGGTTGAGTTGATGTTTTGTCGGAGATTGATTTACGATGAATAACTTTTATTCAACAGAAAAACCTCATTGAAGGAAGGTTTCAGTTAGGTTTCAAATTACTTACTTTTAAGTAAAAGTATACAGTAAATTTCACATTAAATAAACACTAGCTCTTACTTCAATACCCACCGGGGCGGATCTAGGTTTGTCAACTTGGGGGGTGCACCAGGATTTTTAACACCTCCCGTAGTTATAAAACTGCAGTATTGTGAAAATATTCAATGGTAATGTACTTTTTTTGCCTATAAAGCTACAGGTTGAAGCTTTTCAGAGCTTTATAATTACGATTTAATTAGAAATTATCTTCAGATGTCATTTTATGCTTTCTGGGGGTACGTGCACGTGCAACCCCTTGGATCCCTTCTACCGACTATCCATACCCATTACGAAACATCTTTTGTGTGTTAAGCCATTAATTTAGGCCATTACTTAAGTAAGATGAGTTTAGTTGCCGCTATAAATTTTTATGCAGTTATTTTTAATTCCCTTACCTCTAACTCTTAATTAACAGTTTTACCTCTCTCACTTTCTTAGTAGATTTTCTTTTCCCCCTCTTCTTCTTATCACCTAAACTTTAAAAAAATAGACAGGATTAAGGAATAACCCTATTAATTAAAGTTAAGTATGGGCACCTGAGAGTCGATATTCTGATCTTTTACAGCTCAGAACGTGACATTCTTACTCAACTCCAAATATTAATATTCATTCCATTGTACCCAACCTCTAGTTTTATTACGATACACTAACCTTTTTAATTGAAACACATAACCTTTGGGGGACTATTTAACACATATACGACAACGGAAGGCAGCAGAGCGACAGCTCAACTCCACTTTAAAGGGTTGGATGTGGGTCAGACACCCAAATGGACAGCGGTCAACCGGTGGTCGCTTCCCGATTCCGTTTTTTTTTCTCCGTTGCACAACCTGCAATAGACACACAAATCAGCATACCTTTTCGGGTTCCGAACGAGCGTTATGATTTTTACGGGCACAGGAAGCGATTCAGTTTGAAACGGACGTTTTATGCGACGTCCTATTAAAGGTCACGAGGTGCGTTTTAAGGTTTATGAGTAGAGAGGAAAGGAATGCATCATTAAATGGATTTATTTTTTAGAAAAAGTTAGCTCTGGGAATTTTATTTCTGTTTTTTGAGCTGTTCCACATCTAATAATTTCAAATTTTTTCTTTACGGACCTAAAACTAAACTCTGGTCGGCCTCTTTATGCTAGTATCTGAGGGCTTTTAAATGAGCAATCACGCAATGAATAATAATTTTACACATTTTACTAGGAAAATGTTAAGGATTGGTATAATAATATATGAGAATCCCTAGGGTTTCCTTATTGTCAAGTTCTTTTGTGGTAAAAAAGGAAAATTTCTTAGTTCTGGGAGCGGAAATATATCTCTAAATCCCCCATAGGCTACGCTTCTGAGCAAGCCTTCGTAAAAAGAGAGGCGTTTAGAATATCAAGCCGAATAAATTTCCGAAAAAAATTACAATACATACCTATCTTATTTGAATCAATAGGAGAAAAGTCAGACCGTGTAGAATATAAACTCAAATGGCATTGAGCATATTGCATGAGTTCTTTCATCTAACGGTCACGCAACATTGAAAAAATAAGGTTGGTTGTATAAGATTGACAAACTTCACAGTTGTCTTTCAGTTCAGATCAAATGGTCCTTTTACGATTTCTAAACTGAGGTGGAGTTCTTTAGAGCTTTTTTATTGAGTTCGTTTTTATAATTATAAATAGTGAATAAGGAGTAAAGGATATGGTTTTCAATAAGTATTCAAAGATAGTTCCTATGGGAAATACATTGGATTTTTTACCATGATGTTAAGTTGTCTTGATCATTCACGCTGTTGCACCACACTGTTCACCTTGAGTGATTCACTCCTGTGAATCGCCAGTTTGCATAGAAAAGTGAAGGAGCAAAGAGTGAAACGCCAATATACACTTTTCACTTTGGATGATTCATCCAAAATGAATATTAATATTGCAAAGCCTGATGAATGAGCCTTATAGGCTCCTTCAGACTCATCAGTTTTGTTCATTTTAGGAAATCATCCAAAATTTGAATTGGCGTTTCACTCTTTACTCCTTCACTTTTCTATGCAAAATAGCGATTAAAAGAGGGGATCCCTCAGGATGAACAATGAAAGTGAAACAGTGTGAAAGATCCTTAAGTTATACTTTTCACTTTGGATTATTCCTCCTAAATGAATATCGTAAGAGTGATAAGTCTTTAAGCTCTCTTCTGAGGTCTTATTGAAGTTTCTTGTCACCCGATGATGACAATTCTGTCCTCCGGAACCGCCATTCAGCTGACATGCGTCGTTAATCCACTCATCGTCATCGGACATTCCATTGCTCGTAAAACCCTTCTATGTCTTTTTGTCTCCGTCACGTGCGCATCTCTGAATGGTGCCGTGCGACGTTCGAAAGGACCCATCTTCGTGACGCTCCACGGAACGACGGAAGGGGGTGGAAACGTCTTTTATCCGTGGCCAGCGAAATGTGCCCTCGTCAGCACGTGAAAAGAACGACAATGCCAGTGTCCACACTTGGTGGCGGGAAAGGCAGGGTGCTATTATATTACATTCATCCCTGTTAGCTGTTAGTGGAGTTGACGACTACAAAACAACGGGATTCACCATTTCCTTGTTATGTCGTCACCTTCATGTCAATAAGCAACACTATATTCAAGTGTGGCAATTTTCGATATCACAGTGCTTTGGCAGGTTTTGAGGAGATTTCGAACTTAATCGTTTTGATTATTTCTTTGGGTCTGATCGTAATCGTGGAAGATTATCAGAAGAGACTCTGAAGGTGAGGAACATGCTGCATGCTGGAGACATAGGGGGACATTTTTCATGGCTTAAGAAAAAATAATAGTACTATTGAAATAGTAAAAAGACAATCCCCTTATACCCCTTTTTGTAAATTCACTCATATTAGCAATATTGGTGGAAATAGGTAAAAGCAATAGGAACATACTATGGTGATGCCAGCGTGCCTAGCGCTAGTGACGTACGTTGAGGCACTAGTTGAGAAGACCATCTAAGTTCCTATTTATGTTCGATAACTTTCAGGCTGATTGTTATTTTGTCAGTTTTTCTTAACCTCATAACACCGAATAATTTACAAATTAAGGCGATTGAAAGGAGAAGCTTTCTGTAAAACAAATTTTGCATCTCAATTTCTATTATTGTTTAGGATGTTCTTTGAAATAACTGACAGTCCAGAACAGGAAACTATATTTTCAAACGACTTCAAGAATATATCCATGAAATAAAAAAAACGTTGCTCTCTCTATGGTATAGGAATGTATTCAACTACAATTATTTCTACGAATTTATTTCATAGCAGTTGTGTTCTTCAATAATTTGTGTCATTTCAAACAGAACAGGCCTCGTTTTCAAGCCTATTTAACAGGCCTTAATGCAAAAAATCCATTGTCCCAACAAGAGCAACATTCTCTGTTGGAACACGACAATGCCATCAATTTTCCCGCGCAACTTAATCTTCGCTGTTCTTCAGCCAATCAGAGCGTCCAAAATGGAAAATAAGCCGCCCTGTTAAGTGCCAGGATTTTATGGTCGATTTTCACGACATCGACTCGAGCATTCGATTTTCCACAATCATCGTTAGAGGGTGGGTCGACGGCCGTTTTTGGGGTTCGTTCCACACTTTCACGGAACGGAAGCCGAGAGTCAATGGGTATCCGGTATTCGAAGGATGTGAGCGTTTATTTGCAGACGATATTCGAAGAGAGGTTTATTACAAACTCGTGCGGAATTCCGGGCTTTGTGGTTGACCCGTCTGAACTCGCTGTTTTTTTTGTTCGGTCTTTTTGCAATTGGTATGAAAATAGAATTCATTTATGTGCGTGAAAAAACCAGTATAGAGAAAGTGCCAAAAATAACAGTTACTAGGATTTATGCGTAACAAATTTATAATTAAGGCATAATTTTTTGTGATGTTTCACTAGAATTTTACAAATTTTTATGTAAATGTTGCGGGCAATGTGATAAATCTTGGCAATATTAATAATACCCGGATATGGCTATAGTATTATTTATAGTACTCGATTTATCACTTTGCCCATAAACGTATTACGCTTCAGTACAAATGACCACATGCCCTCTTGGAAAAATTTTTTTCTGATGTTCCATAAATCAGTATGAATTATACTGGATCCAGTATCATTTATACTGGTTCCAGTATCATTTATACAGGATCCAGTATAATTCATACTGGTTTATGGAACACCAGAAAAAAATTTTCCAATAGGGTGTGCTAAATTAATATTAAAAATACTTCGGTTACTCTTGGATACATGGCTATACTCTATTTTAACTCCATCTCTCCTGATTCCTTACTTATGAACTGGCGATATCATGAATTTTCAAAATTTTGAGTTCTATTGAGGATTGTTTTTTTTTCAATATAATCCAATTTTGGGGAAATACCTTGCTTCTGTTTATTGCTAGAAAATATTGTTTCAGTGTTAGATGCCAGCCTGGTTGATTTACTATAATTGTAGTACATAATTGTGTTTGAGTTCATTTATTAGGTTTTCAGGATTTTTTTTGAAGAAATTACTTATTAACCCTTTCTATCCTAGACTGCCTGAGATTTCTACTGAATCGAAAATTTGATTTTTTGAAATGAGATTTCTACTGAAATTGAAGGCGGCTAGAATTTTAAGGGTTAAAACCAAATCCATTAAAAGCATAAGAAATGTATATTTAAAGAGTTTATGGTGGACTACATTTGGTGTCGCTTTGAGGAGCTGGTTTTAATAATAAAAAAACCTAAAAAAAGAAAATTTATGAACAGTTTATCCTCAACGTGAGTCGCTACGCTTCAACGCCTGGTATTTTACGACCAATTCAACTTTTCTTCACGAAACATCGTACATACGAAAATTTCCGTTCTTTTAGGAACTCGTGCTTGAAGACGATCAAGAAGGCGCATCTCTCACGCGACATCCATTCACAAGTGATGCCATCCTCAACAACATAAATATCGCCTTTTAAATTCAATAGAGCTTTAAATCAGCCCCGTTCATCAGTTTTCAACTCGAGCGTTAGACGCATCTCGAGTTCTAAAACACAATAGTTCTTGGTATAGCTAGCTATCCGTTTTTGGCTTTCAAACGAGCAGTAATGGCGGCATTACAAATACGGCCTACTTATGGCCGGCATCAATGACCCGTGGTAATTAGTATGAGCTAGAGCTTGTTTAATAAGCGTCATCTCTACACACCGGGATGCTTTTAATTTCCGTAAGAAGCGTGGTTATGTGCTAATCATTAGCGAAAGAGAAACGCTTTCTTCTTCGTTGGAAAGGGTATAATGATGGCTTGCGATCCACTCTTTTGTTAAATTCATCGTTAATGTCGAAGATGTGAAGAGTGGTTGTAAGGGTTTTCGTTTTCGGTATTTATTTTGAAACATTGCTGAAAAGATGTTCATTCTTTGATCTTAGAGTCACGAAAATTCTGTATTGTTCCTTTTAGAAGTTTTTTTTCTCGATTTGTTAGATCCTTTTGTGATTTTGTTTGGAGACTGAAAACTTTCTATTTTATAGTCAGGACATACCTGAAAAGTTACCTGCAAATTATTTCCTATTGAGAGTTTAAGAAAAAGAAAATTCCTCCCCATAAAATCTCTTACATAATGAGTAACATAAACGCGCTATTATAAGGTGTGAATAGCAAAAATGTTTTCCCTTTTAGCTTTCTTTTTAGTCATAATTTTTACTTTATGAGGATAACATAATTGAAAATTAAAAAAATATTATTAAAACGAAAGCGTTTATTAGTTCTAGCAATCAAAATAATCCATAGTCATTTGCAAGCACATTTATTCGAAATGTTTATATCCTATAAAAAAATAATCCACACGTTTTAGTTCTAAAGTTTTAGTTATTTTTTTAACTATTTTTACTAAAACGATTTTTATTATTATATTTATGTCCGTTCCTTGGAACTAGGTAGTCTCTAAAATAAGAACGTAGAAAAACATTCCTATTCCTACATGTTTTTACCATCAAAACAGCGTGTTTAAAAAGTTTATTTTGGAACCAATTTCTTGATATTAAGGTCATGCGTGGAATTAAGGTTTACCCTTACCATACTCAATTTATTGAGACTGTTTACAGTGCCTCTAGTGGCGAAATATGAAGGTAAAAAATAATTTAAAAACTAAAGATAGTACGAAATTTGCAATGAGAAAACTGTTAGCGATACCATAACAAACGCACATAAAAGTTTCATTAAAACTATTTATCAAATATTCGAAGAGATATTAGATATCAAAGTTAGCACTTTAATGAACCTTGAAAAAAGAGACCTTTCCAAATTATACTATTTCTTTGATGTTTGAATTCAAGTTCGTTGAAATCCGTGTTCACGACATTGGAAAAGTTTTTAAAATTGTAAACGGTAAATCAATGTTAAAGAAGTACTAAATTTTAATATTTAAAATATTTCCATGAAAATTTTGTTACACTTGTTAGTATATTGCAAAGAATTTTCTGATTGAATTTTTTGTTCTACCTTTTTAAATTACTTTTTAAAGCTTTCTTATTTTGCCACTAGATTCGCTATTATCGGTCTCATTAGGTTTAGCATGGTCAATGGTCAAGGTCATACCTTGGTGTACACATAGATTGATAAAAGGCGAATGAAATGAAATAAGAAAGTTCCAAATGACAGAAGTGAAACCGGCTCTTAAAACACCCTCCACAAATAGTTTAAATAATGCTTAATACTTATTACTTTGCTGAAAATAAGCTTTTGTAAGCACATGTTTTCTTAAATGCCCTGAATTCTTGTTTTTAAGCAGATGCACCAAATATCCTTCGGCCCACTCATTCAATTTATTTATAATAAGACATTCTTAAACCCACATCCTAAAATGGATAGTAATTAAAAGAAAAATCCATTAAAGAAACTATGCCACGGTTGAACATAAAAAAAATTTTATGTTTTACCCCAAAAACCTTGAATTCTGGAACTGATCCATTTCTCTCTTCTAAACTTCCTTCAACAGCTCTCATTCCTAAATCCACAGACCATAACTTTTAGATCTTATAATAATATACCCTCGACTATTTCTTTTTCCATCTCGATTTCATTTAAGCTTATTAATACCTTACTGCTTCTTGAGTAAGTTTAATTAACCGTTAGTCGTTCTCACGCGAATTACACAAAGTTCACTGGTCACGCGCCATTTTGATTTCTGTTTCTTCTTCAGGGCAATAATAATAGGAAAGAGATGCCGCGGACGGGGCGGGAATAAACCTCAATTAGATCACGAGATGAAAGCTATCTTTTCCTTGTTGCCAGATTAGAGGAGGATATTTTACACGATTTGATGCTTTTTTACTTTAATTATAGAAGATTCGCTTTCAAAGTGTGTTTCAAACCGTGTTGTGTTGGAGTTGAATGCTCGCTCGCATATTGCAAGTGCATGTGGGTCATGAGTTCCTAATGGATAGGTATCCTTTGACCGAAAAAATTGATTAAAAGTTAAGTTTTTAATGATCATTCACAGCTGAAGATTATTTGCAATTACAACTTAAAATAAAATGTTCGATGTAGACGAGCTCTAGTTCTTCAGACGCAAAATGTTTTACATCCTTTCAAGTTTAAGACAAGCTAAAAGGTCCTATAAAAGTAAAAATTCGTATTTCATTTGCAAATTTTTGGATTTCGCTAAACGAAATTATGAGATAAAAATTAATATTTTTAAAAAGGATGCCTTTGAAGAAAACAAAAACTGTGAGACTGTTTAACTGTGAGACGTACGATATGCTATGCATGAATACGGATATATTAATGTATTTATCACTTTCTTTTATCTGGGCTATGGAAATGAGAAGATTTTAGCACGGGAACCGTGGTATCATGGAATACCTTAAAATATGTAAGAAGGTAATGCCCCCAACTATTTCCGTCTCTTCCATTTTTCCTATACTTCAGAGTACCATTTCTAGGCTTTTAAAGACGATATATCACCCTGCATGCCTCACTGTAAAAAATACGACACTTTACACGAAAATTGGTGGGTATAGAGAAATTGCCTCCATAGATGGAGAGATATTACACCGCGATAAGGAGGAACCCCCTAGACTCAAAGGAAGATCCCTCCGTAGTGGAACCTCCCTCCCCTGAGAGAGAACCTTCCTCAGAGTCTAGGTGGGAGATCCCTCCTTATCGCGGTGTAACATCTCTAATGGAGGCAGTTGTTACCCACCAATTTTGGTGTTAAGTGTCGTATTTTTTACAGTGTACTCCATCAGGGTCCTTCCTAAATTCGCCCATGTAATTAATTATGATTTACATTTTACATGAAAATCACTGAAAAATCCATTTTCCAACCTATTAATGCTCACGTTTTAATTCGCAACTTGTCCTTGCAAGGATAGGATACAGACAGGATACGATCATGGTTTCCCAATGACAAAAGGGACCGGGAAACAAAATCATTTAACGCCATGAACAACAACCCACAAGTTCGCCAACCATTATTTTTTCCGACCCTCGTGTATAAGCAAGGCTGGACAAAACGCACCACGTTTCCTATACATGGGTAAAGAATCGAGTGCTTGTAAACCGATCCGGGGAGAAAACAATGGAGTTGTGTTTTCTGTGGGATTAGGTAGGCCGTTGGCGTTTGAGCCGGGTACGGCAACTCAATTTCAGCGATTATTATTATGAGCTTTGTGAGGTGGTAATTTACAGAGACCTTGTTGTTGGTTTTGAGGGTCATTCTTAAAAAAAATGATTGGAGATAGTAGAAATGCGTATTAAAAATGGAGTTATTCTTTTTATCGCTCAAAATAGTATTTTTATGCCTTAAAACACTAAAAGGCACTCTACTCTTATTTTTTGAAAATGTGAACTAAAGGTGATATTTGAATAATGAAAAACTGCAAAATTATAAAAGATATTACTAATTAAATTAGTATACAAATTAAAAAACAATGGCATGAAGCTAGCATGACATCTTTTTATTTATAAATAGGATTTGTAAAACCACTTCCCCATCTTAACCCTTTCACTCCGAGTCCCCCTAAATGTACATCAGGATTCAATGACAATATTGGTCTGTCTTTGACAGAAAGGGAAGTTTAATTATAACCATCCTGTAGTTAAGGGAAAACATTTTCCCCATAGTCTTTCATTAAGAGAGTCTTAATAAAGAATTTCGCCCTCCTTTTTTTGATCGAGCAGACACATTCGGCGATTCCTTTTGGAGGGGACTCCTTTTCTTCAGGGCTTTTCAGGTGCCAAATTTTCCCCAAATTTTGACAGGTTTGCCCAATGTCAGTCAAGTTTAACAAATACCAATCAGTTCATCAGTCTAATACAACCCCTAAAAGACATTCTTTTATTCTTTAAAAAGCAGCTCGCAACAGCATGACTTCAAACTTTTGCGTATCCCTGACTCTTTATTCCACGTCAAACCTTAAGCAACTCTACTTCTAAGTTCAACATTTTGAAGCCCCCCTAGTGTAATCATGCTTTAATCCTTATCCCAGCCGTTGGAACTCACTGAAGGTCTTTTACCTTCAACAGGAAACAGTAGTTACAACAAACCCCCCTCTTAAAAGAATGGAAAACCGAAGGCGGGAAGAATACTCCCACAGTCGGAGTCAGTCGACTGTGTCCTCTGCAACAGGTGGGTCAGAGGTGAACACGCAGCCGATAGCGATCGCTTTTGCAGTGTAGGTGTGCCCCTACAGATGTGACCGATTTTGAAGAGTTACCACAAACGATGGCTTTGTCGTTGGAGGGAAATTGCTGGGTTTAATGACAGTATTTCTCCGTACTTTCCATCTCTAACTGCCGCAGAAACAGCGAAAATTGTCCGTGATGATTACTTAGATGTAATGCTTGAAATTTGCTGTCGTATACTGGAAAATTGCAAAGACGATTTAATTTATTATTCAGAATACCTGATTCTTTCATGCATTTCTACGTGTATTTAAATTACTTCACTTGTTTAAAAACTTGAATGCAATTTTTTAATGGTGGTAAAACCTGTATTATGTTTCGTCACATGGATTAGGCACCACCACCAAAACTTCAACGAAATGCCAGTAGTTGTTATGGTGCACTGAATTAAATCAAACATTTTTTGATATTTCTGTCTGTTATTTACATTCTTGCTTTCTTATTCACAATTTTTTCCGATACACAATATTACACATTATACTCTGTGTGGAAGATTGCATGTACAGTTATTTAAAACAATTGTAAATTTTGCCTAGTAGTAGTAGATTTGTAGATAGAATTACTCGTAGATTTGCCGTGTGGCAACAGTCTGATAATTCTTTTAATTCTTTAAAAATGTTTAGAAAATAACGTTGTATTTTTACTTTCGGAATTCAAACTTAAATTGATAATTAAATATAATCATTCATCTGTTGAAGTTGTATTCATTTGGGTGATTTAATTTAAGGTCGTCCGTTAAGTAATTTTAACCAGCTATTTGACATCATTCATCTGTTGAATTTGTATTCATTTGAGTGATTTAAAGTTGTCAGCTATTTGACACTCTGTTCATTTTGAATAGGCGCATGGGAAATAGTGCTTTCCCCTCGGTAAAAGCGTAACCATGGTTACGCTATTTGTGCAGCCAATAGTAAACCTTCTTGCTCTTTTGACGTTGATATTGCCATGGTTACCGATTTAGTGGTGGGGGAAGGAAATGTACTCAGGCGCCAATTCAAAATGGATAAAGTATAGGATACTCTTTAAAGTCACGAGACTATTTTTCCTTGACACATATTTCTTTAAGTTCCAAATTTTGTAAAGATATAATATAGGTTGCTATAAATTTGCCATCATCAGCATAAAAGGATAAAACGCTTTAATATTCAAGAATTAAAGCGTATGAAAAAGTATTTCCCTTTCTCATTGTACTGAATGAGGCACATATTTTCAAAACTACTTCTGTTTTTCATAACAGATTGTAGGTCAAGTATGCCAACTTGCGGTTTTTGAAACTAAACCATCGATGTGTATTAGCAAAGACGCGATAAGTTATTACAGGTATTTTCCCATCAGGTACTGTACGTTTCCCATAGACGCAATTTCTTTTTACGAGGCCCATCTTCCAAAAATATTTTTTATAATTCCCGTAACAATATACAAAATATAAAGAGGTTTATTACATAAAGGCGCTGCAATATACGTCAGTTAATTTCAATATAATCACTAAAGGATTAAACCATTGTCATGGGATGAGTGTTTCTAATCCATTGTCATAAAAGAGTGCTTCCAGCATAGCATAGATGTTTTCAGGCCTTCACGTATAACCATCCAGACAAAGGTGTATTTTTCCTGGAATAAGTGGAAGTCACAGGAGCAAGATTAGTACAAAGTATGGATGGTCTAACAGCTTCCACTGAACCATCTACATCATATCTCAATATCCATTCAAAAGGAATTGTTTGACTATCCACCCTTCAATCCTGACCTGTCTTTTAGGGACTTCCACCTGTACACCGTAAAAAATAAGGCACGTTATACAATAAAGTGGTGGAAAGTAATTGCCACCATGAGGTCCATCCGTGCTACGGTGTAACGTCTCACAATGAAATGGTGGCAATTTCTTTCTACCGCTTTATTGTGTAACATGTAACAATGTAACATGCCATATTTTTTACAGTGCACAAAATCACAAGGGTAACTTCTGATAATAATAGATATTTTGGCATCACTTTCCCCAAAGATTAGCAGAGAACTATGATGATACTCTATAATGATACTGGTCTCATCCCGTGGTATGACTATTGTGTCAATTCTGGTATTAATTGTGTTGAAAATAGCTGGCACAATATGCGTTCATCACTGCATCAAAAACAATTTCAACCAATTATTTTTCGTTCATTTTTACGGGCTTTGGAGAAACTTACTTTCTGGATGACTGTTGTAAATAATCAGAAGACACCTTTACCTACATAACGTTTTAAAAATTGAACTAATTAAAGTTACTTTCTCATTACTTAGGATCGGTTTAGACTTTCACGACACTCAATTTTATGTCGCAAAAGCACGCATGCGAGAAAAAGAGTAGATATAAGAAAAAAAAGGTGGGAAGCTTTTTGTGGTTTGAGAGTTTGCCTGGTTTGCCGCGTGAGGAGGGCATCATTGCTTTGTTAGCTTATTAACTCAAATATATCCCGGGGTAAGCTTTTGGGCAGTAAAACCAAAGTCTAAACCGACAACCCTTAGTGCCCTTAACACGTGTGCAAATTTAAAATGTATCTACGGGGGTCCTTCGATATGAAATCGTGAGACCGTTAGAGCATGGCGAGAAACGCTTCAAAATTAGTGCAATCTACAAATGACCCCTCCGAGCAAAGTAATCAAAAGGAGGAAGCTATTTAGCATGTACATGGGAAAACGAGTTTTTCATTAGCATCCCGTTTTCTTTCTGGCTCCAAAGACCGTTTTCCTCTGAAAGTGTCCTTCCACTACTCTGACCTTGCGGCAAGGGTAGCTTCTACTATATTAATTAGATGCGAAGCGATCGAATGGATTTTAATAACTCGTGAGTGAAATGAAGCTTTCGGTTTATATGGCGGATGTATTTCAGAAAGACTATGCAAATATTCTGTGTTATGCACAGGGAAATAAATGCGTTAAAGGTGTAATTTCATAACAATAGCGGCTACGAGTGCATGAGAAATGTTAGAAAATCAAGTTTTACGAAGTATTGTTTAAATGGGGAGGCAAGAGATAGAATTCATTGTAAATAGTCAGGTTAAATTTACTCTGCAATTAATCCTAGAAAGATTATCATTATGCATTGTTCAAATTGGTAGGAAAGCACTTTTTTGAATGACTGATTGTGAATTTTTAAAATAGAGTAAACCTACTAATTTCTAGGTATGTATATTTTTTCTAATTATGTTTCTTTATTTTTAGGTAAGTTCACTTGGTGTATACTTTTATTTTTCCTTATGCAACAACTTCTCTTCATTTCTTTGAGTAAGTTTTTCATTTATACCTCATTAAGTTTAGTAAATAACTTGAACCACGCTTTTAACTTACTGGTGTCTCCCTTAGTGGAACTACTTACTTCTGTCATAAGTATTAATAGTGTGAAACGCGTGGATTAATTTTTACCTTAACCCTTTCAGTCTTAGACCACCCGAGATTGTTATTGAATCCTATGGAAACTTCAGAGCGGCTAGGAATGAAAGGGTTAAGAAAACGAATTATCCAAAACTTTAAATAAAAATACCATTGATGTTCATCAATTGGTTAACCTTCATTATCCTAAATGAAAAACAATGTTTGTGCCAATACATAACACAGGTCTGCAATGAAAAAGCTGTTTGAATAATTTTAGCGATTTCCTATGTATTTTGGCGTGATGATTACGAAAAAAATATTGAAAAAAATCCTATACGTCAGGATTTTTCACAAATTGCAAAATTATATTCGAATTTGCCCATTTTTCAGAGTTTTTGTGCATTTCTAGCTCCTTTAGTTTTAAAAATTAGGAGCTGTGAATGGTGCATATAGTAAACTATCTCATCAGGACATTATAGAGATGGAAAGAAAATATTAGGGAAGATTTAATCGGGGAATAATGAAGGATTTTTATTGTATAGTTCAAAGAAACGTTCTTTTTGCTACTCACAAGGGTAAAGGTACCAAGGGGAGTTTCATGACTAGGAAAAATTGGCTTTAGATTGTGTAAATAAGTTTATTTTAGTTATATAATGATTTTCATGAAGAATATATAACAATAATTTTATTTTATGAACCTATTTTCATGAAAATGGAAATAATGACTTATTTTACAATTTTACCTAAATTGTCAGGAAACATGACATTCTATGGCAAAACAGAGACCAATTTTGAACTCAGGGCACAAAAAACCTTAAAACTAACAACCTTAAAAATAAATTGCGATTAAAAAATCTACTTCTTAAGTATACTTACATTTTATGTGAAATGTTGCTATATTTGCTCAATTTGTTACAAAATGTGGTGTCTTAAAAATCAAAAGAGGTATTATTTGGATTCAGCTCACCAAAAATCATAAAAAATTGTTTTCAAATAAAGTTTGAGTCGAAAAATAATTTTTTTAAATATTTACTTTCATTTTCTTAAAAAATTGACATATTTACTCAAATTGTGATAAAAGGTGAAGTCCTATGACAAAACGGAGGTCAGTTTTAGATTCAGCACATCAAAAAACATAAAAAAAGATTTGGTGGAAAAAATTTGAATAAAAAATTTAGTACAAAAAGTTAATTTAACAAAATTTTAAGGCATTTCCCAATAAAACCTAAAAATCTGAATTGTCAAAAAACGTGACGTCCCAGGACAAAATGGAGGTCATTTTTGGATTCAGCACACCAAAAATAACAAAGTTCAGGTGAAATATCCAAAACAGCTCGAAAAAAGTTTTTTTTTGCAGACCTGTGTAATCTGAGATCGTTACATTAACACATGGATGTGATAAATAGCATATAATTCAAAACAATGGCACTAAAATATCAATAAAAGAACTACCAAATCAAGAACAGGTTATGGCTGTCAACTTTAAGTACCCGAACTCAAACAAAACTCACCTAGTTCATTTTCCCATGAACAAAAGAAAAAAAACGATTGACATTTAAAAAGGTTGATGTAACACTCACCATCCCTAGAATATCAAATCGGAACGATACCTTAGAACAAACGAGAACTAATCATCAGCCTCCGGCCATTCCGAAATTCAGATCTCTCAATTCCAACTCACCGATTGACCTTAAAATGAGTCACTCATTGGTCATTCCCTCACTCTTGATTCTCCAGGGTGCAGACTCGTCCATTCTAATTCCTCGTCGAGGTCAAGCACCTTCCAGACCTCGAGGTAGAGACGCTCCTCTTTCTTGGCAGGGTTCGAACCCTTTCACACGCGTGCACTGGGTCAAGCCCATAGGGCTGTAACTGAAGAGAAACCTTCTTTTGGGGAATGTGGTCAACAATGAGAGTAGGTAAATGTGGGAGAACGTATTCCGAATGAGGGCTGGCTTTTCCGTACGAACAGCGAACATTGCCTTTCTACCTCATGAAAGATAAAATATTTGGTACTAGGTAGTTTGGTAGTTATAACTACAGGGCGTCTCAAAAGGTTGATGCCAAACTTACATGTAGGCCTGCCATGCCATGACAAACAAGATTTTTATGGAAACTCATGTCTGCAAATGTATAGGGTAGGTGGGGGTAAAAACCCGCACGAGGCAAAACCACGCACCGCGATTTTTAATGGTTAATGATCGATTAAAAAGTTGAAAACCAGGTGGTTGGTTTGTCTTATTGTGACCTATTGTTCTACGAAAGTTCGTACCCCTAAGTCACTCATGAGTTTAAAAAATGCTATAAGTTTGTTTTTCATCATTTTGATGTAATTTTTCTGATCTTTTACTTAAACATTACAAAAAAATGAGCTTGAGAAGAAATACAAACAAATATCCCAATGATAAGATAGCTATTCAACTTCAGTTTCGTTTTGAAAGAATTGCCTCAACATGTCTCTAAAAATAATAAGGCTTGTTTTTCAAAATAAAGTAAAACGGGGCAAATCCACGCAGGTGTTTTGGGGCAAATCCACGCAGCTTAAAACAGTTTAAAAAGCTCAGGAATTCGGCCCAAAAGGAAAATGGGACTACTTGATCTCTAAAGAGGTTAATAAAGGTGTCCGTGATGCCAACCCTCTACCTGAAACCATCCTTTCTCCCTTTTGAATGATATCTGGGCAATCTGAAATGAATTGCTTCAACAGGTTGACAATTTTCATTAAAACTGATCATATTTATATTTAATATTGTTGGTTGGCTTAGAAATATTAAAACAACATTAAGAGGATTATTTCTAATGTTTTTATAAAGAAATATTCTGTTTATCCATGTTTATTTCACTTGGACACCAAGATTTGTAAGTGCGGGTCTTTGCCCCATTTTACGAGGCAAAGCTCCGCGATTTTTTTTTCTACTAAATTGTAAATTTCTCCTAAAATACCATCGATAAGAGTTTAAACTTGGATTGGTTTTGTAGGTAGGACCTCAATCTAACATATCCAATTGAAATTTCGGGATTATCTACCCCCTTTCGACGACAATGTTAAAAGTACTGAAAATTGCGGGGCTTTGCCCCCACCTACCCTACTGTGTTCGATGATGACAATGATCGCCGGAGAAGGGGCAGGCGACAAGGTTTAACTATTTTATCCTTCAAAAATCACTACTCTTTTTATTGCTACATATTCGGAGAGAGCACCCTTGTAAACCGAATTGCATTAAATTCTACCAATTAACAGAGAAAATCGGCTTCCTTTTCACTTTCACTTTCCATTTAATATTTTTTCAGATCGTCTTCAAATTAGAAGGCGATTTTCTATGCTAACATTTAAGAATTTAATGATTCGGTTTACAGGGATTTTTTAAGGGATGCTCTCTCCGAATAGGTAATAATAGGTTTTTAGAGTAAAAAAAGTTAAACGGTGCCCTTCGCCAGTGAACATTGTCCTCCAGTGGAAACAGTTTTCATTTACGGACATGGGTTCCAATGAAATCCTTGTTTGGTTTGTTATGGCTTGAATAAATAAATGCATTGGGACTTACATCTCCAAAAGAATATCCTTCAATATCTTTGCAGATTAATCTAACTAGCTAACTAAATAGAAGAACCCTAATTGTAGGATTGTAATTGTGTAGCAAAAGTATATACAAAAGAGACAGGACAAAGAGAGTAGGTAGGTGCAAAACCGTCCAAATGAAGGCTGGGGGGAGCAATAATTTTTTTTATTAACGTGAAATTTATTTACACCGTTACTGGAACTTTGGAACCAATTGAACATGTTATCAAATTAGGTTCAACATCCCTTCCTTAGGCTTAGGACCATATGCTTTAGTTAATTCTCCCTTCCTTTTATCTCAAACTCAAGTTTTTCAAAATTCTTAAAAGTGGACCGATAAGCTACACTTCATGTTCAAATAACCCAGATTTAATCTCTTTGGTTGCTTCAAACATTAAAACATAATGTGATTGAATGGCATCATGTATGTTACTATTGTAAAAATCATGTATCGATAAGGAATCTCAGCTGATGACACATCACCAGGGGTATGCACATACATATTACGTTCAAACTAAATAAAAAACTGTGAGGTTCCATTGCACTTTGTATGCTCTCCCTTCATTGCTGAGAAAATCATTCTGAACCAAGCCTCTGGGTTAAATCGTGTTGTGGCCACTGACCGCTGACCTCTGCGGTGCCAGCTGATGGGAAGAAAGAGTTGAGAGTGTGGTTCCCCTTACCCAATTTTGCTCTCGTCTGCCTCCTAACCCGGTTAGAGGAGACCCTTCTTTCAAGGTCTTTTCCGGGTCTCCATTGGCTTGTCATCGGGATTACACTTACGTTAATTCCATCGGGTTGAGCAGTTGATCCTACAGTCACTTTCGCTGATAAGATAGGATGAAAAGGTTAAGGGAGGAAAATGTTGATGTTATAGATAGTTTAATATATTTTTTATTTAAAAAATTACATTGACCGTATTCCTGAATGTGGATGGTGCAACTTGGACAAGTCTATGCGAGGACGTAAACAAGACCAATGAATATCTCTTTAAAAGTTTTCAGAATAATGAAGAATAAGAAGAATAAGAAGTTTTCAGAATTTCTTTGTTAACCACAAACTTTTTTAAATAATAGGGTAGTGAAAACAACTGGTTTTACCAAAATTCGAATTTTGCCTGCCGAGAAACCCTTCATGTTTTGATTTTTTTTGCTTACAACGTATTTTTCAGGGGAGTATATAAGGGGGGACGAGGGTTTCCCTGTCCCCTTCAGACTAGACATACCAAAGCAAGTTAAAACCAAATTTTTAGGGTCAAATTTCCAAACATTTTATGGGGGAGGGCCCCCAGGGCCCCATTTTTACTTAATCCTTAATTAACATTTTTTAATAAATTCATCAAAATATCAAAATCCTACCTAAAAATGTATATGTCCACAATTTGGGCTACGTGTAACAAATAACAGTTAAAAACCCAGTTTTTAGGGTCAAATTTCCGAAAATTTTCTGGGGGAGATCCCCCAGACCCCCCTTTCATACTTGGACCTTTATTAGCAACAACTTCCCTAATACTAAGTTCTCTCGGAAGCAAATTCTATCTAAAAGGGGACAATGGTTGAGACTGACAAATATTTTTTAGCCCCTTCCGAAATAATTATCTAAATACGCAACTGGTATTTTTGAACTTATTTTATTCCAGTTTTAAGTCTCTAAAACTAAAACCTTGACAGTGCTAGTTTTAATATTATTTGAAAAAGTTTTATCTTCCAGGGAGGCCTTACTGTAAATTGAATGTTCCATCTATCCGCCCCCTCCCAGAAAATTGCATTAATCCGCCACTGATGACAATGGGGGGCTATAACCCGAAAATTGAGGTCCTATCATTAAGAAGTGGTTCCATAGGTTAATAATAGCGCTTAATATCATTAGTGGCAAGAATATTTTATCTTGGGGCAAACCGTGTCGAGATTTTGAGTTTGGTTAAATGAATCCCCATTACATTGAAAAATCGCTAGCAATGAAAACCGTATCTCTTCGAGTGCCATTACACTGTGTAGCTCGCATTCTAGATCTCAGTAATTATAATTACTTATTAGCTGTGTTGTATCTCATAAGGAGAGATATAATCTTTCTGCGCGTCTGCCATAACTGTTTCCAAAACATGGTCTAGTTAAGGAACTGTCTCCATCTCAGCTGAACTAACACCATCCGCGGAGAATTACCCAAATCCCCTGCGCGTGCGAGTATGGAAGAGGTTTTTTTTCATATTCCTGGATTAGCAGCAACGAAATAGGATGTTTGGTGAAAAGCATGGTGTTGACATACGACCTATTTCTTTTGCTCTGAATTTCTCTCTCTATGGCGCTTTTCTTTTTTGTTCGATGGATGCCGAGATTTCCATGCGGTGGTAAAATAAGATTCAAGGCGTTTGGAAGAATGGGAAATTTGCCTTTTTAAGTACCTTTTTACGCGAATTCTTTGAATGGAATGCGGTATTTCGCTGAATGAGAGTTTTCGCACTACCAGATTATGTGTTTATCATTCAAGCGAGGAAAATAAGGTAGTTATTTTAGAAATTGGCGTGTTAAAAATGTTTTTTTGAGAATGTGTGGGGGGAATTTAATTCATTTTTATTGTAGACATTTTTTCAAGTGAAAATAATTTTTAAAGAAATAAAATTAACATAAAAATAATCAAAATCAACTATTAACTAAATGAATGATTAACTAATATATTTCTTTATAGAAAGACTAATAACTGAAATTTAAAGAACCTTTAAATTTGTTGCTTAGGATGAAAGAGACAAAAGTAAAAAAATTACTAAATTTGAGAAAAGCAGGAATTTGGATTTCTTTTCTTATAGTCTGTTCATTTAGAATAGGCGCCTGAAACGGGATCAAAAACGTCTAACGCAACTTCAGTGACCGATTCTTTTTACAGTTTTTTAACTACTTCTGTTTAAGCTGCCTTGTCATTGCACAAGAAAATTTTTTCAATGATGATGACAATAGTAACTGCTTCTAATACATTACGCTTCAGGCGCCTATTCTAAATGAACAGATTATAGTGCGGTAGTTGCCCAAGTCAAAAGTTTAATAAACGGCCCGTTAGAGCTGCCAAAAAATACCTTCTCCATAAGAACAACGCAGGTGCCGATACAGAAAACCTTCAATTACTCAAAATTACGTTCAGTTTACTTATACCACTTTCATTCTAACTTTCTAACCAGCTCAAATATTTAACAAAACAACTGAACGCAAAATTTTGGCTCCTATCATCAAGCATGTAGGAAATTATCCCATCTCTTAGAAATGAGAATTAAGCAGAAAGTAATCTATTGAAATATTCTATGAAGTTAAATTGGGTTGCACGACTACTATGTTCAACCTTTTGTTCACTTTGGAGAGCAGATCCACCACTGAAGAAGCATCTGATTGTATCTGGATAAAGATTTGGAGAAATATATTAACAACTTTTACTTTTTATAACTCAAATAACTATTCAATATAGAAATATTTAGCAGAATAACATTCTTCCATTCCATCGCGGGAAGCCTGCGCATAGCACTTTTTAAACTCCTTATCTATAACCTTAAAAAATTATTTCCGTCCATTCAATTCTATTTTTTAGGATCAATGTGCTACTCTTTACATAAATTAATGCCATAAGAAAAAAGATGAACAATACCTGAACCTTTTCTTTGTAAAAATATTATCATTTAGATCTAGCCAAGTCGATATAAGAGCGTAACATGGTTGCATTGAAAGGGTTGTTCATAGCCTATGTCGTAAACCTAACCACGCCTACAGTGAAATAACTCATTAAAACATGAATAATCAAAATGTTTCTCCACTTCTTTATGCTTCAATTAATATTTGCCGTTTTCACACCAACCCTCGTTCTATGTCGCTACATTCGTGGTTTCACTTCTTAACATATTAATCCCCTCTTTTAAATATTTTGCAATGCATCATACATGTAATGAAAACAAAATGACGGCAGAATAATAATAAAAGCAAGCGTGCAGCAGCTTTATCCTTCTGTTGCAGCTTGAATAAGTTTTAAAGCCGGATTTGTTCCACGATCCTTTTATCCTTTTTTGTGTAAAATGATCCGCATCACAAGTCGCGAACAAAAATTGAGGGATCTCGATTTTTAATGCCCGTGGGTTCATCTTTTGATTACATGACATAACTCACTCCAGTTCAACATGCGAACGTGTAACCCAGATGAAGCCATTTTGAACCTTTTCCATGAATGAAAAACTTTTTTTATACAGAGAAGTGCCTTAACAAGAACAAATCAAGGATGTATTTTTAATTATCGGGGATGTGTCATCATTTTTGGATGAGATGAATCAACAAGAACCTTATTCAAAAGATATGAAAGGATTCTTAATTTTTTTCGATATTAAAATGAGTTTCAATATTTTGCAATGCTCTTTTTTCATAAGGATCATATTTTACTTACATAATTTTTTTTGTTTACTAGTGTGTAACACCTCACACTTGTTATGAGATTGGATGAGAGTTGGCTCCTGGTATGGTGTACAAACTAATTGAAAAATTGCTTAAGAGAAAGAATTGATTATGGACGAAAATGTTAAAGTAGACTTTTTACTTGCAAAAACTTTTCTGCACTATTTATACTTTAACAAACTTACAACGAATTTTCAATTAAGAAAGTGAACTTATAATTAACTTTCCCTTTAGATTTTATAGATATGTCTACTTTTTATTCCCTGCTAACTGTTCGTACAGTAGAGCCCCGATTATCCGCGAGTGCCACGAAAACAAATTTTTAATTACGAACCTTAAATTTTGGAAGAATTATACAATTTTCGATAGCATTTGAGATATTGCTTCGTAAAGGCATAACTGAACACTTTTTGTTTCAGTACAGTGTATTGTTTTTGTTTACTGTTCTTTATTTTAGTGATTTAGATGTAGTCGAGCAAAGGTTTCTGCTGTACTGTACATATTTTAAAAGTTTTAATGTCATGTTTTTTGTACAGTAAAACATAGTTTTTATGCTGAAATATTTTTTTTTCATGTTTTCACCTCATTTTTAGTCTTTTTTCGGGTTATCCGCGATTTTCGCTATCCGCGGTACCCTTGCCACCCAATTCCGTGGATAATCGGGGCTCTACTGTACTTCTTTTCTATCAATTTTTTCTACTGCAGTTTGTCGGAGATAATTTTGTAGACCATTTATCATCCAACCCCTATGGCATTAAAAAAATAAGATCGATATAATAGGTACTTAATTTTTTCAGTGCAGTTTTGAACAAAATGAAACTGTTATCCTTTGGAGCGTAAATAAATTTAGATCCTTTTCAGAAAAATAGATTGAGAAATGATTTCATTGGAATTTTGCAAATTTTTACTAACTTTGTTAACTCAAAAAAGCTCCAAGTCCCTCGTTTAACAAAATAGGATTTAGAATAAATAAGAACTAGTTATAATTTAACAGAAAGTTTTATTGACCTTTAAAAGAATTGCTCACTTTGATCCTCGGGGACCCTATCTATATCCCAGAAAATAAAGCTTTCCTCATTTGAACGAGTCTTTGACCTTATCACTATTTAGAACGGTTTGGACATTTAAATACCGATATAAATTCTGTTTATTTCAAAAGGAAATTAATTTTAGATAAAAACACCTAAGTAAAACAAGAACACCACGTCTATACTAATCAATTGAGACCGGCGCTCAAATAAAACAGCCATTTGCAATTCATTAGATGGCCGTCGGCTGCAATTCCCTATTAGAAACTTTTGAAAGTAAATGACTTTTTCCTCATTCACTTGTACCACATCCAAAAACCTATTGACCCCCAAAAAGCACCCAAAGCAACGCCTTTCTAATCAATACGCCCAGAAGGCGACATCTGTTCCAATGCTCTCATTAAGAACCACGGTTTCCACTGACCATTCACAATTAAACTGGACCAACCTTTTAATTATTCCCCCTCTCACACTGTTAAAAAAATGGAGTTTGGTTGTTGTTCGTGCCTGACCCTGAGAGCGGGACCAACCTTGGCAAAAATGGTGACGGTTACGTTTCGGATTTTGACCTTGTCCTATAAATCCGGACACCTTTTGGAATTGTTTTTCCGATCTTCCCGACTTCGGAATGATTGGTTGTCACGAGAGAGGAGTCAGGAAAACTTTCTTTCAATCTTTGGTTGTCTGATTTTATCGCCCGTTTCATATTTTTGGTGGGTTATCACTTGCGACAGACTTTGCCGTTTTGAAAGTGTTTTTTTTCTGATAAGTTGGTTGCGTGTCGCGTTTGGAGATACGTGACATTGTTTAATTAGGGTGATTACACAATTGTAAAAACCCCGAAAAAGTAATATATTTAATTGGGACCCATTCTAATAAGGGCTAGACATATTTCTACTCTTTTTATAATTTAAAGCAAGAACGACAAAACAATTGAGTAACAAGGAAATTGTTTTATATAACCTCTTTTACTTTTTTAATTAACAAAACTTTTTATTTGAAAATTTGAACTAAAGTTGTAAGATGGCGTCATCCAGTGCAAGCGCGGATCCAAAGGGGGTTACTTTTGACAGTGGCCCTCTTGGACCCAAAAAGTTTTTCAAAATGAGTTAAAACCTTTTACAAGTAAAATTTTAAAAAATTTCTGGGGGAGGATCCTTAATACCCCAGCAAAAAAAATCAGCATAAAACCTTCAAAAAAGTACCCCTTTTGAAGGTTTCATGAAGTTACCTGCAGTTTTTTTGAAGGCAGTCAGATCCATGCAGGTTTTATAAAGGTAATGTGCAGTGTTTTTGAAGGCATTGTGAAGGTTTTATGCAGCGCAATTTTCCCTTCACAAAAACTGCAGTTTTTATGCAGAATATTAAATGAAGATTTTGAACTTAATGTTTCCTTAAAGAAAAATGCGGGTTTTGTGAAGACATATTGCAGGTTTTATGCAGTGCTTTTTTCCCTTCACAAAAACTGCAGTTTTTCTACAGAGCAAATAATGAAGATTTAAAACTTTACTTTTCCTTCATAAAACCTTCAGTTTTTATTAATTTTATTTTGGACGAAGATTTGACGCATGCGCATTTCCTAGGGTTTGCTGGATCCGATATCCGAAATAAAGTAAGAACATTATTATGATTAATATAATTTTATTAATCACATAATTTAATTGATTTAATAATTAAATAAAATTATTCAAACCAGTTTTTGTTTTTATTTTAATCATCCCAGAATAGTGAAGACGTTCTGCGCAATCGCGTTACATAAAGATCTGTTTTATTGTGATAATGGCGGTATAAAGGAAGCAGCTTTGAAATTGGTGAGCGGAAAGTTATTTCTCTGAATTTTATGATTCCATACTTATTTCTTGCTGTAATATGATTAATATTCTTTTATATACTCATCAAAATTTGTCCATTTGTAATTGCATGCTATATCGTATTTTAAATGACTGATTTATTTGTTGCTTTGGTACCGTGCTTTATACATTTTGCAAAGTATTATTAACAAGCTTATTGCCTTTCTGGATCAGCTTCGATTAGAGTCGAACAGCCGCCATGTTTACCCACAGCTCAAATGATGACACAGGACCATATAGATCTAATTTGAGCTGTGGGTAAATATGGCAGCTGGTCGACTCTTATCGAAGCTGTGCCGTATTTCTTTTCACTTAAATCGGAGTCCTCGTAAAGCTTTTGAGTGTTATCATTTGAGCAGTGGTGAAACATGGCGGCCGGTATGCATAGCACTAAATGATCGGATCTGCCAAAATTTATACAGAGGAAACATTTGCAGGCATGAAAATCACGCGTTAATTTCAATGTAAATCGGAGAAGTTTGATGACAATGTGTATTGTTTGTCTTTATTTTCCCAATCGCATCTGCCGTTTGAAAATTTTCGAAATGGGTACATGCATTTATTAAATGTTTTGGGATAAAATTAGGGAAATACACAAATGTTAGCAGTCAAACGTAAGCCAGGTTTGTGTCAATGATTATGTTTTGGTTCACTGTTCAATACAATAATAAGTGATAAGTAAATTAAAATCTATTATTTTTTAGAAATAGTTGGAGCATTAATTTATTTTGCTTAAAAATTGAAATTGAATATATTTTGCTAAAAGCTTGATTTTTCTTATAAAAAAGCAGAATCAAAATTTCCACCTTTGCTTTCCCGCCATAGAGTAAGCCCATTTCAGCGTATCATAACTATATGCTTGGCCCTTTTTGGGATACGAGAATAAGGTAACATTATGAAAATCAAAGTTATTAAAGATTGTTTGTGTTTTTCAGTATGCCATCATAGGGTTTAGTGCCATTAAACTCTTACCAAACCAGGATGTTAATAAAACTCCTAAAACTAAACTAAAATATTTTAGTTAGTTGAGAAATCTTTCAATTTGAGCTAACTCTCTATATATGGATGGCATTCAATACACTAAACTTATTTTTCTCTAGATAATGTTTGTTGATGACTGTAGAATTTTACTGCCCTGCTGCTAAAAAAGTTGATACGGCCTAATTAACATTTGATACAAAAAAATTTTTAAAATTCAAAAAATCAACAAATGTTTTTTTAATTCATGCGTATGTTACATTTTATTATGTTGATTTTTCATACCAGTTGGCTGATTTTTGTTGTTGATGGATGCAGTTTAACCGTACCCAACATAAAAATAGTCAAAAATTCTTTTCAAAAACCCCGGCAGGTCTTCTGCAAGAAAACTGTAATAATCCATAATAAATCAGCATAAAACCTTCAAAAACAACACTGCAGGTTTTCTGAATGAAATTCGGACAACTTAACTGCAGGAAAAATGCAGTCAAAGAAATCAGCATGAAACCTTCAAAAAACCTGCAGGTTTTCTGCATGAAATTCGGACAACTTAACTGCAGGAAACCTGCAGTCAAAGAAATCAGCATGAAACCTTCAAAAATATCTGAAGGTTTTTTGCATGAAATTCGGACAAATTAACTGCAGGAAACCTGCAGTCAAAAAAATCAGCATAAAACCTTTAAAAAATCAGCATGAAACCTTTAAAAAACCTGCAGGTTTTCTGCATGAAATTCGGACAACCTAACTGCAGGTAACCTGCAGTCAAAATATACAGGTTTCTTGCAGGTTTATTTGTCCGAATTTCCTGCAGGAAACCTGCAGGTTTTTTTTGAAGGTTTCATGCTGATTTTTTTTGCTGGGACCCCCCAGCGGTACAAGAGGGTTAAGAGGTTTTACAAGAGAGATATACTTTTTTTTAAAATCCCGACATTTTGTGTAAAAAGGTAAAGGAGAGTGCCTCCCCTTGAAATCGTGCTGGATCTACACCTGATCCAGTAGACAGTTATTTTAGAGTTTGAGAGTCTAACAACCCAAGTATTAAAGAACGGTATATTTCCCGTTGAACGTAAAGAAGGGGAACCTAATTAAATGATGGATTTACACTCCCTCATCTGGTGTAATGCTGCCACCAGTCGTACGTAAGTCCAATAAAGTAACAGGAAAATAAAATTAAAAAATAAAGAGTAAAAATTTTCTCCTAGAGTTAATGATGGAAGGTGTGAGTTAGTAAATAATCTCAAAGCATCAAACCGTTAGTATTGGGCGTCTTCCTTAACACAAAATATTTCCTTAAGTAACAAAATGATATCATCTCTGAGTCCATACACGCTCCTCAATAACCTTGCATATTTGCAATTCATTATCACCAAAAAACACAAAGAAAAGCAACCTTCCCTCAAAATGCACTCTTTTGGCTTCTACCAGAAGATCCCGTTTTCCCACCCGTGGTCATTCGGGCCCACGCACTGACCACGCGCGACGACCTTCAACTTCGATCGTCTGCCCACACCTCGAGGGACCACCTACCCGAGTTCAACCCTCCGCCGAATTCGTTCTTCGGAATTCGATTCTCCTCACCTACGATGTGTCTTTGATGAATTGGGCATTTGGCAAGAGTGCCCAAGACGGAGGTGCGAAGTATTCAGATCAGGGATCTTGTGGAAATGATGTGAAGAATTCGAAATGGGGGAATGTTCTAAGGAGGCCTACGCTGTTCCTTTATCACTAGAGCAAAGATTTGATTTGGTGATCATGTGCATGGGCGTTTGTTATGTAAACAAGAGCAATGTTTTTTACATAAATTGAAGTATTGAAGTCTTTTGGAAGTTTTTAATCTTAAAACTTATGAACTTATAAGTAATTCTAGCAAACAAAACACAAGGTCATGCATTATACTGATTAAGTTCAATGGAAAATTGGCATTTGAAATATTTTGAGTTCAAAACACCTTTAATGAACTAAAAGAAAGCTTCATGAACGTTGATAAAGAGAGTATGTCAAATGATACTACCTTTTACATTTTCTGATTTACTTTTTCAAATTACTTCATGTGTGCTGCAATATTTCGGACTTAGTGTAAAAGTTAAAACCATCTGTTTAGTGTTTAGGGTCGAATTTCCGAAAATTTTCTGGGAGAAGACCCTCATACCCTTTCAATCCTGAGCTGCCCGAGACTACCATTGAATCCAATTGGAAATTTGGGGCGCCTAGGTCTGAAAGGTACTTGGAACTGTTTCATTCATAACTTTTTTATAAGTTCATCAAAATCCTACCTTAGAATTTATATCTCAAATTCGCACTAAGTGTAATCACAACCAAGTTAAAACCCTGTGATTTTAGGGTCAAATTTTCAAAAATTTTCTAGGGGATGACCCCCAGATCCACTTTAGTATACCTATATATTGCAACTTTTTTTTTACATTAAGTTCATCAAAATGCAAATCTTACCAAAAAATTTATATCCAAAATTCTAACTAGAGGTACCAAAACTAGTTGAAAAACCTGTTTTTTAAGAGTCAAATTTCCAAAAATTCCCCAGACCCTTTTGTTTTGTGAGAATTTAATTACTCGTAACTTTTTTATATTTAGCACTGTATATTTGGACGGCCTTTTTTCAACTAAACTCTACTCTAATTTCCACGGCCCGGCGTTCCATTGGTTCCATCACTAAGCGTCGAGACTGCTACGTAACCACGAGACTTACAGCGCATGCGCCACGGGCCGTTTGGGCCGTCCAAATATACACTTCGTTTTTATATTAGTATCTTTAGTTCTTTCGGACGCAAATTGTACCTAAAAAAGTACTCAAACACTACATTGGACTAGGGGCTGAGAAATGATTTTGGGCCCCTCCCGAAATAAATTTCTATGCACGCCACTGTCTCATAAGTAAGATTTCCTCTAAATTTCTTAACTGGCTTAAATATCAACACTTCCTTTAAAACCCTGAAATTTTAAATATCCTTTTTATAGTTGAAGGGCTTGGTGGATGAAGGAGCTATGTTACAAGGCCTGTCCCAAAAGTAACGAATTCTAATTCTGAGTGGAATTCAGTCTCATTACTTTTGGGACAGGCCTTGTAACATAGCCCTTTCATCCACCAAGCCCTTCAGTTGACGAACTCTCTATTGAAAGAAATAATATTCCACTGCCATTCCCATTAAAACTCGAACCCACACGTGAAATTGCCCAAAGTTTGCCCATCAATTCCACGCACGGAGGGCTGCCGAGATTGCTGATCTCCGTTATGGACGGTGGCTGCTGCAAAGACGAACAAAAACGGGGAAACGTCTGGATGAAGAAGAAATGACGAGCGGATGGATGAAAGTCTCCGAGAAAAAAGCAAAAGTAGAAGATGACGGTCTCTCTTCGGGGAAATCGGTCGGTCGCAAGTTCAGAGCGATTTTAAGGATTGATTGTTCATTGTGCGCTATCTTGTTCGGAGATCGGAAGTTGGTTTTGGGATGGGTTCCATGACCTACCGGAAATTTTTAGCTGTAAGTTGATAAAATAAAATTATTTTGGATTTTTTTTCTGGAATATTCAAAGCATGTGTAAAAATATGTATAGAGAGAGACGTAAAAACACTGGAAAATGACATACATAGTTACAAAATAACAGAATTAGAGTTACAGGGGTCGATAATGATCTGTTCATTTAGAATAGGCGCCTGAAACAGGATCAAACACTGCATCAACTCAATAATGCTTAATAAAGCTCATCACACAACTTTAGTGACCGATTTTCTTACAGTATTTTAATTACTACTTCTGTTTAGGCTGCCTTGTCATTACAGAAGAAAAACTTTTCGATGATTATTAAAATAGTAACTACTTCTAATACATTGCGTCTCAGGCGCTTATTCTACATGAACAGAGTATAGGAGAGGAAATAAATTGCACATTGGGTTGGTTGGCTTATAATGTTTTTATTGCCCGTCAAGAAAAATTTTGTGAATTCACCCCTACAATTAGTGTTTTAGCTCATTTTGAAACCCTTTGGATTGCACGAAAAAGCACCCCTCATTGTAAGCGGTAGAATGTTTTCTAAGAAAAATAGTACAGTTGGGAAAGAAACGACTCAGTTGCGATTTCTGGCGAACCACTTGGGTTAGGAAGACAAATGAGGTGTCATTTTTCATTGTTTAAAGTATTCTTTAATCAAAAAAAGTTTCGAGTCCTTAGGGGGTCGTCTTCATATTAAACGAAACACTAACTTTTTTTTTCAAAGGGGACCCCCAATTATTATGAGGTTTTCTGAAAGACTATCGCTCAAAACCCTTATATACCCAGTTTCATCCAAATTGATTCACAATTAAATTTTTTTTAAATTAAAAAAAAATTTAAATCGTGAAATATTTTTATGGTAATCGATTCAGGTAGTAATTTTATGTATAAAGCCAAAATTTCAATCGATTTCACCGAATATTTTTTGATAAAAACGAACGAGAAAGAACATTCGTGGTATGCATTTGGCAACAGTATACCGCCCCTTAAGATTAAAGTTCGTTTTTATCAAAAACTATTCGGTGAAATCAATTGAAATTTTGTCTTTCTTCAAAAAATTACTACCTGAATCGATTACCATAAAAATATTTCATGATTTTAAAAATTAATTTTTTAAAAATTTTTTTAATTGTGAAAGTTAGTGTTTCGTTTAATATGAAGACAACCCCCTAAGGACTCGAAAATTTAATTGATTAAAGAATACTTTAAACAATGAAAAATGACACCTCATTTGTCTTCCTAACCCAAGTACACTACTGTTCATAAATTAAGGACGGAACTGTTTTTTCAACATAACACCTAGTGAAATTATTTTTCATCAATGAAAATTATACCAAGAGATGTTCAATGGGTGGGAATACAGGGCCCGAAAGCAAATTTTCTCTACCAATATTTTAAGGGGGTAAATGGACCCTCCATTGATAATGGAGTCCCATTACAATTTGGAGCTGTGGCAGAAACGTCTGTGTAAGAGGTATTTTACCGAAAACTTTATGGTTATTGTAATGAAAATGATTACTCCTGAACTCAGTGCATATTTTTAAAAGCCTGTGTTACCTTTAAATGGTATTTTTTATGTTTTATTGATAGAAATCGGTCTAATCATCATTTTTGGCAAGTTTTAGCTTCTGGGTCATTTTTGGTAATTGGTATCTTACCGTCAACCATGTTTTTAGTAGTTCTTACATGTGCTAGATCAGAGTTTCTCAAACTGTGGGTCGCGACCCACTGGTGGGTCGCCAGTCAGTTTTTGGTGGGTCGCGAGCAAATTTTTAATTTTTCTGATTATGAAGTATCTTTTTAAAATTTTCACAAACGTGTTATTGACTTTTGAATTTATAACTATTATTTGAACTTTTGAAATTTATCAAATTACCATATAACAAAAAGAATAAAAATTTACTGAAAAACTACACTACTGGGTGTCGAACGGAAAAGGTAATAAATGTAAATACGTCCGATGTGTGTCACTTTAATGTGCCGATAATGCAAATCTAGTCGGTTATTCAAATAAGATTTTTTTTAAAAAATATTCAGTGTTTCTCCACATCCACACCGGGGGAGGGAGCAATGCAAATTTTAAGAATTTTCTTAGGAAATGATGCAACTGCAATTTATCCCATATTGCTAAAAACAAGTTAAAACCATGTTTTTAAGGGTCAAATTTTAAAATTTTCTCTGGGGGAGGACCCCCAGACCCCCCTTTTTATTGTAGGGATCATTGTTAGCCAACAATTAAACTATTTCATAAGCCGAATTCAAAAATATCTACTCTTAATTTTCTAAAAAGTTAATTACGTTTCTAATACGTGTATGTTATAATTTATTGTTGCAACTAAATAGTTGGGGATCACACACACAGTCAGAGAAGCTAAAATTCTGTGGCGGGGGCATGAGATAATTATCTCAGTTCAGTTGATAATTAACTGAAGTCGGTGCGTCGCGGTAGAATTTGTTTCTCAAAAGTGGGTCGCGATGTTAAAAAGTTTGAGAACCCCTGTGCTAGATTATGTTTAGGTCTGGAGACCCTGAAAGTAAATTATTTCTTTCAATATCGTGACTTTCAAGAAACTTTGAGATAGCCAAATTGTGATTTTGTGCAACTTTTTCTCTCATAAAGAGAAATTCCTGACCTGAAATTTCTTCTAAGAGAATCAAATGGGACATGAGAACACAGGTACCCAATAGCAAACATCAGTGAAAATATCTGCGGTGTATACGAGGTGCTCAAACGGCACAACATAATTGTATAGTTTCACAGAAAGGACATCTATTATTAATGTTTGAAAAAAAAGTATTTTTTAGTGTTTATGGACGTAGACATACCTAAAAAGAAACATATAGTTGTAAAAATATCTCCATTACCTTTGAAATGAGTTTTTAAGACATATAATTTCTCTATTGATACTCTATTACTGTTATAGACATTTCAACACTCCCTATACACGAAAAAAAATTTCCCTGATGTCTGCGATCACGTGCCTGGGTTCTCATGTCCCATTCGCTTCTTTTAGAAGAAATTTCAGATCAAGAATTTCTCTTTGAGAAAAAGTTGCACAAAATCACAATTTGGCTATCTCAAAGTTTCTTGAAAGTCACGATATTGAAAGAAATAATTTACTTTCAGGGTCTCCAGACCTAAACATAATCTAGCACATGTAAGAACTACTAAAAACATGGTTGACGGTAAGATACCAATTACCAAAAATGACCCAGAAGCTAAAACTTGCCAAAAATGATGATTAGACCGATTTCTATCAATAAAACATAAAAAATACCATTTAAAGGTAACACAGGCTTTTAAAAATATGTACTGAGTTCAGGAGTTGTATATTCATTACAATAACTATAAAGTTTTCGGTAAAATACCTCTTACACAGACGTTTCTGCCACAGCTCCAAATTGTAATGGGACTCCATTATCAATGGAGGGTCCATTTACCCCCTTAAAATATTGGTAGAGAAAATTTGCTTTCGGGCCCTGTATTCCCACCCATTGAACATCTCTTGGTATAATTTTCATTGATGAAAAATAATTTCACTAGGTGTTATGTTGAAAAAACAGTTCCGTCCTTAATTTATGAACAGTAGTGTAGTTTACCAGAAATCGCAACTGAGTCGGTTTTTTCCCCAACTGTACAGTTTTAAAAACAGTAAAATTTCGAGGGGGGTTTTGGGTTCCTTCTAAGAGAGGTTCTTCTCCAAGACTCATTTTGAGACCCTTAGGTTACACCCAAAGAGGAACACCCCTTTTAAGCCACACAATTTTCAAGGGAAAAAACAGTATGAAAATTGTGAGAAAACTCCAGCTCTCAAGCGTCGCCTCCAACCGTGGACCGGTTTCGCCCTTGTTTGGGCTCATCAGCACGGTATAGGAAGGTAACGCAAGAGAGCGGAGGGAGAGCTTTTAGTCTAGCCGACTATAACGGAAAAAGTGGTGACTATTGACTAGGACTATTGACTACTACCTGTGTCCTTTCGGGAATTAAATCTGTTCTATGGAATGCGCAGTTCATTCCGGCAGATAGTGGAGGACTAGTCAATAGTCACCACTTTTTCCGTTATAGTCGGCTAGACTAAAAGCTCTCCCTCTGCTCTCTTGCGTTACCTTCCTATACCGTGCTGATGAGCCCAAACAAGGGCGAAACCGGTCCACGGTTGGAGGCGACGCTTGAGAGCTGGAGTTTTCTCACATATTCCTCTAACCAGAGGTTGTGGTAAAATACTCCCTTTTCATAGTATGAAAATTGTCAAAATTTTGAGAGGGGTTTGAATCCCCTCCTTGGAAACGACCCTAAAGGGTAACTATTAACCTAAAGATCTGAGTGAACAACTATTGGCTTTATGCATTACTGTTGCTGTTTTTATGGTTAGTCTTTGTGTGCACTTTCCTCCGATATGTTGGGCTAAAAAAAACTATTCTCCTATTGTTCTGTTAAAAATTGGCAGACGTCTAGTATTTTCAAACCTATACTTTCGATGTAATTCTCACCTTAGTGAGATTTACACTTCCATTGTTCTCAAAGTTATAGGGAAATACAGGAATGTATGGGTGAAAATTTAGGCGTCGGGAGCTTGAATAGGATATTAAGGAGAATATAAAGTAAAAAAAGCAGATTTTTGAACAAATTTTAAATTTTGCTTTGCAAAGGCTTGTACTAGGGAGTTGTATACCTCTTAAATAACTCTTTTTGATTTCAATAACTGAGGAGCAAACAGTCAAACCGTGTTTTCTCCAAAAAAAATTAAAAATGAGTTACTGCTATTTTCATGACCACATTAAACTGCACACACTATTATATCTTCAACTATGCTATTACTATTCAACTATGCAACTAATGCTATTATCTTCAACTAAAACAAGTTTTAACCTATTCTAAAACTACTTAGAAAATTGATGTTTCAATCAAAAAGTGTTTCCTCTGGAGCCTGTTTTCAGTCAAACAGTGATTCCTCCAGTCACAGCCAATCATAGCTGTTCTTACTCGTAACGTGACCCACTCATTTGTCAACGTAAAGTTGGTGATTTAAAAATACTGGTGGCGACTTTTTGATACGAAATCACCTAATGTTTATTCTAAAAATTTACATTGTATATCAGAAATAAAAAGAATAGTTTTTGAGGAGAGTAGGATTAATTTTTTTCATTAAAAAAGTGTTTTGTCCATGTTGGAAACATTCAAACTATGTTTCCTCCTATGTGTTCGATCAAAACGTGTTTTCTCCAAATTTCAAATGCATTGTTTAATAATTAATTTTACGTTTTTAGGTAAATTATAACTACAAATCTTCTCTCAGTTACTCGTTATAGAACTAAACAAACGATAATTAGGTTTTTAAATTAGTTATTTTTTTAAGTTACTAGGGAGCTACCGCCCCCTGCTCGCTATCGCTCGCCAACCCCCGTTAACTGCACTTACTCACTTTATAAAACATTCTTAAAACAGGGTTAGTACTTCTCCGGGGTATTCTTTCGAAAATGGTGGATATACATTCAGTAGCGGAAATTTAACAGTTCCTTTATGGTAACATTAATTGGCGGGTCGCCTTATAATTGCAAGAAAATTAACAACAGAGCAGTGGCGGATCCAGGATTTGGTTTTGGGGGGGGCTAAGAATTTTCACAATCCAATTGAATCTTCTTGTTAACGGTAATACGGAAAATGTAGTGAATTATCCTGCTCAAGCCACTAAATGGGGGGTTCTGGGGGTCCTCCCCCGAAAATTTTTGGAAATTTAAGTAAAAAAACCCACTTTTTCAACTCATTTTGGTACGCCTCATCCGAATTTCGGATATAAATTTTTTGCGTTTTGACAAACTTAGTAAAATATTAGACGTTTTGGGGGGGGCTTCAGCCCGAAAGCCCCCCCCGTAGATCCGCCACTGCAACAGAGCAATGTAACATTCCTTTACCATTTCTCCATTTGTTTTTTTTTTCACAGATCCATTAAGAAGCACTGAAACATCTCAGGAATAAATTTAACGTTCTTAAAATTTGTAACTATTTTCATCGATTGGCTGTGAAAAATGTAGTAATTACCGTAAACATCACGAAAATTTAGAATTTTATCTTCATGAGAACAAACAAACGTCGAAGTTGTGTCAGTTTCATAGCAATGACACGAATGTTTAGACGTCAAACATTTTCGATTTTTATCTTAATTTCTAAAACAGTCCCCCGAGTTATCTAGTTGTTTGCGTTTTGGCATTATGAAATAAGGTGTCACATTTTACTACCTTAAAAAACATACTTGCAAAAGAATATAAAAATAATAATAATTGTAAAAAATAAATTCAAAAGTTCAAAATTTCCGAAAGCAAGTTTATATTTTGTTGGTAATGATTAGGTTGCCACAACGACAAAGATAAATGTAAAAATGTTAATTTGTTATTTAAAAAATAAAAGATAAATTATTTATACATAAGTTTTAAATATAATTAAAACCGTTTAAACAACAGAAATATAAATATTGTTAAAAATAACCCAAAATATATTTTTTAAATTCGTGTTATAAATAGAAAGATGATTATTTAATTTATTTGAATATTAAAAACCAGTGAAATATGTTTTCAATTTTTTTTGAAATTCATAGTTTCTTGCTTTATAGGGGAGACTCGGACAAAACCGGGTAGGTGGACAAAACGGGGAATTGAGCTTTATTCTTTGATTACTGGTGATATTTGGCGGAATCGGCTAGAACTACTTCCTAGGCAGGCGCCCTGACAACGTCAAGTGGAAAGAAAGTATATTTACAAACCCGTCTAGCTGAGGGAAGAAATTTAAAATTTCACAACAAAATCTTAAAACGAAAGCGTCTGACACATTTGTCTACCGATCCTAAATACCTACAGATTCAGTTTAGGTGAGTGTAGCGTATGGATGCCTCATTATTTACTTGTTATTTTATGGTTTTTATTCTTACCTTGGAGTTGTTTGATCAACGCTAGAATAAAATTTCTTCAAAATGGCTTGTTCGGACAAAACCGGGATGCAAAGGCTTTTACGGACAATCCAAATCTAAAGAAATTTGGATCCAGTACCGACAATGCAAGGGGTGGGCACATGAAGCCTGCAGCAATGTGGATAAAAAAAGACCAAAATTTCATCTGCGATTTTGTTCTTAAAAAAGTTCCATTAAGTCCCTTTGGGGTAAAAGCAAAGTCTTTAAGGGTACATTTTAAATTAATATTATTTTATGAAAATTTTATATCGATTCAAAGTTTAGAATGCCATTCCCAGCTATTTTTCTTTTAATAAATAATGTTTTTTCGAACTTACTATCTGATTTTGATTCTTCTCCATCGTTCCCGGTTTTGTCCGAATAGGTCGGATAAAACCGGGACCTTTTACTCATCTGAAAAGTTTGCTTTTATGATCTATATTGCTATTGGTTATGGTGTATTTGCTATTTTTCTTCTTCATAAGGATTCAGTTTATCGTTTTAGCACCAGTATTGACTGTTTTGATCACACATAAAGTGAATATTCAACAAATAAAGTTTGGGTCCCGGTTTTGTCCGAGTCTCCCCTACACTAGCGGAAATAAAAATCCCAACACAAAGAAGGAAAAGAGATATCAAAGTCAAATTTATTTCTATAATTGCACATCGTATCAGTGTGAATTGCTTAAAAAATCAGCCCTCCTGGATATTAGCGGGCCGAGAAAAACAGGGAGGAGTGTTGTCTCCATAGGTGTCCATTACCACCGTCACACGTCATGGTATTGAGTGACAAGGGATCGTAATGACTTTTGAGGGATTGGAGGACCATGTTGCCTCCTCAGATAGTCCAAATTCATATGGTGCACCAGCGGACGTTGCATACCGGGCTAGGTGATTTCTCCTCTTTCTCCGGACATGTTTTGTGAGCGTTGGTTCTTACGAACGGATAGGCCAAGGTAAAAATGCAACATAGGGGGTTAAGAAGAAAGCTTGGACATTGCAAGAAACATGTGTTTGTGTATTTTTCTCTTGAAATTTTTCCCCAGGACAGGTCTGAAGGTAAGGACGGACAACCGGCTAAAAAACCTCAATGACGCAGCTCTGGTTGGCCAAAGTACCGGTAGATCATACTGAGGACAAGTGGCAGTAGGATGGATCTCGTTTGCAGTACCGCGGGTTGTCCGTTTTGTCCGCATAGCTTCTTACATCTTTGCCTATAAACAAGGGGCTGAAAATGGGCGTTTCTGTTTCCAATACTGCACGAAATAAGGAAATGAAAATCCCAATTTCATGACATTGTGTTTATGAGAGAATCCTGCTTCGGTTTGGAGCACCACGACGGTTGGGTATGAGTTTGAAGACACAATGGAGAGAGCGCACTCAGCTGATGATTTTCTAATCGTTCCACGGAGTGGTGATGCAGGATAACGGAGTGGGGATGCATTGGATTCCATTTCTGCAACTCCTGAGAATGATTCACCAGTACTTTTTCAAACCAGAGCTGCGTCATTGAGGTTTTACAGTCGGTAGACCGTTCTTACCTACAGACCTGTCCTGGGGACAAATTTCAAGAGAAACATGCACAACCACATGTTGTATGAAATGTCCAAGCTTTCTTCTTAACCCCCTAGGTTGCATTATCACCCCGTCTTTCCCGTTCTCTAGAACCAACAACCAGAAAACGAGTCCGGTCAATGAGGAGAAATCAACTAGCCCGGTATGCAACGTCCTCTGGTGCACCATATGAATTTGGACTACCTGAGGAGGCAACATGGTCTTCCAATCCCACAAAAGTCATTTAGAGCCCCTGTCACTCAATATCATGACGTGTGACGGCGGTAATGGACACCTATGGAGACAACACTCCTCCCTGGTTATCTCGACCCCCTAACATCCAGGAAGGCTGATTTTTTAATCAATTCACATTGATACTATGTACAATACTGGCAAAAAAAATCGACTCAGACCCTATATCTCCGGAACGGCTTGTGATATAAAGACAAATAAGGTATCATTTTTCATGATTTGAAGTATTCTATATACAGAAAATTTTTCAAGTTCTTAGGGGGTCGTCTTCATATTAAATGAAGCACCAACTTTCGTTTTTCCTATGGAAACCATCAAAGATTATTCCAGATTCTGAAAGAGCACCCTCTAAAACCCCCTAAAACCAGTTTTCATGCCATTTGGTCCCCAAATGAAGCCAGGAGTGGGGATTGAAGTTCGTCGAATTTACGTTGAAATCTCGTTTTTTACGTTGAATTCTCGATTTTGATCCTGCGGGGTTGATGGTTGAAAGGATCAAAATCGAGAATTCAACGTAAAAAACGAGATTTCAACGTAAATTCGACGAACTTCAACTCCCACTCCTGGCTTCATTTGGGGACCAAATGGCATGAAAACTGGTTTTGGGGGGTTTTAGATGGTGCTCTTTCAGAATCTGGAATAATCTTTGATGGTTTCCATAGGAAAAACGAAAGTTGGTGCTTCGTTTAATATGAAGACGACCCCCTAAGAACTTGAAAAATTTTCTGTATATAGAATACTTCAAATCATGAAAAATGATACCTTATTTGTCTTTATATCACAAGCCGTTCCGGAGATATAGGGTCTGAGTCGATTTTTTTTGCCAGTATTGTACAATCATAGAAATAAATTTGACCTTGATATCTCCTTTCCTTCTTGGTGTTGGGATTTTTATTTCCGCTAGTGTAAGTGCAACCTTATCCGTAATCTAAAAATATGGAAATATTTTAAAATTGAGATTTTTTTTAGAAATTCTAAAGGCACTTTGCACATCTTCAAAAGAATCCGGACAGTTTGATACCAAATATGTGTTATAGGGATCAGTAATTAAAAAGCCTTTCCCTGGAAACCGTTCACCAAAAACTTTTTTTAGAATAGAGAGATTAGTTTTTTGTGTTTCCTGGAAATTTGTATTTGAAGGAGAAAGCATGGTTTGATTGTTTGCTCCTCAACTTTTAAGCCTACAGCTTTGTTGGTTGGCTGATTAGGGTGTTATGGCACAGGGCTTTTATTAAGGGCATACTGTGTTAAACAAGACCAAATATTTAAAAAGTCAAGTGAAAAGGTATGTCTACACATTTTATAGGCATCTTGATTTCTCCAAATTGGCTATCATCTTCAAGTTACAATGACTCGTGGTTCAACAAAACTGCCCTACGACCACTTCTTGTTTTTCTTAGGATTTTTTATTAGAAATAGTCAGACCCCCTATGGTAAAACGATTATATACCAACCCTGAAAATTGAATCCTTAGATAAAAATAAAATTGAAATTGGTATTGTTTTGTTAAAATTGAAGTGTCAAAATAAGTCATACATCCGAAACAATATCGCTCGTTGTTCTTATCAACGTCATATTTTCTTTTAATCCCCAATTAGGTTTTGTTAGGTCTTAATAGTCCAGTGGGGATCTAGATTCTAGAAGACAATTGGTTGAAGGTAATCTAAACTCAGGACTTATACACTAAATCAAATTGACTGATGGATTTAGCTAATAAATCCCGCTCTCCTCTACTCATAACTAAAAACACAACAAGGTCAAACATAAACATACAACATCCACAACAAAAAACAACAACAGTCGATGGATGCAAATCCGATTTCTCTTTCATGGAGCGGCGAAATGGCCGGCGAGGGAGGCAGAGTCCGTGAAATCGAGTGGTGTCGCCCGCCGAATGTCCTCTGAACCCGAACGATTGTTTTTTGCATCTAATTGGATGTTTCAGATGGGGATGGAGAGAAAGCGGGGGTGTTTTTTTTATTCGCGACGACAAAAACAAAGATGGAAGGGAAAACAAGGAAGTGGATCGGATATATGCATGGAATTTACGAAATAACTTGCTTGGATTAGTTGAAGCTAGATGCTAGAATCAATGAAAAAGAGGTTGAAAATAATAAACACCAACCACCACATTTACGGCCGTATTCTATGCTTCCTGAGCAGAATTGTTGGACTCCAAGTCTTAGACCGAGGATTTTAACTGTTTAACACATTTTAATCTAATGCCCTAACTTATCATTTTACTAAGCGCGTTATTTTAAAACAAAATCACCAGTTTTATCTCAACTTTTAGATATTAGTTCACCATCATCCATCTTACTTCAGCTTTTGAATGCCATAATAATTCGTGACACAATCAACAAAATATACAATAGAAAAGATACTGGAGAATATCTGAAATTGTTTTTTTTACCTCATTAAACTTTTAAATAAAATTATTTTTTTAATATTGGTTTTAAACCAACTTTTAAATTTAAATAATTTTTTAATATTCTTCTTGTGTTTGGCGCGGTATGCCCGTACAGGGACCATTGGGCCATAAAACCAACCAACTTTGACCCTTCCTCCCCCAAGTGAGATTAATGAGATTTTGCTGCAACCCCATTAAAATTCTAAAGTGGAGATTTTCTTTATAACTTTTAAATAATTAAATTCCTTTGATATGTTCTGTCCATTGTTTCGTCATAACGCTTAACATACTCAGATTCCTTTATTGCATTCAAAACATACGGAACCATGAGGAACCATGAACATTACTTGTCTTTGATTTTCTTAATATTTCCATGTTACTAAAGAAGTGAAAGAGCAAAAATAAACTGTGAGCAGTCACTGTTTTTGTGAGAAACAGGCAAAAAAGCAATTTTGTATCTAATTTTGAATTATAAATAGAGAAATAAGAAAAGTAGTACTTTTACAGTACTTGCGCTTTTAATTAGTGACAGTTATTTGTTCCATCGTCTAGTTAATAATGCAGGGGTTTGTTTAATGAGTCATGAATCATTCGATTCCTCTGTGCTCTTCGTCTTAATAAACAAACTACACAAACAATAACTCCTCTGTACTATCGCTGGCTTAATGATCCACGTTGTGCAACACAGGGAAACGCTCTCCTCCATTGGTGTTTAACCAGCGTCCGCTCCCACTTCTTGCTTTCCCGCAAAAGACGTCACATGCACCTGGACAAATGTTATGACCCAGCCCTATGCCATCCATCTCGCGTTGGGAAAGGACAGTGTTGGGTTTTTGGGATGAAACCAACTTCTCCAAGTGCAAAGGTATATTTGCATTGTGCTGGTGTATTAGAATAATTATAGGGATTATACAATTTTTATAGTCTATCGGAAGAGCATAAAGATAAGGCATGAACAGCAAATATGTGTATGCTTAGTTGCATCTGTTAGAATGCGGAGTGAACCGTTAAATGCCACACTAGTTAGGGAGAACCAATAGCAATGAGAATAGGATACAATTACATTGGGATAGACGTTAAGCGTAGATCTCCCCGTCTAGAAAATTTTGAGCTCTAATATCTATACTTTCTGGACTTATGATTTTACAGTAATAGTTTTATTAGTATATTCTGGTCTGCTAAAAATGAAGTTGTATGGTATGATTCTGGTTGATGGTGTCCCGTTTTATGCCGCAAGGTCATTCTGCAACACACAAGACATATTTATATATATATTTAACAGTCATAAAAGTCAGGCAAATGTGCCTTAGTGTGATATTGGTAGGAATAGTTCATAGACGCTGACTGCCAAGCCAACTGAAAACGTGTATTAGCTAATCCGTTAGTAATATGGACCTCCATGTGGACCTCAGTACAAAAGTTGAGAATTTAATAAAGAAATCTTGTCAGCTATGCTATCAGATAATCCTTGTAATTTGTGCTGCGAAATCCTGTTACATTAATACAGACTCCAAAATAAGACTGCATCAGAGAGAACCTTTACCAGATAACAAGATTCCTACAGAGATAATCTGTTGCATATACTGAATGTCTGTATCAGTATGACAGGATTTCCCAGTGAAAATTACAAGGGACTTCTGGAAACATAGTTAAGAGGATTTCTTTGTTGAATTAACATATTTTTTTAGGAAAAAAATAGGGAACGTCACATAATAAAGTGGTGGAACCCTCCGTGTCGCGGGGAAATGTCTCAATGATATGGTGACAATTTCTTTCTACCACTTTATTGTAAAATGTTCCATATTTTATTACAGTGAGTGTAACATGCCTACTTTAAATGAAATGGAGAAGGTTCAATTCTACTCTATGGAAATGTATTTTCATGTAAACTGTTATCATCCAATGTACTGATTGCTTGTGTTTGCAGCGGTGCCATGTCGGTGATCTGTCAGACGTTCGTCCAAAATGCCTGGCGCAGCGACCTCTGCTCCAACTGCTTTAAGTGCCAGGACGAGCACTCGACCACACAGATGCGCTACGGACAGACCGCCCCACAGCGCTACATGCCCCAGGCTCTCTACCAGGTACTCTTCTGTTGAGAATAATTATGTGTTATTAAAACAACGCGGAAACAGTGTAAATTTAAAGGGTGGAAAATCATGTATCCTGTTCTCAAAAACTAAACGATGATTGGGACCTATGGTACCGACCACTATGAGAACAGAGAGTGCATGGCCATAAGCGATAATGGAAATTGAAAAAGCATGGGGTATGCCTTGGGATAGGGGCCCTGTTGGCGCTAGTATCGCATAAAACGCACGCTTCCCTTGTCACGTCAAGAGAGACGGAGAAATATAATCCTAATCGTCGAATCATCTAACACCCCTTCGAGAGTTACAGATTGAGTGAAAAGTCACAACCAATCACAGCTGTGATTGTACTGCCTACCCTTCTGTCAATCATATACATTTGCAGTGCTGTCCTCTATCATACTATGGTATTTGAAAATAATGTGTTGGACCCTCTGTTAGGATTTTTCTCGGTGGAGGTGACCTACCACTCTTTAGTTAGATGGCTACTTTGAATTGGTTGATAAAGTGCAATGCCATTGGCCACAGGGAAAAAACTAACAGAGTCCAAAACGTTATTTTCAAATGCTATAGTATGATATAGGGCAGCACTGCAAATGTCTATTTGATTGACAAAAGAGTAGGCAGTGCAATTTGGAGCTGTATACACAGCCAATCACACTGCCACACCCGGACGGTTATTAGAGGATTTGACTATTGGAATTCTATTATTTCTCGGCCTCTCGGACGGAGCAAGGAAGGTGAGAGTTGATAAGATCCCAGAGCCAACAGATCCTCCATCACAAGGTATGCTTTTTCGATTTCTATTATCGCTTAAGGCCATGAACTATGTTCTAGTACACTGTGCAATTGGTCAACTTCAGCATTTCCGTCCAACCAAAATAAAATCAACAAAAATGCAACCAGGAAAATTCGGGTGTTCAAAGGATTTCTTTGGTTGCTTTTTCTACCTAACAAACCTCCCGAAATGATAAATCTTCAAACGATCTTGTATTTAAGAATATCAGTAAGTACTGCATTGGCGTGTTGCGTATCTCGTTCCCCAACTGAAGCACTTTTTGCTAGTATTGTTTGGGAAAATTAGGTCCCATTCGTACATAATGCTGACTAAATTGCAGATGTATTTATTCATTTTGATAAAGTAAGAGGAAAATATTCTATTAGGAAATGGACAACTGAAACATTTATTGAATGACAAAGCAAAAACAGTTCATTGGCATCCTTTGTTATCAATCGTACATCTACGGATATGAATCTGCACTGAAATTATCTTGTCATCTATTTACCCTACAGAGAGGATCAGAACAACTATCTATGGAAAATTTAATTTGTTTAAGGTGATTTTTATGGTAACATTAAACAACTTTTAAAATACACGTCCTTATTATGCTTAAATATTCACTCCTTATGACTATAATAACTTTAGGTGGTTTTTAATACTTACAGTACACTCTTTTTAATAAAATTTACTGTTTTGAGATTGTAGCTTTTAAGAAAGCGTCATTAATTCCTTTAATATTTTTCTTCACATGACAAAAGAAAAAACACTTTCTCCAAACCATCTTTCTTCTTTACTATTTCTTTTCTACGAGTCTGTCCACATGCATACAGCATACTTTACTCTCTTACATACACTGTAAAAAATAATCCAGTAAAAAAACAGAAAATTTCTGGCAGCAAAAATTGCCAGAAAATTTTTGTAGCTGAAAAATCCTGTGAACAGAAAAAGCTGTAAGCTACAGGTAAATGCTGTAAAAAGAAGCTTTCTGTCAAGTGAGCTACATATTTTTTCTGTTGCCTCACAGTAATTTTCTGCTTGTGCGCATGCGTGTCGACTTATATTAGCTGTTTTTTTTTTTTTTTGAAATTTTAATAAATCAATAACCGGGGATAGAACCCACGACCTACCGCATGCTAAGCGCGCACGCTACCACTTCTCCAACTAGGATTCAGTAAGAGTAGAAATTATCCGAAGATGTTCTTCTTTCTCCACGAACTGAAACTTTCTGTTTAAGTACAGATAAGCTAAAAAACTAGAAAAAAGCTGTTTTTTTACATAAAACAAATAGAAGTGCGGTGGGAATGTTACATGACAGAATATCCCTGTAAACAGGAAGTCATTTTTATTGAAACTTTCTGTTTTTCTACAGTTTTTTTTTACAGTGTAAGCAACATTTAGAAGATTGAATTTTTTTACATTTTCCTAATTAAAAAAATAAGACATCCGCAAACTGATCTTACGCTTCAAGGCAAATAGGGAAATCCTCTTCCTTTTCCCAAAATGCCAAAGCTACCGTATTCCGTCCACTGTTGCCATTCCACGCAACGGAATTCCAGTCCCGAGGGGAGTGAAAAAGGGGAATGTGGGAGCAATCATCTACAGTTGACCGAGTTCGACATCGTTTTTGTGCCGAAAAAGATGGCACGTATATAATAGGAATATCAATAGAGTCCCCGAAAACTCCACCATTCCGGGTGGAACAACAGAAAAGTGAATACGGCGGTGTTTTTCTTCCTTTTGTGTTTGTGACAAACCGACTTTTTGTCAGCTTTTTGCTCTGACTTTTATGGAGAACAATGTGACTGCCGGGTGCCATCGCATCGCTAGGAACTGGAACAAGGATATTAGTGAGTGTTCGTGGCAAAATGGGACTAGGAACCGAAGCCCCGGATCGGGATTTAATGTATACGGGTTCTTGTATAGGTTGCTTAAGATGTCGTTTCGATTCTACGACTGAGAAAGAATGCATCTTAAGTCCTTAAGTATGTGCCAAATGTATTTATTCGATGGGATGTTAAAACGAAACTACCAAGTTTAGAGGTAAGATTTATAAGTCTTTATACTATTTTGCTTACGCTTAAATGAATTATTGTAGCTTCATTTTAAACAATGTTTTTTAGTTTATTCTTTTTCATGAAATGGAGAAGAGTATAAGTGTCAATGCATTATGAGCTTCAAGCATTTACATTTGGTCCCTCTATGCACCAATATTCATAAGGTGTCGCAAAAATTCCGGGCAATGCAAAAAAATTATAGCTTTACCAATGTAACAAATTTGTTTTTTGTTGACCGGGTTTCACTGACCGGTTTTTGTATTGACCGGAATTTTCGTACATCCATTCATAACCATGTTATGGATAGTTTATGGATTTTGCCCCTTAAAGTGGAAAGTAGAAGGACATTTTTAGAATGACTTAAACACTCATATTTGAAAAGCCTCTGGCAAAATTGGTTCTTAAATACATCTCTGTACGTAGCCCAACTGTTAATATTAGGATCATTTCCAAAGCCTGGGGATGGATAACCAGATAAAGCCACTATCGCGAAATTCATAAATTTTACCATTAGGAAAATAATTGCATTATATCCTTTCAAGTTTTGTCTACATAAATTCCCAGTGGCTTTTCCACGGGAATTTAAGGACTAATCGGGGAGAATTATCAGGGGGAGAATTACCTTTTTATTAACTCAACTAGCGAATGCGTGTCTGAAAAATGCTGAATGCTCTTGAAGCTGCCATATCGTCTATTTATACATTTGTTGTCCAAGTTCATTTTTCAAAATAGATATTCTAATTCAAAGGTTTATTTACACAAGCACAAAAAACATGTCAATATAGCTAAGGCAATCATTAGGTACTTTTAACAAGTGAGCATAGGTCGTCTTGGAGATACCCCAGGACATTAATTTCGAAGGAATCTTCCAAAGTGAAGAGTGTAACTTGGCATGTTTCACTCTTTTACTCCTTCACTTGCAATGCAAACTAGCAATTCACACGAGTGAATGAACAGTGAAAGTTAAACAGTGGGAACGTCCCCTGAGGAAGCGTTTTCACTTGCCCGATCTCTTGCGGTGCTGCAATCCAACGGACGAATCGGCAAAAGCGACATCACATCGAGCCGTCTCATAGTGATTCGTCCAATCGGTACCGCTTTATGTCCATAACGCAAGGCGTCGCGTAAGTGGAAACGCTCCCTATAATGACTCTTTTACTTCTTTTCTTTCAGAGTCGGGCTATTTCGTCGAGCCTCATCGTCCGGCGTCTCGGCGAGCCCATCTACGATCGCGTGGCACGTCGGGACTTCGGGTCTCAGACCCCACCTAAGCCCAACAACCTGGACCCGGAACCACACAGCAGGGGCATACTCATCAAGAATTCGGCTCTGGAGAAGAAGCCTTTGAGGAGGTAAACAACCTATAAAATCATGGTTTTAGTCAGTGAAAATTTTCATGGGGTTTTAATTTCTTTAAGTGTATAGTTATTTCAAAAGTGGATTTTTATTCTCATCCAGTAAATTGCAAGAATTTTAATTTTACTAAAATTTGGATAAATGTATAGAAAAGAAGTCGAGTTTGGTTCCGAATTTTCGTGAACCCATTTCTTCACAAAACAGTTTGTTCGTTGCATCAGTAGGAAATTTCTGTAGGGACAAGTCGTGTGTGGTGTAAAATACTTAAGTATGCAACTATTAAAAAGACAGAAAACTCAGAGGACAAATACACTCGTGTCCAAAAATTAGGGATAATTTTATTTTTGGAATAAATGACCCAAATCTTAGTTCCTTATCAATGAAACGCATGTCATAACATCTTCAAAGAGTGAAAATGTGGTCGGGATCAAATTTCCTATACCTAGACAATAGTTTAAGGAGGGGAAGGGGCCCTCCAAAAGTGGAAAATAGTAACTAACCTTACTAGGCTACTAACAGGTCTCTGATGGACTAGTACTTTTATAAGTTTTTGTTTAAATCTATAGGGTGGCCCAAAAAAAACTTTTTTTTTAGATAGAGTTCTGGGCACCCTCACTTTTTTCGAACAGTTAATAGAAACTCCCTGCCGAAACTCCATCGCTGTATTCGGATTAGAAGTCGATAACCAAAAGGAGTGAAAAATTTCAAATTCAATGTAATGATTAAAAATAAAAATAATTTTTTTAAAGGGTGATAAATAAAAATAAAAAATATGTCCCATTAATATACGGAAAAATATAACTGTTGGACTCAATTTCAAAATAATTTGTAGGAAACTCTTTTTCATTGTGGTTAACGTTTAACATGGGTTTTTTAGAACTCTTATGTTTGTAAATAATCATGTGTTATTATAATTTAATTATAACTATTAAGTGTGATTTCTAATAAAATAAGAATTGGTTTTTCATAAAAATGTGGAAAGAGCTTCCAACTCACATTCCAAGTTAAACTTTTAGTAGCTAATATTTATTTCGCTTCTTTACAAAAAATTAGGTTCTTTGGTCATCGGTTTCTAATTAAGGTAGAGAGCTTAAGCTTTGCAAGAAGAGTTTTCTCATCAAATCTAAAAAATTGAGGGGGTGCCCTCGCGATTTAAGGACACTTTATTTTTTCCCATAGAAAAGTGGGCCACCCTAATGTTCATGATTCATTTCTTTCGGTAATAAAATGGACCTAACCATTCCTAATATCAAAACAATTCTTAACTATACCAAGTATACACACAGTTTACTGCAGTCCCAATCCGTCTAACGACCACAATTAGACCCTTCTCCAGCGATTGAGGCCATTTAAGAGGCAGAAGATCTCTCCTAAAAACAAAAGCTAATCGATCGGGTCTTATCTTAAATCCGAATCCGTAGCAACACCGCCTTTTCAATCGCTTTTTCCCTCGCTTCGATGAACAAGTAAACAAAAGAAGCCTTTGGTTTGGGAATTAGTTAAAGGGACGTTAAATTGGATTCGGAGATTTTAAAACAAGATTTGAAGCGAATGACGCACTTCGCGTTTGAAATTATATTGGTTAATTTTGATGCGATTCACTTAAAATATGTCTGATGAGTTTTGTTCGTATGATGAAGGCATACTCAGTTGTAATAATTGTTTGGAAAATTGTTGAAGCTCTCCAAGCTTGGAATCTTACTATGGCCCATTAGTTTTTAAATATATTTTCCAAAATTGCTAGAGCCAATAATTTTAAACAGGTAGTGAGAACATGGCTTTTATTGTAATTTTCTGTTCCATCAAAAATTGGCTTTCTTGCCATGCTCTTTAAGGCTAACTTACACGTTATCAGTACACCAGTGGTACTTAGTAACTGATGAAGTACCTTATAGCCTACGAAAGTTTTCTTTTAGTAAGACATAGGGCAAGAAAGTACACAGAGCTACGTGTTCTTCTAAAAAATTATTCAATATCCTTTTGGATGCCAAACCTTGACTTTTTTATATTCCCTTTTGTTTATAGTAAACAATGTTTTAAGAACAATAAAAGACAGCATATAACCCCCCTTAAATCTCAAGCCTACCCCAAAGCCTATTTCTTGCATTCTTCCATGGACTGCCGCCACGAGAAAAACAAATTTTGAAAAAAAAAGACCAAAACTAAATGCTAGTCCCTAAAACTTGGCACAAAACGTTTTTGCAGCGTTAATGAATAACCATCACCCCCAAAATTGAGTGGAACAACCCGTTTCCATAAAAATCGCCACAATATTGTATGACGTCAAAAGTTTTTCTCGTGGCGGCCGGACTATAGTTGGTTTTACTGGACGATAACAGAAAAGTACGTCTATTCATTGATGATTGTCCGTTGTTTCAGTCGTCCCAGCGTGGACTTTGCCTCCGAAGAGGCGCTGGTGATCGGGTACGGCGGCAACGACTACGACTCTGACCAGTCGCCCTGGGAGATGGCCTCGGACGACGAGTCGGTGGACCTGGACCTTCTGAACGACACGGACGAGGACCGCACCATCTCGCGACTCACCAAGAACAACACTCAGTTCAACGCTTCCAACCTACTCCAGAACAACAATAACAATGTCAACAACAGCAAAGCCACGAAGCAGCTCACTTGTGTCACCTACAACGACATTCAGTCGGAAAAAGTGGTGAGTCTTTAATAAATTTTCAGGGAGATATTGTGATTGCTAAAGAAGAGTTGTTAAGGTATAGTAAGTGGACTATATCAGATAGTCAGTATTTGTATAGTACTCATGGTCTACCCAAGTCATATGGAGTTAAATGGACCAAATCTGAGATTTGCTTACGAGACCTCTTGATCTACCTGTCTTAAGGAAAGGAACTGTTTCTTTTCCTTTTTCCCTGGGATTTTTTAAAAAGTATTCCCTAAAAGCACTCGGTGTTAAGTGATAAAGCCCTACTAAATTCATGACTTCATTAAGCATCAAAAAAGTATTGGTAAACACATTGTAAAGTACAAAATCAAATATGTTTTTTTAACTAAAAGCCTTCTTTTATTTATGTACGACTCTTGCAAAAACAAACATAAACCACTCCTTTCTTCCAGGACAACACCACCAAGAGCCAATCCCCGAAGAAGCTCAACACCTACTACTTCTCGAGCAACATCGAACCCCTCAAGTCGTACCTTCACAACAATAACAACAACCTAATTAACAACAGCAGCACCAACCAGAAGCCGCTGAGCGACAGAGTGGACAACTGTCTCCTGCCCAGCGACTTCAGCCCCCTCAACACCTACAGTATCGTCTCGGAGCTGAACGGGGGAGCCAAGCTGGAGCAACAGCACAGTTCGGACTCTGATTACTCCACTTGCAGGGGACTCACGCCTGGCGACTCGACGGACTCTTCGGAATCATTCCAGGTGAGGGACCAAAAGAGGAAGTTTGGGTGTAACTATCTGTATCCCTCGATTGGATACCTATTTCCTAGAAGTCAACTCACATACTATCTCAATCAACCCCTTAGGGAGCGTTCATACTTATATGATCTGTTGCGGTACAGCAATCCGGAGAGAGAGGGGGAGGAGAAAGTTTTACAACGGCCGAAGCAGACCGCTTCAAGGAGTAGCGGGGTATAAGATAACAAAAGGGAACCTCCTAGACATCCGTCGAGGAAGGGAGTTAGTTCTTTTGTTTGCTAATTGACCGCAAGTAGCCTAAGGAGTGTTTTCTCCGGGCATTGTAAAAGTCTATCCTCACCCTAAGGGGTCATCCATAAATTACGTGAGGTCAAAAAGGGGGGGGGAGGGGTTTGGAAAAATCTCACCAAGGGGGGAGGGGGGGGTCGATTAAAATCTCACGTCAACTTTTTAAGTTGGAAATTATACGATTTTCTTTTTTTTAAGTATGAAAAAGGAATACATACAGATAAGATACTGCAATTTATTTTTAAAAATTTGTAGGTAAATCTCACTTGGGGGGGAGGGGGGGTCCAGCAAAATCTCACTAAATCTCACCAAGGGGGGAGGGGGGGTCCAGATTTTGTAAAAAACGCCTCACGTAATTTATGGATGACCCCTAAGGTTGCATCTAAAGTTTTATTACCCCAACGACTATCAATCAGCGAACAAAAGGAGTTCCAGCGATTGCCATCTCCCCCGAATGCTTACACAGAGAGATGGGGGAGCTATCTTTTGTTTGCTGATTGACGGTCGTCGGGGTAATAAAACTTTAGATGTACCCTAAGGGTCAAACAGGCCCGGAATTAGTATCTCATCTGGAGATCGCCAGTTACATAGAATCGGACAAAGGAGAAACAGCCCTGCTTGACATTGCTTTGGGAAATAGATGACTACTAGTTGTAACTAGATTTTCCCAGAATAGTAGTAGTTGGTAGTTAACTATTTGACCACTAGTTGCCGAACACAAGAACTCCTATAAAAATCAAACGGTAACCACTTAACTCCATAGAAACAACACAGACTCACCTCCCTATACTTTTCAGGACGCCGAAGACACCAACACAGACCGTCCCGTGATGCCTTGCCGCTCCTTCCTCCACGGCAGCTTCCAGCCCCCTTCCTCCGACAAGCTCAAGTACGGGGGCGACGGGAGCTCCTCCACCTCTGGGGACGTGTCCAATTTGTCGGACGACTCGGACGGCGGACGGCCGAGCTTCGTCAAGGCCAGGAGGGACAAGAAGGCTGACGACAAGAAGAAGCCGCCCCTCGAGAAGCAAGCGGTGAAGAGGGCAAGCTCGTGTGATACTATTTTGGTAAGAGTGATACTATTGTGATACTTTTTGGTGAGTGTGATACTAATTTGGCGAGAGTAATACTTTTGTGATAATAATTTGGTGAAAGTGATATTCTTGTGATACTGTTCTTGAGGCTGGAAGGATGAGCGTCGTTTTTCACGCGAGATGCGATTGACGCGTTCCAGTCCTGACATTGGTTTTTGGCGTTTAACGGCCGTATTCACCGGTAACTTGACCGGCGGTTAAGCGGGCGTCAAACATCTGGTTGGCGTTAAGCTAGTTTTCCTTCTTTAAATGTTAACGGTTTAACTCTTACATTCCTAGATGCCCCTAAATTTTCTGTAGAATTCTATAGAAATATCAAGGGGTCTAGGACTAAAAGGCTTAAAACCGTAGTACTACATTATTTTGTGTGCAATACAGATGTTATGACGTTTCCTATTCTATTACGCAGGTGCCATCTAATACTCCTGTCAAACATGACAATCTTCGTCACTCTCCAGAATCTACAGTCAAATCTTCTACAACAGACTCCATACCTGACATTAGGCAAAAAACAGACCCCAAACTCTGCACAACACCCAACCTGACTCTCAATCTCCAACACGAATCTGACTCGACGACCCCCGAAACGAAAACGTCTCCAAGAACGACGAAGACGAACGACCCGAGGACCCCTCGCAAGCAAGCTCCAGTCAAGGTGTCATCGGTTCCAAGCAATGAACCAGTTTTGGAAACCCCTCCACCAACAGACAAAGAAGCAGATAAGACACGAGCTAAGAGGATATCTACAGAGCCGACGCCAACAAAGAGGATATCTACAGATCAGGCTCAAACAAAGGGGATATCCACAGACGAGACTCAAACAAAGATGATATCTACAGATCAGACGCCAACAAAGAGGATATCTTCAGACGAGACTCAAACTAAGAGGATATCCACAAGCGAGACACAAACTAAGAGGATATCTACAGACCAAACACAGACAAAGAAAACATCTACAGACCAGATACATACGGACAGGACACCATCAGAGAAAATATACGCAGATAAGACCATTACAGACAAGACAACAACAGAAAAGATACATGCAGACAAGACTGTTACTGTCAGGACACCAGCAGACAAGACAGTTACAGACAGGATACCAGCAGACAAGACACCTTCAGACGAAGACGAGAGCTCTCCGGAAGCTATCAACAACAGGCAATCGAAGTTGGCAGCTTTAGCTCTGGAGCTAGAGCTGGCAAGACGTGAAACTGAGGTTAAGACCGGTAAGACGTTGCAGTCACCTGCTGTACCTCCGCCTCCACCGGAAGTAAAGGCTAAATGCACGCCCAGAGGCGTGGTCAATGGAACGCTCAGTAATTATTCGACTATTAAGAAGGGAGGCGGGATCTCTTGTACATCCAGGCTTGCTACACTTCCTGATGTCATACAGGTTAGTTAATTTTAGTATGTGTACGATCTTTTTTGATTTAAAAACATATTTAAAGATCTAATAAAATTTACTAACACTAATTTGTGATAAGTAGTAATCACTTTCTACTATTTATCTCTTACTATTTACAATTTTTTCTCATGTAATCTTTTCATAGGAGTCTTCCAGTCCAAGCAAACTGAAAAAGAACCGCTTCAGCTTGAAAAAGCTTTTGAAACGCAACAAGGACTTTGCTCCGCCCTCTTCCACGCCCCCCAACAAAGAAACCAACCCGAAAGCGTGGAAAAAACAGACCTTCGACCGCAACAGATTGAGCTTAGAAATATTACACCCCATGGACTTGAGTCCGCCCACCAGCGGTGCCAGCACGCCTTCGGAGGAGGGGCGATATGTAGTCTCCACCCACCCCGGACGAGTCTCCAATGGTAGGGCTAGAAGTATGTCCGCCCTTCCACAGCTAGTGGACTATCAAGAACCCGTGTTGTTGGAGTGTAGACAAGTGGATACTTTGCCCAACAGAAAGGCTGGAACTGTAGCTGAGAGGAAGAAAAATAGGGTAAGTTTGCTCCAAAAGTCAACCAGCATGGTCCTGATGCTCCAATCATTTTGATGAGGATCTAGAAAATTAACATTTCCTCCATTAAATTTGTGCAATAAGGTTCTATCTCTAAAAAGGATGTGATTGACCAAAGTTGTGTTTTTAATGAGAGTTATAACATTCCAATTTGGTAAAGTAAGAGTAAGAGTAATTTAAACGTTTTTAAGACTAATTGCGATTCTAGAGTAAGTGAGGCTCCAGGCAATCTGAAACATTCCGCTGATCCCCCTATAATCCCTTTATCATTATTTTCAAAGAGAACTGGATATGCATCCATCAAACAGCACGATTTTTTTTTATTTTCTGAAACATTTACAAGGTACAAAACATTAAAAGGAAAGGAAATAGTAAAAAGAAAAAAAAAAAAACATATTGCTCACTAAGGGGCCAAATTGGCCCTTCCAAGTGAAACAAAAATTTACTATTAAACACTTATATATAAAGAAAAAAAAAAGAGAGAAAAAAATTAAGTACATAAATATAAAAATACAAAAATAAGTAATTTGGCAAGAGGACAGCCCAGAAAATAACAATATTTATATGGCTCCACACAAAATACAACCCAATTTAAAATGAATGATATAAACACACCTCGAAAAAAAAAATATATATATAAAGACACTGGATAAAGATCTTGGGCGGAGAAATAAATAGGCCAAAGGTGAAATGTTAATCACTAAAAGATAAATTCATCTGAGTTTAATAAAAAATTGAATAATTCCCTTTTAAAAGAAAATTTATTGGAATTTGTAGTCAATTGTGTAGGTAATTTGTTATAGTAGAAAGGACCCTGGTAGATAAAACTTTTATGAAGAATTTCTTTGTTTGGTTTCGGTATGTTTAGAAGAGGAGGTTTTCTAAGATTATAATTGATATTAGAGCTTTCAAACGAAATAAAGTTGTTATGAATATAAATTAATGTTCTATAGTAAAAAAGTTTCTTTATGGAGAAAAGATGATCATTATTTAAATATTTAAGTAATCTTTTTTGTAAGTTTATTAAAGGTAGCAAATTTGTCAAATAATCACCCCCCCAAAAAATAATTCCATATTGTAAAATAGATTGTATCCATGAATAGTATAAGATTTTTAAAAAGGATCTATCTACATAATTTTTCAAATGATAAAAGATAAATAAATAATAACGGAGTTTATTTATTAAAAATTTTATGTGTGATGCATATTTTAAGTTTTGGTCGATGTGTAATCCTAAATATTTAAAGCTACTTACTCGTTCAAGGTTCCGACAATTACAATTATTAACAATATTGGAACAATCATGATATTTTATATTAAGATCTAAACTATTTCTGTAAATTAAACTGAAGTTAATATATTTCGTTTTGTTACTATTTATTGACAAATCATTTTTTAGAAACCAATCTTTAAGTTTTAGTAGATCTAAATTTATTTGTCTTTCTAAGGTATTATGATCTTCAGCAGAATATATTAAAACAGTATCATCTGCATAAGATAAAACATCACCATATAGTTTTAGATTACATAAATCATTTATATATATCAGAAATAGTAACGGGCCCAAAATAGAGCCCTGAGGTACTCCCTTCTTTATTAATTCGAAGTCACTTAAAGTATCACCAAGTTTTACGCATTGCTTTCTATTTTTGAGATATGATTTAAACCACAATAGCTGCACACCTCTAATACCTGCCCTTGATAATTTTTCAAATAAAATATCATGGTTTATTGAATCAAAAGCCTTTGATATATCAATGAAAATTGCAACAGTTTTTAAGTTATTATTAATGTTATTATAAATTAAGGTAGAAAACTTATGTAAAGCATTTTCGGTGCTAAATCCCTTTTTAAAGCCAAATTGATTTTTAGCAATGAAACTAGTTGAGTCCAAAAAACAAGTTAATTTATCTCTCATAAGTTTTTCAATAATTTTAGAAAATATTGGTAAAATAGATATCGGTCTATAATTTGTTAAATTTTCTTGATCTCCAGATTTAAAAATTGGGGTAACAACTGCTAATTTCAAACTGTCTGGAAAATTTCCATCTTTCAACAAGTTGTTTATTATTCTTGTAAACTCACTAGGATTATGCCTTAAAATCAATTTATATAGTTTAATTGGGATTTTATCATAACCAACAGCTTTGTTTTCCGATATTGAATTCAAAACATTATTAATTTCTTGTATGCTTGTATCATAAAGATAAAAAGAATTGACATTTGAATACGTAGTAGTAATTGAAAAGGCATGATCATCCCGTTTAGAGTTTGCAACGTTAACAAAGAAATGGTTGAAGTTATCTGCCAAAATTTTATAATTTGTAGTACTAAACTAGATTAACTAGCTATTATTTAACTAAACTAGATTTTCAAACAAACCTCAGAGAAGTAGAGGTGTTTTATGAGAGATTCGTGTTCCTTTATGGCATTTCTCTTTCGGTCTTGAGACGATCACATTTACATAAACATTATCCATAACTCACACGAATATTAATCTGAAACAGCACGTTGAGACGTCAATTCCTTAACGTCACTAAAACACATCTTCCTCATACCTAAATTGCCATTTGTCTGCTGGAAAAAAATCAAATATTTAGTCCGAGTTGAATAAAAGTGAGGTAGATCTCATCTCCAGTTCCAGTTTATTACATCAGACCGGTATGTATCCTCTTCAGCCAGGAATAGAAGGCAGTAATGTTCCATCCCAGTTCTTAAACATGTTATGATTAAAATAATATATTTCTATTAATCATACAATTAGCAAAGATATTTATTTAACTCTTCTTGCTCAAATTGGGAAAAAGAAACTATTGCTAAAATATAATAAAGTTGGGTAGGGTAAGTTAAACATCAGCTTATCATATGACCCCTAGGAAAATCTCGATTTTATATCTTCCTTGACACATCTTGACTAAGACGAAGACCATGATCATTAAGTCTAAATAATAAGTGCAATTTAATGTTTTAGTTCTAACAAGGAAGCGTTCGCAAGCTTAACTCACAGAAATGAACGAAAATTTTACAGGTGATAGTAGATCACCTTCTGAACACCTGTGAAACACCCAACACCTTCTGATAATGAAACACCTTCTGTGAAAAAATTAACTGCGGAATTCCAGTAGAAAAGCTGTAAAAAATTCTTAAAAATCAGTAATTTAAACACCAAATGCAACCGTACTAGGCGAGAATGCTTTCCTGAGTTATCTCTAATGCAGTTTCGATTGGACAATCAAAATAGGTTCATGAAATGCTTGTAAAGTCGCCATGCGGTGCTAACTGAATGGGTTTGACAAGTCAGAACCTAAGTATCTATATTAATTTACTCCTGTCCTTATGAAATTCCGCAGTTAATTTTTTCACAGTAAGTGTTTTGAGTCATCTTCTTATACCTGCAAAATGCTAGCCCATTTCTTAGAGTTTAGCCTGGAAACTTTTCCTTGTAAGAAAATCTTAGTTTTATACCCTCCTTGCAACATCTTGGCCAATACCATGATCATTACGTCTAAATATAATTTAAGTGCTTTAATATTTTATTTCTAAGAAAGGGAAAATAAATCATGAATTCATGGTTTGTGCATTCTTCTTTCCTCTAGCCTTCCTTGGTGCGAACTCCATCCTGCTCAGCCATTCCCAATCGGCCAGCGACCACTGGCCAATCTCAACATCGCACTCCACCCCCAAAACCACCCCCTCCCCCGAAGTGCATGCATCCTCCCCCGCCTCCCCCTCCGCCCCCACACCAGCCCAGAATCCACAAACCCCCCTCCTGCTCGCCCGCCCGTCCACCCCCGCCTAAGGTAAGTAGAACTGTCCGATTTGTTTTTGACTCCTACTTATATTTGTATAACATTGTGTGTGTGTGTCTTACTATTATCAAAAATTTTCCCTTTTAGATTCCCGAGACAAAATCCAGGATTCAGTCCGGAGATTCAACTAAAACAGACTCTTCAAATCTTGACAAAGAATACGCAAATTTGGGTAAGAAATAAGATTAAGTGTTATTGATCTGCCATACACGTATTTTCTGATTAACTGGAACTTATTGCTGGAACAAAAGTAAACACAAATGAAGAATTAGATGAAACCTATCTACCTCATCACATTTCAAGAACTGCTTTTATCTAATATTTGTGAAGTCGTTATTTATTTTAAATTTTCAAAAATTTAAATTATGAAGCAACGAAGAATATTAACCCATTGCCTTCCCTGGCCTGCTTGGGGAATCAACTTGGGGTTCAGCGTCGGGCTAGCCACTCGGCCTGGACACACGCTAGTAATTAGCACCCCAGGCCCAAAAGGCTACAGAAACGGAGATGGGCACCGCCTGATGGGCCACTATAGGCCCGGGCAGACTTTGATTTTTTACCCTGGATTTTAGTCTTCATTTACAATTGGCGCCTGAAGCAGGATCAAAAACGCCTAATAACGCTCATCACACAACTTCAGTGACTGATTCTTTTACAGTATTTTAACTACTTCTGTTTAGGCTGCCTTGTCATTGCACAAGAAAAAAATTTTCGATGATAATTACAGTAGTAACTGCTTCTAATACATTACGTCTCAGGCGCCAATTCTAAATGAACAGAGTGTTACTAACATTTACACTCAGTGGCGGATCCAGGGGGGGCAACAGGCCTTTTGCCCCCCCCCCTTGGGCTCAGGTACACTTTTTAAAAATTACGGTAAGAAAAGGAAAAAAATGCAAATCGGACATCCGAAATTAGGACAAGATGTACAAAAACAAGTTTAAACCCTGTTTTATGGGGTCAAATTTCCGAAAATTTTCTGGGGGAGGACCCCCAGACCCCCTTTTATATTTGGAACTCAATTATTCACAATTTCTTTATATTCTGCACATCAAAATGAAAATCCTACACGAAAATGAATACCTGAAATTCGGGCTTTAGGTACCAAAACTAGTTGAAAACCTGTTTTTAGAGTCAATTTTTCTAAAAAAATCTTCTGGGGGGGGCCTCCAGTCCCCTTTGGTACATCAAACTTAATAAATTACTCCCAACTTGTCTTATTCTGTACTTCTTTAAGATGCAAATCATACTTAAATGTGTTACAAAGTTTCATTAAACCTATTAAATATGTATGGGAGGAATAATTTTGGGTCCCTCCTGAACTAAATTTCTTAAGTATACGTCCCTGCTCATTGTTGAGTTTTGGTAAACATGATAATGACTAATATTTTAGAGGATATATTTGGAGACTCTTTCTAAATAAAAATCTATTTACGCCTCTGGAGTGAGGAAAAAAGAGAGGGAAGAAAATTGGTGACTTGTGGTGTGGAGCAATCAGCGACATAAGGTCCGGGCCCAGCCTGAAAATCGGGCTTTGGCCTTTGGGTGGTAAAACGAGTTAAAATCCTAATTTTTAGGGTCGAAATTCCAAAAAATTTCTCGGGGAAGACCCCCAGATCCCTGTTTGATATTCAAAATATACTTTTCTTTATTTTGTTTTAAATTTTGATACCATAATTATACATCAAAATGCGAATCTTTCCTACAATTGCATTAAAAAAGTACATAAAACCTATGAGGAAGTTTAGGAATAATTTTAAGTCCTCTCCCCTGTTGCAGAAATCTAGCTTTTCGCCTGATAATGGAGGATATTTTGGTTCCTTCAGAAATAAATTTATATTTACGCCACTGCCATCTAGAGCAGTGATGACCGCTCATCTTAAGGTTCTCTGGAAGGATGGGACGTCAAAATACTATCCCCCGATCCCGTCTTAAATGTTCAAAAGTGAGTCAAAAGACTAAAATTTCAAAAAATTTGCTGGGGGAGGACCCCCAGACCCCCTTTTTCCTGGAACGTCACCCAAGTGTATTCAATAATAAACTCAATTTTTCAAAAATTTTCTGAGGAAGAACCTCCAACCTTCTGAAAATGGGGTTGCCCCCCCCTTGGGTCCAGGCTGGATCCGCCACGTCATTTTAGAATCAAGAACTACTATCTCCGAAAAATCACACAGTAGTCGTTCAGTTCGGATAGTGTTATTGGCGGTATTGGTGTTGTTAAAGGGTTGCTGCAGGCCATTGTAAGCCCTTTCAGTACTGGCCGTTCAAAATTTTCCCTAGGATTCGATGACAATTCGTGGTCTTGGAATACAAAAAGTAACACTGTCTTCTGGTTCGATTCGGGAACATTCGGAATTGCAGGCGGAGAAGCTCATTTAATTAGTTTGTAAGCGTGACATCATCAAGCTGGAAAAGATTCAAACCAATCGAATCAGCTTCTTCAACGATCTCAAGTAATTATTATTATTTGATTAGTGGATTATATAGTTACGAGTAGTTGTTTGAATTGGCGTCTGGTAATAAGTCGCCAAGTATCAGGTTTGCCGAACGGATATAGTAGTTTTTGATATTAAGGTGACGACTTATAGCCGAATGTGTTGCAGGGGACATCCGTTCGCTGCTGACCCCCAAGAAGCCCGAGCGGCCGTCCGCTGTCTCTGCGTCCAGAGACACCAGTGAAGGCAGCTGCTTCGACGAGGAGGAGGACCACTACACCTACCTGGACGATGCAGACGTCAGTGGTCTCTTTGACTATTACCCTACATTTGTATATTACCTTTTACCTGCCGATGTTCCCAAATGGGAACATCATTTTAAGGAATTTTTTTACCAAATTATTTTTCATGCAGGAATTCAATACTTGGTAGAAAGCAACGCAAAGATATGAAGTTATTTTACATGCAAAAGTTTTTCACGTACAATTTAATCCTTTTTGTAGAATTTACATCAAAATTAGAGATTTTTGGCTCTTCCAAAAGTTGCACAAGTTTTTACCTTGTGAAAATTTTAAATAAATTTAGTTTTAAATAATTTTGCTGTGTTTAGGTAGCTTAAGTACACATCTTCCCATTTGGCTTGACAGCATAGCTTCATATTTCAATTTTGGAGAGTAATTACCAATACAACATATATGTTCCCAAATGGGAACATCGGCGTTTGGGGTATAGTGTTTGAGGGGATTTTTATAACATGCAAAAATTCAATTTATTTCCTATTTTCTGTAATTTGTTGAATCTTTTTTGTCTCAAAGGATCTAAACAGGTTAAGAATGATTTTTAAATTCAAAAATCTGTAATTTTTATTTTTTTACCTGATTTAGGGAGAAATAAATGCCAAATCTTTATAGCAGATTCTTACACTTTTATATTTTTCTAAATCTCCGATCGATTAATTTTCAGTAATTATCATTAGGGGTTATGCAAAGAGCATATTTTGGAGTGCTTCTGAGGATTTGCATACATATTTTGATCAAGTACTTTTTTTTACATAAAAATTTAAGGAATAAAATTGAAGAATTTTGAAAATAAGGAAAAGTGTGTACATCTAAAAACACTCTTCTAACGTAAGTTTGATGTAAGAGATATGAGGTTCAGTTCGGAATCTTCCATGAAAAACACAGCTTTAATGAATCAATAGAGATAATTATGCTTATCACTTTTGAAAGCTAATTAGATTTGAATGCAATTAGTGGATTTTTGCTAGATATCCGTATAGAACCGTAATTAAAACTAATTTTTCTCACCGAAACTTAACTGTTTAGTTTTGAAGCGCATGGGAACACTCTTGTGTATTATTTATACCAAAATATTACCCATAGTACAAGAAAAATGTAAGGAAAAGCTTCACGTACGTAATAAACATGTCAATTTTTTCTTTTGAAAATCTATAAAATGTTACTCAATCGTCCAAGTATGGGTAATAAAAATGAAAAAAACGTCCACTATCATAAAAATGTTCATAATTATTGAGTAGAAACCTATTTCAATCATTTTATTTGAATTAATTGCAAAATATGGGCCTTTTGGAAATCCCCCTAAAAACTTCACCCCAAACGCCGATGTTCCCAAATGGGAACATCCTCAAAATCATACTTAGGATTTTTTTTCTGCCAAAAAATGACTAGAATAGTTTTAGTAATGATGAAACAAGCTATTTAAGCCAAAAATCAGAACCTTTAATTTGAAATTTGAATTGCGGCGTTTAAAAGGTTAAAAAACAGCCCTGTAACTGAAATTTAAGCACTGGAAGCGTTGATAGGCATTGTATTATGTTATTGGTATTGTATGCTTCAAAAATCACTTGCGAGGTTTTACTTGGAACCAATGTCTCCTAGGGTCATGGAAATAAGGTGTACCGCAAGGTAAGTGACCCTGCTGGAGAAAGTTTAAAAAATTATTAAGATTTAAGGAGGAAAGGAAGACTTCAATAATAAAATTGTTGCCAATATCATCAAAAAATTTCACGAAAATATCTTCAATAATCGAGGAGATATAAGCAAATGAATATAAGCCTCATGAAATTAAATGAATAGTTTTTTTGGCTACATATTTTTTTAGGCCTAATGAAGTTTTAGGCGTTTTTTAGCTAAATGAAGACAAATTTTAACTAAAAAAAATCAACGAAACCAAATTTGCAAATTTTTTTTGAGGTCTGAAAATTGCTATTTCTATTTCGAAATTTTACTATTGCTATTTTTATTAGAATATTAAAGATATTTTTCATGAAAATTCTTTTCTGCGTGTTTTTTATGATGGTTCCAAAAATTTTCTCAATCAAGTTTTTTTAATCTCCTTTAGTTTTTTTTAAAATTTCATCTCTAGAAGCGCTAAAGTCATCTCAATGAGTTCCTCATGGTCACTTACCTAGGGGCAGACCTTACTTCCTTGACCGTAGGAGATACGCGCACGCGTTGGTTCCAAATGAAAGCCGTGAAACTAATTTTTGAAACATCCTGTTTATTATGGGAAAAGTATTAAAGTAAAAGTATATCCAGTGTTTAATAACTTAAGAAATATTTGTACTTTGTGATGCAAAATGAATCATAAAACTACAAATCAATTGCACTATAATTCTACAAAATATTTTTAAAATGTTGAACGATATAAAATAAAACATTTGGAGGTTACATCAATCAAAACATTTTGTACGTTACCTTAACTATTGCAGTTTTCTATGGTCAAAAAGTAACCTATGCGGAACCTAAAATAACTCACTTTTTTGTACGAATTCCTTTTAACGCCAGGATTGATTTTGCAGCGAAAAGTGTCCAAGAGCGCATCCGACAAGTCCGTGAGTTCGACGGAGAGCGGGGCTCGACCCTGGGTGGACATCCACACCAGCTACGCGGCCATCGCGGCAGCCAACTACGAGGCACTAGCCGAGATCATCACCTCGGTGAGAATCACACCTCCTTCTTATAAAAGTCTTAAGTAAAAAAACCTAACAAATTCAACATAACCATTTCCCCTTTTAATCTTAAACCAGAGGTGGATTTAAGGGGGATTGTAGGGGCCTGAAATTTTTGAGAAAATGTTCATGTTTCAAAACTCCATCCATAATAAAGGACAGCTTGCATCCCCCCCCCAGATATCACCACCCGTCCATGTCTTAAACCAAATGAACAAACAACACAGGGTTTAATTTTAAAATTACTACAACAGTCCCGTATGTCATTTTTTATCTCTGAGTAGATTCAAACATGCAACCAATTTATTAAATGCATCGACGTACTCTTACTGTACTTTATTAGCATGCGCGGATTTAGATGATGAACCCTGGGGGTGCATACTGAAAAATTTGGGGGTGCAAGCTGTCCCTGATGGCTTGTTTTAGATGCACATAACAGAAAAAATCCAATTACAATGCACATCATAAAAGACACAATAAAAACATCAAAAACACAAAAAAAGAAAAAAACATTACAATGTGAATAGCCTCCAACAGTTAGCTAATCCACCCATGTTTATTAGTGAGTTCTTCAGCTGCTCTCATTTATTCTCCAACTCTACTTCAGCGGTCCCATTTAAGTTGTGGTGCTGCCATCTATCAAATTAGGACAAAACTAGTCCAAACACCAGATTGGATCTAAAAGTTAGAAAACTAAATCATTTTTATATTATCTTGCGTTAATTACAAATTTTAAATTTAATTTTTTTTTAAATTATGCCGAGGGAATTCAAAATTTATTTGTTTTTTTTCTCCAATAAATTTTATTTCTCTTCGACATTAAATCCTCCAGTTGAGAGGTTCCTTTTAAGATTTGGTGCTGCCATCTATGAGCCAACTAAGTTGCTGGATGTTAGATTTCTATAAGCAAATAAATTTTATAAATAACACTGTTCAACAAATTTGACCTTCAAAATTTTTTCCTGCATGAAATTAGTCATTTCTTGTGGATTTTGGGTCGCTGAATACGAAAATCACCATTAAAAGTCTCAATTGACTCAGGATTTTCGGGGAAGAGCCCCTCCCCCTTTTTACGTTTTTCGACGTCTTTATAACTTTAAACTCGATTTTCAGGATCAAAAAGCATTTTTTTAGTCTTCGAATTGCCCCCCAGGGGACAAGAAAGGTTCAAATTAATAAAATATGATAAATTTATAACAAATGGAAAATGGATAGGTTTAAGGGGTAATTACCCCCCTAAAAATACAAAAAAATAACTAAAAATTATAGAGGTTTCTATACGCTATTTTTTCCTCTTATTTTTTACGCAAATCACGTTTAAAGGATCCTAACCCTTCCCCAAGCACCCAAATTTGATGACAATATGAAGCAATAATTTTTACTAAAAGCGGCTGAGGTGTTAGCCTCCCAGAAGCCCCCGCGGAAGAGTTCGGAAGACTTCCAGAATCGCGAAGGCGCTCGCGAGCTCAGGAATTAATATTGATTATTTTGAAAAGATTACAAATGACGTTTTGGGTCTATCCTCAGTAGAAACTCTTCAGTTCTTTAAAAACTGACTGGTTTTAGGGAGTGAGGATTCCCTGTTTCACGATGTTAATAGATGCACGGCTGTGGATAACAATTAGGGGGCATCCCCTTAAAAACTGGGGGTGATGGAGGAAAATGGGTGTCATATTTGAATTCAGCAGATCATTTTACACTAGAATCAGCTGAAATTCAGTTAGTGGCTTCAAATTGTTTTTTTGTACAGCACACTTTAAATCTAAGTGCGGCATTGAACCCTTTCGTGGGTGCTTTGGGGGTACTCTCACCTCAACCACTTTTAGTAAAAATCATTGCTGCATATTGCCATCAAATTTAGGTCCTTGGGGAAGGGTTAGGACCCTTCAAACGTGAATTGCGTAAAAAATAAGAGGAAAAAATAGCGTATAAAAACGTCTATATTTTTAGGGGGATAATTACCCCTTCCTTAAACCTATCCATTTTTATAAATTTATCTTATTTTAATAATTTGAACCTTTCTTGTCTCCTGGGGGCAATTTGAAGACTAAAGCAATGCTTTTTGCCCCTGAAAATCGAGTTTAAAGTTATAAAGTAGTCGAAAAACGTAAAAAGGGAGAAGGGCTGTTCCCCGAAAACCCTGAGTCAATTGAGAATTTTTATGGTGATTTTCGTATTCAGCGACCCAAAATCTATAAGAAATGACTATTTTCTTCAGGGAAATTTTTTCATTGTTGAACAGTGTAAAGGTGGAAACAACTTGGAGCCGAGCGGCGAAACGAACAGCCACGAACACGCTCTGCGCACGCGCAACTCGGAGGCGCTAAGAGCGGCGCTTGCGCAGAGCGTGTTCGTGGCTGTTCGTTTCGCCGCTCGGCTCCAATTTGTTTCCACCTTAATATAATCAGTACTATATCCTATAAAATTAAAACTTTTTATCCAATTTATTTCTAATTTCATTAAATAGTCTGATAAAAAATATCTTTGCTCTGAGGTTTTTTTTAAAGAACTTCCTGATGAATAGGCTGAACTTTAGAAGAAAATCATAACCGACGTTTAAATTATTTGTTAATAAACTGAAGTTTAAAATTATTATATTTGATTTTATTGACTATAAATTGAAACAGGACAGTTTACTTTCAATTTATTTATTTTAAAAATTTGGTAAATTATTTTAAATTCGATCGCGATGCATTTAATACCAAACTTTTCACTTATTAAAAATAATTAAAAAAAAATAAAAATCACCTTTTACAAAATGATTGTGAAACTTTTAAGAGTTTTCTTCCAAATTTAATAAAATTTTAAATATAAAAGGAGCTAAAAAAATTGTCTATCTACCGTTCACTCAAAAAGTACAATTAAAATTTAGAAAACTTTCAACACTCAACTTTTGAGGAAGAGGCTTGTGTATGTTTACACCTCGGGAATTTTCTATTAAAATGTTAAAGAATCATAAGTTTACTGCTTAGGACTAATGAAATTTTTAATGATTTTGCATTGATATTTTTAATTATAATTAAAAAATAAAGCATTTTTATTCATGACTGAAACCAATATGATCTTGCAAAAACATAACATGGAACAATATGTCGCTTTCAGAGCCTGAATGAGAGCCCCGACGTGTTTCCGGAGGGCGGGAAGGGGCTGAAGGGGAAGGACTTCTCGCTGGACGAAGAGGAAGACTCCAAGATCACGCTCCCAGGGGACAGATGCGTCTATAGCGCCACCTACAAGCACAAAGGAACCAGGTTCACACTCTTGGTAAGGAGATAAAAAACTAAACTAATATATTATTTAACACTTTAAAAAAGCAACACATTTAAAAAAATTATCTTGGTACCTAAAATAAATAGTAATGATATGGTAATAATTATTTTTACAGTCCTTAACAATAAGAAATGCACCATCCTTTCAAATAAGAAATTAATTTAATTAAAGTTTGCTTTATGTTAATAATTATAATGTTGAACTAACCATTGTTTATACTTAACCATTGTATTAACTATTCGTTGATGTTGGTCCTCACCATTAGAGTTGGTAAAAAAGGTTAATTTTTTAAAACATGCATGGTACCGTATGTATACCATATTTCTAGTAGTACTGCAGAAGAGCCAAGGATAGTAGAAGGGTCGCATGTTTTTTGAAAGACGAGGCTATTATTTCGGACTCGCGTCGGGAGAAAGTAAGCTGATATAGTATTTAGGTTGAACAAGAGGAAATATGGGGGGGTTTAATATTTTAGGCTTGAGGGATTGAAGCTGCGTCTCGGGATCCCCGGGTTACATGAAAAAAGGTGGCTACAACCTAAAAATTGAGGTTCTATCGTTAAAAAAGTTGGTCCCATATGATAGCCTTGGCGGCATGATCAAAGGTAATTATTTGAAAAACCCGCAACTACTTTAACGATAGGACCTAAAATTTTGGATTACAGCCAACCCCATTTAGTCATATAACCCGAAGATCCCAAGATGCAGTGTCATACAGCCACCCAAACCTAAAATACTAAGCCCCCTCACATTTCCGGCTCCCTGAAGCAAGCAAATGGATCCCACAACCAACTATTTTAGCTTCCTTTCTCCACTTCAAAATAATCACATTGTCTTTCAAAAGTTCGTAACCCTTTTACCATGCTTGAAATATAAAAAAAAAGGAAAAGGGTAAAAGGAAAGAGGATAAAATTTCTTAGGATAGTGGGGGATACGGCTGCAAAAAAACACTCACCTAAATCCCCCTCTTTTTCAGGTTTCACCCAAACACCCCACCACCGGCCCGCACCCGGGACCTCTCCGCCACCCAGTACTAGCCACCTTCCCATACACCAGCGACCGCTCGGCGTACGTGCTGCCGCACCCGTGCCGACTGCATCCGGCATCTCAGCTGGCGGCAGGGGGCGGTCTGCGCGACGCCTGCTTCGTGCTCCTGCAGCTGGTGCACGCTCTCAAAGGGTTGCAGGCGGACGGCGTGGAAGAGGTGGCGGCGCGGGCGGCCGAGAGGCTGCTGGTTGCGACGGCGGCGGAAGAGGAGGGCAGGCCGCCCGTGTTGCTGGTGCTGCCCGAGGATAGGGCGTGGATGAGCGAGGCGGAGGAGAGGAGAACGCTGTGTGGTGCTACGTTGGAGGCTATGTTTCACTTCCTTAGGTGAGGACACTGAAAAAAAAAAGATGCATAAATTTCACTGAGAAAATTTTTTTATCATGACAAGCGCAGAAAAAAAGTTACATGAAAATATCCTAAATATTCGAGGAGTTGGCATGTGAAAATAGCACTTGGTCAGTCGTCAGAAAAAAGAAAACGTACTCAAATTTGCACGTTTTCTCTAGACTTTAATTCAGAATTGTCTTCATTTAACTAAATTATATACTCACACTGAAAATCTTACAAATATTTGGTGAATTAGGAAAAACTGCTATTTTTACATGTTAATACTCGTATCTCTTCGAATATTTAAGATATTTTCATGTAACTTTTTTAGATGCACTTGTAAACAATTTCTCAGTAAGATTCGTTATATCTTTAGTTTTGTAATTATTATTTTAACTTGCTTATTTTGCTATGAGGGGTGCTGTTAACCATCTCAATGAATGAAGACCCTCCTAAGCATGGGTGCCACTTTTCAAAAGTTGCAATACTGAAGTATCTCGTTATTCATTTTACCCAGTCTAATGTTTTTAATAAAGGTTGGCAGAACTTTCAGAAACGTAGTTGAGAATTCAGTAAAAATTATTAAACCGACTCATATTTTGACGCAAGACCGCTAAAAATACAATTTGGGCAGTGATTAGTATTGAAAGCCTTTCCTTTTTCCTTAAAAATTAAATTTCACTGAAAGAAAACAAAAGTCAAAAATAATAAGTCAGCTCTAACTTTGTATAGTTTATTTCTTTCAGTAGAACAAATATCTGCCAATTAGTTTCCGATTTTACTACACCCGGGACGGAATTCTGTTCACAGAATTAAAAAAAATGAATAACGTCGTCAGCACTATTGAGTGACACCCATGCCTCGAGAGACATTGGTTCAAAATAAGCAAAAGCCGTAAAAACAGACTTTTTTTAAAAACCCTCAAAAAAATATTATCTTCTTTTAATTTTTATTTCTTCCTTTTTATCAAGTATTTTGAGCAACTTCATGTCTAACTGTCTCCCCTCTCTCCCATCGCAGTATCAAAAGCGCGGAGGAACTGCAGACATGCCCCCTCCCCAGCGCAGTGGCCTCCACCTTCGCATGCATCGCGCGGGCACTACAAGCAGAGAAGGCCTCTTCCTTGTCGCAAGCCAAGGGGCTGCTCGAGTACATGCTGTGGGGCCCCGTAAACGTGCCCCCCGACGCCCTGCCCCGCTGGCTGGACCTGCAGCGGGCGCAGATGCTGCGCTCAGCCCTGCCCCTGCTCAAAAATGGGGCAGCCGGGGCGGCCTTTGAGCACTATCAGCTAGCCTTTTTGGTGCAGGCCACCGTTAAGAGCTTGAAGGCGGTCATGGAGAGGCTGGACTGAAGTGTATATTGAATTTTGTTGCAATTTTTTTTACTGTGTTAGTGCCTGGCCACACTGGACGACTAGAGTCGCTCTAAGTCATCCGTATTAAACGGAGGGAAGAAAGAAAGGGATTTGAGGGAAGAGGCACTCGGAAGTGGAAAGGTTGACACCCTTTTTCCTCAGCTATAGGAGTAAGGGTCGCGCAGAACTAAACCGCTTAAAGACCTCAAAGCAATGAAAAACTCGTTAAGATGTTCATCAAGAAAGGGGAGAAAGCATGGAGTTGAGCCTCTGTCTCCCCTCTCTTGATAAGCATCTTAATGAGTTTTTTTTATTGCTTTGGCGTCTGCAAGCAGCTTAGTTTGGCGCGACCCTAAGGGTCCAGCCACACTCGCTGAAAAGCGACGCGCAAGTCATTAAGATCCTTATCAAAAAGAGGGGAGAAAGAAGGGGACTCGAGGGGCGATGTAGTAGATTACTTTTGGCGAGAAGACAGCAACTGGGCCACTGCCGGGCTTGTCAGTGAGGAGTAGGGGAGACTAGGGATACTTGATCCCCACTTTGGTTTTTAATTGTTTTCTCAGCTGCAAATCATTACTTTTCAGAAATTTTTGGCATGAACATTGGTAACACTATCCTCTACCCAAAAGACAAAAAAATTACTAGACAGTAAACAGATACTTTTAGTAAAATTAGTTTTTAATTCTTTTTATAAAGGGATCAAGTATCCCAACACCTAGGGATACATGATCTCTTCGTGGGGGATACTTGATCCCACTCCGAAATTACGTTATTATTCATCATACAAGCAATTTACCTATATATTTCGTTTACTAAATATTATTTTTAAAAATAACCATAATTGTAATTCATTTTCTTAGGTATTAATAACAATACAAACATGAAAATTGTACACAAATAGTAAGTAGTTTTATTAATGGAGCTAAAACTACAACGAATAATGCAAATACTTTGCAATAAAAATTATAAAATCTTATTTACTTCTTGTAACAATAATTGTATTTGTTGAAAATAAAAGTGGAGGTGTATGCAGGTAAAAGCATTACTTGGAAAAAAAAGAAATCTTAGCAAATGTTTTCAAAATCAGAAAAGTCAAACACAAACATTAGAGTTGATGCAGTTCTTAAAGTTCCACTCATCCTAACTGGAGGAGGCAACTTAACACAATCATTTTCCTCTACAACACTTTTGTCCTTTATATTTCAGGAAAAATAAATTGGTTGAGTGAGGTACCTTTTCTTTTTAAGAAGTTGATTTCGAATTCTGAAAATCCAACTTTACGTTCTACTTGACCAACATAATGGGAAACCCTCCTTTTTGTGGCAAATCTAACTAAAACAAATTCATTTTTATTTAAAGAAGAATCATCTACTTCAGCTTGTTCAACCTCATCATGTAAGATGTAAGAAGGATCCTCAACTGAAGTGCTTTCTTGCAGATCCTGGGATCATGTATCCCTTGAAAGAACGGGATCAAGTATCCCTAATATGCGATTCATACAAAAAATACATTTTTAATAGTAAATAATCAAAGGATGCTCACTAATGAAATTACTTAATTGTTAAAGACAGCCTATACTTTGAAATTACACTTAGTTTAAGTTTTTAAGTTGCATATTACAGACAATACGCAAAATAACATATTTACCTAGAAAAAGTTTTCCATGCAAGATTCAAACAATCACTTCTTGCGCCGAAATAAAATGACTGAAAAAGATGTAGTGTTGCTAGTTTTTGTGTACGACTATAACTTAAAAATTGTTGCCAGATTTCAAAGATCTGACATTTTATTTAAGTTCATTTTTTGGCTAGGGATCATGTATCCCTAGGGATCAAGTATCCCTAGTCTACCCTACTTCAACCGCTCTGCTACAGGGAGGGGAGTAATCTATTGCATCTCTTCTAGAGTCCCCTTCTTTCTCCCCTCCTCTTAATAAGGATCTTAACGACTGGAGTAGCCCAGGCACTTAGTTGTAGAGTCTGCAACTCGTGTCGTCCATTGGAGTGATTTTGCCCACCCCAGCAAAATAAAGATGGTATTAAACTAAAAAAACACTGAAAGAGAAGGAGAGAAAGAGTATAGCTTGTCCTTCTTTGGAAAGCAACTGAGAAATGCGGAAACGTACCTTCAAGGATTCCGCAGTTCTCAGTCGCCTTCCGAAAAAGGACAAGGTATACGAAGGTCTTTGGACAACATTAAACTATACCCCATGTATTTTGAAAAGGCGTGGTGCGGGGCACAAAGTTACTTCCGTTATTCCTTTAACTTTTTCAAAGTGGATAGCATTTATTGTAAAGATTTTCAATTTTATTTGAAAATTTATAAGTTGCAAACTCTACAATAGTTCCACAATAGTGTAAAATACTTCATTGTAATTTTTGTAAAATCTTTTGTTTCAAATGATTTATGGTTCTGTATGAAGGGTTCGTGGCATTTAGTAACAAAATGCGAAAATTGTTCTTTTATCATTCCGTGGAAAATGTATGCGAATGGAAAAATTTATTTTATTAACATTATAAAATCATGACAAACACATGTAATGTTAGTTTTATATTTAATCGACTAATTTTTTTTTAATTTTCTGCGCTTTCATAAACGTATCATCAAACATGAGCACTAAATTCCCTACTTGGACGGCTATTTCTAATCTACTCTACAAGAATGATTTAACCTCATTATAATAAATAAAAAGTTAACCGTATTTCACTTTTATTATTTGCCATTACATTTTAATTCGTGAATAAAGGCCACCAACACCAGGCTTTATAAAATCAAAGTCTGCCCGGGCCTAGTGGCCCATCAGGCGGTGCCCATCTCCGTTTCTGTAGCCTTTTGGGCCTGGGGTGCTAATTACTCCAGGCTTTATAGGAAGGATACTATTCGTAACGGTCTTAAAAGTTCACCATTAAGAGGGGTCAAAGGAACATACTGTTTTAAGTGTTCTTATTAACGAATTGTTACAAATTTTATCTTTTTTTACTGCTCGACTTCGTAACACATTCACCAGTATACAATGTAACTGACCCATTTAAGACCAATGTGTATCAAAGTTTATTATTAAATAACACAGAGGAAGTGTAAAATACTATATATTTTTAGAGAAGTCTACAGGTTGTCAAGATTCTGTACCAGAAGACTAAGCTTTTGTAAAATAAATGAATTTTGATGGTATGAAAAATAAAGATTGTTTGTTTTTAAGATGTTTTTGTTTTAAATTGTAAATGCTTATTTGATTAATTTGGGAGATATTACGATTAAAATTCAATAGAAATGGGATTGTCATACTACATGATAGTGTGAAAATTTCCTTCCATTCCCAGCTTTTGCCTCAACGCGAACAAAATATTGAAAACGTTCGGGCCTACCAAATTATTATTTTTCAATTGTGAGCCTTTGCTTGAGGTTAAAATACTAAATTATACAGTTTATCGAAAATTTAACCACCCTATTTCTTAAAAATCAGGATGCTTTTAAATATCGAACCTTAAAAAATTCGGCTTTTGAAAAAAAAAAACAGGGCTGGTAAATAAACCTGAATTAAAATTGAAAGGTGATTGAAATTGAAATTGGTGATTTTCCGTTAATATAGAAGTTAAAGTTACGACTAAGCTGCGTGATTGTTTCGATAGTTTTTGACTCTAAGAAGACTAGTCCTAATGTGCCTTAATTTGATCGGTTAGTTGCAAATGCTTCAATGTTTTACTCATTGGATAAACGAGTTTTTATTGTTCTGGAATTCCATCGCCTTAGCAAGAGTGTTATCGAGACAAGGCGAAGCTTCCAAAGAAAGTTTTCTGGGGTGCAACTACCGACACGAAATACAATTATTAACTTGTTTGAAAAGTTTATTCGTACTGGGAGTGTGTGCGATGATCGCAGCGGAAATGCTGGGCGCCCTAGTACCTAGTTAATGATGCCTAGCCCTAGTTAATGAAGTTAACGCTGACACAGTTCGCCATGATTGACCAGCAACCTCAATCAGCGACCAGCTCAATCAGCAACATTGACCAGCGACCAGCAACCTCGGGATTCCGTTCGTCGTGTGGCTTCTCAGGCTAGACTAATGCGGACGACAACGCATAGAATAATGCGCAAAAAACTCCGTTTGTTTCCGTATAAGCTGCTGAGTGCAGACTAGACAAAAGCTGAGTGATACTGCTATGAATCATCATCATAATTGGCTCGACAGCCCAGGGTGGGCCAGAGCCTTCTGTAGGAGTTTCCTCCAAGACTGCCTATTCTTGGCCTGGGCTCTCCAGTTTTTGACTTTGATGACGGTAAGTCCATTTCTACCGAGTCAATCCATCTCTGTTTGGGTCGACCTCGCCTCCTGGTTGTAAGAGGTTTAGCACAAATAACCTTTCTAACTGGGGTTTCCTCATTCATTTCAGTAACGTGCGCAGCCCATTTCATTCGATTAATTTTAATAGTCTTGATAACATCAGGCTCCTTGAAAATCCTATAAATTTCAGAGTTAGTACGTCTTCGCCAAAAGTCATTCTCTTCGACACCCCCAGAATGCATCTCAGAACCCTTATTTTAATTATTGCAATTCGGCTCTCTCCGTTCTTAGTTAAAGGCCAAGTTTCGGAACCATATAATAGAACCGGCCTGATGAGGGTTTTATAAATCAATAATTTAGTTTTCCTTGTAAGAAAACCAGATTTCAAGAAGGTACGAAGTCCAAAGAATGCTTTATTGGCCAACGAAATGCGGTTCTGTATTTCAGAGACAATGTCGTTCTTGCTATTAACACAAGAACCAAGGTAAGTAAAATTGTTAACAGTTTCAAATACGTGAGAGCCTATTTTCAAGTGATTGAGTGTGTCAGTTGATGGTGTTGTTTGAATAGGCATATATTTGGTTTTGGAGTCATTAATTACTAGTCCAATTTTATTAGCAGCAACTTCCAAAGACAACTGCTATGAATAGATGCATGAAATTAGCGGACACTATGATGCGGCTAATAGATAAAGGGGAACTTGACGTTAAAAATAACTGGTTCTCGGATGAAGGCTTTTTTTTCACTAGACGGCTATGTCAATAAGCAAAACTGGCGCATTTGGGGGAACAGAAAACCCTCATGTTGCCGTAGCATCTTCTCTACATCCCCAAAAAGATGATCTCGTTTGATCTCAAGATTTAAGTAGTACATGACTTGTTAAATTTAGCTCTTTTGTCGAAATCTTCATGGGTAGAATTAGTTTTAGAGTTGCCCGGAGGGGGATGTTGCTTTGGAGGTCCTTTTGGAGGTGGCTTTTTTAACATTCAAATAAAAAATAAACTTTCGTAATGAAATAAAAAAAATTCTAATTTTGTAAACGACCTTTAAAAAAGTTTCATATGAATAGTAATTCTTCAAACAAATAATAGGGAAGAATAAATACTATAATCAGTCGTTAAAACAAAAAAAAGATAGTCACTAACGGAAATTAGAATAAAAAGATATTTGAAATTGCAAATAGCAGATTGGAAGATGGATCTTAACTTAAACTACTTTGTAGATGTAGATGCAGTTAAATTCAAAATTTAAAGTAAATGATTGGATGGATTTTATGTGGCAGCAGAGAGGTTTTCACTTGAAGTATCCATATCTTCATCACTAAAGTGTCCGTGTCTTCACTTTCACTACTGGCGTTGATGGTAAACGATAGTGTATCCACACAATCTTCTATTAAACCATCCATTTCCCAGTATTTTTTTCCAATTATTCGACGTGATGACAACATTTTCTCCACGCTTCAGGCGTAATGCTATTTTTAGCCTTAAGAGTTAGACTTTTAAGGCTATTCTTCCTAAAGTGTTTTCATCCCGGACATGCATCTTGATTTGGGACCAGATCATCTCGATAGGGTTTAGATCACAGTGGTAAGAAGGTAATTAACCACATCGTGACCAAACCCTTTAATTATCTGGTCCACTCTGAAGGTTTTTGTTGGGGGAGTGTTTTCGGCCACTTTATCCCACAGCTCGTCTTTCCTCAAAGGTAATCCCCTTGGATTTCAGCCATTCCTGCATAGTTCCCTTTGTTGAATACTTTGTTGGGGTAGGATCTTTGGATTGGTAAGATGCATTGTCCATGCAAATAACGCTATTCGCAGGAATGTTTGGAAGCAATTTTTCTTTGGGCCACTCCTCGAAGTTATCAAAGTTCATTTGCCCATGATAATCTCCTGAAGCGCAACTGCCACGAACACTAGTTCTGAATTAGGAACAAATCCTAATTTTGATCCTCCATGCACCACAATTAATCTGTGGCTAGCTCCATCCTTGATCACAGAGCTTATCTTTCCATCTTCGGTTCTCCAGCATTTATTGTGGGTTGGTTGGTTGGTTGTTTAGAGTTTTATGGCGCATGATCCACTTCAGGATATAATGCGCCAAACAAGATCATTTAAGACATTTATTGTGGGATAAATTGCTGTCTATCCAGGTTTCATCAATGTAGATTATTAGTTTCCCTTCTTCTCTAAACTTTCGAATGGTTCTTAAAAACTTCGACCTCCACATTTGTAGGTCTGGTCGCTCCATTAGGATTTTTCTGTGGGTCTTGCTTTGTTTATATTGGAATCCAATTTGATGGAGAGTTCTTCTTAGGGGTTCCTTTTTCTCCATGGAAAATTAATCTCCTCCTTAACCAATGGAAGCAGCCGACTCAGGGAAGGAACTTTTTATCCATGTAGCATTTTCTTATGATATTTCTTATCACACATCGGTCAAAGTCATCCACATCTAGGGTTCTCTTCGACTCCAATTTATAACCCTTCGTTGGTGATTTTAGTGAATTCCCTTTCTTCAACTCACCTTTATATCTCTGGATGGTTTTAACGCTGACGCCTGTAGCTTCTGTTGTACGCCTCTGAACCGCAGCTGCAGGAATACAGTCTGATTCAGATTTTTGGGTTTCCTCCTCAAAAAAAATTATGTACACGCATGACAATGTCCTTTTCCAATCAAAGCTCAAAACCTCTCGCGAAACTTAAGTCTAGTTACGGCCCTGAGTTTTATAAATAAACTGTATGCATTTTTTGAAGTAAGATTATCGTAGTAAGGGGCCGTTCATATATTACGTAAGCACTTTTTTGGTCATTTTTAACCCCCCTCCCCCCTTGTCAGCAAAGATAAGCAAACCTCCAAACCCCCCACCATAATTACGTAAGAAACTCCCGGACCCCCCCCCCGAAATTTTGACATCCCTTTTAGTAGGGGAAATCAGGCTATAACGGCATACTCGGGTAAAATTACTAAATGAGTCGAAACACTACTTTTCGGAGTTAAAATTTCAGAATGTTTGGGGGTCCCCAGAAAAAAGTGCTTACGTCAGATTTCCTATATACTTCAATTTTTTGTTAAATTTATTTTTGGTTGAGTTTTGAAATTATTTATGCACGAAACAAGATATTTTCGAAAATTCAGTATCTTACGTCAGCATCTTTCATATCCCCCTCTCCCCTAGTCAGGAAAAATAAGCAAAGAGCAATCCCCCCCTTAGGTGCTTACGTAATATTTGAACGACCCCTAATAATAAAATACGATCTCTAGAATCAAAGGAATCTCCCAAAACAACACATGTTAAAATTCACATTTGTTTAATACAACCAAATGTAATAAATTAAGTACAATTCATGAAACAGTATTTTGAGCAAGTAACATTTTTGTGTGTTTTTGTTGAGAATGGAATATAATATAATTGATTTTGACTCTTTTTAGAGTAAATAAAATACTCTTTTATATATATACAAGTTAATATCGTTTAATAATTACAGTCATTCCTCATTTTTCAATTACATCGTGCCAAAGGAATATAACCTGTGTCATGCCATGCAGTGCTCTGTATGATTAATATTACTTCCATTAAGGGGGTCCGAGGCACAAAAATCGTGAGATTTTCAAAAAATATTTTTGCTTTTAAGATGAAAACTAGTTTATTCCTGCTTAAAATGATGCTTTTATTATGTTTCTATCATAAATAGAACCGGAGATACAATCCTTTGTTGCCGGCTGCTTTGGTAGTCTAGCATTATACACTACTGTTCATAAATTAAGGACGGAACTGTTTTTTCAACATAACACCTAGTGAAATTATTTTTCATCAATGAAAATTATACAAAGAGATGTTCAATGGGTGGGAATACAGGGCCCGAAAGCAAATTTTCTCTACCAATATTTTAAGGGGGTAAATGGACCCTCCATTGATAATGGAGTCCCATTACAATTTGGAGCTGTGCAGAAACGTCTGTGTAAGAGGTATTTTACCGAAAACTTTATGGTTATTGTAATGAATATGATTACTCCTGAACTCAGTGCATATTTTTAAAAGCCTGTGTTACCTTTAAATGGTATTTTTTATGTTTTTTTGATAGAAATCGGTCTAATCATTATTTTTGGCAAGTTTTAGCTTCTGGGTCATTTTTGGTAATTGGTATCTTACCGTCAACCATGTTTTTAGTAGTTCTTACATGTGCTAGATTATGTTTAGGTCTGGAGACCCTGAAAGTAAATTATTTCTTTCAATATCGTGACTTTCAAGAAACTTTGAGATAGCCAAATTGTGATTTTGTGCAACTTTTTCTCTCATAAAGAGAAATTCCTGACCTGAAATTTCTTCTAAGAGAATCAAATGGGACATGAGAACACAGGTACCCAATAGCAAACATCAGTGAAAATATCTGCGGTGCATACGAGGTGCTCAAACGGCACAACATAATTGTATAGTTTCACAGAAAGGACATCTGTTATTAATGTTTGAAAAAAAAGTATTTTTTAATGTTTATGGACGTAGACATACCTAAAAAGAAACATATAGTTGTAAAAATATCTCCATTACCTTTGAAATGAGTTTTTAAGACACATAATTTCTCCATTGATACTCTATTACTGTTACAGACATTTCAACACTCCCTATACACGAAAAAAATTTTCCCTGATGTCTGCGATCACGTGCCTGAGTTCTCATGTCCCATTCGCTTCTTTTAGAAGAAATTTCAGATCAAGAATTTCTCTTTATGAGAGAAAAAGTTGCACAAAATCACAATTTGGCTATCTCAAAGTTTCTTGAAAGTCACGATATTGAAAGAAATAATTTACTTTCAGGGTCTCCAGACCTAAACATAATCTAGCAAATGTAAGAACTACTAAAACATGGTTGACGGTAAGATACCAATTACCAAAAATGACCCAGAAGCTAAAACTTGCCAAAAATGATGATTAGACCGATTTCTATCAATAAAACATAAAAAATACCATTTAAAGGTAACACAGGCTTTTAAAAATATGCACTGAGTTCAGGAGTAATCATATTCATTACAATAACCATAAAGTTTTCGGTAAAATACCTCTTACACAGACGTTTCTGCCACAGCTCCAAATTGTAATGGGACTCCATTATCAATGGAGGGTCCATTTACCCCCTTAAAATATTGGTAGAGAAAATTTGCTTTCGGGCCCTGTATTCCCACCCATTGAACATATCTTGGTATAATTTTCATTGATGAAAAATAATTTCACTAGGTGTTATGTTGAAAAAACAGTTCCGTCCTTAATTTATGAACAGTAGTGTACATATGTTCTGCATTCAAATCCGTTTTTCTCTATGATGCGTTTTTTCACTGTTTCTCATCAAGTCAAGAACCGTTCAAGATAGAGAGTTGAAATTTGAAACACATGCTATTTATACATTTTACTTTAATTGTGATTCAGATTTTAAAAAAAAGTAACGCAAAAATTTCAAGAATTTTTTACTTAATCGTTTAGGTAGAGGAGACCTAGACAAGCATATTTCGAATAGGAAGAGGGGCGGACATACACCGTTAAAGAGCTAGGACCTAATGTAGTGCGAGAGTGTTACAAAAGGACGTTTTGCCAATGCCCGTTTAACGAAAAAAAACATAATGAAATGAAAAAATTTATTGCATGAGGTACAGCAGTATCCTTACTACTTGCATCATAAATTTCATAGAAATTAGACCACATGCTAAACCGTGGAAAGAGTTTTAAAACCTGCAATATTAATCTTTTAGCCAAAGAATGGAGTTCCTTTAAATTAGTGTAATGGTATTTAGAAAAATGTTGATCGGGGAAGGAATTTTTAATGATCATACAGTTTCAATGATCAATGTATGATCATTGAAAATTCCTTCCCCGATCTTCATTTTTCTAAATACAGGGAACTCCATTCTTTGGATAAAAGATTAATACTGCGCGTTTTAAAACTCACCCCACGGTTTAGCAAGCGGTCCTATTTCTATCAAATTTATGGTGCAAGTAGTAAGGATACTGCTGTACCTCATGCAATAAATTTTTTCATTTCATTGTTTTTTTGGTCAAACGGGCCTTGGCAAAACGTCCTTTTGGAACGCTCTCGCACTACATTAGGTCCTAGCTCTTAAACGGTGCACCTGCGCCCTCTCTAGTTTTTCAAAATATGTTTGTCTAGGTCCCCTCTACCTACCCTACCACGAATTTAGGACCACCCTGTATATCAGGGCAAAAGGTAATAATAATTTCTATATTAATAATAATAAAAGTTACTTAAAATGTTTGATCTATTTTCTAACATGCATAAAGAGGCATTTTGAGCTCCTAAAAATATATTTGTAGAGCTATAACTTATGAGGATATTGTTGTTTCCTTGATGTAACCAGATGTCTCACTTAGCAAACTTGATCTCATTTTTTTATGTAAAGTTATTATGCTAAATATTTTTAATGGGACTTCATATTGTTTTATTCAAAGGCAATAATGTTTCCGGATTTATCAAATTTTGTTGTTTGTTCTATTTCCGTGAACTCATCAAACTTATGCAATTGAAAGGTTAAGTAAATCGAACATGTCAAAACAAAAAAGGCCGAAAAGATGTGATCAGTAATGATTAAAATCCATATACTCTATAAGAAAATGATTTCAATTTAAAACGAAAGAATTCGAAACAAGTATTAGATAATAAATTAACAAAAGAAAATTTATATCCTGTTATAAGTAGAAGTCAATTGTGATTATTTTTAATGAAAATTATTACTCAATATAACAAGCTGCAGTTGCTTAACAGTTTTTAATTCAAGCACCGCGAGTGACCGTATGGATTATTTGTTCCCTGTGACATATCTGTGTATAGTTTATGATTCATGTATTCAAGATCTGGCAACAGCCAGTGTTGGCAGCCAGTTGTTTATTTTTAATCCAGAGATATACCTTGTGATTTGCCACTAATAAAAATGACTTACTATGAAATAATTAACAAGCCTTGACTCTTACTTAAGACATTTCACATGGTGTCAGTGATTGCGAAGTACCTACGCTCAGATTGGAACTTGATGTAATTAGATTGCGAAGATGGATGCATTTAGACCTCCCGGCGACCTGCGGTTCACCAGCAGCAATCTCGCTGAGTCGTGGAAGAAATGGGCTCAAAAGTTCAAGAATTATCTAACCACTACGGAGAAAATGTCGAAAACAGACACCATTAAAATAGCTATCCTGTTAAACTTCCTTGGAGATGAAGGAGTAGAAATTTTCAACACGTTCAAGCCAGGAGAAGGGAAAAGCAAAGAAAAATATGATGACGTGATGGAAATGTTTGACGCTTACTGCAGCCCTCGAACTAACGAGGTGTTTGAACGGTGGAAGTTTTTTTCCTGTTCTCAGCAGGAAGGTCAACAGATAGATAGCTACTTAACTGAACTAAAAACCCTAGCGGCGACTTGTCACTTCGAGGAGCAAGAAGCTCTTATCAGGGACCGGCTGGTTCTTGGTATTAGAGATGGGGCCTTATTGCAAAGGCTACTTCGGGAACCAAAACTAACTCTGCAGAAAGCTGTTGACTTCTTGCGGGCTGTAGAGGCGAGTCAAACGCAGATTGAGGCCCTGCAGTCAACATCCCAAGTGAATGAGGTCAGAAGAGGTAGCGTGAATTCAGCTGTTGTAGAAGAAAAAATTAACTGCAACAAGTGTGGATACACCCACAGAAGAACGCACTGTCCTGCTATGGGCAAAACCTGTGCGAAGTGCTCAGGCCGAAATCACTTTGCGGCTGTCTGTAAGAATGGATCTAGGAGCAGAAGAAGGGTTGACACTGTTGAGCAAGAGACTAGTAGACGAGAAAAACCCCCAGAAATGACTAGTTCTGAACTGTACATTGACAGTGTTGATGAGGAGGTAAGAAAGTGTGGCGGTAGTAAGGTTGACACTATTAGTAACATAGAGAATATTTGGTTAAAAATAGTAAAAATTGAGAATAATGACGTTGAATTTAAACTCGATACAGGGGCAGAAGTGAATGTATTACCTATTTCTGTGTTTAAAAAGATTTTACCAAGTAATACCCTGACCAAAACTAATGTAACTTTAGTATCGTATGGTAATTTTAAGCTGGTGCCTGAAGGGGAAATAATGTTGAGTTGTAGTGTAAATAAGTGTCAAAATGTGCCACTTAGGTTTATTGTTGTCAATGTGTCATCCAGGCCTATTTTGGGTCTTCAGGCTTGTCAGAAATTAAATCTAGTGAAAAAAATTGATCAGATTAATCAGGCACTGGGTAAAGATGATGTCATAAAATTGTATAGTAGGGCAATTCCACGGGTAACTGACTGACATTTTTTAAGAAAAACGCTTAGTATTTTGTTATTTTCTTCCCAAAAATAAATGATAAAAAAATACTTTCCACCCAGTTTATTGCTTTCTTGTTAGCTTAATCTAATGGCACAATTAAATTTTCAAAATATGTTTTTATTGATTTTTAAAAAATTTTAATCAACAAGGTAACTGACTGACATAAATGTTTCACAAATGTCAGTCAGTTACCATGTCGTTTAAATTTTTTAAAAAATCAATAAAAGCATATTTTGAAAATTTAATTGTGCCATTAGAGTAAGCTAACAAGAAAGCAATAAACTGGGTGGAAAGTATTTTTTTTATCATTTATTTTTGGGAAGAAAATAACAAAATACTTTGCGTTTTTCTTAAAAAATGTCAGTCAGTTACCCGTGGAATTGCCCAGTAGTACTTTTAAGGGTTTGGGGAGATTCCCGGGTGACCCCTATCACATTGAGGTAAAGCCAGATGTAAAACCGGTGATAAATCCTCCACGACGGGTACCACTAGCATTGTATAATACTCTAAAATTAACTTTAGGACAGTTAGAAGCAGAGGGTATAATAATAAAAGTAAACAAACCCACTGATTGGGTTAGTAGCCTAGTGGTGGTTGAAAAACCCAATGGCAACTTAAGAATTTGTCTAGATCCAAGGAACCTCAACAAAGCTATTAAAAGGGAACATCACATAATACCAACAGCAGAGGAGTTAGTTAGCAGATTAGAGGGCAAGCAGGTATTCTCAGTCTTGGATTTAAAGGATGGGTTTTGGCAGGTACCCTTGGATCAGGCAAGTGCAGACCTGTGCACATTCAACACCCCATTTGGCAGATACCAGTTTTTAAGAATGCCTTTTGGAATAGCTTCAGCTCCTGAAGTGTTCCAAAAGGGAAACTCAAGTCTATTTGAGGATATTGAAAATGTAGAAGTGTACTTTGATGACGTGATAGTTACAGGAAAAAATGAAAAAGAGCATGATGAAACATTAAGTAAAGTGTTGAAACGGGCACAGGACTGCAATGTCAAATTCAACCCAGAAAAGTTTCAGTATAAGGTACAGGAAGTCAGGTATGTAGGGCAGATAGTGTCAAAGGAAGGTATTAAAGTAGATCCCCAGCAGGTTCGGGCTATCTCTGAAATGGAAAGTCCCACAGATAAGGCAGGGGTGAGGAGATTTTTGGGCATGGTTAACTATGTGTCGAAATTTATACCCAATGTCTCCACCATAACTTCACCGTTAAGAAGTCTCTTAAAGGATAAGGTTGAGTTTTGTTGGTATAATGAGCATGAAAGTGCATTTAATCAGATCAAAAGCTTGTTAAGCTCATCATCAGTATTAAAAGTATTTAGTAGCTCTAAAGAGACAGTAATACAATGTGACAGCTCGAAGGACGGTGTGGGAGCATGCCTTCTTCAAGAGGGCCACCCCGTTTCTTATGCGTCACGTAGTCTTACTGAGACTGAGCAAAATTATGCTCAGATCGAGAAGGAGATGCTTGCAATTGTGTTTGCTGTTCAAAAGTTTCACAAATTTGTGTATGGTCAAAAATTCACTGTTCAGAGTGATCATAAACCTCTCACCTCTATTATCAGCAAACCAATTTGCAACATATCCTCTCGTCTCCAAAGGATGTTGCTTAAGTTGTTAAAATACCAATTTGAAATTCAGTACATTAAGGGTTCTGAAATGTATATGGCAGATACACTCTCAAGAGCCTTTCTTAAAGATACTGTTTCAGATGACCCAGACATGTTAAGCATAGTTCACAGTGTCAAACAATTACCCATAAGTGAACGTAGATTAGGCCAGTTCCAAAATGCCATTCAAAGAGACCCTGAACTAAAATTGGTGTATGAATACTGTGTAAAAGGGTGGCCAGAAACAGTTAAAAGGGTTCCTGCAAATGTGAAGAAATACTTTAAGATAAAGAATGACCTGTATGTAGAATGTGGGCTGATACTTAAAGATTCCAGAATAGTAGTACCTTCATCCTTAATAAAGGAAATGTTAAACTTACTCCATGAGGGGCATTTTGGTATCGAGAAGAGCAAAAATAGAGCTAGGGAAATATTTTACTGGCCAGGGATGGCTAATAACATTGAGACTATGGTCTCTAAGTGTGAAATTTGTCAGAAATTTCAAAGGGCCAATATAAAGGAGCCTTTGATTCCCCACGATGTTCCAAATAGGCCATTTGAAAAGATAGGGGTTGATATAATGGAATATATGAGGGTAAACTATTTAGTAATAGTATGTTATTACTCAAAATGGATAGAAGTTCAGGAACTAAGAGACAAAACTGTAACTGAGATCACTAAAAAACTAAAGGGTTGCTTTGCTCAATATGGGGTGCCTTTGAGGGTAGTTACTGACAATGTCCCATTCAATAGTCTGGAGTTCAGAAATTTTGCAAAGGAATGGGATTTCGAATGTGTCTTCTCGAGCCCACGATATCCTAAAAGCAATGGTATGGCAGAGAAGGCAGTGGGGATAGCAAAAACAATTTTCAAAAAAGCAAAGGAGGAGGGTAAAAGAGGAATAGAGGGCTTAATGGAGTATAGAAACACTCCCATTTCTGGATTGGGCGTATCACCAGCGCAGCTGGTATTTGGTCGTAGGTTACGAACAAAAATTCCTGTTCACTCAAAGTTGTTAAACGCTTCAATATTCAAAAATATTGAAACTAAGGAAACTGAAAGGCATCTCAGACAAATGAAGTATTATAATAGGGGTGCTAAGGTTCTAAAGTCCTTTAATATTGGTGATCCAGTGAAAGTGTGTTTAATTTTAACAATAGAGTTTGGGAGCCGGCAACCATAGTGTCCCAGGGTAAGAACCCCAGAGCATATGTTGTCAGAGATGCACTGGGGAAAATATTGGTTCGAAATCGAAGTCACTTAAGATCTTCGGTAATCCCTCTAATTAAAAATAATAATTGTGATATAGAAATGTTTATAGAGGACTCTGACAATAATTCTGTTGTCTCTTCTAGTTTGGATTGTTCTAGTTCACCCAGTGCCACTTCAGCAGATGACAACAGAACACGATCAGGTCGTGTGACCAAGAAACCCTCCTATTTAACTGATTATGTGTTAGCCTAAATGCTTGAAGGGGGGGTGTGACATATCTGTATATAGTTTATGATTCATGTATTCAAGATCTGGCAACAGCCAGTGTTGGCAGCCAGTTGTTTATTTTTAATCCAGAGATATACCTTGTGATTTGCCACTAATAAAAATGACTTACTATGAAATAATTAACAAGCCTTGACTCTTACTTAAGACATTTCACATTCCCAGCACATCCACCCCACGGCAACGAAAACCGCAGAAAAAGAACCCGATCCTGGGGCCTGAGCATGAACACGTCGATTTGAAACCGACATCGATGAGTTCCGACATCGTTTTCGCACGATCGTCGAAATCTGATTTCGACCGTCACCTAACTTGGTAGCACGAACTCACGAATTCCGACAATCGATTTGGAAAAGTTTGGAAAACGATATCGGAATGGCGCTGGCCAATCGTAGAATAGCTTACATTGACGAAGAAATGGTCGGATTTCATTGGTTCTTATGATGTTGTGGTGGCGCTGGCGTATTTCCCATTTCCTTTCTATGCTTATTTACCTTGTACGCTCGTGTTTTGCAGTGTTTTGTGTTTTCGCCATTTCAATTCGCCATTTCTTTCTCATTCATAATCAATTTAAATTTAATCATAATGTCGCCCCCCCCAAAAAAATAAATCTGTTAAGTATAATAACAATCAAATGGAAATTATTATAAACTTCATGGCAGAACACCCCGAGCTGCATAAAAATAAATTAAAGAGCAATTTCACTAATAAAATTCGTGTGCAGCTATGGGAAGAGTTAACAGCCAAACTCAATCAAGAAGGAGGTGCGTTAGCTCAGTTACTAGTGACAATAGCTCCGTTATGTCCTTAGCAAGCCAAGTAGTGCCCTGCCCAATCAGAAGAGATAACTACCGTGCAGGGCATAACAAACACTCAGCAGCGAATACTAGAAATTAACGATGAACGTGACCATCTCCACCACATCCAAAACATGATAAGAAACTCAAAAAATGTATTTATTGGAGGATGCCCGTCATCAAGCTCCTTTGCTATTGAACTACAGACCCAGATTGATCGCCTCATGGGTGAGTTACGATATGTTGAAAGTGTACTTAAGCCTCTTCCCTGTGATGACAGCCGGGAGAGTTTTCAGAGTCCGATCCCTGAAAGATCCAATACTAAATCGCAATGCGAGTAAAAAAGTCCAAGATACAAAAATGTCAATAGGCAATACTCTGACTCTCCCGGTGGCCAAGACTTGGAGGATGCTCTCGATCTTAGCTCCTCCCCCTCAAAATGTTCATTCATGCCACCCAATAGATATGCTCCCCTGGAAAACTTAGAACCAGAAATTAACTACTCCCCCCCCGTTAAAGAGAATGTAGTACCGAGTAAAAATGTATATGTAGGCAAATTTACAGTACTAAATAAAAAATTGAAATCCCCCATGAAAGTCCCTAAAGTAGCACCTGCCAATCAAAATGTCAGCGAAAACATAGACTCCAATGTACAGGGAACCCCCAAACAAAAAACAAAACCCAATGTTTTGCTCAACAGTAAATCCCCAATAAATGTTGGTTGGTTGTTTGGCTTTTTATGGCGCATGGCCCACATTAGGGCATTTCCCCAATAAATGTAAGGGCGGATAAAGACTCAGTGAAATTAATTGGTACCCTGAAGCAGAAGTTTGGAGAGGGACTACGGGCAAAATTAGCAGGTCAATACCTACAGCTTTTTGCTGTAGATAGCGACCAGCATACCAAGGTCACAAAATACCTAAAAGAGGGAGGATTCGAGGCCTTTAAGGCCCTTTTCCATGCGACTTTTTTTCAGCGCTGAAAATCGGCACGCGGATGACGTAGTCCCTTTTTTCAATCAAAAAGGGATAAACTTTGGCAACCAAACTCGCGCTGAAAACACGCGCCTCGGTACCGAAAAAACGCGTGCTCGTGTAGCGTATTCGTAACCGTGCGGAAAATCGGCATCATATCAAAACCAAAACAAACAAGTCCGATCTGGTAAGTTGAGCTTTTAATTTCATTAGTTTTAAGTTTATTTTTATAGATACTTATGATTAAAACTATTTCAAAACAAAATCTTTAAAGTAATTGCTCTTGTGATTGTTTTCTATTATAATCCTTGTTTCGATTGTTTTCTATTCTAAAATCAGTGAAAGTCATTTTACAATAATTGCTTTTAAAAGAAACGAAGTACTTATTAGTACTATTATTCGTAAAATTGATAAAAAATCTACTCTGAATGAAATATTTATGTTTCGAAAATGTATTGTTTCAGTCTGCTTGCTATTAAACGTCGTCCGAAAACCAGTGTGTTAAAACATGGCCGCCATGCAACAGTAAGTTTATTTTTTCTTCTCTGTCGATTTGAACTTTGAAGTGTATTTCTAATGTAATAATGATTTTAAAGTACAGTCGAACCGCTTAATATGATCGCATTTGTCCGATAACATGAAGCTTGTTCCCTAGCTGAGTGTCCCAGCTGTCTTGCCACTCGGAACGAAGCTTCCGCCGGAAAAACGCTTTATGGTCAGTGAAGGGGACTGGGAATCTATCTGGATTCCCGTCAGCCGAACGTGCTAGAAGGTCAGCCTCTTCGTTGCCAGTGATCCCGGCGCGGCCAGGGACCCAACAGAAACTAATGTCAAACCCTCGTCTCATGAGATTGTCCAGTTCAATGTAGATGTCCATTAGGATGGGGTGAGCAGATGGTTGAAGTGAAACTAAGGATTGCAAAACAGAAAGTGAATCTGAATAAATAATAAATTTAAAATGATGAGATGTTTTCAAAAGTTCAAGCGCCATTCTAATTCCATGCAGTTCTGCTGTAAATGATGATGTTTTCAATGGAAGATCATCGCAGACGGAAGCTTGATGGTAAACAGCAGCCGCCCCGACATGGGTGTCCGATTTTGAACCGTCTGTAAAGATCGGAAAGAAATCTCCCAATGTCTCACGATGCTCCTGGAACAGAACTCTGTATATATGATCTGGAGTTGAGGATTTTTGATGGAAGCTTAACGAAAGATCTACATTTATTTCCACTCTTTCCCAAGGGGGAAATGGTGCTATTGTTGATTGAGCGACCAAGCCTACAGAAATATCCAATTTCCGTAGTAGGTCTCGCATTCTAAAATGAAATGGTGGAGTATATAGACGTATAGAACGATGGATGATTAACCTTTGCAAACTAAAATCGAACAAGAATGAGAAAGATGAGTTATGTCTGAGAGATCTAATTTTGATAAAATATGATGATGAAAGGTACGTACGGCGTTGATTCAATGAGGGTTCGTTTGCCTCTACATGTAAGGAAGGAATTGGAGAGGTACGAAAAGCACCAAGGCAAACACGAAGTGCCTGGTGGTGTACCGGATCAAGCGACCGTAGTAGTGATGCACATGCTGAACCATAAACAACTGAACCGTAATCTAGTTTAGAGCGTATAAGTGCTCTATAAAGGCGCAATAGTGAAGTTTGATCTGCACCCCATTTGGTATTGCTTAACACTAAACAGAAATTGGAAAAGTGTTCTAGTCGTCAAGCGAACCAGCTTGATTTCATTAGTCAGTTCACTACTGAGATCAAGCATGTTTCAGGCTTGAAAAACATTGTCGCGGATGCTCTATCACGTATTGAAACTGTAAATTTTCCTAGTGTTATTGATTACTCTAAACTTGCCCGGGCACAGCGGGAATGCGGCGAATTGTCGAAATTGGTTGAAAAGTCTAGCCTTAAAATTCAGGAACTTCGTTTACCTAATTCAGAAATTAAAATTTTTTGTGACATTTCTTCAGGTCGAATTAGACCATATGTTCCACTAACTTTTCGTAAGGAAGTTTTTCTAGCACTCCATGGACTTTCACACCCAGGAACACGTGCTACAATTAGACTGGTTAGGGAGAGGTTCATCTGGCTTTCGCTCCGGAAAGACTGCGCACAGTGGTGCAAAAGCTGTGTACCCTGTCAGAAATCTAAGGTGCAACGGCACACCGTCAGTGGCTGTGGAGACTTCCCGGTGCCTGGAGAGCGATTTTCTCACATCAACGTCGACCTCATCGGACCTATGCCCTCTTCTCAAGGTTTCCGATATTGTCTAACGATTATTGACCGCTTCTCCCGATGGCCTGAAGCCTTGCCTCTACCTGACATAGAAGCAGAGACCGTCGCACGTGCCCTACTCTCCGGATGGATTGCCAGGTATGGAGTCCCCACTCACCTCACCTCCGACAGAGGCAGAGAATTTGAGAGCAGACTGTTTGCATCTTTGGCCAAACTGCTGGGCGTGGAGCGCATCAGAACCACCTCTTACCATCCCCAATCGAATGGTATGATAGAGCGACACCATCGTCATCTGAAAGCGTCCATCCGTTGCCATGAAACAGACAACTGGGTAGCATCTCTCCCATTCGTCCTCCTGGGAATACGAGCTGCCGTTAAGGAAGACATCGGTGTAAGCTCAGCCCAGTTGGTCTACGGAACCACCCTCAGATTGCCTGGGGAGTTCTTTGAGACCACTACTGTTCAAGGCCCAACCAGCGCTTTTGTTGATGACCTTCAGCGAGTGATGTCCCGTCTTCGGCCAACGCCTGCTTCTCAACATTGCCAAAAGTCCGTGTTCGTCCACAGCGATCTTGCCACCTGCACTCACGTGTTTGTGAGACGTGACTCCGTCCGGTCATCACTGCAGTTTCCGTATGATGGTCCCTTCCAGGTTTTGAAGCGAAAGACCAAGTTTTTCGTCATCCGCCTCAACGGAAAGGAAACGACAGTGTCCATAGACCGACTGAAACCCGCCTATTTGGAAAACACGTCCGAGGACCAACCACCTTCAGCTGAGATGACTCTCCGTTCCGGAAGAAGGGTGACCTTTAAAGGGGACTAAAGTTCCTCGTCCATCATTGGGGGAGTCCTGTGGCGCCCCTATTCCAAAACATCGCCTTGAGTGTTCGAGTTCACCTTCCGGTGGCGCTGCGCCTGTTTGCTTGCCGACGTACTTCCTCCTGTACTGTACGAATAAAAGGCAGCCACCGATCAAGACTCTGCCACCTTTTTCTACTCACCAGACTCTTTACGTAGTCTTTGTTTGCTAGCTAACTTATTTTAGTTTTTAAAATATTTACATTATGTTTGAATAAATTTACTGTTATCCAATTTTTCTAATTATTTGGAGTCTAAAACATCCACGGCTACACCACCAAAAGGTACCATGACATCCCACCCCAGTTACAAAGCTTTCGAATTACTTTCAGTTTTGAATATAAATTTGTGCTGTTAGGTGTGCAGTAAATTGTTTCTAGAAACATATGATAAGTCTAAAATTTGAGTATTTATTTTTAAAATTAAGTCCAATTCTGACAGTTTGTCACTTAGACCTTTATTGGTTATCTCACTTGTAATCATTGTTCAATTCGTGTACACAATATTTCTACTTAACAGGTCATTGATTAGTTCCATGTCCGAGGATGATCGGCGTTTGCTTGTTCTTCTCCTGGCCCGCAAACGGCAGGAAGAGCGACAGCAACACCGTACAAGGAGGTGGTGGATCAGACCCCAGAGGAGAATGAAAGACGGTTGTTTGTTTCGTAATGTGGATGAGATGAGAGAAAGAGACCCCGAGGCATTCCGTAATTTTTTGCGGATGACTCCCGTGCAATTTGATTTTATTCTCCAACTCATACACAATGATATTGCCCCCTCTGAGAGCAGCGTTAGAGAGCCTATAGAAGCCAAAGACAGGTTGGCTCTGGTACTTAGGTAAGATGACCTTTTGTTTTGCAATTATTATCAGCATTTCTGTGGGCAAATAAATGGATTCATAACATTTTTACTTCCTCAGATACCTAGCTGCAGGTGATTCGATGATGAGCCTTTCCCACAGTTGTGGCATATCAGTAACTAGTGTGTCAAGGTATGTTTTTTTAGAAACCTTTTTTTAAGTGCTCAAATTGGAGAAAAATATTTTTGGGAACTACCTTTTAACATAGTAGATGGTATATCATGATGCGTTTATTCTGTTCCTAAATGTTTTTCAGTAATTATGACAAATGTTTCCTCAGTTGTTATTTAAAAAATTTTCCAGAAGCCAATGTCCCAGCTGGTGTAAAAGGGTTAAATTGAAAAAAAAAGAATTCTTAACAGTTTGCATAAAAAAAACTTTAAAAACCTTGGGCTGACATGAGAGAAATTCAAAAAAGAAATCAAATTAAAAAAAAATGTTTTCAATCCTACAGATTAATTTTATGAATTCTATCTTTGACTTTTAGATAATTTTCATGAAAATAATAAATATTTAATTTCAACAGGTTTATAAGTCTGGTTTGCGAGGCATTGTGGAACAGGCTGATGCCTATTGTCTTGCCTGTTCCCACAACTGAAAAATGGATGGAGGTCGCTGAAGAGATGGACCTGAAATGGCAATTTCCACATTGTGTTGGTGCCATTGACGGAAAACATGTGGTGATGCAGGTTGCAGGTATAAAAATTTTTTCTTATGTAGAAATACTACAACTTGTATTCTTAAAAATTTTGTCGTTAAAACATTTTTGATTTCAGCTTGTTATTAATATTTTACAACATGTCTTATTCAGACAAAGTTCTTAAACTAAACATTTTAAAAGTTTTGAATTGTTGGAAAGTTAGATAACTAGAGATCATTTTTTCATATAATTATAGGCCCTGCTTTTTTACTATTTTTCATCCCTTTCTATTCTTAAATCTCATCCATTAATAACTAAGGGAAGCTTTTTGCATTTCATAACATTTTTTTGTTTAAGGCTCCACCCAAATCTGGCTCTGCATATTACAACTATAAGGGCTCCCACAGCGTAGTTTTACTTGCAGTGTGTGATGCTAACTACAAGTTCCTCCTGGTGGACATTGGTGGCTCTGGGCGCAACAGCGATGGAGGGATTTTCTCTGCATCGACGTTTGGAAGATCCATGAATGCCGGAAGATTGGGTTTGCCCTCCCCTTCTATGATTTCTGGCATTCCAGTGCCCATGCCATAGCGGCCAACATTTGAAAACATAAATTAGGGAGATTGTGAGAAAATCTCCCTAATTTTTGTAAACAAATTAGGGAGATTTTTACGACTTCTAACCTTGTTAGAAATACAGTACTACTCTAAGACTTAAAAGTAAAAAAAAAATTTAAAATAACACTATGTAAGGATTCTTACAACAGAAATACTTAAACGTTTTTATTACCTTTTACTATTAATTTTTATCATAAAAACATTGCAAAAAAAAGCTTGCCAACATCATTTTTAAACATTGCCCACATTTTAAACTTGCCCCTAGGCTATTATCGATCGGTTTCTTAGACACTCGCAATCGGAAAAACGAAAATTACCGAGAAAATCCTCAAACTTGATTTATAAAGAAATTAGGGAGATTTAATACTTTTTCGGGATATCGGGAGATAACAGTGAAATTCGGGAGTCTCCCGAAAAAATCGGGAGAGTTGGCCGCTATGCCATGCCATATTTCTTTGTTGGGGACGCGGCATTCCCCTTGAAGGACAATTTAATGCGTCCATATCCAGGACGGAACTTGGGTTATAGAAAAAGAGTCTACAATTACAGGTCAAGAAAATTTTCTTATTCTAATTTTATTGCTATTTCAATTATAGTGTTTCTGTACACAAAATATAACTTCTTAGATGGCTCAGGATGCCCTTTTCGGTGACTGCCTAACCTACACTAATAAATTACCTGCAAACACTTGTTAGACACTCAAATTTAAAAAAAACTTGTCTATTTTTTATTCCAAATTTTCTGTAATTGATAAGTATGCAAGTTTAAAAATTATATAATTTAAGTATTTATAATTAATGACAAAAGAATTTAGTCATAGCTAGGGAGAGTTATGGATTTGATAATTGTAATTATCACAGAAACTGTATCAAATTTGAGTTATTATGATCATAAGTTTTACGTACTTATTTTTATTTTACAGGATGTCAAGGGTGAGACGCCTTATAGAAAATGCGTTTGGAATAATGAGCGCCAGGTTCAGGGTGTTTAGGGGTCCCAGGGCCGCCCATAACTCTACCGGGCCCCCCGACAAAATTTTTTCACGGGCCCCCTAACTTTTTAATTTTTGAAGTATAATAAGGAATTTACATTTCACAAAGTATCCCTTAAGTAAAATATACAGGGTATCTCAAAAGCATGCATGTGTGTCATGCCATGACCAACAAGATTTTCATAGGAACCCAAGTCCGCTAGAGGACAATGTTTGCCGGCGAAGGAGTAGCATTTATAACTACTTTATTCTACTGAAAACTTCATTTATTATTACAGATTCGGAGAGAGCACCCTCGAAAACCCCTGTAAACCGAATTTCATTAAATTCTGCCTGCAGGGGCGGATCCAGGATTTGGTTTTGGGGGAGGGCTAAGAATTTCCAAAGTCCAATTGAATCTTCTTTTTGATTTTAATATGGAACGGGTAGTGGAGTTATCCTGCTCCAACTACTAAAAGGGGGGACTGGGGGTCCTCCCCCAGAAAATTTTTGGAAATTAAAGTAAAAAAACCCTCTTTTTCAACTCATTTTGATACGCTTCATCCGAATTTTGGATATAGGTTTTATGGTAGAATTTCCACGTTTTGACAAACTTAATATAAAATAAGGTTGTATTAATAGAGTTACAAGTACCAAGGGGGTCTGGGGGTTCTCCCCCAGAAAGTTTTTCAAAATTTCACCTTAAAATAACAGGGTTTTAACTCATTTTAGTGCATAAAATGCCATAGCAAGAAATATTGGTAGCTTTTTCCAGTGTGCGGGAAGTGGTCACGTTGGGAAGGGGTTGTTATCTCATGTTTCAGAATTTAATTGGAGATGAAACTTCCGAAAAAGAGACCGACCACTTTTGACGGGCCCGTCCGTTTCGGGAACTGAATATGCTAAATGATATGAATTCAGCGAGTTCAATTTTTATTTGGAAAATAAAAAAAACATCTAGTACAGACTTTGACTAAAAAAACAAAGTGGAACTCGTGGGCCCGGGCCCCTTAAAGCTCCGGGCCCTCCGACATTTGTCGGGGTTGCTGCCCCCTATGGGCGGCCCTGAGGGGTCCCATAAATGCCAAGGTGAAGACAGTCTGCAGCATAACTAAGGCTGCAGTCTGTCTACACAACTTCTTGCTAGAGGCGGACCAGGCACTGCCGGATAATAAAAAGAGATACTGTCCACCTAGGTATGTTATTTTCTACGATGTTATCGATTCTCAAAACCAATTACTTTTACAACTTATTTCTTAAATTAGTGTCTGTTTAAGTGCAGATGGAATGACTCCTTTTTACTTTGTTTTAGGAATTTTGAAAATAGAAACCTTTTTTTAAGAAGTTATGAAATATTTGAAATGCACCTAATAAATTGAATGAAATTCATCTTAACATGTGTAACATCTCTTACAGATACCAAGATACAGAGGACGAGGAAGGAAACGTCGCGTCGTCAGTGGGGTCTAGCACCACACGTGATTCTTAGGCTTACGTTACAATTTGATCTATTTTACAACGTTTATATCGTTTACTGCTTACGGTTCTAGTAATGGATAATAAAAGAAAATTATACTTAGAGCCAGACTCTAAAGTTGAAATACCCCGCCGGACATTTAAAAGAATAAAGGAAAGAAACAGTGAAGCAACTGCCTCTACCTCGAGAGATCATCCTGCAGTTGAAACTGATGAAGACACGCAACAAGCACGCCGTGATGAGGATTTTCTTATTTTTGATGACTATGAGGATCCAGTCGGGGAAGGAGACGCACAACAAGAACGCTGCGATGATAACCAGGATCCAGTGCGTGATGAAGACAACATTTTTCAAGAATCTTTTTTTGAAAAATATAATGTGCCACTATTTAATGGCGTTTCAACAACGAAAGCAGAAGCCCTCATCTTAATTATGAGATTTGCCTTGCTTCATAACCCACCAGCCGTCCTTCCCGGACCCTGTCGTCCACAAGTTCCTGTCTAAAATCGGCACTGCGACATGTGTCGTGTGTGCTTTCCCCTGCGCTGGGAGGAGTGGGTTGACAGTTGGATTCCGCCTCTTGATGTGTTTATCAGTTTCCCGGGGACCCAGGGGAAGAAACCTGAGTCAAAAGTCATTAGCAGTTGGCTTGCTACTCGTACAATACTTCGGAACTGGGGGAAATGTATTATGCCATGGGGTTTGAGAGTCCAATGCTATTATTTTTATCGGTTTGAAACATTTAAAGGATTTTAAAAACTTTGTAAAAATATAGTTACCAAGCTAAGGTGGTAATTTATCCTTGAAGTTAACAACAAAACAATAATTTTGTAGACGTTAAGTATAAATTAACTTTATAATTGGATGAAAGCATGCGTATTTCCCTTTCATTCAGTGAAGGTTTTTGATAATGTTATAATCTTTTATTATTTATCTATTTTATAGAGAAAGCAGGTTTTAGAGGGAGGTAATAAAATAATTTTCATCTCGTATCTAGCAAATAAAAAGTAAGGGAAATTGATTTAGTGAATTCAGTTCATCAGGGATGTATTTCAAGTCCATTATTTTCCCCAATTTTTTTAAACTATTTTTGTCAACTGAAACCTTTATAAAAGATTTCAGTCAGCGCTGATGATTCAGTTTTATTATACTCTTAGCTTCATTACTATTGATCTAATTACTCAAATTGAAACTGATTTAATAGGAATTTAAACCTGGTTTAATGAAAAGGATTTTTCTTTAAATCTTGACAAAACTAAGTCCATTTATTACAGTTTAAGACAATGTGAGTTAAATTTTGATTAAAAATGTTAAACTTGATCTTGTAGAACTAAAAACTGTCATTGTCATATTTTTCAATCAGTTGGAAGTTACAAATATCTTGGATTTTATATTCAAACCTGAAATGGAAAACCCATATCTTTTATTTGGGGGAAAAATTAAGTTTTATTTTATTCAACCTCTACCACATCAAAAGTAAAATAGGTTTACACTTTTTAAAACTTTTTTTATGGGTTTATTCCTTAATTTAATATGGGTGCCTATATTTGAGATATTGAATATAGACCCAATACTATAATTTCAATTCAAAATTAAGTATTCTTAATCAACAGTCTTCTCCTTATAATTTTAGGTCTCTTATCTTAATCTAAGGCCTCTTTGTCATAATGCTATTTTCCGTATTATACTTTACCGTTCACCAATAATTATGTTGATAAAACTCCAACTATTTTGTCAGCATATTAAAAACATTCATTTTAAGTTTATAATGATTGCTTTAAAAAAAGTAAGGAATGTTTCGATAACGGACATGTTTGAAAAATATTAAGTAGAAAATTAGTTATCGGGTTGAATAACACTATAACTGTAAAAACACCAATTATGGAACCAGTGGGTAAGACATCAAAGGTGGGTTTTGTAAACATGTTTGAGGGAGAAGCGGAAGTGAACAGGAAATATCCCCGTAATCATCACCAGGAAATATACTTTTGCAGCCCCAACTGTGCTTATAGTACAAATAAATGCAACAACGAACTTTGAAGAGCTGAATTTTCCCAAAAGTGTAATAGTATTTGTTGATTGAGCACAGTAAACAGAATGTCCTCAGTGTCATAATGACTATTTTCAGGCAATGGGAGAGAACTCTTTTAGGGCGCAAATGTAAAAAAGGCCACTGATTTATAAAAATTTGTTTTAATCCTCATTTTTTGGTCATGTTCTTTATAGAAACAAATGAATTCTGACTCAAATAGGGTGATGTTTAAAAGTATTATTTTTTAAGAGTAAAATTATAATTAATATATTGTCCGTTTTAAGATTATTAATGTAGACTTAATTATACACAGTATTTGGTTACGTAGTGAAAAACTATATTTATCAATAAAACAAATAAAACTGAATTTTAAAAACACGTAAAGGGTAATTCCTGCATTTTTAAAATAAGTATTTTTATTTGATTGAGGTATTCAAAACAGAAATGTAAAATCTAAATATTGTTTAATTACAATGATTGTTTTATTTGAATTTCAAACTTTGACTTTTCAAAAGAGAGGTAAAATAGTATGTGACGTCATTCTATCCGATTAAAATGGTCATAAGATTGAAGGTAGATTTTAACATTACAATATCGAACTAAATTTTACATTCACTGAATTGGAATAAAGGGCGCACTTGGATGCCCTCAATATGTGTTCCTCTTGGGAGATAATGAAAGTACAGTAATTGACCATTGTGAACTAATCTGATCTAATTTAAAAATTATTTTAATGGCATTATATAAAGGCTAATAATCAAAAAATTTATGTTCTTATAACCAAAATAATCATACAATTTTTGTTATTTTTTAAAGCGCATCCATACTATAGAAATACCTAACGAAAATTCGCGTAACATTTATTACCTGATACGTTTATAATTTTCTTTATGGTAGATATTGGCTAATATTTATAATGTATTTCGATTTGTGTAATAATTTATAACCATATTCGATCACATGTATTTCATTTAAAACGATGCATATGAGATTTATCTAAATTTTTCTTTAGTAAAAAATCTTACTTGTTATCATTATGATACACAAATGCGGTGAAACTCATAATCGTTTACCGATTGCTAACTTCTTACTATACTAATTTTAAAACCATACTCTCAGCTCACGAGGAAAGATATTTTTTTGCTGAGAAAGAATCTTCTAATTTAAAATTTAAATGAAGAAACCGTGTATAGAGGATTTTTCTACCCTTCTCTAAATGAAAAAAAAAACTTTATATATAAATGCTGAATTAATTACAATCTTTATTATCTAATGTTTACATCCATACTATAGGCTAATTACTAAAAAAATTCATTTACGTAACAAAAAATTAAACTAAATATTCCTTTAAAACTTCCTGTCATTACAGAGAATTTTTTAAAAGTTCAGAATTATGTCAAGTATCCAGAATTATGTCCAGTATATTTTCATGAAATTAAAGAATACGAATGTATGGAGATGGAGATCGAAAGTAAACCACTCGTGGATCCACAGCTGCCGCCGGAAAGTGTGTAACCAAATGCCCGGATATGCTAATCGCTCGGAACGCAAACGATAAATCACAGCTATCGATAACTGACAACTTCACTGCCGAAGAAGGGGGGAGGCATTTGGACCCAAAGCCTTTGCTGGCCGATCTTGGGGTAGATGAGGTTTTGAGGCAGGACGCCTAAAGGGCTTCATAATCTACCCTGGAGCACAATGGAAATGCTGCTGAATCTGATAAATTCCTTGTTCGGACAGGATGTTTTGCCATCCTCAAAATACCTCTTCACAAAGTTGTTTGGAGGAATGAACTCTAGCTTCACGTTTCATTTTTACTGTGTTCAGTGTTTGAACTATTTGGGAAGGTATGAATCCAAGCTTCCCAAAGATAAAATCATTACCTGCCCATCATGTTCAATAGAAAATTCGGTGTCGAGCCTCAAAGAGGACAACTTTTTTGTTACGTTAGATATAAGGGCACAACTGAAACATTTGTTTGAGCGAGAAGATGTTGGACTACCATTAATGAACAATTTCGAACACATTAAGTCTCATGATGGGGATAGCATTAGTGATATTTTTCAAGGAAAATTCTACAAAAATCTTCAACCAACACTCCAAGACCAAGACATAACCATAACTTTTAATGTTGGTGGTAGTCCAGTATTTAAATCGGCTCGTTGTGCAATTTGGCCCATTCAGTTTGTTGTAAATGAACTTCCTCCTCATTTAAGATGGGACAATGTGCTAATCGCAGGGCTGTGGGTTGGTGCAGGGCATGTCCCAGACATGAACTTGTTCACAAATGCTTTTGTTGAAGATATAAAGCAGTTGACTGAATCACCTGTACAATGGAACTATTTGGACAAACTCCTGAAAAGTCATGTGTTTTGCATTTGTGCCTGTGTTGATTCGCCAGCCAGAGCAATGCTTCAAAACACAGTGCAATACAATGGCTATTTTGGATGTTCTTGGTGCTTGGATAGAGGGAAACAGGTGAATGGTAAGCATTATTTGGTTCTTGCGTATTATCCCCACGGTTGGTATTGACGGTTTTTAACAAAAAAAATTTCGATAATTTTTTGTCGGGGTAATCACATGTATGAAGTAATATTGACGATTGCAGTTAAACAACTAACAAATTATAAAGTTATCTGCACTTATTGCCTCAATTAAACTAATTTTTGTATTCCTAATTACAGAATGGAGAAGGTGTTGAAAATTTCATGATCAATGAAAGAACTCTAGGCGGGGAAAGAAGCCAGCCTTTAGTGCTATCTGTTGGTGACAGATATTCACCTTGTCAAAATTTTGTGGTTTTCGAAAACGCTTGCTTGGAAGGAAATTCACTGCTCAAGCAAATATATTGATAAATTAATTCAAATATTTGATAATTGTAGCAACTATCTAGAAAACTTTAATTCTAAAAAATATTTATTCGTTAAAATCTTCTGGACTGTTTTTACAACCTGTTGATGCTGTCCTTGGGACACGGTATGATGTAAAACTGAATAAGGAAGGTGTAACTGAACAAGTAATAAAAAAAGATAGTTGCCAATATCTCCATAGTCCATTGTAGAAACTATGAAAAACATAGTTTCAATTCCTGGATTTATGGAGTTTTTTGAGAAATATAAGCAAAGTAAAGGGAATCTAAATTCTTCATTGCGTAGTATTCATGACGGACTTTATTATAATTCTAATTGCAATTTGTCGTCATTGAACACTATTGCAATAGAATTATACATTGATGATGTGGAGGTGGTGAACCCATTAGGATCTCACACTGGGATTCATAAGCTTGGATTTATCTTTCTTTATCAAAGATATTCCAGTTTATCTTCAGTCAAGGTTGGAATCGATTAATCTTCTAAATGTGCACTATGCCCTCGATGTAAATACTTACGGTTATGAAAAAATTTTTGAGCCAGTTCTGCGGGATTTAAAGTTTCTTTTTGATGAGGGGTAAATGAAAAAGTGATTAAAGTTGTTGTATGGAAAGTTTAGGGGACAATTTGGGACTTGATAAACTTCTAGGATTTGTGGAGAGTTTTTTCAGCAAATTTTTGTTGTCGATTTTGTATGGTACAAAAAAATATCATGCATACCATGACAAATGAAGATGCTAATTTGTTACGCCATAAAGATATTCATGATCAACAAGTATCAGATGTACTGTCTGGAGCTATATCAAGTTCATCATGCGGGGTCAAAAGTATTTGTCCCCTGAATGATTTAGGTTATTGGCATGTGTCTGATAATTTAGCCATTGACATAATGCATGATCCTTTTGAGGGATGGCGTGCATCTGAAGTTATGTTTATTTTGCAACAGTTTATTTTTATAGACAAGTTTATGACCCTAAATTCCTTAAATAATAGAATTAAAAAATTTAATTATGGAAGGCATGATTCATCCTGTAAACCTTCCCTTATAAAACATGAAAAACTAGTTCATTGCACTGGTTCATCAGGTCTAAGTGCTATTCAAATGTGGATCCTCATTAGATATCTCCCTCTTTTAATTGGTGACAAGATTCCTCATGATAATAACTTTTGGCATTTATATCTTTTAATGCTAAGAATCCTTGATACTGTCACAGCACCTGTTATTTCTATATCGGAAACCTTTCAATTAAAGGAGAATATAAAAGATCACCACATGTTTTTTTAAGTTTGTTTCCAGACAAGCGCCTTTCCCCTAAAATGCACTTTGCCGTACACTATCCAAGGATTATTAGGCAGCTCGGTCCTCCAATAAGGTACTGGAGTGTCAGGTACGAAAGTAATTTAAAAGACACGCTGCTTTTGCAGGAAACCTCCGATGCTACGCATATAGGCATAAAATACCATCTTTGACTTTAAGTAATACAAAGTTATATATACATAATTACCTCATCTATTGGCTTTTGAAGCAAAAATTATCCTCAAACATTATTCTACAAATGTTCAGACATTCCATGGAATGGTTTTGCATATTGGGAATTCAAAGTGAAAAATTTCTGTAACAGTGCCAGCGGTGATGGTAAATTATTTAAATTTAGATTGATAACTTTTAGGAAATACATTGAGCTAAAAAGTTATGTTTTTATGACATCAGTCAGTGGTACATTGTATACACATATTTGCTGTTACTTAAAATAAATTCTGTAATAAATTTACTTTTTACCAGAGGATTTTAATTATTTAAAAAAATTCTTGTTCAACACTAAATTATGATGTATTTTACAGGAGGTTGGTTGGTTGATTAGATTATGGCGCATGACCCAAGATAGAGTATAGTGCGCCAGACACAAGACAAATCTAAATCCTATTTTTTCTCATAAACTATTTTACAGGAGGCATAAGTATATAGATCTGCAGAAACAGATGTAAATAATAATGATGGTGCTGCAGAAAATACAGAAGAAACTGAGGTATGACATACTTTTAATTTTAAATTAATCCAAATCATTGGTGCAAATAGAGATCCAATGCCCCCCATTGCGTTCGGCCCCTCGACTAGGTGGCCTAAGTGCGTTCTCTCGCTCAGAGGGTAGAACACGGAGCTGAGTCCCAGCTAACCCCCTCTGTGGCATTGAGGTTCGCTACTGAAGCCCCTGACTGAGTGGGTCGCTCGCGGGCGGGAGTTTTCGGGCCTGCCGGTTGCTGCCATGGCCTCATGCCACGTCGACGGTCGGCCATCTTGCCCGTCGATATTCCTATGATAGTGATGTGAGGGGCTTTTAGTTGGTAAGTCATGGTGGTCTGCCCACTGCACCATTAAAGGGAAGCTAGTGTAATTGTAATATGTGTAATGTTAGTCTTGCAAAGACATGTTTAAGCTAATATAATTTTGGCCCATGGCCTGATGTTGTTTGTTATTGTATAGTTTGGACTAGGAGTAAAACTAAATACCATGTCACACGGTAATTTGATTTGTTTGTTTTCAGCTGTTCCTGAAATAAAGTTATATTTTGTTCTATGTATTATTTACACACAACACAAACAGCTCTTTATCTTGGGGGGTCTGTGGGGAGTTGTCAGGTTAATTTAATAGTACTAGTAATAAATAGCAGTTGGGATGGGTTTGTTTACATTTTGGTTCTTGGTTAAGTTGACTTTGTGTGTCAGACTGCCTTTGGCGGAGATACCTGCCCTTCCCTTGATCCTTGGTTTGGTCAGTAAATAGTGCTAGTTAATATAATGAATAATTCTGGAATAATAGGTTGATAGCATAATAAGTTTATCTTTTGTAGCCCATGGTTTGGCTGTGGAGATGGTGTTATTGATATATCACTCTGGCCTTCCTTGGGTTGCTTGATGTTTGATGAGGTAGTTCTTTGCAGGCCCTCCTTGATGTTTTGTAATGTAATTGTAATTTTGAGTTAGTTAATTGACTGCTTCCCTGGTGTAGTGGCGGGCCCCATGGGCTTGCCTGCTTTAATGGTAATTTTGAATAGTTAGCCACTGTGAGATCTTGAAATTGGTAAAGTAGAGAGGTTTTTTATTTATTTAATTAGCTCCCAGTTGTTAATCCACTGATTGTTTTTAGCCTTTATAGCAATTTATTTTAGAGTTGTTAGAATTAGGACTTTTAGACTTTTAAGCAATCATATTGATATGGTCAAGCCCGTTAGCAAGCTCAAATTGGCGAAATCTGCCCGGAATGTGAAACCGGCATCTGAAGTCAAGACCGTTAAGCCACCAAGAGCTGGCTCTGCTCCCCCTCCTGAGACGAGGTCTCGTGCTAGGCTGCTTCCAGAGTTCGGAGAATTTCCTACGCTCGATGCCTTTGTTGAACCGCCCGCCGGAGAAACGGATAGCCAGCCCATGGCTTCCAAACCAAAACGACCGTCCAAAATCCCATTACCTTCTCCATCTGCAGTGGTTGAGAAGCAACCACAGATTAAGACAGCTCTCCCGCTCTTTACACGCTCGTTGAGCGTCCCACTGGATGGCCCTGTCGCGTGCAGCAGATGTAACAGAAAGTTCAAAGATCCGGAAGCTTGGAGACGCCATAGGGGCACAGTATCTGGCTGCCTAAAGGCTAAAGTAAAGTGCTCCACCTGCAGTCGGTTGTTTCGGGATGCCGAAGAATTCTGGGAACATCAGGTATCTCAGTGTCAGAAGAAGACGGATCAGGTGGCCCAGACGTTGGAGGAAGTTATGAAGATCGAAGATGTAACGCTGATGCCGCCCCCTGTTGATGTCTCCCCTGTTGCAATTGATGATCCCACCCCGGATGGTCCGCCCGAGCCTGATGTGCAGGTTGCGCAACTGCCTAAGGATGATGCCCCGACAGCCACCCAGATGATGGTAGAAGAGCTTGTTACACTCGAGATTGAGGCCGAGGAAGTTCCTGAGGTTTCCAAGACCCCGAGAGACAGCCTGAGGGTTGAATTTGAGAAATCCATCTCACTGACGCCGGGCTCACCTAGAGGGAATGTCCGTCAATCTTACTTCGACCCAGGCCCGAAGATAAAGTGTGCTCATTGTGGGTTGATGTTCCCCACCCTACATGATGTCAGGCCTCACCGTGTTGGAGGCTGTCATGGAGCAAAACTGGCATGCTCTGACTGCCCGTTCTCTTCCCTCTCGCTGAGTCTGATGCGGGGGCATACCCTAACCTGCGAGGCCGCTGGAGCGGTTGGCGGGGATGGGGGACTGTCCTCTGCTGACGGCCTGGTGGGAGTGGGGGGGATGGGGGGTTGGTAGCCCCTGCCCAATACAACTTCGACGTCCCTGTTGCTGCGCTGGATGAGGGTGATATGCCAGCAGATACATCTGAGAGGTATGAGCTACTAGACGTCTACGAGACCTCAGCCCTTTCTGCTATGGGAACGGAAGAGCTCCTCCAGGACCAGCCCGCTATTTGCGACGCTCCAGACGAGGTCTCGAACGCCCTTGTATGTTTCGCCTGTGGCCACGTTGCAGGGAGCAGATCTGAGGCAAAACTACATCGCACCAAGCTCTGCAGGGAAAAGCGCTTGATCTGCGTCTACTGCTCGGCGGCGATCATAGGATACCAAGACCTTCTCCGTCATGTAGATGCCCTCTGCCCCACAAGAAGAAGACTGGAGGAAGAGGCTAGGAGGAGATGCGGTTTCGCGGCGCACGACCCTACGGATCGTCCTGTCTATTCTGGTCCGGCTTGCACAGTCGACCTTGAGACGAGGACCTTGATGCATCATTTCCCGTTCCCGCAGGAGGCTCGTTGTCCCATCGAAGATTGTCCCCACCCGCCTTATGCAGGAGAGTCGTGGTCTACCATTAAGATCTCACTTGTTAAGCACTTGGTCACCTCGCATCGCCAGCTATTCCCATCCAAAGACCAAGTTAACCATGTCAAGTTTTGTCTGGACTGCGGTTCGCTTTTCAGAGGCAAGCCCGCGAAACATCCTTGCCTGCGGCTTTGTGCCATGAGGAGAGTTCCACCCTTCTCCCTGGATCACATTTGTACACGGTGCAGTAAGGCCTTCCCTGATGACAAGGGGTTGCAAAATCACATCTTTGCCCACAGAAGAAGAGATGCTAAAGTAGCGGCCCAGCAGATTCAGGGGCCTATGGCGAGAACCCCCTCACCGAATCCTCAAGACCCGTCGAACAGGCTTCCCCCAACCGACAGACGAGATAGGGTGGCTTTGCCCCCCGTGGCTCCCCCTCTCCCTGCCAGGATTCAACGTGGAAGACCTGGGGCGGACGGTCCGCTAACACCGTTTGAGGACCTGATTGAGACTGCCCTAAACGAACCTGACATGTCCACGGCGGCACGGAACTTGGAAAGCATGGCCAAGATGATCACCGAGAAGATTCAGGCAACCTACAACCTTGTCCCCTATGATCCGACAGCCCCATCGCAGAGGAGGACGGGTTCTCAACCTGTCGCGTCCGACCCTTCGTATATACAGCGAAGGTTTAAAGAAAACAGACGCTCAGCTGTCCGGTTGATTTTGGAGGGGGCCCCTCAGCGCTGCGACCTACCACAAGATCGGGTAGAGGCGCACTTCACCAGGCCAGCTTCCACCGACCCATTTGATGCGGCGGTGTATTCAACATCAGGAGTAATTTGGTAATCTGAACATCTGGTCTGCCGTGAGAAAAGCCAGTCGGAACCTCGGGGTAACCTGGTCGCTGGGGCCTCCATATCCAAAGATCAAGTGCAGAGCAATGGAGTTGTCGCATCTTTAGAGGCGCTCAGTGGCCGGGTCACTGAGAAACATCTTCCGGCAAGATAGGTCTGACAGATTATACGGCCATAAATCCCAAGGAAGGGCCTTCCCATCATTAGCCCTCTCCAAAGCCACGTCCTTCTTCACCCACTCGGGGTACGGAGTTCGCTTTTGTGACTTCGGGTGGGTGTTCAAGGCGTGGCTGAACCTCTTACCACTGAATGGGAACAACCATGACGGATCAACGACTTCTCGCAAGTGTAGGAGATGCTCTTGGAGCATGGAGACCCTCCCCCACGTGATGTCGCACTGTAAGCCTTCCCTCTTCCTCCGGACCCAGCGTCACGATGAAATAGTTAAAAGATATGTGACGATGCTGGATGGTTCGGGGGGGGGAGGTGTTGACTGAAGGTGCGACATTGCGGAGAATTCCATCCCTCCGGGGGTTGGGTCTCGACGAGAAGCTCAAACCAGATATCATTTTTACCATCAACAACAAATGGTATTTGCTGGATGTAACGATTACTTTTGAGGACAACAAATCTTCCTTTGATGATGCAAGAAAGGAGAAACTCAGGAAGTAATTAATTGTTTAATTTTCGAAATTTTTGACACTTTTTCGGTTTTTTCTATCTAAAATGAAAACTAATCACGGTATCAATATGATTTTTTAAACACTTATACTATTATTTTTTAAAAAGAGATTGGCGTTTAATTCTTTAAAAAATTCTAATTAGTTTTGGAATTATTAAGCATCAAGGTTTCATTTTTTTCATAGTTTTATTAGGTCTTTATCAGACGTGTTTAATGTTTATTAAATGTTTAAAATTTTATATTTTTCTGTTCACTAGATTTTCGCGAGCACGTATATTAATTTAAAAGTTTTATGGGTGCACATTTTTGCTCTAAGTTTGCTTGCGATAAAGTATAGACTTGGTAAATAATCTTTTAAAGATACTTCGATATTTTTTAACTACTATAGAAATAAATAATTTAGCTTTTTTGAGTGCTATTTGTGCCGATGAAAGGTAGAGGATTTTCGGTAAGTTGGTTTTACTCTGCTAAAGATCGATTGCACAGATTACAGATTGGGCGGTATCCCCCTATCCATTAAATTATTGATACGTTAAAAATGAATATTTCAGCAACAGTTTTATTTTGATAATTCAGTGGTAATGATCCGAACTAAAGTATTGAAAAGTTTGAGAGATAAAAAGTTTCGATGGTAAATTATCATTAACTAAGCAGACAAGTTCCAGGTTGTACTGGTAGTTAAGATGTAACAAGTGAGCTCTGCTCGCTAAGATCGCGAAGCGATCTTCAAAGAACTGCGAAGCAGATCCGGGGGTTGGTGAGCGATAGCGAGCAGGGGGCAGAGCCCCCTAGTCTTTAAAAAAATCCTAAAAATATTTTATAATTTATAAAAAACCTCGTGGTTTTTTTGGTAAAAAAAATTTGGTTTAAACCATGGTTAAAACCAATTTGGTTTAAACTGGCCAACCCTGTTATTAATATTTTAGACAGCTTCGAAAATAGGCAAAATTAATTGCCTTTCCATTCATTTTACCCAATCTTTTAACTTTGTTTTCAGGGGACAGTGGTTATCCACAAGAAGTTCACTTACATACTCCATATAGTGAGTCCTCTGTGGCCAGGTTTGGACCTCCAGCCCTTCATTACAACATTGCTAATTCTAGAGGGCGGTGTGTAGTAGAACGATGCAATGGCATGCTATATTTTAGACAGCATGCTATATTTTAGGGCACCTGATTTAGGGCACCTATATTTTAGACAGCTTCGAAAATAGGCAAAATTAATTGCCTTTCCATTCATTTTACCCAATCTTTTAACTTTGTTTTCAGGGGACAGTGGTTATCCACAAGAAGTTCACTTACATACTCCATATAGTGAGTCCTCTGTGGCCAGGTTTGGACCTCCAGCCCTTCATTACAACATTGCTAATTCTAGAGGGCGGTGTGTAGTAGAACGATGCAATGGCATGCTAAAAAACAGGTTCCGGTGCCTCCTCAGGCATAGGACCCTGCACTACAGGCCAGAAACCGCTGCAAGAATAACAAACTCTTGCACAATTTTGCACAATTTGTGCGTTATGGAAAATTTGGAGTGGGAGCAGTTTGATCTTCCTGAGGAAGATCAACTGTTCGACACTTAAATTGTTGGTCAGGTTACCGGTGAATACGGCCGTTAGAGAGGTAATAATTATCCGAAATTGAAACTAACCAGCGTTACGCTGGAACCATCAATTATACTCAAGAATTTTGTTAATAGGATAAGAGTATATTTGTTATCAATAAATATGTATTTAATCGGATTTGTATGTCAATCATTTGAAACCGACATCGATGAGTTCCGACATCGTTTTCGCACGATCGTCGAAATCTGATTTCGACCGTCACCTAACTTGGTAGCACGAACTCACGAATTCCGACAATCGATTTGGAAAAGTTTGGAAAACGATATCGGAATGGCGCTGGCCAATCGTAGAATAGCTTACATTGACGAAGAAATGGTCGGATTTCATTGGTTCTTATGATGTTGTGGTGGCGCTGGCGTATTTCCCATTTCCTTTCTATGCTTGTTTACCTTGTACGCTCGTGTTTTGCAGTGTTTTGTGTTTTTGCCATTTCAATTCGCCATTTCTTTCTCATTCATAATCAATTTAAATTTAATCATAATGTCGCCCCCCCCCCAAAAAAAATAAATCTGTTAAGTATAATAACAATCAAATGGAAATTATTATAAACTTCATGGCAGAACAACCCGAGCTGCATCAAAATTAATTAAAGAGCAATTTCACTAATAAAATTCGTGTGCAGCTATGGGAAGAGTTAACAGCCAAACACAATCAAGAAGGAGGTGCGTTAGCTCAGTTACTAGTGACAATAGCTCCGTTATGTCCTTAGCAAGCCAAGTAGTGTCCTGCCCAATCAGAAGAGATAACTACCGTGCTGGGCATAACACTCAGCAGCGAATACTAGAAATTAACGATGAACTTGGCCATCTCCACCACATCCAAAATATGATAAGAAACTCAAAAAATGTGTTTATTGGAGGATGCCCGTCATCAACCTCCTTTGCTATTGAACTACAGACCCAGATTGATCGCCTCATGGGTGAGTTACGATATGTTGAAAGTGTACTTAAGCCTCTTCCCTGTGATGACAGCCGGGAGAGTTTTCAGAGTCCGATCCCTAAAAGATCCAATACTAAATCGCAATGGGAGGAAAAAAGTCCAAGATACAAAAATGTCAATAGGCAATACTCTGACTCTCCCGGTGGCCAACACTTGGAGGATGCTCTCGATGCTCTCTTAGCTCCTCCCCCTCAAAATGTTCATTCATGTCACCCAATAGATATGCTCCCCTGGAAAACTTAGAACCAGAACCAGAAATTAACTACTCCCCCCCATTAAAGAGAATGTAGTACCGAGTAAAAATGTATATGTAGGCAAATTTACAGTACTAAATAAAAAATTGAAATCCCCCATGAAAGTCCCTAAAGTAGCACCTGCCAATCAAAATGTCAGCGAAAACATAGACTCCAATGTACAGGGAACCCCCAAACAAAAAACAAAACCCAATGTTTTGCTCAACAGTAAATCCCCAATAAATGTAAGGGCGGATAAAGACTCGGTGAAATTAATTGGTACCCTGAAGCAGAAGTTTGGAGAGGGACTACGGGCAAAATTAGCAGGTCAATACCTACAGCTTTTTGCTGTAGATAGCGACCAGCATACCAAGGTCACAAAATACCTAAAAGAGGGAGGATTCGAGGCCTTTAAAGCGGCCATTCCACCGAGGCAACAAAGCAACTTAATCGCATGCGACTTGTTGATTTAACGACACATGCGACATGTCTCCACGAAACGAGTTTCTGTTGCTTCGGAAACATGTTGCCCGGGCAACATTCTTGTTGCCTATTCGGCATGTAGCATGCTTCAAAAAGGAATTCAACCGAGGCAACTTGTCGCACGAGCTGTTTACTTCCGTTTTGATCGTGACAGTACGAAAAGTTCTACAATAGTTTTAAAAGGTCAGTGTTTTTATATTTTATACTATTTTCAAATGTATTAAGTTCTTCCTTTTAAAATTTTATGGATGAAATCATATACACACTGTTACTCATGAACAGCTGTGTTATTATCTTTGATAAATCCCTATCTATAGCACTAGAAGTAATTCGAAGAATAGTATGGTGTGATTAATAATTTTTGTAAAGGAATTTTAAATCCCCCTTTTGTCTGATCTGATGTGCTATTAAGGATTAAATAATATTCCTATGGTAGGGGAGAGTGTTGTACCTAAGGACAGTTGTACCTTCAGTGTATTGGTCAGTACTTGGCATTTAGTGTAAAATATGGTGAAAATCGTAAGCATCCTATCGCATTTAAGTGTGATGATCACAAAAAACTTAAAATTTACACTGAAGAAGAAGATTTTCGGAGGTTACCACCAAATGCTTGCACAACTAAGTGTCAATCTAATTGTTTTTTTTATCAGTGAAGTGATCAGATCAATCAGCATGATTGATGAAAATATTACCTTAAATTTTGATCTAAAAATCCCATGTGATTTATGTATTTTGGTAAATAATCAAGACTCTTATCATTCAACTTCGTTTTTATGATCATTTACGATCTAAAACTACATTACTTTAAAAAACCTATTTCCAATTTTAAAAAGGCTTGAAACATGTTATAAAAAGGTAATGCATTAGTAAAAATATTCATTTTTAGCTTTTTTCAACTTAACATTCCCTTTTTAAGGGTGTCCACAGGTACAACTTGGTCTGTCCATAGGGAGAACACGTTGTTGTACCTATGGACACAAATTATTTTTTCAAGTTATTAAAATTAATTAAAAATACAATTTCCAAGATTTTAGGTAATAAAAAATATCCCCCTACTCCCAAAGGTTAGGCACTTTAAATGGTTAAAATGTGATTTTTCCTGTCTTGGAAAAATCCAAACGTGATTTTTGTCCACAGGTACAACACTCTCCCCTATAGTTAGGTTTTTGGCTGATAGGGGGGATTTAGTTATGCAACTCTAAAAATCAAGGTCTATCCAATATAGAGAATACTGTATCCCATACTGCCCTTTGAAATCCTTTTATGGCTTTGACATTAACGTTTCATCTGATTATTAACTTCAGCAAGTTGTAATAAGCACCATTCTGCATTTTAATTCCAGTTTCCCATTCAGAGGGCCTTGGTGATGGTGCACATATGGGTTAATTTTAACAATCTTTAATGTTTATCGTTAGATTAAATTGAATAATACTACAAACCCAATATTATGATCCCTGGCCCCCTCGCCCTTTTATGTATGGGTACCCATGCATGCCAGCGATTAATCCCTAAAAACTTTACTATGTTCAGTAAGTTTAAGTTTTTTTTATTTTCATAGTGTTTTTATTAAACTCTATAATCAATTGGGTTTGCTTTTGAAACAACTTTGCTTTTGAAAAAGTTTTCAAGCCTGTCATGTGTATTACATGCAAGTACCAAAAGTTGTACGAATAAAGGGACCATAGGTTTTTCTCCCTTCTAAAATGATACCCTTAAAATTAAAAAAAAATGTTTTAAAACTAGACTAAATTTCATTCTTTATTATTACAGATATTCTGTGAAGCGAGTAGGCTATGTCACAAAGAGACACTATTATTGCAGCAGCTGCTGCATACCTTGTCATCAGAAACTCAAAAAGAAAATCACCGAGGTGGTGGCGTCGAGACTTGTTTGTTGATGGTCACCTATCTAGGGAAAGGTTTTTTACAAGGATCTCGTCAAATGATCAATCCTTATTCAAGAACTTTACTAGAATGAGCATGGAGGACTTTCAGCTTTTGCTGGAGAAGGTGTCTCCAATCATACAGAAACAGGACACGAATTATAGGGACAGTATTAGTCCCAAAGACAGACTCCTGATTACTCTCAGGTATAGTTGAAAAATTATCTGTGGTAATCTTTTGAAGAATGTTGTTAAAGAGGAGGATTTTCGGGACGATTCTCTTAAAATATACTTAATTGAAAGATTTTTCAAAAATATTTTTTATTAATGAATAAAGTACTTAGAAATGAAATGATATTAATTTTACAGTAAGAAAATACACATCAAGAGAAAATAAATCTATAGAGTAAAGTGATTGAAAATCATTTTTATTTCGGAAGTAAATAATAGTGCCACAAGGTGGAAATATGTATGCATAAGAAGCAAGTTGTATTACACTTTTTACAAGAATTTACTGAAAAAATGTGAAACATAAAAGTTAATGAGAAATAAAAGAATTTTTAGGAGATTATTTTCAAGGACTTTACGATCTATATAAATATTTAGAATTTTCTCACATCACAACTCTATTCTCAGGTACCTGGCCTCTGGAGACAGCTATGCCTCCTTGATGTTTAGGTTCGAAGTATCTCAACCCAGCATAACGAGGATAATTCCTGAAACTTGTACAGCTTTAATCCAAGTTTTAAATGAATATGTAAAGGTAAGTGACCTAAATTGCTATTATTAATTATTGAAAACGAAAGACAACTCAGTTGTTAATGAACGCTAAATTTATCAGTCCTTAAAAATACCAACTTCTAGGATAATACTATTCAAAAATAAGAAAATCCATATGTACAGTTGAGGAAAAAAATCAGTTGGGATTTTTGGAGTACCACTTGGGTTAGGAATACAAAATAGGGGTCGTTTTTCATTAATTAAATTATTCTTTTACCAAAAAAAAATTTCGAGTACTTATATAGGGGGTCGTCTTCATATTAAACGAAACACTAACTTTTTCCCAATGAGGACCCCCAATTATTATTAGTTTTCTGAAAGGCCATCCCCACAAACCCTTAAATACCCAGTTTCATCCAGATTGATTGAAAAAAATTAAAAAAAAAAACTTAAAAAAAACTTTTAAATCGTGAAATTTTTTTATGGTAATCGATTCTGGTAGTAATTTTATGTAGGAAACCAAAATTTCAATCGATTTTATCTAATAGTTTTTGATAAAACGAACGAGAAAGAGCATTTGCGGTATGCATTCGTCAACGGTATACGGCCCCTTAAGATATTAATTCATTTTTATCAAAAACTTTTGGATAAAATCGATTGAAATTTTGGTTCCCTGCATAAAATTACAACCAGCTTCGATTACCATAAAAATATTTCACGATTTAAAAAAAATTAAGTTTATTTTTAAAAAATAAAAAATTTTAATCCATCTGGATGAAACTGGGTATTTAAGGGTTTGGGGGGGATAGCCTTTCAGAAAAGCTAATAATAATTGGGGGTCCCCATTGGAAAAAAGTTAGTGTTTCGTTTAATATGACGACCCCCTAAGTACTCGAAAATTTTTTTGGTAAAAGAATACTTTAACTAATGAAAAACGACCCCTATTTTGTTTTCCTAACCCAAGTGGTACGCCATTTTTCCCTCAACTGTACACAATTGAGATCAGGCCCGTAGCCAGAGTGGGGAATATGGGGATATCATAAATCCCCCCCGAAAGTCAGAAATTTACCTTTTTCGACCATAGAAAAGAAACAAATTTGCCCCATATCCCCTCCCGAAATGTTTTTCTGCTTACCCCGTTGATTGAGATATGCAATAATAATACAAATATATTATAAAAAAGTACATGAAGTCACAGAAATTCCTTGAGAAGTAAAAAAAGAGATTATAAACAATATTGCAGAGCTAAGGTCAATATTCTAGGTCGGGGAAAACATCGACCACTTCCCCATCAGTTTGGATACCAATTGAGGCTTTACATTCTGGAATATCGAATTCACCTATTTGGGCCTTGTAAATGACATCATTGATCATTTTTTTAACTATAGGCCTCACATTTGGCTTCAAAGAATCCAATTCTACGGCTATGGATTCACCATATGCCTGGTGGGGACTTCTTTTTTTAATTGCATCTTGCAAAGCCGCGAATGCAATGTCCTCCCTGGAATCTTGTTCCAACTTTCTTTTCGTTGCCTTCGAAGTTTGCTTCTTCAATGCTGGTGAAGTCAATGCTGGTGAAGATGTCAAGCATTGACTACTTTCCTCTTCTAACATGCTAGTGTTTTCTTTCTGGGTTAGCTGCTCTTCAAACTAAAATGAAACACAAGATTAGTTCATCTTGTGTGGTAAATTTCGTGGAGGTTGGTTAAATGTTAACTGATAAACTTTAAAGTTAAAGGGCAACACACTCAATTGTTATATTTTAATCCAGATAAATTGGTAACTTTTTCCATTTATTTCAGATTCCTAAATCAGAGAATGAATGGAGAGAAGTGGCACAGGATTTTAGCACAACATGGAATTATCCTCATTGTGTTGGTGCTTTGGATGGCAAACACGTGGTTATAATAAAACCAGAAAACAGCGGAAGTATGTTCTTTAATTATAAGGGAACATTTAGCATCGTGCTGATGGCGTTGGCAGATGCCAACTATTCATTCCTATTTGCCAATGTTGGATGCCAGGGGAGGATCTCAGACGGAGGAGTGTTCAAAAACACCAGCTTATACCAGAATCTTGTTGAGAACAAGTTGGGGCTGCCTCCACCTGAACCTCTCCGCAGTACAGGTGGCAAACCTGTACCATATGTCATAGTGGCCGATGATGCGTTTGCCCTGGAGCCCAATCTGATGAAGCCATACCCTGGACATCACCAGAAAGGGTCAAAAGAAAGGGTATACAATTATCGACATTCACGAGCCAGAAGGGTGGTGGAAAACACCTTTGGCATTCTGGCCGCTGTATTCAGGGTTTTTGGCCGACCGATGGCAGTCAGTGTTACAACAACAGAATTGGTCACAACAGCTTGCATATATTTGCACAACTTCTTAAGGGCAAGTAGGTCCTCTAGGCATATGTATGCACCTCCAGGATCATTTGACTGCGACAATAAAGACGGCACCACCACTCTTGGATCTTGGAGGATGGCAGTCTCGGAAGACACTGGCCTCCTGCCCTTACAAACGCTGCCGCGGAAACCCTCACCAGCCGGCAAAGAAGTAAGGGAGGAATTCGCCGACCATTACCTCACAACTGAGGGTAGAGTTTTGTGGCAATATGATTATTAACATACTATAATGATTTCATATTTTTTATTATTGTAGCAGATTTTGATAAATTAAATTGTTTATCTTATAAATAATTTGTGGACTCTTTATATCAACCTGTTTTCATCAGTGGCGGATTTCCAAATGCGCCGCCTATAGGCTGAACCAAAATTTGCCGCCTACACAGAGCCGTGCCGTGGTAAAACGGCGCCCGGGGCGAAGATGGCTCATTGGCGACCCCTTTATTTTTTAAACCACCCCTTTTATGTGGGGAAATTTTAGGGCTATAACCAGACTTTTGTTTCGGGAGGGGGATTGACTCAACGTTTTTAACGTTAATGTACCCCTAACGAGTACCATTATTTATGCGTTAAACTTTTAATCACTTGAAAGAAGCTCTTGAATGTGTTGCACAAATTGTCGAAATTTTTTAATGTGAGCTTAAGTAAATCTGGGGGTCTCCCTCAGAAAAATTTTGAAAAATGTCTCGGAAAAAAGTGTTTTAGTTCATTTTGAGACCTTAAAAATCACTGAATTTTAAAGGAAAATAATCATAAATAGACGTAAAATTTTGGAGGGGAACTAGAAGTCTTCTTTATTTCGACACACTTTGGGGAAACACCTAAAGGAGACCTCTTCATTTAGGCATCAGAATTTTTAATGAGAAAAACACTACCTAAAACCAAGGCTAAATTTTGGGGATTGGGGGTTCTCTACCAGAATTTTTTTTCCTTTTTTTTAAAATTTGATCCTAGAAATTAGTGTTTTAACTCAAGAAAGCAATTGAAATTATAAAACAGTATGTAAAATTGCATAAAATATAATTAAAAATCTGCAATAGTTTCTAAGAAATAAACAAATATTTCCTTCATCTATTTTCTAGTAAATGTTTTATAAATTATCACTCGTATCAACTATTACTAAGAGAAATAATATGAAACATTGATTGAAAACAAGTTTCATGCATCGAAGCATCTTTCAGGGTCTTATCTCGGTTAAGTTGTAAGATAAGCAAACTTACCCGGAGAATGCCCATGAAGACTCAGGAGACTTGCGAATGAATCCAAGACTTACAAAAAAGTCTAAAATTAATTTAATAAAAAGACCAAAATTATGAAAATCAAATGGACAGGGATTAGCAGAGGAATCTGATTTTGAAGTGAAAATAAACCCAATAACCGCAGAAATTTTCGATCCATCAGTAAGACCGTAAACTAAACGAAAATCCTAACATTTTACGGACAAACCTTAAAAGTTGGTAAGTACGAATATCCAATTATTTTATGAAATTTATTGATTAATACAGTAAAATACGAAAAAAAAAGGAACTTACCAGAAAACGATGTTTCAATTTGTATTTTTGAACTTACATTACAGTCATTACACAAATTTAGAAGGTCTCTCTCTGTTCAGGGCTACTACCAATATAGAAGCAAAACAGAGGTTATATGGAAGCGGTCTCGTGAACACATTCAATGAAAGGGGATGAAAACCAACCCCCGAATACACAGGATTGTTTTTTCGTAAAATGAACCGATAGCTGATGAAGAGCTAAAGAAGCGTTGGGAATTCTTTATCTTCGATTTATTTATGACCCCTTTGAGCAGGTGGCAATGGAACTAATTGAACGTTCTTTCCATCCCTGGGCACTCAAGATTTTCATGGAATTCTTTGGTCAAGAAACCTGAAATGTTTGTTATCACAACAGCACCCCCTTTGAAGTAAGCCCCAGGCAGAACAAAACCTTCCTAGTCCGTCTGGTCCATAAATCTTTCACACGTCCTACCCCATTCTCTGTCAATCGTCACCCCTACTGTGTCTTAAAACAACATTGCAACCGAAGACTGGACATCTGGTTTACCAAACAAAAAGCGTGCCGCGCTTCTTTCTCATCGAAACTGGAGACGCAAACAGGCGACCCCCATGGCGTCTCCCCCAAAAGGCACCCGGGGCAGCCGCCCCCTTAGCACAGCTCTGCGCCTACATGCTATAACTATACTTATAAAACTAAACAGGGGCGTCATTTCAGTTTTGGTTTGGGGGAGGCAGTGGGGAATCCAGGATTTTTGTCTGGGGGGGCTGAGTTTCACGAATAACTTAATTGCTATTATGATTATGGGCTGTTCAAATATTAATGTTAGCAACTGAAAGGGGAGGGGGTTGCCAGTGCCGTAGCTAGACTTTTGTTTATGGGGGTTACTCAACATCTTTTCTGAGGTCTAATCTTAGGAATACTAAGTTGTAGGAGAGTTGACTTCGTAAGGTTTTAATTTTGGTGCACTAAATTTCAAAATTGTGTAAATACGTCAACTCGAAGTAAAAGAGGGTCTGGGGGTTCTCCCCCCAAAAAATTTTGAAAATTTGCCCCTCAAAATAGTGTTTTAGCTTATTTTGAAACCTTTTAGATTCCACCCAAAGAGCACCACTCATTGTAAGCGGCAGAATTTTCAAGGAAAAAAGTTTATAGTATTATGAATTGGAAAATTTCTAAGGGGTTTAGAGGTTCCTATTCCAGAAAATTTTTTAAATTTTGCCCCTGAAAGTGTCATTTTAACTCATGTTGAGACACTTTAGGTTACATCAAAAAGGATCACTCCTTGTAAAACCCTTAAGTTTCAAGGGAAATTCCAGAAAATATTTTTGGAAATTCCCCCGAACTTGTGTTTATCTACTTTTCAAACTTTATAGACAGAGCACCAAAAGGGAAAAGTTTCCTGTAGGCGGCGTACTTTTCAAGGGAAAAACACTGTAACAGATAAAAATTTGAGTTAGGAGGTTCTCCCCCGACATTTTTTTGGAAATTGCCCATTAAAGTAGTTTTGGCTCATTTTGAGACCCTTTGGGTAACAAAGAGAACAGTTTCTTGTAAACCACAGAATTGATTTTCTGAAAGGACGTTCTCCATCTTTCCAGAGGTTATGTTTAGTGTTTCCTTTCTCTTCTCTTTTTTTTTTTAAGAAAAAAATTCTGCTGTCGAAAATTTGCCGCCTACTAAAATTTGCCGCCGTAGGCTATAGCCTAGCTAGCCTATTTAGAAATCCGCTACTGGTTTTCATTATACTGTCTTTAAAATATCTCGAAAAGGACCACTTTACCTTTGTTTTACTTCTCATTAAGTGAGTTATCATTTCCTATGGTATGATTTGGAACAGGGGAGATCCTTCTCCGGAAGTCATAGCCATAGTTTGTCAATGTAGGTATCATTACCAAAAAAATTTCTGGAAGTTTTGTTTGATATATTTTCTAACACTGTACACAGCACGAATTAAACCTCTTGAACTCATATGTGTAAGTAGAACACTTTTAATCATCTTTAAGTATTTCTAATAGATTTATTTAAAATAATAAAATTTGAAGTTTTATGATAAAAGACTAAAAGCCTTCTAAAGTTAATTAAAACAATAAATGGAACAGCTTTAGAAAGAGTCTACCAGCTGCCATGTTTACCCACAGCAACATGAATGTTGTCAGCATTAATATTACTATTAGATTTTATAGTTGTCTTATAGCTTACTATTAGATCTTTAATAGCAATCTACTAATTTTTATTATTTTAGTATCTAATATTAATAATATTAATTATTAGATCTCTATGCTTGTCAGTCAAAATTTGAGTTGTGGGTAAACATGGCGGCTGGTGGACTCTTTCTAAAGCTGTACCCAATAAATTTATTTTTTAAAATGTTTTAAGCAAATCATAATCTTCTGATATAGAGTTATTAAGAACAATTGAATGATTAAATTTTTAGATTGCAAATCTCAAATCAGCAGCGGGATTGTTTCTAAACAGTTTTATGTGCTTAAGTAAGGCAATAAAGGGAATTTCACTTGTTATGAAATGAAATCGAATACAGAAATCATGATCCAATTTTTAATGTTTCACACAATCACTTCATGAAATCAAGAATTGAGAGTAACTTAACAATTCCGTAATTTACATTGGAATGGAAAACAATGCAGGGGAGACCAAATACGGAAAAAATAACATTAAAACCAGCGTTAGAAATTGGGAAAAAAATCCACTGGTCCTGCGGACCAGTGCTTTACCAATCTTACTGGTCCGTAAAAAAAATTATTGGTCCGACAAATAAAAAAAGGACAATCAATACATGCAATCAAGGACATGCAATAATAAGTTACCAGTTGTTAATATAAAATTTGTATAAAATAGTTAATAAAATGAAGTTTTGAAAAGTAAGCAATAGCTCTAAAATCTAAATAATCAAATAATTTTGAAATACTTTTCTTGATTAAATAATATTTCACTAACTGACAAAATCCATTCAAAATCAACTGATAAATTCAAAATATAAGAACTTTTCTTAAATAAATGATATTGCACACAAATTAATACATAACTTAACTGGAGGGAGGGATATATTTTCACCACTGGTCCGGCGGACCAGTGAATTTCTGATTCCACTGGTCCGAACCGTTTTTTAGTTGTCCCGGACCAGCAATCCAGTACAATTTCGAACGCTGCTTAAAACCATTTTTATACCAAAATAACTAAATATTGGATTTCACTATAATAAACTGAGTAAGGGAAAATTACTTACCTCTTGATCAGTGGATATGGTTTTCCTTGGAAAATCCAAATCTGAGAGAAAGGCAAGGGCCTCATACCCATACCATTTAGGCTCTTGGACTGGAGCAGACCCACTCTTTTTTTATTCATACTTTTTCTTCTCTCTTGTGTATTGAGTCCTCAGGTTTTTAATTTTTTTTTTCAAATCTAGGACGGTCACCCCATACTTGTTGGATAAACAAATGTAAGCGTCCATTCTTTTTCTGTTATTTCTGTAATCAGGAATTACAATGTTCCATAATTCCGGAAAACTCCGATAATCATCAATGAATTCTAATGTAGTTGTCATGCCCCAATCCAGTGATCGTTCTGAAACGGCGCTGGTGGAACTGCCGTCGGCTTTGTCGCCTGTTCTACACGAAAAATCTCCCATCGTTTACGGGACTTGTTCAACACACAGGCAACAGGAAGATTTGTCGAAATGAGTAGGATAAAAACTTATCTCTCAACCGCGAGACTTTTGTTGCCAGTTTTTGTGTCGCATGTGTAGTTTCGGTGGAATCACAGAGTGTCGCATGCGATTTTGTAGAAACAGTCACTTCGACCGAAAGTAGCCTCGGTGGAATGGCCCCTTCACTTGCGGGAGACAGGCAACACACGAAAAGTTGCCCGTGCGACCGTGTTGTCAAACAAATGTCGAGCTGTTGCCTCAGTGGAATTGCTCCGGCAACATGTCGCATGGTCGATTGCTTTCGACAAAAGTTGCCCCGGTGGAATGGGCCAACAGAGTGTCGCATGCGATTTTGTAGAAACAGTCGCTTCGACCGAAAGTTGCCTCGGTGGAATGGCCCCTTAAGGCCCTTTTCCATGCGACTTTTTTTCAGCGCTGAAAATCGGCACGCGGATGACGTAGTCCCTTTTTTCAATCAAAAAGGGATAAACTTTGGCAACCAAACTCGCGCTGAAAACACGCGCCTCGGTACCGAAAAAACGCGTACTCGTGTAGCGTATTCGTAACCGTGCGGAAAATCGGCATCATATCAAAACCAAAACAAACAAGTCCGATCTGGTAAGTTGAGCTTTTAATTTCTTTAGTTTTAAGTTTATTTTTATAGATACTTATGATTAAAACTATTTCAGAACAAAATCTTTAAAGTAATTGCTCTTGTGATTGTTTTCTATCGTAATCCTTGTTTCGATTGTTTTCTATTCTAAAATCAGTGAAAGTCATTTTACAATAATTGCTTTTAAAAGAAACGAAGTACTTATTAGTACTATTATTCGTAAAATTGATAAAAAATCTACTCTGAATGAAATATTTATGTTTCGAAAATGTATTGTTTCAGTCTGCTCGCTATTAAACGTCGTCCGAAAACCAGAGTGTTAAAACATGGCCGCCATGCAACAGTAAGTTTATTTTTTCTTCTCTGTCGATTTGAACTTTGAAGTGTATTTCTAATGTAATAATGATTTTAAAGTACAGTCGAACCGCTTAATATGATCGCATTTGTCCGATAACATTATTCGATTGATAACAGGGGTTGATCCAGACAAAAATTGGGGCCCTTTTGCTGCCCCTTCACAAAAATTCCCCCCTCTTTCAATCTGCCCTTCATAAAAATAAATTCTTAAAAACACCCCTTTCATTAAATTCAAATTAGCTTTAGTATTTTTTCTTTTATGCACTGATCTGCTAACTAACACATTTACATTATTATGTGTTGTCATGTTTATCTTGTTCAGAAATGTATTTACCATGATTATTCAAAGCTATTTTTACCCTCAAACTAGAAAGGGATTTTTTTTCCATTGGCTTAATTGTATTGTGACATATTTCGATGAGTAAAAAAAGTTTGTTCAGATCATGTTAAAAATAAAAATTAGAATTTATCTATTGAGTATTGATTCGGAACTGATATTTCTCGGTTTTTAGCAGTGCTGTATATGGAACCGAGTACTGGAGCGGCTTAACTTTTACTGTCTAAAATCAATAATCGAAGGGACAGATGAAATATATATAGGGACTATCCAAATATTTTCATGGAATCGTCCCTTTGGCTATGCTCCCCTGTGGTTGATATCAAATGTGATGTCCCAATTCAGGCAATATTAGGTGCTCGTTACATCTGTGGGTCCGAAAGTCCTGTGGTCCGTCATGGTGCAGTTTACCACGGGTCCAGGTGTCTGGAGACTATTTCCCTCCCCTTCAGATACATGGGAATATTGTGGAGGTGGTGATAGATAGTGGCAGCATCTATCATGAGGCAGAAGTCGGACTCCTGCTATTTATGGGCCTCACTTTCTCAGGAGCTGCACCCCCTTTGCCTTGAATCCTTATGGAGCTTGGGTATCCCAAAGTGGCACACGACAACAATTCAGGCGATTGTCTAAATTTGTCCCGTTTCAGGCGGTTGGATGGTTTGTTGATCCTGTTCAAGACAGAGATTTCATACTAGGCGATTAGTTGCTTTTACCTGAAACCCTAACATATTGAAGGAATAGAGACATTGCTTAATGACTTATTTAATTACATTCTTACTTACAACTAAAACTTTGTTAATTGTTAGTATTACAATTAATTAATTAATTAAGTTAGTACAAGTTAAATAGCTAATTTATGCTTGTTAATTTTAAGAGGTACCATGACATCCCACCCCAGTTACAAAGCTTTCGAAATACTTTCAGTTTTGAATATAAATATGTGCCGTTAGGTGTGCAGTAAATTGTTTCTAGAAACATATGATAATTTTAAAAATAAATACTCAAATTTTAGACTTAAGTCCAATTCTGACAGTTTGTCACTTAGACCTTTATTGGTTATCTCACTTGTAATCATTGTTCAATTCGTGTACACAATATTTCTACTTAACAGGTCATTGATTAGTTCCATGTCCGAGGATGATCGGCGTTTGCTTGTTCTTCTCCTGGTCCGCAAACGGCAGGAAAAGGAAGAGCGACAGCAACACCGTACAAGGAGGTGGTGGATCAGACCCATCTTTCAGAGGAGAATGAAAGACGGTTGTTTGTTTCGTAATGTGGATGAGATGAGAGAAAGAGACCCCGAGTCATTCCGTAATTTTTTGCGGATGACTCCCGTGCAATTTGATTTTATTCTCCAACTCATACACAATGATATTGCCCCCTCTGAGAGCAGCGTTAGAGAGCCTATAGAAGCCAAAGACAGGTTGGCTCTGGTACTTAGGTAAGATGACCTTTTGTTTTGCAATTATTATCAGCATTTCTGTGGGCAAATAAATGGATTCATAACATTTTTACTTCCTTAGATACCTAGCTGCAGGTGATTCGATGATGAGCCTTTCCCACAGTTGTGGCATATCAGTAACTAGTGTGTCAAGGTATGTTTTTTTAGAAACCTTTTTTTAAGTGCTCAAATTGGAGAAAAATATTTTGGGGAACTACCTTTTAACATAGTAGATGGTATATCATGATGCGTTAATTCTGTTCCTAAATGTTTTTCAGTAATTATGACAAATGTTTAATCAGTTGTTATTTAAAAAAATTTCCAGAAGCCAATGTCCCAGCTGGTGTAAAAGGGTTAAATTGAAAAAAAAAAGAATTCTTAACAGTTTGCATAAAAAAAACTTTAAAAACCTTGGGCTGACATGAGGGAAATTCAAAAAAGAAATCAAATTTTAAAAAAATGTTTTCAATCCTACAGATTAATTTTATGAATTCTATCTTTGACTTTTAGATAATTTTCATGAAAATAATAAATATTTAATTTCAACAGGTTTATAAGTCTGGTTTGCGAGGCATTGTGGAACAGGCTGATGCCTATTGTCTTGCCTGAAAAACTGAAAAATGGATGGAGGTCGCTGAAGAGATGGACCTGAAATGGCAATTTCCACATTGTGTTGGTGCCATTGACGGAAAACATGTGGTGATGCAGGTATAAAAATTTTTTCTTATGTAGAAATACTACAACTTGTATTCTTAAAAATTTTGTCGTTAAAACATTTTTGATTTCAGCTTGTTATTAATATTTTACAACATGTCTTATTCAGACAAAGTTCTTAAACTAAACATTTTAAAAGTTTTGAATTGTTGGAAAGTTAGATAACTAGAGATCATTTTTTCATATAATTATTGGCCCTGCTTTTTTACTATTTTTCCTCCCTTTCTATTCTTAAATCTCATCCATTAATAACTAAGGGAAGCTTTTTGCATTTCATAACATTTTTTTTTGTTTAAGGCTCCACCCAAATCTGGCTCTGCATATTACAACTATAAGGGCTCTCACAGCGTAGTTTTACTTGCAGTGTGTGATGCTAACTACAAGTTCCTCCTGGTGGACATTGGTGGCTCTGGGCGCAACAGCGATGGAGGGATTTTCTCTGCATCGACGTTTGGAAGAGCCATGAATGCCGGAAGATTGGGTTTGCCCTCCCCTTCTATGATTTCTGGCATTCCAGTGCCCATGCCATATTTCTTTGTTGGGGACGCGGCATTCCCCTGAAGGACAATTTAATGCGTCCATATCCAGGACGGAACTTGGGTTATAGAAAAAGAGTCTACAATTACAGGTCAAGAAAATTTTCTTATTCTAATTTTATTGCTATTTCAATTATAGTGCTTCTGTACACAAAATATAACTTCTTAGATGGCTCAGGATGCCTTTTTCGGTGACTGCCTAACCTACACTAATAAATTACCTGTAAACACTTGTTAGACACTCAAATTTTAAAAAAACTTTTCTATTTTTTATTCCAAATTTTCTGTAATTGATAAGTATGCAAGTTTAAAAATTATATAATTTAAGTATTTATAATTAATGACAAAAGAATTTAGTCATAGCTAGGGAGAGTTATGGATTTGATAATTGTAATTATCACAGAAACTGTATCAAATTTGAGTTATTATGATCATAAGTTTTACGTACTCATTTTTTTACAGGATGTCAAGGGTGAGACTCCTTATAGAAAATGCGTTTGGAATAATGAGCGCCAGGTTCAGGGTGTTTAGGGGCCCCATAAATGCCAAGGTGAAGACAGTCTGCAGCATAACTAAGGCTGCAGTCTGTCTACACAACTTCTTGCTAGAGGCGGACCAGGCACTGCCGGATAATAAAAAGAGATACTGTCCACCTAGGTATGTTATTTTCTACGATGTTATCGATTCTCAAAACCAATTACTTTTACAACTTATTTCTTAAATTAGTGTCTGTTTAAGTGCAGATGGAATGACTCCTTTTTACTTTGTTTTAGGAATTTTGAAAATGGAAACCTTTTTTAAGAAGTTATGAAATATTTGAAATGCACCTAATAAATTGAATGAAATTCATCTTAACATGTGTAACATCTCTTCCAGATACCAAGATACAGAGGACGAGGAAGGAAACGTCGTCAGTGGGGTCGAGCACCACGCGTGATTCTTAGGCTTACGTTACAATTTGATCTATTTTACAACGTTTATATCGTTTACTGCTTACGGTTCTAGTAATGGATAATAAACGAAGAAAATTATACTTAGAGCCAGACTCTAAAGTTGAAATACCCCGCCGGACATTTAAAAGAATAAAGGACAGAAACAGTGAAGCAACTGCCTCTACCTCGAGAGATCATCCTGCAGTTGAAACTGATGAAGACACGCAACAAGCACGCCGTGATGAGGATTTTCTTATTTTTGATGACTATGAGGATCCAGTCGGGGAAGGAGACGCACAACAAGAACGCTGCGATGAGGATTTTCATATTTTTGATGACCATGAGGATCCAGTCGGGGAAGGAGACGCACAACAAGAACGCTGCGATGATAACCAGTATCCAGTGCGTGATGAAGACAACATTTTTCAAGAATCTTTTTTTGAAAAATAAAATGTGCCACTATTTAATGACGTTTCAACAACGAAAGCAGAAGCCCTCATCTTAATTATGAGATTTGCCTTGCTTCATAATCTACCCTGGAGCACAATGGAAATGCTGCTGAATCTGATAAATTCCTTGTTCGGACAGGATGTTTTGCCATCCTCAAAATACCTCTTCACAAAGTTGTTTGGAGGAATGAACTCTAGCTTCACGTTTCATTTTTACTGTGTTCAGTGTTAGAACAATTTGGGAAGGTATGAATCCAAGCTTCCCAAAGATAAAATCATTACCTGCCCATCATGTTCAATAGAAAATTCGGTGTCGAGCCTCAAAGAGAACAACTTTTTTGTTACGTTAGATATAAGGGCACAACTGAAACATTTGTTTGAGCGAGAAGATGTTGGACTACCATTAATGAACAATTTCGAACACATTAAGTCTCATGATGGGGATAGCATTAGTGATATTTTTCAAGGAAAATTCTACAAAAATCTTCAACCAACACTCCGAGACCAAGACATAACCATAACTTTTAATGTTGATGGCAGTCCAGTATTTAAATCGTCTCTTTGTGCAATTTGGCCCATTCAGTTTGTTGTAAATGAACTTCCTCCTCATTTAAGATGGGACAATGTGCTAATCGCAGGGCTCTGGGTTGGTGCAGGGCATGTCTCAGACATGAACTTGTTCACAAATGCTTTTGTTGAAGATATAGAGCAGTTGACTGAATCACCGGTACAATGGAACTATTTGGACAAAATCATGAAAAGTCGTGTGTTTTGCATTAGTGCCTGTGTTGATTCGCCAGCCAGAGCAATGTTCAAAACACAGTGCAATACAATGGCTATTTTGGATGTTCTTGGTGATTGGATAGAGGGAAACAGGTGAATGGTAAGCATTATTTGGTTCTTACGTATTATCCCCACCGCAACTACAGATTTGACGGTTTTTAAGTGCCATCAATTTTTTAAATTGTTATTTAAAATCAAAACACTTTATTTAAAAACAATCAATCTGATTTCGGTAAATTGCGATGGTGTTAATACCCATTATTTTATTATGGTAATTAACTTTTACATGAATCATTTACTTAGTTTAAAAATATAATTTTAACTCTTGCACTTTTTTAATTTACTACATTTAATGTTAGAAAGTATTTAATCCTATTTTTATGTTTACATTTCATGTTTTAATATGGGGCTTGGCTTGAAACTATAATCAGGCCTTGTTGATATAAATAAAAATAAAGTAAGGGTATATGTCAAACTAAATATTTTTGCATAATAAAAAAATTATAACAATAAAATTTTATTCTACACGAATCTAAAAGTATGTGCCCTATTTCAGGGTGTGTAAAGTATCCAGTACAACCTGCAGATCTTCCCGAGGACAGAACTGAGGAGCAAATGATTCGCGACATGACAGCTGCACAGGTAGAGAATTGAGGAATTATCTGTTTTTGTAACACGTACTTGATTGCTCTGATTTTCGTATGCTATCATTTACTGGCATATCCAGGATAACATTTCAGAGGGGGTATTAGAATTTTTGGGGATGTTAGTTATTTAAAATTGTATTTGCATACCGCAAATGCTCTTTCTAGTTCGTTTTTATCAAAAACTATTAGATAAAATCGATTAAAATTTTGGTTTCCTACATAAAATTAATAAAAGAATCGATTACCAGAAAAAAATTTCCCGATTTAAAAAAATGTTTTAAAAAGTTTATTTTTGAAAAATAAACTTTTTTTAATCAATCTGGATGAAACTTGGTATTTAAGGGTTTGGGGGATGGCCTTTCAGAAAAACTAATAGTTAGTGATTCGTTTAATATGAAGACGACCCCCTAAGGACTCGATTTTTATAGTAAAAGAATACTTTAGGGTAGGCGCACACGAGCAACTTTTGTCTCTGTGACTGTTTTGTCAGTACCGTTCTAGCTATGAGCGAAAGGTAAGGACCGCACACGGAACGACGTGATACATGTGTGACAATTTTGTCCGTAGCTCTAGAGACAGGCCCATGACGAAACAGTTTCTCTGTCTATTAGATTCTATGGCACTGCGCACACGAGTGACAAAAAGTCATCGAACAACTAAATTTTCGTGATTTTGTTGATATAAACAGTCCTCACGTGTGCTTTCTAGTTCCTGAGTTCCAGCCATATTGTTTAAAATTAAGCTGAAAGATTATTTTGATGCTTTCTCTTCCACAACTAACTGCCGACTGATGCAATAATTTGGGAAATGTCACGTTCCGTTTGCGCACTCAATTTTTCTACGTGACAAGGTTGATAATTGTCACGGAGACAAAAGTTGCACGCGTGCGCCTACCCTTAAACAATGAAAAATGACACCTCATTTGTCTTCCTAACCCAAGTGGTTCGCCAGAAATCGCAACTGAGTGGTTTTTCCTCAACTGTACCTATTCCAGAACTAAGTCTTGCGAATAGAATGTTCAGTCATTCTATTTATATCATTATTCATTGCCGTTAATTTTCTAAGTGATATATTCCACACTTTAGCATTGTTTTTGTCCAATTTCAATATCAAGTTCAGTAAAGGAAAAGGGTGGTTGGTGTTGCGTCATATGTATTTGCATATATAGAACCAAAAAGGAAAATAACTTGATTTTTTAGGGTATGATGTTTTTGATAATATGCACCATATTTTTAAGACATCTATATTGCTGTACCATATCTTAAAAATAAGAATTAATATTTTTCAAGCTGTTTTAGAAAAACCTTAAAGCCTTTATGAGAGATACTGGCTTGTTTCACTTATTTCTTTCTTTGATTTTGAATTAGATTTTCTATAAAGGGCAAGACTTCTAGTTCACCCCTACATTGTGTTTTTATACCATGAAGACATCCAGTTTATCTTTCCAGATTGATGCAGATTTTTTAAAATTGCATGGGGACGTGAAAACAGATTCCCTGAGTGCAGAATTTGGATTCTTGGCCCCCCAAATAATTTTCCAAGCCAAGAACTGTGGGATCAAAAATGCTGAAGAGAAGGCAAAGGAATTTTCGTTCAGCCTAAATGATCCCGAAACTGCATCTGAAAGTAAGCTAATATATACTAAAAGCAAATTTTGAATACAGTCGAATCCGCTTAATGTGATCCCGGTTAATATTATCAATCTGTTATTGATATCAAAATAATATTCCGATCATTTCTATTTAATTTAATGTAAAATATGTAGTTTTTTATGATCAAAACGCTGTTTATTATCAAATGTCCATATCCCCTTAAAAATGACCGCTTTCTGGTCTAATAGTTGAAAGGAAACCAATTTATAAACGGAATTGCATAGGTGTAGTGCTAACAAATAAAAAAACGAAGTTGGTGATTATTTTATCTTTATTAAATATAACTACTCTTTTATTTTACACAAAAAATTTTATGCCAAATACATGGTGTAAAATTGTTTTAAAAACAGTAATTATGGTTACATAATCTTAATATTAAACCAAACAATCTAGTTACACTGTTTGCTACTCTTTTATATGAAATCGCTTATTGTTAATTGGTTAATGTTATCAGTTTAACATCGGAGAAATGCGATCACATTAAGCGCGTTCGACTGTATATATTATCAACTGCTCGTCAGATTTTAAATCCTCCGCTTGCATATTTTCAAATATCCTACCAAAATGTAATTAAAATTCTTGAAATTTGAAAAAATTCTAGAAATAATCCAAAATTTGGATTAGGTGTACCAAAATGAAAGTAAAGACCCCCTTTGCTAATTCTAACTCTCATTTTACAACTATACTTTAAAAAAGGTTTATCAAAAATTGTGTGTGTTTTATACTAATATCTTCTCATATAATTCTTATATTCCCTACTTATACTTTCAAAAATTATTTAACGAGTAAAAATAAAATATACTTTGGAATAAATTGCGCATACATTTGCATACTTTTAGGAATAAATTGTGCCCTGCGACTGCTTTCTTATTTATTGCCCCAAGGAACGTTCTCCAGGCAAGTCGGTTCCAAGAAAAGGAGAATACGCCCGACAAGTGAGCTGTCAGCATTTTATCCACAATATTCCTGTAAGTATTTTATATGCCAATTTCAGTGCAAGTATCACATGTGATTCTCAATGTGCTTAGAAAAATTAAAATCCGATGATGCGATTTGCAAAACTGAAATTCTAATTTTTAATTTTCCAATCGTTTTTTACTCAAGACTCTGACCGCAAGATTTGCTTAGCAATAAGTTTGAAGTAAAATGAAAAAAAATTCAAAATATCAAAGTAATATGAACACTAGTAAAGGTTTATGTAAAATATATGTGGTTATTCGTTGTCGAACCTTTCACCCTCCCAGCCATGCTCCTTAGTTACTGGACTAATCCTTTTGATGTACGAGCCAGAAGTGAAGAAGTATAGGTTCCAGCTATAAAAGAGCTTGTGTGTGGCAACGGCGGGTGGAAAAGGAGCGACTTCGCGGGATTTGCCAGATTGTTCCAGCTGATTTTTTGATGTGTAGAATTTGAACTAACGTTTTTAAACCTAAATCTTTTACTGTTTTTCTAATAAACCTTATATTGTTTACCCGTGCAGTTTCTCCTTTTCCCACATATATGACTAGCATATTTAATCATAGCGGGAAGTAGGAGCTGGTGGTCCCCTCTACTAAAAATAAAGAAAAATTCAAGTGCGATCGAATGTTTAACAAAAAAAATTTCGATAATTTTTTTGTCGGGGTAATCACATGTATGAAGTAATATTAACGATTGCAGTTAAACAACTAACAAATTATAAAGTTATCTGCACTTATTGCCTCAATTAAACTAATTTTTGTATTCCTAATTACAGAATGGAGAAGGTGTTGAAAATTTAATGATCAATGAAAGAACTCTAGGCGGGGAAAGAAGCCAGCCTTTTGTGCTATCTGTTGGTGACAGATATTGACCTTGTCAAAATTTTGTGGTTTTCGAAAACGCTTGCTTGGAAGCAAATTCACTGCTCAAAGCAAAAGACATTTGTTTTAAGCTTTGCTACGTTTTGAATTTAGAGATTTCACCTTTTTCCAGGAATGTATGGCATTTTTTAAATAGTGTATTTTACAAGTGCGATTTTTCTTCAGACGAGCCATCCTGTTTGAAGGAACTAAAAAATCGTCTCTTTTTATAATATTTTCCGATCCTTAAAGTTTACTAGAGCTTAGCTGCCAACTTTACAGATTCTGCATTACATATATGGATTTAATCTAAATTTTACGGATTGACACAAAATTTTTACGGTATATAACTTTTTTGCCATTTTTATTCTCGTAGAAAATGTAACCAAATCTTGTTGCAACTCAAGTCTGCGTGCCTTTGCTAGGGGGTTAAGAACGGGGAGATTTCAGTCAGTATTTATTAAGACGGTAGGAAGAACAAATCTGATTTAGTCATAAGCCAACACAAAATCACAATTTTGAAAAGCCGTAAAATAGTGATTCTTCATTGGAAGAAGTTTCCGTATATCTGTGTCAGCTTTCTACAGGGGCCTTCAGTTTTTTTTTCAAATTGTAATTACAAAGCAGTAAAAACAACTTTACTTGGCTCAGAACTAATCTCTTATAAGTGAAATATCACAAGACCTTATTGTCTTGGGTAAATTAAAATTGATAAGGTTAAAAATTTGATAAAAGCTGATTATAGAAGAGGCTTCAGCGAAGTACCCTAAGCACATTATTTGTTATAATCAAATTGGGGTGTACATGTCGCATGAAAAGTTTTACTAATGCAAGTTTTCCAAAGTTGGCAGCTCTGCTAGAGTGAAAAAAAGTAATAATTTAATCTGGTTTTCTATTTTCCCTTTAGTTGCAATGTTTTGTGTATTCTATGATAGGTTGTTTCATTCAGCTAATGAATTATGTAAGCATATTCGAACATGGCATCCTGATATTAAGCATTTCACATGTTTTGATAGGTTTTGTAAACAAACATTTAATAAGTTATATAATTATGAACGCCATTTAAAAAATGTTCACACTGATGAGGCAAGTATTGAGTCCCAATCCCTAACTAATGATTCAAGTACATCTCTAACTTTTTCTAATTCTAATACTAATGCAAATTCGCATCCAACTCGAATCCAACTGTGTGAACATGAAATAACACGTGAAAGCACATTCAAACAATTTGAAGAAAATGCTGTACAATACTGTACAAAAATATGCAGAAGTAGAAGTACAATTAAGGGCATTATCTCATCGATAGGACTCAACTATACAGCAAATTACCTAAAATCGGAAACATAATGTTTTATTAATCAGTTGGGTAATACAACCAAAGATATTGATAAATTAATAATTCGTTAAAATCTTCTGGACTGTATATAGAACCTGTTGATGCTGTCCTTCGGACACGGTATGATGTAAAACTGAATAAGGAAGGTGTAACTGAACAAGCAATAAAAAAAGATAGTTGCCAATATATTTCCATTGTAGAAACTATGAAAAACATAGTTTCAATTCCTGGATTTATGGAGTTTTTTGAGAAATATAAGCAAAGTAAAGGGAATCTAAATTCTTCATTGCGTAGTATTCATGACGGACTTTATTATAATTCAAATTGTAATTTGATCGTCATTGAACACTATTGCAATAGAATTATACATTGATGATGTGGAGGTGGTGAACCCATTAGGATCTCACACTGGGATTCATAAGCTTGGATTTATCAATTTCTCTATCAAAGATATTCCAGTTTATCTTCAGTCAAGGTTGGAATCGATTAATCTTCTTAATGTGCACTATGCCCTCGATGTAAATACTTACGGTTATGAAAAAATTTTTGAGCCACTTCTGCGGGATTTAAAGTTTCTTTTTGATGAGGGTTTAATGAAAAAGTGATTAAAGTTGTTGTATGGAAAGTTGTAGGGGACAATTTGGGACTTAAACTTCTAGGATTTGTGGAGAGTTTTTTCAGCAAATTTTTGTTGTCGATTTTGTATGGTACAAAAAAATGTCATGCATACCATGACAAATGAAGATGTTAATTTGTTACGCCATAAAGATTTTCATGATCAACAAGTATCAGATGTACTGTCTGGAGCTATATCAAGTTCATCATGCGGGGTCAAAAGTATTTGTCCCCTGAAGGATTTAGGCTATTGGCATGTGTCTGATAATTTAGCCATTGACATAATGCATGATCTTTTTGAGGGATGGCGTGCATCTGAAGTTATGTTTATTTTGCAACAGTTTATTTTTATAGACAAGTTTATGACCCTAAATTCCTTAAATAATAGAATTAAAAACTTTAATTATGGAAGGCATGATTCATCCTGTAAACCTTCCCTTATAAAACATGAAAAACTAGTTCATTGCACTGGTTCATCAGGTCAAAGTGCTATTCAAATGTGGATCCTCATTAGATATCTCCCTCTTTTAATTGGTGACAAGATTCCTCATGATAATAACTTTTGGCATTTATATCTTTTAATGCTAAGAATCCTTGATACTGTCACAGCACCTGTTATTTCTATATCGGAAACCTTTCAATTAAAGGAGAATATAAAAGATCACCACATGTTTTTTTAAGTTTGTTTCCAGACAAGCGCCTTTCCCCTAAAATGCACTTTGCCGTACACTATCCAAGGATTATTAGGCAGCTCGGTCCTCCAATAAGGTACTGGAGTGTCAGGTACGAAAGTAATTTAAAAGACACGCTGCTTTTGCAGGAAACCTCCGATGCTACGCATATAGGCATAAAATACCATCTTTGACTTTAAGTAATACAAAGTTATATATACATGATTACCTCATCTATTGGCTTTTGAAGCAAAAATTATCCTCAAACATTATTCTACAAATGTTCAGACATTCCATGGAATGGTTTTGCATATTGGGAATTCAAAGTGAAAAATTTCTGTAACAGTGCCAGCGGTGATGGTAAATTATTTAAATTTAGATTGATAACTTTTAGGAAATACATTGAGCTAAAAAGTTATGTTTTTATGACATCAGTCAGTGGTACATTGTATACACATATTTGCTGTTACTTAAAATAAATTCTGTAATAAATTTACTTTTTACTTGAGGTTTTTAATTATTTAAAAAAATTCTTGTTCAACACTAAATTATGATGTATTACAGGAGGTTGGTTGGTTGATTAGATTTTTAAGGCGCATGACCCAAGATAGAGTATAGTGCGCCAGACACAAGACAAATCTAAATCCTATTTTTTCTCATAAACTCTATTTTACAGGAGGCATAAGTATATAGATCTGCAGAAACAGATGTAAATAATAATGATGGTGCTGCAGAAAATACAGAAGAAACTGAGGTATGACATACTTTTAATTTTAAATTAATCCAAATCATTGGTGCAAATAGAGATCCAATGTCAAGAAAAATATTTTGGGGGTTTATAATGTATCTTTTTCAAATTCAGAAGTTAAAATGATAATTGTTTTCGCTAATCTTTTTCATGCCTGAGCATGCCTTTCGTGAGGAGAGTTAAAAAACATTTCTTGTGTTTTATGCATTGTTCTGAAAAATAATTGTTTTATGGTTTTAATAAAACAATTTAATTTTTCCTTACAGTTTGACCTTGGAGGCAACATTATATTGGATTAAAAGTTGTTCCGAGAATTAAGTGCCGTGGATAATACTAGGAAATTTGTTAAGAACTTGGCTGTGGCGGTTTGGGGGACTTCAACATTGGCTGGCAGATCTGTTACCGGTAGACCGTGCTGGAAAAAAATGGCCCCAACCCCAAGAAAATTAACGAAAACGAGAGAAGGGAGAGTAGTGTGACAGAGGCAAAACCACAGCTAACGCCTGAAAAGTTAGCGATAATAGCAGGCACATAAATACCTTGACTTGTTAGGATTTATGCAGTTTTTAATTTTTCTATAAGGAAAGTAATTTTCCATTTGTGAAACATGGGCAAAAAATATTTAAAACCTAAATTATGGAATTTTTCCATCTTGCTAAACAGTGAAATCAAGTAGATGATGCTCAACATTTGGGATTCTTCATACAATCAAGAGCAAATTGTAATTTACCAGTTTTCAATAAGACAAATAGACTTTATATACAGTTAAGCACCGTTTATGTATCTTTCAAGGGACCGACGCGACGCATAATTGAAAACAATTTTGATTATTTGAATGAATACAGCTCTGAGTCCACTCTCTCAAGTGACTCATCTGTAAACGGTGAGGACGGAGAAGATCCAAGTTTAAGAAAAGAGTTACAAGATTGGGCCATTAAATTCAACATTTCCATTATTGCATTGACGTTTCTCCTGAAAATTCTGATAAATTATGGCTTTTCTGCTCTTCCCTCAGACGGAAGAACGTTGATGCAGACTCCAACTCCAAGAAAACTCGTAAACCTCATGGATCTTTCCCCTGGAAAATATTTGCATCTTTTGACACATTTGTTCACCGCGCTATTAAAGTGTGTTCCAGTGAGACTTTATTGATTGATGAGATAAAATACATCAAAGCTATAGCTATTAGTCGTGGTTACTCCGCCTATATTGTTGACCAAGCAGTGATTAGATACCATAAACCCCGCAATCCTGTTCCATATAAACCAAAAAAACTTATTAATAATGCTTTTTATCCCAAAATCCGTTACCAAATTGGTAGAATCCTCAATAAATTCAACTTTAAGACAGTGTTCTTACCTATCAATAAATTAAGGTTCACCAATCCGAATGATACATATTTGGGGCATCTATCAGGTTTTCTGTGAATGCGGTCTATCTCCTATATTGGACAAACCAAGCGTTCATTATCCATTCGCCTAAAGGTGGACACAAATTGGAGCCGAGCGGCGAAGGCGAACAGCCACGAACACACTCTGCGCACGCGCAACTCGGAGGCTCTAAGAGCGGCGCTTGCGCAGAGTGTGTTCGTGGCTGTTCGCTTCGCCGTTCAGCTCCAATTTGTGCCCACCTTAAAAGAACACAGAAACTGTGTAAACAAACAAGAAATTCGTCGCTCATCGATCGCTGAGCACTCTTGGAGTTCCGGTCATAGGTTTGATTTTGATTCTGCCGGGATCATCCAAAAATGTGGTTCTCCGTCAGAATTTGACTTTTATGACACCTTTCATATTAGGAAAAATGCAGATCAATTAGTCAATGACTTATCTGTTGTTCCAACACTTCACCCAGCTTGGGTAGACGCACTTGGGTTGCGTAGTTCCTGACGGGGTTTTTATACTAACTAACTTTTTGTGCTTTTTCGTTAGTCCGGTTGTCAGGTGTTTTTCGTGTTGTATTTACTTTTTAGCTCTGATGAAGGCGGTTGTCTTATACCGCCGAAACGTCGTCAGTGTTTTACTTTTAATTTATTGTGTTGTTTCGGCGTTGGTTTTTTATCCCTTTTGACTTATCAACACAAGTTTGATTATTTACTGGCTATCTTGAAACTAATTCCGAACTTTGGATTAGTTTCATGTGTTCCATTTGACTATATGCATTTAGTTTGTTTAGGAACTGTTCGAAAGCTGATTAATGTTTGGATGTCTGGCCCTTTAAGTGTACGCCTGAGGGATAGGGGTGTTACAGAAATTTCGGATAGACTCCTATTCCTTATTCCTACTGTTCCTGAGGAATAGAATTCGCCAGGAAACTAGGTCTCTGAGAGAAGTAGCTCATTGGAAAGCCATCGAATTCAAAGAGTTTTTATTATACACTGGCCCAATAGTTTTAAGAAAAATCCTGAGGGAAGATATTTTTGTAAATTTCATGTGTCTGCATGTGTCCATCAGGATTTTAGTTTCACCCAAATATTGTCTTGTATATATAGATTATGCCCAAAAATTATTAGTTCATTTCGTTAAAAACTTTTCAAGTCTGTATGGAAAAGAATATATTTCCCATAATATTCATAATTTGCTCCACTTGAGTGAATACGTGAAAAAGTATGGACCTATTTGGAGAAAACATTTTTGGGTCCAAGGGAGGTTACTGTTCAAAGGGACTCTTGGATTCGCGCCTGGGCACTGAATAAAAAAAATCCTTTTAGATACTGCTTAGGTAGTATTTGAACAGTTCGAAAGTAAAAACCTATTTAGTACAACCAGAAATAAAATTGTTGGGTTAAAAGTAAGCTATTATTATTGTACGTGTAAAAGTTTTAAATGCTAAATATAAAGAATATTCAATATTACTAAAATTCTTGCAGCAACGGAACTTGTGGTGCACCAATATGAATCATTGCAGCAAGAAGTCCGATCTATGAGGAGTCAACTAAACTACCTCTTGGATTTTTTGATACCTAGTAGGCCTATAGAGGAAGAAGTGAATCTTCCAATAAATACAATAAAGGAGCTGGAGGAAATGGAAAACTCCTGGAAAGATCCTCATTTCTTTCAAAAAATTGTAAGAACAATACAGATTTATTCTTTTAAATAACTCACTTAACTGTAAAATGTTTTTGAATAATTACAAGTTATAAAATTTTAAATTTCGTTGAAATATATTTTATTATAATTAAGTAATTATTATTTCTTTTCTTCTTCCTTATCCCCATTTCTAGCAAAGCTAGATAAATTCCATGAGTCCATTCACCTTCAGCAAATCCAAGAGCGGAATAAAGGGTCCATTAAATATATCCTGGTCAGAGAGGCCCAGACAATTCAAAATTGTGTTCCGGTGAAGCCTGTGCACTGGAACAATCGACGCAGGGTTGAAAACTCTTAATTCCACCGGAGTACTTTAGTGTTTTTAGGTGACCACAGCGGAGTCGCGTTATAGCTGTTTGTTCTTCCCAACTGCAGCTGCGTGAAAGACATCCTCCAGCTTTTTGACTCCGGTACTAGCTGTGAACCGGTGGTACTAGCCAGTCGGGCTTTATTTATGCTTGGCAATGGAAAAGAGCTCTGGGAATGTTAGAGGAGAGGATGTATTGGATAAGAGAGGGAAAAGTTCAGTTCAGTTTTTTGGGGATGTTTGTGCCTTGCCTGTATGATCTCTTACACTGTGAAAGTTGGCCAAATGTTGAATTGCACTTTAACTGTCGGAGATAATCCAAATTTCATTCATTTAAATTATTATTTCTAAATATTAATATTATTTATAACTTATTAGACGCATTATTTTTAAATAAACGACTAACGTAAACGCACCAGTAGCGTTTTTGGCGAGGATAAAAGAAACTAACGAGGATAAAAGAAAACAAGAGGAACACTATCAAAATCTCTGGAAATTTTACAACCAACAAGTATACAAACGAACCTTGCAATCTCATGTAAAACAATTCCTAATAAATAGACACAAATAACACGCTCAACTCTTTTCACAGAAAAAAGAAACATTTAAATTTAAACGTTTGCATTTGTAAAAGCAGTTCCCTCCGATAAATGCATAAAAGACATTTTAAAAAAAATAAATCTACCGAAATGCATACAAGAGTACATATTGTTCATGGAGGAAGATGGCCTATTGGAACTATTATGAAAATACATAACTGCATTCTGCGACTACTGTCAATAAAGAAATAAAATTGATTTCAAAAGCATCTCATCCCTGTATATTTTTTATAAGGATAAGATAAGTTAAGATATTTTTGTAAATTTCATGTGTCCATCAGGATTTTAGTTTCACCCAAATATTGTCTTGTATATATAGATTATGCCCAAAAATTATTAGTTCATTTCGTTAAAAACTTTTCAAGTCTGTATGGAAAAGAATATATTTCCCATAATATTCTAATTTGCTCCACTTGTGTGAAGACGTGAAAAAGTATGGATCCCTAGATAATTTTAGTGCTTTCAGGTTTGAAAACTATAATCAATAAATTAAGAATTTGTCAGGAAGTCAGATAAACCATTGCAACAGATTAGCAGGAGGTATTCGGAACGAAGAAATTTCACACAAAATTCATCTTATCCAACAGGGCTTAGTGTGCCACATTCTGATGGGTCATTACCTTCTTATATTAATGAAATAGAAAACCAATTTAAAGTCTTCAATAATAGCACATTTTCACTCAATTGTAAGAGTGTAAAAGGCACTTTTGTTCAACTCAAAGACAAGACAATAATCTGTACACAAAATTTTGTTACTATGAATGGAAGTCGCTTCATTGTTGGGCATAGGTATTTTAACCAGGGAAATGTATACAATACCCCCTGTGACTCTTCTCTTCTGGATATTTACTGCGGTGAAGCAAAGAAAGAATTGAGGCATTGGAATATTGAAGAAATAGATGCTAAATTATGGCACTTCCCATCAAAAAAAGGATTCCCCTCTTTCCCAATTCTGCATTCCTCTTGACTAGTCCACTCTAGAACTATTTTGTCTAGGTTAGTACTCAAAATGTTTGTTCAGATATTCACTAAATCAGTAGTTGCATTAGATGTATATTTAGGTTTAGCTTAAAAAAGATGTATTATAGTGTCGTTTTTTCACTGACTGAGCTGGATCATCCAAATTGCAAGAACGTGGCTTCTTAAATCAGCCTTAGTTCTATACTATTGCTGTATAAATATTATGCCTCATTAAAACCTTTCTTTACAGGATTAAAAAATGTTCTCAGTTGTGGAGTTCAAAGAAGGAGTATCAATTATTCCAACAAAGTGGATGTTTGAATATAACAAAAAATCCAAGTGGCCGAGAGTTACTTCAGAGGAAGAACTAGAAATTCTTATAAAGACCCAAGCTGATCCATACAGAGACAACCAGTGGAAATGGACTAACTGCAGAGTGTGGAGAATTTTCAAACTAACCATAGGTATTTATACCTTATTAATTATCTCGGTTCATACGTATAATCCGGCACAGGCTACTCCTGTGCATATTTTGATGTGTATTGGCTGCGGCAAGGACAAGCTGTACTCCAGCCCAGGTGCAGTTTTTAAACTGTTGATAAATTTCGGCTTCATGGACTTGGAGCTGAATTTGACAGTCACGGAACGGTCGACAGGATAATACACGAGCACCAATTCGTCTAATTGCTCCATATTAAATTTACAAATCTATTTTTAATAAAAATATTGCAGTCCCTCTAAAATTTTTGTTTAAATACCCATACTAAGTAAATTGAGAAGCATTATAGGTATCTCTTAATTTATTATAAAAAATTTAAGGGTTATGATTACAGAAAACTTTTTATGCCAAAGTATGTTATATTGGAATATTTCTCTTATGCAAGTCTAAAAAATGTGCAATTAATGTTGAAATAAAATGAACCTTAACTATAAAATACTATTACTTATTACTTTCAAATAAATAAATTCACATTTTTAATGAAATTTCATACCGTTTAGCGTTTCAAATTAAATGTTAATATTTCTATCGTTCATTGATTTATTTTCTCTTAAAGATGTTCACACTGCAGGGTTGACGAAACTCCCTCTACCTCCCCCTAGAATGATACCTACCCAACTCAGTAAGTATGAACTTTCATTTGACGTTTCTTTACCTTATCGTTATGTTGCTTAACTAATAAATATTTGATTGCTGAACACGCCTTGAGTCCCTTTCAAAGTGCTATGACGCAACGTCAAGACCTACGACATTGACATCAAAGGTATTCGATATTTATTTGTAGTACCGGCTACTAACCGTAATACTAACTTTCGATGCTCTTTACAAGTTTTTTATGTGCGTATTAATTAATAAAGAGAAAATCTTGTGTGAAAAAAGGGTCTCGACACGCGGGATTTTTGGATACTATCCACTCGCGTGTCACAGAAAGCCGTGCTGTCCACAGAGTGCATCAGACACCCCTAATGGCCTTGATGCACCTGTGGACAATTTTCTATATCTTTTCTTCGTAATCTTCGGTACATTCTCGTTCTAATTTGTGCTGGTATTGCAGTTAATTCTTCTGTATTTTGGAGGATCGGCGGATGTAACAGAATGAAAAATTTATTGCACGAGGTACAGCAGTATCCGTACTACATACATGATAAATTTGATAAAAATTGGACCACTTGCTAAACTGTGGGGGTACTTATAAAACGTGCAATATTAATCTTTTAGCCAAAGAATGGAGTTCCCTTAGTGTAATGGTATTTAGAAAAATGATAATCGGGGAAGGAATTTCAGTAATCTAACAAATTTTTAAGAAATAAGGTATCTAGGAGTAAATTTGGGACTAAAGATTGAATGATCAAACCTCGTAAAGCACATTAAATCCCTTTGTTTAAAGCTCTTTGATCTTCCACATTTACGTATAACCTTCTTTCAGTTGCTAGAATTTGTAGAAGTAAGTCAATCTCAGAAAGATCAGACAAAAGTGGGAATGATCAAAGAGCTATAAACGAAGGGACTTAATCTGCTGTACATGGAGAAGGTTTGATCATTCACTCGTTAGTCACGATTCAGGGTTGGTTGATTGGATTTTTATGGCGCAAGGCCCAAATAAGGGCATAGAGCGCCAGACCAAGATAGATTATATTAAAAACCACAGAGCAAAGAAGCCTTAGTCTGATGTAGTCTATACCATCAATTGTAATAAAAGTTCAATTTAAAATCTTAAGTATTTATATAAAGTCGCGATTCAGGGTGATCAGAAAATATCTCTACAAACTTTCCAGAGGGGTAGAGGGTACTAATACTAGAATAAAAGGATTGTCAGTGAAATGCGTGTCTGGAAAGGCTGAGTCAAGATAGTAGAGGGCAATCGAAAGCAGTCATCAATGGGGGAAGCGGTCATTTCTCACTGTGATTTCATACATCATGTATCACTTTACGAATGCTGAATTAGCAGATATCCATCTGGCGTACGGAGCATCGAATAGTAATGGAAGAGCTGCGGAAAGATTATACAGGGAACGATTCCCCTTTCGGCAAACACCGAATCATCAGATTTTTGCCCAAGTTCACCGACGTCTTTGCGAAAGTCCGAAAGTGGATCTTTTACATAAAGAAAAATTTTTGCCTAATAAGAATTGTGAAAAACAGTGTCGTTTCCAGTCTACCCAAAAAAAAAGAAAAAACCAGTCATTTCAACTGGTCAAAGGTTCAAACAAAGAGAGGAAGGCGGCAAAAGAAGAAATTCTTGTAGGTCGTCAGGGGATCACACTTACAGTAGTCAAGGAGAAGTCTAGGTAGGTAGACAGGGTCACAAATTATACAAACACCCAGCATCATGATGCAGGTAGGCCTCGCTCGGTGAGAACAGTGGGGGCCGGATGCAACAACGTTCTGTGACGTGCTATCACCTAATAATGATCGTCCAAGAACGCCTGCTCAGGAGGTGGCGTTCTACGACGATCGGGCTGTCGTTTTCCTTCTGATTGGTTGAAGCGTTCCATTCCGTAGCAAGACGCGGGAACGGCAGGTGTTTACAGTTGTGGCAGGTGTATTTCGATTTCGCTTTTTATATCAATATGGCTACTTGGTACCTTTTCTTAAGTGAAAGAAGAGTGCCTCGATACTTGGGATCGAACAAATGCCCTTGATCTCGCAGAAAAGGAATTTGTTAAAAGATACCGATTGGATCAAATTACATATTTATGGTTGTGCGACTTGTTAGAAGATTATTTGAATCCAAGAACAAGTGGATATTCTGTGGAATTACAGAAAACTTTTTAAATCATATTTAATCCTATAATATTAATTTTACCTTGTCAATTTAAATCCAATCACTAATAGTGCTTCGGTGCTTGTTGAAAACCTATTCAATAATATACATATGGGGTTGATAAGTGACTAATTCAAATGTGTTCCCATGGTGAAGTCCTATCAAATACACGAGATTGACTATGATTTATAGATAATATGATTAACACATATACAAGTGGGATAAATTAATAGTCACATTTTTCCATGCCCTCACAGGAGTAAACATGTACAGAATATAATCACAATATCTTTATTTATAATGTTATCTGTTCTTTAAGCAATGGATCTCCCTTAACATCTTTCTCTCCATTCTTTAAATTTGTTGTTTGCCACATTTCTAGTTCATTCAGTATCAAAAACACAAATTCTGTTAACTAGCATGTTAAGCATCATCAAGTTTTGTATGCTAAATACTATGAACATTATGAAAATTCCTATTCTATACAAATTAATAATCAATGACAATTGGAAAAATTTGGCGAATTGGGACTAAGGCTACTGGGGTTTAGGCAAGCAATCAAAATTAGAAGCAGCACAAATTGTAGATTATTTTCCAAGTAATCAAGATAGTGAAGAAATCGTTAATATCAATGGCCTGCTTCATTTATTGAAAAAAATGTCAATAGTACATCTCTGGGTAACAATATACAAGTAACTTTCTGTGGCCTGTGTAACATTGCAAAGTTGCCATTAATTAAAAATTAATTGTTTCATGGCATATGACCCAAGACAAAAACAAATCATTATTTCAGATAAAATTATGAAATACCCCTTCTTCTAGAGGATGCGGATGATTCATCATTGAAAAAGAAAAAAGAATTCCTGTGAAGAAGTGGATTTCTTTACGCTAAGAACTTTCACATGTTCGTCTAATTCATGAACTGGAAAGCCCTCCAAAAGATTACAAGAACTATCTTCGATCTTTGCTTAGAGCTGTTATGGTTGGTTGGTTGGTTGGTGGGGTTTTATGGCGCAAGAGCCAAATTTGGCCATTCCGCGCCAAACACAAGACACTTATACCCTAAACTTTAAAATTATACACGATTCATGAAGTTTATATCACGTAGAAAATTGAAGATATTTTTGTGGTACTCATTACCTATAATACATAGTGGCCAACATTCGAAAACATAAATTAGGGAGATTGTTCTCAAAAATTAGGGAGATTTTCACGACATATAATTTTGTTAGAAATAACAGAACTTCTAAGACTTAAGAGTAAAAACAAATTTAAAATACTAATACTTAAGGATTCTCACAACAGAAATGCTATTAAAACTTTTTTATCAACTTTTACAATAAATTTTTATTAGAAAAACATTGCACAAAAACACTTTCCAAAATCAATTTAAACATTGCACCAAACTGCTTGCACTTAAATCTTCAGAAGAAAACAGTTTCGATTTTATTGTAACTTTGATTTGATTTAACATTCATTTGATGCTTTTTGGACTTTATATGGGTTTAATTATCGAAAACTGACGGGAAAATCCTCAAATTTGATTTATAAAGAAATTCGGGAGATTTAATATTTTTTCGGGATATCGGGAGATAACAGTGAAATTCGGGAGTCTCCCGAAAAAATCGGGAGAGTTGGCCACTATGATAATATCAGATAGCGTTGGATATTCTACGCCTAGACTAAGTCGCCTGACTAGTCGGAATCTGGGACACTCGGATAATATGTGTTTGACTGATAAAAGAGCATGACAAGATGGGCATGTAGGCGGAGGTTCTCCATGAAAGAGGTGCTTGTGTGTAAAATAGGTGTGTCCAATTCGGAGCCTTGTCAATTTTACATCTAAAAATCTATTTAGTTTTGTATCAGGAAAGCCAGTTACATGGGGTTTGATATCATACAGTTTATTTCTAAATTCTAGTTCCCACGAGTATTGCCAGGTTGATTTAATTGAGTTTCTAATATATGTTAAAATATCACAGAATGGGATAAAAGAGCTGCTTTGTAGGGTGGCTGTTTTTGCAGCCAAGTCTGCTTTGTCGTTGCCGGGAATGCCCGTATGTCCAGGTATCCAGCAGAATTTAATTGAAAATCCCCTGTCCTTTAAGTCTGAGTAGGTGTTGATTATTTGTAGTGTGATAGGGTGGCTCTTTTGATTATAGTTTCGAAGGGCATCTAAACAGCTTCGAGAATCGGAATATATAATGAAATTTTTATTACGAGAGTATTTTAATTTATTCATTGCCAAGAGGATAGCCCAGCTCTCAGATGTGAACACGGAACACCGATTGTCAAGTTTCCTGGATATAACTCCGTTGTCAAAAATTGCTGCACACCCAACATGGGTGTTAGTTTTAGATCCGTCTGTATATATTTCAGCGTAGTTGGAGTAGGCTTGTCTATGTGTCTTAAAAAGAGAGTTAAAAACGATATTGCATGTGGTGGATTTCCTCCATTCACAAAAGTCGAGAATGAAATCAAAATCTCTCGGTTTCCAGGGTGAAATTTTAAAGCTATTTTTCAAAGGGTTCAGGTTCTCAATGCTTAATAACGACAGTAAGTTCGGCATTCGAATGCCAAATGTGGGGGTAAAGGAAGGTTTTGAAGAAAAATGACTTTTGAATTTGGGGTACTCTACTGTTTGAAACAGGGGATGTAAAGGATTTGACTTTATTTTAAAATAGTATCGCAATTGGATACTTGCTCGTCTCAACTGCAAACTAGGTTGACCAGCCATGACGTAAAGACTGTGGACAGGGGAGGTCCTAAAGGCTCCCAAGGACAGTCGTAATCCCTGATGATGGATTGTGTCGAGGCTTTTCAAAGCAGTTTTAGAGGCAGACCCATAAACAGAGCAACCATAGTCAAGTTTTGAACGAACAGTGGCGTCATAAATCTTTAAAAGGTATTTAGAATTTGCTCCCCAAGATGTATTTGTCAAAAATTTTAAAATATTCAATGCTTTCGTGCAGTTCCGTTTAAGTGTTTTAATATGGGGCTTAAACGTTAGTTTTGAATCGAAGATTACACCCAAGAACCGTCCCTGAGTCTCAACAGGGATAGGGTTACCATTCAGCAAGACTCTGGGTTCAGGAAAGATCCCTCGTTTTCTAGTAAAATTAATACACACAGATTTCTGGGATGATATCACAAATCCGTTTTTGTTCGTCCAAGAGTTAATATTGTTTACTGCAGTTTGCAAAAGTCTTTCTATAGAATCAATGTCAGTTCCACTGCAAAAAATTTGGAAGTCGTCGACAAAAAGAGTGCCATTGACTCCAGGAGGTAATTGATTAATGATATCGTTAATTTTGATAATAAAAAGAGTGACACTCAGGACACTCCCCTGGGGCACTCCCTCCTCTTGAAAGCAATCATCTGAATGAATATCATTGATGCGAACGTTGAATATTCTTGTCTGTAAGAAGTTATGGATGAAAGTGGGAAGGTTCCCTCTCAAACCCATATTGTATAGATCACGTAAAATACCATACCTCCAGGTTCTGTCGTATGCCTTTTCCATATCGAAAAATATTGATATTAAGTGGCGATTTCTGACGAACGCCTCTCTGATAGCAGATTCTAATAAAATCATATTGTCGTTTGTGCTGCGTCCAAAACGAAATCCACTTTGATAATTTGACAAGTGTCGTCCTTTCTCTAAAAAATAAACTAATCTTGCATTGATCATTCTTTCCAATAGCTTGCACATGCAACTTGTCAAGGCTATGGGTCGGTAATTATTAGGGTCAGAAGAATCTTTCCCAGGTTTAGGAATGGCAACCACAGTAGCCCTCCTCCATGAATTCGGGAAAACACCCTCGTTCCATATTCTGTTAAATAGTGATAAAATGTTGAGCAATGAGTCTTCGTTTAGATGCTTAAACATGTCATAATGGATGTGATCAGGACCAGGTGATGTTGGGTGGGATTTATTCAGTGAATGTCGTAGTTCTGTGATGGTAAAATCTTGATTATATTCATGATAGGACGACGTGTCAAAGTCAAGAGTTTTCAGTTCTTCACTTCGTTTGAATGCAATGAAATCTGGTGGGTATGACATTTCATGCGATACTCTGGAAAAAGCTTTCCCAAGAGTATCTGCAATCGTTTTGACATCAAAAATATGGTTATTGTTTATTTTAAGAGACGAGATGGAAGGGGAGATGAAGCGACCGGATATTTTCCTCACCTTGTCCCAGAGTACCTTAGATGAGACCTTCCCCTGAATGGACGATACATAACACTACTCGACAAAAAAAAAAGGTCAAAATGTAAATGACACAACAAAAGCAGATTCTTGTGTAAAATGGTCCCCTGAATCCAAATCCGACCCCCGTTTTTCTCCAGCACGTCAAAATTTTCGGGGAACAGCCCCTCCCCCTTTTTACGTTTTTCGACGACTTTATAACTTTGAACTCGATTTTCAGGGTCAAAAAACATTGCCTTAGTCTTCAAATTGCACCCCAGGGGACAAGAAAGGTTCAAATTAATAAAATATGGATATTCATAACAATTGGATAGGTTTAAGGGGTGATTACCCCCCTAAAAACGCAAAAAAATCGTTAAAAATAGAAGGATTTGTTATACCCTATTTATTTTGCTTATTTTTGAAGCAAATCAATTTTAAAGGGTCTGAACCCTTCCCCAAGGACCCAAATTTAATAATGATATGCAGCAATGATTTTTAGGAAAAGCGGTTAAGGAGTTATCGCCCCCGAAGCATCCGCGGAAGGGTTCAGAAGGCTTTCTGAATCGCGCTGGCGCCCGCGCGCTCAGTGAGTAATATCCATGCTTTGAAAAGTCACAAAATGAGAATTTTCTTATATTTTAAGACTTTACTTAGTGGAAATTCTATATTTTGATAGTAACTGGCCAGTTTTATGGAGGTATTCCATGTTTCAATTTGTTATTAGATGCACGGCTGGATTACCTCCATAAAACTGGCCAGTAACTATCAAAATATAGAATTTCCACTAAGTAAAGTCTTAAAATATAAGAAAATTCTCATTTTGTGACTTTTCAAAGCATGGATATTACTCACTGAGCGCGCGGGCGCCAGCGCGATTCAGAAAGCCTTCTGAACCCTTCCGCGGATGCTTCGGGGGCGATAACTCCTTAACCGCTTTTCCTAAAAATCATTGCTGCATATCATTATTAAATTTGGGTCCTTGAGGAAGGGTTCAGACCCTTTAAAATTGATTTGCTTCAAAAATAAGCAAAATAAATAGGGTATAACAAATCCTTCTATTTTTAACGATTTTTTTGCGTTTTTAGGGGGGTAATCACCCCTTAAACCTATCCAATTGTTATGAATATCCATATTTTATTAATTTGAACCTTTCTTGTCCCCTGGGGTGCAATTTGAAGACTAAGGCAATGTTTTTTGACCCTGAAAATCGAGTTCAAAGTTATAAAGTCGTCGAAAAACGTAAAAAGGGGGAGGGGCTGTTCCCCGAAAATTTTGACGTGGTGGAGAAAAACGGGGGTCGGATTTGGATTCAGGGGACCATTTTACACAAGAAACTGCTTTTGTTGTGTCATTTACATTTTGACCCTATTTTTTTGTCGAGTAGTGTAATTTGCCCAGGAGTCTGTCTGGGCTCTCCTTCTTATTTTGCGGAATTCCGCTTTGGCCCGTTTAAAAGCTACGAAATTATCAGTTGTAGGGTACCTCCTAAAAAATGACCACGATTTCTTCTGTTTTTTCCGAGCTTCTTTACACTCGTCGTTCCAATATGGCTTATTTATTTTTGTTTGTCTCCCCGATGTTTTAGGAATTGTCATATGGGCTGCCGCGAGAATGACAGACGTCACCCTCTCCACAGCTTCATCGATAGAACCAATATTGATCGTGTCAGAAGTAATGAGAGCTAATGTCTGAAAAAAATCCCAGTCAGCTTTGCCTAAAATGAATCTTTGTGGTCTTTTAGACGGTGTCGGGTCATTAGATATGACTGACAGAATCAGAGGGAAGTGGTCACTATTATGAAGATCGTCAAGAACTCTAAAATCCAATAATGGTAACATTGATGGTGAACATAATGCCAAGTCAAGATGATGGTATGTTCTAGATGGGAAGTGAAAATATGTTGGGGTCGCGTCGTTTAGAACGCAGAGCCCAGAGTCGTCTATAAAATTTTCGACAAGTTTGCCTCTATTGTTAATGTCATTGCTTCCCCAAATGGGGTTGTGTCCATTAAAGTCTCCCAATAGTATGCGAGGTGATGGCAATTGTGCAATGAGGTTATTTAGGTCCTGCTGGTTTATGTCTTCATTTGGAGGTAAGTATATAGAGCATATGGTGGTTAATGTGTTTAATTTTATTTGAATGGCAACTGCTTGGATATTTGTTTGCAGATTGAGAGATGAGGAAGGAAAGCTATTGTTTACGAGGAGTGCTGTGCCACCTGAAGCTCGGCTACCATCTGTATAATCCTTTCGGTACAAATGGTAGTTCTTGAGCTTTACAGAATTTTGAGGGAGCAAGTATGTCTCCTGTAATGAAAAGATGATGGGATTAAAATTGTTTATCAATGATTTGATGTCGTCAAGGTGAGTATAAAATCCATGACAATTCCAATTTAGAATGTTCGTTCCTATAATTTAGGCTTTTTAGTTTTATTTCGGCTACCACCGCCTTTTGCATTTATATCATCTTCGTCAGTATCCAGATTTAGGGAAGAACTGGCTTTTTGTTTAGAGTTTTGTCTATTAATTTTAGGAGGTATGGTTTGTGAACTATTTCTGTTAGAAGCGTTTTTGTTTGTATTATTTAAAGGTTGACGCTGGTTCTGTACGTTTTGAGGTGCACTAATTATTGTTTTAGGTATAGAGCTGTTATTTTTTATTATATTATTTTCAGGTTGGCTTGGACTTGCAGTGGTTTGAGATGAGTTTGACTGGGTTGTAGGCAAGGCTTGATTCTCTTTTGTTTCCGTTAGTGATTTGGGCTTGAAATTGTTATTGAATATCAGGTTTGTCTGGGTTCCTCGGGTACTAGTTGATTTTACAGCAGATGAGTAGGACATATTGGGTTTGGGTGTTCTATTATAAACTATTTTTCTAGCTTCTGGGAAAGATATATTATTTTCGTATTTAAGAGTGACTATTTCTTTTTCTGTTGACCATCTGGGACATTTTTTATCATAGGCGGGATGTTCGCCTTCACAGTTAGCACATTTGGCGGTGGTAGCATCGCAATCTTCAGAGATATGTTTTAGGCTTGAACATTCGCCACATCTTGCTATTCCACGACAAATTCTTGCAGTGTGACCAAATTTCTGACATTTGAAGCAGCGCGAAGGGTTGGGAATATATTGGCGGACTGGAATATTGAGATAGGCTATTTTAACAGACTTGGGGAGTGTAGTTGTGTTAAATGTAAGTATAATGTGTTTCGTTTTTATTACATGATCTTTTTTCTTTATTATAATTCTTTTGACATCTATAACTTTTTGGTTTTCAAGTTCAGAGAGGATATCGTTTTCTGTATCGTTGTAAAGATCGGCTTCAGAGATAACACCTCTGCAAGAATTTAAAGATTTGTGCGGTGAGACGACGACTTCCATGTTTCCCAAATGTTCTAAATTCATTATTAGTTTTGCTTGATTTTCATTCGCGACTTCTATTAAGAGATCACCACCAGCTGTTTTTTTAATATTTTTTACATCGCCAACCATACCGAGTATACTTTTATGAATCAAGATAGGAGATGTTTCCTTAAATGATCCTTCTTTCTTTTTAATAATAAAAAATCTGGCATCGTTTACTTTTGACAAGTTTTTAGGTTGCTCCAATGGAGGAGAATGCTCCAATGAAGGAGAAGGGTTGGTGGAATCACCACCATGCTCAGAGAGAGGGGGGTTGGGGATTTGGGTTTGAGCGTTTTGATCGGACTTAATTTTTTCGACTTCCATAGAGAATTTTTCAAGGGAGGGAGGAGGAGAATCCCTTCCCAACTTCCAGAGGACCAGTTTGGTGGGGCTAGCCCCAAAGTCAACAGCCAGCAGTGGCCTCGGGAAAGCCCCCCGCTCTGCCATGCAGGACCCCGTCCAGGCACCACCTGGGACTGCAAGACAGGCGAGATTATTCGCCAGCTGATAGAGCAGCCAGGGCATTGCTGGTTAGGCTGCCCCGGGCTCCTAGAGCTGTTATGAACCCAGAATACAAAAGATTTCAACCATAATGAGGGATTCAATACCCCCAGAAGAAAGATTACTGGCAACTCCGGTTCCTTGCAACTGAATGAACTTTGGAAAACCTAAAGTTCCATCCGATAATATCCCCACAGGCCTTTGGGGTTATTATTCCAGATACTTGTGAAGCTATTTTCGAAGCTTTGAAAGATGAATATATGAAGGTAGCCGTTTCTCCTTCATTTAAAAAAAAGTTTAAATGCAAAGGTTTTTATAATAAAGCGTAAAACGGGGTGAATCGGATCACTTTTGAGGAAAGTTTCTTAAAACTATCATGGCTCCCATTGTGTGTAGTAATTATTAGCTATTTTTCTAATATTTCTGAAAAAATTATTAAGAACAAAGTCCTCTGAGAACGGCTGAAGACTCATAGATTGCCTTATCACTACAAAACACAAAAATGGCAACACCTCAAAAGATGACATATCGTATAAACAAGGTCCTGTATCCTAATTTTTTAAACCGAATCAGCTGACATTCTTGTACCTCTGTTTTTAGAACACCCCACTGTGTTATATCCCCACACCCCACAGAAAACTTTAGGCATTTCAATTCTAAAGCACTTAAAATTTACTTGCTATTTATGCTTTTTTTCCTCTTTTCTTATGTGACTGACTCGTCTACAGATATTCTCATGAAAGTATTGAACAAGGTAAATAGAGTATTGGCTGGGCAAAGGCGGATTGAAGAAAGGCTAGATGATATTGAGAAGAAATTAGGAACATCATCCAGCATAGAGACAGCCGAACTGGAGTTCGAGTTACCCCTAAGGACCGAGAAGGAACTAGACGAATTGAACATCTCTTTAATGGACGATCTAAAAATGAATAGTTTGGCAAGACTTTGATTTATATTTTTCTAAAGGACAATAAAATCCTCCTGCAGCTTTCCTTGTTTTCCTATAGGTATTTATAAAACTAACAATTACTTATGAAATTTATAGGTTCAATATCTCCAGAAAATCGGCGGATCAAATGAAACTGGTAGGGTTGTATTGATTCTTAAGAGATTGTTAACTGACGAGTTGGCAGAGAAGTATACGTGGCTCGGAAGCAAAGATAAAAAACCCTTTAAAGGGCTTCTGCTTAATTGCGCAGTTCTTAAGTTAGTATTTTTACTTGTTACTATTAGTTTTCCTTGTTGCTTATTTTTTCAAGAATTTTTCCATTACCTATTAAATTACCTAAAAAATTTTGTTCAAATTTTAGTACCAGAGGTTTTTTAGAACAAAAACATCTCAAAATAGAAATTTAACATAAGAGAAGGGGAAAATTTTCCAATAGAGGTTTTAAATCAATGGGAGCTTGATAAGAGATCTTGCTATGATTGCCGAGTGTGGCAACACCTCTTATGTAAATAATCGTGTATATATATGTGTGTTCCGTTACAATAAATATTTTTCATTCGGTCTTAGCCTACCTGACTGTATTTAATTCGACTCTGCTTAACAATATTGTTATATTTGAAGAAAAATTTATTAGTTAACTAAGATAACTAACATAAGAAAGACTTCTAATTCAGTTTCCCCCTTTCTTTAGGAAGGGTTGCCAGCGAGGATTTTAATAAATCTAACCCACTCCCATACCCTAACACCGCTGCGGCATTATCACACCTGAAACCAGACATTGGTACTAAAAGTATGTTTGAAAATTACTTTAGTAGTGGGTTAGGAGTAAGTGAGGCCATGACCTTTCATGAAAGTACTTTGGAAGATAGTACTAACACAGAAGAGCTGTTGGCTAATGCCAGAGTCAATCAAAAAAGACGGACTGTGGTTCACTGGCACTCAGAATGGAGGAAAAAGAATTTCGGTACAAGAACAGGCAAAGATGTGTTTGAGGTAAGAATAAGAAATTTGATAAAAAAATAAGCATTTAAAAAACTATGCATTTATTGTGCAGTCACAAAGATTTCATTTACAGAATAATCTCTCAAAGAAACACAAAATTATATATTGGATACATATTTTCATTGATATTCAAAAATCAGTTCATACAGGTGCTATCAGCAAAAGTTCATTAACGATGAAGTAAAATTAGGATTAAAGATATAAATGCATATAGGAATTTTAAACAAATCAAAATAATAAATAGCTACTATAAATTGACTAATTAATAATTTACTTTGTACTTGTGTGTAGAGCTATGGAGCTAAGTTATCAATGGGGAAACCCATTCTTTGAATCTTTGAATATCAAAAAGTTGTGAGGTGCCTAAGGTGAGGAACATGATGGGGTCAGTGGAGAGTGTTACGGTGTTTTCGTCAGCCTCTACCCAACGAACAAATGCCTTCATGGATGTAATAGAAAAGCTCGACTCGGAGTCAAGAAAACGCCGATTGAAGGCACTTTGCCCTACTCGGTGGGTCGAGAGGCATGATAGCCTAATCGCGTTTCAGGAGTTATTAATTCCTATAGTACTGGAAGAACTGAGCCTCAGTAAGAATGCTGAAGCATCATCGAAAGCTTATATGCTGCTGTCAGCAATAAAAAGAAGCGAATTTGTTGTAACTGGGATTTGAAATTTCAACGCCTAGAGTTTGTAAACGTCAAACCAAAAGAGATAACGTCCCTGCTTCATCCTCCGATGATTACTACAGAAGATCAATCTTTATCCCATAAGTGGATCATTTCATTAGTGAAATAGAAGCCCGGTTCAGTCGGGATTTTCAAGGAATTCTTCCCCTTGAAGGTTGGTTGGTTGGATAGATTTTTATGGCACAAGAGCCAGATTAGGCCTTCCCCTTGAAGGTTTAATTCTGGCAAACCTTTCGAAATTCATCGATGAGGAAATTTTGGATGCGGCTTGGAAATATGAACCCTTTTTAGATGACTTGGGAAGTTGACATGTAGTGATGGCTGAGATAAAGATGTGGAGAAGGAAGTGGAAAGAAGAAAGCCACCCTCCCTGTACAGTGATGGAAACACTTAGAAAGCTGGACACCTCTTTTTTTTCCCTTCCCTTGGATCCGTACTTCAAGTTTTTGGAACTATTCCCGTAACTACCTCGTCAGCGGAGCGTTCTTTTTCACCTTTTTAAGGTTGAAAAACTATTTAAGTACAATGGGAGAATCTCGATTAAATGGGCTTGCCCTCGCAAACACATCGAAACACAGAGTGGATAACACCTCCGTTGAGAAAATTGTTAACCTCTTCAGCCAGACAAAAAAAGAAGAAACCTTGAAAACTGGGGAGAGGATTGCGATTGATATCATAATATCCACATCAGTTTATTTTAGGTCAGATCAAATTCTTCGATATTATTCCAACTTATATGGAGTTTCTTAAATCATTGAAACAAGTTAGGTATTAGTCTACGAATTAGTGAATTTTATTAACGACAGCGTATTATTATTTTGTTTACTAGATATGATAAGATAATTTTCGTAAGGTTTGTCTTTACATCGTTGTTTCTTAGGCAATTAAAAATTATTTTTTAAAAAGAAAACTCTTATTTTTAAAACTTTTGTGCAAAACCTGTAGGGTTTTTTGTATAAGTTAAACAATTGTTAAGTTGAATTATGAAATATGGAATAAGTATACTTTAGGTTGATTTTTTGTTTCATGGATTTGAAATTAAGGTATGCTACATCCTTAAATAAATATTTTGTAAATAAATGTAGATTTTTGTATGGATGCTTTGAAGTTTATGTATTATTTCTTTCTATTTACAATCTAAAATGGGCAAAAGGTAAATTATAAATTATATGTTTTCTATCCCTGGGTGCAAGCTCTATGAGTACCAGTGCCAGTCAAAGAACCTGGTTAGCCCCCCCTTACACAAGTTCTAGATCCGCCACTGTGTCAAACCCTTTGCATGGCTTGTTTTGGACCTTATCACCATAGATAGATTGAAAGTAACTTTTACCTAAAAAAACTGACTTCTAAATTCTTATGTACATAAAAAAAGTATAATCTATTTTAAGAAAAATTTTTAACATGCAAATTGCTTTTTTAGTAATGAAAAAAATACTTTAAAGGTAAGTGCAAATTTTATCTTCTTTAACCCAGTGTCCTATTTAGAGGACGGGTCAGATTTCTTATATAAAATATTTTTTTCCTAAATTTTATTATATTTAGGTTTAATTAACCTTAGAAAATGTATTTATTCACAAATATGAGGGAAAAAAATAAATTGGGAGAAATGGAGTAATAATATTCATTACAATAACCATAAAGTTTTCGGTAAAATACCTCTTACACAGACGTTTCTGCCACAGCTCCAAATTGTAATGGGACTCCATTATCAATGGAGGGTCCATTTACCCCCTTAAAATATTGGTAGAGAAAATTTGCTTTCGGGCCCTGTATTCCCACCCATTGAACATATCTTGGTATAATTTTCATTGATGAAAAATAATTTCACTAGGTGTTATGTTGAAAAAATAGTTCCGTCCTTAATTTATGAACAGTAGTGTAGTTGTAGAAATGTAAAAGCGTAACACCTATGGGGTGAAAAAATTTTGGGACAATTTGTGGATTTGCTCCTAGCGACGTAAGATATCCTTGTCAAAAATACTCTTTATTTAAAAGTGTCTAAACTATTATAAATTTTTATTGATGAATATTTTTTTTTCAGATATGCGAACAGCTTTTTAGAAGCTGTGACATTAAAAGGACTTCAGAAGCCTTCGATGAGAGTGATAAAAATCTAGTGGTGTCACTTGCATACCCTAAACTAAATGATCCGGTGCCTTCTATTTTCCTGGGTTGTCCGCATTATTTAACGAGCAAAGTATCCAGTCGAGAGGATCCCGGAAAGCCAGGGAAAATCTTCAATAAATAAAGCTACCCAGGAGAGCGTGCGTCTTCAAAACGAGTATGAGAACAATAACCGCTTTGAGACTTTGGAGGAACTCGGTGAAAAGATAAAGAATGTGTCAATTGATCCTTAATTGATGAGATAAAGATAGTGTGATTGAACCACAATTGTGAAAGTAAAGACTGTGCCATGTTTCTACACATAACGTGTGAACCACATCCAGTTGTTCAAAAATCAGTAGTGATTGACAAAAATCTGATTATTACTGCTTTTATTGGAACTGTTAGCCTTAAAAAAGTAAGTAGTTTTGCCTTACTTTGCAAAATTAACGATATAAATAATTTGTTGTGCCTGGAAGGTTTCAAAACTACCGAAACTAACTCGGAACAAGAACTGTTCAGGTTCCTGGATGACTGTTTAGATTCTCCATTATCAATATTTACAGCATATGATCTGAAGTGATGAGTCTTCTACCCCTAAAAAGAATGCGAAACTTCCAAGGTGAGATAGTATTAAAATGTTTCATTTCTACATGTCCGTAATTAAGTATAACATCATGAATTATAGGTTGAGTATCATGTGATTACTCTTAATCTCTTTTAAAAAATGGCAATTCCTAGTATAATTCCTCTGTTTTAAAGCATCAATTAGGCATTACAATCACCCAATCCAATATCTTATGTATAGGTTTCTTTCAGTTCTTTGTACTAAAACTCGATATTATTTCAATGTTTGAAAAGGATTATTCCTCACCGGTACATCACGAAAACGTCGGCGTCGTAGCAAGTGGCAAAAGAAAGCTTGGAGAATCAGAAGAAAACTCTGATTAATCCACCAAAGAAAAGAAAAAATGATAGTTATACAAGTCAGTTGTGAATGAAATGCCCAATTAACAAAATTCAAATTTTTGGGACCGAATTGCTCCAGGAAAGTGTTACTGCACTGTCCGGAGCGTCCTGGAAAAGGAGCCAATGGTCCGGGAGCGTTTTTGGCAGGACAAAATTTTAATTTTGACCCAACCCCTAAAGCAATACATGGTTCGATTCCTTATGAATCGAATCCAAAACGACCGCATAAACTCTGCACAGCTAGATTCCTTGTTGAGAGTATTTGCGTGTATTTGTTAATGTACTGAGCATTTAAACCGTTAGCATTTAATTTGTTATCAAAGAAGATGATTTCTTTTCCTCATATTTACCCGGCATGCTTCATTATTCTTCACGAACTTTGAGCAACAATGACATCACTGCACGTGCAAGAAAAAAACACTTTATTGGACATATCAACAGCAGTAGGCAGTTTTTATGTACTCCCAACCAGGAATCTTGCTGTGCAGAATTTTCGAGGTCGTTTACAACATCTCTATAATGTTCGGTAAAATTTCTGAATTCGACAGAGCGGTGGAGACATGGCCCGAGTACATCGAGCGGGTACATTGCTTTTTCGACGCAAACGGAGTTCCTGATGAAAAGAACGCCGCTATTATTCTTACCAGTGTGGGACCGGCAGTGTACAAGACATTGCGGAACTTGATCGCGCCGACGACGCCGGTTAAGGATAAATCGTTCGACCAGATCGTAAAAACGCTAGCGGAGCATTTCAGCCCGGCACCATCTGAGATAGTGGAGCGTTTCCGCTTTAATTCTCGGATGAGGCAGCCGGGCGAGTCGATCGCTACGTTTGTTTCCGAACTCCGGCGTCTTTCTGAGTTCTGCAATTTTGATGTTGCACTAGACAATATGAATCGAGACCGCCTGGTCTGTAGGGTCCAAAACACAGACATACAGCGGCGGTTGCTCGGTAAATCAAAGCTCGACCTCTCCAGAGCTATGGATATAGCGATATCTATAGAGACAGCTGCCAGGGGCACATAGGATCTTCAAGCCTCGGTCCACTCAACAGCAGCTACAGTGCACAAGGCGTTCGAAAGGAGAAATGCAGTGCCAAAGAATCCCTTGTGCCAAGGAATTTCAAGGCTACCTGGGGCCATACCTTCAATTTTTCCGAACCTGCCTAGTTATTTAAGTTTCGAAGTATAGCTAAAAAACCGAAGCAATGTGTGTGAAATCTGAACGTAAACAAACGCAGACGGGGATGACAGCTCGTAAGAGCTGATCATTCACAGGTTTCGGTTTTCTTACTGTTCGTTTTTATTTTGCTCTGGTGATTAAGCCACATATATTTAGGTTATTTTATGTATTTCTAGCAGTGTAAAAACAACTCAACTCCGGAAATGTTTTGCTTATAAACGTGCTTTGTTGCTTTGCTTTTTTCTTTTTTTCCCGTGCGATTGCTCATTTCCAACTTGACTACGTCTGTTTTAAATCAGCTTCTCTCTTGATATTTGTCAGCATTAATGATGGATAATCCTGTGAAAAATGTTATTCTGGGAAAAAGCAGAAGAAGAAAAGGTTTCGAGGAAACCAATATCTTAAAAATACCCGAACTCCTTATACTAAGTTTGTGAAAGTGTCTCCATTGAAGAGTGCATCTGCGAGGAAATTCCCATCAACTCACAAAGTTTCCAAGACTTTGAAGAGCAATGTGTCTGCTAATTTTCGAGGCTACTGGCTTGTAGACTTATCGTTTTTTTGCTCCCAAATGGAAAAATGTGTTGTTTGTTCCCAGTGCCATGGTCAAATTAAATTGAACGAAAAGTCCTCAATTGGCCGACACTCTGCTTTCTTTATAAATGTAAAACATGCACTGAACCGAGGAAGATAAAGTCCTCTGAGCTGGTTGGGACCAAGAAAAATATCCCAGAAAGGAAGCCAATGGCATGGTTCAGCCATTGCCTTCAATGAAGGAAGAAAGGGCTGACTGAATGTGATGAAAAAACTGAACTTGATAATTAGCTCCGAAACATTGTCTGCGACTTATGCTGCCGACGTAAAAAGAGTTGCATGTGCAGTGTTGATGCCAGTAGGTTAAAAAGATTAAAAAGAATGAGCATTGACTCAAAACTTACTAAAAAGGAAGGAAATGCATATGATCCAGGAGCACATTAGACATTTTTTGTGTACAGTGTGTCACCTCAGAACTTTCACCGTTTAGCTTCCTAGCGCGTTAATAATTCAAGTATTCAATTAAAATTAAATTGCTAAATTAAATTCAAGAAAATCTCAGTGCCTAATTTTTTTTCTTTTGAAACTTTAGTGTGCACTCATGGTGATAATTATGAAAACATAAAGTGAAATTTAAAAAAATAATGGTCAAGCAGTGTGCGTTAAAAAAACTCGTTATTTCATTATTCAATTTCCAACCTATAAGAAGCTGACAAATGGATTATATTGCTCAAATCATGCAAGTTATTTCATTTAATATTTTATTTTAATATTTTGTTTGTTTTTAAGTTGTTTGGTTGTGTATATATATTTTAAAACTAACTTTAACAACAAAAAAAACTTTAAAGTCATTTTTCTCAGAATGTGTTTTTTTCAGCTTGCGCACATGATTATTTTTTAACTAATGTATATACAATTAAGAAACTTCCAGGGTTTATTAATTTTATTATTATCTTTAATATCCACCAACATTTTCATCCATTTTCAATCATTTTGTATATTTTAATCATGATACAAGTCTGAAAATTATGCCTTTATTTGAATAGCTAAAACTATGTCATTTTAAAAATATTAAATATTCTCTAAAATAGTTAAATGCTGCTGGAGTATACGATAACAATCATCTACTTTAATTGTATGCAAAAATAATTCACTAATCACTAAAATAATTCATCAAAAAATTTGATATTTTTCCCCATATAAAATTTATGGGCGATTGATGTATTCTGTTTTAGTAGTCTATTTTAATCTAGAATAATTAAAACACTTTTAATGGAAAACACGAAAACAAATCTTTAAACCCAATTCCTGAAGAATTTCGTTTTTCGATGCACCTCGTTTGTTTCGGTGTCATGAAAAAGCTCATCACTCTGAAGCTAAGATGCAATTCTATACGAAACTTCCAAACATTGCATTTTTTGGCAATTGCTGGGTTTTATAACTGAAAATTGGAGTTCTAGGACTAATTTTTCCCTAAAGCCCCGTGAGCAGCTATTGCTCGTACTAATGACGTTGCGATTAAGACTACTAAATCAGGATTTAGGTTATAAATTTTCTGTCAATTCTACTACTGTGGGGAAGATTGTAAGAGAGAATGGTTATTCAGTTTGAATAACGTACTTTCCAAGGCTTCTCAGAGAACCTCAGAGTACAGCTGCGAAACATTTACCTGCATGTTTTCGAAAGGAGCTTTTGAAAAATGCCATATGTATTCTGGATTGCAGTGAGTTATTTATAAATGTTTTATTTGATATGGATGCTAGAGCGCAGACTTATGCCCACTATAAACATAACACTGAAATTTCTTTTAGGAATTTCTCCATCCGGGGCAAAAATTTTTGTTTCGCCATTTTATCGATTTGTTTCGCATTTGTTTGCTATTGTTCCGAATTTGTAGACATTCTGACAAATCTATTACGATCCAAAGTGGTGAACTAGATTATTTAAAATTTGGGTATGCTGTAATTGCAGATAGAGGATTTTTGATTGAAGATTTGGTTGGTTAAAAGGTAGCACGATTAGTTGTTTCATATACCAATGGGAAACAACAACTTACTGCGAGGAAAGTTTCGAGTTCACAGATCATATCAAAAGCAAGAGTCCATGTTGAGCGAGGAATACGCAGAATAAAGAGCTATAGATTACCTTTAAGTCTAGTATATTAAATCAAAAGTTAGTTAAATAAGCTTTAGGCAGGCAATCAAAATTAGAAGCAGCACAAATAGTATAGATTATTTTACAAGTAATCAAGATAGTGTAGAAATCTTCAATATCAATGGCCTGCTTCATTTATTGAAAAAAATGTACTATTGACATCTCTGAGTAACAATATGCAAGTAACTTTCTGTGGCCTGTGTAACATAGCAAAGTTGCCATCAATTAAAAATGAATTGTTTAATGGCACATGACCCAAGACAAAAATAAATCATTATTTCAGATAAAATTATAAAATACCCCTTCTTCTAGAGGATGAGGATGATTCATCATTAAAAAGAAAAAAAGAATTCCTGTGAAGAAGTGGATTTCTTTACGCTAAGAACTTTCACATGTTCGTCTAATTCATGAACTGGAAAGCCCTCCAAAAGATTACAAGAACTATCTTCGAACTTTGCTTAGAGCTGTTGAACCCAGAATACAAAAGATTTCAACCATAATGAGGGATTCAATACCCTCAGAAGAAAGATTACTGGCAACTCCGGTTCCTTGCAACTGAAGGAACTTTGGAAAACCTAAAGTTCCATCCGATAATATCCGCACACGCATTTGGGGTTATTATTCCAGATACTTGTGAAGCTATTTTCGAAGCTTTGAAAGATGAATATATGAAGGTAGCCGTTTCTCTTTCTTTTTAAAAAATTTTAAATGCAAAGGTTTTTATAATCCGTTGGTTGGTGAATCCGTTGGTTGGATTTTTTATGGCGCAAGGCCCAAATCAGGGCATAGAGCGCCCGACCAAGACAGATCGGACATCTCGGAGGAGGAGGATCTTAAGAGGAAGCATGTGGGTTACTTGTAACACTGATGAATGTGCCCTCATCATCCAGTTCGAGTATGAGGAACTGTGATGATCCACCGTCACTCCAAAACTCTGCTACTACTTCCGATCAAAGCTCATCTGCTGCTACGACTTGGTCTGTTGCTACAACTACATCCGTCACCAATAATCTTTCTATTGTGACTAGGGCACCCTTTTATCTGCTGGGAGCAGTTCCTCCACTAATAAAAAGAGGCAGCAGAGAACTTTGTCGGACTATGTTCCGAAACGAACGAGACCCAACGAGCGCAAGAAAATCAATCGGGACCTGATGAATTCGTTCATCCTGGACTTCCAACCCTTTTCGATCGTGGAGGACAAGGGCTTTAAAACCTTCGCGAAGTGGATTCCAGGATATGAATTGCCTTCAAGGAAAAAAGTATCCTCTCTCTCGGTGATGTAGCCAGGTTTGTATCATAAGGGACTTGACATGGTACAAGAAATGATGGTTGGTTGGTTAGATTTTTATGGCGCATGACCCAAGATAGAGTATAGTGCGCCAGACACAAGAAATGGTAATGGAGGAGGCTGATACGATCTGTATAACCACCGATTGTCGGACCTCTGCTGGAACGGAGAGCAGCAAGCTAAGCGTCTTCTACAGTAAAATAAATAAAATATAGTCTAATAAAAAGAGGCAGCGGAGTACTTTGTCGGACTAGGTTCCGAAACGAATGAGACTCAAAGAGCGCAAGAAAATTGATCGGGACCTAATGAATTCGTTCATCCTGGTTGGTTGGTGTTTTATGGCGCATGGCCCATATTAGGACATAATGCGCCAGACTCAAAAGACGGTAAATTGTTCATCCTGGACTTTCAACCCTTTTCGATCGTGAGAGACAAGGGTTTTAAAACCTTCGCGAAGTGGATATCCCAGGATAGGAATTGCTTTCAAGGAAAAAAGTATCCTCGGTGATGTTGCCAGCCTTGTATCATAAGGGACTTAATATGGCACAAGAAATGGTAATGGAGGAGGCTGATACGATCTGTATAACCACAGATTGTTGGACCTCTGCAGGAACGGAGAGCAGCAAGCTAAGCGTCTTCTACAGTAAAATAAATAAAATATAGTCTAATAAAAAGAGGCAGCGGAGTACTTTGTCGGACTAGGTTCCGAAACGAATGAGACTCAAAGAGCGCAAGAAAATTGATCGGGACCTAATGAATTCGTTCATCCTGGTTGGTTGGTGTTTTATGGCGCATGGCCCATATTAGGACATAATGCGCCAGACTCAAAAGACGGTAAATTGTTCATCCTGGACTTTCAACCCTTTTCGATCGTGAGAGACAAGGGTTTTAAAACCTTCGCGAAGTGGATATCCCAGGATAGGAATTGCTTTCAAGGAAAAAAAGTATCCTCGGTGATGTTGCCAGCCTTGTATCATAAGGGACTTAATATGGCACAAGAAATGGTAATGGAGGAGGCTGATACGATCTGTATAACCACAGATTGTTGGACCTCTGCTGGAACGGAGAGCAGCAAGCTAAGCGTCTTCTACAGTAAAATAAATAAAATATAGTCTAATAAAAAGAGGCAGCGGAGTACTTTGTCGGACTAGGTTCCGAAACGAATGAGACTCAAAGAGCGCAAGAAAATTGATCGGGACCTAATGAATTCATTCATCCTGGTTGGTTGGTGTTTTATGGCGCATGGCCCATATTAGGACATAATGCGCCAGACTCAAAAGACTGTAAATTGTTCATCCTGGACTTTCAACCCTTTTCGATCGTGAGAGACAAGGGTTTTAAAACCTTCGCGAAGTGGATATCCCAGGATAGGAATTGCTTTCAAGGAAAAAAAAGTATCCTCGGTGATGTTGCCAGCCTTGTATCATAAGGGACTTAATATGGCACAAGAAATGGTAATGGAGGAGGCTGATACGATCTGTATAACCACCGATTGTTGGACCTCTGCAGGAACGGAGAGCTATAAAGCAGCATAATAAGCGTCTTCTGCAGGATGTCCCGACCCGGTGGAACTCAACCTACTATATGATTAGGCGGTTTAGGCACATTCAACTGATATTGTTTTGTTCCCATTAGGGTAGAAAATCAATCGACATTCTCTATCCTGAACTTCAAATGCCGGGTCTTACAATTTCATACAAACGAAATTCACTAGAGATTTCATCATGCTTCTGGATTTCAGAGATAGACATCGAATCGGCTAAAATCTAATAACTCAAAAATATTATCCAAATCACATGGGTGCAGGAAAAAAAACATGCCCATTATTATGCTCAAAAAACCATCGTTGTGTTTCTCAATATCCCCATATTTTAACCCGGGAAAGATTGAATTAATTTTTTTCTCGGTGTCATGAAAAAGCTCATCACTCTTTGGTTAAGAGGCGACTTTAAGTATAGTCCCTCACTCTCTACTACCTTGTATATATCTCAATCATTACACGTGGGTGCATTCCTTTTGAGTTTTCTCGTAAACCTCGCTCCCTTAAAGAACTTGACAGATATAAAGCTACTGAACTGCGTCAAATAGTCTTATACTCAGGGACACTAGTTTTAAAATCATTGCGTAAGGATTTGTATAATAACTTTATGGATTTCCATTGTAGCATATTTATTCTTTGTAGCCCGGCTCTGAAAAGTAATGAACCTATGCTTAACTATGCTCCTTCACTCTTACAATATTCCGTCAAAACATTTATCACTATATACGGGAAAGAACATGTATTCTATAACGTTCATGGGCTGCTACACATCTCGTTGATGACTGGAAACATTTTGGTACCCTTGATGGAATTTAATGCATTTCGTTTCGAAAATTTTATGCAGCAAATTGAGAAAAAAATTAGAAAATCAGATAAACCGCTACAGCAACTGAATCTTAGAACTTATGAATACTATAGAACTCAACGAAAACTCTCTCTTACTAATAAATACTACAATAAGGCAGTTTTTTCAGACTTTAGTCTGTCTGTGATGTATCCAGATAATGTTTGTGGTTTGGAGGATGATAGTATTGTTGTCATATCTAGTATATAGGAGGAGGGAAAACTGGATATTGAAGGCATTGTTTTTGGGAGGAAATTTGTTAATATTCAAGATGCATATAAAAAGTTTTGCAATTCCTCTTTATTAGGAGTATTTACAGCAACTAAAGTTAGTGATACGCAATCATGGCCTGTAAAAAGTGTAGGAAAAAATTTTTTTATCCTAAAATCTGAAGAGGATTCAATGATCTATCCTTTACTTGATTCTGAAAAAATTTGGGGGTGCTGTAATTGCAGAAAGAGGATTTTTGATTGAAGATTTGGTTGGTCTAAAGGGAGAACTATTAGTTGTTCCTTCATATACCAAGGGGAAACAACAACTTACTGCGAGGGAAGTTTCACGTTCACAGATCATATCAAAAGCAAGAGTCCATGTTGAGGGAGGCATACGCAGAATAAAGAGCTACAGAATACTTAAATATCAATGGCCTGATTCATATATTGAAAAAATGTCAATGGTACATCTCTGGGTATCAATATACTAGTAACTTTATGTAGCCTGTGTAATATTGCAAAGTTGCCATTAATTAAAATATAATTGTTTATTAACATAAAAGCTCTTGTAAAAATGGGATGTCACAGCTGTTATCTGTTTAACAGCTATCTGTTAAAACATAAAGGATGTTAAGTATTCATTGGTGGTAAACAGTTCCAGCGACTGCTAAGATTAATCACCCACACAGACTCTTGTAAAAGTAGTGGCTGCCAGATTTTATAACAGCTTCTATAGTACAAATACAATGAACTTGGTCTATGGAAAATGTCTGAAAAATTTAAATGAGAGGGACAGAGTTTGTATGCGTAATGGAATCAGGTTTTATTTTCTATGAACCCTCATAACTCCTGAAAATTATTTTCACTTCGTTTTTATTGTGACCTCCAAAAAATTAAGGGTAAAACACCTCTCAATAAAACTTTGGAATGTGGAATTCAAACTTTTATAATATATTGCAATTCTGTTTTTATATTTTGGTATTGCGTCATTCAACTAAAAAAACACAGAACTACACAATAACACTAAAAATTTGCATACTTACGCACTTTTTCTTTATTCATAACAGTGGCAACAATACTATCACTGAGGTTTTTGCTTTATCTCTCCATTAGTTTTAAATTAATATTTTTTATTTCGCCGCTAGGGTGGCACTGTAAGAAGTAAATTAGAATAATAGAACCCAGAAGCATAACACAATGCAGGAGATTCATTTACCCTCAATGGGTTTTCCAATGGGAAAAAAGCTGTAAAAGTATTTGAAAGTCAAGACACGAGTAGCTCGCATAGGACTAATACTACCGAATTTGCTTCTCTTAAAGAAGCAGGAAAAAGTGGAACTGTTGTAGAAAAAGTTAATAAACAATACAACAAGGAAGTATAAGAAAACAGATTGTATATAGAGGCTACATGCGAATCCCTAATATTTTGTGGCAGGCAATCTATTGCTCTGAGAGCCCACGATGAATCTGAAGATTAAAAAAACAGAGGGAACTTTTTAGAGCTTTTGAACCTCCGCACATACAGGTATTTCCACAATCTAGCCGGACAAAAGTCCAAAAATCAGAACTGCAATAATGGGTCTAGAAACCGGTTTCAGGTACGAAGAATGAACCCGTCGACAATACCCAGGCCCAATCCCCCTCCCTCTGCACGTCTTAAGCGCGTAGCGTCAGTCGGAATTCGATCGTTCTACCTCGTACACGTATCTGTTCTCGACACTCTTAAAAATCATCATCTTTGAAGCTATTTTTTTATGTTTTCTGGTTTATCTTACAATTTGAAAGTGATGGATTCTAATAAAACAGGTAAGAGGCTTATCATCTTTGTATAACATGTTAGTATTAACTAATTAAGGCGATTGTTTTTGGACTAATATATATTAACCAGTTTTTTTATCTGAATAAATTAAATTACTATCTTAGCTCAAGTTTTTGTTCACGAATAGGGATAGATCGGGCTATTATTTTGATGAGGGATTATTCTGTGGATATTTATCTTTAAAAATATAATGCAAACATGTCCGGATACGTCCGGATAGTTGTAAATTTTGAGTAAACAAGATGTCAATCCATAGAATGTAAAAAAACTGAATATTTTGTTAAGTGACTTCTTCATTGTCTATGTGCTTGTTTTAGGTTCACAAGGTGGGTCAGGAGTAAGAATTGTGACTCGAAGATACTTATTCGACCGCATGAAAAACGAAAATTTGCCCAATTTAAACGCCAAATGTTGTTTAGGGCATATTTGTATGTGAATTTCAAAAAATATTTTAATTTTATGAATAAATGTTTAAAAACATATTGAATTGTCTTACTTGAACTAGTTGGAATCTAATTAGATGCAAAAATAATTTTGTCTGGCTAGATTGTGCAAATACCAGTATGTGCTCCGTTCCAGAGATAATCGGTTGATAAAGTTCTTAACAGAGGACCAAACAATTTTCAATATACCTCAAGACATGGCGAAATATAAACAAGTAACTGTTGTCTTGAGGTATGTGAATGACAAATTAGAAGTTAACGAGTCATTTGTTGGATTCTATCGTGCAGAAAAAACTCACTGTGAATCTTTGGCAAATTTACTAAAAAAAAGTCTCGATTTCTCTAGACTTGGATGTAAGAAATCTGCTAGCCCAGTGCTATGATGAGGCCTTGAGGGGTCCATATAAGAGAGTTGCAGCTATAATTATGAAGGAGCCCCCAACGGCTATGTACATTCACTGCAATGCCCATTGTATATTAAACTTGTGCATTGTAAGCTGTTGTACAAGCGTAACTTCAATTAGAAACACGTTCTTCGTGCTTCAAAGTCTGCACCACTTCATCGAAAAATAAACCAAAAGACATGTCTTTGAAAAGATTCAAAGAAGTGCAAAAACCTTTTGTGGTGGAGCAACAACTTTGAAGTCTGAGTGACACCAGATGGGCTTGTAGAATCGAAGCAGTTCGTTCACTTTTGAACAACTTTGAAGCAACCCTGACAACCTACAAGAAATCGCACGAGTTGACCCTGACAGTGGTGGACAAGCATGTGCGTTACTTAAAAGCATAGAAGAATTCAACTTCCTTTTCGATTTGCTGTTGTTGAGGAGAGTTCTATCACAATGTGATACACTATCCAAGACACTTCAAGGAAGGAATGCGTACGAAGTCATGTCAGTTAAAAACAAAACCCTTGATGTTCTGAAGTCTTTAAGAAGTAGTGGGTTTTTCTCCAAGCTATTTAATCACTGCTCTGAAATCGCTGAAAAGTGTGGGTTCAGAGCAGCTGAATTACAGAGAAAAAAAAGAATTCCCTCCAAAATTTTGAGGTGGGAATAGAGCTCCATTCGACACTGTGCAACAGTTTTATAGGATTACGATTGCCAGTGATCGACATTTTGAGCCAAGAGATAGAGGATAGGCTAGATGAAAACAACCTTGATGAGCTTATCCAATTAAGAAAAATCCTTGGAGGAATAGAAGTTCCTACTGAAAGTGTCTAATTTGTGTGTAAACGGTATACATTGGATAAGGAGGTTCTGCAAGCCGAATTGAAATGTTTTTTTAATATGGAGGAGCCAAAAGATGGAAAGAGCAGAATTTTTTCAGAAAAATCCTTGAAAAGTGTTTTTCTTTAACTATTGAACTGTTCCAGTTGTCTTTTACAGTACCCATGAATTCATCTCCCTGTGATCCCCATTTTCATGTTTGCGGCGACTGGGAAAACATATACAAGTACCTACATAGCGAAAGGTTGGTTGGTTGATTGGTTTTTTTATAGCACACGATCCACATCAGGATATTATGCGCCAGACAAGACATTAAAATAACTTTAGAAGGCTAAAGACCTTTGCCGGATGTACTCTATACATCTCTAATTTAAAATACAATAAAGTGTCATTTTTAAATAGAATGGGAGTAAAAGTTTAAACATGATGCATGAATCCAATAAGTTTAATGAATTGGAAGATGGGTTTAAAATCGGAATGATAGTTTAAAATTTCAGGCAACGTAAAATTTGTTTTTGAAAATAAACATTTTAGGTGAGTTAAAGGACGGACTACAAAGCGAGAGAAAGGATACGAAACTATCTTGAAAGAACTTAATTTTTGCAGTTAAAACTTGCTGTACAACAATATTATGTTGTATTTATTTTGTCCGTTACTTCGAAGAATTGTTGACTTTACAGCCTCTTAAAGGGACCACTACTGGAGAACGTATTTTTCGTGAGGTTCAGTGTTATTGATCAATATGGTTTGCTATGGTTTAAATTAATTGGGGTTTGCACTGATGGTTTACCTTCGATGATTTCATGGGAATTTTGAAAGAAAAAGCTGATCGTGCAAAAATTGAGAACTGACTGAACAATTGACACACACTACAGTGCAACATCCTACATTGCATTAGTCACGAGCAAAATATGTGTTCCAAGTCCATCCGGTTTCAGAATGTTAGAATATATATACATTATCCTTTCGCATTGCAGCATCTTTTATTTGGTCTCGGTCATTCTTTGAGTTATCCTTGCGAATCTAGTTCTCAGCGTTATTTTGTCAGAGCTATATCCTATTAAGATGTCAGCGTCTGCAGCTAGCCCAGTCTAAGATGGAGTCTATGGCGACATTAGCCTACTGAAGACGTACATCCTGATGGAAATTGGAGACCTTTTATCTGTTGTGAAGTGGTGCCAAGATATGGGCCTGATTGGTTGGTGGGGTTTAATGGCGCAAGAGCCATATTTGGCTATTCCGCGCCAAGCACAAGACATTTATACCCTAGACTTTAAAATTATACATGATTCATGAGGTTTATACGAGCCTGATTGGAAAGGAATACACTTGCCCCAATTGTTGTAAAGCCATGAGGCTGGTGGTTAGAGCGGACTGTCTGGACAAATATTGCTGGAGGTGCCAATGCCAAGGGCAAAACACGAAACGCAGTATTCGGTCTGGCTCGTGGTTCCGGGGGAGCAACCTCTCGATCCCGAAAATCCTACAAATTACTTGTTTGTGGAGTTCAAACGCTCCAATGGGCCTGATGTCCCACCAGTGTAAAGTGTCAAAAATTGTGTGAATTGAAAAAATGCATCTGAAGGTTATCGTTCCAATTCCGACGGTGAGCTATACTTAAAAGTGGTTGAAAGCGTATTCAATATTTTTAGAATCTCTTTATTTTGAAAACATCACATTTCATCCGCTGAGAAGAAATATTCAATGTTGTTTAGCTGTCTCCAGGCGCCTTTTAAAGGCTTTATGAAATTAAGAGTAAGTTCTTTGTATCAGTACTTTTAAATCTATCTTTACTTCTCAAGTGTTAAATTATCCTTTACATCATGCATCATACCGTTTATAGAACTACCGTTAAGACGCGATGTTCTCTGTCAACCGCGATCGCGAGCGAAGTGTTTTCTCGCCAATGCGAAGCATTGGCGGGAAAACACTTCGCCAAAAAGTCGCCCAGGCCCGGATTCTTTGGATTTACCTTTGATTGATCTCTCTTCAGAACACGGTGATGTGGCATATTATTCCGAAGTAAGTCGGTTAACTAAAGGCACAATGCTTAAAAGATTTCACGATATTAGGGAGGAAATAGCGGATTTTATGGAACTGAAAGATAAACAATTTCCTAAAATCCATGATCAGAAATGGTTAACTGACCTTAGCTTTTCTTGTTGACATCACTAGTTACTTAAACAAGTTGAATATAGGCGTCATTTAGGGGGGGGGGCAGGGTTAAATTTCAATGTGGATGAGACTGGCCTTTTCTGGATGAAAATGCCGAGAAGAAAAACATTTTCGGGATTTTAAAGCTGCCAAAGATCGTTTGACGGTGATGGTTGAGGCAAATGCAGCTGGGGATTGCAAGCTGAAACACCTCTTGGTTTATCGTTCTTAAACCCGAGAGCTTTAAAAAAATCTAAAACTGGTTTGCCTGTGATTTGGAGGTCGAGTTCTAAAGCTTGGGTGACAGCTTCCCTGTTTAAGATTACTTCGCTCATCGCTTCATACCTAAAGCTGAACGTTACTGCCAATCGAAGAAAATTCCATTCAAAGTTATGCTATTAATTGACAACGCACCGGGTCATTCTTGTTGACATAAATTCAACTCCATGGCGCCCCGCGCCGATCTCGTTAATATATTTTTGTAGTGGCCGTGCGCGCGCCGATCCCATCAGCTTTTGCGTCACACTGTTTCCAATCCAGCAGTGGCGATGACGTAATCGGGATCCGAGTACCGCAGTTAATACGGAGTGGATAAATACCGGAGCCTGCGAGCTCTCTTCTTCCCACTTTTTCATGCTAGCAGTACGTGGTACTGTTGTGGCTTAGCAATGATGGCCATCTTGTTATAAGATTACGATGTTTTGGATTGATATGAGTTTGCCGCTTCATTCTTTTGAATGATGGAAGACCCTTTTGGACCCATGTGCCCTGCGCATGTCCCTCTCTCAATTTAGTAATGAACGATGCCGCGCGTCTTCTTCAATGGAACCCGACTTTTTGATGACTGAACAGTTTCAAATGTTTAATCGCTGCAATTGAAAGGGTTTTGGCAAATTCCCAATTGTTTCTCTAATGTGAAGGTTGTTTGCTGGAAACTTTCTTTTCTGGTTGGGGTTTAATAGCGCGAGGTCCAAAAAATTGGACAAATAGCGCCAAGACATTGTTTAAGATTTAAGTAGGCTTTAAGGCCACTGTCGGGTGTACACTGAGTTAGTCAACGCTTTAACTTAAAAGTTATGGACAGCGTTAAAACGATGCTCAACTCTAGTGGACTTGGTAATCTGGGTTTTCTTCAGCTAAGTTGATTACAACTTTCTTTTTTCATAGAAAACATGAGTAAAAAGGCAGTTACGCGAGGAAGAAGCTCCTACTCCTCCGTGGTTCACCAAAGACCTCCCGTTTGAGGAGTACAATATTCCGCTACCGCAACCATGGCAGCCAAAACGCCGCTTTGATATAGTCTCCAACGCGGACAAGCCCCAGCCCTCTACCATTGCATCAGAGTTCCACACTCTTAATACGCGGACCATAACTCCTGATATCTGCCTAAGATAGATCAGAACCTAAGAATCCACCTTCGCCGTTACGAGAGTAACCGTGCAACAAACCAAGGAGTTACCATGTACAGAAAGACGCGGGCCGAATTTGCTAGTAATTTCAGGAGCTCGGACGTTTCCAAAACGGAGAGCGGGTACGAGGCTAACAATGAGGTGTTGGTCTGTGTGAACATCGCGGAGCAAAAAGTTTTACAGAACCTTTTTTCTTACAGAAAAGGGAATTTTGGACTAAAAAAATACATGAAAGTCGCGGGGGTCAACGTCAACAAGCGCACAGTAAAGCAGCTGCAAGGGAAGAGATGAAAAAAAGCTGGCTTAACAGCGCAAGGCTTTGGATACTGTCCATCTATGCGACAGGAGGGCCAGGTGATCTTAAGTCTACCCCCATAGATTACAAATTGTCAGCAATGGGGGCAGTTACTCAACCTACAACTGTTTATTAGACTGTGATGCAGCTTATGAAAGCTTTATAGCCATTTCAAGGTAAGAAAAACTTTAATTCTAGCTGATGGATATGATCAGCAGCAAACCTTTCAATTACGTCGTTAGAACCTACTGCGAATGATTCTCAAATTGACGGAATTTCCAATGATGAGGCAATTATTAAATTCAAAAGTCGCTTAGGAATCGTTCAATATATGCCCATGAAACCAGAGCAAAAAGAGGCATGAAAATGTGGCTGTGTGCTACACAATCCGGTTACGTGTTAGACTATGATTTATATGCAGATAATAGAAGCTCAATAAAAAATCGGGAATTGACCTTGGGTATGATTTAATAACATACGAGGGTAGTCCCAAAAGTACCCGGCCTGACCTACAGATGGCGCTTATTAAACCGAAAAAATGACTAGAGGCGAAAGTTCAAACATAATTAGGACCAAATTCTTAATCGGAATGGGGAAAGTTAATTAGAATTCGTTTTCGCGGGTTCTAATAGAAAACAAGTGCAGTAAAATTTTAAAGATGGATAAAAATGGGCATCGTTTCGTTGTTCAATACTTCCATTTGAAGGGCTTAAGTTGCACGAAAATTAAAGCGAAGCTGGATTCCACACTGGGGGACTCTGCCCCTTCATTTTCCACCATCAAATACTGGGTGCCGGAATTTAAACGTGGTCGCACGAGCTGCCAAGACGAACAACGAACCGGTCGACTGAATGAAGTTCCTTCTCCAGAATTGGTTAAAAAAATCCATAAAATGTTGGTGGATGATCGCCGATCGAAGGTGAGGGACCTAGCAGATAAAACAGGGATCTCAAAAAGTGCAGTTTACAGAATTTTGACAGAAAATTTGATATTGAAAAAGCTTTGTGCAAGATGGCTGCCGCAATTGATGAAAATTGCGTCCATTGTCGGGATGGCTAAAATCAGTTAAATCAATGTTTAAATTACTCAAACGTGCTGTTTCCCCCAGATTTTGTTCCCACAGGTTATTTTTGCTCCTAAACCTCAAAAAATGGTTCGATGGGAAAAGATTTGCAAAAATTATCAAGTAAAATATGCTGTTAACGGTCATTTTCAGGGCTTTTACGAATCCTTCTAAAAATAGGTCATGGAACCCATGGAACTTCACTGGAAGAGGTGTATAGGGCTAAAAGAAGACTATCTAGAGAAATTAGGAAAAATTTTCCAAAAATTTTTAGTTTTTCTTTGTTAGGCCGGGTACTTCTGGGACCACCCTCGTATTTCGCTAAAAAACTTGTACATAAAGGGCACGAAATCTATTTTGATCGTTTTTTACCAGTGTTCCCTTAGCAATAGATATGTCGAAAATGGGCCAGTATTGTTGTGGGATCTTTAATATTACGAGGAAACATTTACAGCCCACATTAAAAGCTGTAAAAATAACTAATGGAAACAATTTTGTAACTTTCCAAAGTAAAAACAATAATAATTTATTATGCACAGCTTGGAAAGACAAAAACACAATATTTATGATTTCAACAAATGTAAAAAATGAGGCCGGAACGACGAGGAGGAGACTCGACTAATACGGGTGGTATGGATCTGGCAGATCAACGTAGGAAATATTACACAAATTTAAGAAAATCCACAAAATAGTAGAAGTATTTGTTTTTTTCCTCCTCGATACTGTGTAAACAATGCGTGTCTCGAATATCAAAACCAACATGCCATCAAAAAAGAGCAAAATCATTGTTGGATTTAAGTAGAATTAATTGACCTGCAACTTCTGTTGATGATTTGTAATATTTACAATCATTATTTATTTTAACGTATGCAAATATAGTCAAGGTTGAAAACTTACCCTAGAGCTGCAAAACTTTTAAGTTTCAATGAAAAAAGGTTTTTCTAATGTGATGGGGGGAGTTGGAAAACTTATGCCTTTTGGCGAGATCCTATATTTAAAGCATTAGAACAATTTAGTTTTATTCTAAGACAATACTTGCCTCACAGTGAGGTGCTACAATTATTTTTTTTAATTTTTAAGGTGATTTAAAAGTGATAGGCAACCCATTCACACAACCATCTGTTCCACTGTATCAAATTACTCAAAATTTGAATATAATTTTAATTCTAGCTGATGAAGGAACAACAGAAGCAAACTTGTCGGTAACTCCGACAATGGAACCTACTGATTCTCAAATTGAAGGAGCAAGGATGTATGATGTAGTTCTGCCAGTTTCTCAAGTAAACATCAATTTCTTTAATTTGTTTAATGTCCAAGAATGGAAAGAGCAGAGAAAGTTTCGGTTGGTTGGTTGAGTTTTATGGCACAAGATCCATAGAAGGACATTTTGGTCCAAACAAGACCTTTCTAAGAAACCCTTTTTAAAATAACAGGCAAACGGCCATTGTCAGACGTACTCTATACGTCAAGTTTAAAACAGAGAAAGTATCGGAGAGAGAGATCACTGCTTCTATTATCAAAAGTAATGTCTAGAAAGGGTGATTATGAAGCTTTGGCTAAAAACCTGATTAGAAGTAAGGATCTAGACTTATCCTCAATCTCTGCTGTGGACTGCGGTATTAAAAAGGAGGCATATGTCCAAACTTTGAAACAAAAACAATTATTCTTACCTCATAAGAAAAACTGGATTAGTAGTACACCCAGTCGAACAGTACATAGTAGCGTCTCCGGATGGATTGATCAAATCTGGAGATGACTACAAGCCAATTGAAATCGGATGCATTTTCAATCCGTAACATTTATCAATTTGAAGTTAATTTATTAAGTCTGAAATGCTGCATCCGGAAGGCGGCCACCAACGATCTAAAAACGAGGTGTTGCTGTTTCTGATATTCTACGGAATCCCAACACTACTCGGAAGATAAGAGTTCGTTAAAACCGAGTCGGATTGAAATTGTTTAATTTCGCTGAAGTTTACCATTCCCATGTAGTATTCCATGACTCCCTTGAAGAAGCCTTAAAGAAGTTATTAGAAGAATCATGTAAAAGGATGATAAATATTTTAGATTCAACTGGTGTCGTATTGGACTATCCAAATCGTAATATCATAGATTTCTTAAGGGGCATAGCATACAATTTCGAATTTTGAGTTACATTTTCTTGTTCTTCTACTGAGTCACCAGCATATCCTATTGTTAGAGAGTACAATGATTTGGAATGAGCTATATGCCCCTTCAACTTAACCTGTGTCAATAAAATCGTACACATAATCTTCTGAAGCTTTAATATATCAGACAAGATCTGAATATTCTTTTGAAAACCGATAATATAATATGGGTGCGTTTTAGAGTTACTTTTATCAATTTGAAGTTAATTTATTACGTCTGAAATGCTGCATCTGGAAGGCGGCCTCCAACGATCTAAAAACGAGGTGTTTCTGTTTCTGATATTCTACGGAATCCCAACACTACTCGGAAGATACGAGTTCGTCAAAATCGAGTCTGATTGAAATTGTTTAATTTCGCTGAAGTTTACCATTCCCATGTAGTATTCCACGACTCCATACTCCATGTAGTATTCCACGACTCGAGAAGTTATTAGAAGAATCATGTGAAAGGATTATAAATATTTTAGATTCAACTGGTGTCGTATTGGACTATCCAAATCGTAATATCATAGATTTCTTAAGGGGCATAGCATACAATTTCGAATTTTGAGTTACATTTTCTTGTTCTTGTACTGAGTCACCATTAATCCTATTGTTGGAGAGTACAATGATTTGGAATGAGCTATCTGCCCCTTCAACTTAACCTGTGTCGATAAAATCGTACACGACATAATCTTCTGAAGCTTTATTAATATATCAGACAAAATCTGAATATTCTTTTGAAAACCGATAATATAATATGGGTGCGTTTTTAATTGTTTTTAGAGTTACTTGAAAACTATATTTTTCATGCGTATATCTTTACCCTACAGTGATCGCGTGAGTCTGAGACTCCGACCATATGTTTGTGCTATGAAAGCATATTCTTCTAGTAAGTATTTTTAAACTTATCCTATACTAGTATGATTACTATTAAGAAACCTTATAATAGTTTTTCAGCCTTTAAAAGTGATAGAAAAAAGTGATACAGTTTTATTGTGAACCCAAACCCCTAGTGTTCCAGATACTGTTTATTTGAACTATTACTTCACTTGTTTTTATTAATGATTTGTTTAAAATTGGCTTTTGATGACTTTTTCCCTTTTAATAGGTTTTCTTCCTGCCTCTGCCAAGATGCTAGAACTTGCCGTTATCCAACAACAGTAGAGAAGGAATTTAAGAACACCTTTTTCCGTCCTAAACGAGCTAAAAGTTCCAGTTTGCCCGATGTTGAATTTGTAGGCAATTTCCGACTTACGAAACCATTTGCACAACGCCTTATTGAAGAATTACGGCCAATGTTAGAACCACGATCCACTGCATGGGGTGCATGTTGGGCAATCCCCGTTACATTAATACCAAGGTCATAGATCCGGATGTAGTCGTTGCATCCGAGGCAACCCAGATCAGATGGTACAAGGCAGAAAGATGGTTGGTTGATTAGATTTTTATGGCGCATGACCCAAGATAGGGTATAGTGCGCCAGGCAGAAAGATTTTAACTTGATCCATAGGAATGGTTGGTTGTTGGATATGAACATTTTTATCAAGTTCTAAATAGAACGGAAATGGTCAGTCCAACCCATTACTCAGTGTAAATAGAAAAAGTTTTGTGATAGTCATCTTCATGCGTTAAAAAGTAGAAAACAATGTATTAAAATAGTACAAATCAAAGTACAATATAATACATTTTAATTTTAGGTTTGCGACATGAAACAAAAAAGTATGAATATCGTTGCTCGATTTCCCGGCGCTTGCCATGACAGTTTCATTTGGAGAGCATCAAAACTAAGAGAATGTTTTCAAGATTTTAACTTGATCCATAGGAATGGTTGGTTGTTAGGTATGCACATTTTTATCAAGTTCTAAATTTTTGGTATTTTAATTTTGTGTTTTTATATGTATTTTTAATTTAGATGATGGTGGCTATCCCGCTGAAAACTGGCTGCATACACCATTTAGTGTGGTCCCTTTTGGTATCCCAAGAAGCCCAATACAACGTTAGCCATTCCCAGGGAAGAAGTGTCATTGAACGCTGCAACGGCACCCTGATAGTTTCGATGCTTGTTGAAGCATAAGGTTTTGCATTATCCAGAAAAGGCTGCCAGGATTATAAATTCCTGCGCAATTCTCAACATGTGCATCGAGACTAACTTGGAATGGACCGATACTTCAGAATTGGAGGAAGATGACCATCCTTGGGATACAACTGCTGATCATGCCAATTAATATAAATGGTAAATACAGTCGCCTGTATTTTATTTAATAAAAATGTTCCACTCCAGTAGATAGAAAAGGAGTTCTACGATATTGCAATTCTGTCTGGGCAGGTACTTTGCGGTTCTGATTGTCTGGGCAGGTACTTTGCGGAACTACGGATCTCTGGGCAGGTACTTTGCGGTTCTGACTGTCTGGGCAGGTACTTAGCGGAACTGGGGCTATGTCTGGACAGGTACTTTGCGGAACTGCGGTTTCCTGCCCATTCTACTAGATTGGGGCTCGCTGCGCATTCTACTAGATTGGGGTTCCTGGACTCTGCTGCTAAATTGGGCAAAATGCGAAGATACTTTGGGGCTTTACAACTAAAATGGGCAACATGCTAAGGTACTTTGCAGCTCCACCACTAAATTGGGTCTCTCTTGCTACTCTGCGGCTCCAACAACAAGATGCTAAAGTCAAAGCTATTTTACACATAAATATATTCCCAGGAGAGTTAGCCAAGATCCCACTCTTGGTTTTCGAAACACGCGTGCCTTAACAATGCCTCAGTGGGCAGTGTGTAATCTCCTTGCATTTCACAGAGTGTGTAACCTGGAGGGGCGTTCAGCAACGCCTTAACAAAACATTCCCTTTCACAAGCCTGATTGCCGACCGCTGCCCGCCTCCATTGTCCACCTCCCTGTCGCCCGCCTGCCTGCGGTTATTGTCCTCTACCCGCCTGCCTGCCGCCCGCTTGCCACTCCAGTCCTATTAATTATGTCCTGTGAAATGCCTCCAGCCAAGAAATGTAAATTGTCGGAGAAAAGAATAGTGAGACAGGGGTGCCTAGACCACTACCTCACTGCAACCTCACTACCTGCATCAACCTCACTGCAAACGTAGTGCTCATGACCGCGAGCGTGGGCGTCCGATTAGTGAACGCTTCTGAAAACGTATCCCTGGAGATGACTTCTGCAACCTTCTACGAGTTTAGCAGAAACATGCGAAACTTCAATTTTCGCTACAACTCCTCCACTGTTGTGTGCAATAACCAATTCATCGCGTTCTCAAGTGAGGAGATATGCACCCTCCAACAAATTTATGAGAGGAACGGTGGGGGCTTTACGCTAAAGACCCAGTTTCTTCATCTGCCTCGGGAGCAACTCCGTGAGCTACTCGGTGCTTGTGATATTAAAGAGTGTGTGAAATCTACCCTCTTGTGTACCACCCTTCCCGATTGGGTCCGCAGAAACCGTCAACAATCCCCTGCTGACTCCGAAGAGAGATTATCGGACAGTTTTTTCAAGGCTGTGTTCACTGAACTCATGGGGAAAGTGATGTGTTTGGGACCATCCTTTGCAGAGACCCCATGAGTGCATGATGGACTCATCCACTCCAAAATACCATAGCGAGGGGGAAAGGGCTATATTCTATTTGAACTTTAAAAATAGATGTGAAAATTGTATAATGAAAAAATTTTGAAAATTTAAATGAGGATATATTTATGGACAACTTATTTTAAACTCTGTATTTCATGACTCTAACAATAGTTCACTTAATTTCTCCATATTTTCTTCCTTCACTTAAATCAGTTTTACTGGATTTTTTTAAAAATGTTTTCACTCTTACTAAATATCTGCTATAATATGTTTTGTAAAGGTTACAAATTTTAAGAGATTGATTTTCGTTTGAGCTTGTTTCTAGTATGTTTTTGAACAGCCAGCTTCTTGGATTCGCATTGAAAACCTAACAGGATACAGACAGGCGACACTTACCACCAAAACTTAAAGATATAAAATTAAAATCAGAGGAAAACATAAAAGTTTTTCCATCTAAATACAACTCTAATTTATTATGCACAGCATGGAGGGATAAACAAAATCAATTTTTATGCTGTCAACTAATGTAAAAAATGAATCAACTATGGCCTAAAGAAGACAAGGATCAGAGAGAAAAAGAATATTGTTTATCCAAAATCCTTTGGTTGGTTGTTTGGATTTTTATGGCGCGAGGCCCAAATCAGGGCATAGAGCACCAGACCAAGACAGATTATATCCAAAATCCTTTATAAACAAACCATATCAAATACATTGGGGGAGTTGATACAGCAGATCAGAGGAGAAATACTACACTAACCTTAGAAAATCCAAGAGGTGGAAGTATATATATTTTTTCCCGATAATGCCATGATTAACGCATTTCTATTAGAAACGGAAACAAACCAGCCGTCTAAAAAAAAAGACCCAAGAATGTTATTTCAAATTAGAATTAATAGCAAATGTGTATGAAGAATTTCAATCTAAAAAAGAGGCCTGCTGAAACAGAACCTACAGATCACTTGCATAAAAAAATTAACATTTCTATAAGAAAAAGGACTTGCGTTCGATGCCAAAAACTTGGAATTTAAACACAATCCAAAAGGCCAGTCGAAAGTTCCTGGGAGTGCGACATGTGTACCTGATGTTTGTTATGAATAAACTAAAGAGGGATACAAAAGTCACGGAGATTTTTAATGACTGCTATTGAGTATAAAGGCATATCAGATTTACTGGACAACTGTCATCCAAATATGACAGGCTTTTGCAGAGAAGAAATAGGTTACATAACTCAGGTCAATTGTATTGCCTAACACATGGAGGAGGACCAAATCAACTGTTCAAGTTTAGTGCTTTAAGGGACTTCAAGACGAACTTAAAAGTTGCAATGAGAAGTGGGGTCAGAAGGAAAAGATCTTTTTCGATTACAGAGGTGATGCTGACTTTGAACTTCTAAGGTGCAAAATACTATCTGTAAATAAGGCATTTGACAAATTTATGAATTGGGCAACATATATTCAGACTGAAAACAGTAGGCTGACTGATAGGTCTGTTAAAAACTCAACCAATGAACTAGAATAAGTTAAAAAGCTGCAAGAACTGCATGCGTCTACCTTGGTTACCTTGCATCTACCACTGTTATTGAGCAACCAAGTGTAACACGACGGAAACGTTCCTTACTAAGTTTGGAAAGGTTATTATAGATGGTGGTGCATTCAACATAAGACGATTATCCGACCCACAGGTTCTAGAAATTAAAGGTTCAAGCTTGCCAAATCTTTTAAGTATCACTTGAAGAGGGTTGTTGGTTCCTCAAAACTAACTCTGGAAGAGTTCTATAGTGATTCAGATAGAAGGAATTTTAAATTCCCGTCCCCTTTACCCCTTGTCATCGGATTCCGATGATTTTCAGGTTCTAACTCCTGGACATTTTATCATGTCTGTTCAATGTAATCTGACGGCGATTTTCAATATCTGCCTGAAGACAGGAAGGGTCCCGCCAGAGTGGAAGACATCCCGCTCAATACTTCTTCACAAGAAAGGGGACCGGGGCGATATTTCCAACTGGCGGCCCATCTGCCTTGCTACCACGATATCAAAGATCTACTCAGGTCTTCTTGCTTCAAGGCTCTCATCGTGGTTGCAGGACCAGCAGGTACTCCACCCTGGGCAGAAGGGTTTCCTCTCACACGACGGAGTCCTGGAGCACAATTATGTCCTCCATGACCACATTGATGGACCCCGTCGGGGTAACGGCGACGCTTTTGCCGTATGGCTAGATTTCGCCGATGCCTTTGGCTCGGTTCGGCATGATGCCCTGCTTGCCGCTCTTCGGGCCTACGGCGTTGGCGACTCATTTATTGGTGCTGTGGCAGACCTCTACAAGAACTCGTTCACCTACTTCTCTACAGCTGGTGGGGACACAGCCTTGATTCCTCGGATTCGGGGTGTGATGCAGGGTGATCCCTTATCTGCCCTGCTGTTCAATATCACGGTCGACCCGCTGCTTTGGCTCATCAACCCGGACCCGAGGAACCGAAGCGTAATGGCCTACGCTGATGACATCGTCCCGTTCTCTAAATCCGCCACCTTGTTGCAGGAGATGATTGACTCCCTCGTCCTTGCGGGTGCATCATTGGGTTTGAAACTGAACCCAAGAAAGTGCGTCTCGATGCACCTGTCTGGAAGCAGACCCACAGGCTGCCGCCCTACCATATTCAACATCTCTGGCCAAGCCATTCGGGCCCTTAAGGACGGGGAGCAAACGCTGCATCTGGGCCGCCCAATGGGCTTCTTAAACGACCGGTCGTCTTCTTCAAACATCCAGGACTTGAAGGAGATGACAATCTCCATCGTACGGTCGAAGCTTGCCCCCTGGCAAAAGCTTGAGGCGCTGAAGACTTTCATCTTCCCGGCCTTCACTTTCTCCTACAGACTCTGGAAATTCCCAAAGGAGGTATGTATCATGTCCAATTCAAGATAATTTGTCTACTTGATGTTATATGTATAATCATTTAGTGTTGTTTTGTGTAGTTTTTAGTGTTTTGTATGTTTATTTTTCTTTCCTGAAATACTGTATATTTCATTGCCGGGCGGGATATTCAGTGTATCAGTAGCGCCCTCTATGCGGTTTTGTTATTGTCTTAAGTCTCTACTTGACGCTCAACGAGAGCGGTCTTGTACATTTAAGAGTCAACTGTTCTCTGTGTATTGAAGAATCAACTACAAAAAAACAAGGGTTCACTAAGGATGAATGTATAAATGTGGGAGTGGACTTTCGAGATCCAGTGCATAGACTCATCAAGAGGGAGACTGTTATAAATTCGCATTCAAATTTAGATGTCAAAGAAGTTTGTTCTGGGTGGGGTCAATCTTTTCTTGCATGTGGTTCAACCTAGCTAATGTTGCAGTTACTTTTTGGTCTTGGGTAGTTTATGGTATAGGTTTAACTAGAGTCATCATGATAACATCAGTTGTTATAGTCTTCCTGGTTGTAATTGGATACATTTGCAAGAAAGGTCTGGTCTGCTACAGAAAGAAAGCAAAAAACAAGTTTTTATCAAAGGAAGAAAGATCACTCCTTGAAAAGTATAATAAAAAGAAAGAAGAGTTGGAAAAAAGCTGAATCATCAATATTAACTAGATGGTTTGGAATTAACAAGATGTTTGATGGCTGTATCTCGCTTTCTTCGCTTGAAAAGTGTGATTAGATTGATTGTCTCGGATTCTATTCATATTTAATCTACACTATATATTCACATTTATCTTATACATTCAATATTTAACCGGGATCCAGTGATAGCACAAATTTTGTATCTTATTTTATCTTAATTTAACTTGTTTTTGCTTAAAATTTTAACTTCAACATTTTCTTTTAGTTTTAGACACCAATCTCAAACACATAATTTAAATTTTTATTAAAAATTTCAAATAATTTTAAAACTTTAAAATTCAAGATCTCCCATTATTGGCTTTGAAATTAATAAATTCAATTTTAAAATTTTAAAGTAACTGATAGGGCCACGATATCTGAAATAAAGACCTGTCTCTTCAGCTCTGCTTGTCTTTCTCTTTTTCATTCCATCTTCCCGTCAAATCTACCAAAAATATTTTTATACGATGCGAGATCGCAACAAAATGAACTCTGGAAGTCACGTGAACGTTACATGTAAGAACTGCCTTTTCATAAATTGCTTTGACGAATAATTGGATGTAATTAATTTACCCAAAATGTCTGGGTTGGGTAATACTATTATGTTATTTTTCATGTTTCATTAAATCCGTCAAAAAGTAGTTTCTTAGTCTCTTAATCTGTGCGAAGCTGAAAACATAATCAACAGTCGTACATTAATTTATATGTCGGAAGATATAGAAGAGCTACAGCCATTGACACCAAATTTGTTTCTACGAGAAATCCAGACAGGCTTGAATCGGAACTCAGATACAGACAGAAATTGAGACAAGATCTCATCCCTGATTTTAAAGAACTTGTTCTAAACAGTTTTTTTAAGAGAATCAAGGACTGGACAGAAGAGCTTATAATAAATGCCTGCCCTGTGACAAAAAATACTATAAAAAACATTTGAAAGAACATATCACAGCTTCCCACTCAGTTGAAAATAGGCCTTTCCCTTGCACACAGTGTGTTAAGAAAAACATTAGAAAGAGAAGCCTAATAAGGCAAGAAAAACATTCACTGTAAAAAAATACTGTTATTTATAATGTTAAATTATAATTAATAAAAAATTATTTTTATTATATTCTGTTTTATTGAGTCCATCAATAAGTAGTTTCTTAGTCTACCTTCAACAAAATGGTTGGTTATAAAAATCCAAAAGTAGTTCTTGTTCACTGCTTGGCCCATTTCTTAAATCTTGTAACTCAGGAAGCAATGCAAAACGAGACCATTGTGAGATTTCATATCTAATATAAAGGAAATTATTAATTTTGTACGCGGTTCTCCTTGCTGTCTGCAGGAGTAAGGAGTGCTGCTCCTTATGTCTATGCAAGCTGCAGAAGACTGCGATGGTCAACCCTGTATCCCTGCAGCTCTTCGACTATTTTGCCCTACAAGATGGTGTTGCAAAATTAGTTCTTTAAAAACTGTTTGGAAAAAATACGAAGCTCTAGTAGTTTTTTCGAGGTTGAACTTGAAAAATCTGATTCTGGTGCTAAAGCTCGAGGTTTTTTAAATTTTTTATGCTGCTTTGACTTTGCCTTTAAACTTCTCTTTTGATTGAGATTTTGGAGTCTGTTGAAATCCTAAATGCCTTCTTTCAAAATTCCTCTGGTAGTTCAGAAAGCGGTTGAGAATGCGAAAAATGTACGGAATGTTTTGAAAGCATCAAGGACAGATGAACATTTTGACGATTTATGGGAAGTTTTTGGAATTTAAAGAGAAACACAATATAGAAAACCCTGTATGCATTAGACCCCTTCTGATTAAGTCAACCAGGAAGATTGGTTTTCTTGGTTGGTTAATTGACTTTTTATGGCGCATGACCCACCGTAGAGCATTTTGCGCCAAACACTGAGTTTCCTTTCATACCGAATAGAAATCGAAACCCTTGATTACCTCTGTTCCAGACTGTACTTCAATTTTCTCCCCTGACCCCTATCTTTCCACGTACAAGTTGAGTCAAGATCACCTGGAATTGTTATTATCCGTCGTCAGGATCAAAGGGAACTGCAACAATAATCCCACACCAAGGCATCTTAAATCTTTCAACAAGAAGTTACTGGTTAAAGATGAGCTGAATTCTTTAAGAACTATAAACAGTCTAAATTTGTTAATTGGTGAGTGTCTTCTTCAAACTATACTCCTACACTTTGAAAAATTTGTTATTGAAAGGGTTGTTAGAATGGAATTATTTCCAGATCTTGTCCTCCATGGGTTTGATTGGTTTGGTAGAAGTTTAATGGCACAAAACCCAATTAGGGCACACTGTGCCAACAAGCTATGGATTTGAAAATAACCCTTGTAAAAATCATGTCTTGCATTTAATATGGGTTGTAGTTAAAAAGACTATATTAAAATTATAATCGGCTATCAGTAGGTTGATTTGTTATGAATTCTTATCATATAGGCCTGGACATGAGTTCAACACAACACAACAAAGCGTATAATCAACTTTTGTGTGATGAACTTGAACACAACATAGTATCTGTGCAATGTGAAGACGCAGCGGCATCATCAAGTGAGTTGAATTTTCAGTATATGCTTATCTTTATTTGTTTTCTTAACTGATCAGTTTCCTTTTTATGAAATATTCTATTTACTTATGTATAACACTAATAGAGGAAATTAAGATGAGATGGAATGTGACTGTACCTCCACATTTAAAATTATTATTATATCTTCAAGAGAATAGCTTTGTCAAATATCTCTCAGATATTTCCTTCAATAACGTTCTACATCAAACTAGTTTTCAGAATGGTTTTTCAAAAGTTATGTCTATAAACAGTAGGAATCGAACTTTCCTTAGTTTTATTCAAATGTCTTGTATAATGTAACTTCATCTTCTTTTATCCATAAATGGAATCTTCCATTGTTAATGTTACCTTGCTTTATCTTTTTCAATTAGTCATAGGCCACGATCCAAAATAAACAAAACAACTCATCTATACATAAATTTTAAGTGCTCAAGAGTAATTACAGGAATAGGGAAAACCTGCTCAAGATGCATTGTGAAAAATAAAAGGAAAATGGTTATAGCAATATTCTGTTCAAACTATAAAGATAGAATCATTGAAAAAGAAACTAATAAAATATACAAGACCCAAGGAGCAATAATTTTTTATACAAAATAGTAATTGAAAGTGCTAAAAATATATCGCCACTACCAGCAAGTTTTAAAAGGATTTACTAGTTGAAAGGCATGATAGGAGTGACTGATACAAATGGAGTTGCCGGTCGATGTTTTACTTAGGCATTAATGAGGTTTCATAAATGTAGGAGTACGGATCTGATTTGAGAGCTTGGATAGTGTCTATGGATGGCTGGAATAATTTGTCATAAGCAGTGCATATATCAGTGTAATAGTTGGTCGAAAGTTTGGTTTGTTGGTGTTTTATAGCACATGATCTACATCAGGATATTTTGAGCCAGGTTGGTGGAAAGGGTGTGATACGTTCACAGGGGTAAGAGACTTAGGGTGAAAGAAACTTTAATGAAAGTGATTCGCCAATAGATTTTGATGGGTTCTAATATTATTTCTGACAGTTGGAAGTCTTACAATGACCTCCCAAAGAGGGCTTTGTCCATTACACGGTCAACCAGTCAGAATTTTAAGGCCCTCAGCAATGGGAGTCCACACCACTTGGGCAGCGATAAAATGAGGCCTTTCAATTAGGTCACAAAATAAATAGAATTTTCCCGGCTTCTGGCCAAATGTATGTGGCACTGTGTGCATCAGTACAGCAAGAATCTATTCCCTGATTTCATAGGGGCAATGAAAGAGTTGCATAATCCAAATGACCAGGTTCAGCCCTAAGTTCCAGAAAAGAACAGGGATATTTTTTGCTATATATAGGTATTTAACTAATAACATATTAAAGAAAATTATAATTATAATCTATATTAGAGAAGAAAACAACGGAGACGACACAGCTCCGGAGCGTTGCGGCAGGGTTGAGGACAATAAGCGCGATTCTAAATAAGTCGCCTATTTGGAGATGGGTGTCCCCTAATCTTAGCCAATTATAATATTAGTTAAATATATAGGTACTTAACTGCTCAAAAAAGATTATGAAATAAAGCATTTTCATAAATAATTTTAACAAGCATTATTACTTTATAATAGAATCAAGTTAAAATGCTTTTTAAAAACTCAATAATTACTAGTGGTTAATATTTTTTTTTAAATACTTAAAAATGAATTAGAAGGAACCAATCTTTAAAGAGAGACAATCTCTGATAAGGTTAGTACAGTTGAATTTAAATTAAATAGCAACATGTTTAGCACATGTTTTTTTAGGTTATCTGATTTCACATTTTATGGAAAGAAAAGAGTTAATATTGTGATATTAGTTGAAAGGTATTTAATACAATACACAAGTACTGATATTTTAAGTACTGTACCAACTATACGCTTCTCGACCTAAGCCTATCTAACGCAATACACGCGACGGCCGCCCTCGTTGCCTTAAATAATAGAACGTTTTTACAATTCACTACAATAATAAATTATCGTAACAAATTATAATAATGGCAAGTCTAACTAACTAGCAAAGAGATAAAAATGAGATAAATCACATTTTATTCTATACTCTTGCAACTGTATTCTATACATTCTTCTATTTACATTACTTACACATTTCTATTCTTGAGTTGAGTTGTAGAATGTTTCACCCACAGACAATAAGAGACAGACCGGTCAATGGGCGGCCTACGACACGAACGCCCTCAACCCGCGGTACCTGCACTAAAACTGTGGTTACAGTTAAGCTTTTAGGTCTGGCAACCATGGAGACGTTTTGCGAAGACGTAATCCATCGACCATATATGATCACCAGGATCGCGATCCTTGGCGATCACATAAGCCCATTAAATGCTTTTTAAAATTAAAAAAAATCTTTTTTTTCAACAATTTTTTAAAATTTGCTATTATAATAGAAAATTTAAATTAAATCATTAAGGTTTGTTCATCAACAAAATTTCGTGATCGCATATGATGAAAAACTCGATTGTAAAAATACAAGCTTAAATATGAAGTAATCAAGAATCACACAAGTAAATAATGAATCTAAATGATTTTATTAAATCTCATATTTCAATAACTACAAATATTTGTTTTAATCCCTTGGCCTTTTAAGACAAACATGATGTGTAAATGAAGTTGCAATCCTCGTGAATCTAAACGAACACATCTTTTGCAAATACGAATCCCAGATCCCAGGCACATTCGAAATGAATTCTTGACAATAAAAATATATAATACTAGTATTAATAGAATTAAATACATACGCCTATAATTAACGCGAATTATACTGAAAGCTTAGGGGAATTATACTGATACTATAGCTGACGTTTAGAAATCATGTTCAAGAATGCAACACAGATTTTCCAATACATTGCAAAATAGAGAAGAAACGAGATAAAATGTGCCTTGATGCAATAAGACACTGTTAAAATGATTTATAAATCTTGAAAACAATTTAAAAGAGTACGATTAAACAATTTACACAAACTTCATGTTTACTTTCGAAATCGAATATTGCAAGTTTCGTCAACAAAAAAATGTGTAAGGATTTCGATTAAAAAATATTAAATTAATCGATTAATGCCGGTACCGCTTGTCGCAGGCGCCACTTGAGCTCTCTGGATAAGCCCCGCCTATTGACCGGTCTGTCCCCTTATCGAAGTGTATATTTGAACGGCTAAAACGGCCAGTGGCGCATGCGCTGTAGGTCTCGTGATGACGTAGCAGTCTCTGAGCTTAGTGATGGAACCAATGGAACGCCTAGCCGTGGAAGTTAGAGTAGAGTTTAGTTGAAAAAAAGCCGTGCAAATATACAGTGCCGTCTCTTATTGTCTGTGGTTTCACCCTTTCACAAATAAACACAAACAGATACACACACCAGTTGGCGCAAGTTCAGAGTTGCGTATGCTTGGCGAATTTTGGCTGTTTAGCGGCACATTTAGAAGCCAAATCATTCATTTAACATTAGTTAGGGTTACCATATTAGTCATCTTTACCGCTAAAAACTTGGCGCATACGCAACTCTGAACTTGCGTGAGCATATCCCAAAGTATGCAAAAAAAGTGCCAAAGTAAACCCACCAGCATATCCCAAAGTAATCCCAATTAATCTCACAACTATATAAAACGCCCCTATTTATAGTTCATGGTCTCTCTAAAACAGGGGTTACCGATTTGGGTTCGGTTAATAACATTACCCTACGGCACTGTATATTTGCACGGCTATTTTTCAACTAAACTCTACTATAACTTCCACGGCTAGGCGTACCATTGGTTCCATCACTAAGCGCCGAGACTGCTACGTCATCACGAGACCTACAGCGCATGCGCCACTGGCCGTTTTGGCCGTCCAAATATACACTTCGTTACCCCTACCCTCGATGCCTTACGGCAGTGGTCCCCAATCTTTTTACCACCGCGGACCGGTCAAAGTTTGATAATTTTACCGCGGCCCGCTGGGGGGAGCATTGATTGTTTACATTCTAATTTATTTTGATTTATTAATTTTAATTTAGTTGCATTTAAACATGCTTTCAAAATAAAATACAGTTACACCAAAAAATAAATGTAAAGTGATTTATAATCCATTATTCTTTCATTAATTTGGAGTGTAAAACTAGGAATTTAAATTCATTTTCAATAAAATGGTCGGCCCGCGGCCCGGTACCATTTGATCCACGGACCGGCACCGGTCCGCGGACCGGGGGTTGGAGACCACTGCCTTACGGCTTCTGCTCGGTCATGGATCAACGGTCAACTCAGACCTTATTCATCCTTCCGGGGTCGATAAAATGAGGACCAAGCTCGCTCGGGGAATCAACTGGGGATCCGGCGTCGGGCTATCTACTCTTCCTGGACACAAGCTAAGTATTTAGCACCCCAGGCTAATAAAACGGAGATGGGCACTGCCTGATTGGACACTTGCGACTTGCCTGGGCAGAATTTGATTTTGAGACTGATAATTAAAAAAGGGACTCCAATGAAAATTCATTAAAAGATCTTACCCTCTTATTGTAAAAAGGGGGCATCATCCATTATGGAATTTTGAGGATTGGATTTTCTAAAAGAATTTTGGTTTGAAATATTTTGTCTATGATGGAAACACTACTATTCCTCTGTTATGTTTTTCCCCCTTTTCTTTTTTACGTTTTAATGGAATCGACAGCAATCAGGAATTTTTCATTTTAATAGGAAAGTGTGGCTAGGGAATTTTTCTAAACAGGGCCAGGCGCGGATCCAGCACGGCTCCAAGGGGGGGGAGCACTTTTCCAGACAAGATCCCCTTGTGGTACCATTGGGGGTATGGGAGTCCTAGCCCAGAAAAAAATTTAAATTTAACGTGTAAAGTAGGGTTTTTTCTCATTTTTAGAAACGCTTTGAGTCTTAGGGACACTTTTCAACACTATTACCTTCGCTTTTTGACCTAAAATGTCAAAATTTTGGGGATTTCCTAAAAATTAACTCTGAAGATCCCATTTTGATACTAATGGGGGTTCTCCCCCCAAAAACATTTTGAAATTAGACCTGTAAAAGTTTGGTTTTTACTCATTTTGAGAACCGTTTTTGGTCTCCAAGGGGCGCACTATCCAGAGTGCCACCCCCTGGTCCAGGCTGACGTTAAAATAGCACGTCTTTAAATTAATTAACTGAACTTCATATTTTTGAACTTTGCATCACTCAGGAAACTTGAAAGCAGCACTGACCTTGAGTCTCCCCCTCCCTCAACTCAACTGTTCAAACTAATCCGAGTGAAGAATTTAAATAAAGCAACCAAGTCATTTCATTAGCTTTATCGATGCTGGTGTTGCCCCCCAGAGGTAAGAAACATTTGTGAAATGAAGTTTCTCTGGAACTTGGCCCACCTACTCAAAAACTCTGTAATCAAATCTTAAAAGAAACATACGTTGTGGTGTAATTTGCATTTATATACAGGGTGTCCCATAAATAATGGGTCACACTTCTAGGGGAGATAGTAGACACCTAGATGAGTCAGAATCACATAGGATTTGGGGGTCCCAGATCAAATCCCAGGGAGTTAAAAATGGAGCGACACCCCCCAAAAAATATTGAAAAATTCAATTTGTAGAAGAACTACTATCAGTGGCGGATCCTGGGAGGGGGCCATGACCCCCCCCCCCGAGAAAATTTCAAAAATAGTTTAAAAACCCATTTTTCAGAGCTAAAATTCAAAAAAAATTTCATTGTAATTCATGCGATGTCTGACAAGAATAAAAACAACGCAAGGGGAGCCATGCCCATCCCGAGAAAAATTCAAAAATAGGTAAAACCCCCTTCTGTTTTGTCACCATATCTTCGGACGGGGGAGATGCTTGGGGCTTGGTGTGGATAGCTGAAAATGGAGTGTCCAATTTCGTTCAGGTTCAGTTTCAAATTGTTGTATTGCCCCTTTCCTGTTTTCGCTTCCGACGCAAGTCACGTGACTTGACCAGGGGACGACTGGGGGTGACATCTTCTACTTGAAAAGATGGGTCAGTTCATTATTTGTAATTTTGTTCTCGAGAAGTTGGTATCTCAGTGCTGCTGGATTAGAAGAAAAAACTATTTTTTCATTCCCAGGCTTCAGTAATGGTAATTTGTTTTAGTAATTAATCAGGGCGTTATCAAAGGCCCCCCTCGAAATTTCAATGTCAATTTTTTTTAATTAAAAATTAGTCTTAAAATGCATAAAACCCCTACTTTTAAGGCTCAAAATTCAAAAAATTCTTGGGGGAGAACCCCCAACTATTTTTACAGATTACAGTCGTTCCTCGAAAATTTTGGGACTTAAAGAGAAAGGGGGAACTCGGGGGAGGAAGAAAAGGGAAAAGTGACTCCAAAACGAGTTAAAATCCTGCTTTTGGGGTCAAATTTCCAGAAATTTTCTGGGGAAGGACCCCCAGACCCGCCTTTGGAACTCTATTATTTACGTTTTTGTAAAACGTTCGTCAAAATGCATAAAAATCCAACCAAAATGGAAATTAAATTCTTGAAAATGTATGTCCGAAATCCGGATTAGGTGTACCAAAACGAGTTGAAAATCTGCTTTTTAGACAAATTTCAAAAAATTTTCTGGGGCAGAACCCCTACAAACCCCCCTTTAGGACATTAGAAGACGATTTTCATATTGAAAATTCTACGCCCCCTCCAAAAAAAACAAATACTGGATCCACTGCTGTCTACTTACCTTGGTCAACACCAAAATCGAACTAAAGTTTCAAGAAATTTTTGGCCAAACCCAGTCTAGTTACGGCCCTGTAATTAATTTGTGTAACTATTAATTATGTAACTATTGTATGCAACATTGAGTAGTAAATGACTTCAAAATTAATAAATCTTAAGTCTATGCTATCGAATAACAAATTTCCTTCCTCCATTAATTTTTAAAAACTTTTTGAATTTGTTTTATCTTACGCGTCATAATTGGATTTCATATTTTAACTGATTTTCACTTCAAAAACATAGTTTTTCTAATGATATAATTAAAAATATTCATTTTGCATACAAATTAATGTTTTTATAGAGAAGTATCGTATTTTTCCAAATGGCCCCCCCCCGAAAATTTGGTCTGGATCCACCCGACTACTATTAGTAAAAATTTAATTATGGTCTCAAAAATTGTGGTTTAATATGATCTTTAAAATTATCTCAAAAGTCTTCACTTTAAAATTTTTTTATTATGAAAAAAGTTAAAAAACCACAAAAAAATTTGAAAATTCTGCCAAAACATCATTTTGTATTTCGAAATCATTTCTTTTGATTTTATAATCTGAAAGATCATAGTTGTAAACCCTTAAGTCCAAAGTTTCACGTAAAAAACATCAATATTAAACGCTTGAAATCCAGTTAAAGTTCGTTTTTTACGTGCGTAACTGGTTTCCATAGCCGTTTCCAAAACGGCAGTTAGCGGACGCAAAAAACGGACTTAAACCATGCTTTAACAGGATCTCAAGCATTTAATATTGATGGTTTTTATGTGACACTTTGGACTTAAGGGTTTTCAACTATGATCTTTATCTTTCAGATTATTAAATCAAAAGAAAGGATTTCGAAATACAAAATAAAGTTTTTTGGTAGAGTTTTCACTTTTTTTTGTGGCTTTTAAACTTTTTGTGTAATAAAAAAAATTTTAAACTGAAAACTTTTACGATAATTTTAAAGATCATATTAAACCACAATTTTTGAGAACATAATTAAATTTTTACCAATAGTAGTTCTTCTACAAATGGAATTTTTCAATTTTTTTTGGGTGTCGCTCCATTTTTTACTCCCTGGGATTTGGTCTGGGACCCCCAAATCCTATGTGATTCTGACTCGTCTAGGTGTCTACTATCCCCCCTAGAAGTGTGACCCATTATTTATGGGACACCCTGTATATTATATATTTCATTTTTCTCAGACATACATTAAATACGTATTTCGTTCTAATTACTTTTATAAATTTGTAGTACAGTGAAATCCTGTTATTACGAAAGTCCAGATAGTCCCCAACCGTTTTTATTTGAATTAGCAATAGTACGGTTACAACGAAGAAATTTTATGGTCTCTTGAAGTTCGTTATAACAGGATTTTACTGTACTATCATCCAAACAACAGTACTCCAACTCCAATCATCCGAATGCTGCATTTTCATTTAATGAAAATAAATCTTTCTTTAAAAATGCTTTTCTCCCGTTTTTTACAAACAGTAGCTAATTTTGGGGAAAAATAAATTCCAATCAATATTTTTTCCCTTAGTGTAATGGTATTTTTTTATGGAAGTTGGTTCAAAAAATACCATTACACTAAGACATCAAATATTGCATGTTTTATAACTCACCCCACGAGTTAACTAGTAGTCCAATTTTGTTCAAATTTATGGTGGAAATAGTACGGATACTGATGTACCTCATGCAATAATTTTTTTTCATTCTATTATGTTTTGTTTCATAAAACGGGCCTTAGGAAAACTGCCTTTTGTAACGTCCTCGCACTATATTGGGAGTTCTAAAGCTTTAACGGTGCATCTGCGACCCCCCATTCCTATTCAAAATATGCTCGTCTAGGTCCACTCTACTCCCTCTCAAAGTTTGTCCACAGTGTTTCCGAACACCCTGTATTAAAAGGATAATTCACACTAAAAAAACTTGCTTGAACAGACTCACGACATGATCTGAAATACTTTATTACAATTCTCTTGATAATCTGTCATTATTTATAACTACTTAATAACATTTCTATTATTATATACAGTAAAAATAGGAGATGCATCATTAATTCAAAAGCATATAAACTCAAAAAGTAAACTGACTTTAATTATGTTATGTATCTACTGCTTTGATATAGAACACACAGAATACCATCCAGTAATTACTTTGAAATTTCTGTAGAATGAGAAGGGAAAGATTGTTTTTCATAATAAAGCCTTTAAGTGTTCCTGAGCCATTTAAATATACAAACTAAACATTATATATGTCCTGTGACTATTCATTATCACATTTAATACATTTAGAGTATTTTTCCAAGGATTGCTTTAACCCATATTTGCTGGGTGCTTTAACTGCCATTACTTGGCAGAACTATAGCAGGGAGCATTCTCACTATACAGGCTCTTTGTGCAGCCAGCTAGCTATTTAACTTCAAAATTTTACAGAACAGATAACTTCTTTATACCTCAGAAGTATTGGGAAACATTCAATACTGGACAAATTTTAACAAGGTAATATTTGTTTTGAAAAGTGTCAAATAAAAATTTCTGAAATGGGGAAAAACATAATAAAAAGGAAAGTCATCCTCATTCCCTCCATGGATATATTTTTTCTAAAATCAAGCACTAAATAAAAAATTCTATTCAAGATATTTGCTTTTGAAAACTCTTTTGACAGGTCAAACCACATGGCAATTTAAAATACCCCCCAAAAAGCACTTTACTTGAATACTACCTGAAACACCTATCCTCTAAAAGCCTTTTAAGTTTTTTTTAAATTTGGAACTCAAGTCCATCATAGCATATTTTTCCTGTCTCACTGCCAAGACACCCAGCCCAAAAGGGTTTAAGCTTTTTTTAAAATATTACTAAATACAAAATGAAAGTATTTACAACAGATGCTAATACCTGCTAAAACTTCAAGAATTTTCTGACGATCCTTTAAAAATACACCAAGATGACACAACTTAAAATTTTACTAAAATGTCTAAATATCCATGCATCATTTAGATGATTTGTCATATTTTTTGAAAATTTTACTTTGAACACAAACTTTTAGAATAATAAAGTGGTTAAAATTATGAAAGTATTCATAAAATTTAGCAACAATTAAGATAATTTTAAAAGTCTGGCGCCAGCTGAAAAATATAAGATTGTACATACGCATCAAGGAAAAATTACTTTATTGTACTGCAAACATTGTCTAAAATCAAATCATTATTTTACTCTTAAAAACTCCAGAAGTAGCAGCAGGTATATCAGAGAAATAAACAAAGTCGAAATACTTACAACTTACATGTACAAATTGAATGAAAGGGGGGAAAATCAACTTTGAATGATAAAAATTATCTAAACATTTGTCAAGTAAATTCATAAGAAATCACAGCTATACCCCAGAAACAATCCTATTTCCTCAGGTGAACTATATATACAAAGTAGATAAGATTACTTTTGGTATCAAACATGAAACCATTCTCTCCATATAAAATCTATCATTCATAAATCAAAATAAATAATCCAAACAAAACAGAGTAACATGGAAAAAAAAGATTAAGTAACAAACACAATATATATAAAATATTAAGTCAAATTAATATATACACACAAGTAGCATAGAGTCAAATAAAAATCTAAGTAGAGGATCAGTAAACATCACTTTCAGTCTTGAGCATGCATGATTTCTGAAGAGAAGCTAAGTCAAGGGCAATGCAGAATTTCCATCTTTTTAAATAGTCAGGTAAGAGTAAAGATTACACAGTATGCCTATTCGAGGATTGTAGCATAGAAATTGTGGCATAAGGCTCACTACCGTGGCTTCGATGCAGCAGATATTAAGTCTTTCAGCCAACCACAAAAATATTGCTCGTCTTTTTTGTGGAGAAAGGAACCTTCAAACAGCCAGCCACGATTCTTTGATGCAACCCTGCCAAAATTTAAGAAACAAAACTTATGATGACCAGTGATAAAAGTATCGATAGCTTCATTAGTTATTTGATTTGTTTTAAAGTTCTTTTGTTGTTGCTCATCAATCTACACTATTAAAATCCGAGAGTAAACAAACGTATGTGTGTGGCTGTGTGTGTATGTCCATCTATCTCCTCCGAAACCACTGAACGCAGAAGGGCGCCAGAGGTACCAAAAGACGCAGAATGACCCAGGGACCAGGAGTAGCCCATGTTCATTCCGAAATTCGAAATACTTTTCGAATTATTTGCGTTTTTCTGCTCTTTTACGCTTATTTCTCCATTTCTTTACAGTTCGTTGCCATGGTAACGAAGGAGAAAACGTAAGCGGTTCTGCTTTATTTTTGCACATGGCGTAAAAGTAAATTGAAACTTTGAATCTTAATAATTATAAAACTAATTCGAGTTTTTTAAAAAACGAAACGACCATCTTTTTGAAAAAAATAATTGTATATTTGTTTAAAATTTTGTACTTCTACCATGATTAGTTTTTCTTTTATAACGAAAAAACGTATTTTATAACGTAAACCAACTTTCTTGAAAGATATTTTAAAGCTATTATTTTAATTAATTTTAGTATTTATTTGTCTGATTATTTCAAGATGGCAATAGATAATTAATAATGTTCTAATTTTAAAAAGAGAGATTGTTTATTATTATTATTTTGATAGATTTTGAGAGTCAGTCCTTTTGAGTTTTTTAGTTATATTACCGTTATGAAATTACGAGAATTTGTGTAGATAGTGTAAATAAATATACAGTTTTTATTTACTGGCGTCCGTGAAGTTTTCACAAGAAGTGGTAGGAAAGATTTATAATTTTTCTGCTACATTATTAATTTTATTTTGTTTCTAGCAGTCTTTAGTCGCACTGATTTCTCAGATTTTTAATATCTATTAATATCGATACTTTATTATCTATTTTTTCTCAATTTTTTGACAAAGAGAAGTAACTGCTTTAAGATGCCTAAAAGGAAAAGAAGTGTCACAGGAGAAGCTGCTCGCAGACAGCTTGCAGCCAAAAAACGAGATAAAAGAGCTGCTGAAAGTGAAGAGGAAAGAATCATATAAATAATTATAAAAAATATTTTCAGTTATAAATATATCAAAATAAATATAATGGTAAAATTAGTTCGTATTAAACTTTAAAAAAATTACGAATAAAAATTCACCCTCTAACGCAATAAGTAATATTGAGTATTTGTCTTATGCTTCAATAAGTGGATGATACCAATCTGTGACACCAACGAAATATTTAAGGTACCACAAAATGGGTCCTGATGGGGAGAAAAGACGATTCAATTAGAGCTTCTCCAGTCCCGTGTATGTAATTTTCATTAATGGAGATGAATAGCCCCTTCCAATCAGCTATAGCGAGCGAAGCGAGCAAGATTGCGAAGTAATCTTAGGGAAACTGCGTCAGCAGTTCCCGTGGGTTGGTGAGCAATAGCGAGCAGGGGGCAGTAGCCCCCTAATTTATCTTTCTACTATATCTTTCATTATCGTTTCAAATTAATTACTTATTAAGAAGGGGGGAAAAACCGAGAGAGGAAAATTTACTGGGAACACCGGAATATGAAAAATGCGCCTGGGATACCGGGATCATAGTGGTCATTGCTGATCTACAAAAGTAGAAATGTATTTTGAGAAAACTTTTTAAAAACTTATATAAACTTCACCCGTTCAAGGCTGTGGAAAAGGTGGGACAAGTGGCGACAGCAGATTAAATTGAGTTACAACAGAGTTTTTATTTATGTTGGAGAGACAGATTGTTATGTAAAAAAATTATTGAATTTTTCTTTTTCATATCTTTTTTTTTCTTTAAAAATATAATATTAAAGTATGCATCGTGAAAACAATAATTAAATCTTTACTCGGCGCAACTCATCGGGTTGCGGCTTCAGCTAGTAACAAATAAAAATCAACAGCATTCAAGGAAGAAGTTCAACATTTTTTGGAGAAAAACCTTCACATAAATTTATGAAAGCCTCTAAAAAAGTAAAGTTTTTTAGAATGATGGTGGATTAGTAGCCGAGTTAAATTCAAGGACAAGGCTGAGATCTTCTTAGACTATTTTCTTACTTTACATCAGGGGTTCTCAATAAAATTTTGCCGAGGACGCCCTTTACAATTAATTTACTGACGAGGCCCCCTTGAACTTAAAGGCTTAAATTTTTTTTAAAATGTAGATTATATAGAATCTACTACAAATTACTAATGCATTCAAATTCACTTTTCCACTATAGCACCACTAACATCCAGTTTAAAAGATCCACTTTTCTAACAACGATCCATTTTCAATTGCTGTACTTATACCAAGCAAAATCAATCACAGCAATAACAAGTCATTTAACACAAACACGAATCAAAAAGCAAGTCTGTCCTCAGCAACAATCAATTTCAAAACCAAAACTCGAAGTATTCAAAACCGAAACTATTGTATTTAGTCAATAAAAAAATTGCAAAAAACAAAACATGGATTATCTTTGGTGGTAAACTGAGGCTGCACCACCTACATTAATCTATTTGTACTACAGTGACAATTAACTAACAAAACTAACAAATGAACTTCTGAGTAGGATAATGGATACTTCAAATTAAGGAAAATAAAAAAATACTTAATTTCTTGGTGACGTTTCGAGGACCCCTTGGACATAGCCCACAGACCACCTATTGGAAACCCCTGCTTTACATAAAACATGACTTATTACAGGGTGGCTACAGGATACAAAAAAATTCTGACAATTTTTTAATTTCTGATATACATCTAAAGGGTTTTTGCTTTTCCTAATAATGTTAACACTTTGAACTAGTTGTTTCACTCAAAGAAATATTTCTATAAAATAAATGTTTTAAATATTGTGATCTTTGCAAAGTTAACTAATAAGTGGTTTTAATTTGTAAACATAATTTATTCTATGCTTATAACACGGCCATAACTAAACTTGTTTCAGGGGGGTAACCTAACATTTTTTAGGCTACATTTGCAGGTCAAGTTTTAAATTACTTGAAAACCGCATTTTCATTTTGGTGAATTTTCATAATTTTGTAAACAATGTGAATTTCAAGTAAAATTGGAGGGTCTCGGGGTCCTCCACCAGAAAAATTTTAGAAATTGCTCCCTTAAAAAAGCATTTTTTAACTTATTTTCAGGAATTTTCGGACTAAACCCCAAGTGTACCACTCAGTAAGAAGAAGCGTCAGTTTTCAAAGGAATCCAGCATAGTATAATAAACAGCAAAATTTTAAGGTGAGTTTGGAAATTAAAGGAAAATCAGATCATATAATTCAAAATTGAGAGAGGGGTTAGGGGTTCCTCCCTCAGAAATTTTTACCCTTAAAAGTAGCGTTTTGACACATTTTGAGACCCTTTAGGTTACATCGCTTTTTGTGAATCAATTACTAAAAATTTCACCGATTTTTTCCCCCGATCCTCTTAATTTTCAGATGAATGAAATTCCCTGACTTTTTCCTGATCTGTAGCCACCCTGTATTATTACTCTTATTTATTCTCTATTATGAAACTTACCTTGGAATTAAATAAAGGCTTGCCCTTTTCATTTTCCAAAACAATTTTTTAATTTAATGGCTAAATATTTCTCTTTTTTACAGCAACCAAAGATGGATCTTGATTATCAAGCTGCTGGTTTACATCATTGGATGAGAGATGGAATCTGGAACCAAAAGTAAATTAAGTAAATAATGTATTCTGCAGACTGGTAAATGCAATAGGCAAAGAGGAAGATAGTATTGAAATCCAACATATAAATACATAAACTAGAAAGGCAAAATGACAAATATTCTATTAAATCCACCGTTTTAGCTGTAATTAATTAATATATCCAATGGCCCATTTATTTAAGAATAATGCCTTAAATTAAAGGGCCAAAGGGATACTCAAAGATGGTGAATGTTCCCTTGCAAAACTATCATGTTAAGAAATTAAAAACAAAACGGACAACTGTTGATCATCCCTCCCATTGGTATTGTGATCTATGTATTACTAGCTTCCTTTAGAGATCTTTCATAGGCTAGTAATAAAAAGCACATTGGTTGGTTGAAGAATTTTATAGGAGTGGCATATTTTTTTTGATAATACCTCACCCCAACAGAAACCATTTGCAAAATCATTACATCATATCTTGGATTTCGTTAAGTATTTTTATACTCTGTTCCACCCTAAGTTGACACTGTTGGGAAAGGCAGAGGTTGTACCAATCCGCCGGAAAAAATAGTACTAGCTTGTATGCAATTTATAATAAAGAATATGCAGACAAATTTGTAAAAATGTGTCATACACTATAGTTTATCGGGATTTTTATCATATAACTTAATTTAATCTTGCGTTACAAGTCTGAATATAGCGATCCAAGCGAATGAATATAGTCTGTAGGGGAGAGCCGGGTAGAACGGCGTTGGACGGGCAGCCTAATCCGGCTGATTGGCTGGGAACCGGTTTCCTGGCTGTGATTCGGTCGCCGTAGCTTTTTCTTCAGTGTCAACTTGGGGTGGAACAGAGTATAATGATAAAAGGATGAGAAAAGATAAAACTTGAAAGATTTTATTATCCAACAGAAACCATTTGCAAAATCATGACATCATATCTTGGATTTTGTTACTTATTTTTAATGAAGAAAGGCTGAGAAAATATATAATATATAGGGAAAATATATAGGGAGCTACCGCCCCCTGCTCGCTATCGCTCGCCAACCCCCGTTAACTGCTGACACAGACACTTTTGGACCGCTTCGCAATTCCTCACAAAACCCAGCTCACTGCACTTACTCACTTTATAAAACATTCTTAAAACAGGGGTAGTACTTCTCCGGGGTATTCTTTTGAAAATGGCGGAATTTATTCAGTGGCAGAATTTTAACAGTTCCTTTATGGCAGGGATGGCCACAAAGTGGCACGGCAGAGCTTCTCCAGTGGCACGCATAGGTACTGAAACAATTTTGGAAAAATAAAATTTTCAGGCGGCATCAATCGGATTGAGGGCAGTTAAGCATATTTGTGCGTTTCATGAATGATAACTGATATTGTGGAAGAACTTCTTGATTTGAGCCAACTGGTTTTAACTACAGGGGAGGACATTTTTAAAGAACTTAAAAGTGTAATTGAAGCTAACCAGGTAGATTGGAAAAATTGAACAGTGTTTGCACAGATGGAGCACCTTGCATGTTTGGCAGGATAAAAGGTTTTGTCACGCTGCTTGAAAATTATTATATGTTTTATTAAATTTCATTTTATTTCTTTACTAATTTTTGTGTATTACCATAACTCTGAACCATTAAAATTGTTTAATTGTAATAAAACATAAGTTTGTACTTTTTAAATCTGCACTATTCTAATTCACATGAAAAATTTATGTGTCTAAAAATTCTATTATCAGCCTATGAATTTTGTTTTCAATTTTTTTTACATTTTTCGGTGAGGTGGAAAAATAATAAGTGGCACTCCTAAATTTCCTCCCTCAAATAGTGGCACTCTTCCAAAAAAGGTTGGCCACCCCTGCTTTATGGTAACATGAATTGGCGGATCGCCTTATAATTCCAAGAAAATTAACAACAGATCAATGTAAACATTCCTTTACCATTTCCCCCAGGTAATGTTTTTTCAGATACATTAAAAAGCACTGAAACCTCTCAGGAATAAATTTAACTTTCTTAAAATTTGTAATGATTTTCATCAATTGGCTGTGAAAAATGTAGAAATTACTGTAAACATCACGAAAATTTAAGTTTCACATTTTACTACCTTACAAAAACATACTTGCAAAAGGATTTAAAAATATTAATTATTGTAAAAGATAAATGCAAAAGTTCAAATTTTCCGAAAGCGAGTTTATATTTTGTTGTAAATATAGTAATAATTAGGTTGCCAAAACGACAAAGATAAATATAAAAATATTAATTTGTTATTTAAAAAAAAGATCAATTATTTAAAGTTTTAAGTATAATTAAAAACGTTTAAACAACAAAAATATAAAAATTGTTAAAAATAACCCAAAATATATTTTTTAAATTCGGGTTATAAATAGAAAGATGATTATTTAATGTATTTCAATATTAAAAACCAGTGAAATATGTTTTCAATTGTTTTAAAATTCATAGTTTCTTGCTTTATAACTGCAACCTTATCCGTAATCTAAAAAAATGGAAATATTTTAAAATTGAGCTAAAGGCTTATTGCACATCCTCAAAAGAATCCGGACAGTTTGATACCAAATATGTGTTATACGGATTAGTAATTAAAAAGCCTTTCTCTGGAAACCGTTCACCAAAAACTTTTTTTAGAATAGAGAGAAGCCTTAATTCATATTAGGTTAGTAAACATTCAGGGTACTTTGGGTAGTGTCCCCCAAAAAATAAAAACCTAGTTTTTTTACATCAGTCTTTGACCTTTTACCATGAGATGTACTTAAGAAACTGATTTCAAGATTTTTATATGGAATTGTGTTATGCCAAATTATTAATTATGATGCATGCATGAAAAAACAACAATACATAAAATAACTTGAACATTGATTAGTCTTTCCTTTAACAGAGATTGAACAATCGGAAACATGTGCAATTGCAAATAAATAATCAAAAGCAAAGAAAAAAAAATAAAAATAGCATTAACCCTTTCAATCCTGACCGCCCCAAATTAACCAGAACTAAATTCATTCTCGGGCGGTCTATGTCTGAAAGGGTTAAAATAAGTGAATAAAATAAAGTAATAATTTACTGACTTTATTTTGAGCATCATAAACGATCAGATAAGTCATTTTATAAATTATTAAATTCATTAAATGGTCCTTAATAAAACATTAACGAAAGGAAGATTAAAAGGTAGTTTTAATTACTAATTTACCCAGTATATAAAGAAAAAATACATACACAAAAGAAAAAATAAACAAATCTTCTATAAAAAGGTTTTTCTCATGGCAGATGTAGTTTTAGACCATATAGGACAGGACTTAATTAATACACATCTGAACTTAGGCTATAGAACCCAGAAGTAAGTAGTCTTTAATTTCTATTCCCAAGACAACTCTTACATTTATTAGCTCAATTTGCAGTTAATATTTTCTTGGGAGTTTTTAAACTAGCTACAACACTATTCAACAATTCAAGCCTTATAATTGTTTCTAATGGTCATAAAACCATGGAAAAATTGCAGTTGCACAATGCAAGATTATTTTTACCACATAAATCTTTCATTTATTAATACACCTAACCAGGGCTCGATTTCAGCCGGAACTGTCCGGAACGCCGTTCCGGAACCTCTTTTTCGGGAAAAAATAATCTAGTTCAGGGGTCTCCTAACTACGGCCTGCGAGACTCATTTATCAGGCCAGCGGATACCTTTCTATGTAAGAAAAAAGTCCTAAAATGAATTAAAACCCTGTTTTTACTGTCAAATTTCCAAAATTTTTGGGGGGAGAACCCCCAGACCCCCTTTTACCTCAACTTATCATATTTGTTTTCAGATTAAGTGCATAAAAATTAGAATCCTACCAAAAAATATAAAAAAGGCATACAGTAGAGCCCCGATTATCCGCGCAATTGGGTGGCAAGGATACCGCGGATAACCCGAAAAAAGACTAAAAATGAGGTGAAAACACGAAAAAAATTTTCAGCATAAAAACTATGTTTTATTGTACAAAAAACATGATAGGTAAAACTTTTTAAATCTGTACAGTACAGCAGAAACCTTTGCTCTACATCTAAAATGTCTCTAATCTCATCTAAAATTTGCACTCATTGTTAAAAAATGTTCTTCGTGGCACTCGCGGATAACCCGCACCGCGGATAATCGGGGTTCTACTGTATTTCAAATTTTAAAAAATATTTTTATCTTTTTCGCAAGTAACAATATTTGTGATTTAATTGTAAGGTAATTGTTCTTTTTTAAAACATGATTATGAACCCCCATTTAAACTACCCACAATCCGCTCCTGGTGTTGATTCTTTTTTATTTGAACCAAATTTGCCAGATAGCTGGGCAAATTTGCAAAGAAAATTTGTGACATCTTAACTTCTACCATTTAAGGACTTAAACTACGCATTATATTCTTTAAATTGGCAAAATATACAACACTAATGGTTCATTGATGATAAGACGTCTCACCTCCTACAAGAGGCACCCTGTTGGAAAAAAAGTATAACCCACTGTAAAAAAAGGTGTATAAAGAGTTCATAGTCTTTACAATTAATAATTAAGTTATAACACTCTAGTATACAACACATTTGCCTAATCTAGTACAACACATTTGAATTTATTTTATAAATTTAAATTTGAAAATAAGTGCTAAAGTTTTGGTATTAAAAAGTGTTCCCTTTTTCAGTTTTGATACCAATAATTTTATCGTTCCGGTACCTCTTTTTTTAGAAATCGAGCCCTGCACCTAACCATATTTTAATATCCCTCTGCATGCACAAAATAAAAATATATATCTGGAAATAAATGAGAATCATAAGCAACCTCCTCTTCAACTACTGTAACCTGGCAAGCACTCCAGCAAAAGCCAACCAAGCTGGTGAGACATGAGAAGTACACGTGAAATGCCAGGATTAAGGAAGTCTTTAACCTCAGATCTTGGTTGATTAAACCCAAAATAAATTAAGGGCAATTCAAATATCACATAAGCAAGTTTTGGGTCAAATTTGACTCCTCCTTCCCAAAAAAAATAAGGATTTTACAAGTCCTCTTACAGTATGTAAACAAACTGTTGAAACCTCCGACAACCATGTTCTTTTTTTGTTGTACAAAATCTTTATAAAATTTTTTTATTTAAACAATCATCCCTAATATGTATTGTTAATACATATTACATATAATATTATTTTCTTGAGTTTTTGAAAAATGCTAGTCTTCAGAAAACTATTTTATCCAAGTCCAACTTTTTAATCAAATTTGTATCTTGTGATTTACTTTTAGTACATTTATTAGAAAATACTGTTCAAAATAAAGTGTTTTTCAATGTTTTATACATGCATTCTTCATAGCCCCCTTTGCCTGAAAAACTAAGTAAATGTTGCTTAATATTTTAATGGTCCGTTATCTTTACTTATGAATGAGTTAAGTATCTGCTAATAAACTATACTTTAACTAGTGATTTAAAAACAGGTTCTAATTTTTTTAAACCAAATGGTTTAAACAAATGCAACCATTTTTTTAATATGTTAACAAAGTAAAGAGACAAAAGTAAACTTTAACAAATTAATAGCATTCAACATTTCCTGGATCACAGTATGCTATTGCATGCACAAAGAAAAATATGGAATGACATAATAGAAAACAAAATTGCCTGCTATCTGATTATTACATTGCCTGAAACTGCTTATTCATAGCACTTAAAAGTAGACTACTTTGCAGCAAGCCCATATTTAACCAGATTTTTGGTTTATTCAAAATGATGTAAAAAAATGGCATAATTGTGCAAAAAATGGAATGGGTTATGAATACTATATAATTATCTAAATTTTTAACAATCCAGACAATCAAAAAAGCTACCCCAAAAAGTTCTTACCACAGAAAAGAGAAGAAAAATGCAAAGAGCAAGATTTAAAAATATTTTTAAAAAACTTTTAAAACATGTAAATGTAAAGATGAAAAAAAATAATGTGAATCTATTAAACTACAAAATATATACAGTACAAGTTCAAAAAAGCAGTTTGAATTCTGGTGTATCAGCAGTGACACACTAAAAAATATGCTTTACTAATAATATCAGTTTAAAAATATATTTTTACTGAAGCTGTACTTTTGAATAGTAGAATTTAAGCAAATGCTGAAGCTATAATGTAAAATTAAAATTTATTACACAATTTTTTCTTATACAAAGTGTCCGTAAATTATTCATCAGATTAAAAATTGCACAAATGAAAGAAATTGAAATGATATAAAACTCTACTGTACTAAAATACTCTTCATCAATAACAATTTAGATATAGGTCAAATTTTTCTCTTAAAAACTCAACTGAAATGCTTTAAATTTTAGTAGAATTGAAGAAAGCAACTATGTAAACTTTTTTACAGATGCTACTTCTTATCTTTACTTTAAATATAGCTGGTGAGAAGTTCCTAAGAAATCCCTCCCAAAACCATCACTGAATATAATTATAGTTAACAGTTGAATGGGTGGCTGGAAAAACGTTGCATATCAACGGTTTGCAGCCACGACATGCAACGTTTTTCCGGCCACCTATTCAGTTATGTTTCTACTGCATTAAAGGGGCAAAGATATTTAAGTAGTGAAACATATAGTACATATGACATGGTACTCTAATACAAAAATTGCATTTTTTTTAGTTTCAAGAATTAACTTGGGGGTTAGAGTTCTTAAGAATACAAAATGTATCCTTTTTACCAAAAGTACAGCAAGAACTTTACTATCATTTCACATTCTTGAGGAGCACTTTCAACCCAATGAATAACATACCAACACAGCAATAGTATGGTGCATAAAAGGTAAAAAATAAAGTGTAGTATTTAAATAACATTGATTTGTGCGTCAGAATGATGGATCTCAAAGTGTAGTGTACCTGCATCAACACTTGAACTAGACTCAGTGAATGATGGAGTACCTTCGGTATGTGTGGGAGTGGATCCTTCAACACTATGAGGAGGGGTCCACATAACAGAACGTGCTGCAGGGCCATACCCTGACATGCTGGGACTGCTCGTCTCGGACAAACAATCGCCCGGAGAGTCCGTTTGAATGTTAACTTGGGATAAGCTAGAAAGCACACGAATATCACAAGATCAAATGACTGGAATAGGATTGGGAGACATCAAAATCATTACACCCCTGCCAGCTCAATTTTCTCAAGACTGCCTAAACATTCTGCACGAGAATGAGTTTGGATAAGGAATACTTACTCAGGGTTGCTACTCAAACCCTAAAATGAAATTCCTTGGATTTTCACTGTTCACTTCCATGATTAATTGAGAGTTCTTCCTTCCCTCCCAAGTCTTGGTGGAAAATTAGTGACTTTAACTAGGATTGTGATGAAAGAAAGCAAACTTAGATTTTGGAGATTTTCCTTTTTCTGATGTTCTTAAGAAATAAATTTCCCTGTTGCGTAGCAACCCTGTTACTAATTGAAGGGCTTTATTATGTACAAATAGGACATTTAGAACAGTAAAAACTAAACTAACGCATACCCATTTTAAAACAATCGAAATGTGATATATTGCATGACATACACCGACCATTACAGTAGAAGACAAAATTTTCATGTTGCAATGGAAAGAAAAAACTAAACAAGAAATTCCAAAGTCAATTGCTTTCAAAAATAAGGAAACAAAAGAGAAGAAATAGGAAAAATGAAAAACAAAATATAAATTCCTCATTACTATTTCTTGAGAAAGAGTGAAATCAGGGATCGATACTAGATGGAATTGTTAAGACATTTTTTATAGGGTAACCTGAAGTTTTACTCGTTTTTATTTTTGGAACCCAGGATTCTAGATTAGTACCTAGGATTCTAGATTATATTAGCCTTGCCATCTATATAAAGACGAGAAATTATTAACAAATGATATGATGATGAAAAAAAGAAGAAACCTTCATTATTTAGAAACAAAACCAAATATTTTTATATCAGTTAGGATCTTTAACATTTATGAATAACTCTGTCTTTTCCTTTGATTAATCTAATCAAAGGTTTTAAAAAAATACGGCAGAAGAATTTTTTTAGAAAAAAATTACTTCTCATTTTTAAAGACATAAAATTTTATATAATATCTTTTATCAAAGAAAATGTACTTGTTCTGTATCACTACCTTAAAATCATACAACTCTGTTTCTATACATGATGCACAACATGCAGTAGAGGATACAGTGTTATATGCAATGAGTGTAACATCCAAGTTCATATAAAAGTTAAATAAAATATTTTGTCTCAAAATGCTGAAAAACATTTAAGCAGTAAAACATGACACCATGCATGCAAACCTTAAAAAGTTGAGATTAAGAAACTAGTAAATAATTGCCCCCATGAAAAGCAAACAAAAAATTTACCTAACTACTTCAGACTTATCCACAGTTATGGAAGTATTTTCTACTACACTCGTGAACTTCTGAGAAACAATCCTACTCTCAGTAACAGTAGAATGAGATTCTTGTTTCTCCTTCTTGAACAAATCTTTGCCATCTCCTTCACCATGTTTTATTGTAGCTACATTGGAAGATGAACTATCTGAAAATGCATATAGAGTTATTAAATAAATACAAACAATTTAAAAAATGGTTTCCTAAGTACATTAGGTTTAATTAAAATAGTAAAAACAAACATTCCCCCTTATTGGATAATTAAAATACAGTAAAACACCGTTTATATGCCTTTTAAGGGATTGACGTATAAATGAAAAGACGCACAATTGAAAACATCTTTGATTATTAGGTTTCCAGTGCTTCTAATGCAGATTTACATAACTACAATAAATTTGAGGTTTTCTAAAGGAAAAATTACTTAAAACTAGTTTTCAAACTGAAAATAATAATTAAATTTTAAAATATAAATAAACAAATCATACCTTTATAGTTTATCCTAAATATTATTTTATTTTTTATATCTTCAGTACTATATTGCACATCCTAAACATCACATCCAAATACATTGCATTGCACTGTATGAATATCAAATCTTCAATTTATTCCAGTCATTAATACAGTTGGAAACAATGCATAACCGATATTGAGTGCCACATAAACAATGTTCTGCATTAAATGAATAAAAATAATTGACTTGGCGGAAACAACTTATAAATGGAAAAGTTGTATAAACGAGAAACACATAAGCAGTGCTTTACTGTAGTACTACATAGCAAACATGAGCTTGTTTTTCCCACATCAATAACAATAATCCCTTTGTCTGAATTAATTTTACAGGAACTGGTTTTCAACATGTTTAAAAAAATATAATTATACATCTAATTTATCAATTGAAGCTTCACATATTACTGTTGTCTTCGACTATGATGACCTAAATAACTTGTATCTTTCATATTCATGTTGGTTGCATTTGACTTTATATTCATTGCCTTCTTAGGGGCATTATCCTTGACTGTAAAGATTATCCCCAAATTCCTTAATTTAAAGCATTTAGTTTAGTGTGTTATTCATATTTATTGAATATAGTTGAAAATCTTAAGCGAAGTAATTGCAAAAGTTAAGATGTGAGCAAAGCATACCTGAATTCATGCATATTTTATTTTATACTATAGAAAAGATTACGCTTGTGTTTCGAGAAGTCTTGTTTCCTAAGAAAGAATTTTAGCAAGTTTACAGATTCCACTTAAACAGGCTATTCTTAATTGCAAATCAGTAATTCGTTAAACTTATAACCCAATAATTTTTCACAGCCTTTTTAAATTTAGTTTCCCCTATAAAAATGCTGAGCTTCAGTATATAAATCCCATCTTTAAATCAATCTTGGGGGGGAACTCTAGTGATTGGAAACACTTCGTAAATATTTATTATACAAAATTCTGCACTAATACATAATATTTCTTTTATGTTCAAGTAATTTTTGAAACTTTTACTCAAAAATTTTTGAAAACTTAATTCAGGAAAGACCAACCTTCTGGGGGATTTTCACACTCCGAAGGAATTTTTGAAAGTAAGCTTTTAGATGTATCAGCATCTGAGGATGTTTTCCTAGCTGGGTTTTTTCTTTTAGACGGTGATTGTTTAAGAGCTGCTACAAAAAATCAATTTCATTAAAAATGATTTTTAAGCATATAATGTATAACAATTTAAATATTGAATTAGTTACAACACAAAAAAGTTAAAAGCCTTTTCATTTAGGCCAGAATTATACATGATTACCCAAGAATAAGTAAGCATTGCTAACTGAAATGTTATGGAGAAATGACAAACTTAGCTTGGATTATGTCTGGCATTACTTGATGTTAGTATGGTTCTTGGCAAACTGAATAAAATGGATTTGCATGAAGCATCTAAGCAGTTATTAATAAGATACATTTTACAATATAAAAAGAAATTTCACTAACACTTAATCCTAAAACTTCAATTAGCCCATAAACTCATTTTTCATTAACATCATTGAGCTTTCAACATTTATACCAATTAATGCATTAAATAAATCTTAACACTTCATCTCAGATATTCTTGGAGGTTATGAGAATGCATTCCTTTTACTACACTAGTTTTTATAATTTCATCAAAAATGTTGAACAAATAAAGCAAGGTCAAAGGCAAGGTCTTTCAAGGAAGGTGGGCACACAAACCAACACAAAAACACCAAGAAGGAAGTTTATACCTAAAACACTAGTGACCATGGTTTTAAATTTGCGATGTTGTCCAGCTTTAGAAGGCAATCCAAGAGGACAGGTAAAAGTGGAAAGAAAGACAATGCATGAGAAAAGCATACTATATGGTTACTAATTGAATAAATTGCTCTAAGGATTTACCTAACTTCCTAGAGAATTTATACCTGTATTATTGATAGTGAAAACAATATTTAAAAAATGTTTTCTGCCATTTACCTCAATGTATTTAAGGTTTAAGGTACTTTAAGGTGTATAGAAAATGCCTTATTAAAAACTATGAACTGAATAACTGCTATTTAAAATGGATGGGTTTTTACATAGAGCAAAGAAGCTACATACTAGATCCATATTAACAATCACAAGTAGGAGATAAAAATACTATCACAACCTAAAACCAATTGAAAATAGCTTATAATGATTGTTGGTCCACCTGTTATAATGCAAAAAAGCTTTTAATTTTAAAAAATTTACAAACCCAATATAACTTCAACATCTCAAAATCAAAAGAAATTTTCAAGAGGGCGTATTTTTGAGATAACAAGGAAAAATAGAGAAGTACTTAATTTCAAGGAGGGAAATATTTTTTCAAGATGTCAAAGATAACGTGGTTATTCTGCATTACACTTTTGTGTTCTTCATTAAAGCCAAAAACTCTGGTAAAAAGAGAATTAAACCATATTTTTTTACTCTACTTCTATACTACAAGTTTTCATTCTTTCTGCTGGACTAAAAATAAGTTCTTTTAAAAAAGATTTTATTCACTGTTTGAATTATGTTCACTAATAATTCTAAAAATAATTATAAAGTGTGGGATTCTTTCAAATAAAATAAATTAATACTTTACATATATAAAAAATTCACCAAATAGAAAATTGTGTTTAAATAATAATGTCATAAAATTTGACAAAATCTAAAATTCAGAATAGGTAGTTGACAAGGTCAAATGCTCCAAATAAAATTATGACCCTTTTGAAGGGTTTAAGGAAAAAAATGGCCGGCCTTGGCAGCCCATGATAACCCTTTAAGTTTGATTTCTATCCTAGTCAAATGTTTTGGAATCTACTCTCTTACAGGTGACAAAACTAGCTAAAAACAAGTTTCAAGATAAGCATGCATATCATCAGGTTCTTAATAAGTAATACATATTTTCTTTGACTCCTTTAACAAAATCCTCCAATTACACAAGCATATTGGTTTGGCCACATAAATACAAGGCTATTAAGAATAATAGTAACATGAAAATAGCAAATTAGAAACTTACTTGATGGAATCTTTTTGAATACGTGTTTGGACATGAAATCTTGAAACCTTGAAGCATAAAATCCAGGTCGATGAACAGAAACTGTATCCTATGTCAAAATAAAGTAGGTTAATTTTAATTTTTAAAAAAGGATATGCTCAAAACAGACTTTATTTTATATGAAATAGGGTTTGACCCACTAATGAAACACTACCCGAAATAACCATGGAAATATTTTTTCCATTATTCATGTAGCTTAGGCCAAATAAAGTAAAAATGCAAACGAAGAACAATTTTTTTATATAAAAAATTTTGAATTTGGGGACTGGACCTAACTTAATAAATTATACCACCTTGACATGCAATTATTTTTGCAGTTACTTAAAGACTTGCTGAAAAAAGCTGCTTCATACTGAAAATTGAAGCTGAATTTTAGGTTAATTATTTGCTACCATGGGCAGTAGAGGGTTAAATACTTCCCTATAAATACAGAGATTAAAACTTAATTAACATTTAAATTATTAGCTTCTTGTCTTTACTAAATTATTTTGCATTGTAGGTTCTGTAGAAGTTTTTTTAAGCAGTGAAATTATTTCCTTACCCCATCATGTAGAATAGATTTCAGTGTGTGCTCAAGTTTTTTCTTCAAGCGGAAACTTTGCAGGATGTCAATAATTCCAAGAAACAATAGGAGTTGTTCACCTTTTGAATTTTTGGCAGGTATGCCACCAGGTCTTAAAAAAATCAAACCAATGAATATTCAGTACATTCATACATAATGAGATAAAAATTTGAAATTCAAAAAATATGATAAAAATTTGAACGGTCACATGTCATGCGACGGGCAGAAATCATGCAGCACCGTGGCTAATTTCATTGTATTTGTCCCAATGCACTTTCCTAGTTCCTTCTCCATTCAACAACAAAATCAAAGAATGAAAGAAGCAGGGAGCACCGTCTGGAGATTTAAAAATCATAAAACTGTCATGGGCATAGCATAGAAAATTCTTGCGACTTTTTTCCCTGTTCCATTAATCCCCTGGCATTCAATAACCCCATAAGAGTTCCTGGAAGTTTTGTGGACAGATGTCATGGACCCCTTATCAATGGTCTGAGTAAAGGTCCACAAAGCTTGAAGATCAAAGGCGATTTTCTACATACATATTTTAATTTTAGGCAGTAAAGAAATTGCAATTTTTCGGTCAGAAATTGAAAAATAAAACGTTGAAGTAGGGGGTAAAACACTTACGGCACATCATCATCGTCCTCAGGCACATCCACTTCAGCTTGAATAGACTCCATGGCAGTTGAGAAAGCAGCTAAGCGTTGACGATTGAGGGACTTGCTCCTCGTCAGTTTTGAGTCCGTCTTTCCAGAAACCTGGTCGGGGGATGCAGATTCTGAGTCATCTGATACTCTAGACATGTTGGCCTCTTCTTCTTTCCTATGCTGCTCCTAGCCAGAAAAGAGTAGATATATTACAATGAAAACAAACTGGAAAATACTGCCCTATTTAATATTGTAATTATTTAGTTGCGATTTTTTACCTATAATATTAGCATTATATCCAACCATGAAATAAAAAAAAGAGCTTAAACCTTTAACATTAACCCTTTCAATCCTGGGCTGCCCAAGATTACCATTGAATCCTATGGGAAGTTTGGGGCGTCTAGGACTGAAAGGGTTAAGAAACCTAGGATGAAATATTGTTTTATCACAGAAACTGCTTAAAAAATGAGGAAACGATATCCTCTATTACGATTTCTTTCACAATTAAGATAATATTCTTAGATTCCATTAGATATATTTTTTCATTACTATAAATTTCAAAAAGCATTGATTAGGTACTTTAATTTTTAACAATAATAATTTTCAAAACCTTAGAACCATGATTACCCAACGTTCAATTAACTGACTCATCAGATTATGTGACTATATCCTCTTCACTACCAAGGTATAAAAAATTCTTTCAACTCAAATTTTTTTCTTATAATAGTATTAAAATGCTTCTAATAGTTCATATAAATCTTCATTTCAAGAAAATGTTTTTCAGGGGGCTTACAATTTAAGGTCCACGTTTGTGGACTCAAGTACTTAACTTAGTAAAACATGACACAATTCTCGTACCCAAAAATTGATACTTTCTATAATTATTATTTATATTTTTAAATTATTTATAATTTTTTAGTCATTGTAGGGTATTTGAAGGCTGGAAATAAATTTTCTTTTAAAATAAATTATTTTTTTAAAAAAATTAATTTTTTAAAAAGTCAAAAAAAATTATAAAGGGGGGCATAGACAATGTTTTGTACATGTTTTTTACATTTTTATGCCATAATCTAAATAAATTAACATTTACATAGTATAAAATGGTATTTATTTTGGATCTTAGATAATTTATTTTGAAAAATTTTAAAAAGTTCAAAATTTTCTTGAAACTTTTTTATAATATGTATGTATTTTTAATATAAAATTCAAAATTTTAAATGATTAAGTAATCATTATCATTTAAATAATCTAATATGTTTTTTAAATGCTTAAAATAATTAATTTAACGACTTTTTAAAAATTTTTACTCCCGCATAATTACTATAGTTAAGTACCTGGGTCCACATATGTGGACCTCACTATATCTTGCTCTCAAACACTCAAAATTAGCAGGATTTTTTACGAACAGTTTTATTCTACTTAAAAAGACACTATTTAATAAAACTAGTCAAATTAAGTCGCATAAATAAATTAATTTAGGTTTAAATTACTTAATTTTCCCATGTTCTGGATTGGACGCCATTTTTTCCAAAGTGCTCTTTTTAATTAAGCTCTATATGCAAAGTATGGGTTACAAGCGCCATCTCTCGATTGAAATAGGAAGTAAAATCATCAAATAATACATTTTGGGACTTTTAGCTCTGAATTTCGATAAAAAGTTTGTTTTTGAGGAGAAATGCCAAGGTCCACGTACGTGGACTCAGGCAGTGAAGAGGATATGGTAGCTAATGTAACTGATCCAACTTTATCCATGTCACAACTAAACATTTAATGCAGAATTTTATTTTCCTTCTGACTCACGCCTGCTTCGTTCGGGTCATTTCCAAAATTTGCTGTCTCAAAGGTATAACATGAAAATTAAACAATTAATCATTACTAAAATTTCTGTTTAAGCTTTGATTTAGGGAAAGCAGCCTAAACTAAACAATTCTAGCTTTTATATAGTAAAAAAGCTGTAAAACCCCTTTAAATTATAATAACATGAAATTTATGATACAGGTTAATAAACGTAATATGAAGATATTTTTAAATACACAATCAAATTTATGCATAAGATGGTCAACTCCTTTTTAATAAAAGTCCCTTATTATAATCCTTAATTGGGTAAGAAAATTTAATTAAAGAATTTGTAACAGCTATGCTCACCAGCTTTTCTCTTTTAGCTACATCAAGATTGTGAATACCCATCAATAGGCTGTAATCCATAATTTGGAATGAATTTAGTACCTGTGAAACAAAAAAGCAAAGTTATTTCTTTGGGGAGAGAAAATAGATAAATGAAATAGTAGTTTCTAAAAGTAAAGTATAAGGAAGTATTTTAATATTTACATATCTTTCTCACTGTTTTCTCTTTCAATTCCATTATATGTTATTATCAAAAAAAATTTATTTAAAAGTAAAACTATGTTATTATGATATGGTTTGTAGTTATCAAAAAGAATATATATTTTAAACAATTGGCTATACTTAAGCAAACAAAATGAAATGTTAAAACAAAATCTAGGTAGTTAGTAGGACGCAAAATTGAGGAGTTCCCATCGTAGGTGGAAACAAAAACCTTGTGTAGTTTTATAATTGAATAAATCCTTTAAGGAATTCTTGAAATTTCATTTTACACACTTGTATACTACTAACCCGACAGTCTCTTTGAATAGTCTTGATAAGAGCATTGTAGGTTTCTGCTTCTAACAGTATACCATCTGGATGGTGTGCCATAAAGTCCAAGTCCTTATAAGTGGGAGAATTCTTTTTTCTCTCTTGTTTGGAAGCTTTACGTTTGTAAGTGCTACCTTTCAAATCATACTTTTCATGCAGCTTTATGCCCGATGGTAGCAGATTGTTCATAACAACCAATCGTACATTCTTTCCACCACACTGAAATTTGAAATGAGCACATTAGAAGCGTTTGAAGACTCATGGTTATCTAGCTAAGGTTACAATATCTTGCATGATTTTTCAGCAAAGTTTTCTGCCTTCCATACCAGATATTATGCTGTTTTTTATTCCTTAAAGTTTAACCATTGTCAACAAAATGCAGCAATAATTAAGATGAAATGATAAAAATAGTTGGAAAATAGTCAAGGTAATTTGTAAAAGGACTCTGAAACAATTTCATCAACTTTGTGAAGAAAATTATCATGGTTACCATAAAATCGCAAATTAAAGTACAGGGAGAAGTTATTCATTAAGCTCTAAATAATATAATCAAATTTATTAGGCGTCTGCAACATATATTAAATTATTATATTCTACTTTTGTTACTTCAGTTTAATAAAGATAAAGCTAAATGTATAATACTTCTATAAGTCTATATTATAACAGTCAAAAATAAAAACTAATACAGTCGAATCCGCTTAATGTGATCGCAATTGTCCGAGATTAAACTGATAACATTATCCGATTGATAACAATAAGCGATTTTATATCAAAAAGTTGCAGACAGTGTAACTATATTGTTTGCTTTAAAATCAGAATAACGTACTCGTAATTAATGTATTTAAAACCATTTTACTCTATGTATTTGGCAACTTAAAATTTTTTAGGGAAAATATAAGAGTAGTTCAAATAATTAAAACAAAATAATAGCTTACTTTATATTTTTATATATATAGAAAGGTCTCTTTTTGTGTTTACTCCATTATATCCTTCTAATCTAATAAACCCTTATTTTATAATCGGAATTCCAATAAACAAGGGAAAATTAAAATCTCTTATCAAAAACATCTGCAAGGTGCCGATAGTTTCTCACGAGCATGGTTTCGAACCCCTCCTGTAACCGTTTTCTTTCAATATATGCGGAATATTTTCTTATTCTTAAAAAAAAGAAACTCCAGATGCTCTAGGGTGGGGCAGAGATGTTTACTTGAATGATCGGGACCTGTTGATTTCGATAACATTATCCGATTGATCACATTAAGCGGATTCGACTGTAAAAAGAACTAGTATCCCATAACTTCAAATTAAAAATTTCACGAGGAAAAAGTTTTATGATGAGCAGGGAAATAGTACTCACTTGGTAACAGTATAAAGCGTAAAATTTTGGCAGTAAAGTCCTTGGGTTTTGATTTAAATTCTAAAGAGAAAAATATATTTATGTTAAAAATATACACAATATTTGACAAGATAAAGGATTAAAACTTTGTAATTTACAAGAAACGAGAGGAAACATTCCCAATACTTACTGATTTTAATATATAAACAATGAAAGTTTGTATTAGTTAGAAGGAATTTTAAATCATGAGAATTAATAAAATTTTAAGATCTATTCTACCTCTTATAAAATTGGTAAAATGTATCAAAATTGGAGAGTGAAAATGCAAATTTTCTAGGCTAAAACTTGGAACAGTTTAGAGGGGATCATTGTTCATGCCATAATTTTGCATCCAGTATATCTAATTTTCAGAAGAAAAGTAATTCATAAAAAATTAGAAATAGAGTAAATGAAAGGGTTAAAGATTTCATGACAGGCAACATATTTCATTATTCAGCAATGTTTGTGGTAGCATAAAAATAGGACTAAAATTTTAGAGGTTTAGGTAAAAGTTGGTTTATCAAGCACTGAGTAAAATGTTGGCATTTTCAAGTACTTTCCTGCACTGCAAGTTAGATAAAAACTCAAGTACTTTCAATGACTTTCAAGAACCACAAGTATCCTGGAATCAATAGTCAAACTTTACTGGCAAGAAATAAAAGTTAAGCAGTAAAACTAAATAGCTCACCAGGGGTCTGTCCAGACTTTTTGTGAAGGGTCCAGTTTTTGTAAAAATTGTGAAAATCTACTTATATTTTTGTGAATTTTAGTTAGTGTTAAATTAGTTATTTTCAGCCAGGAGCCAGTTTTTGTGAAAATAAGCTTCCAAATTTGCAGTATTGTGAAAAATGGTGTCTATTTAAAGGCCAGATACTTTGTGAAGGGTCCGTTTTTAAGAAAAAATACTTTGTGAAGGGTCCGTTTTCAAAAGGAAACATTTTGTGAAGGGTTCGAAAACGGACTCAAATTTCTTCTAAACAGACCCCTGCTCACATAATTGATTCAGGAAAAACCTTTTTACTCAGTCGAAAACTTAAATAATTAATGCATTTTTTAAAGGAATAGAATGAAATTACCATCCAAACGAGAAAAAATAAATGAAACTACAGTAAAATCTCGTTATAACGAACTTCACGGGACCGTAAAATTTCTTCGCTGTAACGGGACAAAGCTTAAAAGCTAACCAAATACCCCAGGAAGAATTTAAGCCTAATTTACAGTAGGAGTATTAACATTAGTTTTCTACTGCCAACCGAAGTCTGACAGGAGAGCAAATTATATTGCAAGTTTCTTCCTTATTAGGGCTGCATTCAATTGAATAAACAAGTGACAAGGAATTTCATTTTAGCTATGTTTTTAAACATTGAAGCTTCTTAGAAAGAATTTTCGGAGTTCCCTTAAATAAATTCATACCATGTAATAGCCAGCTAAAAGCTTCTGCAAGAATTCTGCCTCCTTATGCTGCACTGTTTTGATTATGAACTCATCATCAGCAGTCAAGTAGAAGATGGAACCACTAGCGCCTGGATTGGTGAGTTCGATCATAGGGTAGTTGCAGAGGGATAACTAAAGCAAAGTTTAAAAAATGGAGTTCAGCACATTTGATATTTCTAAAGGAAGAACATGACCTAACCTGGAATTAAATACAGTAATACCTTGACTTACGCTACCTGCACTTACACAAATTCGGAGTTACGCTGTTATAAAAATGTTCAAATTTTTTCCCCAAATTGTCTTCAAAAACCACGCAACTTTCTACCCCTATCTACTCAAATATTCTTCTTTCAATTTCTTGTTAATAACGCTCTTTCATCCTTATAAAAGCTTCTTAGAAAAGGTGAAAATAAAACAATACTAGTTCTCGATCGATAAAATAAATTCTGTTCGAGTCATGTCCAACATCTCTTCCGGTTATAACTCATCCCCTTCAAACAGAGAATCAAATGACAATTTTAAATTTACATGAGGGTCTGTATTCTATTAAAAAAGGATTACAAATATAAGAGGTTATGGGGATTTATATTAACCCTATCACAAGGGGTTTCAGTTTCTAAAATTCTAAGTATCTAAAATTTAATAAATATTCAGAGTTCAAAAGAAATTTATTTGAGTTAATAATTAATATCGACGACCTGGATTTATATTTTTCACTTCAATGAAGCATATTTTAGTTAATGGTTTACCAGCTTGCTGCCATCATTATTTAGCTATTGTTTTTTTACAGTTTTATGTTTGTGTTGTTGTAATTTGTAATGTCATTTGTCCATATAATTTCTTTTTCGCCTGTACGGGAAGTTTCTTCCCCTTGGCGAATCACATTATGTCTTACTTTTCTGTGTTTGTATAATGAATGTCTAATAAAGTTATATAAAAATGAGCCAAAACACTAGCTTTAGGGGAAATTTTCAGGAGGAAGAAACCCACTTTTTACACAAAACTCAGTATTAAAAGTACGGTCAAAATTTTATAAATATTCTGAAATTTTAAAAATATACAGTATGTGCACATCATGTAAATGACCTTAGTCTCTCCCTGGTCATATTAAACAATCTTCCTTCAAAAAATATATAATGGAATCAATAGGAGCCCGATTACTTTGCGGCATGCCACTCTACTTGTATTTTCAATTATGGCCTTCCCAGTCTAGTGACACAACCAACCAATATTAGTTTACTAAAAATTTAGAATTTTTTAAATAATACAGGAAAACAAATATCATTACCAAGAAATCATCTGGCTGTATCCCAAACAAGTCCCTAAAATATCTGAATGCAACAGGAGCATAAGATTTAAACTTGAAGTCACTGTACCTATGTGCTGGAGTAATGTTGCTACCATCTCTGAAACAGACAAATATTAAACATCAGATGCATACACATACCACAGAAACTTTTCATACTTTAATGGCTCATGGCTTAATATTAGAAAGATCTCAGATTAAGTAGCACAATAGTTTAAACATACAGCAGCTCGGACCTGGAAAAAGTTGTAACCTTCCCCCGAACCTAATAAAATTTCCCCAAACCTTATGTATTGCTCCTATGGAGCTGGCAGAGGCTTCCCCCGAACCAGGTTCGTAGGTTCGGGCACTTTTTCCAGGTCCGCAGCAGCTCTCAAAAATTTTGTGGCGACAGAACAGTTAAAATTGCTGAGGATTAGGCTTCCAAGAAAACTAATATCTACTTATTTTAAAGTGTCAAGAATCATAACGCATCTTTTATAACTTAAGATTGAAACAGACGAGTCAAAAAGCCTTTAAAAATTAACTTTTGAATTCACAATTATCAGAGGTTCATCTAGATTCTAATCAACAAAAAAGGATCCTTTACGAAATTCCAATTCCCAAAATGGACTCTTCACAAGTCCAAAGATCAAGTGGTTTAAATTCTATTTGATTCTTCACAAAATTCTTAAAACAGGACCCAGCAAAAAAAAACTGGACGAAAACCCCTGATTACTGTTTATGGCAGGGTTGGCAAAAAACCGGGTTTTTTTAAAAAAACCAAAAAAACCGGGTTTTTTTAAAAAAACCAAAAAAACCGGGTTTATTTGGTTTTTTTGGTTTAAACCGGGTTTTTTTGGTTTAAACCAAGTTTTTTTATAATTTTATTTTCAGAATAAGTTATTTTACCAGTGCTGTTTGAAATTGAGCTCTAAATGAGACATTTATTTCAGGGGTTGTTTATAATTGATAAATTATTTGTATATTTCAATTAATTAATTTAATTAGTTAATTAAAATTAAATTAATTTGTTTTAAAATTAATTTTTGTTTTTAAAATATTCTAATTTGACTATCTAATGTTATTGTGAATAAAAATCGGTGTTAATTTATCTTGGATAAATGGTTGAAATAATCAAATTATTTATCTTAATTATATATGGATTAATTTATGAACTTTTGAAATTTCTTTAGGAAGAGAAAATTTTATTTTTTAAATAAGAAGTAAAAGTGAAATGTTAACAACTAATGTTATTTGGAATCGGATAATTGATTGAGATAATTAATTTCATTTGATTAATTATTAAATGTTAAAATAATCAAATTAATTACCTTAATTATATGGATTAATTTATAAACTTAAAAAATTTTCTTTAGAAAGAGAAAATAACATTTTTTAAATAAATAAAAGGGAAATGTAAGCACCTTATGTTAATTGAAATTGGATAAATGATTGAGATAATTGATCCAATTAAGGAAATTAACGGTTTTTATTAATTTAGTAAAAAAACCCAACTGGTTTTTATCTGTTTATAAACAAACCAACTGGTTTTTAGTTTTTATCATTAAAGAAATCAACGGTTTTTATTAATTTACTAAAAAACCAACTGGTTTTTATGACTGACAAATAAGACAAATTGGTTTTATAAATTAATTAAAATCCAAGCCATATTTTATCAGTGAAAAACAAATAACTTTTGTGTATGTTTAGTTACTCTTTGAAATAATGCTTCATTTTAAAGGAAATTAATAAATGAACTATCTCTTGCAAAATATAATAAGTTTAACTTAAGCATTTAAGGTTAAGTTTAGAGATAATTCAATAATTAAAACCATTAAATGAAAAGATTTCTGATTTTTAATCACCTTAAAATGTCAATTTTTTTATAAATCTGACCTTTTTATTTTGTGCAAAAGATTATACTTAATAACACTTTCTTTAAAAAATCCTGAAAATATTTTATTATTTCTAAAAAAACCAAAAAAACCAAGTGGTTTTTTTGGTAAAAAAACCATGGTAAAAAAACCATGGTTTAAACCAAATGGTTTAAACCGGCCAACCCTGGTTTATGGTAATAATAAAGTTCAGAACGATCAAACACTTTTGAAAGGAATTAGTTACATTTCTAAGTTCAACATTATTTATGTACTAAATCTACTGTTTGTCACATCAAACTTATTTACTAAGGTCAAAGAAAAAAGTGACTAAAAGCTATAATAAGGAAAAAATATACTTGGGAAAACAGGGTGCATACTAAAAAATTTTAAAAAAGTACACACTTTTTAAGGACTTTATAAGCACTTTAAGGTGAAAAAATCAGGACTCTAAATTTTTAAATACTTATATAGGGTGTCCCAAGATAACTGTCCACCCACTTAACTTTTGAATCCCTACAGATATAGTCATAAATGATAAATGTGGTGTCTAGATATAGTAAAGTAACCATGCCCTATCCGATGCCACAACTTTCAACACCCCATAGCGGCAATGTTAGGAGTTATAATTTTTATTTAAAAAACTTTTAGATATTTGCTAAATTAGTCAATTACAAAGTTATAGAGCAGCATCGATTTAGTACGAAAGGACACCTTTCTGTAGAAAAATGCCTTAAATAAAACCGCTAAAAATGCACGCTTAATTAAGTAGAATTTACGTAGATTATACGTACTAAAACCCTTATTTTTACTACCTAAGAATACTTTTAGTCATTTATCTAAGTTATAGAAATGAAACTTTCTTGTTTCTCATGAAGAGCGTTTCAGGACATAAAAACTATGCAAATTCTACCTCACTCTAACGATTACACAATACAACTAACTTGATGATTGAGAGTTCGTAATTTGAAGAAGAAAAAAATGAAGCAAGAAAAGAATCAGAAATGTTTAAAAAATGACTAGTTTTTCTTGAGAACTTTTAAGCACTTATTACAAACTTAGTATGAAAAGTAAGCACTTTTAAGGTCCTTATAAATTGAAAATTATTAAAAGTAAGCAGTTTTTAAGAATTTTTCATGCCCATACACACCCTGGAAAAGCTGTAGTTTCAACAACAGCAAAGTCCTGGATCAATAAATCTCGTTCAGGTTTGGAAGCAAGGGAACCAATAGCATTAGATATGCCCAGTTGGATGCTGCCCATAATTTGGGATGTTTGGATCTGGAAAAAATAACACATTAGATATTTAAACACATAATCACCCATATCATACTATATATTTGTGTTTTACTCTCAGATATCCTTCCATCCCCCTCATACAATTCAATCCTCCCCATTCCAATCTCCCTCAGGCCAAAATTTCATAGTTGAAAACTTAATAATTCTTCAAGAACCTGGGAGTGCTATTTTATTGAACGATTTTACACTATTAGTATCTATTTAAACTTGATCAAACTATGTTTTAACTTCAAATAATTTTAGAAGGGTTTGGTTTGGAGTTTTACAGCAGAAGGGCAAGACATAATGACAAATGCAACATTTTAAGACAATGCAACAATAAATTTTTAGGAAATAAGAAGATCAAGTTCTTGAAGAAAGATTTCTTCAAGAACTTTTGAATTCTATTTTATTGAACGATTTCTCACAACAAGTATCTATTTTAACTTGTGATCAAACTATGTTTTAACTTCAAATAATTTTCGAAGATTTGGTAAGGAGTTTTATGGCAAAAGGACCCTATTAAGATATATGCAACAATTGTTTTTACAGGAATGAAATAGTATGTTCAAAATTTAAAGAAACCTCTATGGATTCTTTCTAATCAAACATCTTAAACCCTAATTTAGAAGAAAAAATATAGATATTCCATCAAAAAGAAAACAATCCCCTATCTGATTAAATACCCTCTCAAATTGATAAGCATTTTTTAGACACTTATGTGTCTCCCATGAATCATGATCCAAAAAGGGGTTGTTTTCACTGTGAACCTGAAGGAAATTAAAGAGAGAATGCCACTTCATACCTTTTTAAAGGTGATTTCACCTTCTTCATTGACCCTCCTGTGTCCAATCTTCCTTTCCTTCCCTTTCCGCCTGTCTAGCATAAGACCGGGAATGGGAGGAGCACTGGACAATGGTTCCTGCTCCAGGCCCATGGCTTGCTGTTGCTGGAACTCCTGAGCAGCACTCACCTGAAATAAAACTCAATATACTCTTGAAAGGAATTTATTTATTGAACATAACTTTCTTGAGTCAGTATACATAATTGTACATTTGTCTTTTTTTAAACTAAAGTGCAACTTGAAGATCTTAAAATCAATGCTGTGGATAATTGGAAGATTCCTTCTGGTCATTCAAACTTCTTATTTTTAACAAGTTTTACTTTTTAATTCAAATTTAGAATATTTCTAATAAATTTTAAGCAGTTCTTCCAGCTTTGACCTATTCCAGTTGCACTGTTCTTCAAAGTTAACCATTGATGGATCTAGACATTGAGATTTCTACTTTACGTGTTAAAAAACTTGTACTCGAGCAGAAAAAGTAAGCACATTTAAAGAGGTATAAGGACTAATCCTACAAAAGCACATTTAAAAGAATCATATAAAGTAGCACTCTACTTACATCTAAAGGAGGAGGCTTCACTTTCTCTTTCAGAGGCACATCTAAAAAATTAAGGTTAGTTAAAATATATTGACACATATTGATCAATAAAAAATATAATTTTTAAGAAGAGGAGAAAGGGGCTTGTTAAGTAAAATCAGGGGTGCTACTGACTTCAACTCAAAATCCCAGAAAATAATTAAGGTAACTGACCTTTTATCTACACCTTTAAATCCAAACTTAACCTGACCTTTAAATCTAAACTATCCAGGTATTGATTAATTTTATGAAGTTAATACCATTTATTCCACAAACATGCCACAATGCTTTTGCACAGCTGTTGAGAGACGACAAGAATATTTTTCTGTCACGAGTGAATGTTTTGGAAAATTTTCATTGCGCCATACTTGCTGAAAAAATGCCAAATGCAGGAAACTTTTCAGTGATTATATTTGCACATGTGTAGGGAATCATTTGGGTCAAATGAAATCTGGCTTTAAATACAGGAAACATTATGTTGGAGGTCCACTAGGGGCCGTTCAAATATTACGTAAGCACCTAAGGGGGGGAGGGGGTTTGCTCTTTGCTTATTTTTTCTGACAAGGGGGGAGGGGGGATATGAGTGATGCTTACGTAAGATACTGCGTTTTCGAAAATATCTTGTTTCTTGCATAAATAAATTCAAAACTCAACCAAATATAAATTTAACAAAAAATGAATTAGGAAATCTGACGTAAGCCCTTTTTCTGTGTGGGGATGGACCCCAAACATTTTGAAATTTTAACCCTGAAAAGTGATGTTTCAACTCATTTTTGAACCCTTAGGGTTACACCCAAAAAGGACTATAAGTCACCTAATTTTCAAGGAGAAAAAACCAGTACTTACTAAAGGGGATGTCGAAATTTCGGGAGGGGGGGGGGTCCAGCAGTTTCTTACGTAATTTGGGGGGGTTGAGGTTTGCTTATCTTTGCTGACAAGGGGGGAGGGGGGTTAAAAATGACCAAAAAAGTGCTTACGTAATATTTGAACGGCCCCCTAGAATAAAGAATAAACTTAAAATGGTTACCTTCTGTAGCTTCTATTTTGGTATTCGCTTCACCAGCACATTGATCAGTGGTAGAAACTTCTATAAAGATTTAAACATTACCAATTAGTTAATTATTTTAAAATATAAAAATTAGACGAATAACAGAAAATGTGTTTATTAAAGGACCCTTCACAAAATCCCAATTCACAAAAATGGACTTTTCACTAAGTCCAAATATCAAAAGTAGTTTGAAAATTGTTTTCAGTCCATCTGAAATGTTTAAAATTTTGAGCCCATTTCAAAAATTATGAATGCTGTAGTTGTACTACTAAGTCCTTCATTTTCACAAAATTCCTGAAACAGGACCCTGGCAGAAAAACCTGGATGAACCAGGGCAGGGTTCCCATTCTATTTCAGAAATAAAATTCCCTGACTTTTCCAGGTCAATTTAAAAGATTTTTCGGTAAAAAAACTAGTAATTCACAGCATTTTTCGGATACTTCTTGCATTTTTGACCATACAATATTCAAAAAGTTTACTATTTTTTCACGTCAGTAGAGCCAAAATTGACACGCAAACATTAAAATTTTTCATTTTCCAGGTTTTTGGCCAAAATGAGCAATTTTCCCAGACTTTTTAGGAGAAATTTGAATTCCCTGACTATTCCAGGTTTCCCTGACCCAGGGAACCCTGCCAGGGTAGCAGAAAATGTTTCAGGGCTCTAAATTTCCCCTCAACATAGTTTGTTTTCTACAAAATTTACCCCAAATGAGATTTCTTTAAAAAAGTAGTTTTTTTTTTCAAATATAAACTTCTTGCAGAGTCAATAATTTTCACATAATCCATAAATCTAAATTTTAATGATCTTTATACTCTGGTTTTTAGTATTTCTTGAACACTTATTAGTGGTCTGTCCAAGGCATTTTACTAGTGTTTTTCCATACCTTCACAATTTCACCATTTGATAACACTGGTCAACACACATTTTGGTGCCAGGAATGTTAGAGCAGTTCTTGGAAATATTTGACTTCCTGATTCAGAATATGGCATCCATTTTTGCACATCAGCTCTAGTTTTTAATATATGCTACAATTAAGTTTTTTATACTTTTGCTCTATTTTCATACTTCAATATGATGATATAAATATGTCTTAAAAAATAAAAACCTTATCCTCCAAGGCTTTTCCTATTCATTTGGGTCCCAATAGATAATGTATGAAGTTTCAGCGACCTTAGTTCTAAGGGGAACAGCTTTAGAAAGAGTCCTCCAGTCGCCATGTTTACCCACAGCTCAAATGATGACTGAAAACCATAGATCTAATTATATTAATATTTAGATCTCTATGGTTTTAAGTCATCATTTGAGCCGAGAGTAAACACGGCGACTGGAGGACTTTTTCAAGAGCTGTACCTACTTTCTTTGCTTGCTCTCAGCTTGTTTCTCCAGGGTCAAGTAACATTGTCATCTAATATAGCAAATGTTAGTTTTGAGTATATGCAATTATTGTTAGATGTAATTTTGAACATATTGCAAATAAAAGGGAGATAAGGGCCATGTTAAACCATAGCTAAATGTTCTATATAGATTTCACTGTTTCATAATTAATGACTTCACCAAAATATTTCACATTTAAGATGAAGTTTGCAAAGAGAAAAAGGCTGGGAATCAGACATAAACATTGCCCGACCCAGAAGCATGGACAAGGGGATTTGAGGATACTTGTATCCTCTCAGAGAAGTCAGGGGTTTTCAATTTTGACTATAGAAAAGGTCTAAATACTTCACTCTACTGGCCCCAAACCTTTATGGGGTGGTTTCTACTATAAGACTAACAAAATATTAATAAAGAATACACACAAATAGGAATTTATTTACAAAACCAATTTTAAAAGCAAAATTATAGAAAATCTGAGCATTAGCCAGTATAAGAGCAAAAGTTATTCCCTTGCATTTTAATCTTTAGATAAATATAAAGAATTATCTTTCAAAATTACATAAAAGGGGGATACTTTAACCTTTTTATTACACTGAACTACAGCATCTAAATACCAGGCCTCGTACAGACCCCCAAAAAATTTCAGGACACATTTTTATAAAAAATTCAGGACAAAATTTCAGGACATTTTGGGTGTTATAATGCAGGGATGCCAGTGCCTTAAAGGGGTTTTGGAGCACCTTTGGAGCAGGGAAAAATACCATTTTGGAGCAGTAAAATCAAGTTTTGGAGCAGGAAAAATACTATTTTGGAGCAGCAAAATTAAATTTCGGAGCAGGAAAAATACCATTTTGGAGCAGCTTTATTATAGTGGTGGAAAATAAGATGGAGAAATACAGTACTTAATACCTTTTTAGTTCAGAAGCTATTTTATAAGCCTAACATATTAACTTTTTGAAATCCTTAGAATTTACATAGGCACCCTTTTAGAACTTGCATTTTGATAAACTTAATAATTTAAAAAAGTTTTGAATTATAGAGACAGAAGTGCAAAGGGGGGCTGGGGGACCTCCCCCAGAAAAATTTTGAAAATTAGACTCTTAAAACTGGGTTTTATCTTTTTTTAGACACCTAGCCTGATTTTTTTTGAGGGGGGCAGGTATCCCTTGTCCCCCTTGATATTATATCTGAAACAGGTTATAATTCAACAAGATTTTTAAAAAGGACTGCATTATTATCTTAATATTGCTTCAAAAAGATCTTCCAGTAAAAATTTGCAACTTAGGAAGTCCTTAAGAAATATTAGTTGAAAATACTGAGTAAAATCAATAACACAATCTGAGAGATATCACTTGACTTATTATAGGCTCCTCTGACCACTCTTAAGTTTCTTCTGCATCGCAATTGCAATACGAAAAGAAGCCAACTTCAACTAGGCGCCGAAAAACGGTACTTTCGCGAAAAATCGCTATTTTTTACTTTTCTGCACAATGTAATCCTAAACTCTGAACTTGATGGCTTCTAACCCTTGTAAAGTTGTTTTCTCCACATTGCTTACAATACTAGAAAAGGCCGACTTTAACTAGCGCTCGCGGTCGAAGAAAGGGGTCAATGGAGGAACGGAACACTCCGCAAGCCAAACGAAACTTGCGCGGAAAATCGCGATTTCATCGCGAAAATCGTCATTATTCTTGGAAATAATATGAAGTGTGGAAAAAAGCTAGGGATTAACTGGAAAAATCCAAATTAGTTCGTTGGCCGCAGGTTGTGCATCACTACACTATAGTATTTTCTTTGCATCTTTCGAATATGGCCCTTGCAAAGATATCATATAATTATATTACTTTCCTTACATCTATTTCTTAGATTTGTCTTTACTCTTTTGACTCTTTCAGCTGCAGCAGATCCTACTGAAATAACTAAAGTTAATGAAGCTAGTTTTCCGAATTTGGGGGAAATCCTGACTGTATGGTGGCCTTCCTTCAACCTCTGGGCCAAATTCGGGCCACGAACTAATTTTAATCTTTATTAGATAATTCATACTTTTTTACTTCCTAGATTATTTTCTAGAAAAATCACAAGTTATGACGTAAAATAGTCGTAAGATCGAGACTTCTCGCGAGTTTCGTTTTGCTTGCGGATTGTTCCGTACCCTCTCACTACTGCTTTCGTGAACGGCCGCGGGAGCCAAGTTGAAGTTGGCTTTTTCTTGCGTTGTTATGCGATGTAGAAAAAACAACTTTACGGTGGTAAGAAACCAATTTTTGCAAAATTCGTCCGAAATTTTCCGTTTTGGCGCAGTTCGGCGCAATTTCGGCTCAAAACTGCCATTTGGAGCAGGATGGCGCACGATTCCATGATTGGCGCAGCACTGGCATCCCTGTATAATGTAGCGTTTACTTTTTCCTTAACCAGAATGTTATCCATCATGTGTGTAAAATTAAAAACTACCTAAACTCTCTTAATTTTAAAAGTAATATTTAGAATAGTGACGTAAAGCGAGAATATTCTCGGAGAACGAGAATATTCTTCAGGGGGCGAGAATAATCGAGAATATTCTGTTTTTGTACAGATAAATGGAAATAAATGTCAATATGTTTAATAATATGAAATGGCCATGTAGTATTAGTGTTAAAAACCTAAAAATAATAATAACTTTGATGAAACTTACCCTTAAAGAGTCATCTTTAATTTAGAGAATATTCTCTGAACTGTAATTTCATTATTTTGCATTATTTTTAATAAATAAGTTAATTTCATTGAGTAAAAAATATTTTTAAAAGTATATTAGAAGCAAGTTTTAATGGAAGAAAATACTGTTATAAAAAAAGAGGAGTCTAAATTCTTTCCATATAGTTGTTGAGAAAGCAATTGTAATACCAATAGCAATAGTTGTCAAACTAAAGGACCTTTTAAACCTGATATTTAGCTAATTTTGATATAACTTTGTAAAATCAGGAGAATATTCTTAAAAGAAAGGGACATCACATTAGAATTATCTGTTGAGAAAAATATTTCTAATTTTTTAATATTTATTTTACAGAAAATATATATAATTAATTTATCATGAGAATATTGATTCTCAAAGTGGGTTCAAAAAGTTCACTTTAAAGTTACTTCTTGCAGCATGGCTTTTTTTCGTTACAGTCGGTTAACCGAAAGAAAATCGAAAATAAGTCTCGGTATACAATGAGGTATTCTCACGTTTTGAGATTAAATTTTATTAAAATAGTAGATAAAAAACCATGAAGAATGACGTTTACATCAAGTATTTCCGTAGCCTAGTTTCCGGGATATAAATTTTTGAAATTTCGTTTTTTGTTTGGACGCGAAAACACTTTCGAATTACAAATCATGCGCTGTGAGGTCACATCCAATAGAAGCCCGTTTTCTGATCACGTGAAAACAGAAAACACAATGGTTTTCATGCGCTGTGACGTCACATCCAATAGAAGCCCGTTTTCTGATAACGTGACTTTTCTGACGTTTTGGCAAATTTAAAATTGAATTTTAAATTGTTTAAAACACATTTTTGAACTTAAAAGTCAGAAATTTGGGAGTTTTAGACCATAATGTATCGAAAAAGTATAAAATCAAGCAAATCCCTCACTCATGCAAATACCTCATTGATATTTAGACTTTCGAAAAAATATCAGTAAAATCGGGGTAAATTACGTTTTTTCAGGACGCTTTTTGAGATTTCAGGAAATTAAGGAATATCAGGACATGTACGAGCCCTGAAATACACAATAAACCGTTTTAGCTCTGACTTGGGTTAAATGAAGTAGGTCACAACCAAGAAGACATAACAAAGAGGCACTAGATAAGAAAAATATCTATCTACGAAATGAAATCAAAAATAGACGAAAATACACAGGGAAATAAACTTAAAACAAAACGAAACGGACCGGACCGACGAAAACGAAACCGACAAACCCTCACATTTGATTGTCACGGAATTAAGATTTTCAATTTGAGTAAAATTTCAGCTATAATGAACTTGAATACTTACCAGCACTTTCCCTTCCATCAACAGTTGAAGCTTTTAATTCTATGATAGTATCACTAGCCTTAATACCAGATAAAGTGGTGTTAAAGTCGCTGCTCATTTTTTCCGGTCAAATCAACTGTTTACTGGAAAACAAAAAATTTAATCTCGCATTCCAACATAAAAATTCCAGTCGTTAAAGTCACGCCTCTGAGTACTGCAAGTTCCATGGTTGAAATTTCGTTAATGTTATAATCATTGTCAACTAATCTCATGAGCACTAGCTACTTCAGAACACACACCAGGAACTAGAACATCGTCCCCAATACTCAAAAGGAGTCCTTTTCTGAAGGAAATACTGTCGAAAGTAATCGCCTTATTCTATTAATTAGCAAGAACCAAAAATATTACTTTTTACTGATGAATTAATTAGAGTTAATAATCAAATGATTTCAGGGAGCAATTCATCTTCCTAAACAAATAAAAATCATCATGGTGTTGAAAATGAAACCTGAGTTGAGGTGTATGCCCGGCGCTTGATCTCAAATCCTTTTTCCTGTTGCGGATATTTTCCTCCGATTTGTCCTTGATAAATCGTCTGCATATTGTTTTTGAGACAGTCAAGGACACCACATTTAAGGTAACTGGTGATTGTGATAAGGTTATGAGGTAAAGTATTTAAATCAGCGTTCGAAATTGCAGTGGTCTGCTGGTCCGAGACCACTGAAAAACTGCTCGTCGGACCACTATGGTCTGAAAATCACTGGTCCACCCTCCGCCGGAGTAGCCAAAAAAAAAATATTTCTAAACGCATTCCTTTTTTTAATCTGCGAAACTTGTTAGAAGTATTATGTCAATTAGTACTACTTTAGCATTTAATAAAGAAAAGTACTTATTTAATAAAATATTTTCTAAATTGTGTTTATTTAATTTGTTTGTTGTTTAGTTTAATTAACTACTGGTTATTCACTTTAAATGAAATACTATGACCTTTTTAATTTGGCGGACCAGTCATTTTGGTTGAGTATTAGTATAGTGACTAGAATAAGGCCTTATTCTAGACTACACTATAGTATTAGTAAGGTTAGCAAAATAGTGGTCCGCAGGACCAGTAGGCTTTTTTTCCCGATTTCCAGCGCTGATTTAAATTGTTATGAAAAGAAAAGCTTGAATTTTATTCGATTGTCAAAGCTCACTAGCCTGAAAGTTCGAATTATTATCACTCTATATTGAGTATTTGTAATGGGCGGCAGAACCCTTCCCAAATTTAATCAGGGGATGTACCCAAACGAGCAGAGCTCATACCAAATATGTCAAGTTTACGTAACTGCAACTTGAATTAGACGAAATTCGGCCATACATGACGAAAAATGGACATTTATTGATCGTTTGTGCTGCTTGAATAATGGACAAAAATAACAAGTATGTAAAAAAATAATAATAGTTAATAGGATAGGAAATAACTACTATTCAATATTATGGTGTTAACATTCCGAGAATTGTTTCAAGGATTTTGGGGTCATTCATAAATTACGTGAGGCGTTTTTTCCAAAATCTGGACCCCCCCAAGTGAGATTTCCCTACAAATTTTGGCGCAAGTTTAGAACTGCTGATGGTTGGCGAGTTTTGGCTATTTGGCGCCATATTTAGAAGCCACATAATTCATTTAACATTAGTTGGGGTTACTATATATTGATTTTTATCGCTAAAAACTTGGCGCATCAGCAGTTCTTGCGCCCAAATTTTTTTTAAATTATTTGCAGTATCTTATCTGTGTGTATTCCCTTTTCATACTTAAAAAAAGAAAATCGTATAAATTCCAACTTAAAAAGTTGATGTGAGATTTTAATCAACCCCCCTCCCCCCTTGGTGAGATTTTTCCAAACCCCTCCTCCCCTTTTTGACCTCACGTAATTTATGGATGGTCCCTTTAAATCTAAAAAATGGGGACTAAATATAAGATTAAAAAAAAATTTTTACAGAGAGATTCTTAGGTTAATTTTTTAGAAACAATTTATTACAATTGTTTATAACATATATTGTACCTATGGACAAATTTAGGTGAGAGATTTGAGGGGAGGAAGCTGTTCCTAATAGCTCCAAAATATGTCCCGCTCAAAAAGATTAATAGTTTGGTAAAAAGAGACATTTTTTTAATTCTAGAAAAAAAAAACATGAATAATTTAAAATTATACCTGCAACTGATTAAAGACATGTAGATACTTTACAAAACTTTCTTAATTTTTTAATCAATATACATTAATAATAGAGATTACTAGAAAAAATTTTATTTTCAAAATTTAAATTCTGAAAAATAGAATGAAAGTTCATATAATTTCTTATAAAATTGCTTATATATTACAGAAATATTGACTTAAAACAAGCCCCTCTATACAAATGGCCTGACAACGTCAAACTTACGGGAAAATCAGTGAATTAAATTCACAGATTTTTCCCTTACGTTTGACGTAGTTGGGAGGGTTTATACGAGGGTAGTTTGAAAAGTTCTCGGCCTCACCCAGAACACGCGCTCGAATTCGCGCGAATTTTTTTTCTCCTGTTAGAACAACTCTTCAAATGATCCCAATTAAATTTTTGGGTTGTTCTGATCAGAATTCTGCTGTCTGGAATTTTTTTAATGTGGTAAAGTGAGCTTATTTTCAATAATGGAGAAAAGTGAGTATCGAGCTGTTATAAAATTCTTCGTAAAAGAAGGTTTAAAACCGAATGAAATTCATACACGGATCCAAAATGTGTATGGGGACTCTTCTCCTTCATATTCCACCGTGAAAAAATGGGCGGCCGAGTTTAAAAGGGGTCGAAAGAGCGTCCAAGATGATCCACGAGAAGGACGTCCAAAAAGTGCTACCACGCCAGAAATCGTCGAAAAAGTACACGATATGATTTTAGAAGATAGGCGAACGAAGGTGCGGGAGATTGCTGATACTGTAGGGATATCAGCAGAACGCGTGCATCACATTTTACATAAAAATTTACATATGAAAAAGCTTTGTGCAAGATGGGTGCCGCGCATGCTGACTCTTGATCAGAAACGCATTCGCATGACTCTTTCCTCGCAAGGCCTAACGCGATTAAGTCAAAATAAAAAAGATTTTTTGCGTCGTTATGTTACGATGGACGAAACTTGGATCCACCACTACACTCCAGAGTCCAAGGAACAGTCAAAGCAGTGGAGAGAAGCCGGTTGTTCAGCTCCCAGGAAGGCAAAGACGACCCCATCGGCTGGCAAGGTCATGGCGTCCGTGTTTTGGGACGCAAAGGGAATTTTATTGATAGATTACTTGGAAAAGGGGAAAACAGTAACAGGAGAATATTATTCTACCCTGCTGGAAGAATTAGATAACAAAATCCGTGAAAAAAGACCCGGTTTACAGAGGAAAAAGGTCATTTTTCATCAAGACAATGCACCTGCACACAAAAGCGTTTTGGCGATGGGAAAATTGAGGGATTTACGATACGAAATCTTGGAACATCCACCTTATTCGCCTGATTTGGCCCCCTCGGACTTCCATCTCTTCCCTAAACTTAAAATGTTCCTGGCTGGACAGCGATTTTTTTCAAATGGGGATGTCATAGCGGCTGTGGACGGCTATTTTGCCGAACTTCCGGAAGAACACTTTAAAGAAGGGATTTTACGATTGGAGCATCGTTGGGCGAAGTGCATAAGCCTAAAAGGAGATTATGTTGAAAAGTAAACCAGTTTTGAAACTGTAAGTATTCATTTTCATAGTCAGGCCGAGAACTTTTCAAACTACCCTCGTATATAGAGGGTGTTGCTTAAAATATGTGACCAATCAATGTCCCAAAATATTTATCTTCAGATGATTACAAAAATGAATTTATTCTGATAACTAGTACAATAATAAATAAGAGTATTTTTTTACATAAATAATATTTTATTCAAACATTTTTTCTTAGAGTTACAGTCAGTCCAAGTCCAACCACTTCAGAAGCCTAGAAAACAAAATTTTTACAAGAATAAAAATGGATTTACCTTTGAAAACAATATGATTATAATGAAATTAGAAAAAAATTCTTTTCAAAAGCCCCCCACATTTCTTTGTACTTAATTTTTTTTGTTCTCTCACTTCAGCTTTCTTTGTACTCATGCATTAATTTTAGCATTACGAAAACAAATTTTTGACTAGTATCATGTGATGCCATTCAATCTGAAACACCATAGGATTAAGTGATACTAAGTTCAAGGAGCCTTTCAATTCTTTTTATTTTTAATATTTAAAAATAACTAATTTATAAATAACGACTTTAATTATTTCAAAAGTTAGTTTGTTTTTAATCAAATTTAAACACTGCAAAAACATTATCTGAATATAAAATGGACACTTCTAAGATTGATTTATATCTGTCTGAAGGGTTGAAATTAAAACGATTTCATGCAATAAAATTTTTCCAAGTCTCTTTACTTTGAAGATAAAACCTTTTCAATGAAGCATTTAGTTTAACAAGATCTATATTAAACACATGGTTTAATATGTGAAGTATCATAAAACCTCTTCCTCTTACCATTTACAAGTAAAACCTTTTTTTAGGGAGAACTAGTTTTATACAATTGCTTCCTAGGTGAGGTGGAGGGACATAGAATCTTCTATTCTGAGCCAATGAGAGCTAATATATTGTCCTGAATTGGGGAGACCGGGGTTTACTCAGTTTCCAACTAGCCTTGAATGTTGAACAACCTCATGAAATGGATATGTAGGCACTCCAATCCAGCTTTTAATAAACTTCCATTCAATTTGAAAAATAAACCTGAAAGTAACAACAGCCAAATTCAATAAGATTTACATTCAATACAAATTAGAACAGTTAAATTTAATAGAAAAAAAGCCTCTTGCAAAGATGTTTTGTACACTCAGCTTAGTGTACTCAAGAGCATTATAATTTTATAATGAAATAAATTCTTAGTCGATAAAATATGTTTCTTTCTTTTAAACTGAAACAATAAAAAATATTTAACCCAAGAGCTAGGGTTTTTAAAAAAACTCTCTCTAGATGGATATTTTTTAACAAAAGATGGGAATAATCCAATAATCAGGTTAAAAACAAAAACTGATTTTTCAATAAAGATGAAGTTTAGGAAATAATTTGAGTTACACACTTAGATTGCTATAATACAGTAAAGCACCGTTTATACGTCTCTCATTTATACGTCTTTTACATTTATACGTCGTTTTCGTTAAGTCCCAATTCATTCAAATAATTAAAATTGTTTTCAATTATACGTCTTTTCATTTATACGCCGTTTTACGTCGGTCCCTTGAAAGACGTATAAACGGTGCTTTACTGTAATTATAAGTGTTTATTAGATATACACAAAAATATTGTAATATTAAAAGCTCTTAAATTTTCAAAACATATTTCCAGGATAAATTAATTAAAAATAGCAAAATCTTGTGGAAAAAATAGAAAATGTAAACTGATACAGAAAAGATTAGTCAGAAAGTACTAAATTTTTTTTAATGACTGAAAATATTTTTTGGTCTTTATTTTCCCTTCCCTTCTTTTCAGCCCAAGGAGTGGGCACTTTTTGGAGTGCCCCCCCTGAATGTGCCTGGCTTAACCCAAGATTTCTGCGGTAGTTATTTAAAATTAATGATAAATAACTTAGGTATAGAGTAACAATTTTGAAAATTTGAAAAATTTTCCAAAACAACTTACATTTAACCACACAAAGTTAGGACTTCCTTCCAAACTGTATTATGATAGGCTTCCCTCTCAGAAGATATCCATTTGCAAAGCTAAGAGCCTCCTTAGCAATTTCTGCATCTGAAACAAATTACCAAAAGGAATGAATTCAAATTTACATAAAAAAGATTGTATGTTCTGAGAAAAAGCCTAACAGAGGGTCTGAAACACTATTTTTAAATGCCACCATATGATAGAGAGCAGCACTGCAAATGTCTTCTATGATTGACAGAAGGGTACGGACTACAATTTGTAGATCACATCTGTGATGTGTTTATTCAATCTGTCACTCTTGAAGGGGTATAAGAGGATTCAATGATTAAGATTATATTTCTCCGCTTCTTGTGACAAACAAGGGAAACGTGAGTTTGTTGATCCCAGCGCCAAAAAATCCCCTATGACAATCACAAGGCATACCCTATGCTTTTATTTCTATTATCGCATATGGCCATGAACTCTCTGTTCTGGTACTTTGTGGTCATGGTTTAAAGATTATTATTTGAGTTTCATTATGCAGAAGTACCCATAAAAAAGATCATACTTCTTTGGGGTTAAACAAAAGATAATTCTAAACTTTTTGCAAAATACGTGAAATTATATCATTATGAAAAATACAGTTATAGATTAACAGATTTATACAGTAACAGATTTATTCGTTTAGCTGTGTTATGTAAGAAAAATGCTGCAAGAAAATAAGAAGAAATTAGTCTAATTACTTTCAAACTTTACAAAAGCCTGTCCTTTCATTCTTCCTGAGCATACTCTGTATTCAATAGCTTCCGTTTTTTCAAAATGTCCAAATATTGATCTTAGCTCTCGATCTGTGGCCTTAGCATGAAGATTTTTGATGAATAGTATCTGGAAAAGGAAATATTGATTTCAAGCCACTTTTATAAAACACTTTCTTTTAAGAGCACTTGCACTTTTACTCACACATTTACTTTTGTGTGTGTTACTCTTTGAACTTTCTTCCAAAAGCAATAAATATTATTGATTGTACATTTGATAACTAATAAATATTGCTTATCTTGATAAAATATCTAATTATTAAAAATATCTGCATTATGCAGTTAATCCATGAGAAAAGAAGTACGATTGTACTCAAAAGTTAGATGCAATCAGATCAGTATAGTACCTTATAAAAGTTTAAAAAGCACAAAGGTTATCACTACTATTATTAATCAATAATCAATCAGACAAAAGAAAAACAATACAATGAGACCGCCTATGCATACATAGCGGCCAACATTTGAAAACATAAATTAGGGAGATTGTGAGAAAATCTCCCTAATTTTAGTGAACAAATTAGGGAGATTTTTACGACATCCAACTTTGTTAGAAATACACTACTTCCCCAAGACTTAAAAGTAAAAAAAAAATTAAAAATAATACTATGTAAGGATTCTTACAACAGAAATACAACTTTAACTTTTTTTATTACCTTTTACTATTAATTTTTATCATAAAAACATTGCAAAAAAAGCTTGCCAACATCATTTTTAAAACATTGCCCACATTTTAAACTTGCTCCTAGGCTATTATCGATCGGTTTCTTAGACACTCGAAATCGGAAAAACGAAAATTACCGAGAAAATCCTCAAACTTGATTTATAAAGAAATTCGGGAGATTTAATACTTTTTCGGGATATCGGGAGGTAACAGTGAAATTCGGGAGTTTCCCGAAAAAATCGGGAGAGTTGGCCGCTATGTGCATACGTCAAAATTGTAAATTTCCGAAAAACATCTAATTAGAAATCCAGTTCATACTGACCTTGTTTAGCTCACCAGGCTCATAATCCTTGAACCTAGGCAGCTCTTTTATCTGATCTAGACTAAGTTTATTTCTAGCTATTTCATCTTTATCCAAAGGCACAACCACGTGATGAACATTTGAATCATAGCAGAAATCCTCCTTGGCATCATGATTTGAATCTACATTGGATTCAGGATGAAAAGATTTCTTCCTTTTCTTACTCTTCAGCAAAAGCCTCTTGGATAATTCTTTCACATGCATAAAGGCTCCGTCCATGTAAGAATCACTGGAACTTTCTTCTTTGGCCAAAGCAAGTAATGGTGGCAGTTTATGCTTGTTTTTGCATCCTGCATAAAGTGTTTTTTCCAAGTCCATTTCATGCCTGGTAAGTTTTTTAACATTTGCAAAGTCTTGAGGTCTGGATAAATCTTCATTGTGAGCCTGTATTTTGGCTTCTATGTTTGCAATCCATTCATTATATACTGCTGGATTCACAATTCGACTGTCATGCTTCTACAAATACAATTTGAAAATAAATGTCAATACGGTTTCTTCTGATTAAAGGACACAAAACATCGTCATTTTAGAAAACTGAATTTCAATGGTATTAAAAAAATTCCTTATCAAACAATATTTTTACTCAAAGTTATAATAAATCACTTCTTTTTGTTTGAAAAATTATAAATAATGTTCATTTATAGATGGTCATAATTAATTCTTATATTTTGGTCTATTTTAAAGAGAATCAGGGTTCTCTTGCAAGCCTCTTTATGAGCACTACACCCTATAACAAGAACACATGCATACCTGCCAACATTGGGATTATAAAAAAAGGAAGATTTTTAAGATCAAGGTACCCACACACATGGCATTTTTTTCTTAATCTAAGTCAAGACTATCTACCATAGTTACTACACCTAAGTTAATAGGTAGCATGAATAGATATCTTTCAGATGAAAAACAAATTTAATATAGAATGAGCACACAAACCTACCTAACTTTACATACACATTAAAAAACTAACTTCAGATCAATACAAATTTATTTCTTTTTAAATATTATTCTTACTTTTAATTTTTTAAGCCTGATATGGCCAAGACTCAGCCTTTTTTAGAAAATTGTTATCCAACACCATTTCAAAACCTTTCTGTCCTTTGCAAAAATAGGCTGATTAAATTATTTGGACAAAAAACAGAAGAAATTGATTGAAAATCGGACGACCAAAGATTCTCTTAAAAAATGGAAATTTTCCGGCTAGAACGGAAGAGTTGGCAGCTATGCACATGGTGTTAAGTAAGTAAATTCAATAAAAATTAAAAAGTTATCCATAATTGATGAAGCTTACGATATATTCCCTCTAAAGGTTAATTTCAAAGATCTATCTCCAAATGCCTTCAAGTCAATTACAATGTTTTCCAAACAGTAGCTGTTGATCAGGCCTACAAAACTTTAACTGTGATGTGGGAAAAATTATGCCACTATAACTTGCTGTGGCTGGAAAATCAATCTAGACCAGTGGTTCCCCACTCAAATATGTGTGCGGACCAGTTCACTTAAATTTGAACCTCCGCGGACGATCTCTATCCCTAACTGTACCTTCAAAATTTTAACTTTTTTTCAGTGCATTCATTCCTCATGGAGGTTCTAAAATTTTGACTTTTTTGCTGAAGTAAGGGAAAGCGAGTCTTACAATGTTTCTAAATAGAACTTAGCAAACCAAATAATCTATAAAACTTAAAAGAAAAATTAACATAACACATTAATTTTATACCTAATTATTTAAAAATATACCTTATATATAATACATTTAACCATTTTTATCCAGCCTTTTTATTTATTAACCCTGGAAGGGTTCACACCTACACAAAAACTACAGGTTTAAAAAAAACAGTATAAAATAATTATTTTTCTTCTGTTTCATAACCAACAAATAAGGTAGTATATTATTAGTAGATTTAAATTTGAAAGAAATTACTTAGCTTTAAATTAAACAGCAGGACGAATGAGATAACCAGGAATTCTGTTGATCACAAAAAAGCAAACTGGACATGCACTTGACTGTGAGCTGTGGCTAGGCGAGGCTGATGTTCTCCCGAAAGAAACCGCGTCAAAAGTATATAATTATTTCAAAGGAGCAATTAAAATAGAAAATAATTTATGTGTTCAAAAACTTTCGCATTTTCGGCAATAAATTTTTCTCATATCTTCCACAAACCTATTTCATGTGGTTCACTTCAAAAATTTCCTCTTTTCATACCACAATTTCTCGAAGACCCTGTCTGACCATAGCATCCCAGTTTGAAGTATCTTTCAACACTTCCACGCTTCGCCAAACCAAGTATCAGTCCGATCATTCGATTCTTTATTAGCCCCACCCCGACGCCTCTCAGGTTTAATTAATCTGATGCAATACTTTCCCACATCATCACATTTCGTTTCTACTCTATAATAAACTACCGTTGAATAAAACTGCAAAATAATAGAAATGAAAAAATTATTTATGGGAGAGAATAAGAACATACAATTTTTTATTTATGAGACGTATAATTTTAACTTTTTATGTAACTTATGTTTTTGTGTCTGTAGTGTTTTTACTATTTCCTGGAATGTGTGATCAGGAAAACCATTTTTTTAAATTTTTCACACATTTTTTGGATGTTATTTAAAAATCTTCTCACGGACCACCTCTGAAGGCCTCACGGACCACCTGTTGGGAACCACTGATCTAGACCAATCAATAACTGAATTACAACATGGTTCCCACTCTTTGAAAACATTGAAAATCAAGGACTTTCAAGAACTTTTCAAGGACCTTGAGAAAATTTTTCAAGGACCTTTTTCGCAGACATTTAAAAATTAGTCTTATTTCAAGACAAGTTATTTTTCCCGCATACAATCGGAACAAGAGAAGTCGCTCCTCACTGTCAGTTTGTAAAACTGGCCGCAAGTTTTGTTCATTAGAGTAGTTTTAAAGAAAATTTCAAGTAAAAAACAAAGAAAGATCTGAAAAAATTAAGTTCGATTAGAGGCTGAGTGAAAATTCAAGAACCTAAGTCATTTTTCCAGGATATAGAACATTTTTCAAGGACTTTCAAGTACCTAAATTTAGCCTTAAAAAATTCAAGGACTTTCAAGGACCCTGGGAACCCTGTACAAAGAAAAAGATCTTGTATGTAAGGAAAATTTAAGATGTGCTTCAAGTTTGTATATTATAATTTTTTATGAAATCAGCAAGGGACAAAAAAAATATATATACCTTTCCAGATTTGAAAGCTAGATAATCCTTAATCTCAATTTCAGATAAACCACATCTCTGCAGTTCTTGGTACAATTCTTGATTGTGCTCTAGTTCTCTAAACTTTTCGTGAGAGCAGGTGCCTCGCACAAGTTCAGTCAGGGGTTTATAAGTGCTTGGTGTCACAAACGTCCGGTGCTGTGCAAACTGCCTGCAAAGAAAGAAAAGCCAATTAATTTAACAAGAGGTAGAGGTATTTCTCACATGAAAAAAGTAACCTCTATAAAATTAAGAAATTTCACACATACTAGTGATGTAAAATTCTCGGTAATAATCTTTTGGAGAATATTCTTGAGAATATTCTCCAAGAGGAGAATTTTTGAGAATATTCTCCTAGAAGCTACTAAAATAAGTTTTTTTGGGGAAAATAATGTTAGAAGAGGTATATATTAACTTCAAATCAGGAGAATATTAAAGATTATACAATTTAATCCTAATTAGAAGTCATAAAATTTAAAATGTTTTTAAAATCGCTAATATATTCTTGAGAATATTCTCTAGAAACTACCAAAATAATTTTTTTTGAAAAATTTTTTAGCAGGTATATAATATTAACTTCAAATCAGAATAATATTAAAGATTATACAATGAGAGAAGACATTATAAATTAAAATAAGTCAAATTTAACTTGAAAATGTTTTTAAAATCACTATTAAATATGAAAGACAACATGTTTGAAAGGTAAATACAGAGTAACCAAGATGTATTATATTAACTAAACATTTTCCGACTATTAGTGTTTTTGAAGAAAATTATGTACCTAGAAATGTTTTTCTGGAAATAATTTTGCAGAATCCTAATGAGAATATTCTCATGAAAACATGAGGAGATGCAATTATACACCAGTGAAAATTTGAAGATCCTATATATTTTAGGGACACACACAAGTCTTAATAAGTAAGAAATAAATGGAATTGTAATTTTGAGAATATTCTCATGATAGATTTTTCCTCAAATGAAACACTTCAGGAACTTCCAATGAGGAGTTTTGCGGTGGGGGAGTATCAAAATTTTTTATTATTTCATACTGTAAAACCAATGCCTCAGTTTTGATATTTTTATTTTTAAAGTATGGGAAAAACTTAATTTCGAAATTGGATATTGTTCCATTAATTATGCTTTGACCTTGACCAATTCTGTGCGCGTCACAAGAGCCCAACAACATATAACTATTTTTACCGAATTTTATTGAGAATATTCTCATGAAGGGGAAAATATAAATGATACTAAATTTAAAATTATACAAACAAAAAATCTAGCCAAATTATTCTTTCAGAAATAATTTTTTATTTTTAAGCAAAAAGTAAAATGAACTTTTTGAACCCACTTTGAGAATCAATATTCTCATGATAAATTAATGATATATATTTCCTGTAAAAATAATATTAAAAAATTGGAAATATTTTTCTCAACAGATAATTCTAATGTGATTATTTTCTCCCATTAAAACTTGCTTCTAATATACTTTAACAAATATTATATATTTTATTATTATTAATATTTTATTAAATTTCTAATATATTTACAAATATTATTTTTAGGTTTTTAACACTAATACTACATGGCCATTTCATATTATTAAACATATTGACATTTATTTCCATTTATCTGTCAAAAAACAGAATATTCTCGATTATTCTCAAAATTCTCGCCCCTGGAGAATATTCTCAGAATATTCTCGTTCTCCGAAGAATATTCTCGCTTTACATCACTAACACATACAGGGCGTTTTGCAGCTTGGTACTTAAAAAAAAGGGACTTAGGGACCAAAATTTTTAAAAAAAGGGACTTTAGGGACCAACTTTTCAAAGCTGTTTTCTTTTGATAAAACTAAATAATGAACAGTGAATTTCAATTTTTAGCAGCAAAAATTTGATGACTAACAAATCTTTGCCAGTTGCATGGCCTAAGAAAAACGTTTGTATAAGCTTTTGAACAATTTTACCTTCTGTATCAGACCAATATCGAATTGCAATTTGTAGCTCTTTCTTGCTAGACTCATTAGTTGTTTTCTGCTCAGAATGCTGCACTACTCATGTAAACCCGTGATTAACATTAATTTTTGTGTCGCATACGATGCAAAATAACTCATGCCAGGGCCGGACTGGGAAGAAATTTCGGTCCGGGCATTTTAAGTCTGAATCTGCCCACTGCATAATTTTTATGGAAAATATAACTTCATAGAATTAAAAATTTCAAGGGGGGCTCGTGGGTACCTCCCCAAGAAATTCTTTTGAAAATTGACCCCTAAGAAATAGTCTAAAATCCACCTTGAAGTCCCTAGTTGGATACGTAATAACTAATAACTCAATATATACTTTTAATTCTTTGTTGTTAAATTCAGTGGGTAGAGAGAATTTCCATCTTGACGAACTTAATATTAAAAGAAATTGGGCAATTCCACGGGTAACTGACTGACATTTTTTCAGAAAAACGCTTAGTATTTTGTTATTTTTTTCCCAAAAATAAATGATAAAAAAATACTTTCCACCCAGTTTATTGCTTTCTTGTTGGCTTAATCTAATGGCACAATTAAATTTTCAAAATATGTTTTTATTGATTTTTTAAAAATTTTAAACGACCTGGTAACTGACTGACATAAATGTTTCACAAATGTCAGTCAGTTACCACGTCGTTTAAAATTTTTAAAAAATCAATAAAAACATATTTTGAAAATTTAATTGTGCCATTAGATTAAGGCAACAAGAAAGCAATAAACTGGGTGGAAAGTATTTTTTTATCATTTATTTTTGGGAAGAAAATAACAAAATACTAGGCGTTTTTCTGAAAAAATGTCAGTCAGTTACCCGTGGAATTGCCCAATTGTGAATAATGTAGCTCAAAGAAAAATTTCGGAAATTTTACTCTTAAAAGTACTGTTTAAACTCATTTGGGACCCTTATTTTGGGTGACATCCGAAAAGGTTCGCTCCTTTTATGCCGTAGAATTTTTAAAGATGAAACCAGGAAAATACGTTCATAAAAATATTTTAAATAATATAATATGTTTTTGAATTAAGTAATTTATTCCATCATTAATGAATTTAATTGCTGGTAAATTAATGTGTTTGGTGGCCGCGCAAAAAGAATTCGTGGGCCGCTATCTGGAAATTCCTGCGGAGTGCGGATTCAATTTTACAGGATCTTTTTCATTTATACCACTGTGAAATATTTTGGATGTAGGTGGCCCACAAGGGGCCCTCGATGAGTAGCGGCCCACCGGGCATTTGCCCAAATGCCCGCATGGCCAGTCCGAGCCTTGTGGTAGTATAAATGGTTATTGGTTGGTGATTACTTAGGGTGGTTTTAATACCCTATACATATTCAGCCGTGCAATAACCCAAAGGTTCCTGATGGCCCTCTGTAGAGCACACGTACCCAAAGAAACACAATATACACGATTAAAAGAAGAATTGTTAAATTTAGGCGTGATCGTAATATAAAGAAAATCTGGTGAACTTGCCCACTGGAGCTTACAGCATGCCGTCGATGAGATCGGTGAGAATGTCCATAAAAAGGCGAAGAGATGGTGACCAGTCCATAAAAAACTTCGATGCACCAGCAGCTTCCTATTATTGAACGAGCTGGTGGGAGGCCTGTAAAACCTCCATCATGAAAAACAAGGAACGGGAATTCTGCTTACGGACAGGATGAGGTTGAGCGGATGTTGAGCGGCCACCGGCCGCGTGGGACAAGGCCTAGCCGCCATGCATCAGACTCCGGCACGGGGTGACGTCGTGCAACTCCTCCCGGACAAGATGAGAACTCCATCAAGGAAATGCCGGTTGGCATGGCATCTACTGGAACCCATCAACTATCCTTGAAACACCTGTGGACTTACCCTCATCCGGGTTGTCGATGCGGAAAGATCAAGTTTTGCTACAGTGGGATGAGAGGAAACAGCAGAGACGGAAGAAGACGCAAGTCCAGAGTTGGGAATTTGAGTATTTTGAATTTTATTTGCTGTTCCGTCAAAAGTTACACTGGCGAATTTTAAGTTCATGATTTTTAAATCCAGTAGAATAATATTTAGCAACAAAATGGGGCCACACGGCCTAAAAGCGAGGGCAAGCGCCCCCGAAGGGAACGCTCAAGCAAAATTCGCGTTACATACGGTTGAGAAGTGAGTGTCAAGTGAAGTGGCGTTGCCAACCGCGGAGGGAGAAGAGAAAAACAGGGAAGTTGCCCGCGTTGGCGACAACTCGCTAAACGGGTGAATTTCAGTTGAGCGAGACAAGTACACGCTAGGGAAAACCCGCGCCAAACCGGTTCCTGTAGAAGGAACGACAACAAGGGGAAAAGGCCAAACAGAGCTGACGCATGCCAAAAGAGAGGCCAACAAGGGAAAGCAACCCTGCAACCGGGCTTGCCGAACCAGTTTTAATGCCCAAATATGGACAGGAAACAGCGTCAGTAGCGGATTGGGTCAAACCAAACCGAGGAAACAGGGGTGAAAGGTAGCTCAGGAATTTGGAAGAACCACAGCGGGGAAAACAAGTACTAGTGTTTCGTGTTATCAAAACAGGGAAAGGAAAGAGAGCTATGAGGTGAAGCCAACTTCACCACAAGCCTGACTCATGCTCTCCAGCTTTTCTTCCCCAAGATTCAACAATGTAACCATTAGGATCTTTTCTTTTTAACTATTCATCTCTCAATTTACATTTTCCCATTTTTTAAAAAATGATTAAACAACTATTAACTACTTTAAAACTAAATATGGATTCTAATTAAATACTACTGTATCGTATCAAAGTTTATATTCTAAATCCAGACCAATGATATAAAATTCTCACAAGCTAAAAAAATATGAGAATTCCTAATTTGACCTAAAATGTAGTTCATGGAGTTAAAAATTTCAAGCTTCCAAAATTTACCCATATAAAAAATTTTGTACTTTCTTTCTGATAAAAAAATTTTAATAACTTAAATATTATAATTTAACTTAATATATTTTTAATATTTTATAATTTAACACATTATAATTACTCCCTACTATTTATTATTTGTAATTATTTATTTGGTATTAAAAACTCTTAAATTAGTTTTCAAATGATAGACTTACTATTTGTTTCCTTTTGCTTTTGTAATTTGCCTGCTATTAACACTTTCTCTAAAAAAAAAAGCTTTTGAAACTAAAGACATCAACGCGAAAAAAGGAAAATGCGATCGCGACCATCAAGTTGTTTTTTCAGCCTGCCACCGAAATTCAGAAAGCCAACTTTACAGGCAAAATTCCAGAAGCATAACTGAAAATTCGCAATGAATGAAAATTTGGAATCATTGAAATTTCGGACTGTAATACGATTTCAAGACTTTCTCATCAAAATCAGTAAACACCTTAAAATAACTTAAAAGGATTTTAGAAATTAAATTTTTTTACGATAGCAGGGATGGAACAGGTGAAACCCTATTTGGGAGCAGTAAAAACACCTTTTGGGAGCAGTAAAAATACGTTTTGGGAGCAGTTGGGAGCAGTAAAAAATTTTTTTGGAGCAGTTCGGAGCAGAAAAAAAAACTTTTTGGAGCAGTTGGGAGCAGAAAAAAAAGCTTTTTGGAGCAGTTGGGAGCAGAAAAAAAATTTTTATTGTCCATTTTTATTCGCTGTTGGTCGTGGTCCGGAATACTTCAAATCCATAAAAAGATATATCCTTTTCTAACAGGGGTGTGATCGACCAAAAAGCAAAAAAAGAGGAAATCCCAAATTATGTTCTTACTTTTTTGGTGTTTAATTTTAAGGTTTTGTTTAATACACAAAAAGTGGTTAATTATAGAGATCCAAGCACAAAGAGGGTCCAGGGGTCCCCTCCCAGAAATTTTTTTTTGAAGTTTGACCCTTAAAAACAGCGTTTTAACTTGTTTTGAACACCTAGTCCGATTTTTTAGGGGGATGGGTCGCCTGCCATCCCCCTTGATATCATATTAGAAACAGGTTATAATCTAACAAGATTTTTTAAAAACACTGCAATATTATCTTACCTAGCTTCAAAGTGATCTATCAGTGAAAATTTAAAACTTAGGAAATCCTTAAGAAAAAAGAGTTGAAAACACTCACTGAAATCAATAAAAACGTTATCTGAAGTTATCACTAGACTTATTAGGCTCCTTTGACTACGATTAAGTTTTTTTTTGCATCGCAATTACAATGTGAAATGATGCCAGCTTCAACTAGGTGCTCTGGAAAAACAATTCTTACGCGAAAAATCGCTATTTTTCGACTTTTCCAGCAGAATGTGATCCTAAAGACCGGACTTGATGGCTTCTAACCACTGCAAAGTTGTTTTTACACATCGCACTATCAACGCAAGAAGAAGCCGACTTCAACTTGGCACCCGCGGCCGTTTAAGAAAGAAGTCGCGGGAAGAAAACACTCTGCAAGCAACACGAAACTTCCGTGAAAAATCGCGATTTTTCCCACTTTAAATCATCATTTTTTTCAAAACTAATAGGCAAAATAAAAAAAAAGTATGGATTATCTGGAAAAATCCAAATTTCGATCCAAAATTAGTTCACGGGCCGTAATCGGGAGCTTCGGAAAGTAAGAAACGCGGACCTCTTTCGCCGACGTTTCTCGGAAAACGGCCCGCTTTCGAACTCCTGCCGTTCAATCAGATTTTCATGGAAAAAATTTTAAAATGCGGAAAAATCACATCCCTGTGTGCCTGTGTCCAGATCGGAGGGTGAAGAGGGATTTTTTTTTCTCCGTGGAAATTTCTTTCGCGGAGAAGAGTTAGTTGAGGAAAATTGTTAAAAAAATGCGGAACATGATACAAAAAGTCACAAAACGCGGAATTCCGTGGATCCGCCGAAAAATCACATCCGTTTTCAAAGAAAACATCGACCTTAGATGAAAGTAAAGAAGGTCGATGAAAGAAAACGATAGCGAAAACGTGATTTTCCCGCCAACAACGAACGGCGCCAATGACGGATCGAAAATCGAAACCATTACATTAGCTTACCGTAGCAAGTAATAAAATCAGACTCATTCACGCCAAAAGAGGGGATTGTTGCGGATTCCTTGGGAACATCAAGCGAGGAGTAAGCCTTTTAGTTTTTGTTTCACTTTTCAGTTTTACTCACAATGTTATGGGAGAAAAAGGTCGTGAGCAACGGTCTTTTCAAGGTAAAAATCGGAGAAATTCGCAGGCGGGCGCAATTTACTCAAAAATTGTACTTTTGGCGCTAAAATGCGCACATGTTCCGTTTCGGCGCAGATCGGCGAGTTTGGCGCAGCTGTTCCATCCCTGCGATAGCAACAAAGGTATTTTTAAAAAATCGGAAAATCAGAGGTTTTAAGGAAAAATCAGATCAGCACGAGGAACACTTTAAGTTTAAATTTGAGAAAAAAGGGACTTTAGGGACTAAAAGCTAAAAAAAGGGACTTTTAGGGACCTAAAAAAGTTTTAGGGACTTAGGGACCGACGCTAAACGCCCTGCACATAGTTTCCAGGCACGGATTAAGGAACTTTTCAAGGGGGGGCGGTCTGATTTTTTAGAGTCATTTTTATTTTATGAAAGGTCAAATTAAAAAGAATCAAAACCAGTGGCGGCTCGTGGGTACACAATTATGTTTTGAAAGAACAATTAAGTAACAACCTTATAAGTAAATCACATTTATTATTATTTACAAAAGAGGAAAAAACATGCATTTAAGAAACTTTTAAATTTTAAATATCGTTAAAAAAATAAGTTTTAACTAGATCTCTATTTCGGGAGAGGTCCAAATGTCCTCTTAGAAAATTAAGTCTTTATCATGCCTAGAGATGGAAAATTTCCGGAAATTTTGGGTAGGCGGAAAAAAACAGGAAAAAAACCGTTTTTTTTTCCGGAAAAATTGGAAAAGTCGGAAAAATTGACCTTTTTTGCATAGAAAAGAGTGGTTTTTGAACACCTTTTTCTTTAGAAGCTAAATAATCATTCGTTGTATAAAAATCATTAGTCATTATATATTATAAGTTATTAAATCATTAAAAAATAATTCTATCAAAATAAAAATACGCAGCATTTTACGAGTAATTTTAAACTACAGTTTTTATAACTATAAAATAAATATAACTATATATAAATAATATATGCAACATAAATATAAAGCATGTGATTGTAATAAATAACATTAATTTAATATTTATATAAAACATAAAGTACTGTTGATGAATTAATTTTGTATACAACATGATCCAATAACAAATAACAGATGTTAACTATAATATTTAACATCAATATACATAATTTATCCTAACCTTTTTCTCATAATCATTGCAATCATGTTTTCTTAGAAAGGTTGAGAAGTTTTAGTTAAATTATGCCCATTAAAAAATGTTGAAGTCATTATATCGCCTCTCCCGTGCAAGACTCACACAATTGCAAAAGTTGAAAGTTTTACTCTACGGGAGCTTGGCGCGGAAGGACTTCTAGATAGGTTGCCAAGTTGATAGTCGAAGCTAGAGTTTAATCTTTGGTGATTATTTCAATTGGCGCTAAGATAAATCGCCAAACAAGGCTTTTTATATTTTAACGCGTGAATCATGGCTCATTCTTAACTCAAGTTAAGCACCTTCAGCCACAGTCAGTACTTTGGAGGGTGACCACCAAGTATTAGCACGTTCTTTTCCCTTTCTCGATCTCATATTTGCCTACGTTTCTGGAAAGGACCTATACTTGACATTGAAATTATTCTGCCCGTAATAATGAATGTGTATAATAAAAAATGCACAGTTTACTTAAATACTTGGATTTTATCAGAAATATTTAATTTTTTTTTGAGATTCTTAAGCAAAATAGGAAAAGTATTAACCTTTTTTTTAAATTTAATTAAATTGACAACCCGACAGGTGAGATCTTCAGGGGTCAGTGTTATATTTCTCTTTTTTTCAGTTATTAAACCTCATTTAAAGCTAAAACTATTTCCAACTTAAAAATAATCCTTAAATTTTAAATAAGTTGGTTGACTTTCTGTATTTTATAATCTTATTTTGATGGATTGTGTGACCCATGCCTCCTAACATTCTCAGCATTACCACCATCGGTTTGTTCTTTCTTCCTATGCTCATACCTAACTTTTGCCTACTTTTCAGGAAAGTATCGATACCTATTACATGCCCCGTGTAAAGTAAAATGCACGTAATTTAGTAATCACCTTTTTTAATGAATTAAAATTTTTCTCTGATCGTCAGAGTTTAATTTCAAAGACTGGTTATTGTTTCAGTGCAACCAAAAGGTATTTCATGATCATGTATTAATTCTCACGAGGAATACACAGATAGTCGATTAAAAAAAGGTTTTTCATGATAACTTGCTCAGGAAATAAAGTCTACCTATGAAATCGGCTATAAAAGAAACGTATTTTAATTAAAATATAAATATATTTCTATGATCATTTATTATTTAGGGCAGAATATTCTGATAACAGGTAGATCCTTTCCTGAAAAATAAAAGCAAATGTGCGCAAGGAAAGAGAAAAACGCAGCTATGCTTGATTTGGTCAGTGGTCACCCACCCAAATACCGACTGCACCCGAAGGTGCTTAAATTCCGTGAAGAAATTTCGATGTTCGATATGCCAGCTAAACCACGATTTTAGATTCAAGCACATAAAGCCGTTTTTGGCGATTTTTTTAGCGCCAATAGAAATAATCCCCAAAGATCACACTTTTGACTCTACTTTTTCGACTTGGCGACCAATAAAGAAGTCCTTCCACGCCAAGCTCCTGTAAAGTAGATATTTCAACTTTTGCAATTGTGTGAGTCTTGCACGGAAGAGGCGATATAAAAAAATTAAAAAATCGTTCATTGTTTTGTTTAAATATTTTTGGAACTTATTTTTTTATTATTTAATTTTCATGACATTAATGTGTTCATTGTCCAATAAATACTCATACACCATAAATATTTTCCATATATTCCATATTAAGAAAACATTAGAATGTGAATGTAGGAATTTTTTAAATGCATACAAACTTAAAATTTTTAACTTTTCCCGAGTGGAATCCAACTTTTTCGGGGAAAAAAATGCTTATTATATGGTTAAAACTTCATTTTTAAGAACTTTATTGTATAAGAATATCATCTAAAAAATATTTTAATTGATATCAGTTAATATATATTTTCTAAATAAAGTATTTTAAATTAACATTTTCAATTTTTCCGGAAAGAAATAAACCCTTCGGAAAAAAACTGGAAAAAAACCGGTTTTTTTTCCAAAGTTTCCGGTTTTTTTCCGGCCATTCCCATCTCTAATCATGCCCCAAGGTATCTTTCTGAATAAAATTATTTTTGTTGCATGAATTTAAGTTAAACCAGTTCCGAGTAGCGAAAATTAACGTAAACCCTTACAAACGCAAAAATCAGCACTTATCGTAATAATCGACTCTCTATTGATGTGAGAATCAACCCTCGAAAAATTATTTGGACCTTATCTGGATCACTTGATATGGATTGACCCTTCCGTGCTTTACTGGCATCTATTTTACTTCTTCAAATTTATGAAAAACAAAATTTTGTTTTTGAAACCATAAAATTTTTCTTCTTCCCAGAGGTAGGGGGGGGGGCGATCGCCCCCACCGCCCCCCTTAATCCGTCCTTGGTAGTTTCTTTATTTTGAGATTATTTATTTGTATCTGAGAGATCTTGTAAAACTGTTGATTAAAAAAAGTTCATAGAAAATCAGCTTTCTAGTTTCAGTTCTTAAAAACTAATTTTTAAAGCTTCACTTTATTTTTTACTATTCTCCATACTACATGAAATATTCAAACTTTAGAGCCAGGGTTGGCAAAAAAAACGGGTTTTTTTAAAGATACCGGGTTTATTTGGTTTTTTTGGTTTAAACCAAGTTTTTTTAGAATTTTTTTTCAGAATAAGTTATTTTAGCAGGGATGTTTGAAATTGAGTTGTAAATGAGACATTTATTTCAGAGGGTGTTTATAATTGATAAATGATTTGTATATTTCAATTAATTAAAATTAAATTAATTTGTTTTAAAAATAATTTTTGTTTTTAAAATATTCCAATTTAAATATCTAATATTATTGTAGTGAATAAAAATCAGTGTTAATTTATCTTGGATAAATGACTGAAATAATCAAATTATTTATCTTATAATTATATATGGATTAATTTATGAACTTAAGAAATTTCTTTAGAAAGAGAAAATTTTATTTTTTAAATAAATAAAAGGGAAATGTAAGCAACTAATGTTAATTGAAATTGGATAAATGATTGAGATAATTAATCTGATTAGGGAAATTAAGTTTTTTATTAATTTAGTAAAAAACCCAACTGGTTTTTATCTGTTTATAAACAAACCAACTGGTTTTTAGTTTTTATAATTAAAGAAATCAACGGTTTTTATTAATTTAGTAAAAAACCAACTGGTTTTTATGACTGACAAATAAGACAAATTGGTTTTATCAATTAATTAAAATCCAAGCCATATTTTATCAGTGAAAAACATAACTTTTGTGTATCTTTAGTTACTCTTTGAAATAATGCTTCATTTTAAAGGAAATTAATAAATGAACTATCTCTTGCAACATATAATAAGTTTAACTTAAGCATTTAAGGTTAAGAGTAGAGAGAATTCAATAATTAAAACCATTAAATTAAAATATTTCTGATTTTTAATCACCTTAAAATGTCAATTTTTTGATAAATCTGACCTTTTAATTTTGTGCAAAAGATTATACTTAATAACACTTTCTTTAAAAAATCCTGAAAATATTTTATAATTTCTAAAAAAACCAAAAAAACCAAGTGGTTTTTTTGGTAAAAAAACCACCATAAAAAAACCATGGTTTAAACCAATGGTTTAAACCAAATGGTTTAAACCGGCCAACCCTGTTTAGAGCACACGAAAAATAGTTCAAAAGACAAGGCTTACTCTTTCATAGACAAACTGGTGTTGAGTTGACGATCTAGAATTACTTTCATCTGCTTTTCAGCTTCTGTTTCAACTCCAAGTTCTGCTGGATCAACTTCATCATCAAACACACCACAAGACTGCTTATTTAGCACAATCCTTGCCATGGCAGTTGAATATAAAAGACAAGCACTTAACCTGCAACATATCAAAACATTTTCACTAACTTAAATAACTTAACACAACTAAACTCTTAACACAACTAAAAATGTAATAATCAGTAAAAGGGCCCAGCAGAACACATAAAACTATTGCCCTTTCTTCTCCCCTATTTTCAGCAAAAACAAAATAACAATATTTTCTTCCTCCTTTATGAATGACAACAAAAACTTGGTGATACTACTTAGAATCTTAAACAGCTTGGCGGGCAGCCAGCTCATCTAGTGGTTAAGAAGAGCACCACTACTAACTAATGGCAATATCTGAGTTGCAAACATGCAGAAGCTCTAAAATAAAGCATAATTCAAGTTTCCACCATTTCAAGAAATTTGAGAAATCTAAATTTAACAAATTAGCAGGGTTGCTGATTTTTTTTTATTTTTTTTTAAAATAAAAAAAAATCAGGTTTATTTGATTTAAATTGGACTTTTTTGATTTAAATCAGATTTTTTTTATTTAAATGAATTACTAGTTCTGAACTTCATGAAACTGGTTAATAATAAACTGATATTGTAATTTCAATGTGATATAATAATTTAGCATTAGTAATTCCACGGTAATGTAACATCAGTCACGCATATATTCTCCCTTATTTCATACAAGATAACCTCCTCCTGCCTAAAAATTGGTGGGTAGGGAGAATATATGCGTGACTGATGTTACATTACCGTGGAATTACCCATTACTTAATTACCCAATTTTATACATTAATTAATTGAATGAATTATGACAAGCAGTTCACTGGCATCTCACCTATGAGACGCCCGTTCAAAAAGGGTGAATGAATAATTGTACTCAATAACAAAAAACATCATGCCTCATTTTTGTGTAAAAATTAATCTTTTAATTAATTTTACTCAAAGAATTGTGTTTATTTCTTTAAAATAATTATTAATTAGTTATAAAAATAAAAATTCAGTAATTAATTATTGATAGTTGTCATGCACACAGATATTAGAGCTTTATTATCTGTAATTTTGTATATGAAAAAATTAGTTTGGAAAACATGACGAATAATATTGTTATATATAACATGAATTATAAAAACGAGCTTTCAATAAAAATCATCCACACACTTTTATTTTAAGATTTGATACCAGGTAAAAAAAAACAAGATTTTAATTCTTGTTTAGTTTATCACAATTATTGATTCCAAAACCTGCTATTTTCCCTTTTTCGTCCTAAACATTTTTGATATTGATAGCAAAAATTTTATCCTGAAATTGCAGGCAATTTTATGTAGACTAACTTTAACATATCTCTCCCAATTACATTTCTAGCAGATAAATTTTTTATTTAAATTGTAGAAGTTTTACATTTTTGATTTAAATCAATGATTTATTAAAAAAAATCAAGTGATTTAAATCAAGCAACCCTGCAAATTAGTACTCATATATTGCGTGAAATTAGGAAGTGTGGAATGGTACTGTAAAAAATTAAGTCGTGTGATCAAATCAAACTGGTGTTTGTGGCAATAATGGGTTAGGTTAACTCTATCAGCTTTAGATTGGAATAAACTTATTGATGCCCTAAACACTTCAACAGTGGTATTCCCATGATTTAAGTTTAGCTGGTCATGGGTTATAGTCTGTTCATTTGGAATTGGCACCTGAAGCAGGTTCAAAAATGCTCAAAAACGCCTTATTTCGCTCATCACACAACCTCAGGGACCAATTTTTTAAACAATATTTTAACTACTTCTGTTTCGGCTGCCTTGTTATTACACAAGAAAAAAGTTTCGATGATAATTACAGTAGTAACTGCTTCTAATACATTACGTCTCAGGCGTCAATTCTAAGTGAAAAGAGTATAACTTAGCCCAGAACAGTTTAAGAAAGTCTTCCAAGCAATATGTTTACCCTCAGCTCTTCAAAGGATCACAAAATATAAGCAAGTTGCTGAGAGTTGTGGTTACACGACTGGAGGGCTCATTCTATTATTGCTATTCCCTCAGCCCTTAATCTCATCAGGTCTCTCATTTAGCAGATTTTCTACATTGTGTCCAAATGAGCATGGCAGTAATTAGCGGGAACATTAATGGAATAGAACAGTAATTCATTATACAGTATTTACGCCAGGTTCCCAGAAAATAAATTATCGTCTTAGTTGGAGACACTAAAAATAGCACCATGTTGTACTAGTATGAAACTGAATTATAACTAAGTGATTTTTATATGTTTCCAAGGCCGTAAAGAATAATACAGAATGGGCCTTCATTTCAAAATTCCAATTCTATTACATCCTTAGGGTTTACCTCAGGCTGGAATAAAAAGTTAATAAAATCAAATATTAATCAGTAATCAAAAATCAAAATCAATGCAACCATAAAAAAAAACTTGAAGCAAAAAAATAAAATAGTTAATCTTTTCTTGTTGCCACCGCATCACATCAGAACTTCGACAAGAGCTTAGTCACAGAAAATTGCATAATGACCAAACAGTAGGCGGAGCTAATGTGAAGTGTTGGAGAAAAGTGACGATCCAATCCCATGGTTTTTAAAAAATACAAATCATTATTTAACCTTTTATACCACTGAGCTATAGAGCCTTTTAAGATCCAGGTAAATTTTACGAAGTGTATATTTGGACGGCTAAAACGGCCAGTGGCGCATGCGCTGTAGGTCTCGTGGCTACGTAGCAGTCTCGGCGCTAGTGATGGAACCAATGGAACGCCGAGCAGTGGAAATTAGAGTAGAGTTTAGGGCGCAAGTTCAGAGTTGCGTATGCTTGGCAATTTTTGGCTGTTTAGCGGCACATTTAGAAGCCAAATGACTCTTTTAAAATGAGTTAGGGTTACCATATTAGTCATATTTAACGCTAAAAACTTGGCGCATACGCGAAACAAGCGAAGTGTCTAGGCTGCCGTCTTGTTTGTGGCCAGAAGCAAAGGCCAGAAGCTCAGTTCCAAGCACTACGCTGCCGGGCCGGGTAATGGCGCGCGCATGTAATTTTTCCAGCGCAAGTGCATTCGTGCATTGTATTTTTACGCGTTTTCCGTTTTGCCTTTGTTCTTTTTGAATTAATTCGAACTTTAATTAGATTAGATAGATATAATCGTCTTAAATTTTGATCTTATTTAACAAAAATCCTTTCAATTACTTTGATAGTGCTCTTCCACAGATAAGCTTTTTGTAGGTAAGTGATTAGTTGGTTAATATTATACTTCCGTGTTCACACCTCATATTATATACTTGTTAATTTAATTCGTTCAATTCTTTTGGGTTAGTTGTCTACAGTCAGTCCAGTACCTATTACAGCGAAACTGCACATACAAAAACCAAACAAAAATTATCCTAACATCGTTTGTTATCCTTCATTAGTCTACCAAAAAAAGTATCAGAACAATAAGAAAAACATTGTATTAAAAAAGTGAGTGATTTTGTAAGGTGGCCAATTTTTTATCAATAAAAAGGAGGACGTTATAATTAATTAAATATTTTTTAAATTAAAACAAAAATACACTAATTAGCTCACATAATCTTTTAATTAAACAAGTATTTTCCCTTTGAATGAATATTTCTGTCAATCTATCATTTTTTAACAATTATTGGTTCAATTCTGTTAAAGGTCCCGCTCTTAAATTTTAACCCTCCGTCGGTTGCAACTGAAATTTTTCGCACACCTCATACATTTTCGTTCACCTTTTCGTTATTTTTGGGGGTCGAAGTCTGAAATTCCTGATAGTCTCCTATCTTTACCGGATGTATGGCGCCAACCAATTCATTAAATTTGCGCGCTTTGTTTAGTTTGGTTTTCACCATTTGACACATTGCACCCGAAAGTGTTTCACATCTTTCAGCTACTTAATGTTATTTATTGTAATCCCTGATGCTTATTAATATATTTTACGATTGCTTACACATCAATATTATTAAATTTTCCTTTATAAGTATGTAATTTTTCTAATTATTTTTGGTTTATTGCGGTTGAACATACACTTACAAAATCGTACCCAAGACACTTTAACTCGCAAAAGACAATGGTATGCAATATGCAAATCTACGACTAATACCTGTAGGTTCACAATTAATAGCTAAAAATAATATTTTTGGAGTTATTTTACGATAACTACTGGGACAATCAGCGGTCAATATGCCTAGCCTAAAACCTGTAAGTATTACCTGTGATATTTTTGTTTGTGAATGGTTATTATCTGGGAGTTCAAAAATAATAATTTAGAATTACTATGCCTCAGGTTTCAGATCATTAAGTATAATTTTTGACTGAGATATTGAATTACTTATCTTGATGATGTAAGTTTGATTTTTTGCTATTTTTAATTTTTTTCTGAATTATTAAAAACAAATATCAGATTTTTTATGTCTGAATAATACTATGAATAGATCTTATTGTTGTTTAGACTATCATGTAAATTAAAAGGTAGTAAATGGTGATTCTCTCGGTTGTGCGTTTTGGCACATTGCAACCTAACGCGTCAGTTTAATATTGTGACCGACGGAGGGTTAAGAATCGGGGTCCTGGCGACTTCTTGGCCAAATGCTTTCTCGCCAAGCACTTTGCAGAACTGACATCGTAATGTAATTTAGGGTTGCATTGTGAAGTTGGAAGAACCATTTATCATTTACCTTTCGCCAAGGCGCGGATTGTCAAAACCGTCCCGCTAAATACCGCCATGCTCTTTTGGTCACCCAAAAGTAGAAATATATTTCTAAATAATTTCAAACTAATAGATTAAAATATACATGTGATTCTTCCGCTATTTGGCGGAAATCCGCTTAGCAAAATTAAATCTGACAATTCGATATGCAAAACTGAAGTTCCACTTTCTTATTTTCCAATCGTTTTATACTGAAAACTCTGACCGCTAGTATGGCCTAGTACTAAATTTTAAGAAAAATTGAAAAAAAAATTCAAAAATATTGAAGTAATATGAAAATTAGTTAAGATTTAAGCTAATAAATATGAATCTAGCATTTCGAATCCTAGATCTCGGGCTATACCCTGTCTTGGGTCATGCGCCATAAACACCCAACCAACCCACATCTCGGGAAGTAGAAGCCAATAGACCCCTCTACTAAAAATTAAGGTGCCATCGATTTTTAAAAAAAAAATTTCCGACAATTTTTTGTCTGTGTAATCACATGAATGTTAAAATGTTTAGTTAGATCAATAACTGTTTAGTTTATCGATAAAAATCTGAAAAATTTGTCGATATTTGAATATATGGCGCCTATAAAAACTTGGTGATGTTTAGCAGGACCTCTAACGGAATTGAACCCAAATATTTTTGCGACTATTTTGTTAATTTCAGGCAACTATTTTTTCTCAACAAAAGCAACTATTTTTGTCTTTAAAATCAGTGGTGACCCTGTAGTTTGGTGTGTACAATATGTAGGGGAGATCAGGGATGGATGGGACACTGGGTAGGATGGGACACCTTCAATAAATCCTAAAATTATAAATAAAATTAGTTTTTGAGTGTTCAACCAGGTAAAGCCACCATGGCTTCATGCTTGTTGCTGTTTAATATTTTAGTTGCAAGCTCCTACAAGTTTCTGAATGAAAAAGATGGTTTCACTACAGCAAAAGTAACTAAGTATTACACTTTTCAAAGTGAATTTTCAATCTGATTCTTGGTGAATCTCGTCGCAATCAATCTGATCGCTTGTTAGAATGAAAACACTCAACAAACAATTGTGTTTTTCTGCTTTGAATTAGCCATGATTGATGGAAATACAAAAATGTCGCACTTGTTTGTACAGTTCAATGTGTTTCCTATTTTTTTTATTGAAATTTTCACTCAAAAAGTCTGGGGGGGGGCAAATGCCCAAAATTCTAGGGGAGCAACTACCTCTCCCCCATAATTACCATGATGCCTCTCGATCTATGATGATAATACCTATTTGATTAGAAAATTATCTTTGTCTTTGTGTTGTTAAAAATATAAATTTAATAAATGACTGTTTATATTGAAATTAATGTATTTTTACTTTAGATGTGATTATGTTAGATAATTTTACTCATATGAAACACAGGAAACAATGAACTAATTGTGAAGATAGATGCTCAATCAGTCATCTTTGATGCTCTACTCACAAGACTAAAAAATATTTTTCTTTGGTGACCACTTCATGTGATGTGGCATCAATTTGAAATGTTTCTTGGTTAATGATGCTGGGAGTCTCATAATTATTTGAAAATGAGAAACAAATGTTCTGACCATAAACCATAGCCCGAAAAAAATTTTGGAGTGAATATTGGAATTTCAAGGGTGGACTTGATGTACTTAAAACTCCCTATGCCTAAGTGGTGCATGAGGCCCATAATAGCACAGCCATCAACCCCAGTTGATCCAGCCATCCAGCGCCACCGACCTCACGCTCCCCCAGCTCAGCCCCCCAAGAGTGTTTCTTTCTTTAATAACCATCTGCAACCAGGTGCATTTTGGCCTCTGCCTCTCTTTCCATCTGGGGTCCAAGTTAGGGCCATATGGGTAGGGTCTGAGGGAGGCATCCGAGGAACTTGCCATATAGGACGTGGATATAGGTTAATTTTAACCAGGGGTTCAGTCAATAACACCACCAACAGTTGGGCTCGCACAAAAGGGGCGATTTTGGGTGCACAACCCTCAACACCGATCCAGGCAGAGTTTATGCACAATCTCGGGGAGGGTATTTCAAACTTTAATGAGATTAAGGGGGTATCTCCCCAGGGATTTTCGCGCTGCGAGATGGCGACTGCGTGCTTGGGGGATTTTCAGTTGGATTCTTGGGGGATTTCAGTTGAGCAGCTCGAAATTCGCCGGGAATTCGCCGCCGAAATTGAGTCGGGAAATTCGCGCGAATTTCCCCCAACTGGCACGCAGGAGCTGCTCGAGGACCCCAACCCCGCCCTCACAAGACCACCCCAGCAACCAGGGGCCGAGAGAACAGCGACTGCGTGCCAGTTGGGGGAAATTCGCGCGAATTTCCCCCAACTGGCACGCAGGAGCTGCTCGAGGACCCCAACCCCGCCCTCACAAGACCACCCCAGCAACCAGGGGCCGAGAGAACAGCGACTGCGTGCCAGTTGGGGGAAATTCGCGCGAATTTCCCCCAACTGGCACGCAGGAGCTGCTCGAGGACCCCAACCCCGCCCTCACAAGACCACCCCAGCAACCAGGGGCCGAGAGAACAGCGACTGCGTGCCAGTTGGGGGAAATTCGCGCGAATTTCCCCCAACTGGCACGCAGGAGCTGCTCGAGGACCCCAACCCCGCCCTCACAAGACCACCCCAGCAACCAGGGGCCGAGAGAACAGCGACTGCGTGCCAGTTGGGGGAAATTCGCGCGAATTTCCCCCAACTGGCACGCAGGAGCTGCTCGAGGACCCCAACCCCGCCCTCACAAGACCACCCCAGCAACCAGGGGCCGAGAGAACAGCGACTGCGTGCCAGTTGGGGGAAATTCGCGCGAATTTCCCCCAACTGGCACGCAGGAGCTGCTCGAGGACCCCAACCCCGCCCTCACAAGACCACCCCAGCAACCAGGGGCCGAGAGAACAGCGACTGCGTGCCAGTTGGGGGAAATTCGCGCGAATTTCCCCCAACTGGCACGCAGGAGCTGCTCGAGGACCCCAACCCCGCCCTCACAAGACCACCCCAGCAACCAGGGGCCGAGAGAACAGCGACTGCGTGCCAGTTGGGGGAAATTCGCGCGAATTTCCCCCAACTGGCACGCAGGAGCTGCTCGAGGACCCCAACCCCGCCCTCACAAGACCACCCCAGCAACCAGGGGCCGAGAGAACAGCGACTGCGTGCCAGTTGGGGGAAATTCGCGCGAATTTCCCCCAACTGGCACGCAGGAGCTGCTCGAGGACCCCAACCCCGCCCTCACAAGACCACCCCAGCAACCAGGGGCCGAGAGAACAGCGACTGCGTGCCAGTTGGGGGAAATTCGCGCGAATTTCCCCCAACTGGCACGCAGGAGCTGCTCGAGGACCCCAACCCCGCCCTCACAAGACCACCCCAGCAACCAGGGGCCGAGAGAACAGCGACTGCGTGCCAGTTGGGGGAAATTCGCGCGAATTTCCCCCAACTGGCACGCAGGAGCTGCTCGAGGACCCCAACCCCGCCCTCACAAGACCACCCCAGCAACCAGGGGCCGAGAGAACAGCGACTGCGTGCCAGTTGGGGGAAATTCGCGCGAATTTCCCCCAACTGGCACGCAGGAGCTGCTCGAGGACCCCAACCCCGCCCTCACAAGACCACCCCAGCAACCAGGGGCCGAGAGAACAGCGACTGCGTGCCAGTTGGGGGAAATTCGCGCGAATTTCCCCCAACTGGCACGCAGGAGCTGCTCGAGGACCCCAACCCCGCCCTCACAAGACCACCCCAGCAACCAGGGGCCGAGAGAACAGCGACTGCGTGCCAGTTGGGGGAAATTCGCGCGAATTTCCCCCAACTGGCACGCAGGAGCTGCTCGAGGACCCCAACCCCGCCCTCACAAGACCACCCCAGCAACCAGGGGCCGAGAGAACAGCGACTGCGTGCCAGTTGGGGGAAATTCGCGCGAATTTCCCCCAACTGGCACGCAGGAGCTGCTCGAGGACCCCAACCCCGCCCTCACAAGACCACCCCAGCAACCAGGGGCCGAGAGAACAGCGACTGCGTGCCAGTTGGGGGAAATTCGCGCGAATTTCCCCCAACTGGCACGCAGGAGCTGCTCGAGGACCCCAACCCCGCCCTCACAAGACCACCCCAGCAACCAGGGGCCGAGAGAACAGCGACTGCGTGCCAGTTGGGGGAAATTCGCGCGAATTTCCCCCAACTGGCACGCAGGAGCTGCTCGAGGACCCCAACCCCGCCCTCACAAGACCACCCCAGCAACCAGGGGCCGAGAGAACAGCGACTGCGTGCCAGTTGGGGGAAATTCGCGCGAATTTCCCCCAACTGGCACGCAGGAGCTGCTCGAGGACCCCAACCCCGCCCTCACAAGACCACCCCAGCAACCAGGGGCCGAGAGAACAGCGACTGCGTGCCAGTTGGGGGAAATTCGCGCGAATTTCCCCCAACTGGCACGCAGGAGCTGCTCGAGGACCCCAACCCCGCCCTCACAAGACCACCCCAGCAACCAGGGGCCGAGAGAACAGCGACTGCGTGCCAGTTGGGGGAAATTCGCGCGAATTTCCCCCAACTGGCACGCAGGAGCTGCTCGAGGACCCCAACCCCGCCCTCACAAGACCACCCCAGCAACCAGGGGCCGAGAGAACAGCGACTGCGTGCCAGTTGGGGGAAATTCGCGCGAATTTCCCCCAACTGGCACGCAGGAGCTGCTCGAGGACCCCAACCCCGCCCTCACAAGACCACCCCAGCAACCAGGGGCCGAGAGAACAGCGACTGCGTGCCAGTTGGGGGAAATTCGCGCGAATTTCCCCCAACTGGCACGCAGGAGCTGCTCGAGGACCCCAACCCCGCCCTCACAAGACCACCCCAGCAACCAGGGGCCGAGAGAACAGCGACTGCGTGCCAGTTGGGGGAAATTCGCGCGAATTTCCCCCAACTGGCACGCAGGAGCTGCTCGAGGACCCCAACCCCGCCCTCACAAGACCACCCCAGCAACCAGGGGCCGAGAGAACAGCGACTGCGTGCCAGTTGGGGGAAATTCGCGCGAATTTCCCCCAACTGGCACGCAGGAGCTGCTCGAGGACCCCAACCCCGCCCTCACAAGACCACCCCAGCAACCAGGGGCCGAGAGAACAGCGACTGCGTGCCAGTTGGGGGAAATTCGCGCGAATTTCCCCCAACTGGCACGCAGGAGCTGCTCGAGGACCCCAACCCCGCCCTCACAAGACCACCCCAGCAACCAGGGGCCGAGAGAACAGCGACTGCGTGCCAGTTGGGGGAAATTCGCGCGAATTTCCCCCAACTGGCACGCAGGAGCTGCTCGAGGACCCCAACCCCGCCCTCACAAGACCACCCCAGCAACCAGGGGCCGAGAGAACAGCGACTGCGTGCCAGTTGGGGGAAATTCGCGCGAATTTCCCCCAACTGGCACGCAGGAGCTGCTCGAGGACCCCAACCCCGCCCTCACAAGACCACCCCAGCAACCAGGGGCCGAGAGAACAGCGACTGCGTGCCAGTTGGGGGAAATTCGCGCGAATTTCCCCCAACTGGCACGCAGGAGCTGCTCGAGGACCCCAACCCCGCCCTCACAAGACCACCCCAGCAACCAGGGGCCGAGAGAACAGCGACTGCGTGCCAGTTGGGGGAAATTCGCGCGAATTTCCCCCAACTGGCACGCAGGAGCTGCTCGAGGACCCCAACCCCGCCCTCACAAGACCACCCCAGCAACCAGGGGCCGAGAGAACAGCGACTGCGTGCCAGTTGGGGGAAATTCGCGCGAATTTCCCCCAACTGGCACGCAGGAGCTGCTCGAGGACCCCAACCCCGCCCTCACAAGACCACCCCAGCAACCAGGGGCCGAGAGAACAGCGACTGCGTGCCAGTTGGGGGAAATTCGCGCGAATTTCCCCCAACTGGCACGCAGGAGCTGCTCGAGGACCCCAACCCCGCCCTCACAAGACCACCCCAGCAACCAGGGGCCGAGAGAACAGCGACTGCGTGCCAGTTGGGGGAAATTCGCGCGAATTTCCCCCAACTGGCACGCAGGAGCTGCTCGAGGACCCCAACCCCGCCCTCACAAGACCACCCCAGCAACCAGGGGCCGAGAGAACAGCGACTGCGTGCCAGTTGGGGGAAATTCGCGCGAATTTCCCCCAACTGGCACGCAGGAGCTGCTCGAGGACCCCAACCCCGCCCTCACAAGACCACCCCAGCAACCAGGGGCCGAGAGAACAGCGACTGCGTGCCAGTTGGGGGAAATTCGCGCGAATTTCCCCCAACTGGCACGCAGGAGCTGCTCGAGGACCCCAACCCCGCCCTCACAAGACCACCCCAGCAACCAGGGGCCGAGAGAACAGCGACTGCGTGCCAGTTGGGGGAAATTCGCGCGAATTTCCCCCAACTGGCACGCAGGAGCTGCTCGAGGACCCCAACCCCGCCCTCACAAGACCACCCCAGCAACCAGGGGCCGAGAGAACAGCGACTGCGTGCCAGTTGGGGGAAATTCGCGCGAATTTCCCCCAACTGGCACGCAGGAGCTGCTCGAGGACCCCAACCCCGCCCTCACAAGACCACCCCAGCAACCAGGGGCCGAGAGAACAGCGACTGCGTGCCAGTTGGGGGAAATTCGCGCGAATTTCCCCCAACTGGCACGCAGGAGCTGCTCGAGGACCCCAACCCCGCCCTCACAAGACCACCCCAGCAACCAGGGGCCGAGAGAACAGCGACTGCGTGCCAGTTGGGGGAAATTCGCGCGAATTTCCCCCAACTGGCACGCAGGAGCTGCTCGAGGACCCCAACCCCGCCCTCACAAGACCACCCCAGCAACCAGGGGCCGAGAGAACAGCGACTGCGTGCCAGTTGGGGGAAATTCGCGCGAATTTCCCCCAACTGGCACGCAGGAGCTGCTCGAGGACCCCAACCCCGCCCTCACAAGACCACCCCAGCAACCAGGGGCCGAGAGAACAGCGACTGCGTGCCAGTTGGGGGAAATTCGCGCGAATTTCCCCCAACTGGCACGCAGGAGCTGCTCGAGGACCCCAACCCCGCCCTCACAAGACCACCCCAGCAACCAGGGGCCGAGAGAACAGCGACTGCGTGCCAGTTGGGGGAAATTTGAAATGAAACTTGAAACTTGAAACTTGAAACTTGAAACTTGAAACTTGAAACTTGAAACTTGAAACTTGAAACTTGAAACTTGAAACTTGAAACTTGAAACTTGAAACTTGAAACTTGAAACTTGAAACTTGAAACTTGAAACTTGAAACTTGAAACTTGAAACTTGAAACTTGAAACTTGAAACTTGAAACTTGAAACTTGAAACTTGAAACTTGAAACTTGAAACTTGAAACTTGAAACTTGAAACTTGAAACTTGAAACTTGAAACTTGAAACTTGAAACTTGAAACTTGAAACTTGAAACTTGAAACTTGAAACTTGAAACTTGAAACTTGAAACTTGAAACTTGAAACTTGAAACTTGAAACTTGAAACTTGAAACTTGAAACTTGAAACTTGAAACTTGAAACTTGAAACTTGAAACTTGAAACTTGAAACTTGAAACTTGAAACTTGAAACTTGAAACTTGAAACTTGAAACTTGAAACTTGAAACTTGAAACTTGAAACTTGAAACTTGAAACTTGAAACTTGAAACTTGAAACTTGAAACTTGAAACTTGAAACTTGAAACTTGAAACTTGAAACTTGAAACTTGAAACTTGAAACTTGAAACTTGAAACTTGAAACTTGAAACTTGAAACTTGAAACTTGAAACTTGAAACTTGAAACTTGAAACTTGAAACTTGAAACTTGAAACTTGAAACAACCGGTTAAAGCAAAAAAAATTTTTTCAAAAATAAAAAATTTTTTTTAATTTTTTTTATTTTTAAAAATATCAATTAAAAATTTAAACTACTCAAAACCACAAAATAAAATCAAAAGTTTTAATTCAAATGCTTTTACCTAAGAAGTGACAAAAAAGTACTGAAAAAAGACAAAATTTAAATACAAATTGTCTTAATTCAATATTTAGGTCACTTCTAAAGTAAAAATGTTTGATTTACGACTTCTGATTTTATTTTGTGGTTTTGAGTAAAGTTTAAATTTTTTAATTGATATTTTTAAAATTAAGTAACATTTTCGTTTTCACAGTTCAGAAGAATAAAAAAAGCATTTCTTAGATATTGGTTTCCCTCTGAATAATTTAAACCAAATTTCATACAAGCATCATTGGTATTGCGGAAAAAATCCTTCCACTCTACGTCAAATGTGAGGGAAGTTCCCATATTACCTTAGCTAGATTTGCAAGCAGACATATTGCGTCTTTCCTTCCGTGGACGACTCAAGTACCTACCAGACCTGCAAGCAGTTTAAAGCTGTCCAGGGGTCCCTGCTGTGTCTTGGACTCCAAAAGCAGGACCTAACATCTGATCCTTTAACTGTGTTGGACTATTTGACTGTCAACGACCTACTCGAACCAAGACCCTCTGTATACAAGGCCTCCCAGCACCGGACGATGACGTCAAACGTGAAGGAAAATCGGTGAATTTACCATAATGGAGGATTTACAGCACTACTGTAAAAGCGACATTTTCGGTTTGCTGTAATAGCGACGAACTTAGAACTTAGAACTACCGGTTAAATGCAAAAAAAATTTAAAAACCAAAAAAAAATTTTTTTTTAATTTTTAAAATAATTATTTCAAAATTTTCGATGTAGAAAAAAATTTTTAAGATGGCTGTAAACTACAACATTAAATCGGATAAATTAAAGACTTTGAGATGAAATAACCTGTGTAGTATCTATAAAGACGAAAATCCGACTATTTTTTATTTTGGCTTTTTAAATTTCGGTTTTAATTTTACTTTAAACACTTTAAAAAATTCTATTTAAAATTAATACTACCAGTTATATTTAGAAAGGCGGTATATATAAAACTAAAGGATTACTAAATCATTACTTACTTTATTTACATGACCATAGAAAAATTTTAGCTATATAATCATTCCTGATGAAACAGATTTTACTTTAAGGGTGAAAGCAACGAGCCACTCACCTGACAATCTCAGATTTTACTGAAAGTTTCAGGAATTTTTCGCCTATGATATAAATGAGACTGTTTTTATTATTCAACTTTTTTCAAAAATTTTTAATTAAAAAATGACTGATAAAGAAATTGCAATTTTTTGCACTTAAATGTCTAAAACTCCAGTTATATTTGCCCGAGAAAAATCAATCACCCCTCGTTTTAAAGATAATTTTGCAAGCTTTAATTCGACATTGAGTTCGACTACGTCTACGAAAAAAAAATTATGAAAGTAACTTTTTTTTTGCAGAAATAGTGAAACTCAATATCATAATAAAACTATAATACAACTGGAGTTATAATCCATTCAAGTGTAAAAAATTGCAATAACTCCAGTTGTATTATAGTTTTATTATGATATTGAGTTTCACTATGTCTGCAAAAAAAATTTACTTTCATAATTTTTTTTTCGTAGACGTAGTCGAACTCAATGTCGAATTAAAGCTTGCAAAATTATCTTTAAAACGAGGGGTGATTGATTTTTCTCGGCCAATATAACTGGAGTTTTAGACATTTAAGTGCAAAAAATTGCAATTTCTTTATCAGTCATTTTTTTATTAAAAATTTTTGAAAAAAGTTGAATAATAAAAACAGTCCCATTTATATCATAGGCGAAAAATTCCTGAAACTTTCAGTAAAATCTGAGATTGTCAGGTGAGTGGCTCGTTGCTTTCACCCTTAAAGTAAAATCTGTTTCATCAGGAATGATTATATAGCTAAAATTTTTCTATGGTCATGTAAATAAAGTAAGGAATGATTTAGTAATCCTTTAGTTTATATACCGCCTTTCTAAATATAACTGGTAGTATTACTTGAAAATTTTAAATAGAATTTCTTAAAGTGTTTAAAGTATAATTAAAACCGAAATTTAAAAAGCCAAAATAAAAAAAATAGTCCGATTTTCGTCTTTATAGATACTACACAGGTTATTTCATCTCAAAGTCTTAAATTTATCCGATTTAATGTTGTAGTTTACAGCCATCTTAAAAAAATTTTTCTACATCGAAAATTTTGAAATTTTTTAATGAATATTTTAAAATATTTTATTTTAATAAGATATTGATTTTAAAAAAAAAATTGCCAATTTAAACCGGTAGACCTAAGATCTGAAAAAAAAATTACACATTAGTCTTATCTACACAATCACTCACCTTACGAAATGGAAAGCTCCTGTACATTGTCCAACAAACATTCCAAACGATAGCCAGAGTTCTTCCTGAAAACTCTAAATAGCCAATACATGCCAACCATCAGCAGTTCTAAACTTGAGCCAATGGTACTTACAAGTACCGTCGGCAAATAGTTAATGGTAGTATTTAAAAGGTAGTGAATTATTCTACTCAAACCCCTAAAAGGGGTTTAGGGGGGGGGGCGACCGCCCCCCCCAAGGTTTCCACTGTAATATGAAAAATAGCCTTGAAAGTCCGTTGAAAATTCTGTAACTTCCACAAGGAGCTTTGGGTGCAACTCAAAATGTCTCAAAAGGAGTTAAAACATTACTTTTGAGGGTTCAATTTCAAAAAATTTCTGGGGGAGTACCCCCAGACGCCCTCTGCAATTTCCACGTCTCTTATTTCGTGTTTTCCCCCTTGAAAACTATTCCTCTTACAAGAAGCTTTTCTCTTTAGAATCTCCTCAAAGAGTTTGAAAAAGAGATAAAACACTAGTTTAAAGGGGAATTAAAATTCCTGGGGGAGGACCCCTAGCCCCCCTTAGAACTTTGACGTTTATTTACAACTCTTTTCCGTAGAAAATTATGTGGTTTACAAGAAACTGTTCTCTTTGGATGCAGCGCAAAGGGTCTCAATCAAGCTAAAACACTACTTTAAGAGCCAAATTTTCAAAAGTTTCCTGGGGGTGAACCCCCAGTTCCCCCATTTTTACTTGGAGTTCACGTTTTCAAATTTTGACATGATATTACCTTAAAAATGAACTTGAGGCAACCCCCGCCAAAAAAAATGTAGTTACAGCAAGGTCCAAACTCATTCAAAATAAATTCCTTGTCCCCCCAACAAAAAACTGAAATGACGCCCCTGCTGGGGTTCCTCCCCCAGAACCTTTTTATAAATTTAAATCAAAAACTCCACTTTTTCAACTCGTTTTGGTAAGCCTCATTCGAATTTCGGATATAGAGTTTTTGCGTTTTGACGAACTTAGTAAAATATTAGACGTTTTGGGGGGCTTCAACCCGAAAGCCCCCCCGTTTATCCGCCACTGCGTCCCAACCCAATTTAATTTACATGTTAACCTAAATTGAAGTAGAATTCGTTTAAAGGGACCCATTGCAGACCTGCCAACTTGTTAACTTCAAAAAACCTGAGATAATACGTATTATCACGCACTCTGTAAAGAGTGCGTGAAAAATAAGATTCCCACTAGCGCCATCATTGCGCAACGGTAACAAAATTAACATTTCTTACATATTAGAACGGAAAATGTATCTTTCAAGACAAACTTGGTACAAACCGGAGGAAACACAAGAAAAGCCGGAGGCCGCCGGAGTTTTAGCGAAAAGAACCGAGACTCCGGCCAAAAACCTGAGAGTTGGCAGGTCTGCCTTTGTTGTCATCAATCACGGGAACCTTTTATTTTTACTGGTCTTATGGGACTAAAATAAGTTCAAGGAATACACAGATTGATTTTTTACAAGCTAAACTTTAATTGACTAGACAAATACATTACGCAGTGCTACTTGTGACGTCCCTGTCAGCGGAAGAGGTTGTCTCGATGAAGTGCCTAAGCTTCCACTAGCCAATCAGGTTTTATGGGTGGACGTGGAATAACACTGCAAAGGGAAATGTAGATTAGATAGACATCTTCTCTGCCTTTTTGGTAGCAAATAATATTTACAAAGATTAAGAGCTGTAACAAAAATAAAGTTTACAATATTAGAAGTACTGGTTAGCCAACGATAGTAAAATGGTCTGACCAAACTGAGCCCAAGGTTAAACTTAAAAATAAAGGGGTATACAGTAGGGTGGCCCTTATTTTCAAACTTTCGAAATGTTTAGCTCCCATCCCTTAACTTTGTTCCAATGGACAAAAAAAATTATATTTGCAAAATGTTAGCGCCTAGCCAAATCTGATATTAACCCGACCCGCAAACGCCTTAAAGTTTCGAGTTTTTTTTGAAAGACAGACAAAAAAAACCAAGATAATATCTTCACAATTTTTTTATGATGAACTACTATTGTTCGAGATAAGCCATATATTTCGCTTTTTTTTATCACCCCTTATTCGGGAGTAGAGTAATTTTTTTAGTGTTACGCAAGTATTGTAAAGTTGCTTTTCCTGCATTTTGAAAATAGCCATTGCTCTACAACCCCTTAGTTATACACAAATTTCTTAAAAAATTTTTAAACAAAAAATATTATTTCATTTTATCATCCATAATATACATTACCAAATATCGAGTCTTAAGATTGATTTAATCACATTGGAAAAATGAAATTCCCCGTACATTTGGCAGGTCCCTTAACAATCCCCTAATCTAGAATAAAAGAATGATGATAAACCCAAAAAAGTTCGTAAGATTTCTTGAAAAGGTTCACATTATTCAAAGACCTGCAAAAAGTTTAACACACATAAGATGCAAAGCGTATTTAAGCTTATTTTCTCAGCAAATATTAGATATTCCAGAAAAGGGGTGAGGTTTTTAAATTAACAATTCATTTAAAAAATTCCTTAGAAGTATTTTATGTATATTTTCTTTTTACTGTTTAAATTCCGAGTCCTACTTATTAAATTAATTTTAAACTAAATTATAATATAATTTCGACATCCCTATAGTAAGTACTGGTTTTTTTTTCTCCTTGAAAATTAGGCGACTCGTACAAGGAGCTGTCCTTTTTGGGTGTAACCCTAGGGTTCAAAAATGAGTCGAAACACTACTTTTCGGGGTTACAATTTCAAAATGTTAGGGTGGTCCATCTCCAGAAAAAAGTGCTTACGTCAGATTTCCTAATTCTATTTTTTGTTACATTTATTTTTGGTTGAATTTTGAAATTATTTATGCAAGAAACAAGAGATTTTTGAAAATGCACCATCTTACGTAAGCATCACTCATATCCCCCCTCCCCCCTTGTCAGGGGCGTAGCCAGAGGGGGGGATTTGGGGATATATCCCCCCGAAACTCGGGACATTTCCTTTTTGACCATAGAAAACCACTAAAAATATCCCATATCCCCTCCCGAAATATCAGCATCCCCCTCCGAAATTTTTTTCTGGCTACGCCACTGCCCCTTGTAAGCAAAAATAAGCAAAGAGCAAACCCCCTCCCCCCCTTAGGTGCTTACGTAATATTTGAACGGCCCCTTTGACCTTTTCTTTAAATTTTTTAAACTTTTTGGAAAGTTGTTCTTAATGCCCATCACTTAAAAGAGAATAGAATTACGAACAAAATGAACCCAGTTTCATGTGTTTAAGTTTAGGGGTTGTAGAGTAATAGCTATTTTCAAAATGCAAGAAAAACAACTTTACAATACTTGCGTAACACTAAAAAAATTACTCCCGAATGAGGCGTGATAAAAAAAAAACGAAATCTGCGGCTCTATATCTCGAACAATAGTAGTTCATCATAAAAAAATTGTAAAGATTTTATCTTGTTTTTTTTTTTCTCTTTTTCTCCAAAAAATGACCCAAAACTTAAAGGCGTTTGCGGGTCTGGTTCATATTATCCGATTTGACTAAAATTTTGCAAATATCATTTTTTTGTCCATTGGAACAAAGTTAGGGGTGGGAGCAGAAAACCCCATACTATTAAGAACCACCCTAGTATACAGTCATCAGGAGAGAGACTTATCAGTTCTACGTCTAGGAGAGTCTTAATAAAAACCCCTGATGATAAGTTTACAGAAATAACGCAGACAACATCTCCATCTGCCAAGGCATACCATCATAACTTAAGTTAACGCTTAATCCAGTTCAGAAAAGGTTTGGAAAAGTATTTGCCGATTTTGAACCAAACAATCAAATATCCTTCCCCTGAATCATGAAATCCCCCCGCCCTGTATCTTTCCCCGACTCCACCTCTAAGTGAAAGCGATTGGTTGTTCAAACAGCAAGAAGGCGTGCGGACCAACCTAAGTTCGTAGCTGATTTGCGGAGAAATTACCGAGTCTTATATGTCCATAAGGGTGGAGCGAAAAACATAAATTTCGGAAATTATGTAATGAAAAATATTTTTTATCAAATATGAACTACATTTAAGTAATTTTAAGCTTTTAAAATACTTTCGACTTGGGTAGAAATTTTAAACTATTTTTCCATTTTATGAGAGCATCAGTTATAACAATTTTCTCAACTTTTCGGGCCAATGCTTGACTGAATTATTGGCAAAGAAAATTCCTTATTTTCCCATGAATATGCATGGTGTACGCAACTTTTGTGTCCTATTTGGTATAGATATTTAAAAAATTATTTTTTCCGTTATTGCCTATTTCAGTGATACGCGCTATAAATTGAAAATGTCACCTCTTCTAGAACCATGAAAGGTTTAAAACATGGGTGTCTAAACTATGACCGTTTGAGGGCCACATTGCAACAAAAAAAATTTGCTGGGCCGCACATACAATATTTTTTCAACAAATTGAAATAAAAATTTACTCTATGTAGTTTTATTAAAATAAATTAACTTCTTTTTACCATATTTTTAAAAAAATTTAATTAGATATGTATAGGTACATATTTAATTTAAATTTGTAAAAGTTTCGTTTCATTTAGTTTGGATTCCATTAAGATAGAAATAATTCATAGTAATGAGATGGATAAATTTGCTTTTGTTGAACAAGCAAATTGATATAGGGTTCAATAGACTAGGTCGTAATTCTTAATGCATTTTCAAGATGTTTGTTCACAAATATAGGTATGCCAAAAGCTGAAGACTTTAATAAAGCATGATGGTGAAAATTAGGATATTTATCGTGGGGTAGGTAATCTTTATAAAACTCCAGTAAAGAAACATTCCCAAATTTTTCTTTGAATGTCGCTTTGCAGTCAATGCATTCCATTTGAAGGTAATTTATTTACTTCTAGAGAAAATGGGGTAAAAATATGTTGAAATTATCTTCATTTTTTTGAAAATTTTGAAATCTACTTTCAAACTCTTGGATTAAATCACAAATTAATGCAGCATATATTTTGTGCAATTCACAGGCTTCTGTGCAGCCAAAGTACCGAAATGTGTCAAATATTTTACTTTTATTTGATTGTGCCAAAATGTCAACTTTCTTTCAAATGCTGTTATTGTCTGGATTCTGGAACATATCCTTAATAAATTGATTTTTCTCTTGAAGTCTCAAATTTAAACCATTCAAATGTTCTGTTAAGTCTACTAAAGTAGCTAAATCTAAAACTCAATCTTCGTCTTTAAATTCAGTCTCAGGGGGTTCCCTTTTTGCTTCCCTAAATATTTTTATTTCAGTTTGTATCGATTTATATGAAAAATATTGCAATCATTTATTTTTTAAAAATAAAAATGTGCAAATTTAACTATTTTTATAATTTGCGTTTGGGCCGCATTTTAAAAGCTTTTGGGCCGCATGCGGCCCGTGGGCCGCACTTTAGACAAGCATGGTTTAAAACTTCTATTTGGCCTTCTCTATTTAAGAATTCACCTAAAGGTTTGGTTTTAAAATAGAGGTAAAAAGGAGTAAACTTATTTTAAAGTCCTTTTGATGAAATTTCAAAGTGAAAGGGGCACCTGAAGATATTAATTGATTTAGCTCATATTTTGGATTTTATTAATAGGCATGGTAATCCACAACTATTCCCACCATAAGCGTTCTCAATTTCCGAAATTCGTGTTTTTCGCTCCACCCTAAATGTCCATCCATTCTCGATGTATTGATAAAATAACGGATGACAGAATACATTTTGAATCAGCGGCTGAAAAAAGATAATTAGATAAATATGGTTTTCACGTTTATTGTGTGTTTTAGCGATCGACAAATGCCGCGTCTAATTTCTCACTCTAAACATTTATTGCCGGGAATCGAACTCGTTAACTTTTAATCTATTAGTTGAGCCCCTTCTGTACTAAAAAAATCGAATTTCTCATTCCATCTGATTAAAAAGTCACCAAACGGTACTAACTGAAAGTGTTTGGCAACTCAGAACCCGATTTTCAAAATTAAGTACCTAGACCAGGGGTCGGCAACCTGCGGCTCTTTCGATGTTAAGTTGCGGCTCTCCAGTTCCATACGAAAAAATAAATAATTTACTATCAAAACTTTTAAAAAATCAGAAAATAAATTTTTAAGTTCTTAAGATGAATCAAAATCAAAACTCTACTTTTCAGGATAAGAATTCCAAACAATTTCTGGAGGAGAACTCCTAAACACTCCTAAAAATTTTGGAATATATGCAGATTTTCCTTGAAAATTCTGTGACTTATGAGTAGTGATCCTTATTTGGTCGTTATAAAAGTTCTTAAAACTAATTAAAACACTATTTTTAGGGGCAGATTTCCAAAATTTTTCTGAAGTGGGATACACCCCCCCCTTGAAATTTTGCTTTGCTGTTTATTATAACTATACTATTTTTCCTTTAAAATTCTGCCACTTAAATAATGAGAGGTGCTATTAGGGTGCAATCGAAAAAAGCAAAAATGAGCTAAAACGCGATTTTGAAGGGGAAATTTCCAAATTTTTTTTCTACCCCCCAATTTTTCCTGGAATTCACAATGTTTTTACAAAATTTTGAAATTAAGTAAAAATTAATTTACAATGTGTACGTAAGTCATCTAAAACTTGATGTAAAAAAGTACCCTACGTGAAAGGAGGTACCCCAGAAGAAACGTTGGGTAAAAATGCTCCCCAACTAAAATCACCCTCACAATCTAAAATAAAATATTGAACAACAGCAACATTGAAGCAAAAAAAATTGTGGCTCTTTAAAAACTGGGAAATTTCGTAAACTGTTACTTTTGGCTCTTCCGTTTCAAAAGGTTGCCGACCCCTGACCTAGACCTACTCTTGCAGCAACAATTGCACCTTCAGGTGCTTTTTAGTTTATAAAGTTTCATTCAATCCTTTTTTAGTTTTTTTGCATTTTTATTTTACTTGCCCCAAACTACATGAATAAAGCCTAGTTATTTCTCGTAGTGATGGGCAGTAGAGGGTTAACGACCAGTAGACTCCACCTAATATGATCGGATATACGAAAAAACCGTTCAATGAAATAAAAACAAATTAATGGCATGTGTATAAAGCTATGAATTTTTTTTGTTTTTTGAACGTTTGCATTGAACGGTTTTTTCGCGTCACCATATGATCACATCTGTCATCAGGATAATAAGCGTATCTATACATCTACTCTAAAAAGTGTTTTACAACTTAAACATTATTAAAGAATGATATAGAGTGGATCATTTTACACTATTAAATTAATGTCTCATTTTGTATGTATAGATTTTAAAAAATTAGCCTTCGAACGGGAAAAGAGGAGGATTTTATAGGAGATCACCAATAACATTAATTCTAACATTAAGTGATATTCCAATCTGATCACATGAAAAGATACATTTCGCGTTAAATTAAGTAGGAGTGATCGAGACCAGTCAATTCGATAACATTAACCGTGATCACTTTAAGCGGAGTCTGTAGACCCCCTTGAAATAAAAAATCTCGAATCAATCCCCATCAACTTAAATGTTAATATTGTAATTTTGTTTAATCTCAAAAATGAAAATTGGAGAAAAAGTTTTTCCTAGAAAATGTCCGGGGTTGTACGATCGAACATTTAAGATGAGATACATTTTAACAGGGAAAAGTTCTTGGGCTGAACTCACAGAAATTGATGAAAATTTTACAGGCATAAGAGGATGACTCAAAACACTTACTGTAAAAAAATTAGCTGCTAAATTTCAATAGGAGAATAGTTATTTATATTTGAATATTGGATCACTGTAATTGGATTCAGAGTTCAAAAACAATAATTTTAGCACCACTTGGTGACTTTCCCAATCGGATGGAATGAGAAATTTGATTTCTTTATTACAGAAGTGGCTCAACTGATAGATTAAATGTTACGAGCTCGATTCCCAACAGTACCGTTTGGAATAAGAAATTAGACGCGACATTTACCGATCACTAAAACGTGAAAATCAGATTTAAATTCCCTTTTTTCAGCCCTTGATTCAAAATCCATTGGGTTATCTGCTCCAATTAAGCACATCGTGAAAAGATGGACCTATCTGAATCAATCCTATCGCAAATAAGTTCCAACCTTGGGGCTGGGGGTCCTAAATGTCACTGTGGTAGTATAGTATACAACAATATTTTACTCTATGTTTTGGCTTTTCAGTTTTGTTTCTAGGTTAATAGTTTTTTTTTTTAATTTTTTTTTCTAAAGGATGCTAAAAATCCATACATTTGAAGGAATTCTATTTTTTTAAAAATCATTAAAAAAACTAAACGGCTTAAACAAAAAATGAAAAACCAAAACATGCTAAATTTCATGTAGAATAATAAAATACATTCAGTGGTAAAAGGATAATATCCTGGTACCCGCCCATTAGAAATAATAATAAAATACAAAAAATATTAAGATTGCTGACTTAACTTTTTTGTCATCACTGTTTGAACCAATTGAAAACTTCCAAAAACACTACTCTTCAGAAATTAAGGGAGAAAATTGCTGATTTAGTGATCGAGGTAGGAATTCCAAGTTGGCAAAGCTTGGCGCTCGTTTTTTCCGTAGTATCTTTAGGTGGTCATTCGAAATAACTTAATGACTTTATTTTTATTTATAAAATGCCATGATCATCCGAAATACTTTTGCATCTCGACGCAGAAATGTTAAATCTATAATTTTGTTAAATTTTAATTTAAGTTCTTAATTCTTACCACTGATTTATAATTTAATATTTTTTGGGGAAGTTTTCAGTAAAGTAATCTTTATTAATAATTTCTTTCAATGTAATACACGATATTTAAAAAAAGCTATATGAACACTGTTTGGATCTTTTTTAACCTACTTCATTAGTTAAACTAATAAACAAAAACATAAAGAGTTTGGTTAAAACTAATAAACTTCCTTACCTAATTCTGTGGAATTTTTTTGCCAATCTAAGGCACAAAGAAGCTGTGCAGCTGCCATTCTCTCCTTACACCAGGTGGTGGTTTGTGACATCTGACCACAAGACATCGGGCTTTAAGCTTGGGCACTATGAGCACTCTCATTTTCCTAGGAAAATAGTAAAAAGCAGCAGTTATAATAACAATATTGTTGTAAGGTTTTTACTTAATTGTTCTTTTAAAACATGATTGTGAACCCCCATTTAAACTACCCACAATCCGCTCCTGGTGTTTATTCTTTTAACCAGATTTGCCAGATCGCTGGGCAAATTTGCAAAGAAAATGTGCGACATCTTAAATTCTACCCTTTAAGGACTTCAACTACGCATTATATTCTTTAAATTGGCAAAATATACCACACTAATTGCTCATTGATGATAAACCGTCTCAACCCTATCACCCTGTTGGGAAAAAAAGTATAACCCACTGTAAAAAGGTGTATAAAGAGTTTATCGTCTTATACAATTAATAAGTAAGAACACTCTTCCTAATCTAGTACAACACATTTGAGAGTTTATTTATATATATTAGGAAAGTTCCGGATGATCATTTGTAGAAATCTAGATCGCTGGAAATTTTATCGCCGCACTTCAAAAGTATAAAATTAGTTTCAATTAATGAAATAAATAAGATCGTCCGTACAATCTTAATATGACTAAAAATTAAAGTTAAATTTCTTTGAATTTTAATTTTGAAAGCTTTCAATTAATAGCAACTTGAAGTAAACAAATCTTAGTTCGCCTAGTTTTTAGGTGGTCATTTGAAATAACTTAATGACTTTATTTTTAATTATACAGGGTGTCCCACGAGAAGTGGCCCAACCCTTTAACTTTTGAACCCCTACGGATATAGTCATGAAAGTGGGGTCTAGGTATAGTAAAGTGACCATGCCCTATCCGATAAGATAACTTTCAACGCCCTCTAGCGGAAAATTTAGGAGTTATAATTTTTATTTTAAAAACTGTGTGAGGTATGTGAAAAAAGTCAATGACTAAGTTGTAGAGCATCATCGATTTAGTAGGAAAAGACACCTTAAGCAGAAAAATATCTTGAATAAAATCCCTAAAACGCACGCTCAAATAGGTTGAATTTACGTAGATTTTACGTCTTAAAACGCTCCTCATGAGGCGAAAATGAGAAATTTTCAATTTAATGAACTAAGAATGCTTTTAGTCATTTACTTAAATCATAAAAATAAAAATTTCTCATTTTCACCTCGTGAGGGGCGTCTTAAGACGTAAAAACTACGTGAATTCAACCTAATTGAGCTTGCGTTTTAGGGGTTTTATTCAAGATATTTTTCTGCTTAAGGTGTCTTTTCCTACTAAATCGATGATGCTCTACAACTTAGTCACTGACTTTTTTCACATACCTCACACAGTTTTTAAAATAAAAATTATAACTCCTAAATTTTCCGCTAGAGGGCGTTGAAAGTTCTCATCGGATAGGGCATGGTCACTTTACTATACCTAGACCCCACTTTCATGACTATATCTGTAGGGGTTCAAAAGTTAAAGGGTTGGGCCACTTCTCGTGGGACACCCTGTATAAAAGGCCATGATCATCGGAAATACTTTGCATCTCGACGCAGAAATGTTAAATCGATAATTTTGTTAAATTTTAATTTAAGTTCTCAATTCTTACCACTGATTTATATTTTAATTTTTTTATAGGGGGAAATTTTATATGAACACTGTTGGATCTTTTTTAACCTACTTCATTTGTTAAACTAATAAACAAAAACATATAAAGAGGAGTTAGGTTAATTTAAGAACAGAGTCGTACTAATAAACTTCCTTACCTTAATTCTATCGATTTTTCGCCAATCTAAGGTACAAAGAAGCTCAGCTGCCATTCTCTCCTTACACCAGGTGGTGGTTTGTGACATCTGACCACAAGACATCGGGCTTTAAGCTTGGGCACTATGAGCACTCTCATTTTCCTAGGAAAATAGTAAAAAGCAGCAGCGCTTATATTAACTGCTCAGAAAGAGGGAAAAAATTGAATTCCGCGTATTTGTTTCACTGCTAAAACGTATTTTATATTATATTGGGTTGCCCCATAAGTTCTGTTACTTTTTACTAAATTTCGTGTTTGAAAATTTTTTATGAAAAACTGGTAATAGATGGAGATTTCAAACAAAGGGGATTTTGATCTATGTATATTTGTGAACATAATGTGTGATTTTGGTAGTTCTTGTGATATTATTTCTTTTCAAAATGGCGGTTTGAAAAAAAGACCACAAGCGACGATTTTCGCGTAATTTTTTTCTTTTGTTTAAAAAACTTGGAAGAACGCATAATTCATGGCTAAAAAAAGTTGTACTGTATGTTTGAAATGTTATAATTAAGATGTCAAAGTTTCAAAATAATTCGATAAGTTTATCTTAGGAAATTTCGGTCTCAAACATATCATCTTTGCAAGAAACTTACCTCAGTAATGTTAGTCATTTCGAAGAAATTTTCATGAAAAAAAGCATCAAAATCAATAAAAAAGCTTACGAAATACCCATGTATTCAAAATATGCAATTTATATTAAATTATATCTGAAATTAAGTTCAGAAAGTAGAGCGCAATATTCAAGCTCGCAACGTTTTAGCTTATCAGAATTACACTCGCTGAACTTATGCTAAGCGAACAAAGCAATTATTGGCTTCATAGGAAAACACTACAATAAAAACCACTCAATGGAATTTAGAAATAAATCAATTCAACGACATTATGAGAAGAAGCTTTCAATGTTTAAACCGTTGAAACAAGCCTTATGGTTCAAAAAACATCTGCCTTTAATCAGGGCCTGATCATTGCCTAGGCCTACAAGGCCCGGGCCTTGGGCCCATGATTTTAAAGGGCCCCAAATTGTCTGAAAAGCATAAATTTTGTTTCATAACAGCTACGTCAATATTTTTGTAGTAATTGTATAAATTGTTTATACACAAGAAACCCATTTGGAATTTATCATAGGGCAGTAGTTTGATTGTAGTATAGTCACCAGAGACCCAGTAGTTCACCCAAAGTGATTTTATTTAAGTAAACCAAATCATTTTTCATTATCAAACCGCAATCAATTATACGCGCAGTCCATTTCAAAATGAGTGATGTCCTTCCAAAGTTGAAATAACTCTTTTTTATTATTTACAACTATTTTTTTCTTAATATTTTGTCATGAAAGGGCCCCCTAAAGTATCTGGGCCTTGGGCCCCAACTTGCCATGATCGGGCCCTGCCTTTAATTTGCTTCATAACAGCTGCATGGAAAAACAATAGGTGTGCTTTAAAAAACACGTGAAATTACCAATATATGAAGTTTTAAAGTCAAAATTTCCTACCTTAAACTTATCGAATCATCTTGAAATTATGACATCTTAATCTTAACATTTCAAATATGCAGTAAAACTTTTTTTAGCCATGAATTATGAGTTCTTCCTAGTTTTTTAAACAAAAGAAAAAAATTACGCGAAAATCGTCGTTTTTGGTCTTTTTTTCAAACCGCCATTTCGAAAAGAAATAATAACACGAGAACTACCAAAATTACACATTATGTTCATAAATATACATATATCAAAATCCCCTTTGTTTGAAATCTCCACCTATTACCAGTTTTTCATAAAAAATTTTCAAAGACAAAACTTCGTGAAAAGTAACAGAACTTATGGGACAACCCAATACTTTAATTTAACTAACAAATTTTAATATTAAAATCACTTGAATGTCAATTAACCGAAATATACCCCATTTTGTTTAAGCAATTTAGTAATATTTAATAAATATAATATTTTCTAAAATATTTAACCGATTCCACAACTTTACGTATAAATTTAAATGTTATAAACAATTGTTTTTCACATAAGAAAATAATTTTTTTTGAAATTAAAAGCAATATATAGTTTCAATTTTAAATTTTCAAATTTTTTTCCGATGTGTATATCAAGATAATAAAAGGTTAAAAATGTAATAATGAAACATGAAACTTAAGTTTAATGTAATGAATACAGGGCCGTATCCAATAGGGGGTTGGGATGGATATATATATATATATATATATATATATATATATATATATATATATATATATATATATATATATATATATATATATATATATATACACACACAGGGCTCGATTTCAGCCGGAACGTTCTTAAAATGAATTAAAACCCTGCTTTTATAATAAAATTTCCAAAATTTTTCGGGGGGAGAACCCCCAGACCCCCTTTTTGTACATAGAACTCAACTTATCAGATTTGTTTTCAGATTAAGTTCATAACAGTAATAATCCTACCAAAAAAATATAAAAAAGGCATATTTCAAATTTAAAAACCTATTTTTAATGCATTTTTACCTTTTTTTGCAAGTAACAATATTGTTGTAAGGTTTTTACTTAATTGTTCTTTTAAAACATGATTGTGAACCCCCATTTAAACTACCCACAATCCGCTCCTGGTGTTTATTCTTTTAACCAGATTTGCCAGATCGCTGGGCAAATTTGCAAAGAAAATGTGCGACATCTTAAATTCTACCCTTTAAGGACTTCAACTACGCATTATATTCTTTAAATTGGCAAAATATACCACACTAATTGCTCATTGATGATAAACCGTCTCAACCCTATCACCCTGTTGGGAAAAAAAGTATAACCCACTGTAAAAAGGTGTATAAAGAGTTTATCGTCTTATACAATTAATAAGTAAGAACACTCTTCCTAATCTAGTACAACACATTTGAGAGTTTATTTATATATATTAGGAAAGTTCCGGATGATCATTTGTAGAAATCTAGATCGCTGGAAATTTTATCGCCGCACTTCAAAAGTATAAAATTAGTTTCAATTAATGAAATAAATAAGATCGTCCGTACAATCTTAATATGATTAAAAATTAAAGTTAAATTTCTTTGAATTTTAATTTTGAAAGCTTTCAATTAATAGCAACTTGAAGTAAACAAATCTTAGTAATCGTAGAAACTAGGAAAGCTCGAAAAGTGAGCGAACAAAAAAAAGCCAAAACTCCCCAAATCGGCTTTAAATAGAAATACTTTACTGGTTTACCGTAATGGAAAAGTACCAAAAAATACATTGTTATATACAGACTGTCCGTGCGACAAAGCTTTCGGGATGACCTAATAGTATTCTAAAACTGAAGAAAAAAGTTTATAAATTCCGATTTTGGTGGAAAACTGAGAAGTCAGGAATAATTTTTGGCTACTCCACTGAACAGTCACACCCCTTGATAATAGAACGTTTGGATGATCAAGACACTTACACGTTAATCATTTTTGAAAGAGTTAATTTTATCTATGAAAGTCAGTACACATTATTATTTAGCACTATTAATTTAGACAGCGGCGTCACACTACAGATAATTTCAAATTTAAAGTTAATCCTAATACTACATATAGTCTTGATCACCAATACCAGAAACTTGTCGTTTATTTACAAAACAATAAAAACAATTTTAAGTATTCATGGACCAATACCGGCCAATTTTAGTACCGTTTATCGGCACCTTCACAAAAAAAAAGTTATAAAAATTTCACATAAATTAAAAAGATCTTGCAATCAAATTTTCAAGAAAGAAACAAAAACAGCAATGGCTTACCGAAGAAGAAAGGAAGCGAATCGCCGAGGCCGTATATGCAGGCTCCATGGTCGCCGCTCTTCTCGCAGTATGGCACGCCGCTCTTCTCGCAGTATGGCACCTTGCCGTTCACACAGTGGTTTGAGCGGCCTCCGGCCGCTGGTGCCTCATAGTAGCATATTCCAAGTCCAAGTCGCAGTATGGCACGCCGCTCTTCTCGCAGTATGGCACGCCGCTCTTCTCGCAGTATGGCACGCCGCTCTTCTCGCAGTATGGCACGCCGCTCTTCTCGCAGTATGGCACGCCGCTCTTCTCGCAGTATGGCACGCCGCTCTTCTCGCAGTATGGCACGCCGCTCTTCTCGCAGTATGGCACGCCGCTCTTCTCGCAGTATGGCACGCCGCTCTTCTCGCAGTATGGCACGCCGCTCTTCTCGCAGTATGGCACGCCGCTCTTCTCGCAGTATGGCACGCCGCTCTTCTCGCAGTATGGCACGCCGCTCTTCTCGCAGTATGGCACGCCGCTCTTCTCGCAGTATGGCACGCCGCTCTTCTCGCAGTATGGCACGCCGCTCTTCTCGCAGTATGGCACGCCGCTCTTCTCGCAGTATGGCACGCCGCTCTTCTCGCAGTATGGCACGCCGCTTCAGGTTCCGGAGAGAATGAATGAAGCTCTTCCCACAGATTCAGTCATATATACAGCTCCCTACAAACTGTTTCAGTTCAGTTCGCAATCCACATTCATATAGCTCTCTGTGTGGTTCGCTTTAATATTCACAGTGCACTCTGGTGCTTTCAAAAATAATTTCTAAATTTTATTTTATTTTGCTGTCTGCCGTTTATTTTTCACACATACGAATCCACGAATCGAACTAATCCAAATTGTACTACATTTCAAATCAAATTTTTTAAGGTTTTTTACCTTTTACTCATTTATTTTATAAGAAAATATGTATATAACTGTAAAAGTTTTTCAAGTCTTCAAAATGTTTGAATAGATTATATTTTATTTCTGAAAAAAATTATACATTCTCAATAAAAACCGATATAAACAGTATAAATTTTATTACTTTAATTTTTTTTTAGTTTTCTCAAAACATTGCGACGAGTGTTTGAATCCGCTCAGTTTTTGTATTTGGGGATGTGATTTTTCCTGGGGGTTATAAATTGTTTCGTATGGATTTTTCAACTTTTTCCACCTCTTCTACACTTTTTCATTCAGAAGGAATTTTATCGCCGAGAGAAAGTAATTCATGGAATAGGAAGTTTCATGTAATAAATGACGGAATCGAACCATTATATCTGATATAATTATCATATATGCGCGTTTTAAAACAAACTGGGTTGCGCCCGCGTGTGTCTCAAGCTGAAAAGTAGGTGCATTCTTTTCGTATTCGTTGGTTTTAAGTGACTGAAAGTTTCATGAAAACAAATCAAAACTTCGGTGAGTACAACTGTTTTAAAATCATTTTTGTATCTACTCAATTTTATAAGTATAAAATGGAGGAGAGAAGTTTTTGATCAATTGAAGGAGAGAAATAAGCTTTGCTTTGTTTCGATACACAATCAAGGCGATTTTTAGTAACTTTTCACTTATTAGAAATATTTTGAGTTTCTGGATTTCTGTTATGGAAGCTGCGACCGTTTAATTTTGCTAATTTTTCACCTAATTAAGTTTTATTCATGCATCAAAATTCAATGGAAAAGAAAGTTGAAGATTCTTTGGACGTTTAATCCAGCTAAGCAATAACTAACACAGCCTTTTTACCTAAAACCAGTCGATTTTCCAGATTGGACCAAAATGGGTCTATTTAACTTTCACCTTAACTCTCGCTCCATTCACGTTAATTTTTCTTCGTACTTTCTTTGTACTTTTCTAGTCAAGGGCGGCGAAGGGGTTCTGGTCCCCCTCTTCGAAATTCTAACTAAATATAAAAAAAAGTTAAAATCCTGTTTCTTTTAGGGTCAAATTTCCAAAAATATTCTGGGGATGTCCCCCATTTTGCACTTACAACATTCTATTACTCACAACTTTTTACATTAAATTCATCACCATGCAAAATCCTACCTAAAAATATGTTTTCGAAATTCGGGCTAGAGGTACAAAAACTAGTTCAAAACCTTTTTTTAGGGTCGATTTTTAAAAAATTTTCTGGGGGAGATCCCCCAGACCCCCCTTGAGTACTTCGAATTGAATTATTTCAACTTTTCTTATATTCAGTTCTTTAAGGCGTAACTTTCACCTAAAAAGTATTTAAAAGTTTCATTAAACCTACTAAATATGCACGAGAAGGCTGGGGATAATTTCGGACCCCTCCCGAAATAAATTTATACATACGCCACTGTTTCTAGTGATACTACAAAATGTATTACGAGAACCTAATTTAAAGGAGTAAGATTTTCAAAAATTTCTCGGGGGCATTCCCCCGAACCCCCTTTTAGAACGGTTTTACCTTTCGGATATTTGAATAACTAGACTTTTGCTTTTAATCTAATGGGGGAAGTAAATAAATTAAACAATATTTTAGTTATAATTTAACCACATAGTATATATAATTTCTGAATAACCCGCTTATATACAGAAATATAATAGAAGCCTTTTTTGGGACTTATAACATTGAAGTTCATTTTTACTTGCAAAAGAGATTAATACGAAAGTGTGACTTGTGCCCCCCCCCCGTCAAATTTTTCTGGATACGCCACTGGCTCTCAGCAACTAAATAATTATTTAGTCAATATTAAAAAAAGGCCTCCCAACCCAGTCAGTTACCTAAACAATTTAATTTTTTAATCTAAAATTAAGTTGTTTCGGGGGGACTCACAAACCTTTCATGTTTTAATTACTTTAAAGTATTTTATAGAGGTTTTGAATTGAATCCAGTGTGGAAGATGACCAAGTGAGCAACAATGAGCCCCTTGGGTAAGGGTGATACCCTCTCATGAAAATGTGATAATACGAAACAATTTAATTTTTTTAAATCTAAAATTAAGTTGTTTCGGGGGACTCACAAACCTGTCATGTTCATAGTATTTGGTTTTTCGTTAAATCCAGAAAGGAAGATAAAAAAAGCTAAATTGACAAGGTGTATTTTTGAGAACCACTGTATTTTGAAAAGTTAAAATTATAAGTTACGTTGTTTTGGGGACTTGCAAGCTCAGGGGCTAATCCCCTCCAGGAATAAGACATTCAAGTTTTGTGGTAATAGCAATAAAACCAAAAAAGAAATTTCAACACGTTGCGGACATTCGGTGGTGTTACCCAAAGGGTCTCAAAATGAATTGGATGGAAGATGGAACCCTCTACTTTTAAAGGCAAAAATTCCAAAATTTTTCTAGGGGAAGACCCCCAACCCCCCTCAAAATTTTGGAATCTAAATAGTACGATATTTCTTTGAAACTAGGGATTTACAAGAAGTGTTATGTAACCTAAAGTGTCTCAACATGAGTTAAAATGCCACTTTTAGGGGCAAAATTCAAACATTTTTTTGGAATAGAAACTCCTAACCCTTTAGAAATTTTCCAGTTCATAATACTATAAACTTTTTTCCTTGAAAATTCTGCCGCTTACAATGAGTGGTGCTCTTTGGGGGAATCTAAAAGGCTTTAAAATGAGCTAAAACAATATTTTGAGGGGCAAATTTTCAAAAATTTTCTGGGGGAGGACCCCCAGACTCCCCTTTTACTTGGAGTACAAAATTTTGAAATTTAGTGCACCAAAATTAAAACCTTACGAAGTCATCTCACCTAAAACTTAGTATTCCTAAGATTAGACCTCAAAAAAGATGTTGAGTAAGCTCCGTAAACAAAAATCTGGCTACGGCACTGACAACCCCTTTCAGTTGCTTACATTAATATCACTGGGGAACAATTTTGAACATAATTTCTGTTGACTTCGATTTTTTGGCTGTTTTAGAGTTCAATGGGCACACTGATTAGAAAACTGTTGTTAGTTTTCTTCTATCACGTCAACTTTTTTGGCAAACAGCCCCGCCCCCTTTTTACGTTTTTCGATGACTTAATGACTTTGAATACGGTTTTCAAGTTCAAAAATCATTACTTTAGTCTTTAAATTACAACCGAGAGGACAAGAATGATTAAAGTTTCTAAAATATGAAAATTTTTAGTGAATGGATAGGTTTAAGGGGTTATTACCCCCCTAAAAACGCAAATAATCGTTAAAAATGATGTAGTATATTTTACGCTATTTTTACACTTATTTTTTACGCAATTCCTTTTCAAAAGGTCCTAACCCATCCCCAAAGACCCAAATTTAATGAAAATAAGCAGCAATGATTTTTACAAAAAGTGGTTGAGGAGGCATTAGCACCCCCGAAGCACCTGTGCGGAAGGGTTCGGAAGACTCTCTATCGCTTCGGGGACGATAACACCTCAACAGCTTCTAGTAAAAATCATTTCTGCCTCTTTTCATTAAATTTGGGTCCTTGGGGAAAGGTTAAGACCTTTTAAAGAGGAATTGTATAAAAAATAAGAGTAAGAAAAGCTTAAAATAACCTCTATCCTTTATAACGTTTCTTTTTTGCATTTCAGGGTTTTTCTCTTTATTTTTTTACGCAATTCCTCTTTAAAAAGTCTTAACCCTTCCCCCAAGGATCCAAATTTAATGAAAATAAGCAGCAATGATTTTTACTAAAAGCGGTTGAGGTGTTCGCGTCCTCTAAGCGAAAGAGAGTATTCCGAACCCTTCCGCGAGTGCTTCGGGGGCGCTAATGCCTCAACTGCTTTTTGTAAAAATCCTTGCGGCCAATTTTCATTAAATTTGGGTCCTTGGTGATGGGTTATAGGACCTTTTGAAAAGGAATTGCGTAAAAAATAAGTGTAAAAATAGCGTAAAATAAATTCTATCATTTTAACGATTATTTTGCGTTTTTAGGGGGGTAATAACCCCTTAAACCTATCCATTGGCCACAAATTTTCATATTCTAGAAACTTTAACCATTCTTGTCCTCTTGGTTGGAATTTAAAGACTAAAATAATGATTTTTGACCCTGAAAATCGAATTCAAAGTCATTGAAAAACGTAAAAAGGAGGCGGGGCTGTTTGCCAAAAAAGTGGACTTGACAGACAAAAACTACAGTTACTTTTGGATTCAGGGGCCAAAAGTGATTAAAAAACAAGTCACAGTTCTAAGACAACGAAATGGCTGTTCCCCAGTGATTTGAAGATCCCATAATAGCAATTTAGTTTGACGCACTCCTTTCAGACCTAGCCGCCCCAAATTTTCCATTGGATGCAATGGTAATCTCGGGCGGCTTAGGATTGAAAGGGTTTTAAACTTACTTTTAAATACGTGAAAACTTACTTTTAATTTTTGTAAAAATTGTAGGATATTTTTAATTCATGTGAAATTTTTTATAAATATTTTAAATGGGGACTATAAAATTAATGAAAACAGCATTAAATTACTTATTTCTACAGTTTTATAGCAATTTAAGACTAATTTAACCATAAACAATTCACCTATCATTAAAATATAATTTTAACATTTTTGTGAAGGTGCCGTTTTTATGAGTACTTTTTTATGAAGGTGCCGATAAACGGTACCAAAATTGCCTGCATTATTAGTCCCTGACAATTTTACAGATTTTACAAGACAAGCAATTATTTATTTTTTCTTCTGAAAATCAGTTGTACTGCTCTGATTCTAGGTATAAGAGAATAATGTAATATCACAATAGAAAGAGATTTTGGTACACCTTGTCCTAATTTTGGACATATATTTTTAAGTATGATTAGGATTTTGATGAACTAATTGTAAAAAATTTGGAATAATAAAATTCTAATCAGAAAGGGGGTTAGGGGGGGGCAGGGCCCCCTCGTCCCCCCTTATATACGCCACTTCTCTGCACTGCAGTCTAAAAATATATTCAAAGCTTGTTATTGTTGTTTTGATGTTTTGTTTCTGTAAAAATGGCAAAAGTTAAGGAATTCTATCTTTTCTGGTTAATTTTTAATATACTATTTTATATAAAAGTATTATATAATATTTTTTTCAGGATTTTAAAGGTCTTTCAAGTAGTATATTAATTTATTTTTCAATGAAAGAGCAATGATCAAGATCTGAGGGGGGGCTATATTGAAGGGACCAAAGTTGAAAGTGTTAAGCTAAGTTTTCACATTTGATAGTTTATTTTGAGAAATAAAAATAGCAATACTTACTAATTCTCTATTTTAAAATTTATTAAACTGGTTTTCTCTTTCGATCATGGAAAATTCATTTGTCTATATAGGGGTTCCCAAAAGATGATCAGCAGTAGTTTCTTTTTTGTGAAGAAAGTCTGTGCAAAGTAAAGTACTGTAAGAAAGTCTTTCACAGGAGTCACAGTGACATTTCAAAAAAATATAGGATTTAAAAAAATAAAATATAGGAGTGTCAAAATATCTTGTTTGCGATCAGTTTCCAGGGAATATGATTGACCAAAAAGCATAGAAGAACAAATCAAAAACGATAAAGTTTTGTTTTAATTTTAAGATTTAGCATAATATTAAAAAAAGTGCTGAATAATAAAGTTCCAAGTGTAATAAAGGGAGGTCTGGGGGTCCTCCCCCAAAAAAATTAAATTTCACCTTAAAAACAGGGTTTTAACTCGTTTTAGACACCCAGTCCGATTTTTTAGGAGGAGGTTCCCTTTTATCCCCCTTGAAACCATATTTGAAACAGGTTATAATCTAACAAGATTTTTTAAAAACACCGCATTACAATCAGTAAAAATTTACTATGTGATAAATTATCAATAAGTGATCTATCAGTAAAAATTTAAATTTCGGAAATCCTTAAGAAAAATTAGTTAAAAATACTGACTAAAACCGATAAAAACGTGATCTGAGAGGTATCACTCTTAATTGGGATCTTCTGACTACGCTTAAGTTTCTTCTGCATCGTAATTAAAATGTGAAAAGAAGCCAGCTTCAACTAGGTGCCGGAAAAACGGAACATACGCGAAAAATCGTTATTTTTTTCAATTATTTCGCAGAATGCGATCCTAAACAATGGACTTGATGGCTTCTAACCACTGTTGAGTTGTTTTTTCCACAACATAAGAAGAAACCGACTTCAACTTGGCACCCGCGGTCATCCAAATCATCATTTTTCTCGGAAATAATATGCGAAGTAAAAAATTCTAGGGATCTTGTGGAAAAAATCTAGGGATTATGGGAGAAACTTCTCCGTTCTTTAAGGAATGGAACGTTTTCAGCGAGAATTTTAGCACACAAGCAATGATATAGGAAATATAGGAGGCTTATCAAAATATAGGAGAATATAGGAGGTTTTTTACTAACTTTTCAAAAATATAGGATTTATAGGAAATATAGGAGGTCTGTGACCCCTGCTTTCAGCAAAATAAATTGCAACATAAAATATGCCTATCAAACCTTTGAAGGAATAGGAAGAAATTATGTATGGCTATGATAATATTAAGAACATTTTCTCTAATACAGGGGAATTCTCATAAATAGCATCCTTAACTTCATGAAAAAGCAAAGAATGGAATCCATGGGTCCTGTTACGTTACCTGATATCACCAAAAAGTAATGCCGGTCTAAATGGCACTTAGATAAAGCTAAAGGGATGATAACCTAACTTAAGATAGCTGCTGGACTGCTTGAAAAAAGACAACATGGTTTTAAAGACCAAAAACTGAAAAAGACTGTCTGGGAAAAAACTTGAGAAGGAAAGGGTATCAAGCAATAAAAAAAGGAAAGATGTCTTGAGTGGAAAAACATACTGTGGTTATCCATATTGGCTTCATTTGTTGATTATTTTTGATGAACAATGTGGACCCTGGCCTGATGACAGATTCTTGCCAGCACAGTAACCAATCTCGGCATTAAAAAGACACTTCTGACTTCTTTTTTTTGGGGGGGGGGAGTCTCTTGTTATTAAAATAACTTCACAAATTGGATAAAATCCAGTTTTATCTAAATTGTAATGAAAAATTATGGAGTAGCTGGTAAAATTGTTTGAAGATGCATTCTGAATTCTTTTTTAGAGATAATATGAATTCAAAACTGGGAAATAATCATTGAAAAAATTTATTATAAAAAGGTAAAACTTTATTAAATACAATTTTAAAGATTTAAAACTTTGTTACAAGAAAATATTTTTTGTACAAAAGGGATATGTTGCTATGCATATCATCTGTTTATTTCTGCACAAAGAACCCTTTTTTAGCAGTTTTAGTTACAAATGATTAACTACACACATAGCATAATTATTTTAAAAAGTTTCTTACTGAATTAAATATTTTTGGAGATGTCACCTATGCTTCAAGTACTTAAGCAAAAAAAGTTCTTGTTCTGTACAAAGAATTAATCGATTTTGTTAAACATTAAAAGGAAGCCCCTTTTAAAATTTACATAAATGCTATGCAAATAAAGAAAGGAACAGATCCAGGGAGGTTGGCATTGGGGGCATAATCCTCCCAGACATGAGTGTCCCTTTTGAAAAGTTGCAAGACTTAACTGTTTTGTTCCAACATTTTTCTATAAAAGTTAAAAGAATTTTCAAAAACAAGTTTCTGTTAAAAATTATTAAAACAATGTGGTAATAGCACGATTACACCAAAAATAAAGTTTGTGCATTGATTAGTCATGCAAGCTTTCAATTTTACTAAAAATTTACAAATTTCACCAAAAGAAAACTTCAAATATCTAAAAATAGGTTAAGATAATATAGAGTTGAAATCAGTACCCCCCCAAATCACTGCCAGTAAGTTCCCAATTTCATTAAACCTGGGACAGAATTCTGTTCACAAAATTTTTAAGACAGAATACAGACTTCAGATGTGAAGAATGGCACCCCCTTGCTTTCTGAAGAATGATAAATTGCAAGATTAAGGATTTTTGAGAAGAATTACTTTACGAATTAGTTTTTTATGCTGTAAAATGCTTCACTCAGTATTTCTATATAGATGAGAAAAGTAATATTATCCTTCAATATTTATTAAAATTATGCTTTAAAAATCCTGGTGTACCCCATAGCTGACAAACCTGGATCTGTCCATAAATGCAGGCATACTTATGGCCTACAGATCAGAAACTGACCTATGGTGACATTTCCATCATCATGCATTGAACTGTTTTCTTTTTACACACAAAATATCGGTTTGACATAGAAAATATTAATTTATGTATTTTCAAATTATGTATTTTATGTATATTTCAAAAGTATTTTCAAAAGTATCATGATGTTGCCCTTTAAGTTTTGAAGAAAACAGTGATAAAATAATTTTTTACGGTATCTTTTTTCAAGGAGAACAAAATAATTTCAAATTTTTTTTGTTTAATTTTTGCAATTCTTAAAATAAATAGTTTTTAATTTTTTTCCTTCACCAAGTTACCCACTAGGCAATTGATCATAAATAACTATTATTGGTAATTGAACCACTAATTCAAAAGTATTCTTTAAAAACAATAAAGAATAATACATTTTTCATAAGTGTAAATAACATAATGTAATAAGTTAAGACAATAAGTAAAACTTATAAAAGCAAATTTCTCAAAAATTAACAAAAACACATAAGACACAAAAAGCATCTAACAAAACAAAAAACAAATAAAACTTTAAAGCAAATAAAAAAAGATGCATTTTTTATGAAAACACATTTATTTTTCATCAAATGACAATGTTAAAAACTCGTTTAAATAATTACTGTAACTAAAAAATAACAAACAACAATGGATGTATTGGCACCATAACTTTTTTATGGAATTGATAAATAAGTAGTCCTCACAAAAGGAAATTAAAATAAGCCAACAAGAGGTTGGATTGAAATTTAAACAGCTGAGGCTTTCTATCAAAGTTCTTTAAAAAAAACTAACAGTAGTGGTTATTTTCATCTCATTTACCTAAATTAAAAGTAAGCAAAAAGGAAAACTGATTAATCTTAAATCAAACTTCAATAACGTTGATTTAGTTTTAATGAAACTACTTTGCCTCATGGAGTTTACCAGCAAGGTTTTCATAAAACCATGTTCCAGTAAAGTTTACTTTTTACTTTATGGCCTATCTACTAAACATTCATCAAATTTGCAACCCAACAAAATTTGACTCACAATTCAGGGAGGCCCTAAATTTCAAGTTGATTTCAAAATAGAAAATCATGTTAATGAATGTACATCTTTAAAACCAAGATTGGAAGTTAAGGTTCAGAGTGTAAGCACATTGCTTATCAACATATTGGCTCAATTGGGTAGCCTAAGAAACTGAACTTAGTCATAAAGTGGAGAAACAGTACATGAACTTTAACTCAAAAATATATCTACAGCATAAGGCACACAAGGTATGTTATGTACAAATAGTTTTAGTTTTTTTAAGTAGATGAGCATTTGGTTATAAAACAACACTAGTAATAGTATAAGTATACATTCGACAAGTTTAGGTAGTAAAAAGTGAACTTAGAACACATTTCATTAAATATTGGGTTGTCCCATATGTTCTGTTACTTTTTACGAAGTTTCGTGTTTGAAAATTTTTTATGAAAAACTGGTAATAGGTGGAGATTTCAAACAAAGGGGATTTTGATCTATGTATATTTATGAACATATTTGTGATTTTGGTAGTTCTCGTGATATTATGAAAAAAGACCGCAAACGACGATTTTCGCGTAAATTTTTTCTTTTGTTTAAAAAACTAGGAAGAACGCATAATTCATGGCTAAAAAAATTTTCACTGTATATTTGAAATATTTAGATTAAGATGTCATAGTTTCAAGATAATTCGATAAGTTTAACTTAGGAAATTTTGGTCTCAAACATAACATCTATTGCAAAAAACTTTCCTCAGTAATGCTAGTCATTTCAGAGAAATTCTCACAAAAAATCATCAAAAACAATAAAAAAGCTTACAGATAGACCCAAGTATTCAAAATATTCAGTATATTAAATTATCTCTGTAATTAAGTTTAGAAAGTAGTGCGCACAATTCAAGCGCGCAACAATTTAGTTTATCCGAATTACACTCGATGAACTTATACGCTATATGCGAACAAAGCAATAATTTGCTTCATACGAAAACACTACAATAAAAACAACTCGTTGGGATTTAGAAATAAATATATTCAACTATAATATGAAAAGATGCTTTCAATGTTTAAACTGTGTAAAAAAGCTTTATGGTTCGAAAAACATCTGCCTTTTATTTGCTTCATACCAGCTGCTTAGAAAAACAATGGGCGTGCTTTAAAAAACACGTGAAATTAGCAATATATGAAGTTTTAAAGACAAAATTTCCTACCTTAAACTTATTGAATCATCTTGAAACTATGACACCTTAATCGAAACATTTCAAATATACAGTAAAACTTTTTTTAGCCATAAGTTATGCGTTCTTCTTAGTTTTTTAAACAAAAGAAAAAAATTACGCGAAAATCGTCGTTTTTGGTCTTTTTTTCAAACCGCCATTTTGAAAATAAATAATATCACGAGAACTACCAAAGTCACACGTTATGTTCATAAATATACATAGATCAAAATCCCCTTTGTTTGAAATCTCCACCTATTACCAATTTTTCATAAAAAAGTTTCAAACACGAAATTTCGTAAAAAGTAACAGAACTTATGGGACAACCCAATACTTTAAAAATCTTTGCAAATGAATGACCATTGAAAACACATTTTTATGACTGAAAAACCAATATGAAAACTGAACTAAACACACAGGTTTATGAAGCTAATTACAAAAGGTTGTTTTTAAATATTCAAATGCTATTTCTTTCAAACTCAATTGCCACAATACACGCACACACCAGTCAGTGTATATCACATTTAGTTAAAAAACCTAGAAAGTTCCAAGAAACATAAAATTTCTTTCTAACCCATGTACATTCTGTCAGAAGCAAATCATGTCCATCACAGTTTGACAGAAGCTCTAAGGTTACTTTTCAAAAAATATGGCAGCTCATAGCAATAGTTCTTGCCACATAAATGGAGAATGTTTTGATGCATCAAAGTTCAGTGGCCACTGCTACCTCCAAGTATTGCATTCAGTTGTTATTCCTTCATGCAAAATGTGGATCTTCACATGTAATCTTTGTCATTTGTTGGAGCCCGTTCATAGCCAGGCTTCTTACGTTTGAAGAATCCACACTAGAAAAAAAAAGGATAGTGAGTTTTACCACAATATATTTGCATTTAAGATTGCATTTTTTCTTGAACTTATAAGCAATAAAGATTGGATTGTTATTATTCATTTCTTTTCAGCCAAATGCCTTAAAAAAATGGGCACTTTATGTTCCAAAGAAGTTGAAAACTTTAGAAATCCCAACTTTATAAACATTATACTATATTTGTTTGGATTTAGCAATTAATAGTCAGTCAATAAATAAATTATTACTGACTCTAAACTAGCTTCTACATGAAAATTTTGCCTCTACTCATAAATACTGTAATCAATATATATTTTTAAATAATAACAATAATACAAAAAATATGCAATAAGAAGAATTCAGGAGGTGAAGTAAGGCTGCAACACTAACCAATACTACTCTAATAGCTCAGCAAAAATTTGTAACTAACTGGCTACACCAAGTTAAGTAATTGTTCATTATTTTTTATACAGGATAATATTCATATTAAAACATACCTTCCATAAAATGATAATAAGCAAAACTAAGAGTAGTATTCCAGCACAAACTGCCAGTATAATGATCCATAAGGCTATTTCCTCTGTTTTCTGATACAAATGTATATCTGGATATGCTTTAGTTTCAGCCTAGAAAAAAGACGTTATCATTTAAGAGAATGGTTTGAAATTGTAACATTTGGGAGGTGGTATGGAGAAGAATTATGACTGACTAAGTGATTCTTAACAAAAAGTATCCATAACATTTCAAGTGATTTCATGAAGACATATTCTGCCGGATTATAATTAAAATTATCTTTAGATATATTGATAAACAAAGTAATCAAAACAGATGAAATTTGGTGTCCAATAGAAAAATCAATCAATAATGTATAGAATCATCACCATTTAGATTGCAAGGTGAGAAGGGGACTCATGATGATTAATGACATATTGGCACAAAATTTAATTTTATGACACTGTTTTACATTCATGACATATGTGGTTCTCAAAGCTTTGCCTAATTTTTCTTAAACATTTCAATTTTAGACCACCTGAGATTGTAATTAAATCCAATAGAAAATTTAGGGTTAACAAGACACTGAAAGGGTTAATCAGTTGCAGCAACATGCTTTGAACATGAACTTGAGCCATGCTGTTTAAAATTATCTTTAATTGGATAACAATTACAAATGTCAGTAACTAGAATTGACTCAAAACTACTCCAAACTACACATTAAAAAACTATTCAAACAACTGAATGAAATAACTTACAAAATGAAAGTCATTATGCTCTTTCTGACAAATATCATCTGAGATGGTTCTTATATGAGCTCTAGAGATGATGCGCACCCAATCAACATTTGGATAATCCTATGAAAGAAAACACTGTTGTTATATATTCTGGGTCGAATATATAATAATTTGTAAGTTTTTTCCACTTCATTGTTTCACTGAGACCAAATTATTTATTATTATCTAAAAATATTTTAAGAACTATTTAAGGAACTTTTGACATTCAAATGACTAACTGTATCAAGCCTTTGAAGAAGCCTGTTCTTTATCAAACAAAACAAAAATCAGTTCAAATATTTTATCAATCAAAATTCAAATATTTTATCAATCAAAATTCAAATATTTGGGGATTATTCTTTGGTTTGAAAGTATAAATCAATGCAGAAATATTTTTGCATTAAAAATTAGGTAATGGTTATTTTAGTAAAATATAACACAAAAAGAGATATAATATCTTTTTAAAATTTTTTATCTATCACTGTAAATAATATGAATATTGAGCCTTATTGTCAACATTTGGAATTGGAGGTGGTCCACTGGTTCGGGACAACTGAAAAATAGCTCAGACCAGTGTGAAATAAATTTAAATACAATAAAAATGTAATGGATTTATGTTTATTGATTCTCTGGGGTGTCTAAGATAATTATCTGCCTAATATAGAAACATTTAATATGATTTTTGGTCTCTTTTCTTTTCTTAAGTTTCTCCTGAAAAATACCTGACTAAATATTTATATTAACATTTTTGATTACTTGGACCCTATTAACACCCTTGATGTTCTAACTTCCTCGACCCTAAGACCAGATCATTCCAGAAAAGGGTCCAGATCATCTGTCAATGACATTTCAAGGAACTGTTGGGGGGTTCTTGAATTTCACAGGACAAGGGAAGAAACTTATGCAAGAACCTTCAATGGAAACCTTGTGACAGTTTTAGGATTTGTAATTCTCCAGACCAGTCTGTTCCACCCCTTACATTCTTTGGAATTGAATGGGAAATGAGATCAGAAAGGGTAGCAAGACAACTGCAGCAATGGAATAACTTGTAGCATAGTGAGATTTCAGCCTGTCACATTAGGTGTGACCATTACTAGAATGGGCCACTTCCCGTTGGATGTATGACATGCGACAGTGACCAAGAGGGGGAGAAAAATTATAACCTGACCAGTAATTAGCAGAGCAGTAAGATTGGTAAAGCATTGGTCTGGCTGGACCAGTATTTTCCCCCCCAACTTCTGATGCTGCTTATTTTAGGGAAAAAGTTAGGAGCAAAAACATTTTTTTACCACACACCTTAACAAATGTACTGTTCCACAGTCTGGCCTTAATTTTCACCACTGCAGTGCTGTCCCTTTCTATACTTTTGAAGTTGCACGTAAAAGTGAAACATCTAGCAGTACTGGTATCACAATCCTATAAAAAATCATTTATTTCTTTTCAACATGCAGAACTTTAGCTCTATAAAGCAATACTTATTGGATCAATCAAGCATAAGGTAGCAAAACTGTACAAGAACATACCAGTGTTACAACTTGGGCAATTTTCCCGTCCACACGGAGTTCTTGGGGCTCAACTTCACGTCTCGCTCGTCTCCGATAGGAACTTGCAGATGCAAGGCGCAATTCTTGAGGGTGCCTCTAGAGAAACAATACAATGGCCTCTTAGAGCTACATTCAGTTTCAATTTAATGAAACATAATAATTAAACATTCTTTTCAACATCAAAATTTAAAAATACTTTAATATGAAACTTTTTATTCAAGCTTTACTTTTCTAGACCTTTGTTGAACACAATAAATATTCTATAGATTGTAAAAAATTAGAGCTTTTAGAATTGATCATGCGAGTTTTCAAATATTTATTGATAGCTAAAATAAAAATATAATTAATCCACATGGTATGAGATTTTTCAGCAATACATTATTAACAATTTTTTTAGTCTTTTAAAATGAAGGGGTTAAATCTTACTGAATGTAACCACTTATTTAAAACATCTTTAGATACATAAAATAAAATGAATGCAGAATTCCAGAATTTAAATCAGGAATGAAGTAAAGGAAAAATTAAATTATAATTATATAAAGCTCTAATAAACAATCAAGGACCAATAAATTCACTTAAGTATAAAATTACAGTTACCTTTTAAAGAAAATTAAACCAATCTTTATGTTATGGAATAAAAGAGACATTTTTAATGTTTTGCAAAATTGTTTGAATACAGAAAGCAAACTTCTGAGCAAATAAAGTTTTCTTAGTGATGCAAAAATTTTCCTTTTGTAAAACTATTTACTGTCTTTGTGTAAATTTTAAGATAAAATATTTAAACCATTGAAAAGAGTGCTATTTGTAAAAACGTAATAAAAAGTAAAATTCCAATTGATACTTATAAAGTAAATTTTAGAATTTCTAATGACTCTACTATTTTTGATTAAGGTAAAAAGTTACATACATTAAAAAATTATCTACTTACTTTCAGTTTTAGAGGGTTTAGTTGGGATTGATCCAATTCACAATAGCCATTTCCTATAACCTGTAAAAATATTAATGGTGAACAATAGCACTTAAAATCAAATGTTTAATTCAGAAATTTTTTAAGTCACAATCTCAGCCTGTAAAAAAAAACCTAAAAATGTTATCTCTTTGATCAGAAAAAACTTAAGCTCGTCTCTTTTATGTAAATAATTATTTCAGCTTATGTGTTTCCTTCAAACATAAAAACACATTAAAAATGTAGAAATAAAGAGGGTCAATTACACATAATTTATTTTACAATAACGAGGTTTAAAAGGATAAGAACTGACCTCACTGTTCTTTAAACATTATTTTCTTTCATACAGCAGTGTTTTTACAATAGCTTACCTCTGGATTTTCAACAATGAACAGAAGTTTTTTGTCATATCCATCAATAGATTCATAAGGCCAAGATACTACCATTTCAACCCCTTTTGCTAACCAAGGTCCATGATTGATTATCTAAAAAGATCATACTCTATAAGTTTATTGAATTCTATGTTAAGTTAGAGTTGGAAAAATAACTTTTTAAAATTAAATATCACAAAATAATACTAATTTAATTAGGATAATATGGTAACACAAGTAAAATATTTAAGATAAATTAGTAACATTAATGTTGTACTGGGTGAACAGAAGTCTGCACTTTATCCGGATTTTAAAGATTGTGAAAGAAAGTATAAAATTGTTTAACTGTTCATCCCCTAGATACAATAGGAAAGTTCAACTCGATGTGAATTTTTTCTATTATCTTCACACTATATTTTAACTTGCCAGATTTCATGAAAGTTTCTTTTCTATAATTATACAATAAGTGACTACACACAGAAATTTCAATGAACATTGCAGCATTATTCTAATATTTTACACCTAAGAAAGAAAATAAAAAAAATTGAAGATTTAGCACTAGCTATATGGCAATACCTCATAGATATGTTCAATTTCACTTCCGATTTCATCTACAAATGCAGGAACTTGATTGGCATCACCTCCATAAAATGCCTGCTCTGGCTGCGATATCCTATAAGACAATGAAAACTTCAAAATACAAAAACTGAAACATCTTAAAAATATATATCTTCAAACCAAGATTCAGTCCTGAGCATAACCAGTTATAAGCACTTAAGTTTCCGATTCATAGCCTAAAAGAATCAATGATTCTATAGGGTGTGCTTGAATCAAATAAATTATACAACATCAAATGCAAATAGATATCCCTTATCTTCTTGACTTGGAAACTATCTCAAAGAAATCAACGGTAAGAAACAGCTTCATCTATTATTCATTTATAAAAAAAATGGGTATGTATTATGATTTGTCTGCTTCATTATCATCAAATAATCATAGTGGAACATAGCATAACAGCATATTAATCACATTCAGAATTTTTAGAGTAGTGTAGTCCGGGTAGGGTTGGTAAGTTTAATGGTGTAAAAGCATTTTCGGATCAAAATGAATGTTAAACTTAAAATAAATGCCCCTGGGGAAAAATATACTGATGGTTCTGAAGTTCTTTGCTAGCCTTGAATAGCATTTACCAAAAAAAGCTAAGTAAACTTTTAACTATCAGCTTAAATGTCATAGCAGTTACCTTTCATACCTGCTTGAACCTCATAAAAACAAAGAGACTAAACAATTGAAATAACTTACCCCAAAATTTCTAGCTCAGCCATTTTAACAATTCCTGCTTCAATTACTATGTCTTCTCTGGGTATATCTTCAACACTTGTTCTGTACAGAGAAAACAACAATTTTCAACAAGGATTTTATCAGCTTTAAGGTTTTACAAATTACTGAAAAAAATACATTTTTATATAACATGTAACAAAACTGTATAAAGCTAAAAGTAATATGTGAAAGAATAATTTAAAACAGTTCAGCTTGAAGAGGATACACACAAATATTTATTGAATGAAATCAAATACAAATTTTTGTTTTAAAATTGTTTTACTAAGCAGGAATAAAAAAATAAAAAATTTAAGAACAATACCAATTTTAGTAATTCTGAAAAGTTATGCTACTTATAAGTTTATAATACCACAATTATTTTTATAAAACATGTACAAATAGGGTTACAATGTAAAAATAATATTAATGAATATGTTAAGAATAAATTATTCTTATAAGATAAATTATAGTACATTATCAATCTTTATTATCAGGACTTATTATATATTACTAGCTGATATGCCCGGCCTTGCACGGTCGGAGATGGAGATTTTTTCTTAAAATTTTTTAATTCATTTTCTACTTTCCAGGACCGGATCAAGGAGGTAGCACTCTGGACAGCGCCCCCCCTTGGGAAACCAAAAAGGTTGTCAAAATGAGTAAAACCCTACTTTTACCGGTCTAATTTCCAATTTTTTTCTGGGGGAGGACCCCCATACCTCCCATTAGTACCACCAGGGAATCTTCAGTGATAATTTTTAGGAAATTCCCAATATTTTGACATTTTGGGTGAAAAAGTAAAGGTGATAGCGTTGAAATGTGCCCCCGTTAGACTCAAAACGTTTCTAAAAACGCGAGTTTAGACCCTACTTTTACACGTCAAATTTCAATTTTTTTTCTGGGGAGGACCCCTATACCCCCAATGGTACCAATGGGGATCTTTCAGGAAAAGTGCCCCCCTCTTGGAGGCGTGCTGGATCCGTGCCGATATTTTAATGAGTGAAAGGTGTCGAATCAAGCATTTTGAATTCTGAACGATTTCTGCTTTTACCACATGATCTGACATCTTCCCAAAATCACTTAAAATGCTCAATTAGCGACCTTAATTAATCATATTTTCATGATTTTATTATATCTTTGGTATAAAATTTAAAAAATAAAACATTATTCCTGCATTTTAAGGAAAAATACAATATTTCCACTTAAAATGGTTTTGAATATTAACTAGTTTTTGGTCTGTTAACCAACTTTCTTAAAAGCTATACTATCATCATTTGATTTTTCATCCTTGTTTCCATGGAGATTATTTTAACAACAATGCTATTCCATGAAACTTTTTATTTAAAGATTACTTTCAAATAAAAATATTTTGTACTATACTTACCAGTTTTAAAATTTTAAATTTTGTTGAAATATATTTTTAGATTATAGTTATAATTTTTAATTAGATTTATATTTAGTTTTCTTTTAAAAACGTGTTATTTTGCATAATAGTTTTTTTTTGCAACAATGGGGAAAGCAGATCTCTTTTTCAGCAGAAATAAAGCTATTTCAGCAAAATGACTATAAAAAGGGTCAAAAGAGGGTCAAGGGGTAGTTCTAGAACTTTGAAACATAGCCTATGTTTTTTTGGGGATTCTTTTACGTAGGTATACCAAGTTTGGTGCCGATCGGAAGAAAACTGTGTATTTGTATAGAAGACAAATATACGCAACCACATACACACATTGACTTTTATTATATTAGATATAGGAAAATAATTTCAAAAGTAAATAAGCTTACGTGTTTGCTTTCACTCTTATTCTCAAACTCTTATCATCAGATGCTATGTCTTTCGGATTAAATCTTATTTGTAATTCAACCTAAATCAATTAAATGACACATGTTAGATGCAAAATACTTATTTACATGATGCATTTAACTTTCATTCATACTTTTTTCAAGTTACCTCACTGTCCTTCAAAGGGTTCCCAAGTTCACAAGCCACAATCGTAGCGTTGTAAGGGGCACAATCAATCTGGTCACATTTCTAAAACAGAACAGAGAAACTCAGATTTTATAATGCTACACAATGCAGAAACAATTTGTTTTAATAAATATTGTTTTCACTCATGCTACATACAGTGATGGGATTGACAGGCATGTGATTGGTCAAGAAAGGAATTATCTGAAATCTTTTAGAAGCATCGAGATTAGTTACAGTGGTATAGAAACTTATTTCGGGAGGGGCCTAAATTCATTATCCATATCCCATACAATAGGTTCAATTCAGCTTTTTAATACTTCTTAGATAGGATTCTCATCTTACTAAACTCAATCTCAGAAATTTTTTGAAATTTGACCCTAAAAAACAGGGTTTTAAATCGTTTTGGTACACTTTATGTACTCTCAGGAAACAAAATAATCCGATTTTTTCCCGCCTTAAAATATTAATTCCGCAGAATTGAGCGGAATTCCGATTCTCAACACCTCTAAAATTAGCGGATTTCCGCTAATTAGCGGAAAAATCACATGCCTGGATTGACTATAAGTTAAAAAAAGAGGAAATTCGCACCCTGATCATGAAAAAATTTTAAAAAGGAGGAAATCAGCCAAAAGGATGAAGAATCACATCCATGTATATAATGAAACACAGATATCATGCTTACCACTACTTTACGTCCTACAAAACTTAAGCTGGCTGGATGAAAGACATAAAGCATGGCATCATAGGCTGGTTCTTTAGAGCTTGTAACTTTGATTGACAAGTTCAGATAATCACTCTTAATCAATCAAGATATCACTCTTATCCTGCAATCAATAAAAATACTAATGAAAACAAAATATTTTTTAGAATATCAATATTTTCAAAATGATTTAGTACTACACTGACTTTAAGAAACCGTAATCATTGAGTTTCATCATCTTAACCAGGGGTCTGTTGAGAAGAAATTTGAGTCTGTTTTCGGACCCTTCACAAAATGTTTCATTCTGAAATTGGACCCTTCACAACAAATTTTACCTTAAAAACAGACCATTCACAAAGTATTTTGGCCTTTAAATGGACACTATTTTTCAAAATACTGCAAATTTGTGAGCTTATTTTTACAAAAACAGGCTCCTGGCTTAAAAGGACTAATTTAATGCTAACTAAAATTCACAAAATTAGAAGTTGATTTTCATAATTTTTACTAAAACTGGACCCTTCATAAAATGTCTGGACAGACCCTTGTCTTAACCTAAGTTGAGATTAGTGCATGGCTAATCCTAATAAATCAAAGACAACTGTGGCAAAATTATTGGGAGTAGCTATCTATTTTAAATTTAAAAAAGCAATAAAAACTTGTTTTTACAATTATCAAGGTTAGTTAGATACCATAAAAGGTAAATGCATATAAGAAACTTTATAATAATGACTGATTACAATATATTCCCAGCATAACCTGAAAATATACACTATGAAAAGTAATACAAGGACTTATGGGTTATGCTGTCAAACTCTATATTGTAAACAGAATCAAATGTATTTTTTAGCCTAAGATTTTCCCAGGAATTGAGATAACAAATATAATTATTTAATTATTGATAAATTAACTATAAATTATAAATTCTGAGTAAATTAAAACTCCTATATTTTTCATTACTGGTGACTTAATCAACATAACAGTTATTTTGCAACTCACTTTCAGATAAGCTACTTCAGTAGAACAATGCTGTCTGTTGAAGGAGCTTCCTCTCATAGTTATTTGCTGTTCAGCAATGTTGGGAGTGTTGCTATCAAGCGCAGACTTAAAGCGGACTCGGTAAAATTTTCTGCCAGTGAATGTTTCTTCTTCAATTTTGTACTGAAGTCGTAAGGCTTCAGAGGTGGAGATGGTGGAATTGAATTGAAAGCAAGCTTCAAATGAAAAGCTGGAAAAGAATTAATAATTTAAACTTCCTTTCCATAAAGAATTTTTTAACAACATTACAACATATGAGTTATAATAGATACAGACCAGGGATTGGCAAGTAACTTTACTCAGGGTCCAAATAATTTTGAAAATTTTTATAGAGGTACAGAGAAAAAAAGGTACATAATTAGTTTTATATTCTTGTTTTCAGATACACATATTTTCGCATAGATGTATTTGAGTAGTGCACATTATCTTCTTTATTAAATTGTTAAAGCACATAAAAATGTAGGTTATTGCTGTTAAAACCATTTCATATCACAACACAATTTTCAGAAATCCAATTTACTTATAATATATTAAAAAAGAATTCTGATAAGGCTATCACTACTAGAGATGGGAATAGCCGGAAAAAAACCGGAAACTTTGGGAAAAAAACCGGTTTTTTTCCAGTTTTTTTCCGAAGGGTTTATTTCTTTCCGGAAAAATTGAAAATGTTAATTTAAAATACTTTATTTAGAATTTATATATTAACCGATATCAATTAAAATATTATTTAGATGATATTCTTATACAATAAAGTACTTAAAAATGAAGTTTTAACCATATAATAAGCATTTTTCCCCAAAAAAGTTGGATTCCACTAGGGAAAAGTTAAAAATTTTTAAGTTTGTATGCATTTAAAAATTTTCTACATTAACATTCTAATGTTTTCTCATTTGATATTTTTTATACTCAATATTTCACATGAAAACACAAATTTGGAAAAAGTATAAGCTGCAAGATAAATTATTTTAACATCCAAGTGCTATTTATTTTACTCTCTTAAAACAAAAATAATTATGCAATGCAAATTAATATCAATACTAATTAGGGGATTAGAAGAATATTATATATAAATTTGGTATTCTTATATATTAATTATAAATGCAGCACTTTAAAAATATTTTAACCATTAAATCAGATTGTCCAACAATCATAAGCATATGAAATGACTTACTACTTCTTCAAGTTTCACTGATTTATCTGAATTTAAAAAAAATTTAGACCAGATTTCAAAGTTTGGTATTATTGGAGGCTTTTTACGGGGTTGCTTAAAAAAATATTTATGGTGTATGAGTATTTATTGAACAATGGACACATAAATGTCACGAAAATAAAAAAAATTAGTTCCAAAAATATTTAAACAAAACAATGAACGATTTTTTAATTTTTTTTATATAATGACTTCAACATTTTTTTTAAATTGGCAGAATATAATTAAAACTTCTCAACCTTTCTAAGAAAACATGATTGCAATGATTATGTGAAAAAGGTTAGGATCAATTATGTATATTGATGTTAAATATTATAGCAAACATCTGTTATTTGTTATTGGATCATGTTGTATACAAAATTAATTCATCAAAAGTACTTTATGTTTAATAAATAAATATTAAATTAATGTTATTTATTACAATCCCATGCTTTATATTTATATTGCATATATTATTTTATAGTTAATCATAAAATTCTGCATATTTTTATTTTGGAAGAATTATTTTTAATTAATTTTTAATGATTTAATAACTTATAATATATAATGATTAATGATTTTTATACAACAAATGATTATTTCGCTTCTAAAAAAAATTGTATTCGATAACCACTCTTTTCTATGCAAAAAAGGTCAATTTTTCCAACTTTTCCAATTTTTCCGGAAAAAAACCGGTTTTTTTCCTGTTTTTTTCCGCCTTCCCAAAATTTCCGGAAATTTTCCATCTCTAATCACTACAACAAATGGGTGTTGTCAGCAAGAAAATGAGGGGATGACCTGAGACTTTGGGATTCTTCCTTGGAAGGATTCCCAAAGCCTTAATTCTACAACTACAAAGAAATAAACTTTTGGCATTTCAGCATTGTCCCTAAATTATACGATTCAAAACCATTTAATTAACTTTTGTCTTTAGAGCTCGTAACCTATTATTTAATAGCTTAATATTGAAAAATGGGTCTACAGTTTACCTCAGAAAATCTTTGGAAATTTACCTCTTAAAAAGAAGGAAAAAGACTAATTTTAGAATACATATTATTGATTTTCAAAATACTTTTGCAGTCCAAGAAATAACCTCTCGTGGTCTGCATACAGACTGCAGTTTAGTAGTAGCTGACCCTTGCTATAGACTGTGCATTCTGTAAAGGTCTACTATCAATACCATTTAGATTTATATTGATTCAAATTTTGTTTAAAAAAGGTTTTTTTACCCAGCCTTTTTTGTCTTTGATGTATCAGGGAAAACCACAAGGTTTATTCAGTCACTTATTTCCAGCTCCCTTTAGAAAATAATTCAAAGGATAGAAAGGCAGCTTGCTTGAATGATTGGTACATACCATACAGTAGATGAGGTTTTGTCCATTTCACAGCCAGTCTGATCTGGATCAATTTTAGAGAGTTCACCGGACACTGAAGTGATGATATTGAGAACAGGGCGTGATCTATTCGAACAGAAGAAAAATCCATTTTATTTTAAGGAACTTTTTATGTTTGAATGATATGCCAAAATAATTTAAGGTACAAAAACAATCTAAATACCAAATCCAAAGTTATGTTTTGCTCTTTATATGTTATTTGTAACATTTATCAATTATTTTAGCTCCTGATTTTACATCTTAAATGTCAGCACAATCTACTCATTTCATTTTCTAGCAAGATTGATGATTTCTTTCAGCATAAAAAAACTAGATTCTGTTACCAATTTGGTTAGATATTCATTGTAAAAAATATATCTATAAGTCAAAGTATTATAACAACTTTTGTAAATAAAAATGTATAAAAATAAAATTAGAGATGGTTTCAACCATTACAAAATAAATATATAACAGTTAGTTTAAGCCACTGATGTAGTATTCAGATGTTTTTAAAAACATCTCTAGGAATTTTAATTTATTGCACAAGAATGCAAGTAAGGAAAACTTTACCTTAATAGAACAGCTGCATCACTATCATAACATCCTATCAATAAGTATGGATAGCCATTGCCATCAATGTCCATTTTTCCATTTAAAGAATACCCAAAAGTCTTCAAACCTTCAGACTTCTTGTTGTCTTCATATGTCTTAATATCTTCTGCTGTGATAATCTTCAAGAGAAAATAAGATGAACTTTAAAAATATAATATTGTCAACAAAATAAAATAAAAATTTATTCATTTTTAAGTAAGGATTAAGAAGAATCAGCCAAGTCAAAGCTTGTTACTACAGAAGACACAAATAAGTTTTATCATTTCAGAGTATTCAGTAGATTCTTATTTCAGTAATCATTATTTGGCATGTAATTAGGATTACAAACCCATTTATATTTCAACTGTAGAATGGAGAAATGTAAAAATGCCAACACATATCCAACAAAAAAATGAATAGTATAAAAGTCATAATATACATAATTGTAAAAACAGAAACTATCTACACCAGTGATTTTACAGAAAAGAGAAACACTATTTACTTGAGAAGGTTCCAGAATGATACCATTTTCAGATCCAGAATAAATGTAAACAGTCCCATTTCCTTCATATGGAGCCCCAACAGCCAAGTCTAAATAAACAGTTCAATTATCAGGAAAAGTATAGTTTTTTCAAAATATTCATAAAGCTTAACTACCAAGGATTAGAACCAGAACTACTTATGTCTTAACAAAATGACACTTCTTTTTGTTAGTGAGGCGGGATAAATCATGTTAAATTTTCTAATGTTCACAAGCAATGCTTTGTACTTTAGTTTAAATCTGGACATCATACATAATCAGGATTATAAACAAGAAATAGAAATTGCCAATATTAAAAAATGAAAAGTTGTGGGGTCAAGATATATTGAATGACATTTTAAGGAATCAAATACAATAACGAAACCAACATTTTCAAAATGAGTCAATAAATTACTTAAAAATTAAAGAGACCCAAAATAAAATCTTTTGTCAATTAACTCTCCCCTAGAAATTCAAAGATAAAATAATTACCTACTAAAGCTACATAAATAAATTCAAACCTGGATATCCATCTTGATTCAGATCCCCTGCATTCTCAATGGAAAACCCATACCGAGACTCAGATTTTCCAGTTATCTTGATAGGTGTACCAAAGGAAGATAACCCCTAAAAAGTCCATAATGCATTAGAACTCCAACCAAGAAAATAATGTAAAACACATATTTAACTATTTCCAGCTTACCTCTGGAGAATTCATGTAGATGTAAATAGCTCCTCCTTTATTCCGATCAAAATAAAAAGGGGCTCCAACCACTAGATCTAAGAATCTAAAATTGAAAAATGTAGTCAAAATAAATCATAGGGATTTTATGTAGAAATATAGCAACAATTAAATTTTAAAAAATATTTTATTAACCCTTTATGCCCCGACGGGACTTGTAAGTCCCACTTCCCAATGTTCCAAATTCGTCATGTAAGGCCAAATTTCGTTTACTTCTAGTTGCAGTTACGTAAACTTGACATATTTGAGATGAGCTGTGCTACTAGGGTTAATATGAAGCTTATACACTTAAAATACTTATAGGGATAACGTATAAAAAATACACAGCACAATTTTTCTGAAAAACATAATTTGGGACATAAAGGGTTAATAGATCAAATGTATTCGACTTAACTTAAGCATCAATGTAAAATCAAGTAGATATTCAAGAATAACCCCAAATGGTTAGATTTTACAGTGTAAAAAAAACAGTCGATGTAACTATGTAAAAAAAATATTTGTCCTTTTATTTAATTTAAAAATGCTTTGATGGTTAGAAAAGTTTTTGATAATAAGAGTTCATCTATGTTTTTCTGCCAGGGTCCTGTTTTAGGAATTTTGTGAAAAATTGCAAAGAATTTATTAAAATTAATTAAAGTAAATTTTGAAAAAGAAAAGTAAATTCTGTGAAAATGAAAGGCCAATATTACTCCAATTAGAGCGTTTATAACTTTTGAAAAGGGGCCAAAACTCAAATTCTATCCTAAAATGATAGAAACACATTCTGAAAACATTTTTGATCTTTGGACTTTTATGGAGCGTCCTTAAACGGACCCATTTTCTTTCTAGATAGAACTAGATACCAAGAGTAAGAAACCCGCAGATGATTAACCCATTAACGCCCAAATTATTTTTTGGGGTAGCGAATTGGATAAAAATCATGAATCTGGTGTATTTTGCCTTCAATATGAATATTATAAACAAATTTTGTCAAAACAGTCATTAGTTTCTTTAAAAAATGCTGATCTAAAAATAGATCACTGGGCGTTCGGAGGATATTTTTTGTCACCGAGCTAAGTACTATAGTTGAACTTCAAAATATCCAAAAAATTATGAAATAAATAGAAATATTAGTATTTCTCTTTAAAAAACGCGTATTTATTCATAAATATGAGGGGGGAAATAATAAAATAGTAATAAAATTAAATAAGTTACTCAAAATTAAATACATAAAAAGCCTATGTTGAAAGTAATTATAGGGGAAAAGGGGAAATTGAACCAAGAATTTGAAATTTATATGAGTATATTATAGAAAACATATAACATGATATAAAATTTTAACTAATTAGTAAAATAAAATGTATTGGGATAAGTTTTTGAAAATTTTGTAGATTGGTTTTACCATAAATTAATAATTTTCATGAAATAAAATGTAACTTGATCTTACATGGCAACATTCAAAATTACTGCTTGTTTGAGCTTTTCACTGACCCTATTCCAATAAACTTCTTACTCTACCATAAACGTCAATTTTAAGATTACAAAGGCTGGATAAGGGCGAATTTCAAAAAAAAAAAAAAAAAAATTGCAATTCTCAACTTGAGATTTTCATAGCTCCTTGATAACCTTTAATTTTCTTATAATTTCCCCTATGAAGTATTTCATAACTACTGGTATTGACTTGTTTTGTATAAAATAAGTCTATGTGAATAAACACCAATAATTTTATACTGCTATTTGCATTGCTGTGCTTTATTGATAATGAATCATAATGGCTTATCCTCCATTTATTCAACATAATATATTATAAAATTTAATTAGCAATAATATAATGTTAAATTTCTTAAGAAAATCAATAGTTGACTTCATCTTGAACATTTCTGAGTATTCTCAGACTCATTTTGTCAGTTTTTAGTGGAAAAACTAAATGATCGTATTGTAAGCAACACAGAAAAAATGAACGCCCGAACGCCCATTGATCTATTTTTAGATCAGCAGTATTTGGACTTGATTTTTCACTAAATAAATTAATTTTGACAAAACTCTGCTTTATATTCCAATAGCTACATCTATAAAGATAAAATAAAAGTGAAAAAGGATTCCTTAAGTTGTATATCTTTACTGTTTTCTTGAAAAACGCGAATGATGAAAAAACTGTAAAATGAAACCCCGAGACGAACTTTAGCCCATCCCTATTACTAAATAAATGAAGCAAACGCAAAAAACACAGGGCATTAGGATTGAGGGATGTTTTCTCTTGCCATAAATGCAGTTTCGTTACTGTTCGGTAAATTTAAGGTAATTTAAGAGGGCATTTATGACACCATGTTTAGCGATCTAGAAATAGATCACTGGGCGCTAATGGGTTAACAATAACAAATTTCAATCAACTGAGAAAGATTTAAAAAAAATACTTTAAAAAGCTTAAAGCAGGAAATTGGCTTCTGAAAAATTACTGGTGGAAAACAAAGAAGATAGAGTATTTAAAGAGAAAATTATCAAGATAATAATTTTTTCAGTTGCAACTTTCACAATTTATTTTCAATTTGTATACAATCTAAAAGTAAATATTGTAACGAATCAAACAGATGCTATTTGTCTTTTAGTTATGGCAACACTTCATATGCTAAAATGTCAGACATTGACAGGAAATTTCCCTTTTTTCGGTTACATTTTGCTAAGGCATTTGATACTGCCAAATCCTCATGTTTCTCGCCAACTAAGCAAATGCGTTTTTTGATACTTTGCATTTTTATTTAATACGTAAAGCCATTGATTTGGTGCTGCAACCGGACGGAACTGATAGAATTTCGGGGAATAAACCCGGAATTTCAGGAAATATTTGGAATTTTATTTATTTATAATTATTTTTATTAATTTGTAGTTTCTGAACCACTTAATGGCAACAAATGCAAACGTAAACATGCTTTTCACGTGGTCTGAACCATTGAGTCTGAACCTCGTCTGATCTGTTTGAATAAATAATTTATAATTTTAGTATTCTTTAATCTCAATTCAATTGCCAATTTTACAAACATGACTGGGAAACTTAATCGCAAGTCAAAGCGTATGACAACAAGCAAGAAGCAAAAAATCCTCAAAAAAATCTCCGAGCACCGCCGAAAACTGCGGAAAGAAGAGAGTAAGAATAAGAATCCTAAACAATTCAAAGATCCTGGTATACCCAATAGTCTTCCTTTTAGAGATGAGATTATTCGTGAAGCTGAGAAGCGCAAAAAAAGGGCTAAAGATCTTAAAGAAGCACAAAGATCCAGCAGGATGAAACTGCAAATGGGAAACAGAGGTCTGGATGAGATAATCGATGAAGCCAATAAAATTGATGATGAATTCGATGCCGTATCTAAGGTCGAGGAAGAATCAGGCCCCAAAGAAAATTCAACTAACCACAAATCATATTTCAAAGAATTAAAGAAGGTTGTGGAAGCTGCAGATATTATCATGGAAGTTTTAGATGCCCGTGATCCTCTTGGTAGCAGGTCTGCCCTAATAGAAGAAAAGGTTATTAGCTCTGGTAAAAAATTGGTCCTAATATTGAATAAAATTGATTTGATTCCAAGGCAAAATTTAGATGAGTGGTTAAAATATCTACGTCAGAGCCTTCCAACTGTAGCCTTTAAAGCCTCAACCCAAACACAAAATAGCAACCTATCTCAGTCGAAAGTGGCAGCTCCTCATATTACTGAAAGTTTACAGGGCTCCAGTCGGTGTGTTGGAGGTAGTTTCCTCATGAAGGTTCTCGGGAACTATTGCCGCAACCAAGGTATACAGACATCAATCAAAGTTGGGGTTGTAGGCTTTCCAAATGTCGGGAAAAGCAGTGTCATCAACAGCTTGAAGAGGTGTAGGTCCTGTACTGTTGGAGCGACTCCTGGTCTTACCAAGACGGTGCAAGAGGTTGCTATTGACAAGCATATCAAAATCCTGGACAGTCCTGGAGTTGTGTTTGCTCAAGATTCCTGTAATTCCAATCTTGCTTTGAGGAATGCCTTGAAAGTTGAAAAATTGGCAGATGTTATTACACCAGCAGAAACTATAGTTCAGAGAGCTGACCACAAGGAGTTATGCATACATTATAAGTTGCCAGAGTTCAGCTCTTGTCACGAACTTCTGTGCTTGCTTGCAAAGAGAATGGGGAAGTACAAAAAAGGAGGTATTCCTAATGTAGATGAAGGTGCCAGAAGATTGATTAATGATTGGAATCGTGGAATTATTAAATACTACACACATCCCCCTGAGGTAACCAATTTGTTCTTATCAAGACAGTTCTCACTTTCCTATAAGAAAAAACCCAACTAATTTAATTAAAAAGCAAATAATTTTTACTGTAGTACTGCCTGGTTTTATTGTAAGTAAAATTCTTAAGTAAATCTAAACAATTTGAGCTTTGGCGAAATTTTGTTTGGCAATTTCTGTATTATTATTTATTGGTGAGTTGAGTACACAAATAAACTTACATGAAACCACCAAAAAAATCCTAACCAAGGGTCTAAAATGATATATTTAAATTCTGGACGGGTTTGAGGGCGGCACGAGGATCTATAAATAATTGACAGAGAATGACAGACAGTACATTAAGGCGACCAAACCTGTAATTGGCTGTGACATGCTCATTCAACCAGTCACTTAATCTGCGGAGAAGGAAAAAGTTTTTCTCGCCCAATCAGGCTTTTTGGTTTCACCCACAGAGAACAGCTCTTTGTGAACCACATAATTTTGAAAGGAAAATATTGTAAACAGAGGTCAAAATTTAGGTGGGGCTGAAGGTCCTCCCCCAGAAATTTTTTTGAAATTTCTCCCTTTAAACTAGGGTTATATCTCATTTTGAAAATCTTTGGGAAACACACAAGGGTAACTTGTGTGTTCCCCAAGGTTACTCGCGGACCCCCAGGGGTCCGCGGACCACAGTTAAAGAACTGCTGATTTAGAGAAACTTAACCACCTTAATAAATGAACAACCATAAAACAACCTAACTCTACACTGTTAATTAAACATGTTGGAAAAATTAGCATTTTATTTATTTTTTCATTGTAAAAACATTTATGTATTACTAAAACCTTATTATTTGCAGGTATTTAAGCCAGATGTATACATCAGCACTTGTTATGTTAAAGAACTCTCCAAAGCGTTTGACATAGATTCATTGGAAGAACGGATGGAGCTGGATAAAGCTTATGAATCCTTTTCTGAGAAAGATGACGAAGCAGTGTCTAAAGGCATAACTCATGAAACTTCCTGTGAGCTTGATGATTCAATGGACACAACTTTGGTCAAGAAGCCCAAAAAAGTTACATTTAAGTTGGATGAAAATATGGAAATAGATAAGAAGAATGTCACTGTGGATTTTGAGAAAAAGAAAAATAAGAAAGACGAAACACTTGAAAAGAAACTTGATCTATCTCACTTTCAACAAAATAAAGTCATGAAAAAGAAATTCAAGAAAATTAAAAAGAATAAAAGGAGAGCTGATAAGATGGCAACTGCTTTGTCTGCTTCATTAGATTCTGCACTTTCTCTGCTATAAAATGTTGAATATTTGTTTTAAAATAAATATTTATTTGGATGTTATTTTAATTGTCTTTTATCCTGGTATAACTTTTATTGATGTTTACAGCATCATAGCAATTAAAAACTATTCTTTACTATATATAGGGGAGAGTGTTGTACCTTCAGCCACCTCATTTTAAAATTCGGGAAAAAATATAAATTTGAATTTGTGGTCGATTTTGAATGTAAACAGATGCTATCTAGTTGCTAACGTGAAATCAGCTGTTTAAAATATTATTTAAATTTTCTATAATAAAAATACTGTTTTTAGGTGCGCAAAGTTTTTTTCAGTGCATCACTACATTAATTATTTTCTTCCTCTATGATTATGATATGATAAAATGGGATATATGGGGGAATCCCCGAGATTTCGACTTTTTAGTTTTGATATTAGAAATAGTCAGATCTCAATTATTTTATCTTTTATAGAACTTTGAATGCAAAAACACCTGATGCTGTACCTTCAGACACCATAAGTGTTGTACCTACGGACCTGTTCTTGTGGGTGTCTGTAGCTAATCAGCGTTTTAGAATCTTGTCAGCGATAATTTTCAAGTGAATTTTAGATGAAAAATCAAATATTTTGTGATCGAAACTACTTTTTTAAATTTATGATTCTATTTGGAATTTAATGTAAAATATGGTGTAAAACCCTAAACACCCTATCACATTTAAGTATGATGATTAAAAAAACTTAAACTTTCCACTGAAGAAGATTTACCACCAAATTATTACTGTTATTACCACCAAATGCTTGCACAACTAAGTGTCGATCGAATTGTTTTTTTTTATCAGTGAAGTTGTCAGATTAATCAGCATGATTGATGAAACTATTACCTTAAATTCTGATTTGAAAATATCATGTGATTTTTGTGTTTTTGGTAAAAAAAACAAGACTTTAATCATTCAACTTCGTTTTAATGATCATTTACGATCTAAAACTACATTACTTTAAAAAATATATTTTCAATTTTCAAAAGGCTTGAAATAGGTTATTAAAAGGTAATTCATCAATAAAAATTTTCATTCTTAGCTCTTTTCATTCAACTAAAACTTCCCTTTTTAAGGGTGTCCACAGGTACAACTGGGTCTGTCCATAGGTACAACAGGTTGCTGTACCTTTGGACACAAATTTTTCCAAGTTATTATAAATGTTTAAAAATCCAATTTTCAAGATTTTGGCTAATAAAAAATATCTCTCTACTCACAAAGGTTAGAACTATAGGTTTTTTTTTGGGCACTTTATTAAACGGTCAAAATGTGATTTTACCTGTCTTAGAAAAATCCAAACGTGATTTTTGTCCATAGGTACTACACTTTCCCCTAATAATATGTACATTTTGGTAAAGGCTTTAAATTTTGCATTTATTTTTCATCTGGTGAAGTTTTTGAGAATGATTGAAGTTTTCATCTGATGAAGTCGAACCAAGTCAAGATCATTCCATGCCATAAATCACCTATTTTAATGGTAGTCCTATGAAATATTAATTTTGTTTCTCCTTGGTGTATTAGATTTAATTTTTTATTTTGCTACGTAAATGAAGTCTATTAACATTCTGATTCATTTGATCTGTTATTTCCTTATTTCCATTAATTTTGCATTTGAAAATTATAAAAATCCGTAGTTTTTCAACATTTATGAGTTGTTAAATGTATATATACAGTATGTTACAGGCAATGTGATAAATCTGGACATTAATAATATCCCTTATTTCGGACTAGTGATAAATACTCATTTAATTTATTACATTTTACCCTCTCTTTGAGTATTAATAATAAGACCAAGTTCAGTGGCGTATGTAGAAATTTATTGCGAGAGGTCAAAAAGGGGGGAGGGGTTTGGAAAAATCCCACCAAGGGGGGAGGGGAGGTCGATTAAAATCTCTCGTCAACTTTTTAAGTTAGAAATTATACGATTTTCTTTTTTTTAAGTATGAGAAAGGAATACACACAGATAAGATACTGCAAATTATTTTTAAAAAGTTATTGGTAAATCTCACTTGGGGGAGGAGGGGTCCAGCAAAATCTCACCAAGGGGGGAGGGGGGTCCAGATTTTGGAAAAAACACCTCACGTAATTTATGGATGTCCCCTTACCACAGCCACAGAGATAGTTTGTAGTGAGATATGATTTGATAGTGAGTGTGTTTTTCCCGATCATTTGATTAATAACTTAGTGTGATTAACTGGATGTGGCATGAATATAGTCCATTTGTAGAGATATATTGCATTGGTCAAAACAATTTTTTGAACAATGCTGTATTGGAAGGGTTAAATTTATTTTTAACTAACATATTTAAATTTCATAATGCTGAAATAATTTAATTTTTGAATTTCCTCTTTCAAAAGTAACAAAATACTTTTTAACTAACAAAAATAATTATTTTATTAACTTCTTTCATTGAAAAATTCTAAACTAATTTTGCTTCGGCTGGAATCTCATCCATTTTTCAGTATTTTGAGTCACGGTATGTTTGTTGAGGGCGCTACAATCTATAAAAGTAATTTTTCTGTTTCCTATTCCTACTTTACAAGGCGAGGAAACAATCAAGATTTGAGCGATTTTCAGTAAAATATGGCGCTTTTCCAATGTTGTTCTTTTCATAAAGCTGTTTGCATCATGGTAACCCTATGGAAAATTTCCTATCTCAAGTAACCTTTGAAGGTTCAAGGTAGTTATGTTTTTTATGGACTAAACATAAATAGATATGTGAAAAAATTTGCTAATTAACTTCACAAACAACGGAGTTCAAGTTTATTCTTAATTTTTTGCAAACTGTAGCGGTTTTGTGGAAGTTTCTGATAGTTGACCAATCCTCATCATGAAATCGGGCTTTATGAAAGTAGAATTGAACAAAACTTTATGGGAGGTACCAGAACGATACCAGTCATTAGCGCCTGTGGGCTCGGGGGCCTATGGACAAGTCTGGTAAGAAAACATTATTCGTTTAATGACTACTAGCATTTGAAACTTATACGACATCATTCTGAGGATCTTTATTTTTAAAGAATATATTCAAATTAGTGAGTTAAAACTATCTGTTAAAGTTTAGATTACACTTAAGGTGTGGGGGGCCCATGTTTTCTTGGTGATTCCTCCTAGTATGAATATTTTTCAAGCCATGGACGACTTAAATCTAGAAGTGGGGGCACAGCTGGGATATACGTCGACCAGCCGCCATGTTTTCTCACAGCTCAAATTAGATCTATATTGTTGTGTGTCATCATTTGAGCTGTGGGTAAACATGGCGGCTGGTCGACGTATATCCAAGCTGTGCCGAAGTGGGTTCAAGCGCCAAGCACAGTAGTAGCGCCTAAGTATCAAAGTGAAGTTGGCGATTAAAAATATGCCAAGAGGCGCCAACCCGAACCCACTTCTAGATTTTTACCCCATAGACTAGTATTATCAAGGTTACAGAACCTTAATCGGACCTGGAAAAAATTGTAACCTTCCCCTCCCCCGAACCTAATAAAGTTTTCCCAAACCTTATGTATTGCTCCTATGGAGCTGGCAGGGGCTTCCGCCAAACCAGGTTTGTAGGTTCGGGCACTTTTTCCAGGTCCGGCCTTAATCATAGTTGTTCCAACTACTCTATAACTTGTTAGAAGAGATAAAGTCTTCGGTAAATGAATCGATCCGGCCTGCAGCTGAATTTGGTGATTTTTTTGTCGCCAAGTGGAAAACCAATGGCATCTGAGCATTAAATTGTTATTGCCAAATTTGGCGATAAATATCTGCGGGCCGGATTCGCTTCATTAACCAAGTCTTCCTTATTCAGGCATGAGATTCTTCCGAATTTTTCCAAAATTTCCGATTTTTTTGAGAATTTTAAGACTTTTTCCGAAATTTTCAGACTTTTTTTTACATTTTGAAAATTAAGCGTTTCTAAATGTTAATTTTTTTACATCCTCAAAAAATTTTTGAAAGAAAAATTCAAGTAACGTAAAAACTAGAACTCTACCTCCCCTTATCAGCGCCCGTTCCCCATCGTTCTGGACAGCGCGTATCGCTCTTCGGTTGACCTTGCCCAGTTGCTTTCATTCTTTCTGTAGGCGCGTAATTTTTTAATTGTTACATTAAGATGGAATATTAGTTAACCTGATTAGTAATGACGACCTCGCGCAACGATATCGTTGTCCGTTTGGATGGAACTGATGTTCGAGAGATAGACAAAGGAATCGAGAACAGCTGGAGTTGGCTAGAGAATAAATTGATGGCGTGTTCGTTCAAGAATCCATAAGAAAAATCAGTAAACCCGGATTTGCCTACTGCTTAATATGATCTTAAGATAATCTTCATATTTTATTTGATTTTTTCCTTCTCACTAGATATCGCCGTTATAGTCAAATAATTTGAAAGAGAACATCTTGGCCTTCATCACCATGTAATATTTTTAATATCTGAGGTTTTTTTTTTAGGAATATAGCAAGATTTATGCATAATGCATCAACAGCTTTAATTAATGTGAATGAGAAGTGATCTTTTTTCCCTAGCTGATATAAACTTTAGCATGTGAATGTGTTTCAGCACCTTTTTTTCTTTTATTGGAACTCAAGGAGAGTTGGAGTGTTTATTATGACAGTTATTACTATTTATTTCTTCAAGATTTCGCTTGCATTCGGATGGAATTATTTATTGCTAAAACAGAAAACATGTATGTGTTTAAGTGTCTAGTTGAAATGGAGATGGAAATAGATATTTTTTAAAATATATATTCAGAATTTAAGATGCTTAAACGATTTTGGTGCGGTAAAAGTAGCTGCGCGCTTTGCGGGTCTTAAGTGAAAGAAGATAGGTTAGGAATAGGTTTTGTTCTAAATAATTTTATTTATCTTCATGAATAAGTTACTTGTGATAAATATCTCCTCATTTTACGACATTTTCCTCAGTTTTATGCATCTTGGGTATATGGAATTGTTATTTAAGCATTATTTGTTTTTAAAAATTTTCAAAGAAAATAGTGGGATAGCAGTACAATTTTTTCAGCATTTACTTTGAGTGTGTTATGCTGATCATATGGTAAAAATTAGGTATTTTAGACCACAATTTTAATTTCTACGATTTTTTACTGATCATCATCTTAGACGCAAGTAGGTGCCAAGTATTACGATTTGACCGTAATATTTACGGATTCGATAGAAAATTACGGTGTTACGGACATCGATTAAAAATTACGGATTAAATGAAGTCTCGAAAATTTCTGCGCTTTAAAAATGTATTTGCTTCCCTTTTCTCCATGCAAAGTGCGATTTTTCATGGTTTCGTCAACTCGTAGCCTGTATGACAACCTGGGGAAATTTTAATATCGTTTCCATCAATGTTGAGTGGAATTTGGGCCTGCTATTGGTCTATGGCTATGGTTTTGTTTGAGGGAGGTCGGATTGTTGAACCTTTCTTCCAGGCATGAGTTTCTTCCGCAGAAAATCGAGGCGTCCCGCTTTTTCATTGTTTCGCGGCTCGCGAACTAATTGTAATTCAGATTTTACTTTTCCGGATTATTTTCAAGAAAAATCACGAGTTTTCGCGGAAAATCGTGAAAGTTTCGTTTTTGTTTAATTCGCGGAGTGTACCGCTTCTGCCGCGATGCTTTCGTGGAAGGCCGCGGACGTCAGGTTTAAGTCGGCTTCTTCTTGCGTTGTTATTGCGATGTAGAAAAAACAACTTGACCCTGGTTCGAAGCCAACAAGTCCGGTGTTACTAAATCGTACAACAGCTCTGGTTACGGAAAGCTTTTTTTGAAACTTGGCAAAAACTTTTTTCGGAAGTGCCCCCGGCCCGTAGGAGCAGCTCGATAGGGGCCGCCCGTCGCGAAAGGAATAAAGAGAGGCAAAGCCCTCACTTAAAAAATTTTGCTGGTGTTCCAAAATAAGCTAAAACCTTGATTTTTAGGATCAAATTTTCAAAATTTTTCTGGGGAGACCCCCAGACCCCCTTTTGGTACATGGAACTTTATTATACCCAATTTTTCGTATTATTGTCATTTATATGCCAAAAATCAAACTAAAAATTTATTTAAAAGATACATTGAACCCATAAAACTAAAAGGAGGTTTTTTTTCACAAAATTTAGTTCCCGCAGTTTTTCCGAATTTTTGCTTTTTTGTCAATCTCATCCCTGCTTATTGTGCTGTGTTGTGGAAAAATTGCGCCCAGGGCAGATGACTTTTTTGGCACCCTTCCTCCCAAATATTTTTTGATTGCTTAGTAAATGTTCAAGCACAAATGTGGCGCCCTCCTAAACACATTTATCGAAGTTCCGTTCGAAAGTATCAAAGAATCCTCTGCACCAAGTCTTATACCAGGGACCAATCCAGGATTTTAAACTTAATATACCCCTTTTTATGAAAAATTTACACAGTATTTTAATTTTTGTGAAAAATTTTAAAAGCTTTTTAATTTATATAATATTTTTAAAAATCCATTTTTAATGGCAACTAATAAATTAATGAAAGTTGCATTAATGTACTACTTTTAAGCAAACAAATTTTAGAAAACATAGATTTTTTTTATAGAAGAAATTACTTTGAAGACGATTTTTGGCATTATTTATTGTGAAGAAGTCTATAGTTTTGAAGAATTTTTGTGAAGGTGCCGTTTTTGTTTGTAAATTTTTTGTGAAAGTGCCGATAAACGGTACCAAAATTTGACTGTAATTAGTCCCTGTATACTAAAATTATTTTGATTGCAAAAAAATTTCTGGGCACAAATTTGGCACCCCCTGAACACGTCCGTGGTTCCGTTCAAAAGAAATTGAAGAATCTACAAAGTCCAATACTAAAATAATTTTATATTGCCAAATGCTAAAATAATAATAAATTGTAAATTAAAAGTGCGGACACAAATTCAACACCCCTCTTGAATACCTAAATATAGTCCCCGGGGTGGGGGCTTTCTAAGCCCCCCTTTAATGCGACCCTGCTTCTATACCTGCTCTTACTAAAAGATCCTGGAGTGTGAGGGTTAAAACTGGGAGGTAAAGTAGAGTCGGGTACGTTGATTGGGATTTAAAACATTTATATTGGACAACTATTTACAGACAGAACATAAACACACAAATTAAATAATTTAGTAATTTGAACTTTACACAAGTATCTCAACATAAGAAATATACAATACTAGGGATGTTACATTGCTTGGCGAGTTGCTTCATCTTCCCGCCATTGAGGTCCAATGGAGCTCAATCTTGAACAACTTGACAAGGGGCTTTCACCATCTGGAACTTCAAAGGAAGCTGTGAATTGCCTAGCTTTATCATGCTTGATTGTGCCATTGGCACAATATCGGATCTTGTAGACCCATCGATTTGAAATTTTGGGGAAGGGATCTTTTAATTTAATTGGAGTGCAACTTATATATATACGGGGTGTAAAGGAAAGTCCCTTTACCCTGAAATAAATTGCTAACGGAGCAAGCTGAAGCTATGCAGTTAAGGTAACGGTATAGTAAAGTGACTATGCGCAACCGAATGTGAGTGACCGCAGCGCCCTCTAGCGGAAATATTAGGAGTTATAAATTTTATTTTAAAAACTATTAGAAATTTGCTAAAATAGTTAATTGCTAAGTTGTAGAGCAGCATCTATTTAGAGGTAGGCTTACCATATTTTCTTGGGTCCAACCCAGGACATATTTTTGAAATTTCTTTATAAGTACCGTATCAAATCATCAAAGATTAAAAAATAAGAAAAAACATTCAAAGTTATAAACATTGAACAGAAATATCAAATTTTATTTCTTTATTCGACATTATTTTTTCAAAAATTGTTTGATCGACTTAATTTTATTATAAAATTCACTGAAAGTAAGTTCTTCAAATTAATACAGATGTTAGATACTGTGAAACAACGCAGTTTTTAAGAGTTTTTTCACGATTTTTCACAAAAATGTCTGGCAAATCTTAAAAGTATGAAAACCCCGGACATATTGCGACCCCGGACATTTCCCCGGACAGCACTAAAAATCCCGGACTGTCCGGGGTAAACCCGGACGTATGGTAAGCCTATTTAGAGGAAAATCTATTATAGTAGGAAAAGACACCTTAAGCAAAAAAATATCTTGAATAGAACCCCTAAAACGCACGCTCAATTAGGTTGAATTTACGTAGATTTTACGTCTTAAAACTCTTCTCATGAAGCGAGAATGAGAAATTTTCAATTTAATGACTTAAATAAATGAAAAAAAGTATTCTTAGCTCATTAAATTGAAAATTTCTCATTTTCGCCTCGCGAGGGGCGTTTTAAGACGTAAATCTACGTAAATTCAACCTAATTGAGCGTGCGTTTTAGGGGTTCTATTCAAGATATTTTTTTGCTTAAGGTGTCTTTTCCTACTAAATAGATGCTGCTCTACAACTTATATATAATATATAACTCTCCTCGTGCCTATGTGGCACATAAGGCCTTCAGCCCCACCCGCCACCCTCTTCGGTCTGCCGCAGCAGCCCTTGCCTGGGACCAGCTGGTCCATCCCGCCTGGCCTCTCTCCTCCTCGGCCATTCTTCGCCATGTCAAGGCCGGTCTCCCCCGTCTCCTCTTGCCCTCAGGTGTCCAAGTGAGGGCAACCGATGGAATTCTGGCTGGGGGCATTCTCAAAATATTGATGCTTAAATTCAGCAGCAGAGCTGCGTGGAAGGCTCTTGATAATTGAAAGAAAATACTAAGACGTTTTTAAAAATATAAACTCGTTTAATAAAATAATAATTCTGCAGACAATAAACAAACGTAAGCAACGATCAGAAGAGAGAAGCAAAAGGAGAAGCAACGATCGTTCGAGGCAGGCCGTATTTATGCTTTACAGAAGAGGTAATTAGCATAAATACGGCCCGAAAAACAGTTGCCACTAAAACAACGTTAAATCCAAAAACTCGAACCCTGATTCAGAGCCGTGAACCTAAAGGTTCGATTCCCTCATGAAGTGGGAGATCAAAAATATTCCTAACAAATGACCCGCCTCTACCACTTCAAGAGGGAAACACGGAGACAAAAACTCCTTTTAGAAAAACACATTAGAGAAAAAAAATTTAGAGACCTCGAACAATCGTTAAAAATACAAACACTTAAATTTGCAGTTCAAAAATTACATCCTTCAGTTGATAACTAATCAACTAGAAAAAGTCCTAGATGATGATGGGCAGGAGAAGCGCCATGCCCTGGGTGTTTTCTTTAAATTGTAGGATCAGACTCCTCCCCTACTCACCATCATGCAGGGGCTCACCAAAAGCTCATCGGTGGCACATGAAAAAGAAATCACAAAATTAGCAATCAAATTACATACTAAATACTTTATCTTTTAACATACTTATATACAATTTTGACAAAGGCTTGGTGAACACATCAGCTAAGTTTCTTTTAGTATTCACATACTTTAATTCAAACAGATTTTCATTAATTAAATTTCTCAAGAAGTGAAACCTAACATCGATGTGTTTCGTTCTCGTATTTTCTATTTGGGATTTTGAAAAATCAATCGCTGCCAGATTATCACAATAAAGTACGCTTTTAAATTCCAAACTTACAATACCAGAACTTTTAAATTCATTAAAGATCCTTATCATCCAAATAAGTTCTTTGGCAGCTTCAGTGAGTGCAATGTACTCAGCCTCCATGGTTGAGAGCGACACACTTTTCTGTTTCATGGTTTTCCATGTTACAGGGGCATTATCTAGAAACAACACAAGTCCTCCCATTGAGATGCGATCATCTCTATTAGTCGCGATATCAGCATCACTGTAGCAAATCAAATTGAAATCTTTAACATCTGAAAGTTTTAGCTTGTAGGACCTACTTTGGCTAACATAGCCTAAAAGTCTTAACAAAGTGTTCCAATGCACTTGACCAGGATTGCTCTGAAATTGCGACAAAATATTGACCGCATAACAGATGTCGGGACGTGTTCTCCCCGCCAAAAATGACAGGCAACCTAAAAGATTACGATACGGAAATTTTTCCATTTCCTCCACTTCAAGTTGATTAATTGGGCATTGGGATTTGGACAAAACAGTACCTACAGCAATTGGAACTGATGAAATAGGGTATTTAAACTTTTTATATTTATTACAGACCCTTTCAATGTAGTCAGATTGGTGAATAACAAAATCTGAACCCTTTTGCTCAAAGGTAACCCCTAAGAGCCTTGAAGTTTTACCTAAAACTTTCAAATCAAAGTGACACTCTAATTTTATAATCACATCACTTACAACACTGTCAGATTTTCCAAAAATTATAATGTCATCCACATATAAAAGTAAAACTACATTGTCCTTAAATGTATAGACACAATTTGCCCAGGTATGTTTTGTAAATCCTAGATTGACTAAGACTGAATTAAATTCCAAAAACCATTCCCTGCCCGATTGATTTAAACCATATATTGCCTTTAACAACTTGCATACATAATCAGGATTTGTCTCGTCTTCAAAACCTTTAGGTTGAGTCATAAACACAGATTCATTTAAAGTTGCATAGAGATATGCATTCTTTATGTCCAATTGACAATGTGACCAGTGCAAACCACAAACAAAAAGAGAAAAGCATAACCTGATGAGAGAAAAGTTAACCACAGGGCTAAACACATCATCATAGTGAACTCCCCTGATTTGGCCAAAACCTTGGGCTACAAGGCGAGCTTTAAAACGCTTTATATTACCTTGCTCATCCTTCTTTAAATTAAATACCCACCTGGATCCTAATATTTTTACATTTTGTGGCCTTTTAACTAATTCCCATACCTGACGTTCTTTCATTATGGAAATTTCATCCCTCATTGCCTTAAACCACTCATCAGATTTCGGGCTTTGCACTGCATCTTGAAAAGATGCTGGAATCAAAATATTTAGTCATAAATTATTACCTTTTGGAGATTCTTCAGGTACCTTTCCAGAATAGTCCCACTTACCACTAAAGTTGAATAACCCCTCATCAAATTCAATATTTAAGTTATTACAATAGTGCTTTACATCATTTATAGATCTTAATCTAGCCTTTGAATTTTCTGGGTAATAATAAATGTCTATGCGACTTCCATCTGGGCGTGGTTTAGCTTCTCTAATCCAACTAACTTTCTTAACCGTTTCAGTTGGGGAAACTACAGCTTCAACTAGCTGTTCTTCACCACTTAAATCTGAAACGTCCTTATTAGAGTCTTCATCAGAATCCGAATCAGAACTTAAATTTTCTGATGATTCGTCATCTTCTGATTCAAAACTCACAAACCTTTCTGAACTTTGATTTCTTAAAAGACTTTCATCTTCAAAGTCAGAAAAATCACCTCCCGAAGACTGAGATGGGCCCATCAATGCTCCACTGTGCACAGATTGCTTTGAAAAAGAAACATTTATAGTTTCAACAACTTTCCTTTCATTTGGGATCCATACACGATACCCTCTAGTTTTTAAGGCATACCCAACAAAGATTCCATTTTTAGCCCTTAAGTCTAACTTCTTCCTTTGCTGTTTTGGTACACTTACATAAACTTTAGACCCAAATATATTTAAATGTTTCACAGATGGTTTCTGGCCACAAAAAAGTTCAAAGGGAGTTTTGGTATTTTTACCATGACATATCCTATTCCACACATAGGTATAGCACAATAGTGCTTCTGCCCAAAAATGTTTACCCAGACCACTAGATTTCAGCATTGCCTGAATACCATTTACAACAGTTAAATTATACCTTTCACTAACACCATTTTGCTCAGGTGTGTAGGTGTTGGTTCTTTCAGCTTTTATGCCTAGATTACTCAAGTAATCTTCAAATTTAGCTGAACAAAATTCAAGACCGTTATCCGTCCTAACACATACCAATTTTGTGTTAAGAAAACGTTCATTTCTTAATTGGTAGTTTACAAACTGATTATACACATCAGATTTCTCTTTCAAAGGGTAAACTACTACTTTACGGCTGAAATCATCAATTATAGATAAGAAGTACTTAAATCCCCCAATAGCCGTATTAGGGAAAGGACCACAAAGATCCATATGAACCAATTCTAAAGGCTTAACTGATCTTATTTTACCAATAGACTTAAAAGATTTTCTACGCAATTTAGCCAACTTACATGGTTCACACTCAAGTTTATCACCTTTAAGTACGGGCATACCAAAAACACTGTTATTCTTAGAGGTTTTAATTATATACCTTGTATTTATATGACAGTACCTTTGATGCCAAACATCTAAATCACTTTCCTTATTTACAGAGGAAACATTAGATTTAGTTTCAGAACTTAAATTTTCAAGATTACCGTTTTCAATATATTTAACTACAGGTTTACCATTTACAAAATTATAATACACTTTAGGGTAAACAGGATTTACAATATATAAACCATTTTTTCTCTTAGCAGTAATCTTAACTTTGTTATCTTTATAAACAGTTAATTTACCATTACGACATTCAAAGTAACCCCCTCCAATATCAATTTTAGAACCTGATATTAAATTTCGTCTTAACTTTGGGGAATACAGAACATTATATAAATCAATAGTATTCCACTCACCAGCGTTTTGGAAGTCCAGAGTCACAGTCCCACTGCCTTCAATAGGATAAGAGACTCCTTCAACCGCAACAGCCATGGACACATCAGCGAGGGGCTTGAAATCACGCAATAGTTCCTTGAAAGGGGTGAAGTGGTTAGTTGCGGCGCTGTCTATGATCCACTCCAATGGATTGCTGGTTGTCGTTGAATTTGCTTCCGTCACGAAGCCACTGGAAGGTCTGTCCTGTCCTGAAGTTCTGGGACTTTTGAACGTTGGTTGTCCTCCTTACACTTGTTCGCATAGTGGCCTGGTTTACCACACTTAAAACACGTGAGCTTCTTGGAAGGTTTCACTTGTCGAGGAACGGAAACCTTTGGGGTCTTCTTACGTTGACTTGTCGTACGGGATGACGTCTGAAAAGCCGCTAATCCGCGGTCTCTTGCTCTCTGCTTCAGACGGGCTTCTTCTGCTAATAGCTCTTGCAGCACTTTTTCAAACTTTGAGAACTCCTCTTCTTGCCATCGGTAAATAGACTGCACAATTCCGTTGAATTCTTCGGGTAAGTACCGAATCAGTTGAAACGAGTACCACCACTCGGGCAATTTCTTGTCAACTTCCTTCAACAGTGATATTTGTTTTTTGAGTCTCGACGCAAAAACTCCCAATTCTTCGCCAGGTTCCATTCTGCAATTGAAGAAATCATCTGCTACACCAGCAGCTCGGGCCATGGAATCCGGTTGGAAGTGCTTACTTAAACGTTTCCAGGCAACTACAGGATCTTCGGTATCAGAAATCAGGCCAAGATATTCTTTGGAGATACTGGAGTATATTATGGAGTACCCCTTGTCGCTTCTCAATTTAAAGTCCTTTAGACACTTGTTGTATGTCTTCATTACCTCGTCCTTGGAAGAATCATCTGGCTTCGGTGGCTCCTTCTCCGCCTCCGTCACGATTCTCCAGCAGCCCTTCTCCAGAAGAGGTGCTCTGACATCTTCCATCCAGGACAAGTAGTTGTCCGCATTGAGTTTTTCCATGGGTCTAGTTTGAAAGGGATGACCCGCCGTCTTTGAGATCCTTAACTATCAGAGCTATTGCCCATAACCTTTTATTGATGCTTAAATTCAGCAGCAGAGCTGCGTGGAAGGCTCTTGACAATTGAAAGAAAATACTAAGACGTTTTTAAAAATATAAACTCGTTTAATAAAATAATAATTCTGCAGACAATAAACAAACGTAAGCAACGATCAGAAGAGAGAAGCAAAAGGAGAAGCAACGATCGTTCGAGGCAGGCCGTATTTATGCTTTACAGAAGAGGTAATTAGCATAAATACGGCCCGAAAAACAGTTGCCACTAAAACAACGTTAAATCCAAAAACTCGAACCCTGATTCAGAGCCGTGAACCTAAAGGTTCGATTCCCTCATGAAGTGGGAGATCAAAAATATTCCTAACACAAAACATGGCCGATCCATCTCCACCTTCTTCTTTTAATACCTGTTGTTATTGGTTCTTGTCTTGATCTTTCGTATAATGATTTATTAGTTATAGTTTGTGGCCAGAAAATTCCCAAAATTTTTCTCAAACATTTGTTTTGCCAACTATTTAACTTATCGCTTTGTTGTTTAGTCATTTTCCAAGTTTCTGTTCCATATAAAAGAACACTCTTAACCATTGAATTGAATATATTAATTTTAGTTCTTTGCTTCAAACAATTAGATCTCCAAATTTTATTTAATTTTCCAAAAGAATTCTGGGCCTTTGCAATTCTTATTCGTATTTCAGCATCAGTTCCTCCCCTCTTATCGATGTTAGTACCCAGGTATGTAAACTTCTCAACATCTTCTATTTTTCCACTTTTCAGTTCTATCTCTCGTTTAGTTTTCTCATTTATTCTCATTGTTTTTGTTTCGTTTTTATTTATTTTCAAACCAACAACTTCTGCATATTTTTCAAAAATAGTTGTTTTTTGCTGCAAGTCTTCGAATCTGCTAGCAAACAAAATAATATCATCTGCAAAGTCCAGATCTTCTAAAGAGGTATTAAAATTCCATCTGATCCCTCTCTTGGACTCTTTTATAGTGTTTCTCATCACCCAATCAATTACTATTATGAATAATAACCCTGACATTACACATCCCTGCTTAACCCCAGTCTCAATACTAATGGGTTCAGTCAGGTTGCCATTTACTTCCACATAACTCTTTGAGTCTCTATATAGTTCTCTGATAATATTTATGAACTTTACAGGAAAGCCATACACCTCCAAGATTTTCCATAGCATCTCTCTATTAACAGAGTCGAAAGCTTTTTGGAAATCTATAAAATTCATATATAGGGATGTGTGTTAAATTCATAGCTTTGTTCAATGATATTCTTCAAAGTAAAAATTTGTTGGACTGTTCCAGCTCCACTTCTGAACCCAGCTTGTTCTTCACGTAGTATCTTTTCAACCTCTGTTTTCAATCTGTTGATGATTATTTTCCCAAATACTTTTGCTGGGATGGACAGCTCTACAACTTAGCAACTGACTATTTTAGCAAATTTCTAATATGAAAGGAGAATTTCACCAATTATTGCTGGTTAAGCGGACAATAAGTGTAAACTCACAACTCTCAAGCGTCACCATCAACCGTGGACCGGTTTCGTCCTTGTTAGAACTCATCAGCACGGTATAGGATGGTAACGCAAGAGAGTGGAGGGGAAGTACTAGTCTAGCCGACTATAACTGAAAAACTTTGAACTGAAAACTTGATAACTGAATAACTTTTTCAGTTATAGTCGGCTAGACTAGTACTTCCCCTCCACTCTCTTGCGTTACCATCCTATACCGTGCTGATGAGTTCTAACAAGGACGAAACCGGTCCACGGTTGATGGTGACGCTTGAGAGTTGTGAGTATACACTTAAATTTCTAATAGTTTTTAAAATAAAATTTATAACTCCTAAAATTTCTGCTGGAGGGCGCTGCGGTCACTTGCATTCGGTTGCGCATAGTCACTTTACTATACCGTTACCACCTTAACTGCATAGCTTTAGCTTGCTCCATTAGCAATTTATTTCAGGGTAGACCGAGTGAGAAGGTCTGGCAAGCTGCAGTTTGGAGACCCCTGCTCTACAGCAAACTTTTGAACTCTTTTTGTTGAATTCTAAGCCGTTATCATTGAGAACTGCTTTGATGGGTTGTCCTGTCTAATTCTAGAACAGTGTGCAGAATTCTTCAAATTTCTTGACAACTTAAGACTTATATGCTTCAGAAAGGTCAAGAAAGCTGTTAATTCAGCCTCTCTAGAGAATTCTGTAGTACGTCTCAGTTCCTCTGCTCAAGAGTTTTAAGCTCTGTTAGAGTTTGCTGACTGACAGTTCTTGCACACCAAGCCATTTTCAAGGGATCTTAGTCACTTGATAGTGTTTCCATGAGCTTACTGGTTATAACAAAATCATTGGGCTTATGACACCAACTGATCCAATCTAGCAATATGCATGGCCATAGTATGAGTTGGGTTCTTTCTGAAGGAGGGGGTTGTTACGTTTAAAACACTTTGTTTTAAACATGTTTAAAACAAAGCAAAAAAACATTGTTTAAAACACATGTAGTTTTTAGCAAGTTGCTCCCTTTATTTAGGCAACAAACTCACTATTTTCATGTATGGATCACCCAGAGCCTAAAAAGATAGTGCCAAGTATAAGGCTTGGGTACAAACCACCAAATCGCCATGACATAGGCAGTACATTGCTTGATAAAGAGCACAATGCTGTGTAGAAAACTTACAAAAATCATTAAAAAGAACAAACTGGGTGTACTTAAAAGTATAGCTTTATTAATCTAATTTCGATTTGAAGTGTCAAATTTAAATTTTTAAAAATCATGGATTTTTTTATCATTTCTATGTCTAGGGAAAAAAACAAATAAAACGTTTTAAACAAAAAAAACATGTTTTTTTCCAACCCTGATCTGTAGTGAAGAGCTCCATAGGATGTTTACCTACTGTTTAGTCCCGTAACCTCTAAGCAGAGTTAGTGTTCCCCCCAATGAATTAATTAATTAAAAAAAACTTCATTATAAGAATAAATGAACAATAAAGAGTAACATGAATAGCAGTTGCAGTAAGAGTATGGCTAGAGACTCAATCTCAAGTAAACATTATAAAAACACCAGAAATAAAAAAGGACTAGTGTTGAGTTGTAGATATTCTTATTTCAACAAATTTGTTCCAATTAACTTTAATCTGGCTAGAACCTGTAGAACTGAAATTTCATGCCTTGTCTAAAATACAACCTTAAATTTATGTTTAAATTCTGCTTTTCTTATGTGTATCATTGTTCTTTCAGCTCATCACTAGATGCTGTGCGAAACTCCAAAGTAGCTATAAAGAAGCTTGCAAGACCTTTTCAATCAGCCATACATGCAAAAAGAACCTACAGGGAGCTTAGGCTACTAAAGCACATGAACCATGAAAATGTATGTATTTTTTGAGTTGTGTAGCCTAACTTGATTCAAGACTATGTATTATACTAAAAAATTAACTGCTCTCTTGGAATATATAATACACCTGTAATAGTCTACTATTACAGGTACACTGCAGTGAGTGGTGTTACTGCAGTTAGTATACTATTTATTGTATGATAAAACCACCAAAACCTTTTACCCTAGCAAAGGCTTGTTCACCTTGTTAGGAGGACTTTTCTGGATTTTTTGTAAGCTGCACACACAAATTGCTCATAAAATTGCAGTTGAAGAATAATCTTCCACAATTTTCACACAATTAGTTTTAAATAGTGATGGGCAAAATCGATAATTTTAGGTATCGAATACTTTGGTATCGAATACTTATAGGTATCAAATACTTTGGTATCGAATACTTATAGGTATCGAGTACTTTTAGGTATCGAGTACTTTTTTTCAATGTCGGGAAATGAACCTGAAGGGACAATTTTTTTAGGGCCTATCCATAATCAGACTAATATTCAAAAAACTGAAAGCGATCCACCAAAAAGCCTCGTAGCTATGGGCCTGGAGGTGGATAGAGGCGAAGGATTTGGCGGGGGAAAAACCTAGCCGCGTCAAATTTCTCTCGCGGATGATAACGACTTGGGTTTGAGCGTTGCAAAATGAAAACGGAAACAGGCTGCGTTTGATCTACAGTAGGTATTATAAAGATTACTTCATTGAAAAATTTAAAACGAAATATGTCAATAAAGTATCGATACTTTTGTGGGTATCGAATACACTCGATACCTATAGGTATCGAGTACTTAAGTATTTGGTATCGATACCTGCCCATCACTAGTTTTAAAGATTAAGAAAATGAAAACTATTTAATATTACTGGTTTTAAATCTTGGTAACAGTTAAAAATAAGGAAACTTTAAGCTTACCTAATAGGTTTTGTTAAAAAATATGTATTGTTATAAATTTTAAAGTCATGTTAATTTATCTTTTTTTAGGTAATAGGTTTACTAGATGTTTTTACTCCATCTACCACTTTAGAGGACTTTCAAGATGTGTAAGAAGCTTTTTTTTCTAAAACCTAACTCATCTAGCTAATTTTATTCTCTTAACTCTAATAAGTTTTATATACAATATTATTGATGCAAAAAGTTTTCCAACCACTTTTTTGTAAGTCTGTATTTTTCTTTCTATTAGGTACTTGGTTACTCATTTAATGGGTGCAGATTTAAACAATATTATAAAGACACAACGCCTTAGTAATGACCATGTCCAATTCCTTGTTTATCAAATACTCCGGGGCCTAAAAGTTAGTATTATTTGTTTTATTTCCTACTTTGGAATTCATATTTAATTTTTTAACTCAATGTCCTACTTTTAAGTTAGATTATCTCGACTGTGTACTATTAGATCCATTTTAGGTGGTTCAAATTATGTATAGGATTGCCAGTATGTGTACAGAGAGAAAATACCACAAGCTTTTTAAAAAATGCTTTGTAAAGCTTCTTATTCCACAGGGGGCAGGCAATGGGTTTTTAGATAAATTAAAATAAGCACTAATTTTTTTCTTAAAATTATTCTCAATATTCTTTTAAAGTTACTATCAAGAACAACTAAGCTAGAACAGTCAATGAACTTTGATGACATTTTCAAATTCAGCGGGAGGGTCGACAGGATAATACTTGTGACTACAGAAATTCTTAGACCCATGAATGTTAAAAAGGTATCAAACGTCTGTGAATTTTATTGAAAACAAATTTTTTCCTCGAAATTTAGTGTAAGTTTTTGTTGGAACCTGGTTATTTTCATTGCAAGTACCTGATATTTAATGATATGTTGAACTTGTCCTAAATTTGTTTTTTATTGCAGTATATTCACTCAGCTGGAATTATTCACAGAGTAAGTATACTGTTAAATACATAACTAATATTAAAACCTGTATCTTTATAGCCTTTTAAACCCTTAAAAATTACATAAACCTTGAATTTATTTTTTAATGGCAATAATTAAAATCCTCAAATACCTAAAAGTAATGGTGTTGTCCGTCACTTGATCATCTCAGTGAACTGAATTCTGCAAAATATTTCATTATTTTAAGTGCTGCTTTATGCTCAGTTAACATTACCTGATGGCTTTACCTACTTCTCCCTTTAATTCCAATAATTGAGTTTTATTGCTTCAAGGAATAATTACTGTATTTTTATTTTGTTCTAAAATTGTGTAACTGAACAACCTATCATTTTCAATAGTGGAGAGCAGGGAGGGATGGGACATTTTTTACATTAAGAATATTTTTTTAAAAATCAGTTTTCCTTGTACAAATTTGAAACTTTCAAAATAACATCTTGAAACATTTTAACATGTTTAAAAAATATAACCAATGTGATAGCAAACAAAACTTAAGATTTTTAAACAAATTAAAGTAACTCTAAAAATGTCTTCAAAATTAAAATTTATGATTAATTTTCAAATAGGATGGTTAAAAATCACAAAGACATTCAAAAGACAGAAAGTCTTTTGTTTCCCCTGGGCGTATCATATGTTTTTTATTTGTATTTATTTTATGTGTTTCTTCCTATTATTTGTCAATAAAGACAGAAGTATTTTACACATTCTAAAGATTTATTGCAAAAAAAACATAAGTTATTTTATCTTATATTTACTTTGAAAAATCTAAAGTGAAAAATACAAAATAGTTAAAATTCCTCTTTAATCTGAAAATATAAGTTTTCAACTGTTATTATACTAAGCAGTGCCAAAACAAAGGTATCTAAATAATTGTTATGCAATTATATGCAATAGCTTGTATTTAGGTATGGAGAGGAATTGTGCATATCCCGCCCCGATAGCAAGTTTTAAAAAAAGTTCTTACGAAAGAATTGTGGCTTTTAGGCTTAACTCAACTATTTATTCATAAAGAATACATATTATTCCGTTTACAAAACAATATAAACCATTAAGAAAGCAACCAAACTTTAAAAAGTGTAATACTTAATTACTTTTGATATAGTGAAACTATCTTTTTCCTTCAGGAACTTGTAGGGGCTTGCAACTAAAATAGTAAACAGCCACAAATATGAAGCTATGGTGGCTTTACCTGGTGGAACACTCAAAACTTATTTTTTTTAATTATAAGATTTATTGAAGGTGTCCCATCCCACCCAGTGTCTCATCCTACCCCAATCTCCCCTACTGATTAGATACGAAAGGGTTTTATAAAGAATACTGGAGTTAATTTTCTTTTTTAAAACATTTTTCTTTAACTTGTAAATTAATTAAGATAATCAATACATTTATTCATTTTATTAGAAAATATTTAAAATTAATCGGTTATTTATTTTTCACAGGACTTAAAGCCTAGTAATATTGCAGTGAATGAAGATTGTGAATTAAAGGTAAAATGTTTTTAAATATAAAAGAAAATGATTTATTTTATCTTGGACAGTATAGTGTTAACTTTTTAAGACTTTTTAATATTAGTATTGATGGGGGTAGAGGAACCTATTAAAGTTTACATTTGTTATGAATGTGTCCTTGTTCTATCAACAAATCAACAAGAGTTCATTCTTTTTCTCGAATTTAGCTGAGATCAGGAACATATGCTTTGCTGAGGTCTTACTGAATTTTATTGAGTACCTTCTTCAAACATAAGTTTAAGTGTCCTGAAAAGTTTCCTTCTTGGTTCTCTGGCACAAATGTGTGAACTATACTGGGCACACACATGTGTTAACACTAAAACTGATATATAGACTGGCAAACTTTACAAGTGTTTTAAGTTGAATTTACATGGGTTAATAAGAAGATTACGGCAAATTTCTCATTGTAACTTGTCTGATTTACTCTAATGTGTTTATTAGGTTGTTCATTATTAGCTAGCTAGTTTGAAGACTCTTAATTTAAGTATATTATAGATAGACTTGTAATCATTTTAAAGTTATGAGAGGCCTATTCGAACTGCGATATTATGCTTCTATTTATATTGAACATGTATAGAGAAGATCAGTCAATTTGACTTATATGTTACATTACTAATACTTGTATTGCTTGGTTTAAAATATTTTTACTTATTTTTTTCCCCACAGATTTTAGACTTTGGTCTTGCCAGGCATGCTGAAGTTGAAATGACAGGGTATGTTGCCACACGATGGTATCGAGCACCGGAAATCATGCTCAACTGGAGGCACTACAATCAAACGGGTATGTGTAGTGATATTTTAGTAATTCTTGTTGTGGCGAACTTAGTCACCAGTATAATAGTCAAATAAATCAAATGGGCTATAAATACCGACTGAAGTGATTATAACTCCGGAGTATACTTTTGAGTCGTATGACCTTCGGATCGGTATCGCCCGTGGCACGCACTTGCCACATTGGTGACCCGGTATACGGAAACGCACCTTCCATGCATCACCTTCACCATCTTCACTACCATCCCCCTTCGGTGTGGTTGAGCTTCTATAAGCTGTGCCTTGGCTCTCGGATCACAATCACTCCACGACATGTGGAAGAGCCTAACGCTGGCCACAACTCACTCAACAATTCACCGAGAGCCAGGTTGACAGACGAATCCAGCCTTGCTGCCTTCTGGAGGGGGAGTACTGTGGCGAACTTAGTCACCAGTATAATAGTCAAATAAATCAAATGGGCTATAAATACCGACTGAAGTGATTATAACTCCGGAGTATACTTTTGAGTCGTATGACCTTCGGATTGGTATCGCCCGTGGCACACATATGCCACACTTGTATTTTCCCTTTTTATGATCAAATAAATACTAACTGGTAAACTAATCCACTATGGTATTGGTGGTTTTTGGAACTGTTTAAATTGGTATTTGAAATGCTTTGAACAGGATTTGTTGAAAGAGAGGTAGCAGATATAAACTTAAATTTTAGGGGGAAGGTTAAGTTCAGTTTAACCCTTTCAATACAGCAGGACATATGCTGTCCCATCATTAAATATAAAAATAATATCGTTGTTGTTGAAACATTGTTATGGGATTGGTTATGCATCTCCTAGATCTTCAGACATCAAAGTTATTTCATCATAATTATCACTTAGAGGAGAAATACTTCGCGATAATGAAACACACTAAACTGATTTTTTTGCCGTATTGAGAGGGTTAATAACAATTTTCATTGAAATGTAGGTTGATGTAAATGAATTATTCTAATGAAATGTACTCCAACTACTTCCCATGCAAATTAATAAAAAGTTAATTGTTTTTTTACCAGTTGCATTTCTTTACCTTTAAACCATTTCTGTAAAACCCAGTTTAATTGTACTTCAAAAAAGAACGATTTTAATTTTCTAATTTTAAGAGATCTAAATAGTGGAATATGGGTAAACATACTCTTGATTCTTTCCAGTGGATATTTGGTCTGTAGGATGCATTATGGCTGAACTTCTGACTTCAAAGACTCTCTTTCCCGGAACTGATCGTATCCTTTTGCTTCATTTGCCTTTTTACAGACTCAAAGAGGATCTTTTTTTAGCTGATTTCTAGATCTACTTTACAATATGCTACCCCATGTAGGTTGTCATGTGTTAATTTATTAGCAAAAGCCAAAAAAGCCACAGGTCTTTAAAAAAAGTTATTGTACTCATGCATTTTAATAATTTCCTAAATTAATAACTTCTGTGCAACTTGGGTAATTCGAATCTACAGGGGCTTCTGAAAAACTTTGAACTATCCAAGGCTTTGAATTTAAAATATACATCTTCTATGTGTAATTATAGATTTGCTGAATAAAGGAAAATATAATTTTTTTTATATTTAAACCTATCAGGAACCTTTTCTTCTGAGGAATAGTTTAAATCTTATTCTCTACACAAAGCAATGGAAAGTTTGTCTTTTTCTTTTGTGATTCTAGTAATGATATTGAAACTATGAGTGGGAAAATATTTTTATAAGGAAAAACCCTTATAACCCTTTGAATTAAGAAGTTGGACTTTGAATTATTCATGACTTTTAATTAAAGATGTTTGGATTATCCAAGTTGCAATATGTTCTTTATTATGTTAGTGCTTAAATTTTTTATTTTTATGTGTAGTGTTTTTGTTTTAGTCCGTAAAAGCTGTCTAGTTTTTTATTTATGTAGTATTTCTTTAATTTCTTTCTTATTGTGATGATAGATATTTTATTAGATTATGTCCCTGGCAGAATCTGAACTGCCCTTCCGTAGTAAAATAAAGTGGGGAATGAAGTTTTATCTTAACCCATTAATGCCCAACTTTTTATTTTTCTTAAATATTTGGTAAAAATATAGTAAATAGCCCCAAAACAACTGGAAAAATAGTGAAAAAAATTCCAGGTTAAAATTTTAATTTCTACACCAAAATTAAAAAACGTCCCTAAAAAGGGACGTCAGGCACGAATGCCCCCGTTGTTTTTCCCTATAGTAAACGCATGGTAGAAAACTTTTTTAAAGCCTCAAAAACATCTTCTACCTTTTTAAGTGCAACAAAAGTGATCGGAACCATACTGAAACATGAATATGAACAAAAAATATTAATTATTTATCCAATTAACTGTAAAATTAACCCTAATTAACGTAATTTGAGCATTTTTTATGCTATAAAACACGTTTTTTCCTCCCAAATCTATGTTAATTGCAAATTAATTAAGGTTTTTAATTGAAAAAGGCATTCTTTGTTTATGTGTTACCTAATATAAAGTATTAATTACTTTTACACACCTCAAATCCATCAGAATATCTCAATTTGTGAAGTTTAAATCTTTCAAATGCCCATACTTTTTTCATTTTATTTAATTTAATTGTGCGGAACACGAACTTCTCCCCAAAAATCAAGCATTAGTGGGATGTGCATTAGCAAGCTAGATGATATAGATTGATCTGCAGTATAGAACAAAATGATTAGCGACATCTAATTAGAAAAAAGCCGAAAATTTATCACAAAAGCGACTTTTTTGGTAATTTTAATGACAAAAAGTCATTATAACTAATAATTATTAAACTTTTAATTAAAATACAACCGGAATATATTTGCATAAGTAAAAAATATAGTAAAATAATTAATTTATTCCTTTTAATTAATATAAATTAATTCATTATAATTTAAGACTTTTTATTCCATTAATTTGGCTGAAATAACAGTATTTTCCAAAAATAATAAATTTAAGAGCTAAAATTATAGTAATTTTATAAATATCAGTTATTTAATTCATTTCATAAGAATCAAACGCGTTTTTATGAAAAAATAAAGGAAACACTAGCATTTCACTATGGGGAAAACCACGGGGGCATTCGTGCCTGACGTCCCTTTATAGGGACGATTTTCGAGGGTCCAAAATAAGGTCAAGATGAAATATTTTGGAAAAATAAAAAAACACCCCAACTGATTTAATGTATAAACAGTAATATATATCGGCATTGAAATTTTTTTTAAATAACAACTAGGATTTTTAAGCTTTTACTTTTAAAATTTTTAAAAAAGCATTTTTCTGAAAAATTCTATCTTCCAACTTTAAAAAAAGTGAATTTTTTTAAAAATTCTGCTTTCTTCTTGTGTTCTTTATGTTCTATGAAGATGAGAGATACATCAGTGCAAATTTTGATTCAAAGGAACAATTTTTGTAGAAATAGGAGGATTTTTAAAAAACGTCCTTAAAAAGGGACGTCAGGCAGTAATGGGTTAAAATCAATGCCTTTATCTTGGAAAGGCAACGAAAACACTAACATAACAAAAAGATTGTAATTCAAACACCCATTGCTCCTGACTGACAATTTAAAAAGTTGGCAAGTCTGCAATTACTTTGTAGGTTTTAATTTTCATAAAATTAATAATCAATCACCAAAAATGTTTTGGTTCTTTTTAAGGACATCCACCAGGAAAAATTAAAACAATTTAATACCTAATTTACTTCTATCTTGTAGATAATTGGTTAGTAATACTTTTCCTTAATCTTGTTAGACATAGATCAGTTGATTCATATTATGTCGATTGTGGGTACTCCAGATGATTATTTGCTTTTAAAAATTATGAGTGAAGAGGTATGAACTTCATAAAGAAATCTAAATGTGGTTTTTATAAATCGCTTTTGTATTAACATGTTGGCTGTGGTATGATACTGATTATTATCCTGTTCCTTGGATAAAGAGCTACTCAAGAATCTTGGTAGTATTGTAAAGAAAGCAGTATTCGGTGTTTTTTGCTTTTAGTTAAAAGGGTTTCATAAATAAGATAACAAACTAAATATATTTAAAATCAAAAGTCTTAGTTTTTTACTCAAAATTAAACTTGAGCGATATGTAATCTATTGATCTATCTTCTGGCAAGTCCAGATTTTCTTCTCCAAAATAACCAAAATCTAAATGAGGGTTTCGTGTTTTACTCTAGATCAGTGGTTCCCAAACTATTTTGGTCGTGGAACCCCCAAATTTGTTACCAATGATCGCAGAATATTTTTTAATCAACGATTTAAAAAAATTTAATATGCAATATGAAATGAAACCAGGGTACTTACGTATTACACCGTCGACCGTTCAGTAGCCGTCTAATTCAGCGGTACATCAATAGAAGAGTCAATGGGATTTGATAACACTTTTGATTAAGCGGCACGGTTGACGGTATAATACGTAAGAACCGAAACCAGGAACCCCTAAATGAAACCATGGAACCCCTAAATTTTTTCGTGGAACCCATTTTGGGAACCACTGCTCTAGATTGTCAAGTTTTTGCTATAGGTTTGTGCGAAATCTAATAAAAAAGGACTCGGAGGGCATCTTATTGCTTGTTTCTCGTGGTCAATTCACCTTACCTGGAGTTGATTTGTGTACATTAGGAACCCTAATATGCCAGATAGCCCTTTGTAAAGAAGAGCTTGATCAAGGTTCCAATCATTGCTGTCAAATTCATGTTATATGCAACTGCTTATTGTGTTTGTAGTATTTTTTTAAAATTGCTGGTGTTAGAAGTGAACTGTTAGAGAAAGCATAGCATGTGTGGGTGTTTTATGCATGTAAGTGTGATAGCATTGTGAAATCGACTGGCTTATTTCTTGGTTATAATTCTGCTTTTTTTCTCATAAACTCAGTTTCTTGCATGTAACCTTAATTATACTGTAGATATTGATCAGTTAACACGCATTATGGTTTTGTGTGGCAAGCCTGATGAGCAATTCCTAAAAAAGATTGATAGTCAAGAGGTAAGTTGTGTTGCTGGTTTGGTCCAGTAAATCTTGTTTCTTTGTCCCAATCAAGTGAACAAGTTTACAATTAATTGATCATTGTAAATCTTTCTAATTTAGAAGTCAAATATTTTAATTTGTGGAAATTATTCTTATTTATTTTATTTTAACTTAGTTGTTCCAAATTTTTATTACCCAAGTGTCTAGAGCTGCCTCAACTTCTTTAACGCTTCTTCATATTGCATATACCTAAATCCCATTATTTTGTTGGAGTTGGGTGTTTTTTTACCAATTTAATCATCATGGGCTCGGGCTGTAATTCTCGCATAACTTGTTGTCATCCTAAAAGTGACTTGGAAGAAACCTGCATTATACAAATCTGTTTGACGTATTTTTAAAAGTTCTGGTTGTTCCACTGATAAAGAGCCTATTCTGTGTTTTGTTTACCTAAATTGTATTTATTGAAGACTTGTATTTAAAGGGATATTTTAATAATAAATAATTTGATTTTTCACAGGCTCGAAACTATATTCGCACACTACCTACCATGAAGAAAAGAAATTTCAGTGAAGTTTTCAGTGGTGCACATCCTGATGGTAAGTAGTTTCTTAACCATCAAGTATAATATTGCGTAGGTAAGCCACTGCTTATAGATGCTTAAAAGTTGAAAATTAACCTCTTTTGTGTATCTGATGAAATATTTTTATACGGACCGATAGAAGTTAAACCAAACCACCTCTTCTGGAACCAATCCAGAATTTTAAACTAAACCCCCATTTGTTTTGTGAAAAATTGTAACAGCTTTTTAATTTATGTGAATTTTTTATAACTATTTTTAATGGGAACTGTGAAATTATTGAAAGTTGCATTGAATTACTTTTTTCTTCATTTTTTTAACAATTTAAATACTCAATTGAATATTCACAATTCATATATATAATTTAATAAATAGACATAATTCACTGAGAAACACAGCTTTACAATCAATTTTTAGGCAAATAAATTTAAGTAAACATTTATTTTTAATAGAAGAAAATATTCTGAAGGTGAAGCTGCTGATATTTTAGAAGAATTTTTGTGAATGTCGTTTCTGTTACTACTTTTTTTGTGAAGGTGCCGATAAACGATACCAAAGTTTATCCTGTATTAGCCCCTGCTCTTATTATACTCTTCTATTCCTTCAGCCATAAACTTGCTGGAGCGGATGCTTGAGCTTGATGCTGACCTACGTCCAACTGCCACGGAAGCTCTAGCTCACCCATACCTTGCCCAGTATGCTGACCCAACAGACGAGCCAACTGCTCTTCCATACGACGAGTCTTTTGAAGACAAAGACCTCTCAGTTGCTGAGTGGAGACGTAAGTACATTTGCTTTTATATTTTCTGCAGTTTTTTTAGCTGCACAGTTGACTCAACTTCTTGTGATCGCTTTTGGCTCTGAGATTAGACTCATAAGATTTACAAAAGTTTTAGTACAGTAAATATGCTGCTAAAAACAGGCACACCTATTTAACTTATTAGGTTGCAAACTATATTCGTTGTTGAGACATGATGGTTGATAATCATTTTCATCTCTTATCAAGAATTAGAAAATAGCTCTACTGCTTGTTTTGATTGAATCTATTAAATTAATTCATTAGTAGCTTGTTAGTATTTCAAAAGTATCCATTTTTGAAATGATCTGAAATGCTAGGATATTAGTGTTTCAACAGCATTCACCACTTAGTTTATTTATGTAAACAATTTACTGAGTTTTCTTCCTAAGTTAATATTAATGTAATATGTACTTTTTTAATAATTTTTGCTTTTTGAAATATTTAAGTTTATAAAAGTAAAATTGGATTGAGTGTAACTTCTGTGTCTGTTTTGAGACACATCATAGAAAAGAGTTATATTCTTATATTTCATAAACATTATTTTAGTGTTGCATATACTTGTTTTACATAATCATTACATGCTTCTTCGTACAACCCTATTTTTACTCATTAATTAAATTTATGTTTTCAAAGATTTTCACAAAATTATGCATATCTATTCGGCTTGTTGATTTTACTTATATTCTTACTTTTTGTGGTGCAAATATATAAACTATTTCTGATGTTGTATCAAATATTGGGTAATGCTTTAATTCTTTTTTATAGTGTTTGTGCTCTAACATGCCTTATTTGGTTTTGAAGGCAAAAATCTTAGTTTTTGTCTATTAGCTACTATAAATTGAATTGTTAGTTTGAAAAAGGGAATAAATCCAAAAAATGACAAATTGACTTTTTGTGCTCAAAACAATCTCCAAACTTTGGAGATTTCCACCACACATAAGTAGAAAGAGGGGATATAGCCCCTTTAGGGAGATATAGACCCTTGAAGTTGCAAAATCGATGTCCCTTCATTGTATTTTTTCAATTAATTTGGAATTAAAGTTAAATTGTCTTAAATAAAATTTTCTTTTAATTTAAAAGTGTTAGAAACTTTTTTTATCCAGTTAATTGAATGTTTCCATTCAAATTAACTTACTCCATTGATACTGCTGTAATGACTCAGTTTCATAATGTTTATTAAATTTTATTTATCTTAATCTCTCTTTTTTGTGTTGTGAACTAAGCATAAATATAATTAAAACATAAATTTGAGTGGTTTTCAAGATTTTCTTCCCTTGAAATTTCGTAAGGTTGAAAGAGGGAGTCCATCAACATTTTTTAACTGTAAAATACTTTTGAATGCAGTTATATTTGTTTCGATGATTGCCCCTTTTTTCTAAATAGGGTCCTATATTTCAAGAAAAAAATTTGGTGGTTATACAGCAAAAAATTCCGTTATTAATACAGTTTTCCGATTTTCTCAAAACCTGGTTTTTGGACTTATTCCCTTTTTTAAATTGACAATTCAATAATGTAATAAACTTTTTTGTAATATATATTGCAAAATGGAATTATTAACTCCTAGAGCAAATGCCTTATTTTTCTTAATAAACTAGACTTCTCAAAAATAAAAGGAATTAAACTTAGCTTTAACAGCTTTCATTTATTAATTGTTCACTGGCTTAAGTTGTCCATTAAGTTGCTCTTTTTTTATGGAAAAACCTTTTGTCTGTATTGTCTAGTACAGGGGTTTCCAACTTAGTATTCAAGGGCTGCAATCGTAATCAAAAGTCAAGTGGCGGGCCTGGCTTCTTTTTATCCATAATAAATATTTCGGTGTGAGTCTTAAATATAAAACTTTTCCAGCGAAAGAGAGACGAAGGTTATTTACATATTTTAAAGGTACTACTCTATTTCCAAAAATTTCTGAGGATATATAAATTTTTTACCTTTATACAACTTTTATTGCTGAATATTACTTAAAGGGGGTCTTCCTCAAGAAAAGGTTGGTTTTCCCTAAAAATCGTGTTTCACCTAATTTTTGGATTCTCCATTTTGTCCCTCCTCGTGATAAAGGTTGCCCACAAAATTTGGTTTGAAAAATTCTAAGCCATCATAGCCCCTCAGGAGGAATTTCAGGGCATACAATCTCCCTCTTGGTCTTGAGATCTCAAAGTTTTATTTTTTCATCATAAAAGACGACCAAAGCTATTCTATAATCTAAGGGGTAAATAGGGGGTTCATTGTTGAATATTAGTTAAAAAAATTGGATATTAGTAGTATGCTAAAAAGTGTTTTGAAGCTACTTTTTTTGGGAGTTTTCAGGGAGCTTTGTGGGGCTGCATAAAATAACCTGGCAGGTCGCTAGTTGGAAACCCCTGGTCTAGTACATTTGTTCTACTGAATCATACATGTGATTCCTATGCCCATTGGTAGAAATCTGCCAATTTGCTTGGCAAAATTAAAATCAACCGATTCACTTTGCAAAATTAAAATTTTGCTTTAAAATTTCTCGCCCATACTAAAGCCAGCAATGATTTACCATCGCCAATGTTTTCTCTGGCTTTGCTGCGTGTGGTATGCTCGCTCGCTGCTCTGTTTTGTGGCTGTTGGTTCCTTTTTTCGTTTTTGTAGAGTGCACATGTTTTAATTGTTTCTTTCTGTCAGTCACAGTACGAAGAAGTGCTCAGCATTATAGCCTGCAAGCATTTTTGAAATAAATTTTGAGTAAAATTCACAACTAAAGAAAATTGCAAAGTAATTATGTGAAAAGCAGTTAATATAAGAATGATTTTATTCATTTACACCGTAGCAAACATTAAACAGAAAGAAACAAAAAATACAATATATTGCTCACTAAGGGGCCTTGGCCTTTCTAAGTGAACCAAATAATACTTAATGAATACATGCAGTAAGAAATAAAGAAAAAAAGAAATGTTAAAAAAATTAAACCCAAATTTGTTTTGGGATTGAATCTCAGGAAATAGAAGCCGATGGACCATACTTGAAATGAAGGAAAGCTTAACCCCGTCCAGGGGTGTTGCTTCTTCAAATTGTTATAAAATTTTAAATATTTTCAGCCAATTTACTGTCAGAGTAATCACATGTATGCTGAATTTATTACTGGAGTAAAGATATCACCTCTCAAGTTCACACTTTCTTGCCCATGATTTCTGTATTTTAATATATTTATAACAGTGGCTTTGTTTTCTGCTTATGCTTTCAAAGTTCATTCCATGTTGCGGTAAAGTGTATAATTGTGAAAATATGCTTAAAAAGTAAAAAGAAACTTAATAAAAGTATACTACATTCCTTGAAATCAATGGTAGTCTTATTGGTTTAAATCCCATGAGTAGAATTTTGAAGGAAGTGTCTGAGGGGAGGACCTTTAAAGGTTACATTAACTAAACCACATGGAAACATTAACTAAAAGTAATGGACCTCTGTAAATTCCCACTTGCCCTTACCTCATAATTTCCCATTATGACCACCAGAATATTATCTATAATGACCTTTGGGGGCAGTATAGTATTAAATTTTAAATTTCAAATGTTTAGTATATAGTGCTCCAAAAACTACTGTAATATAAACAAAAATGTCAATTTTACTCTTTATTAAAACAATGTTTTAGTTAATAGTTGACATGCCAATTTACTAAAAATTTAAAAAACAGATATGATTATGACATGTAAATAGACATTGAAAAATATCAGTATAATTTTGTCTGTGCCCTTGGAAAATTTTTTTTAATTTCTACCTCTATACTAAATGTTTGCTTTTGCAGTGCTTTATTAACATCTCTTTCTTTTATAACAATTTAATAGTAACTAAAATTAATATCATTCAGGAAATTTTAAGATATTTCACTTTTTTGACAAACGTATTGATAGTCCTTGAAAAAAACATTTAAGGTCCTGGAAAAGTCCTTTTTCTTTTTATACAGTAGGTACTATGTTCTAAGGAGTTAAGAAGTTACTAAAGGTACCAAACACAATTAAAAAAACAGTCCTCTATTTTTTAGATAAATATGGTGATTATGATAAATTCAACACTATTAAGATATTTGGTATTGTGAGTAGCTATAAAAAAATAATTCAAGAATCAAAATTAGAGTACATCTTCTAATGTAATAGGGGCTATTTTGTAATCTCACCTCACCTGTTTGTGCATTTCCAGAACACTCACTCTATCACATATAACTTGTGAAGGTAGTATTTAGATTAATATCAATCTAAGAGTATCAGTAAAAATAACAAGCTATTGAATAGTATCACACTACTTTTTGTGAAAATGTTTGAAAACATAAGAATATGAAATGAAACTATTTATACATAGGTTTTGTTTTATTTGTATGTAATGTTTTGCATTTTTAGAACATCAATGAAAATTTATTTAGTTTAATTTTTCTGTTAGCTTTTTATTGTAACAAAGGTGTGTTTTATTTTTTCAGTTTTATAAGTCAGTAATGTTTGTTTTCAGTTTTTTTTCTGAAACTAAAATGCTTAAAATATTGTTTGTAAGCATAACCTTATAAAGGCATAGTCTTTTAAAGCAAATCCAAGCATATTGAATAGCAAAGTAACTCACTATAGTATTTAACATAGGCTTATTGTTTATTGCAGAATATTTGCTACTACTACTTGTAATTTAAAAGTTTATTTCTGTCAGGTTAGATCAGTGTTTCCCAACCTTTTTCGGTCCATGCCCCACCAAAGCCTTTCTAAATTTTCCATGCCCCCCCGGTCTCAGTGGCATATATAGAACTGTATTTTGAGAGGGAGCCAAAATTACTTCTTAACCCCTCCTTCCTATTTATATTTAATAAGTCTAATGAAGCTTTTTAGAACATTTTTAGGTAGAATTTGCATGCTAAAGAACTAAATCAAGTTATGAGTAATTAAGTTCTAAGTACCAAGGGGGGTCTGGGGGTCCTCCCCCAGCAAATTTTTGGAAATTTGACTCTAGGAAGCAGGTTTTTAACCAGTTTGGTACCCCTAGTTGGGAAATTTTGGAATTTTTAGGTAAGATTTGTATTTTGATGAACCTAATGTAAAAAAGTTTCAAATATAAGCGTTCTAAAAACAAAGATATCTTGGGTCATCCCTCAGCTAAGGTTTGGAAATTAGACTCTAAAAACAGGGTTACAACTTGGTTTGATACATATTGGTCCAGATTTCAGACATGCATGCATGCATGAGAATGCATTCTCAGATAGGATCATATTTTGATAACCTTCTTTTTATAAAGTTTTTTTAAATTTTCCTCCTGGATTGGCCCCACCTGGGAGGCAATTTGGTTGAAAATTTTCAAATTGCCCCCCAAGAAAATGATATTGCCCCCCCCGGTGGGGCGTGCGCCCCACGTTGGGAAACACTGGGTTAGATAAAAGGAATTATTTAGTATTATAATAATCACATTCTTAGTTATGTTAAAGACACTAATTATATATCCTTTAACATCATTTTAAAACACTATACCTAGATGTAGCTATTTGCTTAAATGCATTGGTACAGCATAATTTAAAATAGAAAAGTTTGTGATCATCTTGTATCACAAGCTATTTTGGTGACCAAACTTACTAGTTAAATGTTTAGCAACTCTATCTGCTGTATATAAGCCAACTGATGTGGATATCCTTTTAACGATACAATTTCACACGGTAGTTTTCTCCAAACCAGTTCAGACCTGTTTTTACTCTCCCGCTCTTTTAATAGTATGTGCTTTGAAAGTTAAAAGCTATTGGTTTATATAACTATTGATTATGTATAACATTTACCGCCTAACATGGAGTTATCTTTGACTGAGTCTTTGTTTTCTTTTTGTTTCCATCTTAGGGTTAGTGTATGAAGAACTTCAGACATTTAAACCCTCCGAAATGGAATGAATGAAAGTCGTCGTTTGGTCTCATCTGTCTTTTTCATTTCGTCCTGTAACAGTTAAGTGGCAATTGACATCTTGGAATAGTGATTCCCAAAGAATCAGATTGTAATTGTATGCGATGCATTGTGGCAGAAGTAATACATAAACTTGACTGGTCATACAGCTACAGCAAAAAGTCGTACATGTATTCTGCTGTCCTCACAATGTATATTTTTAAGTGTATGTGCTTTTTTTTGTGCAGTGGCCTAAAATCTGATTGTTACTAATCCCAAGGCTATGATTGCTACTTTTTTTAAAGTTGTGGTGTCTTAATAACTTGTGGATGGCGAATTCTTGAAGGATTCACCAGAATCTAGAATGTTTTTTTATCTTGTTTTAAAATTCATACGTCTTGTTGATATTTACCTTATATCTAAACTGTAAATTATGTTTGTTTGCTGTAAGATGAATGTAGTACTTTGGTAGAAAGTGATTTTACATGCTTGAAAAATATTTTCTGTGTTTGAGATTAAGCTTGATAAATTTCAGGGTATGTCAAAATCATTTTATTGCTTGAGAGAACTGAGCTGTACTAGTAGAGTTACAAATGGCAGTACCTATGCTTATGATGCTTATTTAGTATTTATGACAGGCAAATATATTTAAATATAGCAGTGCAATGGGAAATATTTTCATATAATTAACTTCTCTGGGATATGTCTGTATAGGAATTAGATAGAACACCTATTGCAAATTTTACTACCTCTTACTTTAATCCCTATTCCCTGAGCTTAAGAAAATATTAAATTGTACATGTACATTAATGCTTAAGCATTATTTGAATGCTTAGTTGCTTATTGCCAATGAGCTTTCGTCCATTTAATGCTTATCAACGTTGATTGGTAGTTGAGTGTAAATTAATTGAATATTGGTTGTGTAGTGTTTTAAGTGCATAGTAGAGTATAGAGCAGTGTTTCCCAACCTTTTTCGGTCCATGCCCTACCAAAGCCTTTCTAAATTCTTCATACCCCAATGTAAGATAACACACGAGTTTACACTCAAAATGTAGTTTTAAATTTAAATACTTAATTGTTTGATTTTTTTCTTAAAAATATGACAGACATGTTTAGAAAACTAGTGAGTGTTCCAAAAACAAAATGAATAACTTTATTTGAAATACAAAATAGTTTTAATGAAATATCTTTTCATATAATTTAAAGATTTGGCAATCAATAATTTACAGAGTTATCATAACTATGTTAATGAAAACCTTGCAGAGCTGTAGCCAGACTTTAACAAGGGGGTGTTTGACTCAAATGTTTTTAGTTACATTTTAAATGAATTAACAATAATATTGGGGGTTTCTTCCCTAGAAAATTACAGGCATTTTCCCCTTAAAAATAGTGTTTTAGTTCATTTTGATACCATTTAGATTACACCCTAACAGACCCGCACGATCATTGTAAGCAGCAGAATTTTCAAGGAAGGGCATGAGGGGGGCTTGGAGGGTCCTCCCCCAGAAAATATTTAGAATTTTACCCACCTGGAGGAGCAATTTGGTTGAAATTTTTCTAATTGCCCCCCTAGAAAGTGAAATTGCCCCTCTGTGGGGTGTGCGCCCCACGTTGGGAAACACTGGTATAGAGTGTATCTTTGAAATTTAATATAGTTTTAAGAAAGCTTTACAAGTATGATATAGTACAACGTGTTTTTACATATCTAGTGTTTTTTTATTTGAAAGAATGAATTATTTAATAATCTATTTGATTTTTAGTTTTGTTTATTTGTATTTCAGCATCAAACATTATAATTTTTTGTTAGTCTATAAGTATACTATTATTTTGAATGATTAATCAGATTTCTTAGAAAACTAAATAACTGGTGTGGTAAATGAATTAAATACACAAATGAATGGTTTAATTTGACTAATGCATGTAATCCTGCTATGAAAAATTTACAATTTAGTATTGTATTATAGCCAATGAGCAGGAAAATTTAGGAGAAATATGTGAAGATTTAAATGGGGTAACAAATATAATTACCATGCATGTAGTTTTATAAGTTTCTGATGAATAAGGGCTTTTCAAAAATATTGTATTCAGTTTTTCCATTGTTTAAGTTTTACTTTCTAAAAAACTCCCTTACAAATTAGATGTCTTGATATTGTTGTATTTCGATAATAACCTTGGTATAATTTCTGTCCTTAATACTTGTTTAGAATTGCATGTAAATATCTTACATGGAATAATTTAACCACAGAAGATCCTAACACATGTTTCATTATACAATCATGAGATAATGAAGAATATTAAAATATGCTTGTCCAAAGAACTGGCTAGTTACAAATTAGAATGCTATTTTATCAAAGTGATATGTAATTATGCAGATCGAAGTTATCAATTTTAAAATTATAGTTTAAAGTAAATAAAATTTCAAATCTTTATTAATTGTTTGCATGGTTTTTGAAGAGAATTGTTTCATCTGTGGTTAAAGTCCAAAGGTTTAGGTAAGGTTTTTTACCTGAAAATGTATCCATATACTACAAAGAAACTTGTTAAAAAATCAAATGAAGTTTGTATGCTTGAGAAAAATTATTCTAGTTATTCTTGTAGATATCTTAAAACACATGAGACCATTTTAGGTGCTTTTGCTACTAATGTGTTCTAACCATTATTATAAGAGACATTTTTGTGTCACTTAAACCTCTTCCTTGCCTTAAAAGATTGTATTTTTGTGCTACATTAGTGTTCGTTATAGTGCCTGCCATGTGGATCATCCATCCAAAAAATTATTCTGTGCATTTTCTTGTAAATATTTTTAAAACTGTTAATTTTATTTTTATTAGTGTTGAGAATAACAAAACATTTCTGTTCTGTTTTATTATTGGTTGAATTTTGCATGCTTGTTGCTAATACTATTTTGATTAAAAAAACACAACAAATTTAGTAGCGTGCTAAATGTTGATTCTCAAACAGTATGATGCATTCTTAATTTTATATTAAATTAATTTCAGTTGAGCGCACTGATTGACCTATTGGTGCTGTTAGGGATTTTTCTAATGGTTTTGGAAATTTCTCATCCTTTAAGAACTGGAATTTTAATGTTATCAACTCAGAGTTTAGTTTAAGATATTATATTAATGAAGTTTTATCTTCAGAAATGCATCAGTAGGTCAAAATAGTTAAGAAATTTATGTTTTATCTTTGATAGGTTTCTAAATTTTTAATGGACTATTTTATAGTGCTGTATTTCTGTTAGTTTACTTTTCTGTTAGTTTTGTTGCTTAAACCAATTTGGTAATGAAAATTCATGGTTTGTTTTTCATTGAAAAGTATTACTGAGATTTTAGTATCATAAATGGTGAATTTAAAAATTTTAACAAGGGTAAAACCACATTGTTGCAGCTTTTTTATAAATTACTAAGTGGGCATGACTTTTATTTGGAAACCAGATGCCGCTTGTATAAGTTTTTATAATTCAATTTTTGAATCAGTACTCCTGAATCAATCTATATCACTAAAAGCAACTTGAGAAATGCATCTACTGTGCATTAAAAAATTAAGATATAACATGTCATGATACCAAAATCTAAGTACATTTTCAAAAATTAGGATTTCTAGTTCTTTATTAAAGTTCTATTCACTGTTTTAAGTCTACACATGCTAGTAGTATGCATTGCATACTATTAATTTCAAGGCATGTTTTTAATATAATAGAATAAATTTTGAGAAAAATTAAACACAATTGTTTTGCCTTATGAATAACCTATTTAAATTGCTCAAGAACTGTTATGCTACAAATGTTAAATTTGAAAGATTTTATTGCGATTGAAATCCAGTGGTGCTCAACCTACGGCCCGCAAAGCTGAGTCTTGTGGCCTTATATATGATCCTTACCTTGTTTTATAAATGTTGAAGGACTTGAAAATTGTTAATTAGCAATTTATTTTAAAATCTGGCATCTGTTCTGGCCCGCAAGCTTCAACTAAATATAAAGCGTGGCCTATGAGGTAGAAAAGGCTAGGCACCACTGTTTTAATCTAATGTGTTATTAAATAAATTGGTTGTATAACCTGAAGTTTACTATACATAAATTGTTGAAGGATATAGATGCATAGATCCTAGGGTCTTTTGATATATCCTCTTTAAATGTTGAAAAAAAATTGTTTTAACACAGGAAATTAAAGATTTTTAAGTACCCTTGAATTCCAATATCCTGGTTATGCTTCTGAGTGGGAATACAAACTTTAAGAAACTAAGTGTTTTCTAGTTAAATTATTAATGGTTAATATGGTGAAATCAGGTTTGTGTATTTTTTTATTAGGTGTAGGTTAGTTTTAATACAATTTATCAGGTTCCTAAAGTAGGTATTTGTGTAGAGTCCGGGAAAGGGATTAAACTACATTTTAGCTGTCTATAAAGAGATAGAGTATAATATTTGCGAAAGTAAGGAGAACTCTTATATCCTTCACAATGTAAAATATTCTGAGCAAAGATGCATTTAAGTTGAAGTACCTTTAAAGTAATTTAAAATTTGATTAGTGACATGAAATAATTCTAATTAATGTTAGGGCTTATTGCCTTGGATAACTTTGGGAACCTCTGGTCCAAAGGTTAGCATACTTCCCAAGTATTTTTCAATCAGTTTGTTTATAGGTAGGTTTCACAGTATTTGCAAATAAAGCAGAATAGTGCCTACCTTTCTTAGATTTAAAAGTAATAGTTTTCCTGTTGGTACATGTTTTGTGTTCTTGCATACATATCAATTATTAAACTAAGTGGTGCTTTGCTTTTGCTTCTATTTGTATTAATAATAGTATTTCATTTGATGTAGCAGTGCATTATCTTTTTTTCTTGTTGAAGCAACAAATATAGATAGTTTTGGAAATGATTTGAGCTTAAAATTTTTCAATCTGTTAGAAATTTACTTATTTTTATTCCAGACTTTTAATGTAATAATTCATGAAGTTGTTTTCAAGAATACCCCATTAAATCTATCAGTAAAGCTAGAGCTTTTTTAACAATGATGGGGATTTTAATTAGGAGTAATTTCCATTGAATTTTATTTTTATTTCCAAAGAAATAACACTGAATATTCTCAGCTTTCAATTCAAATTATGAGGTGACTATTAACACACCTTATCAGAGAGATCCATGTGGGTAAGAACATGGATCCCTTCACTACATTGCTCTAAAGATGATTTGGAACTGCACATATTTTCATTACTTAGATCCTGATCTTGTTTACATTGTGTGAGTTATTTTGCCAAATTGTGCTACTTATAGAAATATATTTTTTACAACTACACCATGTTTCATTAGTTATGTTTGGTTTGGTTATAGTTCTGAATTCATGAAATGCTTTGTACCTACATCCCTATATTTTTTGGGGGTTATTTCTTTTGTCCTCCAAGGTTGGGAATCAGTGTTAGAAAAATTTACTAAGGGAACTGGTTTCCTGTCTTTGTTTCTTCTGATTTGCATGAATTAATTCTTGTTTGAATTTGTCACTGAAAATTATTTTCCAGAACTTCAATTTTATTTTGTTTTTGACATTTTTCTATATGTTGACTTAGATGTTAAATAAAATCATTTTTATTGTGCGATAATGTACCCATTCTTTGCTTTGTTGATGATTGGATGCGTAATTTCTTTGGAATTTTAAATAACCATTAGGGGTGGCTATTTTTGTGGCTCGATGTTTTTGAGTTACACTCATTGCCATAAAAAATAGCGCACCAAGAATAAAAAGAGATATCAAAGCCAAATTTATTTCCATGATTACCCATTGTATGAAGGTTGGTTGATAAAAAATTCAGACTTCCATGAAGTTAGGGGACCGAGAAAATCAGTAAAAAGTGTCTATAGGTGTCTCCATAGGTGTCTATAACCGACGCTACACGCCATGGTATTGAGTAAAAGGGGCTCTAAATTAGCTGTTGGGGATTGGAGGACCATGCTGTCTCCCCACGCAGTCAAATTTTATCTGGTGCACCAGGGGACGTTGCATACCGGGCAAGATGCTTTTTTTCTCATTGACCGGACGTGTTTTGTGGGCGTTGGTTCTGGAGAACGTGAAGGATGGGTTGAAAATGCAACCAAGGGAGGTAAGAAGAAAGCTTGGACATTGCGTACAACATGTGGTTGTGCATTTTTCTCTTGAGACTTGTCCGCAGGACAGGTCTGAAGGTAAGGACGGACAACCGGCTGCAAAGCCTCAATGACGCAGCTCTGATTGGTCAATGTACCGGTAGATAATACTGAGGACATGCAGGAGGGGGATGGATATCGTTTGCAGTGCTGCGGACTGTCCATTTTGTCCGCATAGATTCTTACATCTTTATCTATAAACAAGGGGCTGAAAATGGGCCTTTCTGTTTTCAATAGTGCACCAAATAAGGAAAGGAAAATCCAAATGTCATGACATTGTGTTTATGAGAAAATCCCGATTCGGTTTGCAGCTCCACGACAGTTGGATATGAGTTTGAAGACACAATGGAGAGAGCGCACTCAGCTGTTGATTTTCTAATCGTCCCACGGAGTGGTGATCCTGAGTAACGGAGTGGTGATGCATTGGATTCCGTTTCTGCAACTCCTGAGTAGGATTTACCAGTACTTTTACCAACTTGAGCTGCGTCATTCAGGTTTTGCAGCCGGTTGTCCGTCCTTACCTTCAAACCTGTCCTTCGGACAAGTTTCAGGAGAAAAATGCACAACCACATGTTGTACACATTGTCCAAGGTCTCTTATTACCTCTCTAGGTTGCATTTTTACCCTGTCCTTCCCGTTCTCCTGAACCAACGCCCACAAAACTAGTCTGGTCAATGAGAAAAAATCATCTTACCCGGTATGCAACGTCCGCTGGTACACCAGATAAAATTTGAATACTTGGGGAGGCAGCATGGTCCTCCAATCCCCAACAGCCCATTTAGAGCCCCTATCACTCAATACCATGGCGTATGGCGTGTAGCGGTGGTTATGGACACCTATGGAGTCAACACTCTTTACTGATTTTCTCGTGCCCCAATCTCAAGGAAGTCTGAATTTTTTATCAACCAACCTTCATACTATGGGTAGTCATGGAAATAAATTTGGCTTTGATATCTCTTTTTCTTCTTGGTGCGCTATTTTTTATGGCAGTGAGTGTATTAGAATAACTAGAGATTTAAAACAATCTAAGTAGTTAAAAATTTACAAATCTTTTCAAGGTTTGTTAAAAATAAAGATATCGTTGACCGAAAAACGTTGACCTATTTAGTTTAAATAATTTGAAGTTAAAGTCATGATCCCAACAACAGTCAATAATTTCAATCGATTTATTGATTATCGATTGCACAGAGGGATTTTTCACCCTGTGTCTTGTGTTAAATTGGCACAATTTGGGGCTTCCCTTTTTATGTCTACAACAGGATTCCTTTTGAAATAAAAAGCTTAAGGAGATGAAACAAAAAATTATGTAATAATCTAATATAATAAAACTAAGTGTGGGTATATGTGTTTGTCTTTTATACAAATCCACAATTTTCTTCCGATCTGCACCAAACTTGGTATACCTACGTAAAAAAACTCCAGAAAAAACATAGGCTATGTTTCGAAAACTTTTAATGACCCCTTGACCCTCTTTTGACCCTTTTTATGGTCATTTTGCTGAAATAGCTTCATTTCCCCTCAAGAAGAGATCTGCTTACTCCATTGTTACAAAGAAAATTTAATGCTAAACAACAATTTTTAATAGAAACACTAGGTACAAATCTATTTAAAAATTATATTAATATTTTAAAAATATATTTCAATGAAATTTAAAAGTTATGTATAGTTAAACATATTTTTATTTGACAGATTATCTAATTTTTATATTTTAAAAGCTTTATAGAATATCATTGTTGTTAAAATAGTGTCCATGGAAACGAAGATGTAAAATCAAAAAGTGATAATATTTTAACTTTTAAGAAAGTTGGTTAACAAACCAAAAACCATTAAAACTCCCTTTCAACTAGAAAATATTGATTTTTTTTCTTAAATTTCAAAACGGAATAAGCTTTAATTATTGAATAATTTCACCGAAAACGTTTATTCTTAAAGAAATGATTAATTAAGGAATCTGAGAAATTTTAAATAATTTTTAGAATATTTTTTCCATGTTGTAAATGTGGAAATCATTCAAAAGTTATACTAGGAAAAGTTACCGGGAACACCGGAATATGAAAAAGACGCCTGGGATACCGGGATGATTGGTAAATGTTGATTATATAAAATTAGAAATGTATTTGGGAAAACTTAAAAATGAGGCGTTTGCTATCAAAACCAGCTTATTCCATTTTTGGAAATTTTACAGGAGAGACAAAAAACTTCTCACGTCCACAGTTCTAAAGCTAAATTTGTTTTTTAAATTTTTAATTGTAGGTACAACCACTTAGAATTTGATTAGTTTTTTATTTTCATTCCAGTTGCATTACCTTGGGCGTAATTACACTAATTAGGTTGGAAAGAGCTGATTTTGATGCAAAAACACGATTTTTCATGCTTTTTTCAGTTTTTTTGTTCAATTAAGTTGTGAATTGGTTTTTTCCAGTTCACCAGTTAATATTTATGTCTTTACGAGTTTTAAGTAAATGACGTAACTTTAACGTAATAAGTAACTTTTTCAAATGATCTGAAATTTCACAGTTGAGATCACAGTTTTCACTTTTATTCTAATTTTGGGTTGGAATGAGCTGGGTTTGAGCTATATCCCTTCGCAAGGTTATGAAGGACCCTCTAAACTTTCAAAATATGCAAAAAAGTGGATTTCAGAAAAATATGGAATTGGCTGGTTTTGATAGCAAACGCCTCAAATAATAAATTTATAATCTTCACCCGTGCAAGGCCGGGCATATCAGCTAGTAGTACTATAAAAGCACAGAAAAATATCCTGAAAATATATCTGTAATAGTATTGAGATATTATCTATTGAAATTTATTCCCTTTCGGACTAAAAAAGGGGACTTTTCACAAATTTAAATACGTTTTTTAAACTGATCAATGACAAATATGAAATCAATCAAAAATATTGTTTCACTTGTCGAGACTAGAGAGGCGACAACTCAGTATAGCGCACGCAGATCGGTAAACAGGTTATCTGTTCGCCACAGGCGGTTCCCTCCATAGGATTAGCATGGGACGCGAGACAAGCGGCATGATACAGTTTGGACAGAACTGGATGCGCAGAGACGCTTTTAAGCGTGTTGTCGCCTCTCTCGTATACAGGCTCTCTAGTCGAGACTACCTCTTCAAAGATCCGGGAATCACAAATTTAAAAAATAACGGAGTTTGGAATTATAAATCTCCAATTCAAGAAGATCCTGAAAAAAGTCTGGTTTTCTGGTGGTTAATCCTGTGCTTGATGGTTCATCATTACTATTAGAGCTTGGCTTCACTCCTTTGCCAGATAGTCATTCAATTTCAGATTTCTTACACAGCCAGTAATAATGCTAAAATATCTTGGAGAAAGGAAAAACAATTAAGATTACTCTCTAGAATCCTGACTAACTATGCAAGCCCTACACTGGTCAAAAAGGAAGACAATCCACCCCACCTTATAATTTCAAGGTGAACTCTTATATCGTAAGAGTAAATTTATAATAATGTCGTTTAACTACATTTTCAGAAAGTGTTATTTTGTTTATTTTTGTGTGTGATGTCACAATTCTTGTGACCCCCTCCCCTTTGTCACAAAGAGGCCTTGGGCTCGCCGCACATTAGCGTTTTGAAAACGCGCGACCCATAAATAAGTCGCAAAAATTCTTATTATTTTCTTTCCTGCCAGGCAGTGGCATATAAAGAGAATTATTTCGGGAGGGGACCCAAGATTCTCCCTCGGCCCTTCCCAAGCGTATTTAATGGTTCCAATGTAGCTTTGTAATGCATTTTTAGATAGAATTTGCATCTTAAGTAACTTTAATACAAGAAAAGGTGTGAGTAATAAAGTTCCAACAACCAAAGGGGGTCTGGGGGTCCTCCTCCCCAAATTTTTTTTGAAATTTGATTCTTAAAAACAGAATTTTAACTAGTTTTTGTACACCTAGTCCGAACTTTGGATTTACATTTTTAGGTAATATTATTTTGGATACTAATGAAGTTGTAAAAAGAGTTTTGTATAATAAAGTTCCAAGTACAAAAGACGGGTTTGAGGGGGCCTCACCCAGAAAATTTTTGAAGATTTGACCTTTGGTACACCAAGTACAAGTTTCGGGGAGGCCAGGGGGTGCAAGAACACCCCCTTAACCACCTTAAGAACACCAAGAAAACCCTGCCGCCCGTGCCCACCAGCAATTTATTTGCAGGAGAAAGCTAGATTGAATTGAAATTTCTTTTCACAAGTCTCAATCAAGTAAATCTCTTTCAGGGCTGGTGCACAAAGAGGTCCTGATGTTCGAACCCAAAGTCCGCATCATAGACGCGGGCATCTCCGAACTGGCCCAAGACATGCGGTCAAGGATGGTGCTGAGACGTTGCGTCCCAGTGTCTCAGCACAGATGACAGTGGCTGTGACGTTTTAGTTTTGTAATAATGCTTTCCTCCTACGTTTGGTTACAAATATTTGCCGTTGTTGGCCGATTGAACGATTTTTTTATTTTCCGGCGACCAATATCCCCAAAAGAGTGCATTTAGGTTTGGTGTTCGTTGCTTTTGACATGGCACTGTATTATTCCTGAAATATCATCTGAGTATTCTTAAAGCGAGGGGATTTTTTTAGAAAAGAAAAATGTTTCAAAAAACTGACCAATGTATGGCGCATACTTGTCGTATAAAGAAAGATAAAAGGGTGACTTTTTGTGTAAAGGTATTTTAAGTATATAAAGGGTGTATCTGAAATGGTGCAACAAACTTTCAGGGATGATAGTGCTCATCAAGACCAACAAGAATCGGTATAGAAAGGGGGTCCCAGACCAAATCCCAGGGAGTTAAAAATGGAGCGACACCCCAAAAAATCATTGAAAAATTCAATTTGTAGAAGAACTACTATTGGTAAAAACTTAATTATGGTCTCAAAAATTGTGGTTTAATATAATCTTTAAAATTACTTCAAAAGTCTTCACTTTAAAATTTGTTTTATTATGAAGAAGTTAAAAAACACAAAAAATGTGAAAAATCTGCCAAAACCTTATTTTGTATTTCGAAATCCTATCTTTTGATTTGATAATCTGAAAGATCATAGTTGAAAACCCTTAAATCCAAAGTTTCACGTAAATACAATCAATATTAAACGCTTGAGATGCTGTTAAAGTTTGTTTTTTAGGTGCGCAAGCAGTTTTCTAGAGCTGTTTCCAGAACAGCTGTGTGCGCACCCAAAAAAAAACTTTAACAGGATCTCAAGCGTTTAATATTGATTGGATTTACGTGAAACTTTGGACTTAAGGGTTTTCAACTATGATCTTTCAGATTATCAAATCAAAAGAAAGGATTTCGAAATACAAAATAAGGTTTTGGCAGATTTTTCACATTTTTTGTGTTTTTTAACTTTTTTCATAATAAAACAAATTTTAAACTGAAGACTTTTGAGGTAATTTTAAAGATCATATTAAACCTTAATTTTTGAGACCATAATGAAGTTTTTACCAATAGTAGTTCTTCTACAAATTGAATTTTTCAATCATTTTTTGGGGTGTCGCTCCATTTTTAACTCCCAGGGATTTGGTCTGGGACCCCCCTTTCTACACCGATTCTTGTTCGTCTTGATGAGTACTATCATCCCTGAAAGTTTGTTGCACCATTTCAGATACACCCTGTATACTAGGAAAATATCCATAATTAAGAAAAAATTACTTAAATTGCACCAGAAAGTGAAGTTACTGAAATTAGAAAATTAGTCACCAATAAATTTTTAATGTCTTTTATTCGAAATCGTTTGCAAATTATATTATTATTCCGATATAATTGTAGGTTGCGAATATAATTATATTTTATGTCAATGAAAAATCTTTTGGGAACAAGTTATTCGTCGTGATGAGAATATTTTCGTGTGCATTTAATCGTTTTTTTCCTTTAAGTGTGTTTGTATCGTAACATCCATGAATCCGTGTGTTTGTAATAGGGTAAGAAAAATCTGCTATTTTCCTACTCCTTGATGGGCTATGCTGTTTCAACTCAGACCAATAATGATAGGCAAGATAATTGTATTAGATTAGTATTTTCTTTTATGTAGTTTACGGTCTTGAGCAGTATAATATTTATCAGAAATGTCCAATTTATTGTTTTATTATAGTCCATTTTATTGTATTTATTAGCAATTCTATTCTTTTAAGATTTTAAAATTTTTTAGAATAAGATTTATTCTTAACCTAGTTATCCTAGTTAAAACATGACCTAGTCAAGATAGTAAGTATGAAATTATTAGTATTTCGTTGATTTGAAAGATTTAATTGCATTGGTTAATAAGGGGTTTTTGGTTGGTAATAGAAGAGAAAATTATAAGTACCTACTATATTTTAAAGACTTTAAAAGAAAATTTACTTTGTCTTGGTACTATTATGGCAACTCTTGTTATTCTCTTTTCATAAGTATGGTAAATAATTTCTTTTCACTGGATTAATAGAGTTTATCCCTTATAAAAAGAAATTATTAAAATTATTATTATTATAAAAGTCCAAATCAGAAAAATATCATTTTCATTTCTTAATAAACCTTATGAAACAATATACATTAAAGTAGAAATTGTTTGACTAATACTATGTTTTTAGATTTTCTAGCAATTAAAACTAGTTCTAGTCCAGAATGTATATGTGATAAAAATTGGTGCTAAACATGTGGACTACATTTATCCTCCTTTCATATTTTCCAATTCCTATGCATTAAAATTTTTAAATCAATATTTTTTTTATATGTTATAAGTTAATGCATGCATTTACTTAAAAATTTACTGTTGATTTTATTGAATTTTAAAATTTATTTACATTAAGAAATTTAATTGAAATTGTTTCTAGAGTTATATGTCTGTGTTTATGAAGATCAAACTAAAAGGATTTCTTTCTTTCATACGCTTTCTGTTTAAAATTGCTTCTTGTTCATAGCTTTCAATAAAAGTTTCGTTAAGTGATAACAGTATTTATTTTATTGAAAAGATTTGGTAATTGAGAGTTTTAACCCAATTTCGTCCAATAGGACTCGATGTGTTATCGAAAGAAACGAATAAAAAATTCAGTCTTTTGAAAACATCAGTAATACATTTATTTACATTAACTGTACAAGTGTATATAAGCGAATAGAACTAGAAAAATTAATGTAATAAAAAAGCATTTATACAATTTGTAGAGCATATAGCAGGAACCAACGAGCAAAAAAATACAGCCATGTATTTCGGTATGTCTGAATTTGAAGAAATGGTCCTTTGAAAAGTGATAAACCAAATTGTGGGTCTTAATAACATTAGTATGCTGAGTACCAATCTTCAATAATTCACAAAATGAGTAATTTATTTAGGCAAAAAGTTTCCAACAGTGGTTAAAAATTAAACTAGTACTAGTAAGTATTGAAACAAATGGTAAAAGCCGAATTCTGTTCCTTGATCTGATGCAACTTTTTAAAAAATGAAAGCAAGCACATTATTTTTTAAGTTTTATAAAATATTTTAATTTGCAATATTGCATTTAAAATTACAGTTTTCTTCACAAAAATGTATCTTAAAAAGTTTGGAAACCACTTCCTTTAGAAGCTCTTACCATTAAAGAAAAGCCATCACTCTACAGAAAAGTACTATAATAATCTTGCTCATTACAAATCCAACAAGTAATTTTGTATTTCGCTAAATATAAATTGAATTGGCACTTATTTGGAGTAGCAAGTTTGTATTCATCTCATCTGCAAGGGACTACTGAACGTTTGCATTCGTCCTCCAGATGCCTTGACGTTGGTTGATTGTATCCCCAATTTAAAATATAACCATAAAAACTAACAAGAATATATAAGCTTACATATAGTAATATCATCACAATGCACCAAAAGAATCCCCATTAATAATAAATAAAGTGGAATGCTTTTACATATTTTTTTCTTCCCACACACAACAGTACGACACTTGGACGCAATCCCGTCACAAAATCGATAGTCGTTTAAGTCGATATAAAAATACATTAACAGTTAAGTAGACTAGTCTCGTGGAGTATTGTCGAATGGGTTCTTGGCTGAAGTCGATGTCGAGTCTTGATAAGAATCACAATTCTGGATCCAGATCACACCTCCTCCTGAACATCTGTCCATTTTCTCGTATCCAAAAATTCGCCACTGAAAGTAAAAAAATGCCTTTTTCAACTCTTCAACCTGAGGATATCACTTTTATGTCATGATTTCCCGAACTCTTTGTAGTATCTACTGATATTACGAATTTTACCTTTGTTATCGACCCCGATCATTCCTACTTAAACTACTCATTCTTTTATTAAATGTAGTATTTATGGGTAACGAATTTTCTTCTAGTCGCAATCAAGTACTATTTTAACGACCCTTTTTTATAGCAAACTTTTATGATTTCTTCTCTGCATTTACCTTCATGGAAGTTATTTGAAATGCTTCGGGAAAATCCTTCTTAAGCATTTTAGTTTTTAGCACTAGAAATTTAAGGCATCTTAATTTGGCTTAAAATGTTAATAGAACCTCTTAACCTTCATCATCCTCTTGAGCTTCAGAGACTCAAGGATCAATATAGACTACTTTCAGAGGATCAATATAGACTACTTTGGGAACCCCTGATAGAGAGACAATAAGGGATTTAAGAAGAACCACATCCCCTAAGTTTGTATTTTGAAAGAAAGATCATTTTACTTCAACTCAAAATATAAAAGGCTCAGTTTGTTAGATTGATTTTAATACCTACACTTAGAATAAACTTGAAGAAAGCAAATTCAACTTATCTTACCCCACTTGCTTCCAATGGCAACTGGGCAAGCTCCATGCAGTGTCATTGGATCTTCTTTCCCGTTCTTTTTCAAGTTGTACCAGAACACTGCAGATCCCTGAGAAAAACGAGCGTCAATTTCCGAGAAAACCAATTTTGATGTGCTATTAAGCTCATAAACAAAATGAACGTATGTGAGGAAATATCTTAACTATTGTCTTAGCTATTTGCTAGTTTCATTTGCTTTTAGAGTCAATTTCTTAACTTAGTCCTTAATTTCAAAGCCAAAACTTGGAAATTCAGCACCAAGAATAAAAAAAACCGTATATAGTTGTGGCAGTTGTGTAAATAACACAGTTGCCACAAAAGCGCAGTTTGCGGGGTTTATCTACTCTTTTCTATACATACTTGCTGTTCAATACACCAATACTGCTGTCAGAAACAGAACAGTGCCATGATTATTCGTTTGAAAGTGATGCTTTAGTGTCTTACTAATATTTTTAAGTTTAGAAATGTGAATAGATAATTCAGAAAAGGGATTAAAAGTCGCATGCCTCTTGAACCTAAACCTAAACTACGAGTATATCAGCGATTAGTCCAGAAAGAACGGAAGGCATGGAGCGTGGTTTATAAATATTTCATAGAGGCTCAAAGGGCACTCGGCCCCTCCACTCCCCGGAAGGTGTGCTGCAAGATTATTAAATGTGTTTTTAGTGTTTATTTTTAAAAAGTTATTTTTGGTAGGAAATTTTGACTTTTATGTGTTTCAAAATTAAAGTTTGGAACTGACTACGAGATTTATATAATTCTTACCTTCTTTGGCCAAACTCCAGCTCCAGCTTTTGGAAATACCGTCGCTCCTCCCCTTGTGACGTCAGACAGCTGAAAGTACAGTAGATGAAAGTGTATTAGTGACCTTAAGCGTAATAGGTAGACGGTTCTATGAATATAGGTTGCTGTCTTTTATTTAATTCAATACCAGTTGCATAATAATATAGTGAGGATAAGAACTTCGAAAAATATACTGAAGAGCATATGGACGCTGAAAAGTAAAGGAAGGCTCACGAGCAAAGCAATGCTGATGAGCAGAGAGGATCAAGAGCAAAAAATACTGAAGAACAAAAGGATGCTTAGGAGCACAGATAATTTGGCAAGTTAGTGATATACTTGAGGGGGAAGATATACTGATGAGCAAAGGAATGCAGGATGCTAAAAGGCTGATACAGGAAAAGGGTGCATAAAGTTGGGAGAAAGAAAACCATTACTAAATTATATAAATTTGTCCCAAGGGTAATCACTAATCTGTGGATATTTCATTTTGCGGGTTTCGTGTAGAAGTTCCCTCAAATCGTAGTAGAGGTTAGTAAAATTTTGTGTGTGTAAAAGCTTAAAGAAGTGTAATGTGTTAATTTAAAAAGTGGAAGAAAAACATTACATGCTCCTTGGAAAACACGCCTGGTTTTAACAAACAAGATAAATTAAATACCATATAACAAAGAATCTGTAAAGCCTATTTTACCCAACAGACAATAGGTGTAATATAGGTAAAAGAAGCAAAAACCAGAAATGAACTGATGTCGTACCGTATTATTTTCGATTCAAATTATATACTTACATAGAACATGAGGGTTGCAACTCTATCGCCAGCTTCTAGTTCAGTGGGATGGACATATTGTAACTAAAAAATATCCAGTTCAGTTTAACAATTCATATCATGTTCAGAAATTTTTTTTATGAAAGCAAAGCAAAGCTACTAAATAAGAAACGAAAGTTTATTTTGTTCCATCACTCCATTCGCACAGAGTTGACGTCACAAAAGAAATTTAATGTTAAATTAACTTTAAAAAAATGTATTAGTGTTGGACTAAAGTCTCAAGAAGGATAGAAGATTTTCGATGTACTATTGCAATTTTATTTTTGCAATGCAGAAAAAATATTAACCTCTATTTCGTGTATTACAACTAGGAGTACCTCAATTAGCTGTACTTGTTTGCTGGTCCTTGGATCATAACTTAATAATGATTTTTGTCAATGTTGTTTTATTTGGAATAAACTGGAACACTAGTGGAATACGTGATCGTTAAATTTAGTGGTCAGAAAGTCCTGGGGCCCATCATGGGGCAAGTTATCATGTGTCCAGGTCGTCTGGATACGTTCCCTCCCCTTCAGTCTGTCCTACAGAGACATGACAAAATTGTGAGGGGTGATGGATAGTGTCGCCGTCTATCGGCTGAGGCAAAATTTTGTTTCCTTCCATTTATGAGCCTCACTTTCTTTGAAGCTCCCCCCTTTGCTTTAAATCTTGGGTCTTCCAAAGTGGCACTTCAGCAACGACCAGAACACGCAGTTGACCAGCAGCTGTTTCACAAGCCTGGATGGAATGCTTCCATTCTGGAATACTCACCAATATGATTTAAAAACTCTCCAGCAGATGGCAGCACCTAAGACCGATGATGGATGATGGTTTATATTATAACTTACCTCTTCCGGAGTCTTGTCAACCAGCAAATAGTCGTAATGAGGAGTGTAGTGGCCACCCATTCCGTAATTAGCAATCTAGAAGGAATTAAGATAATGAGATAACGTTAATTTTTGATTTTTTTTCGCAATTTTGGTGACAGTGTTTTATTTGAACGATGTTAATTTTTTGCCGTTCTGGGAAGAAGAACGACGTGATTGCAAATGGGGGAACTATGCAGGAGCTTGGCTGCAAAAAATTTCGAGAATGGTGGTCAAGTCGAAAGAGGCAAGTCAATGCAGGATTTTGTAAGTTCAAAGATTAGTTTGGACATAAAGATTCTGTTCCCTATCATCTTTCGGAGGTTATGTGTTTCTTTTAAATGCTTGCATAAATTTGAGTTTTCTTCAAGGGAATATTTTATGCATGAAAAAATGGTTGCAAAATTGGACGATAGATGGCGTTGCACTTGTCGTAACTCCTTGAGACCGAACTTAAAACAAGCAAAATAGTTCTATTGACTCATTTCGCATGTTTTTAGTTTGGTCTCTTAGGGGTGCGGTCAAGTACAGCCATCCTTATCGTTGAACTTTGGTACTATTTTAGGTGGGACAGCCCCTAAAAACTTAGGGGGGCAAGCTGTTCGCTCTGAGACATAATTACCAATTGTCATCCCTATGGCCCTCCATAAATCCGCCCGTGGTGAAAGACATCACAAAAAGGAACAGAATAATTACCACAGAGTATCAGAACAGAGTCTATGGCCATAGGAGATAATGGAAATTGGAAAAGTATGGGGTATGTCCTGTAATAGGGCCCTTTTGGCCCTGGGAACGCATCAAACTCACTCTTTCCTTGTTACGTCCCGAGAGGCGAGTAAATAGAATATGAATGAATACGTCACAGCCAATTAGAGCTGTGATATCCAAATTGTACTGTCTATCAGGGATGCAGAAAATGTTTTTACTTTCAAGATTTCCCCCAATCCATACAAAAATTTCCCCAAAATTTAAAAGAATGATAAAGACCATCAAAAATTCTGAATTATCGTCTGTATCAGAAATCTGTTAAAAAGTACAGTGACAGTCAATTCAATAGTATACTTTTCCACAAAATTTCCCCAGATGGCTAAAATTTCCCCCGATCCTAGATCGGACATATTCTGCATCCCTGCTGTCTATATACGCTTCTGTCAATCACAGTCATTTGCACTGCTGCCTTCTATCACACGATGGCATTCGAAAATAACGTTTTGGACCATCTGTCAGAATTTTTCTCTGTGCTAATTACACTATTTCAAAATGTTCTGGTGATATCCGTAGAAGCAACAACTCACCTGCACGATCTCGGCGTGTTCCTTGTCGACGTCGGTGGAGAGTCCGGATACGGCCTCCACCAGCTTGTACACCTTCTCCATGAGGGGGTGGTCGTTGGGGCCCACCCACGCGTTCTGGCTGGTGCGGCTCACCGACACCACCTCACTGCCTTTGCTCGCCTGCACCATGGAACGAGCCAGCTGCAACAAAAAACGACAATATTGGGTTTTGGATTGTCATTGAACCCTATGGAAAGTTTGGAGTGGCTGGGATTGAAAGGGTTAACAATGCCTTTTAAGCAACCCTTTAATAACACCAATCCCCCCAATAACACGATCCGAACTGAACGACAAAGCTGTGGGATTTTTCGGAAATAGTAGTTAAGGATTCTAAGGTGACGAACATTTTGCTGGTTCCGAAGAAGCACTTGTCCATCACACTGTGGAAAAAAATTGACTCCTTTACCTTTGGTTCGGCTATCTGCATGAGTAGATCCGTTTGGGCTGAAGTGAGGAGATCATGGTATACCACCACATAAGGGTTCAGACCCCTCTCTTCTATTCTTAGGGGTCGGAGGAACAGGTAGGGGTGCCTTTTGCCGTCCAGACGACATTTCAGGCGAGATTCTTCGGACAAAGACTGTAAAGATCAAGAACCAAGAGGTGGAATAACAACTCTGCACTGGAATTATCAAATATAAAATATACAATGAAAACCGTACATGTTTTAGGACATTAAAATATGAAAACCGTAAAGGTTACATACATATTACTATGTTGATTTTGAATAAAGTAGCAATATTCAGAAATGTGAGCAAAGGTAAGACGGAGGCCTGTATTAAATTATCTCCCCCCGAAAAACATATCATGGATAATAAAATAAGTAAAAAAAAATGATTTTTTAAAAACGCTTTTATTGAAGTGTTCTAAAAGGTCAAAAATAATTTATTCGGTTTGACAAATAATTTATTGGGAAATAGAAAATAACTTTTTGGTAAGTAAAAAATAACTGATTTTCTAATCACTAAAAATAAAGCGTGGGTGCTAGTAATTAATATATTTTAAATTGAAAACTTTTTTATTTATTTTTTAAAATTTGTACAAATTCACCTGAACCTGAATAGGGGTACCGTTATAATTACAGAGCGGAGAGATTAACCGCGCATCCGCTCGCTCACCGATGAAATCCATCGATATCAAAAAGATTCACAAGAAAAGAAAATGCATTCAATAAAATAAAAATAACCAATCGTAAAAGCCCAGACAAAAATAAAACTCAGAATTAGTGTATCAAGGAGCAAACAGTATTATCCAGTCTTTTCAGTAGTCCATAAATTATAAGGTAAATGTGGGTATAGTGGACACTGTACCAATAGTGGCCACATAGCTGATTAATTTTAAATAAAACGAGTTAGAGGCATCGAACAGCATCAAAATTCATAGGCATAGTAGATTGTGCAATCAGGTAAGCTGATAAATTACCACCGATACCACAGATCAGCATGGGAAGGATATTTAAATATTTGAAAATAACAACATCGGCCGAGTGACTGGAATTAGATTTTGCTTATTGAATCGCGTAAGGAAGCGGGTAAGTCGGAACTGATTTTTCCGTATTTATTACCGCTTGATTGACTTTTAAATTTATATCAAGATAAATAAGAGTGTACAAAATAATACTGAATAAAATTTATTTGAAAATGCTGACTTTACGAGGATTTATGGGGGTGTCCACTTTACCAACACATAATCTTAGGTTCGCAATGGCGTCTAATAGAAACATAAATAATACTTAACTTGAATCGGTTTTTCTTCATAAACTGTTGACTGTGCTTTAAAATGAGTGTTAAATAAATTTGGTTTCATTCTGGCTTCGGGAACCAATGTTTCTAAAACATTGAATTACATGCTAAATTCCTCTCAAATCAGCTACAGCGTAGACTTTGGGCCGAAAACTATCAATTTTTTTTAACTAAAGCTAATTTGATTGAATCTAAAATACATTTCGTTGGGAAGGAAGATTTAATTAGAACTAGATGACTATACCAAGAAAAACCCCTCAATTTCATGCATAAACCCCTCATATAGGCAGAAAAAGACAGATGTCCACTATTGATGCAAGAGGTGTCCACCATAGAAGCAACAGCTTCATCTATGTGGCCACTATAGATGCAATTTGGAGTACTTTTAAAAAATTAATTAAAAATACTTTGCCCAATCTAATTAAAGTTTTTAATAGTAAAATCGAAAGAAGAAGATCCAATTAACCTAAAAATAGGATGATAACCGTTTCGAAGCAAATTGATTGGTATTTATTAAGAATTTAAGCAAAAATTTTCCTTAAAGTGTCCACTATACCCACATTTACCTTAATAGTATATTTTTCTTCTCTCGCAATTCCTCGGGATGGAACACCAATTTTCGGCCATTTCTCGCTCTTCTGGCGATTTCTTTCTCTCGGTTATTATCTTAAATCGCTAATTATCTTAATTGGAAGGTAAGAAATCACGTTGTGAAGGTTGAATATTGTTGTGATGATATACCTAATATATTATCTTACAGGTTTTGGGAGCCATTGGCTTCACGGAAGTGTCTCAAATTTGAATTAAACGGATAACTAAAAACACTCGTTAATTACCTTAATTACGGAGGTTTTGACTAGTTGATGATTGATGATTGAATATTGCATTGTCATCGGGTTTACACCATGGTGCAAAAATTCAGAACTTTATATCGTTTGGAAGTGCCTGAAATTTTATGTACAAGAACTTATAAAATAAAAAAAGTGATTAATCGTCTATAATTACCGTAATTACTGGGCAATTCTCGTTTTGGCTTTTGAATATGATGAAGTTATGCCTAATACACAATTGTCCTCGTTTTGGGTGGCATAGCCCTTTGGGAAAGGTCTCAAATTCCTGTTTTTCTGTTAATTAAAAATACTCGTTAATTAACTTAATCCTTTGGTTGTTTGACTAGATAATGGTTGGATATTGGAGTGTCATGAGGGTTACACCGATGTGTAAAGTTTCGGGACCCTAACATATCGGAAAGTGCCCGAAAATCGAGTTTTAAAATTTCACCCGTAAAACGCCGCCAAAAGCAAGTAGAATAAACGCGTTTAATAAAAAGGAGCCTGATTACTTTATGAACCGCCACTTGACTTTGACTCATGATTTCCATTGAGGTCCTCGAGTACTTCTACTTGAAAGTTGGGAACCCCTGCTCTAAAATAATAGGGGAAGCTATCGTTGTTGAACTTTGTTGTTTATGTTACTTATCCCCATGGATTAAGCACCTCTAAATTAGTCCAATAGATTATGTCGCATAAGCAGATCAAATACTGTCTCTTCCTCTCTGAACAGTTGCCCCCCCCAATGAGGTACCAATACATTCTAATGCACCATTTCAGATACATATAATATACAGAGAATGTCTACTCACGACCAGCCTCTCTCCCCTGCATAGGGCCATGTAGTTCGCCTGCTCCTCGTCGTTGGAGATGTTGTCCCCCAGTCGGGGGCGCTCCCTCCGCCCCAGCACTGCAGCCCGCTGGGTGCTGGGGCCGCCCTTTAGAGGGAAGCCGAACGTGTCGTAGTCGCTCACTGAAAAGACAGAATACAGTCTCCAACAGACATCCATGACAAGAAAGGGGGTATACTTTATTCATTTAGAATTGGCGCTTGAGAAATAGTGCTTTTCCCCAATAGTAAGCCTTCTTCCTCACTTTGACGAGGATAGTTGCTATGGTTACCGATCAGTGGCGGGGAAGGAAATATTTTCAAGCGTCATGCAGTTCAAAATGAACAGAGTATAGTACTGTTTGTCTGCCTCAAGTTGAGCTCCAGCCATGTTGTCTGGTTATGGCGGGTGATATAGAAACAGGACTTGCCTCATTTTCGACGGGTGAAAGAAAGGCGCAACACCTTTGGCTTACTGAGCGCTTTAATCCTGCCGATTCGTAGCATGGTTAATCCCTATTTAAAATGGACTGGTCTTGTTGCTATAGCAACCGCCATAAACTAGACAACTTGGCGAGAGCTCAACTTAAGGCAGACCAACAGTATTATTCCCTGGTCCCGGACTATAGGGGCCAGGGGCCATCCATGTCTGTGATGCAGGCCCGTCCGTAGCCAGGAATTTTATTAAGAAGGAGTCAGTGACATTATGCAGGTTGTCTCAAAAGGTTTGTGCCTAACTTAATGTGGGTCCGTCATGTCATCAGGGCCGCCCCCGGGAGAAGGTTGAGAAGCGGGCCCCCAGTGACATACCTATACTTCTAATTTCGTGGTAGGGGGCAAAATTTTTCTGAAGTACCCCCACCCATGTATTCATAGAATATTTCTAGACAAGATCTGAATTTCACTCAACTTAAAAATATTGTTTTCTTGATAATACGATGAGTAACAAGCAATAAAGGGGTCTGGGGTTCCCCCAGAAAATTTTTGAAAATATGCCCCTAGAAAACTGGGAATTTAATCATTTTTGGACCTTTATGTGAACAAATTAATTTCCAAAATATTTCAAATGATATCCGTCTTGGTACTAAATATGAAAATTTTTGGGTCCCGGGGGTTCGTACCCCCTCGCCCCCCCCTCTCGTCAGGCCTGCATGTCATGAAAAAATAGTTTTTCATGGGAACCCATGCCCGATAATGTAAACTGAATGCTGTGTCCGCTGGAGGGAATCGTTTAACTTTTATGTTCCACAGAAAACTTCTATTATTATTCATTGCATATTCGGAGAAAGCACCCTCGAAAACCCCTGCTGTTCTGCCTGAAGTTAGCAGATAAAATCACTCACTTTCTAATTTGAAGACGGTCTGGAAAAATCAGGATTTGAACGTGAAAAAAAGGTGATTTTCTCTCAATGCACTGAAATCTGTGTATACTACCAATACTGTAAATTGCGATGTTTCTTGATAAAACAGCAAACGGTTTATATTTATTTTTTAGGTCCCTAAAGTATATAGGTTAATTAATTAACCCAATCCGCCCCCCAACCTCTCGGTTTGTGGGGTAATAGGGGGATCGGGATTAGGGTCAGAGCTTTATTGAAACATAAAAGATTTACATCCGATTGTACAATAAAATTTGGTAAAAATACAGTTAAAATGGGGTATAGAAAATTCGTGTAATATTTTAAGCTATATAAAATTTGTAACAAAAGTTATATTAAAAGCTAAAACTATCCAAATTTCAAAAGAAAAATTTTAAATTAAAAGTTAAAACCATTTAAAAATTAAAAGTCTTAAAAGCTGGGGTCCCGATCTTCTGTGCGGACAGGCACCTCACCCCGCCGACAGTTGGTCCACCACCTCCTTTGCTTTTAGAACAGACATTCTGATCTTCAAAATCTTTTGAGGGTCTTTCATTACTGACTTAAACCATCCTGTCTTTGACTCCTGCGATGGGCGCTGATGAAGATGAAATGTGGAGGTGAGACTACAATCAAAAACATAGTGATCGGCGTCTCCGATCCCGCCACAAAGGCAAAGATCCTGGTATATAGGTATTAGGTTGTGATAAATAGGTTTCTTTAGCTTAAAACAAGAGAAAAGTTGGTAGCGATAATTTGAAACTCCCCTTTCCTTTTTCACCCCTTTGCCATTCCTATCGCCCCACAATTTGTTTTTTTATACAGGGGTACTAATTTAAATTTATTCATGTCATTTTTTATTAACTTACAAGATAAAACAATGAATTTACTTACACTTACCTGAAAGATCTGATCGCTCAAATAGGTTGTCGTGCTAAAAGAGAAAATGAAAGAACAGAATTAGATTGGAAACGGTTAAGAAAATCTTTAAAAATACAATCTCCAGTCAACAGCATGCAAATGGGCAATGGACTTCATCCGTCTGACGTCACATTTTACCCATCATGTGACCTACTGAGCTTGCAATGGGTTACTACAGAGATAGCTTGTAGTGAAATATGAATGATTTGATGATAGTGAGTTTGTTTTTCCCCATCACGTGATTAAATGGGCGTGGCATGAATATAGTCCATTCCAGTAGATTTATTTATAATATTTTTTTTATTCGTAGAGGTATCCAATAGAGAAATATTAACACAATTTTTAAAAATTAGGTTCCATATGAATTTTTTAATTTAATTTCAAAGTTTGATTTTAAAAAGGGATCAAAAACAGCATGTGATGTGACTTCATTCAAATCGAAACATTTGTTAGATAAGATTCAAAGCGATCGTTGATTTTCACCTTAAAGTACGGCCGAAACAGATCTGACGTCATTCAATCCAAAACAATTGCAAATGGATTGTTAATTTTTATTTCAAAACATTGAATAAATTATATTATTTTAAAACTTTTCGTGGCGTTATTTTAATTCAGACATCACATTAACGTCAGTAAATGCGTTCTTGCGGCTGTAATATTTTCCAGTTTACCATAACATTCTTATGTATAAAATAATTTTAATATACTTAAAACAAAATAAAAAGTGGTGATTGTGGGCTCTAATTGGAACGAGGAAAGACGCGAGTTTTGACGAAATTTAAGCCCACAAACAGTGGCGGATCTACGGGGGGGGCTTTCGGGCTGAAGTCCCCCCCAAAACGTCTGATATTTTACTAAGTTTGTCAAAACACAAAAATTTATATCCGAAATTTGGATTAGGCGTACCAAAACGAGTTGAAAAAGTGGGGTTTTTGACTTAAATTTCCAAAAATTTTCTGGGGGAGGACCCCCAGACCCCCTCTTTTAGTGGTTTGAGTAAGATAACACAGGTCTGCAAAAAAAAACTTTTTTCGAGCTGTTTTGGATATTTCACCTGAACCTTGTTATTTTTGGTGCGCTGAATCCAAAAATGACCTCCATTTTGTCCTGGGACGTCACATTTTTTGACAATTCAGATTTTTAGGTTTTATTGGGAAATGCCTTAAAATTTTGTTAAATTAACTTTTTATACTAAATTTTTTATTCAAATTTTTCCCACCAAATCTTATTTTATGTTTTCTGATGTGCTGAATCTAAAACTGACTTCCGTTTTGTCACAAGACTTCACCTTTTTTCACAATTTGAGTAAATATGTCAATTTTTTAAGAAAATAAAAGTAAATATTTAAAAAAATTATTTTTCGGCCCAAACTTTATTTGAAAACAATTTTTTATGATTTTTGGTGAGCTAAATCCAAAAAATACCTCTTTTGATTTTTAAGACACCTCATTTTGTAACAAATTGAGCAAATATAGCAACATTTCACATAAAATGTAAGTATACTTAAGAAGTAGATTTTTAATCCAAATATATTTTTAAGGTTGTTGGTTTTAAGGTTTTTTTGTGCCCTGAGTTCAAAAATGGTCTCTGTTTTGCCATAGAATGTCATGTTTCCTGACAATTTAGGTAAAATTGTAAAATAAATCATTATTTCAATTTTCATGAAAATAGGTTTACAAAATAAAATTATTGTTACATATTCTTCATGAAAATCATTATATAACTAAAATAAACTTATTTACACAATCTAAAGCCAATTTTTCCTCCTCATGAAACTCCCCTTGGTACCTTTACCCTTGTGAGTAGCAAAAAGAAAGTTTCTTTGAACTATACAACAAAAATCCTTCATTATTCCCCGATTAAATCTTCCCTTATATTTTCTTTCCATCTCTATAATATGTCCTGATGAGATAGTTTACTATGTACACCATTCACAGCTCCTAATTTTTAAAACTAAAGGAGCTAGAAATGCACAAAAACTATGAAAAATGGGCAAATTCGAATATATAATTTTGCAATTTGTGAAAAATCCTGACGTATAGGATTTTTTTCAATATTTTTTTCGTTATCAGCACACCAAAATACATAGGAAATTGCTAAAATTATTCAAACAGCTTTTTCATTGCAGACCTGTGTAATTCACTACCTTTTTCGTATTACCATTAACAAGAAAATTCAATTGGATTATGAAAATTCTTAGCCCCCCCCAAAAACCAAATCCTGGATCCGCCACTGCCCACAAAAAATGTAATATACAGGGTGATTCAGAAATAATCATCAATAGTTGAGGGGGAGGTAGAGGGGCCCTAGACAAGCATATTTCGAATAGGGATGGTGGGGCGCAGCCTTACCGTTAAAGAGCTAGGACCTAATGTAGTGCGAGCACGTTTCAAAAGGCCGTTTTTAGAAGGCCCGTGTGACGAAACAAAAGATAGTAAAATGAAAAAATCTGTTGCATGAGGTGAGGAAGTATCCCTGCTACTTACACTATGAATTCGATAGACTTTCAACCACTTTCTAAACCGTGGAGTGAGTTTCAAAAGTGCAATATTAATCTTTTAGTCAAAGAATGGAGTTCCCTTAATGGTATTTAGAAAAATGATGAACGGGGAAGGAATTTTCAATGATCGTAAAAGTAATCATTGAAACTGTTTGATCAGTGAAAATTCCTCCCCCGATCATCATTTTTCCAAATACCATTAAGGGAACTCCATTGTTTGACTAAGAGATTAATATTGCACGTTTTAAAACTCACCCCACGGTTTAGCAAGATGGTCCAATTTCTATCACATTGAGGATTTAAGTAGTACGGATACTTTTGTACCTCATACAATAATGTTTTTCATTTTATTATGTTTTGTTTCGTCACACGGGCCTTCTAAGCGTCAAGTCAGACCTAGCGTCTTATGACCGCCCGACCCATTAATCACCATTAAAAAAGCATGGGAAAGCCTAGTCCCCTATCGTGACAGGAATCAAGATTCCTGTCACGATAGGGGGAGTCTCAGGCTGAACTCCATGCTTTCTCCTTATCTGATTTACGATTTGGGCGTTTCGAGACGCTTGTAGTGTGGCGTGAGCCTAAAAACGGCCTTTTGAAACGGGCTCGCACTACATTAGGTCCTAGCTCTTTAACGGTAAGGCTGCACCCCACATCCCTATTCGAAAAATGCTTGTCTAGGGCCCCTCTACCTGCCCCCCAATTATTGATGATTTTTTCTGAATCACCCTGTAGAGATTTAGGCTGTTATATAAGTTTTGTTGAGTAGCATACATCATATATATCCATACAGGACCCATAACTCGGGTGAAGACATTCGACATTCGTCGTGTGATTAGAGTAGGAATGAGGGGGCGAAAAACCAATTTTCGGCCTTTTTGACTTGCGCGCTCCATAGGATAATTGCAATGGAATTGGCATGGAAATTCGCCATAAGGGCCAATATGCGGCATTTCAAGATATTATCCGGAAACTGAAAAAACAAATCACAGGTACTCTCTGTCAACTTAGACAACTTTTCCTCACTAACGTATCATCAAAATCCAAAATAATTTTTTTTTCGATACACTCTACTTTAAAACTTTAAAATGTCTCCATTGAAAACTACGATTGTGGTTTTCTTTCTTTAAAATTTCTTTCTTAATCCTTTGCGACTGTTGGGAAAGATTTTAACTGAAATATTTCGAAATATGATCAAAGAACTCATAATCACTCTATTAGCTTAATTATGTTGCTAATGATGTATGAAAATAAATGCTGCAAATACTGTATCATCAAAAATTTTCAATTAATTAGAATGAAAAGTTAATTATTTGTGTTTGCTTTATAACTACTGAACTTGTATAAAGAACAACTGTTATTTTTTGTATATTTTTGAACGTTCTTCCGTTACAAGACTTTTCCAGTTCAAAAAATTACTTAATGTACTTAATGGATATTTTTTCACAATAAAATTAAATAATGTAATAATTTTTATCATATTTTAAGATTTTATTTATGATGGATGTGAATAATAACACTGCTAATGAGTATATTTAACAACTGTTATTGAAATAGTGAAAATTTAGGAAAGCCGTATGGTACTTTAAAGCATGATTCTTTTTTCTAATGAGTAGGAAATATGTTGCTAATACTAGTATGTTAAAAAAAACTACTGAGATCGTGCTGCTGTCTTACGATTATTCTATTAAAATTGTTACCTTCGTTGTTGCTATTTCATAAAGAATATCTATTTCGTGATGAAAAAACATTGATTGCTACGTCTACTGGAAACATCTACTGGAAATTTAATTTTAAAAGTTTTTAAAGTATTTACGAAGAAATGTTTAATTTATAAAACTTTGAGAATATTGAATTGCACTTTATCATTTCTAATTGATATTTTAAAAAGAAGTTAGCAAACAACGCTAGATGGCGACACGTATTACTCGAATCCTTTGATATTGGAAAACTTTAACTGATTATTTTTTAAAAATTAATTGAAAAATTGATTATATTTTTTATTGATTTTCTAGTGGCTGAAACGAAGGAAAATCTAAATATCAAGAGATTAGTTCAATAAGTTTCAACGAATTATCGGGGAGCATCAGTGGCGGATCCAGGATTTTGTTTTGGGGGGGGGCTAAGAATTTTCATAATCCAATTGAATCTTCTTGTTAACGGTAATACGGAAAAGGTAGTGAATTATCCTAATCAAACCACTAACAGGGGGGTCTGGGGGTCCTCCCCCAGAAAATTTTTGGAAATTTAAGTCAAAAACACTACATTTTAACTCGTTTTGGTACGCCTCATCCGAATTTCGATGAAAGATTTTTTGCGTTTTGACAAACTTTGTAAAATGTTCGACGTTTTGGGGGGGGCTTCAGCCCGAAAGCCCCCCCCGTAGATCCGCCACTGGGGAGCATCTATGGAGTGCTGGAGTGCATTACCGCATTACCTCCCTAACAATGAAACCCCTTTTCCAGTTTTTAACTATGTAAAGTAAAAGATAAAAATATCTTTATTTTCTTAAAATATCAATGAAAAGGACTGAAAATAATGGTTAATTCCGACATTTTAATTTTTTATTTTGATATAGATGTAAGATGTTACGGGTAATGTGATAAATTCAATGGCATTTATCAATTGAGATTTATCACTTTGCCAGGGGCGTCATTTAAAGGGGGGCAACTGCCCCCCCAAGGTTTCCACTGCAATATGAAAAATAGCTGCAAGTCCCTTGAAAATTCTGTAACTTCCACAAGGAGCTTTGAGTGCAACTCAAAATGTCTCAAAAGGAGTTAAAATATTACTTTTGAGGGTTCAATTTCAAAAATTTTCCAGCCCCCCTCTAAAATTTCCACGTCTCGTATTTAGTGTTTTCCCCCTTGAAAACTATTCCTCTTACAAGAAGCTTTTCTCTTTAGAAGCTCCTCAAAGAGTTTGAAAAAGAGATAAAACACTAGTTTAAAGGGGAATTAAAATTCCTGGGGGAGGACCCCGCCCCCTTAAAACTTTTGACGTTTATTTACAACTCTTTTCCCTAGAAAATTATGTGATTTACAAGAAACTATTCTCTTTGGATGCAGCCCAAAGGGTCTCAAAACGAGCTAAAACACTACTTTAAAAGCCAAATTTTTCAAAATTTTCCTGGGGGGAACCCCCAGACCCCCCATTTTTCCTTGGAGTTCACGTTTTCAAATTTTGACATGATATTACCTTAAAAATTAAGTTGAGGCAACCCCCGCCGAAAAAAACCTAGTTACAGCAAGGGCCAGACCCATTTCAAAAATTCCTTGCCCCCCAACGAAAAACTGAAATGACGCCCCAGCACTTTGCCCACCTCCGCACAGTGTGGAGGGGCATTATTAATAATGCCTAATTAATCACTTTGCCAGTAACAAGAGGAATATACGTACACTCGCAAAAATACAGGGTGCTTCAGATAAGCCCAACAAGCAGCACAAGCGTTTAAGATTCGTTTAAATTTTGTCATAATGAGTATGGTAAAATTATTTCGTTTACTTATGGTAGCAGTTACGTAAACTAAACATAATTGGTATAATCTGTGCTACTAAAGCCCTGGATAGCAAAGTAACGCAGCTTCATCCAGGGCTTTAGTGTTACTAGGGAGTGTTTCGTAACTTCTAGGAGGTAGAGGGATAGGACACTTTATAAGCGGGCATGGGAAGTTGTAAAATTAAAATTCCATGGGGAAATTAACCCGTAATCTTTTAAGATCAAATTAAAACCATCGATTCAGGTATTCATTCCTTAAACCAATTAAAGAGATGAAATTTCAGCTCCTAAATGGTTTTTATATAACAACGGAATCGAACGATTTTACTGGTTTTAATCCATTCATAAAAGGTTGCATGTCAATTTCACTATGGAATAAACGACTTCCTATTCCCGCTTATTAAAACTTATATTATATATTATATTATATATTATATTATATTATATATTATATATTATATTATATTATATATTATATTATATATTATATTATATTATATTATATATTATATAAAAACTTTCAGTTCGCTAGGACCCTTAGCACAGCTTATAGTACCAAATATGTCAAGTTTACGTAACTGCAACAAGAAGTAAACAAAATTAGGCCATACATGACGAAAATTAGACGAATCTTGAACGTTTGTGATGCTTAGGGAGTGCATTTCCAACCTCCTGTTCCTAGATGATTCTGAGGTCTAGGTGTGTCCTTACCCCTCCTATAGTATGTTCAGTTAGAACTGGCGCCTGAAGCATGATTAAAAACACTCAAAAACGCCTAGTAACGCTCATCACACAACTTCAGGGACCGATTTTTTTACAGTATTTTAACTACTTCTGTTTCGGCTGCCTTGTTATTGCACAAGAAAAAAATTTCTTTGATAATTACAGTAGTAACTGCTTCTAATACATTACGTCTCAGGCGCCAATTCTAAATGAACAGAGTATAGAAATTATGAAAATCCCTGTGTATTTTTTCGAGGTAACGAGGTTATACTCTAACTCTATATACAGGGTGTCTCAAAAGGTCTGGTTCTGGTACAAACTTGGAGGGATGATAGTACTCATCAAGACGAACAAGAATTGTTATAGAAAGGGGGTCTTAAATGAGTTTTAAGGGGTGAAAATCACAGAAAAAAAACTTGCATATTTGTGCAGAAACAGATACAATTGTTCGATTCCGGCATTTAATACATTCAACCAATTCCAATACTTTGAATAAAAGTATTATGAAAATGTTAATTTCATTAAAAAACAGACTAATAAATGCAATACGCATGCGTTATAGGTAGATTAAAGTTAAAATAATTGTTCCTTGGTCGGACTCTTTGTTCCTTGTGCCATAAAACTAAAAACAAACAAACAACCAACCAACTAGACTCTAGTATTAAAATGTTTTCGTCATGATATTTTCTTTTGCAGTCATTTTAACTTTAATCTACCTACAACGCATGCCTGTTGCATTTATTGGTCTGTTTTTAATGAAATTAATATTTTCATAATACTTTTATACAAAGTATTGGAATTGGTTGAATGTATTAAATGCCGGAATCGAACAATTGTATCTGTTTCTGCACAAATATGCAAGTTTTTTTGCTGATTTTCACCCCGGGGTTTCACCCCTTAAACTCATTTGCGACCCCCCTTTCTATACCAATTCTTGTTCGTCTTGATGAGTATACTATCATCCCTCCAAGTTTGTACTAGACCCCTTTTGAGACACCCTGTATAATGATCCCAAGCAGCACAAACGTTCAAGATTAGTCCAATTTTCGTCATGCATGGCCAAATTTCGTTTACTTCTAGTTGCAAAACTTGACGTAATTGGTATGAGCTGTGCTACTAGTAGGGTAGGAGATACTAACTTACCATTTCAACGGCTGAGGTGTAGAATGCCATGATCTCGGCCACACTGGCTGTGCGGTTGCCTTCCAGGTGAGCTTGCGTTAGTGCCTCTTCCAGCCACCGTATGGCGTGCGCGTAGTAGCCGGCGTTAAACGACTGCTTACCCAGGTACAGCAAATCACGCGCTGAAAAAGTTTGCACTCTTAAAAAGACAGTCTCAAAACTGAGTAAAAAAAGTACTCATATTGGCTCCGATCCAAATGTACTCAAATTTGAAAACATGAATATACTCATTTCTGAAAATGTGCATACTCAAAAATGAAACATCTTTAAGCTTGAATTCAAAAATAAGCTCTCTGAGCTCTTTGAAGGTCCACCTTGGTCGGTGGACCTTCAAACTCCAGTATAACAGCCCCACTGGGTGAGGCCATGAGCAGAGCTGTTACAGAACGTATGGAATGTCGCGGTCAGCTGAGTGCGCTAGCTTGATGCTAACACCATCTTGATTTCCCCAAGTAAACTTGGTACTCATTTTATCAACCCCGGAGGGATAAAGGGCCTTAACTACTAGCTCCCTATGGCCCCAAAGACCGATTTGTAAAAAAACGTCAAATACACCGTCATCCTGAAAGGAAACCTCATCGAGGTCTTTCCATTTTTTAGACCAGAAGCAACGTTGGCTGCATCTCTGAACACAGTTCAGGTTGAAACTTTGCAGAAGGATATTTAGCGTAGTTTTACTTTGAAGACCAATAGAAATTGGTAAACTCAATTGCTCTGTATTTTTGAAGATATAGTCAAACCTGTTTTTGTGCGTGGAATAGGGACCACACAAAAGAAAACGTATAAAAATAAAAAATAGCACAAAACTTCGCGAAGTAGCTAAAAAAATGGTTTTCACAACACAATTGAAAAATACCTTTTTATGCGGTGAATAGGGACCGCATAAAAAAATCTCACGAAGGACCATAGCGAAAATCCCTCAGGATAGCAGAATTGAAAACTCTAAACAGCTGAATTGAGAAAACGTTTTTATACTTGCAGTCGGCGAAGACTGTTATTTCACTAGACCTTTGTATATGTCTCAGTAGCCATATAAACAAGGTTCTATGTTCTTGTTCCCATTTGTTTGAAATTTTCATACACCGCACAAAAAAGTCACAAAAATAAAAAATCGCACCAAAACAGATTTGAGTTATTTTCATCACTATATTCGGATGAAGCTCACCTGAAAGGAAGGTCCCCTGAGGCACCCCCAGGACCTGTCCCCTGGCGAATTCCGTCATATTAAGCTTGTAGGTGTCTTGTAGTCGTACCAGCGCGAGCGCTGCCCCTTGCATGTCGTCTCGGTTTGGCATCAGCTTGCGGTAGTCCCCCATTAGCTTGCGGATCGCTGTAACGAGAAGGAAACTTTTATTACAAGTACAAATTGAGATAACCAACAACAGGTCGGTTGGTCTATTTGAACGTTCCAATTCCTAATCAATATTACTCTTTGGTATTTACGTACTACGCCGTCGACCTGTGTGCCGCTGAATCTGGAAACGTCGCCGAAGTCACCAAAAGGCGTCATTTACACTAATATTATTATCGGTAACGCCATAAAACAATGAGGATAGAAATTTATCGCCAGATGCAGTTCCCAAAACGAAGCAACCCAATAAACGTGTGTTTTTTATTGTTTTATTTAAAATAACTTAATATAAAACTATCTGGAAATGGGGCAAATAGAAAATAAGATCTGCTTAAGACACGATCTTTTTATTTCAATTTTAATGACTTAAAAGAGTTTATTCCAACCAAAAATAATTTTATTTTTGATTTTAATTATACTATTACTTATTATAATTTTTGGTTATAGCATTTCTGTGGCTTCTTATTAAATTTAATTGATTGATCATGAAGTAAATATGGTATTTCGATGTTGGCAACGTCTGGTGTTCTCTTTGGCGACGTTTTCAGATCAGACGTTGTTCATGAGCTTTAGCGAAGTTTTCAAATTCAGCGGCATGGTTGACGACGCAGTAGTATGTAAATACCTAAACCTTTTCTCGAACTCTTACTTCGGTTCTTGCGTATCATCCGGTCGACCGTTCAGCGGCTATGTAATTCAGTGGCACAGTTATAGTAGAGCAGTCAATGGGATTTGCCTTTGATATAACGTTATCAAATTCAATGGCAAGGTCGACGGGATAATACGTAAGATCCCTTACTTCTTTAGAATTTTGTATCTAGTGTATCTTGAGAAGATATAATTCACAAACAGTTTGTAAGGTTTGTTTTTGACTGTATGTTGTGGTTGGTAGTAGGATGAAAATAAAATAAACGGACCATTTTTGACTTTATGGACAGAGCTAAAAGCTAAAAATATGAGAAGTTCAGTAAAGTCATGGTAGGAAAATAATGCAAATCGAAGTCTCTTCAGTGCAGTTCTTAAAATTACACGTTCTAAATTAAAATCACAGAGTGTAGAGCTTAACAGAGGATTCCTCTCCACAGACGCTAATGGCAACTTTTGTAACACGGCTTTTCCCATAGACAAACTTCATGCCAAACGGACCATCTCCTTTAATACCACATCATTCCTGCTGTGAGGTTCAAAGGGAAGACCCTCCACTTGTTGGGTTCGTTGTTCTAAATAAACCAGGCCTTGGTAATTTACAATGATTTAATAAGTAGGCTGATAAATTTACAGATCCCGTCGCACACGCGACCTCCAGCTACAAGCTCAATCTTACAATAATCATAAAAAAACAACAAAACAAACATCGAAAAAGTCTTTCCTAATCCGGCAACCCGCCGGGTTGCCAAAACGGGGAGGGTCTTCCCTTTGAACCTCACACCTGCTAATTGCCCAGTCCGAAGTGTATATTTGGACGGCAAAAACGGCCAGTGGCGCATGCGCTGTAGGTCTCGTGATTACGTAGCAGTCTCGGCGCTTAGTGATGGAACCAATGGAACGCCGAGCCGTGGAAATTAGAGTAGAGTTTAGTTGAAAAATGGCCGTCCAAATATACAGTGCCTTCTCAGTCATTCGCCCACTGAAGCTGTCACTCAAATCCTAATCGGAAGTGGAGGGGAAAAACAGCACCGTTGAAATTAAAATGCCGCTTGATAGAAGTTCCATATCCAATCAGGAATCACTTTCGCATTTCACCTTCTCCAATTGGCTGCTATTGAAATTAATTATAATCTGGGAGCAGGAATTAAATTAAGTACCTAAAGAGGAAAACTGCTGTTTGGAATCTCTGTAAGCTCTTATACTCTGTGATTAAAATAATAAAAAAAATTAAATCTTATTAATTAAAAGTCACAAATTCTGAAATTGCTTTAAAGAAACTGACTACGTCACTCACGCAACCAATCGTCAGAGTTCATGGCAGATCTGATGAAGTTCCAGTCGACAGCAAGACGCTTGACTAGCTGGTAGGCCTGGAGGGGGTTGCCTACCATGTCATCTTGATCGGAGGACGACGCAGGGACTTTCGACTCCAGGACCTCCTGGTAGGACTCGTAGAACAGGTTCAGATATCTAGGGGAGACATTAATGATCGACTTGTAAAGTATATACAAATAAGTTGGATTTCTTAAATAGTAGGTCTCTTAAAGTGCCATGCTTCAAGCGCATGATGATAACCCGGTAATGAGTGTACTGCGGTTTGATGTTTTTTCAGAAACCCATTGGAATTGAGGGAGAAATGAATGCAATCAATGTAAATTTAAAATTTTCCCCTGCTAGAATGTTCGAGGTTAATATTAAAAGTTAAGAAATATAGAAGCAATTTTGAGAGCTTGGAGTGAAAGCATTAGATGATAATTTATATTCGTGGGATGAGCTAGTGACTAGTGAGGTTTGGCCCTTTCGTCTTATAGAGGAGAAATCCAATAGATCTATAGGATGGATAGATAAATTGGTTACTGTGACGACTGGGCTAAACTCCAACTAAGGTTGCTAAAAAAAGCTCTTGTACCTGTCTTCCGAAAGTTAAAAAAGTTATGTTTTAAGGAGTTTATTGAACATATCGGCCATCGGGGGACCACTTTCAAGCTAGAACTCTAAAACTTCATTGCTAGAACGCTCTTATTGGATGATTGAATTCTTACGAAATGGTATTTGAAAGCATGTATGACTGTGATGAAGAATTATTGTCTCGTACCTCTTGACCTGGTTGACCTTGCTCTCCGTCCTGTCTATGTAGTCGTGCAGCGTCGTCACCAGGTGTCGCTCCAGATGCAGCAGGTTCTGCAGATGGGCCGTCGACGAGAAGATGTCTCCTCGTGCTGGCAGCACCAGCAGTGCGGCCACCAGGGTCCAGCGCAGCATTCTGCAAGGAAACGAGACATCAGACGAACGGAATACATATCTAAGAATACTGAAGAATCTGTCCTGAACTGTGTTTTTTTTATTTCCAATGAACAAGAAGCGAACTATGAAAGGAACTTCATTCCAAGTGATAAATGTAATGGCAGAGGTAATCGATGACGGATATACGAAAAAACCGTTCAATGCAAAAACCGTTCAATAAAATAAAAACAAATTAATTACATGTGTAAAGCTATGAATTTTTTTGTTTTTTGAACGGTTTTTGTCTGAACGGTTTTTGCATTGAACGGTTTTTTCGCGTCACCTCGATGACTGGGGTGGTCTCTTTCTGCAACAGACTATGGGTCCAATTCAGCTTAACAAAACATGTAAAAGAAACGAGAACGGAACTAAAACGGTGGATTTGAAAGAGTACCTCGTGAGTTCTCGTTTCCATATCGTTCTGAATCGAATCTATGCAACCCAGACGAATTGCTTTTGTTGTCTATTAAATAGTTCCACAAACACTAGGACAGCTACTTTATTATCAAAAAAGTTTTCGTTCATTATGTATGAAAGTAAACAGAAATCCAGTGTATAATACAATTTGGATAGTTCGAAGCTTAAGGTTCCACTTAAAATTTCGAATTATTCTCTTTTACCTTTCCACTGTATGCAGAAAATCGCCTCGCCATAGCAATGGCGGTTCATACCATCCATGCCAATATAATCAGGGAGGAGAGAGTACACAGGAGACGAAATATGAATGCACAGTAGCGCACATTTGAAGCTGACGGTGTTCCTTTGTGTTCTTAACTATCCCAGAACGCCTTGTGCGACAGGTCCAATGAATGGCTCAAATTCCGCGATCGTGAGGGAGGGGACGAAACATATGTCACTTTGCCACTGAGCGAATCACGTTCCTTCTTCGTATCTCCTCACGCTCACGCAGTGCATTCTGGGATTGTTAAGCACGATCTAATGCGCAGAAGGGGATCATCTACTAACTTCATTCGCTGGGTGGTATATTTCGTCTCCTGTTTACTCTCTCCTCCCTGAATATAATATAATAATACTTTTTATGGGCACGACAACATCAACAACAACTGAATAATTGCAAATGATTACTTTTTCTATGTCGCAACCTATCAGAGACCTTTTCCATTAAGAAGTTTTAAAATTCTTGTTTTGAACAACAGCTTTACATAGTAATACAAAGCTCTCAACAGAAAACAGTTGTGGTCAAAACGTAGTTTTGAGGGATCTCTTCTCTTTATCAAAAAGGCAGGACTGGCTTAATGCCGAAACAAAAATTGAATTCTCCTGGAAAACTGGGTTTGAGATTCTGAAATTTCATAACATTGAATAGCATAAGTAGTCATGATTTGAATGTTTATGAGTAAAACTTAATAAGTAAAGTACGTTCGAGTTATCCGAGTTGTTCTCAGTTTAATTCAAATTAATACAATGCTCAGCCACTAGAGGGCTTGGTTGATGGAGCTCTAAGCCCTCTTATGTGCATTGCGTCTTAAAAATCTAAGCAACCAACCGACGAATGAAGAACGTAAATCTTTAATTTCTTTTGTTAGGGGTCATCCATAAATTACGTGAGGTCAAAAGGAGGGAGGGGTTTGGAAAAATCTCACCAGGGGGGAGGGGGGGTCGATTAAAATCTCACGTCACCTTTTTAAATTAGAAATTATACGATTTTTCTTTTTCTTTAAGTAAAATGCAGACGAATAGGATAGAAAATTATTTTTAAAAGTTGTAGGTAAATCTCACGTGGGGGGAGGGGGGGTCCAGCAAAATCTCACTAAATCTCACCAAGGGGGGAGGGGGGGTCCAGCAAAATCTCACTAAATCTCACCAAGGGGGGAGGGGGGTCCAGATTTTTGAAAAAACACCTCACGTAATTTATGGATGTCCCCTTATGTTGATGGGTATATCCGGAAGTAAGTTACTTTAATAGATATTAATAGACCGCGTTATTATGTTAAATGTATACCTTTTACAGTCGAGTGGAAGAGGTTTGCCGAATAGTCTTTCTTCTTTTTTTATCTGTATTACTATTTTCAAAGAAAATGGGTCTTATTTGGATAACCTAAATCCACTAAAATCCTTTCATTGAGTTGAAAATAGATTCTCTTTTTAAGTTGTTGATTTTCTCTTCTGTACTTCTATTATGATACCGCACACATTTCCCAAACAAACTTTTTGTGTGTCTCCTTCCCCAGTTTAATCAGTAATTCTTCCTTATTATATTTAGTATATGCTATGCACCAGGGTTGGCAGGCTGGATTCATCTTAATTAGCCATTTTTTAAGAAATTTTCACTGCAGGGGCAAAAGACCATACATTTTTCGTTAATGCTAGGTTGCTCTTTTCGATTAACATTGAGGGGGCATCGAGTGAGTGATACAGGGACCCCTCTATAATTAGGGAAGGCCATACCAGCTAAAAGGGAATCTGGGGGTTTTTTCCTTGGAAAATTTTGAAAATTAGACGCAAAAAGGAGTTTTTAGGCCCAATTGAGACAGCAAAAATTTTATAAAAAGGGTTTGGATTTTCTTCATTTTAAATGTCAACACACCAAATGAAATTATAATGGCCCCAAATATTCTTACTTTAAAAAAAGTGGCCTGATCTTAGGTAACTCTACTTGAAATAAAGCCATAAATTTTCCAGCCTTTGCATCTAATCCGAACACCTTTTCACTCTCACGATATTATAGCTCAGCACGCTTCTGGACTACTAATAAAGCCTGAGCAAGTTGAATTACCCACTGCAAATTATATTTAATCGCTCTATTCCAGCCATTCCAGCAACGTTATGCCATCACGTCAATCAACGCTTTCTTCCTTAACTCAACAACCTTCCATAAATCACCATCTCAACCTTTGGCTTCTTCATAAAGCAAATGTGCTTCATTAACGTAAAACCGATTCTCCTGTGTGGAACCAGCCCAAGGAAATCAAGACTTCAGCCTTGAGGTCGGAGCCATCTTTTTTAGCTCTGATGGGGTGACCCCTGGTGATGAAGTTACAACTCTCACCTTTCAGGGGTTAAATAGGGTCCCAGTGACCTCATTTTGGAGCATGTCCACGTGCGGTTTCTATCTAATTCGGGTAGTTTTAAGGGTTTTATGACTTTCCATGTCTAGAAGAATTGAAACGTACGGTTGTGAAAACAAAAGTTGTTTGGAGTTTTGTTGCTATTGGGCCTAGCTAAACTTTTATGATGGCCTCGACAACGCTCCTTCGGGGCTGGGAGGGGATATAATAATATCTCCGATTTCTTTGTGTGGTTAGGTGAGGTCAATTAGCGAACAAAAGAGTTCCCCTCCTATGAAGGAGATGGTAAGGAAAACCCCCAAACCACACAAAGAGATGGAGGAAATTATCAATGCCCGAAGCAGCGTTTTAAACAATTAAATTAGCAGTACAAATAAAAAATTCATTGTTTATAGTTTATGTCATTATAATTTAGATAATTACTAACTTCCTCATTTCATGGGGTGTTATATCTTACACGGAAACATTCCCAGGCTAAACTCATAGAAATGGACGAAAATTTTACAGGGGTTAGTGGAGATGAATCAAAACAATTACTGTGAAAAATAAGCTACGGAATTATAAGAGAAAAGCTGTAAAAAATTCTTAAAAATCATCATTTTTAACGCCAAATGCAACCAATCCAAAAAGGTTCATCAAATGCACGCCAAATCACCAAGGGGTGCTAACTGAATGGTTTGCAACTCTGAACCCAATTTTCAAATTTAATTTACTCCTCTCCTAATGATATTCCGCAGCTAATTTTTTCATAGTGTTTTGAGTCATCTCTTTTTTTATAGCTATAAAATTTTCGTCCGTTTTTTTTCTGATTTTAGCCTGGGAAAGTTTCCTTGTTAGGAATGAAGGAGAAAATTGAATTTTGGGTCGTGTTACTATACTACTACATTCACTACTGCAGTACTGCAAATCGAATGAAGCAAAGCCTTTATTTTGTTTGGCCCTTGGCTAATTTATATTCATCAAGATCTTACCATGTCACATGTTTCACGCGAATGTGAATCCCCATAAGCGAGATTTCACGAAAAAAAAGCGGGAAATTAAGATGCATTGAAATTCATCTGATGAAGTAATACATAACATTAAATACTTCAACACCTTGTTCATACAAATCCTTTATCTCTAGTCTGATAATCTTGTCACGATTTGTCAGAGATGCTTACAACTCCAACTCTACTTTTTCCTGCTGCGTTTTTCGACATTTTCAATGCGCTACATTTCGAATTCTGCATCTAACCTATCCAGTTAATTCCAACATCGTAAATAATAGTAAATTACTGAAAAACCAAATTATGCAGCTTTAGTGTTGAGGTTTATTAACTCTAGAGAAATTTTCTGGAATACTAAACATGTAATAATAAATTCCTTTGAGACCCTTTAAATTTTATTACAAACCCACGAGTAGGAAGAATTATAGGTTTTCATACATTTATATTTGTGACTTTTCTGCAATCATAACGGAAGTAAATTATTAAAAAATGTTATCCTTATCAATTAGGTATTAAGTTTAGACAAAATAGAGAGAATCAGTTTAATCTATAGGGAATAAAGAGAATATCCCGGAGCTGGAACAAAATCTTTAAGTAGAAAAGTGTGTGTACAATCACAAGAAAAACAAAAATAATTGTATGCAAACATCTTCTAGAACAGGGGTTCTCAAACTTTTGAACATCGCGACTCACTTTTTACATACAAAATCTAACTTGACTCACCTTATATTCAGTAAATTTTTCTATCCCCCCTAGCATGACTTGGGATTCGTGTGGGTGGGATTTGGTGATAAAATAATAAATTATATGCATGTATTAGTGGTTATAGTATTAACTTTTCAGAAAATTAAAAGGGAATATTTAAACTTCAGGCAGGGTATCCTTTTGTTTAATTGTTGGAACAACAGTGAGGTTCACAATAAAAAGGGGGGTCTGGGGGGTCCTCCCCCACCGAGGTTTTCAAAATTTCAGATTTAAAAAACAGTGTTTTAACTTGTTTTTAGCAATTTAAGATGAATTGCAGTCACAACATCTAATCATTTCCTAAGAAATTTCTTAAAATTTTTATTGCTTCCCCCAGTAGGGAGCTCATGTTTAAAAACACTCATTTAAAATGTTATTTAAATTTTGCACTATCAGCACATTAAAATGTGATACACACAACTATTTTGTCTTTTGCGTTTAACACCAAGTAGGGTATTTTTTCTTATTCCTTTTTTTTTGTTTTTCTTACTACGCATATCAAAATTTGATAAATTTTAAAAGTTCATAACAATTATATAAAAGATATTCCACATTTTCAAAATCTTGTCGCGACTCATCAAAAATTGACACCACCAGTGGGTCGCGACCCACTGGTCTTTGATTTTTCTATTTGAATTTGTCCAAAAACATCCAAAAGCACTACATAATAACAGAAGAAAAACATTCACATTTGCTGAGAACGTTTTCTTTGCACAGTGCGTGTTTAGTTTAAAAACGAAATTTGTTCACTTGTACGAAAAAAAACAACTCCTTGAGAATGAATTGGATATTACTGCAATACAATTACTTTGCCGTTTTGTAATTTTACATTTTCATTCAGGTTTTTACTCTAACTATCGCTCTCCTTCTGTCTTGCTTCGTCCGGAGCGTTTTTCTAGTCTGATAACGATCACTCAATTTTAATTCGACAGACTTCCTCGCTTCGCAACCATAGAGTTCGCAACACGTTACCTGTCGTCATACTCATCAAAAGAGGAAATAAACGAGATTCAGTGTTGCTCGACCGTATCAGAGATGACTATCAGAGGCAAATAAGCATTAATTCTTCAAATCAAGGTAATCAAACGTCGACTACGAAATCTCTTCAACTCCTCTCAACAAGCGTATGTGCAATATATGAAGTCTTGGTCAGTACGATAAATTAAGTTAATGTTTAGTTCCCGTCATGCATTTGGACCTGACACGGTTCATGGATTCTACTTTTGCAGAAATGACAGAATGTAACATTTAAATGTTTTGTCTTAAGATTTGAATGAAATCTTAATTTAAGTGGGTGATGAGAATGACCCTGAAGGCTTAAGGCTCATTCACACCGTTTCGTTTTCATCCTGAATGATTCACATCTGTGAATCTTAGTTAGCATAGAAAGGTGAAGGAGTAAAGAATGAAACGCGATAATTAATTAATTCTTCAAATCAAGGTATTTAAACGTTGACAACGAAATCTCTTTCAACCGTTTGCGCAATGAAGTCTTGGCCAATACAATAAATTAAGTTAAGGTTAGTTCCCGTCATACATTTGAGCCTGATTCGGTCCATAGACTGTACTTTTGCAAAATTGACAAATTTTGTAGCTTTTAAATATAGTGTTTCAAAAGTACGTTTCCCTACTTTTATTTAGAACTAATGTCTTCTTGGGTCATGGAAGCAAGATTTACCCCTAGGTAAAGGACGATGGGAAATCTACTATTAATTTTCACATGCTATAATATCTCATCGAATTTTAAAGATATTGTCATGAATTTTTTCTACCCGTTTTTTATGATATAGCAGCCAACAATTTTCCTCTGAAAGTTTTTGTTCTATTCCTTTAGTTTTTAATTAATTTTTTACTTTCTTATTTCTCGGCTAGGGGCGCTGTAATTCACCTCAATAGATTCCCTATGGCCTACCTGGGCGGTACACCTTAAGTTCGTGTACATGAGTTCTCTAAATTTTTTATATAAATCAAATCTTTTTCGAAAAGTATTTTTTTACTCTTGCTAGGATCTTTCTACAAAACCAAAGCAAGGTGTGGAGCGTAAACTAAAGTAAAACACAAATATCATAAACAATCGTAAAGTGCTAAAAAAGGTACTAATCCTCGTAGTAAAATTTCTACTATAAAATCCTATCCAATCGCTATATCCGTGTTACGGGTTTTCCCACTGTATACTGTTGATATGCATCTTAAACTATGCATCAAAGTTGTTTTTATCTGATTCAACTGTGATGTAGTTAGCGTGTTCTGTACTACCTCCAGAAGATCATTTCCCTCATCTGGAACTAATGGATTTTCGTGATTCTTTCTTTTCCACTTTCCCTATTTCCGAGGGATGTTTATCTTCAGTTTTCCCTCTTGACCTAAATTGCAGAATTCATAGAGATATTTCACGGAAAAGGTGTTTATTTTATGGACTAGGGAGCTACTTCCCCTTTGCAGGACCTTTCGCAATCATCACAAAACCCAGCTCACTGCATGTACCCACACTATAAAACATTAGATAAAACAATGTTCCTAATTGAAGAACTTTTTCTTCATCTTACGCCCTGACGATTTTGAATTTTAAACCAAACAAATTGTAATATAATATTGCCAAAGCGATTTGATTATTGCTTTATGGCACAAGAAAAACGTGAATAGAATTTGTTTCTTGATAAAAATATGGCGTCAATTGGTCTTTGTGATCGAATGGATATTGAATTGTTCAACTGTTTCTTGTAAGTAACTGATGCAACCTTATCCTAATCTAAAAAATTGAAGTATTTTAAAATTGAGAATTTTTTCAAAAATTCTAAGAGGTTTACTCGAACAAAAGAAGCCGAACACTTTGATACCAAATACGTCTTAAATTAAGTAATTAAAAAGTATTTTTCTTAAATCCGTTCACCAAGCACTTCTTCTTTTTAGAATAACTTGTTTAAAATGGACTAAAAAGTATAAAATAATTTTGTATATTCTCACATAATTTCTCAATTTTTCGAACGATGATTTAAGGGGGAAATTTTTTATAAATGAATTAAAAAAGGGTGCTCAAATTTCAGGAATGCAGTAAATTTATGACTAAATCAGTTTTTTTTCAATATCTTAAAAATATACTAGCTGCTACAACCCGGCAAAGCTGGGTTTTACAGCTAGCCTTCTTTGGCGCTGAAGCGAGATTCACTCGTTACTACCTGTTCGTATTTATCCATTCCCTGTCATTAAATATGCAGTTTTAACTCATTATCTTCGAAAGGGGTTTTGTCTCCGATTTCACATGGAATCGTCACAAATTTATTACATTGAAATAATTGTCATTTAATTTTGACCGGTCGTCAGCCCAATCCACCGAACCGGATCTGTACAAACTTGTTCCTTAAGAGGGTCTCCTACTTTTTCAGCGCCCTATACCTGTAATGTTAAATTTTTACGCCCATCCCCACGGCCCATAATTAGCTTACAGAACCCTCATTTCTGTTTTAAAACGATGAAAAGTGACCAACGTTTTACCTTATGCACAAAAAGTTGACTATAATTCTAATAATTTTCTTAAAATAACAATTGAAATATTTCTGGATCGAAAGGAAATTATTTCAACCCTTGTAAACATATGGCGCCATCTATACACTGTGTCAGAGATATTTTTGGATTTTATTTTTTAAAAAATATAACGAGTTAACTTTTTACTTTGAAAGAAAGTTTAAAAAATAAGTTGAAAATCCAACTAACTTCAGTATTTTTCTCAAGTGTTGTAATTTTATGGATTTTTTAAATGGATGTGCGTAAAATATATCGAGTCTTACGCGCTCAAGAGTCTCAACATTGGCGATTACTCTGGCGAGAAAATCTTATGAGTCGAGTGACGTAATTTGCAACCCTACCGCTGTTTACAATGTGGCGCGCAATTTGAGTTGTTCGGTTTTTCATAATTTTAGTTTCTATTTTTATGCTTGTCTAATTTCGATTCTTTTGGTTGATGTTAAATACGCGGGGATATTGCGATGTACGACAGAAATGCATCTCGAAATAAGTATCGAAGGAGGTCTCGTGGAATTCGTTCTAAAGTTCAACGAGAACGTCGTTTGAGAGAAAAATTACAACTATCTGAAAAGTAAGTAACTTGATTGATTACAATGCTTTCTGTTGTTGCTTGTATAGAATGTTTTTATGTATTATTATTTAATATCAGCCAACTCTTGTCCTGGTAGTATTCAGTGTTGAAACACTTATAACTCAATGTAAATTTCTTAACACTACACTATATTGAACAAAGTAAGAAGTAGTTTTCCCCATCATTTCTAACTATTATATTCAATTATAATTCTTAACATTTTTATGCGTTAACCAAAAATAGAAATGGGTCAGTGAAGATAATTTTTTAATACATATTGACAACGGTTTAACCTACTAAAAATACTTTAAAAGAGTAATTTTAACGTTATGGAGTTATAATTAGCCTATACACATTAAATTTTTCAATACCAAGTTAATTTATTACTTTTTTTGAAAACTTTTCAAAACTCTTTGTCCTAAAAAATTGTAGGATTGTGATAAAAATGCTTTTTTATTTATCTTTTATCAGTTTATTAAATGTATGATATTCAATAAACAGAAGAGTGACTGGTATCATGACATTTACGCCAAATTTAGTTTGGAATTATCTTATTTTTTTTACTTTGGAAGAAACAATCTTATTCCCCAAAACATATTAAACGTCATTATATTTTTAAGCTTTCGAAATTTTGTTAAAAATATCTTTAATGCTTTCATCTATGTGGCATTAGGGGTATAAGGAGTTCATTATACACTTTTTAGTATATTGCATATTAGGTCACTACAAAAACGGACTTCAAAATGTACTATGTTTAAAAACCTTTCAAACTAACCCAATATTAATAAGTTGGTTAAATATTTTTTATTAAGTGTTTTTTCTCTGAAAGAACAATTCTATAGCAATAGGTACACAATCAATAATGCTATTCACTAAGAAAAAAATTAAGATGTTTTTTTTTCTCGACGGTGTTTTACATGTTTTCGAGAGTGGTGAATCGAATATCTCCTTTGTTAACAACCCCTGAAACTTTAAAAAAATATTAAAAATTCCGAAAGTTTTTTTCCTCTAACACGTAACTTTTTTCAAATTCCCGTTATTGCTATTTACACTGTAAATATCATACTTTTAATCCTGTTTGGAGTCTTTTCTATATAAATCGAGAACTTAGAACACGATAATGAGGTCAAAAATTAAATTCGAGTGTAATTTCTTGAAAATATTTTAAAGTTTAAATTATTTAAAAAAACAGTCTTGAAACTTTTCCAGTTTCCTTAAACTTTTACCATACATTCATAAACAAATAAATACCCTAAATCTCAAATTTCTAAGCTTTATCTTAATTTTGGACTGAGATATGGTACCTTTAAGTTTAGAAATTTTCAATAAGGTGGCCATGTTGGATTCCTAAATGGGGCATTCGAACCCCTTCAAATATTGATCATGATTTGGAACTTGAAATATTCATTCTAGGGACCTATAATATGAATTTTCAATCGGAAGCCGATCAAAAATTTTCTTATAGTTTAAAATTTTAAACTTTTTAAATATTTTTAAATTTTTGTCATAATATATATAACTTTTATATATATTATATATATGTGGGATGAGGCCACAGAGAAAACGACTAATTGATAAAATTAAAATGTTTAATAACGGTGCTAGGGGTAATTACAATTATCTGAGCGGGGCGGGAAAAATCATGGCACGCGCCCGCTCGCTCGCCGATGAGAACAATAATAAAAAGAGCAGAACATATGCATTTGAAAAAAAGGAATTCAACAACAAAAAAATAAAACAACCAATCGTAAGCTGAGAGAGAAAAAAAGAAAAACGCGCGCCAAAGAAAAAGAATTAAACACGAGGCGGAAACGAGAGAGAGAGAGAGAAACCGAAGAAGGGGAGTTTCTCTCAAATCCCACAACTCGGCCATCCTGCAGAGTCGCTGACCTCAGCGAAACTACAGTGGCTAGCGAAACCGAGAAAAAAAACAATTTGGAAGAGCTCTTCTTACGATTGACTTACATAATGAATGAAAAAAAATGGGAATATACTATAAACACTCTAAGAAAAATACAAAAATCACAACAAAAAAGAGCAGATGAAAAGACGCCTTGGTATAAAATACAAAAAAATGTCCAAATCTTCTACCAAAGTTACCAAAGTCAAAAGGTCCTCTAAAGTCAATAAGAGTCTTTCAATGTCAAAAAGAGTTTTTCAAGAGTTTATGAGTTTTCAAGAGTTCAAAAGTTTATGACTGTTCAAGAGTTCATGAGTTCTTGTTATTGTCCATTTTACTTTCATTACATCTAAAAAAATAGATACCAATATTTTAACATTTTAATATTACGCAGGTACCCAACTTAAGGGTGATACCTATACTCAAAATAACTCAAATTTGATGAATTAATATAAAAAAAACTACTTGTAAATACTATTATCTTATTCTGAAATTAGCATCAAAATCTTGAAAGCTACAATTTAAAAAAAACTGAAGTTCGTTAATCAGATCCTAATCTTAATCATTTCCCTTAAACTGATACCCTTATTAGGAACGATTGTGTCCCGTCTTTGAGAAACACCACAGTCCATCTTAGATAGTTAAAGTTTCCCATGGTTTCATTAAATCTGCAGAAGATGAAGTAAGGTTAGGTCCCTCGTGACTGCTTATCTTTTTGACATAGTAACGATCATGGGGTTTGATCTGGATCACCTTGTATGGACCAAAGAATTTCGCTCTCAACTTCAATCCTGTTCCATATTGAGTACATTTTATCGCAACCAGATCTCCAAGTTGATACTTCTTTGCCTTTTTACATTTTCTGTTATAACATCTTCTGTTCTCACTCTGAAGCTTCTGTATTTTTTCCTTAGCTTCGGCTCTCAATTCCTCTCGACTTCTAATGAAAAAATTGCAGGATTCTTCCTCTAAAATCTTCTTTATCTCCATCTCTTCTTTACTCTTCATTAGGATACCAATCATCAATTGAAACGGTGTTGTATGAGTGCTTCTTGATATAGTACTGTTGATTACCTTCTGCACTTTTGGAACGTGCTTGAACCATTTGGATGGATCATCTGCGGACATTTTTGCCAATATCGGGATCAACATTTCATGCAATCTTTTTACTTGTCCGTTTCCTCTTGGTACTCCGGTGGTGATTTTTACGTACTGAATGCCTTCATCTTGGCAATAGGTTTCAAATTCTTGGGACGTAAATGCAGATCCTCGGTCAGCCCTGATGGACTAATAGGAGATGATGGGTTATTGGAGGTAAAATGCCCCTTCTCAGCCAGAAATGTGCAAAGTGATATAGGAGAAATATGTGATAAGCATAACATTGGGATAAGAAAAGGGAATGACGGTAGCTACTATCTCCCTACTCGCCATAAGTATTTCTACCAAATACAAGGACAATTGCACATTAGTGATAGAAAGTGGTGTGATTTATTCGTGTGGTTCCGAAGAATAATATCACCATAAGAATTCAACGGGACTTAAAGTTTTGGAAGTCAATAGAAGAGAAATTAATTCTTTTTTATAACGAATGCTGCCTTCCAGAACTCATTGATCCCCGGGAAATTAGGAATTTGCCTCTAAGGGAGCCCAAACGAATTCTGGAAGCTGTCGCAAAGAAGAAGGAAGAAGATATACAGAAAAAGGAAATGAAGGCAAAAAAAGACAAATTGAAAAAAAGTGGAAAAAAGATTGACACAGAATATGTTCTTCATTCCACTCCAGTTCATAGGCCAATTACAAGTACACCAACGTTAAACAATAGCCCCGTAAAACGCAAATCACTAAGACCTGATTGCAACGATATAAGGTAAATGTGGGTATAGTGGACACTGTACCAATAGTGGCCACATAGCTGATTAATTTTAAATAAAACGAGTTAGAGGCATCATACAGCGTCAAAATTCATAGGTATAGTAGATTGTACAACCAGGTAAGCTGGTAAATTACCACCGATACCACAGATCATCATGGGAAGGATATTTAAATATTTGAAAATAACAACATCGGTCGAGTGACTGAAATTTGATTTCGCTTATTGAATCGCGTAAGGAAACGGGAAAGTCGGAACTGATTTTTTCGTATTTATTACCGCTTGATTGACTTTTAAATTTATATCAAGATAAATAAGAGTATAAAATAATACTGAATAAAATTTATTTGAAAATGTTGACTTTACAAGGATTTATGGGGGTGTCCACTTTACAAACACAAAATCTTAGATTTTCCAATAGTGGCCACAGCAATGGCTTCTAATAGAAACATAAATAATACTTAATTCGAATCAGTTTTTCTTCATAAACTGTTGACTGTGCTTTAAAATGAGTGCTAAATAAATTTGGTTTCATTCTGGCTTCGGGAACCAATGTTTCTAAAGCATTGAATTACATGCTAAATTCCTCTCAAATCAGCTACAGCGTAGACTTTGGGCCGAAAATTATCAATTTTTTTTAAAGTAAAGCTAATTTGATTGAATCTGAAATACATTTCGTTGGGAAGGAAGATTTAATTAGAACTAGACGACTATACCAAGAAAAACCCCTCAATTTCATGCATAAACCCCTCATATAGGCAGAAAAAGACAGGTGTCCACTATTGATGCAAGAGGTGTCCACCATAGAAGCAACAGCTTCATCTATGTGGCCACTATAGATGCAATTTGGAGTACTTTTAAAAAATTAATTAAAAATACTTTGCCCAATCTAATTAAAGTTTTTAATGGTAAAATCGAAAGAAGAAGATCCAATTAATCTAAAAATAGGATGATAACCGTTTCGAAGCAATTAGATTAGTATTTATTAAGAATTTAAGCAATAATTTTCCTTAAAGTGTCCACTATACCCACATTTACCTTACCTGATGGATGTCAAAGGCCTAAAAGAACCCGAAGATGCAGAGACATTTTAGATTTATAGGGTACAGCACACAACCTTTATACCTTGTAGCATTTACTCTTCGCCTAAAAATTTTGCTAACCTCAGTAGCAACGATCTTCTTGTAGCTGCCATTAATTGCAACAAATTATAAGTATCAAATATTTAGGAATTTTTCATGGATTCAAATCTTTGAGGGTTCTTGGAGGTAAAATTAACAAATTACTTTTAAAGAGTAGGCACCAGAAATTATATTCCTTTACCTTTCTTTATTCGTCTCTTCTGATGTAAATGTATCAATAACTAGCACCCAAGCTTTCATTTTGTGTGATTTACTTACTGAAAAGTTATTTTCTACTCCCCAATAAGTTAATTGTCAACACTCAATAAATTATTTTTTACCTTTTAGAACATCCTAATAAAAGCTTTTTTAAAAAATCTTTTATTTTATTTTCATTTTACACTTCCCTGAGAAACGGGAGGAAAAAAACTAATTTTCAGGTTAACCTAAAAGGTTAGGCTAATTGTAAATATGGCCGTAAGAGGATGTGAATTTGCTGTGGAATTCACGGCGCTTCACTCAACTCTCAAGCGCCGCACGGCTTATGACTCTTATGAGCCATTGGTTTTCGGGTCTCGACGTAGATTGTATAATATAATTGTGTTCTGAATAGTCAAAGGAAAATTTAAATCCCCCTTGACTCCCTGTTGACCCTTATTTAAAACTTTTTATTCATAAAATAAGGTTGGGCAGTGGCGGCTCGTGGGTAGTTCCAGGGTAGCAGACCTCCTATAATTTCTATATTTTGGAAAAATTAGTAAAAAACCACCTATATTCTCCTATATTTTGAAAAGCCTCCTATATTTATGCTGTTGGTGCTAAAATTCCTGCTTTCTTCCATTCGGTAAAGAACAGTTCTCCCTCCGGGTTGGGGAAAAAAACAAGGTTATCGAATTAATAAGAGTATATACTGAAAAAAAATGTTCTATAAAAATTTTAGTTAAACTGAAAAAAAAACAAATAGTTTTTATAGAAAAGAACCAACATATCTTTGATTTGATCTTTATAAAATTACCATTTATTTGATTTGAAAAAAGCAGTTGGCTTATGTATAATAAATCAGTTATTTCTCAATAAGCAAGAGTTACTTTAGTTCTTTCAATGCATAGGCTTGAATGTATTAAAGTAAGATAATTTTTAAGATAAGATTTAAACTTGGTGAATTTGCAAAAATGTTTCAGTAAACGTTTTGTTAATTTTTTTGAAAAAAAAAACACTAAAAGTTTTTTTTACTAAAAACATTTGGATTTAACCAAGTGATTTAAACTGATCCACCCCTTGCTCAAAGTGTATTTTTTCCTCCTCAGTATTTCTACAGTGTAAAATGCAATTGTCTTGTCTTAGCAGTATTTAATGAAGAGTATTCGTATTTTAAAAAAGTATCCATAATGCTACATTTTTGTGCAATATTAATGTAGCACAATGGACCTCAAGAAAAAATGTATGCAATACAAATAAAAAATGTTTAAAACGTTTTTCAAGGCTTCTTTTTTTAGGGATCCTATATATATTTTTTAGAATCCTATTTTTTTAAACGTCACTGCTACCCCTGTAGTTCAAATGGGGGTTCACAATTATATTTTGAAAATGCAATTGTAACAATCCCAAAAATAAAGCATAATTCTCCGAGACTAGGAAAAAACATATTTTGATTAATTCAGTCATTTATATTCATTTTTATATTTCGTATGAAATATCCTTTTTAAATTCGCTTTTTATCTAAATGCTTGTAATTAATTTTTTATCAGCGGCAATTAAGAAAATTCAATGCTCGGGTTAAAAAACTAAATTTTTTCCACTCAGTTTCAAAAAATTCACAACCAATAACAAATGAATTAACTAATAACAATTTATTGACCAAAATGAAAAATAATCATATTTTGAAAGTAACATCTCATTTTTCAATTAGCAAAAAAGAATCCAGACCCCTAACCAAAAGAAGCAAGCTGGGCTTCAAAATCTCAGCACACAAAATCTGTGCTATGTGGAATTTCCAATTCGTTACCGTGCGCTGAATTTCCTCCCGCCAAGCAATTTGGTTTCTTTGGCATCTCTTATTTTCTGGGTCTCGAATGGGGAAAGAAAAAAAAAGCCACTTTCTTTCTTTCATTCATATTCCATTAGTAAATTGATAACATTGTCCGTTTGATAACAATAAGCAATTTTATATTAAGTGTATTCATAGTAACCGGGACCTGTTAATTTCGATAACAATAACCGATTAATAACATTAACCGTGATCACATTAAGCGGGTTCGACTGTACATTATTACGTGTATTAGTATTATAATGGTGCAAGGATGCAGACATCCCAGAACTAGTAACCATATTTAATTAGCTTTGTGAATGAAATAGTTCCTCAAACAGTTATTTCTTTACTTTATAATAGTTTTTGGTTAAAGAGTTTTCATAAGGAAATCCCTAAAACAGCTGCGTGGTCGATAATATTTCTAAAAAATATTAACGTAGTGAACATATTTATTTTTTACATTCTTTCTACCGCTTTTATTTTTAATTGTTCAGAGTCTTGCAGAACGATAAATTTCACTAAAAGCAGTGGAGATGGAAGTTGAAGAGAACACGCCTGTGAAACAATTTTTCTTGTATAGTTCATGTATGTCATTAGTTTTTCATAAAAAAATCTGTGTTGAAAAAAACTATTATAGACATTATAATCGAATAAAAGTTTTTGAAATGACGACAAATATCATCAGTAGCAATTGGTGATCCCCTCCCGAAATATCTACATTCCAGTCAAAAAATTTCGTCCTGGTTACACTTCCGCTTTTTTTCTTCATCAGATTTTAAGAAGGCGCTGCTTTCCGCCACATTTGGCATTTATCGCTTCTCCGGCTCTACCCGAGTTCGTAATTCGTGGCCGAGTGGAGTGCCATCTAGTGGGGAAAGGCGCAGTAGGAGTCAAGTAGGACATCCTCTTAATGAAATCTTACTACCCCTATATAAATCCATTTTAGGTGGCATCCTCCCAAAACCTTCCACTTTAAATTATTATTTGATTTTTATTTGTCTCATTGCTTGAAGTTAAATGTTTATCCCCTTCTGTGTAAAGGGAAAGAAGAAATAAACAATCAAACATGTACCATAATTTTTTTATAAATTAATACGGCTCTAGTATCCCGTTAGGATAAATCTAGTAAACTGTCAAAACTTTGAAATTTAATTTCAATATAGATTTTCTTCACGGGCTCTTTCAAGGACGTTTTGCCTGTGTTGATAAAAATATTAACTAAAAAAATGGGGCAAATTGAAATAAATTTCTAATTTAAAAATGGCCGAAAGGAACCTCTCCATGGAGTTTACATTAGAGAAAAGTGAAAAGAACGCTCAATTTAAAAATGGAAGATTTTGGAGGAACGTGTTATATTATTGGCTCATCTAGGGGTGTAAAGCTTTCGATCAAGACCGAGTTTGTCGAAATCGGTTCTGGGGTTTGGCCTGGCGGCCGGCGGAACGGAACCTCCCCATAGAGTTAACATTAGAGCAAAATGAAAAGAACGCATAATTCTAAAATGGAAGGATTTGGAGGAACGTGTTATATTATTGGCTCATCTAGGGGTGGAAAGCTTTCGATCAAGACCGAGTTTGTCGAAATCGGTTCAGGGGTTCGGCCTGGTGGCCGGCGGAACGGAACCTCCCCATAGAGTTAACATTAGAGCAAAATGAAAAGAACGCATAATTCTAAAATGGAAGGATTTGGAGGAACGTGTTATATTATTGGCTCATCTAGGGGTGGAAAGCTTTCGATCAAGACCGAGTTTGTCGAAATCGGTTCAGGGGTTCGGCCTGGCGGCCGGCGGAACGGAACCTCCCCATAGAGGTAACATTAGAGCAAAACGAAAAGAAGGCATAATTTTAAAATGGAAGGATTTGGAGGAACGTGTTATATTATTGGCTCATCTAGGGGTGGAAAGCTTTCAATAGAGACCGAGTTTGTCGGAATCGGTTGGGGGTTCGGCCTGGCGGCCGGCCGAAAGAAAAACCCAATTATTTTAATATATAAGATGGAGAAATAGTCAAAAATGTACTTTTTGTGCTAATGTGTCCTTCTCTCCCCTATGGAATTTTTTCCACTTGATTAAATTTTATTTTCAACTTGAAATTTGGTAAAAAATGTTTATTTTCAAAGTTAGAAAGCTTTAAATTTTCTTTAAAATTTAAAAAAAAATTGTATTTAATTTTTTTTAAATTTTTAATTTAAAAAAAATGGTGGTTATGATGCACACCAATTTGTAGAGAATAAAATCACAGACAAAATGGGACTGATTTCAGGTTTTTAAGTGGTAAAGTCCTAGAGTTAGGTATTAGCTGTTTAAAAATGCAGGTAAAACAACTTTACAAAAAAAAGCTCTTTTGACATTAAAAAATTATTACTCCCGAAAGAGGGGTGATAAAAGATTGGAACATGGATATTTCTATTTATTAGCTTCTCATAAAAAATCATGAACAAGATGGGTTTAATCTTTGGTTTTTTAGTTTTTTTAGCTTTTTTTGAAACTTGAAGGTTTTTGCGGCACGTGTTATTATTGTCCGAATGAGCTTAAATTTTGCATACATTATTATTTTCTATAGTGACATAAAACCAGGGGGCGTTATCAATTGAATTCCTAAAAAAATATTTTACCATAAGGACCGCCCTAATGGACAGATATAGGAGGAAGACCCTGGAGGTCAAGCTAAGCTAGAGACTTTTGGGGGGGCATTCTGTCCCTAATTGATCTGAAAACATTGCTTACAATGAAAGAATGGAATATCCTTAAAAATTTAGGAGGATTCACCCCCATGATCCCCCGTTCATCCGGTAATGTTTGAGAGCTTAGTTACCCCCGTACCAATCATAAAAAATTAGGTACTCTTCTAGAATACCGGCGCAAATCTCGTCTAGCAGATTTTTTGGCAACAGCTCACACATGACCTTCCGAAACAGAAACAAGGGTTACCAGCGGTTGCATCTTTATTGCCGACTTTATCGCTTGCGCCGGGATTCTGGAATAGTACCAAAAATTCTTTTCATGTTACCTTCCTTCCATTGAGGCTAGCTATCGCCTTACTTTTAGGGCTGTTAAAACCTCAAAAATGAAAAACACCAGTTCTTTTACAGTATTTTAAAGTCAGATCGTGTCAAAGTAATATAAAATTATCAACAGAAGCTTGGTAAATGTACTAATTTTTGACGATTCAAAAGGTACATATCTTAATTATTTTAACAAAATCGTCATTTTTTATATTGCACCCAGTTACCTCATATTACAAAACTGATGTTTTATCTGAGTTGATGGGAACTCGGGAGTGTTCGGCATACATCATACTTTGACACTCGGGTCTCATCCGGGAGTATACAAGCCCCTACCCGCTTTGGGTGACATACCATAGCCTACTATTTTGGTCGTGGAACCCCCAAATTTGTTGCCAATGATCGCGGAACCCTGATAATTTTTAATCAACGACTTTTCAAAATTTAATATCTGATATTAAATGAAACCAGGCTCGGACCAAGCACTGGTCCAAGGGGGGGGCACTTTTCCAGACAATCACCTTTACCTTCTGTAAAAAATGTCAAATTCTTGGGGATTTTCTAAAAGTGTTGCGCAAGAGATCCCCTTGTGGTATCGCTGGGGGGGATATGAGGTCCTCCCCCACAAAAATTTTGAAATTTGACTGGTAAAAGTAGGGTTTTAACTCATTTTGAGAAACTTCTTGGGTCTAGAATTTTAACATCTAGAATTTTTTAAGAAAATTCTTACCATTTAAAATGTTACTTTAGCCTAGCCAATTTTGGAATATAACTCTTTTATATGTGAATGTTTAGAATTGATAACTCCAGACAAATATCCAAATCCGAAAAAATAATAGCTTTAATACATGAAGAAATAGAGCCTTTAATATATGAATAATTTTTCACTTTACCTACTATGTTTTGAGAAATCTCTTTTACATGTGAGGATATAGTACAAAATTATTTATTCAACTCTATTATACAGGGTGTCCCATAAATAATGGGTCACACTTCTAGGGGGGATAGTAGACACCTAGACGAGTCAGAATCACATAGGATTTGGGGGGCCCAGACCAAATCCCAGGGAGTTAAAAATGGAGCGACACCCCAAAAAAATTATTGAAAAATTAAATTTGTAGAAGAACTACTATTGGTAAAAATTTAATTATAGTCTCAAAAATTGTGGTTTAATATGATCTTTAAAATTATCTCAAAAGTCTTCACTTTAAAATTTGTTTTATTATGAAAAAAATTAAAAAACCACAAAAAAATGTGAAAATTTTGCCAAAACCTCATTTGGTATTTAGAAATCCTTTCTTTTGATTTTATAATCTGAAAGATAATAGTTTTAAACCCTTAAGTCCAAAGTTTCACGTAAAAACCATCAATATTAAACGCTTGAGATCCTGTTAAAGTTCGTTTTTTGGGTGCGCACCTATAGCCGTTTCCAAAACGACAGTTGGCGGAAGCAAAAAACGGACTTAAATCATGCTTTAACAGGCTCTCAAGCATTTAATATTGATGGTTTTTACGTGAAACTTTGGACTTAAGGGTTTTCAACTATGATCTTTCAGATTATTAAATCAAAAGAAAGGATTTCGAAATACAAACTGAGGTTTTGGCAGAATTTTCACATTTTTTTGTGGTTTTTTAATTTTTTTCATATTAAAACAAATTTTAAAGTGAAGACTTCTGAGATAACTTTAAAGATCATATTAAACCACAATTTTTGAGACCATAATTAAATTTTTACCAATAGTAGTTCTTCTACACAGGTCCGGGGTTCAAATCCCGGGCTGGGCAGGGTCCACTCAGCCTTTCATCCCTTCAGTGGGTCGATAAACTGAGGACCAAGCATGCTTGGGAACTAAACACTGGGGGTCTCGCGTTGTGCTGACCACCTAACCGGGACATTTTGCCTAGCACCCCAGGCCCCACGGTCACGAAAACGAAGATGGGCATCGTAGGCCTTGGCCCACTAGGGCTGTTGCGCCGATGGTTTAGTTTAGTTAGTTCTTCTACAAATTGAATTTTTCAATCATTTTTTTGGGGTGTCGCTCCATTTTTAACTCCCTGGGATTTGGTCTGGGACCCCCAAATCCTATGTGATTCTGACTCGTCTAGGTGTCTACTATCCCCCTATTAGTGTGACCCATTATTTATGGGACACCCTGTAGAAGATCCTTTTGAATTTTAAGCAAAATAGCTTCTAATTAAAAAGTATTACCCTTTTGCAAAGGGTATTTAGTGAAGTCCAGGGTCTAATTTCGTATAATCGGTCTAATCATTCTAAAGGTGACCCTAGTAATGTAATTTTACACTGTCCCATCCCAGATAAAACAAATAGAAAAGGTTATATTTAAAAAAAGAATGCATAGTTTCACTAATGAAAATGATAAAAAACTGTCAAGCAAACTTTTAGTCGAAAAAAAAATCCTACGGTAAGCAACTGCTAAAAAAGTAAGGAAAGATGCAATTAAATTATAATTGCCAGCCTGTTCCTCCCGTATCCGCAATAAAGGTTTTACGTCCTCCCGGGGGGCAATAGCATGGAATCCAGACAATTCTGAAATCTGTAAATCAGAACTCCCTACATCTTCCGCTAATGATTCACTCCAGTAACTGATGTGAAGATAGAATCACTGTTGAAGGCTTCTGGTTGTTAAAAATCCCCATGAGAAGCATGCTCAGCATTGCAACCTACTTCGCAGTGAATGTTGCTGATGCAACCCGGTTTCAGGAGGCACTGGGTATCCGGATATGAGAAAGTGTGGTTTGCCCACAATTTAGCCGATTGGGCACTTTCCCGTAGAACGTATTCGCTATGAATTGTTTTTATAGATTGCATTGCATTCGTGAAGGGGCCATCCCTAAATGATGTCGCACTTTTTTTTCAACATTTATGACCTCCTCTCCCCTATGTCACAAATATATTCCTCCCCCCCTTTGTCACATGTCCCGCTCTGTTACTAATAATAAGTTTAGAGTAAAGTTAGAATCTGGGGCCAACGTTTTCTTTATTCAAGTCCGCTTGGGGGGGCAAGCAGGGTCAACCTTGTGTTTATGGGGAGAACAATTTTAAATCCCCGTGAGAGAGGAACAGTTTTATTTCGAGATGGGGGTCTAGGGGTCCTTTTCCAAATTTTTTTTGTAATTTGAACCTAAAAAGTAGTTTTGTGACTCAATTTTGGATATTAGGAACTATTTAGGTGACACTCGAGGTCGATTACTACTTGTGTAATCTTCAGAATTATCAAGGCGAAAACAGAAAAGCAGAATTTTCAAAAAATAAACATAAGAATTCTAGAGAGGGGCTCAACTCCCTTATTCAATCTTGTATACGATCCTGGGTGGGAGCTCTTTTTGATTTAGATCAACACAAGTGATATGAGTTTTCAAATTTTTCCTTTTTGAAAATTAATTAGTTAAAACTAAAGTAAACATAATTTACTCTTGTTATTTAGGGGGTATTTCGTTATGACGTCATAGCGGTTAAACCAAGCCCTAAAATCTTGGGCTCCATTTGGGGTCGATTTACTAGTATTATATGATTATCTAACACAGGGGTTCTCAACCTTTTTGACTCCGCGACCCCCTTTTCAGGGAAAATATTTTGGCGACCCCCTCAGACCTAAAATGTTAAGACTTTAATAATTATCTACCATTTAGTCGTCATTTCACTCGTATTACGCTGCCGAATGCATCCTATATTAGTGATGGGCAAAATCGATAATTTTAGGTATCGAATACTTTGGTATCGAATACATATAGGTATCGAATACTTTGGTATCGAATACTTATAGGTATCGAGTACTTTTAGGTATCGAGTACTTTTTTTCAATGTCGGGAAATGAACCTGAAGGGATAATTTTTTTAGGGCCTATCCATAATCAGACTAATATTCAAAAAACTGAAAGCGATCCATCAAAAAGCCCCGTAGCTACGGGCCTGGAGGTGGATAGAGACGAAGGATTTGGCGGGGGAAAAACCTAGCCGCGTCAAATTTCTCTCGCGGATGATTAACGACTTGGGTTTGAGCGTTGCAAAATGAAAACGGAAACAGGGTGCGTTTGATCTACAGTAGGTATTATAAAGATTACTTCATTGAAAAATTTAAAATGAAATATGTCAATAAAGTATCGATACTTTTGTGGGTATCGAATACACTCGATACCTATAGGTATCGAGTACTTAAGTATTTGGTATCGATACCTGCCCATCACTATCCTATATTTACTCTGACTCATAACAGTTCATGCATGAAACGAACTATTCTCTCTAATAATCTATAATCAATAAGTTTTGAAAATTGCTGTGTCTGTATAAAAAATAACTCTGTAAATATGACTGTTTTAATGTTTGTTTCCCGACCCCCCTAGGCAATCCCCGCGACCCCCCATGGGGTCGCGACCCACCGGTTGAGAACCCCTGATCTAACATCCTTATAATAAGTAGCTTACAGGTAGGTTTCAAATATTGACGAATTTAATCAAAAATGTTGTAGATCACTGAGACCCAAAACTGAGGGGGCCTGAGGACCCTACCCCATAAAAGTTTTTGGATTTTAAAATAATTGTTTTCATGCAACTCCTTTTCGGATATTTCGGTCCCATTGGTTGACCCGAAAGTGAACCGGTAAGTCTCAACATTTTCTAGGGAATTATAGTTATTAAAAAGCCATGACATTTTCGAGGTTGTGGAACCCTTTAACTCCCTCCCTTGATACCCTGAATCATTATTAGTACATGAGTGATTCTTCGAATATCCGGTGGATCTGGATGCAATCGTCATCTCACATGGAATGTACGACCTGCCATGCCCTGTTTTACCACTAGGCTTCTGAGGCCTATGTGTAGGGGCCCCAAAATCTGGAAAACATCTTAAAATTAAAAAAAATCATTTTCACTGGACTGCATTTTTAATAACTTTTTCAAAATTGGAAATTGAAAATCTATAACAGCTTTAGAGCACCCTTTGAAGATCTTTGAAACAGTCCTCTAGTTATATGTAGTATCTATCAATATTATGTGTTAGGCCATTTATGTGTTAGGGTCTTACTCCTGAGGGATGTACCTATATACTGCCCAAGCAGTCACAAACGTTCAAGATTCGTCCAATTTCTCTCATGTATGGCCAAATTTCGTTTACTTCTAGTTGCAGAGACTTAAACTTGACGTATTTGGTACGAGCTGTGCCACTAGAGTATGGCATAATTTCCGTGTAAACTTGATATTATTTGATGCTAGATGCTACAAGGTATTGCATAATATCTATAGCTGTGCCACTAGAGTATGGCATAATTTCCGTGTAAACTTGATATTATTTGATGCTACAAGGTATTGCATAATATCTAAACCGGGCTCAGGATACGATTAATTGCTATTGGTTAGTTCTTATGGAAATCTAAATCCACCACAAACCTTACTCTTACCTTTATTCCTGAGGACGTATCGCAAAAACCTTTCGCATATAACCACCGAATCTTCCCAATTACCGAACAAACACAAATTAAAACTCAATCGCACGCACCCATGTTGTTACGGCTACTGTTTGCTCCGGCACAACGTGTCTCCGTCCTTGGAGTTCCGATAGGCGACTGTGAAAAACTCCGATGAGGTCCGTCGACCTACATGCTAGAAGAGGAAGTGAGTGGCCTAGAAAAAGTGGAAGACACAGTCGCTCTTTACAGGTGAAAGTTTATTGACCGAGTTCCTCACGGCGGCCTTGACTTAGCCCTGAAAGGGGGTAAGCAGCAATCGGGCCGGCCCTCTGATGATGTTTACGTCGAGTGACCGCTTTGCGAGGAGTGACATCTCCAATTATTTTGCTTGGAGAAAGTCTACCGAAAATGTGTTCAGTTCTGTTTATCTGTTATTGAGAGGTTTTCTCTTGGTCAGATTTCTCTTTCTCTACAGTTGCGGTGGTAACACCTCTATGGGATGAATTACGACGAGGTAGATTAAAATGATGTCACTTTCGTCCATATGTGATTCGTCTATCACCGTTAGACAAAAGGGAAACTTTCCTCGGGCAAAAGGCCTTTAAATGATCTTGATCAGCTCGTTGACTTTAATAAAGAATATATCGATGAGTAGAAAATCTATGTATCTTATTGTATAATATTGTACAAAAACTCTTGCTAATGGTTCTTCAACGTTTGATTCTTTATGAAAAAAATTAATTAACTTACTCATTACGTAGTCTCAATTTTTCATCATAGTTATATATTATTATTGGTGAAAAAAAATTAAAAATATATTACACATAGTTCTATTTTAAAATGTCTTGGGATAATTATTTGGAGTGCTCACCCATTTCATTGATTTATCTGGCCATACGACTGAACATGCTTCTGATCACTTCTTAAGAGATTCGTTGCGTACCGTGTCCAGAAAAAAAACGTTATACTAAGGAGAGAACGAATAATTAAGTAACTAACGAGAGAAGACTAATTATAGTGTATTTTTTCAGGATTTGAAGAATTTCTGAAAGCATAAGTCCGAGATACGGGAATTCATTTTCCCTTTTTTAAGTATCCCCAGTTTTTATTACCTCAGAACAGATAACTCCTAATAAGTTACCAAGTCAGTTTTATAAAACCAAAATCAACCAAAACAGTAACCAAAGTCAACCAAAACAATAAAAAGGTTTTCTTAATACTAAACGTTTACAGCGGGTTAGATACACATCTGCATTATCAATACTTGTGGAGCTTACGTTAGTTTGGAAACCTCCTGAGACTTCTAGTTGCTAAATGTTTCTAATTTTACGATTTCTAAGAAAAACACGATTTCCTCACATTCTTACAGCCAAATTTTAAAACAAACCAATTTGAAGCGTAAAATGAAGAGCGTTATAACCATTAAAAATATCTCGTTATCTCTATAAGATCACAGTGATTGGAATCGTTGACATTTTCAATCACGTATGCAAAATGGCGTGTCACGGAAATTGGAGCACTCCTCAGAGCGAAGATGTAACATATCTATTGCACCATCTGACAGTGTAAAAACTGAATTGATATATCTTCTATGAGACAATAAAACCTTTCAACGATACAAATGAACAAGGTAAGAACCCTTTGTATCCAGGCACTTTCTTCGACACTCATCCTTTTTTGTCGTATTGTCCCATTCATCGCGTGAACTGATGGGATTCTTTATTATAAAACAATACGGGATCACAGAGCTAACGGAACTATGATGTTGTGACGAATACTCTTGTAACGTTAGTTGGTTGGCCTAGAAAACTGTCAACGATCAAGGTGTTTTGTATTTGGGCACTAAAACATTTATGCATTTACCTTGCGCTTTTTATTTACCTTACTGAAGGAAATGATTAACTGTGTTGAAAAGAACAGAAGGAACAACTTTAAAGCATCAATGACGTGATGGTTAGTAAAAAAACATAAATTAACACACGGTTTAGTTTCATGTTATAAAAATAAGATTTCGTTTAGAATTTATGTTATGCATAATAACATTTCTTGGACTATTCATTCGTAAACAGTTAAACTGGTTTACAAACCACTGGTAACAATTTTTACAGCTGATACCAATCAAATCCAAAGAGCGAGCGGGGATATGGTCATTAGTTGGGTCGATTCCTCCTGCATCGTTGAAAGAACAATTTTAATCTAATGAATCCATCGCTATTGTGAAAAATTAATTACTATTAATTCTTTAATTGAGTATGAGAAGTGAAATCAGTGGAATTAGATATCGAGCATTAAACTTGCATACGGTGTTCGTAAGCAGCCTTTCGCTTACGTTCGCTTGTTAGAGTTTAATTATTTTTTCTCCCATCACTCTTTGAAAACTTAATTATAAAAATAGTATATAATCCTTTTAATGTTATGAGAGTTTAAATACTCATTTTTATTGGAATTTTTGAAGTGCTTAATTTTTGGTGTTATTATTTTGCCCCCCTCCCGAAAAAAAAACAATTGTGAGAGGAAATGTAAGAAAATGAACAATTATCATTCCTTCAGTTTTTAATGTTTAAGAATTTAAGGTTTAATGCATAGCATAAGACACTTTTTTTACATAAACCATACTTTTTTGTGTAAGCTGGCGTATAGAAAAAATAGATGTTTTCCATGGTGCGTGGACCTAGAGTGTTTTATAACTACTGTTTTTTAGGCGGATCACAATGGGACTCAACAAAAGCAGTGAGATTCACCCGTTTAATTCCTCACTTCACAGCTGAAACGTGTCAAACTGAACGAATCCCTTCAATTCAGAAAAGCCATAGCTATCAGCCGTTACCTCTATAAAAAGGATTGATAGGATATTCCTAGTGTGCCATAAATATCCACATAATTCCATTTTGTCTAAACAAAACACGTCCTTCGAGTCATGCAAATTGCTCTCGGATACCAACTACCATCAGCCCCTGGTTTTATCGAAAGCTATAAGCGCACCAAAATACTGTGTCTTCCTGTAAATCACGCAAGCAAAAGGCAATACAAAGCTTAAGAGGTTATTAGGCCTTTTCGAGCGAGCTCGTATCGTGTTTTATTGGGAAGAGATCCTTGAATGGAATGTTGTTGAATCTGTCATAAGGCGCAAGACAACATCCCGTAGCCTTGTAGGTATTGGATATCTCATAGAGATAGTTTTGCATTGGGGACAAAGCTTTAGGGAACAAAGATGTTACTAAAATCTATCATTTTCAGCCCGTATTTTGACACCGAAATAAATAACAGCTACTTACAAAAGTTTTTACACGAGAACGTCTCTTTTACGCTATATGAAGAGCATAATTATATTGCTTTTATTTGATCTGCTCAAGATGAAAGTGGTATAAGTTCAAAAATACAAGTTTTGAGATAAGTGTGGATTTGGATTTCTTTAAGGCACTGGCTATTGGCACGGGCTTTTTTCAACTAAACTCTACTCTAATGTCCACGGCTCGGCGTTCCATTGGTTCCATCACTAAGCGCCGAGACTGCTACGTAATCACGAGACCTACAGCGCATGCGCCACGGGCCGTTTGGGCCGTGCAAATATACACTTCGTTTCCTTAAAGGTCCTTTACTTAGTGTGGTAGTCACCCAAGTCAAAAGCTGAATAAGCGGTTTGTAAAAGCTGCCTAAAAATGCTTTCTCCATTGGAACTATACAATACAGGCGCCATTAAAGAAAACAGTCAATTTATTTAAGTAGCGACTCAAGCCACATTTTTTGCTAATATAATCTGCTTTCGAATTTTATGGATATTTTTAAAATACCCACCATAAAAAATTTAACACATCTTCAAATTATAACTAATTTTTTTAAATTTAACTAAACAATAAAATTATAACTTTTCAATAAAAACTATAGTACTTTGCTTTTTAGAAAATGATTAACTTTATTTCCTTGATAAAACTAACTTTGATCTAACCTTTTGCATTTTAAGTTTTTAACTTAACTGTGTGTGCTATTTCAATGAGGAGACATTTTTTTTGCTTGTTAAAGTTATCGACTCCCAAAAGAGAAAATTAAAAATTTAGGTATTTGGTTTCCAATCGAGTGTGTGACATCCTTGGCGCGGATCCAGCATGGCTCCAAGAGGGGAGCGCCTTTTCCAGACCATCACCTATATACCTTTTGACACAAAATGTTGGGGATTTTCTAAATAGTATCACCCAAGGTCCCCTTGTGGTACCGCTAGGGGTATGGGGGTCTTCCCCTAGAAAAAGTTTTGAAATTTGACTTGTAAAAGTAGAGTTTTAACTCATTTTGAGTACAATTTTGGATTCAAGAGGGAACCCTTGAAACCGCGCCTGGTGACATCACATTTAGAATAGGGTTTTCCTACAAATTGGTGAGAACTCTGCCATAGGGGCCATCCATAAATGATGTCACACTTTTTTTGGCCATTTTTGACCCCCTCCCCTTTGTCACAAACTGTCACACTTCCCCATACCCCCCTCTGTCACATGTAACGCACTTAAACCAATAATATGTCTAATACACTAATTTGAAAGTGCCTGGAACCAAGGGTTTTTTTCGTTGATTTTCAGCTGCAGAATGTGATGTCACAACTTCCAAAACCCCCTCCCACCCCCTTGTCACAAACTGTCACAAATTGATTAACCCCCTCTCCCCCTCTGAGCGTGACGTCGTTTATGGACGGCCCTTAAGGGAGTAAGGGGTATAAAACCCTTAAAAAGTGGACGTTAATTATTAATCCATAATAGTTCTGATAATGAACACCTCAGTTTCTCAGTTCATTTCCCAAGTTTTTTTAGCTTTCCGTAAGCGAGTGATTTGAAACGTCCTTGAGGCACTTGAACAGGGAAGAAAACACTGCATTCTTCTCGAGAGGAAAAGCCAAGGAATATTTTTTTACCTGCCGGAACCAAGAGACAGCGAAGTGAAAACAATGTACCCGTCAGCAATAGGAACTGCCTCTGGGTTTAATGGGGATTTCTTTGTTAGGTTGATAACATTTCATCATCAGTAGTTAGTTTTTTCAGAACTTACCGCGTTAATAGATGGATTATCCGCCATTTAGGTTCTTGTATTGATGGTAAAAAATGATGTTTTGATTTTTGGGTTGCGTAAGCAGGGTCATTGCGTCGTTACTAAGCAGGGCCAGTTAATTTTATTAATTTCTCATCTATGATTTAATTTTTTAAACAGTCACCAAACATATACCAAAACATAAAGTGAAAAATATCATTCATCGACTGATTTAGTATAATGATACGCAAGAAGAATTATTTCTCATGTACATCCGATTAGTTAGAGTTGTAAAGTATTTAATGTGGGAGGTGCTCCCCCGAAAAATTTTAGGAATTCTCCCTCGAGACAGACTCATCTTAACATATTTTGCAACACTATTATAGGTAATTTGAAAATCACCTAATCAATAAATATTTTAACGGCCGTACTTTCAGATCATCGGTTAACCACCAATCAAAGAAGGAATCGCCAACTCTGATTGGTGGAATCCTTCTTTGATTGCTGTTTAACCGCTGATCAGAAAGCACAGAATACGGCCGTAAGAGTACCCAAAACACAAGAATACTTTGTAAGTAAGTCTATAATCTATTTAAGTGCAAAACCCATTAAAGTATCTGGTTCTAAATACTGAAATAAACACCTATATGAGAGCTTCAAAAGGTTAGTTACCACCCAACAATGAAGGATCCTACAGCTAAAATCCGATCAAAATAAAAATTGAGAGGAGATGTAATATCGTCTAAAATTCCTCCTTAGAGGTATTCCACGCACTTAAAATCATGCATGGAGTTCAGAAATATCATGTCCTTTACAAATAACTTGGGTAACAATTAACTGGAATAGCTATATGACTTTCACATTAACTTTTCTGCTATTATCGCTCCGAATATGTATGGTGGAACTCCATTTCCATTACACCAATATGGAAGGCATCCCTTTAAACTGTTGCTAGTGTAACTTACCACGAATTTCCACTCTTAGGAGATCCTATGTAGAATACATTTCATTGAAAAGGAACAAAGATCTGTGTCTTTAATTAAAAATAAAACTATCCTTAATTTTTGGACACCGCAATGTATATCTTTTAATGATTTGTGGTTAATTCCCGAAATGTAAGGATCAGAAGCCTGTGATACTTAGGGAGTCCCCTGATTCCTGATAAAATCCCTATCCATTCAATTCCCCTAATTTTACTATAGGTAATAAAATTTTTATTCCAAAACAGAATTTTTTTCTTCCTCTGTCCATGCTGGTGTCCATTTGGACAGACAGAGCGGGATGTCCGAATCTTGCACAATCTGCCCCGATCGCGGTCAGTAGGTAGGGAGGTTTGCAAACATCCTCCATTTCGCAAAACATTTTTTTTATTTAGAAAAGCATCACTTTTGGCGCCGGTAGTAGCTATCATATTTTTAAAAAAAATGGAAATAGGAAATAGTACTTTTTAATGATCCTTGAGTGATTACTTTGTTTTATTAATTTTTTGTCAATGCGTAGTGCAAGCTCTAATGCCCGTCACGGTTGAATACGTACGACGTTTTTGCCTTGTTTTTTTCCTTTTGCAAATTATATGATTGAAAACGATTGTAGTTTATAAATGAAAATGATTAGACAACTTGTATTTGAATTAATATTTAAATATTTATACAATTTTAAAGACAATCTTTTATTAAACTTTAATGATTGAAATTTTGACCTTACAGTTTAAATTGCCCATTCTGATTTAGCGTTGCTAAACACCGGGGATATGCAACAACACCATTGTCTATGAATAAAGAATGAAAATGTGTAAGAATAAAGAAAATTAATACAATATTTAAGTGTATTTTCTCATATAGAAATAAAAATTCAGCAGGATTCTTCAAAATTTGGCGAAAATCTCTGTCACTGGTCTTTAAGCAACTTTGGTAATTTCTTCTTCTTGTTGTTGTTACCAATCCCACGTGATCTAGCAACAGCTAATCTGATCTATGAGTCCATGTACTCTGGAAAAGTCAATCACTAGAAGTGGAGATGATCAGTAACTTCTTAAAGAATGTGTCAAATCGCTTTAAATAAAGCTTTTAAAAATAATTTTTTCCTAATATTGAACGAAGAAAGTTTGAAGATGAATAACTTGGAGTTAGGTTTATAAGTAATTAGCTTGTATATTTTATTTATATGAGTTTTGGACTTGTTCTCCAATATTGGTCCCGCATATATTTCTTATGCATAGAAAAACTAGTGTGATCTTTTTTTATTTAAAAGTTTAAACGTCTTGAACTACTTGTATTGTAGTATTGTATTGTGATTGTTGCTTATTCATAAAGGAGAATGATTATAGAACTCGTAAAGTGGTGAATTAACATTTAAATGGCGTAAGAAAAAAGAAATGTGTATTCAAAATTTCTAGTGTATTTTCTCATACAGAAATAAAAAATTCAGCAGGCTTTAAAATGTGACAAAATTTTCTTCCGTCTGTCTTCAAGCAACTTTGGTAATTAGTAATTTCTTTAAAAAAAAGTCACATCGCTTTAAATAAAGTTTTTAAAAAAATATTTTTGCTAACATTAAATGAAGAAAGTTCAAATATAACTTCAACTTGGAGTTTGGTTTAACAGTAATTAGTTTGTACAGTTTATTTAGATGAACTTTGAATCAATGTTGTGTGCGTGAAAAATATCCGGTGTGATGTATTTTTTCTTTTAGAATTAAAAAGGGTTAACTTCTTGAACTAGCATATTCGATATTTTTATTGTCATTAAAAAATACATTTCAGATATTTCAAAATGGCCTTACCGATAATTTAACCACACAATGTTACTTTTTTTTTACTTTGGGATGACGTAAGAAGATTCTCGGGAAAGTCCTCAACACGTCAGTTAGGTTTTGTTCATGGACAAGATTTACAATTCAGGCGCTGAAAAATCATGACAGGTCAACGCTGGAAAGCATGTTCTGGAATGGAATCTGTCTGCACGCAGAAAAAGTTCCAAAAAGAACACTAGGGAGACTTCGGAGAATAGATGAACAAAACTAGACGAACGTGGCTAATGTCACGTGCGATAGACGACAGAGGAATGTTATGCGGTCAGGGGATTATTATACTTTTTGAACAGAATTCTAATGCTTTCACGTGGAGAAAAGAAAGGTTTCATTGGGGGACATCCATAAATTACGCGAGGTCAAAAGAGGGGGAGGGTGTCCAGCAAAATCTCATCATTAAGAGAGGGGGAGTCAATTAAAATCTCACGTCAACTTTTATTTTTTAAAATATACTTTTTTCCCTCTTATTTTTTATCACAAGTTTAGGGAAAATGCGCTGATTAGTCATATAGTCATGATGATAATTACAAATTGAAACCATGTTTTGTATTTCAACATGGATTTGTATAAAAATTTTGCAATGTGCATGTGAAGTGTGATGCTGATAAAACAAAAAGAATGTGGCAAGATCATATCAAGAAATTAATTTACAAGGAAATCTCATATGAGAATTTGAAGTTTAGGAAAAGTCTTTTTACGTAGTGAAATGTGGTGTGAAAATAAAAATTGAAAAAGAGATTTAACGTAACAAAAGGAATTTATTGACTGCGGAGCAAATTACGCTTGCCTCACTGGAAGAGAAGGGGAGAGGAGCACGCGTCTCTGGAACCGAAACCTAAACTATGGCTTTGATTAGTCCTCATAACACGGCGGGCGCAGAGCGGAAATATTTCAGGGAGTCCCAAAAGGCGCTCAGTCCCCTCTCAAAAATACTCACCCTCTCAAAAATATAATATGTGCATACTCATTTTTGAGTACGCACATTTTCAGAAATGAGTATATTCATGTTTTCAAATTTGAGTACTTATTGGATCGGAGCCTTTTTGAGTACTTTTTACTCAATTTTGATACAATCGTTTTAAGAGTGAGTCCCCTCTCAAAAATATCGCCGAAAGGCCTGCTACAATCTGAATTCATCCGCCACGCCAGCTTGGAGACCCCTAAATTTAGTTCTATTTGAAATAGGAAAAAACCACTTTCTATAGTTTTTCAATGCCACGAGTATCCCATTAACAATGACCTTCTTATCTGAAACCATTAAAAAAAGTTAATGATTGCGAAATTTCTCTAGGGTTTAAAACAAGTGGCTTTATAAAAAGTCCGTAAAAGAAGGTGGAGAAAATGAATGCATGTCCAAGGCCTTCAAAAAGCGACAAGAACGTGTCCTGAATGAGAAAAGCAGGAACTGTTCCATCACTGTTAGCTTTTACATTTGCTGTTATGTGTCAAGTTCAAGATCAACTGTTTGGGCTTGATTAGGATTCTGCCCTGATAAAGAGGTATAATTTTTCTTTGAGTTGAAAATCCTTGGAGAAAGTTCTATAAATTTACAGTTTAGTCCACTTTGAGCCAGCGTGAAAAGAATTATAAAAAGGGAGAATTTTTTTCCCGGCAGACTTTTTTTTCAGTGTTAAGATTAATAGTTTGTTTTTAAAAGGGATTTTAGGGGTGGTTGGTGGGACTTGTCTCGAAGTTTCTTTAAATTTAAAAAATATTTATAATTGCTTTGGAAATAGTAATAAAAATTTATTATTTGAAGAAGGTTTTTAAAAAAATAATGTACTGTTTTCTAAACCCGAATATTTAAACTGTTAAGGAGTATCCTTGGATCTCTTTGACCATACACAAGCGAAATAAATGCTATTTATCCAATAGTAACCTATATAGTATCTATATATCCAATATACCTATACTATTTTGCTTTGTATATTATGACACATCTTTTCTTACTTACGTTCTTAATTAAAACTACATTTAAACTACATGTAACTTTGTAAAAAAATAATTATAAGGAGAAAATAATAGAGTGATCAGAACTCAATCATAAACCTTCTTTCTAGAAAAGTACTTGTTCCATAAAAAAGAAGTACACGTTTTTATGATTCAGTTCTGGACAACTCTATAGTGATCAAAATAATTCTCGACATGGCCAAAAAATGTAAAATTATACCAGATGCAATTGATGAAAGTTCTCGCCGGAGGCATAAGAAAAAAGGGATAATTACAATTTAAAATATTTAAAAAGTTAATCAGATCAGATGTAGTATTATTTCGTTTGGATACAAATACGTTTTATGTAATCATTAATTAATTGAATAATGTTCATACTTTATATTGTAATAGGTAGATGAAGACAAGAGACAACGTTCCTTATCCAAACTTTCTGTTGTGTTTCAGGTAACTCTTCTTGAGCAACCCCCACATATTTTTAAATGCAAGATGGATGATAGTAATATAGAACAAATATTTAAAGTACATTTCCATTTACGATTTGTGCGTTACATGATAAATTTATAATTCGACTCATTGAGACCGAACCACATTTATACTAACTGCTACAGCAAGGACATTTAACTTAGACATATGAGTGTGATATGAGTTTTAATGTAACAAGTGGAGGAAGAGCACTTCCTGTTCGAGTTAATTATTTTCCATAATAGTTACAAGTAGTTATACTTAACTTGACTACTAATTCGAAAGTGCCTTAAACTAGTTAATGTACTTAAAACTGTGTAGTAAAAGTCGGAACACGTTTTTGAAAGTGAAATTATGAATGTAATAAAATTTTACCCACTTCCATTATTTTGCAAATACTATGCTAATGTTGAGTTTTGGCCTAATTTATTCATTAATTTAAGCTTAAAGTTATTAAAACTTGTCATTAAATTTGTGTGTCAGATTTGAAGATACGCCGAGGTTTAGTGTGTATGTATACATGTTTAGTATCCTTAATATGTGTGTAACATAGGATTATGTAAGAAACCTTGGTTTGAATAGAATTTGATATTTTAATCTCAATATTATCATGACCCACTCTTAAGGTTTTAAAATACTGTTGAAAATCGAATACACCTTGATAGTGGACAATTTCATGCTCTCAAGTTTTTGAGAGGGATATTGGATTTGTTTATTGCATGGAAAAATTACTCTATTAGATAAATGATTTATCAGAGTTTTTATTTTAAGGAACCTCAAAGAAGTACTCCAATTTCAATATAATATTGAATCTGATATTCTTATGGTATTACAATCTTAATATTTATAATTGGGTACTTCAATATTTAGTTTTGGATAGATGTTTAGTAACTGAAATTTCTCAACACTATATAATCAGTTTGTAAAAAAAGTGGTTGTCAAACATTTCCATAAGGGGAACAATTGAAGATGGTTTTATCGAAACTTACATCTCCTTCCAAGATTAAAAATGTTTTGCACTGAAATTCCTGGTTTACACTTGTGCCCCTTGAAAAATCATAGCAGTAAACAAAACATATTATCTCCTCAAAACTAAGCGGCTCTTATTACGTATTTTTTGGAGTGGAACTTTTCCAAAAAAATTCTAGAAGTGGAGATGGTGAGTTATGATGAATTTATTCTCACTTTGGAAAACACAATGTTATATATGAATCCTTATTTATACTACCTAACAGAGCCCTATAAACTTCGCAGTCTTCTAGGAGTGTCACTCCCAAAATTGTCAATTTTTTATAAGATGTAACTTAAAACTTAAAAAAAAAACAAGGGGAATAGGGTTGTTAGACCTTCTAACTCCAATATAACAAATATCTCAGGGTGAGACAATGAGCTGAGCTTCATGGTTTCATGAATCTGGTTTGATGTTTCGGACAAATTGGATTGAGATAAGAAACAAAGTCATGAACAGATTGTTACAGAACGTGTGACTGAAAATCACAGAAGGCTGTGAGGCAATGCCCCTTGTCTCCCCACGTTAACTTGGCCCTCCTTTTATCGACCCCGCCGGGATGAAAAGCTGAGTCGGCCTTGCCCAAACCGGGATCATACAATTATTGGATTGACAGTTTTAGATTGTTGCCTTCGGGTTATCAGACTTTCCTCTATAAAACTTAAAATTCGTCGTCCGCTTTTACAGTAATAAGATACGGAAACCGATCTTTCGGAAGCTGCAGCAGTGCGTCTCTGATGCATATAAGGCAAATAGCAGTTTCCACGCTCTGCCGATTGCGATGGTTCAGCGAGATGCAGCAGGTCATGATAGGGGCCGCTGTGTGTCGCCGCATATGTCATGTAGGTAATGAATCAGAACTCACTTCCCTTTTGAACAAGGGTCACCCTCGGACTTTTCCTGGCCCACGACACGTGTGACGAAACAAAGCTAATGGTTATCATAATAGTCACTGCTAAATTAGTTGTTGTAGTCTGAATTGAATTGGGAATTTCTAATTACAAAATTAGGTAAATTTGTAGGTATGTCATGGTCAATTATACTACATTATTGAGATTTAAAACATGAAGAATTACAGTGATTAAAAAAATGGTACATGTGAAAAACAAATTTAAAGGTTTAAAACTTTCGTTCTTCCCTGGCACAGCCCGTATTCAAGGCGCAAAAATTCTCGGGGAGAAACAATTTCACCGTAAAGGAATTGTTAAATTTAAATGCTTTAGTATAATCCTAAAAAAGGCAACAGTTGACGATCCAATCGCCATTTTGGTGGGAAATGGATGTAAACTGTTCTATCCTCGCGATCTTCTTATTAATTTGAATAATTTGACGCTTTTGATAATCTTGAGTCAATTATTTAAGTACCCAGAAACAATTCAGAATCGCTCAGTTAAGTGGTCTCGGAAACCCACTCCTAGGGGCATAAAATAAGGAAAAGTATCTAGGAGCAAAGAAAGGAGTTAGCGTGGGCAAACGGTTGGGGGTGGAAATAAAATTTTATTGAAAATTCATGCTTCATCTTATTTATAAAAACTTTGCAAAATTTTCCTCCTTAAAAGGTTGTCTTCGTCTCATATTCTTTTATTGCATTTTGAAGGCGACTGTCTCAGAAAAAAAAAGGTACGAACGGGTTGTAGAAAAATGGAAAATAAGCAATAAAGTTTTCCTACTCATAAATCATTTTTGATTAAAAGAATTATTTGTTCGGCCTTATACTTTGAATCAATACTGTATCAAGACTACCAAGCAACACAAACGCTCAAGATTCATCCAATTTTCGTCATGTACGGCCAAATTTCGTGTACTTCTAAATGCAGTCACGTATGTGTGAAATATTTGGCATGAGCTGTGCTACCTAGGTTACCTGCTTTCATAGATTATACTGGTAATTTATGAATAATCCCTTGCCCTCCATTTCTCCCAAAATTTCTTAAATGTCGGAAATACTGCGTCACCGTCGTATTCCTCAGCGATTCCGCGGTAGTATTAAATATCGCCAAATCGTTTTAAACAGATCAAAAACCGATGAGGAGTCACACGCCCATCGTGTCAAAACAAGCGTGAGAAACACGATTTTATCACTAAACGGTTTCGACTTTCTGGAGACAGTTAAATTTTGACGCTAATCGCTGACTAAATTTAGAAGCAAGGGGAAAACAAGGATTGTCCAATAATGTGTTTAGTCTGGGCAGATTTTCTTAATTCCATACATCGTTTTATTTCCGTCCGCTGAGTTTGAATGACTGTTATTACAGTCACTTAAGTGTTATTTAATAAATAGGGGATAAGCAAGTGTGGTAAGCCGTCACTGATGTTATAATAAATTGTTCACTGACTGTGTTAATTGTTTTATTTAAAAGTTTATAAAAGATATATTTATACAAAGATATATTTTCTGTATAAATCTTTGGCACATTTTTGACTTTCCAGTGTTTACAAAACTTTGCCCAAACCATTTAAAAAAAATTAATTCATTAAGATGGCAAACCTCCTGCAAACATGAGTTCCTTCATCCTTTCAGTTTTAATTAGAAATTAATGCGATGTTTTCAAAAGTGGGTGCTCCCCCCAAGGTGTGTTGAAGATTTCTTGGAGGAGGTGACCATTTATGATGGAAAACTGGAGGACGTTGGTTACTTTGAAATCATTGATAAATTGTTTTACAATTGTGTTATGTTAAGAAAACATTCAAAACCTTTTTATAAAATCCCTTTTTCAACAAGTTGAAAGTAAAAAAAATTCCGGGAAAAAAATCCTTGGTGCACCCCGTGTTTACCCTCATCATTTGAAATATATGAATAGTTTTGTTTGCTTTTTAAGTTGAAAAACGGAAACGTTTCATAGTTTCAAAATAGTAGAAGGTATAAAATTTCCTTTGGGGCATAGCAACGGAGGAGAGGGGGATATGCCCCAGGTGTCACTTAAAAGGTTCAGATATCCAGAACTGGTATAAAACACTTTTTAAAGTAATATTTTTAACAAATTGAGGGGAACACACATATCAAAGTTTTTATGAAGGTATAAATTTCTGCTATATTAGAATGGTAAAGAAAATAATGCGAAAAATTTAATGATGGGGGGCGGCGGAAAAAATTTCTCTCTGAAAAGGAGGTGGTCCTAAAAAGTTTGGGAACCTATATGTGATAAAAGGTCAAAGAAAATTGTCAAGTCTGCACTTAGTTCTCAACCTTATAATTTATAATGAAATCTTTGTGATGATGTTAAAGTTCTAAAGTAAGTTTAATCACATGAAACACTCTTAGATGACTCTTATGAAACTCTTCAGTATTCATCTATGAATACTGAAAATAAAGTATAAATTTTTATATTTTAAACCAAATTAATACTATCATATAGGTAATAAAGTTTACTGTCATAAAATTTAAAATACTTTTACAAATAACTGCCTACGAAAAATAGCTCAACTTACAGCATTAATCAAGAACTTTAAAACTATACAACATTAAACAAGATTTGTAAAACAATGAAACAAGAATCGAAATTTGTAAAAAAATGAAAAAATCAAGATTTGTAATGAAACAATCATGATTTGTAAAACGATTGAACATAGGTAAAACATTTGGGTTTTTAAATATGTAAAAATATTGGGGTGAATAACGTTTGAAAATATTTTTACTGTTTATTTTCTTGAAAGTTCTTATAGGGCTTACTAAGGGTCGTTTTCTTTGAGTGATGGGGTAAAAACATTTCAAAATGAGTTAAACCACTACTTTTAGAAATAAATATCAAAATTTCCCTGAACTCCCTCCACAGAAAATTTATCGTCTATTCATACGCTTTTTTACTTCCTATATGTTTCCTTTGTTATATATTTATTATAAAACTAAATTTAACAATACTAAGGCAGTTGAATAATGCAAAGATGTGCTTTAAACAGTTTATTTTAGATTTCCCCATTCAAAAATAAAAAAACATCTAAATAAATACCAAAAAATATGAATGTTCAGTATTTTTTTTTAAGTTTTAGGTACTTCAGAGACATTATAGGGGCCCTTAAATAACGGGACCCCTAGGAGCAGATCCAATGACAAATCAGAGACTGACGGTCCTAATTAACTAACTTGGTCACCTTAAATAAACTACGAAAATTGGTCTCGGTTACGTAAATTCGGACGAAGAGCACCCGCAGCAGAGAAAAACAAGCCGCACTGACCTGTTATTGGGAGAGGAGCATCCAAGGGAGAGAGAGCGATCGTGATTCCACCTGCGGCTGAGTCGATCTGCATCGGGGGATGGCCGCGGAGCAGGAGAAAACGCCGCCACTGGGTCACGGGAACAAACCGGTCCGTCGCGGCAGAGGGGCCGACGGTACCGCACCGGCGAAAACGCACCTTTTCTTCGCTATACGATATAGGGTGGTCCTTAATTCATGGTACAAACTTCTAGGGGTGTTAGAGTACACCTAGACGAACAAGAATTGGTATAGGAAGGGGGGTCGCAGTTACACCGTTAAAGAGCTAGGTCCTAATGTAGTGCGAGAGCGTTACAAAAGGACGTTTTGCCAAGGCCCGTTTAACGAAAAAAAAAACATAATGAAATGAAAAAACTTATTGCATGAGGTACAGCAGTATCCATACTACTTGCATCATAAATTTGATAGAAATTGAACCACTTTCTAAACCGCGGAGATAGTTTCAAAAGTGCAATATTAATCTTTTAGTCAAAGAATCACATTCCTTAATGGTATTTAGAAAAATGATGATCGGGGAAGGAATTTTCAATGATCGTAACATGGATCATTGAAACTGTTTGATCATTGAAAATTCCTTCCCCGATCATCATTTTTCTAAATACCATTAATGGAACTCCATTGTTTGACTAAGAGCACGTTTTAAAACTCACCCCGCACGGTTTAGAAAGTGGTCCAATTTCTATCAAATTTATGATGTAAGTAATACGGATACTGCTGTACCTCATGCAATAAATTTTTTCATTTCATTATGTTTTTTTTTCGTTAAACGGGCCTTGGCAAAACGTCCTTTTGTAACGCTCTCGCACTACATTAGGACCTAGCTCTTTAACGGTGTAACTGCGACCCCCCTTCCTATACCAATTCTTGTTCGTCTAGGTGTACTCTAACACCCCTAGAAGTTTGTACCATGAATTAAGGACCACCCTGTATAGGGTCACATTTTCATTTATTATAGAGTTTTCTGAGGATATACTTTTACAACGACAGAACTCTTCTCAGGCCACTTGCGGTCAATTAGCGAACAAAAGAAACTTCCTCCTTCTCTAGGACAGTGTTTCCCAACCTTTTTCGGTCCATGTTGTTGTTGTTGTCGTGTGCCACTTGGAATACCCAAGCTCCACAAGGATTCAAGGCAAAGGGGGTGCGGCTCCTGAGAAAATGAGGCCCATAAATGGCAGGAGTCCGACTTCTGCCTCATGAGATGATAGATGCTGCCACTATCTATCGCCACCTCCACAATTTTGCCATGCATCTGAAGGGGAGGGAAATAGTCTCCAGACACCTGGTCCCAAGGTAAACTGCGCCATGACGGAACTCAGGACTTTCGGACCCACAGATTTAACGAGCACGTACTCATGCCCCACCGTCCATGCCCCACCAAAGCCTTTCTAAATTTTCCATGCCCCCATGCCTTTCTTTTTTCGAAAATCCTTCTTATTAAAAAGGAAATGTGATCCATGCCCAACCTGGTGAGCAATTTTATTAAAAATTTTCAAATTTCCCCCCATAACCGATGGTTGAAAAACTCTAAGGGCCAGAAGAAGATCCTAGTTTTACAACGGCTGAAGAAAGCACCCGTCAGGGAGGGACATAAAAGAACAAAAAGGGACCTCCTAAACCTCCATTAGAGGAGGAGGGGTTTTTGTTTGGTGGCTAATTATTAACCTGAGCGTGTTTTCTCCAGCGTTGTAAAACTGGGTGGTCTAGGATTGAAAGATGGTAATCTGCCCCCCCCCCGATATTCAGCAGACTAGTTACTAGATGTACAGCTCCCGCAAAAAAAACGTTACAGTGGGGTTTGCGGGCGAACCACTTGGGTTAGGAAGACAAAAGAAGGATCGTTTTTCATTAATTAAAGTATTCTTTGACCAAAAAAATTTTCGAGTCCTTAGGGGGTCGTCTTCATATTAAACGAAACACTAACTTTCTTTTTTCCAATAGGGACCCCCAATTATTATTAGTTTTTCTGAAAGGCCATCCCCCAAACCCTTAAATACCCAGTTTCATCCAGATTGATTAAAAAAAATTTTATTTTTCAAAAATAAACTTAAAATTTTTTTTTTTAAATCGTGAATTTTTTTTATGGTAATCGATTCTGATAGTAATTTTATGAAGGAAACCGAAATTTCAATCGATTTTATCTATTAGTTTTTGATAAAACGAACGAGAAAGAGCATTTGCGGTATGCATTCGACACCGGTATATACGGCCCCTTAAGATATTAATTCGTTTTTATCAAAAACTTTTGGATAAAATCGATTGAAATTTAGGTTTCCTATATAAAATTACTACAAGAATCGATTACCATAAAAAAATTCACGATTTAAAAAAAAATTTTTTAAGTTTATTTTTGAAAAATAAAATTTTTTTTAATCAATCTGGATGAAACTGGGTATTTAAGGGTTTGGGGGGATGGCCTTTCAGAAAAACTAATAATAATTGGGGGTCCCCATTGGAAAAAAGAAAGTTAGGGGGTCGTCTTCATATTAAACGAAGCACTAAGGACTCGAAAACTTATATGGTCAAAGAATACTTTAATTCATGAAACACGACCCCTCTTTTGTCTTCCTCACCCAAGTGGTTCGCCCACAAACCCCACTGTAACGTTTTTTTTGCGGGAGCTGTACTAAAACCGTGTTTTCTAGGGTGAGACTATCAAAGAAATTAAATTTTGGAGGAGGTCTCCCCGAACCCCCTTTCTACTTGGAACTCTGTTATTCATAATTTTCTTTTAATATTATCTCAACCACTGGTGAAGTTGGTTCAGAGGGAGAGATCTCTGATATGCATACTTGCAGGGGGAGTAAATAAGGGGTGAGAAAGCCTGGCCCCAAAAATTGGAACTAGGTGTACTAAAACAAGTTTAAAACCCGTTTTTAGAGGTTTAATTTCAAAAACTTTTCTTGGGGAAGACTCACAGATCCCCGCTTTTATGTTCAAGAGCTACAATGAATCTATCAAATATGGCTTATGGAGGGGCTTAGGAATCTTCCTAACGCAAAAGTAAAAATTCTGAATTTCAGAGGGATGTCTTGTTACTCATTCTGTAGCTTAGGGCGCGTCTATACTTTTACAACCAGCACGGGAGATAAGATCTCACTTTCCCCCCATATCTTTGTGTGGTTAGATGGTTTCTCCTAGCATCCCCTTCAGAGGAGGGGAATTCTTTTGTTCACTAATTGACCCCACCAAGTAAGCGGGGCCAGAAAACAGCCCATCGTAAAACTCTAGACACACCCTAAGCCTATACCTTTAAAAAACTCGTGCGTCGTGCGTCATCCCAATGACCCTAAAAAGCCAATAACTGATGTTCAGAAATGATTCTCAGGTAATGCACTCAAGACTTCTGTTAGCACATTAAATCACTTGTTCCACCAGGTCTGTTTATACCCAACAATCACGAAGCATGCCAAGGCCATTGAAACTCTCTCAATTAAAGAAGGAACAACCTAATGTTCAAAACGTGCACCTAAACCGCGAAAAGAAGAAAAATGTTTTTGACACAGAAGACTGCATGTATTTAACAGTCAAAAAAAGATAGTTGGGGTCGTTTTGTGTAAAATCTATTTTCTGTCCTGATTTCCTAGTGACATCTTGATAACCCCTCGTTTCTAAACCTTTTTTTTTGGCACTCTGTTGAATTCCCTACATTTTATTCGTTTGTGTCATCTATGGGATAAAAGCTCGCACACTCATGATCAGAAATTATAAAAATCTTTATTTTTTCCCCTGTATGGAGTAGATTTGTGTACTTTCACTCCACTTTATTTGAATAATATTTAGTTCTTAGTTTTGTTATTTGACTGGGGGAGAGGCATCATCAATATCCATGTTAGCCTAGAATAAAAATGTGGCTAGTAGTTATTAATTAATATAAGTTTATTTCAGGTTTTCATTCAGAACTACTTCAAGATAAAAATTTTGAAGACAGAGTTACCTCTTATTATCCTACAAAAATGCTTCGAGTAATTTTCTTTATAATTTGATCATAATTTGTTCTTTAGGAAACATTTTCTTCTTGGAACTAAATGAGACAATTAAAGGAGATCCCACTCCATGTGGTTTTATCAAATTAAGACATTTTGTATAAAATTGCTTTACTTTATAACTACCTAGGTTCATATGTTTCTTTATACAAGGAACTGATTTTTCTTTTTTGAGGCCTGAAATATGCTATTTTCACATGCTAATATTTCCTCGAATATTCAAGATATTTTCATAATTTTTTCTGTAAGTATTTCATAATATTGGCAACAATATTCGTATTGAAGTTTTCACTCTATTTTTTTTTAGCTTTTAAATTAATTTTTCAAACTTTCTCTTTTCACCGCTAGGGGCGTTGTAAGTCATCTCAATGGATTCTCCATGGTCACTTACCTAGAGGTAGACCTTACTTCTTTGTCCGTAGGAGAGGTTAATAGTTCCAAATATTAGAAGCTGTGAATGATATTTTTATAACATCGTGTATAGAACGTCATTAGGAATCCACGAACCAAAACCTTCTGATGGTAAGTTAGGGACTTCCTGAATTAAACGAAATTAGCAGCAAGTGTGTTTGGAAATGAAAATGTAATGGCTACCGGTAGCCCAGATGAAAAAAAAGCTATACGTGTGTGGATTTTTCCCACACCCTTTCACAGTCCTTCAAAATCCACTTTTCCCTTTACACATGATTTGACAGCTAACTTCTGTGTAATAAAAATAGAAAAATTCAAAGTGGTAATGTTCGTGTTCTGTTACGCTTCATGTCGTCTTCAAACATCTCCAATCTTTTCATCATTCTTGACAAGGGATCCTTCAGAAATTGCACCATTTAGACATCCCTGTAATAAAAATTTCCTTCCGAAAATACATTAATGTAATAGCAATAGTTGAGTCAATACTTAGAAATCGCAAACAATCTAAAAATACCGTGCAGAAAATATTTTCACCATTATTTTTAATTTCATTATAATGGTAATTCATTATGCCATTCCCTCCGAAATCCTCAAAAAAGTAGTACCGCAAATTTTAAATATTTTCCGGGGGAGGAACCCTACACCTACAGTATGGAGTGGAGAAGCTATGAAAAAAGGGGGAAACTTCCGTGCTATTATGGGGAGGGTTACCCGGAAACTTCGAAGCTTCTCAATGCACGGCAATGAAGTAGGAGAACCCACACGTAGTATCCACTACTTCATAAACTAAGAAATTATAGGTCCTCAACTTTAAAAAGATTACCCATACCTGGTTTTAGAGTTCAACCATCCTTTTGAAATTTATTTTTATGCTGTTTTTATTTCATTGAAATTTCTTCGTAGTTTAAAAATAGGTTCTTGGTTCTTTGGGTTACACCCAAAGAGGTCTCAAAATTAGTCAAAGCACTACTACTTTAAAGATTGCAAATTTTATGTGGGTGGATCTGAATCATCATCCTTATACTTGACAGTAGGATCACTAAAATTCAAATCTTAGGCAGGGGGTACTCTAAGACTTCAAGAGGGTACCTTAGAAATAATGTTGTGTCAAATGTCCCTTGAAACAAAAGTTTGATTACGGGACTGTTGTAGTATATGATGTTGAGGGGGATATACCAAAAAAAAACCCACACACAAATGGAAATTAGGAGTAAGTGGCATTGGTGGGTCCAGGGGGCAATGCCCCCCTAAGAAACCCTCACAAATAGCTCAAAAACCACTTTTTTTTGCTAATATTCAAAAAATTACTTGGGGGAGAACCCCCAAGCCCCCCTGTCGGTTCCTGATGTTTTCTTGTGCGTCTTCCCTTGGAAATTGGAAATTCTGCGTCTTAGAAGAAGCGGTCTCCTTTAGGGTGTTCCACAAAGAGTTTCAAAACATGTAAACACTATATATTTTAAAGAGGCATAGCTTAACATTTTTCTGAATGAGGACCTCCAGCCCCTTCGAAAATTAGGCTCCTGTTTATAATTTTCTCTTTAAAATTCTGTGGTTTACAAGGTGTCGAAATGAGCTATAACTTTGCTTTTTAGAGACAAAATTTTCTGGTGGGACCCCCTAACCGTCATTTTTACTCGGAGCTCAAATTGTAGAATATAGACATTATGTAATTAATTTAATGGTTAATTGAATGCTGAGGTCCGCTCCCCCTTAGATTCATACAGGTCTATGTGATATTTTTACTTGGGCATAAAAATTAGGGGTTTTTAGTACTTTAAGTTTCGTTAACGTTAACGTTTCATTTAAACTCAAAAGTCATTTAAAATTCATTTAAGCTAATTTCTTCTTTGAATTAAACTAAAAGTTTTTGTATAAATGTACTTGGGGGTACCTTAGAAGTAAAATAATGTAGAGTCAACCTCCCTCACAGAGGTCCCACGCTGAAAATAGGTTACGGTCCTAGTGAACTGTACTCAAAGGAGCAGAGACGAATCCAAGGGGGATGGTTGACTTCTTCTACTTCCGAAATTCTCATGATTACTTACATTGTAGTACTTTTTTTCTATTGGAAATTCTAAAGAGTACAATAAATGATCTTCTTTAAGTGTTATCAAAGGCTATTTTAAGCCAAATTTAACAAAATTTTCTGGGGGAGAACTCCCAGACCCCCCCTTTTGTTTTAGAGATATTATTATCTGAAATAACCTTTTCATACTTATACAAAGTTTCGCATTGGATTTATTATATAATCGGAAAATACCTTCGAAAAAAAATTGGGAACCAAAACCTCTCAAACACAAGTGTCTGGTTATAGTGTTATAGCCCCCAAAATTTATTTCGTCCGGTTTTTTGTTTCGGGGCTCTAAAAATTTTGGAAAGTTACATTCCTTCCGATATGCCCCCCCCCCCCGAAAATCTGGTCTGGAATAAGAAATTACAGGGCTGACCGTCCCGTCGCCTGAAAGGCGATATTCGGCGGACTTTGTGATAGTCCTGCCCCAGGTGTCGGAGTACCCAAGGCACAATATTCTTGGTTACATATTTCTGGGTTATTAAGTTCCGTTGATATGTGGATCTTTTCTCTGTTAAGATGCGAGGCGCGTGGTTTTAAATAACAATAGCAACTGGAAAGTGGGAAATAACAGAGGGAGGTGGCAGATCGAAATACTTACTACTTACAACCCACTGAGCACAACGCTTATCCAGGGGAAGTATACTTACAAAGCAAAATTATTCACTGTATGTATAGTACCTGCTAGAAAATTTTAAGATTGCAAATGAATCAACCATTAGGTTTAGAATACAGTCAGTCCCTTTGGTAGAAATCCGCGGGGCGTTTATTAACTTCAAGTGCAATATCTACGAACTTTTTACACATTTACATTTTTAGTGCTTTTGTAAGAGACTTTACTGTCTAAAATCAGCGCAAAAATTAAAATAACGCTGATATTTTTGTTCAAAATGAAAAATAGAAGAGGATTTTTCAAAAATAGCAGCAATATTAGAACAATCCTAGAGAAACACAATGCCTTCGCCTCTTTTTAACACTCGTCCCCTGTTGTTATAAAGGGATTAAAGACTGTGCATTTTAATTCCGGGTTGGGCTAACCAAACTCAAAGAAGTAGCGTATATAGAAAGTGAAAAATAGGTCAGCCTTTTTCTCCTCTTTGAAGAGGAGTACTTATGGGATGTTCAATGTAGAAACCTCGATGGGTTTTCCAAACAATACCTAACTGAGAATGGCAACTTTTTGGAAATGGGTGTTACATTTGGGCCACCAATTTAGTGCGTACGAAGCTGTGAGTTGTTTTTGGTTTCTCCAGGCTCAAGGAAGTGTTTGTTTTGGAAGAGAAGAATTAGAAAAAACTGGCAAGGCTTTCGTTGATGGATTTCTCATGTACGGAGCATGCATTAAAGTCGTGCTTTACTAACAAAAAACACTATGAGATAAAGCATTTCCGTGTGAGTTTGTATTTTGAGGACCGAATTTAATGACAAGCCCAAACCTGGTTTAGTGATTAAAATAATTGAATTAAAAGCATTTTTCTTATATTTTCTTTTTATGCTTCAATTTTTCCACACTTATTCTAAATATTCATAAATAGCTCTAAAATGTAGCCTAAAGACATGTATCACATGCATGTACAATACTCAAACCTGTTTCTGTGCGAACCTTTTATGTGCGATTTTTTATTTGTGCGACTTTTTTGTGCGATTTTTCCCTGCGATTTTTTATGCGGTGTATGAAAATTCCAAATTAGATAAAAAATCTTGTAGGTATATCTTGCACCCGAGACATACATGGGTCTCATGAAACAACAGTGGTCGTAACTGAGCAGGGCCGGCCCCAGGGTAGGGCGATCCGGGCGGCCGCCCGGAGCGCAATGATCTAGGGCAGGGGTTCTCAAACTTTTTATGTCACTGAGCCCTTTTCAAGATACAAATTCTTTTCCGAAAATATTTTTCAAGGTATGAAATGCAAATTACATAAAATCCATAGATACAAGAAATAAAAGCATAATAAATGCAGTAGCGTACATAGAAATTCATTTCGGGGGGGTCCAAAATTATTCCTCATCCCTTCATGCGTATTTCGCAGGTTTAACGTAGAATTTGCATCTAAGATAATTTAATGTAAGAGAAATTGTGATTAATTAAGTTACAAGTACAAAAGGGGGTCTGGGGGTCCTACCCAGAAAATTTTTTGAAATATGGTCCTTATTTAAACAGTTTTTTAACTTGTTTTTATATCATAGTTCAAATTTTGGACTTTCATTTTTAGGTAGGATTTTTATTTTAACGAACGTATTATAAAAAATTGAGAATAATAAAGCTTCATTTACAATAGGGGGCCCCAGAAGAAATTCAAAAATTTGACCCTAAATAATATGGTTTTAACTGTTTTGGTATACGTAGTCCGAATTTCCGATGAGGATGCAGGGCCTACTCGCCCCCCTATTACACCCCTGCATGAATGGAATATTTTGTTAACCAATTATATTTTATCATTGGATACACACAATGTAAATCTTTATTTTAAATTTCTGAATACTAAAGCTATCACTTTTTAATCATTATGCCCAATATGCATGAACAAAGGATTCATACAGAAATCTGTAAATTTTGTTTTATATGAAAAAGTTACTTATATTCTTTTAAAATCGAGAGCAGTTTTAGGGGCTGCTAGACAATACGTCAGATGTATATATCGAATTTTATTTTTCAGAGGGGCCCAAAATCATTCCTTATCCCTTCCCATGCCATAGGAATAATTTAGCTTTTTATACATTTCTTTTTGGCAGAATTTGCATCTTAAAGAACTAATATAAGAAAAGTTGTGAGAAATTAAGTTCAAAATACTATAAAGGGGGGGGGTTTGAAAATTAGTCTCTAAAAACAGGGTTTCAACTTGGTTTTGGTATATCTATTCCGAATTTGAACATACATTTTTAGGTAGGATTATACTGAACTTAATAAAAAATAGTGTTGAGTAATTAAGCTGCAAGTATAAAAGAGTGTTCCAGAAAATTTTTGGAAATTTGACCCTAAAAAACAGGGTTTTAACTTGTTTTGGTAAACCAAAAAATACTTGAAAAAAAAAAGACAAAAATCACAACTCACAGTCAGTGCATGTCCAGTTTTTTTTGGGATCAACACAATTCCTGATTATCTCATTTGTCCTGCAGTTTAATTTCAAGCTAAGTACTCTCTTTCAAATTTAAATATACTAACAATACAATATTACCTTGTTTGTTGGTTATGAAAAAGAAAAAAAATAACTATTTTATGCTGTTGTTGTTTTGTAAACCTCCAACTTGTGTGTCGTGAACCCTTCCAGGGTTGATCCATGAGAGGACACTGGGATTGATTAAAATAAAACCAACACCATTTCCTCTCATCAGAACAATAATTATCGTCATTTGTAAAGTATTATTCTCTTCATGAAAGATGAAGAAAGTTACATGGTTAAGCCATCTCCTATGAGATAAATTGAAGTTTTTATTTGTAAGGTATATTGCTGAAAAAAAAAAGAATTTTCTTATTAAATTTCCTAATTTAGTTTTACAGAATTAAATAAACAATCGTTATTTATAATGGATTCTATTTTATTTGTTGAATTTCGTGATAGCTTGATAAAAGTGGTTAAATATCTTTTATTAAGGGTATATTTTTCAATAATTAGGTATAAAATTAATATATGTAATGTAATTTTTTCTTTTAATGTTAATACATTATTTGATTTTCTAAGTTCCATTTAGAAATATTGTAAGACTCGGTTTCCGTTATTTCAGGAAAAAATTAGTCAAAATTTTGCAGATACAGTTTTGGATAGATATGATCCGCACGCAGAGGTTCAAATTTAAGTGAAGTGGTCCGCAGACATATTTGAGTTGGGAACCACTGAATTAGATGATATCCAACATCAAAACAATAGAGTTAGTAAATTCCTATATTAGATATTTTTTACAGAGTTAACAATCATCCGGCTGTTACCGCGCCATCTAGAAGAAGGAGCTAGAACTAAAGTTTAACGGAGGGGAGCTGCCCACTCTAAGTCCCCACCCATTTACTTTTACTTTACTTTTAGCTTAGTTAAAACACAGTTTTTTAGGGGAAAATTTTTCTATGGAAAAGGGCCCCTAGGCCCCCCATTAGTATTTAAACCTTTGTTATTCACAATTTTTTTATAATAAGTTCAGTAAAATCAAAATACTACCTTGGTCACATGAAAGTAGAAATATTGCTAAATAAATTCAAACTAATAGATTAAAATGTATGGTTAGATCAATTACTGTTCAGTTTTATCAATAAAAATCAGAAAAATTTGTTTATATTTGAACGTATGGAGCTCATAAAAACGGGCGGAATATTTAGCGGGACCTTAAACGGAATTGAACTTAATTGTCATTTAGGTGTTCTTCTTGTTGTTGCAATTGTGAGAAAGCATTTGTAGTGCACTCTGTTTCTTTTCTTTTCCTTTCCAGTGAACAACTACTACTACTTCAACTTTTAGGTTTCGGTTCGTGCGGGGAATCCCCGCGGGAATTTCCCCTTTGTTATATAACCGAGTTTATACAGGGTGATTCAGAAATAATCATCAATAATTGGGGGGGAGGTAGAGGGACTCTAGACAAGCATATTTCGAATAGGGATGGTGGGGCGCAGCGTTACCGTTACAGAGCTAGGACCTAATATAGTGCGAGCGCGTTTCAAAAGGCCGTTTTCAGAAGGCCCGTGTGACGAAACAAAACATAATAAAATGAAAAAATCTATTGCATGAGATAAGGCAGTATCCCTACTACTTACACCATGAATTCGATAGAATTTGAACCACTTTCTAAACCGTGGAGCGAGTTTAAAAAGTGCAATATTAATCTTTTAGTCAAAAAATGGAGTTCCCTTAATGGTATTTAGAAAAATGATGATCGGGGAAGGAATTTTCGATGATCGTAACATTGATCATTGAAACTGTTTTATCATTGAAAATTCCATCCCCGATCATCATTTTTCTAAATACCATTAATGGAACTCCATTGTTTGACTAAGAGATTATTATTACATGTTTTAAAACTCACCCCACGGTTTAGCAGGTTGTCCAATTTCTATCACATTGCGGATTTAAGTAGTACGGATACTCTTGTACGTCATGCAATAATATTTTTCATTTTATTATGTTTTGTTTCGTCACACGGGCCTTCTGAAAACGGCCTTTTGAAACGCGCTCGCACTACATTAGGTCTTAGCTCTTTAACGGTAAGGCTGCGCCCCACCATCCCTATTCGAAAAATGCTTGTTTAGGGCCCCTCTACCTACCCCCCAAATATATTGATGATTATTTCTGAATCACCCTGTATATATGTGTGTCTTCATGAATAAATAAGAGTTAAGTTTTTTACTTCCGCGTCGGTGGTCGATTTCTCTCTCCGCAGCATGCATCAAACCTCTTTACATTAATTGAAGAAGTTTACTGATTAGTATTCCATTACTTTAGTATCCCATTACACTACAATCATTTCTTTCCAACAGCTAAAAAAACTTAATTCTCGCTGACTTGTATCCCGTTTACCATAAATCTGTACTTTATTGAAATACAAGTTATTTATAATGTTTCAATCAATCAATGTTTTCATACACAAATTATATAGACATAAAACACTTAACATGTTTCATCGTTTGGATAATCGAAAAAAAAAAGAGAATTAAAACTTCCCGATTAACAAAAACCGAAAATATATTTAATAGTTGAGTTATAATTCCTAAAATGCTGGTTATAAATACTTCTAAACATCTTTTAAACCAAAAACTTGCACATGTATTACACATAAACAAAGATTGTTGATCATTTCATGGGAGCCGCCATCTTTTTTAACTGAAATAACCGAGATTCTTCTCGGTTTTTTCTATTACGAATTTTTTTTCACATTTTTCAGTTGAAATGAATTTAGGATCGATTGATCTTTTTAACCGATCTCACCGATTTAACTGACGGACTTTAGGAACGCTCAGTTCTCATAATAACTCTCATATAACTAGTTTAATGAGTTAAACCAGTTATAATAAACGAACGAGCCCAATGTTATTTTTTCTCTTAGCTATATAATATCAGAACAATAGATAAAAAAACGAGCAGTTTTTTTAATTATAAATAATCCAACCAATTTTACATACAGCATACAACTAACTAATTAATTTCCATGAATTTTATTTGTTTAATAATTTTGATTTAAATTAATGATTTTATTCATTAAAATCACAATTTAAATCAAGCAACTCTGAATGCATTTTTCAATGAACGCACAAACACGTGCTCCCGAAAAAACGCCAGTTCCTCATTCTATCCTTCCCCACCCGTGAATAAATTGCCCGTGAATAAATTACCCGTGAAATAATAAGGCCCCCTCCGAGTCCGGAGGACGTTACTTCGAAGGTGGCACGACGAATCTGACACGGCGTCCAGATCTGGTAACATAGGGTGTAGGATCAGAATGGCAAGGGTTTGGTGCACTGTTCAGGTCGTCCATGATGTACGCTGGTTTTAATCGGTCCAAAGAAACTGTTGTAGCACTACCGTTCATCTCGATCTTGAAGAACTTGTCGGTCCTCTGAAGGACTTTGAAAGGCCCTAGGTATGGCATGGCTGCTCGAGCGGTCTGCGTACGGCCTCCTTCCTTACGAATACGTGAGAGGAGGTGAGAAGGGATCTGCTAACAAAGAAATTCTTGAGAGAATGATCCGTACCCGGAGAAGGTCTCAGCTTCCTCATTCGTTGGCGGAGGATGCCTACATAGTCGTCAGGAGAACTTGTACCCGAGAAGGAGTTCTTAAAAAACTCTCCCGGTAACTTTAAGGTCATACCATAGACTAATTCCGCAGACGAAGCCTGAAGATTGTCTTGAAGACTCGCCCGAATCCCAAGGAGTACTGTAGGTAAAACCTCGCTCCACCTCTCATTATCATGGCACATGATGGAGGCCTTAATCTGTCGGTGCAGCCGTTCCTTAATTCCGTTGCTAGCTGGATGATAGGCAGTCGTACGGGTTTTATGTACTCCAAGGAATCTAGCCAAGGACCTAAAAAGACTACTTTCAAAATTAGTACCTCTGTCAGTGGTTAATGTTTCTGGTACCCCAAAGCGGGATACCCAGTTAGCATCATAAAAAGCCTCAGCTACTGTCTGTCTATCACAAGAAGAGCTCTAGTTTACATCTCTGTTGCCAAGGCAACAGGACTCTGCTCATTTTCAACGGGTGAAATCAGAAGAAAGGCGCAACCACTTTGGCTTACTGAGCGCCTTGTTGGGGAATTTGGCGATAACTTTTATATTGTTACTTTGTAATAAGGAACTTGCATGTGTCAGATTTTCATAAACTTTCAAGTGTTTCGTATGGTTTTTTGTATAGAAAAATGAAATATTTTGTCAAATTTTCAAAAAAGTGTACAAGTACTTAAATATTTTAATTTAAAAGTCGAGAAAAAAACACGTGACTGAAAACGCGAAGTGTGTTTGCATGCACAGTGACGTAGAATCCATCGAGCCAAATTGCAATCAAAATTGAATTTCTATGTTTTAGTTGATGATTTCTTTTTTCAGAAGTGTCCGATATGAGTGTTTTAATAAATATTTACCTTCTAGACACTTCTGGTGGCGGTCAGAAATCCAAGGCAAACATGACAATCCGAGGCAAACATTAGTGACGTCACTGTGCATAATTAAGCTTTTTCAGTTGCTTCGAAAAACACGATTTTTGATAATTTTTTTTGCAATCGAAAAATTTCTCAATTGGCCTCAAATTTTGTGTAGTGGCTTATTTTTGCGTGAAGAATAGATTAAAAAAATCAAAAAAAAAAATCATGCAAGTTCCTTATTACATAAATCGGGAAATCTTAGAACAAGGTCGAATTGGCTGCGTTTGTGAAAATCTTATTTCATCATGATCCATCGAGTGATAAATAGTTTTGCATTTTTAGAACGGATTGGATTTCTGTTACAGGATGATTAAAAATTAGAGGGAGAAAAGCTAGAAGGGAAGGGGCTAAAAGCGGATTACAACTAAACGACTCTTTTGAATCCTTAAGATTAAGAAATTCACGATTGTGATGTGTTAGCCCTTGACTGAAGTAAACATTAAAACTTTTGATTTTATAAAAATGCCGGAATCGAGCGATATTTCTGGGTCTTAAAGGGTAAAGCGTATATTCCAGATCTGGATGATTCAGTCTATGAATGCAAAACTTTGCATAATGAATCTTTTCCCCACGAAAATTCAATTTTTTCTTTTAATACTGGTAGTAATTTTCTGAGCGATGGTACTTTTTTTTCTTTTAAGGGGTCAATAAGGTCTTAAATCATAGAACTGGTACATGTATGCTCAAATGATCCCTACATTTTCTAAATTGAGGTATTAACACAGTTTTTTGTGAGTGTGAAGTAAAATACATGTACTTTTGGAATAATTCAGCATGTAGTAAAAAAGTTTTTTTAAATTTTTATTTATAAATTAAATAAAAACTTAGAATTTTTCATTTTTGTGTGCAGGATTAAGAGCTAAATAACAAAGAAATTTTTAAACAATTAGTGTTAAATTAATCTTTAGAGTTGCCTTCATAAGTTATACATCATTTTTTGTAAATTTATTGGAGTAAAAAAATTTTACATACATTGAAAAGGAAATTTTTTCAGTAAAAAAATTAAAGTTTTCTTTTTTATGCCAAAATTTTTTATTTTCTTGCTATAATTTATAAAAATGATGTATAACTTATAAAGGCAGCTCTAAAGATTAATTTAATACTAATTGTTTAAAAATTTCTTTATTATTTAGCTCTTAATCCTGCACACAAAATGGTATTTATGAAAAATTCTAAGTTTTTATAGAATTTATAAATAAAAATTTTAAAAACTTTTTTACTACATGATGATATATTCCAAAAGTACAAGTATTTTACTTCGCACTCACAAAAAACTGTGTTAATACAGGGTGTTTCACAAAGAGCCCCCGATTTTAAAAATTAATAACAAAAAAGCGAAAAGAGATAAAAATACGCCGTCTGCGGCATCCTACTTAAAAGATCAAAGAATTTTCGTACACAAATTTTTGAAAATTCGTAGTTCTCCAGTCAATTTATAGATGGAAGCACTGCTTCATTTGATGTTTAGGGAAAGCTATCCTCAAATTCCTTATTTTCGTTTGTCATAGGGAAATCAAATTTTGGGAAAGAATCGATTCATGAATCGAATTAGAATCAAATAACTTGAAATCGAACCCTCGTTTTCCAGTCCGCAGCTCTAGTAGGACAGCTCATTCCAAATAGGTGATGTTGGAGTTCTTTCGTGAACCCTAGAACATGGTCAACATGGAATCTATGTTCTAATCCCTTAATTAGTAGGATGCTTCCTTGAATACAGTTTTTTAACTTGTTAATATTAATTAAAGGTAGTTTAAAATTTTATAAAGTCCATTTTCTTAAGAGTTTAAATCGGGTTTTTAATAAACTCCTCCAGTGCTAAAGAGTTTTAGACAAATAAATTCAGTAAAATAAATTTGAGGAAATATTCTGAACTACTCGTAAGAAATTTCTGCAAGGATAAGAGTTGATTATCTTATATATTAAAATAATTGGGTTTTTCTTTCCGCCGGCCGCCAGGCCGAACCCCCCAACCGATTTGGACAAACTCGGTCTCGATCGAAAGCTTTCCACCCCTAGATGAGCCAATAATATAACACATTCCTCCAAAACCTTCCATTTTAAAATTGTGCGTTCTTTTCGTTTTGCCCCCATGTTAAGTCTATGGAGAGGTTCCTTTCGGCCGGCCGCCAGGCCGAACCCCTGAACCGATTTGGACAAATTCGGTCTTGATCGAAAGCTTTCCACCCCTAGATAAGCCAATAATATATCACGTTCCTCCAAAACCTTCCATTTTAAAATTATGCGTTCTTTTCACTTTTCTCTAATGTTAACTCTATGGAGAGGTTCCGTTCCGCCGGCCGCCAGGCCGAACCCCTGAACCGATTTAGACAAACTTGGTCTTGATCGAAAGCTTTCCACCCCTAGATGAGCCAATAATATGTCACGTTCCTCTAAAACCTTACATTTTTAAATTATGCGTTCTTTTAGTTTTGCTCTAATGTTAACTCAATGGGAGATTTTTCCGCCGGTCTCCAGGCCGAATCCCTCAATCGATTTGGACAAACTTGGTCTCTATCGAAAGCTTTCCACCCCTAGATTAGCCAATAATATGTCACGTTCCTCCAAATCCTTCCATTTTAAAATTATGCGTTCTTTTCGTTTTGCTCTAATGTTAAGTCTATGGAGAGGTTCCTTTCGGCCGGCCGCCAGGCCGAACCCCTGAACCGATTTGTACAAAATCGGTCTTGATCGAAAGCTTTTCCCCCCTAGATGAGCCAATAATATAACAGGATCCCCCCAAACATTCCATTTTAAAATTATGCGTTCTTTTCGTTTTGCTCTAATGTTAACTCTATGGAGAGGTTCCTTTCGGCCGGCCGCCAGCCCCAACCCCTGAACCGATTTGGACAAACTATGTCTTGATCGAAAGCTTTCCACCCCTAGATGAGCCAATAATATAACACGTTCCTCCAAAGCATTCCATTTTTTAATTAGAAGTTTATTTCAATTTGCCCCATTGTTTTTAGTTAATATTTTTACCAACACAGGCAAAACGTCCTTGAAAGAGCGTGAAGAAAATCTACATTGAAATTAAATTTCAAAGATTTGACGGTTCACTAGATTTATCCCAATGGGATACTAGGCACATTTCCTTCAAAAATTTTACTGCTACAGATTTGTTTGAAGTTATTATTATAATAATTTAAGAATTGAAGGTTTTGGGAAAATGCCACATAAACTGGGTTAATTTAGGGATAGTAAGATTTCATTTATAAAAACAAGTTTGTACAGATCCGGTTAGGTGGATTGGGCTGACGACCTGTCGAATTTAAATGACAATTATTTCAATGTGATAAATTTGTGACAATGCCATGTGAAATCGGAGACAAAACGTCTTTCGAAGATAATGAATTACGAACAGGTAAGTAATGAGCGAATCTCGCTTCAGCGCCAAAGAAGGCTAGCTGTAAAACCCGGCTTTGCCGGGTTGTAACAGCTAGTTGTATTTAAAACAACAAATATATAAAAGATTTGCCTTACAAACTCTATTAGATCTTTTAAATTAAACTCAACATGCATTTTCTTTGATTATTTAGTTAGAAGCTTAATCGATCAGATTAACCCGTATCTGCTGACTGGGAACAAAGGTTTGATTCCAAATTATTTTATTCTAATTCGATTCATGAATCGATTCTTTCCCAAAACTCGATTTCCCTATGACAAACGAAAATAGGGACTTTGAGGAAAGCTTTCCCTAAATATCAAATGAAGCAGTGCTTCCATCTATAAATTGACGTGCGAACTACGAATTTTCAAAAATTTATGTACGAAAATTCTTTGATCTTTTAAGTAGGATGCCGCAGACGGCGTATTTTTATCTCTTTTCGCTTTTTTGTTATTAATTTTTAAAATCGGGGGCTCTTTGTGAAACACCCTGTACCTTAACTAGGAAGATGTAGGGATCATTTGAGCATACATGTACTAGTTCTATGATTTAAGACTTAACTGACCCCTTAAGTAAAAGTCTTGAATCACCTGGCGAATCACACACTTGTCAAAGCCATATCTAGTTCGCAGTTTCGCTCACTAGGCCTTGTACGGTGTTTCCCTGGTGATTTCAAAACTTGAGATGAGTTCAGTGCTGAAACTTCCATTTTTATCCTTTTGATTGTAGTTTCAGAAACACCAGTTGCTTGAGAAGCCCTTTTTATAGCTTGTGGAAGTGGAATCGATAAAGATTTTGACGATCCTTCACTTGAACAAAAATCTGCAACATTGTAAATTATTTTTCACGCTTGCGATTTTAATATTTCACCCTTTTTAAAATGAAATGTCATCATGTAATTTTAAAGAAATAGAAAATTGATTGATATAAATCGAAACACAATCCAAAGGCAACAGTTAAATCAAATCATATATGTGTAGGAAGCGGAGTTATCAATTCTTCTAAAAAACAAAATTATATTTTTATTTATTACATTTGCAAAATTCAGAAAAAGAAACTTAAATCAATTATCTATCAAGTCAGTTCCCTAGAATATACATGGTTAATTGAATCACTATTCCTCTTTGTTTATTATTTTAACAGTTCACTGCATCAATCCGAGAAGAAGAAGACCGTGCTTGGGATCGCCAAAAATTCGGCCAATAATCCTCCATCGGCTTTAATCTCCGCCAAATCCTCATACGGTTTATCCCTATTTAAAATGAACCGGTCTTGTTGCTATAGCGACCGCCATAATCAGACAAACTGGCGGGAGCTCTTCTTGTGATAGACAGACAGTATCGTTTCCGCTCTCTGGTCGGGAATGGGATTGCTTCCGGCCAACGGGTAAATCTATCAATAACTGTTAGCAAGTACCTGTAGCCATTAGATGGGGGTAGTGGGCCTACGACATCCATGTGAATGTGGCTGAAACGAGCCTCCGGCAAAGGAAAGGAACCCATAGGGGCTTTGGTATGCCGTTGAACTTTACTTTTTTGACATGGGATGCAATTACGGGTCCATCTACCGCAATCTTTAGCCAGAGATTTCCAAAAGAAACGTTTCTTAATAAGGTTAGGGGTTGCTTTAATTCCAGGATGAGATAGGTTATGAATTGAATTGAATTAAAAATTTGACGACGAAAAAGAAGATGGAACGTAAGGTCTGACAGAGTTTTGAAAGACATGGCAAAACAAAGGAGATTGAGAAACAGGGAGTGTTACCTGCTTTAACTCTTGACCAGAATCAGACTCCAGCAATACCTTAAGTTCCTCATCGGATTGTTGAGCTTCTGCCATCTCGTCGTAGTTGATGCTGCTTGGAACATTGATCTCAGAAATACGAGAAAATGCATCCGCCACAACATTTCCTTCACCGGATATATGACGCAAATCTGTTGAAAACTGGCTAATGAACTCCAAATGCCGGAGTTGCCTTGGAGAAACTTTATCACCTTTTTGCGAAAAAGCGTAGGTAATAGGTCGGTGATCTGTGTAGATCGAAAATTCACGACCTTCAAGCATGTACCTAAAGAATTTAATGGCTGAGTAGATGGCGAGCAGCTCTCTGTCGTACGTGCTATACCTGGTTTCGGCAGAGGTCAGTTTCCTTGAAAAGAACCCCAAGGGTTCGACCTTGCCGTTGTGAATCTGCTGCAGGGTAGCACCGACAGCTATCTCGGAGGCATCCGTGACGAGTGCTAGGTTGGCGTCGGGCACAGGGTGTGCCAACAGGGTTGCCTCTGCTAATAGACGCTTGCACGACTCGAAAGCCACTATGGTATCTGCAGACCAGGGAATTTCGCTCTTGTTGGCTTTTTTCTTTCCTTTCACGTACTCATGTAGACAAGCCTGAAAGGTAGCAGCATTTTTAAGAAATCGATGATAAAAGTTCAACATAGCCAGAAATCTACGTAATTGGTCTAACGTTTTTGGTAAAGGAAAATCTAAAAGAGCTTTGACTTTGGTTGGCAGGGGAGCTATACCAGCGGATGAAACTTCAAAACCCAAGTACTCGATGGTACTAGCACCAAAAACACATTTGTTAAGGTTCCAAATTTACTTAAACGCTCAAAAACTTGCTTTAAATCACTTAAATGAGTTGACTCATCCTTTGAAAAAATGAAAACGTCATCGAGGTACGCGAAGACGCAGTCCAAACCCCTAAGAACTTCATCGATGAAACGTTGGAATGTCTGGGCGGCATTTCGCAGGTCAAAACACATTTTGACATATTCAAATAAACCAATTGGGGTTATTACAGCTGTTTTAGCGATATCCTTGGGATCAACAGGAATTTGATGATACGCTTTAACAAGATCAATTTTTGAAAAAATGGTCTTACCAGCTAAATTGTACGAAAATTCCTGGATATGGGGCAAGGGATATCTGTCGGGGATGGTCTGCGCGTTGAGACCCCTGAAGTCGCCACAGATCCTCCATTCACCATTCTTCTTAGGGACGAGGTGGATGGGACTAGCGTAGGGGCTCTTTGAGGGGCGAATGATACCTTGTTTTAAAAGACTGGAAAACTTTTCCTTAACTGCATTTAGCTTGGCGGGACAAAGACGTCTTACCTTAGAAAAAACTGGTGGTCCTCTTGTTTCGATGCAATGCGTAACTGAATGGAATAGAGCGTCCACAGGCAAACTGGAATTGAGGAGTTGCGGATATTTAGACAGTAACTCATGATACGGGGATTTTCCAGAAATGAGCGTCAAACTTAAAGAGGATCCAGGACAGACTTTACCAGATGCTTTGAGAGACGTGGTGTGATCCACAAGCTGTCTGTTTTTGACGTCGACTAGTAATCCAAAGTTTTCTAGGAAATCCGCACCGATTATTGGTTGAGAAATATCTGCTATCAAAAATTTCCAAAAAAATTTTCTCCGCAAACCAAAATCAAGTTCCAAGAACTTAGTGCCGTAAGTTTTAATCTTGGTTTCGTTTCCAGATCGCCTTCCGTGCATTTGGAAACCAGGTTTTTTGGCCAACAGCTAACTGCTGCACCAGTGTCGATTAGGAAACGATTGCTCGTTTTCCTATCGCTAACGAACAAGCTGCTGTACCCAGGGTTAACATCTGTCGCCGCAGTAACAGAAGGGCTTAGGAGTTTTCCGGAAAATCACAAGGTTTTACACAATCGCGGGCGTTTTCGCCAAAACGGTTGTGATACCAACAAAAATTAGTTTTGTCCGTAGCACGAGATCTTGAGCCAGATCTTCTACCAGATGATCTCCGCCTACCACTATACCTACTCCTGGAGGTGAATTCTTTAAACTGAGCCTTAAAATCTGCTATATCCTTTCTTAATTATAGCCTCCAATTCTGAATTGTCCTTTGAAAGGGTAGAAACAGAAACATTGCGTCCAGAGACCTCACTAATTGTGTCTGCGACCTTTGCCAGGCCATCCAACGATTCGTTTGAAGCAGACAAAATTTTCTGCGTGTTTATCGGTAGCCTTTGAAGCCAAATGGACTTTAAACCATCATCACTAAAATTAGAAGAAGCTAAGCTTCTCATTTCCAAAAGTAATTGAGATGGCCTTCTGTCGCCTAGCTGTAGATCCTGAAGAAGGGAACGTATTTTCGAACTCTCAGATTGCGAAAAATTTGACAAAATACGGTTCTTCAAAGTTTGGTACGGTGACTGCGTGGGAGTAACACGCACCAAATCTCTAGCACAAGACAATATTTTAGAGTCTAAGCCAGAAACTACCGAGTGAAATTTAGTAACCTCCGAGGTAATTCCAGCTATAACGAATTGGGACTCAATCTGCCCGAACCAAAGTTCAGGATCAGATTCCCAGAAATGTGGAGCTCGAAATGAAACTCTTTGCAAGTCTAAATCCGGCTGTCTCTCAGCTGCTGGCGCGGTTTCTCCAGATGTATCATCAACAGGCCGTGCGTTAGCTCCTTGTTGCTGCTCAGTTTCCTTAGTCATACGTAAGCTAGAAATCAGTTAAAACTGAACAAGATCAAGTAGGAAAAAAGTAGAATGCGAAGAAGCAAAAACCAGTCGAGATAACTTGCTTAAAGAAACAACAGTGCAGTGGCGGCTCGTGAGTTTATTAACAGGGTGTTCACACCCTTTGTAATATGAATTAAAATTTACACAAGAGCAAGAAAGAGAAGGGATGTTGGATGAATACATAAAGAAAACTTGTTTTCGAGCAAATTTATTTATTTCAGGGGAGTTAATTTAAGTTTCCTAAATTTTTCACTGCAAGCATTTTTATTTTTTAAATATGCCTTAATGGAAATAAGCAAAACTTATGATAAAGAAGGCCTTTATTTTTTAAAATACTCCTAGCCAAAAAATAATACCTCAAAAACAACTTTTATGCATGATGTCCACTCGTCTAACCTTTTTTGAAGCAATCAAATTTTTGACACTTTCATTAAAATCATGCATAATACCTAATCATAATTTTTTTAATTAGGAGCATGACAAGAGCACTGGGTATGTCTACTCATAGTACTTGTTATATATGCTATATAAAACAATTGATTGTGAAAAATACAGGTGATGTGTACTCCAACGTCACTTTAAAAAAATAACCAATAACAAAAGAATTAATTATTACAAATTAGCTGACGTGAAAAGTTTAATGATACTTTCAAAAGGTTCTTATCTCGTTTTCCAATCCGGGAAAAAAATCCAGACCACAAAAAAGCAAGCTTAACCTCAAAACCGTAAGCCTCGGCACTAGGGATGTCAAAAAATAACCGGTTTTTTTAAAAACCGGTTATTTTTGTTTCGGTTTTCGGTTTTAACCGGTTATTTTCTTTCTTCGGTTTAACCGGTTCGGTTTTTTTCAAATTCAACAACCGGACAAAAAATAACCGGAAGGAATTCTGGCCAAAATAGAAATTTCAATTCCGTTAAAAATTTCCTTATTATTAATTTAGATAAAATGATGCTGTTTAGTACTATTTCCATAACCGGGAATAATGAGATAAGTTAACCGGTTAATTTGCGGAGGTTCCTCCGCGGACAGGGTTAAAAAATAACCGATAAACTAGGTTTTTCATTCATTTCATTTCTTTATCGATTTTATGGATACTATCAGTTTTGGGTCTGACATCCGGAGAAAAAAATCAGTTTTTAATTAGATTTTTCTTTCTATTTAAACAATTAGGCCATTATAATATTTAAACTGAAAAAATAATGAATATTTTGTGCGTTCTGAGATGTCAATCTATCACTAACAATTTTGAAACAAAACAAGTGTGGCGAACATAGTCACCAGTATAATAGTCAAATAATTCAATTGGGGTTTAAATACCGACTGAAGCGACCCGAAAAAACTTATAAGTCGTATGACCTTCGGATCGGTATCGCCGCGTGGCTCATATATGCCACAAAAGTTTAATAATAACCGACAACCCCGGTTTTTTTCACAACCGGGAAGAAAAACGGTTTTACAAAACCGGGGAAAAACTGTTTGTTTTAATTACATGTTTCGATCGGGTTTTTTTTTCGATTTAACCCAAAAAGACCATTATTTTAACGAAAAAAGAATGTTTTGTGCTTTCTGAGATGCTAATATTAAATCATTAACAATTTATAAATGAAATAAGTTTAAAAATAACCAATAACAACTGTTTTTCTTCAGATGCTAAAAAATTTTTAAATGTTTTTTTGATAAAAGATTTGGGGCTAACAACCGGAGAAACCCAAAAAACCACTGTTTGAACTTAATAAAAATATGAATATTTAATGCTTTCTGAAATGCTATATAAAAATAACCGATAACACCGGGTTTTTTCACAACCGGAGAAAAAACCGGTTTTTTAATTAGATTTTTCAGGGGGGTTTCTCCAACACCGGTTTTTTTCACAACCGCAGAAAAAACCGGTTTTTAAATTAGATTTTTCAGGGGGTTTCTCTCGTTTAAACCATAAAGGCCACTACTTGAACTGAACAAAATATATGAATATTTCGTGCTTTCGGAAATGCTATATAAAAATAACCGATAACACCGGTTTTTTTCACAACCGGAGAAAAAAACCGGTTTTTTAATTAGATTTTTCAGGGGGTTTCTCTCGTTTTAACCCATAAACGCCACTACTTGAACTGAACAAAAAATATGAATATTTTGTGCTTTCTGAAATGCTATATCAAAATAACTGATAACACCGGTTTTTTTCACAACCGGAGAAAAAACCGGTTTTTTAATTAGATTTTTCAGGGGGGTTTCTCCAACACCGGTTTTTTTCACAACCGCAGAAAAAACCGGTTTTTAAATTAGATTTTTCAGGGGGTTTCTCTCGTTTAAACCATAAAGGCCACTTCTTGAACTGAACAAAATATATGAATATTTCGTGCTTTCGGAAATGCTATATAAAAATAACCGATAACACCGGTTTTTTTCACAACCGGAGAAAAAAACCGGTTTTTTAATTAGATTTTTCAGGGGGGGCTTCTCTCGTTTTAACCCATAAAGGCCACTACTTGAACTGAACAAAAAATATGAATATTTTGTGCTTTCTGAAATGCTATATCAAAATAACTGATAACACCGTTTTTTTCACAACCGGAAAAAACCGGTTTTTTATTAGATTTTTCAGGGGGGGTTTCTCTAACACCGGTTTTTTTCACAACCGCAGAAAAAACCGGTTTTTAAATTAGATTTTTCAGGGGGTTTCTCTCGTTTAAACCATAAAGGCCACTACTTGAACTGAACAAAATATATGAATATTTTGTGCTTTCGGAAATGCTATATAAAAATAACCGATAACACCGGTTTTTTTCACAACCGGAGAAAAAAACCGGTTTTTCAATTGTTTGTGAACTGAACAAAAAATATGAATATTTTGTGCTTTCTGATATGCTATATAAAAATAACCGATAACACCGGTTTTTTTCACAACCGGGGAAAAAACCGGTTTTTTAATTAGATTTTTCAGGGGGTTTCTCTCGTTTTAACCCATAAACGCCACTACTTGAACTGAACAAAAAATATGAATATTTTGTGCTTTCTGAAATGCTATATCAAAATAACTGATAACATCGGTTTTTTTCACAACCGGAGAAAAAACCGGTTTTTTAATTAGATTTTTCAGGGGGGGGGTTTCTCTCGTTTTAACCCATAAAGGCCACTACTTGAACTGAACAAAAAATATTAATATTTTGTACTTTCTGAAATGCTATATAAAAACAACCGATAACACCGGTTTTTTTCACAACCGGAGAAAAAACCGGTTTTTTAATTAGATTTTTCAGGGGGGGTTTCTCTCGTTTTAACCCATAAAGGCCACTACTTGAACTGAACAAAAAAAATTAATATTTTGTGCTTTCTGAAATGCTATATAAAAATAACCGATAACACCGGTTTTTTTCACAACGGGAGAAAAAAACCGGTTTTTCAATTAGATTTTGAGCTTTTTTCTATTGATTTAACCGATTAAAGGCCACTGTTTGTGAACTGAACAAAAAATATGAATATTTGGTGCTTTCTGATATGCTATATAAAAATAACCGGTAAAACCGGTTTTTTTAATTAGATTTTTCAGGGGGGGTTTCTCTAACACCGGTTTTTTTTCACAACCGGAGAAAAAACTGGTTTTTTTTAATTAGATTTTTCTGGGGGGGGTTCTCGTTTTAACCCATAAAGGCCACTACTTGAACTGAAAAAAAATTAGCATATTTTGTGCTTTCTAAAATGATATATAAAAATAACCGATAACACCTATTTTTCTTTAATTTACCACTGGAAATTCTAAATTTAATGCACTCTGGATAGATCATCGTTTTCATCTTATAAAGGGGGTTTTTCGTTTCATTACGTTCTTCAACTGTGAGGGCAAACATAAAGGTATATTTTCTTCACCTGATGCGTGAATATATGGTTGTTGGCTAAGTGATAGTGTCTAACGATTGTTAAACCGGATGTTCGTATGACGCGCTAGTATGTTGTATTTAGAGCGTTCTTGACTCTTGGTTCATCAAAGTTTATGTCAAGGGTTTGGACTTGTAAAATTTCATGACTTGAGAGCGAGCGTGCTTCACCGGTGATTCGTTCTACTCTCCATGCCGTGCAAACGGACGACGATGCGGCATAGTGAAGAGCGATACGACCGTACTCGGTTCGTCGTACTTTTAAGGCTCTTAATTAGTATCTAATAAGTATTGGATATACATGTGTTTTACATCTTTGGATAGGTAGTCAAAAAGGCTTCCGGAAAAAAGTTTATTACTAAGTTCTGTCATTATTGGTTTTTTGATTTATTCGAGGAAAACTGTAAAATATCCGTTATCGAATAAATTTCTTTGTACTTGTTGTATATCTTTGAAATTTTAATATGTTGTGCGCCTTTGATAGACAATTAAAACGGCGTATTACATTAAGGTTGCACTTCATAAGAAAGACCTCAAATTGCGTCCGAAGGTTGTCCGTAATATCCTTAAAAACCTAATAATATAAAATAAATCAATCAATAGTCAATGATACATTGTAGTATATTACTGGAAGTACAACATATTAAAATTTCGTTAAAATCGTGCAATAATTTATGAATTTTTTAAGAGTTTGAAAAAAAGTACTGTTTACTCGAAAAAAATACAAGTCCACAAATTGCTAATAAATCGATAATTATTATTTTTTAAAAATTTTTGAATTTTTTTATGAGTAAAGAACACTTGTGGCAAGGTTTTTCCAGAATTACGGGCTTCGATGTTGATTCTGATGTCATCCAAGATTTTTTGAAGTTGAATGGAGTTTACTGGTCCTAAACGAGAACGACCCGGTAATAATTCCCAATTTTGAGATCGCGGTTTGTTTACTTTTTCTTTTAGACTCATGTGCTTTATATTGTTGGAAAGCTCATCGAAAGCATTTTCATGAATTGGAAATTTTTAGGGGACCGTCTCCATATTGCGTTCATAATTCAGGGTCAAAGATTTTTCGTTTTTCTTCGAATTTTCTCCTAAAATAATGCCAGTCATTGAGATTTTAATATGTTTTAGGATACTTTTAGAAAAAGAATTTTATGTATCGCATTAAGGATTTCGATAATTATTTCTCGATTTAAAAATTATTCAAGTTTTTACATGTTTCAATACTATAAGGCCCCCTAATTGTCCCAAGACCCTGAAATTTTAATATGTTATATATAATGACAATAGTTACAGCATATTAAAATTTCGAATTGATAGGTCTACAGGAAGTCTTCATATAAGTCCACACATGGTCTTTTTAAAAATTAAAAAAATCCAGTTCAAAAACCTGACAACCGATGTGATCAAATTTTAGTATGTTGTAGTACGCAATGAGACACTTCGAACAGAGTATAACACTAATCCATGCATTGAAATTTTCCTCCCCCTTTTACACTTTGAACGGTTTTATTTGCATACGACCCCCCTAACTGTACTAAGAATTCAAAAAAGACTGTAAAATATCTTTTGAAGTTTTTGTATTTGGACTGTTGATTTTCCTTAGTTATTAGTTTTCTAAAAACCTTTGTTAACGAGGAAATTTTGATTTAAAAATCCCAAGTTAAAAGACAAGGTTAAGTCACCCATGCTAGTTTGCAGCGAACCGCATTTTATTTATTTCAGTTTGGTGTTTTTGAAATCGTTCAGAAAACATTTATTTTTAAAAATGCTTTTGTCCATTATTCTAAGCTGGCACAAAGGTAAAAGTGTTGTCGCGACATCCTCAATCGTTCTGTTGAAATTTAACTTTTATGAAATTTAAAAGAACGAGCGAGAAAAATTCCAAAAATCAAATCATTATACGTGAAAACTGAAACAAAAGCAGTAACTTGAAATCATAACGTTACTGCTTTTGTTTTAAAGCTTCAATTTTCTAAATAATATTTAAAACTGAAGCTGATCTAAGAGTCTAATATAGCACTAGACCTCTTAGGTCTAGAGAAGATTTTTTTTTGGCTTATTCGCAAAGAAATTTTGTTAAGAACTTGTGGCGAGCTTAGTCACCAGTATAATAATTAAATAATTCAAATTGGGTATAAATAATGACAAGCATTTTCGGATATGTAGTACGTGGAGTGCAAGCGGATTAATCGCAATGCTCTTATTACGTAAGTAGGGCACGTAAACTACAGTACTGGAAAAAAAAATCGACTCAGACCCTATATCTCCGGAACGACTTGTGATATAAAGACAAATGAGGTATCATTTTTCATGACTTGAAGTATTCTATATACAGAAAATTTTTCAAGTTCTTAGGGGGTCGTCTTCATATTAAACGAAGCACCAACTTTCGTTTTTCCTATGGGCGACATCAAAGATTTTTCCAGATTCTGAAAGAGCACCCTCTAAAACCCCCAAAAACCAAGTTTCGTGTTGTTTGGAGGTCAAACAAAGCCAGGAAAGGGGTTTGAAAACTTTGGTAATTTAACTTCAAAGAGGAAAGATTGGCGACAATTGTTTAAAATTCTCTAGTAAAGTTAGAACAGATTTGGCTACTTATCTGTGTTTTGGCACAATTCCTACAAAAGTTAAAGCAGATTTCGCTATTTATCTATATTTTGGCGCAATTTCGTCTTCCAATTAGAATACCCTAAATTGGTAGCCCACTTGGTAGAGTAACAAGCTCGTGATCGCTAGGTTGCAGGTTCTGCCCCGCAAATCCGCATGTCTCATTGTTCAAAGTTAACCTTTCGGGATACAGGCAAACACAAAGATGAATAGATGTTGAATACTTTTTTTCAAATCTAAAGCCTTTAAAACAAATTTATACAATTTTTATTGCCGTTTGTTTACAAATAATAATAATTAATTGAGAGTTATTTAAAAATAACATTTTTTTAATTCTGGAAAAAAGGGAATAAAAATTTAAATAAAGGTATTAATAATCACGCTAAATTATGAAAGTGGTTTTGTTGATAAGAGCTAGAAATTTAACTAATTAATGAAACAATAAATCATTTTTTTGCGGATCAAAAATTCCTATAAAAATACTTAAATACAGATAGTTTGATTGATTTTTTGAGGTATTTTTAGCATTAATATTTAATCGATGTTTCTAATAATTTTCAATTTCCACTTACGAAAACTAACTTATCTTGAAAAATTAAAGCAATTACAAAGTTTAAATTTTGCTTATGCATATAGGAGTAGAACAATTTTCAAATACTGATTTTAATAATTCTGCAGTCATTTTTTTAATAATTAATTACGAGTTATGATTCATTAGGTTGGATACAGAGTTTCTGAACGTATGTGCTTGATGAATAAGATACCAAAATATAAATATGAAACATGTTGACTAGCCAATCATTAAATTTCAAAGTTAATAAACTTGATGAATTAAAATTAATTAACTTTAATCATATCGACTGGGGTGTTGAGGAAAAAAAAGAGAGAGAGAGAGGGGGTGATTGGAAAGGGATATTGGAGTTTTATTTTAGGGGTTGGATATTTTTTTCTGTTTGTGTTTTTAAATTTTAACGTTAATTGGCATGCTGCTTTTTCTTGAGCCTCAATAAAAATCAGCATATTAATTAATGTTAAATTATTCAAACTCAACCTGTTCAAGTCCCTATTTCTATTTAACCTCACCTATCACACTTAAACTAGTTTAACGTTTTCAAAATTAGTTTCTAAATCCGATACCGGTAAGAACCATCGATATCATCCATATATTTGGTGACAATAGTGGATGGATCTACTGTGCTCCCAATTCCAGGTTGAATGCAAGAAACGATTGACTTTGACTATACGTATAAAAAATAACATTAAATTAAAAAGTGGTAGCTAAATTGTTATTATAGTGTTAATCTTTTATTTTGTAGTCACCACTATTTTATTTATTATTAGTTAATTATCTAAGTCAACTTTTATTCCAAGCATTGAGCCCTCTGGCTGCGTAAGGTAGTTTTAATACGCTGCTTGCCTTACTCCTGAAAACTACTGTAGGGGTAGGCGGCTGGTGCAACCCTTCGATGAGCCAGTTAGAGAACATCCATAAATTACGTGAGGCGTTTTTTCCAAAATCTGAACCCCCCCTCCCCCTTTGTGAGATTTTGCTGGACCCCCCTCCCCCCAAGTGAGATTTACCTATAACTTTTTAAAAATAATTTGCAGTATCTTATCTGTGTATTCCTTTCTCATACTTAAAAACAAGAAAATCTTATAATTTCTAACTTAAGAAGTTGACGTGAGATTTTGATCGACCCCCCTCCCCCCTTGGTGATATTTTTCCAAACCCCTCCCCCCCCCCTTTTTTTAACCTCACGTAATTTATGGATGTCCCCTTATAGGAAAAGAGATGGTGTTAACCCTGGGGTGCATCATATGGGAAAGATGTGTGATTCAAAATTCAGCAACACGATGATATTTGTCATGGTTAAATTAATTCATGTCTTGATAACATTTAATATCAAAGATAAAACGTTGAATTTCTTTTAATAAACAATGCATGTAAGAAGAGACCGTCCTTATTTAGCGACGACTTTTCTTGACCTGAGATTTATATTTAAAACCACAAATATCTGCATGAAATCTGTCATGAATTCGAATCTTTATATCGAATACTCTTTTTTTAAACTTTATTTGCGTAATTCAAAAACATTTCAAATTTAATGCAGGTGAAATTTTTAGTCGAATAATTAAGTATTGTTTCAAAATTTTTTCATCTGAAAAAATAGTAATTTTAAATATTTTTAATTTGTAAACTTTTATTTAAAAATATCATCAAAATTTAAAAACAAATAAAAAATATTACATGCACAAAAAAATAGGTTAATTTTCCTTTTACTGAAATTAATAGAGTAAAAAATAAGAACTTATTAATTCTAACTCTATCGGTAGTTTAAGTTCGAGGCATACACAAACTTCCAAAAGCAAAACAAGAACACGGAAGCTGTGCGGTTCGAACTTGGCTCCAGAGATTTGCGACCCGGCACACTAGCCGTTAGGCCACACGGCTACGTTCAACATCAAGGTTTAAACAATAAATGTGTTGATTTCAGTTAGTAGATTATGGTTACCGTAAGGTTACTGTAATTTTCATAAGTTGTATGTCTTTGGCGGCATGAGATTGGCGCAAATTTTTCTAATTGAAATTTCCTACAGTGTGCGTGGGGTTAATGGTTATAAGGATCAAAATCTATGAAAAACGAGATTTCAACGTAAATTCAACGAACTTCAACCCCCACTCCTGGCTTCATTTGGGGACCAAATGACATGAAAACTGGTTTTGGGGGGTTTTAGAGGGTGCTCTTTCAGAATCTGGATTAATCTTTGATGTCGCCCATAGGAAAAACGAAAGTTGGTGCTTCGTTTAATATGAAGACGACCCCCTAAGAACTTGAAAAATTTTCTGTATATAGAATACTTTAAATCATGAAAAATGATACCTTATTTGTCTTTATATCACAAGCCGTTCCGGAGATATAGGGTCTGAGTCGATTTTTTTTTCCAGTACTGTACATTTCTAGAACCTAGACCCCAAGTATAATTTTGAGTCGCATGACATTCAGATCGGTATTGCCCCGTGGCTCGCACATGCCACATTGGTGAACCGGTATATAATCCCGCACCTTCACTACCATATCCAAGATAAGGGTTTTCTAAACTTTTTCATTTGTATTTTACATAGGTCATCAGCCCTCTAAAAAAATCTGAATAAATATTTTAAGAAAAATTATTTCTAAATGAAAATCTAACTAAAATTTTTACAGCTGGTTCCACTCCAGCTGCAAATCCAGGATTTGGTTATGAGGGGGGGACGGCTATGAAATTTCAATATCAAAAACGTCTTCTAATATCCTAATTGGATGTCTGGGGGTCCTCCCCATAAAAACTTTTGGAAATTTAAGTCTAAAAAGCAGATTTTCAACTCGTTTTGGTACACCTAATCCTATACCTATCCTACTCAGTTTGTACCACGAATTCGAGACGGACCACCCTGTATTTTGTCATTATAAACCACGTGATCTAAAAAGTCTTTCAAACCAAAGCAAAGATAAGGAATTATATTATTCGAGCTGTATCAAGTCAAAATATCCAAAACTAAGCATCAAAAAATAAAACCATCCTGCCAACCGATCTGCCATCTAGTGATACAACGTAGATATAAAACCAGTTCCTGACCAAAGAAACGGAAATTTTCAGCGCGGCTCTCACACGTGAGCGAGAAATAGAAAGCATACGCTCAGCACGTGTGAGAGCCATGCTAAGGAGGGAAGGGGTTAATCTTATAAAATCGTAAAATTAATTTCAGTTTTTATGAAATTCAACAATCGCCGAAAATAAACGGCGGAAATTCTGACTCTAAAATTTTAAATACTTGAAACGATGAGATTGTATCGGTCCGGTTTTTTTTCAAATTCAACAATCCACATTCTTCGGAAAAAATTGAGTCAAAAACTAAATTTTAATTACTTGAAATTATAGAGGTGTATCAGTCCGTTTTTTTAATTCAACAACCGGCTGAAAAAAAATCCAGCTGAAGCCTGGTTAAAAAACTGAAATTTTAAAAACTTAAAAAATGTGAGTGTACCGGTCCGGTTCTTAAAAATTCAAAACCGGTGGAAAAAACCGGCTTATTTGAAAACGGTTACCTCTACTTATTTTATAAATGCCTAGACCACCTATTAAGATGTAAATTATATCCCTCTACGATAATATTAACCCGTGCAAAATGTCAATTGATGGTTAAACAAGCTAAATTACCGGCACGCGCCCGCTATTACTCACCACATTTTTTTCTTTTTCCTACTTTTTGCAGGATTTTTAATATTCTTGGCAATGGAAATGTAATATTAATCGGTTTGAATTGTCGTCTACAGCTAAAGTTTAACTTGACGAATGTTAAAAAACAGCACAGCAAAAATTTATCAATTACATGGGAACTTATAGATCTGGTAATCCAGGTGACTAGAAACGCCAACTAAAAGAAAATTGTGTACCTTCACTTCGCTAACATTTTTTTAAAGCGGTAGACAACATTTTAGACCGCATATAGGCCATTTCAACGGAAAAAAAATATATATAAAACTTGGAAAAAGTAGGAAAAAAGTGGTGAGTATCAGCGGGCGCGTGCCGGTAATTAAGCTTGTTTGACCATCTTCAAATGAGATTCGGTACGGGTTAATATTATTGTTAAGGGATGAAATTTCATATTTGAATAGGTCAAGGCATTTATATAAAAAGTAGAGGGTAACCGTTTTTAATTTTGCAAAAAAAAATTCTGTTATAAAAGGGACACCCTATGAGAGTATCGGTCCGGTTTTCTTCAAAATTCAACAACCGGCTGAAAGTCTAGCTCAAAAGCTAAAATTTTATACCTTAAAAAGATGAGGGTGTACTGGCCGGTTTTTTTTTAATTTAACAACCGGTGTAAAAAACGGCTACAATTCTGTCTCAAAATTTAAAGCTTAAATTGCCTGAAAAGATGAGAGTGTATCAGTCCGGTTTTCTTTAAAATTCAACAACCGACTGAAAGTCAAGCTAAAGAACTTAAATTATAGTAATACCTTCAACTTTAAAAAAAGGGTGTACTGGTCTGTTTTTCTTTAAAATTCAACAACCAGCTGAAAAAAAAACCGGCTGAAAGTCAAGCTAAAAAACATAAATTTTAATACCTTAAAAAGGTGAGGGTGTACTGGTCCGGTTTTTTAAAAATCAACAACCGGTGTAAAAAACCGGCTAAAATTTTGATTCAAAATCTAAAACTTAAATTGCTTGAGTTGATGAGAGTGTATCGGTCCGTTTTTTTTTATTTAACAACCGGTGAAAAAATCGGCTATTATTCTGACTCAGCTCTAAAAACTAAAATTTTAATTACTTGAAACGATAAGATTGTATCGGCCTGTTTTTTTACATTCAACAAACGCCGGAAAAAAATGACTGAAATTCAGACTCAAAAACAATTTAACTTGTAAAACTGTATTAAAATGTTCTCCCGGTTGATGAAGAATTCAAAGTTTTCCCCATTGCAGGTTTTTAAAGCAATTTAAAGTGTGAAACCGAATAAAAACCGATGACTTATGTTCAAATCTTTGAAAATCTATGTTTTTTTTCTATGTATGATTATTAGTAATCATCCAAACAACAACAGATCGGTTTTTATTTTGACAAACCGTTATTGTAATGCATTTCAAGTGTAAGAAAAACCGATTTTTCGGTTTTTTAAATAACCGGTTATTTTGGTCGGTTTAAACCGAGCAGTTTAACCGAGAGGAAAAATAAACCGGTTAACCGAAAACCGGTTATTTTGAAAATTTTGACATCCCTACTCGGCACACAAATGCTGTGCGCACGGGGATCTCCAATGTGTTGCCGTAAGCCCAAATGTTCTCCGGCGAGAAGTCGAGGTTTCTTCCGACTCATTCAGTTTCTTCGCTCACACGTGCGTATAAGGAAAGAAAAATAAGAATGTAGTATTCTCTTTATTTGATAAACACAAAACTTTCGCGTTTCCGGCAATAATTTTTTTGCTGACAGGTGAAAGGGGGGGTTGAAACTTGATTCTGAGTATGAAAAAGAAATTGAGAAGGATTTATGTATTGTTTTCTTTTGATATTTGTGTATCTTTATATTTGGGTTTATTTCTACTTTTTCACTGGGTGTTCAGCTAGGGTGGGTCATTTTCCTATGGCGAAAAAAAAAATTTTACAAATTCTATCGGGCACAGCAAGAAAAAGGTGCCAAATGGTCTCAAACTAACATGTGTGAAATATTATTCCATTATAATAACTCTTTTTGCCTCCGGATTGGCCTCAAATGGAACAAAAATATGTAATTTTTCATATTTTTAAAAAATTTTAAAAATTAATTTTTTTTGACGATAATTATTTAAAGCTCATAAATAAGGATATTTAAAAGCAATTTTAATCATATTAGTCACATTTATGCATTTTTATTACAAAAAACAACTTCCAAAGGGGCAATATAATGTATTACCTATTAACAAAACAGGCGTAGAATAGGAGCATCTATTTTGCCAACTAACAGTGGATTGTCAGTGGCAGATTTTAAATACTGGTAGATCAGATACATTCTCCCTCAATTATGGCCAGTGTAAAAAATATTTTTAAAATTTAAAAGTAGAAATAGTTGTATTTCTCATAAATGTCGCGCTTTCAAATTCAGCGGACAGTTATTTCATTGGCTGGTCTTGGGAACCAAATGTGATCACATTAAATATGCTGAAACAAGTGTCTAATGGATAGTTTGTTTATAGGCAATAGCAATATCATGATGAGATTCGCCTCAGTAATGATTTACCTAATTTTCTCAAAAAAGTAATAGACTAAAACACAGGCCCATAAATTAGGTGGATTGACTCAAAATAACTTCTTAGAATTCACTTATGCGTTCATAAAAGTTTAAACATACCAAATTTAACTGTCTAAAATAAACACAAGTAAGTTCTAAAAATGAATGTAGCTAATTAAAAAATTTTGAGGATAATACTGAGCTTTGAGTTGAAAACGCTGATATGCCGCTCTTCTTAAGAAAATATTTCCAAATTTGACTCTTAAAATATGTTTCTAATTTATTTTTTTAACATTAAAGACTCCTATGGGGACACTTGGGATGGAATATCCCTAATATGCCACTTAAATTTCAAAGAAAACCTCAATATTTAAATATTATCCAAATATCCTCCGGGGGTTGAAATCTTATAACCCACAAAAGGTACCCCACCTTCTTTTATATCCATTTTTATTAAATTTAATGTTTTTACCATCCTACTCAACCGGGAATAAAGGTTTCGTATATTTTTATGATTCCAGAAAGAAATTCTTGATTGCCAGTTCTAATCATTGAGATACTTCAAAATATGTTGTATTACAACTCAAGTATTTCAACTCTGGTTTCCTTTTTAATCATTTTACAGTCTTCAATGAGGATTTTTATACCCTTTTGCACGTTTACATTCATGACAGATTCATCCAGTCGAGGTAAAAGCCCGATTTTCGTTTGTCCATTTTTACATGAAATTTCTATATTAATCGAAACTTTGACGTCAATCCGGAGGCAAAAAGAGTTATCGTAATGGAATAATATTTCACACATGTTAGTTTGAGACCATTTGGCACCTTTTTGTCGCTGTGCCCCTGGGGAAATGTGAAAAAAATATTTTTGACCCACCCTTGTGTTCACGTGCTCCTGTGCTCCTATGGACGAGCCGCCACTGCAACAGTGTAGACCGGCAGACCCGCTCGAGCAACCAGAAAACCTCAGGAAAAAATCAACTCAAAAAGGCATCCAGATTTAGAAAAAGTTAGCGTAATCCGTAACCAAAAGGGTCACCAATGTGGAGATTGCCTAAATGTAATAAACATCTCCACGAAAAAAGACTAAGCCTTCGTAAAACGTAACAGATTTTATTTAGAACATAAAATATCAGAAGGTAAAAGAAGAGAGAGGTGTACATGGTAAAAGTAAACAATATATAGTAATGCTTTAACAGTTGAAGTTACAGTTGAAGTTGACAGTTGAAGTTACAATATTACTAGGTGTTCGATTACTATTATAAATGATACAGAGTTTAAAAATATGTTCTTGATTGCAGTTCGATTACAGTTCGGCACGCCACAGGCGTCATTTCAGTTTTTGGTTGAGGGGGCAAGGATTTTTTAAAGTGGGTAGTGGGTCTGGACCACGCTGTAACTACTTTTTTGGGCGGGTTGCCTCAGCATCGTTTTTAAGGTATCCCCTTACGAGCACATTTATAGGTTAAGTGCTAGAGCTCCGAAAAGTAGGATTTGAATGATATGAGATATAATGTCAAAATTTGACAGCGTGAACTCCAAAAAAAAGGGGGGTCACCCCCAGGAAAATTTTGAATGTTTTAGCTCATTTTGAGACCGTTGGGGAGCACTAAAAAGGAAAAGCTTTTTGCAAGCGGCAGAAATTTCAAGCAGAAAACACTGAATAACAGACGTGAAAATTTTAGAGGGGGGCTGAGGGGTCATCCCCCAGGAAATTTTTTGAATTATAAATATTACCGTTAAAGTATGAAATCCGTTATTTCATAGAATACCTAGTTATTTCATGAAATAACTGATCGTGTCCGTTAAAGCGTATAATTCTCTTGTATTTCATGGTTTAACTAGTTATTTCATAGAATAACGATTTGCAGCCCGTTAAAGTGTAAAATAATCGGTATCCGGTCAAAATCCCGACAAGCCACTTGCCCGACAGCCGTAATCCTGACAGAGCCGAAATCCCGACAACCCAAAATCCCGACAGGGTTGAAATCCCAACACCCAAAAATCCCGAAAGGGTCGAAATCCCGACATCCCAAAATCCCGATAGGATCGAAATCCCGTCAAGCCACTTCTAAAAATCAGTGTAAAATAATGACGAAGTTGGTAACTAATATTTTGTATTTCCTATATTTATATAGCATGTCTTTTTAGTTCGGGCTGACCATTGGTCAATCCAGTTAACTTTTTGGTACTGCTATGCTTTGGCAGTGAAGTAGGTCATGTAGGGGCTCAAACCAAATGCCTTGAGACGAGTAACATTTTGGTCTTGACCACTGGTCAATATATCTTGACCAGTGGTCAATCCAGTTTTTATCGCTGTTATCAGCTTTTCTTACCTTCTCTTTCTGTCTCGCTGTTTTTTAGGGGGGGTCCCTGACCTTGTGTTTTTCCCATTGGACCGTTGGTAACTGCTGAATTTTTTTGACTTTATATTTTAACCAAAACTGACAATATAATAGGACACCAAATTTTTAATTTGTGTTTAAGCGAAAAATGTTCCTATGACTATTGACCAGCTAATTATGCCGTTAGAGAGGCTCCCAGATAAATAATAGTTATTAAGCCGAAAAATTCAGAAATTACCAATGGTTAAATGGGAGTAACACAAGGATAGGCCCCCCCTAAAAAAATAACAGCGAGACAAAAAGAGAAGGTTGGAAGAGCTGAAAACAGCGATAAAAACTGGATTGACCACTGGTCAAGATATATTGACCAGTGGTCAAGATAAAAATGTTACTCGTCTCAAGGCATTTGGTTTGAGCCCCCACATGACCTACTTCACTGCCAAAGAATAGCAGTACCAAAAAGCTAACTGGATTGACCAATGGTCAGCCCGAACCAAAAAGACATGCTATATAAATATATAGGAAATACAAAATATTAGTTACCAACTTCATCATTATTTTACACTGATTTTTAGCCAAAAAGAGAAATCTTGACCTGTGGTCAAGCAACATAAAATTTAATAGAATGCCCTTACTTAAAATTAGAGACCAATATGAGTTATCTGGCAACTTACATGCCGGGCAATTGATTGTCAGGATTTTGACCTGTCGGGATTTCGACACTGTCGGGATTTTGGGGTGCCGGGATTTAGGGGTAGAAGCAAAATAAGCTATATCATATATCTCGCACGACTAATACATTTACCTTCCATTTACCTACTGCATTTATGAACTATTCCAGGCCACAGGGAATTAATTAATTGTAATTCCAAGTGTCATTTTATTAATCCTCGTTGTAAAAAAGGATTTTATGGTACGTTTCCATAAATACCATTTATACGCTGCATAAAGTAGATAAATTCCTTCTTTTTTCATTTTAATTGTCTACTATATCATTAGTTTAATTTCATTTAAATAAATTGCTTATTTTACACTTTAACTGTCTATCATTAGTTATTTTATAGAATACCTAGTTATTTCATAGAATAACTAGTTAAAGTGTAAAATTAATAACATATTACACACTTTAACGGACACAATCAGTTATTTCATGGAATAACTAGGTATTCTATGAAATAACTGCATTATATACTTTAACGGTAACATAAACACTTCAATGTGTCATTAAACAGTAATAAATATAAACTTGTCTGAATTAAATTTCTGTGACGGTAGTTCACACCTCACACACCATCTTTAGAATTTACATTAAAAATCTCATGTCACTGACCATTTGGTCTGGACATTACTTTTTCAAAAAAAAGAGTCAAGTTTGATGAAAACAACTTTGAAATACAAAATATTTATAAATAAATATTTAATAGAAAAAGTGGTGACTAGTTTTTCTCACGATGCAATATAAAGAAGAAGGAGATATATTTCCCGTTTCTATTCATATTCATTTTAAAGAATATAGAGCAGTGGTTCCCAAACTATTTTGGTCGTGGAACCCTCCAATTTGTTACCATTCTTCGCGGAACCCTGAATATTTTTAAATCAACGATTTTTAAAAATTTAATATACATGATATTAAATGAAACCAGGCGTGGATCCAGCACGGGTCCAGGGGGGGCACTTTTCCAGACAATCAACTTTACCTTCTGGCAAAAATGTCAAATTCGAGGAATTTCTAAAAGTAACACGCAAGATCCCCTTCTGGTACCGCTGGGGGGTATCGGGGACCTCCCCAGAAAAATTTTGAAATTTGACTTGTAAAGGTAGAGTTTTAACTCATTTTAAGACGCTTTTTGGGGCCAAGAGGGGAATTATTCATTTTTGACAAAAAATGTTAAAATGTTGGGGATTTTACAAAAAGTATCGCGCAAGATCACCTTGTGAAACCGTGGGGGGGGTCTGTGGGTCCTCCCCAGAAAAAGTATTGAAATTCGACTGGTAAAAAGTAAGGTTAACTCATTTTTTGAACATTTTTGGGTCCAAGGGGGGCGGCGCTGTCCATTCTTATTTTTTTACACCATTCTAATTTTTTTTTTAAATGAAATAAAGTTTGCCCCATGGAACCCCTAAATTTTTTCGTTCTGCGTTTTTAGGTTCTGCGGAACCCACTTTGGGAACCACTGATATAGAGTGTGCGCTGGATTCAAAATCAAATTTCTCAGACCTTAGAATTAGAAGATAATCAACAACAAAACGATAGAGTAGTAAATCTTATACAGTAGAGCCCCGATTATCCGCGGAATTGGGTGGCAAGGGTACCACGGATAATGAAAATCGCGGATAACCCGAAAAAAGACTAAGAAATGAGGTGAAAACACGAAAAAAATATTTCAGCATAAAAACTATGTTTTATTGTAAAAGAAAAATATGTAAAACTTTACATACACAGCAATACAGTACAATGTACAGTACACAGCAGAAACCTTTTCTCAAAATGTCTCTAATCTCATCTAAAATTTGCTCTTGTCTTTAAAAATTTTTTTAGTGACACTCGCGGATAATCCGCACCGCGGTTCATCCGCTAGCGGATAAACGGGGTTCTACTGTAGTATTCTTCAGCCTGTTACCGCGCCATCTAGTAGAAAAAGCTAGAACTAAAGTATAATAACAATTACCTATCCTTCCATTATCCAGTTTATTAAGTCTGGAACATAGTCCACTGAAAATAGAGTTGAACCTCAAACAAATTGCAATAGAAAGTTTCTCAACGGTTTTCACTTAGAAATGACCTCAATAATAACATACTAAAAATCGGCCAAAATCGGCCGGGCGGAAGTTTAATTTTTTTCAAATTTTTTAAAAATGGCCGAAAAAAAAAACAATAATATAGACATTAGGGTGGTCCTTATTTGTATGGTAAAAATTTGTTTTGGGAATTCCGGTGGTGACGCCCCCTAGTTTTGTGTCACTATATAAAATAATAATGTATGCAAAATATCAGCTCATTCGAATAATAAACACCCGTGCGCAGTTGCCTTGAAGTTTCAAAAAAATACTGATTTTTTCACAAAACATCCAAAAAACCATAGATTAAACCCTCCCATCTTCTTCTTGATTTTTTAATGAGAATCTAATATAGTTATTGTTATAATGTTCCAGATTCCATTCTGCTATCACCCCTATTTCGGTAGAAAAAATTTTTTAAAGTTAAAATAACTCTTGTAAAGTTGTTTTTCCTGCATTTTAAAAAAGCTAATAACTCCAGAACCATACAACTTAAAAACCTGAAATTTGTGCCATTTTGTTTGTAATTTTATTACCTTTCATTTGATGTGCAACATAACTGCCTTTCTTTAAAAAATTTTCTTCAAAATAAAAAAAGTGGAGAAAAAATTAAATAAAAAAAATTTTTTGAAAAAAATTTTTATTAAATAAATTTTGAGTTTTTCCACTCCCAAAATGAACATATCTGCCAAATTTCAAGTTGAAATTAAAATTTGATCATGTAGAAAAAAATAAAAATTTCCGAAATTTTGGCAGGTCCCTAAACTTTTCATATAATTTAACAAAAAAAGGTGTTTCACTCATGGGGATTCCAAAAACTCCCTTGAGGGTGTTCATACGATTTTTACCATGCAAAAAAATTCACTTCAGAAAATACAACTACTATCCGATTCGGTACAAAATCTTACAGAGCCCTGTCGGGTACCAAATGGTAGACTGCGTTGTGCGTAGTCATCGGGGTATAATTTTATTTTATTCTTTTATCTTTAAACACTTTTAATTTCATTTGATTTGACATGTTGGAAGTGAAAAAATAACGTAAAAATTGAATTCTAAGGGAAATTCAGGTAAAATATATGCACATTGAATTAGGTTGGAAACTAGCTCTGGTAGGATTTTGTACCGAATCGGCTAATAGCTGTATTTTCTGATATTTAAGTAAATTTTTTTGCATGGTACAACTCGTATGAACACCCTCAAGGGAGTTTTTGGAATCCCCATGAGTAAAACACCTTTTTTTGTTAAATTACATTAAACGTTTAGGGACCTGCCAAAATTTCGCAAATTTTTATTTTTTTCTACATGATCAAATTTTAATTTCAACTTGAAATTTAGCAGAAATGTTCATTTTGGGAGTGGAAAAACTTAAAATTTATTTAATAAAATTTTTTTTTCAAAAATTTTTTTTATTTAATTTTTCTCCATTTTTTTTATTTTGAAGAAAATTTTTTTAAGAAAGGCAGTTATGTTGCACATCAAATGAAAGGTAATAAAATAACAAACAAAATGGAACAAATTTCAGGTTTTTAAGTTGTATGGTTCTGGAGTTATTAGCTTTTTTAAAATGCAGGAAAAACAACTTTACAAGAGTTATCTTAACTTTAAAAAATTTTTACTACCGAAAGAGGGGTGATAGAAGAATGGAATCTGGAACATTATAACTATAACTATATTAGATTCTCATTAAAAAATCAAGAAGAAGTTGGGAGGGTTTAATCTATGGTTTTTGGGATGTTTTGTGAAAAAATCAGTATTTTTTTGAAACTTCAAGGCAACTGCGCACGGGTGTTTATTATTCGAATGAGCTGATATTTTGCAAAAACTATCTATTTGTATGATGGAACAATTTGGGGGGGGCGTCGCGTTAAGATTTCCAAACTTAAAAAATAAGGACCACCCTAGTAGACATGGGATACATGTTTATAGGTTATTTTTGAGTGCTGAAACCGAATATTGCATTTAGTTTGGAAAAAAAAATTGAAATTTAAATTTTTAAAATTAATTTGAATAATTAGCTAAATGAAAAAATTAAAACCCCCCTAAAAACCTAAGAAAAACATCAAAAGAGATAAATCCAACGGTTTCCATTTAGAAATGACCTAAATATTAACATACTAAAATTTAGAAATTTTACGAGTTAAAGAAGTTAAATTTTTTTTTCAAATTTCCATTTTGTTTTGCGAAAAATGCATTTTTTTTTTCAAATTCGTGCCAAAAACTTTAGAGGCTTTTGAAAAGGTCATTTTTCGGTGGATATTGTCCACAGATAGTTATATAATGGAAAACCGGTGGAATTGACCCTCAATGAATTAGTTAATTATTTTAAATTCTGATGTAAATATGCCGAAGTATTACCTTTTTTCACATTTGTACTACCAATTTCAAAATTTTAAATAAAATAATTAACTAATTCATTGAGGGACAAATCCACCGGTTTTCCATTATATAACTACCTGTGGACAATATCCACTGAAAAATGACCTTTTCAAAAGCCTCTAAAGTTTTTGGCACGAATTTAGAAAAAAAATGCATTTTTCGCAAAAAAAATGGAAATTTGAAAAAAAAATTTAACTTCTTTAACTCGTAAATTTTTAAATTTTAGTATGTTAATATTTAGGTCATTTCTAAATGAAAACCGTTGGATTTATTTCTTTTGATGTTTTTGTTAGGTTTTTATGGGGGTTTTAGTTTTTTCATTTAGCTAATTATTCAAATTAATTTTAAAAATTGAAATTTCAATTTTTTTTCCAAACTAAATGCAATATTCGGTTTCAGCACTCAAAAATAACCTATATACATGTATCACATGTCTATATTATTGTTTTGGTTTTTTTTTCGGCCATTTTTAAAAAATTTCAAAAAAATTTAAACTTCCGCATGGCCGATTTTGGCCGATTTTTAGTATGTTATTATTGAGGTCATTTCTAAGTGAAAACCGTTGAAAAACCTTCTATTGCAATTTGTTTGAGGTTCGGCCCTATTTTTCGCTATTTTCAGTGGACTAACAGGGGGTTGAGGGCTTCGGTTGAAATCAAAAGTCAAGTCGCGAGGTCCATGAAGTTGGCCGGGATATATGACAGCCGAAACACAATTGAATTATATAAATCGTTACTGCTTCGTTACTGCCCGTTACTTCCACCAAAATAATCGTTACTGCCCGATTCTTTATATTAGTTTTTTTAAAAACCATTTTGTCCCGGCCAGCTTCATGTTTGCCGGGACACTTTGTTTTTCGGATTCAAAAATTAGCTTAACAGATTCCTTTTCGTTACTTCCCGTTACTGCCATAAAAATTTTCGTTACTTCCGCAACCGATTTTCCGAAAAAAATCGAAAATCGGTCTCGGCTAAATTCATGCCGCCGGGACACTTTCTGATACGGACTCAAAAAACGACCTATATGATTCCTTTTCGTTACTTCCCATTACTGCCATAAATATTTTCGTTACTTCCCTAACCGATTTTCCGTAAAAATCGAAAATCGATTCCCGCTTCCAAGACACTTTTCTCGCTGCCGGGACACTTTTTTTTCAGCCGAAACCAATTTAAAGGGCCTAAAAAGTTACATCCTCATAGCTACCCGTTACTTCCACAAAAATTTTCGTTACTTCCCTAACCGATTTTTCGGAAATTCGAAAATCGGCCAAAATCACGCTTACAAGGCACTTTTCTCGCTGCCGGGACACTTTTTCTTTAGCCAAAACCAATTTAAATGGGATAAATAGTTACATCCTCGTTACTACCAGTTACTGCCACAAAAAATTTCGTTACTTCCCCAATAATTTTTTCAAAAATTTGAAAATCGGCCAAAATCACGCTTACGAGGCACTTTTCTCGCTGCCGGGACAGTTTTTCTTCAGCCGAAACCAACTTAAAGGGTAAAAATAGTTACATCCTCTTTACTACCCGTTACTGCCACAAAAAATTTCGTTACTTCCCCAATAATTTTTTCAAAAATTTGAAAATCGGCAAAAATCACGCTTACGAGGCACTTTTCTCGCTGCCGGGACACTTTTTCTTCAGCCAAAACCAATTTAAATGGCATAAATAACAAAAACAAACAAACAAATTTTATTTACAAAATAAATACAAGTAATAGAGAAAAAACATATGATATGCCAAGGGGAAACACTCTTCCCGTACAGGCATAAGAGAAATATATTCATAACAGAAATAAAGAAAAAAAAAATAAGACACTACATAGAAACACTAAAAAAAAATGGCAAAAAAGCTGGGTAACATTATAAAATAAAATGCTTCAAAGTGAAAAATATATATCAACGTCGTCAATGTTTAATAAAAATTCAAATAATGTTCTTTTAAATGTTGAATATTTACTAATACTAATTAAGTGTACAGGTAGACTATTGAACAGTTTAGGGGCAAGGTAATAAAAATGTTTACAAAAAATGTCCTTGGAGAAACTTGGAATTTCAAAAGTGTCTTTGGATCGAGTATTATATTGTATGCTTTTCATTTTAAATTGGGATTTATTCCGGAATATATAAAGTAAAATACGAAAGTAAGCATTATGTCGAAAAGGTAGCAACTTTAGGAATCTAAATCTAAGGGGGCTAGATTGGGGCCTTAAAATTTTGAAGCATTTATTTTGTATAGATAATAAAGGTCGAAGATTCGATACATACTCACCTCCCCAAATAGTTATACCATAATTGATTAATGAATAAAACCAAGCGTAATATAAGGATTTTAAAAAATTTGAATTAACTTTATTTCTGAGATGGTAAAACTTGAAAAGAACAAAACGCAATCGCTTCCCCAACTCTTTGATATGAGTTTTCCATTTCAGGTTTGAATCTATATATAGTCCTAAATATTTGATGCTTTGTACAGGCTGAAGAGTATAACACGAACAAATACTTGTATTACCATTACAAGGCAAAGAATGAAATTTGATATTTAAGTTTAAATTTGAAGGTCTTAGGCTGAAGTGGATGTATTTTGTTTTATTTAAATTTAAGGTTAAATCATTAGCTTCTAACCAAGTTCCTATTTCAATTAAATCAGCTTCTATTTGGTTAAGTAAGTCATTTTTGCTAGTGGAAGAATACAATAAAACTGTGTCATCAGCGTATGTTAACATTTTACCATTTATGTTTAATTTACAAAAATCGTTAATATAAATCAGAAAAAACAAGGGACCTAAGATAGACCCCTGTGGGACACCCCGATTTGTTAGACAAAAATCACTGAAACTATTCACTATTTTTACCCTTTGCATTCTACCTGTTAAATATGAAATTAACCATTTAAGAGAGTCTCCTCTAAATCCAGCATTATGTAGTTTATCAATTAATATATAATGATTTACGTTGTCAAAAGCTTTTTTAAGATCTAAAAAAATTGCTACTGTAAGTCTACTATCATCTATACTTTTAAAAATAAACTTGGAAAATTCTAGAAGAGCCATTTCAGTAGAGCGGCCTTCAAGAAAGCCGTATTGGTTATCGGCAAAGAAGTGAGTATAATTTAAAAACTTAAAGATGCGCTTAGATATTATCTTTTCAATCACCTTAGCAAAGGAGGGTAAAATGGATATAGGGCGATAATTTGAAAGAGAATTTTTGCAACCAGATTTAAAAATAGGAGTTACGGTAGCTCGCTTCAAAGAGTCCGGGAATTCACAAGTCATAAAAGCAGAATTTATAAATTTAGTCAAAAAATCAATATTATTATTAGCAATTAGCTTTAAGTATCTCAAACTTATACCATCATAGTCTACAGAATTTAAATTAGAGAAAGAATTTATCGAGTCGAAAACATCAGAATTTGTGATTTCGTAAAATACAAAAGACGAAATACAAGGCGTTAAATATCGTTGGTACCTCGCTCTTTCAATATTTAAGGAGCTTTGATTTGTATTGTTAAACAAGATATTAAATTCAGATGCTAAATCAAAGTCATTTAACGTCTCGGGGAGTGTCCCAATCTTTTTACCATCATAGTTAGAAATGCTATTTATAAAATTCCATTTTTGCTTACTTGAAATGCAAGAATCAAATTTATTTTTATAGAATTGATTTTTCGTATACTTAATTACACGTTTTAGTTCTGAGACTGTAGTTTTATAAGCCGTTTTAAACATGAGATCAAAAGGATATTTTTTACATTTTTTAAAAAGTTTTTCCTTTCTTCCTATCAGCACCAGAATTTCCCTAGTTATCCAAATTTGTTTGCATTTCTTACGTAAAGGTTTACGGAACTTACAATTATTTTTTATATTATTAATTTCCAAAGTTAATCTTTGGTATTGCTGATCAAGACCAAAATCAAAATTAAAGTTAAATTTGTAAGAGGCTAGTAGATAGAAAAGGACAGTTCTGCCCCATTGCGCAGCAGCGCAGCACCTGCGCATTCTACTAGATTGCGGAGTGTCTGCGCCGGTTGCGCCGGCAGATCTATGACCCCTTCCCAATCTACTAGTTTGGGGCTCCCTTCCTAATCTACCAAATTGCGATTCCCTTGCCATTCTACTACTTTGCGACTCCCTTCCCAATCTACCAAATTGCGATTCCCTTCCCAATCTACTAGTTTGGGGCTCTGTCTGGATCGATACTTTGCGGAGTGTCTGGTAATTTGCGGTTCAACCAATAAAATGCGACTCTACCAATAAATTGGGGCTCCAACACTAAATTGCGGCTCCACCACTAAAATTTTAAGCTATTTTACACATCAATATATCTCCCAGGAGAGTTAGCCCAAGTTCCCAGCTTGGTTACCGAAACACGCGTGGCAGAGCTTGTTACAAACCGGGAAATCAGGATGGTTTGACAAGGTTACCGGACGCCTCTCCTTTGTGTTTCATCCCACCCCCCTTTCCCTAACACACGATGCAGTCAAATATATACAAAAATTATTTACACCCCCCATCCCCTAACACGCGATGTAGAAAAATATATACAAAACTATTTACAACTTGCTTTTGTAATGTCCGTGTGCAAGTGTTTTTATATTGTCATCAAGAAGGAATCTCTTGTCATCGAACGCGCTGAGAGCCACCTTGTTAACCTTGACTGTGTGGAGGTGATGGCTCTCGCTCTGGATTCGATGTTGGATCTCCCTTGTTGAATGAAGATCTTCACGGCACTTTCTGTAATGTTCGTGTCGTATATTCTGTTGGACGACCGACCTAGCCACTCCCTTCGCGGTTTTCTTCTCACTGCATTCTGTTTTAATTGAATACATTTTCGGGCGAAGCCCGATGAACTCTAGGATGGGCTTTGAATTCATTTCATCCTTAAAACATCCTATCTTCTTTTTATTATCCTCGCTGAATATGAAGTGATCCTTTGGATAGTCAGAGGTGTCATATATATCCATTTGTTTGGACATATCTCTGTAGATATCCGCAGTCTTCACTACATAAGTCAGCGAGTCCGTATCCGTAAAAAGAAGTTTCGCTTTTTTCCCATATTTCGCCTTGATCACATCATAGTGGAAGCGATACATGATAAGTTTACTTAACTCTAAAATGACAAACCCAACATAGATAGGTTTGTCAAGAGTTAAGCACTTCTTAACACGTTCCACTCCCACTAATTCGTGATCAAACGTTTTAAACCGTTTGAAGGTTGGGGCAGCTACCAATTTTTGAGCTTTAACCTCATCATTTACCAACTGAATGTCAACCCGGTTGCGAATATTCTCCATGGTCTTCCCATAAACCGCATTATTCATTAATTTAAAAAAATCCTTCTCGAAGGCAGATTTTGACTCCTTACGATGTTTAGTGTTGGTCATTATGTATTTCTTCAGCCATGGTTTTTGATTAAATTTTAGAATTTTATGAATTTTAACTAGCTTAAGGCCTTTATCTAAATAAAATTGTAGATTTTTATAATATGTTACATAGTTTTGTTTTGAATTTAAATTTGGCACTAGTTTAGTTGAAGGAGTATAATTTTTTCCATTTAAAATCTGCCTTGAGAAGGGTGATAAATCACTAAACTTAATATGCATTTTCTCTGGGGCTAAGGGGTAGTCGTTGTGGAGATCGTGAAGTTCTTCAGGATACTCCAAGTCGACTTCGAAAATATAGCCCACAGAGCTGTCTTGAGGGATCGAGTGAATCCAGTCTAGACTAACATCCGCTGAAACCCACTCGAATCCCCCATACGGTAATGAGTCGACCATGGAAGCCCCATAGAGATTATTACAATCTAGGTAAATTATATGCTTACTGGATTTCTTAGGGTTAAAATTTGGAGTATAGATATTATTTGCTTCTGCAAACCGTCTCGTTATGACAGATATACCCCCCCGAATTCCCCGCTCAATTAATAGGTGCATATCTATGTCGGTAATGAGCTCGAGTGGCTGGTCGGTCATCTTGAGGCAACTTTGCCACGCCAATCCAGGAGCTGTGAAAAGGTGCACGCAATCAAGTTCATAATATTTCAGACACAATTCTCTAAAATTTTGAAATACATCGGCAAGTTGAAGAACGTCACTCTTCACGTACAGATCGTGATAGTCCCCCATATTCTTCAATTTGTATGACTTCCACACATTCTGAGCATGTTCATAGTCCGCATTACTGATTCCAGTTCCAGTGAGGGTACTGTGGAACTTTTCAATACTGGGGAGGGACTCATCCTCGAACTTTTTAAAGGAGTCCATATATTCGTATGGGTATACGCCCTTTCTCAATAGCAAATCGATATTATGGCCAAGGAAATTCTCTTTTAAAATTTTAAATTTATCTAGTGCTAAATTTTGAACTAGTTTTTGTAGGGAGGTATTTAAAAATTGGTAGCTATCAATAAAACTAAGAGCTACTTTGAATTTTTCATATCGTTTTGCTAAAGAGAAAGTTATATATTTCTCCATGGTGTTGGGGACAACTGAAATTTCGTGCGTCTTCAACTTGCCGACATGTTGCATGATTAAATGCCCGTCATAATTTTTAAGGTTATGAAATACAACGGGAATTTTTTTCGATAACCGATATTTTAAATTGCAACTATTGTGGAGAGCCCCACGATACACTCCAGTCTGATGATTGTGGTCTCTCACTCGATCCTTTTCAAGAGGCTTTTTACAAATGGAGCAATGAGTCGCCGACCAGAAATCTAACTCATCCTGGGGGGTCATAATTATGTCTTCTACTGTCGTTAGTTTTACGGCCAGTTCCTCTTGCTCCGCTAAAATCTTCTCAAGGAAGTGCTGAACAGCATCTTTTCCTCTGTAAACGAAGATAGGCTTCAAGCTCTCGCCTTTTTCTCCGATTACAATGTATGCATAGCCGCACGCTTCGTGTCGAGCTATGACCTCGGTCTTACTTGATGCGTGCACCTCTTCTTTCACTATAAGCGATTCGAAATCAGCGTATATAATATAGGGGAGAGGGTGCTGATAATGAATGTTTTGAAATTTGATGAAGTTATCCCCCTTCACCGGCATCTTGATATGTTGTGGTGAGTGTGCACTGCAATACTGCAAGTGCTGCTCCAAGGTTACTTTCTTTGCAAACCTATGCAAACATCGATAGCAGTAATGACGCTTGCCATCATGCTTGGTCAAGTCACCAAGGAGCCGAGACATACTCCTAATCAAGCAGTAGTGCTGGGTCGTCTCATTAGCGATGAGGAGTAGGTTGATGCAATCTTCATCTTCGCGCTTGGAGATGTGAAGGGGGAACACCTCATCATCCTCATGTCTAAACACCTCACTCTCCTCATATCCAAAGACATTGATGCGGAGACTGTTGAGCTTCTCCACCGCTGGAATTTTATGGAGTGGTACGGGACATGGGACTCCATCCATCTTGATTTCATGTTCATAGGGACTGTAGTGGCTTACTCGATAACTGTTGTGTGATTGGTTATTTCGCTTGTGGGCAATCAGACACCAGATAAGACATTTCTGATCCTCATTCTGGATATTCAATACAGCTTTCTTATTAGCCAACTTCGTAGGGAGGGGAATGTAACTGCTCGCCCTGAGAGGATGATATTTCGCAACACATAGTTCAAAGTGGATAATTTTTTCCAAAACCCACCCTGAGCCGCGTTGAAGATATTCCTCAAAGGACTTATTAATTTTGGAAAAGGAAGCCGGAATATGTTCCCCTATCGTATCTGGAATCAATTCTATGTGATTATCACTCCAAAAATAAGGAGTTGCTTCCTGCTCCTCTCCATCTTCAGTCATGCGTTTAAGCAAAGCCTTTAGTATCCCGTACCACTTAACCGCCCCTTTCTTACTCAATTCTTCCTCCAACTTGCTCTCTAGCTGTGGCGCAAGCTCTTCAAAGAACATGCGAAAGTCCCTCATTCTTTCCTCAGAGGGGTGGAAAAGGGTGTTGGAAAAGGTATTGAGCGCATCTTCCTCCCGCCTTTCCTCCCTCTTTGCACGCTTAGGGTTCCCCGCCTTGCTGCTGATACTGCGCTTGACACTGACCAATGGTGTATCAGGATGTTCCCTTCTAATGTGTTGATTTAAGTTTTGAGGAGTTAGAAAGGAGCGGTCGCACTTATCACAATTAAACTGAGTTTCTTGGTGTTTCGCAATATGCGCTTCATAAGCATGTTTCAATTTAAATGTTTTCATGCATTTATCGCAAGTAAAAAGTTTATCTTTAGCATGCGTAGACATATGCCTAGTTAAATCCGATTTTCGTGCAAAGGCTTTGTCGCAAATTTCACACTGATGCGGTTTTTCGCCAAAGTGAAGCTTTAAATGTGCCGTTAAATTCTTCTTCATCGTAAAAGATTTTTTACAAGTAGGACACACCTACAAAATAATTAAAAAGTATCTAAGTATTTGATTGCTTAGTATATTTACAATTACGTTTTTTATCTATTACTCCTTTCTCTTAAAAATACAATTTAAACTTGTAAACAAATGCTACATTTTGAATATTCTACCTAACATGTATATGAAACCCAACCCAAAGGAAAAGTGCACTTACATGGCGTTGGCTGCGCGTCTGATCGCCGTCAGTCGCCAGCGTTCTTTCTAAAAAAGGTTGAGCAGTGGAGGTGGTTGGCTGAGCATTAGACGTGCTGGGCTGGGTGGCCTCCGGTGCTGCGGCGGCGTGGCGGGGCTGAAGATCATCCTCCTCGGAGAAAGGGCTGTCCCAATCCCATGAGCATGGCTCCGTGCTGGGCTCCGGTGCTGCGGCAACAGAGGTACTGGGTCGGACTTCATCCTCCACCTCAGAAAAAGGGTTGTCCCAATCCCATGAGCATGCCTCCATGCGGGGCTGAAGATCATCCTCCTCGGAGAAAGGGCTGCCCAAATCTTTGAACTATAAAAATACAATATTTTATAAACTTCAGTTAAAGAAAAAGTGCATCTTAAAATTTAAAACCTTTGTTAGAAAAGCTTATTACTAGAATTAAACGAAATTAATTACAGTTAAAATTTTTCAATTAAAACAATTATTTAACAAACATGTAACTAGAATTAAACATTAGTAGTGAAACATTCGTAAAATTAATTCTTTGTAAAAACATTACTAAATAAAAATTAACTAGGGTTAACCAAAAACTAGAATTAAACGTGAAACATTCGTAAATAAAACATACAAAATTCAACTAGACTTAACCAACATGTAAATTCAAGTTAAAACGTGAAAATTCAATTAACAAATCAAAGAGAGGGAATAGTACTTACTTCATCGTCAGAATCCATTGGAGAAGATACGAAGTTTTCTTTGCTCATGATGGAAAAATTTCAAAAATAAATCTTGAGTACGAGGTAAACAGGAACTCTCTAACAGGAGCGAGATATGAGATGCTGATATGAGAAAACTCAAAAAAAAAGCGAGTGAGGAATCACACCCTTGCACCCCCTTATATTTCAGTTGAGTGATGTCATGGGTCATAGTGATGTCATGGGAGTTGACCAATAGTAGAGGGTCATAGTGATGTCATGGGAGTTGACCAATAGTAGAGGGTCCGTTCTTATCAACTCTTCTCTGGTTGGCTGATAAGTTATCAACCTTTCGCTGATTGAACATGTTTCTGATTGGTTCTTAGTGACATCATGCAGATGTACTTAAGGGCAATTACTCCCAAAGTCTTCATTTCAAATTTCACTTGCTAACCAGCCCTCATTGTTCACTGCTTGCTTCCGTTGCATCCCCGTATTGCTGCCCGCCTACCCACCACCGCTACCTGCCCGTCCACCACAGCTTGACCGCCTCCATTGTTCGCTCACACATTGTCTGCAGTTGTTCTCCTCTGCCCGCCCGCCTGTCGCCTGCTGTCCGCCTACCTGTCGCCTGCCACTCAAGCCCTATGATGTCCCGTGAAATGCCTCCCGCCAAGAAGTTCCGTGCACCCGAACACATAATCATTCAACAGTGGAACATTGACACTTTCATCACCATTAACGTCGTTCTGATTGATGTCAAGGTTCGTGTCCGAATCGTCGATACTTCAGCGAATGTTGCGTTGGAGATGGTACCCGCTACATTTAATGAATTCATTAGAAATATGCAGAATTTTAATGTCGTTTACCCCACAAGCTCCCTCATCTGCAACAACCAGCTTGCAGTTTTTTCTAACTGCGAGTTGTGTGTTCTTCAGCAGATCTATCAAAGACCGGGTGCGGGTTTCACACTGAAACCCCAGTGCCTAATGTTACAACGTACTCAACTTTGTGAGCTGCTTGAAACCTGCCCTCGCGTTCTAGAGTGTGTGAAAGAGACTATTTTGTGCATCGCCCTCCCCAATTGTGTGCGAAAGAACTGCAACCAAACCGCCTCTCAGTCAAGTTCGGACTCTTTTTTCAAAGCAGTTTTCGACGAAGTGATGGCCCAAGCGGGTAAACTCTTTCATTGTGATGGTTGTATATATGACCACCCCTCTCAAAGACAACATCAATGTCTGATGAACTCTTTTATGGACAAGTATAGAAGGGAAGGGGAAAGGGCTATTTTCCATCTAAGTTTAAAATCTATATGTGATAGATTAACAGAGTATAATGAAGACACGTTGTTAAATTTAAGTGTTGATATATTTTTGCAAATGTTTGATAAATTTATTGTAAATGTTTAATTTTTATTTCTCAATAAATGTAATTAATTTTTAAAATTTGTGTATTTCATGACTCAAATGAAAAGTTAGGGATTTTATTCAATTTCTTTATTTATATTTCAACCAAGTTCTTACAGGAGATACAACATTTTTATTTACAGGTGATTTTACAGCAATATTTCTAGTCCCAGGAAAATGTTTGTTTTTAATATAATGTTTTGGAATATTCATAAAGTTGAGAGCTTCTAAAAAATCTTGAATTCCAGTTGCATTAATTTTTTTCTTATTATGAGTAAACATTATGTTAAACAAATCAGCAATATTAGAATTTGAAATGAGTTCATTTTTAACTAAAATTTCTCCTTTGTCATTCCATTTTAAAATATCAGAATGACCTTTAATAATATCTAGTGCTTTGAAAGCTTCTTTTTTCATGGGTTGAGGTACACTATTCAGAATGACAACTTCGTAGGGATCTTCTTTCTTAGGTTCAACTTGCAATTCATCTGATGTTTCCTGCGGTGGTGTTGGAGACTTCCAAGGTGAGTTGAATTCTTCCATATCCATTTTCTTTTGCAGTAAAGTATAATATTGTCTAACTTTTTCATGTTCATCTAATGAACTTTTTAAAATTTGCATCATACTTTTATCGAGTTCGCTTAACTGCTTCTCAGAAACAGTATGTTTTGTAACTAAATGTTCGGGAACGAGTGCAAATTTCTTAGCGTGCTCCATGAAATAGTTCTGTTAGAACACTTAATGCGGTAGGAATTAGAACATTGAGAAAACCTCCTTTTTGTACAATAAGTTTACGTTTTTTAGAGAGAGCAACTTTTCTCTCGGCTAAAGTTCGGAGCGTTCTTTTATGTTTCGATAGAGATCCTTTTTGTTTTTCACTCAATGGAATATTACCATGCAAAACGTTTAAACAGCACTCGCATATGGCTTTTATACCTTCTTGATTTATATTTTTCAAAATATCTTTTCTGAGCTTCTGGGGGCAAATGTTTAATAGCTCTAATTGTTGTAGTTACTCCTTACTCAGAGACATATTTGGAAATGAGAGGTGAAAGAGAATATCCTCAGCTTTTATAATGCTTCAAAAATTTTTTAATTGATAAAAATATTGAATCTGATTGGGTAAGATTTGAGTGCGCAAACGAAACTCCTCAGGGGTATCACTTCTCAAGTCTAAAAATAAATAAGAGTATGGCTTCTTGGTTGCATCCTCATAAACTTCTTGAAAAAATTTCAAATGTCTCGGAAAAAGTTGTTTTCCTAAATGAGTAATTTGACTAAGATCTCTTCTGTTTTTACATAAAAACAAGTAATGTGCATTTAAAGTTATTTCCCTCATTTCTTTCCCTTTATGAAAAAAGTTTTGCACGATAAAAATTATACTAAGATTTAAATGATGACTGCCTTTAGTAAACAAGTCTGTTAAAAGTTTTTGATTAGCACCATGACTCATAAGGTCATCTACAATGAAAAGTGTATGCTTTCCTAAATATTCTTGAATGTTCGATGGAAGACCCTCCACAAAGGTTACTTCGGGAATTTCGTCATAGAGGGGTTGGTGAATTCCATAGAACCAGACAATCTTATCAGGAACGGTGGAAAACATTTCATCCCTATGGTGCAATAGGTCTCGAACAAAGTACGTCTTGCCACAACCAGTGGGTCCAGACATGACCATTGTGAAGGGGTGTTGCAATCTTGGAAACTCCATGATAAATGAATGATAACAAGTAATATTTCATTTAAATACTTTTTTTTATTGATAAAACTTGGTTCTTACGCCAAACTTGTTGGCTACAAAATTATATACTTTAACATCATTGTGAGTTGTACAATTAACATATGCGGGCAATATTTGCCTTAGTGAATATCCACGACATTTGGAATAAATGTAATACAAACAATGTTGGCCACATACGGCTGTTATAGGGCTTTGCACAATCATGGGATTATAATTAACAAACAAGAATTGTTCTACAAAGTTTGATATATATTTATTAAAATCAAAAGGAGTGTGACCATAGGAGTCAAAGAATTCAATTTCTTCTGGGGAAGTGATGGAAAAGGCTAACCAATGGCTTCCTCTCTTTGAAGAAGGGTCTACGTTTGCAATTAGGCATGCTGGGTAATAACGAATCCGTGTAGGTAACCGATCACTAGGAAAAACTCCGAGAAAATATCTTTGAGTGAAACGATTTCTTGATAGTATACTTTCCAGTTGATAGCTATCCATTTCTTTCAGTTGGCAAAATCACATAAAATATTGCGAGATTTTGTAATTTCAATTATGTTTTGAAATTCAGCATACACTAAAACGGAAACCGTTTCCTCTAAAGCACTAGAAAACTTGGCTTCCACTCTTAAATTCCCTTGGTGAAGTAAATTGAAATGAGATCCGTCACATAAGTCGGGAGTTAAATCAAACGAGTATATGGTATATCCTTTTGAAAATTCCTCTCGCGAAATACAAATTCCCTTATCCTGATTAAATCCTGAAAACAAACTGTGATAGGCTCTGATATAATTATCGTTTTCATAGTTTAATTCCATAGGTTTGCATGGAACCGGCTGTCCATCCAAATAAATCCCTAAAAAGTTGAGTTTAAAATGTTCAAAATTAAAGGGGTTTAATGCATATTGGCCGTTTAAGGCTGCGTTTTTCACACAAGTTATAATAACTCGTTTTGGCATCGATCCCAGGAAAACATTGTCTTGCATAAAAGACAAACTTCCTTTCGGAACCGAGTAAGTTTTACAAACAACTCTATCTATTGGATATTTTGCTGAAGCTTTTTCTAAGGCTTTAGCATGTCCCAAAGAAACCCCCGGACTAACTTTCACTTTTCTAATAAAAAGCGATGCATGTTCTAACACTATATTGTATTCAGAATTACTAGATGATAGTAAACAAAAGTTGGGTTTGCTCCTTATCATCTTTATTTTCAAATCAACAAGATTAAGCATGAGGCGGTTCTGTTGAAACAAGTCACAATGGAGCTGGCCCACCATGTCGACTGTTCGGCTATTGATAGTCAGTTGATAACGCTTCTTTAGACTTTCACACGCCTCTGCGGCGACGGGATTAACTTCATGGGGGTTGTCGTCTTTGAAGAATGCTTCACAGGTGAGTAAGCTTTTCTTGGCGTCTTCTCCATAGTTTAAAAGGGTTTCGAGATAGGCGCGGTAGGGATATGTGTTACTGGCCGAAGAAATGATGCGATCATTGAGGCTAACATCTATTTGTGCAAACAAAGAATGCAGAAACAAATTAACGGGGGCAACAGGTTCATTTTCGGGTAGGGTGGTTCCGTCATGTTTGATTATTTTAGCCTTTACATGAATGTAGGAATCGGCCAAGTCTAGATATTCATCCCCGCTTCCAGAAATATGAAATTCAACTGGGGATCCATCGCGTATGTTAGATAAAGGGAAATATTCAACAAACTTTCCCGATTCAATAGCAGCTTGGGTGGAGGGAATGGTAAATAAATCCAATTCTGATTTAACACATATGGGGGAATCTTGATGTATAAGAGCAGCCATTTCTTAAGAGAAAATATCGCGTGTTCTCACTTTCTTAGCTTTTGGTAAACTAACTCGATTTTGAGATTGTCTTCGCCTTTTATTCCTTTTTCCAGAGCCAATCATTGTCTTTACTTTTGTTGCTGCTTTATCTGTCAATATCTTTCCTGCCTCCTTAAAACGCTTCTGAGCAGCTTGTTTGGGTTGTTCCCCTCGAGAAATATCACCCATTACATCTATCCCACTTTTCAGAATCTGTTTTCCTAGTACTTTAGCCCCTGATTTAAGAAGGGGCATAGCAGTTCTAAAAAATGAGCGAAACAGGCCACCCACTCCCCCATATCCCGATTGATATGCTGATCCACGATAAAAGTCAAGACCGTTTCCAGTCTGCTGTAAATAATAATCCTCAAAGGATTTTTGACAACATGTATATGGAACGTGCATTATGGGAGATACTTTTGTCGGAGGTGTAGTTTCACGTATGAGCGTCCGCGTTCAAATGGCGTTAATTCACCGCGATGCGTCCTTATATCTATTTCAATGGTATCAATTATTTTTCGACTGAGAGGGATATAGTGCGGCCTATCATATTGCACGCATATCATTTCGCCGTCACTGCCTGTAACATTTACAATGCGAAGTAAAGGTGCAAATACATCTCCAACAATTTGGGACTCAACAATGTCAGTGTAAAGAAATAAAACACGATAATGAGCGCAAGGGTCGGCTACTAAGGGGCTTTCAACAACGGTTTCAACGTTTGGATCATTTGAAACTATTTCGGTGGGATCAAATCCTAACATTTGTGATAAGCCGTCATGCAAAATAACCCGTGCTTTCCCCTTAACCATTATCTGCACTCTCTTGTTAGAGACATTAAATCTGAAGGTTATCTTATCATGAAATTCTTCTAATGCGATTGCTTTTAGAATGTCTGGAACGCTTTCGTAGAATCCAGGTGGAATTCTACGTCCGATTTCTTTTCCATCTCCCAAGTCAAAACCTATCAAATTATTGTGTTCATTGACATTATACCAAGTATGAGGGTAGATGAATTGAGTTAAGGCAACTTCCCATTCACCTTGAAGTTCGAGGGGCGCAGGTAATCGAGTAATGTAATGTGATATTTTATTTTCAGGAAAATAATTCATAGAGTTGTCACTCGGAAGTGTCAAGTATAAACTCATGTTGATAAATGAATGCTAAGCATTAAAGACTTGGGCTTTTATAGGGCAGATAAATTTAATGTTGGAATCCATTGATTAAATTTATTTGAATATCCTTTAAACTTAACAAAGTATTCGACACGTTTCTTTTTAGTTCTCTTCTTTAAAACTTTTTCAATAGGAAAAGATTCTTTTAGTTTAACTTTTTGTAATTCTTGCAAATAAAATGTTCCTAAAACAGGTTCTCCGAGCAAGTCTTTTATACGATACACGCAAGGACTTCTTTTCACACACTCGGTTACAACAAATAGTTCTTCAGTCCAATTGGTCTCATATCCTTTCTCAAAAGTGAGCTTCTTTTTAGAAATGCGAACAATATCTCCTACATTTAAAACACAAGTGCAGGGTGGGGATTTTTTTCCGTAAAGAGAAAGCCAGACTTGACTCTCATTCTCATTGTTCACCTCTGCAGGTGCGCGTTTTATAGAAGAGTGATATGTGTTATTATAACTTTTAACGAGTTTTTCCAAAACATTTAAATATGTATATGTGTTTTGACTTGTAAAGTATTTCCACATTTTTGTTTTTAAGGTTCGATTGAACCTTTCAACGATTGAAGCTTTTGTAGCATTGTATGTAGTAAAAAATTTAACATTATTTTCTTTTAAAAACTTTTGAAAAACCTTGTTTTCAAATTCTTTCCCTTGGTCAGTTTGTAAAAATTTAGGCTTTCTCTGTGAAAATATAACTTTAAAAGCTTCTACAATATCTTTACCCCGCTTCTGCTTTAATGGAATTACCCATGCATATTTCGATAAAACATCGATACAACATAATAGGTAACGATATCCCTCATTATACTTGCTTAAACTAGAGAGATCTGCTAAATCAGCTTGCCACTGCTGATCAATTGAATAAACAATCACTTTATTTGTTGGAAACTTTTTGCGTATCGGTTTGTGTAGAGTGTATGCATCTACACCTTCCAACCAATTTTTTATTTCTTTTCTAGGTACCTTCCTTTCTAATGCACGGTATAAACTATCAACACCACCAAAACTTGCTGGGTGAGAAGGATCTTGATATGTCTCATCCATGCTAAATTGTGTTATTTTTCATATTCAAAGTATCATTTAAAAGTAGAACGAAATCAATAGCATAGTTTGATTTTCCCGTAAATATGTAAATCAAGCTGAAACATATTGCTAGCGTAATGTATAAAACTACTGTATACACAAGTTCCTCGCGAGACAACATCATGACAAATGATGATATGTCATTTGTGAAATGCCTTTTTATATATCACAGCTGAGTACCTCCCCGTTGGTGTATTGCAACCTCTTTGCGAAAGGGGACTGTCTGGTGCCACAACTTCTCTTTGTGAAAGGGCACGTTTTGTAGAGGCGGGACTGTATGACGCCCCCTAGGTTGCATGATCTGTATGAAATGGAAGGGGATTACACCTCACCCACTGAGGCATTGTTAAGGTATGCGTACTTCGGTAACTCTCCTGGGAGATATATTGATGTTAAATAACTTTAATTTTAGCTTCTTGCTGTTGTTGGAGCCGCAATTTAGTGGCAGAGCCCCAATTTAGTGGTGGAGTCCCATTTTATTGGTAGAACCGTAAAGTAGCAGATACTCCGCAATCAGTAGAATGAGAAGGGAGCCCCAATCAGTAGAATGAGAAGGGAATCGCAATTTGGTAGATTGGGAAGGGAGTCGCAAAGTAGTAGAATGGGCAGGAGTCAAGATCTGCCGGCGCAACCGGAGCAGTCACTCCGCAATCTAGTAGAATGCGCAGGTGCTGCGCTGCTGCGCAATGGGGCAGAACTGTCCTTTTCTATCTACTGAGGCTAAATATTCATAAAACTGAGAGTAATTTAAAGATAGAGAATATTCAGGTAAACTAAGGGGACTTGGTGCTACAGGAAATTGTAACTTACACACAGTAGGATAATGATCAGTAAGATCACATTGAAAAATACCAGCGATTACTCCAAGAGAACTTGTTTTAACAAAGATATGATCTATGCAAGTAGATGAGTGTAAACTCGATCTGGTGGGGTTATTAACGTAACTGAAAAATCCATATTGAGATAAAATATTCAAATATTCATTTGTATTACTTTCATTATTTAAAATATCAATATTTATATCCCCTATTAAAATTATATTAGGTTGAATTAGAGTAGAAATTGTATCTCTCAGTTCAGTATTAAAAAAATCAATATTGAAGTCATGGTTGCGATAAATCGAAAATAGAGTGATGTTATATAACTTTGAGTGTAATAAAATAGTTTCAGCAGAGGTAAAGGAAGTAACCAGTTTGGTGAAATTTAAATTACTTCTAGTAAATACAGCAACGCCACCAGAACGATTATCCTCTCTACAGCAAAAGAAAGAATCAAAACCATCTAAAGAATAAAAGCAAGATTCATTATTATAAATCCAAATTTCGGATAAAATAACAACTGATATATCTTGAATACAATTGGAAATCAAAGACAAAAAAGAATCAAAATTAGCACGTAGGCTTCTGATATTTACATGAAATAAATTGATATTAGACTTACGAGGAGGGGGCTTTAAGAAGTTATTTAAGTCATCCAGGTTATCAAAGTAGAGGCATTCAGGGTCAGGCACAGAAATTGAGTCAACTATTGTTCCGAGAGGATTGAATTTAAATCTGCAACTGTTCTTATACGAAGGATCCTGGACGACTCATCTTTCCGAATAAAAATCTTGCCGTCCCTCGACCAGCAGAACTTGAAGTGATGTTCTAGTTTAAATTTTCGTGCTTGATAGAAAAGTTGTTTAAGTTCGGGAGCTAGATGTTCATTGAAATAAATAGGCTCGTCTAAAAATCTTGAATTCACTGATTGGGTTGTCAGATTGCAATTACGTAACTTTTTTAGGAAGTTATCACGTAAGTCTTTGGATTTAACTTGGCATATGATAGGTTTGGGTTTAGTTTTGTTGAAAGTAGGAACACGGTGTACAGCTATAATATTGTCAACAAGTTTGATGTCAGCAAGATCTTGAATTTTCGTCATGATTTCGATCATATTTTCGTTGTCCTGTTCAGGAAGATTAGATATTTCAAAGTTAGATCGTCGAGTGTACTGCTTCAGTTCTATAATTTCCTGACCAAGATCATCAACTTTTTTATTTAATTCTCGGTTTTCGGAAATCAGTTGATCTTGTCTGGTTCGAAGGTTTTTGTTGTCAATCTGAAGATCGTTTATTTTAGATTTCAATTCCTCAATTACGTTACTGTTGAATTCAATAGATTCTGTAACTTCATCAAATCTTTGATTCATCATGGTCTTGAGATCATCAATCCGGTCTATTATTGTGCTTGTTGTAGAAGACTCGGGTACGCTTGAAGACTTATTTGGCGTAGAGTAGTCAGGCCTTGAACAAGATATACAAATCCATTTACTCTTGTTTAGTTTAGTAAGCCTCTTCACACCAGCACATAGCGAATGATATTTTCCACCACAGTTCTTAGTGCAAGTTATAACGTCATCAAGATTGACAAGATCTTCAGAACAAGCTTTGCACTTCTCGTACGACGACATGATTATATTTAATTTGAAGCACAAAAGTTAAATATCAGCTTAGAAAGTACCTAATTTAACATAAAAGCCGAAAAAGAAATTAGTATTTTAGTAAAAATATATCAAAATAGAAATATTTTGAAGAGCAGACAAAATTAGGTACACGACAGAGCTTCCAGCTGTTGCCAAAAAAAAAAAAACTACAAAAAAAAAATAGTTACATCCTCTTTACTACCCGTTACTGCCACAAAAAATTTCGTTACTTCAATAACCGATTTCTCAGAAATTTGAAAATCGGCCAAAATCACGCTTACCATACAGTTTTCTCGCTGCCGGGACACTTTTTCTTCAGCCAAAACCATTTTAAAGGGTAAAAATAGTTACATCCTCTTTACTACCCGTTACTACCACAAAAAATTTCGTTACTTCCCTAACCGATTTTTCGGAAATTTGAAAATCGGCCAAAATCACGCTTACGAGGCACTTTTCTCGCTGCCGGGACACTTTTTCTTCAGCCGAAACCAATTTAAATGGCATAAATAGTTACATCCTCGTTACTACCCGTTACTGCCACAAAAAATTTCGTTACTTCCCTAACCGATTTATCAGAAATATGAAAATCGGCCAAAATCACGCTTACCATACACTTTTCTCGCTGCCGGGACACTTTTTCTTCAGCCGAAACCAATTTAAACGGTATAAATAGTTACACCCTCCTTGCTACACGTTACTGCCACCAAAATAATCGTTACTGCCCGATTCTTTATATTAGTTTTTTTAAAAACCATTTTGTCCCGGCCAGCTTTATGTTTGCCGGGACAAAATGATTTTAAAAAAACTAATATAAAGAATCGGGCAGTAGCGATTATTTTGGTGGCAGTAACGGGTAGTAACGAGGATTTAACTATTTATGCCCTTTAAAATGGTTTCGGCTGTAGAAAAAGTGTCCCGGCAGCGAGAAAAGCGCCTCGTAAGCGTGATTTTGGCCGATTTTTGAAAAAGTGATTGGGGAAGTAACGAAATTTTTTGTGACAGTAACGGGTTGTAACGAGGATGTAACTATTTATGCCCTTTAAATTGGTTTGGGCTGAAGAAAAAGTGTCCCGGCAGCGAGAAAAGTGCCTCGTAAGCGGGAATCGATTTTTACGGAAAATCGGTTAGGGAAGTAACGAAAATTTTTGTGGCAGTAACGGGAAGTAACGAAAAGGAATCATATAGGTCGTTTTTTGAGTCCGTATCAGAAAGTGTCCCGGCGGCATGAAATTAGCCGAGACCGATTTTCGATTTTTTTCGGAAAATCGGTTGCGGAAGTAACGAAAATTTTTATGGCAGTAACGGGAAGTAACGAAAAGGAATCTGTTAAGCTAATTTTTGAATCCAAAAAACAAAGTGTCCCGGCAAACATGAAGCTGGTCGGGACAAAATGGTTTTTAAAAAAACTAATATAAAGAATCGGGCAGTAACGATTGTTTTGGTGGCAGTAACGAAGCAGTAACGATTTATATAATTCAATTGTGTTTCGGCTGTCATGTTTAGTCCCGGCCAACTTCATGGACCTCAAGTCGCGGGCGCCGCAATCTGGCTCCTTTTTATCCCTGATCTATTGTTTGTGATTTTAATCCTTTTGATCTTCTTTTTGGTAACTGTTTTGGATGGTCAGTCTAGGCCAGTGATGGCGAACCTACGGCACGCGTGCCACTGTGGCACGCGAAAGGTATTTCGGTGGCACGCGATATTCACTTAAAATAAGTCCCCTGAAAACTCCCCAAAAGCAATTTCAGAACACTATTTAAATTTTGGTTGCTGAAATTAAAAAATTGTTCGGGGGGGGACCCCCGGACCCCCATTCAACTCTTACGTTTGGGAGTAGTTTTGGTCAGTTTCTTTGGTAAAAAAAAGTAAGTTTGAAATTCAGGGTCACAAAAAAATTATGCAAAATTTAAGCTCATTCAAACAATAATAACACTTGCTGGCCATTAAGTTTCCAAAAAATATTTTTTTTACAAAACAACTAAAAAAACTAAGATTTTGCTCATGAATTTTTCTGAGGATCTAATATTATTTTAGATATAATGTTCCAGGTTTCATTCTTCTATCACCCTTCTTTCAGCAGATAGTTTTTAATGTCAAAAGAACTTTTGCAAAGGGGTGTTTTTCCTGCATTTTTGAACAGCTGATAACTTTTGAACTATAAACCTTAAATCAGTCGCATTTTGTACGTTAATTCATACTCTTTGCTATGTTTATCATACCACCTTTTTCCAAACATTTTTTTCTTCAAAATTTAAAAAGAAGTGAAAAAAATTAAATTGTTTTTCAAAACTTTTTTATTAAGAAAATTTAAAGCATTTTAACTTCTAAAATAAAAATTTCTACCTAAGTTTCAAGTTGAAAATAAAATTCAATCATGTAGAAAGAAAAATAAAAATCTTTGAAATTTTGGAGAAATCCCTGTTCTTCATTATCAGCCATATCAGAGGCGGATTTCATTTCCCAAGGGTTCAAAGATGATTCATGAAAAATATTATAACAAGTGGCGGCACACTTGACACATTAAAATTATAATCCGTAATATAATTGGCACACTAATCGAAAAAGGTTCGCCATGCCTGGTCTAGGCGGCCCCATATCGTCTCAATGATCCCGCGGTTACTCCGTGCGCCACGGTGCGACTGGCAGTCGAGAGCCTTTCCGGGAGCGCGGCAAGGTGGTTTGAATTGAGCTGGTTAGGATGAAAGTGGTCTAAGTCCACTGAACTTCGTTTTGTGTAATTGAAGGTTTTCTAAAAACATCTCCCAAAAAATCAGGATTGCTTATATTTTTACTTTCTGGGGTGGATTTGTCTCTAGCCATGGATACAATTTTTGCTGCGAAACAACTTTTATCGAATTTCAACTGGAAGTGCTTTAAATTGACTTTAATGGACTTAGACCACTTTCATCCTAACAGATTGGCCGGTTTCGGTAGGGAGATTGCTATTGGGATATAGTAAATACAACATCACGGGCGACTGGTTTGTACGAAACTTGATTTTATTGTTCTGTTCCATTGTGTGATTTTGATGCGTATGTAGGTTACGAATATTTTGGGTTGCTTGACCACTGGTCAAGATTGCTTTATATGGCTAAAAATCATTATAAATTAATGTAGGGGTTTTCTAATTAATATTTTGTATTTCCTATTGTTATAATAAGTCATTTTAGTTCAGGTTGACCATTGGTCAGTCCGGTTAACTTTTTGCTACTTCTATGCTTTGGCACTGCAGAAGGTCATTAGGGGCTAAAACCAAACGCCTTGAGACACGAAACATTTTGTCTTGGCCAGTGGTCAAGAGATTTTGACCAGTGGTCAATCTACTTTTTCTAGCCCTACATAGCTTTTCTGACCTTTTCTTTCTGTCTCGTTGTTGTTTTGGAGGTCCCTGAACTTAGGTCAATTCCATTTGACCACTGGTAAATTTTAAATTTTTTGACTTTATAGCTCTTTTTTTTCTGGGACCCTCTTTAACTGCACAATATGCTGATCAATAGGCATAATAAAATTGTTTCCTTGAAACACCAATTAAAAATTTGGTTTCGTATTAATTATTATCAGGTGATAAAATGTTTTCCGAATAGAAAAAGACAGAGAAAATTCATAAAGCATTATGAAGATTATTTTTTATTTCAATGGGTAATTTCTATAAACCAGATGGTTTAGGTAGTGCCGGAGTTAAATTGTTTCTCTAAATTCTACACTATAACACGGTAAGCATCATTGCTTATAAAGATATTTTTAAAATAAAAAAATATTTAATTTCACAGAAGTATTGGTTAGTCAATAGCAACTTGAATTTATCAGAACCCCAAAAAAATCCTTCTGAAATTAAGCATTATGTTATCAAAAAGGTAACTTCACCCAAGTTTTATAATGAAAATTTAGTACCATAAATTTAAATTTGTACCTTATAAAAAATAATACATTTATCCCAAAACCAATATCAAATCCTAAAGTTACTAGCATGTAGTTTACATAGAATGGATGCTAAAAAACTTACATGATGTTGTCTGTAATCAGTTAGTTTCGGTGTTTAAATCCCCTGTATTAGCCACGATGACAAAAGACTATAGCTTTCCCGCCTAATCTAATAAAGCGCGGGTTTATTTTCGGATATTTTCTTACAAAAAGGGGTCAGCCAAATATATGTAATTAAAGTTTACAAAAAAAGCCTTTCTCTCTAGTAAAACAGGCGTGGGTCCCTCCTCTGCTGCAGCTGTGCGAACGACCTTGAGTTTTCTCTTATCAAAACGCTCACCGAATGAAGCAGGCGAATGGACTAAGACCACTTTCATCCTGACGAAAACTACTGTTTCGATGAGGAGTGATTTTTTGAGTCGCTCTAAAGGGGCGAAAAATTAACATATCGCTAAACCGATCATTGCATTAAATAAAGGACCTAAAACTCTATCCAAATCCACTCTTAACTCAACTTTTGTAATTTGTGGACTTAGACCACTTTCATCCTGACCAGCTCATATATTTGGCTGACCCCTTTTTGTAAGAAAATATCCGAAAATAAACCCGCGCTTTATTAGATTAGGCGGGAAAGCTATAGTCTTTTGTCATCGTGGCTAATACAGGGGATTTAAACACCGAAACTAACTGATTACAGACAACATCATGTAAGTTTTTTAGCATCCATTCTATGTAAACTACATGCTAGTAACTTTAGGATTTGATATTGGTTTTGGGATAAATGTATTATTTTTTATAAGGTACAAATTTAAATTTATGGTACTAAATTTTCATTATAAAACTTGGGTGAAGTTACCTTTTTGATAACATAATGCTTAATTTCAGAAGGATTTTTTTGGGGTTCTGATAAATTCAAGTTGCTATTGACTAACCAATACTTCTGTGAAATTAAATATTTTTTTATTTTAAAAATATCTTTATAAGCAATGATGCTTACCGTGTTATAGTGTAGAATTTAGAGAAACAATTTAACTCCGGCACTACCTAAACCATCTGGTTTATAGAAATTACCCATTGAAATAAAAAATAATCTTCATAATGCTTTATGAATTTTCTCTGTCTTTTTCTATTCGGAAAACATTTTATCACCTGATAATAATTAATACGAAACCAAATTTTTAATTGGTGTTTCAAGGAAACAATTTTATTATGCCTATTGATCAGCATATTGTGCAGTTAAAGAGGGTCCCAGAAAAAAAAGAGCTATAAAGTCAAAAAATTTAAAATTTACCAGTGGTCAAATGGAATTGACCTAAGTTCAGGGACCTCCAAAACAACAACGAGACAGAAAGAAAAGGTCAGAAAAGCTATGTAGGGCTAGAAAAAGTAGATTGACCACTGGTCAAAATCTCTTGACCACTGGCCAAGACAAAATGTTTCGTGTCTCAAGGCGTTTGGTTTTAGCCCCTAATGACCTTCTGCAGTGCCAAAGCATAGAAGTAGCAAAAAGTTAACCGGACTGACCAATGGTCAACCTGAACTAAAATGACTTATTATAACAATAGGAAATACAAAATATTAATTAGAAAACCCCTACATTAATTTATAATGATTTTTAGCCATATAAAGCAATCTTGACCAGTGGTCAAGCAACCCAAAATATTCGTAACCTACATACGCATCAAAATCACACAATGGAACAGAACAATAAAATCAAGTTTCGTACAAACCAGTCGCCCGTGATGTTGTATTTACTATATCCCAATAGCAATCTCCCTACCGAAACCGGCCAATCTGTTAGGATGAAAGTGGTCTAAGTCCATTAAAGTCAATTTAAAGCACTTCCAGTTGAAATTCGATAAAAGTTGTTTCGCAGCAAAAATTGTATCCATGGCTAGAGACAAATCCACCCCAGAAAGTAAAAATATAAGCAATCCTGATTTTTTGGGAGATGTTTTTAGAAAACCTTCAATTACACAAAACGAAGTTCAGTGGACTTAGACCACTTTCATCCTAACCAGCTCATATGTAATTAAAGTTTACAAAAAAAGCCTTTCTCTCTAGTAAAACAGGCGTGGGTCCCTCCTCTGCTGCAGCTGTGCGAACGACCTTGAGTTTTCTCTTATCAAAACGCTCACCGAATGAAGCAGGCGAATGGACTAAGACCACTTTCATCCTGACGAAAACTACTGTTTCGATGAGGAGTGATTTTTTGAGTCGCTCTAAAGGGGCGAAAAATTAACATATCGCTAAACCGATCATTGCATTAAATAAAGGACCTAAAACTCTATCCAAATCCACTCTTAACTCAACTTTTGTAATTTGTGGACTTAGACCACTTTCATCCTGACCAGCTCAATTCATGGCCTTTTCGACCGGAGGAGCTTTCGTGGTTCAACTTTAGGGCATGGCTGCGGGAACAGTACCTTAGCTCTAGTTCCCCCTTGTTTGTTAAAGTATATAATTATTGTGTTAAATGAAAAAAGAAATATTCACTGCAACTTTCTACTTTCTCTAGTGTCGCACGTACCTTGCTTTATTTTAGCGCGTGATATTGTTTTGTAAGAAGTTTGTTTTATTCAAAATCAGTTTCATTAAAAAACGAGTCGTTATATTGTTCATCCTTTGCAATGTTTACTTTATAAATTATTATACATAAAAATATTACAGGTTATGGTCCGACACGTTTTCGATGTCGGTGAGAATGAGAATTAAAGGTTAGGGTGCTACTTTGATATACCCCCCCAAAAATTACGCGCCAAATCTGGCACTCCCTACGGACTTTTTAGGTTTGCTGTTTCTTGTTTTTTGTGTATATGTAGTAGTAATGTGTAGCCTAGTGAATTACTGGAAAAAAATGAAATTTTGAACTTTGATAATTCCAAAACTAATGATAATTTTCGGAAAAACTAAATTACAATATTTTTATAAAAAATATTTTTGTTCTTGGTTCAAATATCAAAGTTTTACTATGATTAGTTTTTCTGTTATATTCCAAAAACGTTTCAGCGATTTCATCGGTTCAAAGGCGTTTAAAACAGGTATTTTGCTTGGCGAGAAAAAAAGTCGCCAAATTTCCGATTTGGGGGTGTATATCAAAGTAGTTCCAAGGTTAGTGAGACTTTTGACGTTGGGCTAAGCGCATATATTTTTTTAATATGGAGTCAGGAAACAGAATAGCTATTCCAAAGCTATCGGTGGAGAAGGAATGGACAGTCTGGAAGTATAGGATTAAATTTTTATTAGACATGAATCCTGACGTGCTTGATCTCGTAGAAGGACGATTTCAAAAACCAATACTTTCTGCGACACCCACAGCCGCTGAATTGCTGAAGGAGGAAAAGTACAAAAAGGCAAATAACATAGCTATGTTGACTCTTACCAGTTCCATGAGTGAGGAAACTCTCAGGAAGGTTATGCGTTTCACAAATGCCAGAGATGTTTGGGAGGAACTTAAGAATTTATTTGAAGCTTCTTCAGAAAGTCAACTTTACACAGTTTGTATGAAATTTTTTCAAAAGAAGTGGGTGGAAGGAGACATTGCATCACATTTGTCTTCACTCAAAAATCTGTGGAACGAGTTGAACGAAGGTCTGGAGATGAAGAAACAGGCAAAACTACCAGATTTATTGCTCGCCTGTAAGATTCTTGATACTCTTCCGGCTTCTTTTCGGCATTTTAAATCAAGTTGGCTTCTTCTAAGTGAAGAGAAGAGAACCATAGATGAACTGACAGCCCAACTATGTGCATTTGAAAGGGAAATAGGAGACGGCAGCAGTTCCGAAGTTCCTCAAGAAGCCCTCTTTGCAAATTCAAGCTCACTGAGAACAGGATAAAGAAACACAGCAAAGGACAAGAAAAGGTCTGATATCTGTAACTACTGCAAACAGAAAGGTCACTGGGTACGAAAGTGCAGAAAATGGATCGCAGATGGAAAACCAAAGCGAGGAGAGGCTGGTGGAACAGAAAATTCCATGCTGGTCGTTCATGAGGAAGCACTAGTCGGTGAAGCAAGTTCAAATGAATGGTACATTGACAACGGTGCATCAAGGCATCTAACCAATGAGAACCATTGCTTTGTTGAATTTGAGAAGTTTGAAGCTCCTCATGGTGTGAAGGCCGCAAGTGGAAAGATCCTGTCAGCTGTAGGAAAAGGTACACTGCAAATCATCACTTTCGTAAAAGGTAAACAGAAGAACAAGACTCTTCGTGACGTGTGGTACGTACCAGAGATCAACAAAAATCTATTTTCAGTTTTGGCGGCACAAGATAGAAATCCAGGCAGCGTCTTTCGATCTACCGCTAAAGAGTGCAGATTGGAGATAGGCGGAGAGGATGTCTTGTGTGGAACTCGAAGTTTAGGTGGAGGCTTGTACAAAGCACATTTGAAAGTTATAGTTCCAAAACAGCCAGCTGAAGTATGTACTGCTACAACGAGCGACACCATTTTGCAGTTATATCATGAACGTTTTGGTCACCAGGAACAAGAAACGTTATTGATTCCAGAGATGTCATTTTTAAAGAAAGAACAAATTTTTGTGAAAACAGGAAATAATAAGAATAGTTTTCAAAAGAAGCAGGTGTCCAGATGTCATTATTGCCAAGGAAGAGGCCACTGGATCCAAAAATGCTATAAGTGGATTGCCGATGGCAGACCTCCAAAACCGATCCACAATTATCAGAGTACGCCTGACAGAAGTTCAGATGATTCAGCTCATATGACTTTGTTAGCTCTTGAAGAGAAAACAAACCTCACAGGAAATGATTCAAGTTCATTTTGGATAGATAGTGGAGCAACAAAGCATATTACAAGTAATTTTAATTATTTCATCAATTTTGAGAAGTTTTCAAACTCAAGTTATGAAATACAAACAGCAGGTAAAGAAACTTTGAAAGCCTTAGGAAAAGGAAATATCAGAGTTAAAGCTGTACTAGGAGGAAAAACCGAAGAAATGGAGCTGAGAGACGTTTGGTACGTTCCAAATGTAAGGAGAAATATATTTTCATTGCTGGCAGCTCAAGATAGAAATCCAAATAGTAGATTTTCTTCAACTCCTACAGAATGCTGGTTAAAGATTAACAACAAAGTCAAGTTGTATGGCTCACGTAGTATCGGAGGAAGCCTATACAAAGCAGCTTTGGAACCTATCCTTTCCAACAAAGCAGTAACCTATTCCCATTTACCATACCAGAAGAGAAGAAAGATTAAGAAGAAAGTCAATAACGATAAAGGGGATGATAGGCACAGAAGTTGGTTACCAGAAAAAAGGAGAGTCAATGTTTCCAGAGATGTGAATTTTCATGAGAAAATAAAATTTAGTAAGAAAAATTCTAAAACTGAAATTAAAGATCCAGTTAAAAAGGGTGACTCATATACTCAGGGAACACAAGAGAGGAATTCAGGAATAGAGATTCGTTTTCCACAAGATGTTGAATCTGAGGGCAAAGATGAAAAGAGTGAATCACAGCCTTCTTCTCATGAAATAAATTTGAGAGATAGATCACTAATAAAGAAACCAATACAATTTGGGTTTGATGAATACACCATGATAGCAGAAACATTCATCAATGAAGTAAATCCTGAAAGAAGGAATAGAAAGTCAAGACTGATGTCACTTAATGAGAAGATGGGACTGCAGTGACCGAAATTATAAATTGTTCCATATAACTTTATTTAATTAGTTGTAATATTTTTTTTCTTTTAACAAGGGAGAGTGTTAAATTATATAATTATTGTGTTAAATGAAAAAAGAAATATTCACTGCAACTTTCTACTTTCTCTAGTGTCGCACGTACCTTGCTTTATTTTAGCGCGTGATATTGTTTTGTAAGAAGTTTGTTTTATTCAAAATCAGTTTCATTAAAAAACGAGTCGTTATATTGTTCATCCTTTGCAATGTTTACTTTATAAATTATTATACATAAAAATATTACAGTGTGCAGCCCAGCGTCTCCTCCAGATCGAATTCAATATTGGGGAGGATTTTGAGGATTTCGCGTAGAGGTTCCGGGATTTATATCTCGACTGGAGGCCGGATGCCTCGGAGTCTGGAGTGGCTCAGGCGTTGGTAGAGCGGCTACCAAATGCCCAACGCCTTCCCCTGAGTCTGGTAAATTTTCCATCAGTAAGGGAGGTAATGATTCAGGTACGGCGCTTTTCTCCCCCTGCTCCCAGTAGATGCACCACTTTTGAATGCTCCAGAAGTGCAGCAACCGCTGGCCGAGCATGTTGATAGGCGTGGGTTTGGTAGGGCTGGAGCCTGGAGTGCGTTGCTACCAGTGTGGTAGCCTGGTCCACATTGTCCGGCTCTGTAGGCAGGGGAAATGCCTACCGGGGGCCAGGTTAGGGGATATGGTTCTCGGGAGTAGTGGTTCCCCTCTTTCGGTTTTTCTTGAGTTTTTGATTCCCACTGTGGAATTTGGGGGGCTGTCCCTTAAAGCACTTATAGACACTGGTGCTGACCGTTCTTTAATCAGCCAGTCCTATGCCCGTCGCCTGGCTCCTACGGGAAGAGTAAGTTTTAGGGAGGAAAACCTCAGTCTCTGTAATATTTCTGGGGAGGCCACCCCCCCACTCACGGTATTCTTAACGGGGTCTTGAAGTGGAAGGGCATCAAGAGGCCAAGAGGGAGCAAGATTTTTTAATTGTGAGTGGCTTGCCTGTGCCGATGCTACTTGGCATCAGTGGCGGATCCAGAAAAATCTGACGGAGCGGGCACAAGTCACATTTTTGTATAAGTCTTTTTTGCAAGTAAAAATGCTATTCAATGTTAAAAGTCCCAAATAAGGCTTCTATTAAATTAATTATTTACTACTATATTTGGTTAAATTATAACTAAAATATTGTTTAATTTAGTTATTATCATCAAATGTTAGTTATTAAAATCAAATGTCCAGTTATTCAAATATTTAACCGAATGTTAAAAGCGTTATAAAAGGGGGTTCGGGGGAATGCCCTCGAGAAAATTTTGAAAATCTTACTCCTTTTAACAGATTTGTAACACATTTTGCAGTATATCACTAGAAACAGTGACTTATATAGAGATTTAGTTCGGGAGAGGCGCAAAATTATTCCTCAGTCCCTCTGATGTATATTTTATAGGCTTAATGGAACTTTTAAATACTTTTTAGGTAAAATTTACGTCTTATCTTGAAGAACTAAATATTAGAAAAGTAGTGAATAATTAAACTCGAAGTTCTCAAGGGGGGTCTGGGGGCACTCCCCCAGAAAATTTTATAAAAATTGACTCTAAAAAATAGGTTTTTAACTAGGTTTGGTACCTCTAGCTTGAATTTTGTAAATATAATTTTAGGTAGTATTTGGCATTTTGATGAATTTAATGTGAAAAGTTGTGAATAATAATGATCCAAATGCAAAAGGGGGGGACCTCCCCATGGGAATTTTCGGAAATTTGACCCTAAGAAACAGGATTTTTAACTCGTTTTTATATAATTAGTTAGAATTTCGAAGGGTTTTGGCCAGGACCCACTCGCACCCCTTTTATATACGCTCAGTGTTATTCTTAGGACTTTTTTGGAGGAGTAAAAATACTCCTTGACTTTTTTAGGAGGCGTGAAATTCATTTATGGGGAGTGAAAATGAAATAAAAAAATGAGGATGCTATTTTGGTTTTAAAATATAGCATCTGTTAAAAATTAGTAGAAAATATTAAACATAAATAAAACAATTTATTTTTCAATTAAACATTCTAAATGAAATATTTATTTAATATAACAAGTTTCAGTAGAAAAATTATTATTCGATTTCAGTGGAACGCCAGGCATTTCTTTAAGGAAAGCCTTTGTTAAAAATTTAAAGCTTGAAAATACGCCTGCCTAGTTTTTAAATGCGTATTTCCGATTTTTAATGCGTGAATACGCTCTCAGAGGCATTAAAAATATCTCTGTATACGCAGTAGAAAAGAAAAAATCAATTAAAAGTAATAGTACTAGTATTACTTAAGGGCGTTAAGCTACTACATCCCCCAATTTTTTTTTTAAATTTCCTAAAACAGGCATTTTTACACATTTTGTATCACTATATCACTACTAGAACTAGATAATTTGAAAATGAATAGAATTAACTTTAAAAAAGTATCTTAAATTTAAAGTATAAATTTTAAAGCAAAATTTGTAGATGAGTTAAGTTATTTATGATCTGTCTATATTAGAAACAAAGTTGATTGGTCAGATTTTGGGTAAAAAAAACCCAGTGATTAAGCGCTAGTTGGGGCTGGTCGATAACGTTTTACTTAGGATCAGTGGATAATCCTTCAATCCGTGATTAAACCATGATGGACCATTTCTGTACAAAAAAATTAATGATTTTGAATTTTAAAAAATTATTTTAAGAAAAATTGATATTTTTTAAGAAGTTGAAATCAAAACGGGGGGGCACGTGCCCCTGTGCCCCCCCCCCCCGCTGGATCCGCCACTGCTTGGCATTGATGTCCTGGTGGTATGGGAGGCGAAGATAGACTTTCGTAGAAGAGAAATCTCTGCCTGAACCCCAGTAAGACAAGTGAATATTGAGGAAGGAAAAATGGTAGAGCTGGCCGAAAAAGCGGGGGATCAGGGGGTGCGCTTATTGGAAGTTTTTAGGGAATACCCCAAGCTTTTCTGTTCTCGCCCCGGGATGGTTTCCGAGACCAAACATCGGATAGAGACTGGGGATGCGGATCCTATTTACAGGCACCCCTACCCGCTGTCCCGAGATAAGGCAGAAGTGGTGGGGAGACAGGTGCGGGAAATGTTGGATTCAGAAATTATTGAGCCCTCGGACTCGCCCTGGGCCGCCCCATAGTACTTGTTCCTAAGAAGGACGGGAGTTCCCGTTTTTGTGTAGACTATAGGCTCCTGAATAATGTCACCCGGGAGGATAGGTACCCCTTAACCGTTGATCTCGGTGGTTCTCAGGAATGTTGGTTGTGCCGTGGTTTGGTCCTCTTTGGATCTCCAGTCCGGCTATTGGCAGGTAAAGATAGCTCCTAAGCCTGAGCATAGGCCAAAGACTGCCTTTATCACCCCAGAAGGCTTGTATCAGTTCCGCGTCACGCCCTTCGGTCTACGGAATGCTCAGAGCACTTTTCAAAGGGTTATCAATTGCATCCTACGTCCTGTCTTGGGGAGAACCTGTGAATGTTACTTGGACGACATCGTGATCTACTCCCCTAGCCTTGAAAAGCATCACGAGGATGTCCGTGAAGTTTTGGCTTTGTTTGTTGCATCGAGCAGGGTTGACTTTAAAGCCGGAGAAGTGCCACTTTTTCCAACGGGAGTTCAATTTCCTGGGGTGTCATATCTCGGGAGAAGGGATGCGTCCACAGGCCAGTAAAACCCAGGCTGTGCTTGACTTTCCAACACCTCAAAAGGCTCAGCACATCCGGCAATTTTTGGGCCTGTGTTCGTGGCACAAAGCTTTTATTCCTCACTTTTCGGACAAGTGAGCTGTAAGTCGCAAGACCGCTGTATGTCTTGACTAAGAAGAAGCAGCGATGGCTCTGGGGACCGAATGAGCAGCGAGCATTTGCTCAGTTAAAGGAGCTGATGACACGGGCACCAGTCCTTGGGTTGCCCGATGAGACCGCTTCCTTGGAGCTCTACACGGATGCGTCGGACACTGGTTTGGGAGCTGAGCTTGGTCAGAGGAAGTCAGACGGGCCATATGAGGTTTTGGCTTACGCCAGCCATGCACTCAGACCCCCCGGAGAAGAACTACTCCGTGACCGAAAAGGAGTGTCTTGCTCTTGTCTGGGCTTGCAACAGACTTCGAATTTACCTCTCCCGACCCATCCGGGTTTATACGGATCATGCTGCTTTGGCTTGGCTGCAGACCAAGAGGGAATTAAAAGGTCGACTGGCTCGTTGCTGCAGGAGTATAATTTCCAGATAACTCCTAGAAAGGGGACCCAGATGGTGACCGCAGACGCTCTGTCGCGGAATCCCGTTGGACCTCCGGAGAGGACCACGGGCCCAGACGCTATGGTGTTTGTGGCCCAGTGCGTCAGCCGGAGGGTATCGTTAACCCTTTAGTGCGCAGCTTGTCATATATGCAAAGTGATGTATAAAAGTTAATTCTCCCCCTCCTTTTAAACTTAGATGCTCAAATACGCGGTTTAGCACATCTGTAAAGCAGTGTTTTTAAATGGCATGAGTTTTATAGCATGAGTTTGCTAATTTATGGCTTTACACTCAAGTAATAAGGCCAACAGTATTGAAGATTGCGGAAATCACAGATTACCGATTTCGGGCTAATTTGATTGCAATTAAAAGTTAGTAAAAGTGTTCAGATAGATGTGATAATTTTTTATATAAAAATTTTGACCTTTCTCGTCATATATTTGGCTTTGAATCTTCAGAGTGAGTATTTCTTGATTCTCTAGGGAAGAATTTAACCACTTATCATTTCTGCAAAGTTGCGCATTTTAGGTTGCTTTTTACATTTCATTGTTAGATATTTGTCTCAATGTTTCTAAGAATCTATATCAAGGGTCGGCAACTGGCGGACCGCGGTCCGGATCCGGACCGCGAGAGGTTTTTATACGGACCACCAAACATTTCCCATTTTTAGTAATTCGTTAATATTTGAATATTTGTATGCAAGATAAATTTTATGCGAAACCTTATCAATATATTTGATTTGTTTCCTAAAAGATATAAAAAAACAAGAATAAAACATTCAAAACCAGGGGTTCCCAAACTTTTTATGTCGCGGAGCCCTTTTCAAGAGACAAATTCGGAGCCCTTTTCCAAAATAAATTTTTCAAGGTATAGACCGAGTTGCTGTAAGAGACTACCGTTCTCCAAATGCCAGATGGAAGTTCGGTGAAGTTCTAAGCAAGGATGGACCCCTCCACTACACTATCAATGTGCAGGGAAACCTTCTTCGTCGACATATTGATCAGATTCCTGAACCTGGTAGCTAATCCTGAACCAACTAATCATGAACCTGGTGGTGCCACAGCTGATGCCGTGACTTCGGGAGATCCAGTCCCGACAGAGCCTCCGAAACTGAGAAGATCGAAAAGAACAATTCGACCCCCCGATAAACTTAATTTGTGAAAATTTAAGGGGAGGGAACAGTAGTGTATAAGTTAACTGTAACTGTAGAAGTACTTCAGTTAGTTCTGTTTTGGAGTTCCGAATAACGGAACCGGCACTAGAATGTTAATCTCTTAACTTTGTAAATTCTTGTATATAGCATATTAAATGATTAATACCTAACAAGCTGCTTTTCATGACCAATACCTACGAAACTCTCTGCACGAACGTGGCATGGATTCAAAAAGACTTCGAGAATAGAATGTTTTGCCTACTTCTGCTATTTCAAATAGCTGTTATTATTTAGGTAGCTGTTACAATCACTGAGGTTACAATTGTATTCAATAGGCTCAAAAGTTATTTTTCGAATCATTAAATTATACTAATACTGTTTATATAAATTTTGAACTATTTGATTTTATCAATATAATTTTCAATTATTTTTATAGTTTTTGTAAGGATAAAAAGAAAAAGTAACAGTTTTGTTAGTAGGAACAAATAGCAGGAACAAGTAACAACTCTTGATGTCCTAGTAAAGTTATTCCCCCAACATTAAATTACTTATATGCTAATTTTTCCTGAAGACCTGAAGTTAAAAACAAAATAATATATGTCTTTTGTCACTCTTACTTGATTTTACCAGATTTTGCTTCCAAATCTTATTTTTCTATTTTTTTGATTGCCATACCAATGATTAAACTGCAACCGAATAGAGCATTCGCACATGACGTCACGACCAGTTATTTTCCTTTAACTGTTAACTGCTGGAGGTACGGTATTAGTAAACAATAGCTATAATTATAAACAATTATAGTGACAAAGAGGGAAGAGGTAGCTTTAAAGTCTGGGATATTGGTAAAACTACTATATACTACCTGGAGACATAGTTCTTTCCGATAGGGAGGGGTTTTTTGATTACTGATGAAGTTGGGTTATACTGTGCCGAGATAAAAATGCTTTGTTTTACAAAAGGTAAGACACAACTCTCACCCTTTGACGTGGAAAAGAATAGAAAAATATCCAATCTAAGGATACATGTGGAAAGGGTTATTGGCAGTGTGAGACAAAAATTTCAAATTTTACATTCAGTTCTGCCAAATAGTTACTGTTTGTTGTGCATTACTTAATATATGTCCAACAGTGGTACCATTGGGTTAGAAAAATATTAGTACAAAACAACCACAATGGGGAAGTTGCATATTTATTTTTTAAATCGATTCAACCTTACATTATTATGAATTTTTTGTACTGAAATTTGATTATGTTTTTTAAATTTCAATCTTAAACGGTTTTTATCGGGTGTTAATATTACTTTGGTTTCTATTTTGAAAGTAAACAAATTTTGGGTACAAAAGTTAGCGACGAACCATTTCAGCAATAATTAAATTTGTTGTAAAACATCTGAAGAGATATGTTATGTTTTGTTGAACTTTTGTTCTCGAAACAGTTTCTGTGTTTGCAAATGGGCTGATAGCATAGTAAACAGTTAGTACTAGCAAGAATTTTCAATAGAAAGAATGTGATAAGAAATGTGCAAAATTGAAAAATAAATTAGAGATAACTCCACTGATAATTTTTACGCATAGTTAAATTTGAATTTAAGGTTTTTTAAACAGTACTGTTATAATTACCGGCACAGCTTGGATAAGCGTCGACCAGCCGCCATGTTTACTCACAGCTCAAATTAGATCTATATTGTTGTGTGTCATCATTTGAGCTGTGGGTAAACATGGCGGCTGGTCGACGCTTATCCAAGCTGTGCCTAATTACCTTGTTATTTTTTGTGAATTATGTTTGATTTCAGAAGGGAAATACAACATAAAACTGAGTGAGGTTTGTTTTTGAATGCTTCTTTGGAACATGCAATAACAAATCTTTCTCGGTGTTGTCAATTATATCATCATCAGAAGAGTGTCTAAAATTTGGCGTCCCCAACAGCTTGGCAATACTATTTAGCCTTACAGATTACAGAATATTGAACTGAAATGTTTCTATACTTTGTTCGAAGTTAATTCTAAAATATGTTGTTTTTATCTGGTTTTAATATTACTTTTGTTGGCTTTTAATAAGATCATTTTATCTAGGATAATGTTAAAATGGTCTAAAAAAGAAATTAAAGATAACTCCTGATAATTATTACTCATGGTTAAATTTGAGTTTAAGGTTTTTTAAACAATATTGTTATAAATACCTTGTTATTTTTTGTGAATTATATGTTTGATTTCAGAAGGAGGAAAACAACAGTAAACTGGGTGAGGTTTGTTTTTGAATGCTTCTTTGGAACATCCAATAACAAATCTTTCTCGGTGTTGTCAATTGTATCATCAGAAGAGTGTCCAATATGTGGCATCCCCAACAGCTTGACAATATTAAGCCTTACAGATTACAGAATATGCAAGTTTCTATGTTGACCAGTTGGCCAATGCCTTAATGAAAAAAAGTCTTTCTTCTGAAAAAAATGTCTTTTTTTTTCTTAAAATATAAATTAACAAAACATTGAACGATGGGAGAGAGATTACGCAACTTCGACAAGTCACATGATCAGTGACGTCAAATCCCGGCATTTCGAGAGAGGCAATGTAAACGGGTTTTTAGCACATTTTCGTTTTCCCCACCCAGCCTCAAATTCCTGCATTTTACCCGGCTTTTCCAGTGGTCTATGTAAACGGGGCCTTTTTTGGAAAATGTTTATATATAATATAAGTTACCCTCTTTTGTATAACCACCTTCTTGGAATGAAGGTGCTCACTCCAGAGACTTTAATTGTATTTCCCTATTGCTATTTGTGCATTTCCAATCATAATGTTGTATAATGTACTTTAATTTTGCTAAGCTCTAACATCCTGTAATATAAAAATTTACAATGCATCTTTGAAGTCATCATTTAGCTGTAACATTTTTATTCATAATTTAACTTAATAAAGGAATTTACTTACTTGATTGTTTTCCTTTTGCTTTCAGTTCACAATGGTGATGAAAACCAGGGATGCAGAAAATGTTTTTACTTCCAAGATTTCCCCCAAAATTTTATAAAGTGATAAAGACCTACAAAAATTCTGAATATTCGTAGGTATCAACATCTAGTAAATTTTTATTACTTTACTAAAATTCAATTCAATATTACACTTTTCCTTAAAATTTCCCCCGATCGTAGATCGCCGGATCAGACATATTCTGCATCCCTGATGAAAGCATTCTTCAGGCAAAAAAGAATCCTTTTTAAAAAATAAAATAAATTTCCTGTGAAGGGATCCGAGCTTTCAGGTTCAACTTGGTTCACTCATATTTCTTCTTCGTAAACAAGCTTCCCGGAGCGTTTGAAAGACTACTTTATACTCAAGACCATATTTTATTTTAATAATTTTAATGTTGTATGATCATTGTCGTGTTTGAGATGAATACACTCAAAATAAGTACAAAATATTATAATAACATATAAAATAATAAAAAATAACATAAATAATAATAAATACATACAAATAATACCTCACAGAAATTGAAAAAAGGAACAAGAAAGATGTGTTGATTTTTTCGAAAGGTTTTTAAAGACAGTGGAAGCTGGAAGACCCTTGCATCGCTCAGGTCAAGAGGGTAGAAACTGAGAGAGATGGCCTTGGCTGGCAAGCGGCTCTAAAGCTTGGGAAGATCTTTCAGTCGGACACTCTTGATGGCATAATCAACGACTGAGTTACCCGAGAAAGATTTGTTATTGGATGTTCCAAAAAAACATTCAAAAACAAACCTCACTCAGATTCAACTCAAACTCTTTCACAAATTATTGAAACCATTTTTGTAGCACATCAATTCAGTAAAAAATTAACTTTTTAAACTTACCTTTTCTTGCAAAAACCCATCATTTTCTTACACCTATCAATAGTAAGAAAACCAGAATTTTCCTGTTTTGGTTGGGACACGCACGTTCCTGGTTGTTTTTGTAAACTGTTCTGACTTTTAACAGTCTCACACATGAGGGAGGGTTCTGTTGTTCCGATGGCAATCCAACAATATATGAACACATATATTCAGAAATATGAAGGTGTCAGGCTCACACGGAAGGAGAGTTCTGACTTATAACACTTATAACTTATAACAGTCTCACACATGAGGGAGAGTTCTGTTGTTCCGCTGGCAATCCAACAATATATGAACACATATATTCAGAAATACAAAGGTGTCAGGCTCACACGGAAGGAGAGTTCTGACTTATAACTTATAAATAACAGTCTCACACATGAGGGATAGTTCTGTTGTTCGAATTTGAATTGTCGATATTTGAATATAAGGCGTTAAAAAAAGCTTGGCGATATTTAGCAGGAACATTTACAGAATTGAACCGTCAATTTATAAGTTACCTAATAAGCACATAATAATAAAATTATATTTAGAGTCTAAATTTAGATAACCAGTAAAAAGCAAAACCTTATGCACTTACCTTAATTAATTTATTTTCTATCTTAACGTATGTTTGAAACATCAAAAGAATAAATTTATAAACACAAACTAAAAGTAGACCTTATATAAAAACAATACCGACAATAATCATATATACATTTTAAAATTATAACAAAATATACAGGTGAATGGGCTATCAAAGGAAGGTTAAGGGGAAAATACAAAATTTCAATAAGGCTTTACAGAAGTCTAGAAAAAGCTTAAATTGTTTATATTTGATCTCTGAGGATAATCCAAAAAGTTGCATTCAATTAGACAATGTTATGATCAAATAAAATCAATATTAAAGAATATAGTTTGATTTCTTTTAAATAGTCATATAATATGAAAAAATACTAAATAATTGAGAAATAACATGCGTTTAACAAAGGGTTTAGGATATGATGGGAGAGGAGACTATTACAACAGATCTCTTTAGAGTTTTAAAAAAGAGCGAAACTATCTTATAAACTTAATCACAAACACAAATACATACGAAAGTTAAAAACTATTTATTATATTTCGCGTTTCAGTAGCATTACGGATAAATATATCAGATTCGCAAAACATGCAAACAAACACGTGCCAACAAGCATAAACAAATCCATTTTTCTAAATTTAACTTACCAGTAAAAAACAAAACCTTATGCACTTACCTTCAATAACATGTTTTCTTTCTTAACACGTCTTTTAGAAAGCTTTAAAAATTTTTTTAAAGGAAATATTAAGGAAAAACTATGCCGAACATGTGCTCTCTATGGGGATCCCAATGTTAATGAAGTATTGTAGGTCCTCCACCAAGAAGCTTCATGACGTCATAGGGGTCACGTGATTGAAAGAGCTCTATTCCAGCGGAAGTGTAAAAAAAAGTGTTTGTATTGTATTGTATTTATTTTTATATTAATTTAAATCGTTTTATGAACCAGGCATCCAGCACGAGATTATTTTCCAATTATTGACACTAAAAAAAGTTAGCCTTCAATTTGTTAAAATTAAATTTTCACTTTCTTTTAGTATCCAAGCCAATAAACTTATAATTTCTATTGGCATGTGTGATTTAAACCCGTCTTCGACTTGTGAGTTGGGAAAAAAGGGATAGTATGTAAAATGTTTTGATATCTCAATACTTTAATTTTGTAGAATACAAGTTTATAACACTTTGAATGACTGCTTGCCCATATCTTATATGGTTTGGAGGTTTGGTTCTTACGTATTATGCCGTCCACCGTGCCGCTGAATCCGAAAACGTTTAAAATCCCATTGACTGTTCTATAGCCGTACCGCTGAATTTTTCGGCTGCTGAACGGTCGACGGTATAGAACGCAAGTACCCTTTAATTATTCATTCTTCCTTGATTTCCAAATTAGTGACAAGATATAATCAAAAGACAAAATTATTTAATTTACCCCTTTAATTATTTGCTTGCTAGTGGTGAGTCACTAATTATTATTACTTTTGGAGGTACTTTTCTGTTAGCCGGGCACAAAATTCGACTATTGTGAACCAAACGTAATCCAATTTTGCGAAGCGAAGAAATTTGGCTGAATTCTACATTATTTTCTGATTTTTCGCTTGCACCCGCTATTGGAAAAATACTTTTTTGGATCTAATACTAGTACAGTAGAGCCCCGATTATCTGCGGAATTGGGTGGCAAGGGCATAAAAACTGTCTGCATAAAAACTGTTATTGTACAAAAAACATGATACATAAAACTTTAAAAATATGTATACAGTATAGTAGAAACCTTTGCTCTACATCTAAATCACTAAAATAAAGAACAGTAAACATAAATTTATATACTGTAGGTAGGGGAGAGCAATTTCACATTTTGATCAATATTTTCAAAAGAAGGAAAAATTTTTCAGTTCTTTAACAATTTGCATACCAATATATCAACTGTTATTTACTTATAAAATGTATTCAATCATTTAACCATCATTATTAATTAATAGCAAAAATAGTAATTATGATTCAATGTTTTTTGTCCCTTTCATCCCCATAGTGGGGATGAATGAGACAAGTAGTATAAAGCATGAAAAATACACAAAATACCAATATTTATTTAATATTGCACAGAGATAAACTTAAATCGAAAACAAATTTTCCATTTTCTGGAAAAGTATAAAAAAACATTGTTCTTACGTATTATCCCGTCAACTGTACCGCTGAATCCGAAAAAGGTATACAACCCATTGACTTTTCTATGGTTGTGCCACTGAATTTGATAGTCACGGAACGTTCGACGGGATAATATGTAAGTACCAAAACCTATAGAGAGGAAAAATAGCCTACACTACTTAATATCGCACAAAGTTGAACTTATGAAAAAACTACTGAATATTGCACATAGTTAAACTTAAATAGGAACATCATGACCTTTTCCTTTTTTGAGGAAAAAGTGTTGGAAAGCATACAGAGTTGAAAAAAAAATGCCTCACTCTATTTCATATCATACTGAGTAAAATTTGTATTAAAAGATAAAAGTCCTTTTGTTCTTTCGGTTCCAGACATCTTAGGCTTCGGCAATTTCCTTATGACATCTTCAAAGTCAATAAAATAGATATAATCTTTTTCAGTATAATGAAATGAATTGGTTTTTCTTTCTTTCTTTGGACCTGAAAACTGTCACCTTCATTTTTCAAAACTCTTGCTACATAGCAATGCATTTTCTTTTTTCCACTAAATTTTATCAGAATAAAATCATCTGAGATTTTTCCTGGGATTAAATTCTTTATTGTAACATCTGGATCAATATCATCCCCTTCTTACAGAATCACCATTTTCGGCTAGTGATAAAGATTCTGAATCGTTTTCACTGTTTCCCATTTCAATTGATTGCTTATTTTTTGATTCCAAGCTCTTGTTTCTTTCTTTTTGCCTTATTGTCTATTTCTATTTTCCGTTTTTTGGGCGTATCGGTCAATATTCTACTACATCCTACTTTTCGTCCCTTACGCCCAGTTTTCCTGGGAGATACTTTAGGGAATGATCTAATTATTGATAAAGGACTGCTTTGCTTGTTTGTTAAAGTTCCTGTTGATGATCCAGGAGTCATGCCATTACTTGTTGAAGCAATGCTTAAGTCACTACTGGGTCCACCACTTGTTGAAGGAATACTCAAGTTACTGCTAGGTCTGTCACTATGTACCGGCCTATGACATAGGTGGGAAGAAAATCTTTATCTGTAAAAATCTCTGTATTTTTAAGGGATAAATGCCTAAAATGTTTTGCTTTGTAAAAGCAGAAATATATGCAGTGTTGGAAAGTTCAGCTGTGTTATATAGTAATATTTTTCCAGAATGGTTGGCCATCCAATTATTCTGAGCAATGCAATACCTCATTTTAAATGGATTACACTGTCACATCAAGAGGTTGCATCCGATGTCTGCAGTGTGGTGGAAGGGTCAAAATCACGACACCATGCTCTTTTGCAAAGAGGTGATAACCAAACCTCTATATTGATTTGGCTGTCGTGATTATCCATGATTAAAAGTACAGGTGTTTTGTACACTTGGAATGCTTAACAAAATGCTCAATCGCCATGAAAAAATTTGCTGGTGTCATCCATCCACTGGGATGGGCAAGACCTAAACTACCTGTAAGGCCATTTTCTAGCATTAAGTCTTTATAATTTACAAGAGAAAATATCTAATGTACAATGAAGGAATTGTGTTGCCGCAAGCATTTACATAGTTTAACATTGTGATTAATTGGTGATTAATTTGATAGCTGATGTGATTTGACCAACTTGTTTTATTCCACGTTTGGCAGGCGCATTATGATCAAAATTGATTCATGCGCCATAAAACAATAATCAAACCAATCCACGTTTGGCAATTACTTTTGGCCATTCAGTTACCATACTTATCCCCGTTTCATCGCAGTTATATATTGCTACCTCAGAGCAACAGTGAGACATCTTCCATTTTTTGTGTTTTAAGGTTATGATGGTGTTTAAGTATATTGCAGATGTAGATTTCAGTGCAAAAGTAGCATGTTTTGAAGATGTCCCACTGTTGCTCTAAGGTAGCGATATATGAATATGACTCCCAACAGCACTAAGCAGAATGGATGAAAATCGTATAACAAAAAAGATTTTCTCGGCCAGACCATTTGTAGATGTCCCACTGTTGCTCTGAGGTAGCGATATGTCTGCTGGTGCAAACTTATATCTGTTTTGTAGACTTTCAAGTTTCGAAAATTGCACTAGTATTATTCCTGTAGCTACTCGCTCTGGATAGACATGCTTGTGCTTTCTGGTGTCCGAATAGATAAATCTTTATGCCTTGACATAAACCCACAAAGCCATTCTTTCCCAGATGTTTCATTTTCTTGCTACCTTGATGGCACTTTTCCTATAAACTCAGCGTCATAAAAAGCCAACTTTCTTGCTTGGGTAGTAGTCAAACCATAACTCATTTGGGAGGAAATTTGCAAGTATTCACACAATTTTTCTTCTTCATCCGTTGAAAATATTTTTCTGTTTCTCACATTTGGATCTGGCTCATATGATTCTAAATCACTGATTTGTTTTGCTTCTTATACATATCTGCTTAATGTTGTCTTAGACGTGTTATGTTAAATGCTGTTGCAACTTCTCTTAAGGACATTCCTTTCAAGATACCCTGGTTTGCAGCTTCTTTGATGTTAGTTGATTAACTCCTAATTATTTCAGTTTTCTTTTTCCTGTTCTGTGGCATTCTATAAAAATAATATTTATTGTTAAAAAAGTTTGGGTAAAATTATTTACAAACATGAAAACACTGCATTTAATTTCACCACCTATTCTAAGTTTAAAACTTGATGGATTTGATTCTAAAACAATTTTTCTTTATTCACCTTCCTATTCATTATAGGCTTAGTACCTTAATAAAACAATCATATCCACCTCATGTCAGTTCATGTATCTGAAATTGATAAAAAGAAGTTTAAAATTGCAAGCTGTTAATACAAGTTTTTCAAACACAGAAAAAAAAGGAAAGCTGTCCCATCCATCCCCATATGGGCTATTCCATATGAACAGGGACATGATCAAGATCATGAAAAATCTATATATATAAAATCCAAATACGGGTGATTCATTCATTCATCATTCATTCATAACACTCATCACGAAATCTCAAAAACTGCCGGACCGATTGGCTTGAAATTTGACAGAGACCTTCCTCTCAGCCATTAGACGCGCACTAAGAAACGATTTTAAAATCGAACGACTCCTTCCCTGCTTTTCGGCGCTTTTTCGACTCCGTTTTCCCCATTGAAATAGCATTGTGCATTGTTGAAATGCATAAATTGCAGTGTTTACTTCTCTATCTTAAGGCGACGTCTTGCCTCACTTGAATGAATATAACTGATTAACATTTATACATATTTTATTATTTACAACAAAATTTATGAAGAAAAACAGTGTGAATATCTGTATTTAAATATTATAACAGTTATCAGAAAACCGAAGTAAATTAAAATAATTAATTTACTTTCTTTAATATTTTAATTTCTCAGAAAAATATATTTAAATAGCAAGAATTTAAAAGTTTCCGAGGAAACAGAGCTAAAATTTTATTGCTTCATAGCGGAATTGATTTTCTAGACTATAATCACTAGATTATTATTATAACTAGCAATCTGTTTTTACTCTTTCAGAGAAGCTTTTAAAGAGGTTGGTTTTATTAAAAAGAAGACAAGCTTACTTGATAACTTTTTATCAAGGGATTTTTGAAATTTATTTTATTTTTGAAATTTATTTTTCGCGGAATTTTAAAACTATAGCGGGAATACTTTAAGAAAATTCTGTTTAAGATTTTCAACACTGGATTTCAAATGACAGAGATGATTTCAAGTAGATTGTTTTTATCACATAGGAAGGATAAATGTTTAATAGACACAAAATCGGGATGGAATGAGATATCACAGTTGGAACTGGGATGAGAAAAAGGCACCGGGAAAACTGGGATGAAAATTATCGGGAACACCGGGGGATGAAAATTATCGGGAAAACCGGGACATTAAAATTATCGGGAACACCGGGTTATGAAAAGGTACCGGGAAAACCGGGATATGAAAAGGTAGCGGGAACATCCGGATATGAAAAGGTACACTTTAAAAGGAACATTTTAAACACTAGATTAAAAAAAAGAGATGATTTCATTGTGATTGTTTTTATCACATGGTAAGGATAAATATTTGATGGAATGAGATGTCACAGTTGGAACTGGGATGAAGAAAGGGTACCGGGATGAAAATTATTGGAAACACCTGGATATGAAAATTATCGGGAACCGAGGGTATGTAAAGGTACCGGGAAAACCGGGATATGAAAGGTAGCGGGAACATCCGGATATGAAAAGGTACCGGGAACACCCGGATATGAAAAGTTTCCGGGAAAACCGGGTTATGAAAACTATCGGGAACATGAAAATAGGAAATGAAACTATCGAGAATATGAAAAAGTACTGGGGACACCGGGGTTATTGGTGATTCAAAAAATCGGACATATAACTTGGGAGAATTTTAAAAAAGGAATTAATACACTCCACCCGTGCAAATCAGCTAGTAAAAAAATAAAACAATAAATTTTCTAATTATTTTAGGGAATAATTATGCATTATTGATCTAATTTTGTTTTGCATTGCTTAAATTTTGTGTAAAATTATTTTTATCAGAATGTCAGCATCTAAAATCAATATTTAGAACTGCTTGTTTTAAAGGTAAATTTGTTAATGAAAAATATGTTTTATTTTGAAAATTAAAAATAAATTAATTAGTTTTTACAACTTTTTTGTTAAATATACTCATAAACTTTATAGTAACAATGAAATAAAGTGTTTAAATCCATTTAATTGTATTTATATTCATGAATAACTGAATGCTTATACACACGTAGCGTGAGTTACGAACAGCTTTCTATATTTTATTTTATTTTTGATTTTTTCTTAAGTATTCCCAGTAAAATTGTTTGCTATTTTAGAATAAGGGAAGTATATTCAAACACCCCTGACAAGCATATAGTATTATTGAAACACTATTTAAGCAGAAAAACAAATTTGAATTATATACTCATAAATCTGTCTTTTTTCTTGTAGCGTGAGTTAAGACTCTATTTTAATTAATATTTAAAAAACTAACATTCTTTAAAGATTCCCAACACTTATTTTAAATTAATAGCATAAATTTCAATATGCACGATTTTTTTAGAAAGAAAATAAGTTATTTCTATATTAAAATATTATTTGAAATTGCAATTTTGAAAAAAATGCAGCGTGAGTTACGGGGGAATTGCCCATAGTTGTCCCATTCATCCCCGTACCCACTTTTTCAAAAATGAAAAATTAGGCTTGAAAAAAAAACAGTAATTTAATCCATTCAAATTGTAAAGAAAACTTAAATATGTACATATTCAACCCACACTAAAATTTAAAGCTTAAATTTATTTATTTTGAAATAAAATTAAAAAGAAATAGAACAAAAAAACTTAGTTTTGGTATGGGAAAACACACTTTCTTGTCCTATTACCTATGCCATCAACTGAGTGAAATATAAAACATTTGAAATGAAATGAAGGTCATGAACATTTGAATGAAAAATTGAGCTGTCCCATTCATCCCCGTTCTCCCCTACTGGTAACAAAAGTATTCAGTATAACTAGCACGGATAATCGGGGCTCTACTTAATTAGTACTATAGTACTAATTATATCTGGTTTTCGTTGTCGGTCATCATTTAAGCTGTGGGTAGACATGGTAGCTGGAGGACTCTTTCTAAAGCTAAGCTGTACTTGGTGAAAATATAGCTCCTATTTAGGATCTTTCCAGTTTTTTAATAGCTGTTATAAATGTTCTTATATGTGTTGCAGGGATTTTAGTTTGATTCAAACCGTTAATGTTCCCGCGAAAAATAACGCCTTGATCTTTTGGACACCAGTAGAAAACTTGCTAAGTAATTTTAAACTCATGGATTGAAATGTTTAATTAGATCACACAATAACTTTTCACTTTATCATTAAAATCAGAAAAGTTTGTCGATATATGAATATGTGGCGTTCAAAAATGATTGGCAAAATTTAGCGGGAACGATAACAGAATTGAACCAGGATTTTTTTGCTTTTAAATTTACCACTTAATTAAGCACACTGTAAATTCATACTTTACTTGCTTTTTCAGTTGGAAAGACTTCTATGCTACTGAGCTTGACAACTTTGAAGAATTTGGAGATGTTGGAGAAATCTGGTATTTAAACACAGGAAAAGTTGGACTAGAAAACTACTACTATATTTCAAAACTTTTTTAAATGTATTTTATGGTTAATCAAAGACTAATATAATGGAATTAATCCCAGTTTTGTTGATTAGGGGAGAATAGGGATGAATGGATCTGCCGAATCATTTTTATCTTAACCTTAATTTAAAAATGTTTAGTTTCACAAAAATGATAGTAATACCTAGTCTATTCAACAAATTGTGATCATTAACATCAGCTTTTATGCTTTTATAAATTCGACTCTTAAATGTGATATTCCATTCCAAATGAGGTAGTCTTATGTTTTAAAAAGTTTGTGACATTTGCAGAAAATATTCACAGAAAATATTTTGTAAAGAAAGTTTTTTGTTTTACCCAAATCTAGGGCTATTCAACCTCCAGCCCGCGGGCCAGATCCGGCCCCCGAGCCCTCTGAATCCGGCCCGCGAACGAAATTAGAGCAACACCTTTTATTACTTTCAGTGGCGGATCCAGGATTTGGTTTTGGGGGGCTAAGAATTTTCATAACCCAATTGAATCTTGTTAATGTTATTACGAAAAAGATAGTGAATTATCCTGCTCCAACGACCAAAAGGGGGGTCAGGGGGATCTCCTCCATAAAATTTTATTTTTGGAAATTTAAGTAAAAAACCCCACTTTTTCAACTTGTTTTGGTACGCTTCATCCGAATTTTGTGTATTGATTTTTTGCGTTTTGACAAACTTAGTAAAAAATAGTTGTAATAACAGAGTTACAAGTGCCACAAGGGGGTCTGGAGGTCCTCCCCATAATTTTTTTTTAAAATTTGAACTTAAAATAACAGGGTTTTAACTCATTTTGGTGCATAAAATATCATATTAATATAGAGTAAAACTTTTCATTTGGGGGGCTTCAGCCCCTTAGCCTCCCCCTGGATCCGCTAGTGATTACTTTGTTTTCCGGGGGTTTTTTGCTGAAAAAAAATTCGTTAAAAATGCCAAGTTGCAAAAATACTGTTAAATGAAAAGTTATAAAATGTATTGTTGTTATTAAGCATCAGTTAGCGCTTTTGCTTTTCAACTGTAATTTACTTTCTGGCCCTCCACACCTCATCAAATACCCTGAGTGGCCCTCTTCCAAAAAAGGTTGGGCACCCCTACCCAAATCTGTTGCTGTAAGGTAGAAGTATCATAGTATTTTTAATCATTCAGTGAAGCTGAAGGAACTTTGAACTATCAAAGTTGCACTTACTCTCATTAACTGTTAGAATTATTGTGTGCCATTTAAAATATAGATGTTTTATCTTGTTATAATTAAAAAATTTTTTAAGGTTTGGAAAGAAAAATATTGAGCGCATTGTGAAATGGACTCTAAGCAATGCTATTAATTCAAGTGTCTCGATTCTGGACGTTGGATGTGGTAATGGAATGACTTTAGTCTCCTTGGTATGTTTTATATGTTTCAACTTATATTTAGTTTGTGTTTTGTTTAAATATATGGTATTTGTAATGTTATTAAAACCACATATATGTGGGATGGCGTCTAGGGGTAATTAAGAAGTGAAAGCAGTTTTTTCAGGAGATAACAAAGGGTTTTAATTATAATACAAGTTACATCTGGGTGCTTTCGTGAAAGCAAACCCAAAAAGCCGACCGCAGCCGTGCTTCTTCCACAGAGAATGCATTTCGCAAATCAATAGTTCTGAAAACATTTGCTCTGTCAAGACTATCTAAAATGTCTTCTATGAGTGGTAAAGGAAAACGATCTTTAATTATTTTTTTTTAGACGTCGGAAGTCCACACACAATCTGTACGAATTGTCTTTCTTTTTTGCATAAAACCAAGTTCAAGCAAACTCCCCTCTCCCTCCTTTTTTTCCCCCCATAACTTACCATCGCACCCTTGCTCAGCCAAGAGTTGGCGTTTGGTGGTTTGGGAGGGATTGTTGCGCCTCATCTTCAAATAGTGTTGGTTTAACGACCTTTATTGACCCTCTGAATCAGGGAGGGGATTTTGGCTAATACCGTATAGTGAGTGGCAGTTGGGGATCCCACCTGTATATCTTTACCTCACAAGGGAAATACCTTTTTAAAACTATCGATTTTAATTGACATTTACCGGCGGTAGAGTAATGGGCATTATTGCCTACCCCGAGGAAGAGGGAGACGCCACCCCCAAGTTGAAGTTGAAGTTGCATAAAACCAAAGGAGCTGAAAAATCACTACAGCTGGATTTTATTATTCCCTGGATTTTTTTTTCGTGAAGGGAGATTCGGTAAGGCAAAAATGCAACTGTTGATTCATCGCTGAGAATTATATTCATTTTTATTTGAGTGCTTTTAGTCTTTGTGGGTTTGTAGTTTTTGATCATTGGTAATATTTTTTCTCTAAAGCCAAAGGGAATGTGTTCTAAATCAACAGCATTCAATGCAATGGAAGGGAGGTGGTGAAGGAATGAAATATCACTTTCGCTTTTCAGCGTTTCGGTATTGTTAACTAAGTCTCTCTCTCTCCGTCTGACCTTGGCGTACGATAGCAAAGCGGTGAACTGTTTTTATTCTTTGATTCGGTTTTGGTTTCAGCTTTTTTGAAGTTTTCTTTTTTGGTGGTATGCTTTTTGCGGTCAGAATATTTATTACACTTCGAGTAGGTTCTTCTGGTAAGGGTAAAATAGTAAGCTTGCCTTGACAAATTTGGATGTTCAGCTGAGACGAAATGTCCATACCGATGATAAAAGAGTGGTTGCAGTTTTGCAAGACGTATATTTTAGTTGGTACAGTAAAAGAATCAAGGGAAATTTCAGCCGAGAATTGTCATAAGGGTTTAATTTTACAATCACCCATTCCCGATAGATGGACATCAGTAGGAGTTAACTGGGGTTCTCCAATTCGCTGAAACTGGTCAAAATCTATTAAAGTGACATCACTGCCTGGATCAATTAAAGCATTTACTGTATTTTGTAGCAGCTGAACAGTTTTGTAGATTTTTTGAGGAGTTTCAAACTTTATAGCATTTACATCATTTCGGGGAAAATGTTTCTGTCCTGAAGTGGGATGTTTTGTAACATTCTGTGTAAATAACATCTAGTTGAGAACCTTCTTCAAAAGAGGAATAAATTTTATTTGTAAGACAAATAAGATTGGTAAGTGTGGATCGTTTGGGTATGAAGCCATGTTGCTTAAGAGAAATCAAGTTTTTTACCTGCAAAAAATTCTTTTATACATTATGATTTCAAACATTTTTGAAATGGGACTTAATATTGAAATGGGTCTATATTTTATACAATAACTTACACCCCCTTCTTAAAAACAGGAATGACTTGTTTGTTTCCATATATCAGGAAAACATTAGATTGCAAAGAAAGATTGAACAAAATAAGAAGAGGGCTAACCAACAACTCAGCACATCCCTTTACAATAAAAGAAGGTACCTGATCAACACCTACAGTTAAGGAAGACTTTAAGTCTTTGATTGCCGAAGCCACTTCCTCATGTGTAATAGTTGTAATGTTCAGTAAATCTCCATGATTACCTGAGATACCAGAGCCACTAACAGTTTGGATTTGATTCATAAACAGAATTGAAATATTCAGAAAATACATTAGAAATATCATGATCACCATCATAGCACATTAATTTATTAGGCACGGACTTAGTTGTTTTAAAGTAGGACCAGAATTTCTTGGGTTCAAAAATAAGATTATTTTAGGTATTTTTTAAATAATCAGTATAGTCCTTGTTATTGCTAATCTTAACTCTAGATCTCAAGGACCTGAATTCCTCAGCATTATTTGAATCCCCATTTTTCAAAAACAATTTGCGAACCCTGCCTTTAGTTCTCAACAAGTTCTTGGTTTCCGTCGAGTTCCAAAAAGGGAATTTGTTGTTAAGGCAGATACAGCAGAATTTACATCACTAAAATCGTGCAAAAAATTCCAGTCAATCTCAGATAGTAAATACCACATATTCAAGAAATCAGCTCTCTTAAAATCATATTTGACAATACCATAATCGCGCCTGTTACAATGAATAGGTGCACGATTTAAAACAATGGATAATGCAGGATATTTATCTTCAGCAACAAAAGGTTGCAAATTCCGATTAATTAAGATATCACAGAAGTTAATATTAGAAAGAATACAACCCAGAAATTTATCATTACAGTTTGGCACATTATTAAATTGACTTGGGTCATGTATTTGCATAAAATTAAATAAAACTCTACTGTACGAATCAAAAATAGAATGATTACAAATATCACCAAAAATAGATAGGTTAAAATCACCACGAATAAAAATATTGTCATATGAACTCAACCCCTCAAAAAATTCAAAAAACTCCAAGAAAGAATCATGGGTAGTATTTGGAGGGAAGTAAACAACACATAAAAGCAACTTAACATTATGATTTAGATTAACAGATATGCAAATGCACTCCAGATTTAACTCAGTGACATCAACTATAGCAAATGAAAAACATTTCTTAATACCAATAAGAACCCCACCACCAAGGACCTTAGAACTAGTAGCAGAATCGCGATCTCTTCTAAAAACATAATATCTATCATCTATAATGTCAGAGGAAGTAATTTGATCACACAGCCATGTTTCAGTTAAACATATGATATAATCATCAGCAGATACAGAAGTAAAAAAGTCAGAGGTCTTAGTTCTTAAACCACGAACATTCTGCTAATATATAAATAAAGAAGTGCTATTGTTCTGTAAAAGGTTGTCACTAGTATTATTAGAAAACGAAATTCCATCCTCTTGAAAATTTAAACTACTTGATTGTCAATCCAGTGCACTAACAGATATCGGACTGTTGATCAATCGTCTTGGATACCCTCTGAAATCAAGAATATTTATACCATCGGGCCACAGATTGGGATCACCTAGGCTTTCATAGTTGTGAACTGGAGAAGAGTACAAACGATGCGACTTTCCGAGTTGGGATATAGTATCACAATATGATTAGGAAACGAAAATTCTGGATTTTGGTGGCCAAATCTTCTTAGATGGGGGGTTGAACATACATTAAAAAGGACTGTTCGTAAATTTTCAATTTTTCTTTAAATTCTGGAATAGATTTACATCCAAACAAGATAGTGTTATTAGCATTTGAATCACTTATGCCACGAATACAATAGTCAATGATGGAGACATCATCCATTGGAATCGGTGAGTGCGAGGCAATTTCTCTTAAGGTATTCTCTTGAGGTATTCATTAAGTTTTTGTTGGGGTAAAAGTTTACACTTGCTCATCTGGACATGGATGTCTCTCGCTGAAACAGTACTTTCAAACTCACTTTTCAAAGCGCCTTTGATTGGGGAAAAAGTAGTAATATTTCTTTGAGATTGAATGAATATTTTCACAATACCGGTCAACAGTTTTCAACAGAGTAACATTTTTTGGAAATCGTCCGTGACATTATAAGAACAAAAGAAATATTCAATGTCCATTATAAACGTATATATGTGGCACCCGATACACATTCACTTGCTCTATTCACCAGGGTTGGGTTTTTCCCGTCCAAAACTAGTTTTTCCCATACCACTGGTAAAAACCGGGAAAAACTGGTAAATACCGGGAAAAAGTGGGAAATACCGGGAAAAACTGGTAAATACTGGGAAAAACTTCCAATTGACAAAATAATGGAAGTATTAGGTTATGGCCTTTTTAAACATATTATAAAAACTTTTGGTTAAGAATGACAATTTTTTTTGGAGGGGGGTTAAAATTAGGTGGGAAAAATATAAGTGAGCAAGAGAATAATGACATTTAACATAAAATTTGCATATATTTTTTAATATTAATGAATTTCTCAAATAAAAATAGAGAATATTTTAAAACAAATTTACTTATAATATCTGTGTCTTTAAGAGAAGCATTATGTATAGTTTTTTTAAATGTAAATAAAAACGTAATGTTAATCTTGATTGCAAGATAACTTTTTTGAAGTAACAAGGTATGATAATCTGATGAAAAGGGCATAACCATCAAAAGATGGCATTCCTCAGACACATATGATAAAACCTATATTCATAACATAGGATAAAGTTTATTTAAGGTAATTTTTTTCTAAAAAAAAAGGCTGTAAAAACTTTTAAAACATTCATCTGTGAACAGAATAAATTTAATAAATAATCAGTTTTTCCCACTTTTTCCCATGTGGGAAAAACCTAGTTTTTCCCAGGACGGTAAATACCGGTTTTTACCATGGTATTTACCGGGGGTGGGAAAAACCTTGCCAACCCTGCTATTCACACTTTGAAGCCTTCCATCCTCTGCTAAAAGAGCCTGGCTAACTCTTTCTGATGTGAATACCTCATCGGGAAGCTGGTAACGATGAAGTCGTTGTTGAACGATGTCGTCGAAATTTGCAGGCAAGTTCAATATCATCTTATAGGCAAGGTGTTTATCGCCGATCTTGCAATCCACGTTACTTAGTCTTCTCACAAGGCCTTGGAGTCGCGTTAAGTAGATGGCGAGGGTCTCTTCTTTTTCCATCCGCGATGAAAATAATTCGGTGAAGAGCCGTCCGACTAACGCCTTCGATGAGGGCTCAAAGTTATCCTTTAAAATCCTCCACGCCTGGCTGGGATCTCGTTCCGTTGCTATCAATCTCTTAATAGAGGGATCCAATGCTCTGTAGATGGTGGATATCGCTTTATCCTTTCGTCGATTGAAGTCATTTTTCTCTTTCGATGTGGCCGCTGGTTCTGGTTCGGTTTCCGTTCCCGATATGAAACCATTAAGTTCGTGGTCTCTCAGCAACATTTCCACATCTGTTTTCCATTCGTGGAAGTTCTGCAATCCACTCAATTTCGTGAAGTCCAGTACCGATGTTTCCTCCATAGTGGCAATTGAAATAAAAAACTTAGCCAACTATGTACCGCGCATTTCAAATCTACCGCGCGCATCCCTGTGCTTCGCCGAGAGCGGTGCGTCGGAGTTCCGCCTGCTTAGCGTGATGCATGCCTGGGCCCATAACCATGCGGGGCCTGTAATTAGAGACCTATAAATAGTTCATTTCAGGGGTGTGTGAATAGTTTTCAGAGTGTTAAAAAATTTTGAAGAAGGGATATTCCAATGTAATAGATGTTACACTCATAATGTGCTCATGTTATGCTCATAATGATGTAATGTGCTTTTGCTGATAAGGGGGACAATCGCTAAAAATATTGTTATCAAATTCAAAAGAGAAAATGATAGCCGTGGATCAATACACCAATTGAAAAGACAGAAGTTTAAAAACTAAACTATTTATTTAAACATTATTAAAATCTGAACACTTTAACTATAGATCACAATTTCAATGGAAGGCAAGCAGCTATTAGAATACTTAACTTTTAACATAGAACCTCACACAGCAAGTGGCATATAACACTGATGACCTGCATCATTAAACAACCTAAAAGTATAACCACTTTCAAGGTGGGGCAAAAGTAAGAGGAAGCTTGTAGGTCACTTTCCCGCTGTCTCATACGGGCTTCCTCGGCGATGACCACATCTTCTACTTTCTTAAGTTTGAAATCTGCTTCAGTCCACATCATAATTGATTGAACTAGAATTGAAAAAGACTCCGGCAGATATCTCAAAACATGAAAAATAATTCTATCTGCGTCTAAAAGATGACGCATTGTTTCTAGCTGGTCAGATAGATCCTTGATCTTAGAAAAATATAGAGCCATTCCCTCACCTCTCACAGGCTTGCAATCAAGAAATTGATTGTACAAAAGCTGATGTCTCACTCGATCATCAGGTTGAAAGTACTTTTTTAAAACAGCCCAAGCCTGTATGGGATCTGTCTCAGTCTTAATGAGACGCTTGAATTCTGGCTCTATATTCAAATAGATCGTAGATAACGCCCTATCACACCTGTCTTGAAAAGCAGGTTTATCATTCTCATTTACAGGAGGCTTCTCGGATTTATCCACAATCCTCCATAAACCCCTATCGATCAACAAAAATTTTACATCTAAGGACCAGCTAGAATAATTCTTGCCATTCAGTTTGGCAATACTCGTTGTTAACAAAGACATGTTTACCAAAATTTCTGCCCCCTCGTCACCAAAAGTCGTCAACACACAGATAAATAAGCACTTAAATTCAAAAACATTAATTCAAGTGTTCACCAGGCACAGGGTTGGGTCTGGGCCCATAACACTTGTTATCAAATTCAAAAGAGAAAATGATAGCCGTGGATCAATACACCAATTGAAAAGACAGAAGTTTAAAAACTAAACTATTTATTTAAACATTATTAAAATCTGAACACTTTAACTATAGATCACAATTTCAATGAAAGGCAAGCAGCTATTAGAATACTTAACTTTTAACATAGAACCTCACACAGCAAGTGGCATATAACACTGATGACCTGCATCATTAAACAACCTAAAAGTATAACCACCTTCAAGGTGGGGCAAAAGTAAGACACCCACAGGTGCTTGAATGAGAAGAGAAGCAGAAGTGTATAGAAGTAGTAATCCAAAACCCAAAGCTAGTATTTATATACCAAGTCAACCAATCACATGCCTGTTGTTTACCTGACCTTACTTCACTTTACTTCTTTCCTGAAAACTGGGAAAACTGATTTGCATGTTGTCTTCTTCTTTAACTTAATTTGCATAAAGCTAAACTTCCCTAACCTGATATTCAAATCAAGCAATCAAGAAAGGTAAACAAACAGGCATGGACTGCATGATTACAAATTACAATCAGTAGGGTTAACATTTTGGATAGGTGAGGTGATACTTGTTCCTATATATTTATACAGGTGGGGTGATATACTTGTAGGTAAGGTACAATTACCCATTTACACAACAAATATGCTAACGTAATATTTAAATGCCCCATACATTGTACAATATAGTAAATGGTTTAAAAAAAGTGATTAAATTTCATCTTCTTTAAACGCAGAAAGTCCTCGGGCTGACACAGGCACAGGAGCGCTAACTTTGCAAATGATTTCATTTGGTTGGTACCACTCAATATCTGGCTTTTCTGGCCATTTCCAATTTTTTCCTGACTTGTGTAACACTCTACAGAAAACTTCTCCTTTAGCATCTTTTACTTCTATGACTTGGCCAGGATACTGCTCCATAAAAATCTACAACAATGTAATCTTTGACATTGATGGAAGCTACACAAGCTCTTGTGAGCTAGCATCGGAATTACTTCGCTCGATATCCTAGAAAGAATCAATTAATTCTTCCAAACTTGCATCACTGTTGTCATTTTCATCAGAAGCCATTGCACTGAGTTCAACCAATCTTCCAATGATATCACCAGAATTTTCAAAGTGACTATCCCTTGGTTCGGTTTTATACACCCCATCGCTTGAATTCCCACAATTTTCTTTGTTTTATTCCATCTGTTCATGAGAACATCTTCATAAAACTTATTTATCTCAGTAGCCAGGACCTGCACAGGAAGTTGAATGTGAAACACTATGTCATAGAAATCTTTTGCAGTTCACACTGTTACCTGTTTTTTCAATATAGTGTTCCATACTATTGATTTCATGGCTGCACCACACCATCGTGAGGGCGTTTTCCATGATAGGATTCCTGATAATTCCATTCTGCTTCTACACAAAAGTCTGATGAAATGCGTTATTTGAAATGCTGGGCTGCACTATCACTCCAGTAGCTAACAAGATTGAGATCTTTGACGAATTCTTTCACACCACTTAAAATAGGATGCATGAAGGCAAATACCTCCATTGTGCCATGACATTTAATGTCACTGATAACAGCAGAACTTTTAAGGTTCAGTTTACCATTCTTGATAAAGTATACCCCTGCTGTGAAAATAGTTACTTGTCTATTGTTTATACCCAATGGGCTGCCATTACTTCTCCGTGATGTTTAATTGAAAAGTTTTCTGCAAAGTCAACCTGAACAATACTGAGCCTTTCTAAAAACTCCTGGCTATGCTCCAATAAATAAACTTTCAAAAATATAAAATTGAACTCTCTTATAAGAAGAGTTTTGCTACTCCATTGGTCTTCTTTTCTCACTCAAATCTTGCTGCTAATTTAGTAGGCATTAATTGATATAACAAACCAATTTTACACCAAGCTTCTCCTTACATTAGACTCCTTGTGGTTAACACTCAAAGCAGTAAAATCTAGGTATTCACATCCTTAGTAAAATTGGGATTTGTCTGTAAAATGCTGGGGTCTGAAGTATTTGTATCACCTTGACTTTTCTAACAAAAAATTGTTACTAAAATGAAGTTAAAGGTTTTTAATTTATTTAGCATCATAAATACCTGATATTATAACTTTTATTCATGAAAAAAGCCTTGATTGAGCCAGGAAAAAAGTTTAAAAAAGCTTCAATTCATTGAGCCAGGAAAAAAGTTCAATATTGTTGACTAGTGTTATTTAAATACCAAGAGAAGAAATGTTTCTTGGATACATACTTTTGTTATCAGGTGTAACCAATTCCTCTTGGAACACTAACCCATCTGATGCACTAGAAGTATTATTTTCCTCCTTCTCGCTGTTCCACAAGATACATTTTCATCCGTAGAAATGGGATCTTCCAATAGTGAAATTCTGTCAGCAGAAGTACTCGGAATGGCAAGATCCAAATTCTCTTTGCAATCGTCGTCTATTACGTTGGTTAGAACGTATTCAACTGATGAGAGGGAGAAAAGTTCCTAGGACTTTTAGCAGGAGCTGAAACGGATTCATCCAGCAACATAAATCCATCTGTAGAGTTATTTTCCTCCTTCTCATTGTATTCGGAAGCTGTAGTTTCCATCGACATATTATTCTCTGATGAAACGGGCTCTAAGAGTGAAATTTCACTATCTGAAGTACTAGGAATGGTGTGTTCCGCGCTTTCAATAACTTCGTTTTTCACTGTAAAAAAGTTTTTGATAGATCCAGTTCCTTTGCTGTCAGTTTTTCTTAATCATCTCATATAATAACCTCCATTTCTACTCCCTGTAAAATTAATCGAGGGAGAGGCTCGCCGTTTCATTTTGTTTTAATCTGATCCGAAACAATCTACACAAAAAACAAGTGCTTTTTCGGAATTCGAAGGAATGCGATCGGAATGTGGAAGCAGGGCAAGCATTACCTGATAACGATGGATCTTATACGCATGCACAATATTTTACCCTATCTGAGAATAAATTTCACAGAGGTAGTCAATTCACGCGCGTGCGCATTACGGCTATCGGAAGATCCTCTGGGGAATAGTTTCCGTAGAGGATTCCAATTTTCTTAAGGGTAGGCGCGTATATGAAAAAAAGAATTTGTGAAAATACTGTTTTAACAATCGGCGAATTTGTGAAGGTACTGTTTTAACAATTGGTGAATTTGTGAAGGTACCGCAAAAAACGGTAGTGAATTTTCCCTGGACAGATCCCTGGTTTGAGTTGGCGAATTTTGTAGGCAGGGTTTAAAATAGTCAAGAACATATCTCAATCTCGAAAGTGTGACTTACTTATGTCAAATGTCTGCAAATCAATCAATTCCATTAGGAAGTTTTCTCTATCCTGATCGACTGGAGCAGCAAATTGATCAGCAAAAAGTTTTAATTTCACATAATTTTTTTAAAATCCCGAAACTTTTATCAAACTCATGTTGAAGGAATTTTACTTGATCAGAATAATTCAAAAGGCTTTCTAATAATCCAAAAAGGAGATTCTTTCATTTTTTTGAGGTAAAGAAAATTTAAAAAAATTGCTGCTGTAGTGTCCTCAAAAAAGGTCACTCAATAATAAGATATTGTTTACCAACTTATATTTATTCGACGTGACGACAATATTCAAACACAACGAAAAACAATAATTACACACATCAAAATCTTCACAGCAAGCAGCAGGCTGACTTTGTAAAAACAGAACAGAAACTCTTTTTTCCCAGTGCCCTCATCTCAGCCAGATTCAGTTTGTAAGTATCGGGCACTCACAGAGCTGCACACAACAAGGTCTATCCAGAAGCAAGGAGCGCCTCCGATGGCAGGATACCACACTGCTTTGATTGATCTTCAAATAACTTGAGTTTCATCTTGAAAGCTGTTACAGCATTTGCAAGGTGGTTAATCATTTGATTTTTCCCATTAATTTTTTGTTTAAATTATTTAAGTGACCTGTGATGTCCACCATAATAGCCAAATCTCTTTGAAAGCGCATAGTATTACAAACAGTATCTGCAATTAATTAGAGGACTGTACTTTAGCAGCTTCTCTCTGTTTCATTCCAATGTTGTCTCCTTCAAGAAGTCTTCCCATCCTGCACGTTTCTTTAAAAGTAGTACAGAGGATTTTATCCACAGTAAAAATATCTTCAAAAATGCTCCTTGAACCTCAGCAACAACATACTTCAATAAAATTATTCACTGACCACTGGCATTCTACCAATCGTTTACAGTGATCCTCGCTAGCGCATTTTCCACTTGTTTGTACCACTTTTATCGTAAACATAGTGATGGGGAATGGTAAAAGCAACTGTGTGCTGTATCTTAAGTTTTATTTAATTCAAACCATGCTGTGAAGGTAATACACTTGACAGCAGTTTGTACTTGTTGTCCTCCCATGAACACTGCTGCTAAAGTGGCAAGTGAACCGCTAGACACATGACAGTAGAAGATCTATCTGACATGCAGAACCTTCTCAAACCCCAAAGTCGTCAAAGTCAAACGTCAAAAATGCAAAAAGGTATACCTCCCCGGGGAGAGATCAAAAAATTTTAAAAACATGATGAGAATATTTACAACTAGTTGGTTTTACATGCATATCAATATTTTACAGCGTAAAACAACTCAATTTTCAATCGGTGCCCCAGACACACATTTCACACAATTATTCTCCAACTAGGCATGAGTTTACAAAAAGAAGTCCCAGGTCAGAAAGATGGTGTCCATTGTCAATGGGAGATGAGAACCAAACTTTTTTTTCTGAGTAATTCTCAATCTCCATCAGAAAAATCAGGTTATCACCGAAATTCGACGCTATTGCCTAAAATATAGTTTAAACAATTGAGAAAAACACAATTGAAAATTTAAAAAATTCTACAAATAAAAGAATCTAAAGCTAATTTTGTAAGAGGTTTTGTAAATATGTCAGACAAATTGTCTTTTCTCCTGACATAAGAAACAGAAAATAACTCCTTAAATATAAGATCTCTAACAAATAAAAGTTTGATATCTATATGCTTTGACTTTGAGTTTTTTATGGGGGATTTTACAAATCTTATAGTTGCTTGATTGTCAATATACATAGTTGATTTTAATTTGTTTAAATTTAAAACATTTTTAGAAGTACACTCATTAAAAATATTGTCAAACCAAACCAACTCTTTAGTAGCCTCCGTCATTGCCACAAATTCGGCCTCCATCGTAGAGAGACTGGTGCACATTTCTCTTGGAATGATCTCTAATGGATTGGCGAATTACCGAGAAAGATGATCTGTCCACATAGAGATTCTATCATCTCGTTGGCCGCATAGTCAGCGTCGGAGTAAATCACAATTTTTGGGTTATCGCAGAAAAACTTGAATTAAAACTCACGTGTACTCCAAACATAACCAAGCAATCCAATCAGGCCATTCCAATGATCTAGGCCAGGGTAATTCTGAAATTGGCTGAAAATATTTACAGCATACGCAATATCAGGGCAAGTTCTATGAGCCAAAAAAGAAAAACAACCAAGTAAATTTCTAAAGGGATAATTTTCCATTTGTTTGTCCTCCTCCTCTGTTTAAAATCTAAAGGTAGGTACTCGTGGATTGTTGAGACGGGGTAGTTAGCAGTTGGCATGTGTGTGGCAGGACAGTGGTGGCTCGTGGGTGACATATTTTAATTGGAAGTGAGCTACAAAAGTCTACTCCTGAAGTATTATAAGGCTAGTTAATGGTAATTCTATCTTTAGGTGAACTGCCCAATCCTATTAATATTTCCTTATTCTTATATTGTTTACAAGGACGGATTAAGGGGGGGGGGCGGTGGTGGCGATCGCCCCCCCCCTTGCCCTGAGACGAAAAAAATTTTTTGGTTTTAAATAACAAAACTTCGTTCGAAAAAATTTCGAAGAAGTAAAATAGCTTTCAGTAAACCATGCAAGTGAAAAGCTCCTGTTGGATGGGTTGAAAAAGGTCACCAAACAGGCCCCCTTTAGCCTTGGCTGTCACCTTGAAGAGGTCATTCAAACAAGATAACCGGACAGTCGTTCTGTCGTTTATCTGCACTCCCGTCCCCTATGTTGTTTTAGGGATTCTTCCCTGTTTCCTCTGAGGAACTGGGAGAGAGGGAGGGGATAGGTGGCAAGGAATGCAGGGAGTTCTCGGTAAGGGGATATCGCCCCCCCTTCTAGTGAAAATATTCCTGTAGGGTTCTTCTCAAACACCAGTGGTCACATGAGACAATTTCAGTGCTTCGGGTCGCGAGTGAAAATTGCCATTACTGTTGGACTACTTTCGAGCTGTGGCCTGTGGGACATAAGGGACATTTTATCTTCAAGCGTTTGCCTACGAATTTATATATTTTTCTATACACAAGGAGAAAAATGTAAGTTTATACTCAACTCTTTTAAAAGAATGTTTGTTTCATGTATTTAAAATTATGACTAGGTCTGGAAGTTCCATGTTATTACATTTATTTCATAATTATTATGTTGAAGAGTTCTCTTCGAATATTACGTTTCAAGGGATTTTTGATCGATTTATACTAGCTTTATGTTACATACTTCGGTTTATTCACATGTTTTTACATATTTAAGCGCTTTGCTACTTATTCAATTCATCCAATTTTAGATTTGTCATCAATAATCAAAAATTTTTAAAATTAAGTATAACTTAATGAATCTAATATTGTAGATGAAATTTAGTGAACCCAATGCTAAATTTACTAACCAAAAAATGTGTATACATAATTAAGAGTAATTGAATGTGGTAACTTCGTGTTCTTGAAAACTTAACTGCTTAAACTCCTTTCTTTCGTTTCAAAAATGCTTTCTATAACAATCATTACTCTTTCTCTCTTCTCTCTCCTAATCATTACTCTTATATCTATTCATTTTGTTCCTATGTCCTCTTTTTAGACTTTAAAACAGTTTTATTTTTGTCTACTTGGGAAAATACCCCGAACGAAGGATTATTTAGCCAATCATTAAGTTGGCTTTTTAAGCTTGGTATTTTACCCGCTTTATATATTCCGGATTTGGATATAGTATTTGAGGGATTTGAAAACTCTATCCGGAAGATGAGCTTTTAACAACGTCAAAGAGTCAATAAAAATAATTTTTAAATTCCATAAAACTATTTTTTATTTTTAGACACCAAGGGTATTGTTGAGCTGGTCTATGTTTAGCTGGTCTATACTTAAAAAATTTATTTTGTGAAGTTAATTATGTATGCTAATTTTATTGAATCCCGTATTAAGATAATAAAAACCCTCTGAAAATATTCTTGTAAGGACATATTAAGAAAAATTGCTTCAGATTTTGACACAATATAAAAGTACATCATGAAGCGATCGTCGAGTATTACATTTTTCTTCCAAAAAAAGAGTAGAACGGGTAAGAGTTATAAAAATTTTAATTTGAATTGTATAATGTAAGTTGAAGTAGAAGGGTAAGGCAAGGAAAGAAAGAAATTAAAAAAACAGCTTATGAAAATATTTGCATCACACGAAAGTTTTTCGTTGTGAATAAATTATTATGTGGAAGAATTTTAAAACACAATGCTCTTATAAAGTCAACAGCAGTGGCGGATCTACGGGGGGGCTTTCGGGCTGAAGCCCCCCCCAAAACGTCTAATATTTTACTTAGTTCATCAAAACGCAAAAAATCTATACCCGAAATTCGGATGAGGCGTACCAAAACGAGTTGAAAAGGTGGGGTTTTTGACTTAAATTTCCAAAAATTTTCTGGGGGAGGACCCCCAGACCCCCCTTTTAATGGTTTCAGTACGATAATTCACTACCTTTTCCGTATTACCATTAACAAGAAGAATCAATTGGATTTTGAAAATTCCCCCTCCCCCAAAACCAAATCCTGGATCCGCCACTGGGCAACAGGAGATACGAATGCTTAAAAGGGTTTGAATAGTTATTTAATATTTTCACAATTTAATCCTTTAAAATAACTTTCAACATGCAGAATAATTATAAAATTAAAATTACCCTAAAAAAATCGGACCGCCCCCCCCCTTGAAAAGTTTCTTAATCCGTGCCTGATTGTTTAGGGAGATTTCAATATAGACTGACCCACATGGACAGGGAACTCAGTTTACTCTGGGATAAGAGAGAAGGTACTGCAAAGATAAAGAATTAATTTGTTAGGTGATTCAGAAATACTAATAAAATAACTTGATAAAGGAAGAATAATCCACTGAACCCTTTTGTAGATAGTGAATTGGAAGTGGAGTTAGGGGTGATTAAATACTACGGGGCCTTACTAACCAAAAAAGCCTCCTGACTACATTACTTGCTTGGCGCAAAATGTCCTTCTATGGATCTTGTGCCATAAAAAACCAACCAACCAACCTGACTACATTTGAGGTACTGCCAGGTTCTGAAAAGACAAAACTAATGGTGATATTTCTATCACTGCTTGGAGTTCTAAATATGGTTTGAGATAATCATGCAAACCTCCTGTAATTTCTATACAACGCTCTAGTGAAGAATCCACTTTTATAAATGCGTTTCTAATTGTTCAACCAAATCTGTTTATTTAGTTGTTCTGTTTTAAAAATTGCTGTTTCTTCTGTAATCAAGCTTTCTGGTTGGTTCTATTCAATGTTAAGGTATTCTAAAACATCTTCCGGACTCATATCAAATCCTTTTCCCCCAAATGATATTCAGTCAAAATCTTTAGAATGAACCATATTATCTGCACAAACAGTATTTTGGACAAATATTTTCTTGCAACCATTCTGTTGCTTTAACAACACAGAAGCCACGGTTAGCCGAGGTCTTTCCTCGGGCCGGGCAAGAAAAAATTAGGACAATAGGGAAAAGGGGTGCCTGTCATGCAAAGTGACCGTGGGTGGACGAGAGAGAATGCCTGCACTTACCTCGGCTCAGCACGCTCCTCCCGGGTTTCGGCAAAACATCGCCTCAGAAGAAATCATCGAAGAAGACATCGAGAAGACTCATAAATGAATTCATAACGTTTAAAAAAATACAAATTCGTTTTATTTTTGTGCAACCATGAAAATAACAGCCAGCGAAACTTATCGGAACAGCATTCTATTCAACCGTGGAATTCTAATTAAAATTCTTTCCTTTTAAAATAATATGCACGTGCAGGATGAGTGGCATGGCTTATGCCGGTAGCTATAGAAATACAACACATTCTTTGATGTACTGGTACAGTATGCCTCAATAGGAGGACTTGTGCCAAAAAACCTAAACAACGAACCATCTTTGATAGAGAAACCAATATTTTATATACAACTTAAAAGCGAAGACTCAAGTACATCATGCTTTTTACAAGACACACTATTAGAACAATAAAGCTTTCATCAGCATTATGCACTTGTTCTGAAGATCAACTACTATCGGCAAAACGTTTTTTGAATTCATCTACAAAGTACTCTTATGGTCAAACAATTTATCCTCACTAATACTAAATATATTGGTTACTAAATATATAAATATATTACTAAATATATACTATATATAATAGGTTATTGCATTTTTATTTTGGTGTTCAGATGTTATTCTGGTGTATTACCTTAAGTGGTATATCCATCGACATCATCCTTTAAATGTTAAAGTGAAAATCACTTATCTGCAAAGCTACTGTTGGTAAAAATTGCTTTATGCGTACAAATTTTAAATGGTAAAGGGCTTACCCATAACACTGAAACAGCACACTCATAAACACTGTAATAACCAACCTTCGAGACATACTGCCATTGCAACTGGGCTTCCATAATGGTCTTTCTTTGGCTTGTAAAATATTTGAGTCTAAAAATTTTACCTCGTTCGTTGGGCTCACATTTGCTTGGGTACATTTAGCAGCATAATATGCTACTGCTTATATTTTACTACGAGGTTGGATATCCATGTTTACATTGTAAACAACCTAAAGCTTTCAATTGTACTTATTCATCATATTTTTTTTAATATTTATATTCAAGACAAAAATTTTTGCTGTTTTTTAATGGATGCACAAGTTCTAAACAAAATTTTGTTCACATACTGGCCAAATGTATGCAAATCTGCAGAGGTTTTTTATTTCTATCTTTAAATCAAATGCATGCATGTATACATGCATTTGAATACAATCAACTGGTGGATAAAAATTGATCAGGAAGAGGAACAACTGAATTACTTTTATACCTCTTTCGGTGGCATGTCTTTATAGGCCTTCGCACCATAAAAGTCAAACCATCCGACCATCTGTAATTGTTAATTTTGGAACATTTGAAGATGAAACTAACATGTAAAGAGGAACACTGGTGTGTTTCAATTTAATTCCGTCATAGTAATCATGTATTAGACCTTCTGGAAAATTTGGCATGTTCTTTAAATGACAGAATAATTGTTATAATCATTGAAAATCTTGGTAGCTTGGTCAGATGAATATTGCAATTGTCTTCTAGTGTTTACTCATGTTATGAAACTCTGAAATAATGAACTTTGTTTTAAAAAATTCTACGATGATAACAAGAAGATAAAGTCTGTTTGGTGAAGTGTAGCCATTCTCCATTACTCTGGCTTGTAAAGATTATGTTGTAAAATCTTTTACAATTAATAAATATCTACAACATGTACTTAGCATGAGACACTTGGTGAAGATGCTTTTAATCCTTTTGGTTCTCTTGAATGAAAATCAAATAACTATAGTAAGATGGAGTACCAATTTCTTTAAAAAATTATTGAATACACTACAGGATAAAACTATTAGTGAGATTATCTGAATTGAATTCATTAAAAAAAGGTATGTAATGCTTTTTGCAAATTTAAGAATCCAATAAGAACACAGAGAAGATCAAAACCAGGAACTTTTATTCTAACAATATGGTGTATTAATATATTTTTGAGTGGGGCTTCAAAAATCCATTTCAATTTACTACTGTATTGAGGGTCGATCAATTTCATGGGGAGGTTTCCTGGGGCTGACTTGACATCAACATGAAATGTGATGAATATGTATCAAACATTTTGTTGTAGTTTTTCCAAATTTGTAAAACTACTCTCAAATGAAGCACCAGTTTTCTGATTTCTATGGAATATTTTATGCTAACTTAAGAGTTTTTAAATTCTTTCAACAGAGAAAAGTGTTGAATGCTATTTTTTAAATTGATTTTCAAATAACAATAATTTCTTCTGGAATGCTTTGAGTTTGATGTAAGTGAATGAGTCAATTGTTGAAATATTTTCCCTGCAATGCTGAATTCAATTGAGTTTTTCCATATCTACTAAAAATATAAATCCAATAACCATTCATCATTTTTTGACTGGCACTGGCCTTTGTTTTTTTTTAACTTACAAAAATTCTTGTGGGCCACAAAATCACTCTAAGCAGTCCATTGGTTAGCCATTCCCGATCAAGATAATGAATAACTTTATTTCGGACGATATACAACTGTATAAACAACTAACTATTATTACAAATAACAATTAAATATCATTCATTTATAGCAATATAATTGGTGTGGGATTCCATTTAATTAACATTGTTTCTGACACCTATGTAGTCCTTATATTAGGCTCCTTAAATGATTTCATAATCAATATCACTTGTATTCTGCATGTTAAGATCTACAGCATAAAAAGCTATGAAAGCAATGGTTGCTATCCCAGTGCTTTGTTTTCCTCAAGATTTATCAAAAATTTATTGCTTGATTTATCGATAGTTATAGATTTTCAGAGGGACCTTCAGGTTCTTAAGGGACTAAAGTTACTTCACTTCATTTATATGTATGTAGTGGTAGTAATTATTATTTCCACCACATTTTTTGAGTGAATAAAACTATCTAACTTTTATGTTGTGTCCCTATACATACTCTAAACATAGGAGAGGGTGAGTTCTCCTGTCCTATATTCTAGCAGACTAAAGACCAGAGGTAATACTAAGCCAAAGGTTTATATTAAAAGAACAATCAAAATCTATATATTAAGCAATAAAAAACAGACCATACACTAAGTTTGAAAATAAAATGTCAAACAATCCTCTAGGAAGAACAATAAAATACACAACCTGGAATGATTCTACGCGCATCGGGAAAAATTACTTATTAGTATTTCAAAACAGAAAGGCTGAAAAGCCTAACAAAATAAACAATGAGAATACCCCAGGGAAAAATAGTCTGCAGTGCTGCGTCCAGGAGCTATATTTAAACTCACAAGATTTGCATAAACTTTCCTAAAAATTTCACTTTAAAAATCAAAGGCGCTATTCCAAGGTTTGATTCCAAAAAGCCATTTTCAAAAAAAATGTGCACTTATAAAACGATCATGACTTAAACCATGCTAGAAATTGATTTTTAAAAAGAAAAGGAACTCTTCAACACAGCTAGCTACCTTTTTCTAGTTCTGTAGTTATTAATTTGGACTTTCAGATTTTTCCATGATGTTTCATAACAATTGAAGAGAAAAACCTTTTATATTTTACAAAAATTCTGATCGTGTGTTGATATCAGTATCTAATCAAAAGGTAAATCTAAGGCCATAGAAACATCTTTTACTATTGCCAGTCCGCTAATATTTTCAACTTATATGGTAAAAGTGTAAAATTGTTCTTAATTTTGTGACATTCAGAAGGTGCTGTCGTGCGCTTAATTTCTACACATAACTTGCTCATTGAATATCGGATTTGATTAATTTTTTAAAAAATTTGATTAATTAAGAAATTTTTCATTACTATATGAACTTGAGATAGCTCATAAAACAAATTAAAATCAAAAGTGAAATATTTTGCATATTTTTCAGGGAAAAGCAGGATTTCAAAATCTATCAGGTGTTGATTATGCAGAAGAAGCCATTGATCTTGCAAAAAAAGTTTCAGAAGACAAGGGAGTAAAGATGAATCTATGTGTATGTATTTTTATTTAAAAGCTTATACTTTATAAATTAAGATTTTATGATGAAATACTCAAACTTTGTGTAGCTCCCTCTAGGAATGCAGAAAATGTTTTTACTTCCAAGATTTCCCCCAATCAATACAAAAATTCCCCCCCAAATTTTTAAAAGTGATAAAGATCTAAAAAAATCCTATTTATGTGTACAAGTAACGATTGGAAAGGCAAAATGAAAGCAAACCTTAGATCTGTGATGAAAGGGAAAATCACCTTGTAAATTTTGATTGTTTTAGCTTGATTATTGCTCCATAAAACCACAATTAAACCAGACCAATCTCATTGTTTTTCTATAAAGCATGTAGAAGAAAATTTAAATGTATATTTCAATAGAAATAAAGAAACAATTACTTATTCAAATGACCATTATCTTTGTTTTTCAGGCTGTGGATTTTCTAGAACACAACTTTATTGATTCGTATAACATTATCATCGACAAAGGTAATTTCTCATTTTTTACAGTGTGAATAAAAAGGGAAACTCATGTTTATTGTTTCAAACTCCGAGACCTTTAATGTGGTGGATGCTCAGTGCTGCAATCCTCCATCTTATGACTCTTGAGTTGGTGGCTGATGGGCGCCACATACTTTGTAAATCTATCAACCATATGCCTTTAAGTATGCAATATGCATTTGTCTATGCTTTCTCCCATGCAACTCCTGCACTTTGTAATTATCTTTTAGATGTAGCACACGCATTTTAATCTCTCATCAAACTTAATTTTAAGATGTGTAGTCATTTCGTTTGAAATTTTTGTCTTTGATTCACTAAACTACCAAAGCGCCCAATTTTTAAACTCGCTGAGTTTGCTTACTGTTAAAGTTTGACAATCTAATGAGTATTGAAGGTATTTTTATATAGTCCACCAAGGTTCATCTACAATCAATGAACCATGTAGGTCCCGTGTTAAAATTAGCGTAAGTTTTGCTATAAAAACATGTTTCCATTTTAACGGATTTGAAAAGATTTCAAGCACAGCAGTGAAATCTTTATTTGATTTTTATCATAAAATGTATTTGGTCTATTTTCTCAATAATGGTATAATATACTTATTGGAATATCCATAAGGTCATCTCTAGAAAAAAAACTCAAAGTGTGACTAGAAGTGCACTATAGAATTGGCTCCTGAAGCAGGATCAAAAACGCCTAATAACGCACATTACACTACTTCAGGGACCGATTTTTTTACAGTATTTTAACTATTTCTATTTCGGCTGCCTTGTTATTGCATAAAAAAATATTTTCGATGATAATACAGTAGTAACTGCTGCTAATACATTACTTCTCAGGCGCCAATTCTAAATGAACATAGTATAGTGTGATATGAGTTCCATTTGTTCTTACTAAGAACCTGAGGACTCATTGATGGTATATTATGGAATAATATTTTTTGAATGTTTATTTGCTGTTGTATTATTTGACTTGTGTAAAACTTTTGTAGGTACATATGATGCTATTTGTCTCGATACTGAAAATGCTCCAATTAAAAGGAAAAAATATGCTGACCAAATTCTTCAAATTTTAGACGATGTTGGCTTCTTCCTTATTTTCTCCTGCAATTTCACTAAAGAGGAACTTCTAGAGCATTTTAAAGGTAGGGATTTTTTTTGAAGAAAACCTCTATCTTAAAAAAGACTAAATTTACTCTGATAATTTTCTATACCAATCAATGAATTCTGGAGTTTGTAAACCCAGGTAGGGAACTTGCTTTGTTTTTTCCCTAGGAGGGAAAAAACAGGTTGCCACGGGGGACAAGGGTTGGGAAGAGACACTGGAAATCTTGTATGGGAGTTTGAGATTCATTTATTCTGCTCATTCTTTCCAAGTGCAGTAGCATATGATGGGATTTTCTGCATCTTTTGCACTTCCGCAAGGGCATGTTAAGGCAATTCAGGCTAAGTCCAAAATATTAGGATAAGCCATGCTATCTTCATTACTGTATTTTTTGTACATAAATTGCCATAATTCTCTCAGTGGCAAGTTTTTGTGCTTGAACATGATACTTATAAATGTTCTCCACTCCACTGAAAGTTCTTTATTGATTACAGCTGTTATACCAACATTATGATTGTTTGAGGCTTTGCTCAATGAAGAAGCTTTTTAGAATCATCAGCGTTTATTCAGAAGGACACGGAGGGGAAGTTACAGGAATGAAAGATGCATGTATCATTGAATACAAGCTCAGGCAAGCTTTGCCTTTATAACACTTAACATTTACATAAATTAACATAAAATAAGATTACAAGAAAGGCTGGGCAGGTAGCACCAAATAAACATAAAATGGAAAGTGGGACTTGAACACACTTGTCTCAACAATGACTGTTAACTTTATCTTTGCCAAACATTTTGCCAAGCTGACGAATTTCTTCCTTGCCATAGGATAGTAATTATTTTTCCTTAGGGAGTTTACTTGGATTTAAAATATCAAACAGATGACATACTCTGTCGGAAGAAAATCTTTGTTCGATATTACTCAATATATTTTTAAAAAAAGGAACAGCAGATTTGAAGAAAGTTTGAACTTGTTTTGAGATTACAGTGGTTACATGATCTCCATAATCAAAATCTTTTTAGAATTGTAATCAGTAGGTAAACTACTCAAAAATATCTGTAAGTTTTAGCATTCTTCAACTTCAAACTATCCCCATCAAGCATGCCATTTAATGCAAACTTACAGGGTTCCAGATTGTCAACAACATCACTAAAAACAAATATGCATTTTGTAATGCTAAACAAGTACTATGTAATGGACCTAATACATCAATCAAAAAATGAGTTGTTGCTATAAATTGAAATTTAGCTATGCTGTGGTTTTTAAACCCATAGCACACGCATTTTTAGAATTAATGTCAGATTGTAAAGCCGTTAATAATGGATATTGATAGCTTTAACTGAGGAGTAAAAGGATAGCCATCTGGCATGAAACATTTGCTTGAATTTTAAAACATTGGTTCCTAATATATTTTGGGCTTCACGTAAGAATTTAATTTCTTAGGGGAATATTTGTTATATTTATAGATTTTATTAACTATCGATTGAAATTTTACCAAATATGGAACACTGTCTGCTGCTTGACCACACACTAGAGCAAGCCTGTGAGCAGCACAGTGTTATAAGAAAAGGATTTTCTCTTTTATCGAGTGCAACTAAACCACTATTACACCCCACCATTGTACTAACTCCATCAGTGCAAAGGGAGATTAAATTGCTTGCTTTTAGACCTTTTTTGTCTAAAACTTCCAAGACTTTTGTATGTCTGAGCTGAGGTACAACCTTCATCCAATTGTTCTAAACATTAGAATTTAGAAACTATCTTACCAGCTACTGCAGCTTGAATTCATCAGAGTTTGACTGGTGCTAATATCTGTAGATTCGTCGATTTCCAGTCCATAGAATTTTGCCGATTTAATTTTTCCTACACAAAAATACACTTACATTTACTCTTTATGTATAAACCCAGTCACAGACCTTCCGTTGCCACATATATACCTTTTTCATACAGAATAAAAACTTAAGGACAAAAACCATCTCCACTCTCCACCTCCAGCAGAATTTTCCCATTGAAAACACCCTGGAGCGTTCACCAAATAGTTCAAAATTGAATAGTTGCTGGTTTGAAGAAAAAAACTAGTCCTTGAATTTTCGTTTCTTGGGACATTTAAATCCTGGTCGTTTAGAGGTCGGGTGGTGCTGACACACAAAATACCATAGCGACAGACAGACTCTACTACAGCATAGCGGGAGAGGCCCCCAGGGGCAGGACTCGGCTCTGTCCCCAGAGTCAAAAATCCCCCTAGGCGAGGCATCACCGGGCAAGTCTTCACATCACTCGGTGGTATCACTCACAGTCACATAAAGGTGGAGGTACAAACTTGACAGAATACAGCCGAAGAGCCCAGTACAAAGCAATGGAAAAGAAGAAAATACTTTAGCATCTAAAAAAATTACAGTTATTTACTCAAGTTACTTTTCAAAAACCTTCCATTTAAACAAATCTAAGTTACACTTGGTCAATGGCTTTGTGAATACATCTGCCAAATTATCTTTACTTTTTACATAAACTATATCAAACAACTCTTTATAAATAAGGTCTTGCACAAAAAAGAGCTTAACATCAATGTGTTTGGATTTAGAGTTTTCAATTGGTGACTTCACAAAATTTATAGTTGCCTGGTCAAAATTTATAGTTGCTATAAATTTATCGTTGCTTGCAAACAACACAGATTTTTGTTTAATAGAAAACAGTCCTTTTAAATGACCCTCTTTTAAGATGTGGTCAAACCGCTGTAACTCTTTTATAGCCTCAGTCATGGCGACCAACTTTGCTTCCATTGTAGACAGGCTAATGCACTTTTCTAAATGATTTCCATACAATAGGGGAATAGCCCAAAAAGACAATTTTCCCCCCATCAAGACCCTGTCATTGCGGTTAGCCGCAAAATCAGCATCAAAATAAACTCTTACTTGGGGGTTTTCACAAAAAAGTTTTCATTTTAAATCCTTCGTGTATAAGACATTACCGAGTAAATTTAGCAAACCATACAGTGACTCAAACCCGGAGAGTTCTGGAACTGGCACAAAATGTTCACGGCGTAGCTAATGTTGGGTCTTGTTCGACTGGCAAGTAAAGAAAGAACCTAATAAATTTCAATAGGGGTAACTTTCTCTTCTTCCTCAGATTGGGGAGACTGGGTCTTGGAGTAAATCTGGCTCTTTGATATCGGAAGGGTTCTTAAAGGAACACTAAAACTGCTAAACTTTTCGTAAATATCTTTGATATAAGAAGCTTGGTGTATTGATAAACTACCATTTTTCTCTGTGGAAGAACCGGGCTGTAAGTCCCATCATACGATTCCCCCTTTACCTGCTGGTACCCCTGAGCAACTAATCTGACTTTGAACCTAACTATTTTGCCGAACTCGTCCCTTTTTATTGTATACACCCACCTGCATCCTAAACAAATTGAATCTTTTGGTTTTCCACCAAAACCCACGCGTTCCTATTTTTCATCATTTCTATTTCCTCTTCCATTGCCTGCTGCCATTCTCTGCGACTAGAGGATCTTGATGCCTGCTTGTAGGTTTTGGGGGTTTCATCCGATAGTCAGGATGTTAGGCTGACATATCCCTCATCAATAATATCACTAGTTACAAGGCCACTGAATTTATTTTTCCCACTAAAATCAAATAACTCTTCTTTAAAATCTATATTTTGCAACTGGCAAAATTTTTCTACCTCTTTCAGTGTTCTCGGCCTACAAGAACTGCCTTCTCTAAAATAGTATATATCGGTGCGAGATCCATCAGATCTAGTAACTGCATCCCTTCTCCAGGTTACATTATCGAGACTAGTATCACTAGACCTGGGGGTATCGCAAACAAACTGTCCAGAACCACTTTCAGGTTCTTTCCCTGAGCTGCACCCCTCAACTGCATCAAGAGGACTATCGATAATATTTTCTTAAACCGTATCGGGCTGTCTATCAATAAAACAATCTTTTTCCTGCACATTAAAATCTATTATATACTGATGACCCTTGGTCTAATCAGTTTCCAAAAAATTTACATTTTCATTCCAGTCACTGCCTGTGTTATTGAAACTTTGAATATTTTCACCAAAACTTACATAAATAGTTTCTACAACTCTATTTTCTGTGGGTATCCAAATACGATACCCTTTTGTATTTAATGCGTATCCGACCATTACACCCTTTTTGGTTCGATTATCTAATTTTGACCGATGTACCTTTGGGATGCCAACATATAATAATGTAATTAAATAATGTTATATGTAAAATTGATGTATCATCCAATGGTATACAGTTGGCGCATAATATCCTGATGTGGATCATGCACCATAAAACACCCAACAACCAACCAATGGTATATGATTAGCCAACTTAGATGATTTAAGCTGATTTTGCATCAAAATTCTCTTGTATGCAGCTTTGAACTGCTTGGCACTAGGGTTATTATTGAACCCACCCTTACCTCTAATGACGCTGAACAGCATTTCCAAGTGATCTTGTAAAAATTTATACATCATAATAAAATTTAAAGTGGAGTTCTCCACAAGGTTACTATGTTTTAAGGCTGTTAATATTTACCATGAATCTAAAAAACCCTTAGTGGAGAGAATTGAAGGGCCATCTTTAGAAGTATAATAAAATGTTCAAACTTGTGTTGAAAAGTTAAAAAGAAGAAATGAAACCAACGCAGAGCAACACAATAAACAGAAATTAAAAGCTAAAAGCTTACAGCCGTTTCGGCGGTATGAAACAACCGCCTTCATCAGAGCTAAAAAAGGAAATACAACATAAAAACACCTAACAAACCAGGTCAACGAAAAACCAAACAAAGTTACAGTGAGAAATGAAAACAATGAGAAATGGAAACCATTAAGAACCGCACAACTCAAGTACGTCTAACCAGGCGGGGTGAAGTGCTGGAACCACAGATAGGTCATTAACTAGTTGATCCGCGTTTTTTCTTATGTGGAAAGTCTCATAAAAGTCAAGCTCAGAAGGAGAATCACATTTCTGGATGATGTTAGCGGAATCGAAATCAAACCTGTGGCCGGCACTCCAAGAGTGCTCGGCGATCAATGAATGATGTATTTCCTGTTTCTTGACACAGGCCCTATGCTCTTTGAGGCGAATCAACAAGGAACGGATGGAAATAACCATTTGAAGAAATAATCTATACGCAGAAATCAAGCAAAATATAAAAATGCATAAAAATAACGGATTATGAGAGAAATAACCAAATATAACTAAAGAATTACAAAACCTGCACAATGATAATGAATACGCGCGCTTTCCCATCTGCGAGATCTGCACTCCACATGACGTCACGGGCATCATTTGTTTACTTCGGATGGGCCAACCTTCTCTACTCTACTAACCTTGGGCTTAACCAATCGGGCTAAATTCTTGTACTTAACTCTCCTGTGGCATCTTTGATCTTAAAAATCCTCTCCCAATATGTATCGATTCTTTCTCCACTGTACTCCAATGGAGCTGGTTCAGAAGTTGATTCAGTCTCAGTGTCATCATGGGAGGGGAAATCAGTGGTGGAAATATCATCCCCTTGAAAGCAAACAAACTCACCAGTTACCATTGTAACTTCTCTTACATCTATAGTTTTTGGCACTTGAGCAGCCAAATTTTTAATGGCATTCAATGATTCTTCTTTCAGTCTAAAATCAGGATGCAAGCCTTTAATATTTTTAAAATGTTATTATCTTAAGGTTAATTTTTTAACAAGTATTGCACTCCTATCCTATAAAATGCTCTGGCAAGCTAGACGGAAACTTCTTTTCTTTTTCTGGAAGGCCATCAAAAGCTTTTTTTTAGTGTCAACTCCTATTGAAACTATGCACCAATTGACACTGTCCGAGGAGATGTTAGGGAGCAAATAACAACAGTCTTTAGAGACGAATCTTTATTCAGTCCATTCCGTCTGTCTGCTACACATAATCTGACTAGTTTAGTTCCCCTCCTCTCCCACGACAAGGAACTCTGCAGCGCCACCTAGCCGTGATTAAGGATCCTAATCCCTCACATTACTCCCCCAAAAGCGTGAAACATGCCTTCAAGTGCTTGATTCATAAGACAATTATCTGATGATACTGAAGTACACAACACTTCACATTCCAACATTAAACAGTTCAAATACACCACAGTTTCCATGTAGATATTCACTTGCACATGCCACATTGTTCCTGAGTAAATAATTAATGTAGTGCATAAGATTTTAAAATCCAATTGATCACTCAAAGTCCAAACGAGAAATAGCGTCGGCCCCCTGATTATTCTTCCCAGGGGTATGGTGTACTTTGAGATTGTAATGCTGCAGAGCCAACACCCGTCGCGTAAGCTTCGGACTTCGCGTAGGCGAGGATGTCAAATAAGTCAATGGATTATGGTTGGTGAATAGATGAATCTCGGATCCAAAGATCCAATGTTCAAACTTTCTGAGTCTAAAGAGTACTCCATAAGCTTCCTTTTCAATGGTAGCCCAGTTCTGTTGAGTATGATTTAATTTTTGACTCGCAAACCCGATTGGAGCGAAATTACCTTCTTTATCTATTTGCGTTAAACAAGCCGATTCAGCTACCTTTGACGCATCGGTATGAATTTGAAAAGGTTTATCGAAATTTAGTGTAGCCAATGAAGAAGCCTTTTTTAATCTAGTCTTTAACTCTTTGAAAGCCTCGTTTGATTTCTGGTCCCATGGTATTGGATTAGGTACTGATTTTTTCGTTAGTTCGGTCAATGGACTAGCGATTAATGCAAAATCCCTTACGTATGACCTGTAGAAACCCATTAATCCTAATACTGACTGTTACAAAGTATATCTAAACGTAGAACTGACTCAAATAAGTAAGGCGATGGAAATAGATTGAACTCTTTTATTGGGTCATGCTCGCTTGGCCGGTCCGGAGTGCACTGGCAATCTTGCCCTCCGTACCTGGCAACAAACCTGATTGTGGCGCCATCTCTAGGCTAAGCTAATACATAACATCTTCTTCCTTCTTAAGAATAAAAAAATACCACACTATATTATAACAGGAAGTCTCGAATACTAAAAAAAACATAAAATAAGTTAGTCCAACACTTCTTTTGAAGCACAGCTCACAGCGTCAAAGTTCACATATCCGAGTTGTAATCGTTCTGTCTGTCTATGCTGCCTTGTGGAACGTCGAGGTAGCTGCTCCCCTTTTCCAGTATGCACAGGTGTCTGGCTAGTCGACTCCGCGGCAGTGCTAGCTTCAGCACTGTTTAAGCCATTTCCAATGGGGTGGGGAGAGAGTGGTGGTGGTTCATTCGGTGTCCGCTCATTTGTTGGCAGCGGTAAGTTGCACGGCTCCAAACAGGGAGGACCATTCTACATGGGTGGATTGCTGTTAAGTGGAAGCAGGACCATCGAAGTCTGTCGAGGTGGCTGTCTGGAAATCCCTGGCAGGGGAAAAGGCACTCCTACGCACCTGGTCTACATGCCGGACAACCACGCCTTTGGTAGTCTTTATTTCCATCATGGTCAGACTGTTCTGTTTCAACACTTTTCCTGTGATCCACTTTGGACCGACTCCAAAATTACGTACCCAAACTTGGGCCCCCGGGTCGAATAAGACGGTGGTGTCTTCATCACTCTTTGCTTTCTCCTTAAGAAGATCCAACCGGCTGCGAAGGGGTCTACCAAACATAACTATCGCTGGTGAGATGCCCGTTGCTGCCGCGGGAGTCCTTCGGTAACTGAACAAGAACTTTTGCAGGCGGTTTACCAAGGTTCCTTGAGTTATTTTCTCCAATGCTGGCCTTTACTGTCCGGACAGCTCTTTCCGCAATGCCATTGGAGTTGGGATGGTATGGTGCAATTCTAATATGCGTAATACCATTCCTCCTTAGAAATTGCTTGAACTCCTCACTAGCAAACCCTGTCCCGTTGTCACTCGCAATACTTTTTGGTAACCCAAATTGAGCAAACAAACCGTCCAATGCTGCAATTGTCACAGCAGCTGCTGTTGATGAGACTGGAATAACCTCTATCCACTTAGAACTAGCATCCACTACAACCAATAGCATGCGGTTCTCAACTGGGCCTGCATGGTCGATGTGGATGCGTCTCCATGGTCCCTCTGGAACCGGCCAAGGTAAATGGCATGCTGGTGGCATTACCGCATGTTCCTGACAGGGGATGCAGTTTTTTACTTTTTCCTCCAGGTCCCTGTCAATTCCTGGCCACCACACAGAGGACCGGGCCAAACCTTTAATGGCCGTCATACCCTGGTGTCCTCCATGTAATTCATCGAGGACAAATTGCCGGAACTTTATCGGCGCAAATACCCTTGTTCCTCGAAATATGACACCCTTTTCCACAGACAGCTCATTTCGTACTAGCCAAAATCTGGCAATCTTGCCCTCCGTACCTGGCAACAAACCTGATTGTGGCGCCATCTCTAGGCTAAGCTAATACATAACACTGACCTAACATCTTTTTTGGTTGCTGGTCTTTTTAAATTTTCAATGGCTTTTAATTTCTCTGGGCAGGTGCATGTCTGAAGCCATAATCAAAAATGGGAAAGATGAAGCACATTCGCACTGTCCGAATCTGCCCCATCTTTTGGTGTACGAATGTGCCCCATCCACAAGTTCAAGCTTACCACGTCCCAACAAGATATTTATAATTAAAGCAGGGAAATAAAACCCTTCTAGAAAGTTACTTTAGTAGTGCCTCTACTGAATAAAATGCTGAATGTCTACTTAAGAGTTATTTTTGATTGATATTTTACGCCAACAAAATGACAAGAAAATTTACTTTGCTGCTTCTAACGCTAGCAAATTTCTAGTACGTATACAACAAAATGGCTCAGAGCTTTGAAAATTCATGCAGGAGGTGGTAGTCATGCTTCCATCTACTGGTATTTTTTTCAGATTTTTAAATTAATAATTACTAGGGGAAATGTCGTCTGTCTGAATGTGCCCCATGTGCAAAATAGCCCCACTCTCCCCTACTGCACCCAGACCATACTGACTTGCATCGACTGAAAGAACTGGCTTGGAATTGTCAAAGAAGCTTAAGAATGGTGCGGCTACCAGTATTTTTTTCACTTTCTCAAAGTCCCTTTGAGTGTTTGCATCCCATGTGAATGTGACATTTTTCTTCAGTTGTCTCATTGAGTGATGGTTAAGAGGTGGTTGGTAAATTTTGAATAAGTTATACCATTCCATTCTAAGGAACCTTTGCAATGCTTCCTTGTTTTCAGGAATGGGATAGTCTTAAATTCCTTTAACTTTGACAGGATATGGTTTAATTCCTTCATTAGATATGTGGCCTAGGTTTTGATTGTGAATTTTGATTGAAGATTTTGCAATTTGAACAATGCTTTTCTAAGCAAAATCCAATGTAAGGCTGAATTTAAGGTTCTGTTTCAAACATTTCCTCCATAGCACACTGAAATTCCTCTGGAGCATTGTTAATACCCAAAGGTTGCAGAATCTGTAGCCACCTCATAGAGTAGTGAAGGTGGTCAGATACGTAAAAAAGTTTTTAAAAAAATGCAGGTCAAAATGAACTTTTTAAAACTGCTGATTAGTGTGATGAAATGATTTCCATGGTTTTGTTTCAGCATTTTTTTACTTTGTTGAATATTTGTTCAAACTTTCAACAGTATAATCACTACCAGTTCTTACCTTCTAACATAATGCTAATCAGCCGTTACAGCTGGAAAAAAAATTTAGGGTTATTGGTATCTCGAGGAGATATGAGGTAGTGTTTATTTACGAAAGTGAAATTTCTCTCTTGGTTATGCTTTTAGTAATTGAATAAAAAGAATTCCCTTGTGGTTCAAATGTTAACATTCTTGAGTGCATTTACTAATGAGAATTTCACTTCCAGATTTCTTCCAAAAAGATGAAATTCACATTCCAAGTATTGGTTTTGGTGGAAAAACTGGACAAACAGTGACAGCTCTGGTCTTGTGTAAGAAGCTAACTAGTTGATACATAAAAATTTTTGTAGCCTTGTGTAAATAAATTATTCATTTTTAATTTTTGGTCTTTCTTCCATTTTATTAATTGTTCAATAATTTAAACTTTGAACGTAAAAAAAATTTAAAGAAAAATATGACAAAACGCAGTTACACTGTTGAGGTTTACTTCTGGAAATAATTAAAAAAAAATATTTGATCTGCATTAAAAAAATAAAGCCTTATAAATTTATGCTAATCTCAATAGTTTTTCACCATGTTTAAATATGATTAACCAATAACAGTTTAGTAACTAGACATATTTTGAGTTACCTTATGCAGATCATAATTACTTAGTTTAAATGTATTTTTTAACACACACACTACTTAAACAAGTTTTAGGAATTTAACATTTTAAAATTTTTATATTTTATGTAGTGAATTATGTGAAAGTATTTATTCATCCTATCTGAATTCTTGAAAAACTAGGCTTAAAAATTGAACATATTAATTGGTTTAATAGTTTATTCAAAAAGTTAATGCTGTACAAAAGATTAAGAGTATACAAGTGGTCCACACAATCATGTTAATTATAAAAATTGTTCATGAATCAAACTTGAAACCTCTTTTCTTCAAATCTTCCCTAGCCATTTCAATTTCCTGTAAAAGAAACTCAATTAGGTGACCACTATTACTAGATAAAACACGATTATTTCATTCATGGTATTTAAAATTTTATTTTAAGTTCAAGCATTAGGTACTTAAAACTTTTTATATTATAATTTTGTATATTGGGTGTCCCAAGTCCACCCCTTTAGATTTAGTCATAAAAGTGGTGTCTAGGTATACTAAAGTGACCATGCCCTATCTAATGCAACAACTTTCAACACCCCCTAGCATCAATATAAGGAGTTAAAATTTTTATTTTAAAAACATTCAGTTTTGCTAAATTAGGCAATTGCAGAGTTGTAGAGCAGCATCGATTTAGTACGAAAAAATACCTTGTGCAGAGAAATGTGTTAAATAAAACGCTCCTGAGAAAACTTCATTTTTATGACAAGTAAATGACAGTATTCTTAGATAATAAAAATGAGCATTTTAGGACATAAAAACTGTGTAAACTTTAAAAGAAGAAAGTAATCAATCATAGTTCTGGCTTAAATTGATTGTAATTTGCCAACTCTATATCCTATACAAAATTTCATAAAATGGTAAGTATCTTTTTTTTAGTAACAAATACTTTTTACATTTTACAAAATTGTGTCCAAAAAAGTGATGCTAGAAAGCTTTTGTCAGAAATTAATGTATTATCTGGAAACATTTACCATTTTTAACTCTTTTGCTGCTTCTTGGCAGTCATTAAAGGTGAAGACTCGATACAGAATAACCAGTAAGGAATACATCTAAGCAAAAAGAAATAAAAATTAATGAGAGGGAGTAGAGAACACATGTAGTTCTTTTAGAAATTTAACATTGCCTTTTAGTAGCAATTTCTCGTAATCAATTTTAAATTTTGCTTTAACGTTTCACTTCTTTCCTTTGGTTTGAAAAATTTTAGTAAAATTGTTATTTATATTTGAATCCTCAGTTTGAAGAACGGAATAAGTCCAACAAAAATGATAAATTGACTTTTTATGCTTAAAAATATCTCCAAGCTATGCTCTACACATGAGTGAAAAAGAGGGGGAAAATATTTACCCCTATCAGCAGATATATAGCCCCTTGAATTTGCAAAATCGATGTCCATTCATTGTATTTTTAAATTTAATTTGGAATTAAAGTTAATATGTCTTTCTTTTCCTATTATTTATACTGTAAACTAAGCCAAAATAAAATTTGCTCTTAATTTAAAAGTACTTTCAAACTTTTTTTATGCAGGGAATGTTCGACTCCATTCATGTTCACCTACTCCATTGGTACTGCTTTAATGACTCAGTTTCATTATAATTTTGAATTTTATTTGTCTTGTTCTTTTTATTTCTCCTCTTTTGTGGTATGAATTAAGCAGAACTGTGATTTAAATGTCAATTTAACGGTTTTTTAAGATTTTTCTTCAGGTAAAATTTCATAAGGTTGAAGAAGGGAATAAGTCCATCAACTTTTTTAAACCGTAAAATATTTTTTAATGTACTTACATTTGTTTTGGTGATTGCTCTGTTTTCGGAATAGGGTTCTGAATTTCCAGTAAAAATTAGTGGTAATACAATGAAAATTCCATTATTTATAGTTTTTTTTCTCAAAACTTGGTTTTTGGACTTATTCCCTTCTTCAACCTGATGATTCATTTCTGTGTAAGCTAAATTCCCTTACAAGAGTTTTTTTATAAGCTGATTTTGTTGTCCTCTTTGTCATTAAGTGCGTGGCTGTAGTGGTTAGCGTGAATGGCCAAGAGCATTACCGACCCAGGTTCAATTCTATGCGGCTTCTGCTTAGGGTCAAGGGTCAACTCAGCCCTTCATCCATCTGGGGTACATATTTAAATATTCCAACTGTTTCAGTAGAGTGAAACAAGTGTAAATACGTTTGGAGTTGGTTAAAATATTTAACTTGGGGGTGCAGACTGCGCCATGATATAGAAATCTCCATACTCAACGCATGCACATTTGACTCGCACTATTGAAACGGTTTGGATATTTGAATATGCTACCGAGGTTGATAAAATGAGGACCACCATCACTCGGGGAAACAACTAGGGGTCCAGCGTTGAGCTAGCCATTCGGCCTGGACACAAGCAAGCTAAGTAATTAGCATTCCAGGTCCTAAGGCTAATGAAACAGAGATGAGCACTGCCTGATGGCCTACTAGAATTTGACGATTTCGATTTGTCATTAAGTGCGACAAATTGAGAAATCCCTTCCAAGCATGACATCCTTAATGAATAAAAAAATTGTATGCAAAAGCATAGATACTCTTTAAATTATCAATTTGAGAAGTAGCTTTAAATTCAATAGTGTGCTAAAATAAAAAAATTTTTTCCTATACAATTACAGTACTTAAAGAATAATTTATCAAGCAAAAAGTTTTAAAAACTTACACCAAATGCCAGAACTCCATAAACAGGCAGCTGTAAGAAAAGGTTTGCTTATAAAATGTTTTTATAAATGCTTGATATAAGCACAATTTATAAAATGCATTTTTACCTTTATTGGTACAGTAAAGCACCATTTATACATTTCTCGTTAAATGACTCGACTTTTCTATTTATACGTCATTTTTGCGAAGTCCGGGGCTAAAATTTTTGTTTATATGACTTTCAAAATCGGTTTTACGTCATTTTAGTTGTCTTAACCCATTAGCGCCCAGTGATCTATTTTTAGATCGCTAAACATAGTGTCATAAATTATCTTTAAAATGTCCTTAAATTCACCCAACAGTAACGAAACTGCACGTATGGCAAAAGAAAAATTCCCTCAATTCTAATACCGTGAGTTTTTTATATTTGCTTCATTTATTTTGGGACAGTGATAGGCTAAAGTTTGTCTCAGAGTCTCATTTTGCAGTTTTTTCATCTTCATTTGCGTTTTTTTAAGAAAACAGTAAATTTATACCACTAAATGAATCCTTTTCCAGTTTTACTTTATCTTTATAGATGTAGCTATTGGGATATAATGCAAAGTTAAGTCAAAAATAATTTATTTAGTGAAAAATCAAGTACAAATACTGCTGATCTAAAAATAGATCACTGGGCGTTCGGGCATTCATTTTTTCTGCGTTGCTTACAATACGAGTATTTAGTTTTTTCCACTAAAAACTGATAAAAAGTGTCTGAGAACACTCAGTAATGTTTAAGATGAAGTAAACTATTGATTTTCTTGAGAAGTTGAAAATTATATTATTGGAAATTAAATTTTAAAATTTAAACTGTCTAATAAATGGAGGGTAAGCCATTATGATTCATTTCTAATAAAGCACAGCATTGGAACTATATTGGTATAAAATTATTAGTGTTTATTCACATAAACGTATTTTATATGACACAAATAGTTTTGAAATACTTCACAGGGGAAATTATAAAACAATTAAAGGTTATCAAGGAACTATGAAAATCTCAAATTTAGAGTACAATATTTTTTTGAATTCGCCCTTATCTAGCCTTTGTAATCTTAAAATTGACGTTATGCCAGAGTAAGAAGTTTATTGAATAGGTCAGCGAAAACAAGCAGCAATTTTGAATGTTGCCACGTAAGACAATAAAGCACTTTTTATTTCATGAATATTATTAATTTTTGGTAAACCAATTTACAAAATTACCAAAAAATTAACCCAATGCATTTTATTTTACCTATTGGTTACAATTTTATGTCATTTCCTATGTTTTCTATAATATACTTATATCTAAATCTTAAGTTCTTGGTTTGATTTCCCCTTTTCCTCCTAAAATTACCTACAACATAGGCTATTTGTGTACTTAATTTTTGGTAAATTATTCAATTTTATTACTATTTAATTATTTTTCCACATATTTATGAATAAATACGTGTTTTTAAAGAGAAATACTAATATTTATATTTATTTTATAATTTTAAGTATTTTTTTAAATTTAAACTAATACTTGGCTTTGTGACAAAAAATATCCTCCGAACGCCCAGTGATCTATTTTTAGATCAGCATTTTTTGAAAAAAACTAATGACTCTTTTGACAAAATTTGTTCATAATATTCATATTAAAGGCAAAATACACCAGATTCAATTCGCCCCACAAAAAACTTATTTGGGCGTTAATGGGTTAATGAAGAATTTTTCTAAAAAAATGTAATAAACTGAAGATTTGATATTCATATACTACTAGAATGCAATGTATTTGAATGTGGTGTTTAGGATGTGCAATATCAAGAAGTGAAAAATAAAATAAATATTTAGGATGAACTATAAAGGTGTATTAGTGTTTCCTTTTAATGTTGAATGTTTTATCATTTTAAAATTTAATTATTACTTTCAGTTTAAAAACTGTTTCGAAGTAGTTTTTCTTTAGAAAAACCTCAAATTTATTGTTTTTATGTAAATCTTCATTAGGAGCATTATACTCGAATGCAACTTAAGTTGAGCCTGACGTCATGGCCACGCGGAAGAAAATCTGAGTAAACAGAAAGCCTGCTGGGTTGCTAGAAGCTCTTATTGGCTGGCGAGTTTAAGAGCGAGTTGTACTACTACGCGTTACGCCACTTTAAAAAATAATAATAATGAACATTTTATGCATATCGGAATGAAAAGATGCTTAATATACTTGGATTTAAAAAACTTATCATTATTCTAAATTGAAGCTCTAAATTTCACTCAAAATTCTGACGCCTCATGGGAAACTTTCTTTGGTTGCTTTCAGCATATTTCTACAGGCTCAAGTTAAGTTGCAACTGAGTATAGAAACCTAATAATCAAATGTTTTGTCGTCAATACGTCGGTCCCTTGAAAGACACATATAAACGGTGTTATTCTGTATAAAGGTAAGTGGAGGAAAAACTGTATGTAAAAGTCTGAAAAAAATCCTAGTTTTAGTTCTATTTTATTTTATTTATAACTATAGTACTTTGATCAAGACATGTGAATGCATGGACAATATATAGTATCCAAACATTGAAATAAAAATACGATGATTTAAATAGTTAGAAGTTTTGCTTTTAATTATTTAAATGTTTTGATGTGAAATTTGGGTACAATTTAGCGGTTTTTAATGGAACAGATAACAGAATTGTACTCAAATTTCACATCAAAACATTTAAATAATTGTTATCTGTTTTGTTAAAAATCTCTAAATTGTTTATTTTATCCCATTAGAAATATTACTAAAAATTGCGGCACAGCTGGGATATGAGTCTATAACTTGGCGACCACTTCACGCGGTCGCCAACTAGTTGGCGCTTATCGCGGCCGATCTCCGGTTCCGGCTAGAACGGGCATGGCGGCCGGCCGCCATGTTTTACCACGACTTAAACGATAACACTTCAATGCATTACGATGGCTCCGATTTAAAAAAGAAATACACTAGGCTTGTAAATAAGACTTTCGCAAATTGTATAAAGCATGGTACTAAAAAAATAAACGTGCATTTTAACATTGTATCATGCATTGTCATATATCGTTATTAAAATGACTCTTAAGTAAAATATCATGCGATAACAAAGGCACAATATGCATGCAATAATAAAAGTACATTAAATGTTATTCTTAATCAAATTATGGCTAGATATAAGTAGTTATAAATAAAATTCAGAGAAATAACGTTTCGCTTACCGATTTCTACGCTGCATACTTATTCATACTAGCATTACCACAATAAACAAGATCTATTAACGAGACAGCGGGACTGCGCAGAACGTCGTCACTATTCCGGGATGATTAAAATAAAGACAAAACCTGGATTGATTAATTAATTTTTTTAATTATTAAATCAATTAAATTATGTGATTAATAATTATATTTATGATATTGATCTTCCTTTACTTCGAATATCAGATCTAGAAAACCCTCGGGCTCGGAATGCGCATGCGTTATATCTTCATATCCAAAATATAATTATGTTCTTATTTTATTATCTTAATAATCATAACAAGAAATAAGAAGCGATTAGTAAAATTTAGAGAATTCAAAGAAATAACGTTACTCTCACCGATTTCTACGCTGCTTACTTCCGCATTATCACAACAAACAAGATCTTTTAACAACGTGACTGCTCAGAACGTTGTCACCGTCACTATTCCCGGATGATTAAATTAAAATAAATAAAAACTGGTTTGATTTATTTTATTTAATTATTAAATCAACTAAATTTTATGATATTATTTATAATCTTTCTCTTCCTTTATTTCGGATCCTGAAAACTTTCGGAAATACGCATGCGTCAAATCTTCACGTCCAAAATATAATTTTGTTCTTATTTTTAAATTACATAATTGCCGGAGATCGAAATATGTATCTTCCAGATACAGAGCGTGCATCAAAATACTGAAATCGTAATAACTTGTTATAACATCCTTTTTTTCTTGGGTTGATCTTCATTTGAGTGAGTCGTGGTGAAACATGGTTGCCGGAACGGGCGATCGGCATCTCGGCCGTGATACAGCGACAACTAGTCTTCCATTTGGCGACCTCAGCTCCCATTTGGCATATAGACCTATATCCCAGCTGTGCCAAAATTGCAAACTAACTTATTTATTAATATTAGTTCATTGATCAGACAATAAAAATTAGCTATTTGTTTTTACTAGGTGCCCAAAACAGCTTGCAAATTTTTAACGAGGCAGATTATGAATTCACTGAAACTTGCAAAATGTTGCCGAGATAAAAGTATGATTTACTTCATTTGCACCTGGCTAATCATAAAGTACCATTATTTAATTACAATTACATTTCTGTTGACTTAAAGTAGTTTTCTAAATTCCTATGGAACTTGTCAAGGCTTTTAATTTTATAAAACATTGATTGATTTAGGGGTTTCTAAAGGAAGAGTTGTCATGCTCATAATCTAGTATTAAACATTTATTACTGATAAACATAGTCAAAAAGATAATCTGAAAACATAAAAACTTACAAGCCATGAATTGTAATCGTGTTTTTTTAGTATAAAATCGTTAGTTAAGCAAGAAAACCATATGGATGTTATAAGCACCATTCCAGCAAGCCACTCGAATAGCTTCGTCATGATTAAAATTAGGCTTTTGAATCGCAAAAAATCAAGAAAATAAAATTATTCCAATCAGCAAATTAAGAAAAGCGGTTTGTTTACATATGTCATTTCGCTATCATGTAAAACTGATGCCAAGTTTAAATTTGATATGAGCATTTTTTGAAGAGAAGGATTTGTTTGATTGAAAAATAAATAAAGGGTTTCCGAATGAAAAATTTTAAAACTGCACGATTAATTTAAAATTTTAAGAAAATCATCTAACTTTAACCATATACAACTAAACTTAACCCGCGTAAATATGTTTGTTTAGGTTTCGGTCTTGTTTGCGCAATTTCATTTTATTAATTTTTAACAAAATTAATTTTAATTAAAAAAAAATTTTAAGCAAAAACATTTAAGTCAAGATAGAGAGAATGGACGCAATAGTCATAAATAAATTTGGACCTGCATCTGTTCTTCAATTTCAAAAGATTCCAATTCCATCCATTACAAAATCGACGGTAAACTTTTATGAGATATTAGTTTTATTCTAAAAATTAAAAGTAAAATGAATGTTTTGATTCGGGGTCTTTTTAAGCATATGGAATATGTATATTAATTTATTATCAAATAAATAATGTAAATACACACATGAGATGTAAAGGGCGTTTACATTGGGGAAAATATGAGAAATAATATGGTTCACCTGGTACTTTTCTATTATACCGGCTCAGCCGTTAAATTCCCAAATAATGCTGCAACCAACGCCAAACAGAATATCTCCGTCCCCCCATCACCTAAGCGAAAATAATTTCATTGAAAAAATCGTATCTAAAGATAATTAATTTAAAGATAAAACGTATTTGAAACTGAAAAAGTTCAGTGTAAAGTTGTATGGGCAAAAATGATAGATATTACTTTTCAATAACTTTAAAATATCGCAGTTTTTACTGCGGTAGAAGTTTTTAAAATCCTTTGATCGCCCCCAGATATCACACCTGGATTTACCCCTGCTATAAATTACCCTCCTTCTGAGGAACATTTAATAGATCTGGGTGGGTATTGCCACTGCCTGAAGTTGACCCAATCATCCTCACCTTAAGAATTGCATGTTAAGTTAAGATTTGGGTATACAGTAGAACTCCAATTATCCAAATTCTGACTATCGGAATCATTTTCAGAATTCAAAGCCACATTATTATAATTCATGTCAATGATTGAAAGCAAAGATGGAATTTCTTCATCAAAGGCAGGAGCAAAATAATATTTAGAAGATGCTGTTTTTAAATGGTTTTGGCAGAGAAGTTATTAAGGAAACCCGATTTCGGGCCTGATTTTTTTTGTTTAAAACTTGACGCTTGGTTTTTCATCCTTTATAACAAGTAATGATTGGCTAAGAATCCTAAAAAACACTTTTTCAGAAAAAATCCAAGTGTCCAAATTTTATTTGAATGGGGTCTGGTCCCATTTGATTCGTATAATTATAGTTCTACTGTGTATATACTATATTATTCGGTACTTCTTCTGTATTATCCTGTTGACTGTGCTGCTGAAACTGATGGTCAAGAAGATAATATGCAAGAACCTTTCTTACTAATTAACTCATAAAGCATCCTCTGTCAACAGGTTTTAGTTAAGCTAAAAGCAATTGGTGTTAATCCTGTGGACACCTATATTCGCCAAGGAGGATTTTCATACTGCCCCAAGCTTCCCTTTGTTCCTGGAAAAGATGGGGCTGGAATTGTTGCTGCTGTTGGTGAGAGTGTAACTCGTTTTCAGGTAAGAGTTGATGCAATGTAAGGAATGATATTCCCATTTTTTGTCCTTCTATCCAAAACTGCTCTTAAGCAGGATTCAGTGTGAATATTAGTTTAAACCAGTGGTGCCCAACCCATGTGCAACCTGTTTATATGTTCACTTCTTTTGAAGCTGCTGAAGTAGAAAAATTTAAAATAGCAAAGTTTGGTTTGTTGTGGCCTGTAAGCTTATTAATAGATTAATAAAATAATATGATATAATCAGCATATAAATATCATGTTATAAATCAGCATATAAATATCATGGTACACATCAGCCAACCTTATCTAAAAGATAATTTATATGCTTATTATTTGGTATAGCCACTTAACTTTTAACCTTTTCTACCCATTTGAAGTATTTTCCCCTCATAAACCGGAAATGTTTGAAAATACACATGAATATAAGTAATGGAAAATAATAAAAGATTATTACATAAAATTATCAGTCTTTGAAAATGGAAAAATAACTCTTCTTTAAAATCAGTTATATAGCTTCTAGTCATCAGTGAATTTGACTTCACTTTTGACAGTTAATATACTTTTTGGCAACAGCTTTTGTAAGGTTGATAGCCTAGTATAAATTTATGATTTCCAATTAGAATATGTTAATGATTTTTTACTCAATATGTTAATCAATTAAAATTTTTTTTTCAATGAGTTGGGAATGATTGACCACAGTAAAATTAGGTGTTAGTATCTTATCTTTATAAGAATTGACATTTCAAATGATCTGCATTTCATTTTTATTTATTTAAAGCATTTGTAAGTATTTCAAACAGCATTCCAATGTTAACACTCACATCTTCTGTAGGTTGGTCAAAGGGTTTTCATTTGCGGGCGAAAACTTGGCAAGAATGGCACATATGCTGAATATTCTCTTGTGCCCGAGGATGATCTTTTCCCTCTTGATGACAAGCTAAGCTTTGAACAAGGTGCTGCTCTTGGAGTACCATACTTCACAGCTTATAGAGCTCTTTTGATCTGGTTAGTTTCCTTCTGATAGACACTTGGAAGGGTATTTAATATCCAAGACAAATTTGGGTTCTTGCGTATTTTCCCCTCGACCCTGTGGCTAACTTCAAGAACGTTATTAAATCCCATTGATTTTTCTAATGTACTGTTAAATTAGAAAGACAGCCATTGAACTGTCAGCAGGATACATAAGTATCCAAATTTGAAACAGGTCTTCCATAGAGACTGCCAACTAAAACAGTCACCATCTTAGCAACTGAAAGACGGATCTCCATTTCTTGATGACTGTCATTCTTTATGCCATGGGGGACCTGTTTTAAGTCTAAACCTAATATTCTCCTTTTCATATTTTGTTTGGATCTATAAGTATTTATTCCTTTTTTTTCTCTTTTTCTTTTTTGTATACTTTTTTTGTTAGTTTTTTGTATTTTGTTCATTGAAAAAAATAAATTAGATGATTGATCTTATGTGTTAGCCCATTGACTGCCAGTTTCAGCATTACATTTATTGGCTTTGGCTGTATATTTTTGGATTCATGGGCATGGTCGATAGGTTAATATGCAAGTATGCTTTGTATTATAAGTATTGGTTGAGTTTGTGAGTGGGTAACATATTATTCTTTTTTAATGCCATTTTCAAATTTTCTTTAAATACAGTCTCGCTAATTTTCCGTAATCGGCTCTTAAATGAGACTGATATGTGGTAATTGAACTATTGTTAAACTTATCTTCTGTATTTTTTCTTTTTAGTGCTAAGTGTACTGGTGGAGAGACAGTTCTCGTTCATGGAGCTAGTGGGGCTGTTGGAATTGCTGCTGTGCAAATAGCCAGGAACCAAAATCTGAAAGTGATAGGGACTGCTGGTACACAAGACGGAATGGACTTGGTGACAATGAATTCAGCTGACCTTGTGGTGAACCACAGGAACAAAAACTATATGGAGAAAATCAAAGTAAGAGCTAAAGCCAGAAAAGTTCTATGACTAAATTTAACCAAAGCTGGTGTTATGCAGTGTAATATAAAAAATTACTGAAACTTTTGTGTTGCTTATATAACAAAGGTATTTAGTGTCATTAGACACAAACTAATGTTAAAAGTAGCATGCTTAAAAGCTAACATAGTTTTAATGGCCGATTCACATGAGTAAACCCGGAAAAATTCACACAAGTGTTTTCAAATAATGCAAATAGGTATTATTGCCACCAATGTTTAAAGCAAAGTACTTTCATTCATAATAATTAAATTTTCATAACTCAAATGGGTATGAATTTCATAACTGAATTTTCTTTACAATTACAAAGGGATCATGTTAAAATTTAAGTACTTTTAGTGGTCTAATGTACAATTATTGCAATTTGAACATAAACACATTAAAAAATGAATATTGCTGCCCATAGTTTGGGAAGGACTTATTACTGTAATCAGCATACCTATTTGTACCTCATGAATAATCGTTAATTATAATTATAGACATTTAGTTCTTTATGTGCTTGAGTTTCTTTTTTTACATAGAAAAGTTGTTTCAATTCCAAAGCTAATTGAAAAAACTTGACAGGAAATTTGGGTACTTACTTATTATCTTGTTGACTGTACCATTGAATCCAAAGAGCTATACTTATCTCATAGACTACTGCTGAATCTGATGGCTGATGGGATAATACACAAGAACCAAAATTTGTATTGTAAAATAGTTTTTCAAAGATATTAATATTTTATTATTCTCCTTATCGCACTTTATGTGTAGTCAATAGGCTAAATATACTCAGAGTTCTAATTTGTGAAAACAATTTCTCTCTTGTATAGGAATATACAAAAGGTGTAGGAGTAAACATCATTGTGGAGATGCTGGCTAATAAGAATTTAAATGGTGATTTAGATATACTTGCTCCAAAGGGGCGTGTTGCTGTAAGTTTATAAGGGATGACAACTCCTGAAAGGGGTTCTATCTTTCTAATACCTTCTTATCTTTTTTAACATTTTACTCTGAAAAATTTTGCTAAAACACATGCAACATACTGTAAAAACACATTAAAATAATGAAAACTTTTCTTGGAATGCAAACCCATAAAGGTGTACTTTGTTTTTGAATAATTGCTGGTTAGTAGTGTGTTAATTGCATTTATAAAAAACTATTGTATAACCAGTGAATAAATTAATTTTGACCTGCACACTTTTTATATCCTAGGTTCAGTGACAGGGATCAACATTGTTAGTAAAAGTATTGGTTTTCACAATTTAATGTCATAAATTTACTGAGACAAAAATTTAATATTCTACAGTAATTTATCTTAAGTTGTATGTAATGGTTTGCTACTTAATCAACTTGTCTATCATTTTGATGGACAAGTTTTCTTTTTAATCTCTTTAACCCCTCCTTGAATTTGTTAACTTATTTTAAAAATCCTGCTTCTATATTTACTTCAAAGAGTGTTTAACATTCTATTTGGTAAACATACTAAACAAGTTTTAAATATGGGCATCCAAATTTCTTTTCTCTTTACCCTTTAGTAGCAATGGGAGAAAACTAATGGGTTCTATCAACCTAATTTTTTAAGGGTTTTAAATATGTATATTTTTTTGAATTTATTGTAATTTTATTTTAGATTGTTGGCTGTAGAGGCTCTGTCGAATTGGAACCCAGAAAAATGATGATGCCAGAGACACAAATAGTAGGAGTTGCTTTGTTTCAAAGTACTGAGGTAAATTTTTAATGTAAACTAGTTGTTTATCATTCACTAATTATAAATTACTGACCAAGAAGGATCGTTGAATTAGAGACTTTGAGTTATCAGAGTTGCCTGTCTATGCATTAGTTATAATTTTCACAACCTCTCAGAGGTTTTGAATATTTTGGTAATCAATTATGGTGTCAATAAATTCATTCCTTTCCATGTGGTGACCATGGGAGTCAGTCTAAAAAGAAATTAATAATGTTTAATAATTAAAATGTACTTTAAAAATAATCTAGGTTTGGTAATAATTTGAAAAAATGTTATTATCTGAATAAGAAGTGTGCTAACTCTAAAATTGGTGTCTACAATTTATTTCTAATCTTACCCAATAAAACCTTTTTAGAGGCTGGCAACCCTGTTCTGGCTCTTTGCCCATATATGGGCTTTTTGCTATTACAGCCACCAACCAATCCTCTGTTCTGAGGAAAATTTGTCAATGAAGATTAGTGTTTGCCTTAGTTATCTACATTATATTGCTTTAAAACTAATCAACAAGTTTGAAAAACTATTAGTAGAACTGCTTATTCTGTAAAATAGGATAAAAAATAGGGAACATTTCTGACTAGTTATTTATCTGCTATCCAGTTTTTAAAAAACTATCTTTTGAGTTAAATAAAACATTTATTTTATGTCCTGTATGCACTATATGAGTATGCTATGTAAAAATATATGTTAGACTTGTATGAGAGATAGTAGGTTCTCTTTATTTGATGTTTTATTGATTTAGGTTTCTCTACAGTTAAAAGCAGTAGTTTATAGTCTGTGTAATTAGAATCGGCGGTTGAAAAGTCATGTGGATTTCCCTGTCTCCTCACCTTTCCCCACCGCGTTGCCATGGTTTCCACAAGTCTTACTTTTTTCCCACTGCACGCGAAGCTGAAAGGTTGCCAAGCTAATTTCTTCCTATTTTTCGAACTGGCGAGAAAAGAAGAACTCGCGAGATATTTTGGCGACTGTTTTTTATTTAAGTATCTCGGAAACATCTTATCACGATAATTTTTGAGGTGTTGAATAGAATACGAGTTTCACATACTTAATTTTTTTAGACATTTTCTTATTAAAATATTGTGTTAATATATTTTTTCTTTAAAAAAATTATGAAAAAAGTACATGCAAATCTTGAGGTATAATTAAAAGTATTATACTTTAATTTAATTTCTATATTAAATATATTTTGAGACTTTTTTCTGGAATAAAGTTTAAATAATTTCACTTTCAATAATTGTCTATTGTAATTAACTATCACAAATCCATAACTTGAAGCCACATTACATATTAGTTACATTTGCAAAAAAAAACTAAATTTGAAAACAAAAAATTATTTTCACGATTGGCCAAATATTTTATTCTTTTATACAAAAATAGGATCTTAAAGTTATAAGATTTATGAAAATGAAAGCAAGAGATCAAATTTAACAATCTGAATCTAAATTGCATGCGTTTTAAAATCGTCACCTTAATATTAAACCCCACCACTCCTTTCTATCATGGTGGCCAGTGGTCCCGATCACTGGCCACTTACGACCAGACTACAATTGAAACCCTCTACCCATAATAAATCCACCAATCAATTACCACAAAATCAAATAATATTAATAATATTTGCTTCAGATTGATTTTATCAATTAATTAAATTGGAAAAGCTCATTTGATTGGTTTGGATCTTTGTCAACTCAATGATGTCACGCTTACGAATTAATTAAATGAGTTTTTCCGCTTGCAATTAAAATTATTCCCGAAACACACCTGAAGACAGTGGTTTTTGATTCTAAGATGTAAAACACTTAATCATTGCGTACGAACCCTGAGAATTTTCTTCCACCCCTTGGGCCATTTTACAGCATCCCCTTGAAGTCATAAGTAATCCAAAGTACCTTCAGCAATTAATTTAATTGTCTTGTGAAATTAATCGCGATTGAATGATTGATCGTTACCCCTATTTAAAGTTAATTGCGATTGAATTTTCAATTGTGATTGAAAATTTAATTGTCGGTGACATTTATCTTCAGTCTCCATTAAAAGCAATCGTGATTACTTTCAGCCGCGATTGATTTAATCGCGATGATTGAATTTAATTGTACAATTGAGGATTGAAATTTCAATCGTTTGAATGCCCAACTTTGCAACACTGCTTGCCCACCTGACGAAATGCATGAGTTTGGCGACCGAAAATTTCACGTCCTGCCTTAACTGATGTGCAAAAATAAAGCAGAACGGCTCTCATTTTCTCCTTCGTTACCAAGGCAACGAATATCAACTGATGACGTCCACCCGCCTATTTTATTTACACAGACTATAGTTGTTTTCTATAATAAAAAACATTTTTTTAAAGTTTTGGGAGGGTTTTATGCTGAAATCTATCCTCTTAGTTATGCTTTTGATTGGGGTATCTTAACTCCTAGTAACCTATTTAATTATATTTACCACAATTTTTCTAAAGTCAAACTGTACACTTTCTTCTTTTAATTTTTGCAGGAAGAATGGAAAACCACTTCTTCTGCTATATTAAACGGAATATCAGAAGGATGGGTTAATCCTGAGGTAGACAAGACTTACCCTCTATCTGAGGCTGCCCAAGCTCAAGAATACATTATTAACTCTACTGGGGAAAAAGGAAAAATAGTACTAACGATCTAATCATAAACGTCTGAGCTCTATTCCTATGAGGAAAATGATTATTTTTCTTATGATTGAAAAAAAATTTCCTAATTGTGATCTTGGATACTCTCTACTGATGTGTTCCATTTTACAGAGCTTGATTATTTTTGTATCATGTAGGTTTTTACCAATTCCTAAAATTCACAAAAGTTAGTATACCCCTAGTCTCAAATTCAAATTGGATTTAAGATTTTGAAAGAGTCAAGTGCCTTTTACAACTGTGAACCTTTTACAGCTTTCGTGCTGATACAACCTTTTCAAATTGCAACATTTTTACTCTTCACAAATTATCACCTTATATGTGGGTTATATAAATCCTATATTAAAAGTCCTATCTAAGAGCAAGAATTGAAACATTTTAAACTGAAATTCTTTTCAATTTGAATGTGAAAAAGTTTGATTTTGATTCAAATAGTTCAATTTCTACTATGTTCTTTTAAACTTGGCTACTTTAATTTTTCTGTGTATCTTTCCAAGAAACAAGTGAATTATAGTAACATTTTGGAAATTGTTTTATATATGAATATGGTAACATAATGTTGTATCTTCTGGTGTAGGAGTACTAAACATTGCTCATAAATGGATTTTCTGCCTTTCAATGTTTGTCCATGATAAACTTAATATGAGCCGATAAAAGTACTTGATTTTTTTTCTGGCAAAAGAGTAGGAACTATGAATGAGAATGTGTTGATCATGGTTGGAGGAAATTTGGAACTGTAGCATTGAAGCTTTTTCTTTGTTAATTTAGGGATAAAAAAAGTCGCACACAATTGGTTAAGTGGACTGGTCAAGACACTGTTTAAATTTTATATACCTTAATTCTTATTCTTGAAGAGTTTTTTTCATAACTTAATGTTGTATTATTTTGAGTTTATCAGATTGAGTTATATTTTAACTATTTGTTTTTCTGCACTTTTTAAATTCACATAAAAATTGTCTTAAACAGAGTGAATAAAAGTGTTCAATAAAAAAAATCTCCCAATATGTTGAATGATCTTTTCAAACTTGTAGTATCAATTAAATGTGATGTGATCACGGCCATGCTTTCTATTTGAAATAAAATAAGAATTATACAGGGTGTATCTGAAATGGTGCAACAAACTTTCAGAGATGATAGTACTCATCAAGGCGAACAAGAATCTATATAGAAAGGGGGTCCCAGATCAAATCCCAGGGAGTTAAAAATGGAGCGACACCCCAAAAAATGATTGAAAAATTCAATTTGTAGAAGAACTACTATTGGTAAAAACTTAATTATGGTCTCAAAAATTGTGGTTTAATATGATCTTTAAAATTACCTCAAAAGTCTTCACTTTAAAATTGTTTTACTATAAAAAAAGTTAAAAAACACAAAAAATGTGAAAACTCTGCCAAAACCTTATTTTGTATTTCGAAATCCTCTCTTTTGATTTGATAATCTGAAAGATCATAGTTGAAAACCCTCAAGTCCAAAGTTTCACGTAAATACAATCAATATTAAACGCTTGAGATCCTTTTAAAGTTTGTTTTTTGGGTGCGCAAGTAGTTTTTTAGAGCTGTTTCCAGAACAGCTGTTAGCGCACGCAAAAAACAAACTTTAACAGGATCTCAAGCGTTTAATATTTATTGTATTTACATGAAACTTTGGACTTAAGGGTTTTCAACTATGATCTTTCAGATTATCAAACCAAAAGAAAGGATTTCGAAATACAAAATAAGGTTTTGGCAGAGTTTTCACATTTTTTTGTGTTTTTTAACTTTTTTCATAATAAAACAAATTTTAAAGTGAAGACTTTTGATATGATTTTAAAGATCATATTAAATCACAATTTTTGAGACCATAATTAAGTTTTTACCAATAGTAGTTCTCTACAAATTGAATTTTTCAATCATTTTTTTGGGATGTCGCTCCATTTTTAACTCCCTAGGATTTGGTCTGGGACCCCCCTTTCTATACCGATTCTTGTTCGTCTTGATGAGTACTATCCTCCCTGAAAGTTTGTTGCACCATTTCAGATACACCCTGTACACCCATTCGTTATTTTTTTTGGAAGGGGAGAGGAGTAAAAAGGAAACTAGCCCTATGTAGCCAGTTTTAGTGCTGTGTGGTATTAATTATTCGTGTGTCATTTTAATATGGCATTAGTTTTTACCTAGGAGCTCAACTTTATGAAACATGTAAACAACTTTATGAAATATTGTAATAAGCAGATTAAAAAACCTTAGCAATGCATTATTATATTAGGGGAAGGTGGTGTACCTCGAACTTATTTTTACTTTGACCCAGTAATTTCTTATTTATTGAAAATAAACTGATGAAACTACTTTCCCTCGATACTTTAGCCTTTCATATACAACATATATTTTATTCGGAATTTTAATTCCAATCCGACCATACCAAAATATATTATGTGTAAATTCCCAGGAACTGAGAAAATAATATTGTTGATGTAAAATTGAGCATTGGTCTGTTTACCCTTTGACAACCAAAAAAGCATTATTTTTCATTAATAAATACCATTACTGTTGATGTTTGCATTGTATCTTTTGCTCCTTTGATAATAGTCTTGTTGGTGCGGTATGCCCCAATGGGGTTTTTTGCCATTAACTTCACCAAACCAAACTTTTGCCCCTTTGTAAATTTGGACATGTCAGTTTGGCATAGAATGTCCTAATAGGGACCTTGTGCCATAAACCCCAAACAACCAACTAGGCAGGTCATCCATTTGGCTTTCCCTGCAGTGAAAACCAGGGTTGCTTGGTTTAAATCAACTTAATTTAAATCATTTGATTTTTTTAATAAAAATCATTGATTTAAATCATAAATGTTAAACTGCCACAATTAAAATAAAAAAATTAGTTGTATGCTTTAAAATGGTTTGCAAGATTAAGGTAAATGTGGGTATAGTGGACACTGTACCAATAGTGGCCACATAGCTGATTAATTTTAAATAAAACGAGTTAGAGGCATCGAACAGCGTCAAAATTCATAGGCATAGTAGATTGTGCAATCATGTAAGCTGATAAATTACCACCGATACCACAGATCAGCATTGGAAGGATATTTAAATATTTGAAAATAACAACATCGGCCGAGTGACTGAAATTTGATTTTGCTTATTGAATCGCATAAGGAAACGAGTAAGTCGGAACTGATTTTTTCGTATTTATTACCGCTTGATTGACTTTTAAATTTATATCAAGATAAATAAGAGTGTATAAAATAATACTGAATAAAATTTATTTGAAAATGCTGACTTTACGAGGATTTATGGGGGTGTCCACTTTACCAACACATAATCTTAGATTTTCCAATAGTGGCCACCGCAATGGCGTCTAATAGAAACATAAATAATACTTAATTTGAATCAGTTTTTCTTCATAAACTGTTGACTGTGCTTTAAAATGAGTGTTAAATAAATTTGGTTTCATTCTGGCTTCGGGAACCAATGTTTCTAAAACATTGAATTACATGCTAAATTCCTCTCAAATCAGCTACTGCGTAGACTTTGGGCCGAAAACTATCAATTTTTTTTAAATAAAGCTAATTTGATTGAATCTAAAATACAATTCGTTGGGAAGGAAGATTTAATTTGAAATAAACGACTATACCAAGAAAACCCCCTCAATTTCATGCATAAACCCCTCATATAGGCAGAAAAAGACAGGTGTCCACTATTGATGCAAGAGGTGTCCACCATAGAAGCAACAGCTTCATCTATGTGGCCACTATAGATGCAATTCGGAGTACTTTTAAAAAATTAATTAAAAATACTTTGCCCAATCTAATTAAAGTTTTTAATATTAAAATCGAAAGAAGAAGATCCAATTAACCTAAAAATAGGATGATAACCGTTTCGAAGCAAATTGATTGGTATTTATTAAGAATTTAAGCAAAAATTTTCCTTAAAGTGTCCACTATACCCACATTTACCTTATTTGCATTACAATTTTTTTAATTCTGCTAGATATGTAACTGGGTTTAGGTTACTCTACATAAAATTGCCTGCTATTTCAAGAACAAATTTTACTACCAATAACAAAACTATTTATGTCGAAAAGGGGTAAATAGCAGGGTTTTGAATCAATAATTGTGATAAACTAAACAAGAATTAAAATATTTAAATTTTTTATCTGGTACATCAACTTTTTAAAATACAAGCATGTGAATGATTTTTATCATAAGCTTGCTTTTATAGTTAGTCATATTTTCCAAACTATTGTTTTCTTTTATATAACTACAGCGAATAGAGCTCTATTCTCTATGTACATGACTGTCAAAAAAGTTGCTTATTTGATTTTATTAAATCAGCAACCTTGGTGAAAACCAACTCCTGCATGTCCTTCATTGGATAAGAATTATTTTCAACCACATTCAGCGAATGAGATGAGAGTAAATAGACATCCTATTAGAAACTTTCTTTTTGGTCTCACATACGATTGGGTACGTAATGTTTGCCTCAGGTGGTTCTCACTTTCAACAACCCTAGTTCCAGGAAATCCTGCACGTGCCTGTCAACTTTAGATTGGCTGCACTGGGATGCTGTAACTGTGCGATTTAGAGACCGGAGCTCTATTTCATCAGCGCCATCATACAATTTGAAATTTGCATGGTCTTGTGATTCTTGTGAATCACACAAATAAACAATGTCGCAAAAATAACGCGTTAAAACAAAATGTTGCGAGATTTTCAATTTTCCCAGCTTTCCCGGAGATAAACGTTGAACGTTGAATAATTCTTTGATTTATTAGTTTTGGTAGCCGTGACGAAAGAACCACCCTCAAAAAAGCTGAAAGTAAACGATTGTGCAGTGATCATGAAATGAAAGAACTTGTTTCTGTGTAGGAAGCTTTTGTGCTACAAAAAATGTGCGATGGAACGGTGAGAAGATTCGGAGTTCGGACACGTACAAAAAATGGTGGAAGAGCTTCTCAACTCTGTAAAAAATACGGCACTTAACAAAAAAGTGGTGGATAGGAATTGCCTCCATACATTGAGAGATGTTACACCGCGATACGGTGGAACCTCCCACCTAGACTTGAAAGGAGGTTCCATTCCGGGGAAGTTTCCCTACGATTTCACTATCTCTTCACCACTTTTTGTGTAAAGTGCCTTTTTTTACAGTGGGGTGAGTAACAAAGACGATATAACAAAGTGAAAGCTGCTACAGCTAAAAAATTCCTACGTATGAACTACTTGTCAGCGGTGCTAGTGGTATACTGTAAAAAAATATTGCATGTTACAATAAAGTGGTGGAAAGATATTGCCACCATATCATTGAGAGACGTTACACCACGACACGGAGGGTCCTCCCACCTGGACTCACAGAGGGAGGTCCCATTGTGATTATGGTGGCAATTTTTTACACCCCTTTATTGTAACATGCAATATTTTTCTTGTACAGTGTAGTGTTTCTTTTCCTTATTTCGGGGAAATGAATAGGATCTTAAGGCACCGGGATAATATAAACCCGATTATCTCGGTAGATCTTAGATTCTGCAGTAAAAGCAAGCTTACTAAACGGGGGGCCATAGGCAACTGAAACCCGGTAAAATGCAGGGTTTTTAGATTTTGTTGGGAAACTAATCATATTTTTTTCGTCAATTAATCAACCCAAACATAAATAAACCTTCTTGTTAATTTTAAATCTAAGGCTAAGTATCCAATTATGATATTATTTCTCCCTTGAACAAAATCTTTTGGCAGACAATTTTTTGTTAGTTTCAACAAAATAATTAACTACCACTAAAAATACGAAAACTATAATTTCCATTTTAATTAAAATTCCCACCACGGCACTAATCTTAATAAGATATTCACATTGATCAGAAAGGATAAAAAATCCATAGGACTAAGAAGATAATACTTGCTCCAAAAGTATCAGCAAATAAGCATAATGGATCATCTCCATCTATAGCTGTTTTTTGCAGTAGTATATGTGTTCAGCTTGCCTGCATTCTCAAACAAATAGCTAAACCCAGTCACGGCGTCCGAGAAATGGCGCAACAGAAGCAATAAGTACGTTCTTCCGTTGCCCCAATCGCATTTGTTCCCCGCTAGAGTACGTGATTATGTCAGCGTTCTTTTGACAAACCAGTCAATTCCGAACGTCATTCGAATTGTCACTTGCGGTCTGGGGGCAAAGCGGCCCCGGGGGCCCATTTGTTGGCATGGCCCCAGCGTACCCGGAAAAATAGAAGGGAAATCTTCCCCTGGAATTTTCTCTCTTGCATATTCTGGGAAATGGGGAGAATAAATAGTTCAGTGCTGTCAGTGTTTGGTTCTTTGCATAAAAGGAACCAAGTCTATTGATTTGTTTGTTATGTGATTCACTTGACGCCAGTGGCAATTTCTGTAGTTTTCTAAGGGTGCATCTAGAGATCTTTTCCCGTTGATTGTCAAGAGTGAAAGATTTATGAGGAGGGGAGCATCTTTTGTCCGCTAATTCACCTCAGCTAACCACACAAAACGACCAGGCTCCTTCGGGTATCCGGGGGAGATTAGGAGCATTGATAATATCGCCTTCCTTTTGTGTGGTTAGCTGATGTCAATTAGCGGACAAAAGATGCTCCCCTCCTCATAAATCTTTCACTCTCGACAATCAACAGGAAAAGATCTCTAGATGCACCCTAAGGCTCGCGCCACATTACAAGCGTCTCGAAACGCCCAAATCGTAAATCAGATAGGGAGAAAGCATGGAGTTCAGCCTGAGACTCCCCCTATCTTGACAGGAATCTTGATTCCTGTCATGATAGGGGACTAGGCTTTCCCATGCTTTTTTTAATGGTGATTAATGGGTCGGGCGGTCATAAGACGCTAGGTCTGACTTGACGCTAAGCGTGCATCTTAAGTTTTATGATACCAACGACGACGATCCTTCGGGCATTCGGGGGAGATTAGGGGCATTGATGATCTCCCCCATATCTTTGTATGGTTAAGTGAAGTCAATTAGTGAACAAAAGAGGTTTCCCTCCTCTGAGGAAAACGCACTAACCACACAAAGAGATGGGAGAGATTATCAATGCCCCTATCTCCCCCGAATACCCGAAGGATCGTCGTCGTTGGTATCGTAAAACTCTAGATGCACGCTTTAAGTTATGTTCATGTTAAAATTTTACAATTATCCAGGTAATATAGGGGGGGGGGTCTGGGGACTCCCCCAGAAAATGTTTGAAAACTATCCTCAAAATAGGCCGGTAGTGTTTTAGCTCATTTGGAGACATTTATGGTTAACTGCCAAAGAGAATAGTTCTTTGTAAACCACAGAATTTTCAAGGAAAAAAATATAAGTAGGTATAAAAATTTCGAGGGGGCTGGGAACCTCCTCCAGAAAAATTTCCCCTTTTAAACTAGTGTTTTATGTCGTTTTGAAACTCTGGGGAACACTCAAAGATAGCTTGAGTCTTCCCCAAGGTAACTCGCCGATCCCCTAGGACGCTGGAGACCCCTGAAGAAAAGAATGTCCAAGAATCTGTCCTTTCTAAAACTCGAATGGTAGCTAAACCCTTGCATATTGGTTACAAAAGCGTTGTAAGTTCTAAACTTCTACAAAATAGGACTAGTTTCTCTACCGACATTTGCAACTTGCGCCCTTTCTCATCACAAGATTGAAAAAAGTACGTTTCCTTAATTCCTTTACTGTATAGAAGTGAAACCTGGAAATAGAAACTAAACAAACAGCTGGAAACTTGTTGCTTCCACAAGTCCTGGTATTACCATTTTAAAGGGATTTTGGCAGATTTTTTTTGCATTTCGTGTTTTTGTTTGGGTGGAGGTTGTCTATTGAATCGTTATTTTCTAAACTAATTTAATACTAATTTAAAAGTACTAATTTAAACTAAAGATGTTTACCTCAAAAACAAAGCACTGGTAATTTGGTTCACCCAGAAAAATTCAGGTTTAGCTGAAAACTTAGGGTATTATTGGCCCATAGTTCCCTATCCCACTATCCATTTTTTCTTGAAAGAGAGTTTTAGTATTTTTCTCTGTATGTAGCAAGATTCTTCCCCCTCCCCTTTGGGATGACGAGGTTAAAGACTTTGAATTTAAAGCCGAATTCAGTAGCTTTTCGTATTCAAGTGTGTTGCGTGAAAATTCGGCATTCTGCTCGCCAACTTGTATCCGAGCGATATTTCTTGAGCTGGAGTGGGGTGGATGAAGTTTTTAGGTGTTAGTTCGAGAAGTGTGTTTGGTTTATGTTTACACGTGCTCGGAATTCCTAGAGTAATTTTCGGTTTGAAAAGAAAAATAATATAAATAAACGTATTAGAATTATTTTTTTTAGTTTTGTAAATATTTTGAGAGTTTGTAGTGTACCAATTTAATTTGAGATGGTGGTTTGTCTTCTCCATTCTAATTTCAAAACTGAATAAACGTTTTTAAGTAAAATGGAGGTAATGGGGGTTTTCGATAAAAGAACTCTAAAAAAAACCGACATGGAAAATAAATTCGATATTTGTTTTTAACTAAAAAATTAAGTTTATAAGACATTTGACTTTGGTTAAAAATGAAATTTAGTTAGAGAGAAACACAAATGAGAATGATGTTTATCAAAGCTCAACATATCGCTTCACAGAAAATAAATTATTTTATTTCCATGTTTAAACCTATTATTTCATGTTAAACAGGTTTAAACCTAGAACTGAAGTTCCAGGCGCGTGCGGGATTCATGAGAATCGTCTTCTCTAGGTAATACGTCATTCCCACACTATCTTCAATTATTATTTGTTCAAAACTTTCAAGTTTCTTTTAAATTTTAGTCCGTACTGAAAAACGCATTCTAGGAGAAAAAACTCTATCTTCAAAATAACAAGGAATACATAAGGTTAAAACTATCGTTGAAAAATTTAAGAAGAATTTTTAATTTAAGCAAAGGCTTAAATTCCTCATTGTAAGGAGAATCGCATATTGAACCCCATTTCAAATCAAGGAATAGTGTCTCAAGAAAAGTTTAGTCAGTGTTATAAAAAAAACCATCAGTAAATCGAAAATTTATTGACCTATCTGATTCCTAAGGCCCCTATTAAAAATGGGGGTTTTACTGAAATTCACTCACACGTATTTTCAACTTCTTACTATTTGTTTCTACAAATAAAAAATTGCAAATAAATGCTATAGATCTTATTAATTTTGTATAAAACTTTATTTCAAATTCGAAAAATGAAACGAAAAATTTTTTAAAGGTAAACTTGCTTTTTGAGCAAATTTACAATAAAGTTTAGAGTTAAATAGGAATTGAAACGTTTGCAGCAAAAACGAGCTGAAAAGATCTTTTGCTGCAAGCATTTCAATTGTTACACTATATTACAACGACGTTTGTTGAAAATGACATCACGGGTTCATAAGGAGGAGTTTCAATTAGATACCACACTTACTAGCTATTGAATTGGCGAACTGGACTTGAACGAGCGAGGCGAGAGTCATCTCTGACTCGCCAATTAGGTAGCCAGTAAGTGTGGCGTCTTAACAAAGCTCCTCCCTTTTACCCGTTACGTCACTGCCAAGATACGTTATATTCTTAGTTCTAGTAGTACATGAAGGTTCATTACAACCAGCGTATCTACCCTTCTCTATTATTTATTACAACGCTTACACTTTTTCTAGCACCCCAGGCCTGAAGGCTAATGAAACGGAGATGGGCACCGCCTGATGGGCCACTAGGCCTAGACAGAATTTGATTTTTCTATATCTTCAATCACTTACATAGCCCAACAGAGCTTAACAGAGGATTCATCTCCATAGACGCTAATGGCAAATTCTTTAACATGGGTTTTTCCATATACACTTCTGGTACTTCGAACCTTCTCCTTTTGTTCCACGTCACTCCTGCTACGTTGCTGTCATTCGCCCACTGAAGCTAATCCAAATCGGAAGTGGAGAGAAAAGTGCAGCACCGATGAAATTAAAATGCCGCTTGATAAAAGTTCCATATCCAATCAGGAATATAACTTTCGCATTTCGCCTTCTCTGATTAGCTGCTAGTGAAATTAATTATAATATGCGAACTTGAATTAAATTAAGTACAAAGAGGAAAACTACCGTTTGGACCCTATGTTAGCTCTTTACTGTGTGGTTAGCCCTAAATATTTTCCCTTTTACATCCAAGCACTCTAACTTAATCTACGTGTGACTTTCTACGCACACCCCCATAATAGTCTTCCATTCCACCAACTAAAGGAAGCCAAACGACTTCACCTCACCATTGATTCCTTCTAAATTTATTCCATAACACAAATCCTCAGAATCTTTTCCTAAGAACACCATCATCATTATTCAAATGTATCGCATTTAACTCCACGGCTCTCTTTAACGAACATCGTAAATGATTTAGCTTTCAAAGTTGAGGCCAAGTCTTGGAGAATCGCCATTAGCTTACCATTGACCCAGGGGCTTAGAGGGATCATTTAAGGGATATTTAAATTTGATAAAGGTGGTCAAAAGACCGATGCCTGGGCTTTATGTGGGTTTGTCATAGAGATGTTAACATTGTGTAATTGTTTTATCGGTATACATGAATTTAGGTTGAGGTAGTGGGTTCTTTTTAGTCTTAATTGTATGTAATAGTTGTAGGTAGAGGAATATCGGTGATGCTGTTAATGTAGTAATGAACTGTTGCCGTTGTTATTGGATTTTCACTGATTTTTAACATTTTAGTATATGTAGTGTTACGTTGGTTCTCAATCAGGGGGCCGCGGATTTTCTTACATTTTATTAGTTACACATTGATGTTTTGAGAAAAAGAAAATTGGTGAAAAGGCATAAATAAAACTCATGGTCCCATTTTGAAGTACATATCTTGGTTAGCAAACTCTTCATCCCTCTTTTCTTCAAAAACAGAAATCGCATCTATGTTGAACTATATGTCCCCCTCTATTTTGCTTTAAAATACCCACGTATTATGGAACCAGATGTGGAAAGAATTGTCGGAATCCAAAAGGGACATGATTTTTTTTGCAGCATTTGAGATCTGTATTATTCTTTGCTTTAATAATGATGATTTAATTATTGATAAAAATATGCTAGTAACTTTTCAACTATGGCTTATATTCAGATACCAACATTCAAAGTTTCATTGTCATACCATGAAACTAAACAGGGGTCTTAAATTAAACATTTGGAATCACTTTTTGAACAGAGTGTTTTCAGTTGACGTCACGACCATTTATTTTCTTCCTTGCTGTAGGTCAAACAGTCTACTGTTGCTAAGGCCGTTGCTAGGTGCGGCGGTATCAGTTGCTGTCATGTGATTGCAAATGCTCCAATAGAATTATTCCGTGGCCAGTTATTTTTTTTAACTGTTAACTGCTGTAGGTCAAACAATCTGTTGCTAAGGCCGTTTCTAGGTCCGAGTCATGTGATTGAAAATGATCTATAGATTTGATTGGCTCAATGTTTCATCCAACCCTTTCAGACTTAGCCACCCCAAATTTATCATAGGATCCAATAGCAATCTCGGGCGGAATGGAACAGAAAGGGTTAAATATCCTAAAGAGTATGGAAGTAAAAATTGACACACAAGAGAAAAGTAATTCTGGAAATGATTCTTAGCCGAAAACATTCAAAATTAAACCCAAAACACAACGGTACAACAAGAAATACACATCATGGCTACGTAAACCATCCCGAAATCTTTGTACACAAAATCTGTCACTTTCAGGTCCTGGAATAAACACGGGCACAAAAACACATTCCGAAAACATCATTAAATGAACCCACGCCCTATTCATCTTTATCGCCAATCCCATTCAAAGGACGAAAATCACTCGCCATCTGCGTTTGAGGCTACACCCCATGACACCTTTGTTTCGACTTAAAGAATCCGTGGGTGTCGGAGGCTAAGAGGTTGGGAAACATTCGGCATCAAATGGAGACCCCTCACTGCTTCGTATTGGGTGGGATAACTCAATGGTCCGTGTAAGCTGAGATTGAGGGGCAATGGAGGGTACTTAAGAGTTTTTAAGAACAATGGGACGTTTTCGATGATTGACTTTTAGTGAATTTAATTGAATAGTGTCTGGTGTAATGTGGCTTGTTTCACTTTGGATTTGTAATGGGTTTTGGAGTGATTCAGGTAAGGATAAAAGACGTTCGGTCAAAAAGGAGGTGCTGGAAGGGCTTATCGGGAAACGTTTCTTTTCTTGAAAATTGTTATTCTAGTTTAAGCACATTGTTGTATTTATATAAGACCATTAATTTTTAAGCCACTAACTTAAATTTGCCCCACAACAAGAAAGTTAACCGTGCATGTGCGATATAGATTCAAAGTGTAAGTTAACCATGTATGATACTTATAAAGTGTAATAATAAATGCATAACAACCTGTACAACGAGTGTATAAAAAGTCGAATTAAACTTCTTTAGTTAAAGTTATCACGCTGGTAAGAACTTTTACACAACAAGCATATCTTTATCCAACAAGCATACTGATGAAAATTTATGGTATCAGACTTACATCTAAAAATATGTTTCTGGTTGATGAAAATCATAACTATTTTCACTTTGAAAAATCTGTTTGATGACCATTCATTCATCACAGGGTGGTTACCTTGGCGAACTACGAATAAACTATTTCCAAGAATAGTTACATGTCTTAATGCATAAATCAATATTCATTTTACTTGAAATATTCATGTGAGGGTTCTTTCACAAAATCTGAGAAGTAGTTGCATCAGCTCTAAATTTTACTTTATTCTTTCAGTTTTGATAAGTTAGCTAACAAGTTTTCTGTTTCATGTCGTATGTTTTGTGAGAAATGGATTTATAACTTTAAAAATCAATTTGTTTGTACTGATTATGTTGTTAGCAGGAAGAATGTAATTTATTCAGGGAAAAGTCTTAATATTTCATAAAATCATTCATAGGGGAGAGTGTTGTACCTACGGACGGTTGTACCTTAGGCTGGGTCGAAAAAGACAAATTTTCGAATATCGAAACGCTTCAGGTCTCAAAAGTTGCGTCTTGGCATGCTGATAACTGGAAAAATAATCAAAAAATTCCTAAAAATATCCCTGAAGAGCGCATCGGGCCTAAAGTTTGAGAAAATTGACAAAAATAACCTTAAGTTGAAAAAATTCCCGAATTTCATAAATTGTGTTCAAAAACTTTAAACTAGGTGTAGGTATATCCTTTTAGCTGTCTGAATTGAAATAAAAATATCTGAAAAGTTTACTTCATTTTTGAAATTCGAAAAGGAGGCCTAAACATGGTGAATTTCAGTGAAAAAACCTAAAATTTAGCACTTGTAAAAGAAAGGCACCATTGAATGTAAAACTCATCAAATGGGCTTTTTATTGATGAACTAACTTCCTTCATACCCTTTCTTCACCTTTTGGTCATTTATATAGTGCACAAATAAAAAAATTAGTTACATGAAGACTCAAAAAATATCTCCTGTGAAGCATGCCTAAATACATTATAACATACAGTAAACCCCATTTAATCGTAGAAAATACACTTATATCTTATTAAGTTTGTGAAATAGCTTTAAAGCAATCAAAATCTGGGGTACAAGATCGTGTGTGAATACAATGTTGCTTGTACATCCTTCTCCATCTTTGTTTTTAATAGCAAACTCTGTCACAAGTATCACACATCTTTCGACAGCTTACTTGTGGCAAGAATAGTTTAAAAATATTATTGTAGTACAATTCTTTGTTCACATTTTATTATATGTCTTCAGAAATTAGGTTTTCCAGCATGGGTGAGGAAGAGGACACACAGTTTGCAGTTTGTCCACTGGAGAGAATCAACCTAATCTATTAGCATAAAATTTAATGGCAGGAGGCATAACAGTTTTTAACCCCTTAATGAACAGTTTTTTTCTATATTGATGGAGGGGTAGAAGTAGGTTGTGATAGAACACCAATTGACATTAGTTCCTAGCAGTGAGGGCGTACATAGTAGTGTTTTCATTGCTATGAGCTTACTTTTCAGACTCTTTCCTCAATACTTAGATGGGGAAACTAGATACCATTAACTTTCAAAACGGGGCAATTGACAAACTATCTGGCTATCACCTGCTTACTATAGTTTTCAAAGGAAAGTAAAGTGAATAATCCATGGATTAAAAACTGATCTTAAATAAGATCAGAGGTACTTTCATCATCAAGGTCCAGATCAGAGGTACAAGCCTGGTCAAGGCACTACAGGTTGGTGAGAGTTTTTCTATCTTGCTGTAAAAGATCTTGAATTATTTATTAAGACACTCTAGTCTAGATGCTTATATGTGTCATTCTGGTTTTAGGATAATACATTTCTGAAAGAAAACTCAATTTAAAAATGACAAGTAGAATATCACAACAGAATTTGTACATATCACGACCTTTTTTGATTCAACATAAAATGTACATGTAATGCTGATAGTACGAAGCTGATGTGGACGTAAACATAAATATGGACATAACGTTGTACTACAATAATATTTTTAAACTATTCTTGCCACAAGTAAGCTGTCGAAAGATGTGTGACACTTGTGACGGAGTTTGCTATTAAAAACAAAGATGGAGAAGGATGTACAAGCAACATTGTTTTCACACACGATCTTGTACCCCAGATTTTGATTGCTTTAAAGCTATTTCACAAACTTAATAAGATATAAAAGTGTATTTTCTACGATTAAATGGGGTTTACTGTATGGTATAATGTATTTAGGCATGCTTCACAGGAGATATTTTTTGAGTCTTCATGTAACTAATTTTTTTATTTGTGCACTATATAAATGACCAAAAGGTGAAGAAAGGGTATGAAGGAAGTTAGTTCATCAATAAAAAGTGCATTTGTTGAGTTTTACATTCAATGGTGCCTTTCTTTTACAAGTGCTAAATTTTAGGTTTTTTCACTGAAATTCACCATGTTTAGGCCTCCTTTTCGAATTTCAAAAATGAAGTAAACTTTTCAGATATTTTTATTTCAATTCAGACAGCTAAAAGGATATACTTACACCTAGTTTAAAGTTTATGAACAGGATTTATGAAATTCGGGAATTTTTTCAACTTAAGGATTTTTTTGTCAATTTTCTCAAACTTTAGGTCCGATGCGCTCTTCAGGGATATTTTTAGGAATTTTTTGATTATTTTTCCAGTTATCAGCATGCCAAGACGCAACTTTTGAGACCTGAAGCGTTTCGGTATTCGAAAATTTGTCTTTTTCGACCCAGCCTATTGTACCTTCAGCCACCTCATTTTAAAATTCGGGAAAAAATGTAAATTTGAATTTGTGGTCGATTTTGAATGTAAACAGATGCTATCTAGTTGCTAACGTGAAATCAGCTGTTTAAAATGTTATTTAAATTTTCTATAGTAGAAATACTGTTTTTAGGTGCTGAAAGTTTATTTTAGTGCATCACTACATTAATTATTTTCTTCCTCTATGATTATGATATGATAAAATGGGATATATGGGGGGAATCCCCGAGATTTTGACTTTTTAGTTTTGATATTAGAAATCGTCAGATCTCAATTCTTTTATCTTTTATAGAACTTTGAATGCAAAAACACCTGATGCTGTACCTTCGGACACCATAAGTGTTGTACCTACGGACACGTTCTTGTGGGTGTCTGTAGCTAATCAGCGTTTTAGAATCAGGTTTCATTTAACTGAATACATTTTGATAAATGTTAAATCAATTCTAAATGGTAATCTATTTGTCAGCGATTATTTTTAAGTGAATTTTAGATGAAAAATCAAATATTTTGTGATCTAAACTACTTTTTTAAATTTATGATTCTACTTGGAATTTAATTTAAAATATGGTGTAAAACCCTAAGCACCCTATCGCATTTAAGTATGATGATTAAAAAAAACTTAAAATTTCCCCTGAAGAAGATTTACCACCAAATTATTATTGTTATTACCACCAAATGCTTGCGCAACTAAGTGTCGATCGAATCGGGTTTTTTTTGGATCAGTGAAGTTGTCAGATCAATCAGCATGATTGATGAAACTATTACCTTAAATTCTGATCTGAAAATACTATGTGATTTTTGTGTTTTTGGTAAAAAATCAAGACTTTTATAATTCAACTTCGTTTTAATGATCATTTACGATCTAAAACTACATTACTTTAAAAAATCTATTTTCAATTTTAAAAAGGCTTGAAATAGGTTATTAAAAGGTAATTCATCAATAAAAATGTTCATTCTTAGCTTTTTTCAAGTAAAACTTCCCTTTTTAAGGGTGTCCACAGGTACAACTGGGTCTGTCCATAGGTACAACAGGTTGTTGTACCTTTGGACACAAATTTTTCCAAGTTATTATAAATGATTAAAAATCCAATTTTCAAGATTTTGACTAATAAAAAATATCTCTCTACTCACAAAGGTTAGGACTATAGGTTGGGCACTTTAAATGGTCAAAATGTGATTTTACCTGTCTTAGAAAAATCCAAACGTGATTTTTGTCCATAGGTACAACACTCTCCCCTATAATAAGTAAATTTAATTCTTAACAAATTAAAAGATTACCAATGTTTCTTAGCTGTATACATGAGTTGGAAGAAAGAGTTTTGTTAGTTGGGAGAATAATCTTTAATCTCTGCTTATATTATTTGCTTGCTTGCGGCTTATATGGACTATTCTGCTCTAAATTTATTTAAGTGGCTAATTTAATCAATGTGTCCCATCATGTTTTTCTATAGGTTAACAATTCTTATTATTTATAATATTAGCTTTTGAGAATGTCCATTAAAAATGATGCACTACTTTGCAAAGATGAGCATCGCTTCTAAAATAAAACCTTAAAAAAAACGATGCTTGGTAAAAAAAACCCGGCAGGTATCCCCGACCGAACATTATGATGGATATCTTGAATTAATCTCATCTCCTTTCCCCAGAAGTTTTTCTCCTCAACTTCGACAATCTCCAATGACTCCTCGATTCACTGCATTAATGTGTTCCTAACTTTGCCGCCATTGTTGAAACCCGATAGTTGTTTGCAGCGCCATCTACTGCCAGAACGGAAACATCTCCTAAAAGCAAGGAAGTCACTCGCTTGACCGAGTTGAGTTGTTAGGAAGCTGGAAAAGTTTCCTTTTCACTCTTTTCCTAGGATAGGTCCGGTTTTTCTTTCAAGTGGACTTGTTGGATTGTACTGTTACTTTCCTTTGATTCACTGGAGTATTTATTTACGACGTCAACATTTGGCCTTAGAGTTAGGACTTAGTTTTTTTTTGAACGAGGCACGATGTTAACAATTCACTTTTTTTCCCTCTCAATAGGTGTTAACTTTTAAATCTTTCCCCCCTTTTTTTCGTTGCGTCAGGGAGTCCGTGATGTTTATTCATTGAGTTCAAGTTGTTTCGAAACGGTCGATGGAAGGTTTAATGTTGTGCTGTAAAAGTGTTGAAAAGTTTCGATGTAAAAGTGAAACGATTCGGACCAGAACTTTTCAAATGAATTTGCAAATTTAAACTGAATGCTAGCTTTATCTATCAATTTCACTACAGTTTCCTTTGTTGAACTAAAAAAGTTAAACTAAACGCTTCAATAACTAAGCTATAAGCATTAGATCGTTTATTCGAAAAGAAATTTCTAATGAATGCTGGGATTTGTATTTAAGTGAGTCAATGCCAAACTCTTAATTTTTATGCCTCGTTGTGGGCCTTCTGCCATAAGAAATAACCGACCAACTCGTAATTTATATTTTTCGGAAATTGCTGAATATATCCATTGTTTTAATTTTATTTTTAGAGTGAAAGGCACTAAATTATTTTTGGCAATAGATTGTCCATTTTATTAGAGATGTTAGATAGTTTTGTAGATTAGGACAGAAAATAAAAACATTTTAACCCTTTAGCCCCAAATTATTTTCCTCATCCAAAATATGTCATGTTTACGTAACTGCAACTGTAAGTAAACTAAATTTGGCCTTACATGACGAAAATTGGACAAATTTGGAACATTGGGAAGTGGGACTTACAAGGGGTTATAATAAGGGTCGGGATATAAAGGGTTAAGTCATTCAAAAAATCAAATTTTCTATCACAAGGTTAGAAACATTTTAATAAACAGAAAGTTAATCCCTTAACTCTTTATGTTCAATTTATTGAATAGTATGACTCTAAGAAATTTTATCAACATTTCAAAGATACAGAGTTACACTGTAATTCAAATGGAATAGAAATCGTGGACTGATAATAAATTTTTCATTCTTTCTTGAAAATGTTTCCTTTGAAGTGAAAGAAACCGTTTTTTCCACACTTCAAAGCAAAGCTCGTTAGAAGAGCATAGTAATTTCACCATTAAGGCTACGTTTAAAGGCCTTCGAAATGTAGGATTATACCATCATTTGACAGAAAGCCTTTTCAGATGTATGTGCAGAAATCGTCTTTCATCTTTCATCAATACCTAAGAGCAGATCAGCGTTGGTCGTCAGTTAGTGTTTAGTCCCAAATTACGACAAAAGCTTTCCAAGTTAGATGGCCTAAATATAGTTAAATTATTGGTCAAAATCAATTCCCAGAAAGTTAATTTTGTATTTATAAATATGGTTAAAAATATACAGGGTGATTCAGAAATAATCATCAATAATTGGGGGTGGGGTAGAGGGGCCCTAGACAAGCATTTTTCGAATAGGGATGGTGGGGCGCAGCCTTACCGTTAAAGAGCTAGGACCTAATGTAGTGCAAGCGCGTTTCAAAAGGCCGTTTTTAGAAGGCCCGTGTGACGAAACAAAACATAATAAAATAAAAAAAAAATCTAATGCATGAGGTAAGGAAGTATATCTTCTACTTACACCATGAATTTGAAAGAATTTGAACCACTTTCTAAACCGTGGAGTGAGTTTCAAAAGTGCAATATTAATCTTTTAGTCAAAGAATGAAGTTCCCGTATTTAGAAAAATGATGATCGGGGAAGGAATTTTCAATGATCGTAACATTGATCATTGAAACTGTTTGATCATTGAAAATTCCGTCCCCGATCATCATTTTTCTAAATACCATTAAAGGAACTCCATTGTTTGACTAAGAGATTAATGTTGCATGTTTTAAAACTCACCCCACGGTTTAGCAAGTGGTCCAATTTCTATCACATTAAGGATTTAAGTAGTACGGATACTCCTGTACCTCATGCAATAATGTTTTTCATTTTATTATGATTTTTTTCATCACACGGGCCTTCTAAAAACAGCCTTATGAAACGCGCTTGCACAACATTAGGTCCTAGTGTCCTAGCTCTTTAACGATAAGGCTGCGCCCCACCATCCCTATTCGAAATATGCTCGTCTAGGGCCCCTCTACCTCCCCACCAATTATTGATGATTATTTCTGAATCACCCTGTATACAGGGTGGTCCTAAATTCATGGTACAAACTGGGTAGGGTAGGTAGAGAAGACCTAGAAAAGCATATTTTGAAAAACTAGAGGGGGCGCAGATGCACCGTCAAAGAGCTAGGACCTAATGTAGTGCGAGAGCGTTACAAAAGGACGTTTTTCCAAGGCCCGTTTAACAAAAAAAACATAATGAAATGAAAAAATTGATTGCATGATGTACAGCAGTATCCGTACTACTTACACCATGAATTTGATAGAAATTGGACCACTTGCTAAACCGTGGGGTGAGTTTTAAAACGCTCAGTATTAATCTTTTAGCCAAAGAATGGCTAGTAATACCCTTAATGGTATTTAGAAAAATGATGATTGGGGAAGGAATTTTCAATGATCATACATTGATCATTGAAACTGTATGGTCATTGAAAATTCCATCCCCGATCATCATTTTTCTAAATACCATTACACTAATTTAAAGGAACTCCATTCTTTGGCTAAAAGGTTTTATATTGCATGTTTTAAAACTCACTTAACGGTTTAGCAAGTGGTCCAATTTCTATCAAATTTATGATGTAAGTAGTAAGGATACTGCTGTACCTCATGCAATAATTTTTTTCATTTCATTATGTTTTTTTTTCGTTAAACGGGCCTTGGCAAAACGTCCTTTTGTAACTCTCTCGCACTACATTAGGTCCTAGCTCTTTAACGGTGTAACTGCGACTCCCCTTTCTATACCAATTCTTGTTCGTCTTGATGTACTCTACCTACCCTACCCAGTTTGAACCACGAATTTAGGACCACCCTGTATACAGGGTGTAAAGGAAAGTCCCTTTACCCTGTAATAAATTGCTAACGGAGCAAGCTAAATGTATGTAGTTAAGGTAATGGTATAGTAAAGTGACTATGCGTGTGACTATTTTGTGACTAAAATTGAACACTGTTACTTCACCCTTAGTTTTTCTTCGCACTGTCAACTAAGGGTGAAGTAACAGTGTTCAATTTTTTAATGACACAGTAATATGTTGAACTGCTGGTAATTTTATGTTAATGTATAAAATTTTGATAAAATAGGAAGAACAGTCTCTATAAACATGGTTAATTGCTTACCTTCTGATAGTATAACTCAATTAATATGAAGAGCGGTTTAATCTTGCATTAACTTCAGCTTTTCAATTAACTTATGGAATAAAATACTTGTGAACACACGGAGTCTGATTTTTAACTTGTTTCCAGAATTTCTCTTTGACAGTTTTATATATTTAGAATTTATTACCATATCTATAGTTCTGAAACCATTATTAGCACTTGTATTAGATCTGCTGGCCCTTATAATTGCGTAAAGAGCTTTAAAAAATTGTTTAAGATAATTTTATTAGTCCTAATTGAGTATAGAAACCTCAAACCCCCATTACCCGATATCAAACATGCCCAATACCTTTTTTTTTAGAATTTTTTTTAGTTTTAATGCAATCCAATATGGCGTCTGTAATTAAGCAACCAATAATTAATTTGAATTCCAGAAATTTATCTCCACATCAATATGCTCTGCAAATGATGTTCAGCCATGGAATTTTGCGGTTTTGAGTCGTTTACCACAGCCTTTTGATTTTTCTACTCTCAGTATACTGAGAGTAGAAAAATTGGATTGCCATCTGTTTCTTACAAGTCTTAATTCTTGGCAAAGATACCATATTCATAAGGTATCTTTGCCAAGTATTAAAATATGTAAGATACAGATGGCAATCCGGGTAACTTAAAAGGCAAAAAGAAAATTATATTTATACCAATACCAAATATCTTTAAAAACAGCTGATGTATAAATTAATAATGCAGTTTGAATTATGAATAATTAGTAAACACTAAAATGCAATATACTATTAATTCCAACTCCACTATATGTTATTTGTTCTTAAGATGACTGAAAGTTAATTAATATTTGAGTAAACTTCATTCAAGACAATTAATGATAAATACTAATATTCAACAATTCAATCATTCAAATGTTTTCAGGAACTTTCTGGCTTCCATAAACAGCATTAGGTGTTTAAGTTTACAAAAGACAAAAACATAGAATAAAATAATTTTCATTTATTTAAAAAAATTAAATTTTATCCAAAGTCAGAGAAGCATCCAAAATAATTTTATCTGATGGGGCAGGGGCTTCCAGCCAGCCCAATCTTTGCAGTGGGCTAGGGCTGGAGCAAAATGTTCTAGTAATAGCCCCTTTTTTGGTTTTATCGAACCCCTTGGCAGCTGCGGCTAGAAAGAAGAACAGTTAATTAGTTAAGTTAACCAAATCGAATTCATAAAATTAACTTAAAAACCACAAAAATAATTAGTTTAATGGCAAACTAATTATTCCAACAAATGCACTTGCCCAGACTTAGAATATTAATGTTTAGTATTGCAAAACCCTTTCATTTACTCTATGGCTAATGAAACAAAAAGGTATGGATTTAAATTAATTTCAAGATTTTTAGAGTAGAATAATTCTTGAAAGAGAATGGTTACCCTGAAACTAAAAGTTTTAATGCTATTTCAGCCACTTTTAATGAAACTGTTACAGTGTGCATTCCACAGTAAATTTTTGAACTATATAAACTGTGTGCCACCTTTAAAAGGTGACATTAGAAATGAAAACTACATTTTGCAATCTTTATAAATACAAGAATAAGTTATTGTTGCCTTTATTACACAAATTTTTCTATATAGATAAATATAAAGAAACTTTAATTATCTTTATCAATAACTCTTTACACTGACACACAACTAGTGTATTATGCAAATTTGATAAATTCTTACTCACCTAAAATTATATTTAGTCTCTCTTCAAATGTTGAAAAGGACTTTCTCCCTTTTCGGCCATACAAACTGAAGTGTGCAGACAACTCTGCTTTCTTAGCAAGCTGAGAAGGAATGCTGTTAGGGTCCTACCATGGCCCAGGTTAAAAAGATACCCGACCTAGAAAATATAGTACCAATAATTATAACAAACATTACACATTACTTTATCCATATTAATTGATCCTCAGTTAACCAAAAGGATAATTTATATTAAAAAAGTCCACTTAAAAAGATTTAAAAAACCTGCTTTTAAATTTTCGTAGAAATTTTCTTTGTAACAAGTCAATGCAAATCCTTTTAAATGAGCCAACCAAACAATATTACAGCGTGCACCTTGAGGGAAAGGTTTTTAAAATCGCCAAGATCACTTGCCATAATAGTTGCCAACCCTTTATCAGTTCGAACTCTCCTTCTAAGGAAAAAGGCAAATTAAGTTCGAAGTTACATTGTTAAAAATAACTTCCAGGCCAAACTAAAATCAATTCTAGATGGAAACAATTAATTTCGATTTTACAAATCCCTTCCCAACTTTCAAGCACCCAAACACATTGTTAAGTAACAAAATTTTTAAAAATATATTAGTATGGAAATTTTAGTTCTCTATTAAAAACTGATGGATTGTAAAAGTGCTGAAAAATTACTAAGCATTCAACACTACAATCAATAACTTCTATGCAGCATGAATTTAGGAAAACAAAACACAAAATAAAAACTAATTTTTAAGACATCGTAGGCTACACAAATACTACAATTACCAAGTTATCTATTATGCTAACGGGCAAAGTGATAAATGCCATTGAATTTAACACATTGCCCCTCCACTCCATCTAATTACATTGCCTGTAACATTCTATAATGACTAAAAATCACCTACATTGAGCATTGCTGGAGTTTCTTTCACCATCACATGTACAGGCACTGGGCCCTGTAGATGATTCCTGGGAACCTGTAAAGTTATTGGCTTAAAATCAAAATGCTATCAACTGACCCATTTAAAAAGTATAAGCTATAAAACGTTTTTAAATGTAGTCAAACCTTGCAATAGTGAACTGTCTGGGGACCGAAAAATAAGTTCACTATGACCAATAAATAGTTCACTGACCCAATTTTTTTTAAAAATAGCAGAGTATAAAAAGTTCATTATAACCAGTGTTCACTAAAGCAGGATTTGACTATACCGTAAAACGGGGTGAATCGGATCATTTTTGAACTTTGAACTGCTGCCAAATTTTTAATAATAAAGATTTTGGAATGCTTTGAAAATAATATTTTGAGTCCCAACTAATACTTTAAGAACCCGTTGAAAAAATTAAATTATCTTGAATGGTTTATTTTATACAAATTTTTAAGAGCCGTGATCCGATTCACCCTCAATGCGGGGTGAATCGGATCACAGCCAGTTTTTGTGAGAAAAACGCAATTTTTACGTCTTAAAGTGATACAGGATCCTGAAATTAGCCATAAAATAGTCTAATAAGGTAAAATGAATAAATTTTACTAAAATAATGAAAAATTTTTAAATAAAATATAGGGTTTTCCAAAAAGTTCTGATACTTTTTACCAAAGGTTCATGTTTGAAATTTTTTTTTGAAAAACTGATAATAGGTGGAGATTTCAAATAAAGGGTATTTTGGTTTATGTATATTAAAGAATATAATGTATGGTTTTGGAAGTTCTGGTTGTATTCAGAGGCGTAACTAGGCGTCGGCGACGTCGGCCCCCGCCGACGGCCTCGCACTTTAAGGGCCTCGCAAGAATTTAAACTATTTGATTCCGTGTTTAACTACAAAGATATAATGTTTGTTCAATTACGTTTTTTAATGTCTTTATGTTTCTGAAGCCCGTGCGCGAGGTCTTTTTGGAGCCCAGGTGCGAAGCTTTTTGTTGGAGGAGCTCAAGCGCGAGGCCTTTTTAGAGTCCAAGCCTTGAGGCCTCTTTTAGTACATTATACAGGGGTACCAACTGCGGGGTATTTGAGCACCCCCTATAATTTTGTGTGGATGCGCAGCACCCTCCAGAAAATCTTCTCTCTAAACATTTTTTAAAACAGCTCTTTACCAAAATAAACCCTCGCTTTCTTCAAAACCATCAAAAATCTAACTTCTAAACAAGGGGTTATGTTTACCTACGAAAAAGAAGACAAACCTATGCGCTTCTCATGCTGAAATCGGAAATATGCGAATAGCATATATACTACAACTGTTTTTTTCAGTGGCGTATATAAGGGGGGGCCGAGGGGGCCCCGCCCCCCCTGAAATCCGGACTTGGTGTACCAAAACAGTCTAAAACCCTGTTTTTTAGGGTCAAATTTCCAAAAAATTTCTGGGGGAGGACCCCCGAACCCCCCTTTATGCTTAGAACTTTATTATTTAAAACTTTTTATAATAAGTTCATCAAAATCACAATCCTACTTAAAAATATGTTCAAAATTAAGTCTATGTATGTATCAAAACCAAGTTGAAACCCTGTTTTAGGGGTAAATAAAATTTTGGAGGAGGACCCCCAGATGCCATTTACAACTTTGATTTCGATTACTTTCAACTTTTTTTACATTAAGTTCACCCAAATGCAAATCCTGTCTAAAAATATAAATCCAAATTTCAGATTAGGTGTGTAAAAACTAGTTAAAAACCAGTTTTATAGAGTCAAATTTTTCGAAAATTTTCTGGGGGAGGGTACCCTTTGGTACTAGGGAATAAATCATTCCCAACTTTTTAGATTAAGTTCTTTAAAATGTAAAATTCTAACAAAAAATTTATAAAAAACTAAATTGGATGTAATAAATTATCCATGGAGGAGATGAAAAATAGAATATTTGGCTCCTCCCGAAATAAATTTCTATATTCGCCACTGTATTTTGTTAGTACATTACTATTTACTGGAGTTTGGAAGTTTTTGCTGTAAATAAAATATTTAGTTTAATACTTGCTTGATTTTGATTTCATTACTTTAACTTAAAATTCAATTACTGTATTATAGAAACTTTTTGATCTAGTAAGGTTGAAACTTATTTTAATATCATGTAAATAACTATATGATACTAAACGTCATTCACATTTAAAATTTTCATTGAATTCTAAAGTTGATATTTCTATTATAAGCAAAAGTGGGGGGAAATATTGGGCATTTTCAGGATAAACCGCGCACAAATTTATCCAATTGGACTAACTCGTAAGTTTCAAAATTACATTTAAAGTAATAAAAAGTAAAAAAAGCAATAATAAATCAGTTTAAATATCTATTTCTGAAATTAACAGTTTAATTTTACGAGATTTGTGAGTAAAATTGCCATTTGCTCTCTGATTATCCTAAAGTACTATATTTTATAATTAAATTAATTAAAATTATAATTTACTTAATGGAAATTAATTAGTTTATTAATTAAATAAGCTATTAATAATACTATTAATTATAAAAATATAAATTATTTTACAATAATTCATTAAATGGTATTAGGGCCTCGCAAATCCGTTTCGCCGACACTGCTTGGGGTACTAGGGACGCCACTGGTTGTATTATTTCTTTTCAAAATGGCGGTTAGAAAAGAAGACCGCAAACGACAATTTTAGTAAATTTTTTTTCGGCCGCTTTAAAAACTGTGCTGTGAAGAATGCATTATTCATGGCTAATAAAAGTTTTGCTCTATATTTGCAATGTTTACATTAAGATTTCAAAGTTTTGAGATGATTTGATAAGTTTAAGATAGTAAATTTAGCTTTAAAACTGCATATAACTGGTAATTTTCCATAGTTCTTTAGCACTTCTCTCGCTTCGTTGAGCAGCTGCACTGTAAAAAATAATCCTGCAAAAAAACAGAAAATTTCTGGCAGCAAAAGTTGCCAGAAAATTTCTGTAGGCCGAAAAATCCTGTAAACAGAAAAAAGCTGTTACCTACAGGTAAATGCTGTAAAAAGAAACTTTCTGTCAAGTGAGCTACAGATTTTTCTGTTGCCTCTCAATAATTTTCTGCTTGTGCGCATGCACTTATTTTAGTAGAGTTTTTTCTAATTTTAATTAATTAATATCCGGGGATAGAACCCACGACTTTCCGCATGCTAAGCACGCACGCTACCACTGAACCAACGAAGATTCAGTATAATGTTGCCAATAGCTGTATTCGTTTTCGATGCAGTAAGTTTCTGTTTAAGTACAGATAAGCTAAAAAACTAGATAAAAGCTGTTATTTTACATAAAATAAGTAGAAGTGCGGTGGGAATGTTACATGACAGAATATCTCTGTAAACATAAAGTCATTGTTTTTGAAAATTTCTGTTTTTCTACAGTTTTTTTACAGTGTGGGATCTGGTGTATGAAATAAAATCAAGACAGATGTTTTGCAGATGTTTTTCTGAAATAAATTAATTGTTAAAGCATTGAGTCTTTCCATAGCATTATTGTTTTATCTGTTTCCAGTTTCAAAAAATAAGTGTTACTTTTTTTAGTTTTTCATATGAAGAAAAGATTAGCTTCGTTCGCTTTATCATAAATTTAGTGAGTGCAATTCTCAGAAGCTAAAATAATGCGCTCCTAAATATTGCACTGATTTCTGCACCTATATTCAAAGTTAATTTAATATACGGCATATTACTAAGCAGATGGTCTATATGTAAGTTTTCTTGTTGATTTTGATGTCGTTTTAGTAAAAATTTCTTTCGATTGACCAACAAACACAAAGAGAGGTTTTTTCGCAATAGATGTTATGTTTGAGATCAAAATTTCCCATCTAAAACTAATCGGATAACCTTAAAACTTTGACACATTAATGTGAACATACAGCAAAACTTTTATTAGCCATGAATCATGCATTCTTTCCAGTTTTTGACGCGGCCGAAAAAATTTAACTAAAATCGTCACTTGCGGTCTTCTTTTCTAATCGCTTTTTTGAGAAGAAATAATACCACCAGAACTACCAAAGCCATACATTATATTCTTAAATATACATAAAACAAAATCCCTTTTGTTTAAAATCTCCACCTGTTACCAGTTTTTCAGAAAAAAATTTCAAACACACATTTTTACTACTGATCCGATTCACCCCGCATCAGTAGTCGGAATGGACTTGTTTTACTAAAAAATTCAGCAAAGATCGGAATTACCATTTATTTAAAATTTGATTGCAAGGAAATCTTTGGAAGAGTTGGGACCACACGGGGGATACTGAAAATTGAGAAAAGAAAGTTATTTTTTTGGTGCAATAAGCAAAGTTTTGACAGCCACGTTTTTGTGACCTTTTTCGTATTCAACTTCAAAGCCGTGGTAGACCTAAGATATTATCGCAAAATAATTTTTGATGACTGAAACCACTTCTGAACAATGTGGAGAATAAGTCAGAACTTATCCTGATTTTATAACTCTAACACAACCGGAGCTATGATGATTTAAAAAACTTTTTTCAAAAGTGATCCGATTCACCCCGCTGATCCGATTCACCCCGTTTTACGGTATGTTAAAATAATATGCGAAAATCTACAAAATCGTAATTCACTATCTAAATTTTATGGGAACTTTGCTTCATGAGTACAAACAGCCCCAGTCACATTGTGTCCAAATGAAGCGGAATCAAGTGCATTATTACTTATTACTTCCTTAAACATTTAAAATTTGTTATTTTGAAAAAAAAATTACCGAAATAAAAATTAACCAAATTCAAAAACAAACTATTTTATTTATTTAATATGGAAATTAACTTTTAATTAAAGAAGAAAAAATTATTTAAATATGAATCCATATAATTAATTTTAGTGATAATATTGGCTGAAAATGATTAACAAAATGTACATGGGAAGATGGGTTGGTTATTAGAGACTTAATTGCACAAGGACCTGGTCAGATCATATTGCATCAGAACGCACATGGGAGGAATTTTTTTTAAGATTTCATGTTTTACAACATTTTTCTTCTACTTTTACACATGAGCAGGCCACTAGACTAATTTGGAATCATCTAAAATGTGACTATTTTAGGTCACTTACTACAATACATTATCAAAATATCCACACCGAATTTCACAATACAAGAAATAGATTTTGAGAAATAATGCACACCGTAGCTAAATTTATTAAAAAAATAACGAATTTGAAGTGACATTTTTGCATCCGACCGGCAAAGTGCCCCTATTTTCTTTAAATAACTTTTTCTAGAGGCTATAGAATCAAAAGAAGTTTTCGAAAGCAAAAAAGCTGTACGAAAATTATAAAGAATCAGAAACGAAAGTTACTAGTTTTGGTTGAGATAGACGTTTTTCAACGTAGGCACATACTTAATACTCCGGCAGAAAACAAAAAAAAGTATTATTTTCACTATTTTTCATTTACTTACCTTTTAATATTACTTCTTCCTACATTGAGCTATTCTAATGCAGCGGAGACTGGAGAGAAGAACGTTTGTTTTCCACCATGTACGTAGTTATTTATTGAATTTATTGAATGTACATGTTTGAGACATTTACGACCCAAATTCGGCCGTTTCGTCTACTTCTTCTAAAGTTCAAAAGGAAGAATAACAAAAAAGAATAATACAGACGTATTGCATAACCACGATAGAAGGGGAGGGCACCCCGCCCCCGGCGAGAAAAGTTTAAAACTCAGTTAGCTCCTGAAAGCCTCTACAAGAAAGTTACCCACAGCTTGGAGGTATCTTTTTGATTTATTAGCCCGATTCATTAAAATAGGAAATATTATATCTTTTCCTTTATAATCTGTTTTCTCTTTCAGTTTTTTCCTTAAATAAGAGAATTTGCCACAAATAGTAAAACGATGCTCCGCAGAGTCGTACACATGGCACTCAGAGCAAAGAGGAGAATCTATTAAATTAAACCTAAAAAGCAAACCGTTTGTTGGGAGCATTCCAGTGAAAAAACGAGCAATTAAAACGTCCATCTCCCTATTCTTTAAATATTTAAAATTTATTGGTTCGTCGAGGACCTTGAAATCTGTGTAATATTTGGAGCCTTCCCATTCATTTTTAGATTTATTTGAAAAGAAACCTCCGACTTGTTTAATTAAGTCGTTCGTTGCAATCCATTTTTGGTAATGGTGTTGAAATTGATCCTTGATCGAACCAGCCAAGGTGTCAGCCTCTTCATTCTCTTTTATCCCAACGTGGCTTGGGGTCCATACGAACGATATACTACAAACCCGAGAACTTGCCTCATGAAGGGCCCTTTGAATCTGTAATATTACTGCTGGAGATCTGTAGGTGACATTCACCATAGCCATTAAAATGGATTTGCTGTCTGTAAGAAATATATACCGATCCTGGTCCTTCTCTTTGACGAAATTCTTGATCGCTAGAAACAGAGCGATTGCCTCGGCGGTGAAAATTGAATTTACTTTAGGTAGATCTTTTAAAAACCTCTCATTTCTTTTGAAGTCTATTCCTGCAGCTGAAGAATAAGACTCCGTCTTGGACGCATCAGTTGCTATTACAAAGTAGTCCCGTCTATAAGGTGCAATAAATTCTTCAAAGAGGAAAACTATTTTTTCTGGGATATTCGTTTTTTGGAATGGTAGGTCTGATATGTGAAAGAAAACATTTTTGATTGGGGTAAGGGCCGGAGGAGTAAATTGAATGATATCTTGAAGATCAACTTGTGAGGAATTTAAGAATTGGCAGGTTTCGTACATATTTTTCATACCTTTCGGACGTTCCTCTCGAGTCTTAATCCTTTCAGTTATCCTATTGTATAGTGGGGAAGTAAATCTCAACGCGGAATGTTTTATAAAATATCTTGCAGTTAATAGATCCTGACGAATTAAAATTGACGTTATTCCGGAAATCTGTCTCAATAAAGGAATGGGGGTCCATTTTTGTAATCCCATGGCGACTCTCAGGGCTTCGTTATAAATGGGCTCCAATTTTTCACGAGAAGATTGACAGGCATCTGTAGTAATAATGCTTCCATATTCCAAACAGCTACGAACGACCGAGTTGACTATTTTTATGAGATCCGTTGTGCGGGCACCCCATTTGTGTGAAGCGACTGCTTTAATGCCATTGATTTTTTTAAAGGTTTTCCGTTTGATGTAATTGAAATGATGGTGGAACGTCAAATTATATGAAAAATAGATTCCCAGGAGTTTTATGTGTTTGACCAAAGGAATCTTTGAAGAATTTAAAATCAGAGAGAAGTCTTGAGGAGATTTTCTCCTAGAAAAATTGATGACCGAACATTTACTAGGTAATACCTTGAGCTTATTATTTTCACACCATCTCTGAAGACGGACCAAAGCTGCTTGCAACTTGGCCAACGTACCTTGGAAGGATTCTCCATTTGCATATATAAATATGTCATCCGCGTAGCATATACAATTAACCTCCTCTCCTATTGCTTCAAATAAATCCATCATATAAATGGTGAAAAGTATGGGTGGATAAGACACTTCCCTGAGGGATTCCTTTGGTGATGGTAGTTCCTTGTGAGATAGTGTTGCGCCATTTTACCTTAATTTTTCTAAGAGAAATTAGCTCGTAAATCCATTTGCATAGCTTCCCCGGTAAACCGGCCTCAAGACATTTTAACACCAGCCCATCTTGCCATACTGAATCATACGCGGCGTTAACCCGGGAAAGACTGAATTAATTTTTTTTCTCAAATTAAATTTTCCTCTTTACTGTATGCCTATGACATGTCTTGAAGTAGCCTAAAACCATTTTTTCAAAAAAATTTTTATTATTTTAGTCAGAATAGGGTGGTACCATATGGTACCGCTAGGCTCTTACACTACCATTTTGTGCACCATACATATTCTTATAAGTTTGAAATTTCAAAGTCAAAATAATAAATTTATCACACTTTTATCACTTTATTTACCATTTTTAACTGAAACAACAATTAAAATTACAATTTAGGCAATAATGATTGATAAATTAATTATTAAATAGTTGATATTACTTTCATTATCACAATTAGTAGTTATATTTTGCTCTTAAAATCCTATTATCAAATTTATTTCTAGAAATAAATTTTGTACACACTAGTCCAAAGGTGATAAACAAACTTTTTATACCTCGAAGTAAGCTGATATGATACGGAATTGATAGTTTTTCCAATTTTCCCCTCATAATGAGTGTTAAAATTAGGAATTTTGTTAAAAAAACATAAGTTTTAGGCTTTAAAAATTTCATAAACCATATTTTATATTTTGGGTCTATAGTTTAGTTGAAGGCTATGAACATTCTATTGATGATTTGCATGAAATACTACCCTTGTATAGATGGATATTCCAATCAATCACTTATAATATGAAATTTTTCTTATTAAATTTAGAATTATTAGCCTTAAAAATTAAAATTTTGGGAAATACTCTATAAATCCAATAAGTTATTAGCATAAAAATTATTCTATAGGTTTTACCTTAAAAATTAATTGATTTCACAGCATATAAAACGTTTGAAATAAAAAATACACTACTTCGAAATATGATACTTATAAAGTGTAATAATAAATGCATAACAACCTGTACAACGAGTGTATAAAAAGTCGAATTAAACTTCTTTAGTTAAAGTTATCACGCTGGTAAGAACTTTTACACAACAAGCATACTGATGAAAATTTATGGTATCAGACTTACATCTAAAAATATGTTTTTGGTTGATGAAAATCATAACTATTTTCACTTTGAAAAATCTGTTTGATGACCATTCATTCATCACAGGGTGGTTACCTTAGCGAACTACGAATAAACTATTTCCAAGAATAGTTACATGTCTTAATGCATAAATCAATATTCATTTTACTTGAAATATTCATGTGAGGGTTCTTTCACAAAATCTGAGAAGTAGTTGCATCAGCACTCAATTTTACTTTATTCTTTCAGTTTTGATAAGTTAGCTAACAAGTTTTCTGTTTCATGTCGTATGTTTTGTGAGAAATGGATTTATAACTTTAAAAATCAATTTGTTTGTACTGATTATGTTGTTAGCAGGAAGAATGTAATTTATTCTGGGAAAAGTCTTAAAATTTCATAAAATCATTCATATAACAAGTAAATTTAATTCTTAACAAATTAAAAGATTACCAATGTTTCTTAGCTGTATACATGAGTTGGAAGAAAGAGTTTTGTTAGTTGGGAGAATAATCTTTAATCTCTGCTTATATTATTTGCTTGCTTGCGGCTTATATGGACTATTCTGCTCTAAATTTATTTAAGTGGACAATTTAATCAATGTGTCCCATCATGTTTTTCTATAGGTTAACAATTCTTATTATTTATAATATTAGCTTTTGAGAATGTCCATTAAAAATGATGCACTACTTTGCAAAGATGAGCATCGCTTCTAAAATAAAACCTTAAAAAAAACGATGCTTGGTAAAAAAAACCCGGCAGGTATCCCCGACCGAACATTATGATGGATATCTTGAATTAATCTCATCTCCTTTCCCCAGAAGTTTTTCTCCTCAACTTCGACAATCTCCAATGACTCCTCGATTCACTGCATTAATGTGTTCCTAACTTTGCCGCCATTGTTGAAACCCGATAGTTGTTTGCAGCGCCATCTACTGCCAGAACGGAAACATCTCCTAAAAGCAAGGAAGTCACTCGCTTGACCGAGTTGAGTTGTTAGGAAGCTGGAAAAGTTTCCTTTTCACTCTTTTCCTAGGATAGGTCCGGTTTTTCTTTCAAGTGGACTTGTTGGATTGTACTGTTACTTTCCTTTGATTCACTGGAGTATTTATTTACGACGTCAACATTTGGCCTTAGAGTTAGGACTTAGTTTTCTTTTTTTTTTGAACGAGGCACGATGTTAACAATTCACTTTTTTTCCCTCTCAATAGGTGTTAACTTTTAAATCTTTCCCCCCTTTTTTTCGTTGCGTCAGGGAGTCCGTGATGTTTATTCATTGAGTTCAAGTTGTTTCGAAACGGTCGATGGAAGGTTTAAGGCACTGTATATTTGCACGGCCATTTTTCAACTAAACTCTACTCTAACTTCCACGGCTAGGCGTACCATTGGTTCCATCACTAAGCGCCGAGACTGCTACGTCATCACGAGACCTACAGCGCATGCGCCACTGGCCGTTTTGGCCGTCCAAATATACACTTCGAAGGTTTAATGTTGTGCTGTAAAAGTGTTGAAAAGTTTCGATGTAAAAGTGAAACGATTCGGACCAGAACTTTTCAAATGAGTTTGCAAATTTAAACCGTATGCTAGCTTTATCTATCAATTTCACTACAGTTTCCTTTGTTGAACTAAAAAAGTTTACGCTACACGCTTCAATAACTAAGCATTAGATCGTTTATTCGAAAAGAAATTTCTAATGAATGCTGCGATTTGTATTTAAGTGAGTCAATGCCAAACTCTTAATTTTTTTGCCTCGTTGTGGGCCTTGTGCCATAAGAAATAACCGACCAACTCGTAATTTATATTTTTCGGAAATTGCTGAATATATCCATTGTTTTAATTTTATTTTTAGAGTGAAAGGCACTAAATTATTTTTGGCAATCGATTGTCCATTTTTTTAGAGATGTTAGATAGTTTTGTAGATTAGGACAGAAAATAAAGACATTTGAACCCTTTAGCCCCAAATTATTTTCCTCATCCAAAATATGTCATGTTTACGTAACTGCAACTGTAAGTAAACTAAATTTGGCCTTACATGACGAAAATTGGACAAATTTGGAACATTGGGAAGTGGGACCTACAAGTCCCGTCGGGACATAAAGGGTTAAGTCATTCAAAAAATCAAATTTTCCATCACAAGGTTAGAAACATTTTAATAAACAGAAAGTTAATCCCTTAACTCTTTATGTTCAATTTATTGAATAGTATGACTCTAAGAAATTTTTACGCATATTGCATAGCATTTCAAAGATACAGAGTTACACTGTAATTCAAATGGAATAGAAATCATGGACTGATAATAAATTTTTCATTCTTTTTTGAAAATGTTTCCTTTGAAGTGAAAGAAACAGTTTTTTCCACACTTCAAAGCAAAGCTCGTTAGAAGAGCATAGTAATTTCACCATTAAGACTACGTTTAAAGGCCTTCGAAAGGTAGGATTATACCATCATTTGACAGAAAGCCTTTTCAGATGTATGTGCAGAAATCGTCTTTCATCTTCCATCAATACCTAAGAGCAGATCAGCGTTGGTCGTCAGTTAGTGTTTAGTCCCAAATTACGACAAAAGCTTTCCAAGTTAGATGGCCTAAATATGGTTAAATTATTGGTCAAAATCAATTCCCAGAAAGTTAATTTTGTATTTATAAATATGGTTAAAAATATATAGTATCTATATTAATAATACTTTTGAAAATTAAATATAGGGCTCGATTTCTAAAAGAAGAGATACCGGAACGGTAAAATTATTGGTATCAAAACTGGAAAAGCGAATACTTTTTAATACCGAACTTAAGCATTTATTTTCAAATTTAAATTTAAAAAATAAATTTAACTGTGTTGTACTAGATTAGGAAGAGTGTTCTAACTTAATTATTGAATAAGGATGAACTCTTTATACACCTTTTTTACAGTGGGTTATACTTTTTTCCCCCAGCAGGGTGACTCTTGTAGGAAGCGGGACGGCTTATCATCTATGAACCATTAGGGTTGTATATTTTGCCAATTTACGGAATATAATGCATTCTTAATGGTAATGGTAGAATTTAAGAAGTAGCAAATTTTCTTTGCAAATTTTCCCAGCGATCTGGCAAATCTGGTTCAAATAAAAAATAATCAAACTCAGGAGCGGATTGTGAGTAGTTCAAATAGGGGTTCATAATCATGTTTTAAAAGAAGAATTAACACGTTCACTGCCAAGGACGCGCTGGCGCGTCCTGGAGAAACGAGCGCTGATGTCTACTTTAAAATGTTATCACTTTTTGGGAGCATCTGTATATAACGCATTTATCATACTTTTGCGTTACACTTCGATCTACAGCCAATTTGGGGTCTTTTGGCGAAGAATCATAAAACCGCTTTCCTCATATTTCTGAGATTAGATTTCGTGTTTTTCTTGTTGCCACATATAGACCTAGAAAGTTTCTTCAAACTAAAATAAAATATTTACATTCTGCATCTAATTTGCGCAATTGTGTTTTTTTCTTCAAAATCTTAATATTGATTTAACCCAAGCAGCACAAACTTTCAAGATTCGTCCAAATTTTGTCATGTATGGTCGAATTTCGTTTACTTCTAGTTGAAGTTACATAAGCTCGACATATTTGGTATGAGCTGTGCTACTAGGGAAGCATCTAATACACACAATATTTTATTTTGAGGGTATTTCATTAACTGGAGTATTTTTATGGAGTCCTAAAAATAAACTTATCTTAAAAAATCATGTAAATGTTAGACTGGAGAGGAGGACCAAAGACTTTAGATCTCGGGTTAGCCCTGGGAGAATTTTTACATTCGTAGAGACAAGGGTATTGAAATCGAAGCACCGTTAGGTTAGGTGTTCCATGTCATACTTAACACGAGATAATTAAAAAGCGCATTGACCCCAATTACGCAGGGATTTTTTTTCTCGGAAAATGAAACTATCTGGCTGTCTCAGAATAAAATTTAAAGATAACTATTCTCTTTTAGTATGCTTACTAATTTTTTTATGAGTAACACACACACGCACACACCAAAACTTTTAATTATTTCAAAGAACAGTTTCCCTAGCTGCACAGCTCATACCAAGCATGTCAAGTTTATATAACTGCTACTACAAGTAAACGAAATCCCGCCCAACATGACAAAAATTGGACGAATCTTGAACGTATGTGCTGCCTGTGTTGATATCCAAGATGCACTGTCTAGATCCACGAAAGTAACAACGCAACTCTAACGAATTTTACTAATACTTTAGCATGGGTCAACTTTCGTGGATATAGACACTTCGATCTCAGAAATAAAATTCCGGAAAATATAACTAGATTGTACCTGAAAAGAAATGAAGTAATCAGTGATGGCTTTGACAGGAAATCTCATACGGGGCACATCGTAAAAACACGCCAAATTGGCGGTAGTATTTGTTAGTACTGTGTAATAGAAGAGTAGGAAGAAATGCATGATGCACACAGACGCTGCAAACCGTCTGTGAACCCTGCGCTGGTACTGCCACCAATTTTTGTTTTGGGTGCTGGCAGTGAACGTGTTAAGTAACAACCTTACAATCAAATCCCAAATATTATTATTTGCAAAAAAAGATAAAAATGCATTAAACATTTGGGTTTTTTAATTCGCATTTATATTTTCTTTTTGGTAGGATTCTCACTGTTATGAACTTAATCAGAAAATAAATATGATAATTTGAGTTGTAAGTACAAAAAATCGGCCAATAAAACACTTAATATTTTTTTCATTAAATAAGTGTTTCAAAGAAACACCAACGAGTCTATTTTAGCCAATAATATAACAGTGTTGTAAGCTTATTTTTCTTAATCTTGTATAACATTACAATAAAGCATTTGATTAAATACACTGCAAATGCGAAAGGCTTCTGCAACGTAAACACAATAATGAACTAACTGTATTGCGATTGTGTGTGCTCGTAAACCGGGTCACCAATGTGGCAAAGGCGAGCCATACCGATCCGAAGTTCATACTACTCAAAAGTATACTTCGGAGTTATAATCGCTTCAGTCGGTATTTACTATTTATAGCCCCATCTGAATTATTTGACTCTTATTGTGCTGAGTAAGCTCGCCACAAGGTGGTAAAGTGTTCTACTTTAAAACACAACTAAAGAATGGTTAATTTTAGGACAAAAATGAGTTCTTAAATGTATTTATTATGTGTTTATTTTTGCATTGAGCTATTTAAAAGCTGCACAAAAATATCTTTATTTGCTAAAATACTATTTAAAACTCTGGATTTACCTGACATTTTAAAACTTATTATCAAATTTGTAAATTATTTCTATGCCTGTTCAATAACATAGTTCGTTTTGCGATTTCGAGTTATGTGAAAGTTCTACTTTTTTGCTGATTGTAATAAATATATAACTTTTTAAAACTGTAGGTATAATAATAAAATAAAATGAAAAAAGTATTTAAAAGCATCTAGAAAGGAATTTTTGGTTCTTGAGGAATACGAAAAATTATCTCACATTAGAGAAATTATTTTTCGGAAGTAAATTTAATACCTTTCAACTTATAGCCTGTGGAAAAGTACACCTAACTAAAAACTCACAGAATCAATAAATCTTTGAAACTAGTTTCTGACGTGCAAAGGAACAACGGACACATATGATTAAAATCCTGTTAAACCAATATTTAATCTTCCCAACGTAACACAAATGTTTTTCGATTTTCGCAAAATTAATTTGAAACAAATGTGAAGGAAAATATTTTCTTCCCGCTCTCCCCTGCTTAAATTTCCAGAAACTGTTAATGGATATTTTCGTGGAAAAAAAGAAAAGGTTTCTCTAGATAAGATTGAAATGATTGAGTCTTAAGAAAATATTGTTACTTGAAGGGGGAAAGTAAGAATATCTCTGAAATCCTTATTCCTTCAAGGAGCTTAGTTTTCTCTCAGCTCAAGGATTTAAAAAATCAGTTTCTAAGTGCAAATATTTGTTCTGATTTTACGCTTTAAAGCTATAACTGACTAAATACGTCTAATTTAAAATGATATATTCGTATGAGGAAAATTAAGAAAAAATATTCCATGAAATCACAATGGGAAATATTAATTTATGAAATAGACTCTTGTATAAGCATGATTTCATACGACCCGATGGAAAAAGTGCTAAAAGTTATGCAACTGATTTTGTATAGCACGATTCCCTTACAACCCAATTTCATAAAACGCGATTTAGTTTAAAATGATGTAATTTTCCTGTCGTACATATCTTATGTTTGGCTTTTAACGATTGCATAGCTTTATACTGAAATCCGGGATAAAATTTACCTTTGTTAAGGTAGGGTGAGGTAAAATGGTTATAGAGGAGTACAATGAATGTAAGGATTTAAACAGTTTATATTTATGAAGTTTAATTTTTTGGCATGCTGATTTTTAATCAGGCTTAAGAAAAATCAGCATACATAAAAGAGAGGAAGTTAAATTATTTTTATGTATAAAGAATATTATTTTTGTTAAATATCTATATCTATTTTACTCCACCCCAGCTAGTTTTAGTTTATAAATGGCGTATGGCATAGCTTTTGCATTAGATGTAAAAAGAGTTTTTTTTATCATTCATTCATAAATTACATCTAATACAGCGTTATTTAGTACCCTTCTAATGTATCAAGCTATTACGGCATCGAACATTACTACATACTTAAAAATATACCTTTACTGCTGAATAATACACAATGTGATAAGAGAATATTTGCTTTACAAAACCAGTTTCAACGACTCTTGATAACATTACTCTTAAACTGTTTCCCGTCTCATCAATAACTCACTCTTTTATTTGCATTTTACCATCAGTCATGCCAATGCTCTACATAGAAAAGAAATATAATTAATGTATCAGTAGTGATTAACTCAATTAATTATATCAAATGATACTGAAAATTAAAGATTAGATTTATACCAGTTAAATTAAATCTAAAATTATCGACACTAGACTGGTTGATGTTTCGATAAATTGCGATAGTAAACTAATGTAGGTTTGGTAGCAATTAAATTAAATAGTATTATGAAAGGAACTACAAGATTCTCAAATATTTGTTGTTTCAGCATAGGGATTTTCCAAACTATTAAATATTGCTTTCGACTTAATTTTATTAAGTTACAACTAGAAAAATATTTCGTTTAGTAAATTAAATATATTTTTATGCCAGTTTATAAAAAATGGATAAAAATTTTTTCCTCTTCATTGTATTTCTTTTGATAAGGTTAATTTGAATAGCAAAAAAGTATTTTGATAAAGAGTAGCTTAATATGTGATGACAAAAAATATCTAACTTTCGCTTACTATACTCTGTTCATTTAGAATAGGCGCCTGAGACGTAATGTATTAGAAGCAGTTACTGTTGTAATCATCATCGAAAAATATTGCTTCTGCAATGACAAGGTAGCCTAAACAAAAGTAGTTAATATACCGTAAAAAAAAATCGGTCACTGAAGTTATGTGATGAGCGTTATTAAGCATTATTGAGCGTTTTTGGTCCTGTTTAAGGCACCAATTCTAAATGAACAGACTATAGTTTATATTCTTAAAAAAATCAATGATCCGATGAGTGCTGTAAATTTGATCGGTACTCTAATACAAAATAATAAAATGGTCATTATTATTAATGTGATAGTATTTTTTGCTTTTAGACTGAGGTACTTTCTGCTTAAATCATTCCCATTCTTTAGGATATTTTAGCTATTTTTGGAACTTACTTTTTATACCTACCTTAATGATTCATACATACCTATAAAAATGATTTAGCTTTCAGAAATTTCCCCTGGTAAAACGTTAAGATTTGAAAATCTTTTTTGGTTTCCAATATGGTTACCCTAAATGCATGGATTTAAAGAAAGAATAACATAAATTCTCTTTAAACCTTGACATAAATAAAACCTTTCATAAAAATGTCTTTCTCTATCAAAAACACGCACCCTTGTGTTGTCAAAAACACTTTTAAGAATGACAACCACATTAGGCAGTTGAAAAATTCGTGATTCTGTGTTCAAATTTTATTTTCAAATGTTTTTGTAGATTTGGGCTACAGATGTATTTCTGAGTTAATATTTAGGGAAGCTTTCTTTCTTGAATAAAAAATAGTTTTTGTGTGAATGAAGCTAGTGATCATTATGTTATTAATGAGAGACATTTCATGAAAATTTGATCCTGAAATAATATTTAAAAAGTTCCTTGCAACCGCTCACCAGAAATAAATATTTCTACTTGTTAACCTATATTTTTATAACTTGCGTACTTAAAATTTTTTCCTAGAAAAATATCTACCTTTAATTTTTTTCACATTTTTGTACAAATTTCCATCTTATCGAGGTAGATATGAATTATTATCATAAATAGTAAGCTTATTCGAAAAGATTCATGCATACTATGCATCTACTACATATTAAATTATATTCTGGAAGTACTAAATAACGATTAAAGTATTTAAATTTCGAAAAAAACTAATGGCTGGTATTAAAAAACTTCAATTTATGTATGTTGCTCTTTAACTCTCTTGGCTAATAATAAGTATATCTTTAAAAACTGATTTGATCAATATGAAATTTCGCTCCCAAAAAGCAGTTAAAATGTGGGTTTAGTTTTTATTCTGAAATTTGTAACCTGAATTTTTTCGCGATTCTAATTATAACCGACTTGACAATCCAATGAAGTTAGCTCTAATAAGCGTTACAGAGCGTAGTTTTTCACATTGAAATAATGATTCAGATTGTACATCATCATTTTTTTCATATTGGTTTTCCATACTTCATATAATTGGTATTTGAATTCATAATCAAAGAACATTTTTATCTTCTTCCTGTTGAGACTGCAAGACCCTATTTATATACATTTGGTGTTATTAAAACAATTAAATATTTATAATATTTTGCAGCTCATGGAAGTACCGTGTATGTCTTTCGAAGGATGTTTAAATCCCCCTCCCCAAAAAAATGTCGACTGCCTAAAGTATTTTAATTGCTAACAAAATAAAAGACAATCATGAAAGATGAAACTCCAAAAGCTCAAGTACAAATCAATTATTTAAGGACAGAACTAATTTTTTCCTTACTCGCGTCATTAAGTTGCTGGAATTGATTATAATCAATTAACGTTTCTGAATTTGCCAAAAAAGGGGATAATAATCCAAACAAATCTTTTAATTTAATAATCAAGGACCGTGAATTATATTAGTGTATGATTCTGATTCTTTCCTAAGGGGTTGAATATTCTAAAATATAGTTCTAGAAAATAGTTTTTTTTCTATTTTCTGATTACAAGCTTCATTAGGTCTGCATAATTTTAAAGATGAATATAGACCATAAAGTAATGCCAATTTAACTTGCTTAAAAATCTGTCTCCTAGACGATCTTGAGAGTAGAAAGATCAATAAAAATTAAATATTGTTTGTTTAAGACATCGAATGAAATAGTTATAAATAATCGTATAAAAGAGGAAAAGGATAACATAATAAGTATGTTTAAAATTTCAATCATGCTGCAAGTTTGTGCGTTACAACTCAATGAAGTTTTAATAGTTTTGACCATTTGAAGGTTTCATAAAACAAGTTTTCTTTTAAATTACACATTTCTATTTTCATCGGTAAAATAATGGGAGAATAATAAATTTCCAACGGAAGAATATAAAGGGTGTCCCACGAGAAGTGGCCCAACCCCTTTAACTTTTGAACCCCTACAGATATAGTCATGAAAGTGGGGTCTAGGTATAGTAAAGGGACCATGCCCTATCCGATGAGATAACTTTCAACGCCCTCTAGCGTAAAATTTAGGAGTTATAATTTTTATTTTAAAAACTATGTGAGGTATGTGAAAAAAGTCTATGACTAAGTTGTAGAGCAGCATCTATTTAGTAGGAAAAGACACCTTAAGCATAACAATATCTTGAATAAAACCCCTAAAACGCACGCTCAATTAGTTATACCTAGACTCCACTTTCATGACTATATCTGTAGGGGTTCAAAAGTTAAAGGGGTTGGGCCACTTCTCGTGGGACACCCTGTATAATACAAAATGCATCTTTAAAATTAAATTTCTTCCGTCACTTTAATTTTAAAGTTGTGCAAGATTTATCTGGCCATAAAAAGAGGGCTGGAGGGGCGAATGTTGTGTAATGTTCAGGTTTGAGTTCCATCATCAGTTAGAAATATCTCCTTACAAAATTTATCATCGTAACAGTCACTAAGTGAATAGCAAATAACTCCACTGTGCAAATTTTACTTAACATGAATACGTATTCAACTCGGTATTCAATTGAATTATAAAAGGGTAATTTCAACTAAAAAGGGACATAACTCTAAGATAAACAATCTGTGTAACCAAACACGTTTGAAAATGCGCTTTTATGGATAGGTAACCGAAAAAAAAATTAATTTTTAAAAACATTCTGTTAATAGAGCCCAGAAAGTTTTCATCATTGTTTCCAAAATCCGAAATGGTCTCTAGAGGCCCGGATGTCGTAAGCATGACGTCAGGTTTCCATAGCAACGCGCGTGATGCATGCTCCCGAACCCGGTGACAAATATGAAAATGTTAGCCGTATTCTCGAAATGCAGATATTAGGTGCTTCCGTTTTTTGTCTTTTTCGTCTACAAGGCGCCGTGTTTGTTCTGGGAAATAACACAACGAGGCGTAGGTTCCTCCAATAAAATATGCTGGGTCGTAAGTCATAGTTTGTGCACGGGACTGCCTCAGTGTACATGATGTCGCTTTGTATTCATTTGTCGAAATGTCGAAAGATCTGTTAATGCAGAAGTTTCTTTCGTCAGGAGAAATGTTTTTTCTGAAAGGTTTTATTAAAAAAGATGGCGAGAGAAACTGAGTTTTGGAAACACACGACAGGAAAAATATACTCCGTCGAAACTTTTTTCTCCATTTCCTTATCAATGTTTAAGATTTGGAAAGTATATTTGAGTTTCTTACTTTATGAATGTATCTATGGCTTCTAAGAAAGCAAATATAGCATGAAGATATCATCAAGATGGGATTTTAAGGTATACGGTTCGAAATGGAGTTAGCTATGTTATACATGGATTCCAATCGTTATAAAAATATTTCTTTCTTCCCCAATTTTAAGCGTTACTTCTAGAAATCAAGAGTTTAATTAAAAATTGTTTAAAAGTCTCCTAATAATTAAAAGCATATAATTAAAGAAAAGTATTTTGTGGAATACGATTCGATTCGGTGTATAGCAGAAAATCAAATGTGAAGAATTGTACCAATAGTACAATTATCTATACAGGGTGTTTCAGATCCAGATATAGGATTTGCCTCTTCAAAATAGTGTTTTATCTCATTTTGACTCTTTGGAATTGGATTACACCCAAAGAGCACTGCTCATTATAAGCGGTAGAATTTTCAAGGATAAACAGCATGTAGAGGAGAGTGGGGTAGTAAGATGCAAATGGAATAGTAAGGAACATGCGAAATTCCTATTTCCTTTAAGATTATGAAGCTGATATTTTTACAGAATGTGTTTTCATCATTGTAAGCTTTCTTTGAAAATTTAATGCACTTACTAAGTAAAACTGAAAGGGTGGGTATTTTTTACTAGTTCCTTATTATTACCCCAAGCTACTGTATCGTGTCACACCACGAGGGGTAATAAGAAACATTTAAGTTATTTTACTAATTAAAACAATTAAAAATCAATTGAAAATATTAATTTAGTATCTAAAGCGTATTTTATAACCCAAGTAATTTTCGAAAATTCTCAGTGAAAATCTTTGGAGATGCTCTGTTAAAAATTAGGCTAAAAAAGTTACAAGTAGATTTATTCATTTGTTGATTTATTTCATTTTGTGAAACTAAAAAGTTATTCTCCCCCAAAATACTCTCAATTTTATTTACAAACTCAGTTTTTTTTAAGGTCGGTTCCACTTTGTCTTTATAAATTCAGCGCTACCCTTGCCTTCAGGTTCGAATGATTAAGGAAGTTTATGAAGAAACCTTCGAAACTATTCCCCCCCACCCCTTGTGTTTCCAATATTGTTTTTACTTAATTTCTCAGAAAAGTGATTGCAAAAAAAAACCCAACTTATTATTCTACATTACTCACATTTAATTAAAACGTATATGTCCAATAGAATTACTTATAAATTTTTCAATAAACTTTGAAGTGGTGAGTAAAAGTTGTTATACTACCCACCGTTTTCGGGAAAGTGAAGTAATAATGAACTAATAATTGAATTTAACTTTATTACTTGATCAATGAAGAAAAACAATAAAATAGTAAAGAGAAAAATTCCAGATATAAATTTTCATGGATAAAATACTAGTGCTTCTTATTGCCCCATAGTTAATTGTTGATGTCAAAGGAGTTTGAACGTTTATCTCCCTCCTAGGATAAGGCCCTGATTTTAAGCACAATATAAAAGTAGAGTGGCCGGGGGAGCCTAGTGGTTAAGGCATCGTCTTCGGGATCGAAGGGTCCCGGCTTCGATTCCTAACACCGCTTCAGACCCACTGAGTATATGCGGAGTACGTGCTCGTAAAATCGGTGGGTTCGAAACTCCTGTGGTCGGTCATGGCGCAGTTTACCGAGGGTCCAGGTGCCTGGAGACTATTTCCCTCCCCTTCAGATACATGGCAAAATTGTGGAGGTGTCTATAGATAGTGACAGCATCTATCATATCGCATGAGGCAGAAGTCGTACTCTTGCCATTTACAGGCCTCACTTTCTCAGGAGCCACAGCTTGCATCCAAACTTTTACCATAGGCTCGACAACCCTTATCGGTTATCGGGCAGTGGATATCTGGCGGTTAGGTAAAGTCAAATAGCGAACAAAAGAGTTCTCTTCCTATGGAGGGGATGCCAGGGAAAGCCCCCTAACCACACAAAGAGGTGCGGGGAGATATCCACTGTCCGATAAGGGTTGTCGAGCCTATCGAAAAGTTTAGTTAGAGCCAAGACACACTACGAGCGACACTAGTCGCGAGAACGATCAATCTCCATAAAAAAGCATGGAGAAAGCCTAGTCCTCTATCTCAGGCTCAACTCTATGCTTTTTCCCCTATCTTGATTAATGGGTCGGCCGGTTTTAAGCCGCGCAGTGTATCGCAGGCCTTAGATGCACGCATAGGGTGCAGCTAGAGATCGTTTTCCTGTTGATTGTCAAAACGAAAGATTTATGAGCTGGGGAACATCTTTGGTCCGCTAATTGACCTAAGCTAACCACACAAAAGGACCAGGCTCCTTCGGGCATTCGGGGGGAGATTCGGAGCATTGATAATATCACCTTCCTTTTGTGTGGTTAGCTGAGGTCTATTAGCGGGCCTCCTGCTCATAAATCTTTCGTTTTGACAATCAACGAGGAGACGATCTCTAGCTGCAGCTTTAGGCGCGCGCCACACTTGAGCTACTTGAAAACGCGAGAACGATAAATCTCCATTAAAAAATGATTAAGATGTTATCAAGATTAGGGGAGATGGAAGGGGACTCGAGGGGTGATGTAGTAGATAACTCTTGTAGCCGAGGAAAACGGGTGTCATCCTTTTCAATTAAAACCACTATCTTTGGACGACCGCTCCTCTACAGGAGTTATCTACTACATCGCGCCTCGAATCTAGGGTTCTAAATATTTCTGAAGGAATCGATTCCGGAATCAAATTAGAATCGAATACCTTGGAATCGATACCAAGGAATCGAACCCTTGGAGGAATCGATTCCATCAGAAATCGAATCTTAGAAATCTTGCTTAATTTTCTAATCAATACAGATAATTAACAATATTGCTCGCTAAGTAATTAGTATTTTGATATTAAATTAAAATTTTGCTGATTATTAATTAAATTAGTAATAATTCCTAATTATCTTTGATTTTTGATTGAAATAGATAAGTTCGATTCTACTTTTTCGATACTGGACATAAGGAATCGATTCCAGGTTGGGATCGAACGTCAGGAATCGAATCCAAGAATCGAAAGAATCGGACCTCAGGAATCGATTCGAAAGATTTTTTAGATCCCTACTCGAGTCCCCTTCCATCTCCCCTCCTTCACGTTTTATAATGGAGATTTATCATTCTTGCGTCTTCAAGTAGCTCAATAAGTGTGGCGCGCGCCTTACGGAGCTTGGATATTTCAAGTGGCTCACGACAACAACATATAAAAGTACAGAAATTGATAAACCATCGAGCTTGCACACGGTATTTACACATACAATTCCCCTTTCTTTTCGATCATTACGGAAACACAGCCGCTGTAGCCCACCCATTAAATGCAGTGTCCCGAACGCAAATCGATGCCTCCCAGACCTTATTCTATTAAGTCTCTTTCCTTGGAATTTTCGATAATGCGACTTGTCGATAACACTTTCGCCCCGAGAAGATGGGACAGTTTTTTCTTCCTGGGGGAGTTTTTTTGGTATTTTTCCTCCCACCCGGGGTCGGGAATGTCTTTGGAATGGCAGTTAATTTAACGAGGGGCGAAATTTCGAGGCCTGCATCAGGTGGGATTGTTTTAGATTCAGGTGGGAAGAGATGTATAAGACTTAATGGGATCTGTGTGTGCATAATTGGGTATGGCAGAGTCCTCTTCTCTTTTGTATTTGTTTAGAATTCGGTGACTGGGTTTTTTGAATATGAAATGAATGGTCAATACCAGCATTTTCTGAAAACAGAAAAATGCATTTTCCAGTAAAATAAATAGATCTGAATTCAAAAATCGAAGTTTCAAACAAATTTAGTTAATTTAATATCTCAAAATAAAAATGGAAAATCCCTGTGCCTTTGTTTATGATTGAATACCGTCAGATCTGTTTCGGCCTTACTTTAAAGTAAAAACCAAGAATCGCTTTGAATTGTTTAAGAAATTGAACCATTGTTTAAAATCAATGTTTAAGATAAAATGACTTCACATTTTGACATTTGACGTTTTCGTGCCCCTATTTTAAAGTCAAACTATAAAATTAAATAAAAAAATAATAATCATCGTAATTAAAAATTTTTTCGCGTATATCCTCTATCGAATAAAAACATTAAAATAAAAATACTGGACTGTATTACTGTATAAAAATGTTGAACATGCGTTTAGTTTTTTACAATACATGCATTTTGTATTGTACCTCTCTCATGTTTTAATTACCGACTTGTTTATCTTGGTTTTGCTCGACATAGAATGACCTAATTTGGCCCTTGCGCTATAAAATCTAACCAACCAACCTTGTATTCCTTGTATTGTTGAAAATAAGTATATAACTTATAAATTTAATATATAATTCACAATAAAAATAATAATAAACGTATTTTAACTGAGAAGTTCCACACTTCTCAGTGCCTCAAATGCCATTGTAAAAATTTCTTTTGGAGAAATTATTTAGGGACTGAGTGAATTTGGATTACTTTTGTGAAGGTCTTCTGATTAGGCTTTTCTTCTACATAGCTTGCCCTTGAGTCAGGCGCAAAATGCCCTGTTGTGAGCATGTGCCATAAAACACCAATTAACCCATTACCAATCATAGCTTTCCCTAAGTAAGTTATTTTAATTTTATAGAAAAGTATAAGAATAGTTATTTATTAGTGGGAAGTTAAATTTGGTAACTATTGTGCCATTTAACTCCAAAGAAAACCGAACCAATTTTGTAACCATAAGATAGAAAGATACCTAACGTAATTAAAATTCGAAAATATAAGTTTTATTTGTTTTCCTTATATCATAGTAAATTGAGAAAATCTAATTAGAAAAACAGGGTTTTTTTTCGTAGAAGTATACCAGGGAGAGAAGAAAATGAAAGGGCTCAATGATGCAAAATCTAATTAGAAGATGCTATAGGAAACTTTTCTGGAGCCTCTTTTATACAAGTTTAAGTAAACGTCATCACTCTACTCTTCTCATTCAACATGTATTTTTACTAGCGTAGTAGTAACTATGTACTTTTCATCAGAAGAGATGCATCTTGTTACAATGTATACCTAAAACAACAAAGTTTTTGTTATTTGACAAATAAGTTACGTGAAAGTTTCCTCACAAACTGGATCATTAGATATTGCCACTTCAAACAAGTCCTTTTTCTTTTTATTTACTCTACAAACAAATCAACACAGGCCTTTCTTTCTCTTAAACTTAGCTTTTTAACATGGAGACTGTTCATTAAGATTTCGCAGTTATGAAAAAGAGGTTTCCGACGCACCACGAAAACCAAACATGCCGGAAAGAAGCGTTTCAGGAGCAGCTTTTTAAATGTCAAATTGAGAGCGTGGGAGTGGAGACCATTTTAATTACGTCCCTTAAGTGTAATCAGAGCCTACGGGCTGGAAAAGATTGTGAAAGAACGCTCGGTTGGAAAATCCAAGGGGGTTTAAGACTGTCTTGTGACGTTTAATGGACCATCATGTTGTTTTTGTTACGTTTATGATAAGTGAAGATATTTTTTTATGGTTACCAAAGCAATCTAATAATGCCTTAATGAGAAAGCTACTTTAAAAATGACCCTTAGAATGGTCTGTGCCATGGTATGTGCCATAAAAACCCAACCAACCAACCTTAAACTGACTGAACCAAGTCATGGTTTTTAAAGAAATTACTTAAGATTGCAATTTGCTTATATTCTGATTAACCAATAATTCTCTGTTCTGTTTAAATGTTCTGTTTTCAAAAAACAAAAGAATCAATGATTTTTTTCAATTAAAAAGAATAATATTTCCATCAATATTTCCCATAGAGCGGGGGATTTTGATTGATAATGGGGGTAATTGTATTGTATCATGGCCAAAGACTAATTTATCATGACTTTTAAAATAGACATTTATAAGGACAGAATAACGATAAGTGACAATAATGGATTAACTTTGAAAGTGAGTCCGGTGATTGATAAATTACTCGAGATTTACCGAATAAGATAATTGGAAAGTTATTTAGTGATTAAATTGCTATTTTAATTATCCTCAAAGGAGTTAACCAGTATACTGTATAATTTATTTTTGGTAAACATGATCTATGTAACTGTAACTGTAGAGATAAAAACTAGGCTAACTAAATTAGAACTTAAACAGAAGTATCTACTTACTTTAAGAACAAAATATCCCTTACTCTATAAAGAATAAATACATAATAAAATAAATAATTTAAAAAATATTTAATTTTATTAATCAGTTTTACTTTTTTTAAATTTACTGTTTCCCTAACTGTTCCTTAATTTTAGGCCACTGAAACAGTGGTGTTAAACATAGAGGAGATATAACTCCTCTATTATATCGCCTCTATGGTGTTCAAGCTCAATACAGTATTTCGGTTACAGTATTTCACCAACATCAGTTTAGGCTTCCTCTGCCTACTAGTAATTACACAAAACAAATATTTCTATGAGAATTACAATAGAGTAGCAGCTTCTTATACATTACGTCTCACCGGCCTGTTCTAAATGAACACAGACTACAAAATGAAATGGTTACACTAGTAACCAACTCAAACACACCATAATCGTATCTCATTGGCATTCTGAAATCAAACCAACACTGATTGATGCCTTCATCGCTCCAAGCAATGATTGATGCTCCAAAAAAATCCTACTGGTCACTTGTCTCTGTTTACCTGCCCTATCGCAACTTGATGGATCACTAATGACTAAGTTTTTTTTTGCTCTGGAATCACGCTTGGGCTGCAAAGGATCTCTTGAAGCGTACACGTGCTACGGCTAATCGCTCGTGAGTTTTTTTTCTCGTGTCTTGGGTATCGAAAAATTCAGTTTTTTTATCTGGAGGGTTGGTGATGATTATACTTTTGGGAGGCGATTAAAAGTGTACCGGGAGTGCTAGTTTTGACGTTTGAAGGAAGAGAAGGGTAAGGGTAGCGGTGATGTGGATGTGAAGAATCTACACATTTCTTATCAGGACCCCGTACTAGACTTTAGTTTCAGGGGGTGATCATATATTATTTTTTGATACCAATTGTGTAAGTAGGTTCAGTGGGGTTTCTTAGTGCCTATGATAGGCAATATTTTAGAGATGTAATATAAAGTTTTGCAATATCAGCTATAATATTAAAGAATTTTTTTTAAAAATTCAAATAATAAATATGGGGTTTAACTCAAATTTGGACATTTGCCATCTGCTATAGTCATTTTGGAATAGGCGGCTGAAACAGGATTAAAAACGCTCAATAACGCCTAATAACGCTCATTACACAACTTCAGTGACCGATTTGTTTACATTATTTTTAACTACTTCTGTTTAGGCTGCCTTGTAATTGCACAAGAAAATTTTTTTTAATTAAAATTGTAACTGCTTCTAATACATTACGTCTCAGCCGCCTATTCTAAATGAACAGAGTATAGTAGCGGATAAGTTTTTATGTTTGTTCTTTTGCGAATTATATTGTTCAAAATATTCAGATTTGATTTTACATACCTTAAGTAAGTTACATTGTTTAGAATATAGATTAAACTGAGGCTAGGTGTAAACTCAACCTGGTGACTAGAAAATTTTCAGTAAATTATAAAGTAATGTTACTTGAACCTAAGGAAAATATCTACCTTATACTGGTCCAAGGTACAATATAGTACCTAGAGTTACTACAGAAATCACCATGCTGACTTTTATTACATTATTGCCCTTGCTATGCCATAGTATTTGAAAGAAAAATAAGCTAGTTCCCTAAATATTCATCAAAATTTTGAGCGTGAGCTCTTACCCTCCCTGAATGCAGTCATTGGATGTGGAGCTTAGAGATTTCCTATATGTATCAGGGTTGGCAAAAACCCGGGTTTTTTTAAAAAAACCCAAGTGGGTTGGGTTTTTTTGGGTTTTTTCAATAAAACCCTGAAAAAACCCATATAAAACTGGGTTTTTTCGGAAAAAGTGTGGGTTTTTTCAAAATTAAGTGGTTTTCTCCTATAATGTAAGTGGGTTTTTTCAAATTTTAGTGAGTTCTTTCTATAATGAATGTGTTCTGTCAAAATAATGTCAGTTTTTCCACAGTTAAGTGAGTTTTTTCAAAGTTTTTATACTTTGAAAAAACCCACTGAAATGGTAAAAACACCCCTTATTTACTGAAACTTGGTTTAAATTTAGAAAAAACCCACTAAAATTTAAAAAATATCCTAAACTTTGAAAAAACCCACTGAAATTTTTATTTCTATTTTCATATTTCATATCTATTTGAACTTTAAGCGTCCTAAATTTTGAAAAACCCCATTCAATAATGAAAAAACCCACTGAGAATGAAAGAACATATTTAACTTTAAAAGAAACTCCCTGAAATTGAAAAAACACCATTTAATTTTTAAAACCTGGTTTAAATTTTGAAAAAACCCATCAAAATTTTAAAAATAACCTAAACTTTGAAAAAAAAACACATTAAGTTTTGAAGGAACTGCCAAAATCTTGATTTTTCTTGAAAAAACCCAAAAATGGGTCCAAAATGTGGGTTTTTTCACATGGGTTTTTTTGAAAAAACCCATTGGGTCCAACCCAATTGGGTCCAATCCAGCCAACCCTGATATGTATCCTCTTCAAACTCAAAACTTTGACTGCATAAGACAACTATCCCTCACCAATAACTAAATCCCTTTAAAATTTTTAACATAATTATGACTATTTAGAATTTATCCCAATTTCCACGATTTCTTTGGAAAAATAAATTAGCTGCATTAATTTTGAACTTCCTGACGCTAAATATCTCTTCGCATGCAATTTTAAAGTGAGTTCCTCAACGAAAATCCAAAATTTAAAATGAGAGCCCTTAAAAAATTCTTACAGTTATGGTTACAGTATATAACTATACAAGTTTTGGTCTCGGTGAATTAAATTCAGATATTTCTGTCACACATCGTTAAAAAATCCACTTGCCATGTCAAGCGTGTTTAAATGAATTTGGATATTTTTTTTGTAAAGAAACAAACAAACATTTTGTCAAAAAACAAATTTTCTTTGAATAATAAATAGTCTGTAACAAAAAAAACCCTGAAGAACCTAACTTGAAAAGCAAAAAAAAAATGGGGAAAAGAAAGATAGTCACCCGAAAAACACGAAGAGTGATGGGAAAAACACGGATAACACAGAGAAACGAGAAAAAATCTTCAGAAAGAAAAGACGAGATTTTTTAGGAAAGGTTTCTTTGATGCTTTTTTACATTAAAGTTTCCTTTATGCTTAGCGTTCCTATGAAGATCTAGGAAAAAATATAAGACTTGCGCTTCACAGGTATGAAATACTAAGCGAATTTGGATAATTACCTAAACTGGAAAAGTGTCACAAATATTTTATAATCCTCCATAAATGTAGTAGTTGGTTTTATATTCATATGTAAGCGGTTCCAGTTTATTTTTCAAGTGTTACCACATCCAGATGTTTATGAGAAGTTTCAGCTTGATTGTTAAGCTAAACTGTCTGAACGAAAAATATTTTCTCATTTCTCAGAATAAAGAAGAATAAGGGATATCTTTTCAAAATATAGAAATTAATCTGCAAAAGTGCTCCCTGTTCCATTACTTCTAACAGTGCCCTACAATAACTAATTTCTCTAGAAAATTCTCATACCTCTTTCTTCCTATCTCCTCATCAGTTATGTTTTAAAGTTTTAAAATTTTATCATTACTGAAAGTTCTGAACTAAAAATGGAGAGCTGGAGACAAAATGGAGAGCTGGGGATCCCTTATCCCACTTACCACTTACAAGTGGGATAAATAAGGGGTAAAAATCTCCAAAAACCATGCTTGCGTAATATTTCAATGGCCCCTTTGTTAGTTACTACATAAGAGTTTTTTCTTCAACCCGTTGTAATACGATAACACAGGTAAAGCCGTCGACATTACAAGCAACTGACCAGTTCGATATATCCAACCCGACTGATGGAACTGAAACTGATCGATCATCAATCATCTGACCGAAGTTAGGCACTGAAGACGCCATCAATCACTTCAGCATGACAGTGAATCTTCGAATGTTGAAACCTAACCAACCTCTAAAACGACCCCAGCGGAAATTGATCGAAGTTTCATTGTTTTCGTTCTAGAAAGGTGTCCTATTTGATGTTCTAGGACCGGAATTCCCTACTCTCCAGGTATCTATCATCCCGGTGACCTTTATGAAAAGAAATCCACCAGGGGATGGGATGTAATGTTCAGGAGACGATTTTGTCGTTGGGAAAAATGGATTAATTAATCATTTTCATTCACCTTTGTGTGGATGGTAATTTAGAGGAATTGTTAGAGGTGGTTTAGAAGTGTTATACATAAATTCAATGGTTCTTTTATGTTGGGAAAATTAATGTCAGTGCTTCTTAATAGTTATTTGTGTCTTCCGAATGTATTTTGTTTCGGGATTAACTATTGAATTTATAAATGAAACAAGCTATAAATGATTACAAGATTGTAACTACTATTGCATATGTGTTGTCCTACCGCCACGAGAAAAACTTTTGAGGTCGTACAACATTGTAGCGATTGTTATGTCGGACTAGAGTTGATTCTGAATTATCTATTATTTTTGAGCAGTCTACATCCCCTCACATTTTCCCCATGAATTTTTGAATCACTGAGGGGAAAGGTTCTTTTAATTACCTTAATCGAAGTATTTATATTTTGATATTTTATCAAATTTAATTCTATCTTAATTAATATTTTAGGGTTCAAAATAAACTTTCAAACATTAATTTATTAGACTTAAAAAGTGAGATTTAATACATATCTTTACCCCTTACACATACCCCATCAGAGAAAAAAAAATTGTAACAATTTTAAAAAATATATCATCTAACATAACCCCTCCAAAACTGAAATATCCTAATTTTGCTAACCTAGTAGTAATAAAGAGCAGCGTATCTAATTTACGAAGCTTATTTCAAAAGCAAACAAACCATAAGGAAAATTTCGAAAAGGATGAGAAAGTTAAATATAAATTTTTTATTGCTTTCGTTTCGCTTAGGCGTTAAAAATGCAGAAGAACCATCTAATTTCCCCCCTTCTTAAATTAGTCTTAAAAAGTATACGAGCCATAATTAAACCCTAGTGGCAGTTGAAACTCGATTCTTTTTTTAAAGCATCCCCGGAATAAGTTTTACTCTCTGATTTCAAACTCTTCTTTCTTCCGACTAACAAGTTTCATTTGGGAGAGAAAAAAATATTAAAATACACCCTGAAGAACGCTTAGAACTGCTTAGAACAGATGGTAAAACTTCAGACTTGAATTTTGAAATTCGAGGACTGTTATGTGACGCAAATTTTATTTGAAAATAATACCTTCTCTTTCGTTGAAGGTCAAGATGATAAACGAAAACTAGAAGAAGACATTTTTATAGTCTGCTTGAGTTTTTAGAAGAGTAAAAGTTTTTTTATGCTGTAAAGTAAAACATTCTGGTAATTAGTGCTTTCTTTTTGTGCAGTTCTTTTTATTTGTCAACTGCTTTTATGTTTAATCAAATTTTATTCTTGGAAAAATCCTTTAAACTCAAGTAGATTATAAATTGTGTTTTCAAAATATTAGGAGAGCGAAGCTGTATTAAGGCCACTTTTTAAAATGGCTTAAAAATGCAAAGGGAAATTTAATTTATCATCAGCTTCTAAGACTAATTATCCATAAAGAAATGAGTGTAGAACTTTTCAGTTAATAGCAGACTGCATCTTCAGGAGTACATATTTAAAAAATATTTTCTGGTGGTAAATGGATTTATAATTGTGTTTTCTGTAACATAAGAGAGTGTTTACTAGCTGATGTGTTAATTAAGTTTCGTAATCTTTTTATTTTAAATCTAGTTAAAACCACTTTATCATTTAGGGCCTGCTATAAATTAAGGTGTAGATTTTTTTCACCAAGTCATTTATTTGGACTCAAAATTCCTCCAGGAAAATATATCTTGTCAAATTCCACAACATATGATGTTGGTTTTTCCAATATTTTAATAAGCATTGCATTGGGTGTTTTTGTCTGTGTTTTAATAGTTTGATCTAGTGACATATATTTCAGATTGAATATGTATTAAGGCTGATCAGTGATTTATTTTCCTTGAGCCACATGTAAAGAAATAAGTTTTTTTGAGGAAAGTTTTAAACAATACATTTGGACTGTATTTAAATTTTATTTCTATCAAAACTTTATTATTCCATTCATAAAGTTTATATCCGAATAATCTCTAGAAAATTAAAAAATATTTTTATGTATTGTTTTTTGTTGTTAAAATGCAAATGAAGTTGTTAAAATGCGATGAAGAGGAAGGGTGCTCCACTTCTAAAAAAATTTAATCTAGAGAAATAAAGACATTTGTGTCTTCAAGGCACATATGTCTTAATGTCTTCACACCCAAAGCCAATAGAGAGAGGCCAAAGAGCAAAGCGAAAGTTATCGATTGAAAAGTGATATTATAAAGCTTAAAACATTAAATTAAAGCTAATATATAAATACTACATTTAAATATGTGGTAAATGAACTATGTTATTTTTGAATTTTGTCATGATAGACGGTTTTACGGAGTAAAAAGGTGGTCTGTGTGGGTGAAAATATTCCAGGCTGAGTGGTCCGCTAAACTCTTCAAATTAGGAATATCTGCTTACAAAGTAAAGAAATATTTTCAGAAAAAAGGCAGATTTTATTTTAGCTTTATGGATAGTAGGTAGGTTACCGTGGGTCTATTACCATTAATTCAAGATAGTGACAATGTGACATACTGCAACCTCCATCTACCTAATAGTAGGGCCGTTAAAGGGAATAATTGTTCAGATTTTGATAAAGGTACCAAAATTGGTAGAAATGTAGTTTCAAACATGCTGAATCCAAAATGGACCAGAACCACTCTGGCGGAAGTCCCGTTCGGGACTTCCGGTCAATAACAAAATGGCCGCTCGCTGGCCTATTTTCGGTTGTTTTAATGATACAAAGGCAATTTTTGTGTCAAATATTATGTTCTAAGGGTCAAGGAACATTATTATGATGCAAAAATGTTCAATTTATTTTTAAAAATTGAGTAAAATCCAATAAAATCTCTTAAATAGCGAAAAATTCTAAGTTTAGAAATATTTAAATTATGTATATATTTTCATATATAATAAATAATTCAGGCATTAATAATAATGGAAACATAATTTTAAACAATCATATTTATATTTTTATTCGGACTTCATTTACAGTTTCCTTTGCAAGCGTAAAGATCAGTGCACAGAAGTTTAGCCCTCAAGCAATTGCAGCGCGATGAACACATTGTTTTGCAACCACAGCAAATGAGTGCGCAATTCACGGCAAGATGTTGATGCTTCTGACTTCTGACAAAGATGTCCAATAGGGAGTCCATTTTTCTTGAACTTTATGCCGAACGGTATTAGTTTTGGAATTGGTAGGAATGTAAAAATATATTGTCTCAATATTCTAGCAGTCTTCGCAAATTGTAAAAGCTCTTTTTCGCTGAAAGATACAGTTGAATCATCTAAGGCATCGGCAAAATTTTCACGAAATGCCAAATATATTTCTCTTCCTTTAGGGTACTCCATAAGTCCATCAATCGTTTCAAGCAACTTCTCTTTTAGTCTGGTTGAGTTCACTCTACCTTCGATCTGTAGTCCATACTTGACTAGTGTATTTCTATATAAATTAGCCATCTCAGCTAGCCTAAAAATATTCTGTCGTACCTATATTCTTCAATCATATTTACAATTTCTACAAAAGCTAGTGACTCTATTTCCGTCTTGTCATTGTGGCCTTCATTGGAATTTAGACCCTTGTGTTTGATATCTCTTACACGATTATTAAAAGAAACGAGGCATCGATGACGGTGGTATATAACTTCGGACGATATCATATCGTCAACAGCAAGCTTAGCTAATAAATTTGGATCTTCCAGCAACTTTTCAGATTCCCACAGATTTTCACTGAATGAAAGGTTCGTAACCAAGTGATGCTGTTCATCTTTAATCAACTCATCACAAAATAAGCAGTGCCTTTTCTATAGTGATCGAGTGTATGCTCGTTTTGGATCCTTTTCGCTTTCAAGGGGACTTTCGAGGTTCTCTTCCAGTTGCCTTAACTTCTTTATATGTATTTCTAGCTTAACTGAATTATACTTAGCTCGACAACTTTTATGTCACACTGCCCCTTTTGTTAACAATATTTCAGAGATACTTTGAGGAGCTCCATAATGCCGGTCAAGATTATAGTTGTTGGTATAGCATTTAATTTCTGAAAGTCGATTAGATTTTCTTCTAGAGTTACATAACTCGAAGCTATTGGATGCACTACAGATTTGGAGTCGTCAGCTCTTGGCAGAAAATACAAGTATTCCAATTAATCATCGGTCGATGATCTTCAATGTGATTAGAAATAGTTTGGGCATCAAACCATTCGGTCATTAGAGATAATACCTTGATTTTTATCTTCAGATATAAATCAAATTTTTCAAAATTCTGCCCCTAAACCCCCGAAAGAGGAGAAAAATGATTTTTATTTAGGTATAATCAATCGCAGGAAACATACATAACACGGGATTTCACGTGCCCAAACAACTTTTCTGTATGAATGTTTCAAAACGCGTACTGTACTAAAGTAGCTTTATGTTATCCCTTTTATCCATTTATTTTATGCATGATTTAAATTTTAATGTATTTTACAAAACTTAATTAAGTTCAGTTTTAAAATATGTTTAAAAATAAACAAAATAACAATCGAAAGAGAACTATAGGATGCAACTAGTGGTCAGGAACTTAATATTTCCTAACTTAGAATTTTTCGCTATTTAAGAGATTTTATTGGATTTTACTTAATTTTTTAAAATAAATTGCATATTTTTGCATCATAATAATGTTCCTTGACCCTTAGAACATAATATTTGACACCAAAATTGCCTTTGTATCATTAAAACAACCGAAAATAGGCCAGCGGGTGGCCATTTTGTTATTGACCGGAAGTCCTGAACGAGACTTCCGCCAGAGTGGTTCTGGTCCATTTTGAATTCAGCATATTTGAAACTACATTTCCACCAATTTTGGTGCCTTTATCAAAATCTGAACAATTCGGGTGTTTTTTCCCTTTAACGGCCTTACTACTAATAGTTGAATCATGCTACAGATCTCAACTATCCGGGTCCCTTTAATACCTTCGGCTTATACGCGATTGACAGTTCACTCATTTCCTCTTCCCGGCCAAAAGAAGTTTTTCCCCTAGTCTCGATCACAGCATCATTGCAACGTATTTCTCGCAACCAGCTCCTCAATTCATCACTTTCCTCACAACATACCCGCTCCTAATGGAGCGATACTTCGAGAGAAGAGGCTGTTTATATTTCAGCGGAGTAATAGCCGTTAAGAGGTCATTACGCGCAAGAAAAATAGTCCCATTCCAGGAGATTTCTTTCCCGGGCATCTGTCACGGGACTGTCTATTATTACCTCAGGGGAAGTACCACCAAGTCCTACATACTGATGAAGCATGGATCCATCGGGGTGGGCATTACCACGGATGAGTGTTTTGGCCGTTTGTTTGCTTGTTGCGTTCGATTATGGGTGTTTTTTTCCCGAGTCCGAATGCTTTATAGGGTCATTAGTGGGGCCTAAGTGAACTTGACCTAATATTTTGTTTGGAACGCATTTGTGAAGATTGATGTGGTTTCCGCTAATCCGGAAGGAAGCTTATAGTGCTAAACTGATATGGTCAGGACCTTATTGAACGATTTTGCCACCATTTACTACAATTTCCTTGCCGCACCTTCCCTTTTCTTTAATTTTTTTGGAAAAGCACTCGCTTCCCCTAATTCTTATTAGTCCCTTCTACGCCACAGGCCCGGGCTCTGTTACCGGGTTGCTCATGGTAGACTCAGCCTTTCATCCTTCAGGAATAAAAATGAGGACCAAGTATGCTTGGGGAAACAAAGGACAGCTTTAGCTGTCAGTGACTTTCAGTCCCCCGTTCTGTAACAGATATGCTCAATTGCTCATGACCTCACCCAGTGAGGCTGGTTATATTTGAAAGGTAGTATCCCTCTTTGTTAAAATTATTGTTACAAATAAATGTTCTTCATTGTAGTGATTTTTTGAAGAAAAAAACCATTCCTTTATACCAAGTCCTGTTTTATACAAAATAAACCTGAATCCAGGCTATTTGGATATGATATTTGCTTATAGAAAATAATCATTTCATAAGCAAATTGAAAGATACGTATACTTGGACTTGTATTAAAAACGTACTTGCTTGTCCTCTTATAGAAAATAATGTAACAGTGGCCGTTACGTGATGGAGTGCAAGAAAAGATTTTAGTTGTAAATTTGCCACCTTGTGCTATGACACATGCTGTGTTCAAGATATGCCGGTGTGTTGACCTAGTGATTTGAGTACCTGCCTACGATCCCAAACGGGGCATAGATGAATGTGAACGCCCTGAAAAAATGGGTTATGCATGCGAATTTATGAGTGTGGCGTGAGCAACAGGGCTTCACTTCCGTGGTTTTGGTTCAAAGGTGCTCAATGGGTAACAAAATGTCTCCTTCTATGGGTATTGCACGATATAAAATCTAATCAATCAACCCAATGGGTAACGCGTAGTATAAGTATATACTGATATCGGCGTAATAACCATGATCATAGTTTGTACTTTACCATAGGAACTTTAAAAAATGTTTTAGATATTTAAATAATATTTATAACATGGGTTTTTTATCTATCGAACTCCTATTGTTCTATCAGAATAAACTTTTTATATCAGATTATACAGTTACAGAAACAGTTAACTGTTACAGCTTAGTTTTTTTAAAGAGTTTTTTTTCTCCTGCTTACAGGTAATAAATATTTCAATGATTTTTGGTGTAGGTCGAGTGGTTTACGTAGTATTTTAGAAAACTATTTAGAAAATAGTTTTAAAATGTTCTCATACCCCTAGCCAAGCAACCTAAAGCTAGTTAAACATCTCAAAGCCAAAATTCATTTATAAATTTTAACTTCGACCGTAACAAGAGCAATTTAGTGCTCATCAGAAATTTAAAGAACGAACTTTCGACAGCCACATCAAACAAGCCTCGAAAATAAAACACTTTCCCGATGAACTGAACTCTTTCAAAGCTACTTCCCTAGTTGAGTACGGCTTTTTTCAATCGATATAACAACAACACCACTACCAGAGAATTTTTTGGGGGACACGAGCTCAATAATCATCCTTCACAGACACTTTTTTACGAGCCTCTTAACTAATACACCACAGCATGGCCACGCCAGTCAAACGATGGTAAAAAGGACTTGTTCATTAATCTCATGGACGTTTCGAGGAGACAGATAGGCTTAGTGGAGTGTCAAGTGCATGAGAAATAAACCGTCTATTACGATGTCATTTACAGGTCCACTTGAGGTTTCGATGACGTTCTTTTTTGGAGGTGAAGGGATAATTTAAATTGTGGTTCTACTTTTATTGTTAATGGGGGACTGTTGAATCTTGATGTGGTGTGTCAAGGAAAATATATTGATGTTGTGAATGTTGCGGAGTAGGGATGTATTTATTTTGATTAGGAAAGGGGGATGTCGTTCAAATTTGTACCTTGCTACATTTTGATGTTATCATTTTTATTGGAGATGTTTTTTTGTCAACTACGGTTGTTGTTTTTTTTTCTCGCTATCGCTCACCAACCCCCGTTAACTGATGAACCAGGACCTTTTCGAATTGCTTCGCAATCCCCCCAAATTCCAACTCACTGAACTTAATACACTTTAAACAATTAACAGAAAAAACTCCATCAAATCCTTGACAGACAACGAATTGTAATAATTCTTCTTCATTCATTCAACGATTTCTTCCTTCTTGTATCTCATTTAAATTTCCTTTTTCTGTTGTCTTTCTTCTTCCTTTCGCCGTTCTTTGGCTTCACGTTTTCTTTCTTCGGCTTCATGTTTTCTTTCTTGTATCTCATTTAAAATTTCCTTTAGCAAGTTCTTCATTGTAATTTTCACTTTTGAGAATCGCACCTAATAAATCAATTTGTCGATCTGAGTCCTGAAGAAAGTTACAATGAAAAACGAAAAACTCTAAAGAAGAAATTTGTACCTAGCTACATTTTGATGTTATCATTTTTATGTGTGATGTTTTTTTTGTCAACAACTAACGGAAAAATAATTCAATATTTTCCTTCCACCAATCAGAGGCTGTAACCATGGTTTCCTGACCAGACCGCCGGTCAGGTTACCGGTGAATACGGCCGTAAATGGTGTTTGAATATTTTTTATTGTTAAAAAACTTTTTTGATGTAAGAGATGGTCTTCAATTTATCAAATTTGCTCGTTTTTTGTTGATGCTTGTTTTTTTTTAACAATTTTAGATAAAATTTAACATAAAAGGTACGATGATAAGTCACTGTAAAAATTTTCTAAATCGAATTACAACTTTGGTTCTTGCAGTATTTAAAAATTTAAGCTCCTCATCATAGATAGAACTGTATATAGTTCCGCTTATGGAATAGGTTTTAAAATAGCAGAGATATTTTGTTAAGTCTGAATCAACTACTTTCTGTGAATTATTGACATTTTTTTCTTACTACTAGTTTTAACGTACAACAATTTTCTTATCGTTTAAGTATGCAAATAAGCAATCTCATCTCATTTTTGGTGTCAAAAGCTAAAATCAATAACTGGATTATAAAATAATAAAGTGGAATTACTGGAAATGCAGAGTTGAACACCATCGCTAAATCAAAAGCACACAATCATCAAGGAAAAGTGTGCTGAAATATTTTAACTCTAATCGTTTAAATCAATAAAACATTATCATACGTACTACCATTATTATACGTACTATCGTACGTATTTATTGTTAAAAAACTTTTTTGATGTAAGAGATGGTCTTCAATTTATCAAATTTGCTCGTTTTTTGTTGATGCTTGTTTTTTTTTAACAATTTTAGATAAAATTTAACATAAAAGGTACGATGATAAGTCACTGTAAAAATTTTCTAAATCGAATTACAACTTTGGTTCTTGCAGTATTTTAAAATTTAAGCTCCTCATCATAGATAGAACTGTATATAGTTCCGCTTATGGAATAGGTTTTAAAATAGCAGAGATATTTTGTTAAGTCTGAATCAACTACTTTCTGTGAATTATTGACATTTTTTTCTTACTACTAGTTTTAACGTACAACAATTTTCTTATCGTTTAAGTATGCAAATAAGCAATCTCATCTCATTTTTGGTGTCAAAAGCTAAAATCAATAACTGGATTATAAAATAATAAAGTGGAATTACTGGAAATGCAGAGTTGAACACCATCGCTAAATCAAAAGCACACAATCATCAAGGAAAAGTGTGCTGAAATATTTTAACTCTAATCGTCTAAATCAATAAAACCTTATCATGCGTACAAGACTACTACACCAGCCAGAAAGAAATATCAGGAGCCAGTCTCTTATTCGAAATAAATTAACCTCTTACACGAAACAGGGATTAAGGGATTTGGAAATTCCCTCCCAAAGCTTATGAGTCCCTTTCTTTTATTTGTATTTAATTATGGACTTCATTAATGCCTTTAAGCTTCTTACTCCCCAGTAAAACACCCTTAATTCCTGCCTAAACCATTTCAGCTCTTGCCGCCCCATATTTTCTACAGAATTAAACGTAAATCTCAAGCGGTCTAGGTTGGAATGGGTTAAAAGCACCCAAAGACCCACGGACGCTACCTAAGCCGTAGTCACATAAAGGAGCATTAAGAATCATCTTATCCAACCTTAAGAGAGCACAAATCACATATAAGTCTACCCTTAACCCACTTGACAACAAAAGGCCGACAGCTGCCACAAATAACTTATTTAACTAACATCCGCTGCCACTAACGACTATTAATTAACACTTCCGAGGTCTGCAAATCCAAGGTCGTCGACGAGTGTATTTGTTTTTTCTTGCTGGTTGGTCCGTCTCGTTCTATCGGTCAATTGGATTTGGCGAGGATTAATGCTTTTTGCCCGTTTCTTGGTGAGACCTCTCTTTGGATCTTTTTTTCCTCTCTGGGAATAAATATTGGTCTTGCTGCCGGGACGGGGAGATTAGCGATCCTGCTTAGAGGACTTGTGTGGGTTGTTTTAGTGATGGATTAGACGCGGTGCAAATTGAAACGCCAGGATTGGTGACGTATTGTCGTTTCTTGTTCTGCAGGAATGAAGATTTAGGGTCTTTTCCTGGGGGAAATTCATTTTGTTTATGGGGAAGTGTGGACCCTACATTGGAAAGCTTTCGGTTTTTATGTTGATTGGATAAAGCTATCTTGATGATGAGGACAACAACCTGTTATGTGGTTGTTCTCTTTGTGTATAACATACTCCAGATGCATTTAACTTTGTTATACACTGGTGTACAAATTTAAGAGAATTTGCCCATTTTTTCGATTTCTCCAGATCTACTGGATAGATTTTGATGAAATTTGGTATGAACATAGGTTGATATAATACCAAATTAATTATCATTCAAAAATTGTAATACACACGCATGCGCAGAAGAAATAACCGCAAGAGTTGGAAGGTATGAAATAGCGGTTCTAGAATAGAGCAAAATAGTGGGTTTATAAGGGGTATAACACCTTTTCACTATCATGCACGCCTCCTTGAGTGATTTTATAGCGTGAATAAGGCAGATAATAAAATTTCCTGGTCACTAAGCCTACTTTCTCAGAAACCCCGTTTTGGGGTTCTGAAAGGTATGTGGAGGGGGGTAGCGAGATGCAGTTGCCTTATATAGAGTCCATCTTACCTTCCCTAAAGGGGCGAAGTCTTTTAATCTGGGGTCCCATTCCATATGGCGAATATCTTCCGTTTTAATGGAAATTGAAAACCTGATGAGCTCCATTAAGTGAAGGATTTCTATCGATTTAAAAGAAATTACGACCGACAGAACCCCCAAAAGGTGAACAAAGGTCTCCAAGATATCAACACATTACTTGAAACTGTCAGGGTTCCTCTTTCAAAGGCAGGGAGGGATCTGCAACTTGTCAAGAATATGCAAAAAATTGTCTTTAATAATGTAATATTCAAAGGGTGAATATTTTCCTCTCTGTTTGGTCTGTGGAGCGCTCTGTCAGTCCTTTAATGTAGGAGAAACTGACCATTTTGGAATCGGAGATTTGGTGCTCTTTGTAGGAATGTTGTTAAGTCTATGCCAAACTCCCTACATCTTTCAAAAGGAGAAAATCATGGTTGAAGGTATTGTGTTGATATCTTGGAGACCTTTATTCACCTTTTAGGGGGTTCTATCAGTCTTAATTTCTTTTCAATCGATAGAAATCCCACACTTAATGGAGCTCCTCAGGTTTTCAAGTTTCATTAAAACGGAAGATATTCGCCATATGAAATAGGCAGCCAGATTCAAAGACTTTGCCCCTTTAGAAGAGGTATGAGAGACTCTATATAAGGCAATTGCATCTTGCTACCCCCCTCCACGTACCCTTCAGAGCCCCAAAACGGCGTTTCTGAGAAAGTAGGCTTAATGAACAGGAAATTTTATAATCTGCCTTATTCATGCTATAAAATCCTTTAAGGAGGCATGCATGATAGCGGGAAGGTGTCATATCCATTATAAACCCACTATTTTGCTCTATTCTGGAACCGCTATTTCATACCTTTCAACTCTGGCGGTTATTACTTCTGCGCATGCGTATATATTACAATTTTTGAATGATTATTTATTTGGTATTATATCAACCTTTGTTCATACCAAATTTCATCAAAATCTATCCAGTAGATCTGGAGAAATCGAAAAAATGTGCAAATTCTCTTAATTTTGAACACCCAGTGTATATTGCTTATAAAGAAAGCACGCGAAGCCTACCCTACACTGTATAAAAATACGGCACTTTACACGAAAAGTGGTGGGCAGAAATTGCCTCCAGACATGGATAGATGTTACACCACGATACTGGGGACCTATCACCTAGACTCCGAGAGAGGTCCTGACAATTTCTACCCACCACTTTTTGTGAAAAATGCCGTATTTTTTTAAAGTGTACAGAAATTTCAATGAAGCTTTTGTCTAGAGAACTAGACGACTTTATTTTTTAAAAAAATAGGAAGTCATATTCGATACATATTTCATTTTTCCATTCCACGGTGGGCACATTGGATATTTTAATATCTCTCTTGCAGTGTAAACATATTCATATAATCATTTTCATGATTTCTAAAACGCTTTTTAACGCAAACCGGATGTGACGTCATACTTTTTTCTATCGTGATTTTCTCGAAAAACATGCGTCGTTGAGGTGTAGTTATATGAGTACTTTTTATGTACTCTACGCAAGGAATCTGGCTGTGCACAGTTTGGGCAACCTGAAAACAAAACAATAAACATATTGAGAAAGAGTAGACTCAATTCAAGAGTAATAAATAATAGAGACTTAATTCAAAAGTAGTTTTTTTGGTACGGAAAGAGATGGTTGCAAAATATTTAAAATACCTTAGTGTTCTTACTTATTAAAAATGTTTTTAAATGAAGTCAAGTAAACTCATAACATAAAAGTGAAGACTTTCACAGCCGGAATTATTACGATAAAACATTTTTTATTCGGGGTATAAGGCCGTTGTCAAGTGTTGACCACGGCTTTATACCCCGAATAAAAAAAATGTTTTAACGTACGACTCATAACACATTTAAAAATAAACTAATTAGACACTTTTAAGTCTTCCACCTATAAATTTATTTAACTTGAATGTGATACAAAATCTGGCATGAAAACTGGTGTAGCAGGTTTCTAATTAACTTGTCACTGATTAAAAGCACTTAAACTGAAACATCTAATACTCTTTTAATTGGGAGGCTTCAGAAAAAATCCCTGAGTTTAACTCGCAGCATCTGTTTGCTTTCATCTAACACGCCTGGATGAAATCAAATTTTGACTACCTAAAAAAAAAGAGTGCTACGCAGGACACAAGTGTTGTTGTAACTATTTTTTTCATTGTTGTTAGCAGAAAAAAAGCTGGCTTGCCCCTTTTTTATGACACCGACTATTTTGTGTGATAATTATCTTGTTTTTCCAAGACTTATTAAGGCGAAGATGGGATATTTGATAAGTCTTTCTCTTTCATTGTTTTAGAACTTTGAAAAATAAAAGATGTTTAATTAATCTAATTATGTAAAATCTGTTGAGGAAGCAAGCAACCCGGAAATATGTTTACACAGAAAAGACAGTTTAAATTGGATTATGTGTTGTTTACAAATGTCGTGTTTGGGATTCTTAGAATAGGAAAAAATCTATTCATATTTTTATGGCAATTCTTTGTAACTATTATTCCTAAAAAAACATAAGTTAGTAATTCTAGGAACCATGATGTTTTTAAAAGGATGACTAAAGATTAATGATTAATTTAAGCTTTATATATTGCAATAATTATTTTAATGTATTTAAAAGATATAATTTAATGTAAACCTAATATCTTATATGGAATCACAAAACTTGCATAAAATGTACGAAGAAGTAAAATTTTTCGCATAAAACTTATAAAGTAATCGAAAACGAAATAAATTAGAATGTCGCAATAGGGACCTTGTGCCATGGAACCCTATGAACCATTTGTGCTATAAAAATGCCTAAAGATGAATGAATGTGTTAAAAGGTAAAAAAATTGTTAAAGGAATTTGCATACCTTAATAAATTTTATTCACTGACTGAGTTTCATATCACCTGGGAAATAAAATACAAAAGGAATAAAAAGATGTATGGAAAATACGTTTTGTCTGCCTCAGTTTGCCCTTTTACGCTGTTTTTGCCTCCATTTGCTGAATGAATTACAATCATCATGTATTATTTTCGCTTTTAACACTGACCACAGCTGAATGGATACTATTCAGGTTAGCCAGTGATGCGTTATATAGACCCCTGCATGTGATGATCCTAGCTGGAAAAGTTGTCAAATGTTTTTCATAATTCAAAACGAGGTTACCCTGTATAGTATCTTATTAAGCCGTGTACTGACGAAAGGGATTCAGTGATATTTAAAACAACTGTCCTAACTTTTTATTGTGCATTAAACTACATTGTATTTCATATTTTCTTGTTATGTATACTTCATATTCCCTCTGTACATCTACTTTCACCTCGTACGACCCATTCCATGAAAAAATCGATATCCCAATCATCTCGCCTCTTTAATCAAACGAAAAAAAACCCCTTGCTAGTTAATACACCAATATTTTCCTACCCTACCATTTTTACTCACTCGGAATTCCTTCTTGACCAAGGACCTCCATGACTCATGTCCGAATAAAAAATACACCCCCGAAAAACCAATTTGGCGACGTCAGTTACTTATTTCCTGCAAGAAGAGGGAAATCATACACAGAAACAAATCTACCGATGGAAGTTTTGAGCATCGAGCTTGTCCCAGCACTCCGGATTGATTTGGCACGTCACTGGGATGAAGTGAAGTTAGTTTCTTTCTTTCCGAGATGGACTTCCCAGGGAATGTATTCCCCGGGAGTCCGTCGTATGCATTAGGTCCTTCCCGTGGAGGTTTTAGTTTTTGAGATGTTTTTTCCCCTGATAGAAAAAAAATGTTTGTTGTTGAAGGAAAGGAGAGTTGATCAATACCAATTTATCGGGAGAGATGTTGAGGGCTGTTGATGTTTTGGAGGTTTTTTTTTTATGTTTTTGATGATTATCCAGAAAGATTTCATCCACGAATGATCTCCGATTGGGAAAGCGTTTAGTTTTTTTTGTTAACTCTTGGAGAGTTTAATTAAAAGTGCTATATAAGATTGGGACTTCATATTTTAACTGTATTTCTTCTTATTTTGGTTTGCTGTTTCTTTTCACACGTTACATGGTAAAAGCTATCCTATTAAAATTATTGCGATACCTGAATTCTTAAAGTAACTTTTAAGACTATTAACTTTTAATATCAAAACCGGGATACCAATAACCAAGGAAGTTGATTCTGTATTGCGTGCGCGTGTACGTGATTGAAAATTTTTCTTTTATTCCGGAGTATTTCTTAAAAACAAGGCACTGTATATTTGGACGGCCTTTTTTCAACTAAACTCTAAACTAATTTCCACGGCCCGGCGTTCCATTGGTTCCATCACTAAGCGCCGAGACTGCTACGTAACCGCGAGACCTACAGCGCATGCGCCACGGGCCGTTTTGGCCGTCCAAATATACACTTCGTAAAAACAATCTTTATATAGAGAGTCCTAAGATCCAGAGTGTCCTAGGTCCTAGAGTGTCCACCCTCTTTAATTTTTGAACCCCTACAGATATAGTCATAAAAGGGAGATCTAGGTATGGTAAAGTGACCCTATCCGATGCAACAATTGAATTGTCAGTTTGAAGAAGGGAATAAGTCCAAAAACCAAGTTTTGAGAAAATCGAAAAAAACTGCCTAAGTAATAGAATTTTCATTGTATAATCACCAAATTTTTACTGGAAGTTCACAACCCGATTTAGAAAACAGAGCAACCATCAAAACAAATATAAGTATATTCAAAAATATTTTACAGTCAAAATAAGTTGATGGACTTATTCCCTTCTTCAACCTTATGAAATTTTTCTGATGAAAAAATCTTAAAAAAACCTTAAATTCACATTTAAATTATATTTCTCCTTAGTTTACACCACAAAAGGGTGAAATAAAAGGAATAAGACAAATAAAATTCAAAATTATAGTGAAACTGAGTTGTTAGAGCAGTATCAATGGAATGAGTGAATATGAATGGAGTTAAACATTCCCTACATAAAAAAAGTTTGAAAAAAATTTAAATTAAAAGAAAATTTCATTTTAACTTCGTTTACAGCTCAAAGAATAGGAAAAGAAAGACAAATTAACTTTAACTCCAAAGTAACTTGAAAAATACAATGAATGGACATCGATTTCACAACTTCAAGAGGCGATATCTCCCTATAGGGATTAGTTATTTTTCCCCTCTTTTCACCCATGTGTAGAGCAAAGCTTGGAGATTGTTTTGAGCACAAAAAGTCAATTTGTCATTTTTTGGACTTATTCCCTTCTTCAAACTGACGATTCAATTTCATCGCTCCCTAGTGTCCATTTTATGAGGAGCGTTTTAACCCTTTATGACCCAAATTATTTTCCTCATCCTCATCCGAAATATGTCAAGTTTACGTAACTGCAACTATAAGTAAACTGAATTTGGCCTTACATGACGAAAATTGGACGAATTTGGAACATTGGGAAGTGGGACTTACAAGTCCCGTCGGGACATAAAGGGTTAAGACGTAAAAACTACGTTAATTCATACGTTGTTCAAAAATTACAGGGAGAGGACAGTTATCTTGGAACACGCAGTATATTTAGGAATCCATGTATTTATTTAAAAAACAAACTGTCACTAAAGCCAATTTACATCACAGAAATATGTTTTAACAGCGTTGAATTCAATCGAAATCAGTTTATTGGTACAATATGTGAATATTAATCTACTTAAAAACCTCTACAAAGGGGTAACCACTAAATAATTCTTGTGAAACCCCAAATAGCCCATTTCCCGCGACGAACGATTAAAGCACTCTATAGCTGCATTTGGATATCACTTTTATGTTTATACTTCAGTAATCTGATGCATGAGTAAATTAGCTGTTTTAAATATCAGTACCCTTTTAATCTCCTTGGCACTTCACATATTTAAACTACATCAGGATTCTGCATTACAAAGTGGTATGCGAGTTTAAGTTATTTGATCTTTCATTTGAAATTCATGCATTGTTAGAATTCAAAGCATGCTAATAACTCAGTTAGAGAACTTGCTAAATCGATGCTTGCGGATCTCAATAACCTCATAATAATGAATGTAGTTTAACGTATTCAGAAGGGATCAGAGGCTAATCTAACTGCAAATTCAATCTGAAATTAAAATAACTTTTCTAGCGCAGTCCCAAAATTTATTTAGCTATCTAATGCCCACTAAAAGAAATAACTATGATGGGAAAAATATTTGTTAACTTTAATCATATAGAATGGGGCCAAATAAAATAAAAATCCCCCTCCCCCAAAAATAAATTTTTAAAAAATATTTTGATGCTGGGGAGTGAACATAAACTTTATAAATTATAGCTCCTGAAGGTGCATATCAGCCCTTTAATTAAAAACACGAATAACCTTTCTATATTGAACTCGTTACATTATTTTGTTTTCGAAAACGACTTTTAATTTTTCGATCACCGTTTTCCTGATAGGTAACTTGGATTTCGTTGGAATTTTTTATAGTTCTCAATCGAATTCGTTTTTAATTCTTTAATGGTTTTTAAATCTTTTTATAACAATGTTTTTTAGTGTCCAACTTCAAGTTTGCTTTTATTTCTTCTCCAAATTATATTTTGATAAAATACGGGTAAATAAAGCATTAGGAATCTACTGATCTTGTCCTCCATAGCTAAGGTCACATGAGCAAAATTTTATTTCAGGTTCTGAGTGTCGGGAGCGTTAGGGTCTATAGAAATTCCCATGTTAAAATTAAAGCATCACGGTCTATGGAAGTGCCCGTTCTGTCTTCTATTATGTGGCTTCCATGATAGCGACTGAAAAATAAATCAATATCGTAAAGAGTATAGAGCATTTTCAATCACATGACTCGGACCTAGCAACGGCCTTAGCAACAGATTGTTTGACTTACAGCAGTTAACAGTTAAAAGAAAATAACTGGTCATGGAATGCTTCTATTGGAGCATTTGCAATCATATGACAGCAACAGATACCACCGCCCCTAGCAACGGCCTTAAACAGACTTTTTGACCTACAGCAAGGAAGAAAATAACTGTTCGTGACGTCACCTGAAAACACTCTCTCTCTTTATATCTATTTTTTTTGTATTCCGATTTTCGAATGGCAACAGTTCAGTGTACATGTTGTTTTCGTGGTGTGTGTTGGAAATTTAAATGCAGGAAATAAGCAATTTTTACTAACATTTTTTGAATTTTCTGAGTGTCCACTGATTAATGTTGAGTTACCAAACGTGTTTGGGGACTATATACACGGGGATCTTGCGTTAGGATGACCATCTAACATATAACAGACTTTGCCTTGCATCCCAGGACCCCACGGTCGTGAAAACAAAGATGGAAATCCTAGGCCCACCCATACTAGGGCTATTGATCCAATGAGTTAAGCTGTTTAAAGGTTGAGGTAAGCTTTTATAAAACTCTTTTTGGGATTAACTATGAAGCGGGAGTTCACAGATTTGTCACTTAATTCTACTCATTGTCAAAGGGATGAATGATTAGGTGTGGTGGTTCCTCACGTCATCATGTGTGTTTGAGATTTTCTTAATTTCTGGCAACCCTCCGTGTTCTTTGGAGAAAGTTTGCCAACTTGGCGCGAATTATTCCGTCAACCCCGCTTTTTAGGGATTTCCTATTCTATTGTGTTATTATTTAGTGTTTGTATTTATCATAATTTTAGATTACACGTTTAAAAACAATTAGGGTAAATCCAAAAAACCGGGCCGGAGTTACATTTTTGCCGAAATTTGGTTTTTCCAATGGCGTTTATTGGTGAGTAAGCAATTTTACTTTTAAAGAGCTGGGTTGCCAAAACCCACTATTTTATCGCCACTTTTGGCGCTAGGCCCGGTTTCTTTGGACTACCCCCGAGAGACTTTTACCTTATAAGGGGGGGGGCGGGGTTCCCAGATTAGACGCAATATTCACATGTTGCCAAGTCAATAAATGATTAAAAAATGTGATGATGGATGAACTCTCCTGGTTTATTGGCTACCGTAAATTTTCCATAGAACTGAAGGGTATATTTGGGCGATCTAGGGCTGAAAGGGGGATTTTTCAGTCATCTTGCCTGGTATTCTGGTATGACTATACGGTAGTCTACAGCAGAGGTTCCCAACCGGTGGTACGCGGGAACGTTTCAGGTGGTACGCGTGAGTCAAAGCACTAAAAGAAAGTTTTTTCGATGTTACAGAGGATAGTTCCATGAAAGATATTTTAAAGAGAAATCTTAAAATTAACTTCTGGATCGGATGTAAAAACCGAGTACCCTTTGATCTTCCGGCAAGCTCTGCTATTTTTGATGCCATTTGTTACGAGTTACTTGTGTGAGAGTGGATTTTCTGAACTCTTGTACATAAAAAATAAACATAAAAGCAGAGTAAGTGTTTAAGAGGACTTAAGAGTGAAGATAAGTTCCATTACTCCTAACGTTGATATTTTAATCACAGGCAAACAACAACAAATTTCGCATTAAAGACTACAAAAGTATATTTTGCTGAGGGGGGTTTGTACTAACTTTTTATTTGTAGGTTTTTTAGACCTATGGGTATAATAAATAAAACTGTAAAAAATATCATTTTCATCTTTTCCTCCTTTATTACAAGCAAGTTATAAATAAATAAACAAATATCTAACCATTAAATATGAAGTTTTCTCAGGAATTTGATTCAAAAAGCCTTTGAACACTTTTAGAAGAGTAAATATTATACGTTTATTAAAATATTTAGGCCTGGTGGTACGCCAAAATTTCTCAAAAAGTCAAGTGGTACGCAGGTGCAGAAAGGTTGGGAACCCCTGGTCTACAGTAATAACTATTTACGTTTCTTTTATAAATTTCAGTACGGTTGAAATTTATAGTGATTTTTTATGATCCATTTTATATTTTATATATGAAAAAACAGTTCAGGGTATAAAAATATTTTGACTGGAGGTAGGGAAGGATAGTATCTGATCCAAGTTTTTTAAATTAAAAGCCAAAATTAAGATTAGTTTATAAGACTGAAAACGATTGAATATAATCTAGCTTCGTAAAAAAAGTTTTCGGCAGTAGTTAGAGTGGTAGGGGTAGGATATGGTATCAATATACTGGATTGAATTTGATATACGAGAACACCTTGCATAATTAAATGTTATTATATTGATAAAACATTAGATAAATTTCTTTGGTACTTACGTATTATTATGTCGACTATTCAGCAACCGTCTAATTCAGCGGCACAGTTATAGAGTTGTCAATGCGCTTTGATAACGTTTCCAAATTCAGCGGCACGGTCAACACGGGATAATGCATAAGAACTATTTCTTTTTTCCTTCTTTTAATTGTCTCTAAATTGAAATTTTTTTATCCTTAGAATAGTATAAACACGGATGTATAAATAGCACGCGAACATTGTAACAGAGAATTCTTAAATTTCGAAGAAAATTAGGGTTCTTTTGTATACTACTTCGTAGACCGTGCCGCTGAATTTGAAAACACTGCCAAAGTCCATTAACTCCGCCGCTGGATCTTAAAACGTCGCCTAACAGCCGTATCGACCATCTCGAGTCAAATCCAAGCTAACTCTAGAGTAGGATGTCTCTAGAGTTAAGCTAACTCTAGTGATAAATGTTAAGCTTATCGACCAACATCGAATTAAGATACTCCAGAGTTAAGGAGAACTGTATTTATAAGGCCACTTCTGATTGGACAGCAGTAGCCCACGTGACTAAAAGCATGTAAAGAAGGAAATAGGGCGCGAAAACATCCAAATTTTCTTGTTGTTGTTCCGATTATTTTAACTTTTAATTCAGAATCAATTCTTTTTAATTGAAAAAAAAATGACGAAGATAACAGCAAACTTTACAGGGTTTGAGATGGAAGTGTTGACTTCCATTTTCAATAAGAACAGATCCATTATTGATTGCAAAAAGGCAATGCGATATTTAATTTAAAAATAAACAGACATGATAGTCCAATAACCAGGTGTCGAAAAAGGGGGATTTTAAGAAAAAAAAATCAGAAGCTTTTCTTTTCTCAACGGTTTTAAATGTTTTCGATAGTGCTGAACCCGAATCTGAACTTCTATACGAAATTTCGAATGGTATTATTGTGAAAATTCGAAAAAACGCTAAAATTTTGCCCAATTTTTCGGCTTTTTACTTATAGAACGGAAAGCATGGCTTTCTCGTGAAAAAGTTAAATACAAAAAATTAAAATGAAGAACCAAGCTACAAAATTGTCATTTAAAACTTTCTTGTCAGACTAATATTTTGGTCGCTGAAAGTCAGGCAAAATTCACCCTTGAAGCGGAAAATCTTGAATATGCCCCACATTTTTGGTAAAAACGTCGTTTCTATTTAGATGGAAACACTATTTTAAAAACTTTTTACACAATTTTATCTTCCTTTTTATGCCATTGATAATCAATGAAATGAAGTATTTTTCAGTAATTTTCCGCAGAAATACAGGTTCTTAAGCAAAGAAAAATTCAGTCTCCAAGTTTTTATTGCAAATTATGTTAAGCATTTTTTATCTACAAAACAAATTATTTTTTATATCAGTATAACTAATCTAATCATTAAAATTTAATTTTATATTTTAATACTATAAGCTCTAACACAAAAATCTATGAATCATTCTACTTTCAAGAAAAGAGACATGTTCTTTGAGGGAATATTCACTCCTTCGCATATGACCGATAAGAGGTTTTATGTTTGAAAATGGGGAAAAATGTAAATCAAATTCAGTTTAGGTAGTTTTGACTAAACATGTATCATAGAAAATGTCTATTTGTCAATGGCTTTTTCTTTTATGTGATAAAACTGAATGATAGAAAAAAAATTTATGTTGGTGAAGGGAATTTATTAGGAATACTTACATATTGAATTTTTTTGCGACCGTGTAATTCTAGATTTTAATCAAGTTTTTCTTAATTTTATCCCTAACTCATATTCCTTGGTTCAATAACATATTAATAAATATTTTAATTGTTCGTGTAATGAAGTTGAGGATGAATTAGCCAGACATCTGTACAATGAAATTTTAGCAAAAAATCATATTGAAAAGGATTAAAATTTAAAAAATTAAGATTATAAATGTACATACAATTTTTTTATAATAAATAATGTAGTGAATATAAATATTTTTTATTAAAATATAATAAAGCTAAATTTATTTAGGAAGAAGCTGTATTTAATTTGATAAGTTAAAAAGAATCACAAACAATTTCAAGTTTTTTGGATTAAGAAAAGCATGAAAATTTATTTGAAAGAAGTACATCAATTTAAGTATACAATAAATACTGAATCAAAATGTCATGTTAATATAAAACTTACACTGCAACTTTGATAACTCTAAGGTCTTTAAATAAAGTTAATACATTTGTGGACCTGGATAAAAGTTAAATAAATATTATTCCTTAATGCAAAGCTTTTAAGTGGACCCTTCAGCTTTGAAGGATCAAAGTTATAATACATTTTTAATTTTAAGAGAAAAGAATAAAAGTTCTAAAGAAGTTACAAAAAAACATCATCATAACTGCTTCAAGTAAGCTTAGTGAGATGTCTCATAATAATTAAAATTTGTAAAAACTATACAATAAATAATCAAGAAAAACATTTTGAGCCACCAGCTAATTATATTTATGGATGAAGCATAGTCAAGATGATCAATGATCTTTAACATTCAAAACATTTACTTCCATGTACTTCACATGGGTTACTGCTGTCCAATCAGAAGTGGTCTTATAAATAATGTAATAACTATGAAGATTGAGATTTAATCCAACATACTGAAAAAGATAAAGACTATTTCCCATTTGAAACAACAGTTTAGATTATATAGTCTTTCTTAAAAGGTGCAAGTTTAGTAAAAGTACAGTTTAGTGTCGAAGCCGGGTTAATACCTGCAGCAAAGCACACATACCAACTCAACTCAACTCAAAAGTACAGTTGAGATGATGGTGGTGGTAGAAATAGTCAGAGTTATAATCACAAGCTATAGAAATAATGCAGTTTCTCCATTTATTCAACTAGAGCACAGTTGGGGCAGATATGAAGAAGTTATCGAATCAGAAACACATTCACATAAAAAAACATTGGCGCAATTGCCCAGTGGTCCAAGGCCTACTATACCCATCTTCGTTTTCATGGCAGTGGGGCCTGGGGTGCTAGGCAAATAAATGTCCAGTTAGATGGTAAATCTAGATGTCACGATTGCGAGAGCCGAGAAGTAAAAACGAAAGAGATTTAAAAATCCTAAAAACTTACCTCATGTCTTTGTCTACCTCCTCCGACTTTGACCATAGCTTAGCAGAACATCTTCTTAGAACAAATGAAGGCTGTTTATCATTTCCTGCGAAAAACATCTGATCTGTCCGATTTCTACAAAAATAAACACCTCCCGCGTCCATTTTGTTTTGTTGTTAACTCGAGAGTAACTCGCCAAAGTTGAGGAGTCAGCGGAAGTACTGTTTTTCACTCGAGAGTTAAGGTATTCTGGTGTGGTCGATAACGTTAAATCCAGAGTACGAGGTTTTACACCTAACTCCAGAGTAACTCGTGTTGGTCAATACGGCTGTAAGAGAACACTAGACATTGCCAACATCAGTATTATCAAATTTATTTTATTGATCAAACAAATAAATTCAAAATCAAACTTAATAAGCCACAGAAATGTTATGATCAAAAATTTTAATAAATTATAATAAAATCAAAGGTTATAATTATTTGGGTGGACTAAACTCTTATAAGTCCGTTAAAATTGAAATAAAAAGATCGTCATCTCTATACTTCACAGCGACGTTTCCCGAATCCAGTATGTTACTGCGAAATGTCAATTCATCGGTAAGATTGCAAGTTGGTTTTTCCGCATATAGAAAACATTAAAGGAAAAACAACTTTTACAGGGTATTTATGTGCTGCAGGAAATCAAACTTGAAAGATGGGAGGGCTTGGGTTTTAACGGTTAATTTCGGAGATTTTTCTTTTTTTAGGGTTTAAAGGCAATATGTTCTCATCTATTTCTATAATTTTTTTTATGATTTTGCTATCATTCTCATCTTTGTCTACGAAGTTATATATTGAAGTAAAATCTTCGAAAATGCCCCACGCCTCTTATAAGTAAAAACATTTTAAAAACAAACCAGTTTTAATGAAAATAAATAAATAATTTTTTCAGAATTTAAATGATTATAACTTTGTGCAAAAAAGTGTCTGGAAGAAAACAAAAAATAGATATTTATGTCTTAGCAGAAGTGAGAAAATCATAGAAGAGGATTTAAAAATAAAATATGTGTCATGGCTAATTTAAGATTATTACATAATGATAGTTTTTTATTAATTAATTTATTTTGATGTTTTTAAAATATCATAAAATTTTCGTTATCATTGAAAGTGTCTCAAGGAAGAGGCCATAATGGGGCATGTGATATAAATTCCCTAAAAGAGATAATTGGTGGACAAATTTTCTATTTGATGCGAATATCAGAGTTGTGTTTAAACAAACATAATTGTATACAAAACTAAAACAATAATCTAATAAAACATGTCCCAAGGTGCCCCACTCTCCACTGCTCTAAGTTTTAATTCAATGAGGTATTTGCATGAGTGAGGGATTTGCTTGATTTTATACTTTTTTGATACATTATGGTTTGAAACTCCCAAATTTCTGATTTTTAAGTTCAAAAATGTGTTTTAAATAATCTAAAATTCAATTTTATTTTTGCCAAAACGTCAGAAAAGTTACGTTATCAGAAAACGGGCGTCTATTGGATGTGACATCACAGCTCATGAAAACCATTGTGTTTGCTGCTTTCACGTGTTCAGAAAACGGGCTTCTATTGGATGTGACCTCACAGCGCATGATTTTGGATTCGAAAGTGTTTTCGTGCCCAAACAAAAAAACGAAATTTCAAAAATTTATTTCTCAGAATCTAGGCTACGAAAATACTTGATTTAAACGTCATTCTTCATGGTTTTTTATATACTATTTTAATAAAATTTAATCTCAAATTGTGAGAATACCTCATTGGTTGAGAGACGTGCGTACTTTTAAAACTGGCGAGTTTAAAAAAGTCCATGTGGATTGTTACCCACACTAGGCAACTATGCTTCAAAATATTCCAGTTTTAACCATTCTTATAACCTTTACTTCAATCAGTTAATATCCTTAGTGCTTTAGAAATACTTCCATTTCAGAGCGACCATTGTAAAGCTTCCATCCCCGCTTTAGATGTCCCATATCTATGGGACATCTAAAGCGGTTACCTCCCCATTCTTAAAAATAACTGTCTCCATTTCATTGTACATTCCCCTCTGTTCCTGAGATGTATCACTTTGATAGTAAAGCAAGTCTCACATACAGCTTGATAGAAAATCTGGAATAGCACTAGTTATGTGGGGCTATAAAAATGGTTATGGGGTTGTATAAAAGAAGGATAGTCATTTATTTCCCAGTAGAACTAGGAGTCATAAATGTTGATAAAATTGTTTCTCATTTCATTTCTTCTAGTAAGTAAAAGTTACTCCTCCTTAATTTTTTTTCAAATGTGGTGTGCGACAAGTAAATGAAATTTAAGATTCGGATAAGAACTCGGTTCAATAGTCAAGTACGAGGCGAAAATTTAGAATCACGGGAATATGGCTGATATTTTATATCGTGAGTTGATACAATTTCAGAGAAAATTGTTGCTTTGAAGGGAAAAAGTAATAAAGTAGCCTAAATTATGTTAAAATGGAGAATTTCTGAACAATTTATTTATTCAAGTACGAAAACTATTTGAGAAAGTTCGCAGATGTAAAAAAGACAGTTTGGAAAAGAGCTTGGTTCAAAAAAGTTTTAATATTTGTTGAAGAAACAGGGTTCGAAAGCTTCCTACATGGAAATTCGCCCGCCGGAAAGACATAGTTCTGAAAATAAAACAATTTCGTTCTACGGAAGTAATATTCTGTCGGTCATTAGTTGAAAAGCCTTCAAAATAATCAATGAAAACTAATACAAAATTCATATTTCTTCTTTTCTTGATAAACCGAGAAATATACCAAACGTGAATGAATTGCCCGTTTTATTTTCGACTACCTTTATTTAAAGCCCATATTTATTTATACAGTTTATATAGTTTCTGAGATGTTTATAACTTCAACTTTTTAAAGTTTTTTTAAATCGCTCTACAAACTTTTCTACCTTAAAAAAGTGCTTAAAAACAAGATTATTTTCTGATTCTCGGAATTTTCATGTAGCTCTCTAATAATAAGTCTTTTAAAAAATTACAATCAGGTACACTCAAACCTGTTTTCGTGAGAACGTTTTATGTGCGATTTTTTATTTGTGCTACTTTTCCCTTCGATTTTTTTGTGCGGTATATGAAAATTTCAAATTAGATAAAAAATATTGTATATCTGGCTACCGAGACATACATGGGTCTCATGAAACAACAGTCGTCGCCGACTACACGGTAACTGAAAAAAAAGTCTACTTTAGGTACAGAAACGGTTTCTCAATTGAAGGGCTTGGGAGATGAAGGGGTTATGTTACAAAATCCTAGTTTCGAGTAATGTAGGTTCAAAGTTTTCATGTTGCAACTTTTTCGTTTTCTGGTTTTGTCGTTAAGTGAGCGTATGAAATGAGTCTAATGACATCTATTTTTTAATGTACCAAGTTTTATTTACTTACCTGTATCCATAATATGTATATTTATATATTTTGTGTACATAACCCCTTCATCCACAAACATTTTTTTAAATCTGTAAATTATCTAACGAATGAATGAAGCAAGATGTAAATAAATTCAATTATTGCTAAGCTCTATATTTGATTCGAAAAAAAATGTATACAAAGTGAACTGATTTGGGCTAATTCAGAACAAAAACAAAATATCTTAGCATATATAACTTGAAATATTTAACTAAAACCAAAAGTATGCCCCACTTTAGGAAATTTATGGTCAATAGTTTGAAACTTCTTTTATCAAAATATTGGTTGAGACATATCATTAAAAATTATTATTTTGGCCCGAGCAAGAATCCGACCAAATGATTATATGTTCTTTGCTTTTTAGCTGATCATCAAGTTCAAAAGAAGTGAGTAATGAGCTTAAGACCTCAGAACTCCCTCTCTTTGCTTGGTCCTCGGTCCAGGTACAAAGTATAGCTCTCGGGACCTCTTTGGTTGTTATATGAATGCCTAAGTTGTGAAACCAGGCTTAGCGAAGATAAAATGCCTTTGAAGTGCTAAGACGTGGGAGGGGCATGGTTTGCTGGAGGTCGACCATTAAATAAGAAATTTTGTTATCTGATTTAGTTAGCTCTCTTTCTAACCTCATAGTTTCACATGCAGCTTGGAATTTTTTTATATGCTCCTCATTTTTTCCACCTGAATCACATGTGCTGCAAGTGTCTGATTTAGGTTGTCCAAAAGAGAGATTATAATGTGTAACGAAAATTTGGCGGTAATAACTATCCTTTAGCATAAAAAGTTTATCAGGATGCTTATTGTTTTTACATTCATCGATGTACAATTTATGCATTTCGGACACAGATAGAAGTGGGGAAAGATATTTTATGTATATTACCATGCCTAGAATAATGTGATTCTTTGGAATGAAATTTCGAAATATGTTCTATAACAGAAACCTTGACATCTTCACCAGTTTTGTTGGGTCTCACATTATGTCTACCCATTTTATGAGCTTGAGGAGCACTTGTACCAGATTTCATTTTATTTTGTATGATTTCAATTTTTTCAGACATAAGTTTACCAAAGCAACTCTAGATCGGACACCTCCTGTTGTGACCATGTAGTTAATTGTATGAAGTTAAGTCATGATTTACAGGAGTTAAGGGCACATAGCCCTTTCATCCTCTATGGCTTTAGCATGAAAATGTTAAATAGCCCCTTCATCTTCTTCATATTTTTGTTTCTAGCTGTTTTGAAGTATTCAGATTTTGCTACGTAACACTTCTGCACCTAACTATTTTATCCATTGAATTAGGTTGTATTTTCAAAAAATGTCACATAACCCCTTCATCCACCAAACCCTTCAATTCAGCTGTAGGATGGGGATTGCGTTACGGTTCGAACATGGAGTTTTTCAATTCAGCTATGCTGAAGGATTTTCGCTACGGTCCTACGTGAGAATTATTTTATGCGGTCCTTATTCACCGTATAAAAAAACGATTTTTTAAATGTGCTGCGAAAAATATTTTTATAGCTACTCGCAAAGTTTGGTGCAAATTTTTTATGCAATTTTTTTGTGCGGTCCCTATTCCTCGCACAAAAAAAGGTTTGACAGTAATGGTGTAAATTACAAATAAGTGTTTTATTAGGTACATTTATTTTATTTCTCAAAAGACAAGAACTAAAAACTTAAGAACAGTTTCTAAATCTTTTAAATGCTAATCAAACTTAGTTTTGAAATTAGCGTCATTCATTAAAACGCACGCACCTTTTAAATAATTCATATAACAAACATCGATTTTTCTTGAGAGAAATGCATCGGCATAAAATGCAAAAATTATTGCAGAAGGATTTTTTCTCTCTCACACGAGTCTAGCCTCAGGAAAAATTCAAATTAATTTTCGGAGATCATTACGCGAAACGTCTCAAGGTACTTAGAAGAGTGTTTCCTTTACAGTGGCCTGGGAGAGCATTTAAAGGATATGACTTGAGAGAGGCAGTTTTCCCGGTAATATCGGACTTGAAGTACAATTCAAAAACCCATTTAAAATGCATTAGTAGCTCACTACTTTGCAAAATTAAATTTTATTCTTCCCGAGATGAAACTGAGAAAGTAATAAAATAATTTGAAGGGGAAAAAAGCTCGTTTAAGAATATCGCAATAGAGAGGAATTTGTCTGGAGGATAATGCAAGGTTTAAATGGGGGTAAATTTTGAAATACTTGTTGTGTTAAACGGGAGTTTGACATGAAAAGTAAGTGTTAAAGATAGATTTATGACTATTACATTTTTTATAACCCCAACTTAGTCGACATTAAAGAAATGCGTGAATGTATTTTGATGGGGTCGGAATATAAGCAGATTGATTCATTCATTGAGTGGTGACATTCCATTTTCTTGTATCATCATTTGACAAGTTAGATCCATTTTCATGATATTTTATTATTTATCTTTTCGTCTATTTACTTGATATATTGATACTCAAGTTCCACATCCTTAACAATAACTTGTCAGCAAGTCAATACCAACATATCTCGTAGGGTGTCCCGAAAAAACCGAAATTTCTCTGATCGCTTAGCGGTAGTGCAGAAAAGTTGTGAACTACCATCACTAAGAAGGTTGTGAAATATTAAAACTGTGGGTTGATATCTTCTGTTGCCTCACGAGGCCTAAAGTTCTGAAAATTGGACTAAAAATAACTAAATTTCAAAAATTCATAAAAATTTACGAATTTTAGCCATAGGTTTGGGGTTGCGCTTAAAAGGTTCTATTATTAACCAACTACAACTGCAAAAAATTTCAAAATTTTAGGTTAATACCTTCTTTTGCTTCATCGGCTTTAAAATTTAGAAAAATTAAGGCAAAATTTCGAAAAAATGCACAAAACACTCAGGGTGTCCCAAAAAACCCTTTTGTTAAAAAACCTCGCTCCCCAAGAATTTTCCCATTCCTTTTGGTCTCAACTCAAAAGATGGTGTATGAAGTTTTAGCTCCCCAGTTAAACTGTAGGGTTTCCCGGTAGGGCCCCTAAGTTTGAAAAAAGTGAGAAAAATGACCGTTTTTCAGAATTTTTGAAAGTAAATTTAAAAATTTATATTGTGATAAAACTGGTTCAAATGAGTTTTTTAGGACGTAATTAGAGGGATTTTATTTATTTACGTTTATTAACTGTACCCTATAGCCCCTACAGTTTTTGAGTAAAAAAGTACTACTTTTATAGTGACGCTGTGCTCTTCGCTCATCAATATAGGCGCTATAGGGTACAGTTCATTAAGGTAATAAATAAAATCTATCTAAATACGTCCTAAATAACTCACATCAACCAGTTTTATCACATTAAAAAACTTAAAATTTACTTTCAAAAATTCTGAAAAATGGTCATTTTTCTCACTTTTTTCAAACTAAGGGGCCCTACCGGCAAACCCTACAGTTTACCTGGGGAGCTAAAACTTCACACACCATCTTTTGACACCAAAAGGAATGGGAAAATCCCTGGGGAGCGAGGTTTTTTTTTTAACAAAAGGGGTTTTTTTTGGATTACCCTGGTGTTTTGTGCATTTTTTTCGAAATTTTGCCTTAATTTTCTAAATTTTAAAGCCGATGAGGCAAAAGAAGGTATTAACCTAAAGTTTTGAAATTTTTTGAAGTTGTAGTTGGTTAATAAAATAGAACCTTTTAAGTGCAACCCCAAACCTATGGCTAAAATTCGTAAGTTTTTATGAATTTTTGAAATTTAGTCATTTTAAGTCCAATTTTCAGAACTTTAGGCCTCGTGAGGCAACAGAAGATATCCACCCACAGTTTTAATATTTCACACCTTTCTTAGTGATGGTAGTTCACAACTTTTCTGCACTACCGCTAAGCGATCAGAGAAATTTCAGTTTTTTCGGGACACCCTAATATCTAGCTAATAAAGATGTATCGGTTGGTAGGTTGATTGAATTTTTATGGCGCATGACCCAAGACAGGGTATCAATCAAAAAATCAAATCTGCCCAGGCCAAGTGGCCTATCAGGCGGTGCCCATCTCCTTTTCAGTAGCCTTTGGGCCTGGGGTGCTAATTACTTCGCTTGTGTCCAGGCTCAGGTGAGTGGCTTGCCCAACGCTGAACCCCCGGTTGATTCCCCAAGCGGACTTGGTCCTCATTTATCGACCCCGTAAGGATGAAGGGCTGAGTTGGCCCATGACCAGCTACCCAAACAGGAGCCGCAAGGCATCGAACCTGGGTCGGTAATGCTCGTAGCCAGACACGCTAACCACTACACCACCGCGGCCCCAAGACAGGGTATAGTGCATCAAAATGTATCGGATTTCTAATAGAATTTGACAGTCCGACAGTCCTGAAAGTATTCTGGTGTAAGTAATCCTAGAAAATCAATGTGTGAAAATACAAGTTTTTTTAACAATATCAAACAAAAGCAAAAAAAGTTTATCTTTATGGATTAAAAGATGCTTGGAAATTTATGTTTGTAATATCCATAAAACTGTACCTAATGTAAAATTTTAATGCTAAATAAAAGGGTAATCCTTTTAAATTTAAAGCTAGAGATTAAAGGCCTAAACCTGTTTGATCCTCTTTTTATTAATTAAAAACCTGTTGGAGAAAAAGCTTGATAGATAACCACCATTGGACATTCTTGCTTAACATTTCTTTCATTTTAAAATCAATGACGCAATAAAATTTAATTCCTTCCTGGCTAACACAAAACAAATGTTTAATTACAGTTCCATTAGCCGAAGATCGAGAAAGGCTCCGGTGCATTCTGAGAATCTTGATTTATCGGATCCGAAATCTGCGAATACACAGAACAAATCCCGTGTCCCTTTTTTCAATTAAACCGAAAACGAAAAACTTCCCCAGAAAGAAAACTCGCATTAAACAATCAGGCGAATTAAAAACGAAAACTCGCAAAAAAGTGTAAAATATACATTGGAAAGGAAGAAAAAAATGGAAATGAAAATATCAGATGCAAGTTTTTAATTAACTTTCTAGTTTCTTCCACTAATGAGAGTTGCTTCAAAAGTATTGAAGCTTTTTCATCTAGCTTCCCCTTTTTCATCGTCGTAAATGAATTTATTTCAATTAATGGGGCTGAATAGATGAAAGGCAAAACTTATAACACTTTTTCAACAGAGAGGAACGTATCATTTTCGATTGAGGAATTGAATCAGATAGTTAAATTCTTTGGTAATTAAGTTTTTCTTTTACAAGTGAAATCTTTATTAAATTTGGCGGGGGAACTAAGTTGTTTAAATCGTTGGAGACGATACAATTATTTATAATGTTATATGATTGAAGTACGTACTGGAAATTACTTTATTCTTTGATGAAGAACAAAGCTTAATTGTCAAAATGCCATTAAAGATATAATTTATGGTAAGTTTAATTAAAATCGTCATAAATACATCCCTATTATTGTCTAATTGTTGCATTCTTTCTTCTCTCTCTGTAATCTATCGTCCTTTGCCTCTATTGTTAAAAATATATGTTCTTTAAAATACCTTCTCCTAAATATGATTGAGATTCTTTTTACAATTTCAACTTCAAGATAAAATTTTTGATTATCAAATAAAATTAATATATCCTTTACATCGTCGCTATGAAATCAAACCGGCATATCTGCAAAATGCACATTTTTCATTAGAGAGCTTTAAAGTTTTCGCATGTGATACTTAAAATAATAATAAAATGTAATACACTGTGAGATATCTCAGTATTACTGATAACGGACATCTTTCCACCTTGAAGATTTTGAAGCAACTGGTGTATTTGCCCAATAGATCAGTCTTCTGATAAACAAAATGGCTTTTGCAGATACAGCCATACCGTTCCAACGCGAGCTGACGGAGTTTATTCAACTTAGCGATATGGCGCTTTGACATAAAAATAGACGAAAAAAAAAAGGAATTTTTTGACACCAATAACTCAAAACACAATTTTTGCAGATATGATTTAACAGCGACGACATGTTTTAAAATATAAGTAGTATGTTTTTTAACTGCAATAACTTCTAATGTTATTCTGTTTTCTTTCCTTATTTTAAAAAGTTGCTTTTTACAAACACAAATTTAATTTCTTTTACAACTAATTGCCGAACGTAATGTTAGTATGAGATGATAAGATAACTCATGATAAGATTTTGAGTTTAATTGGTTTTGATTAAAAATAATGATTAAATTTAGATCCGATAATAGTCATAAATTCGCAATGAAAATATTTCGATAAAGAAATAAAACTCAAACAGCGCTAAAACACATCGTTCACACCCCGCCAAAACCGCCAATCGAACTTTTCGAGAATAGGCGTTCTCCCGGTAGTATAACGTAACCCGGTAGAACAATCGAAGTTTCTCTGCATTGGCGATTACGTGATATTTCGTGATTTTTGGAAACGAAAAATAAAAATCAGGAAATAATGCTCACCGATAATCATTAAAATAATGAACACCAGTAATGATAAGGACGCTATTTTTTCCTTTCCTGATCGCCCAATGACAATCCCTGTGTGATGAAAAGCGCTGTCAGATTTTTAAAAGTCGGAAATAAAAACTTCGATCTGATTTTGAGTTTTTCCTCCTTCTTCGTAATAATCAATTTGAAACCCTGCCTCGAAGAATACTTATGAGTCGTAGGACGGTCGTATTGTTATCTCCCCGTGACTCGCATTTGCCACCCACTAGCATACAATAAAAAAAATCTGAACTCACTGTCCATATTTTTTAAACACAGAGAAACTAACTCACTTCCTCAGAAAACTCTTCCCCTTTGGAAAATCAATGCCCTACTGTAAAACCCAGATAACGCCCCAGAAAAAGCTCAAAATGAATCAGACATCAGCAATAAGTTTTTTTGGTACTTACGTATTACCGCAACCAGGTCGGCTCCAACTTGGCGAAATTTGGCCAACTTGGCGCCTTGGCGCGTTTTTGGCGCCAAGTTTTTTTCTGTCGCCAAGAGCGAAACGCGCCAAATTTAAAGCTGCGGAAAGTTAAAAACGTAGACAAAACTAATTAAAACTTAAATAGGGAAGAAATTAAGGTTGTTATAACATAATTTCAAAGTATTATTTACTCAATTGACCGAATTCTACGACTAATTCCAAGCAGCACAAATTTTTAAGATTCGTCGAATTTTAGTCATATAGGGCGAAATTTTGTTTACTTCTAGTTGCAGTTACGTAAACTTTACATATTTGGTATGAGCTATGCTACTAGGTAATACTATAATAAAAGGATATCCAAAATACACTACCGGCATCTTATAGGTTATGAGATAAATTAAGCAATGATACAATTGTATAAAACAGGATAATTTTACAGCACAATATAAATTAAAATGTATTTACCCTTTAAAATATCCTTGTACCTTTACGAACAATTCGCTTACGCCACGCAAACATTACGATACCGACGATACCAAACATGAACGTTATTACATTAATTCACTTCATTTTAAACACTTCATTGTTTTGAATTACCAGACTATATAACGCATGTTAAGTACATTATAAAATAAAATAAATTACTATCCTCATAAAACACTGCATCTTTATCAGTAGCAGGCAGATCCCAAATACCCATGACTTTCAATCTAATCAGTAAGCATAATATTTTCTTTACGAAGAGCCACGTGTAACACGTAGGGTTGCCGTTACTTGGAGCGCCAAATTTGGCGATTTATGCGAATTTTGGCCACGTCGGGTTGCCGTAAGTAAAGTCGCCAAATTTGGCGATTTATGCGAATTTTGGCCTGGTTGCGTTAATACGTGAGTACCGTTTTTTTCTACAGGATAACTTTTCCAGAAAGTATCCTTTTTCCCCTTTCGTTTTCCTTTTTGAAACTGAAAATTATTTTCCTCTTTTCAAACCCTTGCTTCCGGAGTGAGGGGTGGGGGTTTTTAGGATTTTCATCGAAATATGCTGAAACAATAATAAACGTCACCGGAAAAACGATGTTAAGTCCTATAAATCTAGCTCCTGGGCTTGAAATTTATATTTCTTGGACACCTTGACACTCTTAGCAGTTAGGTTTCGACATAATTTTTCAGTTAGTTATGGGTTTTAGAAAAGTTAGTTCTTATAAAGATCATTTAAGTTCTCAGTGTCGTGGGGAATTTTTAAGGATTTATTGGGAAAGTAATTTATCATCAAAGTATTTAAATCTTTGGAAGAGATAGCTTTTGAGGAAGATTAATGATACATATTTTTTCGCTCTGTTTTAAAAATTTAAAAGCTTAATCATTATCGAAATCACAGTTAAAGTAGTAATGGTTAGGAGTTGAAATCTAGGCATAAAAAATTAAGGGTCACAAAAAATATATAAATGGGTAAGACGACATCAAGTTAATGGGTGAAAAGTTTGTAAAAAGAATAAAGTTATTCTGAAAATTTAAGGTAAGGTAAATGTGGGTATAGTGGACACTGTACCAATAGTGGCCACATAGCTGATTAATTTTAAATAGAACGAGTTAGAAGCATCAAACAGCATCAAAATTCATAGGCATAGTAGATTGTACAATCAGGTTAGCTGGTAAATTACCACCGATACCACAGATCAACATGGGAAGGATATTTAAATATTTGAAAATAACAACATCGGCCGAGTGACTGAAAGTTGATTTGGCTTATTGAATCGCGTAAGGAAACGGGTATGTCGGAACTGATTTTTTTGTATTTATTACCGTTTGATTGACTTTTAAATTTATATTAAGATAAAGAAGAGTGTATAAAATGATAATGAATAAAAATTGTTTGAAAATATTGACTTTACGAGGATTTATGGGGTCTGCCACTTTACCAAACTATAATCTTAGATTTTCCAATAGTGGTCACAGTAATGGCTTCTAATAGAACTATAATTAATATTTAATTTGAATCAGTGTTTCTTCATAAACTGTTGAACGTGCTTTAAAATGAGTGTTGTATTAATTTGGTTTCATACTGGCTTCGGGAACCAAGGTTTCTAAAACATTGAATTACATGCTAAATTCCTCTCAAATCAGCTACAGCGTAGGCTTTGGGCTGAAAACTATTAAGTCTTTTTTTAAATAAAGTTAATTTGATTGGATCTAAAATACTCTTCGTTGGGAAGGAAGATTTAATAAGAACTAAACGACTATACCAAAAAAACCCCCCTTAATATCATGCATAAACCCCTCATATAAGCAGAAAAAGAGAGGTGTCCACTATAGATGCAAGAGGTGTCCACCATAGAAACAACAGCTACATCTATGCGGCCACTATAGATGCAATTTGGAGTACTTTGTAAAAATTAATTAAAAATACTTTACCCAATCTAATTAAAATTTTTAATGGTAAAATCGAAAGAAGAAAATCCAATTAACCTAAAAATAGGACGATAACCGTTTGCAAGCAAATAGCTTGATATTTATTAAGAATTTAAGCAAACATTTTCCTTTAAGTGTCCACTATACCCACATTTACCTTAACAAACTTTCTATGAATTTATACAAAATGTTTCAAGTTCATACAAACTATGCATGAACATATTATACGCATGAAATGCTTAAAAATGTCCTAAGAACTATACCTCTATGACCCACAGTTTTCGAGAAAATCATGACGTAAAGTTATGACGTCGCATCCGGTTTTTGCTAAAGAGGTTTAAGCTAATATGGTTATTTGGATATTTTTGTACTCTAATATTTTAAAAATATACATTTGCATGCATGCACCGTGGAATTAAATAATTAGTAAGTTTTTATCGGATATGTCATCGCATTTGAAAGAAAGGATTGTAGTGTAGATGTAGATGTTTTGTTTCTTAGGGCAAATTTTATCTAATCTTCGCAAGGGATCTTTTTGTGAATAGTTTGGGTAGACTTGTTGAAACACTTTGTATACTTTGTGAGAATCCAAGTGGAGGTAACGATGTACGAAAAGGTTGTTAAAAGGATAAAACTACGGAAATTTTAATTTAACAAACTTTTTGGGATTTATATTCTGTACTCTGATTTATCACTGCCACAACACCATCTTTAGAATTAAATAGGATTCACTTAAGAAGTGTTTCTTACGTAATAATAAAATTCATCTCGCATATTTTACAGAAGCTTTTCCTCATTGTCATCTGTACCCTTTGGTTTCTAACCCAGTTTGTATTTTGAAGTTGCGCCCTGCATCTTTTTTATCGATAAAATTTCTTATGCTTGATATTTCCAGGCAGAATTAAGAACATACAGTTTTAAAAACACTACTGTTCTATGGATCGGTTATTAGTTTTTTTAAAATTATTTTGCTTGAATCTGGTAAAACAAATCCACCAAGTGTCTTTAAAAAGAAAAGTTTAATAAAATTTACTACGTTTAAAACAACGTGTTAGCGAAGCAAAAGTTCTTTAAATGAAGAATATTTTTGTCCTAGAAAGACAAAGAAAAATTACAAAAGAACTTTAAAAAAGTAGATTACTTGATTCACACGTTTATACCGATAAAATAGATTACAACGTCTCATCCATTCAAACTTATTAATACATTTAGGATTGATAAGAACTTTGACCCCATAGATTTTTATCTGAAATAAAAATAAAATCCTTTCCCAATCAATAGATGGAGAAATACCCAGCACATCTGCCCCTATTTCTGTAATCGGACCACAAGATGGCCGTTATAGGAAATAGTATCCAATCTCTATGTAACTAAGAGATAAACACACAATACTACTAGTAAACTAGCTATAAATATTAAGATTTAGTATACGGGGGATGTAACGAATCAAAGGGATTAGCTACGATCAAATAACAACGATTTATTATTTGATTTGATCCGGGAAAATCTATTAACGTTATTGTCGATGTTGTATTAGTGGTCCTCAGAGATTGGTCTTATGAGTGTTTCGTGCTGTTTGTAATGAATCATAAGGATATATCTGGAATAATCAGCGATTTTATAGTTTTAATTTATTGTAATGGATAGATGTTATGCTGATTGCAGATCTTTTTTAAGGTCAGGTATGTAAAAATTATATGCAATTATTATTATTTGTGAAAAGTTTTTTTAGGATTAAATGAAGAAGTGGTAAATGGTTCAACAGTAACCCTACAAAAATAATATGCAATGAAACATGCAAAAGTGGAACTTTTAGGGGGTTTTCTAACTTGATTTCGCGTGCTTTTTCGTGATTATGCTTAGTGAAAATAGCCATTTTGTTCCTTAAAATCTGTAGTTTACGAATCGCGATGGTGGACACTTCGGGTCTGCGCCAGGGGATTGTGAGAGGCGCAGAAGTGGAAAATCGACGAGTTTCAATTTTGTGTTGTTTGGAGTCAAAATGGTTCCTTTTACTTTTTTAATTTGCTCAAATGCTCCATAATACGAGAGAGGCGAGGGAGGACTAACGGGACATAGAGTTTGGAAAGGACCAGTTCACTCCAGTAGAAGGGGTGGAAGGATAAAGTGGAACGTAAAAATTTGTAGGCCTATTTTCTCTGAGGCGCAGGCTTATAGTCGTCCATTAACATAATGAAAGGTGCCATTCTTTTCCTTATTTTCAGGCGAGAAAGAATTGCGATAGTAGAAATCTGGCAACGCTCACTAGGGGTAGGGAGAGGGGCAGGAAAAACTTACGAAAATCAGCAATATCTCCTGAAAAATAATTTCTTTTCTGCACCAACTGCGGTTGAATGTTTTGTAAATTGACACCAAAAATGGGTAAAATGCATTAAACCGATTTTCGAACGATTCTTCTACTTAAAATAGGGCCTGAAAGGTGTAGAAAAAAATAAGGGGAAATTCTCAACTTTTAAGTCTTTTAAAAACTTATTTTTACTCGTGAAGAAGCACTAATTTCAGGCTAATTTTTCCCTTTATACACTTAAGAATACGAAATACCATCGTAGATATCTGGGACCTGCGATTAAGGAGGGGGGCAGGGGCAGAAAAAAATATTCCTGTTTTTGTACTCTTCGTGAGAGTAAAATTCAAAATTTTCTACTTTTAATAGAGTCATAAGTGGTGCAAATAAAGAAGATAGATACCTGACATGTCTAACAGCCCGTTAGAAAAGAGTTCCTCCCATTGGAAGGTGAAATGGAAGGGTTAAGCGGAACATAAGGAATTATATGGGATGTTTTGAAAAAAATTGTGTCTATTTTAGTGAAATAATGTAGAAATCTATTTGAGCAGGTTCTATGTAATCTGTAGAATTGGAAATGCGACAATAAGTAACTTTCATTCTCGACCGAGGATAATAATTGGGACAGAAAAAAAGTTAAAATTATACTTTACTGAGAAAAAGAGTAATTATCCTGTTTAAAAGGTTTTATGGACTGAAATTTTTGATTGGGGTCACTCAAGGTGGTCTATCTGAGAAGCATAAACTCATCTTTGGGGGTTGAACGGATGAAATGGAATACTAATTCGATTTTTTGACAAATCGCGTGAAATTTCTTGGAAGAGAGTGATAATAAACAAATCGATTCCTCTTTCCAACTCTCTCGAATGGGTTACCCGACAATGAAATTTGGGAATCAAGACAAGGGTCCGTGGTCGGCGCAGAAAAATTTTATACATTAAATTTTAGTTTGTATAATTGTGTCTAAATAAGATAAAATATCCCTAAAATAAGAAATTTCATAGCAGATATGAAAGAGACCCATGTTAAAACTGTTTCTTGGAGGGTAAGAGGATAAAATAGAATATTAGGGGGTATTACATTTTACTATTTTACTAAAAAGTGAGTATTTCTCGCAAAAATTGCATTAAAAGGATTCGATTTTCCAAATTTACTCCATGGAATATGATACGTTTAAGATAAATCATTAGTATTAGAAAGGGGAAGGTTAGTTGGGCAAAAAAAACCTGTAATTATTACAAATTTAAGACATTTAATTATTTCTCAAAAAATTAGAATATTATAAAGTTTTTTTGTCTTAATTTTGTAATAATTACAGGTTTTTTTTGCCCAACTAACCTTCCCCTTCCTAATACTAATGATTTATCTTAAACGTATCATATTCCATGGAGTAAAATTGGAAAATCGAATCCTTTTAATGCAATTTTTGCGAGAAATACTCACTTTTTAGTAAAATAGTAAAATGTAATACCCCCTAATATTCTATTTTATCCTCTTACCCTCCAAGAAACAGTTTTAACATGGGTCTCCTTCATGTCTGCTATGAATTTTCTTATTTTAGGGATATTTTATCTTATTTAGACACAATTATACAAACTAAAATTTAATGTATAAAATTTTTCTGCGCCGACCACGGACCCTTGTCTTGATTCCCAAATTTCATTGTCGGGTAACCCATTCGAGAGAGTTGGAAAGAGGAATCGATTTGTTTATTATCACTCTCTTCCAAGAAATTTCACGCCATTTGTCAAAAAATCGAATTAGTATTCCATTTCATCCATTCAACCCCCAAAGATGAGTTTATGCTTCTCAGGATAGACCACCTTGAGTGACCCCAATCAAAAATTTCAGTCCATAAAACCTTTTAAACAGGATAATTACTCTACTTTTTTTCTGCCCCAATGATTATCCTCGGTCGAGAATGAAAGTTACTTATTGTCGCATTTCCAGTTCTACAGATTACATAGAACCTGCTCAAATAGATTTCTACATTATTTCACTAAAATAGACACAATTTTTTTCAAAACATCCCATATAATTCCTTATGTTCCGCTTAACCCTTCCATTTCACCTTCCAATGGGAGGAACTCTTTTCTAACGGGCTGTTAGACATGTCAGGTATCTATCTTCTTTATTTGCACCACTTATGACTCTATTAAAAGTAGAAAATTTTGAATTTTACTCTCACGAAGAGTATAAAAACAGGAATATTTTTTTCTGCCCCTGCCCCCCTCCTTAATCGCAGGTCCCAGATATCTACGATGGCATTTCGTATTCTTAAGTGTATAAAGGGAAAAATTAGCCTGAAATTAGTGCTTCTTCACGAGTAAAAATAAGTTTTTAAAAGACTTAAAAGTTGGGAATTTCCCCTTATTTTTTTTCTACACCTTTCAGGCCCTATTTTAAGTAGAAGAATCGTTTGAAAATCGGTTTAATGCATTTTACCCATTTTTGGTGTCAATTTACAAAACATTCAACCGCAGTTGGTGCAGAAAAGAAATTATTTTTCAGGAGATATTGCTGATTTTCGTAATTTTTTCCTGCCTCTCTCCCTACCCCTAGTGAACGTTGCCAGATTTCTACTATCGCAATTCTTTCTCGCCTGAAAATAAGGAAAAGAATGGCACCTTTTATTACGTTAATGGACGACTATAAGCCTGCGCCTCAGAGAAAATAGGCTTACAAATTTTTACGATCCACTTTATCCTTCCACCCCTTCTACTGGAGTGAACTGATCCTTTCCAAACTCTATGTCCCGTCAGTCCTCCCTTGCCTCTCTCGTATTATGGAGCATTTGAGCAAATTAAAAAAGTAAAAGGAACCATTTTGACTCCAAACAACACAAAATTGAAACTCGTCGATTTTCCACTTCTGCGCCTCTCACCATCCCCTGGCGCTGACCCGAAGTGTCCACCATCGCGATTCGTAAACTACAGATTCTAAGGAACAAAATGGCTATTTTCACTAAGCATAATCACGAAAAAGCACGCGAAACCCATTTTCGTGAAGTTAGAAAACCCACTATTTGGTCTAGCCAAAAAACTTGGTTATAACTAACTTTAATCCACACATTTGTTTGAAATTGTTATGTGTAATTAGGATGGAAAAAAACACTTATTTAAAAAATCGAAAAGATATCCATGGCAAAAATTGTTGTTTGTAATAAGAAAAAATTCCCCGAAAAAATTTTCATATCGGCTAATACCTTCACTTCAGTCTATGCATAAAGCTTAAGTTTTCAAAAATTAAAAAAAAATTAAAACTAGGTTAAAAAATTTACATTTCTAATTCAAGTACTTAAAAGTTGTTGTTTCAAAATTCTTATATCTTTTAATAAGTTCAAAACACCCGTAAATTTTGAACGCTTTTAAAGAAGTTTTTTGTAGATCATCTTAAAATTTTTATTACCTCAAGAAAAAGTTCCAAAAATTAAACCTTTAAAAAGAGAAAGAAGGATATTGAGTTCTACCATCACCGAGTCCATATAAGCAGTAAGAATTTAAAGGAGTCATGGATTGGTACTGACATTTTACAATTTGATTCTTTTTAAATACTTTTTATTTTCTCATAATGAATATCAAATGTGGGAATAAAACCCACTGTTTTTAAGACGACCATATTTTCAACAAGTTTCAATAAATGTTTAAATTTTTAAATCATCTTATCTATTATAAATAAAGAACTTGTTTCACCTTCCATAATAATTGAAGAATGTCTCAAATAGTCATAGAGTTAGTACTAATATATAGAGACAGCTTAAACATCTGCTCCGCTGTTCTAAGCGTGACCGTCTCCCGGTTTCGCTCTGCCACTCACACTTGACTTTTTGAACCAACTTGGCCACTAAATCCCTCTTTTGGCGTTTTCGGTTTTTCGCGTGGCTTCACTCGTAAAGAAACTACGTCAAAAATGATTACCAAGCTCATACCGCCTAAAGCCCTGTATAATCTACCTTAAGGTAGAGAATCCAGGGCTTTAATACCGCCAAGCGCCAAGCTTTGCCAACTTCCAGTTCCTACCTCGACCACTAAATCAGGAATTTTCTCCCTTAAATACTTGTTTAAACGAATCGGAAATGACCCGTATCGAATCAGGAGGGTTCATATTATATAGTGTGAAGCTTTTTTTTAAAGAAATTCCCCCCGCAACATTATAAAATACAGTTTAAAATTGTTTTTTCCGAATCCGCGGAATTTAAAAAAATTACAGGTAAAAAACTAATTGAGATAGAGAAATTTTTTCTTCGCTGAACGATTCGTCATTGCTTTTTCTCGAGTTTCAAATTGTCGGTTTCTTTTTTTTGATCATTTTTCTGGGAAGAAGAGCAATCAGTTATACCTCAAATTCCACCCGCCTACGGGAGCTCCCATGTTAAAAATTTACTTCCGCCACTCACACAGGTCCGACTCTTTTCGACATGCAGGGTTGCCTTTCCGAGAAGAGTAAGCTGTCTCTATATTTGTACTAACTCTATGCAAATAATCATTCAGTAATTTTTCATACTCTTAAAAACCGTTTAATGTATCCTAAGAACCCAATCAAACAACATAAAACCCTTGTTTCCAAATAGGATCAACTCAAATCCCACTTTTGATGGCTTGCTGATGAACTTGTAGCCAGTTTAATTAATTTGGTGATTGAGAATTTTTGGAGTTTCGGGGGATTGCAGAAGAGATTGCATTTATTCTGGCGATTGAGATTCTCCATTTATCTCTTTCTCTCTCGGTTCTGTTTTGAAAGGGTTACTGCGGAAGTGAGCATTATGATCCTGGCTTTCTAAAAGATTATTGGAGTTATTAGCGGTTATGGTAGTTGGGAATGGGGGATCCTTCGATAATGAACCTTGGATTTTGTGTCAATTCGTGGGATGGGAAAGTTTTATGATTGCGTAAAGGGTCGAATTAAAAGATTATAGTTGAGCTATATATCTTTCCAAATTGCTGGAATCTGAATCATGCGAATATTCGGCGATTTGGAGTTTATTACAGGTGGTTAGTATCCTATGTTTTCATGAGTTTAGTCGTGAATGATATGAATTCATTAGTGTGAAATGCTTTGAAGTTTCGGTTTATTGGTGTTTAGTAGGAAAATTATACAAAAATTATCTAATAATAAATTCGGTTTCACGGTACATGCCACTTGCTTTTTTGTCATCGTCCATTAGGGCTTTAATTTTTTTCTATTAACCCTGTAGAATAAATACCGCAAAGTAGGTTAGGGCACCAGGAATAATTCCAAAAAATCGTCAATAAGTGGCAACCGATTGTTTCATAGCACTAAAAATTAAAGCTACAGAATTGAGATAGTAAGAGGTTTTCTTATATATGAGAAAAGTTTCTTCTACTGTATCTTAATCTTCTCTGAATGAAACCTTCGAAGGAGGTCCATTAAAAAGTTGCTCTTATTTCATTATAATAAATATTTTACCACACATATATCTGCAATATCCTTTCGCCTCAATGCTTTAATTCAATACAATTTATTCAATCCATGTTCTACCTAGTTTGTGTATTTCCCTAATTTTCCCAAAATTAATATATTCTATATGTTTATTTTCTTAAACAACATCCGTCTCGTAATGCACTCAAAAAGTTATAAACATTGTTTGTTGCGTCTAGATTCTATTATGTTTTACTTTATGAATTTACAGGAAAAAATGTAAGTACGTTCTTTCCTACGAGTTTTTAAGGATGTCTTAATACCACAGTAATTCGACTATTTTAATATGTATAGAATTAGTATATATATGTATAGAATTCTATATGTCTCATAAGACCTAATAAAGTGTAGCGCTACATTAGCTCATTTGTTAAACCAGTGTACACAGACGTTTGATCAGCAATCTGACTAATTGGTACGAAATTTCACTGACCTATTTTGAAGGGGATATTGGCTTGGAGCTTTTGTTAAAACCTTAACTATGAAAGACTGAAAATTTACTATTTATACATGGGGAGTTTCTAAGATTTAATAAAATAACATATCTTAGAAATAAAAGTTAAAAACGAAAAAAAAATTCATTTTAAAGTATTTTATCCGAAAAGTAATCAAATAACTACTGCATAATTTACTTTAAACATTTTAAGCAAAATTTTCATTTTAAAAATAATTCAGCTTACGATAAATTTCTCGAACGTATTCACCGGTAACCTGACCGGCGGTCAGGTCAGGAAACCATGGTTACAGCCTCTGATTGGTGGAAAAATAATTCAATATTTTCCTTCCACCAATCAGAGGCTGTAACCATGGTTTTCTGACCTGACCGCCGGTCAGGTTACCGGTGAATACGGCCGTAAAACTTTTGCTTTTAACTACAGCTTGACTTTAGATTCAAGTCATGATATGCCATCTTATTATCTTCCCACTTTTCTCTCAGAGATAATTATCTACTTTTTCCCATTCGACAATGGATTTTGTTTTATCCGCATACTCTATTAAAATGAAAGAAACTAGGTAATAAAATGAGACGTATGAGTCCCATTGTAGGATGTGGCTAAAAACTAACTTAACCTTTCAGTGCTAAGTTAGGGCAAATTTATACTAGTAAACGCGACGTGATAGTAGCAACTCGTAAAAATTTTCCAATGTTCTATTCCTCCTGTTGTTCCGATGTGAGTAAATGAAGGATCTGGTCTTTTCATTTACTCTTATAATGTCTGTCATTATAAAGTAAACAGTTTTGGCCTTTTTTCTACCATCACGTCACGTATTCTGATCCTTATGAAATCGCCCTTTAGTACCGTTTAAACATCTATTGTGGTATTGCGATCCAGTCAGACCAATTGGACGAACTTCTATAGTCCAAAATGACGTCACTTCTCCGGGATTGGTCCATTGGTTTCACTAGGTTTCACAGCACGGGTAAGTGGAAACGCCCCCTTACCGTTAGTATACTACGATAAAACAATAAATGTCACTAGTTCGAAATCAGTTTGAGGTATGTCTAGTCTCTAATGCACTACAAAGCTTAACATCACCGCACTAGAACAGTTTTAGTACCAAATTCTGACCTAATAATACTGTTCCAGTTCAAACATTAGTAACAACTTCATGAACCAGTCATCTAAGCACGCAGAAATACTAGACTATTACTTAAGACAGGCCTGGACGACGTACATTCGCACGCGGGCCTCATGTGACCCTTTAACTCTCTTTATGTGGCCCGATAAACCTTAATCATAAAGATTAAATAGATTGAGGAAAGGTAGTATATAAAACGTGTCTTTTGTATCTAAAGAATTTGCAGAAAGTTTAAAATTCGCGCCCATAGAAACTTTTGTTTACCATGTTCTTATAATCAGTTACAGATGTAAATTAAGTTTAATTCATCGTAAAAGATCTGATGGAAACTTGTAACCCTCAAAAATATGAAAAATGTCTTGAATTTATATGAAACACTTGAAGTATGTACATTGAATATAATTTACATGGGATCTATTATTCAATTATTTATAATTCATCTCAATGTCACGAGATCCAATGAACAATAGGGATTTTAATTTATTGGCCTTTTTACCCTCGAAATGAGTCCTCGGAAAATGTTTGGCCCGCTGCAAGTTTTTGTGGCATATTTTGGCCCGCAAAATCAATCACTGAATTGTGCAGGTCTGATTTTAATGTATGCCGAATGAAGAATAACTATGAAATATCAAACTAAAATGTTTTTCAATTATATGACTGTTGGTAGAAGATATATGGCTTTATGCAACTAGCATTTATAAATTCATCATACATCCACATAAGGCATCTGTAATGAAATCCAATGCAATCCGAACTCTAATCGCTAGCCAGAGCAATCTATTTACAAACCTTCCTATTTGCCACTTTGCCTGATGAGTCAATTCTACGAATGGACCTCATTGCAATCAGCTATTGACATTCCTTTAATTAAATTTCAAAACTTGAAGGTTGAGGAGTTTGTGTTGGAGAGAAAGACTAGAATAGAGCAGATCCGCCAGAAAAGATTATACTTAAATTGCCTCGGACAAAATTTGAGTAATTAGTAGAGTATATTTGGGGTTATATTGTCTTAATGACTTTTGCTTGCTCAGGTGTTTATTTTTCCTTTACAGTTTTGTTAAAATAATTTCTCCTAATTAAACTTATGAAAGTTAGGGGAAGTTAAATTTCAACCCCTTGTAATGTAGCAATTAACCCCGGCCACAAGTTGTAATATAGCCATTAACCCCGGCCTATTTTACTAAAGGGCCGCATGTAAATATTTGTTAGTGTTGAAGTAAAGTGAGGTGATTATGAAAAGTGTTTATAAATAGCCTGACAGCTGTGTGAAAGGGAGGCTTCCCACCTGATTTGTTTTGCTGCCTAAATAAACATCTTTGTTTTACCAACTGTATTTTTCATTTAAAAACCCAATACGCTACAGCTTACATATATAATTTTTCTGGAGCCAGCGGTAGGATTGAATTTTCGAATGAGACTGGTGCATTTACGATTAGAGTAAACTTGGAGGAATTGAGATCGGAGGAGGTCTGGTTTGGATTTTTGCGATTCGAGTAAGACCGGTAGCCTGGGACGCCCTGTCCTGTGATATCTTCATCTAGCTTAGAAGGGACCATCCTGGTCCGGAAGCCGTTGGACACCCCGTCCATTTCAGAAGGGACCATCCTGGTCCAGAAGCCGTTGGACACCCCGTCCATTTCAGAAGGGACCATCCGGTCCGGAAGCCGTTGGACACCCCGTCCATTTCAGAAGGGACCATCCTGGTCCGGAAGCCGTTGGACACCCCGTCCATTTCAGGAGGAGCCATCCGGTTCAGTAGTTGTGGGACACTTCGTCTCGAGAGTGGAGTGCTCTGAGTCTTCTGCTTCCTGCTACGTAGAGGTCTGGGTCTCAGGAGCGAGAAGAGTGTAAGTTAAAAGTACTTTACGCTTAAGAAATTGTGTGTTGTATTTACGATTTTTAGCGATTGGGGTCTGATGAGTGTTTTGAAGTTAGGATGGTTATATTTATTGATTTAGAACTTTAACTTGAATTTTATTGTAAATATTTATCTTAACTTTTGTGATTGATGTTCTATTTAAAATTTTAACTTCAATTTTCTCTTGAAAATTTAACATTTTTGGATTTTGATAGTTCTATATCTTTTAAGGATAAAAATATTTTTAAAGCTGTTGTCTTTTAACAATTAATTTGTTTTGTTCCTGGGTGGCATAAGTTTTTTTTAAATCATTGTAATAAGGGGTCAGTGTTCTGGTGTATTCTAGTTTCAGTATGACGTATTTACTAAGGGGTAGGAAAGATGATTTGATCAAGTTGATGGGTGAATTGGATTTGGTGGCTTCGGCAGATAAGTCAATAAAAGCATTAACCAAAATTATTGTAACTAGTGAGGGTTATGATGAGGAATTTGCCAGGGTGCTTTTTGGGGAAATTGTCAATGCTCGCAAAGCGAAGGAGGCTTTGGATCTTGAAGAGAGTCAAAGGAAGCTAGATCTTGAGCAAAGGCAGTTTGAGGAGAAGCAGCGGCAAAGAGAGTTTGAGGAGAGGCAAAAAGAGTTTGAGGATAAGCAAAAACAAAGAGAGTTTGAGTTGGAAAAACTGAGAATAGAAGCAACGAGGAAAACAGAGGAATTGGAGGATCATAGTTTTCGATCGCCAAATCGGGATTTAACCAGAATTCTACCCAAGTACGACATGAAGGACGATCTGAGTCTTTATTTAGTCTTGTTTGAACGACAGGCAACTCTGCTGTCCCTGGAGAAAGAAATGTGGGTTTCTCATCTATTGGGTCTAGTTCCTCAAGAGATAGCGCAAATCATAGCACGCGAGCCACCGGAACAAGCAGCTAATTACGATCATAGTCGATCGATTCTGCTTCAGAGGTTTAAGCTAACTCCGGAACGATTTAGACAGCTTTTCAACACGCATCAGAAAGCAGTTGAGAGAAACTGGAGGGATTTTTACTATGAGTTGGCCACATACTTTGACGGATGGATCGCAGGGTGCAGGGTTGAAACGCTAGAACAACTGAGGGATTTAATAATTACCGATCAAATGAAGAAAAAGTCACCCTCAGAGTTCAAGGACATGTATTTAAGGGAATGGACTGAAATCAACTCCCCTACAGAGTTGGTGGTTCTGCTGGAAAAGTTTGAAGATGTCCGGCGGACCGTGAAACAGAAAACCAAGGATCAAGGTGGGGCAGGAGCCCAAGGTCGGTTTTCCAAAACTAAATTTCCTCCACAAAGAAGGGATCGTATGAATTTTCAAGGGATCAAGAGGGAGCGTAGTCCTTTAGAGCCTGATCGAGAGTTTGACCGGAGGAGAGAAATGCGGTGTTATCATTGCAATAAGCCTGGCCACATAAGGCCAAACTGCCCGAATTGGAAGAAACCACGATCAGAAGCTGTAAATTTCATTGGGGAGGAAGATCCTGAGATAGTTCTGCTGCCATACACCATGAGGGGCAAGATCAACGGCCAAGAGATCAATATTCTCAGAGACACTGGAGCCACCATAGACATTGTCTGTCAAAAATTGGTTGGTCCAGCTGACTTGACAGGAGAACATGTTTGGGTCCAGCAGCCATTGGACTCCAGCTCGACTTGTTTGCCATTGGCTGAGGTTCTGGTGGAGTGTGAGTTGGGAAACACGCTTACCAAAGCAGCTGTCATTCCCGATAGCTTGGACCAGGGTCGATATCTACTGGGAAATCGCACAGCGGCGTTATTCCAGAGGAGAAATCTGCCTTCGGATGAATGCCTGAATGCTGTAATTACAAGACAGCAAAGGAGGTTGGTAGAACAAGAGAACACCTCTTCTCCCGATGAACAGGTCAGTATTTCAGAGGAGACTCAACAAGAGTTGGTAGAAGAAGAGGAAGAGTTTCTGCCCGCGAAGGAGGATCGTGAGGTTTCGGAACTATTGAAGGTTAATACCGAACAACTGGTGAAGGCTCAGGGTTCGGATGAGGAGATGAGTTCTGTGGTTAAGCAGATTAAAGAGGGAAACCCTCCCAAAGATTTTGAACTTGTTCAAAGCGGGCTTCTTGTAAAGTTAAAGAAGGATAAGACTGGTTTGGAGAGACGACTCATCGTTGTGCCCGCTGAGTATCGGGAAAAGATACTGAAATTATGCCACGAAGGCACGTCGGGTCATCTTGGGACCACCAAGACCAAAGACCGCATGACTAAATTTTTCTTTTGGAAGAATTGTTATAAAGAGGTGGAAGATTTTGTGAGATCATGCGATTCTTGTCAGAGGGCTGGAAAGGCAAGAGACAAGAAAAAAGCCCCTATGACTCTCGTTCCCGTGATTGGAGAAGTTTTTTCAAGAATTAACATTGATGCTGTAGGACCCTTGCCAAAAACGGATTCAGGAAAAAGGTATTTGATTACAGCCATGTGCATGTCTTCAAAGTACCCCGATGCCGTGGCAGTGACTGACATAACTTCCAGGTCAGTGATCGATGCTCTTCTTCAGCTTTTCAGCCGAATGGGATTCCCTAAGGAGATTCAACATGACCAGGGAACCTCGTTCATGAGCGAGCTCACTTCTGAGTTTTTTCGGCGTTTTGGAATCAAGGTGATACGAAGTTCAGTCTATCATCCACAGAGCAACCCTGTAGAACGGTTTCACAGAACGCTAAAGCGGATTCTAAGAGTTCTGTGCTCTGAAGAGGGATCTAACTGGGAAAATCATGTGCATGCAGCGCTTTTTGCTTTGAGGACAGTTACGCACGAGTCAACTGGCTTCAGTCCGGCTGAGCTTGTTCACGGCAAAAACTTGAGAACTCCAGTAGCCCTTTTGTACGATAGCTGGATGCGACCCGAAGAGGATAATAGAAATGTTGTTGATTACATCTTGAATCTTCTAGAACGTTTACAGAAGTGTCAGAGCTTGGCTATTGAAAACATGGAGGATGTTGCAAAGAAAAGAAAAAGCTGGTATGATAGGAACAGCGTTAAGAGAGAGTTTGCAGTGGGAGATCAGGTACTGGTGTTGGCAACTTCTCCTGCCAACTAGCTGGCTGTTCAATGGCATGGTCCTGGTACCATTGAAAGTAAGATCTCGGACACTAACTATTTTGTAGCTCTGCCTGGGCGAAAAGGTTCGTCCCAAATTTATCACGTGAACCTTTTAAAGCCATATTTCCGGAGACCCGAGTTTGTGAATCTGGTGACAACTGGGGAGGAGGAAGAGGTTTCAGATTCCGAGGAAGAAAATCCGTCTTTTTACCGTTGTCCCAATGTTTTTGACCTTGGAGAGATTTTACAAATCAGTGAGGTTCATGGGCGATTGTCTGAAAAACAAATTAATCAATTGAGTGATGTTTTATGCAAATATATTAACTGTTTTTCTAATGTTCCAGGATTGACTGATATAGTTGAGTTTGATATCGAACTTAGCGAACAGAGACAGATTCGTTCAAGACCCTACCGAATGTCTCCTAGACAAACAGAGATCTTGAGAGAGGAAATTGGGAAGATGCTGGAAATGAAGATCATCGAGGTTGGAGAGAGCGATTTCACATCACCGATGATCCTGGTCGAAGTGCATGGGAAGGATCCTAGGCCGTGTATAGACTACCGACGGTTGAATGAGGTAACAAAGACTCGGTATTTTCCCATACCCAACATTGAGGAGCGGGTGGAAGCTGTTGCTGCTGCGAGATATATTTCTATACTCGACTTATCCAAGGGATACTGGCAAATACCCCTGACGGAAAGAGCAAGGGAGTACGCAACGTTCCTCACAAGTTTTGGGTCTTTTCGTCCTCTTAGAATGCCTTTTGGTCTTAAGAACGCTCCATTTTATTTCAGTAGGATGATGTCGGAGGTTCTGAGAGGATGTGATACCTATGCTGTGCCTTACCTTGACGACGTCGCCATATTCTCTGAGAATTGGGACGAGCATCTAAAACACGTCGACAGAGTGTTAGAGAGGATAAAGGGAGCCAAGTTAAGCTTGAAGGCCAGTAAATGCCGATTTGCTCAAGCTCAGGTGAAATATTTGGGTCATTTCGTGGGACAGGGCAAACGATCTCCTAGCGAAATTAAAATTAAGGCAATCCAGGATTTTCCGGTTCCTTCGACCAAGACCCAAATTCGTGCTTTTTTGGGAATTGCTGGGTACTACAGACAGTATATTCCTAATTTTTCTGTTATAGTGGCTCCTTTGACAGAATTGCTTAAAGGTAAAGAAAAGAAATCCACGGTGGTTTGGAATGAGGAGTGTCAACAGGCTTTTGAGGAACTCAAGGCTCTCCTCACTGAAAACCCGGTCCTTTATGCCCCACGTTTCGACATTCCTTTCTATGTCCAGTGTGACGCTTCAGATGTGGGACTTGGTGTGGTTCTCTTCCAGAGGACTGAGTCTGGAGAGGAGCACCCAGTTCTCTACCTTGGTAAAAAGTTTTCGTCAGCCGAGCGTAAGTATGGAACTACCGAAAAGGAATGCGCGGCTATCCTGTATGCTGTCAAGAAGCTAAGGTGCTATCTTGACGGGTCCAACAAGTTCTTTATTCAGACGGATCATAATCCTTTGGTATGGTTAAAACAGAACTCTGGTGTTAATCCACGTCTTATGAGGTGGGCTCTGGCACTGCAACCTCTTAATTACGAAATAGTCCATCGTCGTGGAAAAGACCACCAGAATGCTGACAGCCTGTCGTCTGTTTTAAATTACTGTAAAATAATTTTCTTCTGTATGTTTTTAGAGTATGCAAAATAATTAATATTTGATGTTGTAAAATTTCAGGTCTTTGTTTTAATGAATTTTTTGTAACTTTTTACTGTGTAAAAAGTTTTTCTGAGGGGGGAGGAGTTGTAATGTAGCAATTTACCCCGGCCACAAGTTGTAATATAGCCATTAACCCCGGCCTATTTTACTAAAGGGCCGCATGTAAATATTTGTTAGTGTTGAAGTAAAGTGAGGTGATTATGAAAAGTGTTTATAAATAGCCTGACAGCTGTGTGAAAGGGAGGCTTCCCACCTGATTTGTTTTGCTGCCTAAATAAACATCTTTGTTTTACCAACTGTATTTTTCATTTAAAAACCCAATACGCTACACCCTCTGCCAGTGCTGTTTTTTGTAGAATATGTTTTTGTATTACTTTCTTGTATTATATTTTTAAATTATATATTATTTTCTATTTTCTTTTTTTTCTTTTTCTATATGTGCTATATCTTAAAAACAAATTCAGGAAGCAAAAGGCATTTGTAAGGGATTTTAATTCACTATTTTCCCTTTTCTTATTGTAGAACATCGATTTGAAAAATAAAATTATTATTAGTATTATAAATAAAAATTTCGCATAATTAACAATTTTTGGGTAATTTTGTGCTGTATTGTGAAATGAACAGACGGTGGTGACACGGAAGTATATATTAAATTTAATTTGTTAGGATTCTAATAAAATAATTTACATATAAATAAACAAATAATAAGTAATTTTGAATTAAAGTGGGGAGTACTTTATACCATTCTGAATGTTGCTAATTGAAACTGACTTTTCCAATACCGATCCTATAATGAAGTTAGCTTTATTGTCCATAAAATCTTTTCCTAAATTGCTAGGGCACTACTGCCGTCTTAATGATGTATTAGATTAGAAGTTGGGGGAAAAGATTAGGACCAGAGAACCGTTGTAAATGAGATGATGGAGGTATAATGCATTTTCTTATGTTCTATTCCCCTGAGCGGTCAAGGAAGGAACAGGATTTTTCATTCAATTGGGATATAACGTGGAAATGATTAAATTTCTTTAAATATAGATTAAAGCCCCAAACTACACTTTTGAATAACTTATAACTCTTGGTATTCTAAAGGGGTCTTAATAATAAATATCTTTTATATTTTTTACAAAAGAAAAACTACACTATATGGGGCACTTACTTTTCGTAAGACATACAGTATATGCATTAAAACAACAAGTTTTTCCTTAATGTTTAGCCTGTGCATAATTAAGAAAACAAGTTTTTATGCCTATACCATACATAAAACTAACGTCTAGTGAAAATTAAAAAAAAGAACCAGATCCAAAAAGACTACTAAGAATACATGTTAGTTTTCATTTAAAGTTTCCGATTAATTTTTTCTTTTTATACCTCTATGGAAACTTATAATTTAATATCTTATATTGGTAAGCTTTTCACAGTTTATAACTTCAATCATAAACTTATTTCAAGCCCAGAATTCTATGCAAATAAATTTACGAGTCCAAACAAAATCAATTTTAAAATAATGGTTTGAAAACTTATCTAAACTCCCCTCATTTATTTTAATACAGAATTCTCCAGATAACACCCTCGTTTCTCAATAGCTATTTATTTTAATTTAGCACCGGTAGAAACGATCAAATACATTATTTAGAACTTTCCTGATAAAAATTGATTCTTTTCCAATTGATTACTTGTAAATATGGACAGCTTCGAGCTCGGATATCGATCATGAATAGAGTTCCTTTTCCAAGAGTGCAAGTTTTAATGAAAGCATTTTTAACCTTAATTGAACTGTCAAATTATCTCTAAGCTACATGTATCATGAGGATGATAGTCATTGGTTCCATGGTATACCAATAAAGTGAACTCAGTATTAGTGTCCATGAAAACTAATAGGATTTAGAAAGTTTTTAATTGATTTCAAAAGTATATTTTAATTTGTTTTTCAACTTTCTTAGTAAATTTCATGTCAAATTGATGGTTTTGGATTAGTTAAGGCACAAATAAAATACATAACATACTTTTGTACGTTGAATGCATAACATACTTTTATACGTTGCATGCATAACATACTTAATTTATTTTACTTACGTTAGCATACTTTAGTTTACTTTAGGAAGAAAAGTACATTGTGTGTAAAACTGTCAATGTAATTTGAAGGTATACTAAAAGTTTATTTAAATAGTGTAAGTATGTTGTAGAACTTTAAAATAATCATAAGCAATCTTCGTTTCAATTAAAGTTGTTATAAATTGAGAAATAGACTGTTTAGAATAAAAACTGATAAAGAAAGCTGTTTAATTTCTATTATTTATCAATATAATAGGAATGTTTATTTAAATTTTAAAAACATTTATCCATAACTGATAAAAACAATTTAAAATGCAAACAAATCTTCTGTTATAAATTTGTCAAAACAATACAGTAAAGGAAAGTAATTTCAAGCTCTTTGTCTTCTTGATAAACCTTTTTATTGTAATAAGTATATAAGTCTGAAGAAAAAGGTTAAAAAAGTCCACTATGGTTTAAATAATTTATCTAATAGGCTTATCCACTTAAAAAAAAAGAAGACCCAAAACTTACAAATAAATTTCGGCTCATGGGGGGCAAAATTTTTAAAAACGCAGAGAGAAGTAACAATCAAAGTAATTTCAATTACTAAAAAACCCCAAAGATAACAAAACCACAGAAATAATACACCTAAAATATTCAAAACCCTGCAACAATTCTTTAACTTGAAGCACAATAAATCCAGCGTTGCACACAAATGAATTTAAAAATAAAAAGATTAATACGTACCAAGCCCCTTTGAGAGATTGAATAAAGACCCCCCATTTCATTACTTTGAAAACCTCTCAGAATATAAAATCCTCCATCTTTTCAAAAGCTTTTTTTAGTCTAGCTAATAAAAATGTTTCGAAATCCCGAACACCTGAATTAATAACAAGGCGAGTGCTAAACAAACTGCTGCGTTATAAACAGTCTGCCAGAACCAAATGACAAGGAGGGCGATATTCTTTGCCGTTGATGGGTCCAGGTAAAGGGAATTGTTTGTAGAATTTTTCCGTTCGACGCCATCGTCTGGAGTTTTCGTGACGGTTTCCTTTTGAGTGTTGGGGATTTTGGGTGTAATGAAAATCATGACTTTTGGAAGGTGTGCAATCTTGGGGAGAAAAATGGAGCTATGCACCCCGTGATTTTGAAAATAGATACAGTTTATGGTGGGTTATAAATAGATTTTGATGTGTTTTATAACGCAATGGGATTTCTTTAGAGTATTTTTTTTATCGTGGAACGCGGGGTGAATATGAAGTGATAGGTAATTTATTCCTTTAAGTTTTTCTTTTAATAAAAAATATCCCGAATTAGATTCAAAGTTAGAGAATTAGATTTGGTAAAACTTTAAGTATTAATAAAAATACTTCAAAAATTCAATTATTTGATTCTAAATTCTTATTTAAATTAACGTTTTTACAACACGTATTTTTGCATTTGATGTGTTAACATGTGAAGAAGGAAAAATAATATTTGGCCAAGTAGAGAAAACGACTATTACTAAAGATTTTATATTTGAAAGTATCAAGTTATTAGTTGAAATTGCCTAGAAATTTTAAATATTCTATGTTAAATTTGCATTTTCAATAAAAATGACGTTATATTTTTGATGCTTTCCTTTTGTGTTTTTTTGGTGAAGAAAAAAAAATAAAAACTTAATTTTTGTTTTATGCATAAATAGCCGAGAGTTCAACTGTATGACGTCACAAACACCCCCCCCCAAATATTTCCGAATCTAAATTTCAACTATTTGTTGAAGTACAGAGTTCTAAAATTTACTATTTAGTTATTTACAATTTTACAATTTACAATTTTACTATTTTGTTATTTACAATCATAGATTCCAAACTTTACCAAGATAGACTAAATTTTCAAATATTTATCCTGAAAAGATGTTTCAAACCAATGAAATATTCAAGGCGTCTAGACAGTTTCTGTTGCTAAGAATAGATCCCCTGGACTAAGGTGATGATTAATTGAATATGCATAAAATTATTTAGTTAGACGGAAATAATCTTCAAAATCTACCATTTCTGTGCTAGACTAGTGATAAAGTGCGAGTGAAACTTGGCGAAATCATAACTGTTATTGGGAAATGGGTAAACTTACCTCCCATCTAAAATGATTGTTTGTGTATGTGACTAATTAATTTAGTTAATGAATTTCAATATTTGTAGTACAGTTCCCAAACACATGTAGATAACATTGTAACGAAAACTGAAATTTCCACGCTTTAGGAATTAATTGGGTAAAATTTGCTAGTAAAATGGGGGAAATGTAAAGCGCCCATACCGATAACTGTGAATTGGTTTGATGTAGCTTAGTTGTTGTACACATAAGATTAGTATCAGAAAGTATATACATTTGTTTTAAATTTTAGGTAGTCTTTAATATTTAGAGGGCTATTTACACTGTGATATTTATAAACAAGCTGTTATGATCAGCTATGACCCTTATCAGTAATAAAATCGTGTAATTATTACGAAATCAATTTTAATGTCAAACATTTAAGATACAGATTTTATTACTTGTGTCTGCAGATTTAAGTAAAAAATACAGATATTCTCCAAAAAATCTAAAGATAATCTTTAAAAATGTTGAATTTTTTGAAAGTAGAACTCCTTTTCAAGGAAATTTAATTACTTTTTCTTTAAAGGAGTTATCACTTCTTTGTAAAATCTATATATATAAAAATCAATGTTTGTATGTCCTTTATAGTTTTAACTTTTTCAAACCTACATTAACTATTAAACTATACTACGTTGATCCACTTGCTCCAGGGAAGGTTTCTGAATAATAATTTAAAATCGAAGCGTTCCAACAACTTTTTGGGTCAATTTTATGCTTAAAAACCCATATTTCATGCCTAACTTCAGGGTAAAACCACATTGTTGTAAATATAACAAGATAAGATGTAACATTAATTGTTGTAGGCATATTCTCGATTGTTGCAGTTTAAAATCCATTGTTGTAGCATAAACATAAAAATGGCTCCTTTATTTAACTATTTCCACATTTGGACTGGCGAAGCCAATCTGTAACACACCAGAAGAATTTTTTTAAATGGACTGGCGAAGCCCATCTGTAACGTACCAGATGATATTTATTAAAAAACTGAAACCGGGGTGAAGCCCTGGTCTAGCGCGTCAGCGCTAGTAATCTATAAAAACCGAAAAAATTTATTAATACTTCAACATTAATACTCGAGAGAAGGAAATGAACAATTCATTGTTAACCACCACCCAATGTATGTCTACTTAAAAATGAATTACCTATATATAAAACAATAAAACTTAAGGAACACACGTTACTAATCAAAACTTCCATCGAAACTATTATCTTTACAAAATTTTCCTTAAATCACTTCAATGGAATGAAGATATATTGTTTTTGCAGTACAAAACCTTTAAAATTCCTTTATTAATTAGTAAGTACATGATTGCGCCATCGGTTAATTTTTGGTTTATAATAAAATCCTATAATTCATATTTATCGATCTTTTGAGGAAACTTAATTAGAGTGAAACTTGGATATTCATTTTTTGGGCTAGAATCTTCATTAGTGAAGATTCTAGCCCAAAAGTTTGAATAATTTGAAACGTCGAATTCATTAACTAAGTTGTTCATGGATCATAAGAAATCTTTGAATGATTCATGATTAAAAATCGTACAGTAGCTCAAGTTTTTAACTTACATTTCCTGAAATTGTGACAGATATTAAATTGACTATATGATATCGGTTGATATCAAAGAAAAATTGGTTAATATTCTAAGCTACTATACAAGACAACTAACTAGCTTTCTTGACAGTAAAAATACGACGATCGTAAGAAAAACTGAGTTAACAGATCGTCTGTGAGTTTTCATTGGCTAGCGTGTTAGATTCTAAATGAATGTACTACACCATAAAATCGAAAATATAATTAATTTTGCGAAAATTATACTACCCAAAACGCAACATATGAATGGATTCAACAAACTAATCACACTTCTAAATTAAAGTGCCTAATTTTACTTGAAATTCGGAAATCGAGCTGGGAACTACTTCCTTCCTTTGCTCTTAGCTTACTTCTCTACTGTCAAGAAACGTTGTCTATACTATTTTCACTTAGAATAGGCACCTGAAATATTTCCTCCCACCACCGAAGCAGTGGTAACCATGGCAACTATCAACGTCAAAGCGACGAAGAAGAATCACTAGTTAATAATCACTAAAATACTATAAACATCTCCCTAAGATGCGCCAAATATTTTCTAGCCAGCCTCAACTGCAGTAGAAAAATACAACCAACGAATCAGTCTGTGAGGCTGCGCGAAGAGAGTAGCTATGGTTACGCTTTTGGCGAGGGGGCGGAAAGTACTATTTTTCAGGTGGCAATTCTAAATGAACATAGTATAGGCAGTTAGAGAAGTTCGACCTTATTCAGTTGAACTGCTTAAGAAATATTCATGCAATCGCCTGCAAAGCGCTTGAACCCCGAAAAATTCAACCACAAAAGAATCATTCGCGTCACAGCACTGGCATATTATTAACGTCCTTAATATTTCTTTACGATGACTATTCAATCCAATTTCAAAGGGGGACATATCCCTTCCCAAAGTCCTCCGGAATGTTCGACCCGGATAAAAATTCCTTCCATCTGTCACAAGTCGCTTTGTTCCTAACGCACCCCCTTAACCGAAAGGGACCGTGCAGGGAAATTGATTCTGAAAATTCTTCTGAACAAAACACAACGCGCGTTCTCAATTTACGATCCCTTCCGGTTTAAGTAGGCTTAGGGGGAGAGTTGAAAGGAATGTGGCTCTAATGTGGGATTTAGTTTCATATGGGGTTTGAATATTGGAGTGCGTGGTGTCTTTTTTTGGGATGTTTCTAAAATTGAGTTTTATGGTTGAGACTTTTAGCGGGTATTGATTTTTTGTTAGGGATGCATGCTTATGAATTTGCGTTGAATGGTTAGTAAAACCCATTTGGTTGTGTGAGTTAGTACGTGTGGTGAATTTTAAAATGCTCATATTTTGGTACTTTTTATTAAAGGAAGATCATGACCTTTTTTTTAGTCAGTAAAGGGCTAAAGGGTACTGTAGCGGTGACCCCACCTTGTGGGACTCTAACCTTCTTATTATAAAAAAGTGTCTACGTCGACTATTCAGCAAGCAAGCAGCAGCTGCTACCCTTTTATTGTTAACTACTTTTGTTCGTGATGTTGATTAACCCTTTTTTACTCTTGTTGAATTTTTAAGTTTCAAATAAACATTATTCCGGAATGAAGAAATATTGACTACAATTTAGATCGTAGTGAGGGACACAACACAACACTTGCTAAAGTACAATCAGTGTAAAAACAAGCAAGCTTTTATGAGAACATTGTAATTTTTATCTAAAAATTTTATACTTGAATTTGCTAAAAAAATATTTTAAAGATGAAAATGAAAAATACTTCTAGAGTTAATTATTTTGAAAAGGGTGAAAATATGTCCAGACTTATCCGGGGGCCTATCTAGCCCATGTTTTCATATATAATGAGTTTTTAAAGATATTTAAATAACAAAAAAGTAGAATATAACTGCAGCCAACAATGTTTCAACTAAAAAACCTGTAAGAAAAGTACAAAATTTTGTTACACATGGTTTAGAAACACGAGGAAAAATCATACGATTCAAAATCCAAAAGAAATACTCTATAACAAACTCGGCGAAAACAGTGTTTAAAGAAGTGTATAAGCAAAAGAGGGTAAGTGCCAGAGGGTGTCATTTAAAACGAACCATAAATCACTAAATATGGCTTCAATCTTCTCGAAACTTTCAAATAACTTTTTTTTCATCATCATTTTACACTTTACAGTGATAAAAAAATTTGGGTTGAAACTTTAAAGGGACTAACTTTGCTTAACAAGGTCTATAAAACTGAGAGTGGTAATTTGTAGGTTTCAGATTCCCCTAGTGAAAACGTAATGGAGAAACCAAGTACTATCCTTCAAAAATGCTAAGCTTTTAAACTCTTCTTTCAAAGGTACTCTTATTCAATATTCCATAACTTCTCTCTCCAAATATTCAACTAACTGGTTATTTATGAAAATCCCAGCGTGCATAATCTTGTAGTCAAATCTAATTTATTGCGTTCATTCACTACTGAATATAAGTTATTGCTCTGGTCTTAAGAAAGAAAGGGGAATAAAGTCTTTAGGGGAGTAATGGCCGCTTAAGTTATTCCTTGTGGATTATGTTTTAACGGTTGAATACATTTATGCATTGTGGTGTATTTTGTGTTATGTTTTTTTCTTTTTGGGGGTTCGGAGGTATTGTTGAGGGATAATGGGAAATAATAATATAGAATCCATGAAAAAGTGTTTGTTTAAGAAGGGAAAGTAATGTAAAGAATGTTGAATCTGAAGTGTTTCTACTACTCGGGCTGTTTCGTCATTAAAACTTAGTGTTCTCCAAACTAACATGGATTGCATTTGAGCTGTTTAGAATGAAAGTGGTACAAGTCCACTGAACGTGGTTTTGAGTAATAGGGAATACAACACTTGTGTAAGTTCAAGATTTCGACGATTGGGAAATCATTGATGGGGTTACAAAACGCATTTCGTCAAATTTTTAGATTTTTTTTATCATTAGTTTTTTAACATTAATTTTTAAAAATTACGCTCCCTAGAATTGGGTGTGGCCTACGTGACGTCACCTCTGCTTTCGCCGAATCTTCAACCAATCAATACTTTCAAAGGAAAGGATTTAACCAATGCCGAATACGCTTTCGTACAAGTGTGTCGTGCGAAGACAGAAGTGACGTCATGCACCAAACCAAGAACCCTTCTTCGCATTGTAGTTTTTAATTTTTAAAAAATTAACTACTGATCAGATTTCAAAAAAAAATTAAATTAATTTTTAAAGAAGCTTTATCGAAATAATGAAAAATCGTTGTGTTCCTCATTGAAAGCTAATGTTCCTATGCAGAAGGCATTTTTAGACGGATCCTACGATAGATTTATTGAGATTTTGACTTAATCGGCAACTACAGTGGGTAAAAAAATCTTAAAAGAAGTCTAAATTCATGCTTTTATCAAGCTTGTATTTTTAACTGATACCACTTTCATCCTTTGCAGCTTAATTAGCTCAAAGCGTTTTTATTATAATATTTTCTATTGGAGGGCATTGGTCGCTTTTTCCCGAAATATGTTGCAATTTAATTTTTGATGCATAATTCTTCTTAACCTTTTCTAACATGATTTAAGGGCAAATATATAAGCCATCCATTATAAACCACCAAATGTCATGTTCTCTTAATCCCCAAAGAGTAAAGGTGAAATTGTCAACGTTCCCATTAGAGAAGAAAAGGTTTTCATTTGACGTAAAATGCTTTTCTTAAGGCCAATAAATGAATAAAACTTTAAGCATATTTTAACTATAAAGGAGTACATTTATTTTTGATCAGTTTTTTCCTAGTCATACGCAGTAGTTACATATTTGATAAACGTAGCAAAACTATTTTTCATAGGTAATTATTTAAGTATTAAGTTCCATACGCACATAAGTATTTTAGTTTAGCTCAATTACGCCCACATGCATCCATATTTGTGCTTGTAATAATCTTCATCTACTTACGTCTCTGTTTTTATTAGAGATAATCACTATGTTCATGGAAGTTGCTTTTTATTTTGAATTTTAAAAAGAAAAGAGTATGCATTCACAGAGAGAATGTCTTTTACACAAATGAGTTTATTTTAGCTAGGTAATTATACTTTTTGTGTACATATATAACATTTTAGTTCTGTAGGTTAAAATTTTCAGCAAATAGAACTTCTTCCACAGAAAAATAAATTTTTATTTAAAAGACCAAATCTGTTTTTTTTCTTTAGAAGTTCTGTTTAGTAGAGTCAAAAATGAAACTTGAAATTTAGTTTTTTTAAATACAAAGAGAAAATAAAATTTTAAAATTTTCAATTATCAAAATTTTCTTTGTAATATCCTGAATTGGTCACCCGAAAAATTATATCTCAATAAATTCAAAACTCACAAAGATATTAAAAACTTATAATTGGTGACTGTCATCACTTTATAACACCCTTTTTGAAAGCAAAATAAGGTTCATCCACGAGTTTAAGTTGAACATGTGTTCATGGGGTGATAGGAATAAATTCAAAACACTATTTGCGACGACCCCATTCAAATAAACACGAATATCTCCACGAGTTTTGAAGATATTGATAGAATTGTTTGTTGTCGTATTCAGAAACTAATAAAGAGAAAATTTGACCGATGATTAGAAATTTTAAACTACGGGGCACCGTATAAAAAATTATTTTTTGCATTTTAAGTAGAACCCCATGGATTTGAAGGTAATATTTTATCTAATTTTTCACATCTTAAAATGAAAATTTTCAATTGGAAGTATGTGTCCAAGGGAAATATTTTAGAAAACAGCCGATTGTTACACTATTTGAAACAACCTGTATAATAACCTAATTTGCATCTATGCCTCAGTATCAAATAAAAATTTTCAAAGAAATTATTAAAGAACTTATGAGCGACGAGTCTTTTACAAGGAAAATATTTCTTTAGTTCTTTTTTGTAATCAAAAAGGTGAAAACCTGGTTATATCGTTTATAGATATCACAACTTATTTATAGACCCAAGCATAAACCACACACAGTATGTATTTACCAGCTCGAATAACATCTCTTACGCCACAAACAACACTGGATCCCACAAATATAACCATCCACAAAATATTACTCTAGTTCCAGTAGATTTGCCGCCAAGAAACACCACATAAATTCCCCAATTTCCCCCACATCCGGGAACCGATAGGGGAAGATATCTCTACTCTGATGCCATTCTTTGTTTTATAAATTCCCTGATAAATCTGGAATAACCATTCTATTTTTGATCCATTGTTACTGCTGGCAAATCTTTCATTGCAGAATACCGTACTTAACCTCTGATATTTGGGTTGCAGGGGAAGATAGTTTTCTTGAAATGGAGCAGCGATATAGAAGACGAGATATTTTGAGTGCAATATTTCTTTACCGGGAATGGCAACGTCGTGTGCAGAGATGGGTTTTAGAGTAATGATGGTTGTGAACTTAAGGTTTCGGAACTTGGATTGCCGATCATACTTCATTGCAATGGCACATAACACCCGAATTTCAGATATCATTTTTGTATTTGAAACTAGTTTTTGTCTCAATCATTGCTTCTTTATTTTGAAATGTAGGTAGATATGATTTGTGTTCATCGGGGAGCTCTACTGAAATTTAAAATTTCGATAATCTTCTAGGTAGTATAGTCTGACCGCCACGCCATGAGAAAAATATTGTAGCTTTTGTACGGAAACAGGATATTCCACTCAATTTTTGGGGTGATGGTAATTCATATACTCTGAAAAAACGTTTTGTGTCAAATATGTGTAACTATCATTTAGTTTTGAACTTTACATAATTCCTAATTTAGTTCACATAATTCGATTGAGATTTATGATACAGGGTCTTTATAAATGAATGAGAATAAATATAAACTTAAGTGTTTGAATTTTTATGAAAATTGTTACATTTCAAAAGGCATAACGTTACTGTTGATAAAAATGGGCTAATTATACCTATAAACCCATCAATTTACGTGTAGTGCATGTGCTTGTCATAATAACACTCTAAAAAATAATTGTAAAAAAAAAACTGAAAAGCTATCAGCTAAAGGTTTACAGAGATTTTCATTGCACAAAATTTCTCTGTTAACTTAACTTTTTCTGCTATTATCGTTTTGTAACATTTGGGAACTTTGCCAATGAAAATATTCTTAATTATATAAATAAATATTTTCTATCTACACATTGGTATCTTATTTTCAACTTCGGAAAAATTTTATTGGATTATGTCCCTAAATATACCTTTGCAGAAAAAGTTACCAGAATATTCCCATATACAGAAATGTTCAAGAGTGGATAGAGAAATTCCAAGCCACCTAAAAGCCGTGGCATGTTAAGTTGCCGTTTGTTTTTTACAGTGTAGGACCTATAATCTGATTCTTTCACCATCTCTGATTTAAGGGAAACTCGAAATATTTCGATTTGGATACTAATTCTTACACTTTATAATATTTTGAACTCAAATAACTTAACTAATCTCTATGCTATATACAATTTTGAATTTGAAATATTAAATGATTATGTACTCAAAATGTTTTTAAGTGATGAATAAACTTAAGTGATGGATTTATGTTTTACTTTAATTTAAGTATGAAACTATATGGTGTAAGTTCAAAATCTTGAAAAAATTACATACAATTCAGTAATTTGTTAAAGTATTCGAAAAACATGTTTTAAACTTTAGTAGTTTTGCATCTGATTCAAAACTCTAAATAGGGTGAAACTAGATTTGAACAGAAAACTTCGTTGCAGGAAAAATTATATAATCTCATTAGTAACGAGAAACTATTGGAGGTATACACAAGCATAAAGAGAAAAATCACACATATTATGCTGGGGAAAGTTTTAAACAAGGTAATTAACATCTAAACTCATAGATTTTGGGTCTAAGTGCTGTTTGAGGTAATTTTGACAGCAAAGAAACAGCAGCCCTGAAAAATGGAGTCTTTTCAATTTGTATGCATAACAACACGATTTTCTACAGCAAATGATTTCACACACCGCTGCTGCCACCTCCAATTTCCAAAACTCCGTGTGAAGGAACGCCACCAATTTGATTAACGACTGGGTAATGAATTACCAATCGTCTATGGGGTCCGTCCATTAGCAAAAGACGAGCTGAATGATGTAACCTTTAGCATTTTGTGTACGCCATTACTGTCGAATGAACTGTGTTCATGTGTATGTTAATTGAGAAGACAGAGGCGGGCGCGTTATGAAGCCATTTAGATGCAAATAGACAATGACTTTATATCCGATGCTCTGCGGTTGGTTGGTTGCCAAAGCTGGAGAGATTCGTGTATTTCTAAATCGAGATTGGCAACGGTGGGTTTGGGTGATTTACGTCGTTTTTGAAGAGGAGTTCCAGATTTTTGGATGAATGTGAAAACTGATTCTCAGGAGTTCCCATTAGGGAACTGTTTTATCCCATAAATATTTCATACCCTTGATTAGCTGAGGTGGTCACAAGGCAGTTGCCAACGGATATATGATAAAAAATGCATTTATCTTGTAAGAAAGTTTGGGTTTGCTGCTGAAGGATATTGAATTTGAATCGTTAAAATCCACTGATATTTAAGTCAAGTGAGGTCTAAATTTTAGTAGAAAATATGCTTCAATAATTAAGCTTATTTTTTCATAATAGCTAAATACATAAATATAAACTATAAAAACGACGTTTAATTTGCACATAATTTATTTAAAGATATTAAAATCAGACATGTTTCGAGGGTATACTGAACCCTCTTCGTCAGTGAGATGACGATGTAAGAAAAAAATATACACATGGCTATCAGTAATATATACGGCAACAACAAGAAACACAGTTACAGTTAATGCAGAAACATATTTAAATTGAAAAGAAAACTATGAAAATACAGATACAGAAAAATTTTTTTATGGTGATTCACGACATCCAAATTTCAGAGAAAAAAGGTGCACTTGACAAGTCATTTACAAGATCATTAGAGAACTGATTAATATAGTAACTTTCAAAAAAATCAAGGTCAAGTGTTGAATTACAGTTTTTAATAAGGGTAGCGGAAGAAAAGTTAAACGTATGGTTATTTTCCCAAACATGCCGGGCAATGGACGACTTGTCAAATTCTTGTTTTTTAACATAATTGATGTGTTCTTTAAGTCTAAATTTTAGGGCGCGTCTAGTCTGACCAACATAGGATAACCCACATTCACAAAATATTCTGTAAATACCCCAATTATTGAGCGTAGGAATCGGATCCTTCAAGTTAGAAAATTTAATTTTATTTGTAGGGGAAAAAACAGTCGAAAAACCAAATTTTTTAAGGATATTAGAGAGTTTAAAATTAATTTTAGAAAAATATGGAAGAACAATTAATTTGTTTGGGATTTCTTTAGTATATTCAACAGGGTTCTTTTTTAAAATTCTACCAAGTATCCGGTCTATCATGGTATGGCAAAAGCCACGATCAACTGCAACAGCCTTTAAGTAATTTATCTCAATTTTAAGTAAATCATTATTTGAGCATGTGTTGACAGCTCGGAAAACAAAAGAATTAAAAGCAGCCTCTTTCTGATTCAAGGGATGATTAGATTTGTTATGAGGGGGCAATGAAACAGCAAATGATTTGCGATAAACCGTGGTCAGGAAAACATTATCATTACGCATGATCAAAACGTCTAAAAATGCCAATCGGCGATCATCCTCGATTTCACAAGTAAATTGTATACACGGGTCAATTGAATTAACAATAGAAAGAACCTCGTCTATATTCAGGTCAGGATTTAATAGAACAAAGCAATCATCGACATATCGAACATAAAAAGGGAATTGAATTAATTTAAACATCTTAATCTCGAAAAAATTCATATAAATATCACTCAAAATAGGGCTTAATGGGTTTCCCATAGCCAAACCGTTGTTCATACAGTAAAATTTATCATCAAACACAAAAGTACTTTGTTCAAGACATAACCTAGTGAGCCGCAACAAGTTCTCGATCTCAAATTGAGAAAAATGGAACTCGTGTAACCTGGTTGACAAACATACCAAGGCTCCGTCCACAGGGACATTAGTAAAAAGGGATTTCACATCAAAAGAAACCATAATGTGATCATTAAACTGGATTTCGCGAATTTTCGATATAAACTGGAGAGAATTTTTAACCGTAAAAGGGTTATCATCCATTAGGGGAGAAAATATGGTAACCAAATGTTTCGCTAATTTATACGATGCCGTGCCAATATTGGAGACAATTGGTCTGAACGGAATGTCGGGCTTGTGGACCTTCGGTAGGGCGTAAAGTCTTGCACAATTTGCAACCGACGGAATGAGAGTTTTTTTAAGTGAATCAGGGATTAAAGTGGAAGATTTTATACCAATTTTGATTTTAGTGAGTTCAGTAGGTGAAGGATCCTTTTTTAAAGGTAAATAAGGGCCTTCATTAAATTAATTCAATTCCCTTTTTATGTTCGATATGTCGATGATTGCTTTGTTCTATTAAATCCTGACCTGAATATAGACGAGGTTCTTTCTATTGTTAATTCAATTGACCCGTGTATACAATTTACTTGTGAAATCGAGGATGATCGCCGATTGGCATTTTTAGACGTTTTGATCATGCGTAATGATAATGTTTTCCTGACCACGGTTTATCGCAAATCATTTGCTGTTTCATTGCCCCCTCATAACAAATCTAATCATCCCTTGAATCAGAAAGAGGCTGCTTTTAATTCTTTTGTTTTCCGAGCTGTCAACACATGCTCAAATAATGATTTACTTAAAATTGAGATAAATTACTTAAAGGCTGTTGCAGTTGATCGTGGCTTTTGCCATACCATGATAGACCGGATACTTGGTAGAATTTTAAAAAAGAACCCTGTTGAATATACTAAAGAAATCCCAAACAAATTAATTGTTCTTCCATATTTTTCTAAAATTAATTTTAAACTCTCTAATATCCTTAAAAAATTTGGTTTTTCGACTGTTTTTTCCCCTACAAATAAAATTAAATTTTCTAACTTGAAGGATCCGATTCCTACGCTCAATAATTGGGGTATTTACAGAATATTTTGTGAATGTGGGTTATCCTATGTTGGTCAGACTAGACGCGCCCTAAAATTTAGACTTAAAGAACACATCAATTATGTTAAAAAACAAGAATTTGACAAGTCGTCCATTGCCCGGCATGTTTGGGAAAATAACCATACGTTTAACTTTTCTTCCGCTACCCTTATTAAAAACTGTAATTCAACACTTGACCTTGATTTTTTTGAAAGTTACTATATTAATCAGTTCTCTAATGATCTTGTAAATGACTTGTCAAGTGCACCTTTTTTCTCTGAAATTTGGATGTCGTGAATCACCATAAAAAAAAATTTTTCTGTATCTGTATTTTCATAGTTTTCTTTTCAATTTAAATATGTTTCTGCATTAACTGTAACTGTGTTTCTTGTTGTTGCCGTATATATTACTGATAGCCATGTGTATATTTTTTTCTTACATCGTCATCTCACTGACGAAGAGGGTTCAGTATACCCTCGAAACATGTCTGATTTTAATATCTTTAAATAAATTATGTGCAAATTAAACGTCGTTTTTATAGTTTATATTATTTTGCACAGTTTGCCATCTACATTTGGTTAAATACATAAATTTAAGTAATTAAAAAATAAAATGGGTTCTGTTTTCCTCTTCTTTATTTTCAAATATCTTTTAATGAATGCAACCAACAAATAAAGGGAGTCCTACTTAAAAGAGGTAACAAAAAGGTATTTTTAAAATATTCTGTAATTTAGTAGTGACTATTAAAACTATTTTCTACAAACTGGAAAAAAATGCTAGTCTTCGTAAAAAGATAAGATCAAAGATAAGATCAATATCTAATCAATAAGAAATCTAACCAATAAGAAAGAAAATATCAATATCTCCAGACCTGTTTCCCAGGTATTTATTGCAAAAGTTTTCAGATTAAAAATTTTTTATTTAAAAAAAGTTTAGCTAAGATATTCAGTTTCTGGAAAATTTGACCCTTAAGATGAGTATCACTAAATATGCCGCTGTTCATTTTGAACTAAAATGAAAATTCCTAGAAAAAATCTTATTTTCAAATGTTTTAAGGTTATTTTAAGACTTCATCATGAAAGATTACCAGTTATTTATCTATTTTAAAATTGAACGGAAGAAACCCATTAGGCTTCAGACAATAAATCCGAACGATTTTAAGTCTTCAAATAAAACTAAAATTACTTTTCCAGGAAAACTTTTTACTTCTTACATCAGGCTTAGCTCTAACATTTTTGCGTGTGTGTATGAGCTCATCATGAAATATTTTTCTTCCTCCCAGAAACTACTTAAATTCTTTATTTCCGTAGTTTAACTCCTATAAAACGGGGCAAACACGGATAGCCTCGAGGTTTCTATAGAAATCATTTCTTGATTATACTTCTTTGAAATATCTTATCGGTATAAAGAAAGAGATATCTAAAACATGAGACGAGAAAAGACAAACTCGAACAAATACTCTGATAATTCGAGAAGTCACGAAAAGTTCCCTATCGGCTGAGCAAAATACGATATCCTACCTTGATACGAAAAACGGATACATTGGAAAGGTTCATAAATAAGCTAAATAAGAAAATTTTCGTCAATAGAAGTTTTAAAAGGACTTGATTTTCTTTTTAGGAAAATATGCCTTTAGAGCAGATATTTTTCTACTTTCAATTTTACTTTTATAATTTTCCCTCCTGTCCAAGTAATGACCAACATAATTATTTTTTTTGAAGAAATCAATAATTAATTTAGAGAGTTTGCTCCTTTTCTAACCATTTTTAATCAACTAAAACTTGGTAAAAGAAACTGCATTTTTTCAAATTGAAGATCATTATTTATTTGTGCTATTAACTACAAAACTAAAATAGTTACTCGATACATTTTGTTTTATTTAGTCAATTAAATCTTCTCTAAATGCAATCTGCCCTATTTTTACATTAAAGACATGATTTTCTCACAGTGGGTCAATATTGAACACTTTAATATTAAACTTTCATTAGTATATAATGCGTATTAAACAAAATTAAACGCAACTATTTTATATTCTGTTATCAGAATCTAACAATTGTGTGAGCTTCTGAGCTTCAGTTAACCGAAATATTAGTTTTGGGAAGTAATTGAAGGTTTTATGAAACGCCATCTGTATTGTTTCTATGATGAATGAATTTTCGAAGCAGGTATTACTGAACAACTGTTGAACTTTTGAGCTAAGCACATTATTTGTTAATTAAAAGTATTCTACAATTTTTTAGCTTTAAAATGATACCAAGATCAAGAAAATGCGTGCAATACTTCTTTTTTATGAAGGTTTAAATAACGCGCTTATCATAGAAACTGCATGTTATCAACATATTTAGACTATATTTTCAGAAGAATCCAGTTTTTGTCACATAGTGTGTCATTCAAACAATGATTGCTCTTTGGGATATTGGTATTTTTTTGTTATTTTTTACCATTAAAATCTGTACAATATAGCGGATGTTTTGACTGTTTTATTTTTTGCATTTAATTTTTAAATATATATTTTATATATTTTTAAAATACAAATTTCACGAAAAAATGATGAATTTTTATGCTTTTAAGATTAAAAAAGTTGTAGAAAAAAACTATTGGGTCTATCAAAAATATAAAACAGTCAAAACATAAAGAATAATGTAAAGATTAATCGATAGAAATTGTCCTTTTTAAATACTTGAATATTAATTATTGTTAGAAAACCATACTAATATTTTCGAACAATAAAATCGAAATCTAAAATTTTTTTAGTGAAATGACTTAATTATATACCCTACATATTTTGGGAAAAATCTAGATTTTTAAAGTCAATAACAAAAATTTTTTTTGTTAAGTGTATACGTACCATTCCATTTCCATTAGGTTCAAAACAGAATTAAACTAATAATCAAAATAGTAACAGAAACAAACAATAATATTAGTAGTAATAATTAGTATTAGTAGCTGTTGTAATATAGCAAGCTTAAGTAGTGACCTAGCAAAGGGGACTTTTCCATTAACTATCCCATTAAAAACCACCGAGCTTTTTTGAACCCAAATACTATTAGAATCATCACCAAAAATTCCAAATAATACACGTATATGCTGACAACAATAAAAATTTGGCGATACTTCAATATTTGGCGATTTTCAACGGTATAGGTACAGATAGTGAAATTGGCACCTATCAAAGCAATTATCTCCACTTCCTTCACCTTTAACCGTATATATGAAAGCCTCGCCAACTGTCCCAGGCAAGCCATGACAAACGATGCTCCGAAAGTGCCCCAGAGAACCCCTTAGTTATGGATGTTAACGTTATAAATGGACATGGGGTCTGGACGTGGTCGGATTGTTGAATTACGACTCGGGACAGTTTTGCATCTGGTGATTGAGGGTTGGAGTTTCAGCGCCCGGGGATTGCTTGGCCAATCACTTGGGGGTGGGAACTTTGTGGAGTTGGGCAATTGCTGTGTGCGGTGTTGGAGACTGAATTGGAGGCCTTTTATGGCGATTTGAAATGGGTTTGGTTTTGTTTTTGATAAATGAAATTGACCTTTCCTTGTGAGAACTTAATCGAAGTAGGATGATTGCGAGTTTTTAATCATAAGATAAACGATTGAATTTAATTAATTAATAAGCAATTTTTGACTAATTAACAATACAATATAGTACTACAATTTAACAAAATAATCATATGAATGATGAAATGCACGAATATTCCAATATGGAAGCCACCGTTTTATGATTTGGTATATAGCAATATAATCTTTAAAATTTTATGAGTAGATTATGATTATCAAAATTTTATAATGCAGAATTTAAAAAAAATCGATCGTGAGGCGTTTTTACAAAATTTTGGTCCCCTTCCTTCCCTTTTGTGAGATTTTGCTGGACCCCCTCTAATTCTCACGTGAGATTTTCTCTATAATTTTCTGTAAATAAATTTCTTTGATATATTCTAAGCCACATTTGTTTCGTCTTATCAGCATCACACTTAGCATTCACATTGCAAAATCTTCGATATAAATCCATGTTAGAATACAAAACATGCGGTCTCAACTTGTAACTATCATGACCAACTGCATTTGTTGTTTTGACTAATTTGCGCATTTTTCTAAACTTATGCTAAAAAGATATGGGAAAACAACGTATATTTTCTAAACGAAAAGTTAACGTGAGATTTTAAGTGACTCCCCCCTCCCCTCTAAGATTTTTCTGGACTCCCTCCCTCTTTTCGACCTCACGTAAATTATAGAAGTCCCCTATGGTCGTTATGATGAATTTGGGAAAAACCCCATTAGAACAGCAAAGAAATGAATTATGGATATATTACCTCAAATAACACATTCTTAACAGCTGCAAAATGTAAACATGTAAAGCAATATATAGTGTTCTGTTTTAGCCTCTTGATAAGCCTATTTGTACGAATTCTGACTAAGATTTGGGGTTGCCATTAAAAAAAAGAAAAAACCCATGTGTTTGGGTCGCTGTAAAGAATTAATAACAACATTACTTCTATGATAAAATAATCGGTACTTTAACTACCGGTTGTTGTAACAAAGGGGTCGTTATAAAAAGGTTGTTAAAATTCAAACGGATAGCGAATATTTTTTTCTAATAAAAACACTGTTTCAGTTTAATGACATCCTGCTTAAGGACAATATGCATCATATAAAACCTCAATCCCCATTTATACATTCTTGTAAAAACTCATCCTAATCCCACTTGAGAATTAATTCCCCTCAGGCTATAAATAACCTCAACCAACCCCCATCTGCTATATATACAGCCTTGCAAATAAAAATGGATGTCTCAAAGGCTCCAAGTTGTGTAACGAAAATGTCCAAGAGGAATAAAACAGGATTACTCCCTAATTGAAACCATTCATAAGGGATCTTTATAGAGGGCTTTAAAAATTACAGCAGAGTTCCCGGTTATGGAATTAGTAGTCTGAATTTTCTTGTTGAGTGAGCATGTATTTAGACAGACGATTTCGCTGAGTGGTTGTCTGAGGATGAATGGTGCCAGTTTTAGAAACGTTTGATGAGGTTTAATTGTTGCAGCAATGATGGAGTATCGCTCTCATAGACGTGAGTTATTTATACCGCTTGAAAGAAGTTAATGTGATGGAATGTAATTTGTTGCATTGAAAACTGTTTTTATTTTAGAGTGGTTTGAATTTAGAGACAGTTTGTTGGATAGAAATGTCACCCAGTGTTAAATTTGCCTTTCTTACATTATGATAAAGGCTTAAATGAAAACTTGGTTCAGAGTGGATAAAATGTAATTTGTACGTATATGGAGCCTAACATTACCACTAAATGTTGATAAAAACCTATTTAAATATCCTAGAGTTAAAGTAAAGACTAAAAAATTATTTAACAATACTGCCAGTGATAATTTTGACGCCTCTGAGAGCGTATTTCACGCATTGAAAATAGGAAATACGCTTTTAAATTGTAATAAACGTTTTGCTTAAAAAATGGGCACCCCACGGAAATCAAAAAAAATTTCTACTTAAATTTGTAATTAGTAAATATTTTATTTATAATGCTTAATGTAAAATACATTAATTTTATTTATAATGTTTAGTATATTCTACTTATATTAACAGACGCTATAATTGTTAAAATCAAAAATAGCATCCTCATTTTTTGTTCATTAAATAAGCATTTTTTTAAAAAATTTGTGTCTTTATATATAGTTTATGCTATTTCCGGTATTTCCCTCCTCATAAATGAATTTCACGCCTCCTATATTCACACTGAATACTGCTAATCTATGGTGTCAAAAATAACCTGAATAGAATTCTTTTTGGAATAAACAACAAAAAGGCCCAAATCATTCAAAAATGTCAACAAACATAAAGGTTTTACATTCTCAGAACGAAAAAAATTTCTTCAAGTTGCAAAGGAAATAAAAGGGGAAAATTACGAATGCATGCTTCAGAGAATAATTAAGTGCAATATTTATGGAGTTTTTAGTATTGGGATGAAAAAAAAACAAATTGGATGCAACCTAAATACAAAAAAACAGACCAAAAACATAATTAAAATAGTAGTATTTTTATCTTTTGTTTAAAATTTGAAAATGGTTAACCCTATAAATACACTACAAAAACTATTCGGAACTATTTCAATTCTTCTATATATTTCAGGATATTTATATTCCGAAGGACGTTTTGAAAAATATACGAATGGTAAACAATTGTAGTAAAAATATTTTCTTAGGGATATTTGAGATGTGTGAATATTTACCAAACCACCTGTTGAAATAGGTTTTATTACGACTGGGGAAGAAAATATAATATGCTTTAACCATTAAGTTGGCTAATTTTAAGCAATTGTAATGATAATTATGAGACAAGAAACCTTATCATAATATTCCATGTAGCATGCTTTGTATAAATATGACCTTATTCACATTTTTTGTTTCATACGCGCTTTTCGAATTATTTCAAAAGTTTCTTTATGTTTATATTAAATAATTTACCATTTTAGTATATTTTCTTTTGAGTAGTTGATTTCTTACAAACTCCAATTGGGAAATTCTTGAATTGTTACAGTTATAAATATCGTGGTTTAAGGTGCAGTACGACAAAATTAATTATCTGGGTTATTTTGGATTACGCCTCATGCTCGATTTAAATTTTGAAATTGTGTCTCCTGAAACAAACTGTTTTGTGAAAGGCACTGGATACGTACAGTTGGGGGAAAACGACTAAGTTGCGATTTCTGGCGAACCACTTGGGTTAGGAAGAAAAATGAGGTTTTAATAAACATTAAAAGATTATAATTTAATTCAAATTTTGAGCATTGTTTACAAAAGGCAAAACATCAACAATCACACAGCAACAAAACTAATACAGCAATTTCATTCCCATTATTTTAAAAAGTTCACGAGCGCGTGAAAATATACGAGTCAAAAGGTTTAGTTGTAAAGCAGCATTTTCATCTGTTACACACTTCCCCTCAACCTGCGGTTTAAACGTCCTCGGAAAGCAGGTTGGACGTCTTAGAGACTGGATACAACTAAGAGATCAGATTCTCTATCTTCTTTCTGGGCCAGCCACGCTTTCGAATCGGAGCAACTGGGGTGGCATCAGGTCGATTACAAGGTACCGTGGCAGACGCAATGGCAGAGACATGACTTCCCAAAGGGGACAATAAATCATTTGGAGAGGCAACCATATAAGATGTTGCGAATAGATTGGCATTTGAAGAAGTCCAGGATGATTTTGGTTTCTGTAGCCACTGTCACTTGTTCCATAAGATGCATAGACATGAGAATTGTAACCAGATTGAGACGGGTAGGAGCTTCCACTCATAGTGACGGGACCACAGTTCACCGTCTGCTGCAGACCGTACGATGAGGCCGCCGAGACGTACGAAGAAGAGGCGTTCTGGTTATGGCTCTGATGAGCCTGGCACTTTGGTTGAGAGGCCTTCTCGCCAGACGCGCTGTTCAGGGACGCAGAGGAGTTGTAGCTCACAAGCGACGGCACGTAGTTGGAAGAGTTTAGCACCGAATTCTGGTTACCGTACGAATAAGTCGAGGCAGAGTCGTGGGACGATGTGCTGAAAGAGTTCAGCGCACTTTGGTCCGCTTTGCTAGTGATCAAGGACCCTTCAGGATCACCAGATTGATTTGATCGGTGATTCACATAGGACGATACATTTCCAACAGTTTTTCCCGGAGATGGTAAAGGATTGGAATAAGATTTGTATCTTTTGCTTGAAGGCATAGCTTGATTATTCCCATGGCTAGATCCATTAGAATTCTGCCCAAGGTCTTGATAACTACTATTGGTATCCCCACCAAAATCAATCAACGAGGGAACATTACCAAACTGTAAATCTCTAAATTGCAAATGCACATCCAGAGAGGCAACTGTATCATCAGGCATAATAACTGAAGATTCAGGTATCCTAGAAGGGGTTACTGAAACAGGTGGGTTATCTCCAGTATTAATGACGTGCTTAACCTTGGGGTTTGATTCTTCCCCTAGACGGAAATATGGGAGAAATCTGTGTTTCCCTTCATCATCTCTGAAACAGATAGAATTGACATTCATATCTGCTTTATCATTGGGAGATAATACCATAGCCTTATCTTCAGAAAACCTGAACCTCTTCCTAGGTCTTCTAGCAAAGAACCATTGTTGATGTGGAACATCTATCACAATTCCAGCTCTTTTCAGGAAATCAATCCCTAGAAGAGTTCGGTTGTTTTTAGGGGTTTTAAAAGCAAACAATTCCGTATTAATGAAACGATCTTTTATTTGGATTTGAACTTCTGTCTTATAAACTTCAGTTTCCCTTTCAAACCCATCAGCAAGAGTAACACTCATTGTGGTAGCCTTAAACTTTACTCCATCTGCTCTTAAAAGATCATATAATTTTTTGCTGGCAACTGTATGACTCGCTCCAGTATCAGCGCATCCCGTTCCTTTCCTTCCATTGATGGATATCTCTAGAAGAGTGTTGTAAGGCTGTTTACTTTTAAAAGAATTAAGCCTTATGGAATTGAATGTTCCACTATCCAATTTTGCTTGTGAGGTGCAGGTGGGACAATTAGGTTTGATAACTCCCTCTTTCCCACATCCATAGCAGGATACTTGGGGAAAATCCTCACTTTTTGTTCTTCTATCAGAACGCTTAGTTTTAGAATAATTCTTGTTATTCCCAGAATCCTCTTGGCATTTCGAAAATGCATTTTTCTTTGGTTCCTCGGATTCATTTCTTAACTTCAGACTTCCAACTTCTTCATACGAATCAAATTTGTCAGCTAACTCTTTTGGATCAACCAGCTCAGACCAGTGATCAATAAAATGTTCTTTGTAGTCGGGAGGGGCAATATTCTTCATCTGATCAGAAATAATTAAACTTTTAAGTTGATCAAACGAATTTATTTGCAGCTCATTTAGCCAACCATCAAAAGAACTTCTCAAATGAAAATAACAATCTCGCCAAGTATTGTCATACTTTCGGCGGTGTTGAAGAAAAAGGTTACGAAATTTCTCGACACTAATTTTAAAGCGCTTCAAAAGAATTCGTTTGACGTGTTCATAGTTATGGGCATCCTCAGCAGTTTCTTGGGCTATCAACCTAGTTATGTCACTTGGAAGAAGTCCTATCAAGTAAACAACCCATTTGGAACTAGGTACTTGGAGGAAATTCAGCTGCTTTTCAAACAAATTCAAAAACAAACCAATGTCATCAGTTGCTTCATTGAAACTGGGGATTAGTTTCTGTAATTCCAATTTAGGAATATCCGTGAAAGAAGAGGATGAGTCTCTTGAGAGCATATTACCAGAACTGGTTTGAAGTTTCAACTTTTCTATTTCAAACCTCCTTTCTCTCTCTTTTTCTTCCATTTCTATCTCTCTTTCCTCCCTTTCTCTCTCTCTTTCCTCCCTTTCTTTTTCCAGTCTCTCAGTGATAACACTATTATATAATTCTTTAGTGAATTCCTCATCATATTTATCACTTTTTATGATTTCATCCCTTATATTGATTCTAGTCAAATTTTCATCAACGGTAATTCCAAGTTCTTCTGCCAAGAAGATTAAATCTTGTTTTTTACCTTTAGCTAAGTAACTCATGTTAACTTTTAAATAACTTAACTGAATCAGCAATATTTTGATAAATATATATGCAGTTTAATGAACATATGTTCACATACTTGTATCGCAAAGATAGCTAGGCTTTGAAACTTCCACATCCGATTACTTGCTCAGCAACTTCATCATGATGATGGGATCGTGTTTCGGCCGCGAGTTAGGGCGCCAGTTTAATAAACATTAAAATATTATAATTTAATTCAAATTTTGAGCATTGTTTACAAAAGGCAAAACATCAACAATCACACAGCAACAAAACTAATACAGCAATTTCATTCCCATTATTTTAAAAAGTTCACGAGCGCGTGAAAATATACGAGTCAAAAGGTTTAGTTGTAAAGCAGCATTTTCATCTGTTACAAGGTGTCATTTTTCATAAATTAAAGTATTCTTTTACCAAAAAAATTTTCGAGCCCTTAGGGGATCGTCTTCATATTAAACGAAAACTTTTTTTCAATGGGGACCCCCAATTATTATGAGGTTTTCTGAAAGGCCATCCCTCCAAACCCTTATTATTATTTATAATACAAAGCACCTGGGCCCATAGGGCCCTTATCTTTGATTAACAATTACAAAAAACAACTTAAAATACAATTGACAAGGTATGTGAAATACAATTAAAAAGACAACTTAAAATACAATTGGACATGATAAGTAAAAACAATTAAAGCAACTTGAAATTGAATAAGGTATGTCTAAAAGCACAATTAAAAGAACGGAAATACAATTTAAAAGTCGATTAAAATCAAGGCCAAGAGAAAAAAAAATATATATACTTAAATACCCAGTTTAAACCAGATTGATTTCACAAAATTTTTTTTTGAAATCGTGTAATATTTTTTTATCTTAATCAATTCTGGTAGTAATTTTTATGTAGAAAGCCAAAATTTCAATCGATTTCACCGAATAGTTTTTGATAAAAACGAACTTTAATCTTAAGGGGCGGTATACCGTTGCCGAAAGCACACCGCGAATGTTCTTTCTCGTTCGTTTTCATCAAAAACTATTCTGTGAAATCGATTGAAATTTTGGCTTTCTACATAAAATTACTACCAGAATCAATTACCATAAAATATTACACGATTTCAAAAATTAAAAAAAATTACTTAAATTTTTTTTTGTGAATCAATCTGGATGAAGCTGGGTATTTAAATGTTTGGAGGATGGCCTTTCAGAAAACCTCAAAATAATTGGGGGCCCCCATTGAAAAAAGTTAGTGTTTCGTTTAATATGAAGACGACCATCTAAGGACTCGAAATTTTTTTTGGTAAAAGAATACTTTAATTATAATGAAAAATGACACCTCATTTGTTTTCCTAACCCAAGTGGTTCGCCAGAAATCACAACAGAATCGGTTTTTCCCCAACTGTACAAGAAAATCAGTAAATAGTTGCAACTAAACCCTGCTCTTCCTATGAATTCTAAAAAAGTTTAAATTTCTAAATTAAAATAATCTAAAATAGCATAGATGCCAACCTGGATTTGTCATTTTGCTTGTACGCATACACTACTTTTGTGAAAATGCCCTATAAGCATTGCTATTCCCAGTTTTGTTATAACTCTTTCCATGGAAATACACGTTAAAGAAGGCTAGTGTTTTTGTTTGAAATTGAGTTATGCTAAATTGCGCTTTAAAAGAACTACAAATTTTACCCCGCAAACGTCAGGCTATTGAAAAATCTAATTAAACCACAGGAAAAAGTTTTCTGTACATCACTATTTTATTGATTTGAGGACGTATTTCCCATTTTGTCTATTTTTTATCGCATTCCCTAACTGGCTTTCATCTGTTTTAGAATAGTTCATCCGTTTTGAAATTTGACACCAATCGTAATTTCTCTGTCTTTGTGGAAGTCGAAACAATCTTTTAATAACAAAAGCCGCAATCTAACCTTAAATCGATCTTCTCAGTATCGATTTACAGTGCTAACAGAACACAAAAAAGGAAGGAATAGTTCAATTCAATCCAGACATTAATCTCGTCCCCCCCAGAAAAAAAGCAACACAGAACTCAGAGACAAATCTAAGTAAAGTGCACAAAATCCGGCTAACAGGGGCATTGACCAATCTAAACAAGGAATAGACACCATTCTACCGGAAGAAAAAGTTAAAGAATTAAATGGAGTTGTTTCATCGGAATGTCCAACATAAACACAAAGAGGCTTTTAATTCTGTTAAGGATTTTTTTTTAAAGTTTGTTTGTGAATTGAGGATTTTGTGGAATGTAAAGGATGTCAGGAAAGATTCCGGGAAAGTAATTCACGGGATTTTTAAAGGAATTTAATTGACAATATATTTTCAGTAATGGAAATCAATAAATGGTATCGATGCTGAAGAAAACCAACAGGAGGAATGATTGTGTAAATTGATACGTTTTACCATCAGATTTGACGCAATTTTTATATATAGTTTCACCTTTATCTTCTTTTAAAAAAGTGTTTTTTTGCAACTTGCCTAAGAGGTGTTGTACAACATTTATTACTGAAGAAAAACTTTAATGAGATCAAAAACTTCTATAAATAAAAAAAGGATGATTTCTTTATTTGAAATATTTCAATGAACAAGTATAAGGCACAATTTGTGGATGCCCGTTTACAGCTGTGACAAAAAGAGGGGCCATTAAAAAGAAGCCTTTTATTACTGTTTTTAACTTACCTTGTTTGCCTTATCGAAACGCAACTAATAATTTGATGAGAAAATACAAACATTAGAGAACAGATGAGCTTTTAGAACCTTTTAGTCTATGGATCAGAATTTATAAAAATTGCAGCGAAATAAAAATATCAGAATTTTAATTTTTTTTTTCATGGAATTTAAAGTTTACAAAGGAACGAAAGAATTAAAGGAAGGTATTATGGAAACTCTTCCAATTTCTAAATGCTTTTTAATTATCAATAATCAATACATTGGTTTTAAACTAAAATTTTTTAATCTTTGCGTACCCCTGATCAACCCTTGTGAGGAACCCTAGGAGCGCGTGTATCTCGTGTTGAGAACAGAGATTTTAAGGCACTTTTTCATAGAATAACAAAAAGTTAATGACTTTCATGTAATAAAAGATGAAAATTTAAACATCTATATAAATCCCTATACTAGATTCCAACGCTCTTTGACAATGGAGAAATAAGCTGAGAGAAGGCAAAGGAAGTAGTTACCAGAGCGAAGTCCGAATGCCAAGTTAAATTAGAAACTTTAGAAATATTATTTTGATAAATACATGCATATATGTAGGGTTCAGAATAGAAGTGAACTAAGTCCACTTTAGCTACTTTTGAGCTACAGACGTTTAAAGTTAAAGCTTCATAGGAAAATTACATGTTAACGCAATAGAACTTGCTGCTGCCAAGCGGATATTATCAGAACTAGGACTTGGTTCATTATTGTACTGAAATTTTACATAGTTGGTGCATGTTATAGCGTTGCTAACTCAAAAATGACAAAAAGTGGACTTGGTCCATTTTAATTCTGATCCCTCCATATTGCATTTTGGGTCCTAATTAGAATTGTTCGCCCCTGCTAATGAGAGCTTACAGACGATCTGCTAACTCGAGTTTTCTTCCGCTCGTTGTGATGTTATTGTCAAGAAAGGTTGCATGCAATCCAGTAAAACAGGGGTTTCCAACTTCTAAGTCCTCAAGGGCCGCAATCGACATAAGTCAAATTGGCAGGCCGCAAAGTAATCTGGCTTCTTTGTATCCATGATGAATTTTTCGGGGTGAGAAAGTTTAATATATATGGAATTTTTCCAACGAAAGAGGGACGAAGGTTATTTACATGTTGTGAAGGTACTACATATATTTTCAAAAACTTCTGAGGATATATAAATTTTTTACCCTATAGGGTAGACTAGGGATACCTGATCCCTAGGGATACATGATCCCTAACCAAAAAATGCACTAAAATAAAATGTCAGATCTTTGAAATCTGGCAACAATTTTTAAGTTATACTTGTACACAAAAACTGGCAACACTACATCTTTTTCTGTCAATTTATTTCAGCGCAAGAAGTGATTGCTTGAATCTTGCATGGAAAACTTTTTTCTAGGTAAATATGTTATTTTGTGTATTGTCTCAAATATGCAACTTAAAAACTTAAACTAAGTGTAATTTCAAAGTATAGGCTGTCTTTAACAATTAAGTAATTTCATTAGTGAGCATCCTTTGATTATTTACTATTAAAATGTATGTTTTGTATGAATCGCATATTAGGGATACTTGATCCCGTTCTTTCGAGGGATACATGATCCCAGGATCAAGTATCAAGAAAGCACTTCAGTTGAGGATCCTTCTTACATCTTACATGATGAGGTTGAACAAGCTGAATTAGATGATCCTGCTTTAAATAAAAATTATTTTGTTTTAGTTAGATTTGCCACAATAAGGAGGGTTTCACATTATGTTGGTCAAGTAGAACGTAAAGTTGGGTTTTCAGAATTCGAAATCAACTTCTTAAAAAGAAAAGGTACCTCACTCAACCAATTTATTTATCCTGAAATAATGGACAAAAGTGTTGTGAGGAAAATGATTGTGTTAAGTTGCCTCCTCCAGTTAGGATGAGTGGAACTTTAAGAACTGCATCAACTCTAATGTTTGTGTTTGACTTTTCTGATTTTGAAAACATTTGCTAAGATTTCTTTTTTTTCCAAGTAATGCTTTTACCTGCAACTGCATACACCTCCACTTTTATTTTCAACAAATACAATTATTGTTACAAGAAGTAAATAAGATTTTATAATTTTTGTTGCAAAGTATTTGCATTATTCGTTGTAGTTTTAGCTCCATTAATAAAACTACTTACTATTTGTGTACAATTTTCATGTTTGTATTGTTATTAATACCTAAGAAAATGAATTAAAATTATGGTTATTTTTAAAAATAATATTTAGTTAACAAAATATATAGGTAAATTGCTTGTTTGATGAATAAGAACGTAATTTCTGAGTGGGATCAAGTATCCCCCACGAAGGGATCATGTATCCCTAGGTGTTGGGATACTTGATCCCTTTATAAAAAAAATTAAAAACTAATCTTACTAAAAGTATCTGTTTACTTTCTAGTATTTTTTTTGTTATTTGGGTAGAGGATAGTGTTACCTATGTTCATGACAAAAATTTCTGAAAAGTGATGATTTGCAGCTGAGAAAACAATTAAAAACCAAAGTGGGGATCAAGTATCCCTAGTCTCCCCTACAATTTTTCACACTGAATATAACTTAAATTGAGAGATCTTCCTCTTGAAAATGTTTATAAATTTACCTAAAAATAGTGTTTCACCTAATTTTCGGACACTCCATTTTGACCCTCCTCGACATAATAGGCCTTCATAAACCCTTTCATGAGTTATATTCAACCTCTCTCTCGAAACTTCAAACTTTTAATTTTTTACCGTAGAAAACGAACAAAGCAATCTAAGAGGTAAAAGTAGGGAGGTTTGGGGGTCATCCCAAAAATTTTTGAACTTTTGCATGCTAAAAGTGTTCTGAAGCTACTTTTTGGGGATTTTCAGGGAGCTTCGCGGGCCGCACAAAATGACCCGGCGGACCACCAGTTACGGAAGCGCAGAAAACATGGAACACCCCCACCAAATCGCACCTCCCTCGAAACTATTCCCGTTCCCGCCGTTTTCCGGAGTTGCCGCATGCGCAGAGCACACCCTTTGAACGATTTCAGCGGGGTTCGGCCAATCGGCGGCCTCCCCGGCGATTGCGTCATCGGGGATCCTCTCTTTCGGGAAACGGACCCTCCAGCAGTGAGTCGATGGCTCTCGCAGCGGCTGAGAGTGTGACCAGGGATTTGTGTGGGAGCTGTATTGCATCGCGGCTTTGTTGCATGGCAAGGAAAGTTGCATGAGGTCCGAGGTGAGTGGCTTTTTTAATGGAAATTGCCGAAATCTAGCAATGTTTGAAAGAGTTTGCAAATGTGTTGCAAATTATTTCGAGTCGTTGCAATAATTGTATTTTCATCATTAGCAAACTATGTTTTCCATTACAAATATAAAAAAAGTGATGATTGAAAGAAAAATTGCAGGAAGGTGACACTTCATTGCAGATTTAGGGCGATGGGTAGAATGTTTTGGAATGTTGTTTGCGTCAAATGTCTTGTTCCAATATGTATCATAATTAATGTTAACTTTATATTTTTTTCATTTAACAAAAGTGGTGGTAATAAGAAGTGATCCAAGAGGGTGTCAATAGCGTGAGAAGTTATAACTGGTTTGAGAAGTGACAAATTCGAAATATTTTTTGTCTTTTTTTAGTGTTTTCGTTCTTGTCATGATTGTAATTCAATAATTACCACTTTTCTTGTGTATATTTTTTTTGTATTTTGCTGATGGACTGTTTTTTAAAAATTTATTCATGGTCTAAATATTAAAGTATTAATTCCTTGTTTCACTTGGGGGAAAGGCTAGAACCCCTTAGTGGACAGCATTTTTATTTGCTTCTTTTGTGTTTTGTAAGTAAATGATTATTATTTTAAAGTATGCGATTTTTTTGTGATAAATATACTATTCTTTTTGCTTTGCCAATGCAAAGGATAGTTGCACAATAGTTTAAAGAGAGAAATAAGGCTGCAAAAGTAAATACTTCTGCAATAAAAATTGAGCTGTTTGATGCATATTCAAAGATTAGGGGTATAGAAAAAACGGCTAAAGCATTCTTGCGTTTTTGAAACAGAGTGTTTTGAGTTAAGAGGGAAATACTTGCTTACATTTTTGGGCATTTATTTATGACATTTTAACTATGCAGCTAACTGTAAAACCTGATAGAAAATTGCTTTTGCTATTAGCACAGTTTGCAATCATCTTTCACAAACACAGGGTATTAGGATTGAAGGATGTTTTCTCTTGCCATATGTGCAGTTTCGTTACTTTTGGGTGAATTTGAGGTAATTTAAGAGAGCATTTATGACCCTATATTTAGCGATCTAGATCACTGGGGGGCGCTAATGGGTTAACTACAACACTGATACTCTAAAGTTTCCTATTATTGGCTTGCATGACTGGTAAAACAGGTTTTCAAACACGGAAAAATAAGTGAAAAAAAAAGCAGGAAAAATGGGAAAAAAGAATGAAGGACTGATTTTCTCTTTATAAATTATAGCCTATGTCTTATTATGATGTATTAGCTACATTATTGTAAAATTTCATTAAAACCCATTCAGTAGTTTTTGCGTGAAAGAGTAAAAAACACACACACATACTCACAAACTTTCACAATTACAATATATCTTTCACAATTACAATATATCTTTCACAATCTGCAATCACAGTTTGCAGTCTCAAAGCCCTGTTGCATCCGGACTTGTTCATTGTAGGGAAATAGGGATGGTCTCAGGCACCGTCCAGAAATGATTAAGTAAGAGAAAGTTGCGCATAAGGTGGGGTTTAAAGTAGCTAATTGAGACAAAGAAAAAACTCAAAATCAAATCGAAATTTTTTTGCTACTTTAAAAAATCTGGCCGCGTTTTTCATCCAACACTGATAATCGTTTGGGGATCAGAAAAGAAAAACTAGCATCGTAATCATTACTGGTGATCTTTATTTAATGATTATCTGTGAGCATTATTTCTTGGTTTTCAATATTGGTTCTTGGTTTTCAAATAAAAAAACATATTTGTTGAGTGAAAGATCGCCAAATAGCCAATGTAGAAATGTCTCGACTAGTCTGAAAAATACCGGAAATAACGCCTATCCTCAAAATGTGAGATTGGTGGTTATGGCGAAATGTGAACGAATAGTGCTGTTTGAAATTTATTTTTTATTAAAATATTTTCATCATGAATTAATTATTATTAGTGGAGTAAAACCGTACCGCTCAAAATTAATCATTTAAAAAAAGAAACTAAACTCAAAATCCGAGCATTAGTTTCCCGATTTTACCCAAAATTTAATAATTAAAGCCGGTTTTGACGATCAATTGCGATAAATTAATTCAAAACCTGGCAAAAAAGTAAGGAAGATTAGCAAAGATTATTCAACGGGTAAAAGTTCCAATTTGTTAAAACCAACATTATGTTGCATAAAATTATGATGTAATTGGAGTTAAATACTTTAAAATAATTTTTAAAGATTTTCAAAGATAAAGTATCTTCATTCCATGGCTAGATCCTCAGTGAATTCCATTAGTTTTTGAATATGATGCATTAAAACTTTACATATTATTTGCATTTTTTTAACCCTTTGTTGCATCATGTCCACTCTAGTGGACAAAATTTAAATTTTTTTAGCTACTCTGTAAATGCCTTAACAGATTTCATTTTAGTTTTTTTACCTTCTACATTATTTGAGCTTTCAACTGTTAATCATAGACGACAGCACAACTGCACAATTATTTTTAAGAGAGAAAATGCATGTATATTTTTTTACTTTGTATGCAACAAAGGGTTAATAACTGACACAAATTATTGTCTTACGATAATAAAATTGGATTGAAATAATGCTTGCTCTCAATAAAAAAATATTTTATTCAGTAATATTTACAAGCATGTAATTGTTAATTCTTGTTGGTAATTAAGACAAAAATGGTGTTGCAGGTTTTACAGTGGAATTGTAATTGCATTAAATCTAAACTGCATGGCAGTCGTAAAAATAAATAACACCAGACAACTATGAAAAGCAAATACTCCAACTAGTGTATTTGACAAATGATATTTTGTAAACAATGGCATCAGATAATTAAACTGTCTTTCGTGTCTGACCTTCGTTGTTTTATTATAGAGGGTGTTTGGTCTGACAGAGCGCGAAAAATAAATGTTAGCTTATGCAACAACTAAACACATGTGTAAACCTTATAAAAATTTGTTAACGATACTTCAAAAGTATCATAATGTATTGTTATTTAGATGATTTACTACTAATCATGGTAGCATAAAATCAATGTATCAGGTTATTAGATATTTTTAGCTCAACCTGTCAAGCCAAATTTAGATATTTTTTAGAACGCAATGTTACAAATAAAATACTAGAAAGAAATGTAGCAAAGATTTAAAAACATTTTATTTAAATTAATTAATTTTATTTAGTTTTCGTTAATGATAATGTTATACTTTAGTAAATTGTTTTGACCAATTAAATTTACCTTCTTTAAAGATATTTTCTGAATGATTTAAGTAGTGAATTTTTATTTAATACGTGGTTTCACATACAGTTGGAATAGAAATCTCGCATTTATCACTTTATTACTTCCATTAAATACTAAAAGTGGTTCAGAAACTAAAAATTTTTAATATAATTGGACACTGTCGAAGATATATCCATTCTTGTTTTCAAAGTCGGTTATTGCTTTAAACCCGTAATTTTTATAGGTTAATTGATTAGATTTTTAAAAAAATCTAGCAGGGTATGGGGATATAAATTTTTGATTTATATTTTTAGTTAAATTAATGCTAAAAATCTCCTATTTGTTCAAAGGGTAAATCACGTGTAATCTTAAACCTTAATGTTCAAATGAGTTGAGATCCTCAACCCTCAAGTTTATGGCCATGGCGCCAAAAGCTATTAGTATGAGTTAAAATATATCAAGATCACTCATAGCTTCAGTACTTTTTTGTGAAACACTCTTAGGGTAGGCGCACACGAACAACTTTTGTCACCATGACAGTAGGCATCATTGTGACGTCGCTGTCACCGAGAAAAAGTGAGTGGGCAAACGAGAACGTGACATTTTCCAAAATTACAGCATTCTGCGCATGGCCATACCATGTGCGCATGGCCATAGAATCTATAAGGCAGATAAATCCTTTCGCCTAGGCCCTATCTTGTTAGCCAAGGACAGAATTGTCATGAATGTGTCGCGTCGTACCGTGTGCGGTCCCTACCTTTTGCTCATAGCTAGAACGGTACTGACAAAACAGTCACAGAGACAAAAGTTGCTCGTGTGCGTCTACCCTTAAAAAAGGCATTGAACTTAACAGTTCCTTAAATATTCAGAAAATGCAGTTCAAAACTTTTTGCGCCGCTACATAATATTGAATTTAACTTGTTTGGAGTTCCCTGATGCTACTTACTGAGCAGCTGATCCCAACTTAGAAGGTTTACTTATGTAGCCACCCCATACAAAGTAATCTACATGTTTTAGAGTTGCCTTTTTTCGATCTCCTTCCTAGTTTTTATTCTTGCATATAAAAGAGCGATAACATGAAAAAAATTAGATACCGTGTAACAAATAGTTCATCGGTTCTTGCATTTCTAATATCTCTAGTAAAAATTGTAGTTGTATTCACGCGTGTTGTAAAATTCGATTTCTAATGCATCGTATATATTAACCACAATGTAGTTTTTCTTTTTTTATGAATAAAACGATGTTTTATAATATGTAAAAGAGTAGTATACAAGGTGTTTCAAAGCTTTTATTCGAACCGGTTATGGAAGTAAGGTTTACTCACACGTAATGAGCATGTTGAATCTATTGAGACGGATTCAACGCCTCTAGCGGTGAAATAAGAGAATTTTTTAGAAAATTAATATAATTACTAAAAATTAAAATTAAAGGAGATAGAACGAAAACTTCAATGATAATTATTTTTTCAATATCATGACAAGCTCAGAAAAAAGTTGAATGAAAATATTTTAAATATAATTCTTATTCAGGGCCCCAAAAAGAAAAAGTTCGCAATTTTACAAGTTTCTATTATTTTTTAATTATGTAAAATAATAATGCGTATTTATAACTAAAAAACGCAAAACAACATAATAACGCTGAAAAAATTTTAGATTGCGAACCTTTTCTTTTTTTAACACTGAAAAAGCGATATTTTCACATTCTTATATCTCATCGAATATATTGAAGATATTTTCACACAGCTTTTTTTGTTCATTTGTCGTGATACTTCAAATAATTGTCTATTTTATCTCCTTTGTTTTTTTACTTAAGTTTTTTATTTTCTTATTTCACCTTCAATTGTCTCAATCTCGATAGATTCAGCATGGTCTATTACCTTACTTTCAAAACATTAAAAAATCTATGGAATACATTTTTTTGAAGAAGCACCCTGTATTCTTATCCTTACAAGCTTCTAAGCTTACATTTAATTAAAAAAAACCTATTGTATTTTTATTTATGATCAAACCGATGGTTAAAGCTTAGAGCAGGGGTTCCCAACCGGTGGTACGCGTACCACCGGTGGTACGCGGGAGCGTTTCAGGTGGTACACATAAGTCAAAGCACTAAAAGAAAAATTTTTCGATTTTACAGAAGATAGTTCCATGAAAGATTATTTTAAAGAGAAATCTTAAAATTAACTTCTGGATTGGATGTAAAAACCGAGTACCCTTTGATCTTCCGGCAAGCTCTGCTATTTTTGATGCCATTTGTTACGAGTTGCTTGTGTGAGAGTGGATTTTCTGAACTCTTGTACATAAAAAATAAACATAGAAGCAGAGTAAGTGTTTAAGAGGACTTTAGAGTGAAGATAAGTTCCATTACTCCTAACGTTGATATTTTAATCACAGGCAAACAACAACAAATTTCGCATCAAAGACTACAAGAGTATATTTTGCCGAGTTTGTACTAATTTTTTATGTGTATGTTTTTAGACCTATGGGTATAATAAATAAAACTGTAAAAAATACCATTTTCATCTTTTTCTCCTTTATTACAAGCAAGTTATAAATAAATAAATATCTAACCATTAAATATGAAGTTTTCTCAGGAATTTAATTCAAAAAGCCTTTGAACACTTTTAGAAGAGTAAATATTATACGTTTATTAAAATATTTAGGCCTGGTGGTACGCCAAAATTTCTCAAAAAGTCAAGTGGTACGCAGGTGCAAAAAGGTTGGGAACCCCTGGCTTAGAGTACTAAATGTGTTCTGCTATTTTTATTCCCGTTAAAAATATCGCGTCGACGGGTATTGTACCATGTCTTTCCCTCTCAACACTTGCTTTCACGGCAATGTTACTTTGTAGCAATAGTACTTTTACTGCTGAGAAGCAAACTTACTGGCATAAGAAAAGGGGTGCCGCTACTTTTCTACCTTTGGTTCATGAATGCATTACATACTGATCATGACAGAAGAACATTTTTATAAGTCATCTGCTTAAATGTTTAGAAGTTAAAATGCTTGACAGAAGTTGCATTGGGTGATTTTTTCCCCATTTTCACGATTGTTAAACGCTGCTTTAAAGTTGAGAAAAAAATCGACTCTGTTGAGATTTCTGGCGAATCATTAGGGTTATGAAGACAAATAAGAGGTCATTTTTCATTACTTTAAGTATTCTTTAATATGTGAAATATTCGAATCCATAGGGGAACGTCTGCATATTAAACGAAACACAAACTTTTTCCCTACTGAGACCTTTAAATATTATATGCTTTTCTGAAAGAGAACCCCCCAAAGACCATGAAACCAAGTTTTCATTTTTCTGTGTTCAAAAACGACCCCCCCAAAAGGGTTTAAAGTTTGAGAATTCTTTTCGGTGTGAAAGGATTCTTTCAGTTGGAGTTCAAATCTGAATATATTTGGAGGTTATCTATGCACGTTTGGCTGTTTATCTATTATTAGGTGTGATCATTGTTTTTTGTAAAATGCTAATTCGTAAAAGGGGCAATTCAATTGGAATTCAAAAGATAACCTTTAAAATAATGTTTCTAGCATTTAAAAGATGGATAACTTTTTAAAAACTTCCCCTTCTTAAATTTTCCCTTGAAGGGCTCATCAAAGGACTAATCCCAGGAGTTAAAAAAACCTTCATTACCATCAACACAAATCGACACATCACTGATCACCAAACCAATCACTACACGCTACAAACAACATCCACCGGTTTTCTTCACGGAAACAAAAGTCACCGCTTACTCTCTTGCAACTAATCCCGCCTCTGATTAAAATCAAGAGAAGAAAGCGCGACCAAACAGCCTGTTTTCATCCCCAGAGAGGGAGAAAGAGAGAAATAAATATACGTTTCAATCGTCGCTCGGTTTAATCAGCTTAGGGCGTCGTGTGTAGCGACGATCATCTCCGAGGATTAGGGAAGAAAGAATCTAATTATAAAGGAACCGGGTCTAGGGATTTGGATGGCCGTGTATGTGTTTACTGTAGGAACGATCGCTGCTGTGGATATGAATAGAGGGCCCTGATGGGATTCGGGTTGGGAACATGTGTTGAGTGTTTCTGTGAAATCGGAATGAGCCGCCTCTTTCTCACTTTTAGTGAGGAAAGGGATCAATGATTACGACTCACTTAGAGTTATCGGATATCTTCGAGGATCCTTTTTATTAAGATCAAAGCGCGCAGGAGTAGTTGAGCTTAATGAGTATTTTTCGGTATAAATCGGTGTTGGAGTTTGATAAGGTATTCATCAGAAATCAGTGATGGTGGTTAAACTTGTGATTAAGGCCGTGGGGAGCCTTTTGGTTAAGGCATCGGAGGATCCAGGGTTCGATTCCCGACACCTCTGAAGACCAACCGAGTGTATGCGGACTACGTGTGGGTTAAATCTGTGGGTACGAAAGTCTTGTGGTCGGTCGTGGAGAAGTTTGCCATGGGTACAGGTCGTCAGGAGACCCTCCTCTCCCTCCCCTTCAGATACATGGCAAAATTGTGGAGGTAGCGATAGATGGTGGCGGCATCTATCATCCGAGGCTTAAGTCGGACTCTTGCCAATCATCGGCCTCACTTTCCCAGGAGCCGCACTCCCATTGCCTTAAATACTGTACGCTTTGCGGATGGAGCTTGGATATTCCAAGCGGCATAAGAAACAACAACAAAGGTGTATAAAAATTAAAATGGGTCTTGAGTTTTGTTTTGATTAAAATTAGAGGATGACTATTAAGAGGTACGGTTTTACTCGGATTGTAGTGTTTATGATGAAAAATAGGTTTGATTTCATAAGGGGCCATTCATTAATTACGTAAGGATGATTTTGGCAATTTTTGACCCCCCCTCCCCCCATGTAAGGGTACGTAAGATTTTCAAACCCCTCCCCCCCTATTCTTACGTAAGATTCCATTATGTTTTTCAAAACAATAAAATGTTAGAAAACTCTCCGTTCGACGTAAATCAAATATTTTTATTTTTCAACAGATAAGTAATATTCTTGCTGTCAACTACATATTACTATTATATTATTATCTCTTGATTAGAATAATTGGAATTTGTTTATATTAAGTAGGAAAATCTTACGTAAGAATTGGTTTGCCCCCCCCCACCCCCAAGTAAGGGTATGTAGAGATTTTTCCAACCCCCCCTCCCCCTCGGGACCCTTACGTAATTAATGAATGGCCCCTAATCTGTCCCGCTAAATATCGCCAAGTATTTTTACCGCCATATTCACCACTAACCGATTTTTGGCAATACTTCTAATATTTGGCTTCTAACGGCCGTATTCACCGCTAAAATAACTGGCGATTAATCGGGAGTCAAACCTCTGATTGGCAATTAAAAAAGGAAAACTAGTTTACCGCGAATCAGAGGTTTGACTCCCGGTTAACCGCCAGTTATGTTAGCGGTGAATACGGCCGTTAGAAGCCAAATATTAGAAGTATCGCCAAAAATCGTAGCTAAAATAGTAAAATATGCAGTTATATCGAGGAAAACTATAAGAATATGTTAATATTTGATTATTTTTCGTCTAAAACACTTTATAGCGATATTTAACGGGACTGTTAACGGAATTGAACCCACCGGAAAATATTTTGAGCAACAATTGAAATTAAACTTAGCCAAAACATATCATTCCCATCACTTAGAAACTAACGCCAATATACTTTTACATTACTACATTAGTTTCAGAAAAATATTGATATATCTCCATTAAGAAAATTATACTTCCTTTAGAAATAAGTTAATTTTTCATTTTCTAAAAAGTCTTAACGCGCATGGTGATACCCTTTATTGGCATTTTACAGTAAAATAATTTTCATTTTACTATTGCTCGTAAATCATAGCTTCAAAGATCCTTTTTTTTACCGAGCTGAATACACTCGAACCTTTTTTTGTGCGTTCCTTTTTGTGCAATTTTTCATTTATGCGGTCTTTTTTACTGCGATTTTTATATACCGCACAAAAAAAAGACTGCACAAATAAAAAATCACACAAAAAAGGACCGCACAAAAACAGGTTTGAGTGTACAGAAAGCGAAAATATTTTCCCTCGTGTTTTTTTAAAAAATACCCTAACTGTTTAAATGTATAAAACAAAAAGAGCAGTCTAATAGAAAATCCGAAATACTTACAAGAATCCAAACTCCGGAAGACTCGCATCCCATAAATCTATTTTTGAATCCCTTAACAACAAGGAATATCATCGCCGTTTTCGCATCCTAGTAAAAACCACCCTTGTGAGAGAAAAAGAACAAAATCTTGCCCACAAATGATAAGATAAATATTTGATTTCGGAAGAAATTCCCTCCTTTTCATGCGAAGTATTACATTTTTTTCATAAAAGAAGCCATTGTTCGTAAGTTCTCTCCTCGTATCTGTTGCATGTATCTGGGAAATGTTATGTTAGAATTTCGGGTTCGTAAGTTTTGCTCGGATGAACAGACTGTGGTAGTTTTGTTTCAATTCATAAGCAAATATGATTCGCGTTTTAAAGGAATACCTTGCACTGTAGTATTTGCGCTGAGAGTTTTGTATACCACCGACGCAAATATGTTTGTTGCGTGAAGTTGGAGTTTTCTCAGAAATCTTTGTTTTAATGTTCTTATGTTTGCTTTAGTCTCTTTACTGCTTTCTTTAGTCTTATTTCTACGAAATCTTTGGTGGCGGAAATGCATATAAAGGAGCAGCACCAGTTTGTGTTGTCGGAATAGTATTATTTTTATAGAGTGTAATTTTAACTTTCAAATAAAATGATTTTAAGAAAATTGTTTAATAAATTTCTTAAAATCAAAAATTGAAAAAAGCAAATATAATCACTGTTTAAAAGGAATACCTTGCGTTTTAGTAATTGCACCGAGAGTTTAGTACACTCCCGACTCAAATATGCTTGTGGACGAAGTTAGTTTTTTCAGAAATCTTTGTTTTTATGTTTGTTCTAACTTTAGCCTTATCTACGAAGTCATTGGTGGCGGAAAAGCATAAAATGAGAGCCATGCCAGTTTGTGTTGTCGAAAATATCTTATTTTTGAAGAGACTAGTAATAACTTTCATCCACTAAAAATACTCAATGTATTTAAAACCCATACTAAGGAATTGGTATAACTAAGTTTTTATATCCTATTCGTTACATTCAGTTTAACTATGTTTCCCTTCAACTTTTAAGAAATAAAAACCGAAACTGTAACACCGAAAAAAACTCCAATGAAGATAAAAAATCAGCATCAAAATCCTGTTGTCTCTGATGATGGGAAAATTTACTGTTGCAGTGTTTCAATTCCGTTAACGTTCCCACTAATATCACCATGCCAAAAAGTAGAAATATTGCAAAATAACTTCAAATTAATATCGATTAAAATGTTTAGTTAGATTAATAACTGTTTAGCTTATCAATAAAAATCAGAAGTTGATAAATGAATATACAGGGTGTTTCAAAATTGCGTTGCACGGCTTTTATTCGGAACCAGTGCCTCCTAGGGTCATGGAAGTAAGGTCTACCCCTAGGTAAGTGACCCTGGAGAACCCATTGAGAGGACTTACAGCGCCCCTAGCGGCGAAATTAGAAAGTTAAAAAAATTAAATTAAAAACTAAAGGAGATAGAGCAAAAATCTCAATGAGAGTATTGTTGCCAACGTCAAGAAGAACTCATTGAAAAAAATTTCATCAAAATATCTTGAATATTCGCGAAGATATTAGCATGTGAAAATAGCACTTTTTCAGGGGTCAAAAAGTAAAAAGTTCGCATATTTGCAAATTTTTTTGATTTTTTGATTAAATTTTGTGTTCTTTCAACTAAAAAAACACAAAACTACACAATTTCACTGAAAAATTTGCAAATATGCGAACTTTTTACTTTTTGACCCCTAAAAAAGTGCTATTTTCACATGCTAATATCTCCGCGATTATTCAAGATATTTTGATGAAATTTTTTTCAATGAGTTCTTTTTGACGTTGGCAACAATACTCTCACTGAGGTTTTTGCTCTATCTCCTTTAGTTTTTAAATTAATTTTTTTAACTTTTTAATTTCGCCGCTAGGGGCGCTGTAAGTCCTCTCAATGGGTTCTCCAGGGTCACTTACCTAGGGGTAGACCTTACTTCCATGACCCTAGGAGGCACTGGTTCCGAATAAAAGCCGTGCAACGCAATTTTGAAACACCCTGTATAATGGCGTTCAAAAGAGTATGGCGATATTTAGCGGGAATGTTAACGGAATTTAACCGTTACAGTTTATGATCTGTAGTTATGATATTGACAGTTGACAAATTTGTAGGAGGGAAATAATTTTATTTAAAAGCTTTCCCCCCTTAACTAAAAGTCCTTTCTGAGAGAGATTCTAACAATAAAATAATTCCACCTAGAAAACCAACTTTATTTCTTTCCTCACTATGAAAACATCACGAAGCTATCATCAACCATTACATTTCTTTCAATCTTTGTGTCAGCTTGCGCCTTGCATTAACACCTACTGTCCCCACAACTCCCAGCTAATTTCAAAAGTCCAGCTTGTTGACTCCGACTCTCGTAATGGCCTTACAGACTGACCGTTATCCCACCCAGACAATAAATTCCGGTTGAAATTGGTTCGAGCTGCATAAATTCCCTTCCAGCTTCTCATTAGGGCTTTCTATAAGGTTCCAAAGCCCGCTTCGAAGATGTCATATAAGGACGCGTGAGCTCTCATCAGAGCAATTAGAAGTGCCCCGCGAGTAATCCCCACTTTGGTTTATTGCTCTAATTTCATCCCTAATTCCTTGAAGTGGGTAAACGGAGAGCTGACAGTCAAGGTTTGGATTGAAATACATGAATTGAGGTGATTTCTCTCTATGTAATGGTATGCACCGCTCATCATTTTGCTTTCATGGTCTTATTTAAACCATTTACCTACGGCATTATGATTCGCTGCAATTTTTTTCGTGCACAAAATTTTTTTAAGTCACTCAATTGAAAATTAAGGGATATACGTAAATAAAATAATCATCTTTTGGATAATTTTATCCGCTAGAGCCAATTAATTAAATTGATATTTTTGAGTATTGCCAGTAAACGGAGTGCTGAAATATTCTCACAATATAAAAAACGGCTTTTTTATCGCAGTTTTAGGTCTTAAAAATAATACACTTTCCTTTTTAAATTTAACTACTTTTGAGGGCACAAAAATGACAATCATGGGAATCCGATCGAAATGGCAGCTGAAAGCACAATTTCAGTAAAACTAATTCGCATTTCCCGCTTAAATACTCATCATAGAACCTTTGCTGCTTTTTATCCTGGAAGAGTAAAACTTTAAGAGTGTTCCTGCAAAGTGTCGTCAATATATTCGTAAGGATGGTTGTTCTATGTAATTTTAAAGTCGGTGGGACTTGTAAGTACCGTCAGTAGATAAAGGGTTAATTACCGTATATTCCGTATATATATAAGCTGAGAAGGTTTCGAAAAATTTCCGATTCAGAAGGAGAGGTGTTTGTTTTTTACGCAGGATTTGAATTTTTGGTCAATTTTTCAAATAAAAAGAATACCCTCGGCTTATACGCTACTGTAGTATTAAATGTCAAGAATAGCACTATTTTTTGAATTTCAAGTTATTATAGTTCAAGGTACGAAAGTCGATTAAAGTTAAAGAAAGTAATATTTTAGGGGTTTGTATTGCTCTTGAGATATTAACTGCTGAAATTTTCAAAACTGAATAGTATTTTTTCGTACGTAGTTAGGATTATATTTTATTTCCCATTGCATCTCCATTATCTTTCAATATTATTTAACAAAATATTCCGTTATTCATATTCCATAAAACTCTTCAGTTAAGTCTCAAACACTTAAATAAGCTTAATAAAATCAACGCTCAAATGGGTTTTAAAGCTTTGAGCTTAAAATATTATTTTTATTAATGAAACCTGTTAAAAAAAAGCTTATTATATATTAAAGATATTAAGAAAAATACCTGAAAACTCTTTAAAACTCGGAGAAATTAAAAAATATCCACCGGGTTAAAAAGTAATTTCTCTCATTTAAATACGTTACTATAGTTGATGCTTTCTTTTTCTTAGCTAATTTTACTTGTTTAAAGGTTAGATAAATGAAAGGAAAATTAAATTCGTATTACGTAGTTAAACTCTTTAAACATGTTTGACATAAAAAGTAACAAAGGAGACTAATATTTAATTCCTACTTTAATGTTGGACAAAATATTTTCGTTAAAAATTAATTTGACTACTTTCTCTCTTTCAACATTAATTAATGGCACAAAGTTTCCAACAATTAAACAGCTTGAAAACATATCCGCATTTCTAAACATCTTTAATTGATAACTCCATCCAACAAATATTGAACTTAATTAAAGAATTCTCAGACTTCCTTCAAAATTTCCGATCGTTGAATGAATTCAAGTGTATTTACTCTCACATCACGAAGCACTAAGACATCCTAAGATTTGTTTAATGACATCTAGGGGAAGAATGCACAGAGAAAACCCTTCATTAGACTGATAAGTTCCTCGGCCATCTTCTCAAATGATCGTTGTTCCAGATAAAACCGCCTTTGGCGGGAAAACACTTCTGTTGCCACCCGATAGGAACGGAATATCGACTGAAAACTGCCGATCAATTCTGTTTGTTTTTAAAGGAAACCTGAGCTAGCATTTCGGATTGGAAGATGAAGCCAATTTTTACTTTAAATACCCTGAAGTCTCCGTTGTTTTCTCATCTTAAAGTGTTGATTTCGTTGAAGTTTCAGCGAAAACAGTCGTTAGATGTTGATTTGACTGATCCTGATTAGTAGGTGGGTCTGCACTAGAATTAATTAAGGTGGGAAGGAGAGGAGAGTGGTAAAAACTGTTCGCTGTGCAAATGAGACTAATCAAGTTCGTTGATCAATATTTGAATAATAAAAGTGTGTTATGGAGAGGAGAGAAGTAAATATTTTTAAAAAAAGATGTTTGGAAATCCCTTAAAGGGTTTGTGTGATTAACTATACGCATATTTTTATTAAACACAATCGTGTGCATTTTAGATCCTTCCTATTACAAATATTTTTCTTAATAAAACCAATGGATATAAAATTTTTTATACGTTAAACTAATTTAAGTCATTAGTTTCATGTTTACATTATTAAATATACATACATTCCAAAGTACATAATTGCTATTTTTTACTTTCTTGTAGGGAAAGCAACAACATAGTAATTATCATTACCTTATTATGAATTTAATACACAAATATTGAATGCACAAAATTAATATCATAATTAATATAACTATCTAATTAGCTAAGAAACTGTGAGTTGCAACAGCATTTAAAAGTGTCATGAAACAACGTTGCAACAAAAATTCAACTTAATTCTAACCTATTGAAGAAGTGCAACAGATGAAGTATCTGGGTATTGTCGTAGACAATAAACTACAATGGAAACAGCATATTTCCTATGTTTCAAACAAGTGTGAAAGGGTTCTTCTTGGCTTTCTGAGAGTGTCTAAGAATATGTATGGATTAGGGACCGACGTTCTTAAACTCATTTATAAACAGGGCATTTTTCCGATTGTTTCCTATGCTTCAGGAGCTTGGGGAGACTCTTTGTGAAAGAAAACAAATAGTAAACTCCTTAGAAGAATTCAGAGAAGATTTTTGCTTCGAATTATTCGGGGCTACAGAACTGTCAGCTACGATGTACTGTTTGTTCTTTCGGGACATCCGCCTATCGATATTGTTATTCTGAATGACATTGAGGCCAAGCGTCTTAGGGCAAGTTCTCATCTTTGCGATAATTTGGATGGTAGGGTCCCTATGGCAAGTTTACCACATCCTTCTAGTAGGAAGCCCATTACTGTTGTAAATTATGACAGTGTCAATTTTAAAGAGTATAAAATGACTTGTTTTACTGATGGGAGCAAGATGGACGGTAGGGTTGGCCTTGCTTTTGTTGTGTATGAAAATACAACTGAGGGATACACCATCCAACACCGCATACCTGATGAATGCTCTGTTTTCTAGGCGGAACTTCTTTGTCTGAATTTGGCAACAAGATGGATTCAAAATTTTCATCATCAATCTGGAATTGTGAAATACCTCATCTGCACAGACTCTCTTTCCTCCTTGTATATTTTAAGTAATCCAGTTGCCACGGAGGGTCTTGTGGTGGGGATTCACTCCATTATTTGTGCACTTGAAAACGTTGCCGAAATTCATTTTGCTTACATTCGCGGGCACAGTGGAAACTTTGGAAATGAGAGAGCGGATCAGCTTGCTAAACAGGCTACAAGACTTGATATTGATTTGGGGATGAGTGTTCCGGCGTCCCACTGGAAGTCTGTCTCTAGAGAGAAAACTATCGAAGACTGGAACCGAGAATATCTTGCCTCGTCAAATGCCCAGTGGACAAAGGGGTTCTTTCCGAGTATTACTAATCGTCTAAAGTGTAAATATTTCTCAACAGATTTTAAATTGACTCAGATTTTAACTGGCCATGGAAATTTTAGGACCTACCTCTGTAGATTTGGAATTTTACCGTCTGGCAGTTGTGCCTGTGGCAGTGGGGATGAAACAGTGGAGCATGTCCTTCTGCACTGCAATCTACATACAAACTGTAGATCTGTATTTAGAAGGGATTTAAATAGCATTTTCATACGCTGGCCACCTGTTTATTCCAGTCTGGTTGAGAAGTTTGAGACTTTTATTCTGTTTTCTAATTTTGTCCATAGTTTAAATTTTTAAATTTTAATTCTAAAAATTAAATAATTAAAAATTAAATTTTTTACTTACGTTCGTAAGCCTCGTGGCATACTGTGTGGTACACGAAGAGATTTATATTTGTTTTTAAAAAAATTCTAGTTTTATGTGATTAATACCTTGAAATGTAATACCTTTTTCATTAGAATTATTAGGTATTAAATGTGTTTGATAATTTGTGTTTCGTCATAAAAATTTGAAGAAAAAAGGTATAATTAAGGTGATTTTTTTGAATATTCTAAATCTATATAACCACTTTCATTCTCGTAATGTGATATGAAACTCAAAAAACACCGAAGTCACATAATTAAAAATCGTACTAAAAGGGATTTATTTACGCCAATATAACAAACACAATCGCTTTTGAATGATATTATGTTCTATATGCAAGAGACTCATACAAATAGATAAGGCAGAAGTAAATTCAGTCCATAAAGATCCGCCAAGTGTCGCGGGTTAGTGAGGCAAGACAAGAAAGTCCTAATATCCGAATCAGTTGGAGTATTCTTGTGGAAACTCCTGGAATTGTATTAGTAAGTACCATTATTTCTAGATAACTCTACCTTCCTTATCATTTATTCCATATCTGAGAGCGTTATATAGATGGAGTTTGGAGTCATTACTTTGTTTTTAATATAGTGAACTGATATGAAATATTTAGAGGCGGTACAAAGTTTTAGTTTCAATATTAGTTTTTGTATCTTTAAAAAATTTTCTCCTGTTCTCTACCAGTCTTTATCGCTCTGATTTTGCAATGGAGAATTGCAGCATCTCTTAAAGTTCTAAATATTCAATTTTAATTTATTAAAAACTAGCGGATATGCCCGGCCTTGCACGGGTGAAGTGTATATTTTTTTTAAGTAAAATTTTTTTTAAATATATTTATAATTTTTAAATCAGCAATTACCAATCATCCCGGTATCCCAGACGTCTTTTCCCTATCCCGGTGTTCCCGGTAATTTTTCTATCCCGATGTTCCCGATACTTTTCCTATCCCGATGTTCCCGATAATTTTCCTATCCCGCTGATCGAGGTAATTTTTATGTCCCGGTAATCCCGGTACTTTTTTTTCCTATCCCGATGTTCCCGGTAATTTTCCTTTTCCCGGTGTTCTCGGCAATGTTTCCTAGTAAATTAATGAGTCTAGTGAACAAAAATAACAAATTTGAAACAATAATAAAAGATCTAGTAAATTGAAAAGTCTAGTGAACCGCTTCATTTGAAACAATGTTTTATTTTTAAGTCGTTTGCCATGAAGAAAATTTATACTTTTCCATAAATATTTAAATTTTAAAGGAAAATATCTTAAAATAGGGAAAACTAACTTTTCAAAATTAATTATTTGAATTTATTTTGGTGTTTTTACAACTGATATAGTTTTTAAATGGACAATTATCGAGTTTTTCCAGTTAAAATATTTAATTTTTGAGGTTTTTATATCGTTTACAATAGTGAGTCGAGCAGATCTATTCTAGTAGAGAAATGGAGAAATAAGCGTTTTCGGCTATAAATTCGCTAATTACTCGTAATTATTCGATTTTCGAGCTTGGAAAACTTGACAGTGATCGTCCTCGCCTCGAGATACGCCTATATACCGAATTTTGTCCACGCCTTCGGCGTGGTTTGGGAGGAGATGCGTTACATACATACATAGCCACAAACGTTTTTAGTTATATACTAGCGGATATGCTCGGCCTTGCACGGGTGGAGAGTATAAATTTATTTTTTTAAGTTTTCTGATAATATATTTCTAGTTTTGTACATCAGCAATTACCACAATCATCCCGGTATCATAGGCACCTTTTTCATACTCTTGTGCTCCCGGTAATTTTTTTTTAAATTTTTTTAAATTAAATTTTCTCAAAATACATTTATAATTTTGTAAATCAGCAATTACCAATTTTCCCGATATCCCAGGCGCCTCATCCCGGTGGTCCCGGTAATTTATCATTTCCCGGTATTCCCGGTAATTTTTCTTATCCCGTTGTTCTCGGTAATTTTTTCCGATCCCGGTGTTCTCGGTAATTTTTCCTATCCCGGTGTCTTTTTTCCTCTTAATAAAGTAACAAATTTGAAACTATAATAAAAAGTCTAGTAAATAAGTCTAGTGTGAACTAACAAATTTAAAACTGTAATAAAATATCTAGTAAGTTGAAATGTCTAGTGAACCGTCTCATTTGAAACAACAATGTTTGATTTTCAACTCGTTTTCCATGAAAAAATAATTTACAATTTTCCATAAATATTTAAATTTTAAAGGAAAAAAATCTTTAAATAAAGGAGAATAACGTTTGAAAATAAATTATTTGAATTTATTTTAGTAGTTTCACCACTGATAAAGCTTTTAAATGGACAATTTTAGAGTTTTTCCTGTTAAAATATTTGATTTTTGAAGGTTTTCATCTCGTTAACAATAGTGAGTCGAGCAGATCTACTCTGGTAGAGAAATAGAGAAATAAGCGTTTTCGGCTATAAATTCGTTAATTACTCGTAAATACTCGATTTTCCAGCTTGGAAAACTTGACAGTGATCGTTCCCGTCCCGAGATACGCCTATATACCGAGTTTTGGCCACGCCTTCGGCGTGGCTTTGGAGGAGTTGCGTTACATACATATATAGCCACAAACGTTTTTATATATTTACTAGCGGATATGCCCGGCCTTGCACGGGTGTGAAGTTTATATTTTTTTTTAAATTAAATTTTTTAAAAATAAATTTATAATTTTTAAATCAGCAATTACCAATCATCCCGGTATCCCAGACGTCTTTTTCTTACCCCGGTGTTCCCGATAATTTTCCTGTCCCGATGTTCCCGATACTTTTCCTATCCCGATGTTCCCGATAATTTTCCATTTTCCTATCCCGATGTTCCCGATAATTTTCCCATCCCGAAGTTCCCGGTAATTTTTCTTTTCCCGGTGTTCTCGGCAATGTTTCCTAGTAAATTAATGAGTCTAGTGATCAAAAATAACAAATTTGAAACAATAATAAAAGATCTAGTAAATTGAAAAGTCTAGTGAACCGCTTCATTTGAAACAATGTTTTATTTTTAAGTCGTTTTCCATGAAGAAAATTTACACTTTTTCATATATATTTAAATTTTAAAGGAAAATATCTTAAAATAGGGGAAACTAACGTTTCAAAATTAATTATTTGAATTTATTTTGGTGTTTTTACAACTGATATTAGTTTTTAAATGGACAAATATCGAGTTTTTCCTGTTAAAATATTTAATTTTTCAGGTTTTAATCTCGTTTACAATAGTGGGTCGAGCAGATCTACTCTAGTAGAGAAATGGAGAAATAAGCGTTTTCGGCTATAAATTCGCTAATTACTCGTAATTATTCTATTTTCGAGATTGGAAAACTTGACAGTGATCGTCCTCGCCTCGAGATACGCCTATATACCGAATTTTGTCCACGCCTTCGGCGTGGTTTGGGAGGAGATGCGTTACATACATACATACATACATAGCCACAAACGTTTTTAGTAATATACTAGCGGATATGCCCGGCCTTGCACGGGTGGAGTGTATAAATTCAATTTTTTTTTTTAGTTTTCTTAAAATACATTTATATAATTTTGTAAATCAACAATTACCAATCATCCCGGTATCCCAGACGCCTTTTTCCTATCCCGGTGTTCCCGGTAATTTTTCATGTAACGGTGTTCTCGGTAATTTTTCATATAACGGTGTTCCCGGTAATTTTTCTTATCCCGATGTTCCCGATAATCTTCCTATCCCGATGTTCCCGATAACCTTCCTATCCCGATGTTCCCGATAATCTTCCTATCCCGATGTTCCCGATAATTTTCCTATCCCGATGTTTGATGTTCCCAATAATCTTCCTATCCCGATGTTTCCGATAATTTTCCTATCCCGATGTTTGATGTTCCCAATAATTTTCCTATCCCGATGATCCCGATAATTTTTCTATCCCGATGTTTGATGTTCCCAATAATTTTCCTATCCCGATGTTCCCGATAATTTTCCTATCCCGATGTTTGATGTTCCCAATAATTTTCCTATCCCGATGTTCCCGATAATTTTCCTATCCCGATGTTTGATGTTCCCAATAATTTTCCTATCCCGATGTTCCCGATAATTTTCCTTTCCCAATGATCGAAATAATTTTTATGTCCCGGTAATCCAGGTACTTTTTTCCTATCCCGATGTTTCCGGTAATTTTTCTTTTCCCGGTGTTCTCGGCAATGTTTCCTAGTAAATTAATGAGTCTAGTGAACAAAAATAACAAATTTGAAACAATAATAAAAGGTCTAGTAAATTTAAAAGTCTAGTGAACCGCTTCATTTGAAACAATGTTTTATTTTTAAGTCGTTTTCCATGACGAAAAAATTACACTTTTCCATAAATATTTAAATTTTAAAGGAAAATATCTTAAAATAGGGGAAACTAACGTTTCAAAATTAATTATTTGAATAAATTTTGATGTTTTCACAACTGATTTAACTGTTAAATGGACAATTATAGAGTTTTCCCTGTTAAAATATTTATTTTTCGAGGTTTTAATCTCGTTAACAATAGTGAGTCGAGCAGATCTACTCTGGTAGAGAAATGGAGAAATAAGCGTTTTCGGCTATAAATTCGCTAATTACTCGTAATTATTCAATTTTCGAGCTTGGAAAACTTGACAGTGATCGTCCTCGCCTCGAGATACGCCTATATACCGAATTTTGTCCACGCCTTCGGCGTGGTTTGGGAGGAGATGCGTCACATACATACATACATAGCCACAAACGTTTTTAGTTATATAGAGATAGATAGATCAGATTATCTCCTGATTCCAAAAATACGCTTGTCTTTTCCCACAAACTTTTTTTAAGGTAATTATAACATATTTTAATACAAAAAGCTCCTAACAATGTGACGTCACATGTGTCTCTTGGAAATGTGGGAAACACCGTTTTCATCTAAATACTAGGCTGTAAAAATTAGAGCTCAGTCTTTCCAGTCTTTCAAAGCGGGATGATAACAACAAGCGGGAGCAAGGCACATTTAGCGTCACAAGCTGTTTCAGCTCAGACAGAAAATAAACTATTTTTAATTGAAAATAACTTAAAATTTAGGGCTTTGAAAGGTAAATTAAAATGTTTTTTGGAGGTTTTAAGCCATTCTGAACGCATTAAGATTTAAAAAAAATTTGGCTGCAATTATCCATTACAAGCTTTTTAAATGATGTATATGTTACGGGGAATGTGATAAATTGGGCATTATTAATAATGCCCGAAGTGGAGGAGGGCATTGTGATAAATTCAATGGCATTTATCAATGAAATTTATCACTTTGCCCGCTTCCACTCTGGGCATTATTAATAGTGCCCAATTAATCACTTTGCCCGTAACATATACATAATTTTATTTGAAAATTTTGTTTCCATATTTTAATGCAATAATGCTATCCCTGCATATTTCACTTTCACGCCGAAGTAGCTATTCTTGATTGATGAATATCTACTTATAGTATTAACGATATAAACTATATAATCTTTAGTCAGTTTAACCATCACCAAGTATCACAAGGGACAAACAGAAATTAGTATAAATCAAATTAAAAGATAAGAAAACAATTCAAGAAAATTAAAGCCAAATAGGATCTCATAGGTTATCAGTAAATTTATGAAATAGAATTAAAAGCTAAAAATGTTTCTGCTGTTTTGTTAGTTTTGATACTTAAAAAATAAAAAAATATCACAAAATATTTTTACTATTTTTTTCTTCACAAAAAGAGGAATAACTTCCTCAATATTTCATGTATAACAATTCATCTTGCATGAAAACATCAACTAATACGCAATACAAAATTTTAGCGTTTTTTCTGTCTTAATTTGCTATTTCATCACTCTAAAAGATGGACAAAACTGAAAAAAGACCCATACATTTATAGTTCTTCCATCACTTTCTATTTCATTCATACTTTGACGCGCATCTGCCTATTTTTCAAAAAAAACTCGGCATTGTCACGAAAAACTCAAACCGCGCTTATTCCGACAATAACACCCTGACAAATCACCACCAGCTACTAGTTCAAAAATTCATACGGCCAACCTTCGCTACATAAGCAAAGCTGGGAATAAAAAAAACATCTCAACTCGCCTGACGCGAAATTGATTGTGCTTCCGTTGCTGCTACTCAGAGTCAACTCCAGGGAGGGTCTTTGCAGCTGGCTGCTGCAGCTGAAATGTCTGCTAGGAAACAATACTGTGAAGAGAAAAGAATACACAGCGTTGGCTCTAAATGCGACTGGTGATTTTGATAAATTGAGGATTTATGTTGCAGATTTGGATGGGGCCCGGTTCGTATTCTGGAGAAGAGTTATTTGTTATTTATAGGGGGTCATATACGGGAAACTTAAGATGTTCATTAAATATAGAAATATACTGGTTTGTGTGTATTTTTTTTCATAAAATGATCTTTCACTGTTATTGTGTATATGTGTATTCAAGCGTTGAATTTTACTAGGGAATTTCAAGCTATTTTAAAAGTATGAGCTGTATAAATGAACATTTCTTAATTTGTTTTTATAATCTACAGGTGTTTTTTTATCTATTCTAAAATGGGTTTTCATTTTTTTAATTTTATTGCAGCACGTAATCAATATTGTTTTGGTAGTTGATGCGTTTGTTAGAGTATGCTTCTTTTTACCATAAATTGATGTTAGTAGAGTTAAAAATTACAATGGTTGTTTTGCTTAACTGAAGTATGGAATAATGAATGGATTCAAAGAAAGAATAACTGTTGAATGATGGAAGGAGTGAATGGATTCAAAATAAAAATAGTTTTTCAGTTTCTGAATGTTAATAAGAAAGTTTAAAGGCTGTTAAGTTCTGATAAAAAAAATCTGTTGGTCTGCTTGTTCCAAATATTATCTGACGTATAGCCACAGCTTTGTTCGACCCCTTAGCTAAAAGGAGTAGTTCAAACGGATGTCATTATTGTCATTTGCTCCTTAACGAAGTCCAATATTATCCTTCCATGCCGCCTTATTTTGGTTGACATAATTATAACCCTATATTACGATTAAACGCATGTTCACCAAATGAAAACGGTCAGTTGTTTACGTACTTTTTTTCAAGCATTCAACGGAACCACCTCATTGAGGTAAAATAGTTATTATATCATGACAATTTTAACCGTTTCAATACGGCAAAAAAATCAGCTTAGTGAGCCCCATTACAGGGAACAATTATTTTTCCTCCAAGTGATTAGTACGATAAAATAACTTTGCTGCCTACAAGTCTGAAGGTTCAAGAGACGCATAAACCATCCCATAACGACGCATCATCAACAGTATTGATATTACAAGCTTTATTGATGGGACAGCATATGTCCCGCCGTAATCTCAGAGCACCTGTATACTGGGATAAGGTATGTCCCAGCCGTAATCCCAGAGTCAATAGTGCTGGGACAGCATTTGTCCCGCTATAGTCACCGTTTTTCCCGTTATAGTCACTGCAAACTCATACCTGGTACTAAACCCTCCTTATCCTCTTCCCACTGCTTGCACCCCACCTCAACGTGAAATATAGTCATTTGGTTCAAAAATTTTACCTTGTAAACTAAAACTGATCGTAGTACCTAATTCATCGCTATGGCAGTTCGACACGACGAAAACCTCCTTCGTGTCCATCCACTTGACAGCAATTATTCCCTCGCTTGTAACTTGAAAAATCGAATCCCTTCTCTGCATCTCTCCTCTTCTTGCTGTCGGAAAGGCTGGTGTATTTTTTTTGTCCTTTCATGTGGGTGCCGACACATCCATGTGGCAGGGTGTACATCAGATTCACTGAAGTGAAAATTCGATCAAAACAGAGTATGATTTGTGGAATCTTCACTGGGGTGGAAACAAGATTTTTCACAACCCGTTATCCTAGAGTTCCTTCAGTCATTGATGATTTTTTCCCAAAATGTTGAAGTCGTACACATATCCTGTTTTAGAATCAAAACACCGTTCCCAAACTTTGGTACCTCTCCTTACTGATTTCAAGGGTTGGTATTGTTTCAGGCTGCTCCTTCCTTTAAACTTTATCATTGACTCGTCTATTGACTGCCTTGTGCTGTCAGTGAAAATCTTCAGAAACGTGTACTTCAAGCAGGAAATTACTTCTTCAATATAATATAATTTGGAAGCATCTGAAGGCTTCTTCGGGGGTTGAAGTATAATTTCGTAATCAAAAAAAGGAAGGGATCCCCCTACTCATCGCTTTTTGGATGGCTGCATTTCCCAGCGAACTATTGACTGATGACCAATAGTGGGCCATGTGAGGAACCCGGTTGTAGCTCATTATCAACATTATCACGATTACTCTCATAATTTCGTTTCTTTTATTCGTGTTTCATTTATCATTTCAATTCTTTCATTAGTGGAATGGTCGATGTAAATGAATAAGCTGTTTGGAAATATCTGGAAGAAAAAATCTAATTCCGTCGCTTGGTCATCAATAGACAAGCTTGCATCTCCCTTGATAAAGGTAACAAATGGCATTCGTGGTGCAAAGTTACCAACATTCAGAGGGTACCATGAAAATGATGGTGACTTTCTTCGTCAAACAAATCACTGTGATCTTGTGGAACGACTTCATCTTCGCTCTCTTCACTGATTTCCTCTGAAGTGGATTCAACGCATTCAGAATCAGATGCGAACTGCATCACTTCTTCATCAGAGTACATTCCCTTTCTTTATTGACTGAATATCGAAAAGGGAGAGGAAAATACGAATCAACAGAACAATAATGCATTAGTTAGAGGAACTGAGGAACTAAAATAATATAGTGCATTAAGTTATTTTTTTATAGTGGTGAGTTTGCTCTCTGGTAGTTTAAAGCTAATGGGACATATGCTGTCCAGCCGCAATTTCAAAATTTTTTCTGTCTGGGACAGCATATGTCCCGTCCGGTGTGAAAAGGTTAAGCTGTAATGTAAACTACATAACTGGGGATCTTTGTGATACCAACCTATTAAAATTTGCTATAAGTCGTGATTAGGGGCGCTATCTCTAATGATTAAGTTAACTGCGCATGAAATCATTTACTAGTTTGAAATATCACATAAAATAGAAATTCCTATTGATACAGTAGATAAATCAGTATTTAAGCAAAATTATTAATGGAGGTGAATTATGAAAAAAATATACTAAAACAAACCACAATTTTATCCCTTAAAAAACGGAAATTGCGCGGCAGCGTTTTTGCTAGATTATTTATATTGGTGGAGGTGCACATTAGACGAAAGCTGTTCTATGGATTTAAATACATTTAAAATGAATATTCACTTTTAAAAGATTGTAAAACTTTTTTCTTTAAGTAATCACTTTTTACCCTAAAAAATACTGGTTAAAGTAAAATATGAATTGTCAAAGTAATAATTGATAGGACTTGGGCCAATCTTAAGTTACTCCTTTTTTATGTTAGTCTTGTTAGAACTGCTTTCGTATTGAAAGATTAGAAATACCGTAAAAATTGCCAGTTATGTCAATGGAAAACATCAGAATTAGGCGGTATTTGAATATTTGGCGACATTTAATCGGAACATATAAAGGAATTGAGCAAAAGTGCCTTCTAATAGGTCACTTGAGTTACTATTCATTAAGCATAATTAAAATCTATTGATTAAATACAATTACAAAAACAACTCAAACACATGTTGCCATACCCTACTGTACATATATTAAGAATATTTACTATTTCCTTTTTTGTACACAAATACCACTTAAAACGAACACACACAACATCCTTACGTAAATATTGCATCTCTTTTTCAAACAAAAAAATCTACGAAACGGAGTGTATTTGATTAATGAAAAACGCAGACTCTGATCACGCAAACAACCAATCTAGAAAAACAAATATGATGGTCCTCCATTGTTGTAAACAATAAATTTGATTATTGCGTGATTTGAAAATCTGGAAAACGTATAACTCGTATTATTTCAAGTAAGTTGGAACGGGACATAGAAAATAACAAGTTTAATACATTACCCTATGGTTGCATAATGCCGTCTAGAAACAAGTAAATTATGGAGCTGTATAGCATTATTGATTATAAAGTGTCAGTCTAACCAAATAATTAATTGTGTAATGTCACATAAACTTATTTCACGTGGAAGAAGGGATAATTATTTAGTAATTAGTGGAACATAAATACAGTTTACCCAGTTGTTATAAAATTAATCATCAGTTGTAATCATTTAACCACCTTATAAAGAAGGATATTTTATTTTTGTAAAGGAGGTAGACCGTCTTCAAAGTTGCACGTATAATTACATTGGGCAGTTGCAGTGTACCTGCAATATAGGATGATTAGTAAATATTCTTAGTGTAATCATTAGGCGTGAAGGTTATTTTACTCTAACAGTTTACAATTGGGCACCAGGAACGTTTCAACGTAAACAGACACAAAAAAATTAACATTTAATTGTAAAAAATCTCCAACGTTGTTCTCTTTAAAAGATTATCTTTAACGAGAATTCTAGAGAGGCTGGCCCGCTTCAAAACAAGATCAGAAGTTCATATAAGTAGATTATTTCCCTAAAAGTATGAATTCCGACTAAAGTTCCTGGACAAAAAAGGCAGAAAAGAAATCATTCCGTAAAGCGTCTTAAGGGAGTTAATATCACATTTCGAGCCAAAGTTTTATAATTAGCATGGCTTTCTTTATGCAAAAAAGGATTTCTTCCCCCTTACCTCCAAACTTTCCGGATTTTCTCTCAAGAGGGGAAAATAAAAGGGAAGAAAAAGTTGAGAAATCTCCCGCCTCGCATTTAGGAACAAATCAATTCGCGTCTGGACTTTTTTTTCAATCTGAAAGTCCACCCCTTTTCCTACTGCCCCGCCCAAACTTCTTTAAACTCAAATCCGGTATCGGGCGGTTTAGTATAGGAAGGAATTATCGGCTTCCAAAAACATACATCGATCATAAAAAAGGCGGGAATGCGAGGAATAAAACGAGTCAAATTATTCTCGGCTTCGCCGCTGCCAAAGCGGGAATACTAAATAAATGTTTTTGTGTCGTTTTCATCGAATTTTCGAAGGATTGTCATGTTGCGAAGGCCGTATTAAAAAACCCATGGTTGTTATTGTCACTGTTTTAAAGAAAGAAGGTTGCGTATAGGCTGTTTGGAAATTCCAGGCAATTTATCACTGTGTTTATGTTTGAAAGCAATTCGTTTTCACATCCATCTTTGTTTGAAATCTTCCAGATGTGTTTGGTTGTATATAGCTTATTCTGAGATAATATAGGGGTATTACCTTCAAAAGTGGATAGGATAGAAAATATTTTGCTTTATAAAAGACGATGCTGGATCAATAACGCTTTACTATTATGGCGAGGAATAGTATTCTTTCCACTCTAGCGTTAATTCATACAGAATTATTCTCAGTGCTTGGTGCATTTTGTTCATCCTCTCATTCTAAACCTTAGAACAGTCTTTTTATTACACTGTGAAAAATATTAGTAACGTTCCTGCTTTCTATGAGTTTTTACAGCAGTTTAACACTTTCCTCGAAAATTCTGGTTTTCAATTCTGAAATGTTTCTGAATGCTTGCGGACAGGCAACCATTGTTTGTTTTCACGCTCACCACTAAAAGAGTCAAATTATTTAGATGAGGTGTAAGAACCAACTCATGATTCTTAAACTAGGAAGTATAACCATCGTAGATTGGTACCACCCGTGGTTCATAATATGCCACATAATGAATACTTGTAGAAACATGAAAGAACAAGACATATCTGAGATCACATATAGCTTTCTGGTTTTTCTGCTGAATATTTCAGTATTTTACAGTAACGTTCCTGATATTTCACAGATAGGTTACTGGTATTTCTGCGAAACGTTTCAGTATTTTACAGAAACGTTACTGGTATTTTCTAGGATGGGCAGCTCAGCTGCCCATTTTTTTTAAGTAACGTTCCCGAATTTTTTTACAGTGTAGGGCCTGCACTCCCCACTGTATGGGTCAAACACAAATTTTGGGAATTTTCTAATAAACGGTTGTACTGGCATCCTGGATCAACCACATCAACCACAATTTCATTTGATGAATAAGTTTGTGAAATGTGATGAAAACATTTCATGAAATAAGTTCATTGGGAGTTTACCCCAGAACTGTCTCGCCTCTGAATCGGTCCTCAATAAAGGCAACAGCTGCCACTTGCAACAAATCACACCCTCCGACACTTCCAAATTGATAACCTCATCCTCAGAACGCGTCAAAAAACACAACCCGAAAAACATATTCCTAGCTTCCGTGTCCCTAGACACGCAAAAACGCCATTACACCACTCTATTTCTCCTATGAAAGCGATCTGCCCGCTCTCACTTGTCGCCCAGGTTGTTAGTCCGTTGAAAAATACAGTTTTTAACAGATGGCTGCTGAGAGTTTTTTGTTGTTGTTGTTGCAGTCTGCGGATTTCATGCATACTTAAGCAAATGGGTGCATTTGAGATGAGGTAAATTCATTAGCGAGAAACGTTGCCCCAGAAATAACCGTTGAGGGTTGGTTGATGATAATAGTAATAAGATGCCTTTTTTCGTAGGAGACGTTTCTTTTGGTCTTCCGTGAAAGATGTTTTAAAGTGGCTTAAGTTTTAACAGTACGTGAGGAGTAATAGACTTTTTTGCGCACGACTTGTGTGTGAGGAAGATTTTATCCCGTGTTTAAAAAGAACTACCTCTGAAAGGAGAATTTCACCATTTACTGCTGGTTAAGCGGACAATAGGTGTAATCTCACAACTATCAAGCGTCACCTCCAACCGTGGACCGGTTTCGTCCTTGTTAGGACTCATCAGCACGGTAGTAGGATGGTAACGTAAGACGTTCTTGCGTTGCGTTAACGTTCTTGCGTTACCATCCTTACCGTGCTGATGAGTCCTAACAAGGACGAAACCGGTCCAAGGTTGGAGGTGACGCTTGAGAGTTGTGAGATTACACCTAGAACCTCTGTTCTATCTCTGTGTTAAACTCTCTCAGGCTGGTTAGATTTTCCTTAAGAATACATGTGAAACTGTTTCTTTCTGACAAAAATGGGACTAAAGAAATTCTTTTGTTTAGAATTATCTTTTAAAAATTTTTTTTCAGGATATATCTGGATTTGTATTTTTAGAATGGTAACTAGATAATGATATTGTTACTGTATCTGGAAATTTTTAAATGGAAAATTTTAATGATTTCATTAGGGAAAACTTGTTTTTATATTCCATCTCTACAGCAGTTACTTAACTGTTGTAACTTGTAACAAAATCCTGTACACAGAGTGTTACAGATAAATGTTTCAGAACTTGTAGGAGGGGTAGGACACACCTACACAACTCAGAAACACATAGAAAAGGGGAGGGGGGTCATGAATGTGCACCCCTAACAACCTGGGTTTTTTATAGTCTTTTTTATAGGTTTTTTTATATCTCCAAAGGAAATAAACACGTAACCTTTTAAAATTGGATTAAAATCGGCAAAATTATTCCATTCCGGCATTTACATAAAAACAAATTGTTGAAATTTTGGTATATGCGGAACCAGACCTACTGTAATTTGGAGGGTTCAGAATAGAAGTGAACCAAGTCCACTTTAGCTACTTTTGAGCTACAGACGTTTAAAGTTAAAGCCTCATAACAAAATTACCTGTTAACGCAACAGAACTTGCTGCTGCCTAGCGGATGTTATCAGAACTAGGACTTGGTTCATTATTGCACTAAAATTTACATAGTTGGTGCATGTTATAGCGTTGCTAACTCAAAAATGACAAAAAGTGGACTTGGTCTACTTTTATTCTGAGCCCTCCATTTGTCAATATGAAAAGCTTGTAGAGGGTCATAACTTATTTTAAGCCTAAGAACTGAAAATCACGACTGTAATTGTTGTAAGACAACTTGTTAAACCTCACTGAATTTAAAGCTTATTTTAAAACATTTAATTAAGCGACAAATTTATCAAGTTCTACTTTTATCTTAATCAGTCTTACAAGCTTACAATAATCTAATCATACTATATTTATATAACTAATAATACTAATTTTTAATATTTTCTAAATGACAAATACCTATTTTAAAATTGGATCCTGTGACAAAAACGGTTTCTTTAAGTGTCAAAAGTATTGAAGTGTAATAGTTTTTCCTTAACACAAGAATTTAAACAATTATTTTTACGACAATAACATCACATTTATGTCTTCTTATGTTAAACCTCCTCTGGCTAAGAAAAGTCTTCTGGACTTATTATGCATTAATATTTAATCTTTTATGCAAACATATTAGGGTAACCAGACTAGAAATAACCTGTTTGCGTTGCATGTAAAGCATAACCAAAGGATGAAAACGTTAACTAGCAAATAGTTACTACGCTTAGCTTTATGATGACACGTTAGCAATCTTGGATGTGAAAACGGCGAAACTGGAAGTCATTTAGGCATAAAAACGTGGAGAGGAAAGCTACGAACTCTCCTCCTCAATCTGCCGAAACGAGTTTCTTGGGTACGTTTTGTAATGAGTGCACATGCTTCGTAAGTAATTTGAAAGAGAGTAATTCAGTTAGAAGAATTTTCTTGGGCTGATTTTTTTACTTTTAATTTGAAATATGAAAAGATTTGAGTAAAGAGTTTAAATCGTCAACTACTGTTTTATCGTCAAACAAGCTGAACAAAACAGTTTCCCTAATTGTTAGACAAATTTGTAAAAACATCAGTTCATTTTCCAAATTATGTGTTTTGCATAGTAAAGCTAAAGAAAATATTCCTCTGTCATTACTGTTCTTATATTAGTTAGTTAACTCAACCAATCTGGATACCTTGGGTCACCACCACTAGCTAAATTTTGTTAGGTGTTTTCAGATCTAAAAGTATGAATGTTCCTTCCTTTATATCCGTTTTATTACCTGAAGTTTTAATTGAGGAATATGGAATGCTTCTTGTGGCAGTTATAGTTGCATTTGATGTTTTAAGTTTAAGGTTCTTTGCGTATCGAAAAGTCAGGTCAGAATGATTTAAGGATCTCAATTTGAAAGCAAAGTAGTTTAGGTAAAATTTAAAGATCCACATAACAACACACAGTCACATTTCAACTTACATTACATACAATTTGTGATATAGCTGAGTAAGGATGTTTACCAATGATGAAGTTGCATGATTTTTTAAATTTTTTTAATCGATTCTTCATGCCAAAATAAGCAACTACCCAAAATTTGAGGCCGATCGAGAAATTTTTGATTGCAAAAAAATTAACAAAAATCCCCTTTTTCAAAGCGCTCGAAAACACTAAAAGTTTGAGATGTGACGTCATCGTACGGTGACCATTGTTGAAAAGCAGCGGAGTTGATGGTATGATTGTTGACGTCATCGTACGGTGTTTTCACTTAAGCGTTTTCAGTAATGTGTTTTTTCTCGACTTTTAAATTAAAATTTTTAATTACCTGTACATTTTTTTGAAAATTGACTAGGTATTTCATTTTACCATACAAAAAACCATACGGAACACTTGAATGTTTATGAAAATCTGACACATGCAACTCAAGACCCTCTATATACATGGCCACCCAACTCCAGACGATGACGTCAAACGTGAGTGAAAATTGCCATGTTAAGTCTATGGAGTGACGTCAAAGATGAGTGAAAGTTATGACGTTGCACGGCCGAGTTGGGAGGCCTTTATATAGAGGGTCTTGTGCAACTTCCTTATTTATAATTTCTTTTGTTGGTGCCAAACATGTCTGGAAATGTAAACTGTGTTCGCCAGAGAACAATGTTCTCCGGCAAAGGGGCAAAGTTTCGCTTTTTTATTTAACGGAATACTCAAATTATTATTACATATTCGGAAAAAGCACCCTCGAAAAACCCCTGTAAACCAAACTTCATCTAATTCTGCTGGTTATTAGTAGCGATAATTATTAATTTGAAGGCTACAAAATATTGAATATGAATAGAAGTTAATGAAGTCGATTTACTCTGCTAATTACAGGCAGAATTTAATTAAATTTGGTTTAGAGGTTTTTAGAGGTTGCGCTCTCTCCGAATATGCAATAATAATAGTTGAAATTTTCCGTAGAATAAAAGTGTTAAACATTTCCCCTGAGCCGGAGAACATTGGATACGTTTACATTTGCAGGCATGAGTTCCTATGAAAATCCTGTTTGTCATTGCACAACAGACCTGCATGTTAAGTTTGGCAGAAACCTTTTGAGGCACCCATTTGTATAGATGACTTTAACACAACCTTTAAAAATAGACCCTTAATCTTTCACTAACAAGAAGCGACAGAAAAACAAATCGTCTCACAACAAAAACAACGAAGAACTCTGACAAGACATTAAAATCTAATCTCCAGCTCCTCCCACGCCATTTTCCAAATCCTTTCCCCATACTACTATAAACACTGCCCAGCGAAAAGATCCCACCAACACACACGCCCCGGATAAATTCCTATCCGGGGGCTATTTATACTCCTGCTTTTCATCTGGTAATTCGATCCGGTTTTAAGACGGAGGGTCCCATGCGTTTGACATCCAGCTTTTCTGACCCGGTAACCTTTCAGACGGACGCGCGTTGTTGTTGGATGGATAGATGGATGGATGAAATATAAATGGGGGTTGGTGCGAGGGGAAGGGTTTGTTTGTGTCGCCATTGGGGATTTAAATGAGGTTTCGTCGTGTGTCGTGTTAACGAGGTTGAATGAATTAACGTGGATTAGGTTGATTTTAATGGAAGTGTCGGTATTGTGGTGGTAAAACTACTGCTGTAACTTGCAAGTAATACCTTGTTAATGTGCTAACTGGGACCAATGACAGTCCGAAAAAACCAGTAGAGTTGGTTGGGGAACTGGAACCCCAATTTTGGAATGTACCTTTTTTGAAGCTTAATAGAAATATTTTGAAATGGTTTAAATTCAACTTACTGACTTATTTAATTTAAGACTACATTAATAAACAAACCATTATTATTAGCTTCTAAAATAATGCTTTACATGTATCTTAACTGATCTTTTTAAAAAATCAGATGGCAGTTCAACTTACACCATAAGATGGGGGTAAGACATTCTTGTTGGTCATGGCATGACAACCCCGCAGGTCAAGTTTGGCTCCAAACCTTTTGAGACACTCTGTATGTGTGTTGTGTTTTTTAAACATACGCATAGATTGAGTTTAAATAATGACTTATTCTTATTTATTATTTTAATGACTTTTTCACGTTAAATAATGACATATTTTCCTCACATTCTTTCAACTAAAACTCATTGTATACGCTTCTCTTAAAAATACAGAAACTAAAAATAGCATGACATTTGTGTAAGGGCAGTATTTGAGTTTTTAACTGCTACGGTAAAGAAACCTATAACTAATAAATGAATCACTGGAAGAAATCTTAAAAAATTTACTACTACTACTAAATTTAATTTCACTTCATTTTTAAAAAGTTAGGATAATTTCATCCGAAGTTTCCGAATCAAGCAGTCAATTTAAGTTGTATTAAATTTGTTTAAAATAGTTCATCTAAAATCTAAACCACGCTTGTTTTTATTTATCTCATATTATCAAAAAGACGGAGCGCATTTTCTAATAGGAATTTCCATCTTACAATATCACTGCTATATTGAATACGTTTCTAACCAACTTATTTCTTATAATACAAATATACCACTAAAGACTTATCTTGAAGGTATCATCGGAATCAGTTAGAAAGATTTACCCCAAATAAACGGATTGGAAGATTTACTGGGCGACTCAATTAATAGCAATGAACTCTTCAGATAGAACTCGGAAACTCTTCAAACTTTCCTAACTACTACTCAGTGCCCATTAAGGTTGATAAACTGTACTATCACGAAATTAGAACTCTTCGGGATAAGAGAGTTGAAGAGCTCTGTTGAAATTGCGTTTAACTGAATGGCATCATCTGTTGTTGTCGTCTGGAGGAAACCTGACTAGGTATTTACAACCAAGGAAAACTTTAAAAACTGGTTCTGATGTGTGGTATGAAAACTATGTTGCTGCAAAGATTTCAATAAATTAATCAATTTATTATTTTTTACAGATAATATAGAACGAACAAGAAACAAATTTATGATTCGCCAGGCGGAAAGAACCCGTTTTGGCGAAAAAATAATTACAAATTATTATACAATATAACTTAATAGTGGTGTTATTCTTAGGATTTTTTTGGAGGAAGTAAAAATAATCTTTGACTTTTTTAGGAGGCGTGAAATTCATTTATGGGGAGTGAAATATGGAAATAGCATAAACTGCATACTATACATATTTTTTTATAAAAACGCTTTCCTTTTTAATGGACAAAAATGAAAGAAAAAAATTATGTTCTTTTGGTTTTTAACAATTATAGCATCTGTTAAAGATTAGTAGAAGATATTAAACATTAAAAATTAAATAATTTATTTTTCATTAAACATTCTAAATGAAGTATTAATTTAATATTACAAATTTCATTAGAAAAAATATTATTTTTCGATTTCGTTGGGGTGCCATAGATATTTTAAGCAAAACCCTTGTTAAAAATTCAAAGCGTGAAAATACGCCTTGCTAGTTTTTAAAAGTGTATTTCCGATTATCAATGCGTGAAATACGCTCTCAGAGGCGTTAAAAATATATCTGCTTAATAAGTACAAAAAACAATTAAAACTGAAATATACATTAATATAGAAAATGTGAAGTAAACATCAAAAATTATTTTGAAACAATAATAAAGTAATAAAAATGCATTTAATTTAATTAGGATACAGAAAAAGAAAAGAAATTTTATAGTAATCAAACCTTTTATAAGCGTGTAAATAGGGTTGAGACGGATATAAAACTTGTTCCCCCTATTCTTTTTATTAATGAATCTTAAGATTCGATATATTTTTAATCCGCAATTATGACACGATCTACTAAAATCTGACCACCCCCTAGAAAAATTTTGACAGAAAAACTAAACTTCGAAAATAAGTTAGCCACACAGATTGTACTCAAAACGTTTTTTCAGAGTTTGTGAATTACCATCATACACAAAATTGAGTGGAAAAATCCGTTCCCATTACAACCTCCACAGTATTGAAGTATGACGTGTATTGTATGACGTCAAAAGTTTTTCTCGTGGCGGTAAGACTATATAATGAGGTATTCTCACGTTATGAGATAACATTTAATTAAAATAGTAGATAAAAAACCATGAAGAATGACGTTTACATCAAATGTTTTCGTAGCCTAGTTACTGAGATAGTATAAAATTTTGAAATTTCGTTTTTTGTTTGGGCGCGAAAACACTTTAGAATCACAAATAATGATAGAATATGGAAACAGAAATACCCAAACCTGATTATGATGGACCCAAATCGACCATAAATTTTAAGAAACTTTATGAATATTTAAACACATACAAGTATGACTGGAAAGAACAGGACTCTCTTGATCAGCAATATCAATCTTTCATTTTTAAACTAACTAACATTAAAAATAATTTCAAAAACCCAATCATATTGTTAAAAAAACCTAAAAGTATTTGGATAACAAATAGTATTCTGATTTTAATTCGTAGAAAAGAAAAGTTGTTTAGGAAAATAAAAAGGTATCCTAGTGATATTATTTATACAACTGCCTATCGAAGCTAGTATAGTTGCCGAATTAAAACAAACAATAAAAGCTGCTAAATCAGATTACTTTAAAGACAAATTTTTGAATTGTAACTCTGCTAAACAAAAATGGGATCTCGTAAACTACATAATTGGTAAACAAATTAAGCCTTCTGCCTTGCCTGATTGTTTCAATAACCCTTGTTCGGTTATACAATTTAATAATTTCTTTAATAGTGTTAACCAGAATTACTTAAATCAGGACATAACTAGACTTGAACCTTATATGTTTCCAAACATTAACTCTTTTGTTTACTTTGAATACAGTAACTCTGGAATGTTAAATTTGATTAATGCCTTCACTAAGTTAGAGAGCTATGATTATGATAGGATAAATATTAAACTAATAAAAATATTTGTAAATCATAATATTTCTTTTATCACTACTTTTGTAAATACCTCAATCATTAAAGCTGAATTTCCCCCAAAAAAGCTGAATTTTTGCTTAACTACACAAAATGTGCATTTTCCAATTTTGATAAAAAAAAGTAAAAATAAAATTTTTATTTTGATAACTGCATGGATTTAGCTTTTAAATGGCCCTAAGTTAATGAAAAATGCTTGATCCCCTGCAAATATTTTATTTGCCTGCCAATATGTACCAAAACTACCAATATCCTTTAATTGTTGTGAGCAGTGTATTTAAAACACATTTTTGAACTTAGAATAAGAAATTTGGGAGTTTTAAACCATAATGTATCAAAAAATTATAAAATCAAGCAAATCCCTCACTAATGCAAATACCTCAAATTACCGCTAATAACAAAATAAAACAATAATATTTTTGAAATCTGTTCATTTTTTACATATTTTTACTTTTCACAGATTTGCGTTTAAAACATTAGGGGAGAGTGTTGTACCTACGGAGGGTTGTACCTTCAGCCACCTCATTTTAAAATTCGGGAAAAAATGTAAATTTGAATTTTTGGTCGATTTTGAATGTAAACAGATGCTATCTAGTTGCTAACGTGAAATCAGCTGTTTAAAATATTATTTAAATTTTCTATAGTAAAAATACTGTTTTTAGGTGCTCAAAGTTTTTTTTAGTGCATCACTACATTAATTATTTTCTTCCTCTATGATTATGATATGATAAAATGGGATATATGGGGGAATCCCCGAGATTTTGACTTTTTAGTTTTGGTATTAGAAATCGTCAGATCTCAATTCTTTTATCTTTTATAGAACTTTGAATGCAAAACCACCTGATGCTGTACCTTCGGACTCCATTAGTGTTGTACCTACGGACACGTTCTTGTGGGTGTCTGTAGCTAATCGGCGTTTTAGAATCAGGTTTCATTTAACTGAATGCATTTTAATAAATGTTAAATTAATTCTAAATGGTAATCTATTTGTCAGCGATTATTTTCAAGTGAGTTTTAGATGAAAAATCAAATATTTTGTGATCTAAACTACTTTTTTAAATTGATGATTCTACTTGGAATTTAATTTAAAATATGGTGTAAAACCCTAAGCACCCTATCGCATTTAAGTATGATGATTAAAAAAAACTTAAAATTTCCCCTGAAGAAGATTTACCACCAAATTATTATTGTTATTACCACCAAATGCTTGCACAACTAAGTGTCGATCGAATTGGTTTTTTTTTGGATCAGTGAAGTTGTCAGATCAATCAGCATGATTGATGAAACTATTACCTTAAATTTTGATCTGAAAATACTATGTGATTTTTGTGTTTTTGGTAAAAAATAAAGACTTTTATAATTCAACTTCGTTTTAATGATCATTTACGATCTAAAACTACATTACTTTAAAAAATCTATTTTCAATTTTAAAAAGGCTTGAAATATGTTATTAAAAGGTAATTCATCAATATAAAAGTTCATTCTTAGCTTTTTTCAAGTAAAACTTCCCTTTTTAAGGGTGTCCACAGGTACAACTGGGTCTGTCCATAGGTACAACAGGTTGTTGTACCTTTGGACACATATTTTTCCAAGTTATTATAAATGATTAAAAATCCAATTTTCAAGATTTTGACTAATAAAAAATATCTCTCTACTCACAAAGGTTAGGACTATAGGTTGGGCACTTTAAATGGTCAAAATGTGATTTTACCTGTCTTAGAAAAATCCAAACGTGATTTTTGTCCATAGGTACAACACTCTCCCCTATAAAATAAAGCATGTTACATCATAATTTCACTTTAAAAATTCGATCATAGCTCATGACTAATAGTATGATGAGTTCACATGCAATGCATGATTCCTTTGTTATGTATTCCTTTGTTATGTTTGTTGGACCTCTGGTTATAAAAACGTAGCCCGGTTTGGGACATCCCGTAAGGGATGTAGCCTTTAGTTAAAAAAGACTACGACAAAGAAAATCTTACTTAGAAAAAGTACCTTCAATATTGACGATTCAATTACTTTTTTCAAAAACAAAGACATAAAATGTGCTTACATCTAAAACGTCTTAGTATCTCATTACGCAACAGTTGGTTTTTATTATTATATTGGCTACGGTCCACAGGGCATTATTAATAACACCGGCGCAGAAAAAATGATACATTCGAAGTATTTATCACTTTGCCTGAGGGTATTATTAATAATAACTAAGAATCATTAATAATGGCACAATTCATTACATTTACCATATAGTTTGTATCAAGAAAAATGTTGATAAGGGTAAAAACCTGTGTAAATGGCTAGGGTTTGACATTTAGAATAAATTATTTCATATCATAGGAAAGTTCGTAATACGCTTTTAGATCTATGTATGAAGTAATTTTATCTCCATAAAATATGTATTTAACATTGAAAGATAATAAGAAAAATGATATAACTATATGCCACACCCTCATAAAACCCTTGACTCTTGGAAAGTAAAGAAGAATATTTATTAAAGGGAATTCTCAGACAATGTTAAAAATGAATTTTCAAGATTTTCCAAAGGGAAGAGATAATTTAGTTTTTACTCAAAAATTCACAGGAAGTATAAGAAAGACTGTTTAATATTTAAACCTTTTAAAATCTAATGTTAAAGTAGTTACAATAGGATACTCGTAACAATGAAATTATTTTTCTTTCTTTTTTCTTCTAGTTAAGAGTAGTCTTTTGTGTTGAACAACCCAAATACAGGTTTATAAAGTTTACGGGTCTATGGGCTTAGGTCTGTGAGCATTATTTCTTAGTTTCTTCCTCGATTTATTTGTTGATAAAAGTTTTACTAGCAATGTAGGAAGAAAAACAATTTTTACACTGAAGGCTCGGAGGAAGTTCTCATTATTGTTAGATCACTGTTTATCATTTAAAATAACACCAGGTGGCATCTTTTTAGAGTTCCTTTAAAGAAATTCGGAGTTCAATTTCTTTCGACCATTGTAGTGCATAATAAGCTTCAGTGAGCTCAACATCCGTAATTAGCTTTTTACTTCAACTATAGGTTCTGTAGGATGCAAAGTGAATATGATCTATCTAAATAAGTCCTACGTGACACATTTTAACCAGCTATACACAATAAAATAATCAAGTACGTATATTTAAAAAATTCTGAATATTGATAATCTACAGGCAAACCCTAGAGTTAACTTAGGGGGCTAAAACTTCACAAACTGCCTTTTGGTACCAAAAGAAATGAGGACAAGTCTTTTGGAAGCGAATTTTTAACAATTTTTATTTTGATACACCCTATTTCTATAGGTAGACGAATAACGTGAATTTTTCGTCACAAAATGCTTAAATTGACGTCATTTTTTATTTCCAATGTCCATTTTGAAGATTCCATTTTAAACGTCATATATGACGTGATTGACTTGAAAATGACCAAATTAATGACGTCTTACAAATCACGCCATTTCAAGTGACATAAAATGTGTTAAGCATCTGAAAGTGTTCTAAAACTTCGATCGAAACACTATACAAACACATTTTCAGACTTTGAAAAATCTTAATAACACTTTTAAAACACTATCTTTTTCATACACAGCACATTCGCAGTTTTATCCAAACGCTTTTGATTAGAATTATCATTTAAGTAGTCACCAGTACTGGCTCCGTTGCCTCTTGGTGACCAAATCTTATTTTTTGTAGATGGTATTTTTAAAACAGAAAATAAAAATTATTATTATTAAAAAATCATTATTAATTATTTATTGTTTATTATTGTTACAGCCATATTCACAGCTCTCAGCGTCAGTGTCAATCAGCAGCTAAAGAAAGAAAAAGCTTAACTTTTCTCTGACACTGATTGGTGGAATCGTTCTATACCAATTCGGCGCTGAATGTCTGATACAGGGACCTTGCGCCATCTTAGATCTTAGTTGGAGAGTTTAGGAGACATTTGCTTACTCTAAGATAAGCCACTTCCGTCTCTTTATTTATTTATTCTTACTTATTATTTTTGATTATGATAGATGCTCCCACTATCTATTGCCCCCTCCACAATTTTGCCATGTCTCTGAAGGGGAGGGAAATAGTCTCCAGACGACATGGACCCATGGTAAACTGCGCCATGACCGACCATAGGACTTTCGGACCCACAGATTTAACGATCACGTACTCCGCATATACTCGGTGGGTCTTTGGTGGTGTCGGGAATCGAACCCGGATCAAAGCCAAAGCCGATGCCTTAACCACCTTGCGTCTTAAAACCCAAAACAACTAACCAACCGTTCTACACCAAGGGTTTAACACCGTCACTGATATCTGTGAACATGGCTGTGACAAGTATTTCTCGCATTTGCAGAGTAAAAATTTTTTTTGTAAGAAGTAATAGTTTTCTGTTACATTTTTCTCACACGCAGTTTTATCAAGACATTAAAATTATTTTGAAATCTTTGGATAGTCCCTTGCAGGCAAAACAACCATGCACCTAATAGCAAAACAAAAATACCATCCCTTTCAAAAAAAGCGACTCAAACGTGACTCAATAACAACCCGATGAATACGAGGAATAGTTAAGCCCCATTCCAAGTCGTATTAGTAATGCCTCAAACCGGATTCCGCCATTACACAAGGAGAAGTTACACTTAACGGTGTAGATCAATTGAAGTTGCTTAACTCTATAGTCACGTATGGTTGTGTAAATTGGCTCCCCACGCTATTAACAACTGCACAGTGGAGTATCGTGCAAGGTCTGGAATGTGTGTTATGCAGGGGGTAAATAGAAGGGTATTGCAAAGTGGATTTGCACACCGTTCCCTGTGGAGATATTTGGCTGGCTTATTGAACTGTTGGAGTATACTGTATGGGTGGAATATAATGGAGTATATAATGTATAGGTGTCATTGGATGGGGGAGAGGTTGTATTTAGTATGTGTAATGGGAATGGTTAAGTTGATTTTGTTTGTGTGTAATATGTAGTGATGGGCAAAATCGATAATTTTAGGTATCGAATACTTTGGTATCGAATACTTATAGGTATCGAATGCTTTGGTATCGAATACTTATAGGTATCGAATGCTTTGGTATCGAATACTTATAGGTATCGAGTACTTTTAGGTATCGAGTACTTTTTTTTCAATGTCGGGAAATGAACCTGAAGGGACAATTTTTTTAGGGCCTATCCATAATCAGACTAATATTCAAAAAACTGAAAGCGATCCATCAAAAAGCCCCGTAGCTACGGGCCTGGAGGTGGATAGAGGCGAAGGATTTGGCGGGGGAAAAACCTAGCCGCGTCAAATTTCTCTCGCGGATGATAACGACTTGGGTTTGAGCGTTGCAAAATGAAAACGGAAACAGGCTGCGTTTGATCTACAGTAGGTATTATAAAGATTACTTCATTGAAAAATTTAAAACGAAATATGTCAATAAAGTATCGATACTTTTGTGGGTATCGAATACACTCGATACCTATAGGTATCGAGTACTTAAGTATTTGGTATCGATACCTGCCCATCACTAGTAATATGTGAGTATACTGTGAGTGGTTACTGAATAGCTCCTTATGGCGCTCTTAGCTGCTGTGATAGTTATCAGCTATACTAGATCGCAACCTTTTTTGTTTATGACGTCAAGACGAGGGAGGGAAACACTGAGTTAACAGATCGTCTCTGTGAGTTCTAAATAAATGTACTACACCGAAAAATAGAAATTTATGTATAGCATTTTACGAAAATTATGACCCAAAAGCGTAATATACGCATGGATGTATCAATTTATATGTACCTCATTTCTAAAATAAAGTGCCTAATTTCACTTGAAGTTTCGGACATAGCGCTGGGAACTACTTCCTTCATTTGCTCAATGCATATATATGCTAAAATATAGAAAAATATTATATTTTTGAACCATTTTAGGTAAAAAAATCCCTCTAAAATGCAATTTTGATTCCCCAGTCATACATTAATTTCACGTTTAGTAATTATATTCAAGTAGTACTTCGATATCACAAAATAATGTTCATCAACTGGGGTAACTTTTTCTAACAAGGGACTTAAGCCTAACATTCGTTTGTAATTCTATGCTGTTTTATACCTGTTTCAGTCTGAGCCAAACATTACTGGATAAAAATAATGGTTAAAGAACTTTAAAAATAAACCAAATTATATTTTGGCTTGGTTAACAGCACAAAGAATAAGAAAGAAACATAAACACACTTAAATTAAGAATTAAGTAAAGAATACAATACATGGACATCAACTTAGGCCAAATTCATGGGGTCTTATAGGGGGTAGTTACTTTTCCCATTTTCAACTCGTAAGTAGAACAAAGCTAGGAGATTTGTTTTGACCACAAAATGTCAATTTTCAATTTTTTTGTCTCCCCTTTTTCAAATCGACGATTCATTTATTTACATGCATAGGATTTGCGTACCGAAACACCTCCTATCAACCCAACATGTTTTGTGTTTACCCACTTTATCCTTCCACGTAGTGACGTACTGGGTTCAGGAAACGTTGCTGTAAAGTGTAGAAGACTATACTCATTTCCTCCAGGAGAAGCAACCGACGTCACTTCTTGCCCTAAGATCCCATAAGAAATTCGCCAGGCGACGGCCAACAAAACAGAGGACATTCCTCAGACAATCCATCAGGTACTTTATTGGCGCAGTCCTTGGCTTAATTACTTTCTCCGCCGAAATTCGCGTTCCAAGGTGATAATTAACTCTCTTCGGTATTTATGCGCGCCCCCTATCATTAGGCATCCACCCTGGTATGCTGAGATACAGTGTTGTATGATGTATTTATGATGGATGTAGGGATTTTTCGGCTTTACGCTGTAAAGTCATCTTTACAGTGGTGTCGTATATTGTTCAAGGGAAGAACTCTTGTTGTAACTTTCAAACACAGTGTCAACTCAAAGCAGTCAACAAGTTCTCTTAAACTCAGAGCAGAAAAATTCCCTGCGTCGAGTAGCAAAAAAAATGTCCAAGAAACTATATACCCCTACGACGACTTTTTTCGAATGATTTTATGTAACATCCGATAAAACTTAATAATTTCTTTCCGCGGTGCACGCATGTTTGTGAAGTACATGTTAGTCTGAATACATATCATAACTCATTTAACGTTTTTCCATAAATGTGAACCTTCCATGGCTGTGAAGAGTTTGAAACAACCTAAAGCAATGTTTAAATAATATTTTCCTAGTTTTTACGGCAGAAACTGTAAGGAAAAGGATGCCATGGAGCAAGCTATCTTATAAATATTTTTATCACCATTAAACTAAAAAAATGGAAGAGGGATTTTTTCTGTTATGTTTCCACTATCTAATGAAAATATAAACTCTAGACATGAAGGGCCGAGGTCTATAATTTTTGATAGTTTTCATAAGGAAAATGTAAACATTTTTTGATTTTTTAGGTAACCTCCTTAGGCATTCTTCGTGTAAAAAGTTTTTGAAACGCTTTTTATGATGTAGATAGTGCAATCTTTCTGTTTTGTAATAGATAGTGTTGATAATTTTTTACTGAAGATTTTTCACATTTCATTCCCGGATGTTTATAGATTTTATCGAAATATTAATTCATAAAAAGCCAACTAAAGCAGACTTGAAGTATCTTTGTTTATTTGAGATAAAAGGGCAGTTGAAATTATGAATTCTACAATTATTAGAAGATTTTTCATTTATTTATCAAGATATCTTTCAGAATAAAACATTCAGCTCAACCCTCGTTTACAAAATTGCAATTAGCTCAGATCCTTGCATTTATTTTTAAAGCCAGAAAAATCATTTTCAAGCCCATTGTTTCATTCAATTCATCCTAGTCTAAAATAATCACAATAATATCAAAACCAGTCCTGGAACACCCTAGATAAACACTACAACTCTAATCTTAGAGTCCCGCATCACATCGCCCCATAAGCTTCTTCACTCCAGTTCCTTTTGCGAGTGTCACGTTGCCATTTTCCCGGTGATTAATTGAGACACGAGAATTAACTCTCGTCAAGAATTAATTAATTAATCCGGGCGTCGAAAGATCCGGAAATGTTGTTCCAAGACTGTCTTCCAGGTACTTAGGTGGGGGAATGGTCATTGTCTCAGACGTTGTTGGGATTATTAGGGAAGAGGATATGACACCTTGTTTACCTTAATGTATCGCTGTGGTTAGTGGAGTTGAGGACACAATGGAATGATGTAGGACGTTGGAGATTAATTTGGATTTCGAAATTCTTGCCTCGGGAATTTTAGTTCCATCTGACGGACTTGATACATTGTTAACTTTGAACTTTTCTGTTGTGTTCACCTTTCCCTTTCTGCCACGTCCTATGAAGGAACTAAGGTCCTCATGACCATTAGGGTTACTCTTTGATGTTGGTTGCTCCTTCATTAAGGTTGATAACTAATGGCAATATTAAGACTATAGCTTTTCTTGGTCTTTAATATACAAGCCGAAATGCATATCCCACTAAGAACTGAACAGTCTAGATGTCGGAAGTATAAATAGTAATTATTTACAGATCCTTCCATTGATATATTATTTTCGACTACTTTAAACCCTTTTTAGTGGGTAAAGTCTGTGAGACCCCTCCACAGTAGATACGTGACAGTTTTTGAAACATCAGTTAACGTTTTACCCCATTTTCTTTCCATATCTTGTTTTTGCCTTGCTTTGATCTGTTTCTGATTCTTAGTGGAGCTTGACGACTGCTTTCTTTGAGTAAGCTTTGAAGTAGAAATGCAGGAAGAGTCCAAGAAATACGAAAGACACGCCCAGACTGAGAACCACTTGGAACCCGGTGATGCGACAACCTTGAGGGGGGAAGAAGCACAATTGGAAGAAGAGCAGAATGATGACGGTGAACTGGACCTGGAGGAATGATAACTTTTAAATGATTACTTTCAAGAAAACTAACTAAAGTTACATACTTTCCAAAAAATTAGGTAGATAGAGGAATGGTTTTAGTACATAATTTTTAATAAATTAAATAAGTGATGGGTGGGTATGCAATGATGGAGTTTAGAATCAATATTGTACGCTTTTCCACTTTTCAATTCAGCCGGACCGTTCTTTAGTTGTGAAACTAATTTCTTACAATTTTATAATCTTACATGATTTTCTTTGCATCGTAATTTATCCGAATGTTTAAAATTTTTCCAAATAATAGGAAAGTATTCAGTTTTTTTTATAACTGTGTCTTATGTTTTAAACTAAACTCTTGATCACTAGAAATACGCGTGTAGACTTAATTCACAATTTTAATTAATAAAAAGTGGTTGTGTGATACTTTAAATTACGTCGGTGATCGGAAGGTTACTTTTTTAGGTAACTAAATCCATTTTCACATCTGAAATAAATTATTTATAAATGATTTTCACGTGAAACCTGCCTGTGTACTAGATATTTAATAGTAATCAGAAGTACGAGTAACAGTAATTAGTAATGTAGAAAGGTTTAGAATATGAGTTTCACTTAGTTAACGGTATCTACATAGTAACTAGACTATTATATCATCGTTTTCTGACTCAAACAATCATTAGCCTCTATCACTAAACTGAAAAGTCTACTCGATAACAAAGTTTTTCCAACTTAACTGAAAGTTGAACATCCATCACAAACAAACCACCTCTCTCCACACCCCTACCTTTTTTGAGACTACAAACAGCCAATTCTTTTAACATACTGTAAACCCACAACTTACCATTTGCAGACTAGTGAGATACTTTTTCCACCATAGGTATTTCTGCATTGAGGGTCCCATTGCCGACAGACCGTAGTACGAATACATCACAACGTGGACAAACGTGTTGAAAAGGGGACATACAGTAATGTAACCGGCTAAAAATAATAACATTTTCATTTCAATACACTTCAAAAGTTTAGTCAAATTTAATACCAAAGAGTAAGGCTAAGCGCGCACTAGATACTTTTGTCACGGCGACAGAGACAAAATTATCACCCAGGCTATTGCAAGAAGCTAGAGCGCGCGCATAGGCGACGAGACACTTGGCTCATTGCCAAGAATCTCACCATAGAAATACATTGCTCTCAAGTGACCTATGTGTTAGGTCGCCGCGACAGAAGTCTCTAGTGCGCGCTTAGCCTAATCGCGTACACTGTAGGTCAAACTTACAGGTTTTAGTTACACTGTTATGATTTAGGTTGAAATAAAGTGAAATATTTTTTAAGGTTTCTCTAAATACAGAAAACACAAACATTTTTAAGGAATTCAAGACCTTTGATATATATTCACAGAGGTTTTTCTGTCAGGGTCCTGTTTTAGAAATTTTGTGAAAAGTTAAATGTTATTTTGTAAAAAAAATCAAAGGAATTTTGCGAAAATGAAGGGCCTGGTAGAACCACAGTGCTCATAACTTTTGAAATGGACCCAAAATCTTGCATATGCCATTCCAAAATGATATATTCTTAAAACAGTTTTCAAATAACTTTTTATTTTTTACTTTTGTAAAAAAATCGAAATTTTGTGAAGGGTTCTTTTTTGAAGATAAGAATTTCGTGAAGGGTCCGTTTTTTTAGTAACAGAGTTTTGTGAAGGATCCTGAAACGGACCTATTTTCTTTCTGGAACCCCTGATTCTTCAAAAAAGTAATATAATGCGTTTTTTAAATCAATAGTTTGAAAATGATTATACAAGCGTTCGAAAAGAAAAGATCTCCAAATTGTTAACTATTTTAATGTCTTCAGTTCATGGCATTCATTAGTCTAGAATCTGTAACTAATATAATATCAGACCAATATCTAACAATTTATTCCTAGCAATAACGAATCTTGTATTACGTTACATTCACTTAATTCAAATTTAGTGAATGCATTTGTTAAAATGGTACTTACTGGGGCCATATGAAATGCCGTACCATGTTGTGATGGGTACGACGGAATGATGAAATACATGCAAAAAACTAAGATGAGAATATTTTTTCCGCAATACAAAAAATACCTAAAAGAGAAACTAGTAGAATACACTGCAAAGAAAGTTTCGGGGGTTAAAATTAAAATAATTTTATTATAACAACTTACTGAATCACCGAATTCTAAAAATTTGGAGATGTAAAACCCATAACTTGTTAGGATCAACTAGAATTCAAAACCATAAAATCATGGAATAAGATGGCCATAAAAATCAATCAGAATATGAAAAAAGAAAAAGATTGAATTAAAAAAAGAACCAGTACTGTGTAGGCCTAAATTCAGTTTTTAGATTGGTTGGGAATGATCCACGAAAAATTTAGATGATTTAGTTTTAGCATTTTTATGTCAGGTCAAGGAGGAAATTGGGTTGAATCACTACCAAACTCATTTCGTATTTAGAGATAATTTACATTCATAGACCAATAAACGTCTATCTTCATTCACTTCTAAATTAAGAGAACTTAATATAGACATTTCATAAATATTAAAATAAGAGTATGCAATGTTCTTACCATTAGATTTTCGGGGCTATTTGTAGGATCCGTGTTTTCACATCTCCAGCTGTACCTCGTAAACCACGCATAATAAGCGTACTGTAAGACAGAACTTAAATTAATTCTTTGAGAAAAGGAAATCAGGTTTTAACAGCAGCATGCGGTGACTAACGCCTAACGCTGCATGTTTTAATTCCGTAATATTAATTCACAAAGGATATTCTAAACTAATTTAACCCCTAAGTGTTCATCAAGGGAGAGACGACCATGCTAACATGGCTACAGGTAAAGACGACGCTTTAGTTAACGAATTTCACGTTAGGAGAGAAAAGCATTTTGTTCATATATTGAAGATATTTAGTGAAAACATTTTTAGATGACTAAAGAGATGACTTAAATGACTTTTATATGACGATATAAAATTATTCAATGGTTTTAAGACTCCATACTTCACATCCATCTCTTGGTTATTCACATGACTTCACTACCCCTTTTTAGTGAGTTAAAAGAGGAGAAAATCTGCAATGGACAGAAAGTCATGTGAAAAATATTTGTCTTGTATTTCTGATTGATCTAAGGAAAATAGTTGTGGGAAATATTGGGTAAAAACATCTAACCTTTAGCTCCCAAATAATGACTAATGCATATGTTACGGGCAAAGTGATTAATTGGGCATTATTAATAATGCCCGGTCAATGTGATAAACTCAACGAAATTTATGAATGAAATTTATCACTTTGCCCGTAACACATACACAAAACTTGAAAAAAAATATTGCTTTTAGAAGGGTTATTTGTCAACAACGTATCCCGATGGCACCTTAAGAAATTCCCCTCCCAAAGAAATTAAATCGATTGAGAAAAATTGTGTTGTCTGAATTAATTAATTACTCATTAAACATTGTGATATTTATTATTCGAGTTCTTGAAATTTCGAGGCAAGTCAGGTCTCTCTCTAGGTAAAATTATCCAGACTACATCTTTTGTATACTTAATGCTCACACAGTTTTAATAGTGTCAGAGGATTTAAATACATAACTATCCAGTGCACACTAGTTAATATTATGAGGTAATATTCAAAAGCAAAACTCGAAGCTAGGTGAAAAAGAGATACACTCACGTTGAAGCAAAGCCAGCCGTTAAACGCCACCAAAAGTGCATTGTAAAAGACCATGAGCGTCCTCAATTCAAAGGGGTTTCTGTTCCCCATAAGAAACGGGCCGATCACCTTAATGAACAACAGGTAACAGCACGAAAGGGCGACCGTGGGGGCCACATTGCCCATCAAGGGATACCTGGTTATCCGTTCATCTGAAATGTAAACAACAGATTATGTTATTGGTAGGATCACTACATCCGGGGGTTTTTAGTGCTGTCCGGGGGCGAAAAAATGTCTGTGGATTCATACATTTAAGATTTGCGAGACAATTTTATAAAAATCGTGACTATCATATTTGAAATTGCTTTGTATTACTTTTTCTTACGTCTGTAATAATTCAAAACTTACTTGCGATGAGTTTTATGATGAAGTTAAGTCAAACAAACAATTTTTTAAAAAGAGTATTGTCAAATGAGGAAATTAAAATTAATACTTGTTAGTTTTATTGTTTTTTCATAGTTTTTAATCTTAACTGATAGGGCACTTATCAAATATGTCCTGGGTTGGAAGAAAGAAAATATGTCAAGCCTAGTTATTTGTCACTATGTCTAAACAACTAGAGTGGGTCCATTTTGAAAAAAGTTAATTGTTTTCATAACGAAAAATAATACAGGTAGTTTCAAACTGCGCATCTAAATTACTTGAGTGGAGTATATAAGAAATGCACATAGAACTAACTAAATATTTCTACGATCCATAACTGTCGAGAAAGTCGAGACAGAAAAGTGTATGACATCTTATCCTGTCCACGCTAAAAAGGGTTATTAAAAACTTGAGCATGGTTATTTGGATATGTTTTTGCTTGACTTCAAGCACTTTTCGTTGATCGTTCTTGAAATTGTAACTCTTTTCGTTAGTAGCTGAGTTGCTACTCGAGTAGACTTCTTGCAAATAGAAGAAGAGGTCAATTTAGGTAAATATATGTTATTTTTGTATCCTATATATACGTGTGTGTAACTGTGTGTGATCTTATGAGATGATTATGATTTTGCCAGTCTTTGTTACCCGAGTTGTTATGACGGAGTATAAATGTCTTTATTTTAACTATCGGTACAATTCTACTACGTAATAATACTCTGCAACAGTTTCTGCACATAATGATGATGCAAATTGAAGACTATGAAGTTTTTATTGCATATGGTGTCACATTTAAAAAAAAGGAGTGTACAGTTTTGGGGGGATACAATAAGTTCTCCACGCAAGGAATCAAACTGTGCAGAGTTTGGGTGGGCTTTTTGATCCAACCTGAAACCACTTTTTGATATGTTTAATTACCTTAAGTGCATCGAAAAAGTACAACACCAAATACTTTGTTTCATTATTGAAAAATATTAAATACTTTTATGAATGATTTCAGACGCCTAACACCCCCCACATTTATAAATTTCCGTACGGATAGTTAAGGGAAGTATAATTTATCAAAATGAAAACTTACCTCGTTCACCCCAAAACTCCGTAATGAGTTCGAACATTTCTATCATTAACACAAATAACCAATGACTAGTTCATTAACAAAAGTATTTCTCCAAGAGAAATTGAAGAGAGTTTAAAAAACACATGGTTTTAAAAAAGTGTACTAAAACCACTGTTTTTTAGGTTAGAACAACAGATCTTCAAACTGTTTACTCCTCATAAGATTAATATGAAAATATATCTGACTTCTTTCTTAGATAGGTGTCTGAAAAGATAAAGAGAGATTTGAACGTAGTAAACAGGGACAATGTATAAAGTAAAGGAGATAAACATGGGTCGTGTTAAATCTTTTAAATCAGATTTTTTAATATAGTATAATAAAGGGTGGTTATAAGTTGAATTATCCTGTTAAAACCGCATCGTAGCGTTTATATAATGTGTTATCCTTAGATTATGGTTAGATTATGTTGGTTAATTTTAAGTCAAAAAATAACTTTAAAAAAATTTATAAACAGGTATTCATTACGAATATGCAATTTATTCTAAACGGAAAATGTTTTTCTTTTTGTTTCCCCATTTAAATTATTCTACAATGCGTTGGTTGATGTTTATTTTACATCTAGAAATGATTACAAATTTTTGGGGCACTAGAAAAAAATTGTTAATTTTTTTTACAAAAGTCAATTATAATACACTTCATTAAGTTAACTATTACAACTGCTAAGTATAGCTTAGTTGGTGGGCTTGTGGGAAATATTTGAGCTTCTCTCTTATCATTTGCATATTTTCCTTTTCATATTTTCCCTCTAATTTTCGTTATCGCTTTTTTCTACTTGCTTTTAATTTCTCTTATGTCTTCCCTTCAAGATAATTTTCTTACGTTTTCTCCAGTTGTTTTCTTTATCTTTCAATGTTTTTCTACCTATCTATAATAATAAAAGAGCTTTACGGTTCATTCATTCATCGATCGATTCATTCACCTATCAACGCACAGCAAAATCTACCGGGGCTAATCTATAATAATAAAAGAGCTTTACGGTTCATTCATTCATCGATCGATTCATTCACCTATCAACGCACAGCAAAATCTACCGGGGCTAAAGAGTCGAAACTTGGTGTGGTGGAAGACTTTACGGTGTATGCGCGCACTAAGAAGGGATTTTTCGAAATTCTTTTTTTCTGACCCACAGGGGTGCTTGGAGTGTTTTCTACGTTTTTGAGCCTACCACCGTCCCAAATGACCCGAGATCTTCGTAACTTCGCAGGAAGGTACCTAGCCACAATATCTAGAAAGGCATTTTTCGAATTTTCGATGTTCGAATTTTAAGGGGTCTAAAAATTTCAAAAACCCGATTTTACTGAGCATAAACAAAGTTTTACATTTTAGAAGAAAAACATACTAATAATTTGATATTTCGAAGCGACCGGTTGGTATTATCTTCTTAAGAATATTTCAAAGAAAGTAATTTCTGGATTTTTCGATATTTCATTCTGGAGGGGGTGCACGGGGGTTTGAATATTTACTCCGGTTTTTAGTTTTTGCTTTCTATCGCCCACCTTATTAATGCGATTGGTATGAAATTTTAGCATGTTGTTCCTCACACAATCGGGAAGGTTTTCAAAAAAGAATTTTTGAATTCAAACCATTCTAAGCTGTCTTTTTGGCCCTTTTCTAAATTCTTATGCGTAGCTTCAATGTTAAATTGATAACGGTTATTGCTCCTTCCAAGTGACGCAAAACCTCTATTGTTAGAAATATTTGCTTAAAAATATTTTATAGCGATCAGAATTTTTAAAATATCTGATAAAGAAATAATTTGTGATAAAATAAATTTTTACAATAAATTAAAACTATTTAACCGAAAATTTTTAACTTTTTTTCCATTCAATAGAAATTTAAAATAGCAATATTTCATCAGCAGCATTTTAGATAGTTGATACCAATAATTCAAATAATGTCTACTTTTATTTCATGTTTGAAGGCGATTTCTTTAATGAATGAGTTGGTAATAAATCAATCAAGGGGAGTTCAGGGGGTCTCCCCCTGACCTTTTTTTAATTTTAATTTTAAAAATCGGTTATTAACACTTTAATTCCAAAAAAAATTTGTCAATCAACCAAGGGGGGTTCAGGGGGTCTCCCCCTGACCTTTTTAAATTATAATTTAAAAAATCGGTTATTAACACTTTAATTCCAAAAAAATTTTGTCAATCAACCAAGGGGGGTTCAGGGGGTCTCCCCCTGACCTTTTTTAATTTTAATTTAAAAAATCGGTTATTAACACTTTAATTCCAAAAGTTTTTTAATTTGTTTTAGATTTCAGGAAAGTATTTATTTCTTATTTGCTTTGAATTTTATGAAAACAGCGGGATGATGGGGGTTGATAAATGGAGGGTTCAGAATAGAAATATGGACCAAGTCCACTTTAGCTACTTTTGAGCTACAGACGTTTAAAGTTAAAGCTTCATAGGAAATTACATGTTAACGCAACAGAACTTGCTGCTGCCAAGCGGATATTATCAGAACTAGGACTTGGTTCATTATTGCACTGAAATTTTACATAGTTGGTGCATGTTATAGCGTTGCATACTCAAAAATGACAAAAAGTGGACTTGGTCCATTTTAATTCTGAGCCCTCCAAATATTAAGTATAGGGAAGAAAATAATTCTTATTTATTTTATCACCCAGTTTGAAAATCCCTTTTTTCCCGAGCAACGGCGGGTATATCAGCTAGTATATTATACAACTTTAGATAAGAGGCAATCGAGGAGTAAGAATGTAATGAAATCACGTTTGATATTTCACCCAGGAGATAGTAGTGCTTAACTTATTCAACAAAATGTGTTCATTATCATCAGCTTCCATGCTTGTATGGACTACTAAAAGTGTTTTTTCATACCAAAAATAACTTTTTAGTTTTACTCCTATAATTGAATCGTCAGTTTGAAGAAGGGAATAAGTCCTAAAAATGACAAATTGACTTTTTGTGCTCAAAACAATCTCCAAGCTTTGCTCTACACATGGGTGAAAAGAGGGGGGAAATAACTAACCCCTATAGGGAGTTATCGCCCCTTGAAGTTGTGAAATCGATGTCCATTCATTGTATTTTCCAAGTTAATTTGGAGTTAAAGTTAATTTGTCTTTCTTTTCCTATTTTGAGCTGTAAACTAAGTTAAAATGAAATTTTCTTTTAATTTAAAATTTTTTCAAACTTTTTTATGCAGGGAATGTTTAACTCCATTCATATTCTCTCACTCCATTGATACTGCTCTAATAACTCAGTTTCATTATAATTTTGAATTTTATTTGTCTTATTCCTTTTATTTCACCCTTTTGTGGTGTAAACTAAAGAGAAATATAAATTAAATGTGAATTTAAGGGTTTTTAAGATTTTTTCATCGGAAAAATTTCAAAAGGTTGAAGAAGGGAATAAGTCCATCAACTTATTTTGACTGTAAAATATTTTTGAATATACTTATAATTGTTTTGATGGTTGCTCTGTTTTCTAAATAGGGTTGTGAACTTCCAGTAAAAATTTGGTGATTATACAATGAAAATTCTATTACTTATACAGTTTTTTTTTTCGATTTTCTCAAAACTTGGTTTTTGGACTTATTCCTTTCTTCCAACTGACGATTCAATTGTTAATGAAATATAATTTAATTAAACAATTAAAATCTCACTGGGTGTTAATATATACTTATATTAATAGAGTTATCAATTTAAATGGCAAAAATTTATGGTTATTTTCCAAACCTACTTTTTTTAAATGTGTGGTGAAATGTAAAATTAGTCTTATTCATCCCCTTTCTCCCCTACAAATTAAGCATTATAACAAATGCAGACAAAACCAGATAACTTTTCTATTCACGAATAAAACCCAAAATAAAAGCAACTCAAAATCATTTTTTGATTACTTCAAGCACATTTTGACTAACTCGATTTATCTAACGCTCATACCCTACAATTACAGTCCAAGCAACTGGAAAATATAAATTTAACGCTAGAATTTTCTCAGCATAATAAAAAAAACACCCAACACTTTAAAAACGCCATTATTTAGCTTTTAATGTGAGTTATGGTGAATCCTAGCTCTCCAATGAGTATCTGGAGACTAAAACAATAGAGAAAATGGCATTTTAGGGTATTATCTTTAACAGCCTGAACTGAAACTTTATCTTTTAACAAGAAGTTATTGTATCCAATTAGAGATAAGAACAGATATACAGCAATGTGTTAGCTTTGGTTCTCATGGTTCTAAAAAAACCTGAATGGGTATCTCAGCGAGGAAAACACAACAGTTTAAACTTTTCTTGATGCTGTTAAAACATGTTTATCTTTCTATTTCAAAAGGAGATTACTTCGTTGTATTGTTGCTATCAGCAAGAGCTGTAATCAGTTCGAAAGTAAATATTTTTCTAAACATTTTCAAGTTAATTGTACTTATACTATCGTTAGATTTAAAAATAATTGTTGGTTATCATAGCTGTGAGGAATTTCTAAACTCCCTTAATATATCTAATTTTTTGTATATTGGGTTTTCTATAAGTCTACATAAATGATTAAAAATCTATACCTCGACGACAGTTTTCGAGAAAATTACAACCATAAAATTATGACATCATTTACGGTTTACGCAAAAAATGTTTCTGGAAGACGTGAACACGGTAATTTGGATACGTTTGTGCAATAATATGTAAAAATATCTATTTTTCATACATGCGTCCATCGTGGAATAAAATAATTAAAATAATTTTGCTTTTTTAACGTATTTTTTCAGAAGTCGTAAAGGTATTTTTATCTATTACTTCGCGCTGGAATTTTGCTATGCAGAATTTAGGCGGATTTGTTAAAACACTGTCTATTTAACTATTCAACTTTGATAAATATTTCTTTGAAATTTCTGAAGTAGATTACAACTACCAAACACTATCTTAATATCTGTTGTTTTTGTTTTAACTTTTTTCTCTACGTAAAGAGTTGTATTCTTAAACATTCAGCTACCCTTACAAAATATACATAAAGCACTTAATCTATATACAAGATACTACACATGATGTATCAACAAGTCCGCCTAAACTCTATGCAGAAATATTCCTTACGTGGGGAGTACATGAATGTCTAGGAAGGAAAAATTATATTTATCAAACACACGATCATAAATGACATCGAAAATTTAATTTTGTGCTATCACAACAAAATATTAATTTAAAACCTTACTAAAATACTTCAAAGGGATAATGAATATTTAAATTAAAAACAATTTGATAAAGATATCTGGTTTTCATGTTTTTAGCAGCTTTAATCCGTAATAGATTCATATTCTACAGAAATAAAATATACTTCCTGTCACACCAAATTATCTCATCATCTATTGTCTGGCGTGAAAAATCTAAGGAAACGAGCAACAATACAGTTCCGTTTAACTTCAGTGGCGATTTAAAAAGACTTCCTCAGATAGGAATCTTCGCAAATAATTTTCATTAATTTTTCAGGAAACTTTTTTCCCCATAACTAATTAGAATAGAATGTTATCGGAAAGCTTGAATATTTTTTTCTTCTGTGATTTATGATTAAAAACGAATTAAAACTTCATTACAGCGATACCTTTTTTTTTTTAAATAGTAGCACAGGTTAATTTTTCACATTGATTTTTGGAATTATCTTATGAGTTTTATCTTCGTATTAAGTATAAAATGGAAAAAAATTAAGCATACTTAATATTTGAGTCATCGATCAAACGTAAAAAATAAATGGAGTTTTAAATGGGTTATTTTGGAGGAAATGTAATTAAAATATTAAATACAAAAACTATAATTCAGTTTTAATTCCTTCAACAAATAAAATATTATTCTCCACTTGTTGTCAATAGTTAAGCCGTCAATGAAACGTAACATATAAAATTTTAATTGGATTCTTTGGGGAGAAAAGTAGCTTTTATATTGAAAACTAATTAATTACAATTCTCTCACTTAACAAAAACGTTTTCCTCCCACCTTGCTGTCAAAAGTATTTTAATCGCTGATAAAACAATCACTTCAACCATCCTAAAAAATCTAATCCAACCATCATTCTCAAAACAATACTATTAATTCCTCAAAGATTATTTTAAAAGAAAACACACTTCTACTTCCACTCACACATCAAAACTAATTCATTCAACAACAACCGAAATCCAACTGAGGGAAAAACTAGTGAGAAAGAATAAGCCCTAGCGTCACGAAATTATTCCTCCCATAGAATACTAATTTAAAGAATTCGGACCTGTCACAGGTGCTAGTGACACTTAATTAAATGAGCCCTCATGATCTTTGAGATTCCGGGAGGCTATGAGGGAGCATCTATGGTGGTTGTATTCTTAATGGAAGCATTAATTAGAGGAGGTTTATCACTGGGTCTATGGAGATAAGGTGTTTATTAACTTAGTCGAACAGAATGTCACACTGGAGAACGTGATGTTTTTTGAAAGTGTCATTTACGTTTTTGTTTGCTCGAGGACGCATTTGAATTATTAAGTTAGGATTGGGTTTCTTCCTTATTAATTGAATAGAGTCATGAGTGGGGTATAATAATGAAGTGGGTAAGGTATTATTTATCAATAGTTGTGTGTGCGTTTACATTTTTCTTTAAAAAGAAAGTGGGAATTTTTTTTTTACTTTAGAGTGGAAATAAATTTGTTTTCAAATGTTTACACCCACGCTTTAATCAATTAAAATCACCAGCTACGTATTCTAAGGAGTGTTTCCCCTCCCCAGAAATTTTAAAGACGTTTAAACTGGAACGCCTTGAAAATATAAGGAGATGATCTTTCGGTGTGTTTCCTAAAGGGTACCAAATAAACTTCTAAAAATACACTTAAGAACCAGCTTTAAAAATTTATTATAGTAAATGACACTAAAGACCATCTTTTTGCTCTGAACGAAGTATCACCACAAACATTTTAATAGTAAAAACCTTTAATATGTCATATTACTTTCCACCTCTAAATTTGTTCTAATTAACTACTTTTAACATGTTGTAGTGTAATCAAGCATGCTTATCGATGGCACTTTTGAAAAAGATTGAACCAAGTGCCTAAAAAGTTCAATTCCAGTTAAGTCCAAATCCTAGTCATTCAATCAATGAAAATAAACTGCATAAGGAGACTGATGAATACGACATGACTGGCATGAACATGACTGGCGGTTAATTGGCAGTCAAACGTGTGATTGGCAAAAGAGGAAAGCTAGTTTTCCGTCAATCAGACCTTTAAATCCCGGTTAACTGTCGGGAAGATTATACGGCCGTAGTTTGAACAGTTGGTATAAGTTTTGTTTAACAAAAGAGTAAACACGAACAAGCAGTAAAACGGCCATATTGGGAAAATAATCTTAAACGAAAAAATTAAGTGTAAATTCCCGTTATAAAATTGCTCCCTAATTACATCCTTTTACAATTAATGTCTAGAGATACTCTTGCATTTCGTAAACAATCAATGAAATTCTCTTATTTTGTTTCATACTAAAAAAGTGAAATAAAATAGCATGAGGCAAAAAAAAGTTTCTCTATTCGAACTTGAATTGGTTACTTATTTAAGTTATCAAGAGCAAGAGCTAAAATAAGGTTCCAAATGCGGTAAGAGGAATTCGAAAACAAAACACTTGGAACAAAAACCGCAAAAAACAAAGTTTTTTTCACACGAAAGAACACAACGAAAATCAATTGTTATTTTAAAGCGTCCTACTATGACGTCATATTTGGGAATGCATTCTATTTTAAAAAAAAGACTGGAAAAAACTGTGAAATTTTTCCCCCCAAAGTGAATATGCGGTTTCTACTGATTGGCTGTTATCTGATACGGCGGCGGCGCATATTCAAAATAAAAGGAATATTGCATTTTCAACGTCCCAGCAGATTCAAAAACCGCCGCCGAACGGATGAAGAGCCCCTTCAAAAGAAGAAGCGGTGCGATAGTCTTCGAAGAAAGAACGGAAAAACGATTTCCGTGGATCAATGGAGTTCTCGAAGGGGATCAAGTAAATTAGAAAGGGGCGAAGAAGAATTCTTCTCGTCAACGGGGTGCTATTTCGGGGTGTTTCTCGCAAACAGATCGGGCTTTCCATTCTGGAATCGATGAGTAGAGGGGGCATTTATATACAGGGTGTTTCAAAAGTCTATTTCAGAGCTATCATTTGGAACCAGTGTCTCCCAAGGTCATGGAAGTAAGGTATGCTCCTAGCTAATGACTATGTGGAATACATTGAGATGGCTCCCAGTGACCCTAGGGACGAAATAAGGAAGTTTAAAATTAAATAAAAACTAAGGGGGAATGAAAACTTTAAAGAGAAAACTGTCTGCAATATCATGACAAATGCATAGAAATATCCTCTAAAATCACTTGAAAAGTCTTCCGCGATTTCAACAGTTTGAGAACACCTGTTTTAGAGGAGAAAATGGGGGTCAGTAAAACACTCGGACAGTTCAGCTCAGCTAGTCAATCAAAACTCAGTAAGACACTCGGAATGTTTTTATACATTTCAGAGCAACGCAAATTAGAAATATTCAAGCAAATTATTAATTTTTTATTTTTTTGGGGGGCACCTGGAAATTCTTTCCGGTAGGGTGGGTTGGGGTAAAGTGGGTCTTGGGGTAAAATGGGTCAGTTTTAATTAACTCGATATAAATCAAATTTAAATTGAATTTTTTTTCACTAATTTTTTTAATCATATTCTTTAATCTGTTGGCAACCTTTTTCGACTATCAAAAATTAAGATTTATGAATTTGAGGACTGAAAAAATATTTAATTTGAACCGTAAATGATGTCATCGAAAAAACAGGGTTTACCAACTTCGAAATAACTATATATTGTAATAAATTAGAACAGACTTTTGCGATAGTTTTTCATAAAAGAAAGTTTGAGAGACATTTCAAGCCAATCAGCTTAGAAAAATATAAAATATTGTATCTTTTATAACGATATTTTGTACTTGGGGTAAAATGGGTCATAGTTAAGAGGCCTTCTATATAAAGTAAAAACAATGTTTTCAACTTATTTCCTTCAAATATACATTGAACTGTCAAACAAGTTTATTTTTTCTCCAAAAGAAGTATTTTAATTGCTACATTTGGAACAAAGGTCATTGACTTCAAATGTTTACAATTTCCTAAAAGTACAACTTACAACAAATTTTTTCAGATAAAAACGGCTTAGTTGATTGCCTTTTTTCTTATTTTCATGTATATTTAGTAATAAATATATTTTTGACATCTTTTTGCAATGAGACCCATTTTACCCCACATTGGGGTAAAATAGGTCATTACTTTTGATGCTAAGTTTAACCAACTTATAACAAAATAATATTTGATAAAATTAGATGAAAATGTTCTGAAGGATTGTAGTGTCAAGATCCAATTGAAAGAAATCCTTAAAAAGTAATAGTTTTGAAGAAATAAAACTTAGAATGTGAAGGTACCTTTAAATTGACCCATTTTACCCCAACCCACCCTATAATTTAAGAAGAGCTGTCTTAAATATTCAAGGAGATGACTATTAGGGTGGGTCATTTTCCTATGGCGAAAAAAAAATTTTGCAAATTCTATCGGGCACAGCAAGAAAAGGGTGCCAAATGGTCTCAAACTAACATGTGTAAAATATTATTCGATTGTAATAACTATTTTTGCCTCCGGATTGGCCTCAAATAGGACAAAAATATGTAATTTTTAATATTTTAAAAAAATTTTATGAATTAAATTTTTTGTCGAAAACTTATTAAAGTTCACAAATAAGGGTATTTAAAAACAATTTTAATTACATTAGTGACCTTCATGCATTATTAATACAAAAATAACTGCCAAAGTGGCAATATAATATGCTATCACATTAACAAGAGCCGAAGAATATGAATCTCTTTTTATAGCGGATTTTCAGTGGTACAGATTTTAAATATTGGTAGTTCATATACATTCTCCATCAAGTTTGCTCAGTATAAAACGGTATTTTTAATTTTTCAAAATAGAAACAGTTGTGTTTTTCATAAATATGCCGCGCTTTCGAAATTCAGCGGACAGTTATTTCACTGGCTGGTCTTGGGATCCAAATATGATCGCAAAAATATGTTGAAACAATTGTCGAATGGATAGTTTGTTCATAGGCAATAACAGTTATGATTCGCTCAGTCATGATTTACCTAATTTTTTACTATGGCAATTGACTGAAACCCAGGCCCATGAAATAATACTTCTTTGAGGATTGACTCAAAATAGCTTCTTAGCATTCCCTTATTCGTTCATAAAAGTTAAAATATAGCAAATTTAACTGTTAAGGATAATTACAAGTAAGTTTTGAAAAGTAATGTAGCTTATTTAAAAACTTAAGGGATAATACTGAGCTTTATGCTGAAAACGGGGATCTACAGCTCTTCTTAAGAAAATATTTCAAAATTTGACTCTTAAAATGTGGTTTTAATATATTTTTGGACATTAGGGAATCACATGGGGACACTTGGGATGGACTATTCCTAATATGCCAAAAAATTTCAAGGAAATCCCAACTTTTATCCAAATGTTTTCCATGGGGTTGAAACCTATAACCCAAAAAAGGTATCCACCTTCTGACACATCCATTTTTATTAAAAATTTAATGTTTTTACCATCCTACTCAACTGGGAATAAAAGTTTGGCACATTTTTGTGATTCCAGCAAGAAATTTTTGATTGCAAGTTCTAACCATTGAGATATTTCAAAATATGTTGTATTACAAGTCAAGTATTTCAACTTTGGTTTCATTTATAATTATTTTATAGTCTTCAATGATGATTTTTATACCATTGTGCACAGTTATATTCATGACGGCTTTGTGCAATCGAGGTAAAAGCTTGATTTTCGTTCGTCCATTTTTGCATGAAATTACTATATTAATCGAAACTTTGAGGCCAATCCGGAGGCAAAAAGAGTTATTGTAATCGAATAATATTTTACACATGTTAGTTTGAGACCATTTGGCACCCTTTTGCCGCTGTGCCCCTGGGAAAATGTGAAAAAAATATTTTTGACCCCTCCTAATGACTATAGCACTTTTTCAGGCCTCAAAAAAGAAAAAAAATCACAAATTTACAAGGTTTTCAGTGTTATCATGAAGTTTTGCATTTTTTAGTTTAATAAAGACAAATTTTAATTAAAAAATAAATTTTTTTATGGATAATATTATGCCGCTAGGGACGTTGTTAGTCATTTCAATGGATTGAAGCATGGTCACTCTATTATGGATGCTTCTTACTTCCACGCCCCTAAGAGACGTTGGTTTCAATTAAAGTCATGAAACGGACGTTTTAAACACTCTGCATAGCGAAGAAAAGGTGTCCTTTTATTCTTAAAAAAATAACCCGTTTTGTAGAGGGTGGTCCCATAGAGGTATAAGAATAATAGAGACGGCATGGACGGCAACCCTGTGTTCCAAAGATCAATGCTAGGCAAAAAGAATTCTTTAACATTGGAGCTCCCATAGACACGTCGATTTCGAAGGTGAAAAATCGTAATAACTCATAGAAAAATGATCGGAAAAAGAAAAAAACACCTGTGTATGATGTAGAAGGAAAAGACTAATTATTCTGAGCTTAAAAATTTAAAAAATCTCCGAAACATTTTTATGAATGGGATTTTAAAAAACTTCGCGCCGAGTTCGTTCGACTTTCACGAGCTATATTCGATTAAATTTGACAGAATTTCAGTTAAATTACTTCTAGTATTATAAAATGAAGATTTGTGATTAGATTGGATGTGTTTTTGAGTCATTCAAATCAATATTTCTGGTTGAAAATTGTTTTTTACGAAGTTAAGTCATGAAATGAGCTTTGGCGGCCGTTGGCGATCGAGCTTGGCGCTTGTTTTCTGTTGGTGCGGGTTTAATTTTAGTGCGTTATTATTTTTTATTTTGCCTCTTTCTCAAGAATTCAAGAAAATAATTTCCAATAATTATTAAGGAATAATATAAATACATATTCCAATTATTGAGATGCAGTTTCTAAATAATTGTGATTTTTTAAAGTTTCTGTGGATTTTTTTGCCATATTGTAAAGACTATTATTAGATTGCTGCTACATTAATGCTAAATGTATCAAAATAAGTTACCAATATTTACATTTATGTAATTTTTGTAACAATATTTTTAATATTATTATGGATATTTGTACAAGATTTGGGTACTTCTTTTAGAATTTTAATACCTCAATAAAATAATGTAATAGTAATAATTAATGTCTCCATCACTGGGGCTGTTTAAAAAAATTTCGCTTTGATATCCTTGAAATTTCATAACACAAAACCTAATCATTAGAATATAATCTTATTAATTTAATTTACTAGTTCAAAAGCCATCAAATGTTTAATTCGAAAATATTTTTTCAGTTGCGAGTTTGCCATTAAAAAAACTGTAATCAGCAGATTGGTTGGTTGGGGTTTTATGGCATATGACCCCCCTATTTTCAGAAAAATATTATTTTGAAGCCACACACTCTTATGAATGAAGATTACCGCCACTCTTTTCCTATTAGTTTTGGGGTATTTAAATTTTGAAGTTTCAAGCTTTTCGGTGCCTTTTCGGTTTTTGCAACATTGTTTGCTAAGATCGCGAAGTGATAAGTAGAGAGGGTTAACGAGCTTTAATGAGACAGGGGATGAGTCTCCAAGTTAAATAAGGTAAAAAGTAGACCACTGGTTCCCAACCTTTTGTAGCCCATCGCCCCCTTTCTAGGGGTTGACTAACACCTATCGCCCCCTTTTCATTCTCATTGTAAATCTAATTTTAATTTGAAGTAAAGTGTAAATAAAAAAAGCAATTTTAGGTCCGGGGGTCCTGCCCCAGAAAATTTTTGGAAATAACTAAAAAAACAGGTTTTTAACTAGTTATGGTACACCTCTTCCAAATTTCGGACATATATTTTTGGTAGGATTTTGATGGACTACTAATTATAAAAAAAGTTTTGAAAAATTATGTTCCAAGTTCAAAAGGGGGGTTTGGGGGTCCTCCCCCAGAAAATGTTTGGAAATTTGACCCTAAGAAACAGAGTTTTAACTAATTTGGGTACATTAAGTCTGAATATGTGTTATACAGTACTATTTTATTTTCCCCCTTTAAATACCCATCGCCCCCCAATCGCCCCTCCCTTATTTATCGCCCCCTTGATAACACAAATCGCCCACCTGGGGGCGATCGCCCCCAGGTTGGGAACCACTGAAGTAGACCATCAAATTTCAAAGTGATAATTCACTTCACATATCCATAAACTTCTTCCCTGTATGTTTTCGGATGTAATTCGCTATTCAAATTACACAATTTATGCACTTCTATATAAAAGCAAAATTAATTAACTATTTTTTAAATCTTTCTAACCACTTAAAGTAACAGTTTACTTTAATTTTTGTATTCATCAATTTAAAATTGCTTTCCTTTAAATATTGCGTGTGCTTTATCGTTGTGAATTAGAATAGGATATAGAGTAGTGTTAATTTCATTTATGTTTCAGATAACAGATACTGGAATTAAAATTACTTAAATAAAATGAAACCTTTAAAAACAGAAGCTATCACTAATTTATATTTTAACTGTAAAAAATACGATAGCATTGATACAAAAATACGAAACTTATAAGGCAACAAAAAAATATGTATTCTGAGCGCCGCGCCGTGCCAAACAGCGCGATAACCTCGCCAAATAGCGTGAAATCTCGTAACTCATAACTTTGACATGCTAGGCAGTCATGGGATCGCTCGCTTCCGTTGAAATCGGACCCGATTCCTCCTCTATTCTTCTTTCCTAACTCTATGGGTGGTCCTGAATCTAATCAATAGTTTTGAAAGTGCTGTTCGTTGTACAGAAGGCAGATGTTTCCAAATAAAAAACAATCAGATTCCAGTACGTTTTCATCTGTTCTATTTTACTGCATCTGGTTTACTGGTTATAGCGTCCCCAAACCTACTATTGCTGTGATAGTTAATCTGCTACATCCCCTAAATTAGATGAGATGATTGGGTTGCTGGAGAGCTTTTATGGAGCTAGACTAAGTTAGATAATTTAGTGCCCCAGACAACAAAATTGACATAGTGTAAATATAAAAAGCAAACGCCATTTTCAAGTGTTGTAAGGTTAAAAGCAATGAAATACAAGTTAATTTTAAAAAGCATGTGACCAGTGTATTAAATTGACGTAAAAATTTGTGCACGGAAGATTAAAATGTATTTTCAAAAGTTCCTGTATTCCTTTATTAAGTCATTAGCATCTCCAAAACAATTATCTGGAATTTTAAAATTTCGTTCTCCAAAACTGACATTCAGACTTACTGTATAAACTCAATTCCCTCCACCTCCAAGATTAAAGGAAAAGGGATTTTTCATTTCTGAATCATTACTGAATTAAATAATTTTAATGTTTTTTTTAATCCCCAAAAGACTATAAAAATACTAACTAAAAATTAATAAAATTTTTAGGTCTGAGTAATAAATATATCACCGATAACTTAGAAGCCGTGAATACCTCTCTTAATTTTCTCTCTTTATTTTACAATAAAAAAACTATTTATTAAGATCGTATTATTTCTTTATTTTGCTTTTTTTATAAAGTTTGTTATATCTTATTTCTAACAGACTTATTTTTTGGGTCAGAGACGCAGTTGTTTTTGAAAATAAAAGCCGGAATTGAAATACTTTACGTTAAAAGCATTATATTATTAAGTTACTCTAGGAGTAGGATCTACAAGCCAATCCTACTTTATCTCCAAATGTATTTTATTTTTGAATTGTTCAAAGTTAAGGAAATATTTGTTTCATTATAATTTTTCAAAGTTTCCACATCATTAAATAATTTTACGATGCATTTTAAAATGATTGCTCTTAGTAATAGTCAGGGTGCCAACTCGAAAAGTGTGCATTGGAGTGTGTATGGAATTTTATGACGGTTTCTGGAAGTTTTGATGGTGTAGATTTCAGAACCGATTGATGCCACTCTGCAAATATTGAGCATTTTTTATAAATCAAGATGGCGTCCAAAATGGCTTCCATTGAAATCAATACTTTTGAAAATAAAAATATAGCATGCAATACATCATATATGGTATTTTTTGGGTCAAAGAAACGATATATAACGTTATTTTTTACTTTAATTAAGTTTGGAATAGGTTTTTTAATAAAACAAACATATTTCGTTGAAAAAGCAGGACTTTTTAACACTGAGTCTTAATGTCTATATTTTGCTTATAAATTCATATTTTGCATTAATTTAAATAAATTGGGTTTAGAACAATTACAAATTACAGTAAAACCTTAAGGAGTAATTAAGTAATAAAATAAAATAATACACTGCTTTTATTTCATTCAGAATGTACCATCTGGAGGAAATGTTCTGATTAGATTTTAATGTAGCTATAAAAACAATTAAAATACATAATTTGTTTGCCGCATAAAGAGCGACATAACCAAGGGGGCGTCCATAAATTACAATTCTCACGGAGTAAATTAAAATCTCATGTCAACTTATGGTTCAGAAAATATACACCTTTACGATTATATTTTTAACACAAGTTTAGGAAAAATGTGCAGATTAATCAAAACAGGGAATTATTAGCCAGCAGTCAATCCGTGTTAATTACCTACGAGTTTAGACCAGATTTTTTATTTCAATACGTAATTCTAATTGTATTAAAATATGTATCACATAAATAAACAAACAACAAAATTTTTTTCTCAAAGAAACTAATTTTTTAAAAGGGGGTGGGGGCAAGGGGAGTAGGATCCACCATAATCTCACCAAAAGGGAGGGAGCAAGCGGTCCAAAATTTGGAAAAAAACCACCTTGTAATTTATGGACGTCCTCCAAAGTAATTAAAGAGAGCACTTCATTATTATCATCTTCGTATAGAGTAGAATACGTGGCAAATATGACGGAAAAAAATATGACAAGCCCAGTTTTCTCGCACCTTCTCTTCAGACCCTTCCACCAACAATAGATGAGTGTTTCGCACTGAATGTTAAATGGGCTCACTTTCAAGGCATAATACGGCTGTCAGTTAGTCGTCATCATAAACCAACTAAAGATCCAACACTATTTGGTTGTCAGAAAAATGAACAGAAGGAGATTATACCGATTCCAATACCTGAAATGTAGACTGAATACTATAAGTGTCCAAGTGTTCTCTCTGCAAAACTGAGGACCCCTGTTCAACTATGAATTATTGGATTTGGCTATCATTCCAGTAACATTTCCTGCAGCTTCATATGTTATTGTTACAAAGAAAAAGGGGAAAGGTTGCAAGCTTCACACAAAACTTTCGGAGATTTTGAATGAAAGTAAGAAGTTTTTCATGATACTACAGATTACTTTTAGATTATTTAAATTTGAATTGAAACTTTAATTTAGGTAGCTGAAATTGTTGAAATAATGAAATGAATTTGATTGAAATAATTGCTATTAAATGATACTTAAGTATCAAAGGCAAAGCATAGTATTAAATCTTGGATTATATACATGGTTTCTTTAAAAATTTATGAAAACTGAACAAATAATAGTTAAAATTAAAACAGGAAATTATTTATCATACGTAATTTGTTAACTGGATCATAATATTTTTAGAAAAAAATCAGCTGCTCCAATATCAAATAAACAAGGATCTTTTGTAACCAAATTACGGTTCCATCATAATTATTTTCAAAATAAAGGTATTTCAAATCAATTTAAACTTTTTTTTTGTTTAAAATAAATGTTTCCCTATTAAAAAACAAAAATAATGATACCCCACATGCCATATTTTATTAAAGATAAATCGAAAATCCTATTTTGTGGCTATCATGGTCGCCAGTGGCGTATATAAGGGGGGGTCGAAGGGGCCCTGGCCCCCCCCCGAAATTCTGACTTGGTGTACCAAAACAAGTTAAAACCCTGTTTTTAGGGTCAAATTTTGAAAAATTTTCTGGGAGAGGAACCCCCAAACCCCCCTTTAGAGTGCTTGGAATTTATTATTCAAAACTTTTTTACAATAACTTCAAAATCCTACCTGAGAATGAAATGTCTGAAATTCGGAAAGTGTATCAAAACCAAGTTAAAATCCTGTTTTTAGGATCTAATCTCCAAAATTTTTCTAGGGGAAGACCCCCATATATCCCCTTCTGTACCTAAAACTATATTATTTATAACTTTTTCATTAAATTCATCAAATTTTACCTGAAAATTTATAAATTCTAACTAGGGGTACCAAAACTAGTTAAAAACCTGGTTTTTAGAGTCTAATTTCCAAAAATTTTCTGGGGGAGGACCCCCAGACCCCCTTTTGTAATTGCAACTTAATATACATCATAACTTTTTAATATTAAGTTCTTTAAGTTGCAAATTCTCCCTAAGAATGTACTGAAAAAAAATTAAATATACATAAGAGGGGCTGGGAAATTTTGGGTCCCTCCCGAAATAAATTTCTATATACGCCAGTGATGGTCGCCATCTTGAATTCTTCAAAATGCTCAACATTTACGAGGTGGCATCAATCGGTTCTTCAATCTAGACATCATAACCTATCAAAATCAGCAATAAAATTTCATACACATTCTAATACACGGTTGACCCCTTTTTTGCCATTTGGCACCCTGACTATAAGACTGCTAAGGTTTAAGAAGATTTTCAAAGGGATCAAAGTAAAACTTTCCAGAGTTCCATGAGTTTATTTGTTTGCATTAAAAACCACATTATTTGTGCCATTATTTTATTTTATCGTAAGGGAAACTGGATCTGAATTTGGTGTCCGCTTCTATTGGATATCTTTCTTTGGTATCTAATATGTTTTCAAAATGCACTTATTCTATGCTTATATCGTATTATTTAAATCAGTGTTGTCCAAATGAAAGGAGTATTTCATCATTATCGCCGGTTAGCGGACAATAAGTGCAAACTCACAACTCTCAAGCGTCGCCTCCAACCGTGGACCAGTTTCGTTCTTGTTAGGACTCATCAGCACGGTATAGGAAGGCAACGCAAGAGAGAGGAGGGCAAGTACTAGTCTAGGCGACTATTACTGAAAAAGTTATTCATTTACCTTGCCTTTCTGGAATTGAATCTATTCTAGGAATGCCAAGTCATTCCAGCAGATGAGTGGATCAATGGTCACCACTTTTTCAGTTATAGTCGGCTAGACTAATATTTGCCCTCCGCTCTCCTGCATTGCCTTCCTATACCGTTGTGATGAGTCTTAACAAGGACGAAACCGGTCCACTGTTGGAGGCGACGCTTGAGAGTTGTGAGTTTACACTCAATGTTGTCGAATTTGCGGCCCCTCGATGAGGTTATATGGCCCTCGGCCGAAAAATTAAGTGTTTCTTAAAATTGAATCTAACAATTTGTTTTTTGTAGAAATGTGTTAAAAACATGTTTCTTCAGTTCCAATTTGTCTAAATTTTCTAGGAGAATATAACCTCTCTCCCCCTATACGCAGATATAGCCCCTTGAATTTGGTGAGATTGACGTCTGTTCATTGTTTTTTATTTAATTTGAAATTTAAGTAATTTTCTTCGTTTTCTTATTATTTGTGCTGCAAACTAAGCCAATACAAAATTTTTACCCTTTCTATCCAGTAAAAGTCTGACTCCATTGATATTCACCTACCTTAATGACTCAGTTTCGTAATAATTTTAAATTTCCCTTTTCGTAGTCTTACTATTTCTTGCTTTTGCGTTGTGTGAACTAAGCAGAAATATTAAATGTCAAAATTTAAGTTGATTTTAAGATTTTCCTTTAGCTGTGAACGTTCACAGTATTAATAGTTGAGAAATGTTGAGAGAGTGATGTTTAGGAAGCTGAATGCCTTTTGATTAAATAACCAAGATAAAACACTCTAATCTTCCAACACCGCAGCTAATTCAATTAAACCCAATTTACAACTTCAACCTAAAATAAGAAATCAATCTACCCCAAAAGAACTCCCCATTATGCTTCCCCTCACTGTGGTCCAAATACCCTAATCATATCACCGCACGGCATAATTTCCTTAAGATTGCTTACACCCACACTGTGCATATATAGGAGACTGCTTCGGTGTGATTTAATTAACCGAGGACTATTTCTGGAGTAAGCTTTAATTAGGGTAAGGATAGACTCGGGGTTGGACTCTTGGGGCAGGTCGTGGGGTAAAAACTGAGGAGAGTAGTTGCGGTTGTTTAAGGTTTTTCTTGGGAAAGAGCGGTTGGTTCTGCGTCGGATTTTGGTCTCCGTCCAGAGGGAAATAGTTGTTTTTTCTTATGATGTTCGTATGAAGGTTCGTTTGGTTTGTTTTGAATATTATGCAGTTACTCTTACTAGGAAAAGCTCCCAGGCTAAACTCACAGAAATTATTGACGAAAATTTTACAGGCATAAGAAGATGACACAAAACACTGATCTGCGGAGCTAAATTAATTTAGAAAATTGGGTTCTGAGTTGCCAAACTCATTCACTTAACATCCCTTTGTTACTTGGCGTGAAATTGATGAATTTTGTATGGCCTATTTCAACGGCTGCAGAGAAAACGCTGTCAGTTCATTTAAGTTTTTGGCGATATATTATGATAATAATATAGGGTCTCCACATTTTTATTAAATTGTCGTTTAACGGGATTTTTTCACTGAAAATCATCTTCGAGCTCATTTATAATGGTAAAAATCGAAATCCACTTTTAATTACATTATTTTTTAAATTAATAATGCAGTATGCTCACAAGATATAAAAATTATCAGATTCCATTTATCCATTACATTTGTCGGAAAAGAAAAAAGTCCTAAATAAACGAACTTGAGTAATATGAGAAACTAGATTAATATTCAAATAAATAAATCCACCCAGGAAAATAATCCACTAGCCATGGAGTTCATTAAATTAATACTTAATTAATCAATATCTCTCTTCTTGAAACAGTGTATCCATTAAATCTGTTCTACCTTTATTCTTCTCTAAGTTCTCTATTGATTACCTTCGAAGTAGAGTTCCCCAAAACTGAGCTATTTTTAGCACATCTTCGATGCGATTCTTTGAAAACCTGAGTCTAGTTTGCATAAGATCTGAAGTTCAGGGTAAAACTATTCAACTCATCTCTAAGTATTTAAGAAAATGAATTTTTACACTGTATAAAGTATCCTGCGAAATCTGCATATTCCTATATTCGTTAGTTTACTTTTAGTATTTATTTGCGATATAGTGCTCACTAATACTAAAGAGGGAAGCGAAAAAAAGACTAGCATGATGAAGAATATGATTTAGCTTAACTTAGCTGAAATCTTTCACCAACTTAAAAAAATTAATAATTTTAATTTTTTAACGTGCATGGAACAGTAGTAACGTTCTAGATTCTAGGAAGTTGATGTAAAACATTTTATTTCAAGAGAAACGCTGTCAATTTTTAAGTGAATAGGTATAGAATGATGTGTAACTCAAAACGTTTAACCACCAGGTTATGGCATGCTGATCAGTTTTTAGTGATAAAGCATTTTTGATTAAGTGTTCATATATTGTATTATTAAAAGCTTTGTATCATTAAGCATTATCATTATATTTGTATCATTAAGTATCGAAGTCTCTTAGCTCGAATCTCGAGTACTGGTGTTTTTCTATTTAAAGAATGGAATTTTTGGGCGGTTGGCATCTCCTTTTAAAGAAAAGGAACATGAATAAAAGCGTGAGAAGACAAAGTATGGTAATATAGTAGAAGGTCTTTTTCACAAATGTTCTCATTGGAAAAAGAATTGAACTCGAGAATGAACAAACTAAAGAATCAAACTTAATAGCTGTTCCTCCCTAAAATTCCTCCCATTTCTCATTTTGCGCGCCTTCCCCCCAAATTACTGATTCCAAAACTTCCTCAGAAGAAATTTAAGATTCCACACATTCATGATACAAATCTGAGTATTGGATTAAATCAAAAGATCGACACCAAACTTCAGAAACTCCCATTTTCGTATATCTGAATGCAAATTCCTTTCCAGCACTGTTGGAAAATGATAAGAGCGGGACTGAACAAAGACTCTGGTGATTATATTTTATGTGGTAGTAGCAAAATGGGTTTGGTATTGTAATATCCGCATTAGATGATTGTTTAATGTGTTAAACTAGTTTTCTGTTACGTAGATTCAATAATGACATCTTTTGTTGTGCGTCTTCCCTTCATTATGAGAGTAACCTATTCCAGTTTTGTTAATACGGAACTAGGATTTAAATTTAAGGCTTAAATGTGGAAGATATGCATTAAAATGCAAGTTGTCTTAAATTTTTAAAATTCCATTATGTGTTTCAGGCATTTTTAAAAATGAACAAACACTAAACACACAGGGTCATTCCATGTGAAATCAACCAAAAAATGGCAAAATTCAACCTGACCCCCTCGGATTTTAATGAACCTTTCAGGGATTGTTTTCTTCTATAATACAACAAGAAAAAGACCTTGATTAATCATTTTCTCTGTAATTTTTTTATAATTTTTTCTATATTTTTTTTTTATTTTGAAAAAAAATTAATTTGTGTTTCTTTAACTTTAAATAAATCCCGTTCTATTAAGGGCACAATAACCCCTTGTTTTAAAGAAGACTTTATGATGTTTAATTTTCTGTAAAATTTTTTCATATTGAATACAAAAAATTTAAAATTTTTTTTTTGAAAAACGAAAGAAAAAAGATGTTCGTATCTTTCAAATTTTTTGGAAAAAATATATGTTTTGGGCAATGATATAAGACAAAAATTCTTAAACTTTCAGAGTGGGACCGCCATGGGATCAGGAGTTATAGCAAAAAGAGTTGTTTTTAATCACTTTTACTCACCACTCTTTAAGTGGCCAAATACTGGGTTCTGCGATCTGCGCCATGTTTGGTCACTCTAACCTCCGAAATAGTACTTCAAAACAACGTTTTTTGCTATAACTCCTGATCCCGTGGCGGTCCCACTCTGTAAATTTCAGATATCCTAATTTATAACGTTTCTAAATATATGTATAATTTTCGAAGAAATTAAAAGATACCAACATTGTTTTTTAAAAGCTTTTTTATTTAAAAAGTAATGAAAGTAAATTTATTTCATGGACATAGTCAAACTTAATATCAAATTAAAGCTTGCAAAATTATCTTTAAAACGAAGGGTGATAGATTTTTCTCGGACCAATATAACTGGAGTTATAATACATTAAAGTGCAAAAAAAATGCATTTTCTTCCTTTTTTCAAAAATTTTTACCAGAAATAATTACCGATAAAGTTAAATAATAAAAACATTTTCTCATTTATATCATAGAAGGGAACAATTCCTGAAAGTTTTCATTAAAATCTGAGAGGGTCAGGATGAGTGCCGTGTTGATTTCACATGGAATAACCCCATACTAATATTCCTGGAATACGAATATTATCCCTTTGAATAATAATAAAACTCAAAAAATTATCAAACCAATTCGTCCAGAGAAATGATTAGTTCTTCTTTTAAAATCTATATTTTCCTATTAAGGTGATTTGTTTATCTTAAAAGAATTCTTCAAAAATTATCGCTTGTTGGAAAGTAATGCATTTAGATTAGATTACACCTAATTTATTAGATCATGTTAAATGTAAGAAAGGTTTATAAAACGAGTAATAAAAACTTTCCAAATAAAGTACGATCAGAACCTGAACCTTTAATGAAGTTAAAGGAAAATACATATAAAGTAGCGTTACTTTACAATATTACCTACATTTTAAGTATGGATAAATAATAATTTCAAAACCAAATTAACGAATCAATTACCACCCAAAATATATGTTACGGACAATGTGATAAATCGGGCATTATTATTAATGCTCGAAGTGGAGGAGGACAATGTGATAAATTCAATGGCATTTATCAATGAAATTTATCACTCTGCCCGGCTCCACTCTTGGCATTATTAATAATGCCCAATTAATCACTTTGCCCGTAACATATACATTTCTAATACTTATTTGATTTAAAATAAACCTTATTTTAAAATGTTATTTAATACTACAATACTAATGAATAGGATCCTAAGTATACTTATACTAAATTACAACGTTTCTTGTCAGTGACATCACCTATCGACGTAAGAACACGCCCCACTTTCAAGCTACCTAATTGGCGAAAAAAACAGCGAGCGAGAGTCATCTCTGAATCACCAAGTAGGTACCTAGAAATCGGTGACGTCACTGACAAGAAAGGTTGTGATCTAGAATAGTTCTGTTTTTGTTTTAAAATATTCTTATGCAAAATGAAATCTTTCCAAAAATATTCTTTGCACAGAATACTCAGATAAAGATAAAGAATTCTTAAAATTGAATTAATTTTTTTATGAATTCTAAATAATGTTCCAGTCACAAGTTAAGCTTCAGGATTAGGGTTTTAATATTGAATTGAGAGTTATTAACGTGAAAGGAGAAAGTGTTTTCCCCCTTCTCCAAATTTAAAAATATAACCCTCAAGTAAAAAAGTTCTTCTCTTTCATATTTTCCCCCATTTCTTGAACCATTATTACCTTTTTAAAACATCTTATTTTTACCGAAGCGAGGGGCAAAATGCAACCCAAAAGTGTTCCTAATGTTATTCTTCGCTAATTTTGTTAAAATACCGGGTCAGGAGGAACAGCAGAGAACTGGGTAACAAACACCACATGTGATGGCTGCCCTAGAAGGAAGAAGCTTTTACTCTTAAGGCATAATGGTGAAACTGAGTTAAATGCGGGACGTATTTTGGGAGATAAGAGAGGTAATATTTATAGTTTCTAGAAAATTTATGCAATGTTATGATGTACAGCAATGCCCTTTGAGAGGTTTTTAAAAGCTTCTTGTATATTTGGTAATCACTTTTCTGGCAAACATACATTCATCTTATGATGCTTTCTTCTTTTCTACCTTTGAGAGGAAATAATGACTACAGGTTTCTTTAAAATCATATTTGCCGGATAAGTATTTTGTTGTCAATTACACACATGAAGTAAAAAATTCATGAAATAATACAAAAAATTTGGGGAAAATTATTAAATTTTATTACGAGGCTACAAAATTATTTCATAAAACGCACGCCGAATTGAAATTAACAATTGTACAAATTTTTTAAAATTGGCATAAAATATTTTTCTGTATTTTTCCGGTTATTATATGATATTTATTTATTTGAAATACTGCAGCCTATAAGTAAAAATTTATTGCAGCAAAGAAAAATGTTTTTGTTTTACATTCTTTTTTTTAAAGTTCAAGGCGATCTCTACTATTTCAATTTTGTTTTTGAAAATGTAACAATGCCTTAAGATAGCTTTTGACGCATATATTTGAATTTCAAAATTTTCTCGGTTGTCTACATAGAGGAGATATAACTGTTAAATCTCTTCTATGGTTGTCTCTAGATTATGATTTTGGTAAAGATGTCGTGAAAATTCCTGTCAATGTAAAGACCGGTCGTTAAATTCCTGTAAAAAATTATAGTTTACCCATTAAATAATTTTACCGCCTGTTTTGAACACTGACCGGATTTTTCGTATACCCTTGGAAATTTTCTCATATTTCAAGAGTATAAATCCCACAGAAAAGAAAATCACTAATACCAAGAAAATTTTATGTTCTAAATTTTAAATTTCAAGAGTCTGATGATAATTGTATCTTAACTATGATATCCATTAAGTAATCCCTATCTTTTTAGAAGTAAGTAAAAATTCAAACGACAAGTAAAGAACGATCCGTTTTCAAGAGCAACACTTCAGTAAATCAACTTCGCTACTAAAATATTTTGCTCAAAACAATCATTTTAACTCTGTTAGAACTCCTAAAAGCCCTATTTATTTTTAGCACCACAATCTCCATTAAAAGTCGATGAAGCAGACTCCCAACTCCAAACAATCTACACTTAAGTTATGAATCTATTCACCACTTCATTTCCTTTCAAAACTTCAACGCATACCAGTGTACAAAAGCACTTATACACGACCAACAACACTACATCAAGACCAATGGCAAAAAAAAATCCATTACTGTTTTCCCACCAATTTGCATGTGCGTATAAACTGCCTCCAGTCCATTTAATTCCAACCTCGGTGTCACGACGCACCCAGACGGGGATTTTTCCCTCCTACAAATGTAAAACCGCGTTTTATGGCGTCGTTAACTCCCCAGTCGGAAGTCTGCTGAACAATATTACCGAAGCGGTATTCTGATTAATGTCTGCCCATCAAGCTTCTGATATGCGCTCGTATCGCTCTTTGCCATCTGTAACGGGAATTGAAAATGTCTGCGTTTTTGAGGATTGGAGAGCGGGGGTGTTTTGGAACGATTTTGTTGTTTATTTCATTTTCCGGGATAGATGGCCGTGTTTGATGAATGGAATTTCCAAACGTTTCGCTCTCTGCTTCGGAGAGCATCCTCAGTGGCAAAAATCCCACCAATAGAGAGCGAAACGTTTGGAAATTCCATTCATCAAACAAGGCCATCTATCCCGGAAAATGAAATAAATTACTCTTCAGGTCGTGGAAGTTTTCATCAATTTAGATTTTGTTGTTGTTTGATTTTGTGGATAGTGGAGGTAGTTGCGGGTGCGAGACGTGTTAAGTTGTTTGGTTGTGCCGGTTTGGCAAAGAGTGGTGACGCGTGAAAAGATTCTGAAGAAGAATTTGAGAGTGGAAAAACAGTGCAAGTCCGATTGTGGTCAAAATTTTATAGATTAAACCTGTAGAACAAGCCGTTGAGCACAAGAACAGAAAGATAGCAATACTTGTTGGCCCAATACAGAGTTTGGGAAAACAGCTCTGTGGGCTTGTTCAGCTTGGCTCAGTAAGCCCTATTCTCAGGGTTCCAGTTTTCGCAATTCGCAACCTTGCGCCTTCGTCAAAAGTGAACCAAGTAAGGAAGAAGCTATAATAAGTTTTACAGTTACTGAATCTCCCCGGGAGCATTGGAAGAATGCTTGATAGCAAAGCGGCAGTTCCTGGGTTCTATTCCCAGTTATTATTTTATTAAAAAAAACTTATATTTTCCAAGAGAAATTTCAGCCAACCAATCAGAACCGACTCTGCTAAAACTGGCACTTTGGGACTAGGGTCTTGTACTTGGCTCTCAACTATCTCTCTTACCTGTGAGAAAACAGGTCGTTCCGTTTTTTTGTTCGTTTAGTTTGAAAAACACTAGGAAATATGCAGTACTTGATATTACACTTTAATGTAGTATTAAATAAAACTAAAAGAAAAGTAACGAGGACGCTAAATAGAATAATTACTACGAGTTATCCATAATCATAAATTAGCTATATTTTAGCTTCAAAACTAGAATTAGGTTTTGAGTTGCATGAAAATAATTTCTTAGCAGTATGTATCAACTCATTGATACATTTTTTGGATTTGGTCTTTCAGAATTAAGTAATTTAAAAATAACTCAAAAATACAGAAACAACCCTAGACAGACCTGTAGTTTTAATTTCTCCGTGTATCGGAAGAACCTTAATTTTAAAACTGCGGTGTTTTTAAAGAGTATAGATTTACTTTTAGTTGTTTTAAATTACATAACTCCTTTGTTCTCTCAAAATCTGCATTCAATATTCGTTGAAAACTGGTTGCTTTTACATTTATGACGCAACTTATTAAATTTTCATTTTAAAGCATTGCATGTTTACACAGCAAAAAGTCAATGATTATTTAAGTTAAAAGATCTTTTGAATCAGTAAAATATGTCTTGTTTTCTAGATTATTTGTTGTGAAAACTCGTATTTATATGAGCTGGTTCGAAGGAAAGTTGCATAAGTCCACTGAACGTGTTTTGAGTAACAGAAAGTTTTATCTAACGGCGACTGTGATGTTCCTATGCAGACGATTTTATTAGACAGCTTTTATGGGACAATCATTGAGCTTATGACTTAAGTGATTATCACACTAGGTAAAGGAAATTGGAATAAATCCAAATCTAGGCTTTTCTTAAATTTTGTATTTTTGGATTTATACCACTTTCATCTTGAACAGATCATAGTAGCTGAGTTTCACTGTTGATTCTAAAATAGGCTTGGTCGGTTTGTAAACAAATTCTTTGTTGCGAGATTTTCTTCAGACTCGATCAAAAGACCTTACAACATACTCGTATAGATATGCAAAATGTTTCAGGTTCTTGTAGACGTATACACGTATAGAGACTTGTTTGCTTGCTGGGAAAAATTGCACTTTGACTTCTTCTTCTTACTTTTTTTATAATTCTATCATTCTTGATTAAACTTAATAAAAGTTTAAAGGGCTTGTATTTTCTTCTTATTTTTTACTTTTGTAGAGTACAAGATTTTTGAATAATATTGATATAAGTAATAAGGAACTAAAGATTATGGTATTAGTAAGTTTCAGTTTCGTAAGCATTTCAATTTTCTTTTTGTTTTTAAAAATGGTAATTGTGGCGAACTTAGTCACCAGTACAATAGTCAAAACAATTCAAATGGGCTATAAATACCGACTGAAGTGATTATAACTCCAGAGTATACTTTTGAGTCGTATGACCTTCGGATCGGTATCTCCCAGTGGCTCACCTAAGCCACATTGGTGACCCGGTATACGAACACGCACCTTCTATCACCTTTCACCATCTTCACTACCATCCCCCTTCGGTGTGGTTGAGCTTCTATAAGCTGTGCCTTGTCTCTCGGATCACAATCACTCCACGACATGTGGAAGAGCCTAACGCTGGCCACAACTCACTCAACAATTTACCGAGAGCCAGGTTGACGGACGAATCCAGCCATGCTGCCTTCTGGAGGGGGAGTACTGTGGCGAACTTAGTCACCAGTACAATAGTCAAAACAATTCAAATGGGCTATAAATACCGACTGAAGTGATTATAACTCCAGAGTATACTTTTGAGTCGTATGACCTTCGGATCGGTATCTCCCAGTGGCTCACCTAAGCCACAGTAATAAATCAAAACCTATTTTCATTCCATTTCGAAACTAATGTCATTTTTATTTTCAGTGGTGTATACATATTGCCTATTTGTTGAATACTAACATGAAAGGGACACGTAAGACATGAAGAAAGTACAGCCTTAATAAGTGCTCAAAGTCGAAGTAAGAATATATTATTTACTTCATATTTTCAATGCTAAAATTTGCAGAAGTATAATTGGCTTAAAAGAACTTGAAATAACGTTTTGAGAAGGCATATGGTGTTTTAGTTTGTGCTGAGTATTTGACATTTTTGTGTGCCTATAAAACAGTTTCTTAAAATTACCATATTTTTAAGCTTGGATTCACATAGGCAAATATTTTAGCAAAGTATTGGCAAAGAATTTTAAACATCAAATAGATATCTGCCAAATTAGTGTTGGAAGAGAAATAGACAATAGATCTAATTTGAATACTAGTTAATACCCATCTGTTACTAAATCACTAGAGAACTTTGACCAACCGAATGTCACATCACAATCAATATTACTTAAATTCTAAAAATATTGTCAATAAACCAATACTAATAATACATATATTTTACCGGCTAAAGAAAGATCAGAGGGAGGAACTAGGTTTTACCGGTTAAATGGGGATAAACCTAATCCTTCATGTCATTATTTGTTAAACTTAGGTTTATCCTCCATTCTCACTTTAGCCAGCCGTAACATTTATAGATTAGGGATATGATTCTGATACTTTTTTTGAAATATTCAAAAGCCTGATGTTGCATTTGATGAACTTTTGCCTATTTGTTAATTTTAAGGAATTAATCTCTTTGTACTGAGAAAAAATCTTGCGCATCTAACATCATTTCACTTTCTGATATAGCAATCAAACACCACCTAATCAATCATACATTACCTAACTTATGTGCCCTCAGGCCTTAAAATACCTTTACAAATACTGTGGAAGGATACAGGAATAATCAAAGCTTGATGTTCCCCGATCAAGTATGGTGGCCGAGCAAGCTGCTAAATTGATGAAAGAACTTCGAAACATTTGTAAAAGCAAAGCCACAAATTCCTATTTAGCAAGTTTATAAATTATAACTTACAAATTTAAACCCTTTTTATATTTAATTTGTGTTATATTCCGCTTCAAATTTTGAAAGTTATGGACCAATACTCATCATTTACCACACCACCATGGCTTTTAAATCTGAAAAAAAATCACAACCCAAATAATACATTAAATGCTTGGTGGGCAATTCAATAATTTTGTCAGTCTCTTGCATCACTAAACTCCTCCAGTTATATTTTGTCAATTCTAATGATCGAAACTGAAAATGCTGGCATAGAAAATAAAAAAAGATCAAAATGGAAAATATGACATGAATATTCATAAAGAATTCAACTCAATGCAAGCAACTGCTTCTATTATTAGTTGCAGTCACGATATTAAATTATTGTGTATTATGTAGTAAGAATTCCTCCATGATGAAGCAATATATTGTGTCGTGAGGGTATTGCGTGTCGCATCTATTTTTGAATATGTTTATGTCAACAAATATGAAGGGGGAAATTTTTCCGCCTCAACGGATCTGCTTTAGATCCTATGAGATATTCGTTCTGTAAAAATCTCTATATCTTACACAGCTCTGAGCTGCATTTATTTATTTTCAATCTGTCTTTTCAAGTTAAAAAAAATTTATGGTACAACATCAATTTCAAAAGAGGAAAATGTTTTTTTATTCATTATTATCGTTGAAAACGCATTGAGTTAGGGCGGATTTTCATGCAGCGATTTGAACAATGCGGTGACCGTCGAAGCTTCCCTATAGATCAGTGGTTCCCAACAGGTGGTCCGCGGACCGCTGGTGGTCCGTGAGGCCTTTAGAGGTGGTCCGTGAGAAGATTTTTAAGCTTATCCAAAAAATGTGTGGAAATTTAAAAAAAATAGTTTTCCTAACCACACATTCCAGGAAATAGTAAAAATACCACAATGCAAAAACATAAGTAAAAAATCATATGTCTCATAAATTCTCATAAATAAAAAATCTTAAGTTCTCTTTCTCTCCTATGAATTATTTGTTCAATTTTCTTATTTTCCACAACTTTATTCAACAGTATTTTATTACAAGTAGAAATGAAATGTGATGAAGTGGGAAAAGTATTGCATCAGATTAATTAAAACTGAGAGACGTCGAGGTGGGGCAAATAAAGAATCGAATGATCGTACTTGGTTTGATACAAAGCGAAGCCTGGAAGTGTTGAAAGATATACTTCAAACTGGGATGCTATGGTCAGATAGAGGGTCTCCAAAAGAAATCGTGGTATGAAAAGAGGAAATATCTGAGACACAAAAGAAATTGTTTTTTTCGAAGAATGAGAAAAATTTATTGCCGAAAATGCGAAAGTTTTTGAACACATAAATTATTTTCTATTTAATCGCTCCTATGAAATAATTATTGACTTTCAACGCGGTTTCTTTCGGGAGAACATCTCTAAGCCTCGCCCGTCTCTCGCCGATAGAATTTCCTCTGCCACAACTCACAGTCAGTGCATGTTCAGTTTTATTTTTTCTGATCAACACAATTCCTGGTTATCTCATTTGTCCTGCAGTTTAATTTCAAGCTAAGTACTTTCTTTCAAATTTACATCTAGTAATAATATAATATTACTTTTTGTTGGTTATGAAAAATAAAAAATAACTATTTTTTAACTGTTGTTTTTTAAACCTGTAACTTGCGTGAAGGTGTGAACCCTTCCAGGGTTAATAGATCCATGAGAGGACACTGGAATTGATTAAAACCAACACCATTTCCACTCATCAGAAAAAATTTTTCTATACATACATAAAATATGAAGAAAGTTAAATGGCTATAAGCCTCTCCTATGAGATAAATTTAAGTTTTTATTTGTAAGGTATATTGCTGAAAAAAAATTTCTTATTAAATTGCTTTATTTTTACGGAATTAAGTAAACAATCGTAATTAATAATGGATTCTTTATTTTATTTGTTGAATTTCGTGAGAGTTGATAAAAATGGTTAAATGTCTCTTATAAAAGGTATGTTTTTAAATAATTAGGTATAAAATTAATGTAATGCTGATTTTTCTTTTAATTAGATTATTTGGTTTTCTAAGTTCCAATTAGAAACATTGTAAGACTCAGTTTCCCTTACTTCAGAAAAAAGGGACCCTCTAAAAGAAATGAATGCACTACAAAAAAATTAAAATTGAGGATACAATTAGGGATCGAGATGGTCCGCAGAGGTTTAAATTTAAGTGAAGTGGTCCGCAGACATATTTGAGTTGGGAACCACTGCTCTAAAGTCACTACTTGCTTTATCAGTTCTTTCTAAGTCCCCAAGTTTTTCTTTTCGAAATACCAACCCAATTTCACGCAGAACTAACGAAGGAACCTTACCATGTCACGTGTAAGCATTGTAATGCAAAAAAATTGAGATGCAGTCGGATATTATGCAAATTGTCTGGTGTCCGGTTCATTACTCTAGGGTAGTGTATTTTCGATTTTACGGCGTAGTACATTCATTTAGAATTAAACGCATTGCCAGAGAGCTCACGGACGATCTGTTAACTCAGTTTGTCGTACATCCATCGAACATATTCTGCAACCCTTGCTAATATAGTCGTTGCATATAAACCCATCCGCGTATTCAAGAAAGCATAACTCACTAGGGTGGTTACAAAAAATAAACTTTCGAAATTCTTAGGTCTTACCCCCCAAAAATGTGCCAATAGGCTAAAAAATGAGATTGGCCAAGTTTCAGCTCAATCCGATAATATTAACCCGTGCCTCATCGAGGTCAAAGTTCAGAAAAACAGCGATTTTTAACAAAAAATCGTAGTTTTCGACCCATAAAACTGGAACCGTTTGTCCCAGAAATCTGGTTAGGGTGTCATTTGATAGGAAATTTCATACACTTTAACTCTGAAGTTACATAATTTTATTTTCTACAACGGATGGGGGGTTATTTAGCATTTTCATAGTGAAGGTCCGTGAAAAAGCGACTTCATTGCTAGAAACCTAAAACATTGCAATGTCACAAAAAACTTTATCCTCCGGGCTTTTTCTATTACTTTTGGTCCCAATAGATAGTCAATGAGTTTTTAAACCCCCTAAGGGAATTCTAGGGTATAATTTCAAACCCCCTAGTGTTTGAAAAAAAGGAAAATATATATATATATTTTTTTTTAATTTTTAAACACGCTTTTTGGGACTGATAATGTGATAAAGTTGGTCCAAATACATTATTAAGAGCTTAATTAGATGGAATACCAATGGTATAGGGCCTAAACCTTTCCCTATAACCCCTATAATCTAAGCGAAAGAAGCGCGACTACGAGGTTTTGCTAAATAAAGGCTTTAATGCCCATTAAAGCGATAAACAGAGCTAAATTGCAAAATTTTCACAAAAACCTCTAGAGATATGTCATTTGGTGTCAAAAATGACGTTTGATATTATATATGTGGGTTAAATTATAATAATAGCATCCATCCGACTCTAAATGTTAAAAAATCCCATTTCTACCAAAGTTACATGTTTTAAGCTAAAAGTGATCTTAGAAAAATGTATAAATTTATTTATTTTAATACATCACAAAATTCCTTGGCCTATCATTCAAGGAAAATAACTTTTTTGAAAGGTATGATATAGTAAATGATTTCAAATTCAAAAATTTTCTTTCTGTGTATAAGAAAGAAAGAAATGGTGAGAAGAAAGAAAATTTTACCAAGTAATTTTTAAAAAACAGTTTAAAAAGTTTTTGGATAATTATAACGATTTTATATAAATTGAGTTTATCCATCTTTAGGTTTAGGACAGTAACTTGGTTGCCCTTAAAAAAATCCAGTGAAAACTACAGAGAATATACTGTTGCAGTGTCTCTAAGTATTTTTCCGAGAAATCTTGTTTATGGTTTTTTTACAAAAATTAATTATGAAAAGAATAGTAACATTTACTATGAAATCGAAAATATTTTTTAATATTTCATTTTCTTGCATGATATTTTGTCTCCTTTTACACAGGTGTTAAAACAATTATCGAATAAAGAACAAAATCTTTAGTAATTAGATTATAGATCAAACATATAATGAAACATTATTATACTTTTCAAGAAAGTATTTTTCCTTGAACGATAAGCAATGGAATTTCGAGGTACATTAAAGTAAATAAATTTATACATTTTTCTAAGAACACTTTTAGCTGAAAACATGTAACTTTGGTAGAAATAGGATTTTTTTAACATTTTGAGTCGGAAGGACGCTATTATTATAATTTAACCCACATATATATTATCAAACGTCATTTTTGACACCAAATGACATATTTCTAGAGGTTTTTGTGAAAATTTTGCAATTTAGCTCTGTTTATCGCTTTAATGGGCATTAAAGCCTTTATTTAGCAAAACCTCGTAGTCGCGCTTCTTTCGCTTAGATTATAGGGGTTATAGGGAAAGGTTTAGGCCCTATACCATTGGTATTCCATCTAATTAAGCTCTTAATAATGTATTTGGACCAACTTTATCACATTATCAGTCCCAAAAAGCGTGTTTAAAAATTAAAAAAATATATATATAACACTAGGGGGTTTGAAATTATACCCTAGAATTCCCTTAGGGGGTTTAAAAACTCATTGACTATCTATTGGGACCAAAAGTAATAGAAAAAGCCCGGAGGATAAAGTTTTTTGTGACATTGCAATGTTTTAGGTTTCTAGCAATGAAGTCGCTTTTTCACGGACCTTCACTATGAAAATGCTAAATAACGCCCCATCCGTTTTAGAAAATAAAATTATGTAACTTCAGAGTTAAAGTGTATGAAATTTCCTATCAAATGACACCCTAACCAGATTTCTGGGACAAACGGTTCCAGTTTTATGGGTCGAAAACTACGATTTTTTGTTAAAAATCGCTGTTTTTCTGAACTTTGACCTCGATGAGGCACGGGTTAATATTATCGGATTGAGCTGAAACTTGGCCAATCTCATTTTTTAGCCTATTGGCACATTTTTGGGGGGTAAGACCTAAAAAAAGTTGAAAAAAAATTTTCCCCATATAACTTGTGACCACCCTAATAACTCACTCTATGCAAGTCGTTATACGCAACTTCGACTGTATGTTTTTCAATGGATTGCCTGTAATGACCCCGAAGTAGAAACACAATCTGTTCCTCGAAACAGAAAGAACTCCCGCCAGGGGAAAAATATCTCAATCCGTGTTCCTCCAATCATCAATCACAATGGGCACACGTCAAAACTCTTCGTGATCCACCTCTGTTTAACCAATCATTTAAGTTCAACCAATCACAGTGAAAACCAGAGCACGTACTTGCTCGAGGAAAAAAAACCCGGAAACGCCCAAACCATTTTTTGGTATTGGAGGAGAAAAGAGAAATAAATAACAACAGCACCGTTTGGTGTTTTTATATGCAGGTAAATAAAATATGAAGCCTATCTCTGCAGGCATTTCGTCGACGAATTGGACGTGAAGGGATTTCTGCCTTGAGTTGAAGTAAAAGTAAACGTCGTCGCGGGGGTTTTAGTGTTGATGTGAATCTATTTTCGGACGAGAACTTTCAAACACCTGTCATATTTATTGTTGGGGAATATGTGAAACAAGATTTATTTTTTTGAGGCGAGACACATACACAAATACACATGCCACAAATACACATGCAGTTCAACCTCTCACCACAAGCTAGTTCAACCCTTCACCACAAACTGGTTCAAATTTAGCTGCAACCTAGGCTCGGTAGCAGGTTTCACCAAGTTTTCGGTGCTTTTACTTGCGCAATTCGGTGCTTTCACTAGTGAAAGCACCAAAAACTTGGTGAAACCATTTACCGAACCTAGGTTGCAGCTAAATTTGAACCAGTTTGTGGTGAAAGGTTGAACTTTTTTTAACAGTGTAGTTAGGACAATTGCGAGAGTTTGTAAGGTCATGTCAATCCTGAAATGAATGACCAACTTTTGAAACTTTTTTAGTTTCAACTGTGAAGCAAAATGAATACTTTACAAGAACTGTAATTTTTATCTATACTAGGATAAACTGTGCCACTATAAAAAAAACTATTTTTCTTCTTATGTGTTACAAATACTACCATTCTCGCTATGATCTCAGCTTCATTAAGCTATTTTTCAAATTGATAAAAATGAAAAACGTTTTCTGTTTGAAATTTTACAATATAAATTTACTACATTTATGTGGGATAGGGAACTAACAGTATACTTAGTATCGCAGTTTTGTTTGCTGTGTAATGACAGGAGGTGGGGAAAATGGGCATAAAATGAAGAATTCCTGCAAATACCTCAAATTTTCATTCAATATCAAGTTTGTAATACTCCTTTATACTTTTTTTCATCCAAACTTCATTTCTACATAAGGTAATAAATTTAGAAATGCCGCAATTGAAAAATTCACTACGAAAACATCTTAATACTAGTCTGACCAATGGTCTAAGAGCTGGATGCAAATTTTGGGAATGATAAGGTGCACGAGATATTTCACCTGGAACAGATTCGATTGATGATGGGAAAACTTATGTCACCAACGCCAGAAGGCGGAGTGGAAGCTTTCAGTGTGAAAGGGGGGGTCGAACATGCAAACAGCGCGCGGTCCCTTGCGACAGAGATTTTGAGGAAATCGGTTGAAAATTTGCACAGTTTAAGGAGAGTGTGAATAAAAGATAATGTAGCATTCTCAAAAGTATAAGTTGTGTTTTAAGGGTCGTAGAGAACTAAACGAATTTTCGAATGTTTATATGAATGATCTGTACGGCCGACGAGGTGCAAGGGTGTACATAGGCTTAATGTATTGAAGAATGTTAGTAAAAGTTAGGGTAACACTCCCAGAAGACTAAGTGGAAGACAAAGGATGGCCAGAAGTCACCAAAGGTGCAGAAAAATCTTAAAACCCGAATCATTCGGAAACTTCTGGCTGTTTGCATATGTATAGCTGACATATAGAACAAACTATATGCAAACAGCCAGAAGTCTAAGTGGAAGCGTTCGGGAGATATTCAGGCGCGAAGTAAAAGACTGAATAAAAGCAATTCTCTTGCAACAATGACTAATAATACGCTAATAAATATAAAGTCATTGTTAGCGTGGTTTTTAGCGTTTTATTAGTCATTGTTGCAAGAGAAAAGTTATATGTTATAAGTCATTTGTTATATATAAACATTGGAAAATTAGTTAGTTTCCTACAACCCTTAAAACACAACTTATACTGTTGAGAATGCTACATTATCTTTTATTCACACTCTCCTAAAACTGTGCAAATTTTCAACCAATTTCTGCAAAATTTCTGTCGCAAGAGACCGCGCGCTTTTATTCGGTTTTGTACTTCGTGCCTGAATATCTCCCGAACGCTTCCACTTAGACTTCTGGCTGTTTGCATATAGTTTGTTCTATATATCAGCTATACATATGCAAACAGCCAGAAGTTTCCGAATGATTCGGGTTTTAAGATTTTTCTGCACCTTTGGTGACTTCTGGCCACCCTTTGTCTTCCACTTAGTCTTCTGGGAGTGTTACCCTAACTTTTACTAACATTCTTCAATACATTAAGCCTATGTACACCCTTGCACCTCGTCGGCCGTACAGATCATTCATATAAACATTCGAAAATTCGTTTAGTTCTCTACGACCCTTAAAACACAACTTATACTTTTGAGAATGCTACATTATCTTTTATTCACACTCTCCTTAAACTGTGCAAATTTTCAACCGATTTCCTCAAAATCTCTGTCGCAAGGGACCGCGCGCTGTTTGCATGTTCGACCCCCCCTTTCACACTGAAAGCTTCCACTCCGCCTTCTGGCGTTGGTGACATAAGTTTTCCCATCATCAATCGAATCTGTTCCAGGTGAAATATCTCGTGCACCTTATCATTCCCAAAATTTGCATCCAGCTCTCAGGCTACAAGGGACAATTGTAACTTTAATCTACTTACAACGCATGCCTATTGCATTTATTGGTATGTTTTTGAATAGAATAAACATTTACATATTTTCCTCTGTGATTTTCACCTCTTCAACCCCACTTGCGACCATCTAATGTCTAGTCTATACTAATTCTTGTTCGTCTTGATGCACACCAACTTTCCTAGAAGTCCTGAATAACTTAAATAACTTATCTGAAACACCCTGTAGAATAAAGTCTAATAGTTACTGTTCAGCAGGATTATTACGTTTTTCTTAAGTTTTAAGTTATAGTCAAATTATTTTACAAGAAATTTATTCCAGTTTTTTGTTTTCAAGTAAATTAACAAGATCTTAATTGGTTAAACAAAAAGCAAACATCTGATCTCTGATCACTCAATTCTGGAAGCTTATCTGAAGAAAAAAATAACTTAGTTAATTAACCTTTTCTCCAGTCAAAATAAAGGATTCGAGAATTTATTGTTCCTTAAATATTAAAATAATATTTCCTAAGTAAAACATTTCTGTTCGTACCAAACACCTCGAAAACTCAGGATAAATAAGTTCTGGCAACATCTTAAACATCAAGTCTTTAGCAAAAAAAAAAACCTGAATTTTTAAATATTCCTCCTAAATATACGTTGTGACAATTAAAAACTGCACTTTCAAAAAGCAAATCATTATGAAATTCTTTTATTTCGTTCTTGATAGCAACCGTAATTTTTCTACTACCCTGGTTTTCTTTGAGCTGGTTTGGGAGTCTATAGTATATAGTGTTTGTTTAAGTCATCTAAAAGGCAAATTCACGTTTACACATTTAGATGCAATATTAACATTTAAAACTTATTATGTAAATATATTATTTTTAAAAAGTTACCGAAATGACTGATCCACACATTCCATTTAACCCGTGAGGAATAAACTTTCACAGAAACCAACCCTTATTTTCAACATAAATAGCTTAAAATATTTCCACTATAAACCACCTGAAGTTTAAATAAAGTATCTGCATTATTCTCCGACTTAAGACGTCGTTTTTATTGAAGCGTTTCTCAAACTGATGGTATAGATAGGCGCTAGCTATGACCAAAAAGATTCCAAAAAATGACCAATCTTATCATTCTTTTCTTACGATAAGGAAATTATAGATAAACATCACTCACTCATTTGACTTGTTACGCGTTTTTTCCTGATTTTTTTCACAAAAAAGTTATCTGAAAATATGGTAGAAAACTTCACAGTGTGAAATATTCCGATTTTATCATTTTATAATGATTTACAATTAGTTATTTATTAAGCGTCCTTCCGTTACGCAGAAATGCAATGAATCACCGACTTTAACAAATAGATGCAAAAGCCTCTATATCAGTGTTTCCCAACCTTTTTCGGTTCATACCCCCCCCCCAAGCCTTTCTGATTTTTCAATGTCCCCCATGCTTTTTTTTCTCAAAAATCCTTCTTAGAAATTAAATAAAACTTGGCGGTTCCTTACCACCTGGGGGGCAATTCGATTGAAAATTTTCCAATTGCCCCCCTAGAAAATCATAGTGCACCCCGAATGGGCGTGCACCCCACGTTGGGAAACACTGCTTTAGATGTCGCTAAAGAACTCAAAATACTCGAGCAACACGTTTTAGATCTCAATAAATCCAAAGTTAACCTAACGGTAAAGGCACTCCCAAAACTGCTCGTACATTTCCGCATCAGTACCCTATACAAAATCAAACGCCTCCTTTTTATACACCAACAGCATTACTTTCCCTGCCTCTATCAAATGTGTAGGAAGAGACATGCAAATAAAACATGAAGGCAATCTCGGCAACGACGCTCCCCTGAAATGGGGCTTGAAAGACGCGCGCTCCAGTTTAGATAAAACCGAATGCCACCGAGTTCTCTCCGGCGTTTGTGTGTGCAGATCTATTTTCGTCAAAGCCGGTGTTTTGGGTTCACGAAAGTGTTTTATACATTCCTCGAAACACCTGCGTTAGGACTCAGACGCGAAAGGGGCTCAGCACTGAGACCCCCTGTTTTATTCAAAGGGGATCCGGGAGTGGATGGAGTTGAAGGGGGTACTAGTTCTGGATTGTATGTTGTATTACTGCGAGAGTAATTTTTATTTTTAAAAGTGGGGGTATGTTTTGAAAGAAATTGTGGTGGTCTATCTATACTATCTGGCCGCTATTATCTAAGCAGCATTTTCTAATAGCAGCATTTTCCCGCGATATTTATAGGGAAAATCTGGAACACTTAGATTTTGGCAGTTTTTGCAGAGGTTAATTTTGTTACAGAGTTGGCCCTAAGTAGCTCAGATTATATCAATATGTCAAGTTTACGCGCGTATCCGCTACTAAAAGTTAACGAAATTTGTCCATATATAACAAAAAGTGGACGAATCTTGGGGAGCAGGTAATACATAAATGGACTAGACTGACAGATGTAATATACATAATTTATAAATTCGTTAAAATTATCATACTTTTGTTTGCAAAATAAAAAATATATATTCGTTCGTTCATGGAAACTTATGTAATTAGGTATATAGAATATAAGAGAGAGATATGCTTAGAGAATAAAATATTATTTCGTTTGGGGGGAACAACTGTTTATAAGTTTAGATCCCCAAGCAAGCAATATGGAGAACTTATGTTTTTTTTCATCTGAATGAGGTGTAGAACAATTTATAAAACAGGAATCAAACTTATAATGTATGGCCTTAATTTATAGTAGCCAGAAAGAATTATTGGGAATTACATGACAACACAGTGAATTGATAAAGTGATTTCCAAAGCACTAAGCAGCACAAGTGTTTAATTTTCGAATTTATCGTCAAATTTCGCTTACTTATTCTAGTAGCAGTTACATAAACTTGACGTATTTGGTGTGCGTTGTACTACTAGGGTAGTGATTTATAGAAAAGTTAGGAATAAAATATTTTATACCCATGAGGATTCCCCATTGGTTTTCTCATTTTTGCTAAGGACATTTTTATCTATTTTCCATATAATTTATGTTATTATGTTCAAAAACTTAAATATTTAAATAAGAATATTTCAAGTTGGTAATGGACGTGAAAGGAAGCGTGAAATTATTTTAAACTGGTCTGACAGAAAGTTGCGTTTTCTTCTTACTGTTTCTATTGATAGTAAAAATACTTCTTTGCATTAAAAGAACCAATATTGATATGAATAAATAACCACACCATTTTAACTATAATGGTATGTCCTATATCTTTGAATAAAAATCAATAGCTTTCATGATTAACCCACTACGACATATGAATTTTGCACTGTGCTCTGTAATTTATCTTTGTAGCGTCTGGCGAACTTTCCAATGGCCTTAGATTTTTCATCCCTGTTAATATATATGAAGTAAAAAAGAAATGGCGAAATAGCTTGACTATAAATATCAAAGTAAAAGAAAACCCAACGTTATTCTTCATGGATAAATTGAATTTTCACAGACACTCAGAATCCATTAAAATCGTCACGCCATTGTTATGGGAATGTTTAACATGAATTTTTAAACCGAAATGTATGTAGGTGGAATAATAAATGCTAAAAATGGTCCTTGGCATGTAATGTAAAATCCATTTCTTACAATTGAATTTTCTTTACTTTCTCAAAAACGACGTGTTTCGTTTTTTTAAAGATTATTTAATGTATGCAGACTAAATGAAATAATATATCGTATTAACTAATATTGGTTTTTCTATGTGTCTAAATATCTCCCTTTTACCTATGGCTTTTAGTCTTTTCACATGAAAAGGTTTCTTCCTAAAGTAATTTTTTATATCGGAACATTGTTTGATGAGTATGACAAGACCTAATGTTTTAGACATGGCTAAATAAAGATGTCAGTGTGCGTACGCCTTTGTAAAGATATCTTCTCTTACAAGGTCTATAAGGATTTAATCAGAAATGAGAACTTTGCTTCTTCCTGAAAATATATAATGCTCTATATATAGATAGACTACCAGCTCTTTTTAGCTTTTGTGATCCATAGACCATTCATTCCCTTGACATTGCGGAGACTCTTGAACAAATATTTGTGTTAGAGTGGGGAAAATCCTTGTTATGATGACTCAATAACTTTAACATGAGACTCCGGTAATATCTGTAATGATATACTTTAGTTTTTTTTCTAGGTAAAGAATACTTCTCCAAAGACTTCAAAAAAGTATAAAAGCACATTGTGTATGTTGTATAGTTGTATTGATGTGCAAAAAACATATATTTTTGAAACCCATTAAGTTTGTAAGAAAGAAATAGTCACAGACTAAGATATTGAAGAATGTTAGCGTAAGGGTCACAAATATATCTTCACTAAAATAAAACAAATATTGTAGATAAAATTTTATTATTGCTTTCAGAAAGCTTCAACTTTCGCTAATCTCATACACCATTTTGCAACCATTCTAAATTATGATTTGTTTTTATACATTGAAAATATTTTTATCAACGTATGCAATTTAAACTTCAAGTGAAACTTCCCCCGAAAAAGGCTAAATTAAACTATCGTCTATACTTATTAAATATTGCATTTTTATTTTATAAAGACTTAAAATTTTTTGGATAAATTATCTTAAATTAACACTGCGATGCGATACACCGTGATATTTAAATAAAATAATTCAATTAACATAAAATTAATTACTAACATGTATAACGTTCATACGATAAAACCAAACAGAAAATAAAACAATCTCACAATATTTTTTACATAATTTATCCAAAAAAAAAGATTCTGCAATATTAAGTTAGCATGAAAGATTTGCGATTCACATATTTGAAAAAAAAGACCAATGAAGGCATAATGAGTTGGCATATTTATTAAATATCCCCCTAATAGGTCTAAACTTTGAACTGAATTCTTTAAGAAAAACCTAAACTAACCTCGTCTTAAACTTTAAAAATGTCACAGAAGATTACAAAAACGTATTTAATTCTTGAAACTCGGTAAAAGTTTTGAATACCCTAGCAAAAGTTATCGCTTCAACAGGTTACTAGACCCTCACCAGCAAAACGCACATACTTTACTCAGACTTCCAACAACAATGAAAAAAAAGCATGCAAAGTAATTCAATAACTCTGTAAACTTCCTCCAACTTCCAACCATAGATGCATGAATTTATACCGTAGAGAAACCGAATACATTCAAAAAAAGCAAAGTTACCGCCTAATATGTTCGAGGCAACCCCCAGACTTTCTCGGGAAAAATTCTATAAATTCAGATGGTGGAATCCTATTTCAATAAAATGTGCTGAATCCGCCATAAATTTAAGGCATAAATTTCCCCTGGCTTTGGTTATACTTGGTGGAAGTTTGATGTAGCAGAAAAACAGCTGGGAAAATACCCTTCAGTGTTTCTTGCCGATTCAGGATTTTTTTCTTGTGGAGAAGACAGCTTAAACCTTATTTTGCAATTGAAATAGGATATTACGGTGGAGGTTGGACTTCAAGAATCCGTCACTGGTTAGCAATGCGAATACATATTTATGGTAGCTTTTCCGTCTCTTTTGTTGGGGATCGGGTTTTGGAAGGTGTCAAGGAGAGACAGGTTAATGAAAGGAAAGTATATAATGTTAGAGGGAATTTCATAAAGGGACATTCGAAAATTACGCTACACATTAAGATAGAGGGAGGGTATTTCAATGACAAGGGGGCTAGTTGTGACTCAATGTGACGAGGGGTTGGAAATAATTTGAGTTTTGTGAAATCACGTTTAAAAATTTAATACTTAAATATAAATGATGTTACAAAGCTTTAGTAAAACCAGGTATAATTCAGTTAAATAAAAATCTAATAAATTAAAGGACAACAATGTTGACAGTTGGAATAAATTCATGAACATAAGGCTAAGCGCGCACTAGAGACTTTCGTCACTGTGACTTATAACACTAGGTCTCTCGAGAGCAATGCATTTCTATGGAGAGATTCTTGGCAATCGGCCAAGAGTCTCGTCGCCTGTGCGCTCGCTGGTGATAATTTTGTCTCTGTCTCCGTGACAAAAGTCTCTAGTGCACGCTTAGCCTAAGAAACTGATGAAGCTTTTGGAAAAAAATCTTCTTAAAAAATCACACAAGCATTGTATAATTATACCCATTATCGCATTATATAATGTTAATTTCACCAGATACTACAAATAGTATAATCTCTCGTAATCGTTCTCCCGAATTTAATAGTGTTCAGAAAAAGAATATTGTAGGTGGCAAAATCTTGTGCACACCTGGTAGTGGTTTTCTAGTACTTTTATTATTTTTTTACTTTCTTATTTTATCCATCTCAATAAAACACTATGATACATATTATTTCTAACTTTAACACTAATACATTCAGTCACCTCAATGACAACCTTTTACAGCCTCAATTTATTTACTGATTTTTCGCTACTTTTTGAAATTTCATACAGCGTCATATATTTCAGAATTTACTCGTTTCAAATCTAAGTTTTATAAAGATCTTTAAAAATAAGAAAAACATATCAAGAACTATACTACTTGCAACAACAAATAAAGTTCTTACTTTAAAGTTTCTGATAAGGCGTTACATCAAAACTTACAGTTAATACTTTTTCCACAATCACCACGTCTTTCACACCTTTCTTCGCAAAAAAACCCTCACAAAGGACAAAATAAACCCTCCAAATTATATTTTAATAAGATCACTTGAACCTTCAAGGCGCGAAAAAGAAATTACGTCCTACTTTTCATCTCCATCACAAATAAAAACTACATAAACCACTTACATTTTTTTTTATTCCATCTCTCCCCTTCACGGCACCTTGCCTTATTCATCGCTAATAGTTTGGAGGCTGCTGTAAACGGGATTAGAATTTCCTTTTTTGCGTCTCGCTTCAATACGGATGCTCGCGAGTTATTTTAAAAGCCACACTGCAGAGAAAGCAGTGTCGTTCAGCGAGAGAAAAAAAGCTCTAGCTTTATTCAATTTCTTTCCTCGCTTCGATATACCAGTCTGGCTGCCTCCGGGTATTTAACGTACAGCGATACTCCCTATTCCTTTGGAGGGTTTATTTTCATGCGAGATTTTTTTTATTTCGGAAGTTTCTAGGAGGTTTCGAGAATAGAAGACACGCTTAAGAGATTTCTGGAGGTTGTTCTCGGAGAAGTGGCGTTTTTTAGCGGGAAGTGATATATTGGAGTTTTATGTATCTGGCGATTTGTGATATATCTGAAAAGTTTGCTGTTCCGAACTTTTCTTGGGTAATCTATCTATCGTGTCTGCAAGTTGTGTAATTTATAACTATTTACTAGAAGAGATTGTTACTTTGTATAGAAATTGTAACAATTGGATATACTCGCAGAGAGTTTTCTTGAACTCGTTTGAAACACTCCAATTAATTCTAATTGTAACAGGCTAGCTGTAAGTTGAAATGCAAATTTTGGCTCTAAAGTGACGACCTTCTTTACACTATATCGCTTCGTTTTCACCATATTTATTGAATTTAAGATTTTTTTAATGAAAATAAAATATTAAATTAAGTTAATATTTTTTTCAAGTCTAGAAAGATTATTAAAATATTTGAAGGTGTATGAGTAAAGACAACATATATGGGTTTACATTATACCCAACTTTTTATTTATTGGTATTAATATTGTTGGATCCAAGAGGTTAATGGTATTTAAAGATTCTATAAAAATTATTAACAATGTAAACTTTAATTAAATGGAATGATAAAATTAATAACCATGGAATTTTTAGAATAAATATGGGGAATGGTATGTTAATGTTTATAACTTCTTTTGCAATGTTATTTTTTATGTATTTTTTATGAACTAAGCTTAAGCTTGATAACTCAAGTATATCATCGATTGAGCCCATCATTTTTGTGATAAATTCAGTTCTGTAAGTTAACCTTGTTTAGAAGGGCTAACACCGGACTTTTATTTTTCTTCAACAACTTTATAGGAAATCTGAAAACTTCCTCTAAAACTATTCTTCCTAAATTTCGTACTAATAAATTTTCTTAGCTACTTTTACCTTTTTTTGTGGCTATAAATCTTACCTTTAAGAAGGCAACGGAAAAAATTACAAACTATCACCAACGTATGTTGGAACGTACTAAAATTACTTCTCAAACTTTATTACGGGTGACGAAAAAAAATCAATCTCAGGGGAAAAATCACCCACAACAGTCGAAATACGTCGACATTTCAGTAAATTACACCCCAAAGTGCCATTAACACTCCGCTGGAGCATTCTTAAACACATAAACCTTTGTCTCTTAAAAACTTGGGGCCGAAACTTCCCCTCCTCCAATTTATGAGATAAACAAGACAAATAGCCCACTTCCCGTAAAGTCCACCCAGTCACGAAGCATTCAATTACGGATTCCACGTTTGCGGCAACACTATGGCGTCTGGATTTGCGTCTGGAGCGGGAAAAAGAACTAATGAAATTTCTGTCGCCAAGTTCTCTTCATATATTGAATCACATGTGTTTCGAATTGGTCATTTCCGCCACGCGCAGGGCGGTTGCGCTCCTGATGAAAAACGGCTGGGCTACTAATGAAAAACAATAAACGAAAAACGTAATGTGCAAAATGGCGTCGTTATTTCGAATGGTTTTCGCAGTTTGATTTGGGAGAGGGAGTTACGGGTCGTTTTAGGAGGGTGGTTTTTCTTTTAATATGCTTTCCTCCTGCTATAAAATGTCGACGGCCTATGAGATAATTTTGTTTTAAGCGTTTTTAGCTTTTCGGACAGCCATTCCCAGAAACTGCAATTTGAGTGTGAAACTTCATGAAAATTTAAAAGTTAGTTTGAAGGTATAAAATCGATGGTGAGTCTAGAATTTTCCTGTAGGTTGTGGTACAAAATTGCACATAATAACTTGCTACAAGTTTTTTTTTATTGAAAGTATATTATTATTTGTAAAAAAATAAAAGCATTTGATTGTAAACACTTAAAAATCATATTAAATCTGCATTACATCCTGCCGTATCATTTCACATTCTTTCATTCATCTATCTGAGAAAAAAAATCAATTTCAGTTACACAGGTGTAAAATAACTAGAGCGAAATTGTTTTTTTACATTTCAGTTTTATAAGAAACACGAGTATGTTTGAAGTTCATCTAAGGTTAAACTCGAATCAAGCAGTTTTGACAATTCTGATTGGATTAAAACTTGCTTTCCGTTTTTAACTACCAATTAGAAGTTTTTATTCCAGGTAAATTAGGTTAGGTTAGTCGTGAATACGACCGGTAGTATAAATTTCTATGATTTAAAAAAATTGCGTAATTTTATCTGAAGGAGTTCATTAGATATTCGACTTATTTTATTTTTATCAGGAGCACTCTGAGAAAGCATAATTCAAGGGGAGATGTTTCTCATTATTCTAACGATCAGAATATAGTTTTTCAACTAGAACCAAAATTTTACTCTTAAATAATCTCCATTATCAGATAAACAATCACTTAAGTACAACAGGAATTATTGCCAAAACATTTTATTATTGTCCCAAACACAAGACATCACTTACAGGTTAAAAAATCACCACACAATTTTTCCCATTGTCACCTACATCCTGGTTTCAACTCAATTCTCATTTTGCACTTCCGAAAATATTTCCGAAAAAAATTAAATAGTGACTAAGATAAGAAAAATAGCTCCAATATATATTCTTCCCGAGTGGAATGCAATACCTTCAACACAATAAGAATTCTTTACATACAATGGGCATAAATATCTTTCGTTTAAAAAAGCACTGTAAATAATTTATGTCTTTGCGAATAAATTATCGACTTCAAAACTAAAAATAAATTACGTCTTCCTATATCATAACATATTTCTATTCCTTTTGAAAAAAAAAACCCAATCATCCTAATTAATTATCATCAGCATTACTTATAGCAGAATGCGTCTAGTTTATAACTAGTAATTTGTTTTACAGTTTCTTTTTAGAAAACAGATATTTATGTAGTTTACTTGAAGTTTTAAAATTTTAACTACCTTCGTTAAAAATTTGTTCTGTCTGTACTGATGAATTATAACTTCGAGTGGATCTCGGTGTCCAATATATTCAATTAAGGCAATTAACTGGGTACCGTTTCAACCACGAAAATGGGGACAGAAAATAATAAAATTTAATGGTTCTGCAAGACCCATCATAAAACTTTACTATCTAGAAAATACCTTTTTAAAAATGATTTTCTATAATCAAGATGAGTTTTAAAAGGATAACAGGGTACTTAAAAGGAAGAACTTTAATTTTTCCTTGCATCTCTTAATCACTTGCTGAGAAAAATTGATTTAGGGCATTCTTTTGTTTTAACACGATTTTGAAACTTTTTTTAGAGGTTAAGGTATTAAAGATGTATTATTTCACCAGTTTAAAAATTGATAAGAGCAGTTTTCCTTCACAGTTTTTGCAGTAGAATATACCAAACTTTTTGACTTCTAGGTTGTATGCCTGCATGGATCACTATGGTTATTTTCTTGTAAGAGTTTAGTCTTGGTATCTGTTATGAGAATTAGTTCATTTGTGGTAATCAAGGCATAAAAAGGAAACTTTTTAAGAGTTATAAAGTAACATTGATCGAAAACCTCTATTTTTATATAATAGATATTACAACACATCAACAGAAAATAACTGAATTAGTAAAAAAAATTAAATCAAAATTTTATATATATTATTACTAATATAGTATTATATACTACTACAAAAAATTTTGTATTAAAAGTATCAAAGACGTGTATTTTTAATTGGAATTAATAGGAAAATTTTTGAAATAATTCCAAGGTTTTAACTTTTTAATTTCGTAGCTGAAACCGTGAAAATTTAAAACCGGAGTTTTTCAAAGAAATGAAGATAATATACATAATCAGACTCAAAGCACGTAAAATCATAGAATAAGTAGAATAAGAAATGAATTTTGGGCTCAAGTTTATCAACACTTTTAGAATCATGTTGGGTCTAAAAATTTAAAAATGAAGGATTTTTAAGAACGGTGAATTTAACAATAGAATTTTCAGCGTTTATTTAAAAATTATCTAGTTTTTAAAAAAATTGAATGCGGTTATGCATACCTGTAAAAAAGCCTGAGAAACTAGCTTTTAAGCAGAATTTCATTTGATTTTCAAATAAGAAATTCATAAATTTCTACAAAATATCCTAAAACTTTATTTTTAAACTGTGCAATAAGAAAAGCTCACACAAGGTAGTAATTTCTTTTACAATAAATAAGGTCGTTATTCTAAAAAATCAATTAATCAATTTCTAAAATAGCCTTTAAGCAATCCGGTCCATCAGTGGAAAATTTAAAATGTGAATAAAATTAAATGAAAAATAATTATCATTCTCAAGCATCGGTTGAAGGAGTATTAAAAGATCGAATTCAATTTCATCTTCTCTCTTCATAACTAGTAAATCGCTCTACAATGCAATCTATTTCACACAAATCGGTTCCAAGGAAATGCGTTGTAATCTAATCATATTGGGAAACTAATGAGATTAAACCCTCCTCTATCAAGATTGAGATTTCCAATTACAGGCAGAAAATTTTTAGCTGATGAAGTGGGCTTGAGTTCACTGTACCCTTAATGGTCCTCTTCGCTTTAATTCGTTTAATAGACGCTTTTGAAGAATTAATCTCGGAAATGGCTGAGGTTTCCCTTTTCTGAACAAAATGCTGATCAATTACCCAATCGCGGAAGAAAAAAAAGAGACAACGAACATATTCTTCTTGTTAAATTTGATCATATTGGTCAAATTAATATGAAAGCTTAGGTAAGGGATCAAACTGACTCATACAAATCAGTCCTCCGAGTATGCTCGTTATGCTCAAAGTTTCGACTGATGCATAGCCTAATCTGACCGTAATAATCCACTCAATTAACTAATCAACGTTTTATCTCATCCTTCCGAGCATACCAGCAAAAATGAGCTTAACAGACGTCATTTCTATAACGTCTATGTCATTTCTATGACGTATTCTATGACGTGTTCTGGCCTTATTGTTAAATTATAAAGTTAAAATTCATAGAGATATAAATTCCCGCCTAGAATATTTACCAGATTATATTTGAATAGTGGATTGTTTTTAGATTAAATGTATTTGAAGCTGGATGCAACAAAAGCTTATTCAGGACTGAAAAAATTGGAAGATTATATTTGGAAACCACCTTAGTTCGTTAGATTTTCAATGAACATGTGTGAAAATTACTGGGATTATAAATTATCTTTTAGATATTATATTGATACTTTCATTTGATTTTTAATTGTTTTAATTAGTAAAATAACTGGTTTGTTTCATAGTACCTCTCGTGGGATAACATAGATAAAGTCACTTGGGATAATAAAATACCAGTAAATAATTCCTTTCTGCTTTTATTTAGCAGAGGCATTATTTTTTCAAAGAAAGCTGATAATGATATATGAGCATTCTGCAAAAAAATGAGCTTCTTAAAGTAAAAGGAAATTCCTGTAGGGTTTTGCATGTTTCTTACTACCCCACCCTCCCTCATTTTATTTATCTTGTAATGTGCGTACCGTGCGTGTGTTAACGTTTTCCCAAATGCAAAACGCATTATCTTTCCTTTCCTACAATAAACATAGGGTGCATTAATTTCAGAACAAAGCAAAACAACATTTAGAATAAACAAACACCATAACAGTAGCACAAGAATGCCAAACATTTCGTCAGGATACAATCAAGCAAACTACGCATTATTCAGAGAAGACCAAACTCCATATAAACAAAGCCCTGGTACTTAATAATGATGAACAATACCGTTCCCCGGTGACAACAGGAAGAATTTTTGGCTGATTAACGTAGTGGTTCAAGTCCCGCCGTGGGGAATGCGCCAACATTCTCGCCAATTGCGTGGCTCGCAAATGTTGCGTGTAATATCGCCGCTACGGGAGTTAGGCATTGTTAAGGGATTTGTAAAGGGATTAATCGCGATATCGCCTCGAATTGCTGGCGCGGCTAGGGATCACTGCGCTGCCGAGGTATTGGAGATGCAGATAACGTATCCCGGTGAAATTACCTGGCGAGATCAAAGTATAGGGATAAAGTGCCGGCTGTAATGTAATACACCTGCATTGGGGCTAAAGCTAAGTAATGAACAACAACAAATAATGAATGGATTTCGTTATGCCACAAAATTAAATTTAAGTGTTTGCCATGCCTTATGAGTTTAATGATACGTACTTATAACTTTCCTAGCTTTTAATATCTTGATGTGTGAATTTTGATACTTGTGGAACAAAATTGATTTTGAATGCATATTGCATAATATTTATGGTGCAATATACTGCATTATACTCTATTAATTTTGTATACGCGCCTGAAAATAATTCCTTCCCCCACCACCGAATAGGTAACCATAGATATTACAAAGGTAATTTCGTCGAAGATGGCTTACTATTGGCTGCGCGAAGAGCGTAACTATGGTTACGTTTCTAGCAAGAGGAAAGCACTATTTCTCAGGCGCCTATTCAAAATGAACAGAGTATAGCAGGATTTCGGATGCTAGTTTACTTTAACCCTTTAACTAATGACGGTACTTGCATGTCCAACCCACTTTAAAATTTAATTGAAAAACCCCTCTTTACGAATATACTGACGATACTTAGCAGGAACTCTTTTAGTTTTCCTCTTCCAGGATAAAAGGCAGTCTGTGATGAGTGTTTTAGCCGTAAATTCGAATAGATTCAAAACTGAAGTTGTGCTTTCAACTGCCATGTTGATCGGATTCCCATGATTGTTCTTTTTGTTCCCTCAAAAGTAGTTAAAGTCAAAAGGAAAGTGTATTATTTTTAAGACTTAAGACTGCGATGGAAAACCCTATGTTTTTTTTGTATTGTGAGAGTATTCTACTCCTTAGTGAAATGGTGGTACTCAAAAGTATCAATTTAATTAATTAGCTCTAGCGGATTAAATTTCCCAAAGATGATTTATTTTTTAAAAGAGAAAAAGGCGACGTTTTAAAGACACAAATACGAAAAAAAGGATAAAAAGCCCTTACAGCTGTTTCGGAAGCCTAAGAAGGCTTCCCTCATCAGAGGAAAAACAAAAACACGGACGAAGTGAACAGAAACCGTTAATATAGGGCAACAAACTTGTGATGCCACAAGTCGAAATACTAAAACCAAGATTCTAACAGCGTAAAAAAGGCCAACAGCGCAAGCCAGCTACTCACAAAGGAAGAGAGCATTCCAAGCAGATGGTAAAGCTGGCACCACGGAAATGTCGTTGACTAGGTTATTTATATTTTTTCTGATGTAAAAAGTTTCAAGAAAGTCTAATTCATGAACAGATGTGCATCTCTGTATGATTCTAGCTGTATCAAAGTTAAATCTATGTCCACTAGCCCATGAGTGATCAGCAATGGATGAACCCCGGATTTCTTGCTTTTTCACACAGTTCTGATGTTCTTTTATTCGAAATTTGAAGGCCCTTCTTGTCTGGCCTATGTAAGCTAAACCACAATGACACTGTATTTCATATATACCCCAGTTATTTAAATCAGGAATCTTATCCTTAACCCTTGTAAATTTCAACTTGTTAAAAGGAATGAACACAGTTTTAAAGTTAAATTTATTAAGTATGTTAGCAATCTGTTGGCTTATTTTTGGAAAAAACGGGATTGTAACAGGGTATGTTGAATGTTCAGATTTAGATTTGCGTTTCTTTGGATTTGAAAATTTCTTAAATATACGGTCAATTATAATGGAGGGAAAACCACGGTTAATTGCCACAGCTCTTAAATAATCAAGTTCAGCGTTAAGTGAATCCCGATTAGAGGAAACCTTAATGGCCCGATATACATATGTGTTAAAAGCAGCAAGTTTTTGTTGTGGAGGATGGGAGGATCTGAAATGAGGGGGTAAGGAAACCGCAAAAGGTTTTCTATAAACACTAGTATCAAAGTGAGATCCATTTCGAGAAATCAAGACATCAAGGAAAGGTAAACAATCTTCACTTTCAATTTCATAAGTAAATTGAATTGCAGGATCAATTGAATTCATTATTGAAAGAATACTGTCTGGTTGATGGGTGGGGTTTAATAATATAAAGCAGTCATCGACATATCTGGCGTAAAATGGGAAAGAACATAATTCAAACAGCTTGGTCTCAAAATAGTGCATGTAAATGTCACTCAACAAAGGACTCAAAGGGTTGCCCATGGCCAAACCGTCCGTCATTTTGTAGAAACAATCATTATAAATAAAGGTATTTTGTTTTAGACAAGCATGGGTCAGGGACACGAGCTCATCTATTTCCTTTTGGGGCAGATGAAATTCCAAAAGTCTGTCACGGAGACAATTCAGGGAGCCCGCCACCGGGACATTGGTGAACAGAGACTTTACATCAAAAGATGTCATCAAGAAATTAGTGGAATTCACTCTGGTTAGTCTGTCAACAAATTCAATAGAATTTTTATCTGTATGAGTGTTGGATGACAGAAATGGAGATAGTTTCGAAACCAAAAACTTAGAGAGGTTGTACGATGCAGTGCCTATGTTGGAAACAATAGGTCGGAACGGAATATCCTGTTTATGCACTTTGGGAAGAGCATAGAATCTTGCAGTGTTGGCAATAGAAGGAGACAGATGTTTTTTAGTTTTATCAGGAATAATAACAGATGATTTAATTGCATTCTTGATTTTGTTTAGGTCACTGGTACACGGATCCCTAGAGATACGAGCATAAGGACCAGTGTCAATGATATCCTGGACCTTCTTAACATATTGAGATTTGTTTAACACTACGATCTGTCCACCCTTGTCAGCCTTGGTAACAACTAGATCAGGATTATCATAGATTTCTTTTAAGCTTGATCTCTCCGTTTTGGTCAGATTTGAACCCACACGATTATTAAAATTGACAGTATTTGATATTAAATGACGAATAGAATCCTTTTGGCCAGCAGACAACACACTGAATCTAAAAGCCTTTTCAACACTAGAGATGATGGAAAGGGGTGAAGGTTTGGTAGCAATTACAAAGTTGTTGTTTTTTGTCAAAACGTTGATTTGAGTGTCGGAGAGAGAAAAATCAGAAAGATTGACGATCAAATTGGAATGAACCACCGGTAAGTTGGATGGATTTGTAGGGAGCTGTTCCCTTTTAAGAATCAACAATTTACGATCAAGAGAAATTTTGTGTTTTTTAGCTGCAGTTAGAGCGTTTAAAAATGAACTGGGTTCGACGATGGCAAATTTATAATATGGCATAAGCTTCAGATGAAGCCTGTATAGGACATGTTCAAGTGAGGCAAGTTTTGCTCTGGTATCCTGGATTACCGATCTCAGAAGAGAAAAATGACAGTTTAATAATTTTCTGGAAATACGTGTGGTACGAAGAAGGTTACACTTGAAGGTTACACTTCGTACCATACGTATCATACGTGTGGTACGAAGTGTAACCTTCAAGTGTAACCTTCTTCGTACCACACGTATTTCCAGAAAATTATTAAACTGTCATTTTTCTCTTCTGAGATCGGTAATCCAGGATACCAGAGCAAAACTTGCCTCACTTGAACATGTCCTATACAGGCTTCATCTGAAGCTTATGCCATATTATAAATTTGCCATCGTCGAACCCAGTTCATTTTTAAACGCTCTAACTGCAGCTAAAAAACACAAAATTTCTCTTGATCGTAAATTGTTGATTCTTAAAAGGGAACAGCTCCCTACAAATCCATCCAACTTACCGGTGGTTAATTCCAATTTGATCGTCAATCTTTCTGATTTTTCTCTCTCCGACACTCAAATCAACGTTTTGACAAAAAACAACAACTTTGTAATTGCTACCAAACCTTCACCCCTTTCCATCATCTCTAGTGTTGAAAAGGCTTTTAGATTCAGTGTGTTGTCTGCTGGCCAAAAGGATTCTATTCGTCATTTAATATCAAATACTGTCAATTTTAATAATCGTGTGGGTTCAAATCTGACCAAAACGGAGAGATCAAGCTTAAAAGAAATCTATGATAATCCTGATCTAGTTGTTACCAAGGCTGACAAGGGTGGACAGATCGTAGTGTTAAACAAATCTCAATATGTTAAGAAGGTCCAGGATATCATTGACACTGGTCCTTATGCTCGTATCTCTAGGGATCCGTGTACCAGTGACCTAAACAAAATCAAGAATGCAATTAAATCATCTGTTATTATTCCTGATAAAACTAAAAAACATCTGTCTCCTTCTATTGCCAACACTGCAAGATTCTATGCTCTTCCCAAAGTGCATAAACAGGATATTCCGTTCCGACCTATTGTTTCCAACATAGGCACTGCATCGTACAACCTCTCTAAGTTTTTGGTTTCGAAACTATCTCCATTTCTGTCATCCAACACTCATACAGATAAAAATTCTATTGAATTTGTTGACAGACTAACCAGAGTGAATTCCACTAATTTCTTGATGACATCTTTTGATGTAAAGTCTCTGTTCACCAATGTCCCGGTGGCGGGCTCCCTGAATTGTCTCCGTGACAGACTTTTGGAATTTCATCTGCCCCAAAAGGAAATAGATGAGCTCGTGTCCCTGACCCATGCTTGTCTAAAACAAAATACCTTTATTTATAATGATTGTTTCTACAAAATGACGGACGGTTTGGCCATGGGCAACCCTTTGAGTCCTTTGTTGAGTGACATTTACATGCACTATTTTGAGACCAAGCTGTTTGAATTATGTTCTTTCCCATTTTACGCCAGATATGTCGATGACTGCTTTATATTATTAAACCCCACCCATCAACCAGACAGTATTCTTTCAATAATGAATTCAATTGATCCTGCAATTCAATTTACTTATGAAATTGAAAGTGAAGATTGTTTACCTTTCCTTGATGTCTTGATTTCTCGAAATGGATCTCACTTTGATACTAGTGTTTATAGAAAACCTTTTGCGGTTTCCTTACCCCCTCATTTCAGATCCTCCCATCCTCCACAACAAAAACTTGCTGCTTTTAACACATATGTATATCGGGCCATTAAGGTTTCCTCTAATCGGGATTCACTTAACGCTGAACTTGATTATTTAAGAGCTGTGGCAATTAACCGTGGTTTTCCCTCCATTATAATTGACCGTATATTTAAGAAATTTTCAAATCCAAAGAAACGCAAATCTAAATCTGAACATTCAACATACCCTGTTACAATCCCGTTTTTTCCAAAAATAAGCCAACAGATTGCTAACATACTTAATAAATTTAACTTTAAAACTGTGTTCATTCCTTTTAACAAGTTGAAATTTACAAGGGTTAAGGATAAGATTCCTGATTTAAATAACTGGGGTATATATGAAATACAGTGTCATTGTGGTTTAGCTTACATAGGCCAGACAAGAAGGGCCTTCAAATTTCGAATAAAAGAACATCAGAACTGTGTGAAAAAGCAAGAAATCCGGGGTTCATCCATTGCTGATCACTCATGGGCTAGTGGACATAGATTTAACTTTGATACAGCTAGAATCATACAGAGATGCACATCTGTTCATGAATTAGACTTTCTTGAAACTTTTTACATCAGAAAAAATATAAATAACCTAGTCAACGACATTTCCGTGGTGCCAGCTTTACCATCTGCTTGGAATGCTCTCTTCCTTTGTGAGTAGCTGGCTTGCGCTGTTGGCCTTTTTTACGCTGTTAGAATCTTGGTTTTAGTATTTCGACTTGTGGCATCACAAGTTTGTTGCCCTATATTAACGGTTTCTGTTCACTTCGTCCGTGTTTTTGTTTTTCCTCTGATGAGGGAAGCCTTCTTAGGCTTCCGAAACAGCTGTAAGGGCTTTTTATCCTTTTTTTCGTATTTGTGTCTTTAAAACGTCGCCTTTTTCTCTTTTAAAAGTTTTACTCTTGACACAAAGGATTTTGTCTTCATGATTTATTTTATTTATGTATATATCCCTTAATTTTCAATTTAGCGACTCAAAATATTTGCACGAAAAACAATTTAGAAAATCATAATGCAGAAGGTAAATGGTTAATGTGGCACTGCGATGAAGGTTTCATGTTCTTTTACTTACCCATCGAGAAAGATCATGTCCTTTCGTATCTGTGTATAAAGTACTTAGGTAGACATTTTGAATTCACAACATTAAAGTGATATGACATTAGAGTTATATTAAGTGCTTGAATTTACCTTTATCTTGAAGTAAAAGCCTCCCTTCTGTTAGGATTCAAATGCCTCGATTTAACCATTAATATATGGTTGGTTTTTGGTAGCCCAAGGCCCAGATAGGAGCATGCTGCGCCATACAAGATAAGATTACATTAATAATAGACATGAGAAGAACACAAACAAGAAGCAGGCAGAAGTGCAAAATAAGCACATCATCGAAATTTCAAACGTTTTAAAAATTTTGACAACTTGAAATTTAACAAATTCATTCTTACAATTTCTAACATCACGTTAAATTATAGATTCTAGACGTGCCCAATAATTTAGAAACTGGGAATAACTGTGAACAACAACAGGATAGAATATTATTTTGGTGAACTAAGTAAAGGCTTTTCTGCTTTTATGAATTATCCATTTTATATGAAAAGACATAAAATATCTTCTTTTTTTAGATATTTTTTTTTCTTCAGAAAAATCATAAATTTCTTTAAAACCATCATAATTCAATCTCTTTTTAATTGCTACACACATTCTTAATTATCTATAAACATATGTTTTTAACAGTCACGAATTAAAAAATTGTGAATCTGAAAGAACTATAATTGTATCCTCTTCGGAGTCCTTTCAATAGGATTGATTTCAATCCAATCCCAGAGACGCGTGCAAAGTATACAGCATATGTCAAACGGCCAGTTCAACAAACAACGAATCGAAACCAACATAACAGCAACAATACCATCATCAGCCTCAACACTATCATAATAATCACATTTCCCAACTCGGGAACGAAATAAAGTGTTCCTCCATCGATGTGGCCGGGTCCATTTCACCGCATCGATTGTAATAGCCGGGATTCCCAAAGGGATTTAAATTTAATCAGGAATCGGAAACCTTTAACTCTGCAGTGGCGGTGCCCAATTACCTTGGAGTGTTGCTTCTCTCTGTTTATAGGAGAGGTTTATACCAGAAATGACGTGGGATAGGATAGGCTTCTTTCTAGGAAAGGCTGTGTTCGTGTAGTGGTGAAGCATATTTCAATTTTTTGAATAACACTGTGAATAAACGTACTTGATAGAATTCGATACTTATTTTAAATAATCCTGTTCAAGGATTATTTCTCGTTTTGTTATTCCATGAAGTTAGTATCACGATTACAAAGAAGAGGAAGAATTATCATAAACGATTACGTAGCTATTCAAAGGTTGGCCAATAAATTTTGGAACATTTCTATATTATACCAAATACAATATCTTCTTCTTTCATAACTTTTCATTTTAAACCAGTTATTCAATTTAAAATGCTAACGTGATACTGTGGAAAATATCGCTCTTCAGAACCTTGTCCGGCTAATATACTTGTCTGACTTAGGAAATTAAGAAAAACGATATTATACTACAAAGCCATTAGAAACTTTTATCGTGTGCTCAGAGTATCCGGATTGCATGGATGCTTTCCCATGAGGGAAGTGTTTTGTGTTTTTCTTAACCCTTTATTTACCAGATTATTTTCGGCGCAAGTTTAGTACTGGTGATGCACCAAGTTTTTAGCGATAAAAATCACTATACAGTTACCCCAACTAATGTTAAGTGAATTATGTGACTGCTAAATATGGCGCCAAATAGCCAAAACTCGCCAACCATAAGCAGTTCTAAACTTGAGCCAGTATACTCACAAGTACCGTCGGTAAATAAAGGGTTAAATAAGATCCTAATATCTTTAATTTTTCTAAGAAAAATCATGAGGACTGGTTAAAACGGTATAGAACGGCAAACTTATCTTTTTTATAGAAAATCCCATGAAAGAATCAAAATTCCAAACCATGAATATGACATAAAACCTTACCCTTTATTACCACTTGAGTTTTCAATTTTCGAAAATTTCTATTTTAGGTTGTACTGTTTTCAACGCTTACATTGAACTTTTTTATGCTGCCCATTTTCAAAATTAAGCAATAGCCAACCGCGGCGCTCTGATTTATACGAAACCAATGCTTGATCTTGGTATTGAAAAGTACCGTATCTTCAGAAAACTATTAAACATGTATGCCCTGCCAGTAAAAATTTTCCGTTCTGAAACCACGTGCAAATCGAATAACCGATATTTCATATATTCGGAAAGTCTGGGGTACAATATTTCTTTACGCAACAAAAATTGGAAATAGAGTTATGAATCATATCCCATTTTTTTTTATATATTTCCTCGGCGGCGTATATGTGTCTGCAGTATTATTTTTTATCCTCTAACCAGCAGTGACTGAAATATAAGTTTGTATTATGTCAAGGTATTAGATGGTGCCTGAAACTGTAAGTATGTTTCAGGAGAACTTAATTTGGAATATCTTTCTATATATACCTGTAGCTATTTTAGGAACCAAGGATTATTTTCGAAGGTGGTTTCACATTTATTATAGTTTGCCTATAAACGCTTTATGTTCTATCGATTTTCTCCATTGTTTTTACTGTCAGATTACTTACGTGCAATAAATTTAATTACTCATAAAACTTAATAAAGCTTAACGAAACTATGTAAGTAGTAAATTTTGCTCGGTCTTAGAGGATATTATGGGTAGTTAACTCTTAATTGGCGTCAATATATCTTAGAATCCTTAACTGCACGAAAAATTTCACCCGGAAAGTATCGATTAATTTTTATCTCTTACTTGATATCATCTTGGCTCTTAAACAACCTTTGAAAATTACCTTATATTTATATGTATCAGAAAAAGGCAGCTTTTTTAAAATATTAACCATGATAAAAAATAGTTTTGGAACTATGTTTCTGGTTTCTGCGAAAGTATCATGCCCTGACTATTAATAATTCTCTTATCATAACGTATTTTCAATGACCTATCGTTGTATTTCCATGCCTTTTTCTATGAGTAATTACCTTAATATTTCTATACCTACTTAAAATATAAACATTTTAATTCACTTGATAGATATCCACACCCTTTACTCCAAATAGCCTTAACTTTATTATGAAAAGGCACCCACTTATTACCTCGTGCGACTACGTTGTTGATTGTAATGTTTATAGAATTCGTCTACTTTAAAAATTGAAATTAAAAATTTTATTTTCTGTTTGAGTGATTATTTTATTGAGTTTTCCCTGCAAAAGAGCATTTAAATAGATACAAATACTATTCAAATAGCTTACAAAATCACTAACTTAACACTCGATTTTCAATCTTGATTTTTTATCTATGTCCGCTCAGAGCACAATTTTTAATGTCCGCTCACAACACGCAACCAATTAAACTATGGTATTTGATATAGTATGATGGTAAAATAAAAAATGAATATTAGATGTTGCAGTTTTTTGTGTGTCTTCATGTCAAATATTTCAATGTTCACCTCCATACTCCTCATTGATTCTCACGCCATAACACTACGACTAAACTAAACCATACTTCTGATAAGTATAACAGAAATATCGCTGTACGCTGTAGAATTATCGCTTATCGAAGAATTATCACCCTTCAGTTATATAAAACAATCATTTTACAAAAGCTCATAATTTCAAATTATCTAAAATTCGTTGATGAAAAACTCAATGCAGCTAAAAACTCAAAAAAGGGGCCGTATTATACATCTGCGCATTTACAACTGTCAAACCAAATATGCCGCAGCTGCTTTTTTAGAGAGTTATGTTCTGTTAAGTTCTAAAGTGTTCATAATTTATTACATATGAAAATTCGAACAAATCCACTGCCTAAATATATTACCCTAATATTTACATTTAATCCATAAAAACATCATTTTTCATTTGTAAATCAAAAATATTCAAAAAAATATGTACAGCTAAATCTTCTTTTTTATAAATCCGTCTCTAGAAATATTGCGTTTCATCATATATTAATTTTCAAGAATGCTTTTTGTCAGTCGTGTCAATTCAATATTCTTTCATCATTTCCGCAGCTGAAATTCAATTGAAAGAATGAACATCCCCTAAACCAGATGGTGTTAGTGCAATCAATGTAACGAATTTCTCATTCTTTAAACCCAAAATCACACAATCCAATCATCTTTGTGTTTTCTCCCTTTTATGTGAAGTCGATTTTAAGTCCAAAGAAGGTGTTATGAAGAAAAATTGGTAGAAAAAAAACAGCATTCAATGACCACATTTCATCTTCGAAGGTAATAGATCCTTCTTCCCTGATGGCGAAATCTTTTATTAAAAAAATTCCTTGTATAGAAATACAATCATATTTACGGAATTGATTTGACAAGCGGTCGAAGTATTTTGTTATTTTCGCCATTTTCTTTCAGAGCTATTGTGCAAAACAATCAGATTGGAGTTTTTTCTTCCTTTTCGGAAGCCAAACGTGATTTTTATATTGAATGCAGTTTTCTACAAATGAAAAGAATTCCATTTTCTCCGAAGACAAGGATGGTAAAAAATATTTCCTCACAAAATATTTGAGTAAAAAAATTTGATGTATACAAAAGTCAACTAAAGAATTTGTAAAGTTTTTTCTCCGACATTCATGTACTCTACTGCATGATAAAAAATTTCTATAAGTTCTTTTGGAACGGATTTCGGTGATTTTTTATGATCAACGAAAGCAAATAAATCCTTCTATAATGGAAAAAAGTTTTTTTAGTAGGAAAATATGAGAAACAGCTAGCTATATATTTGACGAATGCAGATCCAGATCAAAATGAAGATTATAGTGATTTATTGGGGGCTTATCTTTCTCCAAGAAATTTCCCCGTACGTGACATACTTCTGTTTTTATTTATTTCGAGAGGAAAAATTTACATTCTACACTCTTGTCTAGATAAACTTTCTGATTACCTTTCAGCGTACTTTGATATTAATTCTCAAGAGCAAAAATTCAGTATGAATGACACTTCCCAACACAGCACAAGTATTAAACAAAATTTATATATCCGAATAATAAAAATAGATTCTAACTAATATATGTTTAAAAGTTCTTACATAGGTAAATATAAATAGTTTTTTTAATTCTGCAGGTAATAACACATTTAAACACAGAGTTACTCAACATTTATTCCACATGAAGAAACAATTCTCATTGTTCTTAATCCACAACATCCATTCTCACAAAAAGAAGAGGATGTCGGAAATATTAATTTTTCAACTAATATCATATTTTATTATAGATTATGAAGGTTTTACCTGTTTTAAATTCTAAATAATCCAAAAAAACTAATTTATTTAACTATAACTTAAACATTTAATTACGTTTAGGAGCTTCGAAAGAAAACTTATTTAGTTATTGTAAATTAAATTAGCAAACCAGACAGACGATAATGAGGAAGTTGCATGATTTTTTTTTATTTTTTTAATCGATTCCTCTTGCAAAAATAAGCAACTACCCAAAATTTGAGGCCGATCGAGAAATTTTTTGATTGTCAAAAAAATTAACAAAAATCCCCTTTTTAAAAGCGCGCGAAAACGCCAAGAGTTTGGATGTGACGTCATCTTATACTAAACATTGTTGTAAAGCAATGGAGTTGATGGTATTATTGTTGACGTCATCTTATAGTTTAAACAATAAACGTTTTCAGTCACGTGTTTTTTTCTCGACTTTTAAATTAAAATATTTCATTACCTGTACATTTTTTTTGAAAAACTGACTAGATAATTCATTTTACCATACAAAAAACCATACGGAACACTTGTTTGTTTTTGAAAATCTGACACATGCAACTTCCTTATTATTTTCACTTCCACTTCGTTGCCATCAATAAAATCAAATAGTTTTATTGAGAAAAATAATTATGCTAACTTGATCCATACATTTTCTGCGAAGTTAATTTTTTTAACTTTCGATTTCGATTATTTAAAAGAAATAATCAAAAAGACATACAAGAAATATTTTTATTTATATTTTTAACCTTCGTTTGGATATGTAATTTTTTTTCCAATTTTTTAAGTAGGTGTTATAAAATGCCATAAAAGGCATATTTCATAATGTGCTCCGTGTATTTCTGCCCTCTGTATTGCAATTTCAAATATAATTTTATATTGTTAATTATAATATTATATTTTATATTATTAATAAAAATATTGATAAACATTGACCAAAAGTTTAATGAGTCAATGAAAATAATTTAAACAAAATGTTACTAATCTCGTGAGAGGCAACACTTTTTACAAAAGGCACAAGTAACGAATTTTTTTTTGAATTTCAATAAAAAAATTAAAAGAAGAACAAATTTTTGTTTATGAGGTAAATTTTTTTTATATTTTTAATTTTAAATAAAAAGTAATTTTTTAAATTAATAGTTGAAGGTTGTTAGTATATATTAAACAATATGATTGGTGTACAAAATTTTAGATAATTTCTAATAAATTACTACTGTACATGATTATCGAAATCGGAAATAATTTTTTTAAAAATACAACCTTTCGAACTAATGTGCATAAAATTAGTGTAATTTCTTTAATTCTATATTACTCCCGCTTAATTAGTTGAGTGTTATATCAGCCAAATTTAATATCATATTAGGTCAATCGAATAAATTTTAATTAAATTTGCCAAAACACCCCAAATACTATTAACTCATTTGAAATTCTACGTCTTCATGAGATAGTTAAATCCATCTCTGGTGCCATATTTCGTCGTACACTGTTAATTTTTATATAGAAATTTGAATTATACGAATATTTTTATACGGCAGTATACATGGAATGCCAAACTAGATCTGGAATATAATGAATGTGGGCAAAATGTTTTATACATAAGAAAGATACTTCAAACGTAATTATTCATATCGATATAAAAATGTGTGTGTGTGTGTGTGTGTGTGTGTGTGTGTGTGTGTGTGTGTGTGTGTGTGTGTGTGTGTGTGTGTGTGTGTGTGTGTGTGTGTGTGTGTGTGTGTGTGTGTGTGTGTGTGTGTGTGTGTGTGTGTGTGTGTGTGTGTGTGTGTGTGTGTGTGTGTGTGTGTGTGTGTGTGTGTGTGTGTGTGTGTGTGTGTGTGTGTGTGTGTGTGTGTGTGTGTGTGTGTGTGTGTGTGTGTGTGCGTTCACAAATTGAACCAAATGAAAGCATTGTTTTTCTTATTGTTGAGGCATTTTTTTTCTGACTTTTAAGACTTTTAATTTTTGGATTGCTCGGTACAATATGGTCTAGTAGGCCAAAGTCTGCCTTGTGCAATAAAACCGCAAATCAAATGATAGTCTTGGAAGCCATTACCTTATTAGAAATAAAAGATACAAAAACCAAATGATGAGGGAATATCAAAATCGTTAGATCTTATTAACAATCTGGGGGTTAATTATATATTTTTTCACAAAGTAGACGAAGGATAAAAATATGCTATAGAAATTCTATAAATAAAATCCAAATAGTTCAAAGAAGAGAATCCTTTCTGTACTTTCAAAAGCGCAGCAGCTTTCTTTCAAGAGAATAACCATATGGCTTCAAAACGCATTTTATATTTTCCCTCAACTGTTCATGGGTACTGGTCATGCATATAAAGGAAAACTACATGTTTGCAGTTGTGAGGATATCACATATTTCTACATTTACCATATTTCACGCGGTAGATTCTGTGTTTTCTATTTAGAAAGTGTACATGGTTTTACTAACCTTTAAAATCTATTCAATACAAGTTTCATAGAAAATGTTGTGTGCGTTTTCCCCAATAACTCGTATAGTATTTATAACACTCAGTTACTTGAGCGTTACAGTTACAGGCACTGCCGGTAATGGAAATCCTGCAGAATGGCAGCTGAATGTTGCTGCTGATTTATCTGAATGCTTTGGAGATTTATTTGCCAATTAATAACTTACAAAAACTATAAAGGTTGTTATTGATATAAGTTATTTTGAAATGAAAATTATATTTTAAAACGACATTAATTTAATATATGATGGCAAGCTCATATTCACATCGTTCTTAGATGCAGTTAAATTTGGGATTCTGAAACTGTTGTTGTAAATTGATACTGGAAATACTGCAACTAACTGAGCAGATACTATAGTGATAATTTTATAATATTTATTCAACAGTGCATTATACCATTATTTCTCCAATATGATGCAATAGAAGTATGGTAGATTTTTTTAATTGCAACATACTTAATCCAAATTAGAAACTTATGGTTATTTACTAAAGAAACTTACTAACCCATTTGATTACACTGGGGAACAGCCATTTCGTTGTCTTAGAACTGTGACTTGTTTTTGAATCACTTTTGGCTCCTGAATACAAAAGTAACTGTAGTTTTGATCTGTCACGTCCACTTTTTTGGCAAACAGCCCCGCCCCCTTTTTACGTTTTTCAATGACTTAATGACTTTGAGTTCGATTTTCAGGGTCAAAATCATTATTTTAGTCTTAAAATTACACCCGAGAGGACAAGAATGGTTAGAGTTTCTAAAATATTAAAATTTGTGGCCAATGGATAGGTTTAAGGGGTTATTACCCCCTGAAAACGCAAAAAAAATCGTTAAAAATGATAGTTTATTTTACTCTATTTTTTACACTTATTTTTTATGCAATTCCTTTTCAAAAGGTCCTAACCCATCACCAAGGACCCAAATTTAATGAAAATAGGCAGAAATAATTTTTAGTAAAAGCGGTTGAGGCGTTAGAGCCCCCGAAGCAATCGCGGAATAATCTCTTTCGCTTGGAGGACGCGAACACCTCAACCGTTTTTAGTTAAAATCATTGCTGCCTATTTTCATTAAATTTAGGTCCTTGGGGAAGGGTTAAGACCTCTTAAAGAGGAATTGCGTAAAAAAATAAAGAGAAAAACCATGAAATGCAAAAAAGGAGCGTTATAAAGGATAGAGGTTATTTTAAGCTTTTCTTACTCTTATTTTTTATGCAATTCCTCTTTAAAAGGTCTTAACCTTTCCCCAAGGACCCAAATTTAATGAAAATAGGCAGCAATGATTTTTACTAAAAGCGGATCGTCCCCGAAGCCAAAGAGAGTCTTCCGAACCCTTCTGCAGGTGCTTCGGGGGCGCAAATGCCTCAACCGCTTTTTGTAAAAATAATTGCTGCTTATTTTCATTAAATTTGGGTCTTTGGGGATGGGTTAGAACCTTTTGAAAAGGAAATGCGTAAAAATAAGTGTAAAAAATAGCGTAAAATAAACTCTATCATTATTAACGATTTTTTGCGTTTTTAGGGAGGTAATAACCCCTTAAACCTATCCATTGGCAACAAATTTTAATATTTTAGAAACTTTAACCATTCTTGTCCTCTGGGGTGTAATTTAAAGACAAAGTAATGATTTTTGACCCTGAAAATCGAATTCAAAGGGGGCGGGGTTGTTTGTCAAAAAAGTTGACGTGATTGAAGAAAACTAACAACAGTTTTCTAATCAGTGTGCCCATTGAGCTCTAAAACAGCCAAGTCAACAGAAATTATGTTAAAAATTGTTCCCCAGTGTTATCTAATATAATAAAATTGAATGTGTGTATGTATGGTTGTCTTTTAAACAGTTTTCCAGTTTTCTTCCGATTTGCACCAAACTTGGTATATACAGGGTGTCCCATAAATAATGGGTCACACTTCTAGGGGGGATAGTAGACACCTAGACGAGTCAGAATCACATAGGATTTGGGGGTCCCAGACCAAATCCCAGGGAGTTAAAAATGGAGCGACACTCCAAAAAAATTATTGAAAAATTCAATTTGTAGAAGAACTACTATTGGTAAAAATTTAATCATGGTCTCAAAAATTGTGGTTTAATATGATCTTTAAAATTATCCCAAAAGTCTTCACTTTAAAATTTGTTTTATTATGAAAAAAATTAAAAAACCACAAAAAAGTGTGAAAATTCTGCCAAAACCTCATTTTGTATTTAGAAATCATTTCTTTTGATTTTATAATCTGAAAGATAATAGTTGTAAACCCTTAAGTCAAAAGTTTCACGTAAAAACCATCAATATTAAACGCTCGAGATCCTGTTAAAGTTCGTTTTTTGGGTGCGCAAACGGGTTTCCTATAGCCGTTTCCAAAACGACAGTTGGCGGAAGCAAAAAACGGACTTAAATCATGCTTTAACAGGATCTCAAGCATTTAATATTGATGGTTTTTACGTGAGACTTTGGAGTAAAGGGTTATCAACTATGATCTTTCATATTATTAAATCAAAAGAAAGGATTTCGAAATACAAACTGAGGTTTTGGCAGAATTTTCACATTTTTTTGTGGTTTTTTAATTTTTTTCATATTAAAAAAATTTTAAAGTGAAGACTTCAGAGATAACTTTAAAGATCATATTAAACCACAATTTTTGAGAGCATAATTAAATTTTTACCAATAGTAGTTCTTCTACAAATTGAATTTTTCAATAATTTTTTTGGGGTGTCGCTCAATTTTTAACTCCCTGGGATTTGGTCTGCGACCCCCAAATCCTATGTGATTCTGACTCGTCTAGGTGTCTACTATCCCCCCTAGAAGTGTGACCCTTTATTTATGGGACACCTTGTATACGTAAAACAATCCCAGAAAAAACATAGGATTTCGAAAACTTTAATTGACCCCTTGACCCTCTTTTGGCCCTTTTTATGGTCATTTTGCTGAAATAGCTTTATTTCTCCACCAGAAGAGATCTGTTCACCCCATTGTTACAAAAAAAACATAATGCAAAATAACAAGTTTTCAAAAGAAAAGCTATATCTAAAGCTGTTTAAAAATTATATTAATAATCTAAAAATATATTTCAACCAAATTTTAAATTTTAAAACTGGTAAGTATAGTGCAGAATATTTTTATTTGATAGTTTAATTTTTAAATAAAAAGTTTTATGGAATAGCATTGTTGTTAAAATAGTCTCCTTGGAAACGAGGATGAAAAATCAAATGAAGATCATATTGTTGCTTTTAATAAAAATGGTTAACATACCAAAAAACTAGAGTAATATTCAAAACCTTTTAAGTAGAAATATTGTATTTTTTCTTAAATTGCAGGAATGTTTTATTAAATTTTATACCAAAGATATAATAAAATCATGAAAATACGATTAATTAAGGGCTCTAATTGAGCATTTTAAGTGATTTTTGGAAGAATACTTTTATAATATTTTGTTGTTTTTAATGGGAATCATGTGGTAAATGCAGAAATCGTTCAGAATTTAAAATGCTTGATTCGATACCTTTCACTCATTAAAATATAGGCGCGGATCCAGCACGGCTCCAAGAGGGGGGGGCACTTTTCCACACAAAATCCCCGTTGGTACCATTGGGTATGGGGGTCCTTCCCCAGAAAATTTTTTTAATTTGACGTGTAAAAGTAGGGTTTAAACTCATTTTTAGAATCTTTTTGAGTCTAAGGGGGGCACTTTTCCACACTATTACCGTTACTTTTTCACCCAAAATGTCAAAATATTGGGGAGTTCCTAAAAATCATATCTGAAGATCCCCTGGTGGTACTAATGGGAGGTATGGGGGTCCTCCCCCAGAAAAAAATTTTGAAAGTAGACCGGTAAAAGTAGGGTTTTACTCATTTTGACAACTTTTTTGGGTTCCGAAGGGGGGGGGTGCTGTCCAGACTGCTACCCCTTGAATCCGCGCCTGGAAAGTAGAAAATGAATTAAAAATTTTAAGGAAAAAAATCTCCATCTCCACCCGTGCAAGGCCGGGCATACCAGCTAGTTTCCAATAAAGCAGAAATCGCCAGCAATAATCTAAACTATATCTTTCATCATCTAAAAATACCTCGCAATCAATACAGATTTTAGATCTTTCAGAAATAATATTGATATTTAATTATAGAAAAGGGCGTCGGCTATCTCATAAGTCTTTCGGGACGTTCTTACAGGTGTCGTATAAATCAAACACCTCAAGCTAGAGTATCAGCTTAATTGATATTCAGTTGAGATCATTACTCAATACGATATCTCAATTCTAAATATAGGAGGTTTTTTTTTAAAATGATAATGTTTTTTTTGTACTTTTCAACGTTCCATTAATTGTTATGAATAATAAACTATTTGATAACCTACTTCTAAATTTGAGTTTTTATCTCTCTTATCTGGGAGATTGATGTCAACTGATTTGGAATGAGATGAATAGGTTTGAGAATAGTAAATGGAATGTAAAAGCCATCTATTTTAGAGAAACCCCTTACAAAGGGGACTGTGATTTCCTTCTAATGAAAAATGCAAAATATGCGTAGATATATGTATTTATTTTTAAGTAAATTTAATTTAAATTAACATGGAAAAATAGGAAAATGCGAGATGAAGTTTTAAAACCTTATCAATAAAATTAAAAAATATATTTACAATTATTAATTTAAAAATCATTTCATTAAGTTATTTTCAAAAGAATAAAAACTGTTTTTAAGACGGTTTAGAACTATGATTGTTAAACATTAATTAATATGTTCCCCATAATTAGATTTTTCAGTAGATATTTAACAGTATATGATGGTCAATGAAAATAAAAATGGAAAAAGTGTAACCATATACGTATTACATTTCTAGGGAGAACGGTGCTGATAGTCAACACAAAAATATTAAAAACGCTAATAATATTTATATGTTGTCTTGATAAATTTTCTTGGAAACATTTTAAGAGTATTAAAAACAATCTCGGACATTTCTGATTGATCTTCTAGAACTTTTAAATTTAAATACAATCCTTTGCAACTTGTCACGCAGTATATAAAATCATCAAAACATAAATTAATTTCAGTTCAGAAACTATAAAACAACAATTGAGAAATGCAGTTAAAATCACACTTTTAACTGAAATGTGTCAAATTTTCCGGTCGTGCCAACAAAATCCTCCGCAAACAAAAGTTTCCAAACTTTTCTAGGGCCAAGTATGACGCTTCTGACTTTCTAATGCATAAATTAAATTAAACAAACTCCCGGTCATCGTACCGAGGAGGATCTTCCATCCATCCATCCAAAGTACAATACGACCCTACAAAACAAACCAGGGACTATCAACCTATCATCACTTCATCACCCATCCGAGTTTCAAAGCCCGGACGATGTTTGTGGACGGCCCCCCACAAAAACAATTAAACCACGCCATCTGGGCCAGCCGGCATACTTTGAGAAAGCAATTAAACTCTACGCTGGAAGGGAAACTACGGAGTTTTGAAATGATAGGTGTTATGAATACTTTTCCCCCGCAAGTTTTCGGATTATGTATTTAGTTAGGGCAAGTTATGGCTGTGATTGTTTTGAACTTAATTAGTCCTGGTTTTGTTTGGTCAAGAACTTATAGTTTGGGGAAAGGGCAGGTTTGCAGATGGATATTTGTTTATTGAGACTGCTTTGACTGGTAATTGATAAGTAGCTTAGGTATGGTTTTATCAGTTAATTAGCTTCGGTGAAGAGGCGTCTGAATGCCACTTAAAGATAAAGATAAAAGAACGGTCTATGGAAATTTCGTGGGAAGAAATCTATATAGTACACTGTAACTATCATTATTGTAATAGTATAATAATCTATATATAAAAAGGAATGTTTGTCTGTCCTTTTAGTTTTAAACATTTAGAACCTAGTACATTAACTTTTAAACTATACCACGTTGCTCTACTCGCTTCCGGGAAGGTTTCTGAAAAAGAAGAATTTAAAATCGAAGCATTCTAACAACTTTTTTGGCCCATTTTATGCTTAAAAACCAATATTTCATGCCTAACTTCATGACAAAACCACATTGTTGTAAATATAACAAGAGAAGATGTAACATTAATTATATTGTAGGCATAACATCGATTGTTGCAGATTAAAATCGATTAATGTAGTTTAAAATCCATTGTTGTAGCATAAACATAAAAATCAACCCATTATTAAATATTTCTCACTCTGTCGGGCATATTGTCCGGGTAACGCCTGGCCTAGCACACAGTGCTACACATTTGGACTGGCGAAGCCCCTCTGTGAACACACCAGGTGATATTTATTAAAGAACTGATCAAATATCAAAATAAATAATATAGTAAAACTGTGAATCGGAATATTTTTCAACTTACAACCTAAAAATAAATAATAAAAAGAAATTTTTGGTAAAGTTTTTAATTGGAATATACATTTTCTGGTAGGATCTCGACTGTTCGTTAACGAGTTTAGCTCATGTTGCTTCCTAAGCGGATATTTAGTATGTTACTTTTCATTCATACAACATTTAAACAAAACATTTTCTGGATATGCTGAAAAAAATATGCAATTAGGTTGAGAATGTGAACCAGAGTAACCACGTAACTATTTTCCAGCAAACTCACAGAAACATAAATTGGGCAGCACTCGTTGTTTTTTAACAAGTGCCCCAAAGTGAAAAATACCATCTCCAACACCGACAAAATAAAGCCCTCCAAAACCCATTAACCACATCCCAAAACATCTTCCAATCCCTTCCAACTCTCCAAAGCACCCCCATCCATACCAGTCTCCCCAAAAAGCGAAGCCAAAGAAAAGGGTTCCGCATTTAAATTCAAGCCCATCACCATATCGCAGTCACTGTGACGAACGCTTCGCATTAAAAATGCAGCAAGTGCGAGTCCACTTGCGAGGAGCTCACAACATCCACTTTAGGTCCTCCGCTTTTAAGAAGAAGACGGCTGCAATCTTCTGGCCTAACCTTGTGGCATTTAGTTAGAGGGTATTAAGGAGGTAGTTTTGTATTTAAGGAGTGTAGTTAGACCGTGAAGGGGGATGTTGTTGGAATGTTAGACACTCGCTTTGTTACTTTGTTAGGACAAATGAGTTGTTGCTATTAATACCTACGTTAATTAAGACTTGGGATGTTCTATTGTTGATTCAAGGGAGGTCTATATTAAACCGTAGTTCTTTTAAATCTAGGGTTGACTTTTATCCATGCGGTAGGGCTGTAGCGGTTTCTCTACTTCTGGGTTTTCAACTTTCCTAGCCAGGTTCGTGAATGTTGTCTGTCTACCTCTGTTATAGTACGGGAGCTGGCGTTAAATTTCAAGAATTCATCTGCTCGTACACGATTTTAATTTTACAGGATAGTGTTAGTGGTGCTGATCATGGAATCGAGCGTCAGCTGGTCAGGTAGCGGTGGGTTGAGCGTGGGGAGGGGGTCAAAGTTGCAAAAAAAGAAAAATAAATTCATCTTCTCGTGTATGAAACTTGGTGGAGATGGTAGTTTAGACCTTCCTGATTACAAAAATGTCCGTCAGCTGGCTGGGTGGTGGTGGAATGACCGTCAGCTGGGCACGTGAACTTGCAAACAAAAAATTTATCTGACAAAGCAAGAAACTTGGTAGGAAATCAATCTTTGTTACGTAAATAATAACGAGTTACTAGTACAATAGACATTAATTCATGAGTTGGAAATGTAAGTTGAAAACTAGTAACTCGTTATTACTTCATGTAATAGATTGACAACCCTACCAAGTTCCATGCATTGTCAGATAAATTTTTTGTTTCCAAGTTCACGTGCCCAGCTGACGGTCATTCCACCACCACCCAGCCAGCTGACGGTCATTTTCGTAATCAGGAAGGCCTAAACTACTATCTCCACCAAGTTTCATACACGAACAGATGAATTTATTTTTTACTTTTTTTGCAACTTTAACCCCCTCCCCACGCTCAACCCACCGCTACCTGACCAGCTGACGCTCGATTCCATGATCAGCACCACTAACACTATCCTGTAAAATTAAAATCGTGTACGAGCAGATGAATTTTTCATTTTAACGCCAGCTCCCGTACTATTACATCATTATCCTTTCCATGTGAGTTTTTTAAAAACTGAAAGATATAACGATGTTATAAATAATAAAAGAATGCAGTTATTTTCAAATGATTGTTGGATTTCTAAACTTTTTTTTTGACCTTAGGGTCCCACCTTGACCATAAAGTGTTTTTACCCCATGTAAGTTTAAATAGACTATGTTGGTAATCCCAGGTCCAGTGCAACACATCATTTACAATATTAAAGTTATCTTTATCAATATACTAGCTGATATGCCCGGCCTTGCACGGGTGAAGAGTATAAATTTATTATTTGAGGCGTTTGCTATCAAAACCAGCTGATTCCATATTTTTCTGAAATCCCTTTTTTTTGCATATTTTGAAAGTTTAGAGGGTCCTTCATAACCTGGCGAAGGGATATAGCTCAAATCCAGCTCATTCCAACCGAAAATTAGATTAAAGGGTGAAAACTGTGATCTCAACTGTGAAATTTCAGATCATTTAAAAAAGTTAAGTGAATGTCATTTATTTAAAACTCGTTAAGACACAAATATTAACTGGTAAACTGGAAAAACCAATTTCACACAGCTTAATTGAACAAAAAAACTGAAAAAAAGCATGAAAAATCGTGTTTTTGCATCAAAATCAGCTCATTCCAACCTAATTAATGTAATTACGCCCAAGTTAATGCAACTGGAATGAAAATGAAAAACTAATCAAATTCTAGGTGGTTATACCTACAATTAAAAATTTAAAAAACAAATTTAGCTTCAGAACTGTGGACGTGAGAAGTTTTTTGTTTATCCTGTAAAATTTCCAAAAATGGAATAAGCTGATTTTGATAGCAAACGCCTCATTTTTAAGTTTTACCAAATACATTTCTAATTTTGTATAATCAGCATTTACCAATCATCCCGGTATCCCAGTCGTCCTTTTCATATTCCGGTGTTCCCGGTAACTTTTCCTATCCCGAATTTCCTAGTAATTTTTCTTATCCCGGTGTTCCCGGGTTGATTAAAATTCCTTCAGTTCTCAAGAAATATAATTTTTGAATGATTTCCACATTTACAACATGGAAAAAATATTCAAAAAATTATTTAAAATTGCTCAGATCCCTTAATTAATCATATCTTTAGGAATTAACGTTTTCTGTGAAATTATTCAATAATTAAAGCTTATTCCATATTCAAATTTAAGAAAGAAAATCAATCTTTTGTAGTTGAAAGGGAGTTTTAATAGTTTTTGGTTTGTTAACCAACTTTCTTAAAAGCTAAAATATTATCACTTTTTGATTTTGCATCTTCGTTTCCATGGAGACTATTTTAACAACAGTGATATTCCATAAAACTTTAAAAATATAAAAATTAGATAAACTCTGAAATAAAAATATGTTAAACTATATTAAAAACTTTTAAATTTCATTGAAATAGACTTTTAAGTTATTAATATAATTTTTAAATAGACTTGTACCTAGTGTGTCTATTAAAAACTTGTTGTTTAGCATTAAGTTTTCTTTGTAACAATGGAGTAAACAGATCTCTTCTTAGAGGAGAAATAAAGCTATTTCAGCAAAATGACCATAAAAAGGGTCAAAAGAGGGTCAAGGGGTCATTAAAAGTTTTCGAAACATAGCCTATGTTTTTTTCTGAGTTTTTTTACGTAGGTATACCAAGTTTGGTGCAGATCAAAAGAAAACTGTGGATTTGTATAAAAGACAAACACATATACCCACACTTAGTTTTATTATATTAGATAAACTAGTTTTGTAGCATGAAGTGGTTTTAGAAGACTTCAGAACAATTAGATTCATGAAGAAGTTAGAATGGAACCGTTGGAATTATACATGGGCTGTCCGTAAAGTAAGTTTATCCCTATGAGCTGCAGACGCTAGGATCGCTGTTACGCGGGATTTGACCATACTGGCGTGTACTTTGGCTTTTTTTCTACAAATCCCAGCCTTGACCAGCTGCCTGCGATGATTATTATAGATTTGACAGCTGTTAGAGATGGAGCTTCCACTTGCTTCTCCGGCCAACCGCGTTGTTTTCCCCCATAGGCGTTCGTCGTCTTGGGCGTCTTTTCACCCTTTTTTGAATTTTTTGTACCATTTCCGCCCATTTTTTTCGCTCATACTCTTTTCTCCGTAGACTTCACACATATTGGAAGGAATTTCCACAGCCGCCATGTTTTTCGCACAAAATAAAACAAACTCAGAACGTGGCGGGAGAAGAGAGTGTAAGCTCCATCTCTAACAGCTGTCAAACCTATAATAATCATCACAGATAGATGGCCGGGGCGGGGATTTGTAGAAAAGGAGCCAAGGTACACGCCAGTATGGTCAAATCCTGCGTAACAGCGTTCTTAGCGTCTGCAGCTCATAGGGAAACTTACTTTACGGACAGCCCTCGTATAAGCTGTAAAATGGATTGAGTTTCTTCCACATTTATAGTAGATATTCATCAGAAAATTGTATATACTGGGCCAAGAAGGTGGAAAACTACGGTTGTTTGAAAATGGCCACCTTTTTAACAGAGGGTTCTAAAAATATACACCGTTGTTATCATTATATTATCCATTAATAAAAAGTTAAGTAATTTTAGGTAATTCATAATTTAGATACCTTCTCTTCATCATTGTTAAATGGTAAATGATTTTTTAAAATCACCATTCAAACCAAAATCACGTGGTGTAGGTACTAATAAAAAAGAAGATGGTATGGTTAGAAGGATCTAGTAGTTAGATTAATCGGGCATATAGTATTAGAAGTTTTACTAGAATCGACCTTCTTTAAAAAACATTTTCTAGGACCTTATCCATTAACTCTATATTGCTTTTTTTTCATATTTTATCAAACTAAAGATGTTAACAAATTTGGAAATATTCAGTATTATTTAATACAATATGGAAATCAAAGATACACATTATGTATTGATAATTTATTGTATTGTTGTATTCCTAATTTGCGAGTAAGAAAAAAAACATAAATTTTTTAAGTATATATCTGTTTAGGGAACTAATTAAACGTGTAAAGATAAGTAATATATAACCAGAACTCGTTCAATTTTCAGGAAAATGTATATTTTTATCTTCATTCAAACGGTACAACATGAATGAAATTAAAAGACGAGACCCGTCCTCTCATTTCAGTTTTCCAAAAACTTGCTAATTTCATTAAATAACATTGATACTGCATTCATAATTTGATTCAGAACAAAGTTTTCTACCTCATTACTTTTCAAAAATTTTCCTGTTTATATTTCTAACTTCTCATTTAACAACCTTGAATGAAAATATTTTAAATGAAAGTGTTGAATTGAAAATTCTATAAGAAATATTTCATATCTAATCACACATAAATACCTTAAAGGGAACATTAATACACCCTTTTGACAAACTTCCATGAATTGAAATTTCTATTACCTCCAAAACAATTATCTACAAATTCATTTGTAACTATTTATGAGAATAATTTGCTATGGAAAATAGTGGTTTAAAAATATTTCAAACGCAATGAATGTTTGTTCATCAAATGCAATATGACATTGAATATAAAGCATATAAATCGTTTAATTAAAATTGTATTTGCATTATTAAAATCCCCTTCAAAAGATGTTTATTTTGCACCGTGTCTAGACAGTCTCATACTATTTTCATTTAGTACAAAAAGCTATATATGCATTTATACACAAACGAAGAAATATGTTTTATAAGTTTAGAAAGAGGTAATTCTTGCGTGTTTCTACATGAATACAAAAACCCATAAATTTTCCATTGTAAGATTAAAAAAATTTTGTATTTTATCATAGCAAGGAAAAAACACCCGACTTCATTTATTGTAATTTTTATTTTAATCCTGAGAAGGAAACTTTTTTTCTAATTACCTCTGCTGTGAATTTTGAAAGATTAAAATGAAAAATCTTCCCACAAAAACTTTCATCTTTACAAAGAACAAAAACATCCTGCGAAAAAAAAAGTTTTTCTTCGTAAATATTTTGCAGGACATAAACAAATACGTTCGAAAGAATTCAAAGTACAGTTGTTTTCCCACTCAAAACTCGAATATATTTCCTTGTCCAACTGTATTTCCTACAGGAAATGAGAAACAGTTAACTTCATCGTGAGCTCTTCTACCGTCTGTCAAAAGTTCAGAAGATCAAAAGTAATTTATATTCTCCGAGTAATCGTGAGGAATGTTTTTCCTTGAGCCATGAGAATTTGCGTCAGTGTTGTAGTTAATAAATGTCAAGGGAGGTTTACAGGGAAACGGTGTATTTTATTTAGAACGGTTTGTGTCTGCTTCTGTTGTATGAATAAAGTTTGGTCTAGTTATGTAAGTCACTGTATTTATGGCTGTAAAGAATTGTGTTTTTTTACAATGTTTAATTTTGCTGGAACAAAAGTTACATACCAATTACGTCACGTTACGAAGTAAACGAAATTTGACCATGACCAAAATGAGACGAATCATGAACATTTGTGCTGATTTATAAGTTTATTAAATGTAAAGATTTATAAGTTTTGTATAAATGAGGTTTTAAATTTATTAGGATAGGCGTATTAAAACAATTAAGGAAAAACATTTTTACTACAGTTATTTTTATGAGACCAACTCTATTCACATTGAAAGTTTTTCTAGATTATCTCCAATTATTCCCAATGTGAAACAAAAATATGCTCCTCTTACAAATTTAATTATTAAAATATACGATGAAAATATAACAGCAATCTTCATAAATAATACTGTATGGTAAAATTTCAAACATATTTACATTAATGTTTTAGAACAGGGGTTTCCAACTTCTAAGTACTCGCGGGCCGCAATCGAAATCACAAGTCAAGTGGCGGGCCGCAAAGTAATCTGGCTCCTTTTTAACGATGATAATTTTTTTGGGGTAAGAGTCTTCAATATGAAACTTTTCCAGCAAAAGAGAGACGATTCCAGAGGATATATGAATTTTTATACTCTTATACAACTCGTAAGAATACTGAATATGTTTAATATTCTGAATATTACTTAAATGAAAAGGTCTTCCTCAAGAAAGTATTTGTAAATTTTCCTTAGAGGATTGTTTTACCTAATTTTTGGATACTCCATTTTGTCCCTCCTCATGATAATGGTTATAAAATCCTTCATACTCCCTTGCTACGCTCAGGGGGAATTTCAGGTTTTACAAACGACCTCTCGAAACTTCAAACTTTTAATTTTTGCACCATTGGAAAAGGATCTAAGCTAGTCCATAATGTAAGAGGTATATAGGGGGGTCGGGGGTTCTCCCCCTAAAAAAATTTGAATTTTAGTGTGCTAAAAAGTGTTTTGAAGCTACTTTTTGGAGGGTTTTCAGAGAGCTTCGCGGGCCACACAAGATGACTCGGCGGGCCGCATGCGGCCCGCGTGCCGCCAGTTGGAAACCCCTGTTTTAGAACAAAAAATATAGATACTGGTAGTTTATCTAAAAGCTCATTTACCTTGTGTGGCGCAATATGTCTTGCTATGGTCCTTGCGCCATAAAAAGTCAATTAACCAACCAACCAACCAACCAACCAACCAACCAAAAGTTTCTTGCAATATTTTAATAAATGACCTCTTCTTTAAATATGAGAAATTTTAAAAAAGTTCTACAGAATCTTCTATACAGTTTTAATCTCTCGACAGGCGTTTTATGCATTTTATTTTCGTTATCTATCATTATTATTTGGTCTCCGATATTATATTTCTATTCCCAATTAATACATTGAAGTTATCTTTGCTGCAACATATTGACTATAAAGGAGAAACTTGTTTTACAGATGTTTGCTGCTGTTAGGTGAAAGCTACTATAAGGTTATGCCATAGATTGTCTTCGCGCTGGGATTCGATTGTGGTATAGGAGGTCAAGCAAGTTTTTGCAGTGTGAGGTAAGAAATAAATAAATAATAAATTTCACTTTTTCAATGCTATATTTATATAATTTTAAAATTATATTACCTAAGGAATAGTTGCGAAATCGGAAACTTGTCAAAACTGGCGACATTATATTAAATACTGGCAGAGGGATCTTTCATATTTCTTAAATTTCTGCAGTTTTTATACAATGTCTTTTTAAATACTCATTCCGTTCTATATGTTATTATATAACATTCCTTATTATTATAATTATTATATTGTGTACCTACTACAAATATTCTTGATTCGGATTTCTCTGATTGATATTAAATATTCACTGTTTTCCTATTTTTGTACTTTTTATAAAAAACAAGCTTAAGGGATTTTCAACCCAAAAGAGGGATTTAATTTTAAGGGATTAACAGAACCCAAATTTTTATTTTCTTTAATATACAAATTTTTTTAAGTTTCTTAACGTCAAAACACTTGTACTGACCCTTTAAACATAATCCAAGCAAAAATTCTACTTTTTAAAAAGCATTTTTTAAGAAATTTTGAAATTTTCTAAAATTTTAACCAAGTTTTAAAACGCTACTTCTTCAATTATGGTAATTTTGGTGTGATTTTTTACCCCAACGTAATCTATGTTATTGTCCATGGAACTATGCATTTATATTTGGGATAATTGTAATAGTTTTTAATAAAAGACAATTTTCTCCAAACACCTCCAAAATATCATGAAAATAAACACATTTTTCGCTTTAAGACCTTATATTATACCCTGAATCCCTAATTGGAATGCATTACTTTATAGCAAACACTATGGTTAATATATATGCAGATTTTGAAGTGAAATAGTCCAGTAGAAAAAAAGCTTTAGGGTTTAAGTGCTAAAAAAGTAGTTTTGAGAAATATTTATTAAAAAAATATGTGGTAACTGTGCTCAAAAAAAATTTTAGATTTGTTATGCTTAGAATTCGAGAATGACTATGAAATTTTCCGAATCAGTATATGAGTATAAACATCGATTTGAGAGCAAAATCCTTAACCTGATATTTTGACCGATTTGGAGGTACTGAGTCCCCTTAAATGGTAATTTTTCCCATGTTTTAAAATTTTTAAATTTACGTAAAAATAACTAATCTTCTACATAATTCCTTTCAATCCTAACAACTCTGGGAACTGGAATACGAATAAATTAAAACTTTCACTGGATTTAAAACTACTAGAGGAAAGATTGGAGAAATTGCTTGGAGATTTCGTGTTTCTGGTAACGCTGCACTAAACTCTTCAGAAGTGACCAAACTCAAAACCACAACAAATCCATCTTAAGGCTGAAAGCATATTTTCTCTCAAGAACTTTACTTGGAGGCACGCATCAATGATTTCAGTTCTTGACAATTTCAATTTCAATCAGAATCATGAATGCAAAGTAGGCATCAAAGATTGTTAATGGATGTTGCGTTGGAAGTTTCAAGATAATAGTAGCTTTATTATAATTTTAAATTGATGAGAAAAGCTTTTAGGGAAATTTGAATGAACACGGGCTTGGAGCTGTGTGAAATCCTATAAGCCATGGGATCCATTTGTTATTATGAGCCGTCAGTAGTTTTTGACTTCATTCCTGTAAGTTTAAGTTTTGTATCCAAGAAAGTATGTCTATATCAAACACTATTCTTACTGTACCTATGAATTGAAAATAGCCTACTTTTCTTATAATAAACCCTTATATGTGCCAAAGTTCATGATACCATTTTTTAAACATTAACTATGTATTATATGATAGTGTAAATTATTTGAAACCTGTGCAATTTTTTATTACTTTAAAACCTTTCTTTTATCTAAACGTATCTCTATTTGCTTATTTAACACATAATCACCAGTTTTAACTCAACTTTTAGGCGTAAACAATCATCTGCCATTATTTAATTTTTTTTAAATGCCATAAAAATAGTTCAGTTCATGACATATGCGATTGAAAATATGCTGGTGTCTCTGAGTTATTGTTTTTTTACCTTTTAAACAAATTTCATTTTTTATAATGTTGGTTGGAAACCGACTGACTTTCAAATTTATTTAAATTTGTGCTTGTGTCAAATAAATTTAAATTAAATACTCTGTGCCCTTTACACACCAACGATGTTGAAAGAACAGTTTCAACAAAAGTAGTAAGGTGCACCAAAAGTAGTAATTCGAGTAAGGAGGAAAATCGTTTATGTTTTTATTTAATTCATAAATCTTCAAAAATTTAGAGTATGGAATTTTTTTTACTTTTATGGATAACAAATTCTTTTTTTTTTCGAAGATAGTTTTACTGATGCGAATGACATTTGGTTGGTAATTAAAATAAACGGTCAATATGGTATGTAAAAATTAAGGTATTCGATATGCTTTAAATATTGTAAGGGTGTAAGGTGGAAATTTCTATATCGAGAACTTAAACTTATTTTATAAATAAGTTAACAAACATTTTGTAACCACATAAGATAATACTTAACATATATTCATCAACGTAAGTATATAAAAACGCAACAATTGGTTTTTGCTCTTATTCCAGTTTATTTAAGCAGAAATGGTGTATTGAAGTTGCAACCTTTACTTCCGACAAGTTTGTTATTCAATCTCCCCAAGAAAGTCGGCCATTCATTCAATCCTACCAAAATTTCCAATTAAACTAACTCGAGAAACAGATGGCGCTGGGGGTCTACGAACTTCCACCAATGGTATCGCGCCACGTCACGGGTCACGCCTCAGAAAACATGAATGGAAAGATCGTGAACAAAAGAAAAGGAAGAAGAGCACTCGGGAAACATGCTTAATAACTTTATCCGTTTAATTACCTCAATATATCCCTCGAGGTTTTTCGTTACCGTTATTCGTGTCCCCTTTATTGGGAAAGGATCTCCAGACCTCGGGAAAAATCACCCGGGTTTAATATATGTTGTCACAGAATGAGGAGGGGCGACACACGATTGCTTAATTTTCTCTCTTGTCTTGGTGCGTTCGGGCGGAAGCGGGATCCCGGTTAGTTTAGCTTCTGAAGTAGTTTATTCATCCGTGAAGTGGTCGTTGAATTTCCGCAGCAAAAGGTTAAGGTAAGCGAAAAAGTTGTTTTCTGGGGTTGGTGTTTACCGGAAAATCTTGAATTCTCATGAGGGGAGCTGTTTAATTTTTATCTTTTTTCGTATATACCTCAGGGGAGTTTTGATACGTATTGATGTATGATATTAATTTCTTTATAGAGTGTCTTCAGGTGACGTCATGACCATTTATTTACTTCCTTGCAGTAGGTCAAAAAGTCTGTTGCTAAGGCCGTTGCTAGGTGCGGTGGTATCTGCTGCTCTCATGTGATTGCAAATGCTCCAATAGAAGCTTTCCATGACCAGTTATTTTCTTTTAACTGCTGTAGGTAAAGCAATCTGTTGCTAAGGCCGTTGCTAGGTCCCAGTCATGTGATTGAAAATGCTCTCTTCACTGCTACCTGACCATCGGTTAAAAATGGATTTCACCAATCAGTCAGCGAAAAGCTCATTTTCTTTCTTTAGCTTCTGCTTATCAACTGGTCAAGTGGAAGTTAATAAGGACATTAATGTTTGTGAGACTAAAAAAAGGGGTGGATTTGCTTTGCATTAAACAATTTTACACTTAAAGCCTGCCTTTGGATAGCAAAATTTTCAGAAAAGTAACGTCGCTTCATAGCCGTAACAAAAACTGTCATGTATCTACTGTGAAGGTGTCCCTCAGATCTTGATCGTTAAACCCTTTTAGACCTATCCGCCCCAAAGTTTCCATTAGATTCAATGGTAATATCGAGCGGCTTAGGGTTGAAAAGGTTAAAAGTGTTTAAAATTGGTTAGTATAATAAATTTATGAAATGTTTTCTAAATAGTTATTTTTAAGGCTACACGGTACCCTTTTTCAAAAAAAAAATTTTATGATAGTAAAACAAAATGTAAATGGGCATTTTTATGCTAAATCATGTTTAGAAACATGTTTTTTGAAAAATAATTTCATAAGTTTAACCATATTTTATTAAATTAAAAAAAAAAACAAATTTTTTAAAGAAATTTTAAATTCTTATAAAAGTGTTAATTATTAATATTTTTACTATTATTTGGTATTTTTATAACTGTTAGGTTATCAGAATTGAATGCTAGCTAGTATTTTTACAATATTTATATTTGTTTGATTTTTATGAAGGTTTTTGTATCAAAACACTGAAAAAACAGAAAAATTCTTAATATTTTGACTTTGATCATTTTTAAAAAAATAACTATTGCATTAAAAGACAAAATACTAGCTAGCATTTGAAGAACATATATTCAGAAGTGTACAAAAAAAAATTGAACACTCAATCATAAACAGAAAAAAATCCTTAGGGAATAGAAAACATTTAATATCACCAAAATAAAAGTCTGAGAAAAATGCAATTTAAGTTTTTAAAGACGTATAAAAAACTTCCAATGGCTTGTAAAACTCAAATTTTTTAATATGTTATTTTGCAACTACTTTAATTTACTTGACTAAGATTTTAATTTAATAATATAACACTTAGTTTCTCTTTCATACACAATAAATTTAGTTATTATGCAACAAAAAATTGAGTTTCGCGACAAAAATGAGGCAATTTAGCTGCCTTTTCTATCAATCATTCTTAAAAAAGTTTAAATGCATACTAAATAATATAAAATGATAATAATAATTAAATCAGAAATATCCTGCTTTATACATAACACCTTCTGTTTTTTTCTCATTTCTCAGTCTACGCAATTTCGCAAGTTTAATTTTTCGCTGGGCAACTTTATATTTCACCGACATTACTTTGTTTCTAAAATAGGTTCTTCGATAATCGGATAACAAAGCCAAATGTTTTGAAGTTTTGCTCAATGGAAGGTTAAATGTCTGGAGAGTTTTTAATGTACCACAATTGAATTCTGAAATGGCACTGGAGACTGCAATTAACACTCGACTTCTGGAGGCATCCTTTTCTTTGGAGCACTTATTCCAAATCATTGAATGGAGAGCTTCATTTGAGTTTTGAGTTAAACCTCTCAAACACCGGTTCAATAACTGGTTGGAGGCCAAACGCTGGTAAACGGGCAAAATTTTTGGCAAATACTCCTCGTTAATTGCAGTTCTTACCCAGTCTTTATGAGGACCTGGTTTTTTTCCACGAGCTAATGCAGATTGGTAAAAGCACCAGGAATCTTTACCCGTAGGGCACTTTTTGTGTTGAGGCTTAGCATCGGTTGAAATGCAATGATACAGTGTAGCATAGATTGCTGTTTTCATGCCTTCAACATCACCCTTATTTCTTCGAATGGCGTTCGCATAATACCTAGTAAGTTTTTTGATGGTTTCGTCTTTGAGGCTACCATGCTTTCTACCTCCCAAGGTAACACCTTTCACCCTCCAGTCTTTCACACACTGTCTCAAAGCAGTGCCCAATCGCTTACTGACGTGATTAATGCACTCTTCTTTTTGTATATCTACATTGCTTCCGTATACTTTTTTTTCTTTCAATTCTATCAATGTTTTGGAATCCCCATCTGAGAGTAAGGTTGTGTATCTGAATCCTATGCTCTCAGATCTTTGCCATAGTTTTAGAGCTGCTTTAACCTCCATAGAACCAGATGAACCACTGTGTGTGGAACTGCACGAGTCTTGATGTCCTCTATACCAGACATCGAACTCTGCAGTATCTTCAACGAGATCACGTTTTGCTACGTCACATTCACCGCAACGCTTGGATGAAACTTCAAAATCGACCACGAAGCCAGTAAGAATGTCAATTACACATGCGAATCCTATGTTGGATGTATGTCCTCTTGTCATCCAAGAGCCGTCAAAGGACACTCCAATGTCGATAATATCCGACTCATTAGTACACCCATATGCTTTTCTGATTTTTTCATGAGTTTCAGAAAGCATTTTTTCTACTGCGGAATCATTTTTCTTACGAATTCTTTTCTTATACTCATTAAATGTTCTACTAGACATAATATCTAGATTCATGGACATACAAAACTTTTGAACGGCTGCATAGCCCAGTCCCAAGCTCAGCATTGCTTGCACCATTCTCATATTTACATCAAAAGGTGCATTTGATGTGTTGATAGACATACATTCACTTGGAAATAACTGTTCAGAAGTACATTCTTCGATATTTAACTCTTCACAGTTCTCGCAAACCACCTTCAGTTTGTGAGCTAGTCCCTTTCTTTGCCCAATAGAAAGTTTTAGAGAAGAGCTGTGGCATATGGTGCAAATCAAATTGCTAAATATTCTGCTCAAGTTACTGCTGTCAACAAGGATATAATTCGATGTCAGTAATGCATCATCAATACTTCCTGTGTTTTCTGAATTCATATCCAAAACACTCGTATCATCAAGTCTCATACGTTTATCATCTGAAGAATGACTGATGTTATTTACTTCATTCTGAACCCTCTTTATTCCGTTTAGCCTCCTGGCTTTTGTTGAACGTTTAGGACGAGGCATTATTTCAAAATCAACGATAACTTCTAAAAAGCTTTCAGATTTCAGAACCACAAAATGATTTACCACCGATCAAACTAATTATTTCGAAAAAGCAGACTTTTGTTGTCAGAAAAACTTCAAATATAAAAGCACGAAAAAACTACTCAATACATAAACAAATAGACGATTTAGGTAGTGAAAGTTGAAGTTAATTTTCCGCCCAACATATATTTAGTTTATTTACCAAAAATAATTTTATTAATTTACTTTAACAAGAGAAAAAATTAAAATGAACCCTAACCGTGATGACAGCTGTCAAATAAAAGCCCTGACATAGCTCAGAAAACTTCAAATATCTACTAAACTAAATGGAGCTTAGTTCTAAAATTTTGGGAATTGCTCTCTAACTGTATTAGGCGTGCAAATATCAAAAAAAAAAAATTTCGATATTTTGGTCATTTTTAGGGTACTGTGTAGCCTTAATACATCTGAAATTAATATTGCTAAGTTCTTGACGCACTATGCATTTTATATTGTGCATTATAAATAGAAAAAAGTTTTAGGTCCAAGATCATTCATATGACGTAATTCACCAACCACGCCACTGTCCGACTACTCTTACTTTTTTGAATAGGGTGGGTTGGGGTAAAATGGGTCAATTTTAAGATACTTTCACATTCTAAGTTTTATTTCATCAAGACTATTACTTTTTAATGATTTCTTTCAATTGTATCTTGACATTACAATCCTTCAGAACATTTCATCTAATTTTATCAAATATTTTTTAGTTATAAGTTGGTTAAACTTAGCATCAAAAGTAATGACCCATTTTACCCCAATGTGGGGTAAAATGGGTATCATTGCAAAAAGATGTCAAAAATATATTTATTACTAAATATACATGAAAATAAGAAAAAAGGCAATCGGCTAAGCCGTTTTTATCTGAAAAAATTTATTTTAAGTTGCACTTTAATGAAATTGTAAAAGTCCGTAGTTAATGAACATTGTTCAAATTTAGCAATTAAAATACTTCGTTTGGATAAAAAAATAAACTTGTATGACAGTTCAATGTATATTTGAAGGAAATAAGTTAAAAACATTGTTTTACTTAATACAGAAGGCCTCCTAACTATGACCCATTTTACCCCAAGTACAAAATATTGTTATAAAAGATAAAATATTTTATATTTTTCTAAGCTGATTGGCTTGAAATGTCTCACAGACTTTTTTTTATGGAAAAATGTTGCAAAAGTCTGCTGTAATTTATTACAATATATAGATATTTTGGAAGTTAGTAAACCATGTTTTTTCGATGACATCATTTGCGGTTCAAATTAAATATTTTTTCAGTCCTCAAATTCATAAATCTTAATTTTTGGCAGTCGAAAAATATTGCCAACATATAAAAGATTATAATACAAAAAAATTAGCGAAAATTATTTAATTTAAATTTGATTTATTTCGAGTTAATTAAAACTGACCCATTTTACCCCAAGACCCACTTTACCCCAACCCACCCTACCCTACACTATCCTTCTACCGTTTTTTTCTTTTTGTTCATTACAAATAAATGCGATAGTTAATATGGTATAGTTGCTAAATATGTTTAGGTTTTATGTAAAATATGTTAATAAACCCAAATTGTAAAAAAAACGCATATAAAATAAAAATAGCATAAATAGATCCGGAATAACTTAAAAAGTATAGTATGAGAACACTTGCTAATATCAGGTCCCCTCAAAACATGTAAATAAATCAAAATTCATCCCCTAGTCATCACAAACACTCAAACCATTTTTCTTTCAAGCTAGAGCTCCACTTATAACACTATATTTAAACAACGCCTTTTTTACGACTCTGATATTTTTACAACCCTCGACTGTTGTTTTCTTTAAGTTAAATAACTCCCGAGAAAAAGCAGCTTATTCAAACAGTCAGCGTGTCATCATTCATAACTCCGAAAGAATAATAAAAACAACAAACAACAGTTCGCACGGCGAAGCGCGAAATCTAAAGCAATAAATCGAACATTTAAACACTAGAGAAAAACAATCGATACATAAATCTCAGGGATCTCCTTTCACCCAAAATAGGATTCTAATCTGAAATGCCTACATCTGAAGCAAATAGAAGCTGAATAAAAAGAACTTTATCTTTCACCTCTGGTATTTATTGCTATCAAAATTTATTCGATGCTGCTTTTGAGGAGCAGGTTGACAGAAACATGTTTACGGTGTTTTTTTTCTTAATTATTTGCGCACCCATTACCTTTCAAATATTTTCTTCTCGAGAATGAATTATGTTTGGCGAAAGGATTTTGCTTTGATGGGAAGCGCAGGTGTGAAGGGGTTCTGGATTCAATAACTGGGGATTCTTTATTTGCTTACGATTGAGCACAGTTTATCCTGCTTAAAGGAAGTTAAATATATACAATTTACTTAAACTTTCTTGCCAACTCAAGCGTGATGAGATATTCTTATCAAAGTATTAAGTAACTATTTATATACTGGGTGTTTCAGATAAGTGTTTTGTAACTTCTAGAAGGGGTAGGGCACACCTAGACCAGTGGTCCTCAACCTTTTGCGGCCCATCACCCCTTTCTAGGGATTGACTAACACCTATCGCCCCCTTTTCATTCTCATTGTATGTATATCTAATTTTAATTTGAAGTAAAGTGTAAATAATAAAGCAATTTTATGTCAGGGGATCCTCCCCCAGAACATTTTTGGATATACTTGGAAATAAAACTCCAAAAAACAGGTTTTGAACTAGTTCTGGTACACTTCCTCCAAACTTCGGACATATATTTTAAGGTAGGATTTTGATTTTGATCAACTAATTATAAAAAAAGTTTTGAGAAATTAAGTTCCAAGTTCAAAAGAGGGGTTTGGGGGTCCTCCCCCAGAACATTTTTGGAAATTTGACCCTAAAAACAGGGTTTTAACTTCTTTCAGTACAGTACTATTTTATTTCCCCCTTTGAATACTCATCGCCCCCAACTTTTTTATCGCCCCCTGGATAACACAAATCGCCCACCTGGGGGCGATCGCCCCCAGGTTGGGAACTACTGACCTAGACGATTCAGAATCACCTAGGAATGGGGGGGTCGAAAATGCACCCCTAAACGACCTAGGGGTGTTTATAAGGGGGCGTGGGAAGTTGTTCAATTCCCAGAGGAAATTGATACGTGACCTTTTAAGATCGAAATAAAACCATCGATTCAGGCATGTATTTCATAAAACCAACAAAAGAACTGAAATTTCAGTTCCTAAATTGGTTTTTATGTAAAAAAATACAGGAATCGAACTATTTTGCTGGTTTATTCCAATTTTAAAAGGTGACTTGTCAATGTCCACTGGGAATTTTACATCTTCCCACGCCCCCTTATAAACACCCCTAGGTCGTTTAGGGGTGCATTTCCGACTCAGCATTCCTAGGTGATTCTGAGTCCTCTAGGTGAGCCTTAGAAGATATGAAACACCCTGTATGAATCTTGAATAAATTTTTTGCAATGATATGTGTCAAGAGTATCATTAAAACTTATGAGTTACTGATGATGACGTGAAAAAGATGTTTATTAACGAGTTTACATCCTACCAAAAAAATACTTCAAAAACAAATCGCATAACTTTCAGTCATGCATATTTTTGTTTACAAAATATTTAAGTTGATAAAAAAATATAAATACTTAGAATCCAAACATAAACTTTTCCCTTCGCGTGCTGCTCCCTGTGTGCCAGCAAACTCCCCCCTCTTCCTTACCACTGGCCCCCCATTTAATATTAATTCAACAGATTTCATAACCTCTCCGGTGACTGTCTCTTCGGAAACTTCATCATTTTCCTGGCCGCCTCTCCTGAGACTCCGTCCTCCTTGCTTCTGCAGTTGATTCTATGTTTTTTCGTTGTGTGTCGTCTTGTTTTGTCCCTTTTCTCACTTCAAACCCCAGTTGCCTCGGCTGCTGACGTTCCTCTCCCTTGTTCCTGTTGTCCCCTCTTTAATTCCGTTGTTGGAGCGGCCGCTGGCCGCTGATACAACACAATTGGCGAATCAAGCAAGCAACATAAACTTTATACAGAAAAGGCTGAATATTGTCGTATCAGTGAAATTAGTTTTTTTTAATGTTCAAAGTATGTACAAAATTCTAAACTAAGGCACAAAAGTGTAGAAATTGTTGAAAAATTTGGAGCTTTTTTATTTACTGAAATTAAAACAGTTCTGGTTAAGTATGACATTTTTTCCGAATATGAAAATAGAAAAACAACCTACAGCTATTTAAAATTTAAGCAAAATTATTATTAGCCAAGCATAGAAAAGAAAACACTTTTTATATCAATGAGCATCTATTTAAGGGGATGTAAAAATCATTAGAGCATTGAAAATCATGAAAAACAAAAGCCTTCCTCATCAAGGGTAATTTTTTTTCTGATTATAAACTTCTAAAACGAAATCCAAAAATGAAATAGCAGCTAATTAAATATATCCTAAATACACATGTGTTTGGTGTAATTGACAGAATTTACTTTTAATCCATCCCTAAAATCTACAGAGACATAATTACTATGTCTTACTACAAAATATTCCATAAAACTGTAATTCTTCCGACAAATACCCCTTATTATCTCAAATAGCTAATAATACTAGTTTGAAATAATTACTCTTCTCCTAAGACCAATGATTAGAAGACAAGTAACTTTCCTCAAGTGTTAACGTATACCCACATAAGATAATGTGGATGGTTGCTTTGGTACGCCATCAAATCATATCTGTTCAACGATGCTTTCAGACGTAATCGTAATTCCTAATTTATGCTTCGGTAATTTGGGTTTGTAATTACAAAAGCCGTATTAGGCACGTAATAAAGTTTATCAGGTGATTCTTGGGGTTGGTTAGTGGTTGCGTTTTAGTGTTTATGAATTGGTGGGGTAGGGGTGTTTTATTTGACTTGTAGGTTGAAGTGCTTGGCGAAAAGCTAACGCGTTCATCAAGCTTAAAGAAATTAATATTTTTGTGAATACATACGACTATTGAATCAACCTTGTTGTTAGTATAGTGAGAAATAATTTCGTAGATTAAAAAATGTTTAATGAATTATTGTTTTGAGAAATAGTGACATAAATAAAATCTAACATAAAATTCTTTTTGTTATTGGTTTTCTACAATAGCGTCTGTGTTTTTACAAAGATCTCAATGCAATCGAATTGTCTCTTATAATCAATAAATGAACTGTGAACCAAATGAGAAGCACAAAGAAAAATTACCAAAAAGAAATCCAAATTTTGTAGTTTTTGGTCATATTTTAAGTTATTATCTGGGCTGGTTGAGGTATCCCGACTGAGAGTATTTATTTTTTGAGAGTAACGGCTAAATGAGATGTAGTTATTGGTAGAAAATTTTAAAGTTACAGGCAATTATTACCACACAATTGCTCATACTATTATTATTAACATCTATTAGACAGTTGGTATAGACCAGGTATGGGAAACCTTTTCGAATCCGCGGGCCGGATTCAATGATTATAATGACGTGGAGGGCCATACAGTAGATAATAGGTAATATTTTTAAAGTAAAAAATGATTATTTTTTTATATACAGGGTGTCCCATAAATGTTGGGTCACACTTCTAGGAGGGATATTAGACACCTAGACGAGTCAGAATCACATAGGATTTGGGGTTCCCAGACCAAATCCCAGGGAGTTCAAAATGGAGCGACACCCCAAAAAAATTATTGAAAAATTCAATTTGTAGAAGAACTACTATTGGTAAAAATTTAACTATGTTCTCCAAAATTGTGGTTTAATATCATCTTTAAAATTATCTCAAAGGTTTTCAGTTTAAATTTTTTTTTATTACAAAAAAAGTTTAAAACAACAAAAAAATGTGAAAACTCTGCCATAACGTTATTTTGTATTTCGAAATCCTTTCTTTTGATTTAATAATCTGGAAGATCATAGTCAAAACCCTTAAGTCCAAAGTGTCACGTAAAAACCATCAATATTAAGTGCTTGAGATCCTGTTAAAGCATGGTTTAAGTCCGTTTTTTGCGTCCGCAAACTGCTGTTTTGGAAACGGCTATAGAAAACCAGTTTTCGCACGCAAAAAACAAACTTTAACAGGATCTCAAGCATTTAATATTGATGGTTCTTACATGAAACTTTGGACAAGGGTTTACAACTATGATCTTTCAGATTATGAAATCAAAAGAAAGGATTTCGAAATACAATATGAGGTTTTGGCAGAATTTTCACATTTTTTTGTGGTTTTTTAACTTTTTCATAATAAAACAAATTTTAAAATGAAGACTTTTGAGATAATTTTAAAGATCATATTAAACCACAATTTTCGAGACCATAATTATTTTTTTACCAATAGTAGTTCTTCTACAAATTGAATTTTTCAATAATATTTTTGGTGTGTCGCTCCATTTTAAACTCCCTGGTAGTTGGTCAGGGACCCCCACATCCTATGTGATTCTGACTCGTCTAGGTGTCTACTATCCCTCCTAGAAGTTTGACCCATTATTAATGGGACACCCTGTATTTGTACGAAGTTTAATACTAAAATTAAAATTTAAGTTATTTTCGGGGGAAAGTTCTGTATCCCCTCTTTCGCTCTTGTTGACGAAAACCAGAGTGAATTTTTTGGTACAATTTTTAAAATGTTCCGCGGGCCGGACCAAATGACGAGGCGGGCCGGAGGTTGCCCATCGTTGGTATAGACCAATGGCGTAGCCAGGATTTTCCTTTTGGGGGTCCAGTGGGAAAAATTTACCATTGGATATCACAAAATTTCCACATTAGTGAAATAAATTTATTTTTTACATTAGTTTTAGTTACTTCTTGTTGTTAATTAATAGTTAATAATTTATTAGTAATTAGTGTAATAATTAAGATTAAGTATTACTTAGTTCGATTCTAAGTTCTCATCCACGTAATTTTTTATTAAGTACAAAGACCATCAAAAGACAAATTAAGAGAGACATTGAAAAGGGGAATTTGGGGGTCCCCACCAGAAAATTAGTAACGAGGATCCCCATTCCTTTTAAGCCAGATAATTTTAAAGGAAAAAAAAACAGTAGAAAATCCAGGATTTGGTTTTTGGGGAGCTAAGAACTTTCAAAATCAAATTGAGTCTTCTCAACGAACATAATATTTAAAAGGTTGAAAATAATCTTGTTTGAATTTCCTAAAGGGAGGTTTGGGAATGACGTTCTTACAAAATACATTTATTTTCAACTCACTTACTCATTAATTTTAACTTAATTTTAAGAAAACCTTTTGTTAAAATAGAAGTTCAGGAGCTGTGGTATCAATTTCTTTTCTGCCAAGAAAAATTATCGTGACCAAACATAACCTTTCTACATTCTTTCCTCCGCACAGGTGAAACTAACACCATTTACATCACCCAACCTCTCAAGAGAAAAAATCCATATAACGCTTTGCCCATGTAATCATACCCCATAATTTATGCCTCGCCATCTAATCTTACATAATTAAGTCACAACGTTATGCATTCTCCGATGAACTGCACATAATCAGAGACCATTACTCCACTTTCATACGCCTTTCCTATCTAATCGAACTCTATTCCGAACACCTCCGTATAAAAAAAGGACGAGCAAAAAAGACTGTATTATATAATCCCTTGCTTCTCTTTATCAACGACAAATTAGCCCTATGCAAATTAGCTACAGCAGTTCTGCTTCCTGGACCGGCGAAAAAATATCTTGCCTTTCAATTAAATTCATTATTATTTATCCGTTTAAAAGTAAGTGCCTCTGAGAGAACAGCTCGACAAGCAATTTAATAAGAAGCAGTTTAATGATAAGATATACAAGTTTCTTTTGGTGATGGTTGCAGTTAGTTCGATGCTGCAGTGGCATTTTTACGATATTTTTTTCTCTGGCTATTTTCGGCCGCTGGGTCCATAAAAATAAATCGAACGTGGGGAATTAACATGTTTCCGCTACGTTACTCAATTTAATTTTCACTTCTTCAATCGCTCCAATTGAACGGAAGAATATAGTGACTACTAATGCAAAGAATTTGAATTACTTGGAGTTCCAATGCATTTAGTTTGCTTGCTGAATACTAAAGTTTCTCCACTTCTTGTGAAATAATTTAAACTCGTATATCTAAGTTTTTAAAGTATTAATAAATTTAGGGTTTTGGCTTATTTTTAGAAAAGAATGAATGAATTCGGCGATGGAGGAAGAAAACTTATGCAAATAGTAAAGGAATTTCCGGAGGGTTCTGAATTAATTTAATTAAGATCCGATAATTGCTGGAATTCTTCAGGGCAATAATTAATTTTTGTTCCTCGAGTAATTTACTTAAGATTTCTTTAATGCATTTCTATGTGTGTGAAATTAAATTCATGGGAACTGGTGCTGCCTCAAAGTTGATAAAAAGTTACTTAAAACTGAAATGAGATATCGCTTGAAGAAACACTTTTTTCTACATCTCTTTAAATTACATTACATTCTTTATTTGTTCAGTTAAAATGCGAAGGAGCTTTTTTTAATAATGTTCTTAAAAGTTTTTTAAATTATAGTTAAATTATCCCATCTTATAGTGGTTCTTTATCAAAGAGGTACCGTGCAAAATATTTTGTTTAATGCCTATAATGCAATTTTTTTCGTTTTTTGTCAAATTCAATTGACACACATAGTCCTTTTTTAGATGCATTTTACTTACACCCGACCAAAAACTAAAAAAACCCACTAAGATAAATATTTGTATAAAAAGCAAAGTATTAAGAATAATGTAATCTCTCTTGTTTCTTTTATGAGTTCTGCAGGAAAAAATAAATTTTTAACTGTATTTTAGTTATTAAATTCCGTTGAACACAAAAGAAGGAATTATACTCATTGAAACTCTTCAATAGAACTTATCATAGAAATGCAAACAACTTTTTTTCTACATTAATCCCTTGATATTGCTCAAACAACATTTAAATATTAGAAAATAAGGTATAATAACAAAATATGTTTAAGAAGCTCAGTTGCACGCTTCAAACATGTTTAAGTATCTCAAAGAAAAAATTAAGTAAATCTTATATTTTATATTACTTAATAGAACTTTATGATTCCGAAATAAAGCTTTTTTTACAAATACTTAATACATTATTTAAGAATTACTTTCTTAATATTTTATTTAACGTAAATACGTTGTTTACCATTTTGAAGTGTTTCCTACGAAATATTTTTTATTTTAGAACGAAGCCAAACATTACTTTAACTAAAATAATTTGAAAATGGAAATAAATAAATGCAATATTTAAAAGATAGTAAGTAAACAATTTCAAAGAAAATGTTGTTTTATTAATATCATGCGTTTCGTAGCAAAAGAGTTAAAAAATTAATATTTGTAATCCTATTCACATGCCAGCTAAAACCAAACAAGGATACTTATTACTAAGCTGAATAAAATTTTATTGATTAGTAAAACAAGCAAGTCCTCTTTAACTTCATTTACTTGATTCCATCCTAAACGGCTGAAGATTGCTATTGAATTCTACGGCAATTTGGGGCGGATAGAACTGAATGGGTTAATAAAAACAAGCATTACTAACAATCCTCGAATAATACAATCACAATCTCACAAAACTAGAATGCTAAACATTCAGAAAGATAGCTGAAAACGTCAGCAATTTATTTAGCAAATCGAAATTAATGAAACACCGTAGCAGGCATTCAGCAGCATAATAGAAACAAAACAACAACCCTACTGATAAAATTAACACCACAATGCCAAGTGTAAATTCAAACAGATTAAACATTTCAAAACAATCCCATTTTAACATTAAACCCTTATACAAAGCAAAATTTCCCAATTCCTTTATTTTAATCCCAACCACGCATACCTAAAACCCAATCTCGATAGCGTACTATTTATTTTTCCTGGCAATCTCCCGCGGAATTCGGCATTGGTATGCGAAATCAACCTCGATATTCATGCTCGGGCTACCGTGATACCAACTATTCGCAACAAACATGCATCCATTGGCATGCGGTTACGATTCCCCAGCGAGAAAAGATGTCGTCCGTTTCGAGAGTATGCTGGATTTTTGGTGCTTCTGATGATGAAAATTGATTCATATCTGATTGGAGTATCGAATGCTAAAGAATATCGCTTTAGGTAGGGTAAGATGTTCGTGACGAATATTTTTCTTGGTCGTGATGAGTCATCTTTCTTTAGATGTGACGAATCATTTATTTCTTTGGATATTACAGGTATCAGTTTTGATGATGAATATATTATGTTACAGGCTAAGGGATGAATCCAGGCATTATTAAAATAATGCTCACGTATTTTGAAGCAAAGGGATTAATACTGTTTATTAATTACTGAATTTTTTATTTCTTTATTATTGCAATGATAAATGCTTTTGATCTAACCTAACACACCTAACACACTTATATGCCATACTTATCTAATGTAATAATGACTTTCAATGTTGTACTTTAGAAGCTTGGAAAAATCAATTAATTTAAATTTTAAAATAAGTAAACATAAAATTAACCCAAGTTTAAATATCAACCATGCAAAAGAATATACTGACTCATGATTTACTTATGTAACAATTCAGCATTAATTAAATACCAACCTTAACCCGTTAACGCCCAGCGTCCTCGTTTGAGGACAGTGCATAAAATGGTGTGTAAAATCTTTTCTTTTTCCGGGAACGATTGTTTATTTTGCATGACGATAGATGGCAATACTGCAAAACATGCCACAAATTATCAAGTGTCTGGGTTTGTTTTAAGCCCCTTGATTCGGCTCGCAATTTCGCGCTTTTCTCATGTATTACACTTGCGTTGTCCTTCTGTCTAGCTACATCGGCTGAAGTCAAGGTAATAATTTTATATTCGGTAGTATTTCAAATTAAGGTTATATGTATACATATAAAAGAAAATTAGTAACTTTAAAAAAATTTTCGTTTTCGAAAATGACGTCCAATTTTACTGTCCTCGTTTGAGGACGCTGGGCGTTCCAGCCAACTTTTTTTCAGATTTGTACTCATTACAGTTTTTGGATTTTTTCGATCTACTATCGTGTTAAAGCTTTTCTTCAACTATTATAAGGTAGTTAATAATATTTATTTTTATTTTCGAAGGGTTTTTAATAGTTAAAATGGCTCATAGGTTCTTACCGATTGCAAAATCTCATGAATATTTGTTTTCCCAATAAATTGTGAGACCATAAAAGGCAATAAAATGGCTCGATGTCCTCTGAAATCTCGGAAAAAATAGAAAAAGAACCTAAAGGGGATTTGTGAACATAAATTTAATAAGGGAAACAAAATGTCGCTGTGACATATTTTGTAAATCATATTTTGAGCACCTTGTTTTCCCAAATATCATACCAAGTGCTAGAATTTATTCAAAATTAACCCGCATTTTGTTCATGTATCCATATGTATTTAGTTTTCATGTATCTAGCATGTTCCTCATGATCTCCTAATGAAAGTTTTCCCTCACTATCAACTATCACACTTCGTACAACACAAAAATATGTACGATTTGATTTACTCAAAAGGAGATAAATTCTTAAAATTGATAAAAAAAATAATGCAAAAAAGTGTAGTTTATAATTAATTTCATATAAATACTGTGACTAGTCCATTTTAAGTTGTTTTGCATACCCATATACGTTATTTTTCTATTTGCTGACTTTTATGATCTCTTGATTTTTTTACACCGGAACGCCCAGCGTCCTCAAACGAGGACGGGCTGTAACTTCCACACTAATTAACAAAATGTTTAAATTTTGGATTTTTTGTCTTAATTGGGTCATAATTACACCAATTTGAAATAACCACACAAATATTTTCGGTAGAATTAATTCGGGCGTTAACGGGTTAAATGAGGTATTCTCACGTTTTGAGATTACATTTTATTAAAATAGTAGATAAAAAACCATGAAGAATGACGTTTACATCAACTATTTCCGTAGCCTAGTTTCTGAGATATAAATTTTTGAAATTTCGATTATTGTTTTGGCGGGAAAACACTTTCGAATCACAAATCATGCGCTGTGAGGTCACATCCAATAGAAGCCCGTTTTCTGATCACGTGACAACAGAAAACAGTGGTTTTCATGCGCTGTGACGTCACATCCAATAGAAACCCGTTTTCTGACAGCGTGACTTTTCTGACGTTTTGGCAAAAATAAAATTGAATTTTATATTATTTAAAACACATTTTTGAACTTAAAAATCCGAAATTTGGGAGTTTTAGACCATAATGTATCGTAAAAGTATAAAATCAAGCAAATCCCTCACTTGTGCAAATACCTCATTAACACCTCCAATAAATGACGAAATTTTTCCATTGATGTTTATTTCTTGATAAATAAAAATCTTCAACGATTATAAAAACTCCATAATTTTGAAATTACTAATGAATGATAACGTGTATTGAACTCATTAATGAATATAGCGCTTATAAACTGAACTTCTAATCATCAAAACAAAGTTTTCTTACATCATAAAGACTAAATTCATAAGCATTTTAATAAATTCTTGCTTTGTCTACTTATTTATCCTTTTATTTCTATCTTTTATTTATCATTTATCCTCAATGAACATTATTAGAATTCCCTGATTTTTGAATAAGGAATGAATGAACAACATGTATTCAAAATAGGTAGAATTAATAATCCTACCTTCTAACCATCAAAACAAACTTTTCTTACATCATAAAAGCTGAATTCACAACCCATTCAATTCTTAAATTCTTTCTTTAAATCGATGTAGCAGATTTTCTGGTTTTCCTTCGTATCCCGTACATAACAAATTAGGGCGGGTTTACAAGCAGCGGTTCTAACAACGCGATTGGTTGAAACTCCCCTATAAATTGCCTACAAATCATGAATCATTTATTTATTTATTATTATTTTTAGTTTTGTTTTTGTTTTATTTTGTGTGTATTGTGTGGTGTTTTTCTTGTTAAATTTAAATTACTTACTCCTGTAAGCCCCGTGCTATACATTGTGGTGCACGGGGAGCTTTTTGTTTGTTTAAATAAAAAAATGATGACGCACACTACGTCATTGCGCTGAAAACCAATGGTAGGACCAGATTCTAAATCAATGCGTAAACCGATAGGAAAATTTTGACCCTTTTCCTCATGACGTCCCAATTTTGTCGCGTGAATCGCAGCATGTTAATCTTACCTTATATGTGAAAACCATTCGATCCATTCAGGATGCGTTTGCTTTGAAATTAAATTTTTGGACAAGGAAACTGTGTGCTTATGAATTACCGATTTCTTCCACCCAAAAAAATTAAAACTATCCATAAATCAAGTAAGAGGATGTGAAGTTGATCGAAATACAGCAGCGTGAGATGAATATTTTACAAAGAGGAATATATCGCCTTTTTAATCTTCATTTGAATAAAAGATGAATAATAAAAGATGAATCAGTTTGCGCTGTTTCGATTTAACTCGAGCGTGAAGTTAAAGGCGGAAAATGTGACCGTGGTTTGAATATTGCATTGACTGTTTTTTAAAAATTTAACTTTTGGATTCAAATTAAATTATGCAGTTGAAGCTGTATATTTTTCTACTTTTCAAACCTTAAGCAATGTATAAACCAATTTTTCAGTCAGTGCTGTTTTGGGGCTGTAGGGTACATGAATATTTCAAGGCCTCCTTTCACATTTATAAAAATTTATTACTTAATGCAATGATTTATAAATTTGATATAGGTTATTTAAATTTTCTATAAGAACTAATTTTGTTGTAGTTAAAGTTTATATTTCTTTGCAAGTTTTTTAGTGTTATTGGGATTTTTTTAATCAAGCAAAGACAATATTTAATAAACAAATATAAGAACACTTGCACATTTGCGAATTTTTTTCTTTTTTGAGACCTGAAAAGTATCATTTTCACATGCTAATATCTCTTCGAAAATTCACGATATTTTTTCAGTGAGCTTTTCATAGCATTGGCAACAATAATCTCAATGAGGTTGCTTTTGCTCTATCTTCTTTAGTTATCTTCTTTAGTTCTAACTTTTTCCTAATTTATTTTATCGATAAGGACGCTGTAAGTCATATTATGGATTTTCCAGCGTTCACTTACCTAGGGGTAGGCAAACCCAACTGCCATGATCTTAAGTAACGTTGTTTCCAATTAAAATTCATGAAAGGGTTTGAAACGCCTTGTATACAAAAGGAATTATCTATTAAACAGCTTCTTGGGGGGGTCGACTACATACTCAAGGTTCAAATAAATAGAATCTAAACCGGCGGCAGCTCAGGGGATGTTCAAATGTGGGATATAATTATGTTTTGAAAGAAATAATTAAATAACAACCTTATAATTAAATCCCAATCATTATTTTTTGCAAAAGAAGAAAATATACATTTAAGAAACTTTTTAAATTTAAAAATGCACACATGTGTATTTAGTACATGGTTAAAAATAAATCAGCTTTAAATAGTGACCAGTAAATAGTTTTATAGCATGTTAGAACTCAGCCCAGTGGCGTATATAGGAATTGTTTATTAGGATGTACCCAAATCATCTTAGAAATTTTTAGACATTATCCGGCCTAAAGCAATATTTTTGCATCGGGGATTTTTTCGGTAGGATCTCATTTTTCTGAACTTAATATGATAATTAGGGAAATTAATTGAGTTAAAAGTACAAAAAGAGGAGTCTGGGGGGTCATCCTCCAGAAAATGTTTGAAAATTTGACCCTAATAACAGAGTTTTAAGTTATTTTGGTACCCCGCCAAGTTCGAATTTCAGGATTGAGGAAGATCTTATAAGATTTTTTATTTAATATTATTTTTTATATCTTGGATCCATAACTAAATACAACATATTATATCCGTAATTTTTTCATAGATAAAAATATCCGCGGCTGGATGAGAGGGCTTCAAGGGATGTTGTTTGGAGATCCCTGATTTAATACATACATTAAGATGTACATCAGATATCATAATTATATCTATCTCTCACTAAATAAAAAGATAAGAAGCACATTTTAATAATAACTCCATAATCCTCCTCTTTATAATCCACTTTTAATAAAATCATTATATTTATTGTGGGAGATAATATAAGTTTCATAATAAACACATACGCTGAATTTATTTAAGAAATAATTTCTCTCTACAAAATAAATTCGGATTCATACTAAATGTCGTAGAAAACACACTCCTAATTGAATTGTCAGTTTGAAGAAGGGAATAAGTGCAAAAAATGACAAATTGACTTTTTTTGCTCAAAAAATTCTCCAAGCTTTGCTTTACACATGGGTGAAAAGAGGGGGAATATAACTAAACTCTATACGGAGATATCGCCCCTTAAAGTTGTGAAATCGATGTCCATTCGTTGGATTTTTTAAGTTAATTTGGAATAATTAACTTAATTTTCTTTAATTAATTAATTAATTAATTTTCTTTTCATACTATTTGTGCTGTAAACTAAGTTAAAATAAAACTTTCACTTAATTTCAATTTTTTTTTCAAACTTTTTTTATGCAGGGAATGTTTGACTCCATTTATATTTATTCACTCCATTGATACTGCTGTAATAACTCAGTTTCACTATAATTTTGAATTTTATTTGTCTTATTCTTTTTATTTAGCCCTTTTGTGGTGTAAACTAAAGAGAAATATAATTTAAATATGAATTTAAGGGTTTTTTAAAGATTTTTTCATCAGAAAAATTTCATGGTGGAAGAAGGGAATAAGTCCATCAACTTATTTTGACTGTTAAATATTTTTAAATATACTTATATTTGTTTTGATGATTGCTCTGTTTCTAAATAGGGTTCTGAACTTCCAGTAAAAATTTGGTGGTTATACAATGAAAATTGCATTACTTAGTATACAGTTTTTTTCGATTTTCTCAAAACTTGGTTTTTGGACTTATTCCCTTCTTCCAACTGACGATTCAATTTAAAGTAGTTTATATAATATCCACCAGTATAAAGTGATGCAACGAATGATACCATGCTCTTAGTATGAGATTATTTTATGTGAATTTTCCGTGCAACAGTTATCCTTATAATTACGTTTTTCTTTTATAATTTCAAAGTAATTAAGTTTCTCTCGAGAATTCCATCTAAGAAGCAATTTTTTAATAAAAACCGACTCGTATCATCTATTCGAGTTTTCTAAGGATGATTTCTGATGAAGTACAAAACAAAGAATATAATGCACGGTTTAATTAAAGTTGAAGCTTTTATTATTATCTTCAATTTGTGTGCATTATGCTCGTAAAGAGAGTCTGTAATTATTTGGTTTGAAAGGCCGTTTTAATTACAGAAGTTTCAATCGTAATTTTTTGTAGTAGTAGCACATGTCAGAATACTTTCCCTTCGTCTGATATTATATGAACATAAAAGTGGTTTTTAAGTATCAAATATTCAAATGCAGTCTGAATAACTCATACGAATGTCTGGTCGTATTAGTAGCAATTTAAAACAACTGATATATAGGATAATATATTTTATTCAATACATCATGAGTTTAAGTTATATCATATCCAAAGGATATTTAGTTAAATGAAAATAACTCATCATTCTCAAATATATATTTAATGAACATTTTAATTGGTTTTTGAAGCTGATATGATACTGACGTATAATTCTGGTTTTTATTTTATTGCTTTCCAAATAAAAATAAATATAATCTGGATCCAATTGAGCTCCCAACACAAAGCAAAGTTGTCAAAATGCAATAAAATCTTTATAATTCAAGGTAGTAAACGGAATTGGGACTATCTTAAAGAATATAAATGTGGTAAAATTTTATGAATTGATACAATGCACACAGATCAGTTTAATTCCAGCGTGTGTCAATTTTAAAAATCTACTAATACTAGACCACAACGTTTCTTGTCAGGGACGTAAGACGCCACACTTTTAAGCTTTTTAAGTGGCGAAAAAGACAACGAGCAAGAGTCGTCTCCTATTCGCCAATTAGGTAGCTAGAAAATGTGGCGTTTTATGACGTCAACCCGTGACGTCACTGACAGGGAACGTTTAATCTAGTATAATTATAAATTTTTTATTGTGTTGTGTAGGTGTCGGTCCTTATTTCGGAGCTAAACTGTGAGTCTTTTCAAAATCTCAGTTTTATTGGAAATCGTGGCTCGAATTGCCAATACCCTTATGGTATTACCTTTGAACTGTTTTATATGTATTTAATATCTGCAATATTCAATGTAAAAACAATTCATTTTATATATGAAACCATTATTCTTACGATTATTGAAAAATCCTTCCCAAATTCCTAAATATCCAATAACCTTTGCACTTTCTCCCCTTATTATTCAGCAATTTGCGTTCTCCGCTCGCTATTCAGACCCCTGCTTTCAAAATCCCCCATCTTTGAATATTCCTAATAATCAAATATATATTTCACCATCTGTGTGCTTCGAAGCAACATAAACAACCATTAAACGGTCTGCCCAGAGTAATGCTTTCGTGTCTGGATACTTCATCATCTTTTAACTGTTGCTGCGCGAAGCGAAAAGGCATAAAAGATGATGAAATGCATCGTAAATAGCATTATACCAACATAAACAGTTAAATGGAGATTTGCGTTTCTATAGCATCGGAACTTTCATCCCCCCCCGAGTTCTGGGAATTGAGGGAATAGGTAGTAATGGATGTTGATGTTATACTCAGTATTAAGTATAACATTTATTTAAGCATTGAATGTTTGGAGTTTGGGTCCTACATTGATGGCTGTTTTTTTTCACGAGTTAAGACATGTTGGTAAAATGTACTAGATGGCTCAAAATGTTCTAATTTAGATTAATTTAGATCTTATTTACATTGCCCATACTTCTCCTAACTAGTTTCTATGCTAAAGCAAAATTAATTATTTTATATTTTTTTGGATAAGATATAAAAGAAAACAAAATGCTGTGGCAATTAGTTTTACTATACTTTTCTATTTTTTCTCCTCGTGCTACAAATATCCTATGATTCATGCGATTTTTAAAAGGATAGTATCTAAAGAATGCGTTTTCACTTGTTACACCAACACAAAGAATGTTCATTTAATGAGCACAATGATGAATCATTTTAATAATTCAATGATTTAAAAACTGCAAACATACGGATTATCTACATAAGTTGATCCGTATGAGATACTTTATGATAGCTAAAAACTTTACAAATAAGATTTTTGAAAAACAATTTTTTGATAAACAGATAAGGGATTTCCGTTTTTAATGTATAGAAACTTCTGTTGGTTACAGGAGGTAGGTTTTTTTGCATACCCAAGATGAATAACTTTTGAATAAAAAAAAGTTATTTTGTTTTTGAAATAACCGTTGATTTGGACAATTTTAACCGGACGGCTAAACCGAAGGGAAAATAAACCAGTTAACCAGACACCGGTTATTTGTAAAATCCTTAATTTAGGTATATTCAACATATGTTACGCAAAAGTTCCTTTAATTGAAAATTACTAATGCAAAATGCACTTAAGATATCTTGGCTGCCCTTGACTTACGACAACTTATCTTGGGAGCTGTTCTCGGTCACCAATCCGGTTCTTAAGTTATGGCTTGACTTTATACATAAAAGCCTTTAAAACCGAGGCTCCAACACAACCATCAATTTCCACAGAGCTCATCTTCAAAACCCCAAGCCACGAATTTCTCAATAATTAATGGAAAACGGTCTTTTCAAACAACTATTAAAATGCTAATTGAATCAGAATAAGCTATTATAGAACTTCCAGACTTCCGACCCATTTCGTACACAGCTGCTCGTTAGCATGTATGGACAGCCATTTATCCTTCGAATGAACTGGTTCCACTACAAAACCAGCTCCATTAATATACTCTCGCCGCTTAATCAACACAAGTTCCTATAAATTTCTGAAATCTATACTCACGAGAATTGCGATGGCATTTGTTTGGTTATAATTTTGATTTGGGAACTACAGAGTTCAGAGTTGAATTTATCGTATCTAAGACTTTTTGCTTTCAATAAAGTAATCAAGTTAATTAAAAGATTTTTTGCTTGTTTTGAAAAGTTAACATGGTAAATTACAAATTAAAATTTAAACCTCTTATAATGAGCATGATTAGATTACTACGTTTTGCGCGTTAAATTGGGTTATCTATTTTAACGGGATCAAAGAGATATTACTAATATTTTATAAATTGATAGGAAAAGAATAAATAAGGAACAACAAAATATTGGTAAATTTATCCGAATTTAACCCGGGTTCTACATTCATTATATGCACATTGCACAACCTGAATCATGGGATGTTTAAACAAATCATATATAATTATTTTAAAAGTAAGTAAAACTTATTTTTTAATTTGACAGATAGATAAAAAGATTATATCTGACTATTCCACACTGTTATCCACTTTTTTGAATTCCTTTGGTCATAACTAGCGCTCATGCCCTCAGTTTGTGAAACGCTTCAATAAGAACGACGTCCTTGCACGGAAAATAATGCAGTTAGTTGTTTTAACTTTAGGAGGTGGTTGGTGGAAATTTTTAGGCAAGTACACGGGGTTTCAGCTCTTTTGGGTGAAAATTAGTTTCTGTGAAAGTTTATCTTAACGTTGGGGTCTCGCACAATCCACCTGAGTCCTATATAAGTATAAGGGGTTTATGATATATTCCTGAATTCCCCTTGACTGTGCCCTTGGCAAACGTAATATATGAAAGCCCCTAGTTAATATATTTCATGAGTAATTGGATTGGACAATACTAAGTACTTTTGAAGAAAAATTGTGTGTAAAACGTAAAACGCACGCTTCAAATTAACGACAACAGAAGACATTCATCTTGACTAACAAAAGGGAAAAAATCGTAACATGCACCAAACTCAGTCCAACGTGAAGTGAAAAATAGCTAAGAAAAGAACTGAAAGCGCTTATTCCATGAATCCTCCTGAAGGTATCAAGGGAGATAAAAGACTTAACGGGGTCACGTATTCGTCATTTTCTGAGCAAAGGACTAAAAGTATCGGACGAGAACCTCTAAAAGCCTTTCCTTTTAACAGAGTAACATAAAGCAAATTCAAAGGAGAATCCCCGAGAAACCGATTGAAACTTCTTCCGATTTAGCTCTGGTTTTTCCCCATCCTACTTTTAAAGCCAAAGGTTCAATTCCCTGCCTGCTTTGCTCAATGGCTTCTTGAATAATCAACGATGGTTAAATGTGTAGCTTTTAAATGGGTAATCCCTGTAAGCTTATCATACAGAATATCAAAGCGCTCTGCTTCTATGCCCGTTCTGATGAAGAATTTTTAGTACTTAGAATTTTAGTTTTTGACTGATAGAAATACATGCAGTACTACCCCTACGAACAAGTGCAATAATAAGGAATTAAATAATGTTTTTTCAATATATCAAGGTTATTAGAAATAGCTATAAGTCTTTACAATTCCAGAATGTATTAGCATTTGTATTTATATAAAATTATAAATAATTTATATGGAAATAAACCAAGCTGAATGTTTTTTCATTAGTAAAATGAATGTTTGTTATGATCATTATAATGCTGCGTTACTATCAAAAGAACTATCTTTTAAGCTCTCATTTTGCTCCGAAAACGCTGTTTTCATACGGTGATTCTTTTTAAATCATTAAAATGTAAGCATGACCCGCTCTTAATATTTATTTGAATGACTTAAGAGTGAATTTTCTATTTTGTGTGTTGTACTTCAATCACTTTTTAATCCTTTCAGTCCTAGCCTCTCCAAATATTCATAGGATCCCATGGTAATCTCAGGCGTCTTAGGATTTGAAGGGTTAAATAATGATAAGGAAAACCCTTTTTCCCTCCAAATTTAATGTCCAATATACAAATTTCAGAGTAATACTATCTTCAAAACACGAAGAATTAAAATTTACTAAATATACATAACATTTTTCACCCCATTTAGTATGAGAAATACTAGGTGTTAAATTGTAGAATTTGATAATTTAATCAAATTTCTTGGCTGTTATAAAGACATAGCCACTACCTTATATTTATCGAATAAAATGCATATCATGCTTTTTTATACTTCATAAATATTTATTAGTGCTTACACATATTCAAAAACTCAACTACTATGTGTAAAAAACAAACAGTTTTTTTTTATCAAAACATAAGTTCTTGTATTCAAAAATAATACACTTTTCCCCATTATTTTTAAAAACCTATAAACACTTCTTACCTTCAACTAGAAATTTTTCCAATTTGAGTCTTTATGTATTTTATTATTTAGTATTGGATCTTACTTGTCAAATTACTTCCATATTTCCCTAAAGCAATTAACATCACAACAAAAAACCTGATATATTTCTAACCCTTATTTTCGTAAAAATAGCTCCCCCATAAACCTGCCAAACTAAACACTCTCACACGATTTACATACTTAATTTTCCATACAGCCCTTCAATGGAATTTTTTTTACCAACTCATTATCTATGATTGGATTCTGGAAAACCATGAAACATGCATATGCTTTATAGCCAAAAATCAGCAAAAACGAAAAACATTCCTCGCATACACTTCCAAAAAAACAAGCTTCAAACTTACCCTACAAAAACAAGAGTATTGTTATTTATATCCCAATAAATTATGCAAAAATTAAAATTCAAAAGAAACATCTTTTGGTCATTTACATTTACCTTCATCTTTCAACCATGTAGTACAACGCCCTCAATGTTGAGCCATAAAGTCCTCCTTTGCTCAATAATGATTTCATTATGGCCTCTAAGTAAAATCTAATGTCGGCCTATTTTTTACCCTGCCAACTACTGTCATGTTGCAACAAACTAAGAAATAAAGTAGTTAATGCTTGGCGTGAATGTTGGGGAAGCTATTTCCCTGGAGAGTATTTTTAAAGGTCTGACACACAGCTGCTGCGATACACGATAAAAATGGTGGTAAAAAAGCGTTTTGGTTATAAGTTGCTTTTTGGAGATTATAAAACAAATGTTTGGGGAGTATGGGCGTGTCTTTATACGTATAATATTAAAAACTTATCATAAAAAGTAAAACAAATTATATTTTTCCTGATATCTGTTTGACCAAATAAAAACATTTTTTTAACTTTTTTATTTTTTATTTTTATGGCTTATAACATTTTATAGGATATTTTAATTAAATTAAATTAATACATGGGGTTCTTCTTTGGGGAACTATTTCAAAATGATAACTAAAATTCTGGAGCATCTATAGAAAAAGGTTTATGTTGGTTGCATTTTCTATAAAGACGTCATCGTAAAGAATAATTATTGTTGTTGTTCTCGTGGCCATGGACATACACATTTAGATGAGGATGCAAATTTAGAAGCAGGCATCGACGACAGCAGCTGCTAGATCCAGGACCACAAAACAATATAAAGTGGAAAAGGGGGTGTCTGCTTCTGAAGAGATCGGACTTTTGCCTGTTGGTTCGCGGAAAATATTTTGACGCACTCTCTAGGGGTTACAGACTCCCCCGAGAGAAAAAAAAATGGTTTACATAGTTATTTGATGAAGTAATAGTGATAGTCACTTATTTATTCTTTTTGTGTGTGAGCTACATACTATAACAAATAAGAACTACTTTTTTTGGAGAACAGCACCTTTCAAATAGTACTTTGTATTTCAACCATTCCCAATATATGGCACGCTTTTTATACGATGTAAGAGTTTATTTTCTATTTTGTGTGTAGCATTTCGATCACTTTTCATAAAGTAATTTCATTCTATTGAATTACTACCAGCTTTTATAAAAATCAATTATGTAAACATTACTTAATAAGAAAATACAAATTGATTTAAAAAAAAATAATAATATTGTGCTTAAATTACACTAGATGATAGGTCTGTTGTCGACATTCTGATAGTAGAAAGGAATAATGGAAGTTTTATTTAAAGGATTTTTAAAATTATGAGACATTTCCTAAATGCTTTGGCTAAATGACCAAATATGGCCCTAGCACCAAAAAACCTCACAAACCAACCAACCTTACTAAATGCTTTGCTCCATTGATGACTAGCTAAGTGTTTTTGTTCAACTTTTGGTCCTTTTTGAATTAATTACTTTTTATTAAAGCGAAGATTTTTGTTAAATGAAGGCCTGTTTATAGTAGCCTCTTTATAAAGTATCTGGCTTAAAGCAGCCTCCAGAGTTCTCTTACTCTTAAAATTATCAAAATACTACAGTTTCCCTTCGAGATTTATTTGCAAGAAACTAAGTTTTCCCCATCTGATTTCAGATGCGGTGGTCCCGATGACACTCCGATGACTCCACCACCGCGATGCCCCTAGGACTGCCCCCCTCCCTGGCGTCACTCCCTCCGAACCACTCCCTGCTGGCCATGGAGATCGTGCTGGAAGAGGACATCGTGGAGGTGGTGGACAACACCTCCTCCGTCGTCCACCACCAGGAGTCCGACCCCATGTCCAGCCTGGAGGCGGTCTGCACCGCCGTCGTCCTCGCCGTCATCATCCTCTCCACCATCATCGGCAACGTGCTCGTCATCATCTCCGTCTTCACCTACCGGCCCTTGCAGAACGTGCAGAACATGTTCATCGTGTCGCTGGCGGTGGCGGACATCACGGTCGCGGTGCTGGTGATGCCCTTGAACGTCGCCTACACCCTGATGGCGCAGTGGCGGTTCGGGCTGCCCATCTGCAAGATGTGGCTGACGTGTGACGTACTCTGCTGTACGGCGTCCATCCTCCACCTGTCCGCCATCGCTCTGGACCGCTACTGGGCCATCCACGATCCCATCAACTACGCCTCCAAGAGGACCCTCAAGAGGGTGATGGTCATGATCGCTGGGGTGTGGGCGGTCAGCATGGTCATCTCCGCTCCACCCCTCATCGGATGGAACGACTGGCCCGAGGACTTCACGGACGAGACCCCGTGCATGCTGACCGAAGAGAGAGGGTACGTCCTCTATTCCGCAAGCGGCTCCTTCTACATCCCTCTGGTCATCATGACGGTGGTGTACGTGAAGATCTTCGAAGCCGCTCGGGAGCGGCTTCGCAGCAAAGCCAAGGCGGCCGCGAAGCTGGCCGCCATGCGAAAAAGCCCGGACACCACTTCCACCATCCCCCTCAAGTCCATGCAGTCCGAGATCAGCACCATCGCCGTCACGGACGAGTCCACTTCCTCCTCGGACCCCCCTAAGAAGGAGACCACCCAGCTGGACTCATCCTCCAACCGCCTGGAGCTTCCCCGTCCTGCCGGCCGGACCCTGGTGCCGGAAGGCAACCCCAGACTGACCGCCACTGTCCGGCACTACATGAAGGAGAAGGAGAAGATCTGCCTCTTAAAAGAGCGCCGCGCGGCCAGGGTGCTTGGCATCGTCATGGGGGTGTTCGTGCTCTGCTGGCTCCCCTTCTTCCTGATGTACGTGATCCTGCCCTTCTGCGAGGGGTGCTACGTCTCCAACAGGGTGGTCAACTTCATCACCTGGCTGGGGTACGTGAACTCGGCGCTCAACCCCATCATCTACACAGTGTTCAACACGGACTTCAGGAAGGCCTTCATTTACATTCTGTGCAGGAAGACATGATGGGTGGCCCACCTGTAGTATTATTCTGTGCACACGAATTGCTCAGTGTACCAGAACCTTCGACCGGCCATTACCTCACGCTTTTGCTTCCTCGCTATACTGATGCGACCACACAGAGAGCAAGCTAAACAGAGGGTCCAAAACGCTATTTTCAAATGCCATCTTATGGTAGAGGGCAGCACTGCAAAATGTCTAAGCTTGGCAGAGGGGTACAGTCATACCACCGGGAGAAATCCTTTGACAGGGTTTTTTTTTCAAAACTCTGAAGAAAAGTACAAAGCCAAATGATTGCACAAAAAGTTTTTTCAGCGTTTATGAATTACCGTAATCCTTGAAATTAAGTGGAAAAATCAGTTCCCATAACAATCGCAACAATATTGTAAGACGTCGAAAGATTTTCTCCTGGCAGTATGACAAAAGGCAGTATACTTATCTGTCACTTTCGGAGAAGAATTAGAGGATTGAAATTCTTTTTATCTGCCTTTGGTGACGTGAGAAGGGAGGCGTGAGTTTCATGAACAGTAGATGGGATCCCAGCGCCACCAAGGCATGCCCACTTATTTTTGAATTTCCGTTATCGCCTATGGCCATGGACTCTCTGTTCTGGTGGCGTAGAATGTCTTAGTAGGGATCTTGCTCCATAAAACCCAATGGATTCTGATCTGCTACTCTATGCATCCGAAGCAATAGATTCCTCGAAAAAGGAGGTTTTGGCCAGACGAAGGTACTGGTAGTAACATTCTCTATTAAGTAATCCCTCATTGAGGATACACCAAGCCGGCTATAAACATTGTTTTATACTGATTTCTGAAAAAACTATGGTGAAGTAAACGAGTGGACACCATTTAGTAGTAGTTGACATTTACTGAAAAGACTGATTTATCAGTTTGGAAACAGACAATAACATTTGAAAACTATAACCAGAACCATAGTGGGATTTTTAACATCCACGTGCTATTTAAGGGATTCCATAAGTAGTAACTAACTGCTAATACCAACATAAAAGTGGCAAACTTTAATGGCACCTTATTGAGATCAAAAGGACTGCATGCGACTTGTCCAAGTTTAAAACGAACGACTGAACGAAATATTTTAGTTTAGAGTGAACTATATTTCTATTTTTTGTAGTGTATTTAATATTGTTGTGTCGTATTCTCGAATTCCAAACGATCGTCTGACCTAATTTTGGCAAATTGCATGCGGTCCTCCAGTCTTGTTGAAACTACCACCAACAGTTGTTTGAAGAGCTGAAGTTATATCTATACACCATCCCAGATGGAAAAAATCTTTCGTCGGGTATCGTATGAAATCTGTTAGCTACTTTCTTATTCTGTAAGTACACGGCTTAAAGACAAAGTATTAATGTCATAAAATAAGTTAATCCTACTTTTGCTTTGCTATTCACAGAGGTAATATCGGAATGCTGAATAGATTAGTTCCTTGGGGAACTTAAAGGTAATTTACTATGTTATTAAAGATGCAATATTTCGTGTCTTAAACTAATTTGTGTTTGCCTTTAAAGTTTCTGTACTTTAAACTTATATTTTGTATAGCTTTGGTGATAACTAAACAAAAATTAATTGTGATATATTTTGTGAATTAAGAATACCTCTTCTTTAGCGTGGCAATCTTGGGGCTTTCTGTAGTTTCATCTGGTAATCAGAACCAAAAATAAAACAGTTTGCAGAAAGAACTTGCAAAGATCTAAGTGTACGACTATTAATCATTTAAAGACCTTTTAGTTAGTAATCCGTCAATGAGAAAGTCAATGAAATCCTTTACGAGAGGTAATATATTTACATTCCAAACGAAAATAAAGTGCTTCCAATTTAGTAGTGATTATGTCTTGTCCTATGTAAAAAGTATGAGGTAAAGATTTTATAAAATGTAATACCGATGAAGATTTTGAACTTATAAGCGTATAAAATGTTATTATAAATGTTTAAGTTAATCTTTCTTCAGTTTAGTTTATTTCAGTTAGTAGGGACCTCTAGACCTTTGACTAACAGGGATATCTGTTTTCCTTTTGTAAAACAGCCCCTAAAGAAAATATATCCATCTGAAGATGACTCTTGAAGAAGTTTTTGGGCGGTTTCAAAGTTTTAATTATTTTAATTTTCTAATTATTGCAATGATTTAGACTACGCCATAAATTTTTATTTACAAATGATTCTGTTTCACACTACTAATTTTACTAAACAATGAATTTTCCCAAATTCAAAAGGAATCATAGCATTTTCCCTCAAGTAAAAAGCATCTGATGTATTTGATACTTCCATTTAAATTTATATAAACATGCAGATAGAAGAGCTCTGATATATTAGATGAACACTACAGTAGTAGGGAAACTTATTTTTATGATATAAGTCTTGCAAGCTGTAAAATGATTTTCAGATTGTTACTATTATAAAAAACTTAGAATTTTAGAACTTTCTTAAATGCTTTTAAAAACTCAACTACAATCGTTATAGCTTTTAACAAAGAAGTTTTAAAGAAATACTAAGATATTCTTGGGAAAATGCGTTATTACTTATTAGAATGTGAAATAATGGATAATAAAAGAACTTAGTCATATAGGCAAGTTATTTTACTTGAAAAAGTTACACAAAAAATAGAAATTAAATGTTATTGCATTCAAAATTTTCGTTTAATTAAAAAGTAATTATATTTCATAAAATCAATTAAAATGAAATTTTGCCACTACTGTTCATATAATGAAGTAAAATTTACTAAAGATACTTAAATTTCTACTACAACCGATAGTATAGTATAGAAGTTATTAGCTGGGTTTGAAATTAATAAATATGGAGACGTAGGAAAAACTAAAAATGTTATCAAATTTTGTTATTTATAAAAATTTTAATTATTTTTTTAAGTTTTTTTATGATAAATTTTTTTTTGATAATTTTTCATAATAAAACAATGATCATTGGAGAAAAACAATATTTCTCAAAAGTAATTATGATTATCAAAACCAATAAAACTAAAATTCAGATAATGAGTTTTATTCCTCAAACTAGGCAAAACTTTTACGATTTTACTCAAAATTTGACCATTCAAACAATTTAAATTAGATAATAATACAAAAGTTATAGGTATGTAAGAAATGTATTGTGTGACAAATACGAGTACGGAAGTAGCTAAAAGACCGCTTTTCACCTGTTGCACAGAGCAATAATTGTAACACATCAACAAGTTGAAATATCTTGCATAGATTTATCTATTTGTTTAAAGAACATTATATAAAAAACTTGTACTGATATTGAAAGCTAGTATTCTTCCTTTTTGAATGTTAAAGTTTCTCTATTGAATTAGTTTTTCTCGTTGTATATGTTTCTATGTAATGTTTACCTGTTACATGTTAGCAGTTGCCTTTTTAATAAAAATACATAATAACTTTACAGCTATTTAAAATAGTGTATTATGGTAATTTTCTTATAAGTTTTATTCCTATTTTTTAGTCTCATAAATCTCGTTGCAGGAAGACTAAATAAATACATTCATTAAAAATAATTAGACTTATCAATGTTACAGATCCCTTTTTTATGGAAGATGGGGAAAATTAATTAAGGAATTTAATTAGAAACAAAAAAGACAAAAATAATATGAAAAATGTTATCAATATCATACAGCTAATTAAAATGAAAGTAATTTAAATTATAATGATTCAACGTATCTGTTTTTAATTATAAGTTTATGATCAAATCAACGATGTTAAAACTTAAAAATTATTATTTCTTATAGAATGTTGAAATACAAAAGTAAAAAAAAACAATTTTTTAATTATTCCGAGTCATAAAATTTGTCGAGCACTACAACGATAAGTAATATGAAATGTCTTGAGTGGGTAATGTATAATTTGAATTTAAAAAATAAAAAATGTCCGTACATTTTTATTCATATTACTCATTTCTAAATTAAATAAATTTGAAATTAATTTTAACATTAAAATTAATGACAGGAAATCTACCAAACATGCCTAATACTAACAAGATCAGATGCCGTGAGCGAATGTTTAGTATAGTACACCACATCTAATGGTAATATCAATATTAAGGTCAAGATTATTAGACATCAATAAAGGCATTTATGTGCTGCATCAACTAATTTCGGAATCATTGGTACAACCAGTGACAGATATTAATACATAGTAGAGGGGCACACATATATTTAGTAAATCACATGTTCAAACACCTGAATGGGCTCTACTGTTTCAATAAACTTGATGGTGTTTAGTTGGTTAGTTAAGACTCGCAGCATGGTATGTAAATCAATATATCATTATACAGGGTGTCCCATAATAATGGGTCACAATTCTAGGGGGGATAGAAGACACCTAGACGAGTCAGAATCACATAAGATTCGGGGGTCCCAGACCAAATCCCAGGGAGTTAAAAATGGAGCGACACCCCAAAAAAATTATAGAAAAGTTCAATTTGTAGAAGAACTGCTATTGGTAGAAATTTAATTATGGTCTCAAAAATTGTGGTTTAATATGATCTTTAAAAATATCTTTAAAGTCTTCACCCTAAATTTTTTTTATTATTAAAAAAGTTAATAAACTACAAAAAAATTTGAAAATTCTGCCCAAACCTCATTTTGTATTTCGAAATCATCTCTTTTGATTTTATAATCTGAAAGATCATAGTTGTAAACCCTTAAGTCCAAAGTTTCACGTAAAAATCATCAATATTAAACTCTTGAGATTCTGTTAAAGTTCGTTTTTTGCGTGCGAAAACTGGTTTCCTATAGCCGTTTCCAAAACGACAGTCTACGGACGAAAAAAAATGGACTTATACCGTGCTTTAACAAGCATTGAATATTGATGGTTTTCACGTGACACTTTGGACTTAAGGGTTTACAGCTATGATCTTTCAGATTATAAAATCAAAAGAAAGGATTTCAAAATACAAAATGAGGTTTTGGCAGAATTTTCACATTTTTTTGAGGTTTTTTAACTTTTTTCATAATAAAAAAATTTTAAGGTGAAGACTTTTGAGATAATTTTAAAGATCATATTAAATCACAATTTTTGAGACCATAATTAAATTTTTACCGATAGCAGTTCTTCTACAAATTGAATTTTTCAATAATTTTTTTGGGGTGTCGCTCCATTTTTAACTCCCTGGGATTTCGTCTGGGACCCCCGATTCCTATGTGATTCTGACTCGTCTAGGTGTCTACTATCCCCCTAGAAGTGTGACCCACTATTTATGGGACACCCTGTATATGTTAGAAGTGGCTTAAAAAACTATTTGGAATATAAGACGCTAGAGCACGGGTAAAATTTTTATAAGAAATAAAAAAAATTTAAAATTGCACGCGAAAAAATTGCGATGGAAGTAAAAATCGGCCATTAAATTTAATACGTAATTTAATCATTTATTTATGTTAAATGCAATGAAGCAATATCTTAGTAGCACAACTAATACCAAATAAATGTTAAGTTTACTTAACTGCTATTAGAATATGTAAACAAAATTTGGCCATATGTGGCAAAAATTGGACGAATCTTGAACATTTGTGTTGCATTGAAAAGGATATACTAATTTCCTTTTGCATATACAAGACACCCCCTTCGATAAATGCTTAATACATTTTTTAGAGTAGGTTACATAAAATCATGAAATATATCTCAATTTTGATTATTACCTGCTTTTAATACCTGCTACCGTTTTCATGAAACCATTTTTAAAATTATCAATCAATATGAGAGTTTTTTACTTGGATAGGGTAATAAATTTCACCTTTTTTATGCATAAAAGTTGGATTTCCCCCTAAAAAATTACTCGTTCCACCTTCATCAGTTCAAGCAGATAGAACCCACCAGGTTTGTCATCAAATTGTTTCCCATTTTAAAATGTCTTGAATATAATCAAGTAATTGTTTTTGAGACGATTTTTTATCACTCTTTAAACTATTCCCAATAAAGAAATAAAGAATGCAATTTTTTAAACTCTTGAATCCTTTGAAGAACTACTCTAAAAAGGTAAAACCTTCATCAATGGACCTTCATCACGTAAAATCCAATTAACAAAGGCGAACCTTTTTGAATATCCCATAACAGGATTATTCCATTTATCACTAAACTTAAACTAATTATTCTGAGAGTTTCTTTTTAACTCATCAACAACACTCTTTAAAAAAAGGAAATCTCTCTCCGTAAATAATACCATGAAAATTATCATTATACAGGGTTATTGCTAACAAAAACAGAAAAGTTCCAGTGTTTGGGAATCTTTTACCCGTAAAAAAAGTGGGGTTTCTCATAAAAAAGTCGTTTTAAATTCGTATTTGCTTGTTGAAAATTGGGAAATGATTGACACTTGACAAATATTTTTTAAATGCACGAAAAATATTGAATGAAGGTTTGGATTGTGATATATACAGGGTGTCCCACGAGAAGTGGCCCAACCCCTTTAACTTCTGAACCCCTACAGATATAGTCATGAAAGTGGGGTCTAGGTATAGTAAAATGACCATGCCCTATCCGATGATATAACTTTAAACGCCCTATAGCGGAAAATTTAGAAGTTATAATTTTTATTTTAAAAACTATTTGAGGTATGTGAAAAAAGTCAATGACTAAGTTGTAGAGCAGCATCGATTCAGTAGGAAAAGACACCTTAATGAGGAAAATATCTTGAATAAAACCCCTAAAACGCACGCTCAATTGGGTTGAATTTACGTAGATTTTACGTCTAAAAACGCTCCTAACGAGTAGAAAATGAGAATTTTTCAATTTAACGAACTAAGAATACTTTTAGTCATTTACTTAAGTATAAAAATGAAAATTTCTCATTTTCGCCTTGTTAGGAGAGTTTTAAGAGGTAAAAACTACGTAAATTCAACCTAATTGAGGGTGCGTTTAGGGGTTTTATTCAAGATATTTTCCTCATTAAGGTGTTTTTTCCTACTGAATCGATGCTGCTCTACAACTTAGTCATTGACTTTTTTCATATACCTCAAATAGTTTTTAAAATGAAAATTATAACTCCTAAATTTCCCGCTAGAGGGCGTTAAAAGTTATATCATCGGATAGGGCATGGTCACTTTACTATACCTAGACCCCACTTTCATGACTATATCTGTAGGGGTTCAAAAGTTAAAGGGGTTGGGCCACTTCTCGTGGGACACCCTGTATATTTTTTTGTAAACCGTAATGTGGGTATATTAAGATAATGACTTTCCTATTTTGTCGTTAAATAGGGAGTAGTGTAGAATCATAAAAATATTTTTGTTGGAAAATAGTAAAAAAGATAAAAAAGAGGGCTTACTTATACACTGAGAGAAATGATTGTTTCAAATTTGAGTGCATCGATGTTTTCATTACGAAACTTTTTGCTTCAAATATGATAACCCAATGCTTTCAATATTGATTCACTAGTCATACTCTCAATAGTCACCACTTAATATATACTTATTAATAAACTAGGGTCCCTCTCTTTCTACTTGGAACTTTCTATCACAATCTTTATCGATGCTCATCAAGATGCAATAAGTTCTTTCTATAGATGTATTAAAATTTTTAATCAACTAGGGAGCTGCCGCCCCCTGCTCGCTATCGCCCACCAACCCCCGTAAACTGCTGACGCAGGACCTTTTGGAATTGCTTCGCAATTCCCACAAATTCCAACTCGCTGAACTTAATATACTTTATTAAACAATTTACAAAAAAAACATCAACCAACTTTCAAAAAATACGTCACCAAATCCCCTCCATGAATAAATCTCCCTTAAAAGTTTGAATATATATTAACTCGAACTTATCAAAAATTTAAACGAAATGTTTTTAAAAATATTCATCTTAATTAATTTTAATCTATGATTATAAAAGTTAACTCTGTCTCACCTTAACTTGGCAGTGGAGAAAAGGCTACGGCGACCGAATTACAGCCACGAAACCGGTTCCCATCCAATCAGCAGGAATAGCCTGCCCGTCCCGCGCCGTTCTACCCGGCTCTACCCTACGGACTATATTCATTCGCTTGGATTTAAAGACTTTTAACGCATGATTAAATTAAGTTATATGATAAAAATCCCAATAAACTAAAATGTATGATACAGTTTTACAAGTGTATCTGCATATTCTTTATTTTAAATTGCAATACAACCTTGAACTATTTTTTCGGGCGGATTGGTACATTCTCTACCTTTCCCAGTGCTGCCAAGTTAAGGTGAGACAGAGTATAATTCTAATTGTTTATCAATATTCGGACCAAAAAACACATTATTTTAAAGTAACTCGTTAGTATAATATGCCTAGTGTTTATCATTCATATTTTTTTTAGACCCAGACTTGTTAAACAATACCGTTTAAGCAACTGAAAATAATAAGAGACAAAACATCACTCTATGTTTACAATTAGTTTCGATAAAATCAGATTAAAAATTATAAATATTGGACAAAAAGTGTGAAATTTTAGTAAAAAATGGCGTACATGTAAGTTTTTAGAATATGTTTTTATCAGTCTATATATATTTCATCAAGAATGTACTCTTTTAAAAGGTGAAAAAACATGTTTCATCTTAAAATATGGCGTCAATCGTTCGTTGTGATTAGATGCATAATGATTTGATTGACAGTAGTTGCTTTGTAACTGCGACCTTATCCGTTATCTAAAAAATGGAAATATTTTAAAATTGAGAATTTTTTTGAAAAATCGAAGGGCTTACTCGGAAATCCGGAAAGAATCCGGACGTTTTGATACCATATACGTGTCGTTCGGTTCAGTAATTAAAAAGCCTTTTTCTGGAAACCGTTCACCAAAAACTTTTTTTTAGAATAGAGAGATACGTGTCATTCGGTTCAGTAATTATAAAGCCTTTCTCTGGAAACCGTTCACCAAAAACTTTTTTTAGAATAGAGAGATAGACAACATTTGGGAAAAAAGTTGTTTGAAATACCTCAATTTTTGGAGTGATATCACGATTGGCTAATGCGGAATTTTGTCGTGTCATCATTTTAAAAAAATAACACGCCTACTCCTTTTTTGATGATTGGGTGTTATATAATTCTTTAAGTCCGTGATTCTCAATCTTTTCATACCCGCGAACCCCCATTACATACTTTACCAAATAAATAAATCCTCCCACTGACCACATGTAGAAGTGACACATAATATAATCTAGTGATTTAGATCACAGCAATCCATAGATCCCACCCCTTGTTTTAGAAAGAACTTGTGGAAATAGATCTAAAACTTAAAAATCGACATGAAAAGTTTCAAAAAAATTTAGTTAATTAAAAATTTTAAAATAAAAATCGACAATCCATTTGCGTTTGTATAAGATTGAATGACGTCAAATCTCTTTCGGCCTTTCTTTAAAGTGAAACCCAACAATCGCTTTGAATTTTTTTAACAATGAGGAAGTTGCATGATTTTTTTAAATCGATTCTTCTTGCAAAAATAAGCAACTACCCAAAATTTGAGGCCGATCGAGACATTTTTTGATTGCCAAAAAAATTAACAAAAATCCACTTTTTAAAAGCGCGCGAAAAGGCCATGAGTTTGGGATCATCGTATGTTGACGTCATCATATTATGATAAACATTGTTGTAAAGCAATGGAGTTGATGGTATGATTGTTGACATCTTTAAACAATAAGCGTTTTCAGTCACGTGTTTTTTTTCTCGACTTTTAAGTTAAAATATTTAATTACCTGAACATTTTTTTTGAAAAATTGACTAGATATTTCATTTTACCATACAAAAACCATACGGAACACTTGTTTGTTTTTGAAAATCTGACACATGCAACTTCCTTATTGAACCATAGTTTAAAATCAATGTTGAGGATTGAAGTACGTCCCATTTTGTCATTTGACGTTTTCGTTCCCTTTTCTAGTCAAACTTTGAAATTAAATAAAGAAATAAATAATCATCGTAATTTTAAAAAAATTTGCACGAATATTCCTATCTTGGATACTTAGTATATCTTTTATTATAAAAAATAAAATAAAATGCGGGAATTGCCCCGTATCTTTGAAACTTTAAATTTAACAATAAAAAACTTCCTGTCCGCTTTATAAGTTTGTTTTAAACCTCTATAAAATCAATACAATTTGTGAAAAAAAATCTATCCCCTTTCCCTCTCTTCTTTCTTCACTGGCTTTAAAACTAAAAATCAAAACCACTAATACACTTTCCAATACCCGATTTAAATAACAATACGAAAATAAACCGATTCAATTCTCTTTTTCGATTAATCGCAAACAAAAAGCAATAACAGACTCGCAGTAACTGAAAAGAATTGATGAATCAATGCACTCAATCGATTCCAAACCACTCGCTAACTTAATTCATTCAACTTACACAAAATCTACGTCACCACCAGGTAAATCGCTAGTTGGTACCACATTTATTATTGCTAAGTACTTCCTATTCGTGAAAAAAAAATCAAAAGAACCCCATTATAACCAGTGCCTCATAAAAGTCCGAAAAGTTTTCGACCACGTAAAGTTTCGATCTCGACAAGATCGATAACTAGCGTTGTCTTTTTACCGAAGTTTTTTTTTGTGTTCGTTGTCTTTTTGCCGAGTTTCTCCCCTTCCCCCTTCTATCCAGGGCAGGTGTGGGGGTTATTATCTGGTGCGGAAAGATTTATGGAGGTATGGATGCAGGAAAATAAGGGAAAACAAATGTTTTTGCGATGAAGGCGCAGAAGTAATCCGAAACCGATGGAGTTTTAAATGAGGAAATGGAAGAAGGAATGTGATTCTTCGCAGTGGCGGATCCAGCCTGGACCCAAGGGGGGGGCAACCCCATTTTCAGAAGGTTGGAGGTTCTTCCCCAGAAAATTTTTGAAAATTTGAGTTTATTATTGAATACACTTGACTTGGATGACGTTCCAGGAAAAAAGGGGGTCTGGGGGGTCCTCCCCCAGCAAATTTTTTGAAATTTTACCTTAAAAAGTAGTCTTTTGACTCACTTTTGAACATTTAAGATGGGATCGGGGGATAGTATTTTGTCGTCCCATCCTTCAAGAGAACCTTAAGATGAGCGGTCATCACTGCTCTAGATGGCAGTGGCGTAAATATAAATTTATTTCTGAAGGAACCAAAATATCCTCCAGAAAATAAGTCATTATCAGGCGAAAAGTTAGATTTCTGCAACAGGGGAGAGGACTTAAAATTATTCCTAAACTTCCTCATAGGTTTTATGTACTTTTTTAATGCAATTATAGGAAAGATTCGCATTTTGATGTATAATTATAGTATAAAAATTTAAAACAAAATATAGAAACGTATATTTTGAATATCAAACGGGGATCTGGGGGTCTTCCCCGAGAAATTTTTTGGAAATTCGACCCTAAAAATTAGGATTTTAACTCGTTTTACCACCCAAAGGCCAAAGCCCGATTTTAAGGCTGGGCCCGGACCTTATGTCGCTGATTGCTCCACACCACAAGTCACCAATTTTCTTCCCTCTCTTTTTTCCTCACTCCAGAGGCGTAAATAGATTCTTATTTAGAAAGAGTCTCCAAATATATCCTCTAAAATTAGTCATTCATTATCATGTTTACCAAAAATCAACAATGAGCAGGGGCGTATACTTTAGAAATTTATTTCAGGAGGGACCCAAAATTATTCCTCCCATACATATTTAATAGGCTTAATAAAACTTTGTAACACATTTAAGTATGATTTGCATCTTAAAGAAGTATAGAATAAGACAAGTTGGGAGTAATTTTTTAAGTTTGATGTACCAAAGGGGACTCTGGAGGCCCCCCAGAAAATTTTTTTAGAAATATTGACTCTAAAAACAGGTTTTCAACTAGTTTTGGTATCTAATGCCCGAATTTCAGGTATTCATTTTCGTGTAGGATTTTCATTTTGATGTGCAGAATATAAAGAAATTGTGAATAATTGAGTTCCAAATATAAAAGGGGGTCTGGGGGTCCTCCCCCAGAAAATTTTCGGAAATTTGACCCAATAAAACAGGGTTTAAGCTTGTTTTTGTACACCTTCTCCACCTTCTCCTAATTTCGGATGTCCGATTTGCATTTTTTTCCTTTTCTTACCGTAATTTTTAAAAAGTGTACCTGATCCCAAGGGGGGGGGGCAAAAGGCCTGTTGCCCCCCCCCCTGGATCCGCCACTGATTCTTCGTGATGATGTTTGGAATGTGCTAAAGTTCATATAAAGAAAGATCCAGTATGACAAAGATGAAGAATCTGTAGATTCAACTCTTTCTGGTTGTTTTAAGACAGTAATTCCCCGCGTGAGTCCACAATACGAATGAGCTAAATTTGAATCCTAAAATCACAACCGCAGGATTATTATTCGATAAAATTATATCTATATTTTTGGTTTTAATTTTGCCTGTAGTTGGTTTATATAAATAAGCTACTAAATTTCATTTATTTAATTATAAATTTTTCCTGGTGCAGAAAATCTTCAAAAACACTCGCACTCTTTTCAAATTTAGAAAAACATCAAGTTTGAGAATATTTTACGGTGTGCAAACAAATTCAATCATTCTGCTGAAAAAAACATCTTTATTATATCTATGTTACTAGACCTTAAAAATATCTCTAAAACTACCAATAATAGTAAAATAACATAAAAAAGCAAGGTATGAATAAAAGGCAGTCGCAACTTTTGAAAAATTTTAAAAAATTATCTGATGAAAACAGTGTGATAAACAGTGTGACCAGCTGACCAATCCTCATGACATGTAGGTGACATATTTTCCTCATGATGAAATGAAACTTCGAATTTAGTGATTATTACATAAAAAGATGCAACAATCAAAATTTCTGGTTTGGGTCTAATTTTCACACGGTGAATGTTGTCCCTAGAAACTTACCTTTTTCCCAAACTACAATCAAGAATCAAGAAAATTACTTCAAATTATTCCCTAGCCAAAACTACCACGTTCTACTCTTACTGGTAATGCTTTTCCCTATAAATACATCTAAATTCACCGTCAGCGCACCCTGCTCAAGTCACGATCTCATCTGGCAAAGCTTTAATATTCCCAAAGTATCTCAACGATTCGGCTTTGTAATGAGCCTAGCCATAATGATTCGTACCGAATCATCAAGTTAAGTTGCTAATCAGTGCCGCTGATTCATCTATCCGAATACTATTTATGGACTGATTATGTTACGTTGATGAGTTATTTCTAAATGAAAGTTGCTTGTTGTTCCCAAGTTACAATAAGCTGCAACAGAAGTTATCTTTTAGTTGATATAAGGGGAAGAATCTAAGTTAACCTTCAATTCAAATGAAAATTATACCCCAGTATTGAAAAACAGTTAGGAAGAGAGATTATGTCTAAAATAGAAGATACGTTTTTAACGTTGGCGTTCAAACTAAAAAAATGCGTTATTTTTAATGCCAAGAGACCACTTGTAGATTTTTTCTTAAGATAACTCTGATATTAAATAAGGTGCATTCAATTGAGACAATGGTAATTTAACAATACGGAGAATGATATTAATATAAATTTTATTTGATATGGTGGAAAATGATCTCTGAATAGTTCACTACACCAAACAGTATAGAAAATAATATATAATGAATTATTCTTAATTACTTCTTTTATTTTAAAAAAGCCTTTGAATATAGCTCCTAATTATATGCTGTATCAGGTTACATTGGATTCAAATCAGTTCATAATGTTTAATTTGTATAGAAATAGTATGAAGGAAGTATCAAATCTAGTTTTATAAATTGTGAACTGTACAGTTAATGAACTTTCTGTTTAGACGTTTACTCCTTATTAAAAATTAAAGGGTTTTAAATAGCTCATTTAATGCTACATGCTACAGCCTAATACCTACTAGATATCATACGCTTTTTTTACAAATTTGCACAAGTTTACAAACATGAACCATTACTCATCATTGGTCACCACACGCGTTTTAATCTGAAGATCATTCATTATTATTACAGACATTCATAGCCCTACTGACCATATTTATTCCCATTCTTCAACACCTGTAGGATCGATACAGACCAATTAGTGAATCCTTGATACAATAATCCTCTCGTGATTACCCATAAATGTGATTGATTACCATATCGCAATCACTAAAAATTCCTCTTCATTTGATCAGTGATCCTTTTTGTATTATCACGTATACTTGACGGGCACTTCGACATATCAAGGGCAAGTTCATCATTAATGTAACCACCATAGCTCCAGATGGGAAGGCACACACCATTGGAGAATGTCCGAATGATTGACAGATAATTTCTGAGATTGCCGGATTGAGTCGTGACCAGAATGACCAAGTCATTCATTTTCCTCCCTCGGTTTAATGGTCATTCTAGGGAAAAGTTCCTGCTATTTGAAGTGAGGTGAGAGCGTTGAGTACCTCTCGCGATTATAAATGATGAGTATTTAAAGAACATTCATCATTTTTGATGGTTTGGTGTGTTGGAAGATATTATTCAGCGCATAGAGAAGATATTATAGAGAAGAAGTATAGAGAAGATATTTGGGATTTTGGTTAATGTTTGCATATTTTAGATTGTAGGAGGCAATTTTACTTACCTATTAAGTTGGGAGTGGGTAATTTACTCGATTTTTCATTATTTATCTATGACCACCTACCACCCAATGCCATTAAGATGAACTGAGATCAAACTGATGGATGATTCATATGTAAAAAGCGTATTAAATTAATGCTATTTAAATCTAGATTTTAAATCATTATGGTTTAGTTTTTTACGGCTTGTGAAAAGGTTCAAATTCTAACATAATTAATCACTGAATTTAACAAAAGTTTTAAGATTAATAAGGTAAAGCATTAAATTTAACAAAGCGGAATCCTTTATTGTATAAATTTAGGTGTTTCCGTAAAAAATATTATCTAAGTATACAGAAGATCACACCAAATTTGATTTCGTGCTCTTATCACAGTGTATTAGCCATATTATGGTACGCTTCGAAACGCTATTTTAAAATTCCATCTTGTGATAGAGGGCAACAGGCAAATGTCAATCATAACCGTAATTGATAGATGAATAAGCATAGGCAGTGCCATTTTTGTAGTCACCAGCTATAATTGGATGTTACATGTTCATTCAATCTGCTTTTCGGAGGGGTTTTGGAGGATAAAGCTTCTTTTTCTCCACCTCTCGTGACGTAATGAAAGAGGCGTGAGTTGCATGAGTAGTGGAAGTGATCCCAGCCACACCAGAGAGCCTCTATCTCAAGGCACACCCCATGGTTTTTTTCGATTTTTATTATCGCTTATGGCCGTGGACTTTCAGTTGTGATACTCTGTGCCCTAGCCCCTCCCTAAAAGTAAGAATACGTTCCAAATGTATCCCTACTTCTATCCCCAACTGTCATAAGGTTTTGGGGAAAAAAACATTTTTTCTTCTTTTGATCAGCTTTTTGTGTTTGGAGAATCCGTTGCACTAGGCCAGCGGTTCTCAAACTGTGCTCCGCGGAGCCCTTAGGGCTCCGCCAAGCATTTCCAGGGGCTCCGCGAAGAAATTTGAAATAAATACGATGATAATTTCTAATTTGCGTTGCTCTGAAATTTATATATAAATAACTTACTACTAGGTGTTTCTTGTTAAGAACTTGCTTTTGATCCTTCCTACCCAAGTTTTTAGAGCTCTAAAATCACCCTTAAATTTAATTGGATTTGGTGTGGAGCCTCCAATGAAGTGAGCTCTGTTGATTAAATTTTTTTCCTGTTTTATGTCTTTTTCAGGTCTTTTTCGGTTTACCAAAACAAGTTAAAACCCTGTTTTTAGGGTCAAATTTCCAAAACTTTTCTGGGGGAGGAACTCCCGGGATGGGACGATTCGGCGCTGGCCGTTTGGGCACCGGCCCGTTTCGGAACCAAATTTTATTCTTCTAATTTTTAGAAGAATCATGAAAGTTTTATTTACTTTCATTTTATTTCTGCCGCTGAAACGGCCCCGCGCCGAATAGTAGCACACTGAGGAACCCCACTCCTCCACCTCGCAAAGTTATTACTCAGCACCTTTTTTTATTAAGTTCAGCAAAATCATAATCCTACTTAAAAATGTATGTCCAAAATTCGGAGTAGATGTACCGTACCAAAACTAAGTGAAAACCTGTTTGTAGTAGAGTAAAATTTCCAACCCCCCCTTTATAGCATTTAGAACTTAATTCCTCAAAACGTTTCTTATATTAAGATGCAAATTCTACCAAAAATGTATAAAAAGCTACATTGATCCTATGGCATGTGAGGGGATAAGGAATGATTTTGGGCTCCTGTGTAAATAAATTTCGATATGTACCTCTGAGGTATGGTCTAGCAGCCCCCCAAAACAGCTCTGTATTTCAAAAGATGAAGTAACTTTTAGGAAAACAAAATTTACAGATGTACAGATTTCTGTATGAATCCTTTGATCATGCATCTTGGGCATAATGATTAAAAAGTGATAGCTTTAATATTCAGAAATTTAAAACAAAGATTTACATTGCATCCAATGATAAAATATAGTTGGTTAACAAAATATTCCATACATCCCGGGGTGTATATAGGAGGGGCGAGGGGGCCCTGCCTCCCCCCCGTAAATTCGGACTATGTATCGTATAACAAAACAAGTTAAAACCATTTTATTTAGGGTAAAATTTCCAAAATTCTTCTGGGGGAAGACCCCCAAAACCCCCTATTGTACTTGAAACTTTATTATTGTCAATTTTTATAATAAGTTCGTTAAAATTAAAATCCTACCTAAAAATGAATGTCCAAAATTTGGACAATGATGTACCTAAAACGAGTTGAAAAAACTCACTTTAAGTATCACACTTCACAAAATCTTCTGGGGAGGAAGGACCCCCAGACCTTTCTATTGTACTTGGATCTTAATTCGTCACAATTTTTCTTACAAATAAATTATCTTAGATGCAAATTATACTTAAAAATGTTTTTAAAAGCTAACTGTTAAACTGTTAAATTTGCATGGGAGGGGCTGAGGAATAATTTTAGACCCCTCCCGAAATAAAATTCTATACACTCTACTGCCTTTATGCTTTTATTTCTAGAAGCAATAGGTTTTATGTAATTTGCTTTTTGTACTTTAAAAATTTATTTCGGAAAAGGGCTCCGCGAAGAATTTGTCTCTTGAAAAGGGCTCCGTGACATAAAAAGTTTGAGAACCCCTGCACTAGGCCAAAATAGGCCTCGATGGCTTCAACCTCTAGAACTTTTTTTATGGGTTCTTCAAAATTGTGGCAAACATTTTTTATGGAAAATTGTACCTCCCGATAACTATAAAACATAATTTTAAAAGAGGATCCGCTATACTAAATATGGTTAGTGTTGGACACAAACGATTGCACAATTAACTATAACGATACCTTTTGACTGTTTATGCACGTTTTCGCAAGAACTCAAGTTTCGAGTTAATGCTTTAATAATCAAAAGTTGGGTTATTTCGTTTACTAATGAAGTCTCATATATTTATAAATAAAACAAATTATACTTAAAAGTGGTGACTATTAATATTTATCTAAATATAATTATTAAATGGAATTGGAACTGTTGGAAAATAACGTAATAAATGTATGAAGTGCTCGACTTTTGAAATCGTATTTATTTCATGCAACACCCTATCTAGTTTGTTCCACTAAAAATTTTCAATTTTTATTGGTCCGTGAAATTCTTGGAAGTATACTTCATGAAGGGGCCGTGTAGGACACCGACGAGAAATTTTTCAATAAATACAAATTCAACGGATTAACAGAGACGGGATTGAATTACATCCATGACGATGGCTTTCGTTTGAGGGTTTGGTAATCAAGCGCATGATCATTAAATTCAAAGCCTGATTTGATGAAGACCTCTTCAAACGATATGTGTCAAAATGAAAATTTGCGTATTTGACCATTTAAAATTTGATTCTCTATTGAAATACACACAATAAATCATCTTTCGGGCTAATTTTGAACTACTTATACCTTATTGTTGTGGCGCATAGCCGGTTTTATAGGTTGTTGGCGCGAAGATGGTAAAATAATTTGTTTTTGTTGAATATTATAAAATCTATCTTCTCAACACTTGATGATAATTCATCTGTTCGTCTGGCAAATTGAATTATCAGGGTATATCTTGCTTGCAGTATGATAAAAATTTACGGTTTTTTAAACTTACAACCCACTATCAAATTTTCCGCAAAACCTCTGCATCATACTTTCCCGAGCAAAACCTTCCCAAAAACACGCGTATCCCGTCAGACATTTCTATTCCACGAGAAAAACGTGGGGGGAGTCCCTACCACTCCCTATCGAGTAAAAAAATACTCTTGGCCACTGCTCTGTTAGTATTAAACAGCGATGTTTTTCCTCAGAACTGTTCTGAAAGATGTTTAGAAATCGGCATCGGTTACACCAGGAGAATATAAATTTTTGAGGAAATATTTTCGGCGTTTTGCATGACTTGGTTACGGTAGGTAGGCCTTTTGCAAAACAGGTTGTTGCTTGCCTGTCGTCTTTTTAATAGTATGAAAGTTCTTCGGGGTTTTTTTGCGTTACATTTTGGGCAGTTTTCTTGAATAAGGACTGCAAAGGATTCAAGGACTGCAAAACTTAATTGGGTGCGATTTCATTTCCTAACTTTTCAGGATTCATACATTTTTATCGAGCAGGAAATTCATTATCTTTGTTAAGAAGATTGAGATATTTAATAATTATTTGTAAATTGGAGAAAAGAAATCGTTTTACAAGATTTTTTCTTTAAAATCAAAAGCTTATTATTGCTAACTGTTAATAAGGAACTCATACAACTCGTTAACGATAAATTATAAATTCAAATAAATTTTCTTTCTAAAATAAACATATGTAGGGGAGAGTGGGGCAGGTTTCAACAGTTTCGATTAAAATCGTTTTCTCGTTAGTTATGCGGTTGATTGAAATGCCATCTGGTGTTAAATAATGTTTTTTATCATGAGAATATTTGTCCGTTGTATTTCCACAGTTTCACCTTTAAAATTTTTTATAATCGAGTAAAGTTGATTTTGACGTCTCAAAGTAACTTTTTGAATTCTTTGAAAAAATTAGATTGCACCCCCTTTTTATTAATTTAGGTGTGAGATTTTTTCATATAATATTCATTAATGTCTTTTGCTTCTATGTATACCATTTTCAAACTGATATCTTTATTTTGAAGGGTTTGAGGGGCCTTAAACAGTGAGGACCAAAGGTGGGGCACCTTTCAACACTTAGGGTGGGAGAGGTTTCAACACCACAAAAATGAGGTTTTCTTGGCATATTGGGATTTCGCAATGTTTTTTCTTGAAGTAAACTCTTTTAAATAATTTATATGGCTTATAATATTATTTTATTAACGATAATAATTTATTTTTAACGAAAAAAAACAGCTTAAAATTGGTTTATATTATTCACATTAAAATACATACAATAACTATTTTTATGCATTTAGTAAATATAAGTATCAATTTCAATAAAACTTTTTATTTTATTCCTCTCTCTGATGACTAGTAAGTAGCAAAATTTTACATAAATTAAAAGAGATTAAAAATAGAATATCCTTGGTAAATTCTGATCGAAAAAATACTTGAATTAACAAGATATTTTTGTTATACAGCTTAAAAGAACTTTTAAATGAAAAAATAAAGTTAAACACACTTATTTGAGTCAAAAAACAGAAAAACATCAAAATTTTGGAAAAATTTTTAGAAATTTTTACCCCAAACTAGTAAAATATCTTTATTATAATGTATATTTCAATGTATTAAAAGTTAAATCAATTGAAACTTTCAAAATTTAGAAATAAATCCGCTGTTGAAACCTGCCCCACCTCTTGATGAAACCTGCCCCACCCGGTTGCCAGATTTCAACTGAAGAGAACCTTTTTTAAAACGCAATTTTGGACTACTTAATTTTCTCTGAGAACTTGGGTAAAATTACACAATTTATCCGAAAGACCATGGTAGGATATGCAAGTGAAAGTTTTAGGATGCGTCAATTTGCTAGGTCACAAAAAAATAAAAGCCGAAATCTGTTGAAGGGTGCCCCACCTTCCCCTATTTATAGCAAAAAATACTGTAGATATTTTTTCAATTTGATAATGAAAGGACACTGATAGTTTTCAAAAATTTAGGATTTTACGAAATATAATACCCCGGTTTTGTGCTTTTTTTTAAAGAAAAATATAACTTTTTATTCTGACGTTAGTGCAATTAAGAAGTTTCTTTTTTTAAAAGGTAAGAATAATTGTTTCAACGACGGGTCGAAAAACCTTAATACAGGTGGGGTTACTAGAAATAAATAGTCAATATATTTATGATGAAAATACAAAATCGTATCCTACTTCATATTTTAAAATTTTTTACAGCACTAGACGAAATATCTTAAATTAAAAATCATAAATCAGGAACCAAAATATGTATAATTCCGGTAAAACAATTAATTTGGTTTTAACTCTCGGGTAAGAGGGGGTCTGCGTCTAAAAAAAACTTTCAAAAAATCTCATTTTCAACCAAAAGGATGATCCCAAAATGACCATCTTATTCCTTTATTACGAAAAAGAAATTATAGATCCACACCACCGAGTTAACATGTTACCCATTTTTTTATGGTGTAAAATTTTACACCATAATATTATCTTCTTACAAAAATATGTCAATTTAAAAATAAGTTTTTATACACTTTAAATAAGTTATACTTCCCGTGTAACAGAAAGATCCACGCGTCCTCCCTGGTTAACGTTAGACAAGCCACCTAACCATATCTTGTTCCATATCCTACGAGTTTTCTAAGAAAATGTGATTTTAAACCACGAGTAACTGTCAACTACTCAATTCCTGAAACTATCCATAGTTATGTGCTTCCCCGAATTATTCCGGTGATTCCAAACACGCTGTTATTTTCCAAGAGACGATTTTGAATGACACTTTAGAATTGACTCTTGGAAAGAGTGTAAAATAAGCACGTACAGCTGTGGCGAGGACAGAATATTTCAAGACAAATTCGAGTTTCTCGTGACCAGGATTCTTAAAATGCAAATAAACTTGTTGTTGCACAGTCGGGAATTGTGACGGACTCAATAGAATTCACGCCAAGAGTAAAAATATTAGTTCTGTGCATTGACCGTGTTTACTGTAATTTATTTGGAAATATAGCCCGAATTGAAAGCTGTTCAATTTAATATTAGGTCACAATCCATTTCAAGTGATCCATAACTGTCTTTTGTCTGGCGCAAAATGCCCTGTTGTGGACAATGTCCCATAAAACACCAATTAACCCCTTAACAGTGTCGCCCGAACTGAGCTCGGACAACTACTACGTGTAGAATTTGTGATGACCGAACTGAGTTCGGGTTGGAGAAAAATTAACATTTCCGTTATGTGAAGGCCAAACTGAGTTCGTTTCAATGATGATAGTGATTTTTCTTCGTTTAGAGATTGGGAGACATTATGTTTGGATAATCTTTCTCCTAATTGAATAAGATGCGTGTGTGTAATCCAATACTTTTTTATGTGTATGTTGTATGGTTCCCTTCCCGTTTCTGAACAGGCAGAGGGACTTGTTGTGTTCTGCGAATCTAGAGCTGCTCTCCAGGCAATCCTAAAAGGAGAATCCTTGATCACCAGTAGGATCTGCACTCGCCTAAATGAAATCAATAGATTGAATAAAATCTGCACTCTCCAATGGTTGCCAGCACATGTCGATATAACAGGCAATGAAAACGCGGACAAACTGGCAAAGGAGGCTAGAGATCTTAACAGTAACAATAACATCAATGTTACTTTATTGGATGCAAATGCCGCGGCTAAGTTCAAACTAAAAGAGCAGCAGATTCCAATCAAACACCAGCTCTGTATCATCAATGAGGAACGCCTTTTAACAAAAACTATTGTAAGACTTAGAACAGGACATCACAGAGGGATGAAGATCGACGGAGAGGGGAATAAAACTTATAGAAACTGTGACAACTGCCTGGACACAGCTTTAACACCAGCACACATTTTCGATTGTCCAGCCATAGTTATTGACTTACTTAAAATTGGGGTCTTATTCTTTGAAATAGACCTCTACAGTGACAATATTTCAGAAATTGCAAGGGCTGTCATCTCCGCCCATGGCAGTATTTGATACGGACTCGTCGTGGACACGACATCATCATCATCAAAACAGTTTATACACTTGTAATTTCATTTAAATTTTGATTTTTGTAACAAAAAAACTATTTTCTAAGAACAAAATTAATCAGTCAAAAAAAATTCTATTGTTGGTCAATTTTTCTGACATAATGTCACTGTTAAGGGGTTAACCAACCAATCAAGTGGTCAAAAAAAGTGAAATTGGTTGATCGACAATTTAAAAAAAAATCTAAATTTATTGTAGTTAAACCCTATCCTAAATTAAGATAAAAACAACCATTATTTTTAATTTGATATAATTTGTGTATCCACAGCAGTCATCCAATAAACACTTGTTTTAGGAAAACAATTTTGCGTCAGTCTTTTTTCCTTTTTTCTTAACAATTTTGTTTCAAACCCCATTCAATTTGGAGATTTAAAAAAAAGGAGATATTAGCATTTTTGTAAACGTTAAATGAGCGATAACTGTCAAAAATAATTAAATTTGAATGACTGTTGTTGATAGAGTAAGTTATCCTTTTACCTACCGATGTTCCCAAATATGAACATCCCTTTAGTTAGGGCAGTGTTTCCCAACGTGGGGCGCAATTTGAAAATTTTCAATCAAATTGCCCCTCCAGATTGGAAAAATTCCAAAAGTTTTCTGGGGAGGACCCCCAGACCCCCCTTATAACTTAGTCGTTTATGTCTGTCACCGTTTGCTGTTACTGTTATTATGTTACTGTTTTTCCTTGGGATTTCTGCCGCTTACAATAAGCGGGGATCTTTGGGTGTAATCTTAATGCTCTCAAAATGAACTAAAACGCTATTTTAAAGGGGAAAATTTCTAAAATTTTCTGGGGGAGGAACCCCCAGACCCCCCACGTCATTTAAAACTTAATGTAGAAAAGTACTCGTAAGGCTTGTACCTCAAAGTTTTGACTCCCTGCCTTACCAAAACTAAAGCCTGGTTAAAACTCTGCAAGAATCTCATTAACGTTGTTATGGATTTAAATTATATGAAAAGTTATTTCATTAAAATTATTTTGCATTTAAAATTCAGTTTTGCATTTGGGGTTTTGAAAATTTACTCACTAGTTTTCTGTTTTCTGAACAAAAAGAACTAATTTAGTTTGTTTAATCGAATAATACATTTTTAGTGTAAAAAATACGTGTAATCTTACATGGGGGGCATGGAAAATTTAGAAAGGCTTTGGTGGGGCGTGGACCGAAAAAGGTTGGGAAACACTGAGTTAGGGAATTTTTTCGCCACTTAATTTGTTATGCAGGAATTTGATTCTTGGTAGTACGCAACTCAAAGATGTGAAGTTATTTAACATGCAAAAGTTTTTCACGTGCAGTTTAATCCTTTTTGTAGAATTTTTATCAAAATTACAGATTTTTGGATCTCCTAAAAGTTGCACAAATTTCAATTTATGATCGTTTTAAATAATTTGGCTGTGTTTAGGTAGCTTATGTACACATCTTTTCATTTGGCTTGATATAATAGCTCCATATTCTAATTTTGGAGTGTAATTAGTAATTACCAAACCAGCCTATCAGCAGCCAAACCAGCGTCGGGCTAGCCAATCGGCCTGGACACACGCTAGTAATTAGCACCCCAGGCCCAAAGGCTACAGAAACGGAAATGGGCACCGCCTGATGGGCCACTAGGCCCGGGCAGACTTTGATTGATTGATTGATTGAAACCAGCCTATATGAACATCGGCGTTTGGAGTATAGTTTTTGAGGGGATTTTTATAACTTGTAAAAGTTATTTCCTATTTTTAATTATTTTTTTGAACTTTTTCTTTATCCCAAACGCCGATGTCCCCAAATGGGAACATCCTCAAAATCGTACTTAGGATTTTTTTCTGCCAAAAAATTACAAGAATGCTTTTGATAATGACGAAACAAATCATTTAAGCCAAAAATAAGAACTTGTAATTTGAAATTTGAATTGCGGCGTGTAAAAGGTAAATTAATGGTTGTTTTCATCGTTTGTCAGGTTAGGCTTAATGTGCAAAATCAGTCAGATTTTTTCTCAATAAATGGTCAAGCAATCTTTGCTTTAAACCTTTTATAAAATTCTTATGACACACAGTCATCGGATATCAACTAACAATTTGAATCTTTGAATGAATTTTAAGTATTAAGCTTTGTAGTGGTGAGTATTGTCACCACACTGCTTGAAGCTCAAACAGCAATAAAACATGAATTGCCCCTTTTCTATTCGATTGGATTTCTCGTTGCATTTTGTTAAACTGCCCTATGGGGAAAAATATCTCGGATATAATTTTATTTAAAAAATTTTTTTAAGTAAATTTATAATACTGTAACTAATGCTTATTGTGCTAGTTTTCCTATTCTTCCCAACAAGGTTAGACCAACCAATTTGTAATTTCATAAACCAATCTACATAAAATGATGTAATTGAAAGGCTTATGTTTTATTATATTTACCAGCTATCTTTATCAAACGTAATGACGTTATAAGCAAACAAGTACACTTCTACAACGTAAATATTTTAAATTTAAATGGTACCAACAAAGTTCCTTGCCTAATCTACACCTATACAAGACAGCAACTTAAGTTGAACCTACTAACGTCACTAACAAACAAAGTATATGTTATGCATTCATTCATTTAGTAATTCGTGATGAAAATTCTGTATAGGCTCATTCCACGCCAAATCGACCAATGGCATGTGCTCTTAGGTCATGGATTTTTTTCAAAATAATTCTATAGATAGGTACGCATGAGAAATGTCACCCCAAATTTTTTCAGAATTTTTACTCAAAAAGAGACCCCAGGAAAAACTTCTGAAAATTAATATTTTTCCGCCATTTTTTGATTGATGAGTTACAAAACGTGCTGTTTCTCAGCTATTTTTCAAGCAAATGAGGCGATTCTGGTGCCAAATTAAAGCTTACACTCTACACTATTCTATTAAAATATAAAAATCTAGAATTATTTAACTACAATAATATTTTTTTTGAAAAATCGATATTTTTGAAAAATTTGAATAGCTCCGAGTCATCTTACATCACGCTCTTCAAAATTTTACACAGGATTCCCCTTGATATGTATTTTTCATAGTAAAAAATTTGGAATGGTGTTTTTGGTTAATAAAAAATAAATAATTTTTTTCAAACATTCAGTAAATGGTCAGTGTAACTTTATTTGTCACCACTATATTAACAAAAACTTTTTTTTGAGTCAAACATACACTATAAATTAAAGCTTTTCAATAACAAAAATTCACTTTTAGTTTTCCATTTAAAAAATGTAACATATTTCAACTTTATATGAAGTTTTAGAGGAGGAAACTCTTTTCATATGAAGAGTAGACTAGACATATTTAGTGGCTTGAAATAGTGATTCTCTCTTGTTCTCGGTACAGTTTTCCCTTTCTTATAACGTTTTTCCAAAATTCTAGAAAGTTCCTGAATTTCTTTGGCTTCAATGTAAAAGGTTTTGATTCCTTTTATGCTTTCTGTTGCGAATTTATACAGTCCTTAGCACTTAAAATTTGTCCATCAGTGGTTCTCTCTAGACTTGCTCTAGTAGCCAGTCGCTTTATGGTGCCTCCCACGCCATCGCAGGCGTTTTTGCCATGACTAGTGGCAAAAAAATTCCACTGAGCTGTGATGCCATGATCCTGCTTATGATAGCACAAATTTAAAAAGTTTTTATAGTTTTTATACTGTGCACTGCTTCCATCACTAAAATAGATAGCATGAGTTATCTGAGGCATTTACTTCAAAACGTACTCCAGGGTTTTCTTTTGAATCGCAAAAAATGTTGTGGTGTCGTGTTTTAAAAAATCACTGATGAAACACAGGGAGAAAGTTTCAATACTATTGTCTTTCTTGAAATAAAGAACAACTGGGTGGACAGTTGCTTGAATATTTTTCCAGTGAAACCCTTGTACGGAATCTTGAACAATGCAGGTGAAATTTTCACTAAAATCAACTAAGATTACACATTCATTATCGGATAAGTTTTGTTTTACTGCTTTTAGGTGAGAACTTTGAGATTTAGCTATAAAATTGTGCTGTGTCAAATTATCTATTTTGTTAACTAAAGTGTCAATGAATTCATCTACAGTTTTGATTATTGTCTCAAGAATAGAACGATCAGTGTGTAGCCACTGCTTGAAAGTAATCTCATCTCTTAACTGAAAAAATTCTAACTCCAATAGGTACTCTCTTAGTTTGATGGTACCTGGGCATTCTGGACACCGGTGAAGCATGCATTCCTCTAATTCGAGATCACAAACTATCATCTGTAATAAGTCCTGGTAAGGAATATTGAGATGTATGCCTTGCATCATTAGCTTGACATTCTGATGGTAGGTACAAACACATACCGAATGAATACCTCGACTGCTAGCAGTTACACATTCCTTTGGTCGTAGTTCGCAGAACTTACTGAATCCAATCTTATTATCTGGATGCTTTTCTTTGAAGGCCAGATAAACATCTTTTAAATTATGAAGAATCAGTCGTTTTGGTTTTAGTTCCCTTCTCCCATTTTCATTAGGTACTGATACAACATCTTTTGTATTAGATGAAATCCTAGAAATATCATCATCCTCATAATGAAGTCTAACATTTTCCACAATATAATCTGGAAGCATACGTCCTATTTTTTTACCCAGTTTACCTAAAATTCCATCATTTTGCAAAACATTTCGTGACTTTTTTACTAAATATTTTGTTATTTTGAAAAAGTTTGCTGTTTTTTGTATACTCCAGGATTCTGGGACCAGAGTTAAGATTTGAAGCTTTTCACTAATACTGCTCACATAAAATTTTTGTCGAAGCTTTTCCATTAGATCTGTACAGTCTTTACACTTGTCCTCATTTTCTTCACAAGGATTTCCTTCAATGTTTAAAGATTTGTAGGCAATTTCTGTAAATATTTCTGCTAGACGTCTAGCCTTGTTCTTTACCTATGAACACCTTTCATTTATATTTCTTTTGGAAACTTTGAGTGGAGAACCACAAATTAAATTACAGCTTTTATTTAGGTTTTCTATTAAAGACTCTTTGGGTTCAAAATCAACATCTAAATCTTCTTCAGTATTTGTAGTATTACTTTCTGAAATTTTAACCATTGCTTTCACTGTTTTTTTACAAGAAATGCACAACTTTGTGCCAGGTATAAGGCCAATACTTTTATGTTTAATTGCATAGGACAAGGTAATAGGTGAAAGTCCTTTTACCACCCTCTTTTTGTGCTTCTGAAAAGGATCACAGCAAGCCTTTTGCTTGTTTTCAAAAGCAGACAAAAACATTATTTTATGTTTTTTGCATATAAAATTTAAATCTGTACACTTTGATCTAAATTTTATAAGTTCTAAGTCATGGGGATGTAAATCAAAAATACTCACTGACTCAGTTTTCTCTTGAAATTCATTATCTTCGTTTCCACTTTGACTCATACAAATAGAACACTGGTCTAAATCCATTATTTTGAAGATAGTTTGAATATTTTACTTCAATTAAAAAACTCTTGATCTTCTTGAGCTCCAGATCTTATTGAAAACAACTTACTAAGAGCAACTTCGTAATAGAATTCCCTATATGCCCCCCCGCAGAAGCAATTTCTATAAGAACGCAATTCAAAACTTTAAATATCCTATTTGCAACTTAAAATTGCAACAAAACAATTGAAAAGAATTTTTTAGTTAATATTGCGGTGACAATTTAATCTTTATTTAACACTTTCTGAATGTTTGAAAAAATTATTTATTTCTTATTAGTCAAAATCACCATTCCAAATTTTTTACTATAAAAATACATATCAAGGGGAATCCTGTGTAAAATTTTGAAGAGCGTGATGTAAGATAACTCGGAGCTATTCAATTTTTTCGAAAATATCGATTTTTCAAAAAAAAATATAATTGTAATTCAATAATTCTGGATTTTTATATTTTAATAGAAAGTGAAGAGTATATACAAGCTTTAATTTGGCACTAGAATCGCCTCATTTGCTTGAAAAATAGCTGAGAAACAGCACTTTTTGTAACTCATCAATCAAAAAATTGCGGAAAATGACCCATTTTCAGAAATTTCTCCTGGGGTCTCTTTTTGAGTAAAAATCCCGAAAATATTTTGGGTGACATTTTTCATGGGTACCTATCTATAGAAAAATTTTGAAAAAAAATCCATGACCTAAGAGCACGGCGATTATTTATTTTTGGTCGATTTGACATGGCATGAGCCTATAGTGTTTTAAATATAATTAGTTTATGTTATTTTAAATCAAATACATTTTGTTTTGGAAATACAACATGCTTTTGAGGGCATGGTGAAGGTTTTTTTAAGAGATGGAAGGTTATATATATAAGAAAGGTGGTTTGTTAATTATTTAATTATAGGTCAAGGGGTAAGCGGACGTATACGAGTTAAAAACCACTAATCTACTAGATTACTATCCACAGTCCAAGCACAATTAATTTTACCTTGGTGCCATTTTCCCTCTACATGACTGGATCAATGAGACAAAAGATTCCAAGCGACTGTAAATAACACATTTAACTCCCCATACATCACGCGAAAGATTCACTCCAACCCTTAATCCAAACAAAACCCCAAAGCATATGAATATTTATACACCGCGAAACTCAACAATCCCTCTAAAAGCCGGGTCTTAAAAACTCTCCAAAAAATCCATTTCCGTTCTTGAAAAGCGCCAAACTCGAGCAAACTCTCTTAAACAAGCCCCATTGTATCTCTTTTTAGGGCTCTTCAGCGCCATAAAACCGGTATCAGCTCTTCTGTTTCTCCTTTTATAACGAAATAAGCACCCGGCGCTCCACAGACGTACACGCACTTAAGGGCAGGGACGCCCTGGGCTTTTATGAGGGGGGCTTTCGGGAAACAAACGAAGCAATGATAAGGCTTTGTTTTTCGGACTGGACTGGATAGGGATGTGCTATGAGTGTGGGATATATTTGGTTGATGGGTGGGAGGAATGTTTTTTATCTGTGAAAGTTATCAAGTGTTGTTTGTTATAATAAATGAAATTTATTGTAAAGGAATTTTCAGAATTAATGCTTTGATATACCATTTTGATAGTCATCATTTTGAATGGACGCACTCTTGTAAGACCATACACGGATCATACAATGGACTTAGATGTGTAGTCACGTAAATTAAAAAGATTGAATTATAAAAATCACTTATTATATGTAAAGATAAGAATATAAAGATTATATATATGTGTGTGTAAGATTATATTATATGTAAAGATAAGAGTTAAGTCGAAACAATATTAAGCAGGACAATTTTACATACTACAATGTTCTAATCTTCTGGAACCTTCAAAACATAAAAATCAATTATTTCCAAAAGAAGCTACTAAATAAAATGCATAAAATAATTAAAATTCAATGAGTTACAACAATAAATAAATTAATTCACTAGTCACACGGTTCCCTATTTCTGTGGCAATATTTCAAAAAGCTGCTTGGTGCGAAAAAATCTTTTGATAGATATCCATGCAGGGTGATTCAGAATTCATCATCAATATTTGGTGGGGAGGTAGAGGGGACCTAGACAAGCATATATCGAATAGGAATGGGGGCTCAGATACACCGTTAAAGAGGTAGGACCTAATGTAATGCGAGAGCGCTACTAAAGGATATTTTGCAAAGGCCCGTGTAACGAAACAAAACATCATAATAGAATGAAAAAATTTATTGCATGAGGTAAAGCAGTATCCTTACTACTTACACCATAAATTTGATAGAAATTTGACCACTTGCTAAATCGTGGGGTCAGTTTTAAAACGTGCAATATTAATCTTTTAGCCAAGGAATGGAGTTCCCTTAGTGTAATGGTATTTAGAAAAATTATGATCGGGAAAAAATTTTTAATGATCACACAGAGACCCTTATTTGTTCAAAAAACTGTATGATCATTGAAAATTCCTTCCCCGACCATCATTTTTCTAAATACCATTACACTAAGGGAACTCCATTTTTTGGCTAAAAGATTAATATTGCACGTTTTAAAACTCGCCCCACGGTTTAGCAAGTGGTCTAATTTCTATCAAATTTATGGTGTAAGTAGTAAGGATACTGCTTTGCCTCATGCAATAATTTTTTTCATTCTATTTTCATCTATTATGATGTTCTGTTTCGTTACACGGTTGTTGGCAAAACATCCTTTTGTAACGCTCTCGCACTACATTAGGTCCTAGCTCTTTAACGGTGCGGATGCGCCCCCTCATTCCCATTCGAAATATGCTTGTCTAGGTCCCCTCTACCTCTCCACCAAATATTGATGAGGAATTCTGAATCACCCTGTAGATTATAGTAAATTTGTTAAAATACCATTAAAATATTACCTAAATACAGTGCTGGGTGCTGGTATAAAGCTTCCAATTTTATTTCAAGTTAATCTTCAAGGAATGCATTTATAAGTTTTTCATATTTTGGGGGGTTAATATTACATTACTCTTTCTTAGTTTATAAATACAAAACAGTTTTCCTTACTCCCCATGGGATTAATACACAATGTTTGACAAGTCTGAGACTTCCATGGTCTACCCATATCTCAAGCATGAATCATTTAATGAAAATTTCTGATATGATTCCTATCAAATCATCACTCCAGCCCACTCTCACTCCACGCTGCGGGCACACAACTCTGAAACCACCAAGAAACGCCCCAGTTGTCACCCAGCCACCAGGGCGTATAATCGCTCCCAGGAGCTGTGCCGGGGCTTATCGAAGACAGGAGATAGATGTTCGGAACTGTTTTTATTCCCGGGGCTAAACGGCGGGGCTTACCGGGGCTCAGGTCTCAGCCCCACTGCGCAATTATGTTCTTGACGAGAGCTCATCTATATCGGGCATTGTTGTTGTAGTAGTAGTAAAAAAAGGAGGTTTTTCTCTTATCTGTGGACGTGTTTTCAAGTTTTGCCCCATCTGGGAGTTTTAAAGGGATTGACGTGGAACAGATTGCTATTTTATTTGGGTGGGTGTTGTTGCTTGAGCTAGGTTGATCCCGTAGGAAATGAAATCGGGGTGGGGAGGTTTGTGGACGAAATCTCCCCCTTTGAAAAATAGATAATTGCAATATTTACGTGTTGGTGAGGGTATTATGCTGAACGTTATGATTCTGAGACTTTTTTTCAAATATTCAAAAGCATGATGCTGAGCTGATGAAAGAGCTTCGAAAAATTTGTAAAAATGGCAAATTCCTAAACAGCAAATTATAATTTACAAATTTAAACCATTTTTAAGATATAATTTATGTTGTATTTCGCTTCAAATAAAATTTTATTAACTGCCTTACAGTTTTCCAGCCTTATACAAAATCTTCTTAGGTACGCAAGCTTTTTTCACAGTTATCACAGCTGTTCTGGAAACTGCTCTAGAAAACTGCTTGCGCACCCAAAAAACAAACTGTGTTGCACCATTTCAGATACACCCTGTATAAATGACTGTTAAAATGAATAATATTAGCATTATTTATAGTAATTTAAACCTTTATTTGACGAGAAAGGACATTTTGCATTGTAAATATTTTTCTATCGCAGTCATCTTGAAATCCCTTAAACCCCTCAAAAACTTGTGTACACGACAAATTTGTATTCCTATATCCTACTTCTAATAAAAAACAAGTTTCCGTTGCAGTTTTTTTCAAGTTTCGTGTGAAATTTAACGACAATTTGTCGCTCTATTACTATGCGCTTACCATTTTCCGGCAAAATTGAAAAATACGCTTTTATATAAACAGAGCAGACAAATACTTAATACGGGCAGACAAATTTCTTAACAATTATGGGAGTTGCTGCATTTAAAACAGAAGGTTCCATACTAAAAACTGTGCAATGTTCAAATTTGTCGCATGCTTAAATTTTTTACAGGAGCAACAGTCTCGTTAATTAATAGGGTACTATTACAGAATCCCGGCGCAAGCGATAAAGTCGCCTATAAAGATGCAACCGCTGGTAACCCTTGTTTCTGTTTGAGGAGCAAACCATCAAATCATGCTTTCTCCTTCAATACAAATTTTCAGGAAACACAAAAAACAACTAATTTAAAAACCTAATTATCGTTTGTTTAGTTCTATAACGAGTAACTGAGAAAATTTGTAGTCATAATTTACCTAAAAACTTAAAATTAGTTATTAAAAAACGCATTTGTAATTTGGAGAAATCATGTTTTGATCGAACATATAGGAGGAAACATGGTTTGAATGTTTCCAACATGGACAAAACACTTTTTTAATGAAAAAAATTAATCCTACTCTTCTCAAAAACTATTCTTTTTATTTCTGATGTACAATGTAAATTTTTAAAATAAACATTAGGTGATTTCGTATCAAAAAGTCTCCACCAATATTTTTACATCACCAACTTAACGCTGAAAAATGAGTGGGTCACGTGACGAGTAAGAACAGCTATGATTGGCTGTGATTGGAGGAATCACTGTTTGACTGAAAACAGGCTCTGGAGGAAACACTTTTTGATTGAAACATCAATTTTCTAAGTCGTTTTAGAATAGGTTAAAACTTGTTTTAGTTGAAGATAATAGCATTATTTTGTGCAGTTTGATGTGGAGATCATGAAAATAGCAGTAACTCATTTTTTAATTTTTTTTGGAGAAAACACGGTTTGATTGTTTGCTCCCTCGTTTCGGATGGTCATGTGTAAGCTGTCGCCAAATAATAGCCACACCTCGTACGTCCCTGCAACATTCGAATCTCAAACAAGGAATAAAAAATTAATATGAATGTGCAGTGCAGCATTTAGAAATCACCACTACTTTTATAAATTATTCTAATATTTAGTCCAATTTCGTACTTTATTTGGAAAATTTCGATCTCAACCCAACACAATCATATGGCTACAAAGAAACAAAACCTGAAATCACATTCGATAACATTATTTACAGTGTCAAGTATACCCCCCCTCACAACAGTCTCACATTAAGTCATTAGGATGGGATACAGATGTTTCCTGTCTCAGAAATAAAGAGCAGCGGACTTTGGAGCAAGAGATAACGCTTTTATGGTTTTGTGATTGAACTCGGGTAGATTTAGAAGCTGAATACGGGAATAAAGTTGTGGAAGTGTATCGAAAAAGGGGAGAATCAGGTTACTTCTGATGGTGTTTCTTTTGTTTTTTTATCAGAAAATTGATCGTTTTTGTCTATCATTGATGGCGTGAATTTGTTTTGGAACTAAAATTTAGGATAAAACCTTTTATTCGGGCTATAAGGCCGTGGTCGAGTCTTGAAAGGTTTAAATCTCGACGTTTCGTCCACAACTGCGGTTAACATCTCCAGGACTACGATAAAATATATGTTCAGGACTGTTTACTGTTATGCGTGGGCGAAGGTTGTAGCGCTGAACCACGGCCTTATAGCCCGAATAAAATGTTTTATCGTAATAATTCCGGCTGTGAAAGTCTTCGCTTTTATACTAAAATTTAAATTTATAAATTCAAATGTTTGGTAATGATTGTTAAAATAATGTGCAATCTATTAAATCAAATATTGCACATGCCATGAACTTCACGATACGCCTATGTACGATCCCTACGATAGTTCATAAGTCTGAAAGAATTAATTCTAAAACTTTATGGATATTCTAATAACTAATGGGGAAATATTGTGACCAAATGTTGATTGTTTTTTACACAAAACATTTTTTTAAAGACTCGCAGAATCAGCTTCTTGTAATAGGGTGTTTCAACAAGTCTGTGCAAACTCTGTACGACCAGATTCCTCATCCCAAACTGTTACTTTTAGTCTAGTCTGTTCTGATTGGTTAATCGATTTTTTTAATATGAAACAAAGAAAAAGCTCCCAGTGCACCACAATGTATTACACGGGGCTTACAGAAGTAAGTAATTAAAATATGACACTATGAAAACACAACAATACATAAATTTAAAAAGGTTTAAATTTTAAATATTAAAAAGGTTTAAATTTTGAGAAGGTATCAGGCTTAGGTATTCACTGGCACTAAACCAGCGGTTAACCAGCAGCTAAAGAGAGAAAGCGAGCTTCTCGGTGACTCTGATTGGTGGAATCCTTCTTTAACCGATGGTTAACCCCAGGTTAAGTGGCAGTGAATAAGGTCATTAGAGTGCTAAACTATTGCTAAAATTGAGGAAAAAAATTAAAAGCTAGTTTTTACTGGAAATCAATGAGCGGAATTTTGGAGGCCATTTCATTTTAATTGAAATTTCTCTTTGAAAATATAAGTTTTAAAAAAATAATCGGGGATATAGAACCCCCAAGAACTGTCGCATGCTAATTGTTGGATGCATAATACTGCGAAGATTCAGTAACTTTAAATTAAAACTTATTATAACATAAACATATCCTTTATTGGGTTAACTTATGATGCAGGCGCAGGGTTGCCGATTGCGAAAAGTGACTCCCTGAGAAAAAATTCAGTCTAATCAAGATTTGACTATAAAACCTAGCATACGAATCCAATTTTTCATTTAATTTGATTTTAAAAGAAATTGTTCCTTGTTTATGAGAACATTACAGCTCACGAAGATTTCGTCTCCTTCACAGTTCAAGATCTCTTCACGGACTGCCCGATATGCTCACTCAATTCATTTTTAAGACGATGTGATCACATTGAAGATCTTAAGATGATCCTGAGAAGAAATGTACCAAAATAGCGGCAAAGGTAAGAGCAAACAGCAGAAGATATCGCTTAATAACGCAGTTCTTTGGTTCTCTTCCCAGTCCAACAAAAAAGCGGTCTAAGCAGTTTCTCGAGGCAAAAAAATCCGGGATAGAATACTTCGAATGGATGTTTTTTTTTCACTGTTCGATTTTTCTTTTCTGCCCGACCTTTATTAATACGAGAGGATCGATTGGCCGTTTCATCAAAACTAGAACGAGCGAGGAATTTAAAATGTTCGAAATATTTTCTGCTCTTTTTTTCCTCGTGTGTTCGATTGGTCATCACACGAAGGTATAGTTCATTAGGATCAATGTAAAATAAATTACTCTTTTACAACTTTAAATTCAGTTATAGATCATTACTTACTTAACTTAAACATGTTACGACGTTGTAAAGTTAAGTCATGCACACAGAAAACGGAAATTTAAAACATTAGGATCAATTAAGAGTTATAAGTTAAACTAGTTTTAATATTAAATGAACCATTTATTTCAGAAACTATTCAAGCGCCATTTTTTTCGCAAAATGAGTTATTGGTGTTTTGGGGTCAAAAAATCATAAAGTTATGAGTCTTTAAGATAGTTATAAAAATATCATCTCAATGAAATACATAACATTTCTAAACTCCCTGCATGTTTAGCTAATTAAAAATGGTATGTTTTAAGAGAGCAAAAATTTTTGCTATTATTTATTATACGACCTTAAATAGTACATAAATATTTCATAACATTTTTCGATTACTGTAAGTGTTTTGAAAAACTATAAAGAAATGATTTCCATGAAGAGGAGGCTTTTTTACTGATATTAAATTGTTTTTTTCAACTGTTTCCCTTAAAATATATCAGTAGGAAAATTTTTTTCTCAGGCCCTGTATTCCCACCCATTGAATATCTTTCGGTATGATTTCCATGGATGAAAAATAATTCTACTAGATGTTATGTTAAAAAACAGTTACGTGCTTAACTTTTGGAAGTGAGTGTACTTAAAATATTGCCAAAAATCGTACATTCTTCTTATTTTCATGAATGTAATGTTAGATAGACCCTATTTAAATACTTATGAGATACATTTAAATGTCCCAGTTTTTTTAATGAACTAACTAGCAGTGAAACGGCAAATTTTTTTAAAAACTATTCACATATTTTTAAAAAATAAATACAAGGGAATACTAAATTCCCAATCAAATTTACAAACAATTCTCGGTTTATGCTAATTCAATACAGTTATAAAATTTAAAATTATTGAATTGTATAATCTTTTGATTATAAAAGCTTTGCCTTTAATATCTGGTTGGTTTTACAAACTCCTGACGATCTTCTAAAACTGGGTACGATTGTAGGACGCTCTCATTTTTTTACAATCTCACGTCAAACATTTCTATCTCTACTCAAAGACCAATCAGAGCAACTGACTATCTCATATCGGCAATGACAAACCGATCACAGCCCTCACTCGCATCTCACGAAGTAGCATTGGTAAAAGCGCATAACGCTCACGCTATAAGAGTTACCTCTAAACCTAAAGTTTTACCAAACATCCCTATCAGCACGTATCGAAGCGTGAAATAGCGGGCAAAAAAAGCTCCCCGTAATATTCACCTCGAGTGTAATGGAAAATAGCCCTGGTTCACATAGCCTAAGCCCCAGACCATTAGGAGGCCCTTTCGAAGAATATACATCGGCCAGGGAAGCAATTTGCATCTCTAAGTATACAGTCTTCGCGGAAATTGCGAAAGTCATCTGGGAGCTTTCATTTAGCCCTAAAGAAACAACCTTTTCCGAGGAGTTTTTGGGAAGTTTCCTATCAGAAAATCTCATCATTTTGGGGGCTAATACTTTCTTTGGGAGTCGGAATTGTTGAGTGATGATTCAGTGATCAATTGATTTTTTTTTGTTGAAGATGGCTTCCAGTTTGAGATGAAAACGTATTGTGGTTCCGAATTTTGCTAGATCAATGAAATTTGAGAGTTTGTGGTATAAAATTTGAGAGTTCAAGGCCGCACATTCACATAACTAGATTTTTGCTTTGTGAGGAGTTTTAGTCTCCAACTTCTTCAATAGAATTACATAGAACTCCTTATTATACTTATGCATAATAGGTCAATTGTCAACATTCGTGTACTTATAGGTTTTTCGTGTAAAACTTCTCCACTAACTTAACTCATTTTTTAAAATTAACCTTAAAAATTAATCTTTATTCACTTTTGGACATTTGGAACTCTTCGATTGACACCCGTAAAACATGAAAATTAGCCTTGACTATTTTGGGGACTAATTCCATGAAAATATGGACCCTCATGATCTTCCTCAGGGTGTTTGTTGTACAGCTTAAAATTCTGAGGCGTACAATGTAAGTATTTTAAAGTTGTACTGCACATTACAGCTTTTTAAAACTTTATTATCTTAGCTACTTTTAAATAGGTGTTGTTTCTCACAGATTTTATCAATATATAACGCATTTTTGTTTTAAAAACAAACAAGTTCAACCAACATCTGCAAGCCTGTTAATGGTCATCACTATTTGTTTGTGGAAAGTTAGATTAAGGCCGTTTCAAGTTTCCTTACTTTACTTCACGTGTTCTTATGCAGGAAAATCTATAGTTTTTCTAATAACTTGATACTTATATAAAACTCTTATAAAATAGTTTAGTTTAAGAAGTATGAACCCTCTAAACTTAAATTCAACTTTAAGTCAAACTTAAATCAACTTTTTCAACGATAAAAATGAAGCATTTGCAAAATCATAAGATAAATGAGGAAATTCCCCAGTTCTATAAAGAAACAAAATATACAGACGAAGGAAAGAGTAACTATTTTTTTATTAATATCCCGTCCAAAATTCGCAAAAAAGAAGCCGGAAATAAATTGCACAATTACGAATGATAAATGCTTTATTATGCATTTCACATGACACCGAATCAAAAGCATTAATTTCATCTTTAAATCATTTCCAAAACGCATTAATTCTTCTACGAGTTCGCTATTCTTTTGAGCGACAAAGAAGTTTTAAAACTGGAAATAAAAGCTGGTAGCGAAATTAATGACGAATTTCAAAGTGACGTATTTAACTAAGGATCTTGCGATATTTTTTTCTTCCGCGTCTCCAAATATCTAATAATAACTTCATCAATCATGTCGAGAATGAGGGCGCTTCAAACGTTTTCATTATTTTAAATGAAAAACTAGTTAATTTATTCGATGTTGTTAATGGTATTAAATGACATCTCATTTACAAGACTCGATAATGATACTAAAGGAATGCTGTTATGGATTTTTATCGGTATCACTCCATGATTTCTCTTTGTAGATTTACCGTAATTAATAAATTTTTCAGTCTTTGTTTGGAGTTATTTGAGGAAGCATTTTTGATTCGATTCTTAATCTTAACTCTCAATAGTTAAAAGCAGATCTGATCTAATAGTGACTTGTGAATATCAGTATAGAGTAAATTGAAATTTATTTCGGGAGGGGCCTAAATATACTCAAAGAAATTTAGTTATCAGACCCGAAGCTAGATTTTTTTTCACCGGGGGAAAAGACCCCAAATTATTCCCCATCAGCCCCTACCATGCATATTTAATAGGGTCAATGTAGATGTAGATTTATTTTGTATTTTTAAGAATAGGATCCGTATTTTCGCATGTACGAGGGTTGTTTTTTAATTAACTTCCGTTTTGCTCCTGAAAAAAAAGTAGTACGAATTTCAAAATAATTTTGCTACTGGTAGATAGGTACGTTCTTAAGAATCCATTTACCTCTTTACTGAAAAAAATCGGACATTTTTTCTATTATTTATCGAATTTACAAGCGCGCTCCTCGAACTCATTTCCCGCCGGCCCATAGAGAATTTCTATTCCTTTAGGGCTCAGACACATTCGGCGGTTTTCCGCCGCGACGGCTTTTTGCCGCTGCCGCGTGTTTCGTTCACACTGGGCCAAATAAAAGCGGCAAATATTGGCCGCAATTATATTTTGCATCACCTGTCAGTCGACACTTGGTCTTGTTTGAGGTCGGATGCCTTTTGTTAATAGTTATAAATAGTTATAATCAGTGTTATTCTTAAGATTTTTTTAGAGGAGTAAAAATACTCCTTGACTTTCTTAGGAGGCGTGAAATTCATTTATGAAGAGTGAAATAACCCCCGGAAATAGCATAAACCATATATAAAGAGACAAATTTTTTATAAAAACGCTTTTTTAATGGGCAAACTGAAAAAGAAAAAATGAGGATGCTATTTTGGTTCTTAACAATTATAGCATCTTCTGTTAATATACGTAGAAAATATTAAACATTTTAAATAAAATAGTTTTTTTACATTAAACATTATAAATGAAATATTTATTTAACTTAACAAATTTGAGTAGAACGATTTTTAGTTTTGGGTTGGGTGGCATACATTTTTTAAGCAAAACGTTTGTTAAAAATTCAAAGCGTGAAAATACACCTGCCTAGTTTTTAAAAGTGTATTTCCTATTTTCAATGATGAAATACGCTCTCAGAAGCGTTAAAATAATCAATAATATAGTTGTTAATAGTTATATAAATAGAAACGTTTTTGACTTATTTGGTGCATCCTGTTGGTGTTATAAATGAAATGAGATTGTGCTTAACCTTCCTACCCCTTTGGGGTCTTTTTCGACCCCAGACGCACTTTGACGCTTGATATCTCCCATGCATTTTTGTTTTGACAATTTCCGATGCTACTATTCCTTAATTACGCAAAGTTTTACAATGGGTAAAAATTTTGGAGTTATTATTCCATTTTTAAGTGTCTTGGGAGAAATAGTCACATATTCCCCCTCTGGGGTCTTCTGAGACCCCAGCCATGAATGGCGGTAAAACAGTATCAAATAAAGTTTAGTATTTTATTTTTTGTTGTATTATAGATAAAAAAAGGTTTGCATGTTTGTTTAGAACGTTTGGAGAAATATTAGAAAGATATTTTCGTAGAAATTGTCATTTTTTTACAAAAAGAAGATTGCGGCTAAATACATTGAATCACTCGCTATTTCTTAAATTTTTTATTCACATTCTAAGAAAAATATGCTATTTATAGAAATCTTTTGAGTATCTAACAGTTGCAGCAAAAAAAACTCAGACAACTGTCGCCATTACTTCCTGTTGAACACATTCTTTACAAAAACAATATAAATTCATGGTTGATTGTAAATAGGTTTTTATATTCAGTCTTCTTTGAAAAATAAGAATGCTTTCAAATATTTATGAGTGTTTACGGAAGTCCAGAATGTGATTTCGAAGAATTATCAAGAAAAAAACCAATTTTATGTTAAAACTTACATAAGCAAGCGAGATACTGATTTCACTAAGAAATCTGAACCGATCATTTTTTTTTGTATTATTTCAATTTTAAAAAGAAGAATCCAAACTTTACATGTTTCATAATACTAAATAAATTAATCTGGGGTGACAGGTAGCTGATAATGCAGAATAGAGAATCTATACAGCTTCATAAATCGTTTAAAATAAACTACTAAATTCTACCCTTGCAAGACCGGGTATACCAACTAGTATGCTTTAAACAGTGTGATTATAAATATTTTAAGTAAAACAACTTCAATGTAGTTCATTTCTGTAATTTAATTCTTGTTTGAAGGTCCAGATGTTATAAAAAACGTGTATCAAAAGAAACCCGATTAAGCCGTAATAAGACGAAAAAATGAGAAAAATACCAAAAAAATTGGATAAATTATTCTGAAGCATCTTTCTAGAAATAAAAAATGACAATTCTTCTCCATTTAAGGAATTTTTAACCTTTATTAGAGTCATAGGCATGTTTTACGCATGGGGTCCTCAGAGACCCCACGAGGGGAATATGTGACTATTTTTTCAAGAGGGTAGGAAGGTTAAATTGTTTTCCTTTTATTAAAAATGAATTTTTTGTTATAGTGTCGCTCTTATATACATAAATGTGCTTTTTTAAATTTCTTTATGAATAATTTAATAAAAGAATATGAATATAAAAAAGTTTACAGCCGTTAAAAAAGAAACAGGACCCTCTGGGACTAAAATAACTCCCCAAAAGTGATCGAGATTTCTAATATGTGACATTTTCAACACTTTGTATAACAAAATATGAGTGTACCAGAAAAAAAACTTTTGGCATAGTTGTAATCAGGAGAAAAAATTACATAATTAACACCCAATTTCATACCAGATACAGAAAATAAGGTAAAATTTGTGGATATGTACATTGAATTCTCTTTAGCAGCCGGCGCCGCGGCATTGAATGTGTCCCCGCCCATTCAGTCCTGTGAGCCACTGGCAGGTGGAACGCTGCGAAAAACCGCGAGAAGCAGTGGCAGCGGGCGGCTGCTTTTCGGCCGCGGACGAACGTTTCTGGCGGTTTTTCTGCCGCGAGTCGAGTGTGAACCGGGCAATAGGATTTCCATTGCCACTACTCTAAAAGCGTTTGCGGCAGAAAAACCGCGACTCTAGTGTGTCCCCGGCCTTAAACTTCGTTCGCATTAACAATAGACAATCGGCAGGCAGGTGATTTTTGCAGCATGCTAATGTGCATGTTCAAAACCATATTTTTTGCATCTGCCAAGTTCCAAGCATTGGGGATTCTGGAGTTACAGCCATAATAAACAAGGCAACATCGATAGATTCGCAGGCAAAGTGTGCGCTGAGGGGGAAAACGGCTGTCCGAACCAATGTGAAGCTCAACGAAACATAAAGCGGGATCGGAAAAACTTGTGAAAAAGTACGGTAAAAGGTCTATTTAAAGGTGATTATGTTTAAAAGCAATTAAAGATGTTTGTAACCTTCCGTAAAACCTTATTTTTAAATATTCATTTATTTATTTTTATTTTTAAAAAATCGAAAAGGGGAAAATTTCGAAAAAGAGGATTTCTTTATGTGTTGGCGGGAAATAAGTTCGAGGAGCGCGCTTGTAAATTCGATAAATAATAGAAAAAACGTCCGATTTTTTTCAGTAAAGAGGTAAATTGATCCTCAAGGATGTACCTATCTATCAGTAGCAAAATTATTTCGAAATTCATGCTACTTTTTTTTCAGGAGCAAAACGGAAGTTAATTAAAAAACAACCCTCGTACTTGATCTAAACAATTTTGTGACTAGTAGAGTTCGATGTACAACAGGGGGGTCTGTGGGTCCTCCCCAGAAAGTTTTTGGAAATTTTACTTCAAAAATCAGAGTTTTAACTCCTTTTGGTATACCCAGTCCTAATTTCGGTCATACATTTTTAGAAATTTCAAAAGTGGGACTTGCATTTTGATGAATTTTGTATAAAAAGTCATAAAAAATAAAAGGGGTATGATAAATATATCATCCCTGACAACCAAAGGGGGGTCTGGTTCCCCCCCAGAAAAGGTTTGAAAATAGAACCATAAACAGGTTTTCACTTGTTTTAGAACACTTAATTTGGGGAGGCTTGAGCCCCCTCGGACACGTTTGGTGAGTATGGCCACAAAATAACTGTGATACGAAATGGGAAAAAGACTGTTTTGTTTTGGTCATACTTATGTTTGGTAAAACATGTCGAGGAGTCTTCAGGGAGATGTTATCCCCATCAGTCTGTTCCCCCCAGATGACAGGATGACGTCTCCAGGGAAAGATGGTGAGGAGGATGAGGCAAAAAAGATGAAGTAAATGTAGCGGACCGTGACACTTAAGAGATGCAGTGGGATTTATTTGGTTTTGTTGGTTTGCTATTTTCTGATAGATGGAAATGTGTCGAGAAAAGCTGTTTGAAAACGTTGTTGATACACAATGAAAATAAATTTATTTGAGCCGCTTCCTTCTCATAGTTTGATATCGATAATTTTTTTCTTTGTTTTATTACACTCTTAAAACGACAGTCTCAAAAATGAGTAAAAATTACTCAAATCTGAGTATGTCACGCACTCAAACAGGCTCCGGTCCAAATTTACTCAAATTTGAATACATGCATGTACTCATTTTTGAAAATGTGCAGATACTCAAAAATAAAACATAATGTACTCATTTTTCAATACGTCACTAACATTTTTATAAAGAGGGTGCTCTGTGTCACAGTCATGATGACCATAATAACCACGTATCAATGACGTGGTAAGTAGACCAGTAAGTTGAGTGTTGAGACGTCAAATAAGAAAGTTTTTTCGATGTATTGCAAATACTTCAATTTTCAAACATAAACTAAAAATATGCATGATTCGAGTGGTGACTACTAAATTGTTTAAAACTGAGTATGTTGTTTTAAATAGAAAGCATTGAGTCGTCATATTTGAACCAAAAAGTTACATACCAAAATGAGAACATCGATTTACTCAAATTTGAAACTGTCATTTCTTTCAGTGCAGGAGATCTGATCTAATTTAATCTGAGTGTAAATTTATGGAAAGGGGTCTCCAAATTATTAAGTAATTAGGTTAAAAGTAACCTTTCGCAAATAATAGTTATTAAAGGGATTTAATTGGTGTATATTTTTATCAAGTCATTAGATATTTTGATGTGAAAAATATGTGATGGCTTCGAAGACTGAGTAAGATTACAGGGTATTTCAGCCTTTAAGTCGAGAATTTTAAGAAATATCTTTTATGAAGAAAAGTTGGCTGTGGTACTCACCAATCTCTGAACAATAGCAGGTATTTTAATTTGAACGGTTGCAAGATCCTAAGATTGGTAAACATTGCCATTTGATTAAAATCAAGAAATCTTATTTTCGAAAGGAAATAAAATACTTATCTTCATCTTTGTAAATTTTAAATAAACACTTGAATAATTTTTATTGGCTTTTTCGTGTAAGGAAATTATTTATGAAGAAAAACCGTGCTTTTGGATTTTAAAGTCATAGGATTTTATTCGGAAATGTAATGCATTCTGAACAATTTGAGCTATCTTTTAGTTCGTCAAACTTCAGGAATCCCGATCCTGAGTGATCAGATTCATTTGATTAGTTTTGATCTTTCCAGCTCGATGATGTCAGCGCTTACGAACCAATCAAATGAGCCTCTGCAACGATCTAACCGCGCAGGATCGGGATTTCGGAACTTTGCTTAAAAGAGGTATACTGCATTTTACCACTTATGCCATATCTATAGAGTAGATGATAAATATGGCTTATTAATACTTCCCACCTTCAATCTGAATCGACTGGACCCTAACAACCTTGGTAATAACGTAATATTTTTAAACTCTTTTAGTGGTGACTACACGACTGTGATACCTTCCTATACACATATTTGCTGAATTAATTTAATCCCTTAATGGTATTTAGAAAAATGATGATCGGAGAAGGAAATTTCAATGATCATACATTGATCATTAAAATTGTATGATCATTGAAAATTCCTTCCCCGATCATCTTTTTTCTAAATACCATTACACTAATTTAAAGGAACTCCATTCTTTGGCTAAAAGATTAATATTGCATATTTTAAAACTCACCCCCACGGTTTAGCAAGTGGTCCAATTTCCATCAAATTTATGATGTAAGTAGTACGGATACTGCTGTACCTCATGAAATAAATTTTTTCATTTCATTATGTTTATTTTCTTTAAACGGGCCTTGGCAAAACGTCCTTTTGTAACGCTCTCGTACTACATAGGTCCTAGCTCTTTAACGGTGTAACTGCGCCCCCCCCGATTCCTGTTTGAAATATGCTTGTCTAGGTCTCCTCTACCTACCCTACCCAGTTTCTACCTCGAATTAAGGACCACCTTGTATATTTTTCGTTTTATTGAGTATATACAAGTATTCAGAAATAAAATACAAAGAAATAAATTAAGAAAATTACTTAGATGGTATTTATTAGTGCAATTTTTTTAAAGTCTTAAAGACATGAAGAGTCACACTAGTTCTTTATGAGCATCAATCGCTTTTAAAAACTTCTGCATGCTGAGATATTCATAGTAAAAATACTTTAATGTAGGGCCGTATCCAAGAAGGGTTAAAACCCCCGTCCCAAATTTCGACATAAATTTTTATACTGTTATTTTCCATGAAAATAATGTTACTTTTAAATGGAGCGGTCCTCTTCGGGTGAACCCAAAGTGTCTCAAAATGAGTCAGAACCTTACATTTAAGGGTAAAAATTCCAAAAGTTTCTTGGGGATGACCCTAAACCCCCTCAAAAGTTTGAAATTTATTAAGGTAAGCACGGTTTTCCCTTGAAACTCTCGGGATTTACAAGGAACGGTCCCATTTGATATGCCTCAAAATGGGTTAAAACACTAATATTAGGGGCAAACTCAAATATTTTTATGAGTAGGAACTCCAAAACCCTCAAAATTTTGCCACTTATTACAATACTTATTTTCTTATCAAATTTTTCCGCTTACAATGAGCAGTGCCATTGGGTATAGTGAAAAGGGTATCAAAATAAGCTAACGGGGCAAATTTACAAAACTTTTGTGGGAGAAAAGTTTTGTAAAATGAGAGAAATGATGAGAAAAGATTTTTTTCCCCTTCTTTACTTAGGATTCACATTTTTTACACTTTTTAAAAAATTAGTACACCTGAATTAAAATCCTTTGCGTACGGTGTATATCATCCAAAACTTAAAAAGTACTCGTTAAAGAGTTACCTCCGAAAAAATGTCTTGCAACCCCCCTCGAAACAAAAGTATGGTTACGACACCTTCTCTAACTCTTTTTTCCATAGTTTGGCCCAGATCTGTAGTCTGTTCATTTAGAATAGGCGCTAAGACGTAAGCAGTTACTATTGTAATTCTCATCGAAACATTTGTCTTGTGTATTTACAAGGCATCCTAAACTGATGTAGTTGGAATACTGTAAAATAATAAGTCACCGAGTAAGCGTGAACAGCGTTATTGATCGTTAACACTTTACTCAGTAGCAACTTATCTTGAGCCTGTAGAAATATGCTGAGAGCAACCAATTAAAGTATAGTTCCCCGCGAGGTGTCTGAATTTTGAGTGGAATTTAGAGCTTCAATTTTGAATAATGGGTCATTCCGTAGTGACTAACGTAACTTAAGACTACTTTTCAAAAGTCATTAAATGAAAATTCCCTTTATCAAAAATATAAATTACAAGATATCATGTAATTCAAGTCAATTAACCTATTTCATCATGACGGGATCAACTTAAGTTGCATTCGAGTATACTGTTTCAGCTGCCTATTCTAAATGAACAGACTAAAGAATCAGTGCCGTTATTGAAGAAAAATATTTTGGGTAACACAACTATTATTTTTTAAACTTTTTAACCGAAAATCTCGATATTTCGGGGAACGGTCCGAGTGTATTAGGGGACGGCATACCCCCGCGTTCACCCCAATATCAGCACTGTCCAGAATCCCCTCGGAATAACTCCAAAGAGCCGCTAAATAAAATTCCGTCGGTTCGCTCTCCCGAGATCAACCACATCTTTCAGACTATCTCCGCTCGACGAAATTCACTTTGTCTTCTCGGTGATTGAGGCCCGAGCCTCCGGGGGCGTCGTCGTCGCTTTAGAACGCCGACTAGACATTCCTCTTTTCTTCGGAAAAAGTTTGTTTCGAGTTGGTTCCGTCTGTTTGGGAGAGGGTTGTTTTGGGGAGCTTTTTCATTTCCGTGTTGTTTGAAAGACGCAGATTTGTGCTCTGCACGCAGAATCCGATGAGTTCCGTGTTTTGCCTTCTTTTAACTTGTAATCAATCTCAAGCCGCTTGAATTTAAGGAAGCAATGCAGGGGCGTCATTTCAGTTTTTCGTTGGGGGGCAAGGAATTTTTTTTAAATGGGTCTGGACCTTGCTGTAACTAGGTTTTTTTTGGCGGGGGTTGCTTGAAAATTTGGCTCTTTAAGTAGTGTTTTAGCTTGTTTTGAGATCCTTTGGGCTGCATCCAAAGAGAACAGTTTCTTGTAAACCACATAATTTTCTAGGGAAAAGAGTTGTAAATAAACGTCAAAGTTTTAAGGGGGCTAGGGGTCCTCCCCCATGAATTTTAATTCCCCTTTAAACTTGTACTTTATCTCTTTTTCAAACTCTTTGGGGAGCTTCTAAAAAGAAAAGCTTCTTATAAGAGGAATGGTTTTCAAGGGGGAAAACACTAAATAAGAGACGTGGAAATTTTAGAGGGGGACTGGGGGTCCTCCCCAAGAAATTTTTTGAAATTGAACCCTCAAAAGTAATGTTTTAACTCCTTTGAGACGTTTTGAGTTGCACTCAAAGCTCCTTGTGGAAATTACAGAATTTTCAAGGGACTTGCAGCTATTTTTCACATTACAGTGGAAACCTTGGGGGGGGGGCTGTTGCCCCCCCCCCCTGCACCCCCCTAAATGATGCCCCTGCAGCAATGTATCCTGTAAAATAAACATTAAACATTTCTATGACAGTGCTTACTTTGGGTGCTTCATTTTTCCCCAGGATTTGAATTTAATTATCAGGATATCACACTTGATCGGCAAAATATGATTAAATGATTAAATTTTGAGTAAAATTGTAAAAATCGGGCCAAATGTTAGAGGCAAAAACTCACGATCAGACTTTAAGTTTTATTGGTTTCGATTAAAATGATTAATTTTAGCGATACGGTTTTACTCCGATAATAATCTTTAATTCATGATGAAAAATAGTTCGATTAAAAAATTAAACTCAAACAGCGCCATAACAAATCGTTTTCACTTCTCCAAAACCGCCAATCTAATATTTCAAGGATTGGTGTTATTTTCAGTATTTTTCTAAATAATCGCATTATCTCTCCATTGGCGATTTGGTGATATTTCATGCAACAAATACGATTTTTATATTTCGGGGCAAAGGATAAAAATAAAAAAATAATGATCACAGATAATATCATTAAAATAACGATCACCAGTGTTAATTACGACCCGAGTTTTTCTTTTCTGATCACCAAACGATGATCCGAGCTTGATGAAAAACGTTGGCTGGTTTTGAAATATGAAGAATAAAGATTCTGGTCTTATTTTGAATTTTTCTCCGTCTCCATAATTATTAAAAATTCCAAACCCTGTCCACAATCAAATCAGCCATGCTTTGAATAACAGCATCCAACTTTGATCTGCTGATCCCTTCATTTTCACTGGCTGAACAAAACCAACTTTGTCGGGAAACCTTCCCGTTTCACGATCTACTCCCAAACAGCCAATAAAAACAACTCTTCCACACTACATCCTTCCACCTTCGACAACACTAATGTCCACTCTAGCTTCCCGATCACGTCCGGATAGGGACATTTAGCTCCCTCCGATCGCCCGCAGACAGGGACTCCAGTAACACGATTGCGAATTCGTAGTCATTGAAAAGGTCGTATTTTATGTTTTATACATTACTGAGGGGTTGAGATTTTGGGAAGAGGCTAGGGGTTATTGCCCCTGGAGAGTGGGATTACTTTGAGCTCGAGGGAGTCGTATAATAGTGAAGTTAAGTTTTCATTGGAGTTCATACTCTGATTCAGGCCTGCTAGTAGACCTGATAGCATGTATCCTTTGTAACGTAGTGAAGAAGAAGACTAGTTAAATTCTGCGGCGAAGTGAAGAGAATCTCTCGCTTGTTTATAAATGCTTGTGAGCCTAAGCTCGAAGGGGGCTGTCCCGAGATCGAAGCGGCAGAATAAACGTAAAACGTTAGTTGAGTTTTACTTGGTTGGCTGTGTGTTAGTTTTTTGAAATAGACTTCTTTACAGCCGGTTGAATTGGTGGCAGCTAGTGGATGAGAACCCACGGTAAGGTGTTGATTAGGTTTACAAGGATCTGAGCTTTTGTATTAGAGTGATAGATCAGGTGGTAGATAGTTTGGATTTTCTAGTTGTGGATTTCTGTTTGCTTCGATCGGTTTTGTGGAATTGGGTTACGGTAGGTTTTTGAGCTTTTGCATAGAGATTTGAATACTTGAGATTGTGTTTGGATTTGGTTTTGATTGGGGTCAGGTTGATCTGATATTGTGAGTTAGTAGTTTGAATTGCGTTTCGCGTTGTTCGGTTTTGAATGAATTTTGTTCTTGATTTTTATATTATTGCTGCTGCTGTTGCTGTTGTTGCTGCTGCTGTTGCTGTTGTTGTTGCTGCTGTTGCTGTTGTTGTTGCTGCTGTTGCTGTTGTTGTTGCTGCTGTTGCTGCTGCTGTTGCTGTTGTTGCTGCTGCTGTTGCTGTTGTTGTTGCTGTTGCTGCTGTTGTTGTTATTGTTATTGTTATTGTTATTACTTTGCAGCCATTTAATTATGAGGTTATTCATCGCAAAGGGAAGCTTCATTTAAACGCCGATTGTTTGAGTCGCATCCCATGAAACCTATTTTTACAGCAAGTAGGATGTGATGTAAATATACCTTATTTCTATGTGTAATGAAGAACTGTTTAATCTCTCCTTGGGTAAAAGAAGCTACCAGTTGAAAGAAAAGAACTTTTAATTTCTATTAATGTGATATTTACATTTTACAGTGACTTTAATAACTTTACTATTTTAAACTTCTTAAAGAGAAAGATTTTTTTCTAGGAGAATTGCTTTAGTAAGAAATGAACCCCCAAAATCATTGTTGATGTTTTAAAAAAGTATTTTAGTGTCTACTATAATCATTTTAAGTTTTTTAGGTGAAGCTAGGACTTTTCTCGCTTTACATCAAGAAAAGTTTTTGAGAGGGGAGGAATTTATTCTGTAACGTAGTGAAGAAGAAGACTAGTTAAATTCTGCGGCGAAGTGAAGAGAATCTCTCGCTTGTTTATAAATGCTTGTGAGCCTAAGCTCGAAGGGGGCTGTCCCGAGATCGAAGCGGCAGAATAAACGTAAAACGTTAGTTGAGTTTTACTTGGTTGGCTGTGTGTTAGTTTTTTGAAATAGACTTCTTTACACCTTACGGTTAACCTTCTATTTTCATTTTTATTGGATTTTCTAAAACAAGGTTTGCCAAAAAACCTTTCCACATTAAGGTAAATATGGGTATAATGGCCCCCAGGCTGATTAATTTTAAGTATTACGAGTAAGAGGTATCAATCCACTACTGCCCATGTATCCCCAAATACGCTTACCTTATAAGTTTAGCTTCAATTTTCAGCATGTTTTTTAGTTATTGCAGTAATAGTTGTAGCTTCAGGTCCTATAATTCAAGAATATTAGGATTAGTCCCCGGTATAATATTTTTAAAAAATTCTGGTCACTTTAAATATAAATAGTTTTATTAAGTACTACAACCAAATTATCTAAACATCCGCCAACCAATTAGAATTTGTATGACTTTGATCTGAAGGATAATAAATAGATAATTTTACCAAAGTTGATATATTGATACCATCAAAAGCAACTCAGAATCCTATACCTCAGAAGTTCTTAGTTGGAGAGTTTAGGTGACATCTGCTTACTCTAAGATGAGTCGCTTCGTCTCTCTTTATTTATTTACTTATTTTTTTTGCTTGGATGATAGATGCTGCCACCATCTATCGCCACCTCCACAATTTTGCCATGCCTCAGTCTCCAGAGACCTGGACCCATGGTAAACTGCGCCATAACCGACCACAGGACTTTCGAACCCACAGATTTAACGAGCACGTATTACGCACAAATTAACGTAACCCACCTCAGAAGTGACACCATCTTAAAACTCACCACATAATTTGCCTAAAAACTTAAAAATCGAAAAAGCGCATTTAAGATCAGGGTATAAATTAATTCGCTTCACAAAACTCATTCAAGTAACTCTAATGCATATTCAAGAAATATATCAAAAACCCACTAAACTCTCAACCCGCCATTTGCATCTATTTGAATTTAACAGGAGTGTATTCCTATGGGACGATTGCCGAGACCTTTTCACAGCAGTACTTCGGAGAGAGCAAGTTTCTTTTCCAAGTGCGGATTCATTAAATTAAGCAGTTTAGTAATGAATGCGTTGAAAAGAAGCGACGGGGTAAGAAATTTATTCAAATTGAAGCATCGATTTTGAAGTCGTGGTGGAATTTTTGCTTGGAGAAGTGTGGAAAAAATTCGGTGGTTAGGAACCGATTGGTTTTAAACTGTCAACCGGTTGTTTGTATGTATGACCTGACTTGATTCTTGCTTCATAAAACCGCAGCCAAACCAATTCGGATGTTTGTCGGAATAGAATTGAGGGTTAGTATATGGATGCATATATTAGGGTAGCACAAAAAACTTTCAGATCGAGTTCTGGCAGTGTCGCAAAATTCCAGCCAGTGTAAAAACCGGTCTGTGAATTCCGGTCAATAAAAAACAAATTTATTTCATATGAAAAGCTATAATTTGTTTTTTTACCTTAGTTTACCGACAGGAATTTTCGTGTAACCGTTCTGGCACCCTCAACTTTTTTCGAGTAGTTAATAGATATTTACTGCCACAAAATTCCATCTCTGTATTCGGTTTAGAATGTGATTACCAAAGAAGTTGAAATTCAATGTGACGATAAAAATGAAAATTAAAAAAATGATAAAGAATTAATAGAAAATATGTACCATTATATACGAAAAAATATAACTGTTAGAGTCATTTTCAAAAACCCTTTTCATTCGTAGTATAATAGGGGTTTTTAGAACACTTCTGTTCGTAAATAAACACGTGTTATTTTAATTTATCGATAACTAGCTTATTCATAAAATAATGATTGGTTTTTAAGGAAAATTTGAAAAAAGCTTCCGACTCACACATTCCAATTTAAACCTCTAGTATCTTACACAGAATGTCCTATTTTAACTTTGGTTTTCTAACAAAAAGGAAAACTTATAAAATACTAGAAAATAAACCAACGCTGCAGTTTTAACATTCTGAAAGAAACCGGCGACCATTACCATAGAGCCAAGACGGACTATCGTGTAAAAAAGAATAAACGCCGCTATCTTTCGTTTGCACAAGGTTTTTAAGTCTTCATTACACATGCGGCAGCGAGAAGAAAAAAGTAGAATTCGAACTTCGAAATAAGATATTTCTCGTAGCAACGTTTGATAGCATTGAAAAAGTTTTAAATTTTCCCCTTTTCATTCAGAACAATTTTTTTCTTTATTCGTGCTTATTTGAGTTTTTTGAAAAGTTTCTCGCGAAATAGGAAATTGGCCTTGTTCAGCGAAGATTCGAATTCATAAGAGCTTTGATAGAATGTGCCATTTTGGAAGATTGAATTTTCCAAGGAGTGTTGCCAGCTAAAGTAAATCCTGTTCCACAAAGGATACAGTTTAACGTAGCTAAGAGAATTGATTGCTTTCTGAGAACTTCCATTCTTGTAGAGTTCTATAGAATTGATACGAAATAGTAGCAATAATTTTACACTGGGATCTGAATACATAAATTTTTCATTATAATAAAATAATCTTTTACTTAAAATAATCCCACTAAAATTTGTTTCTACAAAGCATAATTTATAAATAATGTTTTCTAAATATTTTGTTATTAAAAAGGAGTTAGGAATACGTGATGATTGCCTTTGTCTGAATTCCAACTCTTCTGCTAAACTCTGTCATTATGTATAATTTTGTGTTAATCAACGTATAGGACCTATTGGTGTAATAATAATTATTTGAAGGAATTTTTGTTTTATTGGTGACACGTATAAAACCTCCTCCCTTCTTTTCTCTTAATCGGTGCAAGAGAAGCTTGCGCAACCAATCAATACCCCGTAATTGACCAATAATTAATTAATATCCATATTGAATTATCCAATCATCAACTTTCCTCTTAAATAATAGTATCTCGTGGCTAATAATTCTATATGCTTGTCAGGTGTTTGAATATACTTCCCTTATTCTAAAATAACAAACAGTTTTACTGGGAATACTTAAGAAAATCAGAAATAAAATAAAATATAGAAAGCTGTTCGTAACTCACGCTGCAGTACTTCGTAACTCAGGCTACTTGTGTATAACCTCCTCAGTCCACTTGTATCACATGTGATACAAAAGTTTCAGCTTTTTTTAAAAATGTTGTATGGGAAAAAATTTTCGGAAACCGCTTGTATCACATGTAACATGAAGTGAAAAACAATGTACAATTTTATTTAAAAGTTGTAATAACTAATACTTCTGCAACATCGAGATTTTTAGAAGGCTTTTTGGGTTCCAAACGCAATGTCGACACAGAGTCGAAATAAATTATTTTTAAAATATTTATTCATACATTTTAGCAATTTCAAGATATACCTTTTCTTTGTAATGAAAAAACCAACCAATTGATACCAAAAATAGAACTTTTTCATAAAATATTAAGTTGTTAGGACCTCTGAAACTTGTTTGTATCACATGTGATACATCAGGGCCCAACCGATACAAACCACGTAGGTATGGGATTTTTTAGCAAGTGGTGTTTTGCGTTTTGAATGGTATTGGATGTTATAAAAAACATTTATTAAGTATAAAAACTTCCCTCGGGGTGTTTGTTTTACTTTTTTTTAGGTTTTTTGTGTTAAATTGCTATTTTTTAGGTATTTTTTCAAATATTCAAGAGGAATTTTTTTAGCTGATAAATCACAAACCATAACAACAAATAATATGCATGGCCTTAAGATTTGATAGTTAACAAAACTGCAATGTTATTTTGGTCTTTACATCAACCAGAAACTATTACAAGGCATTCCATGATAGTCAGAAATTATGCTAAAAAGTGATAAAAAGTGTAATTTTGGTATAAGAAAACAAAATAAACCTTAATATTTAACCAATACTATTACATTTTTCATATATTTTGCCTAAATAACTCAAATAAGCTAAGTAAAACAATTTTAATTTTAACTTCAAAAATTTTGGTTGTAGTGGTTGAGTCCTGATGTATCACATGTGATACATACCCTCCAGCCCCTACTAATAAAATATAATTTTTTTAATTCCACTTTTCTACTTTAAGAGGACCTAAACAGCTATTTTAGACACTTTGGGCATTAACCAAAGTTATATTTTTCTCTCAGGTCTGAGGAGGATAAGCGTTCAGTTATTCATGAATATAAATATAATTAAATTGATTTAAACACTTTATTTCATTTTTACTATATAAAGTTTATGAGTATCTTTAACAAAAAAGTTGTAAAAACTAATTAATTTATTTTTAATTTTCAAAATAAAACATATTTTTCATTAAAAAATTAACCTTTAAAACAAGCAGTTCTAAAAATTGATATTTAGATGCTGACATTCCGATAAAAATAATTTTACACAAAATTTAAGCAATGCAAAACACAATTAGATCAATACTGCATAATTATTCCCGAAAATAATTAGAAAATTTCATTATTTAATTTTTTTATTTTTCATGATCATGTCCCTGTTCACATGGAATAGCCCTGCAATCGTCTTTTTTGTCATTATTTAATCATAACTGCAATCTAAGGCAAAATGACGTACATTTCAGGCCTTATCTTTGACTCCGTTAGGGACGCGGGCACATCGAAGCGTTTCAGATTTTAAATTTGCAAGTTTTTTTCTAGGGTAGGGGATATATGTTTTCATGCAGGCTTTTTTCCGGCAATATGGTAAAATTACTTTCAGATTGCAAAAATATTAAAAATTTTGTACTTTTGAGTCTTCCGAAAGAAACTTGAAATTAGTCACCAGTTTTAGTATTTTGGAAACGTTTTTAAGTAATTAAAACATACAATTAAATAACAAACAACTTTCACACAAAATGGCTTTTTTTTTTCAATTTGATTCATAATAGTCAATTATGTTTTCGCCGCACAGGATGCCCTCCGAAGATAAGGGCAAAACATTTGCCATAAAATTCCAGTCGACATGACCATCCTGCCCGGAAAATGGATATAAAAGTTTTAAATACTTTTTTGGCTGTACATCCTTGAAATGAACCGTACATTGGAACTTTTCCATAATGCTTTTCCAGAACTTGTGACTACTATCAGTACGTATTTTTTTTCTAATTGACGTTTTTGAACTATCTTCTTTAATTCTAAATTAAATCTTTGATTTGGAAGCTGGGAAAGAGATCTCAATGTATTCACCATGGTAACTTTACAATATAGTTGCACCCAGTGATAATTTAAACGCCTCTGAGAGCGTATTTCACGCATTGAAAATAGGAAATACGCTTTTAAAAACTAGCCAGGCGTATTTTCACGCTTTGAATTTTGGTTTTGCTTAAAAAATGCATGGCACCCCATCGAAATCAAAAATATTTCTACTCAAATTTGTAATAATAAATAAATATTTCCTTTAGAATGTTTAATGTAAAATAAATTATTTTATTTATAATTTTTAATATTTTCTACTTATATTAACAGATACTATAATTGTTAAAAACCAAAACAGCATTCTCATTTTTTTCTATTTCAGTTTGTCCATTAAGAAAAGCGTTTTTATTAGAAATGTGTCTCTTTATGTAAAGTTTATGCTATTTCCGTATTTCACTCCTCATAAATGAATTTCACGCCTCCTAAAAAAGTCAAGGAGTATTTTTACTCCTCCAAAAAATCCTAAGAATAACACTGGTTGCACCTCATTCCCATGATTCTAAGAGGCGTTGTGTGATTCTAAGGCCGTGAAAGGAAATTTCGAAACACCATGTATTTATCAGCATAAACTTTCCGATCAACCCAGCCCGTTCATTTACTGGAAGTGCTCAATTCTTCAGCTTATTTTCACTTATATTTTCCTGTAATATGTTTTCTATACTTCCTAATGTAATAACGACGCACAGTACATGAGTTGCTTCACCGCTGGAATCCCAAAATAAACGAAATACGATGATGGAGAAGAATTTATTGATATAATATTATATAAACTAATAAATGCAATGTCTCAAACTTAACATGACTTTAATAAACCCCGCAATAAAATTTAAAAGCATTTTTCAAGAAACAATTCTGGCAATAACTTTCATTTTATAGTCACAGCCGCAAATATTCTAAAACTTTTATACTCCTTTTTCTGACTTAAGAAAAATCTACTGCACCTATTGAATCTATTTGCAGTCTTCACGATAGATATATATCTCCTTTAAACCTCGTTCTTCCAAGCGTCTCTCTATACACTTGTTGATAATAATAAAACTAATCGGAAACTATATCCCGCTGTCTCGCCATCGCCTTGCTAGATAATGCCTTTCATTTTCGTTTGCAGACGACGGGGAATCCTTCCCAGGAGAACAGGGAAGAAGTTTCGGAATTTTTATTTCGAAAGTTTGTCTGTGTTAGAATGGCAGCAGTTCCATCCATTCTTGCATTCACTTGGGTATGAAAAGTTTCGTTGCGCTATACCCATAAATTTGGCTTTCTCTGTGGGTGTTTTATGATGAACCATGTTGGTTGGAAAGATGAAAGCATCCTAGCGTGTGTTGAAACATCCCTAATTTAAAGAAAAAGGGAGTTTTACTTCATTAGATCGATAGGATAATTATTTTAAATAGAGTAATTTAGAGTTGAGTCGCTTTCTATAACACCTGGATTTTGCAGTAACTTGTAGCTTTCTAATATATCACCAATCACTTAGGGAAAAATAAGGTTTTCCTTCCTTGTTTTATGTAAGGAAGGAAAATTTTGAAATTTATTGACAGTCAAGAGTCATGCCTGAATCCGATATGTTTCTCAACCACAACTTAAAAATTTTCAAATACATTTTATTTTTAGTTCTATCTCCATAATTCACAATACCTTCTGAAAACCAGCCATTCTACATCTCACCCCTCCAAACTTCTACTTTTCAGCCCTCAACTCTCTCGGGAACCCGCTTTCAACACTCCGTCAAACATATTTCGAATCTCTCCTCTCCCCAAGTTCTTAAAAGTGTCAGATCCCTAAAAAAAATGTACTGAATTACCACTCCTAGTTTTATGCAAAACACGAACTCTCCCTCATAGGTATAAAAACGGATCCCACTATAGAATGTGATGCGTGCAAAATGTGCCATATATAGCCTTATATTTGGGGATTTTCTAATAATTTGATGAGAAATAGGATTCAAAGATATTTTTTAATTTTTGAAGTATGAAATACTTCTTTGGTTTGTTTTTGAATAGTTTTAATTCCATTGGGATAGATATTAATTTTTCACCCCATGACCACCACAGGTCACACTCTTATTTTTTTACATAATATAGGGTCACTTGGGGTAAGGAGGACCCTTTTTGGCCTAGTGCATTTTTGGAGCTCAATGAAAGAATTTTGAACGTTTTAAATTTGAACTTGTTGACTAATTTCGTTAAAGACACAATCCAAAAACAAAAATTTATTAGTAGCTTCTAAAATAAAGCTGTACATTTTTCTTAATTGGTTTTAATTTAAAAAATGAGATGGGTGTCCAAGTGATGGGGTGAGTGGCAGTGGCGGATCTACGGGGGGGCTTTCGGGCTGAAGCCCCCCCCCAAAACGTCTAATATTTTACTAAGTTTGTCAAAACGCAAAAAATCTATATCCGAAATTCGGATGAGGCGTACCAAAAAGAGTTGAAAAAGTGGGGTTTTTGACTTAAATTTCTAAAAATCTTCTGGGGGAGGACCCCCAGGCACCTTTTAGTGGTTTGAGTAGGATAATTCACTACCTTTTCCGTTTTACCATTAACAAAAAAATTTGAATTGGATAAAGAAAATTCTTAGCCCCCCCCGAAAACCAAATCCTGGATCCGCCACTGGTGAGTGGGACACCCCCTCTTCATTTATATGGGAAGTGAGCAAAACATAAAAGGAAGTAAGTGGGACTTACTTGATTAAGTACAGAGATTTTCACCACAAAATATTTTATTGTAACTGTAACCATGAGTGAGAAATCTACTTACATTAAAACCAATATGACAAGGTAAGAATAGAATGAAAAGCAAAATAAGTATTTTAAAGAATGTTTTGAAAGGCGAAAGGGATAATCTTATAATCTTAAAAACAAATTAAACAAATCTCAAATATATACGAAACTCATCGGTGTGACAAGCTGTAATATAATCAAGCGAGTAAGTGTGAAATTTCCTTTACATATTATAGTTGAGGGGGTGTCCTACTTACCCCAGTGTCCCACTTACCCCAAGTAACCCTACAATTACATTCTGGTACATTAGTGGTCTTTCCTGGTATGTTACGTTATGCTTAATATTACGCTTTTCTTGACCACTGGTAATTTCCTCCTTTTTAAGGTTAATATGGTATCACTGGAGATATTTCCTGATGGGAGTTATATCTTCATCATTATCTGATCAGATTTCTTTCTTAACATGTAATAAAATTATTTCTGGTTTTAAACCAATTCGATACTATTTCTCTGCAATTTAGCGAAAAATCGCCAAATAAAACTATTTTGGCACATTTTGTATCCATCCTATTGTGGGATCCGTTTTTATGCCTCCCTCAGACGGATTGGTTGCTATGACTACCGAACAGAAAATACCTCGAGATTATCGGATATTTACGCGTTTTCTTCCATCCGAAAGTTTTTTTCAAGTGGACTATTACTTCGAAATCCAAAAACAAGCCTGAAAGTAACGGACGACTCCGGAGTGGAGATTTTGACATATATTTTGTACTCTCGACACGACAGCCAAAGCTTTGTGCACATACGCGTGAAGAATCTTACTTGAAAATTTTGCAGTTCCAGCGGTTTTGTTTGATGATATATTTCTTTTTGCCTAGAGTGAAAGGATTTTTGAAAAGGTTTAAGGAGTTGGTAGAGGTGTTTACTGTCTGTTACATTCAATTACTACACTGTTCAACAATGAAAAAATTTCCTTGATGAAAATAGTCATTTCTTATAGATTTTGGGTCGCTGAATACGAAAATCACCATTAAAATTCTCAATTGACTCAGGATTTTCGGGGAACAGCCCCTCCCCCTTTTTACGCTTTTTGACGACTTTATAACTCTAAACTCGATTTTCAGGGTCAAAAAGCATTGCTTTAATCTTCAATTTCCCCCAGGTGACAAAAAAGGTTCAAATTAATAAAATATGATAAATTTATAACAAATGGATAGGTTTAAGGGGCAATAACCCCCCTAAAAATGCAAAAAATAGCTAAAAATTATAGAGGTTTTAATACGCTATTCTTTCCTCTTATTTTTTACGCAATTCACGTTTGAAGGGTCCGAACCCTTCCCCAAGGAAACAAATTTGATGACAATATGCAGCAATAATTTTTACTAAAAGCGGTTGAGGTGAGAGCGCCCCCAAAGCACCCACGGAAGGGTTCAATGTCGCACTTAGAGTTAATCTGTGCTGTACAAAAAAAATTTGAAGCCACTAACTGAATTTCAGCTGATTCTTGTGTAAAATTATCTGCTGAATTCAAATAGGACACCTATTTTCTTCATCACCCTCAGTTTTTAAGGGGATGCCCCACAATTGTTATCCACAGCCGTGCATCTATTAACATCTTGAAACATGGAATCCTCACTCCCTAAAACCGGGCAGTTTTTAAAGAACTGATGAGTTTCTACTTAGGATAGACCCAAAATATGAGAAAAACGTCATTTCTAATCTTTTCAAAATCATCAATATTAATTCCTGAGCTCGCGAGCGCCTTCGCGATTCTGGAAGTCTTCCGAATTCTTCCGCGGGGGCTTTTGGGACGCTAACACCTCAACCGCTTTTAGTAAAAATTATTGCTGCATATTGTCATCAAATTTGGGTGCTTGGGGAAGGGTTAGGACCCTTTAAACGGGAATCGCGTAAAAAATAAGAGGAAAAAATAGCGTATAGAAACCTCTATAATTTTAGCTATATTTTTGTATTTTTGGGGGGGAATTACCCCTTAACCTTAACCCCCTGACATTTGTTATAAATTTATCATATTTTATTAATTTGAACATTTCTTGTTACCTGGGAGGTAATTTGAAGACTAAAACAATGCTTTTTGACCCTGAATATCAAGTTTAAAGTTATAAAGTCCTCGAAATCGTAAAAAGGGGGAGGGGCTGTTCCCCGAAAACTCTGAGTCAATTGAAAGTTTTAATGGTGATTTTCGTATTCAGCGACCCAAAATCTATAATAAATGACTATTTTCATCAAGGAAAAAATTTTGAAGGTCAAATTTGTTGAACAGTGTTATTTGTCAATCCTTGCACGTGGTGATTTTTAATTCATTCACCTAGGAAATCAGGGCATGGAAAAAGTCCAGAACTTTTAAATTCGATACTATTGTATAAGATATTTAATAACGGTTTCGATAAATTATTGAAGTATTTGTCCTTCAAGGATCGTCTACAACACAACGATGTTTGTATATGTGCAAATATGGTTACTTTATTGCCTTTTCGATTAACTGTAATTATACTTGGATTTTCACTTAGGCTAAGCGCGCACTAGAGCCTTTTGTCTCGGTGACAGAGACAAAATTGTTACCCTGGCTATTGCAAGAAGCTAGAGCGCGCCCACAGGCGACGAGACACTTGGCCGATCGCCAAGAATCTCTCCATAGAAATGCATTGCTCTCGAGTGACTAGTGTTACAGTTGCCGGCGACAGAAGTCTCTAGTGCGCGCTTAGCCTTAGGCTATAGTAGACAAAAAAACGTTAATTTATTATAAAACGTAAACTTGCACTGAGGTACCTGTGCCTAATATGGACACCCTAAGGAAAATGTATTTTTTTCACCCCCTTGTACGCGTCATAGGACTCCAAAAATTTATGACCACTATCCCTGGACTGTTGACTATCATTATTAAAATTAGTGAACTTGTAGTAATTCTGGTTTAATTTCTATGATCAAAACAAAAAATGTTTGCAAGTGTCCATATTAGGAACCACCTGTTCCTATTATTATGGACAGGTGGCTACTTATTGACCTTCTACACAGGGTGTATGGAAGAACCACTCTTCCAAGGGATTTTAGAGGAGAGGAGATAAAAAAAATAGTTTAGTTTATATCTTCAGAACATGCACTTCGTAATGTTATGCACGGATACTAAAATTAAGATTAAAAATACATATAAACATTAACTTATTATCAATTACCTAAATAAAATAACATCAAACAGAAAATTATTTTAAAAATTTCTGAATCTGAAGATTCACTCTCTGTTCTTACAATGTGGACATAAGGTGTCCATAATAGGAACAAGGCGTATTTTTACTAAATCTTGTTATAAATAAACAAAGAAAACATTTTTAAGCAATATACGCAATAGCAAACGAAAATATATTTTATCCGCTTTCTAAAACACTCTACTTTTTAATATTTAAAGTAATTTTTCCATATCTAATAAGAATTTAAACTTAACCTGTACTTACTATCAGCACACCATGAAAACACGAATTCCTTCAAAATGGCGAACAGCGCGCTTTTTTGCACACCCATATCGGACCGCTGTCCTATTTATAGGACAGTTGAATTAAATGTGAATAAAAAAAGTTTTGATTGTGATACCCATATAAAAGTTGTTGAAAATGATTATAAAGAGATTAAATTTAATAAATATCAGAGAAAACATTGAATTTTTTTAATAAAAGTGATTAAAAAATTAGTTTAAATTCGCCCCTAAAAAATGTCATAATTTTAACTCGATAAACAAGAATAAAAATCTGATTTTTTCTTAAGCAGACATATTAAATTTTTAAGTACAGTTTTTGTTTAGTCCAAAACATTAAAAATATCCATGAAAAAAGTTAATAGGACAGGTATTTCACACGTGTTTTCTAACTGTCCTATAAATAGGACAACGGTCCGATACCTACTTTTTTTTCAATTCAGTCTAAGATGGCATTTCGCTTGGGAAACACTCCTTTTTGTGGAAAACACTCTTCGCGTGGGAAAATTTTACAACTGTCAATTATATAGTCTCGATATCTGGTTGGGGGGTGTGATTTAGGGGTTCCTCTCACACTCCCCACAGAGGGGGGTTTCTTTCGTTCGCTAATTGAAATTGGCTCTACCAAGAAACCGCCGGGACCATAAAACTATCAGTTGTAAATCTCTATTCTCACCCTATAGGGGGTAAGAGGGCAATAAAAGGGTGGAATGTTCTAGAATTCCTTTGAATCACTCTCCTTTACCGATCATGTTCTGCAGGGGCGAAGCCAGAGGGGGGGATTTGGGGATATATCCCCCCCGAAACTCAGAAAATTTCCTTTTTGACCATAGAAAACCACCAAAAATACCCCACATCCCCTCCCGAAATATCAACATCCCCCTCCGAAATTGTTTTCTGGCTACGCCACTGATGTTCTTGTGTATGCTATTGCACATGGGTGTTGTTTTCTATTAGTTTAGTTGCTTCTATGCTTTGTAAGTTTAGCTGGATATTTTATGCATAAAAATGGCTAGAAAATTTCGAACTGTCGAAGAAGCTTTGGAATATATGAATTCTTTATCTGATGAAGAACTTGATGATCCTGAAATTATTATTATCCCACCGGAACCAGACGCGGTCAGTGACGAAGAAGAAATAGACGATTCTATCACAAAATCCAATATAGTAGATTAGGGTGTCTCAAAAAAAACTTTTTTTCGAAAAACCTCGCTCCCCAGGGCTTTTCCCATTCCTTTTGGTCCCAAAAGATAGTGTGTAAAGTTTCAGCCCCCTAAGTTAACTCTAGGGTTTGCCTGTAGAGCCCCAAAGTTTGAAAAAAGTGGAATAAATGACCAATTTTCAGAATTTTTAAAAATTATATTTTAAGATTGATACTGCGATAAAACTGGTTCAAATGTGTCATTTAGGACTTATTTAGATGGAATATATTTATTTATGTGTATTAACTGCACCCTATAGCCCTTATAATTTAAGATTAAAACGTACTACTTAAGGACGTTGCACTCGCCAAAGCTTATAATGCACTACAGGTGGACGAAATGAATTAAATTTGAATTTCTTCGAAGGAACTCCCTCAAATGATGCTACTTGGTGCTAAATTGATATTATAAATTATAAAAACCCTTGAAATAACAATAATGAGGTCTTCCACTGAGCTTTTAATGTAAAAAGTGATTTTCTTCAAAATTTCTCTTTTCCAGCTGATCAAACCCAAAATTTATATTAAAAATGATGGTTGTTGTACTTTTTTAGATACCAAACATTGAAATCTTTATAGGGGTTTCATTTTTAAGAAGTAGAATTAAATTTTAAACCGCACAGATCGGAAATGACATGGAACATTCCTATACCAGATGTGAAAATTGATTTTCTTTTTTCAAAGTTAGGAAAATAGTTTAATGCTTGTGAATCTTGGTTGAAATGTTAAAGAAAGCAGTTTTTAATTAAAATCTTCCCCTAATACGTTAAAAGGAACTAATTTTCCAAACTTAAAAAAAGAAAATCGATTTTACCGTCTGGTATAGGAAATATCCATGTCATTTCTGATCTGTGTGGTTTAAAATTTAATTCTACTTATTAAAAATGAAACCCCCATAAAGTTTTAAATGTTTGGTATCTAAAAAAGTACAACAACCATCATTTTTAATATAAATTTTGGGTTTGATAAGCTGGAAAAGAGAAATTTTGAAGAAAATCACTTTTTACATTAAAAGCTCAGTGGAAGACCTCATTATTGTTATTTCAAGGGTTTTTATAATTTATAATATCAATTTAGCATCAAATGGCATCATTTGAGGGAGTTCCTTTGAAGAAATTCAAATTTAATTCATTTCGTCCACCGGTAGTGCATTATAAGCTTTGGCGAGTGCAACGTCCTTAAGTAGTAAGCTTTAATCTTAAATTATAGGGGCTATAGGGTGCAGTTAATACTCATAAATAAATGTATTCCATCTAAATAAGTCCTAAATGACACATTTGAACCAGTTTTATTGCAGTATCAATCTGAAAATATAATTTTTAAAAATTCTGAAAATACGTCATTTTTTCCACTTTTTTCAAACTTTGGGGCTCTACAGGCAAACCCTAGAGTTAACTTTGGGGGCTGAAACTTTACACACTATCTTTTGGGACCAAAAGGAATGGGAAAAGCCCTGGGGAGCGAGGTTTTTTGAAAAAAAGTTTTTTTTGAGACACCCTAATAGTAGATACATGAGATGATCCTGAAGTTCGAGATTGTCCTGGAGAATTAGAGATTTTACCTAATATCATTGAGGAAACAAACCGCAACCGCGATTGAGGAACAAAACCCTTTTTGTAAGCTAAGTACACTTATGCAACTTTTAGTAGTGTATTGGACCGTTGTCCTATTTATAGGACAGTCCATATCTCAGAAAAAAATAATTTTTTTTTTTAATTTCTTTTTTGTATGTTAAAGTAGCTTATAATGATCATGTTTTTTGAAATTTCCGTTTTTCCTATGATTTTTTCTATGAGTGGTCCAATATGGGTTAGAGAGTAAATTATCTTTTAAACTGCTTTTCTTCATGAACACGTAGTGCCAACTCTCCATCAAGTTTCTTACTTTTTAAGATATTAGGGGTGTCCATATTGAGAGCCCTGTCCATATTGGGTACAAGTACTGTTTCTAACTATCATCGAAGCACGTTTTTTAGTCATATTTTATAAAACTTCACATTTAACCCTTTTAATCATAAACTGACAGAGATTGCTCTTGAATCCTGTGGAAAATCCGCTAAAAGGGGTTAATAATTGAGAAAATCTTGGATTTTTAAAAGCGATTACATTGCTAACTTGCAATCAAAAAAATTTTCGATCGGCCTCAAATTTTGGGTATTTGCTTATTTTTGCATGAAGAATCGATTAAAAAAATTAAAAAAAACATGCAACTTCATCATTGACTTTGCACCACGAAGGCCCAATCACTCAGCTATAAAAAAAAACTGGAGTAACGAGTGAGCGTGCTGAAACCGCATCACCCTTTATCTAAGTTTGTGTCTGCGCAGAAAAGTTTGCATCTACTCCCCACCCTTTAACTTTTGAACCCCTACAAATATAGTCATGAAAGTGGGGTCAAGGTGTAAAGTAAATGGATGCCCTATCAGATGCAACATTTTTCAACTCCCTCTAGCTGAAATTTTAGGAGTTATAACTATTAATTTATTTTAAATTTATTTTATTTATTTATTTTATTTTATTTATTTTATCTATTTATTTTAAAAACTATTAGAGATTTACTAAATTAGTCAATTACTGAGTTGTAGAGAAACATCGATTCAGTTGGAAAAGGCACCTTAAGCAAAAAAAATTTCTTGAATAAAAAACCCCTAAACGCACAAAAGTTCAACTCACACAATGTTAGCCGGGGAATTTGGTGGTTTTGCCCTGTTCGCGAAATTCCTGTAACCTTCCGCGCCGTTGTTCGGTCGCATGTTGCTATCGGAGGTTGTCACTCCCAATCCTTCCCAACTCGTAGAATTCCGTTGATTATAAACTGAAATTTAAACCTTAACGGATCACTAATATCCTTACAAAAATTGCAGGAGGAAATTTCATTTTCTTCAATTAAGCATGAAATTTTTTTTGAAGCTCTGCATGTATACTCAGTTCAAAAAACTATACTGGACAGCAACTTAAGTTGAACCTATACTACGTCACTAACAAACAAAGTAGTTCCCATAGCCGTGTCTGAATTTCGAGTGAAACCAAAGAACACCAATTTTAAAATACAGTAGAGCCCCGATTTGAGGAAGTTGCATGATTTTTTTTTATTTTTTTAATCGATTCCTCTTGCAAAAATAAGCAACTACCCAAAATTTGAGGCCGATCGAGAAATTTTTTGATTGTCAAAAAAATTAACAAAAATCCCCTTTTTAAAAGCGCGCGAAAACGCCAAGAGTTTGGATGTGACGTCATCTTATACTAAACATTGTTGTAAAGCAATGGAGTTGATGGTATTATTGTTAACGTCATCTTATAGTTTAAACAATAAACGTTTTCAGTCACGTGTTTTTTTTCTCGACTTTTAAATTAAAATATTTAATTACCTGTACATTTTTTTGAAAAACTGACTAGATATTTCATTTTACCATACAAAAAACCATACGGAACACTTGTTTGTTTTTGAAAATCTGACACATGCAACTTCCTTATTCAAGCCTTTCTTGTTCAGTGCGCTCAAATTTCTCTTTATCATAATTTGATTTATTCTTAGAAGAATAATCTAAGTAAACTTTTTTTACATTTTTATTTGTTTCTAAAACAACTTTCTATGGGGTATTTATGTTTTTATGACTGTGAAAAAAATACCCGCTAGTGGCGTATATAGAAATTTATTTAAGGGGGCTCCTGAAATATTGAAGATATACTCCTGAAATATTGGTCATTATCACATCTAAATCTAGATTTTTGAACTGGGGGAGAGAAACCCAAATTATTCTACTGTCCCTCCCGTGCATATTTAAAAAGTCCAATGTAGATTTTTAATATGTTTTTTGGTACAATTTGCATTTTAAGAAACTTAATACTGAGAAAAATTGTGGAGAAATGGAGTTTCCAATATCAGAGGGGTAAGGAGATCAGGAATTTTTGAAAATAAGACTCTATAGATTCTATTTAAAATATTATAAAATATTTCTGTCACTATCTCATTAGGGGACATCCAAAAATTACGTGAGGTATTTTTTTTCAAAATCTGGACCCCCCTCTCCGTTTGGTGAGATTTAGTGAGATTTTGCTGGACCCCCCTCCCCCCAAGTGAGATTTACCTACAACCTTTAAAAGTAATTTTCTATCCTATTCGTTTGCATTTTGTGCTTCACAGCACCTAAAAATTTTCCATTATTAATGATGTGGGGGAAGAGGATCTTATTCCGCCTAAAAATCACCACAGTATCTTATCTGTGGGTATTATTCCTTTCTCATACTTAAAAAAATCGTTTAATTTCTAACTTATAAAGTTGACGTGAGATTTTAATCGAACACCCCCTCCCCCCTTGGTGAGATTTTTCCAAACCCCTACCTCCACTTTTTGACCTCACGTAATTTATAGTGTCCCTTTATTACCAAAAAGTGAGTAAATTCCAATTTTTTACCTTTTACCCTGCAAGATAGTTCAGTAGAGTGAAATTCCGCCCATTTACTGACTGAACTGGTTTGTCTGTGTGCAGTAATACTCGGAAATACAAGTGTTTTAAAGTAACTGTGACTTTGACTGCCTTATTGTTTATTTACAATCTCGCAATCAGTGGGTGTGTTTGTATTGTAGGTTTTGTATTCGTCAACACTATTTTGGATGAAATTTTATTGCTTCTCCATACGAGTAACACAAGAGCTTTAATAATGTCTTATCAAAGCTTGGATCACAAGAAAAGATTGGTAAAAAGTCGTAGTGGGTTGCGAATCGTAAGCTTAGACGAAGAACGGACAAGTCCTTTTGAGTTGAAAGAACCTTTTTGGGTCCCTGACAACGAGGTAAATTTTTTGATAGAAATATTGTTAAATAATTTAATTTCAAAACTACTGATTAAAGTGTTCTGTTATATCAATAAAAACCATATAAATTTGTCAATGGTAGGTAGGAGCGTTAACAGAATTGGCCCTTTGTTTTAAATTGTTATTTCAATTCACTTATTTTAATAGTAAAACATATAAATCTGATTCGTTACTTTCCCAGTACCTATACCACTAAACTCATTCCATTTTGACTCTATTTCTACCGTAAATTAGCTATCTTTACTGTTGTGTATAAAATTAAAGCAACTTATAATTAAATGCGTTAAGAAAAATTATTTTAATAAAATATTCGTGAGTTAATTGAATTTATTCATTTTAAACTTATGCACAGCTTTGATAAGAGTCCTTCATTTGTCGCTGTATTAGGGCTGATCACCCTTTCCAGCCACCATATTTTACCACGACTAAAATAAAGGTTAACACAAAAAGAGGGGGTGTTATGATAAGTTAGTAGGATATATGTATATCCCCTGGGCTTTGGGACATGGTGAATAACTTTGTGGTAACTTTGATAGATTTTAGGCAGTTTGAATGTTGGAACTATTCCAAAACAAACATTGGGTTTGAGTTAGTCACAGATTTTAATGAACTTGGAAGCCTTTTTAAGTTTTATAATTTACTTTATAAAACTGTACGAAATCGAAGTTTTACTACACAGTTACCGTGCTTCCTTTTCGTGTTATCCTGTCAACCGTGCCACTGATACTGATTTGGAAAATGTTATCAAAACCCATTGATTGTTCTCTATATAATAGCTGTACTGCTAAATTTGTCGATTATTAAATGGTTGACAAGATAATATGTAATAGTACCTAATAATTTAAATCGTTTAACACTTCATTTTCTTTTTAGTCACCATCCTGTGGCAAGTGTCATGCTAAATTTGATTTTCTTACCAGAAGGGTAAAGTACATTCAAGTTTTCTCCTTAATTTAACATAGTCTATTCCACTTTAAGTTTAGAAACTTAAATTTGATAAGCTATCAATGTTAACTTTTTGGTAACCTTATCTGATTTGTCATGAGTTAACTTTGCTTGTTTTTTTTACATTCCTGTTAGTATGATTCTTAGTATATGCAAATGAATGCTTGATATGCTTTTCTTTCCCCCAATCAGATTAGCTGCTATCAAATGGTGGTACATTTTAATATACTATTTTAAAATATATGTAGTTATAAAATATCTAATACCAGGGGTGTGTTTAGAAAAAATTTGAGTCCGTTTTCAGACTCTTCACAAAATATTTCATTGTTAAAACGGACTCTGTTCTTCACATAATATTTTACCTTACAAATGGACCCTTCAGAAAGTATTTTAGCCTTTAAACCAGGTGTTGGCAACTGGCGAACTGCGGTCCGCATCCAGACCATGTGAGGTTATTTCCTGGACCGACAAAACGTTTTGAAAATTATTAATATGTATTTTTACACTACAAAAATTAGTTTAACCTGCTTTTCAAGGGTGAAATTTTGAAAAATTTCGTGGGGGAAACCCCCAGACCACATTTTTACTATAAAAACTTCTAATAATATTACATTTAACAATAAATTAAGCAGGTAGCGTACTCAAATACATCTTTGTAAAAAAATATGTGTATCTGAAGATAAGAATTTTAAAAGTAGTAAGAGTAACCTATTATTTCTCGGAACCTCTATGAAAAATTTCAAAATTATTTGGACCCCAAGTACAATTACTTGCCGACCCCTACTTTAAACGGACACTATTTTTCACTAGAGTAGGAATGTGGGACCCCATTTTCACAAAAACAGGATTTTGGCTGAAAAAACTAATATAATGTTAACTTCAAATTCACTAGAAATCTCAGCAGAAAAATACCACTGTATCTTGATATGTAGTCATTATAAACGTATATTTCTTACTGTGATTCATTAAATTAATTGTTTCTTTTTTTTAGCATCATTGCAGACGCTGTGGAAATGTTTACTGCAAGAACTGCTGTGATAACAAAGTGCTTCTACCTCGAATGTGTTTTGTAGACCCTGTGAGGGTGTGTGGACAGTGTTTAGATGTAAGCAAAAAGGAGAGTGACTTTTATGAGAAGCATCTCAAGATTCTTACCAGTGGTATGTATTTGATGTTACTTACAAAACAACAAAATACTACTCTGCACTTTAGCCTTTCAAATATTTTATTCAGGAATTCAGTTTTTAAGTTAGCTCATTCATTTTTTATAGCATTAGTTATATTTTTTATCTTTAAGAATTTAGCAAAGCCAATTTTTACTCCTATTTTTTATTTGATTACTTAAATAATTCACACTGAACTGTTTTTTACATAAAACTGTTTTTCTGTACACTTTAACTGTGGCTTGTTTTTCTAAATTTTTTATTTTCATTTTATCTTGTTTGACCAAATCCTTCTGTGTATCCTTAAAACTGAAACACTTGTTTTTTTCTTCAGACCAATTATTCACCAAACCCAACCATTGAACCAATATTTTAGTTTTAAATGTAAAGGCTTGTGTACCAATAGAATGTCACTGAATCCCCTGTAATAATGAGAAATGATGATAATCCTAAAAGAGTATAATTTTCTTTTAGTCCTGATTTTGAAAGAGTTTTAAAAACAACAAATTAAAATTGCAAAATAAAAAACTCCAGGTCTCCCAATTTGAGCATAAAATATCATATTGTATGTCAAGCATTTGAAGAAAATATTGAAGGAAATTAGGACAGAAAAAAGGACTTGCATTTTAAAAAAACCCATCCAATCAGATATATGGCATTGGGGCTGTGCATAATCTATAAAACGTAATTGCTCCTGAAATTTGATACAATATTGGATTCAGGATAGGAAGCTGTTGGATTCTTTATAGTTCTCCTGTTATTTTGGATTCCATGTGTTTTTTCAATTATTCACAGATAATTAATAAACAAGACATTATGAAATCTGAAAATAAAATGAGTACACCAAAAAAAGGTTAAATACTTTTGAGCTTGAAATGAAGAATTACGGAAACAAATAGACTTTGAAAAGATGACTACAAAAGGTTACCTTAAAACTGCCAACTAGCATATATTTGTCGACTTATCCTATCCATCATAATCAGGAAAGTTTTAAGTCGATGTCACTTGTGCCCCTTGTGCTCAAAACCCTTCAGGTGTTTTCAGGAATATAATATTACATTAGACCATATTACCAAAGTTAATTTTAATATTATGTGATAATAATCACAAATAACTCTCTGTGATAACTTTGAAATTCAAAGATTTAGATATTGCTTGTTTTTTGGATTCATTGAAAAATTGAAACTTTTCTTTGATTTTATTCTAAAATGATCTTTAATGCTTAAAAATAAATACACATTATCTATGTAACATCTTGCATTTTTAGTTTTATAACAATTACAATATTAGTTACCTTTTTTTAATTTTATTCCCTTATTTTGCAAAACTTTCAGGAGCTCATTTTAACTTAGATGAAGTGACTGGTTCAGGATCTGTTATACCTGTAATTTGTTGTCTTTCGAAAGATCACCAGTATGTATTTTATGTGGATTTTTTTTTTGCATTTTTGCTTTGCAACTTTCTAATCAACTATCTCTTTTAAACAGGGCTATAATGTTTGATGGAGGTAATATGTGGCAACATAATCCAGTGAACCTTGTCGACATTATTTCTATAAGAATATTAGGTTCAACCAGAGGTTCTAGTATGTATGTTTATTGGTTTTCTGATTACTAATATTTTACATAACTTAGTTTTTAATCATGTATTCCCTTATGAAAATGTACAGACTATTAATCTTACTATGACTAAAGAGATTGTTCAAATCATTGTAATTACAAATAATTGGTTTACAACAGAAATAAACTTATTCAGTTTTTGAGAATCTTTTGAAAGTGGTAAAAATAATGCTGACAAATGAGATTATTTCCTAAATTGTAATCTAAATTATAGCTGAAAAGTGATAAGTATGCTGGTGATATTGTATGTGGTTTAAAGACATAATGTAATTTAGTTTACATTTATTGGACTTTGCTTTATTATTTAACATATTTACTAACTGATATTATCAATGCTTTTAGGATCTACACAGATAATAGGGGCTGTCATAAAATTTCTGGATTTTAAGAAAGATGAAAAAGAACTGAAAATAATATTACCGGAGGTGCCGAATCAGAAAACATCAACTGCCTGGATCCATGGTCTTCAAAAAGTAACCCTTAGTTCTTTTATTGGCTCTACATATCTATTTGTCCTAATATATTTGTATAACACTGTTCTACACTGAAAAAATTTCCTTGATGAAAATAGTCATTTCTTATAGATTTTGGGTCGCTGAATACGAAAATCACCATTAAAATTCTCAATTGACTCAGGATTTTCGGGGAACTGCCCCTCCCCCTTTTCACGTTTTTTAACGACTTTATAACTTTGAACTCGATTTTCAGGGTCAAAAAGCATTGCTTTAATCTTCAAATTGCCCCCCAAGGGACAAGAATTGTTCAAATTAATAAAATATGATAAATTTTTAACAAATGGATAGGTTTAAGGGGTAGTTAACCCCCTAAGAATGCAAAAAATTAGCTAAAAATTATAGAGGTTTTTATACGCTATTTTTTCCTCTTACTTTATACGCAATTCACGTTTGAATGGTCCTAACCCTTCCCCAAGGACCCAAATTTGATGGCAATATGCAGCAATGATTTTTGCTAAAAGCGGTTGAGGTGAGAGCGCCCCCAGAGCACCCACGGAAGGGTTCAATGCTGCACTTAGAGTTTAACTGTGCTGTACAAAAAAAAAAATTTGAAGCCACTTACTGAATTTCAGCTGATTCTTGTGTAAAATGATCTGCTGAATTCAAATATGACACCCATTTTCCTCCATCACCCTCAGTTTTTAAGGGGATGCCCCCTAATTGTTATCCACAGCCGTGCATCTATTAACATCTTGAAATTTGGAATCCTCACTCCCGAAAACCGGTCAGTTTTTAAAGAACTGAAGAATTTCTACTTAGGATACACCCAAAATATAAGAAAAACGTCATTTGTAATATTTTCAAAATCATTGATATTAATTCCTGAACTCGTGAGCGCCTTCGCGATTCTGGAAGTCTTCCGAACTCTTCCGCGGGGACTTCTGGGAGGCTAACACCTCTACCGCTTTTAGTAAAAATTATTGCTGCATATTGTCATCAAATTTGGGTCCTTGGGGAAGGGTTAGGACCCTTCAAACGGGATTTGCGTAAAAAATAAGAGGAAAAATAGCATATAGAAACCTCTTTAATTTTTAGCTATTTTTTTTGTATTTTTAGGGGGTAATTACCCCTTAACCCTATCCATTTGTTATAAATTTATCATATTTTATTAATTTGAACATTACTTGTTAACTGGGGAGCAATTTGAAGACTAAAATAATGCTTTTTGACCCTGAAAATCGAGTTTAAAGTTATAAGGTCGTCGAAAAACGTAAAAAGGGGGAGGGGCTGTTCCCCGAAAATCCTGAGTCAATTGAGAATTTTAATGGTGATTTTCGTATTCAGCGACCCAAAATCTATAAGAATTGACTATTTTCATCAAGGAAAAAATTTTGAAGGTCAAATTTGTAGAACAGTGTAATCATTAATTTTATTGAAATAGTTTAAATCAATTTTACATTTAAATACACTACTCAGCCTTTTCTAATGCAGCGAAATATTTCATTTATAGATTTAAGACTACCCCTATCATAAACAAATCATGCTGATGTTTTTTTAAAATATTTACCTTTATATAGTTTGAATATTTTTAAATGCCACTATTTGTAAGTTAAGGTGTAAAAAAAATTGGGTCTTGATCACCAAAAAATGTCTGCAATCATATTATAGTGAAAAAGGGCTAAAAACTCTTAGTTTGTTTTATCTCAAATTTTTGGAGATGATTTTTTAATACTCACATGAATCCAAATACGAGTTTTTCTTCTTAGAAGCATTTGCAAGCTGAATGTGAAATATTCTAAACAAACTGAAATACAATTTGTCACTTCTTGAATTTTTTGAAACTTCAAATTTTGCTTTAAACTGTCCTATTTTTAATTTTTTTTTAATTTTCGAAATATATTTATATTATTATGTGTAAGATATATTTTTAAACATGCTTCAGTTGCTGCTATTTTTGATGGAATTTAATTTCATTTTTTAATTAATTTCATACTTTGTAAAGCAGAAATATCAGTTTTATGATTTTAGCATGTATTTTGAAGGAAATATATTTTTAAATTAAATTAATCTAATTCATTTCACTTTTCAATGGGTTCTAAAAGTCAGACTGCAATTCAAAATATGCTTTTTAAAACATCCAATTATCTTTATTAGAAAATTTTGACAGCACTGCAAATTTGAAAAGCGATCCATTTCACAAACTATTTATATAATGAAGCACACTACTTAGACTTTAAATACAGAATATCCTCGTTTTCTGGAACTTTGATATCTCATAAACTTTTGGGGATGCCCATAAAATACATAAGGTCAAAAAGGGGGAGGGATCTAGATAAATATCACCAGGAAGAGTCGATTGAAACCTCACACCGACTTAGTTTTAGTTTAGTTTAGTTTAGAAACTTAGTTTTTAGACTAGTTTAGTTACTTGGTTTAGTTTGTTTATATATTTTTTACCAGAACTTTAGGAAAAATGTACAGATCAGTCAAAACAGTGAATAATGAGTCAGTAATCATGATAATTGCAAGTTAAGACCATGTTTTTTTTATTTCAATATGATATTGCATAACAACTTTTACAATGTGCTGATAAGAGGAAAATAGAACACATCAAAGAAGTTAATTTGTTTAAAAGTGATTCAGGAGGTGGGAGTCCAGCAAAATCTCACTAAATCTCACCAAGGGGGAAGGAAGGGTCCAAAATTTGGAAAAAAAACACCTCATGTAATTTATGGACTTCTCCTTGTATGGAATTTTTTTTAAAATTTATTTCATACAGCTTGGCTGTTTCTTTTAACGACTTGTACCAATTATTTAGTTTGAAAACAAATGTTGAAGTATTCTTTACCTTTACTGCTAATTTTTTGGGGTATTTTATTTTTTGGAGATAAAAGTAGTAATTAGAAAACTTGAGGGAGTTTTTAGTAATATACAGTTGAAACTCTTTTTAATGACCCCCTACTTTACAACGACCGGTAATAAAAGTTCTGGTTGTCTTATCATAGTAATTATTTCATTCATCTTTTTATCAATGACAGTAAATTGCTGGTCTAAAAAGAATTTGCTCTATCAAAGTTCTCCTGCATTAGTGAATTAAAATATGAAGATGATTGCATATGATGTCTTTTAAAACCTTTTATAATGAAATTGTATTTTAGGCACTGAAATACGTATCTCCTGAACCGCAGGACTTTTAATGATTTGCAAACTCTGAATGTGGGTTGAAGAAATCATATTTGCCTATAAAATTCATCTGTGATATTTTAAGTAATCTGTTTTATAGTGCCTTGAAGATATTGTTAAATACTTGTTTTTGATTGATAGTAGTATTAGTTTTGAATGTGTTGGTATGTAATGGTACAACACTGAAATATTTTTCACCTCATTGTTTTTATATGGAACAAAATTTTATGTTGTGTGTATTAGTAGTTAAGTATTTTAATGCCATGAGATAAATATTTGTTTTAATTTTTCCTTGTATGGTATACCTAATCATTTGAATGTATATATTAATCTGAAGCCATATTTTTACGAACTCAATTTTGTATAGAAAATTCTCATGCATTGAGCTTGTGGTGTGAATTGAATTTTTGTTAAGACGTAAGAATCATCCTTTTTATTTAATTTGCTGTTCAATGGAGTAAATGCTTTTTAATTTTTAAAAATTATCCTTTCAATTCTAAGGTGTCTGAGATTACCATTGAATCTTGAATCCAATGGGAAATTTGGGACATCTTGGTCTGAAAGGGGCATTAAAGCTCGCTCAATATAATTTTTTACAGCATACAACCATAAAAAACTATAAATACAGGCATGTGATTTTTCCGCTAAGTAGTGGAAACCCACTAGAGTTTTAGAGGTATTGAATATTGGAATTCCGATTTTTTGAAGTTTATACTCCGCTCAATTGTTTGCAAAATTTATTTTTCAAAGCGGAAAAAATAGGAATAATATTCCGCTTTGGTTTAAAATTTCCATTTAAAGGTACTATTGAATCGGCTCTGTTTTTAGAAAATAATGGGAGGTGGAGCGTATGGGTAAAACAGTCGTTATTTGCAATATTTTCTTATTTTGCACACACTGAAAATTCGTGGAAGATCCGAAGCAGACATAATGTGTACCAATATTAGTTAAAACCCTGTTTTTTAGGTTAAATTAAAAAACATTCAGTTTTTGTAACTCATGTATTCACAATTATGTTTAGATCGAGTTTTGAAAGACAGTAATCCTACCTAAAAGTGTATTAAAAAGCTAAATTGAACCTATTGTGTGAGAGGGGGCTTAGGAATAATTTTGGCCCCTCCCGAAATAAATTTCTATATATACCACTGTAACTAATTTAGACTCTTCTAAAATTTTCAGATATTTTCTTTCTTGAGCAATCTCATGCCTGTTAATATTTATTGAAATTAAATATAATCTTCATTTCAAGTTGTATTCTAAAAAACTTTAGGGTGAATTGACCCATTTCTGAGCTGAGTTTTACAATATTTTTAGGGAAAGTAACCCAAAATCACCATTAAAGAGTAACCAGTTAGGGTTTGTGAGCTTAGGCCCATATTTCAAGGAAGTCTATGGGGCAGCTAGTTAGTGATTTTTGAGGGAGAATGCCATGCTTTAAAAGCATAATTTGGCATTAAAAATATGGAATGTTTTTAAGTTTTGAGGATTCGTCCCCCATGTTTGTGAGGTTAGGAAAGCCTCTATGAAGCTCTTTTTATTAAAGTAAAAATATTTTGATACCAAAAATTTCCAATACATAAAATGTATTGCAACTGTTGAAAAATCTGTTTAATTTGCACAGTTTGAAGACATAAATTTTAGTTTTCCTCATGATTTTGTAAATTGGTATCTACCCCACTATACAGGTTATTATTTTTGCCTGTTGAGGTATTAGATGCAAAATGGTTGTGGGAATTGCATCTAGGATTGGATATGGGGGAAGGTTTTGATGAATGCCTTAAAAGGATTGTGCAATAAAACAGAAGTGGTTGAAGTTGAAAGATTAATTAATATTTTTAAGAAATGTTCTAACTGGAGGTTAATCATTTGAAAGAGAACCAGTTGTGAGCAAGTATGCAGAAAAGATAGAATGATTAGATGGTGATCACAGAAAGTTTAGTACATATTTCAAACATTTTACTTCCTTGTCTTCCAAATTTAAAGATATGTATATATAGACCAAATATTTTTATATTATTAGTTTATGCTTTCCCCATTTTACCAAATAAGACTGATTGCTAGTGAAACAGTATAATACTTATATTATTATATAATATTTAAGTTCCCAGTTTTACTCTTTCATAAACAATGCTGTAAATTATATTTTCTACATTGTTTACATAAATTCTCTTGGCTTCTCATTGCTTTTACACTACCTGTCTCAACACTGTAAATTGGTCATTGTTTTTGTTTGGGTAAATCACTTTTCTTGCTTTCAGTTGTTACAGAATTTGTATGATGTTATTTAAATTCGTGAAGTACCACATGAGCATCCATTTCATTTGTAATCAGGACTGTATAGCACCTTAAATTAGTTGCTCTTAATGCTTAACTTCAAATGATTATTTTGGGTACTGATTTAATGTGACCGTGCAATATCATTGGTTATTAAACCCTACCCAACTAATTAAAAGGTGGAGTACTTCACACTAAATCATAAACATATTTTATTTAAACATGTTTTGTTTATTATTAAGTTTTAATTTGAAAAGAATCTGTTAAAAATGTGTATTGTCAGATGGAATCTGTTGGTTCCAACCCCTCTTTATAGAACCATCATCCGGAAGGGATTTTATTAGCTGGAGAGGCATGTGGATGAAATTCTTTTTTTAAGTTGATTTGAAATCAGTCAGTTTTTAACAATTAATTTTACATTTAATGTAATTATAATTGTCATAAAGAAATACATCTTGAATCGGAACTATCCTTTGGTGCAACATGGTTTATTTGTTCAAGTTTACCACTATGTTTGAAACCATTGGGATAGAGTGTCTGTGTTGAATCACATGTCAATTCATACTTCAAACAATAATTATCTTACCATCCTTGATTCACAATGTAACATAAAAGTGCCTTTGGAGGCAGAGATAAATCTATCCTATATCAAAAATAGTGCAAGTTTCTATCTCTGCCCATAGCTTAATTTGGACTCATCATGAACTTAAACATACGAGGGTGGTCCCAGAAGTACCCGGCCTAACAAAGAAAAACTAAAAATTTTTGGAAAATTTTTCCTAATTTCTCTAGATAGGCTTCTTTTAGCCCCATACTACTACTACTACCCCATACTGCATACTAGAACCTCTTCCAGTGAAGTTCCATGGGTTCCATGACCTATTTTTAGAAGGATTCGTAAAAGCCCTCAAAATGACCATTAACAGCATATTTTACTTGATATTTTTTGCAAATTTTTGCCCATCAAACCATTTTTTGAGGTTTAGGAGCAAAAATGACCTGTGGGGACAAAATCTGGGGAAAACAGCACGTTTGAGTAATTTAAACATTGATTTAACTGATTTTAGCCATCCCGACAATGGACGCAATTTTCATCAATTGCGGCAGCCATCTTGCACAAAGCTTTTTCAATATCGAATTTTCTGTCAAAATTCTGTAAACTGCACTTTTTGAGATCCCTGTTTTATCTGCTAGGTCCCTCACCTTCGATCGGTGATCATCCACCAACATTTTATTGATTTTTTAACCAATTCTGGAGAAGGAACTTCATTTGGTCAACCGGTTCGTTGTTCGTCTTGGCAGCTCGTGCGACCACGTTTAAATTCCGCCACCCAGTATTTGATGGTGGAAAATGAAGGGGCAGAGTCCCCCAGTGTGGAATCCAGCTTTGCTTTAATATTCGTGCAACTTAAGCCCTTCAAATGGAAGTATTGAACAACGAAACGATGCCCATTTTTATCCATCTTTAAAATTTTACTGCACTTGTTTTCTATTAGAACCCGCGAAAACGAATTCTAATTAACTTTCCCCATTCCGATTAAGAATTTGGTCCTAATTATGTTTGAACTTTCGCCTCTAGTCATTTTTTCGGTTTAATAAGCGCCATCTGTAGGTCAGGCCGGGTACTTTTGGGACTACCCTCGTACATCTTTGAACTGTTTCCATAAAGTCCAATTTTTGTTTAACAGTAATTCAGCTTATGAACTTTTTGGGGAAAACCCAAAGCTTTCCTTGCCTATGGGTATATTTTTATTATGTATACTTGATCTGTTTTGAATATTATGTACATCTTATACCTATCATAAACCTCAAATTTCTCAAACACTTTTATACATTGTTAGTTTTTATACATCATGCTTTTATAATTGTTACATCATACTTTTATAATTGAATTGAATAAAGATGTTTAGGGTGACCACAGATCTGGAAAACCTTAAAAACCTGGAATTATCTGGGAAAATTCAGGGAATTTTTGAAAATCTGTGGTTTCAAAAATAAATTCAACATTTTTCGGATTTTGGTCTTTAAATTTGCCGTTTCTGTTCTCCTTCCTGCAGAAAAAATCTCAAATGCATGTAAATTAGTGAGGTTGTAAATGATGATAAAAACCTTTCACGGGCTCCTTTGTGATATTAGTCTGGAAATAATCTCATTTTGTTTAACCTGAGTTTGAAACTCTCCTGATTCAGCCTTGAGACCATATATTTTTCTTCTCTTTTATTTTCCCAATTTGTACAGTCATTCTTCCATTTTCTAGATTAGAATTTACTGATATATATCAAGGAAAATCATACCAGATTATCAGGGAATTTTTAATTAAGAGTTCTGTGGCCACCCCAATGTTATTTGTCATATAGTATTTTAAATGAGTGCAAATCAAATGTAGACATGATATTGATGTTTTAGCATTGTATATAAATAATAATTGATAACTTTCCTAATTAAAAGTTAAAATTCAACTGATTGCCTGGTCTAAAATGATTTTAAATCTTTGTTTTACTATCAACAGTGTCTACTAATTCATGGAGAAAACAAGATCAGTAGGTCTGCAATGACATCAAAAGTACATAGTATTTTCTAACTGATTTATCTTTGTAACCAAGTATTTTGAAGAAGTTCAAATAGAAATACAAATGTGATGACGAACAGCAATCTCGGAGTCTAACACGGTTGGTCCATTTTTTCTAAACTCTCAAATTCCCTGTAAACTCACTCATGTAGAATTTCCTATTTCCAGCAATGCATTCTATCAATCAAATAACCTGTTAAAAAATGCAACCAAATGGAGTGTTCAACTTCTTGGCCAACTTAAGTTCCATTAACCACCATATTCACCACTAACCTAACCTAAGGTTAACTATGAGTCAATACTTCCAATTGGTAGTTGAAAAAGTAAACTAGTTTTAAACCAATCAGAGTTGTTGAAATAGCTTGATTCCAGATTAAACTTAGTTGTCAAGGTGGTGAATGCGGAATAATACTATAATGGTAAAAAAGTGCCTAGTCTCGTGAATTTTTGGTCTGAAATTAAGTAAGTATAATCTTATTTGTAATTGCACATAATTTTATATTAACTCTTTACTCCATGAAATAACAAAATTAAGTATTTTAGTATCTTTATGATTTTAATTAATCCATTGAGTAATTTTTTTTTGGGTAAAAAAGCTTTGAAGGACGTTTGTATTATAAGGTGATTTTTACTTCATTAACTTTTGGTATGAATTATTTTGTTTCCCTCATTTTCTTATTAATGTTTAACCTTAACTTCATATTTTTGTTCATCTAACCTTTGGTTGTCTTTTTAAATTAAAATTTAATTAATGTTATATAATTTTTGTTAATTAATATTGTTAAAGCATTGACTGTTTCAACTTGGTTGAGGTATTCCCTCGATTTTTAGCTTATCACATTGGTGTTGTGCTCTGAGCGGACATTAATAAAAAGATCAAATCGGTAAGATATGCTATTGGTATTAATATTGGCTATTTAATGCTATTTTTGTGTCATTTGCGTGTTTTGTGTAACATTAAAGAGTACCGAGACCCTTTTTTCTGAATTGTCTCTGCTACTGATTACACCCCGACCGAGTTTGTTTATAGTTAGGGCAAGGGGGTAGCCCCCTCTAACTACCATAAACTATTTACAGTTCTTCTGATGCTGAAATTCAAAATTTTATTTTCTGTTTAAGTGCTTATTTTATTGAGTTTTCCTTTTAAAGAGCATTGAAATAGCAAATATTAATACGACTATTATACAATTAGCATACAAAATCACTAACTTACCGATTTGATCTCGATTTTTTATCAATGTCCGCTCAGAGCAAGATTTTTAGATGTCCGCTCACAACACGCGACCATTAAATTAATTAATAATTTAACCATTAAATGTTTTTCTTCTTTTTTATATAACTACGTAACTGCAATATGAATAAAAACCTAAAAAATTCTGAATTGGGAAAAAAGTGGAATTTTACTTATAAAAATATGTAAAAACAGTAAATTTTAACTGATTATACCTACTTTTAGTAATCCTTATTTCGGCCGTTTCCAAGGGAAAACCAATTAGAATTACTTATTTTGCTATTTGTCTGAGGTTTAAAACGGTTTAATTTTTTTCATTCACCTTATTAATTTAATTACTATTTTATATCTTTATTTTTAACTTTTCACTAATGAAGAGAACTCTAAAAAGGCAAGTACTAATATTTTCACCTTTATACAGGTATCTTTTTAAGAGTGGACACAATTTCTTTATGTAAATGTATGTTTTTAAAATTTTGCTACCGTTAGTTTATTGAAGTTTAATTAACTTATAAAACCATAACTATAATTAAATTTTAACAAAATCAACAATTTTATTAGAGTATAAAAAATCTATAGTACTTGTGTGCATATTAGCCTGTCGACTTAACTGTTGAATCTAAAAACGTTACAAAGCTTGTTAGAGCACTCGGATTAGAGCACTGGTTGGCAACTGGCGGCCTGCGAGAGGTTATTTCCTGGACCACTGTTTGGAAAATCAATAAAATGTACTAGACACGAAAAATTAGTTAAACCCTTTTTAGGGATCGAATTTCGTGGGGGTGTTTCTCCCAGGAAACTGGTTCAATACTTTTTTCTCTGGACCTCCGTAAAATTTTTCTAAATTTATTGGAATCCGATTTAAATTACTTGCCGACTTGCCAAACCCTGGTTTTAGACTAGTTTTATTCCCCAAAAAGACGCACTACAGGGTGATTCAGAAATAATCATCAATAATTGGGGGGGAGGCAGAGGGGCCCTAGACAAGCATATTTCGAATAGGGATGGTGGGGCGCAGCCTTACAGTTAAAGAGCAAGGATCTAATGAAATGCGAGCGAGTTTCAAAAAGCCGTTTTTAGAAGGCCCGTGTGACGAAACAAAACATAATAAAATGAAAAAATCTATTGCACGAGGTAAGGAAGTATCCCTACTACTAACACCATAAATTCGATAGAATTTGAACCACTTTCTAAACCATGGAGTTAGTTTCAAAAGTGCAATATTAATATTTTAGTCAAAGAATGGAGTTCCCTTAATGGTATTTAGAAAAATGACGATCGGGGAAGGATTTTTCAATGATCGTAACATTGATCATTGAAACTGTTTGCTCATTGAAAATTCCTTCCCCGATCATCATTTTTCTTAATACCATTAAGGGAACTCCATTCTTTGACTAGGAGATTAATATTGCACGTTTTAAAACTCACCCCACGGCTTAGCAAGTGGTCCAATTTCTATCACATTGAGGATTTAAGTAGTACGGATATTCTTGTACCTCATGCAATAATGTTTTTCATTTTATTACACTCATTGCCATAAAAAATAGCGCACTAAGAAGAAAAAGGGATATCAAAGCCAAATTTATTTCCATGATTAACCCATAGTATGAAGGTTAGTTGATAAAAAATTCAGCCTTCTTCAAAGTTAGGGGGCCGAGAAAATCAGTAAAAAGTGTTAACTCCATAGGTGTCCATAACCGCCGCCACAGGTCATGATATTTATTGTGAGAGGGACTCAAAATGAGCTTTTGGAGATTGGAGGACCATGTTGCCTCCCCCCCACGTAGTCAAATTTCATCTGGAGCACCAGCGGACGTTGCATACCGGACGTTGTATGCTTTTCCTCCAAACCGGACTTGTTTTGGAGCATTGGTTCTATGGAACGGGAAGACTGGTAAAAATTCAACATGGGGGGGGTAAGAAGAAAGCTTGGACATTGCATGCAACATGTGTTTGTGTATTTTTCTCTCTAAACTTGTCCGCAGGCCAAGCCTGAAGGTAAGGACGGACAACAGCAACAAAATCTCAATGGTGCACGTCTGGTTGGTAAATGTACTGGTAAATCATACTCAGGAGTTGCAGTAATGGAATCCAATGCACCACCACTCCGTTACGTTGAGTTACCACTCCGTGTGATGATTAGAAAATCCACAGTTGAGCGCGCTCACTCCATGTATTCTCTAACTCATACCCAACCACCGTGGTGCTTCAGAACAAAGCGGTATTCTCTCCTAAACACAATTTCATAAAATTGAGATGATCATTTCCTTATTTGGTGCACTATTGGAAACAGAAAGGCCCATGGTCAGTTCCATGTTTACAGACAAAGATTACGAAGCTATGCCGACCAAACGCACAATCCACAATACTGCAAATGACATCCATTCCAATGCCGCATCTCCTCAGTATGATTTACCACTACATTGACCAACCAGAGCTGAACGGTTGAGGTTTTGCAGCTGGTTGTCCGTCCTTACCTTCAGGCCTGGCCTTCGGACAAGTTTCAAGAGAAAAATACACAAACACATGTTGCCCACAATGTCCAAGCTTTCTACTTACCCCCCTATGCTGCATTTTCACCTCAGCCTTCCCGCTCTCTAGAACCAATGCTCACAAAAAAGTCCGGTCTTGAGGAAGAGCATGCAAGGTCCGGTATGCAACGTCCGCTGATGCACCAGATGAAATTTGACTACGTGGGGAGGCAGCATTGTCCACCAATCCCCAAAACCCATTTAGAGCCCCTCTCACCCAATACCATGACCTGTGGCGGTGGTTATGGACACCTATGGAGTCAACACTTTTTACTGATTTTCTCGGCCCCCTAACATCGAGGAAGGCTGAATTTTTTATCAACTGACCTTCATACTTTGGGGAATCATGGAAATGAATTTGGCTTTGATATCCCTTTTTCTTCTTGGTGCGCTATTTTTTATGACAATGAGTGTATGTTTTGTTTCGTCACACAGGCCTTCTAAAAACGGCCTTTTGAAACGCGCTCGCACTACATTAGGTCCTAGCTCTTTAACGGTAAGGCTGCACCCCACCATCCCTATTCGAAATATGCTTGTCTAGGGCCCCTCTACCTCCCCCCAATTATTGATGATTATTTCTGAATCACCCTGTATAGCTGGGTCTGATGGGTCTACTGGCCCTTATAGGAAGAGCTATCTGGGATAAACCTCCCAAACCACACAAAGAGTTCTCCCTTTTCTTTATTTGCGTTATATCCCTTTTTTCACCCAGTCGTGCGTTTGCGCCATTAAATCCAGCGAGGCAAAACTTTAAACTGACCCTTAATAAAAAGAAATTGCCACCGTATCATCGCTACACCGCGATATAGAGGAACCTCCCACCTACACTGTTAAAAATATTCCGTGAAATTTACGGTTTTAAACTGGCAGCTGGGTTGGTTGTGCCAAACCGTAAAAATTACAAAGTAAATCCGTAACTACGCTGGTTTTTTGTACGAAAAGTGGATGAAAATGGTAAAAAAACCGTTGTGGTTTCGGGTTTACATTGTAATTTTTACGGTTTTGCCCAACTAACCCAAGCTGCTAGTATAAAACCGTAAATTTTACGGGATTTTTTACAATGTAGACTCGAAGGGAGGTTCTACCATTATATCGTTACCACCACGCCAAAAACACTAATATTTTATTAATTACGGGCTCAAGTCTAGAAGTGGGTTCAATTGCCAACCGAAATAGTGTAACGCCAATGTATCAAACTAGAGTATAAAAGTCTAGTGAAGTTATAGCGACAAAAATTTCGCCAAGAGGCGCCAACCCGAACCCACTTCTAGGATTTTACCCAATTACGAATGCAGATTCGTGTTTTTGGCGTGATGGTAACGATGTGATAGCAATTTCTTTCTACTGTGTAACGTGACATATTTTTTTACAGTGGCAAACGGGCAATACAATAATTAACGAAGATTACTTCTACGTGCCTTCTGTACTTTAAATTCCCAAACGGGTCGATGTTGCCCATCACAGATTCTTTCTTTTTTCCCCTTACCTCAAAGCATTTCAGAGGGTAAATGGGGACCGCACATCGCCCATTTCTTTAGTGCACAGCACAGTATTATTTCCTCCAACAACAGTCTAATCCGATTCAGATAATCGCAATCGTTAGAGCAAGGGATTCATTAGCGGACGATCGAGTAATTGCTTGCTGGAACTTAATCGGGACCTGATTGCCCGCTTTGTACAAAATAGAACAAGCTAATATGTTCCCTGATTGGTTATAAGGAATGCTTTTAATAAAAAGGGCTTCTAGTGTGTTGGCTATTCGAAACATGATAAGGATTGGTGGTTATTGACTTGTTTGATTGGTAATTATGCAAATGAAGATTGTGTGTGTTATGGTGTTGTTTCTCAACACCGTATTTTGGGGATTAGAGTATTCAGTGACGAGTCCTGATTGTTTATTATCAGTCTTGTGATTAAATTCAAAATGATTTTAACTTTAATTATTTTTTATGTGGAATATTTGCAGGGTAGATAGTTTTTACACTAAAGAGGAAGGCGAGCCCCCTTCCTCAAAATTTGGACTAACTGGAACAAAATTTGGACAAAAACGAGCGAGTTAAAATTTTGTTTTTAGTTTTCAAATTTAGAAAATCTTCACATGGGAGACTACCGTAGCCCTTTTTGTACTTAAAACTCTACATTACCCACATTATTTTCATTACTTTAATCATAACACAAATCATACTTACTAAAACTGTTATAAAAGGCAACATTTTATTTCATAATATCCATTCGGGGAGAGGGGCTTAGGAACAATTTTGGGTAGCCTCCCCGGGGAAAAAATCTAGCTACGGGGCCTGACAATGTATTTACAACCTTTTTTATAGAATAGTTTATCTTATCTTTTTTTCATATACGCTACAGAGATTATTTAATTGAAGTAACGTACGTAGATTTGCCTTTTTTAACACAAGTCAGGACAGTATAACTCAAAACGTTATACCTCGCCAGCTTATCTCTATCAGTTATGTATAACTAAACGCTCCTATAAAATTTTTTCTTGAAGGATTTATCCTTGCTTTTCCAATATTACTAAAAAATCGGATAGTATTTTCATATTGGATTCGAAATGTTTGACTCAACAGTATCACCGAGATAATTTTGTTCAAACCAAACTTTCTCCTCGGTAGAAGTTACAAAAGTTGTGTTAAACTTTCATATTTCAGAAAAACTATTAGAGATGGTAATGCTTTTGATAATCTCAAACTTATGGTTGAGAGTTGAGACTTATGGAAAACATTGGTTATTCTAAAATTATTACTTTCCATAAAATTTTAAGCTATGTTTTTCTACTTTTCTACCTTGATAAGGGGACATCCATAAATTAAGTGAGGTGTTTTTTCCAAAATCTGGAACCCCCTCCCCCCTTGGTGAGATTTTGCTGGACCCCCTCCCCCCAAGTGAGATTTACCTACAACTTTTAAAAATAATTTTCTATCCTATTCGTTTGCTTTTTACTTAAAAAGAAGAAAAATCGTATAATTTCTAACTTAAAAAGTTGACGTGAGATTTTAATCGACCTCCCCTCCCCCCTTGGTGAGATTTTTCCAAACCCCTCCCCCCCTTTTTGACCTCACGTAATTTATGGATGTCCCCTAACCACAAAATGTTCTTGTTTTCCATTCAAAACTTTTAATTATCATGGTACACTTAAATTTAAATTAATACCATTCTTGTACCTTTTAAGAGGTTGCAATTTTATTAGAGTCTGCTTGTTAAGGTTTTTTAAGAGAGAAATACGGTTACATACTCTGGATATTGCAAAACTATAAGTAAGAAAAGTTTCCAGGAATAAAAAAATCCAAACCATACTATAAAATTTTAAAGTAAAACTATTCCAAATATCAAAGGTTTGTGAGACATGTAGTTCAAGATATCGAGAATTTACTAATTGTCTATTTGGGTTATATAAACTTCAGAAAAATATTCAAGTTACTTTCTAGACTACCAATCGAACTGAATTCCACTATACCTGCAAAATCGATAATACAGAAAAGTTTTTCCGCTTTTTTTGAAAAAAAAATTAAATTCTATAATTATCTAGAATTCTAGAAATCTGTTAAAGCAAAAGAAAATATAGCCGTCTGATGGGGAATTAAAGTTTTGCATGTCTTGATTGATTAGACTCTAGTTCTTTAACTGACTTCGAACTCCAGTTTTATGAATTTACTGTTAATTAAGTAAGTCTCGAATCGATATATTTTACTGCAGCTATAGAAAAATATCGGATTTTTTGTCGATCTCTCTCACAAGCAAGGAATCGAATTACTCCAGAGATTTGATGGCAGCAGGCGGGGGATAGGAGATTGTAGAGTTACATTGATTGTATTGGTGCACGGTGTATCCCTATTTCTGAATGTTATTAAAAAATTGGATTGTTTCTTTTTCACCGATTCACAGGAAAAAGAGTAAGGGTGACCGGGACAGAATTACGGAAACTATGGAAGTGGAAGGGAAAGCATGTTCTGAGAGATTGACTATTATTTTGAAAATGGTGAATGATTTTATTGTTTTCCCTGCTCTTTGCTACAAGGCTCAGATATACAGGGTGTATCAGAAATATTGGGGAAATCTTCTTGCAGGCGTATTCTAACCTAAGTTAAATTCAGAATCGCATAAGGGAAAGTATGATCCATAATCCTATGACTACTGAGTGCGGATAAAATTTGCTGGATGTTATTTAGGGCAAACGATTGGAGATAAAACTAAAATTCCTTTGCTAGTTTTATCATGCTTTAACTTATTATCAAAACAGTTTAAAGCTATTGTTAGGTGATATTCAAAATGGTATTTTGTAGACGACAATTAGTTTTTCCCAAAAAAAGTAGGTAAAGTACAGCGTAGTAGATAGAGGGTTCTCACGGCCATAGTTGATAAATGGATTTGGGTATGGCTTGTGAATAGATTGCATCCATTTCGCATGCATCTCACGCCTCTTATTTCAAGTCACGGAAGGCGGAGAAAAAGAAACTCTTGATCCTACATAAGCTATCTGAAAGACAGATTGAATGAGCACGTCTGTCCAATCACAGCTGTGACCACCAAAATGGTGCTGCCTACCCATCTATTAGTTATGATTGACAGTTGAAGTACCATTTACTACCTTAATATTCCCATATTAAGGATGCTTTTCCTCTGTGTGGTAAAGCATAATGAACAGGAAATACTTAACATACGTAGTTGAACTTAAAATCCCAAAAACATGTTACAGAAGAATTCTGCCTCGAAATTTGGCCTCCTCCCTAAGAGGAAGTTGATTTAATGTGGCTTGTTGGTACACTTTTGAGATAACAGCTGCGATTGGATTTGTCGTGTTTATTCAATGTGTCTCTCTCGAAGGGCGAAGGGGCATTAGATGATTCGACAATTGGGATTCTATTTTTCCGCCATCTCAAACGCTAAAAGAGATCATATCAAAAGTTATACCCCATGCGTTGATTTCCATTATCGCATATATATGGCCAATGGCCATGGACTCTCTGTGCAGAAAATGTGCAACATGCATATTCACAAAATACCTGCAAGGTTTTTATACTTTAATACAGGGTGTTCCATAAATAATGGGTCACACATCTAGGGGGGATAGTAGACACCTAGATTATCCAGAATCGCATAGGATTTGGGGGTCCCAGACCAAATCCCGGGAGTTAAAAATGGAGCGACACCCAAAAAAAATATTGAAAAATTCAATTTGTAGATGAATTACTATTGGTAAAAATTTAATTATGGTCTCAAAAATTGTGGTTTAATATAATCTCTGAAATTATCTCAAAAGTCTTCACTTCAAAATTTGTTTTATCATGAAAAAAGTTAAAAAACCACAATAAAATGTGAAAAATCTGGCAAAACTTTATTTTGTATTTCGAAATCCTTTCCTTTGATTTAATAATCTGAAAGATCATAGTTGAAAAGCCGTAAGTCCAAAGTGTCACGTAAAAACCATCAATATTAAATGCTTGAGATCCTGTTAAAGCATGGTTTAAGTCCGTTTTTTGCGTCCGCTAACTGTCGTTTTGGAAACGGCTATAGGAAACCACTTTGCGCACGCAAAAAACGAACTTTAACAGGATCTCAAGCGTGTAATATTGATGGTTTTTACGTGAAACTTTGGACTTAAGGGTTTTCAACTATGATCTTTCAGATTATAAAATCAAAAGAAATGATTTCGAAATACAAAATGAGGTTTTGGCAGAATTTTCAAATTTTTTTGTGGTTTTTTAACTTTTTTCATAATAAAACAAATTTTTTAATGTGAATACTTTGAGATAATTTTAAAGATCATATTAAACCACAATTTTTGAGACCATAATTGAATTTTTACCAATAGTAGTTCTTCTACAAATTGAATTTTTCAATAATTATTTTGGGGTGTCGCTCCATTTTTAACTCCCTGGGATTTGGTCTGGGATCCCCAAATCCTATGTGATTTTGACTCGTCTAGGTGTCTACTATCCCCCCTAGAAGTGTGACCCATTATTTATGGGACACTCGTATAATGCACAAGCGTCACAAAGATCATTTTATACTAATAAGTTTTAAATTTACTGAATCCCCGCTGGGGCAGTGGTAGGATGCTTGCGTAGTATGCGGCAATTCGTGGGTTCTATCCCCAGTCTTTATTTTATTAAAATTACCAAACAAATTTAAGTCCACCCGCATGCGCATTGTTATCAAAGTATAAAAACCTTGCAGGTATTTTTGAATATATGCGTTTAGCATACGTAGCTATTAGTGGGACTTAAAATGTACATAGTATATTTTATTTTCCCAAAAATATGTGTGTTATGCACATGGTAAAACGTACCACTGTTTAGTTTCCACTGAAACACTATCATATTTGGTTTTGTTAGGGTTTTAAGGCGCAAGATACAATTTTCAGAACTACATCTTTCCAGTTGAATTTGCGAATTCATCGCCATTTGATCCCTATTATTTTACCATGCACTTCTCATGGTTCACTTTTTTCTATCCTCTCGAGGTTACATTATTGTCACTCCCGAAAGAGATCCTTCTCCAATTACTCTGCTACAGGTTTTAGATCGAATTATTTCTCCCCCGGCGGTTCGAAGACTCATAATCGCGAATAAAATGGAATTGGGGGGGGGGGGACGAAAAGAAGGGAGATCGCCACCGAGAGTGAATAACGTTCGAAGAAACCTTTGAAGCGTAAATTTAATTCTCTTTTCCACCCCCTTCGGGTGGGAATCGATCTTGGCTCACAAAAGCTGTCGTTTGACAAAGAGGAGAGTAAACTGAGGTTGTGAAGACTTCACCCCCTGTGACGAGTTTCACGGATAGAATTTTGGCCCCTTATTCACAAAGTTCGCAAGGTTTTTATAATTTGATATAATGCGCATGCGTCGCAAAGAAATAACATCTTGTGCTAATAAGTTTAAAGATATTGAATCCCCGCTGGAGCAGTGGTAGGATGCCAGCGTAGCATGCAGCATAACGTGGGTTCTATCCCCAGTTATTATTTTATTAAAATTTCCAAAAAAAACAGCAAAAATCAAGTCCACACGCATGCGCATTGTTATAAAAACCTTTCCCCGGGCTTTGTGAATATGCTGGGAAGTAGCTTCGTTTCTTTGACAAGAATTTATCTTCCTGTTAAGTAATTGATATTCTGGTCGGTCTGTAAAAGAAAGTTTAGTGTCTCTAAAACCATTCCATCAGATTTTTAAGTAAATTGTCCCCGTACCCGTAAATCTGAATATGCTCCCGGTTTTCCTCCATGATTTTTTGGTCTTGTTTGTCCAAATATGGGCCTTACGCCATGAAACCCCAACCAAACAACCCTGATTTCCTCCCATCATCCTCAGTTCTTCCCCACCTTATTTATTTTTTATTGATAACTTTATCGCTGTAATAGACGAGATTAGTGTGACGTTTTTTGTTTTGTTTGGAAACGTAAATTCAGTCTGTGATTGGTTCCGTGAACTGTACGGACAGTACGGATCCGTATGTAACCAATCACGGATCGAATCAACGTTTCCAAACAAAACAAAAAACGCCATCACTAATCTCGTCTATTGTTTTTGGTTAAGATGGAACACTTCAATATTAACAAATGGTCTTGTTAAAGCTCAAGGTTTTTTAGAATATTTAGGTTCGCTCTTCACATTGTTATGAAAAAATATCGTGACGACTCGTTTTCGCTGCCAGTGACGTCATTCTCCACGCCTTCTTACTGTTTGATCAACCAATCACTTTCACTTTGAGTAAGACAAGGTGGAGTTAGGGAAAGATGCAGGTGGCGTGGGGATCTTATAATTCAGAGGAATGATATTTGATTGCTTGCTTGGTTAACTTCTCAATATCTTTTCTGGACCAGGAACTAATCAATAATCTCCTTCTCTGCGGCCCTTTTACTAAAAATTATTTTCAAAAACACGATTAATTTCAAACCATGATTCTAAAATATTAGATCTTCGGAAATAAAAACAAATTTTCATAGCTATGATTGTTTCGACAAAATGCCTACTTCTAATATTTTAATCTTTATTTTTATTAAAGAGCTCTTAAACTTTGTAAATAATATTATTTGCTTCCGAAAAGGCAGAGAAGAAGATGTCTATCCATATCCAATAGAGCATTCGCACATGACGTCACGACCAGTTATTTTCCTTTAACTGTTAACTGCTGGAGGTACGGTGTTAGTAAACAATAGCTATAAAATGTCATAGGGGTCACGTGATTGAAAGAGCTCTATTTCCAATTCAATCGTCCAATTCAATAATCACTCAATTAATCACCTCATTGTTTTAGTTTAAGAAAAAAAAATAAGAATCGTCTAAGAAATTATTCAGATCCATCGCAGTAAAAGGCTATAGAGCATTCGCACATGACGTCACGACTAGTTATTTTCCTTTAACTGTTAACTGCTGGAGGTACGGTGTTAGTAAACAATAGCTATAAAACGTCATAGGGGTCACGTGATTGAAAGAGCTCTATATGCAATACCTTTTTTACTTAATTTTTCCCCATAAAACCTGATTGGCTAGTGGAAGCTTAGGCACGTCATCGAGACAACCTCTTCCGTTGCCAGTGACGTCACCGGTAGCAGTGTATGAAGCCCCCCTTGGTTAAAGCTAATAAGGAACTTGCATGTGTCAGATTTTCATAAACTTTCAAGTGTTTCGTATGGTTTTTTGTATAGAAAAATGAAATATTTTGTCAAATTTTCAAAAAAGTGTACAAGTACTTAAATATTTTAATTTAAAAGTCGAGAAAAAAACACGTGACTGAAAACGCGAAGTGTGTTTGCATGCACAGTGACGTAGAATCCATCGAGCCAAATTGCAATCAAAATTGAATTTCTATGTTTTAGTTGATGATTTCTTTTTTCAGAAGTGTCCGGTATGAGTGTTTTAATAAATATTTACCTTCTAGACACTTTTGGTGGCGGTCAGAAATCCACGGCAAACATGACAATCCGAGGTAAACATCAGTGACGTCACGGTACATGCTGTTAAGCGTTTTCGGGCGCTTCGAAAAACACGATTTTTGATAATTTTTTTTGCAATCGAAAAATTTCTCAATCGGCCTCAAATTTTGTGTAGTGGCTTATTTTTGCGTGAAGAATAGATTAAAAAAATATAAAAAAATCATGCAAGTTCCTTATTGTAACGATGAGTATTTTTGGGGGAATTATTACGAAATTGCGAAACAGTGTGGAGAAATAAAATTTTATCGAGTGAATCTGTCACAAATGTTATGGTAATATAGTGACTTTTATGATATTATTATGCACAGAATACCAGAACAGGGAGTCCATGACCATATGCTGGAAATCGAAAAAGTGTGGGGTATATGCCTTATGATAGGGGCCCTGGTGGCGCTACCTTCTGCCTACCCTTCTGTCAATCATTGACATTTACCGTGGTGCCCTCTATCATACGATGGTATTTGAAAAGAGAAAAAATAGCGTTTTGAACCCATCGTTCCGATTTTAGTATGACAGGAAAAATACAGATCTTCCAAGAAGGATACGAACCCTCTTTACTGCAGATACAACTGAAATTTCTGAATCACGAAACGGAAATATTTTATCCAATCAATCTATCAATCAAGCGTCATTTTGATTTCTTTGAAACCAAACTGGCACCTTAGTATCCCTTGTTAGTACTTCTGGTGGCAACCGTTTAGTTAGCTTAGTGTCAGAGAGGATGCAAGTATCCCAAATTTCGTCGGAGGATCCAGGACGACCAAGGTTCTAATTTCTTCAGTACTTAGAGGCAAGTCCATATTTACATACTTTCTTAAAGTGTAACTATAGTTCCTAAATCTAACTAGTAACAGGGATTTTCAATTAAGTAATATCTGTAGAAATTATAAATCAATCAATATTCAATAACTATTAGAACTTATAAATTGATTAATAGCGAAGCTTAAATTAAATTACTTAGCTGGTTAGGAATTATAAATTGATCAAATGATCAAGATATCTTAAGGGTGTGCATTATATTAAATCAATAATAAATTATTAATAATAATTTATAATTAAAGCAATGGTAAATTATAAATCAATCAATACCTGAAGCAGGATATTTATAAGAAACGTTTTTAATCCACATAAAATAAATAAAGCTCTGAAGATAATTGTTTCGGGGATCAAAGGAAACAATTTGGAAATAATTGTCTGCAGAGCTTTATTTTTTGTTACTGTTGATAAAAAAAACGTTCATAAATCTTCTGCTTTACCTACTCATTCCACAATGTCTGTAATCAACCCCCTGCCTATAATCAATGACTAATATGATCTATTAATTGATCAATAATTAAATTTAAACTGTTTAGTTGGTGACTGTTAGCCAGTGTTACTGTTAGCCAGTAAACTGTTAGCCGGTGACTGTTAGCCGGTGGAATTATAAACGGTGGTTAGGAATTATAAATTGTTACAATGATCAAGACATCTTAAGGGTATGGATTAGGTTTTTATTCGCTCGATTTTTGCCACGTCAAATAAAATCCCAATTCCCTTGGATTAAATAAGTGTTACGACTGTATTCTGTTCTACTTGATCAGCGGTTAATCACCAATCCCAGAAGGAATCGCCGACACTGATTGGTGAAATCCTAAATTGATTGCTGTTTAATCGCAGGTCAGAAAGCACAGAATACGGCCGTTAATAAGATCAGAGATAGTTTTTAGGTTCTAAAAACCCGAAATATTGTTTACAAATTAATTTATTGCAGCAGCATTGTCATAAGGTTAAAACTGACTGAACTTTATCTTATTACAAGCATAAATTTCAAAACTCTAGCAAAAATTAAATCGTGAGATTCTATTAATTGGAAAATGAGGCGTTTTTATTTATTCTAACTTAATGAGATTTAAGGTATTGCATCTCGATTTATTATTCTACTCACAACATTAATTCGTTTAATTGTTCAATACAATGTTCAGTTTTCAATTCTCCTCATGATCTTGAGGTAAACATTGTTAACTTTTTCAAATTTTGGTGTCAATGTTGGTGTTTAATGATATTAATTTTGCTACCAATTATTTTTACATAAATCAATCAGATTTTCATTTTAAAAAAATCTGAATAATTATTTTTTAACTTTATTTAAACTTAGGATATCAGATTTCATTCCCAGAAACTTGTCAAATATATGCAGATTTGTTCTTATAATTTAATTTTAAGGAATATTTAAGAAATCACCATTATTCTGAAATAAATTCCATAAAGCTTAAGTGATTTATCATCAAGCCTTGAACCTATTCCTACCATAAATTATACAAAGTAGGGTGGGTTGGGGTAAAGTGGGTCAGTTTTAATTAACTCGATATAAATCAAATTTAAATTGAATTGTTTTCAGCCATTTTTTGGTATTATAATCTTTTATCTGTTGGAAACATTTTCCGATTGTCAAAAATTTAGATTTATGAATTTGAGAACTGAAAAAATACTTAATTTGAACGGTAAATGGTGTCGAAAAAACAGGGTTTACCAACTTCCCAAATATCTATATATTGTAATAAATTACAACAGACTTTGTAATATTTTTCCATAAAAGAAAGTCTGAGAGACATTTCAAGCTAATCAGCTTAGAAAAATATAAAATATTTTATCTTTTATAGCAATATTTTGTACTTGGGGTAAAATGGGTCATAGTTAGGAGGCCTTCTGTATTATGTAAAAACAATGTTTTTAACTTATTTCCTTCAAATGTACATTGAACTGTCAAACAAGTTTATTTTTTCTCCAAATGAAGTATTTTAATTGCTGCATTTGAACAATGTTCATTAACTTCGGACTTTTACAATTTTATTAAAGTACAACTTAAAACAAATTGTTTCAGATAAAAACGGCTTAGCCGATTGCCTTTTTTCTTATTTTCATGTATATTTAGTAATAAATATATTTTTGACATCTTTTTTCAATGAGACCCATTTTACCCCACGTTGGAGTAAAATAGGTCTAAGTTTAACTAACTTATAGCTAAAAAATATTTGATAAAATTGGATGAAAATGTTCGGAAGGATTGCAATATCAAGATCCAATTGAAAGAAATCCTTAAAAAGTAATAGTTTTGATGAAATAAAACTTAGAATGTGAAAGTACCTTAAAAGGGACCCATTTTACCCCAACCCACCCTACTTAATTAAAAAGAGAATTTTTCTTATTTTCTGGTATGTATTTCCATTTATCACAATATAAAAAAGTTCGCTCTTTGCTAAATCAGGTCCTGTGAAAGAGTGTAAATGATGTTTTTTAACTGGGTTTTCAATTTAATGATTACACTTGATCACAAAACCAGCTTTAAGGGTTAAATTTTGAGTAAAAACGGAAAAATCAGTCCTGGTTTGGTTTGTGGCTAAAAACTCATGGTCATACTTATAGTTTCATTAATTTCGATTAAAAATAATGATTAACTTTGAGCGATACGGTTTTTTCTTCAGTAATTATCATTATGTTAATGATGCAAAATGTTTAGATCAAAAAATAAAACTCAAACAAATCATTCACACCTTGCCCAAACCGCCAATGTAACTTCGAGGGTAAGCCTTCTCTCCAACATTTTTCAAAATAATCGAGGTATCTCTACATTGGCGACCTTTTGAGCAACAGGTATTTTTATTTTTCGGAGCAAAATACAAAAAACTAAGAAATAATGCTCATGGTATCACCAGTAATGATTACAACGCAATTTTTCTTTTTTGATCGCTAAATGATGATCCGTGATTGATTAAAAACGCTATGATTTTTAAAAGTTGCAAATAAAAATTTGGTACTGGCATATTATACCGTCGACTGTTCAGCAGCCCTTAAATTCAGCGGTACATTTATAGGATAGTCAATAGGATTTGATAACGTTTTCGGATTAAGCGGCACGGATCGACGGCATAATACATATCCAAAAATTTTGATCTGATTTTAAATTTTCCCCCCTCAACATAATTATCAATTTCAAATCCTGGTTTATAATGAATATTCTCAGAGTAATTTCTTTATTTACTTTTCAGAGTCCCTGAAGATAATAGGATAGAAGATGTGAAATCTGGATAAACGGTTAACCAGCGCAACTACTGAAGAAATTCTTTAATTAAGAGGTAAAAAAACATATTTTCTTATTAATTGTTCATTGTTTTTATGAAACACTGTTTATATTGTACCCCTAAAAATGTCAATTAGGACAACTCAAAATATTTCAAGAAGCATTTTTTAAAATTGTTTCTGTATAGCTTATTGGTTTATGTTTAAGTGCCTAACTAAGCTTAGTATCTCAATCTGAAATCTGAAAAGTTATAAGTTTTTCATTATAAATGGCGAAATAAGAATGATTCACATCTAATCATCAGGAGTATCAATTTATTAAAACTCCATTTGTTATTGTAGGTTCATTTTTTGTAGACTAGGCTACAAACTTACAAAAACAACATAATTTTCTTTTGAAAATACTAACCAATGTTTATAAGGGGGGGCGAGGGGGCCCTGCCTTCCCCAGAATTCTGGACTTGGTGTGCCAAAACAAGCTAAAACCCTGATTTTTAGGGACAAATTTCCAAAAACTTTCTGGGGGAGGACCCCCCAATCCCCCCTTTCTGATTAGAATTTTATTATTCTAAATCTTTTTTTAATAAGTTTAGCGAAATTCTAATCCTACTTTAAATATATATCCAAAATTAGGACTAGATGTACCGAAACCGAGAAGAAATCCTGTTTTTAGGGTCACATTTCCAAAATTTTCAAAGAAATTCTTAGAAATTTTCTTTTTACATTAAGTTCACCCAAATGCTAATCCTATCAAAAAATATAAATAAAAAATTCGGACTAGGTGTACCAAAACTAGTTAAAAACCAGTTATTTAGAAACAATCTTCAAAAATTTTCTGGGGGAGGACCTTCAGACCCCCTTTGGTACTTGGAACATCATTACTCACAACGTTTTCCGTATAATAAGTTCTTTTAGATGTAAATTTTAACAAAAAATGTATGAAAAGTTACATTGGACGTAATAAATTTCCTTGGGAGGGGGTGAAACATAATTTTGGGCCCCTTCCGAAATAAATTATTTCTATATAATACTCCACTGGTTCAATTACTTCTCTGGAATCGAGCACGGAACCTCATGAATTATACAGGTACCATCTATTAACGTGATTTTAAATTAATTTTTTATCGTCCTAAAAAAATCTCCCGACCAACCGATCTCGAGACTAAAAATATTTTTTAATTCGATTATTTTACTAGATTTTATGTTTTAAATGTCTTCTGACTTTCCCTTCACTTTGTGCATGATTAAGTCATTAGCTACCATTAACTAACCATTGGCATACACATCAGCTGCTGACTAGATTATAGTATCAGGCTGTTACTTTTCGCAATCTGCAACACTGAGCCTGCGTCAAAAGTTATCCCAATAAAGTTAATAATAAGATTTAAAAGATTTAAGGTTACTGAATCTCTCCACTGGAGCAGTGGTAGAATGCTGCTTGGTTAACATGAGGCAGTTCCTGAGATCTATCTCCGGTTATCATTTTATTTCAAAAATTTCCACCTGAAATTTCAACCAACCAATCAAAGCTGACTCACCTATAAGTGACAGCCAGAGATGAGGTCTTGTCATCAGCTGGTTAATAAAAAAAACTGATACAGTCGATGCTCATTTTTACGAACTATAAGTTATTCTCGAAACTCAGCCCTAAGAATGAAATGGTATAATTTCAACAATTCCCTTTTATTAACTAAAATTTAAAAAACCTTAGTTTTCCATTTAACCCTGGCTATATCGTTGTTAGAATGGGAAGAGGGCTGATTTTTGATGCAATAATAGATCAAAGCTTATTTTAAGATGGCCTTAAGTGTGTAACTTTGTTTCATCACCAGTAAAATCTTTATTTTATAAACTGATAGCTATTATGATTCAAAATTTGAACAGAAGTCCGAAAATTCCACGAGAAAAACTATGACAGAAAAACAAAACTTTGAAAATAATTTCAAATCTAAATGAAGTGCCGCAGATTAGGTGATGATGATGTCGTGTCTATGACTGTGCACTAAATGGCCCCGAAGCTGTCGAAGACAGCTTTTGCAATCTCGACAGCCCTATCTGATGGTGACTATCAGATATTGCACAACTCATAGAAGAGGGGTTGCCAGAGCCTCGAGAGGTTGGACTTCTACCTGTTGGTCCGCGGGCGGTATTTTATTTCCCTCCTACCACCCAAAGGAAAAACCTATGGAGGCATTCCCCCATCCGCCGCCAGGGGACGCGCTCTCTAGGGGTTACAGGCTCCCCCGAGAGCGCAGATTAGGTGCAAGATTAGGTGCAAGAGTTTTTTAAGTGTTTAAATGAATTACCATCACTCCCAAAATTGAGGGGATTTGAAACCAGTTTCCATGACGTCACAAGTTTTCTCGTGAATGTTGGACTATAAATTTTTGTAATATATTTTTAATTTTGCAAACTAATTTGAGTATCCCCTGCACGAGTTTGTTAAAACGAGCGTCGGCTGTATTTTTCTTATATAAATAAATTCATGAATGTTTTTTTTCTTTTTCTCTATAGAGTTGAGATGCTACATCTGGCGGGAAGAAGGAACTGCTAGTCTTCTAGGTGGAGTTTTGTTCTACTTTTCCGAGTCTATGATAAGGATTTCTCCAAAGTAAACTTACATATGAGGAACCAGCTATTTATGTCTAAAGGCCAAAGAAACATTTGGAACTTTGGACTGCTTCAAAGAACGATTTGTCTAATTGAAAGGACTATTCATAATATCCAAGTCAAAAACTCTTCTAAAAACAGTGATTGGGACAGGAAATGAATTTTTATCCTAAATTGTTAGTTCTAAAAGTTTGTTTTTTATATTAAAGTACAAAGTCTATTTTAGCATATTTTTGTTTGTCAACTATTAATTTTTAGCAACATTTTTAGTTTTTCCTCTTCCAGCATTCCTGAATCGGCATTTTCCTGATGGTGATCGCAGTCCCAGTTATGGCTGGAGGCATAGGTAAATTATTCCGAGATTTAAATTCATCTTATGGCAGTAACAATATGTTGTCCTGCCTTATTTGATAGGCAAAGTACTTAACATTTTTGCTAAAATTTTATTTAATTTCATGTAGTAATTCAACTCTCAATATTGGTTCCATGGGAAAATGCCAATTCAGAAAATAGGGCTTAACTGTACCTCGAGATATACAGAGCGTCTCAAAAGGTTAATTCCAAACTTAACATACAGGCCTGTCATGCTATGACAAACCAAATTTTAAGTCCGCATGGCCGCAATTGTAAACTGCGTCCGCTTGAGGAGCAACGTTTAACTTTTTATTCTGTGCAATTGCATATTCAGAGTGAACACCCCCAGAAAATGAAGTTTCATTAAATTCTGACGGTAATTAGCAAGGAAAATGGCATTTTTCTCACTAGAAATTTCAATCAAAAATGTTCCAGGCTTAAAATTTGAATATTTAAGTCCACGCGCATGCGTAAATTCCCTCATGCGCGTGCTGAAATCAAAACTGTGCAATCATGGGTAAAGTTTTATCCTCTAGCAGAGCTGCCTCATACTAGTTCTTATGGTTCTCTTTGTATTCTCCATAGTATAGATTGAGCGGAAAAACTAAGTCCACACGCATGCAAGGACTGCGCATGTTAAGTGTTCGAGACCAAGAACCAACCCTAGAAGCACAGCTCATGAGCTCATGCCAAATATGCCAAGTTTACGTAGCCGCAACTAGAAGTAAACGAAATTTTGACCAATCTTAAGCTTTTGTGCTGCTTGGGATACCTTTCTTTCAGATTTGTTAAGTCCCTGCGCATTATAGGATTGCGCACCTATGTACTGGGATTGAGGACCTACGTCGATGGTGGTATGCTGTGGTTCAGTGGTCTTACTAATGGTTTAGCTTTTTAGATTATTTTCATCATTATCTACTAAGCATTGCCTAATTAGTATAAGTTAGCTTCGAACCAAGCCTAGACAGCTTAGTGAACCAACTAACATAAGTCCTCTATTAGTAAGCTGATCAATACTAAGACTAAGTAGCTTCCTACTATTTAGTCACTACTTAACTAATTGGAAACTACCGGTAGAGGGCAACACTGCAAAGTCCCGACTTGTAAACTGACTTTTGTTTGTTTACAAGTTTGGACTTAGCAGAAATTGGGTTCCCTCCACTTAGGCATTTTAGTCTGTGAGGGTCCCTGTTTAAGGACCCCTTAATGTAACCTTACTTAACCATGTATAAGCTATTAGGAAATAAAAACTACATTTGTTTCAAAACTTGTATTTTATTTATTGACTCACGTAACTAAAATCTGCTCCAACTTGGTATCGCAAGTTTCCTGAAATAAAATTTAGCACATTATAACACTTTTTAATATACATTAAACCATTTCCACACGATTAATATAAGTTTGACAAATTTTATGATGGGAAATAGTTTTTTGTGCTCTAAGGACATTAAATTTAAATAACCTTCAAATTAATGCGTAGAAAATAAATTTAAGTCGTACATCTAAGAACTCCAATATTATAAGTTAACGCGATATTGAATTTCATTATAAATCTCATTGAGATATTTACATTTCTTTCAACACTTGGTTTAAAGATTCTTAAATACTAATTGATTAGGAAAGGAATTATAACAGTGGCAAGTTAAAACTGATGATTGTGCTTCAAATATACATCTACAATTGAATTTATTTACCTACGTTGATTATTAAATTAGCTTTCTTAAACAAGTCGTACAGCCAAGGGGGAACCACTAAATTTAATTTTTACTATTACAACTTAGTTCAATGAGATTTACACATCATTCTTTTCCTTCAATGACAAACTATATACTTATCGTAATTGAATGTTTAATTATACTATGGATAAAACTACAGTACGTATATAACCTTTAAATCTAGGGAACCCAAAAATAAATTCTAGATATCAAGAAAACTACGTTACTTCAAATTAAAAATATAATTATTACTATATTTCAAGGGGAGACATATTTTTTAGAGATTAAAAGGATCTCGAGATATTGAGGGTATATTGCATTTTCTTTTTAGTATATCGATAGATTAATGGGATTCTTATAATTACTAAATTGATTACAAAGTATAACCAAAGAATCCAAGTACAAAATTTGTGATTTTTACTATTAAAATTACAACAGTGAAAATTTACTTATTAATTACTTACACGATAACGGCCAAGTATGTATTTCTAGAAACTTAAGTTTGTAATCATAGCATTACTAATTTAAAAATCAACATTGTTCTAATAGCCATTTTAAATTACCCCTTTTCAAAATAATTCTATAAATTCTTAAAGTAACTATTATACTCACAATTTCACATATCTCTTGGGAAGTTCCATATCAGGAGGTACTGAAACAACCTGAAATGAAATAGGCAACAAAAATACTAATTTATTGTTGTTTTTATATTAAAAAAATGGGATCTTCTGTGATCACCAGTTCTGAAAATGTGCAAATAAAAACAATTCATAATCAGTTGAGTTTGATTTGATTATTAATTTTACTTTTTTCAAAAATAAAAATGGGCCAATTTTGAAGGACTTCGGTAAAAGTTAAATTGCGAAATTTCATTTTCTCACTGTTTTATGATTTTAATACTCTAGTTCAGTGGTCCCCAACCTTTTTACCACCACGAACCGGTCAACGTTTGATATTTTTTCTGCGGCCCGTCGGGGGGGGTGTTGATTGTTTACCTTCTAAATTATTTTGATTTATTATTTTAAAAATTTAATTGTATTCAAACATGCTTTTTAAATAAAATACAGTTACACCAAAAAATAAGTATAAAGTGATTTATAATTCATTAATTTGGAGTATAAAACTAGGAATTTAAATTATTTGCAATGAAATGGTCGGCCCGCGGCCCGGTACCATTTGATCCACGGACCGGCACCGGTCCGCGGACCGGGGGTTGGAGACCACTGCTCTAGTTCTTCAAATTCAAGGGCCTCTCTGGTTTTTACAGTTGGAAATTTCATTCCTCGAAAAAAAACACCTACTTCCCCGACTAGGGTGGGTTGGGGTAAAGTGGGTCATGGGGTAAAATGGGTCAGTTTTACTTAACTCGATATAAATCAAATTTAAATTGAATTTTTTTCACTAATTTTTTAAATTATATTCTTTAATCTGTTGGCAACCTTTTTCGACTGTCAAATATTAAAATTTATGAATTTTAGGACTGAAAAAATATTTAATTTGAACCATAAATGATGTCATTGAAAAAACAGGGTTTACCAACTTCGAAATAACTATATATTGTAATAAATTACAGCAAACTTTTGCGATAGTTTTTCATAAAAGAAAGTCTGAGAGACATTTGAAGCCAATCAGCTTAGAAAAATATAAAATATTTTATCTTTTATAACGATATTTTGTACTTGGGGTAAAATGGGTCATTGTTAGGAGGCCTTCTGTATTAAGTAAAAACAATGTTTTTAACTTATTTCCTTCAAATATACATTGAACTGTCAAACAAGTTTATTTGTTTCTCCAAATGAAGTATTTTAATTGCTACATTTGAACAATGTTCATTAACTTAGGACTTTTACAATTTCACTAAAGTACAACTTAAAACAAATTTTTTCAGATAAAAACGGCTTAGCCGATTGCCTCTTTTCTTATTTTCATGTATATTTAGTAATAAATTTATTTTTGAAATATTTTTGCAATGAGACCCATTTTACCTCAAGTTGGGGTAAAATAGGTCACTACTTTTGATGCTAAGTTTAACCAACTTATAACTAAAAAATATTTGATAAAATTAGATGAAAATGTTCTGAAGGATTGTAATGTCAAGATCCAATTGAAAGAAATCATTAAAAAGTAATAGTTTTGATGAAATAAAACTTAGAATGTGAAAGTACCTAAAAATTGACCCATTTTACCCCAACCCACCCTATATATATTAGATGCACTAAAATCAATTTCAAACTGCAAAATGAAAAAAAAATAAACTAAGGACATATATAGCTACTACTACTAAACTAAACACAGGACAACATCACAACAAAACACAGGACAAACTAAAACACATATAGGATATAATTTAATATTGAATAAAATTATAATTATAAGGATTTTGACATATTTTCTTTAAAGATTTAATGATCCTTAATCGGAAGCTTGGATATTTGAATAGTATTATATATTGATACTCATAAATCCTGAATCAAAACATATTGGTGCTGCTTTAGAAAGAGTCCTCCAGCCACCCTGTTTATCCACATCTCAAATAATGACTGACAACCATGGATCTAATTTATATTATTTTATCAGATCCTAAAATAATAATTGGTAGATTATTATCAGAGATATAATAGTACTCTATAAGATCTCGATGCTACCATAACTTAATATGTTGCTGTGTGAGCTGTGGTTATGCATGGCGATTGAAGGACTCTTTCCAAAGCTATTCCAAACTACTCTTACCTTAATAATCCATAAGCTACATATATCGTCAATCAACGATTTATTAGTTGGTTGATTCAGGTATAGGCAAAAGATTCAGGAACTGTTAATCATCCACTGATATTGACTCCTAAATTCTCGTAGACCATGAAAAAAACATTGAATACTTCAATCATTCAATACTTCAATAAATATAATCAAACCTTTTACTGCTTTTAATTTTATTATTCTACTTTATCTCCAATTCAAGTATTATTGCTAAAATGGAATTGGTATTGTTTGAGTTTAAAATTAACATTTGACCTGACCTGGCTTACCTGGAACATGCGCTTAAGTTTACGTTTGAAAGTCATTAAAATTATCTATATTATCATATAATTCAATAATTTAAGCTTAAGCTATCATAAAACGAAATAAAATGTTTCAAGTTATTATTAACTCTCTCTTCGCTTGAAATTCAAAATGCCAGTCGCCGCTTTCAAGTAATCGAAAGTTTGTAATAACTATCAGCTTACAAAAACTAGCACATTTTAGAGTTAAAAATCTACGCGAATTAACATCGCATTCCCAAAATAGTATTTAAATAGAGAAATACACTAGCCTTTTAAAACGTTAGAAAACATCGAGACTTACCTGAATTAGCTCCAACAACAGCCAACTGCTTCAATCCTTTCAACCTTCAAAATAAGTCAGCACGTGTCAGTTTAAGCTTGCGTCGACGCCCTCTCACGTGACTGCTCTAGAGCTCATGTCACTGCGCATGCTGAGCAGAAAGATGCTAATTAGTTGCCACCAAAAATGGCAAAACTCCTTGGCTCGATGTACCTGGTCCAACCTTAAAGGGACTGAATGATCCCGTTTAGGAGGGAGAAAGAAGTCCCCCGGCTTTCGCTTGAGGGGCCCCATGCGTTCGCATTCAGTCCGGAAGGACCAGGTACATCATCATACATTTATCACCCTCCCTGAATTTAGCCCAAATACAGAATTCGGAATTATTTGGTTTTGGCCGTATACCTAGGATCGAACTCGAGAACTTCCTAACACAGAGCCAAGGCCTTATCCACTGAGCCACGACCGGCTCGTCTGGTTGTCGTTAAATAATGTAGTGGATACTAAATTTAAAATGTATAAAAAAATTCTCAGAAAATGAAAAATTTTTTTCACTAAATATAATTACTTGGTTCGTTTATGAAGAACGATTTTTAAATAATTTGATAATTATAAACTTTCTGTCAAATGTTGTATTCTAAAATTATTTTTGAAAAAAGAATCTAATAAAATTTTAAATTGGACTAAAAAAAGTAATAGATATATTTTTGGTAATAAGTACGCATTAACAAATATAATTAATTAATTTTGGTAATTGGTTAATTTGATTTTTTAAATTTAGCAATTAGCTGGAAATATTCAGTTTCTGATACAGTAGAGACGATAATTTCTCTATATTTAAACGAACGGTATAAAAATTTGTAAGGATTCACGTAGAGGAGTTAAACGGTTTCCTTATTTTAGGGCCGAAAAGGATCGGAATTCTTCGAAAATTTCATTAAAAAGAATCCTTGTCAAAGAATCTTGGAAAAACAGTTCACAGATTTTTGATTTTGGGATTTTAAGGGGATTATTATCTTTCACTTATTAAAATCCAGTGGCTAAGGGCTAAGAATTAAAAGGACTTAGTTCTTTTGTTGAACTTGTTTCAAATGTGTTCTGGGCTCAAAACCGAAGATTCCTGGACCAAATTTTATATAACTGGTAAATTCCTGTCATATTATTTTAGACATGAAAAATAAAAACAACCGGTAGCTTGACAACATCATTCTGCTGATAAGAACGGACATTAAAACTTTTTTTAACCTCTTCTAAAACCACTACCCTTCATCCTTCCGGGGTCTATAAATGAGGACCAAGCTCGCTTGGGGAATCAACTGGGGGTCCAGCGTCGGGCTAGCCACTAGGCCTGGACACACGCTAGTAATTAGCACCCCAGGCCCAAAAAGGCTACAGAAACGGAGATGGGCACCGCCTGATGGGCCACTAGGCCCGGGCAGACTTTGATTTTTTGAAAACCACTACACATTGGTGTTCAAGCTGAAAAAAAATCCCAGTTGATTTAGTGAAGAAAAACTAACATTGGAAACAAGGAAACAAAAAAAAACTACTTTTAGGTTTTATTGCACGGAACGTAAGGTTTTTCAAAACTAGCTTTAATGGTTACATAACAACTATAAAATTCCATTCGATTGCGAAAGTATATGGAGGTAGTTTTCAGCTCGATTACTCTGGAATGTTTAGTTGTGTTTTCAGATCGGACTATTGAAAGTTTTTCCAATAATGCTAAACTTTAAGCCTATACCTTAAAACATGGAATCGGGATTCAGTAAAAGTCATTCACTTCTCTTGTATGCGGACGACATAATTCCATTTCAAAGTTCGATCAGGCGGGTAATTTGCAACCGTAACTTTCTGTTATAAATAGGATCAAGTACTGAAATTGATGTTTTATGTAGCTTTTATAGAACATTGGCATTGTGTTATTTCAAAGCATGTATGACATTGTATGCCTATAACTCGATGAAGAGAATACGAGTGTACTGTTATTGTGTAACATCTGCCATCGAATAAACTGGAAATTTAATATTTACTTTGGATAAAATAAGTACTACATTTCTGGTTCTATTATTGGCTTAAATCAAAAGACTTAAGTGGTAGTTATTACTCAGGGAATAAAATAGATTTTCTCATAACATGATTTCCTACCGTATTAGGTTGTATGTTCCCTCTCTGGCTAAAGGGAACAGGTTGCTATTTTAATATATAGGGTGTTTCAAAAGTCCGTTTCGTGGCTTTTATTTGGAACCAACGTGTCCAAGGGTCAAGGAAGTAAGGTCTACCCCTAGGTAAGTGACCCTGTAAAATCCCTTGAGATGACTTACAGCGCCCCTAGTGGCGAAATAAAAAAAGTTTAAAAAATTAATTTAAAAACTAAAGAAGATCGAGCAAAAAACTCAGTGAGAGTATTGTTGCCAACATTATGAAGAAATCACTGAAAAAAAATTATGAAGATATCGTGAATATTCGCGGAGATATTAGCATGTGAAAATAGCAATTTTTCTGGCCTCAAAAAATAAAATTTCAGTAATTTAAATTTTTTTATTAAGTTTTGCTTTCATTCAACTAAACAAACACAAAACTACACAATAACACTGAAAAATTTGCAACTTTACGAACTTTTTATTGATGCCTGAAAAAGTGCTATTTTTACAAGCTTATATCTCCACGAATAGTATTCACGATATTTTCATGAAATTTTTTTCAGTGAGTTCTTCATAACGTTGGCAACAGTACTCTGACTGAGGTTTTTGCTCTGTCTCCTATAAATTTTAAATTAATGTTCTTAAATTTCTTAAAAGTTAAGGGGAGCTGTAAGTCATCTCGATGGATTCTCCAGGGTCCCTCACCTATGGGTAGACCTTACTTCCGTGACCCTAGGTCACGTTGGTTCGAAATAAAAGCCGAGAAATGGACTTTTGAAACACCCTAGTAGTACTTACACCTAGAATACCGAATTACCAAGCGTTTTGAGTCGTTTTGTATAAAAAGTATAATTTTAAGTTCCTCTCATATTATGTTTTATAAGGAGTCTTAAATAATTTTTAAAGTATACAGTTTAGAAATATATTGAATTATATACTGTCAATTGGAGTTCAGGATAAATGAACCAACCGGGCTGGAGCCCAGAAACTTATTTTTATTTGACTTATTCTAAGACAATTCTGCATTTACAATTTTTTTTAAATTCGATTTAAATAGTTGGAAAGGAAATTTTGTCACCAAAATTATATTTATTCTGATTCTTAATTATTTTTTATTCAATTTCAAAGTTTGCCTTTTAAAAAGGGTGCGAAAACGGCTGCTTACGTCACAAATAGTTGCGTTGACGTCAGTTGGTTCAAACATCATTACGAACATCCAATGAAGAATAGCCTTTCGGCGATTCTTGATCTTATATCAAAATTACACAGTCAAGCGTTTCAAAGGCAACTCTGAAATTTAGCAATTTTTTTATTTTCATTGAAACAATTTTTTTTGGAACTTTAAATGCTTATTTTTGAAATTAGACCCATTTGTTTTACCCTTAAAAATATGTTATTTTTTTTTATTTTTTTTAAATACGGGAATTCCACGTTAAATATCCACGCAAGTTTTATAAACCAAACTGTGCGTGATGGGGAGAAAGATGGTCATATTTGTAAACAGGAAATAAGATTAACCCCCGCCCTAAAAAAAGAATTCCAATTATAATTTCAAACCTTTTTTTTTGCAATCGTGTGTTATTAGTGAATTTAAATAATAATTATTTCGTTTTCAGAGCACATTTAATCCTTAATGGGTATTAAAAGCGACTTTGTGCGTTGCATTTTTAAATATAAATTATCCCAGTTTTTTTAAAGAACTTTTTAGTCTTTTTGAGGTTTTATCGGAAGGATTTTATTGCTTGTCAACGGCACTTTGTCTCCCATAGGAGTGGTAAAGTCCTTCCTTTTTTTATGGGACATAAAATATTCATGACATCTGCTAAGTGTAGTCTTGAAGCATTTCAAGGGTACTCTCTGATCTAGGATAAGAATGGTAATACATGAAGAATACTCTTTTAAGATCTGAAATTGTACTGTATTCCTTTCTTTAAAGAATTAATAAAAAGGTTTCACTTATTTTTGTGATATCTGGTTTATTAGGAATAAACAGTTCCGTTGTCTCTTCAAAAGTCACTAAAATATTAAAATACAAACAAAATTTTATTGTTGTCATTTATATTTCCATAGTCTGGTCCGTAATTTTTGGCTATTTTTCTAATAATTTGCGTTCAAAAGAGCTAGGAAATATTTAAGGGACGGATAACAGATTTCAAGGGAATAAACATTAAATAATTTTATTTCTTTCCATAAATACTGCAGAACATAGTTTCCTTTAAATTTAAAGCTTTTCTTTTTCTTCTTTTTAACAAAATTACTTTACATATTCATATCCGAGTCTTAAGACTTAGTTTCAATTTTTTGTTCTCTGCCCTAAGTTTTTTTATAAACGGAATTTCTTTATTTGTACTGTTAAAAACTGCCATGCTTTTTTGGGGGCCTGATAAAAGAACTGAGGACGACATATATATTTACATTGATGACAACAATACAAATTTGCACTGTAAAAATATCTGTAAATCTTTCAGAATATATCACGTTTTTTGCAGAACAAATCTATCATTAACACAAAAAACAGCTTTTTTAAACGCTTTTATTCTGCTTGCTTTTGGCGGCGTTTTACGGGGGGAATTTTAAAACTCGATTTTCGGGCACTTCCCGATAAGTCAGGGCCCCGAAACTTTACACATCGGTGTAACCCTCATGACACTCCAATATCCAACCATTATCTAGTCAAACAACAAAAGGATTAAGTTAATTAACGAGTATTTTTAATAAACAGAAAAACCAGATTTTGAGACCTTTCCCAAGGGGCTATTCTCCCTAAACCGTGCACAATTGTTTATAAGGCATAACTTCATCATATTCAAAAGTCAAAACGAGAATTGCCCAATAATTACGATAATTATAGACGATTAATTACTTTTTTTCTTTCCGTATTCTTGTACATAAAATTTCAGACACTTCCAAACGATATAAAACTCTGAAACTTTGCACCGTGGTGGAAACTCGATGACAATGCAATATTCAATCATCAACTAGTCAAAACCTCCGTAATTTAGGTAATTAACGAGTGTTTTTAGTTATCCTTTTAATTCATATTTGAGACACTTCCGTGAAGCCAATGGATCCCAAAACCTGTAAGATAATATACTAGGTATACAACTACAATATTTAATCTTCAAAACGTGATTTTTTACCCTCCAATTAACAATTAAGATAATTAGCGATTTAAGATAATAACCGCGAGAAAGAAATCGCCAGAAGAGCGAGAAATCGCCGAGAATTGGTGCCCATCCCGAGGAATCGCGAGAGAAGATAAATATTCTACTTTTATAATTTATTGACTACTGAAAAGACTGGATGGTACTGTTACTGTTTGCTCCTTAATACACACACACACACACACACACACACACTAATTCTGAATTTTTTACGATTGGTTATTTTTTTAATTTTATTGAATGCTTTTCTTTTTCTTGTGAATCTTTTTGATATCGATTGATTTCATCGGCGAGTGAGCGGATGCGAGGAATATTCTTTGTGGGAGGTATTTTTCCCGCTCAGCTCTGTTATTTTAACGTACCCAGCAATATTAAATAGATTTTAATTAACTTTGGAGTAGATTGTCCTGCTGAGTCGTCAGAGGATTGTTCTACTTTGTCAGATATGTGAAAAATTTTTGTTATACATGAAACTAAAATTCCATCCTAACATAACATTAAATATGGTTGAAATAAATACATTTTTTCTTGTGAGTTTTTGTTAAAAAATACCAGGACTAAAAAGTAGAAAATAAAATAATTAAAAAAAAGATTTTTTAAAAAACGCTTTTATTGAAGTGTTCTAAAAGGTCAAAAATAATTTTTTCGGTTTGACAAATAATTTATTGGGAAGTAGAAAATAACTTTTTGGTAAGTAAAAAAACTGATTTTCTAATCACTAGAAATAAAAGCGTGGCGCTAGTAATTCTTAATTCCCTATTTATTCTAACTTCTTTATTCTATGTTCTATGAGGTTAAATTTACAAATTTCTCATTCTTGAGTTTTGAGTGGGATGGATTCACTTTAAATTCTCTATTAGGTATTTTTATTTATATAAAGTTATACATAAATGCCGACGTAATGGCCTAGTGGTAAGAGCATCTAACTGCAAAGCCGTACGTCTGGGGTTTGAATCCCCGTTCGTCAGGGATGTTACTGTTACTGTCCTGTAAAAAAAATAAAATTTAAAAAATTACTAGCGCCCACGCTTTTATTTTTAGTGATTAGAAAATCAGTTTTTTTACTTACCAAAAAGTTATTTTCTACTTCCCAATAAATTATTTGTCAAACCGAAAAAATTATTTTTGACCTTTTAGAACACTTCAATAAAAGCGTTTTTTAAAAAATCTTTTTTTTACTTATTTTTCTATTTTATTTTGATGCAATCGGCAGTCTCCGAACCGACTATAAAGCCTAAACTCACCAGTCAAATAATTAACAACGTCTACATAATAAAGCAAATGATAAACATTAACATAAACCTATCAGCATCATAAATGTACTTTCTTTTGGATTGTACCGCTGGATGTAAATGTAACACTATTTAGTAATTGAAAGAGGCAAAAAAGTTATTGAGGTGCTTTCAGCAGAAATGAGCTAACTCCAAAGCAAAGCAGATGGAGTTGGATCATTGTTGGTGCATATACCCTTCTAATAAATATTGGGTTTAAAATGAAAAGGATTTATATGTTAATGCTTGAAATTTAACTGTTTAAAACCTGTTAAAATTCTTTAACATTGACAGAAGTACACCATTAAAACTGGAAAGGTGGTAAAAAATTACAGACGATATCTGTAAAATAAATGGATATGAACTGGTGTACTGGGCGAGAGTTTTTTTGTAAATTGAATATATTTTTTACACTGAAGTGACCGGCGATACTAAAATATTTAGCGTTAAAACATTTCGCTGGTTTTTTAACGGGTGAGATGACAGAATTAAACACCTTCCAAAGAACAGTTACGAATGCAGAAAAACTTATATTCTGTGATGGTAGTGTAGGGTAGGGACCTAGGAAAAAAATAGGGTTATAGAAAGTATACTAGTATTTCAATGATTTTATCAGGTTTTGGGAAAAAAATAAGACCAACAATAAAATAATCCTTAATTGCAAGAATCAATGTTATTCATATGACCCCGATTTCTTCCAATTAAAAAAGAACTCTTTGATTCCGAATAACTTCAATCATCACGTTCCTTCAAGCTCTGAGAGGAGTTCGAAGGAGAAAGACGAAAGTTCGAATCATCTGCTTGAAATTCAAGACAAATTCGAAGGGTGAAGTGATTGCTTCCGGAATTATTTCCAGAATCAATATTTGGAAAAGAGGTAAAATCAAAAGAGAGAGGAGGGGAAAAATAGCAGACTATGTTTACTTTCATCAAATATTGGATCTCCGGATTTTGACTTGTTTCGTCCTTCTTTTTTCCCCCAACTGGGGTTAATGTTCATTCGATAGGAGTTAATTACGCATTTGATACGTGTTTGATTGTTCAGAATGAGAGATGACGTTTTAAGATGGGTGAAAAATCTAAGTCGAAGTTGAGAAATGAAAATGGAGAAAAGAATTGGTAGTGAGTAATAGTTTGGATTCAGTGGTTTGAAATATTCGATGTGTGAGAGTTGGTGTATCCTTATTCCTAAGTTCTAAATTAACAATAAATCCATAGTATATTTCTTCAATCTTAGTAAGACTTATTAAAAAGCGTATTATGTAGTATTAAAGTATATATTTAGTGTATTTTATAAGTATATTTTAAGTATATTAGTGTATTTTATTACTATTAAAAAGTTTATTTTAGTACGTGTGTAGTTATTAAAAGTAAAAAGTGTTGGTGTAGTGTAACACTTTAAAAGTGTTAGTAAAAGTGTATTTAGTACGTGTATTTTGTACTTAGTGTATTTTATAAGTATTAAAAAGAATATTATGTATTCAATCTTAAATACATAAACTTCCATCCGGTGAACTCAAATAATTTATCCATGGGACACATCGAGAAAAATAGACAATAATAAAGTTCTAGAAAATTTTAGAGTAAAAATAAATGATGCTACTGTCCATCCATAAGGAGACTATTCGATAATACAATCACGCCAGACATGCTAGGAAACCTTTTTTAGACTAGAACCATAGCAATTCAGCTCTATCACTTCAAACATACGGAATTCAAATAAAAGATGTGATCAGATAGTAATTTCAGAATCTTATCTATCTCTACACATTTTCAGCTGAAAACTGTTTAAAAAAAACTTGAAATCGCCTCCACTACAGAATCGGAATGATATCCAATCATTCTCCACAATGAAAAATTTCGAAACATCTTGTCAAAAAGTTCGAAACGAACGTTTGTTCTTTATCGTTCTCTGGAGAATCCAACTCTCGAATTGGCCCTCTCAACCGCTTTTATCCTGATATGGCCGTACAATAAACCTCTCTAGAATTCCGCCATCAGATAAAAGCATGGCTGCCCTCAACAAAAAAAAGACATTCATTCATAAAAGTAAATCGAAATAAATTTTAGAGCCGTAACAGGGGTGTTTCAGTGCAACACTTTTGTGAGAGCTTAAGTTTGTGGGGTTCCGTTGCTGCATATTGACTTGTGGGGTTATTGAGTCCATACAATATGGAGGAAAGGATTATTTATTTTGACTTTTGGTGTTTCAAAATCTTTTGAATGGATTGGAATGGATGATTTCTTATAAATTGAAGTGACTCGTTGGGATGAATGAGTGGTTTGGGTATTATCGTTTTCTGGGGGTTGAATGTTCCAAAACTGTTCAAAATTGGAACTGAATTCTACGCTTTATACGCTGAATTCTACGCGTAGGGTGTTTCAAAAGTCATTTTCATGGAACCAATGTCTCCTAGGGTCATGGAAGTACGGTACAAGTAAAGTAAGTTATCCTGGAGAATCCCTTGAGATGACTTTACAGCGACCCTAACGGTGAAATAAAAAGTAAAAAATAATTAAAAACTAAAGGAGATAGAGAAAAAACCTGAATGAGAGTATTCTTGCCAATGTGCTACTTAAAACTCAATGGATTGAGTATTTTCATGAAAATATTATAAATATTCGGGGAGATATTAGCATGCTAAAATAGCACTTTTAAAAAGAAAAAGTTAGCAAATTTGAAAGTTGTTTATGTTATGTTGTTGTATTATGTGCTTTTTTAGTTTAGATGAAGAGACAAACTTCAATAGAAAAAAAACCCTTGCAAATCCGCAAACTTCTTCTTTTTAGAGGCCTGATAAAGAGCTGTTTTCACATGTTAATATCTCCCTGAATATTCACGATATCTTTATCAATTTTTTTTCAGTGAACGTTCTTCAGTTTCTTCATAACGTTGGCAACATTACTCTTCTTGAGATTTATGCTCAATCTCCTTTAGCTTTTTTTATTAATCTTTTAACTTTTTTTATTTCGCCTCTAGGGGCGTTGTAATTCATCTCAATGTATTCTACATGGTCATTTACCTAGGGGTAGACCTTATTTACATGACCCTAGGAGACGATGGTTCCAAATAAAGGCCATGAAACGAACTTATGATGCACCCGTGAAAGGGACTTTTGAAACATCCTGTATTATAATGAAATTTTCTGTTAGAAGAATACCCCAGTTTAAGAAATGCAAAAAAGCCCCTTTTATACTATTCCTTATACATCCGTTACATTCTTTATTATCCATTGATAAAATCTGTTATCCTACTGTAATGTTTTTCTTATTTTGAAATTTTTTAGAGAACTTCTGTAAAGTTCCCGTGTTTGCCGGTGTTTGGTTTGGTTTGAATTTGTTCAAGTTTTATGGCCCAAGAATAAAGTCAAGTGTTGTTTGCTGGTGCAGGGGGAGTTTTGTATTTTTTAAATAAAACGAAATATAACAATAGAGGCGTTTGTGGTAACAGCTAGCAAACAAATCAGTAAAGCTGTTAGTGTTATCTCGAATGGCTGCAATTATCGCGATTTCTGGCTGTCTGGCTCAATTCAATAAAGAAAATTTAGTTAAGAATTATTTTTCAAATATGTAACTGCTATTGCTTAAGATGATTACAAAATCTTTAAAGGTGAAATACTCTACATTCCCATTTCTTTCAGTTTCCCTTTCGGAAACTTTTCATTCTTGAAATTTATCGGAATCGCACGAAAACCATTAGTATTCAGTGTTTGCGTTTAATGTGTACTCATTAACTAAAATCTAAAACTTTTGATATCTTCTTTCGGAACACAAACATCTCTACCCTGGTTGGGCCATAGTCGAATTATTCTTCCCGATGTCTAGATTTTCTGCCGCACGTTCTTCTGTGATCCCCAGAATTGTCCTGACCTCACGAACTTAATCAGAACACAGAAATGCGTTCTTCAAAACTTCGAGTAAGGGTGGATTCACACATGCAGCACATAGAGCGACGCGACCCGACTGGGATGCGTATAGCCATACTGTACTTTGATAGAACCCAAAAAGAAGCCTTAAAAGAGAATGACTGGAAGCTGGTTATCTCAACCAGAACGCTAAAAAACTAACAGGGGTTCTATCAAAGTTATACATGACCGGGATGTCGAAGGGAAAAGGTAGAAAATTTCCTGTTGATGTAGAATAGTGGTTCCCAAAGTGGGCAGTACCGCCCCCTAAGGGGCGTTGAATCATTCTAGGGGGACGATGGTGAGTTGAAAGGAAATTGGGGAGCGTTTTTGGAATAAAAGAGACCGTCGAATGTCATCTTATGCATAAAAACATTCGAAAATCCCGTAAAAGTAGATTAATATCCCTTTTTAACACTCTAAAATTAAAAACTTTCCAGGTGAGGACCCCTTTACCCCACTTTACATATACATTGAGTTATCAGTTATTTTATTTTTAAGATGAAACAAGAAATTTTAAAGCCAACCGAAAACAGGAAGCTAAGTGAGTACACGCTTTGGGGTATCACCCAAATGGTTTCAGCATATTCAGAATTATAAGGTAAAGAATTATTTTTGAATAACATTTTGCTAAGAGATAGAATCAAATTACTATCCAAATTATTTCAGGATCAATTTTAAGATGCATGGAAACTTAAATGTTGAATATTGTTCATGTGCATGTTTTTTTAAAGTGATATATGTATTGTTATAAATTTTATAAGCAAATAAGGGGGGAAATTTGTAAGAAAGCGGATGAAAAGTTTCTTTTTGAAAAGGGGGCGGTCATCCCAAAAGGTTTGGAAACCTATTATGCATAATTTAGTCCTCTCGCTTCCATTGGTTCTGGGTTGTGTGACATAGTAGCTACGTCAGCATCTATGGGAAAGCTTTGACCAAGGTTTATAATCGATGATTATGGAGACGGAAAAGATCGGATCAAAATTTTTATTTGCCAATTTTAAAAAATCAGGCAGCGTTTTTCATTCATCACGGATCATCATTTGGAGATCAGAAAAGAAAAAAAAACACCCGTCGTTATTACTGGGGATTATAATTTTTTAATGATTATAGGGGCTGCTCATAAATGATGGGGGAGAGGGGGTTTATCCATTTCTGACAAGGGGAAAGGAGGGGGGTTCAAAAGTTGTAAAATCACATCCTGCAACTGAAAACGAAAAAACCTCTCTTTGTTAAAACAACCGTATATTTTTGCTCTTAAAATGCGTCTTAAGATTGATAGAAACATCATAGTAAGATTTTATTCAAAAGTGAGAGCGTGACATGTGATAAAGGGGGGTACGGGTCAAAAATTGGCAAAAACGTGTTACAGCATTTATGAATGACCATTATTTTTTGTTTCAAGGTATTAAAATCATCTTTTTCACGTGAAAGCGAATTCGTCAACGGAGAGACACCTCAATCTGAAAAAAAAGCACCTACCCCCAAAAATTAGATGGTGTTGGTGATGTTTGGATGATTTTATTCATCAAGTGAAATTTTGCAAATTAATTTGAATATTTCTTAAGGATCAGGCAGAGATCCTTGTAAATATGTAATTCGTTTTAATAACTTTCAAATATCGATGAATCATAAAAATATAAATTTTGCTTTTTTATACTATTTTAGTGGTGACTATTACCGCTCTTATTTCTAATGCAATTGAGGCATAATCACTGTTTTCCATAGTTATTTTCAAGTCTAATTAATGTTAGCGATCACTATTTAAAAAAATATTTTATTTTTTCTAATGATGAATTACGGACTGGGGATAGAGTGGCAGTTACACAATTAATTCTTCAAATATCTTGCGCTCCAAAGCATTTATTACTTTTGACTTGCTAAAAAAATAATTAAAGCAGGTTTTGGTGATCAAGCGGGTGTACCAAGATAACTGTCATGATCAGATTTACCTTGGTGTCCAGGATTTGAAATTGATAATTACGGAGATGGAAGAAAAACTCAAGATCAAATTGAAATTTTTATTTGCCACTCTTAAAAATCAGACAGCGTTTTTCATCACTCACGGATTATTGTTGTGCGATCAGAAAAGAAAAACTCCCGAAGTAATCATTACAGGTGATCGTTATTTAATGATTATCTTTGAGCATTATATTTGCTGACTTTTATGTTTCGCTCCTAAAATTAAAAATCACGAAAGAACGTCAAATCGCCTTTGGAGAGATACCTCAATCATTCTGAAAATTATACCGAAGAGAACACCTATCTTGGAAAAGTTAGATTGGCGGTTTTGGCTACGATAGTGCTGTTTGATGAGTTTTATTTTTTGAACGGAGTTCTTGTTATTATCGGAGTAAAACTGTATCGCTCAAATTTAATCACTATGAAAGGAGTATTTCACCATTATCGCTGGTTAGAGGGCAATAAGTGTAAACTCACACCTATCAAGCGTCGCCTCCAGCTATGGACCGGTTTCTTCCTTGTTAGGACTCATCAGCACGGCATACCTTTCATTTAACTTGCCTTTCGGGATTTAAATCTGTTCTAGGAATGCCAAGTCACACATTCCAGCAGATGAGTGGAGGACTAATCAATGGTCACGACATTTTCTGTTATAGTCGGTTAGACCCTAATAACACAAAAGTCACAGTGACGTTACTATAACGTCACTGAGGGTCACACAAGTCACATGTCACAGAGTGACTGAAATGCGTCTACACAAAGAGGTCACATTGTGACCGCCATCTAATAGAACTTGTGTGAACACTCTGCAACGTCATTGTGACTCCTCGAGGTGACCGTCAGCCCTAAGTCACCTCGTGACGTGTGACCGATTAGGGACGACATGTTTTAGTAGGATTATATTGAGGTATTTCTGATTTCAAGTAAAAAATGCACTTTAAATAGCCTGAAAATACTTAGCAATTTCAAACTTGAAGCAATTGTTAATTTTATTTAATTTTTTCTAATTTTAGAAAAAAAATACTTGTTACCAGTATTAAAATCTCTGTCTAAAATATATAAATATCTGTAATAAGAAATTTTCAAAGGGGACTTTACGCAAGACTTAAAAGCAAACCCTTTCTATACTCCTGTTCATAAAAAATGCAACACCAAGAAGGAATTGTCCAATCAACTTGAAATTTTCAGGGTATGTTCATTATGGTTTGATTATCAAATGATACCAAATTCAGAGCTATAGCGCATGCGCGAGCTGAACAGTGTCTTCTCAACCCCTGATTTATTCGTATATTTGGGGGGCTGTAATGGGACGTTAAGGGCTTGTAAGAAGGTTGTTTACCGTTGATTATCTTGTCATTAGATGTTATTATACCCCTTAGACCTTAACGGATGTCATATGAAAATTTAACAGAGTTTTAAAGCGGATTAATGTTATGCCTCCCGAAGGGGTGTTTTTCACATTGTTTTACCGCTCGTCAAATGAAGTGAAACCGGACAATATTGATATGGGTTTGTAAGCAGAGGTCCAAAAAGGGTGAGGTGAGTTGAAAATTGGGGTCTGGACCCCTTATAGTCACGTCAGCACGGGATGAAAGAGACTTCATTCGCATGGCAGTGCCGGATCATTGAGTGACTTTTCGACATGTTTCAAATTGTTAGAATACTGTAACAGGTCTATCATTGTCTGCTCCATCAGTTAATCGGTCGCCATTGCACCAAAATTCACCAAGTGTCGTTTTTTTACAGAACTCCATCGATGGAATTCCATCGGTGCATAAACCTACCATGGGATCCACAAAAAAATATTTTCGTAAGATAACTGATAACAAATGGTCCTTTTAAAGAAATACCCCATCAATTTTGGTTAACATGACACCTAAATTGGGATTTGACGCTATGCCGAAAATCACAATTTTTGGAGTGTTTTATCTTGAGTCTGTGGTGAAGAAGAGAAATGTTTTGACCTGGAGCACTATTGGGTACCATGGGCAACCTCGTTAGATAAAAAATGAGGGCAATCTCATTTCTTAAATAAATTTCTAAAAATTTTTGGAGCCAAAAGTTATACCCTACATTTGAAGCGATCCTGAAGCTGTAATTCATCAGAACAAATCCCGTACACATGTTTTTTGGAATGTTCCAAACTTACTTTACATCCAATAAAGACAGTTTCTTTCTCGACAAATTTCTTCATCCAAAAATTCACCTATGGAGCTCGACTAAATTTTGTTGGTTTGTCCTCATGCTTAAAATGCTTCTTATGTTTCCAATATTGGCAAACTTTGGGTTTGGGATGAATCTTAGATGAAAATCACCTCCTCAGTCAAAATTTCAATCTGTTTGATTCGATGACCTGTCGTATAGAGGCTCTCATTGCAACGCGTATGGAAGACATTAAACACCGATTTTCGATAGTAAATTTTATTCCTTTTTTCTGAAAATTATATCATTTATTTGTATCCACAAAGATCACTTGCTGTGTAAATTTCATCAAAATTTAACAAGTCCTTCATGGTGTTGCATTTTTTATGAACAGGAGTATAGTAGCTCAAGCTATATTATGAATGCTAGAATATCGAGGTTTTTCTAAAAAGGTTCAAATTCAAGTCATTAGGTGACCAGTTAGCACGGCAACATGTCGAATACCATCAGTCATTGCGACGTCGCAGCCAAGTCATCAAGTGACACTGCGACGTCACAATCAGGTCATCAAGTGACGTACACATCGTGACTACTCTGCGACGTCACATTCGCGTCACGTAGTCACAATCTGGTTGTACTGTGACTTCACAAGGACGTCACGAGTGGTCACAAATTTTGGTCACAAATTGCGGACATTAAGCTGTCACTGTGACGTTCTGGTGACTTCACGGTCATGCCCGTGACCCCAAAGTGAAAGTCACAAACGAGTCACATATTGGTCACCTGGCTATTAGGGGACTAGTACTTGCCCTCGGCTCTCTTGCGTTACCTTCCTATGCCGTGCTGATGAGTCCTAACAAGGACGAAACAGGTCGGCTGGAGGTGACGCTTGATAGTTGTGAGTTTATCACTTATTAATCACTATATTTTTAATCGAAACAAATTAAACTCAAAATCTTATTAGTTTTATGAGCCTTAAAATCAGGCCCGATTTTTTTACGATTTTAACCAAATATTAATCATTAAAGTAGATTTTGGCGATCAAGTTGGTGATCATTAAATTCAAACCATGAAATGAAAAATCAAAGCAGGTTTTGGTGATTAAGCGTGAACAATAGTTTCAAACCCTGGTTCAAACCAGTATGAACGGTCGTGTCGATGTAGTCTCTGCATGTAAAACCGCCCTAAAGCTTCCCCATTTGTAGAATTCTTTCCCCTTTTAAAAGACGGTCGGGCCTCGAGTTCGGATTGGTTTGTTTGACGAAGACTTCGTTTTAACGCGGTTTCTGGTTTTCGTGAGGATTTTTAACGAGCGACAAGTGAGCTTTAACCCGAGCCTCGGAAGCTACGGATTTTCCGTAGGATTCAATGTGCAATCTCGGGCGGTTTAGGACTCGAAGGGATAAAATGGCGGCTTACTTGGGGAAGAGGGGACTTTGAAACGTTTCTGAATAATTCTTAGCATTGAAGATTTGGAGAGTATGAGATGTATAAACTCTGAGAAAGGAAGAGAGAGAAAGTTTTAAAGTTTGTGTCTTTGGACTACAAATGTTTCTTGGACAAGAGCGTTTGAGGGTGAAGTTTATTTGGAAATTAATTTGCTAGAATCTTTAATTTAAGAAGTAGAATAAAAGTTTAAGAATGGTTCGCGGTTTTGTTAGCTTCATTTAAAGAAAATTGAAATCACGATATAAAAAAACATTTTACGAATATGCAGTTGAAATTTAGTAAAAACCAAGCAAATATACATCCAGACTCTGGAGGTTAACTATTAAAATAAGTTGAAAACTTTGACATTTTAAAATTTAGTCACCACTCAAAGAATCAGATAGTGGGGAGATCTCTAAAAATGAAAAATGAACAGACTAAATAGGGCATTAGTTATTCAATAACATTCATTACTTAAAAACTTAAAGAATTATTGCTTTTATTTCTTTTTCTAAATATCCACCCCATTTATATAGATTCTGTTTCATAATTTTCATTCCATTACTATTCCATTATACATAGAATGAAAAATCCCATTTACTTGGAGCTCACATTGTAAAATTTTAATATGAGCAAAAAAATCATATGCTAATTTTAAGTGTTAAGTGCTGAAGTGCTTAGTTCAGTGATAGTTAAGTGCTTAGGGAAGTGTTAAGTGCTAAGTAATTAATAAATAGAGGGGTATCTTAGAAATAATGTTGAGTCAACCCCTTACCCCGGAACAAAAGTCTGGTTATACCCCGGCGAGATTGTATCAATCAAATATCAAAGAAATTCAAACAGCATTTTTTTCTCATTCTAATCACCTGAAAATTAGCTTAGTTTAAAAACAGGAACGGGGTACAAAACTGAATTCTTCAAGACAACAGGGAGAGGCATGAAAAAATATTCGAGCAGAAAGACAGAGTTGAAAAAAACAAGCTTCAAAAACGTGACTTTACGACTGGTCTTTTTCGGTGGCATATCGTTTTGAAATCTCCCTGTCGAACGGTTTTAAAGGAACGTTCTAGAACAATTTCAATATATTTCGACTCGGGTGAGTAAAAGTAAGGGATATTTCTTTACGGCTGCTGTTATTGTCTTTTTTATTGGCAATTACTACTGGAAGTTCTCGAGTGGGAGTTGGATTTCGATTACATGAACGGGTATGCTGAGTAGTTCGGTTGTTTTAAAAGATCCGTTCACGATTGTTTCTTTCCAGTTTAGAACTTACTGGAAGAAAAGATTCAGAAACTCGAACTTTAACAATGCCTGAGGTTTTTGTTTTCGCTATGCGTACTCGAATCGAAGAAAATGTTTGGTTGACTGCTTTTTGATGTAGAAAGATTTATTTTTGTTTATTTGAATGTTTGAAATAAGCCACTAATAAAGTGTGAAACTTAAGAACAATTTAATTTGAAATTACATAGGGTATTTTTTCAATATTTTAATCCGATTTTAACTGTGGTAAGCGAATAAACTTCATTCAAACTAGTTTTACATTCTAATCCTTTTTTTTCATTTTGATGAAATTTTTACCGACTATTAAAATATGGATTCTATAATGACAAAATTGTGGACATTGCCAAGGCCGTGATTTCGGCACATGGAGCAATTTGACTTGACTTAAATTGGACACGACACCAACCAACCAATCATTAAAATATGGATGGATGCAGGTACTTCCTTATTGGTAATTTTTTTCTTTTTCTTGCCTTAACATTTTAAATCTAAAATCTAAGTCCCAAAAAGTTAAACATTACAAATTAACAAAGGTGTTTTCATAAATATTAAATTCATATAAACTAATTTCAATTATTAATATTTTAAAATTAATAATTAGGAAAAAAGGTCACTTAACCAATAAAGTTCTAATTAAAAGTTCTAAAAAAAGAATACATCTACATAAGATCTTCCTACATATATTTTCTTAACTTTCTTAAAAAATGAAAAACTATACCAAACAAACGACCAAGATTTGATATAGTTTTCTAAGCTTTTGAATTTTTTTTTCAATTATATTTATTCTCCACGAACATGAATAGAAAATAATATAATTCTTATCGTATTTATGAATTTTATTGGAAGATTTTGAATGCATTCCACTCAAAAGATGACATTCAAGAATAGCAAACTTTTTTTAAACAAGCGTTTTTATCTCAGTACTTGAAATCTATAAAGTTACGCAATACTTCATTGAGTTCATGAATATAATGCAGTAATGAAAAATTATACAGTCTTCGTAATATTTTATCGCCATAGGCAGATCCATTAACACCTTTTGACGTTAATGCAAATGCATCTTTGATAAATCTTTATTTAAACCATGCTTGTAAAAAATAAACTAAAATAAGAATACCTAAAGTTTTTACTCCTACGATTATGATTATCCAACATGAATATTTATAAAATATGTCATTCTTCAACTTCTAAACTAATCCAGTCATTATAGCTCAATGATTTTAATAACCTAATATAATAAAAGCAAAGGGATGTATATTTCCCTAAAAAAACCCGTCAAATAACCTTTAAGAACAAACTTTTCATGAAAAACTTTAAAAACTCAATAACATAAGAACTCGAACTCTTTTGTACCTTACAAGAATTTGAAAAAAAATTGCAAGAGCTGTGACTTACTCGCTGCTTCTGAATTAACTTAGGCTTGTTTTAAGTGAAAGCTGTCTTGACTGTTAATACCAATTCATTTGGCTGTTGACAAAAAACCTTATATGAACAGGTGAATTATTAATTGAACGAAATTTTACTTGACAGGAACATTTTTCGAAGAGTTAATATTTTTTATGTTGCAGGTATTTATTTTCTTTTTGAAAATTTATCTCTTTTACATCAACTTAGTTAAATCGGTTTGTGGAATCGGGGCGGGGTAAAGGGGAAAATATGTGTTTTGAGTGTTTAGTTAAAAATTTGCGTTTTAATAAAAAAGACTTATCCCATGGGGTAAATGACATAATTAACTACTTTCTGTTTAACTTATTTACGAGATTAGATTTTTATATACTTTTAAGGTGATTGTTTTTTAGGTTTATATTGAGATGAGGGAGAATGACATATTAAAAAAATACTTGGGTTCGAAAAGTTAGTTCAAACTCACCACTCAAATTATATTTATTTTTAATGTATATATCTAAAATTGGAGAATAAATAGAATATAATGTACTATAAAGGGTAGGTAATCAATTTAAATGTATTATAAATGATATGTTTGCTTGACATATTTTCAAAGATAGGTTGGAGGTTTTAAATTTAAATCTACTTTCACAACTTAACTATTGTCCACTACTTGGGAGTGGGATGCCATTGTTAGAAAATTCACTTGATTACATTATTACTATTAATTAATTAATTAATCTTACTTTCCAAAATAATAAATATTCATACACAAAATTATATTATCTACGGCTTGAACTCTCCTATATGGAATATGAAACGCTTCCTCAATTTTGTGTGTGAATCCAACAAATTATTACTTTTTCTCTGTAAAGAATTATGCAACTCTATTGCCACCTTTTTTGGTATCATATCACACCCACAGAGTATTGAGCTTACAGAGATACCAAACGGCGGTTTTCCTCTTTAGGTCATTAATTTAATTCAGCTCGCAGATTATAATTCAGTTCACTAGCAGCCAATCAGAAAAAGCTTAATGCGTAAGTGAATCCTGATTGGATATGGAACTTCTATCAGGCGTTGCATTTTGATTTTATCGGCGCTGCTCTTTTTTTCCCTTTTTCCCGTAGATCGTAGAACAATTCCCTAAAGTTGGTAATTAATTTCCCTACTTCATTTTACAGATTTATTTATTTCTAAAAGCTATTATTATTTTATTTAAAAGCTATTAAATCTTATTATTATTTATTTATTTTATTATTATTTTATAAATATTTATTATTTTTAATCTACAGATTCCTTTCCCCAGAGCGCTATAGCGAATGGGGAAAAAGAGATTTTCCCTCCACTGCCGACTTGAAGGCAGCTTCAGTGGGTGAGTGACAGGTGGGAGGTGGAGCTATAAGAGGTAAGGAGGCGGGTCCTGTGTCTGGAGATTTGTCTATGGGAAAAGCCCTGTTAAAAAAGTTGCCATTAGCGTCTATGGAGATGAACACTCTGTTAAGCTCTATACTCTGTGATCACACCAAACCATAATCAATCAAAAGTACTTACCATCAAAAACATAATTTTAGAGTGATAAATTTGTTCTTTGAAAAAATTAAATATGGGAAATTATTGCCAAAAAATAAATGGCGAATTATAATCACCACTTATTTTTTTAATAATAATTTATTTAGATTATTTCCCCTAATTTTAAAATTAATCTGAAATAAAATGTTGAATCCAAAAAAACTAGTGTATTATTAACAATAAAATGGTGGCAACACATATTGCGTATCTCATAACAGTGAGATAATGTCTATTACTCTCACAAAAAATCATTAATAACATTCGACAACCATTAGCCATTGAAAGAAGCGTCATCAACTCTTCCGGACAAAATTCATTATTCGAAAATAAATCTCGATTCAAACAAGTTCTATATAAGCCCGCTAAGTTATTCATTCCAGAAAGCGAAAACTCCCCTAGAAAGTCAAGTCTAAGAAAGTAAATTGTCAATTGAATACCGACCGAAAACCTCCTCTTCTGTTATCTAATTATGGCCCCAAACGGGAGTACTCCAATTGAATTACTATTTTTAAGCTACATTTAATATGAATGGAAGAAATTTCTTTGAAAGGGGGGAATAATAGTAACTTTGTTATTTGGGTTCCGAGTTTTGTCTTGGATTGATTTTTTTTCTTATTTTTTTTTTCTCAGCACACAAAGAGGATGGTAAGGCGGAACCAGGGACGACCAAAATTTGTTTATTTATTACGTTTTCTTCCATAGAAATCTGAATTCTTTTTCGAGGCATTGAAAAAACAGAAATGAAGTACTAATTTGACGTTTATGGGTTTAGTGCTCAACATGTGCTTAGAAAACTACAAAGGAATCTTGTGGATCGTATTTACTGCATTGGTAACATGCTGTTAACTGCTTATATCGTGTTTTATCAACTTCTTACAGTTATCTCAATAATAATTTATTTTATTGTGAAATAGTTCACTGTTTATGAAAAACAGATAATATAATCGTCTTTTGGTACGGAAATTTCCTCAGCTCTTTAACAATACTTCTTTATATTTTACAATGATTTGTACTTAAATTTCAATCAAATTATGTTTTGTAATTCGATTTTGAGGGGAAAATAAGGATCTTAACATTCGTTCCAAAGCGACTGTCCATAAAGGTTTTTAATAACGTCCATGAAGGTTAAGGTCCATTTAGTTTAGGTTTTTCTCCAAATTTTTGACCGCCCAAAATTACTGTAATTTCAAGAAAGAATTCGTAATGAAATGCAAAGGCTCAGCTGTGATTGTTTTCTGATTTATTCCCTCATTTTAAGAGTTTTTTAATGAAATTTTATAATTAAATATTATAATTTAATTATAAAATGTTTATAAAATATTATTATAATTTTAAAAATTTCTAAATTAAATTTTTTACAGTCAGTATATTGGTAAGGATGGTTATTCTATACAACTTATACAAATTATTTTTCTATACAAAAGATAATTGAAGGGTTTGGTGGATGAAGGGGCTATGTTACAAGGCCTGTCCCAAAAGTAACGAGACTGAATTCCCTAATTCTGAATGGAATTCAGTCTCATTACTTTTGGGACAGGCCTTGTAACATACCTCTTCATCCACCAAGCCAATTGTAAGTACCGTCAGTAGATAAAGCGTTAAATTAAAAATTCCCAACTTAGCAAAAAAACCCGAATAAAAAAGTTTTACAAAAGTGACGCGGAAAATTAAAAGATGTAGGTAAGATCATGTTGGCTGTATCATTTACTTTATGAGATAATTCGCATTTCACTCAGCTGAATACTTTTCTACTTCCGCGTGATCTATAATTTCGGTAAAACACTCAAATTTTATGAGCCAATAAGTTCAAAAACTTATGGCACGGATTTAAAAGCTGCCTCTAGCGCGATAAAGTGAACCCGCGATGCTTTTTGGATAATTGAAAATGCAACAACTTCTGGATATAGTACAAGAAGAAAAATGGACTTATTAAAAGAAAGTGCATCTAAAATGTATGCTAATATTTAGAATGTTGGAAGCAGCGTTTTTAATTATGTTTACTCGCTTTTGCTATAAGTTATAGGTAACAGCTGGAAGTGTTTTTAATATTCTCTTAAAGTCCAGCAGTTTTTCACCGTAAATTGCTATTTTTTCCAGGGAGAGGGTTAGCGTTTGTGTCTAAATTAGATAGGTGTTGGATATGCTGTAACATCGCTGTTATTTATTTGTTTTTTAAGAGTTAGTTTATTTTTATATAGAATGTTTAAGATGAACGAATTTCAATACCGTATTTGAGATTTTAAACATTTTAATGGTAGATAGCTTTTTATACTCATGGAAAAAGTTAATAGCACGATATATATAAGATTTTCACTTTTAAAACCATGTTTCAGTAGAAAATCGTTGAAAGAAACTTTTCAGATGCAAGCCAATTTATTTGTTTGTTATTTTTATTTTAATTTGTCATAAAAGGTGGAAAATAGAAAAATAGTTTGGATGTACTCAATTAGTACTGGACATTCATATAATATTGGGTTCCCTTTTTTTAAGATAATAATTCTTTCTCTTCTTTTTTATCATTTTCTCTTTTCATTTCCCCCTTCTCTATTTCTTGTACTACTTTCTAACGTGTCTCTTAATGGTTCTCTAGCATTCTTTTTTTATTTTAAAGACACAAAAGTTTAGGAGGTGACACTTTAGTGTTAACAAATTATCTAGAAATATTCGGTTTCTGTAACGTTTAAATAATATCATCCCTAGTTTTTAACTACACTATCTCTATGACCCATAGGTTTTAAGAAAATTGAGACAGAAAAAGGAATGACACTATATCTTGGGTATATTCTTAAAATAATTAATATAAAAAACCGATTTTAGAAAACCGAAAACAGACGATTTTAAGAATACTATTTCTGAATCTCAAATAAAAATAAACAAGCTGACTGGAATGTAGTAGGATCATTAAAGGTAAATGTAGGATCATTAAAGGTAACTAAAATTTTGAATAAATCCATAATTAAATTAAATTAATTAGTTCTTAGATTTTAGCCCGTTGTTTTCCATATTTTTATGTTCTTTATATTTTTAAGACAATAAAAATTCAGTTTCTAAATAAATAAACTACTTTGATACAATGGATATTCAAGTTTGACATAGCAGAACAGCGATATTAATTTTATCACAACAAGAATGTTCTGAAAAGTTTTCATGATTGAATATTTGCTCAATATTTTGTTTTCTTTGTATCAGCAGCTGTTTTAATCACATTTAAACAAGTTAGTTATTAAAATCAATAAGAAGAGAGATTGAAGCACATCGTTGTAGACCTCAAGGTTCATATTTTTGATCGGTTATTATTGAGTTAAAATTATTTTTCTAATTCAAAACACTTGATAACCTATAAACATGTTCGTAATTGTGTCCAGTATAAACTGTTTTAAAAGTTTCTTTGGCTCTTATTTTAATAAAAATCACCAAAAATAAGCATTTTCCCATGCTGTGAATAGGAATAGGAAATGTGTGGTAAATCAATCCCATTCACAGATAACTTATCAAGATATCTCTTTTTACAATTTTCAGATAATGATCGGAAGTATGGAGAACTCATATTTTGAGTTTCTCCTTTAAATTACGCTTTAAAATAAGAAAAGAAAAATTATAAAAAAACAAACGCGCCGTAGTGTAATGTTGTTCAATGTAAATATCAGACAAACCGGAAGATTGAGTTACCTGGTGACGTCACTTCCGTTGGTTGTTTGTTTATTTAGGAATTTCGTGAATACTTTTTAGTGCATTTTAAAAACGTTGTTATTTAAAAAGGTTTTTATATTAATTATTTTCAAGTTTTTAGTTTTGTTGTGTAAAGTTTAGAATTCGCGACCTGAACGCCTTCCAAGAATTTGATTCCTTTCTCTTTTTAATGAAAATAAAAAGTGTTTTTTTTCTGAACTTTAACCATAACACATGGCTTTACTCTGTTTTGTTAAAATCATTGCACAGTTTTTGCCTCTTGCTATTATTCAGATGACGTAGGAAATTTTTGAAACACTAGAAATATAAAAAAGTGTTTTAAAAAATATATTGGTGACAAACTTGTCAGTAACTAATTAATAAAGTCAGTCCCTTAGATGTATTACAAATACAAAACTTGCATGAAGTACTACATGTACTGTGTATTACTTTTATTCTTACAAATTTTCATTTTACTAGTATTTTATACAACACTTCTAAAGCCATCTTGATAACGAGCGGCAATCTGCACAACAATGATTTTTTAACAATAAGGGCCTATAGTTGAACTTCTAAACTTTAAGTAACCCTGGGGGTTCAGGGACAGCAAATTGAACCGAACTAACGAGATAATATCGTATTGTCATCCAGATCTGAACTATGTTCAAAATTTTAAGTCTCTAGCTCATTGGGAAGTATGCTTAAAATTGATTACTAAATTCCTCCCGAACAGACAGATAGACAGACAGACGGACGGACAGACAAGATTGAAAGCGACCTAATAAAAACGTTGTAAAAAGGTTTTTTTTATCTTTAAAATATCTATAAAATTACTCACGAGGGCTTCGGGGTATGAAATAAGTTTGGGCGGTCATACTTGTGGAAGCACCCTGTATAAAAAATAACAAAATCCCAAACCCTACAATCCCTACCTACAATGAGAAAAATGACAGTTTCAAATCTGAGTATATATCGATATTTTTATATTGATATCATGATATGAAACTTTTTGTTTCAAATATGACGACGGGATTCTTTTAATTTCAAAATACCAGAAGTATTCAGTGTCAAGAAATTTGTTTGTCACTACTCAAACAATATTTATTTTTATTTCATATTACGCCCCCTATTTTACTTCACTGCGCCACCATTTGGAAGCGTCACCACACCTATCATACAAATGGTAATGCTACACTGTAGAAGATTACTTAACGGGCAAGGATGATCTCATCGGACAATCAACACCTGATGGCCGATATATTGAAAGCAGGATAAAACTTCTGAAATATGCACTTACTCAAAAATGAACCCATGATGTATCAATTTTGAGTGCCTATTTTCAGAAATGAGTTTATGCACATTTCAAACTTCACTATAAAAATACGTCACTTTACACAAAAAGTAGAGAGTAAAAATTTCCTCCATACATGGAGAGATAATACTCCGCGCTATGAAGGGACCCCACCCAGACACGGCGGAAGGTTCCCCTCCGGGAACAGAGGTTCCACTACGGAGGGACCTTCCTCCAAGTCTAAGTGGGGTCCCTCCATATCACGGTGTATTATCTCTCCATGTATGGAGGAAATTCCTACCCTCCACTTTTTGTGGAAAGTGCCATACCTTTTTACAGTGTTGGGTAAATTTGTTTCGGAACCGCTTAAGAGTGTAAAAATTTTCAATTTCGGACTTACTCCATTATTACCCTAGACAGTTCATACATCCAAAAAGATTACCCTTAAACCGCAACCTGTATTTACCTTCTTTCACTTAATAACAGGGCCCTATTCCAAGACCGAATTGAAACGTAATCCTAATGCTTTTAGCAACAAGCTTTTCCGAGTTCGTAAGAGGGGAGATTGTTCATAGCCCAACGTTTGCCATACATTTATCTCCGAAAAGCCCCTCCAGGGCAGCTTTTAACTCCATATTTGCAACCTTTCTCCGTTTCCTCATTCGGTTTTCTGTTTCTTTCTCGTCGAAACTTGCTCTTCTTGGGGGAAAAGATCGGAAAATCAAGGAGAGATGGAAATATAGAAGAAATCTTTTACAGAGTTTGAAGGAAAGTTGCTCGCTAATAGCCGTATAAGAGAAGTATTGGGTTTTTGAGCGAAAAATGGACTTGAAAGCATAAAATAATTTTTCCTTACTCCTGGTTAAATGTAAGGATCATGCTGTAAATCCTTCATAAAAACACCACCATCTTTCTATTCAAGATAATCAATGAATAGCTATATTTTTTATCTATTTGAAGATATTGTGTTAAATTATTCTAAATATCGCCGGTGATAATTATTTGACTGTTGAATATATAATCAGAGAAGTTTTATCACAGAGAAAGGGGATATATTTTAAACCTTTAAAAATTCGAATATAATTTTTTTTCTGTTTATTAACCTTTTAAACGCCGCAATTCAAATTTCAAATTAAAGGTTCTGATTTTTGGCTTGTTTCATCATTACTAAAACCATTCTGGTCATTTTTTGGCTGAAAAAAAATCCTAAGTATGATTTTTAGGATGTTCCCATTTGGGAACATCGGCGTTTGGGGTGAAGTTTTTAGGGGGATTTTCCCCCAAAAGGTTCATATTTTACAATTAATTCAAATAAAATGATTGAAATAGGTTTCTACTCAATAATTAGGAACATATTTATGATATTGGACGGTTTTTCATTTTTATTACCCATACTTGGACGATTGGGTAACATTTTATAGATTTTCATAAGAAAAAATTTACATGTTTATTTCGTACGCGAAGCTTTTCCGTACATTTTTCTTGCACTATGGGTAATATTTTGGTATAAAAATACATAAGAGTGTTCCGATGCGCTTCAAAGCTAAACAGTTACGTTTCTGAGTGAAAAAATAGTTTTAATTACGGTTCTATACGGTTATTTAGCATAATATCCACTAATTGCATTCAAATCTAATTAGCTTTTAAAAGTGATAATCGTAATTATCTCCATTGATTCATTAAAGCCGTGTTTCTCATGGAAGATTTCAAACCAAATCACATATCTCTTACATCAAACTTACGTTAGAAGATGGTTTTAAGATGTACACACTTTTCCTTATTTTAAAAATTCTTCTATTTTATTCCTAAAATTTTTATGTAAAAAAAGTACTTGAACAAAATATGTATGAAAGTCCTCAGAAACACTTCAAATTTGCTCTTTGCATATCCCCCAATGATAATTACTGAAAATTAATCGATCGGGGAGTTAGAAAAATATGCAAGTGTGAGAATCTACTATAAAGATTTGGCATTTATTAATCCATAAATTAAGAGAAAAAATAAAAATTACTTATTTTTAAATTTAAAACATCATTCTTAACCTTTTTAGATCCTTTGAGACGAAAAAGGTTCAAAAAATTAAAGAAAATAGGAAATAACTTGAATTTTTTTGTGTTATAAAAATCCCTTCAAATACTATACCCCAAACGCCGATGTTCCCATTTGGGAACATATAAATAGAATTGGTTATTACTCTCCAAAATTGGAATATGAAGCTATTCTGTCAAGCCAAATGAGAAGATATGTACTTAAGCTATCTAAACACAGCAAAATTATTTGAAACTAAATTTATTTAAAATTTTCATAAATAAAAACTTGTGCAACTTTTTGAAGAGCGAAAAATCTGTAATTTTGATATAAATTCTACAAAAAGGATTAAACTGTACATAAAAAAGTTTTGCATGTAAAATAACTTCATATCTTTGAGTTGCTTAATACCAAGTATCAAATTCCAGCATGAAAAATTGAGTGGTGAAAAAATTCACAAAAATGATGTTCCCATTTGGGAACATCGGCAAGTAAAAGGTTAAGATATTATGACAAGAATCCTTATATATGTGAAGTTTGAAAGATGTTAGATAATTTTACTGCGCCTGACCCTTAAACAACAAAACTAACGACGACAACGAGATAAAATTGCATTGTCATCTAGATTTGAACTATACGCGTATAAAACATTAGCATTTATTTCTAAATGCTAATGTTTTATACTAATGTTAATGCCAATACTAATAATGTTTTATACTAAATGCTAATGTTCGCGGATGCTGTTTATAGGACCTTCGGTCCTATATAATCTCTGACCATGACACGACACCAACCAACCAACCATTTATTTCTAAATTCCACCTTAACAGACAAGTGAGAAATCGAGCTAGTAAAACGTGGTAATAATAAAATCCCCAAATTTGACCTAACCTCAGACGTACTAAAATTGAGTCATTTCAGACTTGGTATACTTCTCCTGCAAAAACCAGCAGTACAAACTCCTACTAATTCATTGACGATGCGCCATCTCTGATTACAATCATTCAGAGGTTCTTGGAAATTCTATGAATACTGATGTCAACTGAATGCTTGTTGTGTTATCAAAAATTTAAATTTACGCTTTACTTACAGCACTAGTGAAAATGGCTTTTCATTATGAGTATACCTTTGATATAATCTTACGAACGACCTAAAGAAAAGTCGTCTTATAATTTCATTCCACACATTATGTGGAAACCACATGTCTGTGCCGTAAAAGGGAACGGCTCTGAAGCATTCACCCATTTTAGCATTTCCAAAACATCCTTCGTGCCTAACTAGGTGTTCATTTCTGATTCCTTTGTATTCAATGAGGTGATTCCTTTTTGTACGAAACTTTAATTTTAAGTTCTTGAACAGACGTTGATCCCATGGAGGAGACATTCCCCTCAATGTTTCAAATAAATAGGATAAATCTTTGATGTTTTGTTTGAGGTGATAAGGAAGACCGAGAAACAATAGTTCACAGAAAAGGGGATCTCTAAATTGAAGCGCTTGCAGAAACGAGCTTACTCATATCAACTAGTTAGAATGAAAGCGGCATAAGTCCATTGAACGTAATTTTGAGTAATCGAAGGTTTTCTCTAACGGCGCCTGTGTTGTTCCTATGGAGAAGACATTTTTTAGGCAGCCTCTTACTTGACACATATACCACTTTCATACTGAGCAGCTCATAATACAAAGCTGTTAGGGCGGGTTTAGATGCAGCTATTCGAGCGAGGCGAACGGGACGTCATATGGGATTTCTAAAAATTTCCAATCTCTTTCCTCATTGACTCAGAATCTGGTCTTGTCATTGGTTCTTAGTGCTATGACGTAGAAGTTACGTCATCATTTATAGGGAAGTTTCTGCCAATGGCGACAGTCGATCGCACAAATCTCTGCATGTAAATCCGCCCTTAGAGGTAGCTCGTTGCTGTAGCAAGCGCTTCAATTTATTGTTGATGAAGTTTTCGGAGTCGAAGCCAATTACCAATAATGGCTTGGTACCAATAATGGTGGAATCAACCACCATTATTGGTACCAAGCGTTTTTGAGCGAAATGAACCTAATTCGCGCCTTAAAACTAAAAAATCTCTCTAAAGAGGTGCAGTTTTAAAGTAAAAATATTTTTAGCGGTCTAAATAGCCAGTTTTATCAAATTAGAAAACTCAAAAATATTTTTTTTTAAATTCTGAAAAAAAAGACCAATTTTTCGACTTTTTCTCAACTTTCGGGCCCTATAGGTACCCCTTAAAATTAACTTAGGCGGCTGAAATTTTATACACTATCTATTGGGACCCTAAGGAATAGGAAAAGCCTTGGGTAGTTAGGTTTATTATTTTTAAGTCATTTTTATAGCACCATATTGTATAAAAGGTAGGTCAAAAGTCAAAAAAACTTAATTTTCGAATATCTTAAAAATTGGAGCTGATGAGCAAAAACGGATGCCATATTCGGAATCAGGAGGTCAAATATATACAAAAACAGCTTTAATATTCCCGGCATCAGAAAAAAAGTTTTTTTTTGTAGATCAGTGTTAGGGGCCATTCATTAATTACGTAAGGATGAATTTGGCAATTTTTGACCCCCCCCTCCCCCCATGTAAGGGTAGGTAAGATTTTTCAAACCCCTCCCCCCTATTCTTACGTAAGATTCCATTATGTTTTTCAAAACAATAAAATGTTAGAAAACTCCCCGCGTTTGACGTAAATCAAAGATTTTTATTTTTCAACAGATAAGTAATACTCTTGCTGTCAACTACATATTACTATTATATTATTATCTCTTGATTAGAATAATTGGAATTTGTTTATATTAACTAGGAAAATCTTACGTAAGAATTGGTTTGACCCCCCCACCCCCAATGTAAGGGTATGTAGAGATTTTTCCAACCCCCCATCCCCCTCGGGACCCTTACGTAATTAATGAATGGCCCCTTATCTTTAAAAAAGAATGTTTTATTTGGATAAGTTTCAAGTACACGAAAAACTTTTTATCACATATATTTAATAAGTGCTTCGTTTTCTGTGGAGTGTATTACTGCCTATAACACCCAATGTACAAGGTGGCTATTCAAGATCCTCTAGCTACCATATAACGTTCATAGTTTTTTTATGAACTTTGTTGCAGTCATTTCGGGGTGTTTCGGATCATAATGATATGGAGCAGAACTGTTAATTTCTAGCACTTATATTTGTCGAGTTCTGAAACTAGAGAGCTCTGTACTGATAATCTAGTCTAGTGTATGAAGAAGAATAAATTCATTGGACAATAATAACTTTTCTAAATATACATTCACCACGTCTGGAGTATGTGATGAAGAATTGAAATAAATGGCAGAGGAATCAAAGTGAAACCCTTGAAATCATAGCAGAATATGTTTTCAAATAAATTTTTCTTTTTACTAGTGATTATATTAGGACATTTTGCTCCCTTTGCTTATGGCATAGTGTTGATTTATGATATATTGATCTAAACACCATAATAAAAATTACACAGATTCCTACTGTCAGTTAAAGGGTTTTACATTGGAAACGAAACAAAATTTTAACACTTTTAAGGTAAAAGCCCAAATAAAACTGCAACCTTATTTTTCCTACAGAAGAAGCTTAAGCAAAGAAATGTTAAGTTTATTTCATTACGCGTACTGCAGGCACAGACTGATTAAAAATTAAAGGTATGATGAGTTAAAATTTTCAGTAAAACCGAGTTTACATTTTAATGATAGATAGAAGTTTTTGCTTGAAGTGTATTTTTTGGGGCTATTGAACAGGCGTAGAACAAATTAAGCATTCAGGGAAAATTTGATAAGGATCTGTATCTATCATTCTTTTTTTCTAAGAAGTACTGAATACGTCCAGTTGTTAATGTTTTCCTTGTTTGCCAAGTCTTACGAAACCTGTTCAAGGAGTAAAATTAATTTTTACACGATAAGCACCCTCTATTGTTCAATAATTGAGCTATTTCTAATTACAGATCTCAATTTCCCCAAAAAAATACCAAATTTCGTAGGGATCTGTTAAATGATTCCAGCGGTACGATAGTTCAAACAGGGTAATTTATTTTATTACTACCCTGTACTTATAATAAAAAAATATATCTTGAATAACTTATATTGATAAAAAATTACTGGTGTATCAAGTTTTTTCCCCACAATCCAATTATTTTAGAAAGAACCAATGATGAAAACGCATCCATTTTATGGCATCGCTCGGAATTTCATATATTTTCATCTGAGTTTTTGTATCAACTCGGAAATCATGAAAAGTAATCACAGTTCATCATCAATACCCAACTTTTTTCTAAGTGATTAAAAGCACAACCTAAATATCGTTTCTTCGATTTCTGCCTCCGAAATCCTTATTTCCACTGCTTTTTACTCCATTCGATTCTCTGGTTGACTAATATCTCCCAATAATTAAAGGTCCCTTCGCAAAAGGATTTGCGATTCAACATTTTCTCATTAAACAATTCTTTCTGATGAAAGTTTCTCAAGAGTTTCCCTACCCTCTTCAACTGTGTTCCTCGGTAATTATTCCAACGAAATTCGGAAACGCGTGACTCTTACAAAAAAAGAGCCATTTCTTCCCCTTTTTTTCAATAAAAATGAATTCATTCTTTTCAAGATTCGAGTAATTATAAGAACCACCCTTTTTTTCCTGCGTCCTTTCAGGTGTTAGTTTTTCGAACAGATCGTAGTCATTAGTGACAATTATTCTAAGAATAGATTTCTGGAAAGCTTGGAAATATGAGAGCAGCAAAGAAAGAACCTCCAAAACCTCATTCTTCAGCGTCCACCGTTAGCGTTATTAGTTTTTATCAGTTGTAAAAGATAGCATTAAAACGTTTCTTCTATTTAAAAATGGCTACTCTTGTCTGTTGGTTAATTACCCATTTTTTATGCAGTCCGATGACGTATTCAAAGCTCGAGAGGAAGAAGTAAAAAACCGGATATTTTGTAACGAAAAAGAAGTATTGCGTTCAAGAATGATGGTCATAGCCGCAATTGTTGAGCCTTTTTGGTTCTTTTCAAATGTCTGGATAGGTAATTAATGTTGAAAGTGTTTAATATTTAATTAACCGGAATTTGTTTGAAAGTGTCTTTAGGGAGACTATTTTGATAACTACTTTGAGGAAGAAAATCAACAAGAAAAAAAGACAATTTGCTAATAAATTTTTTAAAAAGACAATTTGCTCTATTTTTCATCCAACTGAGTTGCTAAAAACTAAAACAGAAGTTAAGTAAATATGGTTTTAGTAGGTAGCTGTCCCAAATTTTCTGAAAGTTTAAAGGGGAAACTTGGACGGTCTAGGATAGAAAGAGTTGGTTGGTTGGTTGAAATTTTATAACACTAAGCCAAGACAAAAACTAGATTGAAATGATTGAACACACATTAACCTGAAGAACTGTTCTATTTCTTATTAAAATGGGCCATAGATGGATATGCTAGCATAGATATAAATATACAAAATAAATCTTTTCTGTAAGTATTAACTCATTGAGAATCATTTCATGCCGATTTTAAAATTTCACAAACTTAAGACTAATAACCAAAAAAAATAGTAGAAAAATATAGAGAAGATAGAAGAAAAAGTATAAACTAAAAAACCTTTTACAACCACATTTTTTAAACAGACTGAAAATTGTAAAATAATTTTTCTTACCTCCTTGTAACATGAAAAACGTGGAGAGAATGCAGGGAGTAGCTGATGTATTTTATCTTTTTCAGAGACTTGCTTTTTAAGAAATTATTCTACATTTATTCCGTTTTAAAATCGTGGTCTCTAAAGAGCTTTTTTACCCCTTTTAAGGAGACGTAACGGCGCTAATGGGACCCTTTCCTAATTTCTACCCTTTTCAAAAGTTTTTAAAAATATAAACTTCCGATGTATAATAATAATTACAACTTTTAAAATAATAGGACATGGAACAAAACAAGGGAAAAGTATTCATACTCACAATAAAAGCTGGATTTAGCTTAGAGTGCGTGGACGCTTCTACTACACCCGTTACCTTTAATCAACTCCTTGAACTAATAGTTCTTCGATATAAGCAGAACTTTATAAATAATTTTGTTAATGCACCAATGCACGACTGTCTTAATAAAAATTCTCAAATTTAAGAGCTTATTTTTTTTAGTTTTAAAGTGGTGAACATTTTTTTAATTGTGTCATTGCGTATGGACAAAGTAACCTTAAGTCGAACGGCTATTCGGAGACTATCCGTACCCTCTATGAGTAATTGAGATCTTTTTACATACTTTTTTAAATTTTCCAAATATTTTACAGCTAATAGTTTAACAAAAAGCGTGCTTAAATAAAGTGCCCAGTAGAAATAATATTAACAAAAAACCTTAGCTCCAAAGGTTTTGTAAAAAAGTCACCTAAATTTAACACAAACTTTAAATTTGTTTTAAAAGTTTCATAACTCACACCTTCAGTTATAAAAAATATACGCTTTAACTCTGATAAAAAAACACTTTACTCCCTAGGCGGTGTTCCCTTCTTTCATTAGATAATTCTTGGCAAACATCGCTACTCGCTTTTAGTTTTAATTAATGAATTAAACGTCGTTCACAATAAAAAAAGACTTTCTTGTTCGAGCTGCCACTTGAGTGTAACGCTTTTTAGCGAAAATTGGCAGCTCCAACAAAAAGGACACTTTTTGCAGTCTTTCAGGCTTGTAATTAATGTGACATAACTGTTGTTAGTAATTCCAAGAGGAAAGGTCTCTCTTATTTTTCTACGGAAATTTTGATGAAAAGTAATTGAATGAGATTAGTGCCATCTTAGCTAAATTTTACTTCATACGTATATCCAGGCAACACAGGTAAATCGATCCTCTTGCAGCAATTTTGGCTGATATCGGGAATATCAATCAATTTAGATATTAAAAAAAGTTTATAAATGTTCTCAATAACATTGATTGAATCAAACCTAGAAAGTTTTCAATATAATAATTACAGGGTGGGCCAGTACACTTCTGTCAAAAGTCAGTACACTTTTGAAAATTCCATAAAAACCGCGAAAAAATAGGAAAAATTAACGGTCTTCACTCTCTGCATCTTGAGGTCACGGGGTTTCTTAAGCCAAAAAAAATAGTTCGAAAAAACTCTTATAGATGTCACCACTAGAAGGGATTTGGTAGTTAGAACCTTCCGGATTCGAACATTTAACTACTAGCAACTATAGCAAGAAAGACATGATAGTCAAGTTAATGTAATGAAGTGTAAAACTTTTAGGAATCCAATTTTAACGATTTAAAACGATGATTTCGTTGTGGATTAAGATTACTTGTTCTCATAACCCTCCCATTTGCATAATTCCACTAATATATGCCGCTTATATGCGCATGATCTTGGGTGTAAATTTTCCCAAAAGGTTTATACTTTACTACATTAACTTGACTATCAAGGATTCGAACACTTAACTACTAAATCACTTCTAGTGGTGATACCTATTAGCGTTTTTTCGAGCTATTTTTTATTGGCTTAAAAAACATCCGTGACCTCAGGATGCAGAGAGTGAAAACCGTTTATTTTCCCGATTTTTTTTCGGAATTTTCAAAAGTGTACTGACTTTTGGCCCACCCTGTATTTTGTATTGTCGATGTAAGGCAGTATTTTAGTGGGTTTTGTCGTATACTTGGGCTAATACTGACCGATCAATATTGGTTTGTGTTTTGTGAGGCTACCTGAATATACAGGGTGTTTCATAACTTCTAGGGGAGTTAGGATACCGAAGTGTATATTTGGACGGCCAAAACGGCCAGTGGCGCATGCGCTGTAGGTCTCGTGATTACGTAGCAGTCTCGGCGCTTAGTGATGGAACCAATGGAACGGTGAGCCGTGGAAATTAGAGTAGAGTTTAGTTGAAAAATGGCCGTCCAAATATACAGTGCCTTAGGATACATCAAGACGAACAAGAATTGCTATAGGTTAGGGGGTTGCAAGTGGGATTTAAGGGGTGAAAATCAGCAAAAAAACTCGCATACCTGGCATGTAGAGATATATTTCTTCGATTCCGGCATTTATTACATTCAACTAATCCAAATTTTTCATGTAAAAATTAAATGCAAGTGTTTATTCTAATCAGAAACAGACCAATAAATGAAACAGTCATGCGTTGTAGGTAGGAGATAGACTGCAAAAGAAAGTGTCATGACGAAAACATTTTAATACTTTTTTTTTTTTTTTAAGCACAAGTTTTTCCTTGGCCCTTACAACTATTCACATAAATAAGGGCACTTACTTTCAGAATCTATTCATTTGCTACTTATTTTCTATTGATGTTTACTGTTTTTATTATTTGATTATTTCTTAGCTTTACTGTTTTTACCTTTAAGTTATTTTCTGTTTATTACTATTATTTTTAGGGCTATTTTTTTTTATTTTAGTTCATTGCTGTTTAGGGTTATTTTTGTTAGTTAGCTACTATTACGTCTTGTCCTTGTGGGCAAGTTTTCAAGGTATTTCAGAAAGTTTTTAAAGTTCTTTTCTTTACAAAACAAAGGCAGATTGTCTTTAGTTAGTGTTGCTCCTGTCAAAGTCTCCAACTGAAGTCTATGTATTGCCGTGGCAGGACAGTCACAGATGATGTGCAGCGGTTCCTCTTCTTCTCCACATCGACACAGAACGTCTTCACTGAGATGGAATCGCCGCAGATAAGCCCCAAAGCCACCGTGTCCCGAGAGAAATTGTGTAGCTATGTAACCTGGTAAATCATGAACTTTGCATCTGTCTTCGATGTTGGGGAAGAATGCTTTGGTTCCTTTACCCTTCTCTGTGGACCTCCATCGCTCACTCCATCTTTCTTGCAGTTGAAGTTTGAGATCTCGAATAAAATAGCTGACCGGTTTTCTGGAATAATTAATTTGATGTTGCTTTGTGGCTTTTTTAGCCAACTCGTCCGCCTTCTCATTTCCAGTGGTGCCCACGTGAGCTCTAGTCCAACACAACATTTTAATACTAGATGGTTCGTTGGTTGGTTGCTTGTAGTTACATGCCACAAGGAACTAGAGACTGATCAAGGGACAATTGTAACATTAATCTACCTACAACACATGGCTGATTCATTTATTGGTCTGTTTTTGATTAGAATAAACACTTGAATCTCATTTTTACATGAAAAATTTGAATTGGTTGAATGCTTAAATGCAATCGAACAATTGTAACTCTTTCTGTCCAGATATGCGAGGTTTTTTTTTGCTAATTTCCCCCCGTGATTTTCACCCCTTAAACCCCACTTGCGACCCTCTAACCTATACCAATTCTTATTCATCTTGATGTACTCTACCACTACCTCCCCCAAGAAATTACGAAACACCTATCCGAAACACCCTGAATATACAATATCTTTCCACGACGTTTTTGTTTAAAGTGACGCATTTTTTTCTACAGTATTGGAAGGTGTAAAAAAGAAAACATATTCAAAGTTTAATAATTTGTGAACTGATTAATAATATTATTTAATTATAACTTTGCAAGTCATTAAAATCTAACTTTTTAAAATTTGGAAAACGTTTTTTTTAATTAGGGAGCTACCGCCCTCTGCTCGCTATCACTCCCCAACCCCTGTTTACTGCTGACGCAGAACCTTTCGAATTGCTTCGCAAAACTCAAATAACTGAACTTAACTCACTTTATAAAACATTCGTAAAAACAGTTTGCAGAATAAACAACAACCAACTTTAAAAATATACATCACAAGACATTCTCCATGAATAAATCTCCCTAAAAAGTTTAAATATTTATTATCTCCTTATTATCAATAATTTAATCAAAATGTTTTTAAATATCCAGCATAATTAATTTTATATGTTATTATATTAATTAACTATTGCTTATAAATAAAATTGTTAATCAACATTTGTTTTGTATATTGTAATAGTATTCAAGATTTACTTGCTTGCTACACCAGTATTTTACATTTACTTTTTAAAAGATAATTCTAAAGCTGGTTTTAAATTCAAATTTAGGTTAATAAAACTGAGGCACTTACGTATTATCCCATTGACCGTTCCGTGACTGTCAAATTCAGCGGCACAGATAAAGAAAAGTCAATGGGTTTTCAGATTCAGCGGTACGGTCGACGCGACGGGATAATACGTAAGAACCAAAACTGGTTGTAGTGTTTTAACTGAACGCACGAACAAAAAGTTACTCAACTACAACTTTCATTTTTTTTAAAATCAAATAAACCTAGATCAATGGATATACAAACCTAAAAGGAAAATATTTTTTTCTAAAGCTTAAATAACCAAGAACATTAAAAGATTAAACTTTACCGTACTTGAAATTGGAAATAATTAACATCCTCTTTCTTTATTCCTTCAAAATACAATCCACCTAATATTTATGCTTTGACGCAAAACCAATTGGTACAACCATTAAATAATTGTCAATGGAAATAACCAAATGCTCTTTCAACTCGTAATTAAGCAGTAACTAACCCTCCTTTCCACCAGAAAAAAACCTCATGGGTTGATCTTATCATTTATTACAGGAGTCTAAACCTCTTTCGTGTTTACCAAACCTTAGGCAAATGGATCCAATTCATAAAACTCAAGGTTCACTAAATCTTTGCGATTTTGCTTTTGGATTTATCAGTGATCTTGGATCTTAAACAAAAGCTAGTTGCTTAAAATTGAACACTTTTTTGTACAACACAATTTTAAAAGATTTAGAAGAATAAATGGAATGGAAGTAGAAGCAGGAGTTCCATCTTAGATTATATCCAAACTAGGAAAGTAAAAGCATCCCGAATCATCCTTTCTTTAGATCCTAAAAACAAATTTTTTTAAATTTGGGTTGTCAAATAAGACGAGGCAGTATTCAAGAGAATTAAAATGACTTGTGATACGAGATAAACAACTTGGTGCTTTAAATACTCGAATCTAAAAATAACAAGCACGTCACAGATGCACACTTCGGATTTATGTTCGTGGTTTAAAGGGGTATCTGTCATTAAAATAAAAGGACTACTGACACGCAAAGAGTTTTATTTATGTCTATCATAACACCCTCTTTATTGTCATGGGAGAATCTATTTCCAGTCTTTTCTTTACTACGTGGTTTTAAACACCGAGTAATTTTTGATTAAATGGACGTCGATAGGCACATAACAATCTCAGTTTCATGATGCAATTGGTAGGTGTTTTTAAATGTGATTTCTGAAATAAAAATACTTACAGTTATCCTCAGTATTTTGTGGAGGTGCATGGAACCTTTTGCAATTGAGGAGCAAACAATCAAACCATGCTTTCACCTTCAAATGCAAATTTTCAGGAAACACAAAAAACTAATAACTTAAAAAATAACTAATTTAAAAACCTAATTATTGTTTGTTTAGTTCTATAATGAGTAACTGAGAAGATTAGTAGTTATAATTTACCTAAAAACTTAAAATTAATTGTTAAAAAATGCATTTGAAATATGGAGAAATCATGTTTTGATCGAACACATTGGAGGAAACATTGTATGTGATTGTTTCCAACATGGACAAAACACTTTTTAATACTCCTCTACTCTTTTTTAATACTAATTAAATTAATCCTACTCTTTTCAAAAACTATTCTTTTTATTTCTGATATAGGGTTACTTGGGGTAAGTGGGTCACTGGGGTAAGTGGGTCACCCCCCTAAAACTATAATATGCACAGTAAATTTCACACTTACTCGCATTGATTATGTTACAGCTTGTCACACCGATGAGTTTTGCATATATTTGAGATTTGTTTTATTTATATTTAAGATTATAGAACTAATTTAAAATAGATTCCCAGAATGGATTTTTTGGTGAGTTCAAGACTCATTTTTCAAAGAAGTATTTCCAGGTAAGTTTTCATTACATTTTAATGTTTATTGAACTGTTTTGCAGAGTTTGACCTAAAATACATACTACAATTTGAAATTTTTCAAAATTTTAAATTTTGAAGTGTTTAAGAGGGGTGTCCCACTTACCCCATAGTTTTTGCATGGTTGGGGTAAGTGGGACCCCTCAGCGTGGGGTAAGTGGGACCCCTCAGCGTGGGGTAAGTGGGACCCCTCCTTATTTAGTTAGTGAGACCCCTTAATATGATATAAGTGGTTCTAGAGGGTCCCTTATGATACAGGAACTATTAACTATTTCAGGGGGTTATAGGGACAATTTCCCCCAATATTTTCAGAAAATTTCGATTTATAGTAGCAAGACCTTTTACTCACCACTTCAAAATTCATTAAAATTTATAAATAGTTTGATCGACATTATATATCAAATTTGCGTTTTAATTTAAGTTATGGTGAGTAAAGTGAAATATCTCATCAACAGTGTTCATTCTCATTTAGTGTGTCCGATTTCTTTTTTATATTACAATGCGTATTAAAGTGCCAAAATAAATCTTAATGAAACTTATTATGTTTATTCAACACTATTTTATATTCTAAAGTAAAACATATCCCTTTGGCCTTTCGAAACATTCTTTAAAATACTTATTTTGCTTTTTATTCTATTCTTCCCTTGTCATATTGATTTTGATGTGAGTATATTTCTCACTCATGGATACAGTTACAATAAAATATTTTATATTTAAATTTACTATACTTTATCAAGTAAGACCCACTTACTTCCATTTAAGTTTTGCTTGCTTTAAATATAAATAAAGAGGGGGTGACCCACTTACCCCATCTCTTGGGGTAAGTGGGTCACCCATCTCATTATTGATAAAAAGACCAGTTAAGAAAAATGTAAAGCTTTATTTTAGAAACTACTGATAAATTTTTGTTTATCGATAGACTCTTTAACGAAATTAGTCAACAAGTACAAGATAAACCCTTTCAAATTTTTTTCTATAAAGCTCCAAAAATGTACTAGGCCAAAAAGGGGTCCCACTTACCCCAAGTGACCCTACAATGTAAATTTTAAAAATAAACATTAGGTGATTTCGTATCAAAAAGTCCCCACCAATATTTTTACATCACCAATTTTACGCTGACAAATGAGTGGGTCACGTGACGAGAAGAACAGCAGCTATGATTGGCTGTGACTGGAGGAATCACTGACTGAAAACAGGCTCTAGAGGAAACACTTTTTGATTGAAACATCAATTTTCTAAGTAGTTTTAGAATAGGTTAAAACTTGTTTTAGTTGAAGATAATAGCATTATTTTGTGCAGTTAAATGTGGAGATTATGAAAATAGCAGTAACTAATTTTTTATTTCTTTGGAGAAAACACGGTTTGATTGTTTGCTCCTCAATTATGTCTTTAAATTAAGCTGTTTGGAGTGGGTTCGATGATAAGCACTGCTTTATATAATATACAAAAAAATATTTTTATATTTAGTGGTGAAAAATTAAAATTTTGCCTATTGAAAGAAATTAGCTATCAGAAAAAGATACTTTATAAATTTCCAATAATTTCAATTGTAAAACTACAAGAATTTCGCTTTGGATTTTATATGGAACAGCAAACATTGTTTAATAAATTTCTTAAAAAATGTTCCTATACTTAGTAGTAATAAAATTAAAATTTCACGTACCTTAAAAAATTAGAAGTTAATAAAAGCAATTTAAATTTTCTCTATTCACAATTGTGAATATTGAAGAATTTCACTTTAGTTAAAAAGTTTTAAGGAATGGTGTGTAAAGATGGTTCGTGAATGTTTAAAATTAAATTTAAGGACATCGATGATTTAGAAAGCACTTATTTAAAGAATTCCCAAGCTAAATATTAATTCCGGAAAGCTTCAAACAAAACCGACCCGTCCTTAAATTAATCCCGATTTTATATAGGGTGGGTTGGGGTAAAATGGGTCAATTTTAAGGTACCTTCACATTCTAAGTTTTATTTCATCAAAACTATTACTTTTTAATGATTTCTTTCAATTGGATCTTAACACTACAATCTTTCAGAACATTTTCATCTAATTTTATCAAATATTTTTTAGTTATAAGTTGGTTAAACTTAGCATCAAAAGTAATGACCTATTTTACCCCAATGTGGGGTAAAATGGGTCTCATTGCAAAAAGATGTAAAAATATATTTATTACTAAATATACATGAAAATAAGAAAAAAGGCAATCGACTAAGCCGTTTTTATATAAAGAAATTTGTTTTAAGTTGCACTTTAATAAAATTGTAAACGTCCGAAGTTAATGAACATTGTTCAAATATAGCAATTAAAATACTTTATTTGGAGAAAAAAATAAACTTGTTTGACAGTTTAATGTATATTTGAAGGAAATAAGTTAAAAACATTGTTTTTGCTTAGTACAGAAGGCCTCCTAAGTATGACCCATTTTACCCCAAGTACAAAATATCGTTATAAAAGATAAAATATTTTATATTTTTCTAAGCTGATTGGCTTGAAATGTCTCTCAGACTTTCTTTTATGAAAAACTATCACAAAAGTCTGCTGTTATTTATTACAATATATAGTTACTTCGAAGTTGGTAAACCCTGTTTTTTCGATGACATCATTTACGGTTAAAATTTTTAAAAAATTTCAGTCCTCATATTCATAAGTCTTAATTTTTGACAGTCGAAAAAGGTAGCCAACAGATTACAGAATATAATTAAAAAAATTAGTGAAAAAAAATTCAATTTAAATTTGATTTATATAGAGTTAATTAAAACTGACCCATTTTACCCCATGACCCACTTTACCCCAACCCACCCTATACTTCGGAATTCCACCTGGAACTAGAATGGCACTCCAGAATATCTTCATAACCACCTCACTCTCTTCCCTTCTATTCGGAATTTCTAATTCAATCAATTTGCGATCGGAGCACTGGACCCTAATCATGCGAGTCCCAATCACTGTTCCAAGTTTATTGACGATTCATATCCAGAAATATCCCGAATTCGGGATCAGCTGAGTATACCTTCTATCGTAGACGGCGAGACAGGTATGCCTGGTTGAGTTGTTTTAATTCAGGGATTATAGAGACATTTGTCCGCATGTGGATGGATCGTTGATAAACTCATTGGCTAATCAGTGAACTTGACAGAGGGCCATATTCATAATAACTAAGCGCGTTGAAAAACGAGAACGTTACGGAAACTGTAGATTTGACATGGTATCAGGAGCTCTCGTTACAATATTCGAATCTACCTTACCAGTTTATGGATTTATATTACTCTTTTTCACAGTCCCGTTAATTAATTAACAAACACTAGAACATGCTACTCATTATAAAAAAAAGACTAGTCTTCCTAATATCATATTATGAAAGTAATAGAAAAATCTAGTTCATAATATAAAATTACTTGCAAGTGTGTGCTCCTGACGCAAAAACTTACAAATAATTATACACTTGATAATACGGAATCTATAAAACAAAGGAGTGACTAGTGAGCGTGCCGAAACCGCGGAAAGGATTTCAATCTTCTTTTAATTTTTCCCATCTGTTAACACAGTTGTATGCACAGAATGAAACGACCATTCTAAATTGTGCTCATAATATGTTAAAAAACAGGGATGGCGGGAATAGTATCGGAGGTTATTGTCACTCCAGTTTGTATTATAGCTCAGTGCGCTACACATGATGTTAATTACTTTTATAATATGTTAATGAATGAAAAAAATTATTAAGGAGGAAGTTTTTTTAGTGAGAAAACTCCAGCTCTCAAGCGTCGCCTCCAACCGTGGACCGGTTTCGCCCTTGTTAGGGCTCATCAGCACGGTATAGGAAGGTACCGCAAGAGAGCGGAGGGAGAGCTTTTAGTCTAGCCGACTATAACGGAAAAAGTGGTGACTATTGACTAGTCCTCCACTATCTGCCGGAATGAACTGCGCATTCCATAGAACTGGAGTTTTCTCACATATTCCTCTAACCAGAGGTAGTGGTAAAATACTCCCTTTTCATAGCTTTTCTAGTGTTTGGGGAACTATTTAACGGATCACAAAAGTATAAAAGCAGTCTGCATAGATTCGAAATACGGAACGAGAGCTCCCGAGGTATCAGGCCGGATGCAACTACGTTCTGCGACGTGCTAAAGAACCGTATATCACCTAATAATGATCGCCCAAGAACGCCTGCTCAGGAGGTGGCGTTCTACGACGATCGGGGTATCGTTTTCCTCCTGGTTGGTTGAAGGGTTTCATTACGTAGAAAGACGCGCGGAGCGCGGGAAAGGCAGGGTAAAATCAAATGCACGTGGTTCAATGACGTAGTTCGTGACGTTCTTGAAAACCAATCAGCGGCATGCTGGAAAATGACTCAGGACAACGATAGTTGAGTTGTTTGGAAGTGGGATTCGACCGGTCCCAAAATCGCCACAGAACGTAGTTGCATCCAGCCCATCGTTTCAAATCTACGGTTTCCGTAACGTTCTTGTTTCTACTAAATGTTTTGTTGTTCTGAATATGGACCAAAGTCTTTAAGTACGTTTTCACCGAAAACCTGACCGGCGGTTAACCAGCTGTCAAACTTCTGATTGGATGTTAAAGAAGGAAAACTAGTTTTCCACAAGCAGATATTTGGAGGGCTCAGAATTAAAATAGACCAAGTCCACTTTTTGTCATTTTTGAGTTAGCAACACTATAACATGCACCAAATATGTAAAATTTCAGTGCAATAGTGAAAGACCGTCGGTAAAGAATAGTCGGTAAATAAAGGGTTAATTCAAACAGTTACTTAGTTTTCAAAAGAAATATTTTTGAATTTACAATTAACATTGACGACCAGGATCTGTAATTCTCACTCCTTTGAAGCAAATTTTTCATGTATGTCACTCAGTCTTTTGCCAATCTATATTTGTGTGATTTATTTGGAGTTTTCTTGCAGTTTTTACTGTTCTTTTTTTTCTTTATTTTCGTTACTCAATTAATGTATAAATTTTTATTATGCCTGGTCGGATTTTTTTTATTTCCCCTTGGCATAAAATAATTTTTCTGTTTTCATTTTATTTTTTCTTTAAATTCTGTTAAAGATTATTATTCCCTGTTTTTAGTTCGTTCTAAAGAGATTTGGGCGAGTAAAGCACTATCTAACAGTCAATTAGTAAATTATTGTTCTTCCAATATCCCCTTTTGTATCTGGTAAAATTAAGTATCAGTTCATTCTCTTCCCAATTACTTTAATTATAATCACTGTGTACTTTCAAACTCTGTTTGATTAGATAGGAAAATTTTTTTCCAACTCATTATAAGAAGTTATTTTTTCGTATTTTCTCGAGTCTTTCAATTATCAATTTGTTAAAGAACAATCAGAAAAATTTGGTTGTTTTTTATTTCACAAAGGCCAAAACGGGTCAAAATAGTAACTAACTTTCGATTAGAAAAAAAAGGATATCTAGGTTTTATGTAAGAAATGACTGTAACATCAAATATTTATTTGTACTATATCAATACAGAGCCTTCAGACACATTGCTGTTTACACTACATAAAATTTTAAGACACGTCTATTTATATCATTTGAGTAGCTCATATAAGAAAACATTCAATTTAAACTCACCAAATATAAAAACTATTTTAAGTGAACATTTTCATTGTATCTCTATTAAAAAGCACTTCTTATAGATTCAAAAACATGAAAAACCACTTTGTAAAGGACATCTTGACATAGTAGGATTAACTCAATAATGTATTATCTTCTATTAATCAATTCTTTAATTGCTTTGATGATCACTAGTTAAGTTTATATCTTAGTTATGTGCTTCGATATAACATGTATAAAAAGTACTAATTTTCACAATCAGCTTCGTCAAAATGTTAAAAATCCTACACTAAACAATAAGTATAGAAATTTCTAACCTACATATAAAATGGATAATTACAGAAATCAATGTTAGATAAAACTTTGAAATTCTAACAAATTATCTAATCTCTAGTTGAAATTATTTTATGCATATTTTAAAAAAACATGAATGTCATCGAAATTTCTCACAGTTTTTATGTACAATTTAGACTTTCTAAATAATTTTTATTGACATTAATTGGATACCTCTCTAAACCTGTATTAGGTTAATTACATTTGACCATATGATTGCACATATAATAAATATCCTGGATGTCTACTCTTTAGGTGATGATTTTATAGCAAGTTTCTAATACTATCTAGATATGCATACTAAATTACAAAAATGATTCAAATGTAGTAAACATATGATGACAAGAACTGATCTTGTAATACCACTTAAAACTTGAGTGATTTAGAGTGAGAAAAGGCACAAAAAGTCACGAAATTCAAAGTGGTACACCTCGGATTTTCATTCATGTTAACACTATTTTATTCACAAAAACGCTTTAAACATGGTTCTTTATCGCATTTGAGACATTTTTGTAATTTATTGATAGTATCCATCTAAATCAAATTACACATCAAAGCACGTCAAACGTGGACTTTCTGTAAAAAAATATATCAATTCAGTTATTTTTCCAATTCCAATACCTTGATAACAGTTCATATTTATTTATTATCTTCAATAGCTGCATAACAAAAATAATTTTTTTAAATGCACATAGTGCCAAATTTTCAAAATCTGTTTAATGTATTTTCTTAACAATGTTGTATAGTACACTTTAAACCTTATGGAAACCTCCAATAAAAGTTTTCGAATTCTAAAGAAAAAAATAAGTTTTCACATAACTTTATTCAATATTGCATTTATATAGCTGCCAGGAGAGTTAACATTCAATCTAAGCAATGTTTTTTTTCAACTTTCATCCAGATTTCTTACACTAATTGATTAACCGTATCGTGTTAAGTAAAATAATTGCCTTTATAAAAACGGTGAAAATTCATACTTGTCTCTCGTTTGCTTTTACTCCAATATTTAACAAAACACTTTCTCAACATTTGTAAAACAAATTTGTATGATTGAATAACCTGTTAAGCACGTTACACTGAAGTAGATTATTTTCAGACAAAAGAAAAATAGTATCCCTATAAATAGCTTTTTTTCCCAAAAAGCACGGCATCCATTGAAAACAGCGAAAAGTGTTACCTACAACCCTTAAGGATTTAGTTTGATTTAGCCTTTGGCCCCATCCTTAACAAAAAATATTCCCTTCTTTCATAATTAATATTCGTTAACTGAATATATACGTACGTTATTTTTCCACTGGTGAATAACTGTTTCCTTTTCATATTTCAAGTACGTTAAATCATTTATTGCTAATAAAGAAGTAAACAAGTTTTTAGTGTTTTTATGATCATAATATTAGTAGTTAATTTGTTCAAAATTTATTGCTATCAGTTACTTATATTATTAATTATATTACATAGTTATTAGTTTACCTATATCAGTAAAATAAGTATTGCTTTCTTGAAATGTTTATTAGGAACACATTTAAGTTAAGACGTGATTTATACTTAATTCCAAGAAGAAAATTTGTTCAAAGGGAAGAGAAATGTTGCTAAGTATTTTCTAAAAAAGGCACCTTACGTGAAAAACACTATAAAAAGTAAGACTATGTGATAAAAGAATCTGTATTGGAAATCCACGAATTGCTTCAGTTAATATAATTAGTTAAGGCAGTAGAGAAATACGAATTCTTACCACTTGAAAAATACAGATTGAGCAAGTTTTCTTACATAAATTTAAGGCAAATATGAATAGGACAACAGTAATAGAGTAGGTTGGTAACACTTCAGCTGTTTAAAAATGTGCTTAAAAGAAAGCATCTAAATTTGATTTATTAAGGCCAATGAGAATCCATTTATTAACTAAATATAAAATTTCTGTCTAAATATTCATGAAATTTTACCCATTCTACTTTTAGTGTAATATCTCACAAGCTATTCTCCTTTTTCAAAACGTTTAAGTAAGCCCCATTTTAAGATGACGGTCTTTCGCTTATGAGGCAGTTCCTTTTAAAAAATTTCAACGGTTTATCCTTCCTCAAACTGAATAGCACCCAATTTTTTCTATTTTTAGAAGAGGTGCAATAAAATTACTACAGCAAGGAAAAATACTGCTCTTATGAATATCCTAACATATTTCTAGCGTTGACAAATATTATCCGGTTAGAATAAAAGCCAAAGGTTTATTTTTTCAACCTTTTACGAATGAACAGAAAGATTTGGGTTAATTTTACCGACCAGTATACAGTGTAATTCACAAAACTCATTGGCGATTTTTCAGATTAAAGAATACTTTAAACAATGAAAAATGACACCTTATTTATTGTGTCTTCCTAACCCAAGTGGTTCACCAGAAATCTCAACCGAGTCGGTTTTTCCCCCAACTGACGTACTCTCATTAAGATTAAGTTAACGAGATGGAACATAATTTTAAGAGTAGTTTACTGAATTTTTTTCAATAACCTGCTATTTTAAATGACTAAACAATAACACCGGTGCTTTTTGACATCCTACTATCCACTAACAAGATTCCACATACCGACAGTCCTACCGACGCTTACCACAGAGGAGCTTCTGAAAAGACCTCCTGAAATCGGTATTGAAGACAGTATAGATAACGGGATTAAGGGCAGAGTTCATGTACCCCAACCACGTGACGAAATTCACCATGTCCCCCGAGATCTCGCAGGACTTGCCGCAAAAGGGGAGGATGACGTACATGGTGAAGAAGGGGAGCCAACAGAGAACGAACACCCCCATAACGATGCCAAGCACTTGCGCAGCACGTCTCTCCTTCTGCAGGCAAATGCGTTCCTTCTGTTCCATGTAGCTCTTGACCGTGACAGTGACTGTGACTGGTGGAGGCAAGTCGTCGTCCTTGTCTTTGGAGTCCTGGGGCGTGGAGGACTTGTCTTCCATCTCAATGGATGAAGAGTTGCAGTCGTTTTTGGAGACGTCTGAAGAGACAGTCTTCAGCGGTGGCATGAGGGGCTTGGAGGACTTGGAGTTGTCCTTGTTGAGGATGTTGGCGGCCGCTTTGGCCTTGACGCGGATCCTGTTCCGCGCCGTCTGGAATATCTTGATGTAGACCACCGTCATGATGACCAGGGGGATGAAGAAGGAGCCGCTGGCCGAGTAGATGACGTACCCCTTCTCGGCGGTGAGCTGGCAGGGAGTCTCGGAGGTGAACGCCTCGGGCCAGTCGTTCCAGCCGATGAGCGGGGGGACTGAGATGAGGGTGCTAATCACCCACACGCTGAAGATCATGCAGAGGACTCTATTCAGGGTCCTCTTTTGCGCATAGTTGATGGGGTCGTGGATCGCCCAGTAGCGGTCCAGGGCTATGGCGCACAGGTTGAGGATCGATGCCGTGCAGCAGAGGACGTCGCACGTCAGCCAGAGCTCACAGACGTGCAGTCCGAACACCCACTTGCCGAGGATGGAGTAGGCGACGTTGAAGGGCATGACGAAGACAGCCACCGCGATGTCCGAAGCTGCCAGAGACACCAGGAAGATGTTCTGCACGTTGCGCAGCGGTTTATACGTAAATACCGAGAGGATGACGAGGACGTTGCCCACCATGGTGCCGATCATGATCACGCCCAGGGCCACGGCGGTCCCGATCGCTTGAGGGACGCCGACGTCCAGCCCTAGGAGAAAAGGGTCGTCGACGTCCGACGTGTTAGTCGTGGGATATGAACCATTGAGACTGTCGTTCACTCGGAGGACTAGGTCCAGGTCTGGGAGGCTGGAGTTGTCGCTCAACATGTCTTACTGTGAGTTGTCTGACAACGAAATGATTACAAGTCCTTACTCCGTAAGGCTGAAAGCACCAAATGAACCGAGAATTGTATAGACCTAATCAATGGTTTCAATAGGCAAGGATTACCTCGCGTAATTTATTAACGCTTACAATAAGACTTATTAGATTGCCAGCAAAATTTTATAAATTATGTTAATTTATCAATTTATTAAGTGGCGACTATCATTGTATTCATCTAACTTCATGTAACTTGTATTCATCTTGAACGTATATAATGAAATAGAGATATATCAATGTGAATAATTACTAGGTGGCCAACAATATTTTAAAAATAACAGTTAATTATCAATTTATTTAGTGTCGACTATCTATCATTGCACTTTATTCAAGTTCTTGAACCTATGTTATGAAATAGATCTATATAAGTTAGTCCTATTTGCTTCTGGTCGTAGGATGAACCACTTTGTTTTTTACCGTTTCTACTTGCGTCACCATTTCTTTCATAAATTCCTTATATACAAAGAGCTTTGTTAGGTGGTATCTTATGTTGAAAACAAGACGCAAAGTTGAATGAACACTGTGGAAATGTATTTGGGCTATGCAGAAATAAGTCTAAATACTTCGCTTGCAAGAATACTTATTTTGGTTTCCTAGAAAAAAATACAAAATTTCTTCAGTCCAAGTCATTTCTTTTTTACACTAAATGCATATTGAAGAAGTATGGCATCGGTGAAAACTTCTTAAGATAACTATTTGGTATTGCGATTTGCTTGAATGTAATAATGACTAAATTCTTATAAATATCTGAAACACATTTTTACGCACCAAGCAAAAACTTAGGACGCTTTTAGTTATTCAGATTTGGTTACCTTGGCAACCAAAATATAGAACACACTGCACAACACGAGCTGTCCAAACATCCGAATCCTCGAAGGACATCACACCAAAAAAAGTCGAGAACTTTCACCACAAATTATATTCAAGGTATCCGATTTTCTGTCACAGCAGAGAGCCGAAATCTCCCGGAGAAATTCGGGACCTGTCGATCTGGTTTGTAATTTATTGAGCGATATCCGAACCTCCGAACTTCTTATCGGGAGCAAGAGTACTCTTCATTCCTGTCAGGTTCTGGGACTCTGCAACTCATTCATCAAATAGACTTTATATCATCCCAGATTTTTCGACCCTCTCAGGATTTCATCTCGGGGAGGGTTTATCTCCACTCTTCCCTTCTTATTGGACCTGTCAAAAAAGAAGGAAAAAAATTGTTAGGGCAGTTTAATAATAAGGAAAGGGTTTCTGAAGAATTTATTTCTTTTGTTTCAGAACTGGCCACGGAGGCACTTTTTTTGAAAAGGGAGTTTGGAGTGATAGACTAGGAGCTCGTATCGCTTTGAGCTCTCTATCTTTTTTGAGGCGGAGTCATTTATCGGAGGTTTATCGCTGTCAGGACTTTCAACAATTAATCTTTTTCATTATAATTGGTTTGGTAAGAGTTTAATATGGGCACCAAACCTCATTGTGGCATACCGCTCCAACAAGACCACATATTTCAAAATTGTCTTAAAAAATCTTTACATATAATACAATTGGTTAAAATTATATTTGCTTCATAAAAAATTGATGTCCTTTGAAAACACAAATTTTCTTTCATTATGATTGATTTTTAGGGCTTTATTGGTTTTTGAATCAAACAAAATTCGGATTTAGAATCGGTGGGTAAAATATAGATGGCGTGTTTGAAGATTGGTAAAATGAATGTTAGTGATCAAATCTCAACGACCATGTGTTGATTTGGCTCAGAATTTTCATTAATTTAATTACTGATATCAAAGGAGTTAAATATTAGGCTAAATTAAGCAAAACAAAAATAAGTCTAAGTTTAGAGTCGCATTTTGATTATTATAACTTGTATTGAGCCGTATGAAAAGCTGAAATTCAATTGACTAAAAACATTGAAATTCACTGAAATTCAAAACTAAACACATGTAAATAAAGATTTTAACTACTATTTTATGATATTTATTTCATATATAATTCTTGTGACCACAAATTTTTGATAACTCAATTTTACTTAATTTAAGGGGGTCTGGGACACAAAAATCGTGAGATTTTCAAAAAAGTTTTTTGCTTTCAAAAAGGAACCCTGTTTTTTCTGCTTAAAATGATGCGTGAACTATGTTTCTGTCATAAATAGAACTGGAGTTACAATAATTTGTTGTCGGCTGCTTTGGTATATCAAGCATTATACACTGCTGGCCATCCAAAATGGTACACCAAGAAGGAACTGAGATATCAAACCCAAATTTATTTCTATGATTGCACATAGTATTAATGTGAATTGATTAAAAATTCAGCCTTCCTGGATGTTAGGGGCCCGAGAAAATCAGTGAGGAGTGTTGTCTCCATAGGTGTCCATTACCGCCGCCCCACGCCATGGTATTGAGTGAAAAGGGCTCTAAATGGGCTTTGAGGGATTGGAGGACCACGGACGTTTCATACCGGGCTATGCGATTTCTCCTCTTTCATCGGACATGTTTTGTGGCGTTGGTTCTTAAGAACGGGTAGGTCAAGGGTAAAAATGCAACATAGGGGGTAAGAAGAAAGCTTGGAAATTGAGTTCATCACGTGGTTGTGCATTTTTCTCTGAGTTGTCCGCAGGCGAGGGTTGAAGGTAAGGGTAGACAACAGGTTGTCAAATCTCAATGCTGCGGGTTAGGGTGTATCGAAAAAAACGTTTTTTCGATTTTGATGATGCCTTAGTGCGGAAAAGTTGTCTAAGGTGACAGAGAGTACCTGTGAATTTTTTCAGAATTTTCGGATAATATCTTTAGGTGCCGCCAAGGCCCTGAAGGTCCCCATGTTAATCCAATGGAGCGCGCAAGCCAAGAAGGCCGAAAATTGGTTTTTCGCCCCTCATTTCTACCCCAATCACACGACGAATGTCTTCACTCGAGTTATGGACCCTATATGATCTAGGCTATCCGACAAAACTTGAATAATAGCCTAAATCTCTATATTACGTTTCTTTGTATGCTCCAATTTCGTCGAAAATCGCTTATTTCCTCGTTCAAATCAGAGCCCACAATCAACATAATATTGAGATTTAGGCTATTATTCAAGTTTTTTCGGATAGCCTAGATAATATAGGGTCCATAACTCGAGTGAAGACATTCGTCGTGTGATTAGGGTAGAAATGAGGGGCGAAAAACCAATTTTCGGCCTTCTTGGCTTGCGCGCTCCATTGGATTAACATGGGGACCTTCAGGGCCTTGGCGGCACCTAAAGATATTATCCGAAAATTCTGAAAAAATTCACAGGTACTCTCTGGCACCTTAGACAACTTTTCCGCACTAAGGCATCATCAAAATCGGAAAAAAGTTTTTTTCGATACACCCTACTGCGGGTCTGGTTGGTCAATGTGTCGGTAAATCCTACTTAGGAGGTGTGGGAGTGGAATCCAATGCTTCACTACCTCTTTACTCTGTGTAAAGAAGATATCTGACGATTACAAAATCAACAGCCGAGTGCTCTCTTTTCTCGCTGTCGTAAAGTCATCTCTAATTATCGTGGTGCTCCAGACCACATTGGGATATTCTCATAAACTCTGTGCCATCCCATTGAAAAGTTCATTTCATTATTTTGTGCACTGTTGCCAACGTCAAATCATGTGTTGAAGATTGGAATTTTTCTGAAGCTATGCTTGCCAAATGGGCAGTCCCCTGCACTGTAAACGACATGCATTCCACTCCCACATCTCCTCAGTATAATTTACAACCAGAATGACCAACCAGACCCGCAGCATTGAGGTTTTACAATCTGTTGTCTACCCTTACCTTCACCCCTCGCCTGCGGACAAGTCTTAAGAGAAAAATGCACAACCACGTGATGAACTCAATGTCCAAGCTTTCTTCTTACCCCCTATGTTGCATTTTTACCCTTGACCTACCCATTCTTAAGAACCAAAGCCACAAAACATGTCCGATGAAAGAGGAGAAATCACCTAGCCCGGTATGCAACGTCCGCTGGTGCACCACATAAACTTTGACTACCTGGGGAGGCAACATGGTCCTCCAATCCCTCAAAGCCCATTTAGAGCCCCTTTCACTCAATAAAATGGCGTGGAGCGGTGGTAATGGACACCTATGGAGACAACACTCCTCACTGATTTTCTCGGCCCCCTAACATCCAGGAAGGCTGAATTTTTAATCAATTCACATTAATACTATGTGCAATCATAGAAAAAAAATTTGGGTTTGATATCTCAGTTCCTTCTTGGTGTACCATTTTGGATGGCCAGCAGTGTATTTTCAACATTCAAATCCGGTTTTCTCTATGATGTGTTTTTTCACCGTTTCTCATCTTTAAATTGATATAAGTCAAGAACCGTTCAAGGTAAAGAGTTGAAATTTGAAATACATACTTTTTAAACACTTTACGTTAATTTGATCAAGGGAAATTTAAAAACTTTATATACTTTTTTAAAATATGAATTTTAAAAAAAAGTTGCATAAAAATTTCAAGAATTTTTTACTTAATTGCTCATATTTTTTCAAAAAATTAATATTTCTTAAAATACCTTGACCAAGTTACAGATAATATGTTTCTGTTTGATTAAGTGAAAAAAATTTGAAAATTTATCAATAATATTTTGAGTTATATCAATTATAAATGACCTCACTTTTTTAATGAAATTTCAATTTTTAATTTTTTTAAAAACTTTTTGAATACTTTTCTGATGTGATTTTGCTTATTTGTTATATGGTTGATCAGTATAAAAAATTTAAAAATTCTAAGTTAATTAGTAAAGTTTTTAGAAAATTGTGTCCCGGACCCCCTTAAAAATCATCCCTAAAACAATGCATCCAAATTAATTGTAACATTTTTCTTTCATTAAAAATAGGATTCAATAGGAATCTTTACTGATACCCCTTTATAGGCATTTCATACAAAAGCATGATGACTTTTATCACATTTTTAAATGCTCTTAACCTACGCTTGATAAACTATGATGTATTAAATTTCTTAGTTGCAACATTGAAATCGGATTTCTATTAGGTCATCCCGAAAGTTTTGTCGCTCTTGGGAGCATCTGTATACAATGTATTTTTTGGTACTTTTCCATTACGGTAAACCATTAAGGTACTTCTACTTCTATCTAAAGCCAATTTGGCGAATTTTGGCTCTTTTTTTGTTGGCTCACTTTTCTAGCTTTCCTAGTTTCTACGATTAATTAGATTTTGTTTACTTCAAGTTGTCATTAATTGAAAACTTTCCAAATTAAAATTCAAAGGAATTTAACTTTAATTTTAAGTCATATTAAGATTGTATGGAAGATCTTATTTATTTCATAAATTGAAACTCGTTTTATGCTACTTTTGTAGAGCGGCGGTAGAATTTCTAGCGATCTAGATTCCTGAAAATGATCATCCGGATCTTTCCTAATAGAGGGTTAGGAGTAGCAATCCAGCAATTTAATATGGATGATTGTGATCAAACTCTCCGGATGCCTCAGAAAAAATTTAAATCTAAGTTGTAAATTTTCCACACTTGTTAAAAATACTTAAAACTTTAATTGTTTTAGGGAAGTAGCCAGTTAATTTTTAATTTAAAAAATCTTAACTTAAGGAAAAAGGCAAAATTTTGAGCAGAAAAGAAATGAAGTAACATGTTATCATAGATTTAAGGAAAGCCCATTTGTCGATTAGTCCCCAAAATCAAGCCAAGATGCCAAGTTGACGGTAGATAAAGTTACAGTTTATATTGGTATCGCATAATGGAAAAGTGTCAAAAATATCTTACATACAGGTGCTCCCAAGAGCGACAAAACTTTCGGGATGACCTAATATCAACTAAAATAAAGTACAATGTTTCCTGTTGGTGACATAACGGGTTTGCGTAAGACGGCCAGCTTTTCTAGCTACCTAATTGGAGAAAAAGACAAGAAAGTGTGACGTCTTCTTAAGTCAAACCGTGACGTCACTGACAGGAAACGTTCTAATCTAGTATAGAAATGTAAAGTCCATCATATCTATTTTACTGCTGATGATAACTTTGTGTATTAAGCCAAGGCCAAATAGAACGGATCATAACAGTTCACATAAAATTACAAATTCCGAAATTGACGATTCATTTCACGTGAGTTTCGAAACAACCCCATTTCGAACACGAACATTTAAATAAACAATCGCATTTGAGTGATCACTATGACTACCCACCACTTCATGAAAACGCACCAGAAACCCTTCAGAGATTTATAGGGGGATATAAAACACAGGCGCCAATGGTGTTAAACCCAGCAAATAGTCCCCGGGATTACTCCCAAATGCAAATGGTGCAATACATACGTGAATTGGAAACACACCAACATCCCCTTTAAAAGGATTCTGCGATTCCAGAATTGGTTTTGAGACTACAAATCGAGTTACTAATCATTCCGGGACCAACTGAAAGAGGACGAGACGTTTTAAAAGAACTCTTCTCCTAGCGCCATTTTTTATTCCCGCCGAAAAATGTAAATTAGAATGGATGGCTCCGGCAAAACTCTGAGAAAGATTCGCAATTTTTTTATTATTATTTTGCCCGAGAGGGTGTATCGCGACAGCAACAAACCCAATTTCTCCTCTATGGATGTATAAAGGGGTGCAGGGAGGTTTAAAAGTTTGAATACTGTCGAGATTTCGTGTTTTATTCTTGTTTGCGTGCGATATGTTTTCTTCCGAAGGAGGTGTGAAATTTATACTCTTTTGAATGACTGGAACGTGCAAGGGGAACTTGTAGAGAATGGACGGGGTTGTGTCTAGAGAAAGGAATATTTTCGGGCATTTGAGTGTCTTGTTCTTTTTGGTTAAAATATGCGAAAGAACTGACAATGGGTTTATTCTTTAAAATATAACAACTAAGGGTATACTCTTAGCAGTAAATAGTATTTGCTTTCAATAACATTTTCCATTCCAGAATTTCCATTCCGTTTGAGCAACTAATATATCACGACACAGATTTTAATATAAGTAGTAATTGTTTTGCCATTTGAATGGAGGGCAGGATGAAAATAGTAATAGTTGGTTGGTTGGTTGTTATGAGATTTTATGGCAATAACAATTTTTCTCAATAACAGTTTCCGTTCGTTATTATACGACGCAAATTTTAATAAAGTAATTGTTTTGCCATTTGAAATGGAGGGCAGGATAAAAAAGTTGGTTGGTTGTTTTGAGATTTTATGGCAATCACAATTTTTTCTCAATAACAGTTTCCATTCGTTTGAGTAACTAATATGTCACGACACAAATTTTAATATAGTAATTGTTTTGCCATTTGAAATAGAGGGCAGGATAAAAATAATTCGTTGGTTGTTATGAGATTTTATGGCAATAACAATTTTTTCTCAATAGGGGACATCCATATATTACGTGAGGTGTTTTTTCCACAATATGTCCCCCCCTCCCCCCTTGGTGAGATTTAGTGAGATTTTGCTGGACCCCCCTCCCCCAAGTGAGATTTACCTACAACCTTTAAAAATAGTTTTCTATCCTATTCATTTGCATTTTGTGCTTCATAGCACCTATAACTTTTACATTATTAATGATGTGGGGGGAAAAGACATTATTCCGCCTAAAAATCACCACAGTATCTTATCTGTGGGTATTATTCCTGTCTCACACTTTAAAAAATCGGTATTATTTCCAACTTAAAAAGTTGACGTGAGATTTTAATCGACCCCCTCCCCCCTTGGTGATATTTTTCCAAACCCCTCCCCCCCTTTTTGACCTCACGTAATTTATGGATGTCCCAATAACAGTTTCCATTCGTTTGAGTAACTAATATGTCACGACATAAATTTTAATATAGAAATTGCTTTGCGATTTGAAATGGAGGGCAGGATAAAAATAGTTGTTTGGTTATTTTGAGATTTTATGGCACAAGACTCCTATTAGGGCATACTTCGTTAATAAATAACATTTTTCCTAAAAGAACTCCTTATTTGTTTGAGTACCTAATGTCACGACACAAATTTGAATATGTTTGCATTGACATATTTAAAATGGAGGGCAGGTTAAAAGTGGTTCATACTTCTTCAAATAATTAAAAACCATGTCAAGAAGTCACTGTAAAACGCAGTGCAAGCGTAATTCTAAAATGTTGGTATGGTAAAACAAGGATAAATTTCCACAAATGATGGTTGAATTTTTAAAACAGCGATTTGTTAAAGTAGTATTAGTCCAAGAAAGTTAGCTCAAAAAAGAGGTTCAAGTGGAACAAATTGTAAAAGAAAGTTTGATGGGTGATTCTTATAGGAAATTTTCCGTAGAAAACGATGGTGAAACGTATACCAAAATTAACCGTGTCCTTAAGCCAATATGGCGGTCAATCGTTTTTAACTTATTACTTCCTAAAAATTGTTAATAAAATTTTGCAGTAAATGATCAAAATTTAGTAGTAAAATTAATGGCGTACTGTTTTTATCTCTTACAATAAGTCATTTATCCAATATGGCGGATTTTCCAAAATGGCGTCCACTAATGTTTATAGTAAGTAAAATTATGATGATAAATTCGTAATTTTACAGGATATGGTTAGAATTAAGTCATAATAATATTCACATAAGTTTCATCTCCTCAATGTATCAAATATGGCAGATTTTTCAAAATGGCGGACAATCGTGTTTTACTTATTTGCCAAAAATCTTAAAAAATAAAACTTTTGCAGAAAATTATTAGAATTCAGTTTCAAAAATAATGTGGAACTGTTTTTTTCTCTTACGATAAGTCATTTATCCAATATGGCGGATTTTCCAAAATGGTGTCCACTAATGTTTATTACATAAATTCTGATGATAAATTCATAATTTGTACCAGATACGGTTAGAATCAAGTCACAATAACCCGGGAAAGACTGAATTAATTTTTTTTCTCAAATTAAATTTTCCTCTTTACTGTATGCTTATGACATGTCTTAAAGTAGCTTACAACCATTTTTTCAAAAAAAAAATTTATTATTTTAGTCAGAATAGGGTGGTACCATATGGTACCGCTAGGCTCTTATACTACCATTTTGTGCACCATACATATTCTTATAAGTTTGAGATTTCAAAGTCAAAATAATAAATTTATTACACTTTTATCACTTTATTTACCATTTTTAACTGAAACAACAATTAAAATTACAATTTAGGTAATAATGATTGATAAATTAATTATTAAATAGTTGATATTACTCTCATTATAACAATTATTAGTTATATTTTGCTCTTAAAATCCTATTATCAAATTTATTTCTAGAAATAAATTTTGTACACACTAGTCCAAAGGTGATAAACAAACTTTTTATACCGCGAGGTAAGCTGATATGATACGGAATTGATAGTTTTTCTAATTTTCCCCTCATAATGAGTGTTAAAATTAGGAATTTTGTTAAAAAACATAAGTTTTAGGCTTTAAAAATTTCATAAACCAAATTTTATATTTTGCGTCTATAGTTTAGTTGAAGGCTATGAACATTATATTGATGATTTGCATGAAATACTACCCTTGTATAGATGGATATTCCAATCAATCACTTATAATATGAAATTTTTCTTATTAAATTTAGAATTATTGGCCTTAAAAATTAAAATTTTGGGAAATCACTATAAATTCAATAAGTTATTAGCATAAAAATTATTCAATAGGTTTTACCTTAAAAAATATTTGATTTCACAGCATATAAAACGTTTGAAATAAAAAATACACTACTTCGAAATATTAGTACTATTTGGTAGCGTAAAAGCCTAGCGGTACCATATGGTACCGCAAGATTTCTATACCAAAATTTTCTACCTTAAAATTATTCAATCTTTTCCAAATTTGGGCTGTTATTGCATAATACAATTATAAATAATAATTCACCATTATTTAATCCATTCACTAATTTTAGGTATGAATAAATTGCACTTACATTTTCAGACGGGCCATTTTTTCGCCAGTCTTAAAAACACGTTTTTCATTAAGCCATTAAGCAAGAATTTATTAAAATAATTAGTTATTAAATTGCTGTTTACTAAAGTTTGGTCCATGTAGTAGTGATATCTACCCTCAGAATGAAAAAATAAAAGTATTTAGGTAGAAAAAAGCCGTTTCTTCGTAGTGATATTTGCCGGTACCATACGGTCCCGCTAGTCCTTCCCGGGATAATATTGATAAAAGTTTCCTCCCCCTCAATGTATCAAATATGGCGGATTTTTCAAAATGGCGGCCACATATTTAGAGCCTTTTTATTTTTAACGTTTTTACATATAAATAAATTTTATTTTGGCATAACATAAATATTTATATTTTAAATTACCTATAAAATAGTATATTAACCAAGATTTTGCGATACATAGAAATAATTTCCAAAAAGGCGGCCCCATATTTCAAACTTAGTGGTAAATGGTAATTTTTGAATTTGTACCTACCTTTAACATTATTTACCAGTAAATTTTAGTAAAATATAAGTATTCTGCTTATATTTTAGCTAATAACATTTAATATTTCTAATTATTAAGAAAAAAAATTAAAAATAAAAAGTATCTAAATAAGTGGCCGCCATTTTGGAAAATCCGCCATATTTGATACATTGAGGGGGAGGAAACTTTTATCAATATTATTGTGACTTAATTCTAACCGTATCCGGTACAATTTATGAATTTATCATCAGAATTTATGTATTATAAACATTAGTGGACGCCATTTTGGAAATTCCGCCATATTGGATAAATGACTTATCGTAAGAGAAAAAAAAACAGATCCACATTATTTTTGCAACTGAATTCAAATAATTTTCTGCAAAAGTTTTATTTTTTTACGATTTTTAGCAAATAAGTAAAACACGATTGTCCGCCATTTTGAAAAATCCGCCATATTTGATACATTGAGGAGATGAAACTTATATGAATATTATTATGACTTAATTCTAACCATATCCTGTAAAAGTTACGAATTTTTCATCATCATTTTACTTACTATAAACATTAGTGGACGCCATTTTGGAAAATCCGCCATATTGGGTAAATGACTTATCGTTAGAGAAAAAAACGGTTCTCCATTGTTTTTGCTACTAAATTTTAATCATTTACTGCAAAATTTATAATTTTATTAACAATTTTCAGGAAGTAATAAGTTAAAAACGATTGACCGCCATTTTGGAAAATCCGCCATATTGGCTTAAGGACACGGTTAATTTTGGTATACGTTTCACCATCGTTTTCTACGGAAAATTTCTTATAAGAATTACCCATCAAACTTTCTTTTACAATTTGTTCCACTTCAAACCTTCTCTTTCTTGGACTATATAATGAAGTACCTATACTTTAAAATTCATATTTTTCATGTATTAACTTTAAAAATGTTTTCTAGTAGGGCAGGGTAAATAACTTGCGTTCTATATTAATAACTATGTGGTATAGGATCTTATCAAAACTAAATGTTTTATGACAAGATCCTTCCATTTTAATCAGTTTAATTTAATTTTTACGATTATATTTTTCAATTTTTTTCTTTCTTTTCGATCATGTTTACACTTTTTCTGAGTGTACGTTTTAGATACATACCGTATTTTGAATAGTTTCTATAAAAAACGATTTAAGTACCGTAATTTCTAGATATTTCTTGAATTTTAATAGAAATAGAAGGGAACAAAAATTTTGAAATTATCACCCTCTATCTCCACAAATGCATTTTTAAATCACATTTCTTCATCACGATAAACAACAAGATTTTATTTAAAAAATCTAGATGAAGAAAAATCTTGGTTAAATTGTCCGAATATCCTCTCATGTGTTTGAATAACATCCTTATCTATCATTTCCTTCAGCACAACAAACTACATTAAACTCGTTCTGTTCTGCAAGTCAATAAAACGCTTTTCAACTCGAGTTATCCATTTTTTACATCACCGATCGAAACGTTTTCCCCAAACCAGAAAACAGCCTTAAGTGAGTTTTAATCTTGCGCTCCATCTCCCAAAAACTCAGGTGAAAAACCTAGTTTTTGAATCTTTAGTCGAGAGAGGAAAAATAAAGTCGGGCAGTGAAGAATCGATGAAGAAGCACTTAAGAATCCGAATGTTTATTTTGAAGAACTGTTTGTCGCTTCTAATCATACCATTTGTTTTTTCATCTCGTAAAATGCACTGTGAAGAGATTTTACGAGTCCTTTGTATATGCTGCTGTGTTTTCGATAATAAACTTCCATCACTTTTGAGTAACGGATTTATTGATTATGTGTGGAACTTTCCCTTTGTTAAGTGACTTGTGGGTAAAGAACGTCAAGTTTATGTTTTTAAAGGATCATAAATCGACTGATTTATGGGGAAATCCCAAAGCAAATTCTTTCAAAGAATGTGAAGCTGGTATTAGAAGGGGGCTTAAAATTATTTTTCTTCGTACCTTTGCGTAAATAATAAAAATTCAGTTTATTTAACCGAAGGGTTTGTAAATCACGACCAAATTCGTTACTCCAACGTCTTAAACGGGCCTTGGCCTGCTGTACTATTTTATTCCATTGCATGCCTTTTTTCCCCAGTTGGTTATTTTCATTGTTCTAAGATTTTTAAGAACGTCGTCCAACCATCTCACTTTTGGTCTATTGCCCAAATCTCATATTTGGTCCTATTTGGCTTCCAATTTAATGTCCTTTTAACTCTATTTCTGTTATCAGATCTTTCAATGTGACCCAACCAAGCCTCCTTTAATAAAACTGGTTTAGTTTCATTTTTTACAGGACCTCTAATTCTCTGCTTCTTCTAATTTGGAATCCTTTATTATTCATAATCGGGCCATACATTTTTCTGAGAACTTTCCTCTCAAAAATTTCCAAATTATTTAAATATTTTTGAAATAAGGTCCAAGTTTCACAACCATAAGTTACAACTGGTTAAGTATTGTCTTATACAACTCAAGCTTAATTTCTTTAGGTGTTAACTTATTTCTAAAAAGATGCTGATACGTGAAGTAACATCTGTTTCCCTTTTGTATTAGATACTTAATTTCTTCAGAGGGATTGTTAACAGTATTAATAACTGAACCTAGATAGGTAAAACTATCAACTTATAAACTGCCTCAAATTTAAAGTTATCTACCATCAAGAATTCCCTATGATCGTTGGCAAATTTAGTTTTTTCAATATTTTTACTGTAAACTTACTTTGTTGTGAATATTTGTCACAACCAGAAAATAATTGGCAACAATGAGCAACTTGATGTCTTTTATATTACCTCGTAATTGGTGTTTGTGTTAGTAACAAAAAGAGCAAATTAAGTAGAAACAAACCAGTCTGTAAGAGTCTTTATTACACATATGTTTTTACCGGAATGTATTTATTCTTACCAAATCACCTTAAAGTTTTCATTCTGTGCAAAATGCTAGACTTAATCCGTTTCCATACAGGGTGTTTCAGATAAGTGTTTCATAACTTCTAAGAGGGTCTTTCATAACACACCTAGACGAATCAGAATCGCACACAGGAATGGGGAGTAGGACATTCACCCCTAATGAGCTAGGGGTTTTTATAAGCCAGGAGGGGAAGTTGTATAGTCTACAGTGGAAATTGATACGTAACCTTTAAAATTGGATTAAAAAAGCAAAATCGTTCGATTTCTGGCATTGGTACATATAAAAACCAATTTATGAGCTGAAATTTCAGCACTTTAATTGGTGTTATAGAATAAATACCTGAATAGATATTTCTAATTCGATCTTAAAAGGTTACGTACGTGTCAAGTTCTACAGGGAACTTCCCATGCCTGCTTATAAAAACCCCTAGCTCGTTAGAGGTGCATTTCCGACTCACCATTCCTATGTGATTCTGAGTCCTCTAGGTGTGTCCTACCTCTCCTAAAAGTTATGAAACACTTATCTGAAACACCCTGTACATTACATAAGAACTTGAAGGTAGGGCAAATATCAAAAACTTTTAAGTGAAAAAGTTTGGAAAATAATATACAAAGACCACTAGTGGAAGTGAGTTTATCCAACACTCGAAACTGCTACAATATCCATCCGAAATTCCATCACTGACTTCCGTAACTGAAGTATCGATTTCCGAACTTTTTGAACTTTAAAAAAAAGTGAATAAAAAATCGAACCCAATATTCCCCCCAGAGAAAAATACCCTTCCCTCTCTTTATCTAACCCTTCAGTTCCCCCACTCAGGAAGGCCAGCCATTTTTTCACTTCCCGTTCAAATGACGTCACGCCCTTACGTCATCCTTCCAATCCAGCTGCCGAAATATTCTTCAAGAGTGGCTGCCAACGACTGATTGCTGAACTTTCGCCGAGAATTATTATAAGCGACGATGACTGAGTTTTCTTCATTTCACTCTGGTGAAGAATGGATGGGAGAGGGAAAAGTCATTGAAAGGAGTTTATCACGAACGGTGATGTGGAAGGTTCGATACCAGGGGGTGTTTAGTGGGAAACGATTTCGGTTTTGTCAGCGAGAATATCTTTTTTTAAGGGGGTGGAACGACGATCGTAAGTTCTCGAATGCTCCCTGTTAAATATGGAGTGTGGGGAATCGATGGGGGAAATGGATGGTTCAATAATGCAACTGCAGCAGGTCTTTGATGTGGCCCGGAACCGATCGTTTTAAAAACGAAGATTATTGCTGGAAATATCTAAGAGTGGGATTTGTATTGAAGGGACTTTAACCTCCAAGGTGATATTAAAAGAAACATTGAAGAGATGACAGACTTCGTTAATAAGGAATACTTAAGGCTCAGTTGGACTTTTCTCTTTCGGTCTTCATTTTGAAGGAATCATCCTAAATGACAAGTATATAAATTGTCGATCCCTCTTCACTCAACACATTTTCTGTGAAAATGTGCGATTCCTCGGTGAGACTCACTAATAATTAACATCGAAAATGAAACGGTGTAAATCAGGGTTGGCAAAACCCCTGTTTTTTTTGTAAAAAAACCAAGTGGGTTGGGTTTTTTCAATAAAATCCTGAAAAAAAACCCATTTAAAACCGGGTTTTTTCTAAAAAAAGTGTGGTTTTTTTTCAAAATTAAGTGATTTTCTCCATTAGTAAGTGTTTTTTTTTCAAATTTTTGCGAGTTCTTTCTATGTTAAATGTGTTAGTCAAAATAATGTCAGTTTTTCTATAGTTAAGTGGGTTTTTTTCAAACTTCAAAAGTCTAGAATTTTGAAAAAACTCTTTCAATAAAATGAAAAACCCCACTGACATTTAAAAAAAATCCTCCTTAATTTTTTATAAAAAATTTAAACTTTCAACTTAAAATGTTCTAAATTTTGAAAAAAAACCCCGTTTAATAATGGAAAAAAACCCTTAAATATTGAAACCTGGTTAAAGTTTTGAAAAATCACTCAACTGCAGTTTTTGGTATGTTAATTCGTTAAATGTTTTTCTTCGATATTTAAACAGCCAAAATCTTAATTTTTCTTCCCAAAATTAGGGTTTTTCACACGTTTTTTTAAAACCCATTGGGTCCAATCCAGCCAACCCTGGTGGAAATAAGCTTAAGGTTTATTTACAGTTTCATTTTCAAAGTTCCTACAGGGTGATTCACTCCTGAGAACCGATTGTTTGTTTAGAAAAATGAAGAAGTATAGAGTGAAACGCCAATTCCCACTTTTCAGGTTCGATAAATCCTTCAAAATGAAGATCGAAAGTGAAGCAGTGTGAATGATCCTTTCGGAACCAGTTTGGAGAAGCTTAACCGAGAGAAGTCATTCAAAACCTATCTAGTTTGGATTTCAGTTGGATTTTATACAGCAGATTGTATTGCTGACTAGTTGACTGGTGAGTGGGGGTCACCGCTGTTATTTGAAGCCGCTGTTAATAAGAAGTGAGAAACCTGTAGATTTCTGATGGAAAATTATTCAAAACCGGCATATTAACATAGACTGATGCGATTGGTTTAAAAAATATTAAAAAATATCCATCTGGCTTTCAAAAGCAATGCTCATTTTTTTAAACATTTTTCTATCAAAGAAAAATGCTTAATCTCTTATTAATAGAATGCAAAAAAGAAGATAGTTCAATTTATTAAAAGTGGTGGAAAAATAGTAGAAAATCACAAGATATTACAAATATTCAGTATTTTCTTTATTTTTTTGTTTAACATGCCAATGTAACTAAAAGTTCATATATCGATGGCATCAGGAGAAAACCTCGTATAATCAAAATCCAGCTGCCTACCAATAGATACAGTATAGTGAGCGAGATTCGTTTTCTGGCCAAAGACCATTTTTCGCAGTCAACAGGTGAAGAATGAATTTTAATGAGCTGAAAGCAAAAAACAGGTGTTATAATCTCTCACAAGGAGACTGATTTTTTGTTCCCGCTGCCTTGGCCAAACCGTAAGAGAGAACAACTCTATGGAAAGAATTATTTTATTTTTTAGATGCGAAGAAAAGTTTTAGTAAAATGCAGGTGTGAAATCAAAGCAAAAAGCTTCACTGCTCTTAGGGTTACAGGATGATAATGGGGTTCCAATTAGAATTGATTTCACCCTTGTTTTGGCGTTAACGACTTGACACTCGTAAATAAATTTGGTAGTAAGTAATTCCTCATTGGCATATTTGGCGCAAACACACATTCGCCAATCTAGAATACAGTATTCATCCTGACTGCGATTTTATGGGATTATACGAGGTTTTCTTCTGATGCCATCGATATTTTTTGTTGAGTTCGTGCCTCGTATATAGAAAACTTTATTCCATCCCATAGGTATAGGTTACTTAGTGTTAATTCTAGACATAAAGACTAAAACTTTTCTCTTGTTTTCAAATTAAATCTAGTTATTTCGAAATTTGTGATTTTCTAAAAGTGTTTCTGACGCTAACAATTGTGCAGCTGTAATTCTAAAATCCCCCATCATTGTTTAGCTAGGCCGTCGATTTAAACCAATTCTCCACAGTTCCGAATTGCGGCATAGACCATTAAAATCCCTCAGCAAGTCCGACAAAACTAACCACATTTCTCATCCTTCTCAAGACCAGTACAAAGCGAAGCTTCCTAGTAGATCATTACACAGTCCGCATTATTCTCACCATACGATTATCCGGGCTCCATTTTTAGGTGATTAATCGACGATTTATTAGACATCCGCTGCAAAACTTCGAGTGAAAAATGAAATTTCATTTTTCAAAATCGGAGCCTCGATCGTCCTTTTGTGCGGTGGGTCTTATTGAGTCTGCCTCAGAGAGAAATGGTGTGGATAGTATCATTAAGAAGAATGAGTGGGTTTTCTTTCAGATGGAGACATCTTGAAGTTAGTGTTTCGATAGTTGTTTCACTTGGTAGTACCTCTATGGATCTAAAAAAATCGCTCGATTTTATTCTAGAATCGATTCCATAGGTTCGATTCTTGGATTCGATTCCAACCTGGTATCGATTCCTTAGGGACAGTATTGAAAAAAGTAGAACGGAAATTATCTTTTTCAATCACAAATCAAAGATAATCAGAACTTATTATTAATTTAATTAATTGATCATTAAAATATTAATTATCCAAATACTATTTAAATAGTGAACAGAATTATTAATAATTTAGAAAACCAGATACGATTCTTAAGGCTCGATTCCTCCTGGAATCGATTCCAACGCGTGTTTGATTCCAAGGCATTTGATTCAGATTCTATTCCGGATTTGATTCCTTCAGACATTTTAGAACCCTATAGTAGAGCTTCTACTTAAAATATACTATTAATATCCAATATAGTTTTTTTATCAGAGCTTTTACATGAAAGCTTTTTCTGGGCTTTTTTATGATATCACCAACAATTTTCTCATTGAAATTTTCGTTCTATCAAGAATTGTTATTTAATTAATTTTTGAAACTTTCTTATCTTTACGCAGCACTGTAAGTCCTATGAATGGCAGGGTCCCCTAGGTGTACACCTTACTTCCATGACCCTAGAAGACGCGCGTTGGTTTTAAATAAAAGCTGTGAAACGCACTTTTGAAACACGCCGTATATTGAAATGGTAATTTTTGAACCAAACTTTTTTAGTGCTCCATAAACAGTGGGTTTTGAGTATAAACCTATATATATAGGTATTGGAATACGATAGCTTATTTGTTCGATACAAAATCGAGAATCTACCTCTATAGAATTTTGGTTTGGGTTTTATGGCAAAGGCCAATATCAGAACTTTTTTTCTTTGGAAATTAAACTTTCGATATTTGTTGCACTATCAGTACACCGAGAGAAAACTATCTTCAAGGATTCAAAATATCATAAACGAAAAAACTGAACACTTAAGTCACTCGACTGCTTTCAATACATTCTAATAAAAATAAATGATTTAGTTAACTCGCCACCCCGTTCCAAAGTTAAGAAGAACTACAATGCATCCTTAATTTAACTGTTCGGAATAGAGTAAAAGAAAAGTTCAAATCCAATGTTTAAAATAGCCTCACTAACAAATAAATCAAGAGTAGACAATTAGTGCAATAAACAAGTTAAAAATGTAGCAAAATTCTTCAGCTTTCCCTCGCAACTAAAATTACGTCTTTCGTCGTCTCGCATATTTTACTCTAACAATTGCAAATGGTAAAAATTACGCAAACTGCTTAAAATTCCATTTATACCAATAAAGTAAACAATTTGTCACAAGCCAGGGTGTGAAACTCAAAAGAACTCTCTTTAAAATAAACACAGCATGCTTGAGGCCATTAATAACCTCGAATAATACAAACATTCTGTTCTTTCCGGAAAACCCCATCAATCAAAAACAAAACGTTTTGCTTGTCAAATATGAAAATTGGCTATTGACCGAATTTTGAAAACTTGCATGTATATTTTAACTCGGCGCTTTCGAGGGTCTTGAATTGTCTTATTTACGAGTTTTGATAATTGCTTTGTCTTTATTTTGCATACTGTCGGTGAAGGTCTATGGGTGAAAGAGGGGGGGGGGCAAACCGTAGAAAATGAAAAACGTAGCTATTTTCGAGGGCCGAGTTTTCGATCCATGGTGGAACCATACGGGAGTCGGAATTACTTTGGGGGGATACAAAAAAACTATTAGTATCATGATTGTGAAGTAGTATTTATTTACACTAGGTATGTAATTACGCAGACCATCCATCTGGTGACTCTATAAGACTTGATTCAAACACATGAAATGAATACGGGTATATTTATTGGAAAATATTATTTTTGTGTCGTCATCTTGCGCGTGATTTTCGGATAATTTTATGTGATTTTCGTACAGTGGGAAAATGAATGAATATGGTGAATGTTTAATTATCTGTCAAAGATTTAAAAACATACAAATAATAATTTAAAAGATTCCCCCCGTTGGCCAATACCCCCCAGATCAACATTTATTATCACGTTCTTTAAAATACGGATATACTGATTAAATATTTTATGAAATACATATACATCGAATAAATTTCTTGAAGTACGAGATTTAAAAATAGTCCCTACTTATGAAATATTTTTAACAGCTAATTACTAATTTTACACTGTTACATAATTTTCCAAGTACACAATTATTTAGATGCTGTATGTTGTCAAAGGCAATGAAATAAAGTAAGAGTTGCAAAGTTACTTTTCTGGTTTCAAAGTTATGCCGATCTAAGGTAGAGAGCCTGTATGCCAAAGAGAGGCGACAACTCAGTATAGCGCGCGCAGATCGGTAAACAGGTTTTCTGTTCGCCACAGGTTTCCCTCCATAGGATTAGCGTGGGGGCGGCATGATACAGTTTGGACAGAATTGGATGCGCAGAGACGCTTTTAAGCGAGTTGTGGTCTCTCTCTCTCTCTCGTATATAGGCTCTCTAATCTAAGGCAGAAACAAAGTCTTCCTTCCTACACAAATAAACCCGCGGCGATAAAGTATGATTACCTGTAGAAAGGTTCTTTGCATTGCTCTTTTAATGGGAGTATTTTGTTTGAGAATAAACAAGAATTTTCTCCCTGGTTGTTAAGAAATGATTATTAATGAATACATTTTGCTGCACTTAGCAGTCTACTTTAGCTTAATTTTTATTTACGATAAAAGGTTTATCCGAATTTCTGTATATCCGAATATTAATGTAGTATACCTGAATAGGGACAGTAATCTTATTTTATGTGGTCAAACGATAAACCAATCTTTAATTGCAACATTTCAATTGTGACTACATTTCGACTATAAACAGTTGTTAAAACTCCATTAAGAAAATTTTACTGAACATAATATACTGATTGGTTTAGCCCTTTTGCTGATTTATTTCCCTTTTTTACTGATTGGTTCCCTTATACTGATTGATTCCCTTTTCAAGTAATGTAAAGTTTCCCCGTGTTTTATAAACTTTTCCTATTTATTTATTTATTCATCTATCCCTAAATAAAACATATAAACGAGATAAATGTAAGAACTTGAATTTATATTTCAAACGAATGTCTCAAAATATTCGTGATCAGCGCATAAAATTCATTTGAATTGACCGTTTTCATGTAGAAAGTTTTCACTTTTTGAAAAAATGTGTTGTCCATCGAAATTTTAAAACAAAAATATTTTTCAAGAACCTCATCTTATCGAATTAAAAACACTTACTGTGATTTCTGTGACATTCAATTGGCTGAAAATATTTAAATTTTTTGAGGATATCTCAATTTTCATTTATTTCAAGTAAAGGGTGTCCATCGGCATCTGTACTTACCGAGATCCGTGATCCAATCGCAAAAAAAAATTTAGAGTTCGATTTTTAAAGATAAATATTTATTGATTTTCAATTGATTACTCATTTTTTTCCTCTGTTGTCGAAATTCATTACTAGACAATGCTAATAATACTTATTAACACTCACATCCAGAGCTTTCAGTGAAAACGATTGGAAAAGAGTAACTTAAATTTAAGTTTTATATTGTAAATAAACTTAAAAAACCGTAACAAACTTAAAACAATAACAAATCCTATACTATTTTTAACGTTTTTTTTGCGTTTTTTGCGGGGTAATTACCCCTTAAACCTATACATTTGTTATAACTTTATCATATTTAAAAATCCTGATTCAATTGGGAATTTTAATGGTGATTTTCGTATTCAGCGACACAAAATCTATAAGAAATGACTATTTTCATCAAGGAAATTTTTTCATTGTTGAACAGTGTAATCGAAGCACTTTGCCGCTTTCTTTAAAAAAACCGGAGTTTTCATTACATAATTTGTAGTTTTTTAAGATTGCCGAAATGTCTGTAGAATGGTTTCGAAATTGCTGTAGAAAAACTGCCGACTTACGTGCCGAAAGGCTTCACAGTTCTATTGCTATAAAACACTACAGACTTAATTAATTAAGAAAGCTGTACTTTAATAGAATTCCAATGTCCTCAATTAAAGACCCCTACCCAGATTCCAAACATGACCCCCAACAACCTAAGTAATTCACAAAAATCCTACGTTTTCATTCCGGCACAAAACCAGCCATTAAAATCCAACCAACCAAACGGCACAAAACGGAATATTTTAATATTTCCCCTCGAAAATGGCGGGATACTGAAAGGTGGGAAAATGAAGGCCAATGACGACCCGAAAGACCAGAAATCACGTCTTGGAACGGAATCGGTTTACTAATCACAAAAGGGCCCCTAACGACATTATTCCAGGTCCTAAGTGACCAAAAATATATATCCTCTTCCACCGTATTCCTTCTAATGACCGTCATTCTTGATGTATGAGAGAGGCAGGCCCGTGCTGGGCCGCCGCGCCGGGACGCCGGGACGTATCCCGGTGCGCCCTCCAGCTTGGAAATTTTTGACGCCCCCGAAACTGACTGGAACTCTTCTGGGTACGTTTTTCTGGGATATTTTAATTTTTCCATGAAATTGTAACTTAACCAATAGTGATTTTGCAATTCAGTTTTAGTTCATCAGGTCTAAAGTGTGAGATAACCTGCGAGTTTTAAGGGCGCCCCCCTAATTTTACGTTAATATGAAACTTCGCTCTGAATTTTTAGAGTGCCCTTAGTTAAAGGTGGTGAATTTTCAGGGAGCCAAAACAATACCTTGAAAGTGTGTGGGCGGAGTCGCTACTTTTTTTACATCCTAAAAATAAAAAGTTTCTCTTATTTTTAGTCTTATTTTACTAAACACAAATCACAAAATTATAAGACCTCTGTAGGGATTTTTTATTTGGCCCTCAGATCAACACGTTGAAAATGCTAGGGCGGGGCGTTTATATTTTAGGGCGCTCTTATTTAAACAGGTTGTTTTCTTCTCTGTGTGCCCTTAGTAAAAAACGCAGTACCGTGTTAAGTCCGAATGGTGTTTTTTGCACCAATACAACCTTGATGACGATGATTTTAGGGCGCCCTTCTTTATACACAAGCTACCACGAAATTTTAAAAAGCTCCATTTTAATTTTAAGGACCGACCGTGTATCACGCCATGGGCACTGTGGTGATTTTCCATGGCGCCCTTTGTTTAACACCTTGATTTTTGTGAGGACGGGGTGGTACTTTTCTTCATGCACGCACCAAAAAATTGCTAGGGGACAGCATTGATTTTTCATTAAGTCTTTAGTGGTCGAAATGCATTGAAATCGCTAGGGTGGGGCGTTTAATTTTTAGGATGCTTTTATTTCAACAGGTAATTCCTTGACACTGGGCACTTTAGTCACCTTCTTTGGTAAAAAATTTTATATCTTTGAAAGAACTAAAAAATCCAGATCCTCTATTATTTTTGCGTTAAAGAGGTATTTAATGTTATTTCCATACATTACAATAGTCTCAATTAAAATCTAATATAAAAAATATTAAATAAAAAACAATCAAAATACCTCAACTCGCAGTATTGCTTTTAATTTTTTTCTATTGAGAAAAGTAATTTGAAAAACGTCACAAATAAAGTCTGAACTGAAAATCAAGGGCGTATATAAAGTGAATAAAGGGGGCCCTGGCCCTACCCGAAATTTGAACTACAGTTGTAACTAAAACGTGTAAAAACCCTGTTTTTTAGGTCAAAATTTCAAAATTTTTCTGGGGGAGAACCCCCAGACCCCCCTTTTGTATTTAGGGCTTCTGTTATTCACACATCTTACACTTAATTTATCAAGATTAAAATATGCATTGATTATTACATTATTATAAGTTTTTATTATTACACAGTATGGAATATATTTAAGATTTGTAATTTTCATTTTTGATCTTTTCATTGTTATAAGTTATACTCTGTTCATTTTGAACTGGCGCTTGAAAATATTTCCTTCCCCCACTACCGATCGGTAACCATAGCAACTATCCCCGTCAAAGTGACGAAGAAGACTTACTATTGGCTGCTCGAAAAGCGTAACTATGGTTACGCTTCTAGCGTGGGGCCAATTCTAAATGAATAGAGTATACATAATTACATTATCTCTCTTCTAGCAAAAATATACTTTTGCGCCTTCTGCATAATATCTGCATTTTTTAGGCGATATTTGGGCTCCTCCCGAAATAAATATCTATAGACGCCACAGCAGAAAATTTTGTTTTTAGGTTTACTAATAAATATTACAGCGGAGGCGCCCTTCCACCCTTTGTCCACCGCCCTCTGAAGGTACCCAGCACGGGCCTGGAGAGAGGGCTTAACCTCCCATCTCTGGATGGTCAATTTCGTCTGGGACAAAGAGGGGTTTGTGAGAGGCTGACGTTTTCCGAGAATCGGGTTCTGAAAAATAGAAGAAGCATGGGTAATATTTTAGATTGGGTTGGTTGTGGGGTTTTATGGCATGAGGTCTTCATTATATTAAGACATTCTGCGCCAAACGAGGCAAAAATTAAAAATCGAGCGAAAAAGATTGTCAAACGCAGACTGTGTGGTCGATATTAAAACTTAATTGATAGTAAAATGATTTCATGCTGAAAAGTGATTAAATATATAGGAAATAATTTATGTTTGCCAATTTTAAAAACAATGGTAAAAATACCGCACAGTAAAAGATCGATATTTAAAAAAATTGAAGGTATCCGGAATATAACACTAATACCTATCAAGCTAAAAGTCATTAGCTTTTATTTATTTTTTGTTACAGGTCAAGAAGATATCTGATTATATGTTAATTTAATTTTTTGTATGTAAAGTAATGCGATCCAAAGTAGGGAGAATTTTAGCTATTCTCTTTGATCCATTTAATATTTCCTCATTTTGTTAATTAACTTTTTTAAAACGCTACTATCTTATTTTAATCAGCGTGACGATATTTCAATAATTTTTAAAAACAAATTATAGAGAAGAATTAATAAAAATTGTGATTTTCGGACAGCTAAAACAAATTACAATTTTAAGAAATTTTGCGTGTGGTAATAGTTTGAGATGTGGGGTGGGGACAGTATTGGATCACTAAAAATATAACCTGTATTGAGAATCATCATAGTTTTTATGTGCTATTCAGTTTTAATTATTAGAGATAATCATAAATTATCTATTAAATATCCATAATTACTTTTTAGTGTAAATAGCTTCGTTACTTTGAAAATTCTGTACTTTTTCGTAATCCATACCATTAAAATCACCAAACTGTTTTGGAAGTCCAAGATATTCTTGATACCGTCAAAAAGAAAAAACAACAATACATTATTTGTCAATATTTTATTGCTTAATTTTTTAACATAATGGGTTAAGAAATAGTAACAAATATTTCAAATACATTGCATACAGAAATACGAAAACAACGTTTGTGTGTGTGTTTTGTATATACTTTTAATTTAAAATTTTAAAATTCTAAAAACATTAAAATTAATAGTATATGTGCAAAACAAATGTTTTTGTATTTCTACTCATTTGCATAGCTTGTCCTTCATTACGACATTACACTATATTGGACATACATTCTCATACTTTATGACTTAAAATGTTTTTGTTTTACAAAAAAAAATGAAAATAAAGGTAGATAGAATAAACACCGCAATCTCTTTCCTTCATCAAAACTTCATATGAAAAGGGTTAGAAAAATATCCCAAGTTTTTTCCTTAAGTGATTCGACTGTAATAAAAGCTTACAATTAATCCGTTAATTTACCCTTGCTTGACTTTAACCAACTTCCCCATAATATTTTTAAAGCTTAATATTAATTGGCACTAATTGACCGCTCTTTAAAGATATTATTCCTCAAGAGAAACAGGACACGTCGTTTTCTTAAATCTAGCGTAAGTTTTCTCCACAACATCATGATAAAAGAAAGAAACAAACAATCCACTCAATCTTATTTAAGTGACATTAACTGTATTACACGCCCTCACCATTGCAATTTATATAGGGCAGGCATCGCTATATTTTCTTATTTTCCTTCAAGTAAAGAAGCTGTTGCCAGAATCCTATCGAAATAAAAGATAATCTTAATTAATCTGGGAAAAGAATCATGGGGGTGGTTTTTACTATCTCATTGGGCCGTCTTCAACGGTTTTATATTACGCAGGAATAACGTTTTCTTTTATTAATTTAATGGCGTTGAGGACCAACAAAAATATTAAACCCTGTGGTGTAATGTAGAAGACTAAAGTTCGGCCTTTTAAGAGTGGGAGTTGCGTTGAAGATATTACCCACTTGATTTATGTCTGCAAAAAATTTGACGGTGAAATATCCAAGTGATTTTTTAAAAACTGCAAGCACTAAAATGGAAAGGTATTTCTGAAATACTGACGCTTAATAATAAATTTTAAAATAATGATATTGTATGAAAAAGGGGAATTTCATAGGTGATTCTGTATAATACAAGTTTTCATTATGTTTGTTAATATTTACCAATATAATAATACCCTAAAGATAAGAAAAAACTAGTACATCAAAAGAATATCATTGACAAGTACGCTGAGTCATTTGGCTAGGGGTGTGTAAATGTTGTCCAGTAACGTCGCAATGTCATTCGAGTCTAAAAAATTAAAAATATATCGATACTGCCACCTCATCTAACTAATCTAAAAACTTTCTAAATATTCTCAAAATAACTGGAATTTTTTTCATTTGATAGTAAAAGAAATATCCTCCCTTAAAGAACAGAAACTATCCGTCCAATTATGCAGGTAAATTCCTGTTATCTGAAGAAACAATTTTTTACAGTGCAGTTTTTCCCCCTTCTCGACGTATTTTGGTTTGTATTTGGGCTGCAATATCCCCAAACGCCTGCTTAGGCAGTAAAAATCTGGCACATCAATAAAGAGATTGCTACAGATTACGCTTTTCTCTTTACTACGTAAACATGACTAACATTTCTAAAAATTCATTCGGATGAAAGCGTTTATAGTATTGATAAAATACCGATATAATTCAAAATTGAAAAATATTCAAATAGATATCGAGAAATACCCATACTATGCACTTAAAAAACAATATAAAAACTGGTTTCTTTAAAAATTTACGCATAATCTGGTAGGTGTTTCAGAATTACTGCTAAACAGTTCAAGTATTATATCTACAAACGATAGAAATACCTTGCCGTGAAAATATTCAAAGTTAACTTAAATACAATCTGATAAGTGCACGACATTGTATTAAGATGTCACGACGGAAAAATAAATTCATTATTTTCCCAAGTTTTTCCTTTTTAATCCGTTATATTTCAACGTCCGGAAGAGGATTTATTTCCGTTATTACTTTCAAACAACGAGATTGAACGCAATTTCAAACCCTAAAAGAAAAATTGAATTGGAAGTTAAACTCATAAAAGTCGCAGTTTTATTATGATTAAATGGCGTATAGCAGTTCCCGGGCGGACAAAAAAAACAGTTATTGGATTTTGAATTTCGAGATATCTTTGATCTAAGAATAGGACAACTTCTGGGCTTTGGATAATGTAATAAGTCCAAAAAGTTGAAGCGATCAATTCCGTGAATCCCACGGAATACGTTAACGGAAATCCAATTCGTATAAAAAAATTGTTTTTGTAGCTTTATTCGGTTACGTTAATTCACTCCCAAAAGTGTGGGAGAGAGAAAATAATGAGATTCCTGATCAGTAGTGGCATTCAAGATTTATTGCAAAAAAATGCAAATAAAGTTAAGGGGGAAAACTGTTAATTTTTAAATCCCTCGACAATGCATTTCAATAAAAGCATCTCGGGAAAAAATAAACTCTGGAGGTAGGGAAGTTGGAAACTAACTGGAAAACTGTTTCTGGTTAAACAAATAGTTTTTCTGTTTGGTTTTTAGATGAAACAGTTCTTTTTTGGAAGAGAAGATGGATTAAAAAGTTTAAAGTCTTTTGCAAAGAAAATTTTAACTATTTGTTTGTTAGTGTGGTTTCATGACACAAAAGCCATATTCTACTCTTCTGCATCAGACACGAGATTTAGCACAATGGTTCATAAAGTGGGTGGTATCCCCCCTGGGAGGCGTTGAAGATTTCTAGGGGAGGCGGTGATGAGTTGAAAAGATATTGAGGGGGGGCGCTATTAGAGTAGAAGGGGGCGTTTGACTACTTTTATACTACTTTTATTACTTTTTTTGAAAACCCTATTTCATAAAAATACAACCAATTTAATAATTTTTCTTGATAAATTACTTTTAAAATCCTCCAGTTTCACAGCCCTAATATTTTTAAACTTTACATTTTTGTAAATCTACACTTCTTGAGAAACCCAGTTTTCAGTTTTTAAACTTATCTAGAAATTGACACGGTTTCCTGGAGCTCAATTTATTGTAAAGAAGTTCCAAAATTTAAAAAGGTTTTCGACACTATAAAATGAAAAACTCTAGGATATTTCTTCAAATCTGGGGATATAGCGTCATCTTGCCATTTGAAATTTACTGTATGCTACAAGAAGGTGTCCAGACGTCAGATTTAGTTTAAAAGGACTCTACATAAATCCTCTCCTTCATATATCATATCGTTCATTTCTTCTAAAATATGAATCCTCTTACCCATGTTCAAAAAATAAACTCCAGTCTGACCAGGCCGCCTTCTTTCGAGTTATGGTCAACACAAGATGGATAGCTGTGACGGTTGCGACACCCAGTTATACCTGAATTTGCTGTTACCCACGATTGCGGTTTATAAGATAACTTTTTTCCATTTTAGTCACTATAGACACTTATTTCTCGACTTTTCAGATAGAACATTCTGCACACTACAAAAAATAATTGTCAAAAACAGAAAATCTGTCAGCAAAAGTTCCCAAAAAGCTTTTCTTAACACGAGATTTATCTGTGACTAAACTTTTTCAGTATGTTACGATATTTTTGCAACTTTTTTGACATAAACCACCAAAATAGGGACATAACCCACTAAAATTTCCAAAGTCTAGAAAAATGAGACGAACAACCTAACTGCGGTTAAATGAATAGAATATTTCTGATGGATAAGTTCCCTATATCTTCCATCTAAAATATTCTTTTTAACTACAGGGTCATTCCAGTTTAATGTCAACCTTCAGACCAATTTTTTTCTTTACAAATCCTTTTCTTCTTTTTTAAAAGTGACCCATCTGTTTATTTGTTACACATTCAAGGACTATATTTTGGCAACAGTACAAAAATAAAATCTAGTGGAATGTTATTTTAGAACAAAATAACACATGGTTCAGGAAAATGGTTAAATTTCATCAAGTCTATCCAAAATGATTTATCAATTTCAAAAATGTTTTTAGATAAACTGTTTTAAACTTCATATTTTACTAAATATAACTCAACTAAGCTTAATTGAACTAAAAGGAAATTTACCATTTTTTTCCTATTCTGATCGAAAAAAAATTAATTGATGAACATAAAAGGTTTAAAAAATGAAATGCACTTAAATATCTGTCATTATACTTCATTCCAACTTTGATACTTTTTAAATAATAAATAATTTGTTCATTCCCTACCTGTTTTTTATTTTGTTACGTTAGTCACGTTACGTTAGTTACACACCGTTTAAGCTTAAAGTGTTAATTTGTTAGAAAAAATACAATTTTTTGATAACTGTGCAATATTCTTAAAATTCATTCTTTGTTTATGAGAAAATAATCTTGAAATATTGTTTTCCTTTTCAAGTTTTAGAGGAATTTAGATTAGGTTGAAGGTGTTAATATACAGGGAGCAAACACGTTACGTAATCACGATGACGTTTTTTAAAATAAATAAATATTAACATTAATTTAAAAAATAATAAATTTAGGATTTTACTAAAGAATCATACTTGCACTTAAAAAGGCCATTTAGTGCAAATTGTTATCTTAATTTTTTGTGTTTTAAGCAAAAAAGGTAAATGAAATCTGGTCTGAATGTTACGTTAGTCACTTTGGAATGACCCTATATATAAACTCTCTACAGACTAGTGTCTCATTTTTTCTCAACATCGGAACTTTAAGTGGGTAATGTCCCTAAATATTTTTGTGGAAAAAGTCGTTGCAATCACAACTAGAGCCCTGGATACTCTATCTTAATTAGCGACATCACGCTCAATCGGCCGCCATTATGGGGAGAACTCACTACTAGTCGGGATAGTCTAGCTTATCGTCGCTAGTAGTGAGTTCTCCCCATAATGGCGGCCGATTGAGCGTGATGTCCCTAATTAAGGTAAAGTATCCAGGGCATTAATCACAACAAGCTCATTCAACAGAGAAATTCCTTGGAAAGGAAATCTATGACAGCAAAAGTTTCCAGGGCTATTTTCTTCATGTACCATTATTTTTTTGCAGTGAAGCATGATTAACCTATTCTAAATGCAAGTTTATGGAAAGTTGGTTGGAGTTTAATGGCGCGAGGTCCAAAAAATCGGACAAAAAGCGCTAAGACATTGTTTAAGATTTAAGAAGGCTTGAAGGGTACTGTCGGTCGTACTTTATACACCAATTTTAAAAGTTCATGAAAGCAAGATGGTCAAACAAAGTTTATGTAAGAAACCTCCTCAACCGCAACTTGCACTGACCGCAACTTCCAACACCCCTGCGAAGCTAATAAATATTTATCATACATCCCCCGGAAAAGAGTTTTCCCTCTACCGACAATATCCCATTTTAGAGTGCAAATAAATGTAGCGGAGCGATCAGGCCTGCCCGGTGGCTGTCAGAATTCGTTTAACCTTTACAGCATGTTGGTGCAGAGCTTATGGCTACAGAGGGAAATGAATATGAATGGACCTGGCAGCGGTTAGAGAGGGAGCGCCGCCGTGGCCTTTTGTGATGGAGAATATGTGGAGAACTTTGGAATGTGTGTTACAGGGTGTATGTTTCGTGTAGTTTGGTGTGTATTTTTTTATATTTTGACACGCCGAGCTAAAAATAAGGAAAATACACCGTTAGATGGAATTGGTTGATTTGGTGTTTCATGGCGCATGATTCACATCAGGATATTATGCGCCAACCGTTAGATGGGAATAAGGTTCTGCGGTTTGCATACTTCGCAGCTTGGAAAGAGAATTTCCTGTATCAATTTGTGGCATCAGAGCAGTTCTAAGATCACGATGAAAATCACTTAACTAGATGTCAGTGACTTCACGGTTTGACGTAAGATATCACCTTGACTCTCGCTCACTCAATCAGGTAGGTAGTAGAAAGTGACGTGGCGTCTTCTTACGTCAACCTGTGACGTCACTGACGGGAAACGTTGTAATATAGCTTAAGGAAACTATGGTTGGTTGGTTGGCTGTTTTGGGTTTTATGGCGCAAGGTCCCTATATCGGAAATTCCGCACCAAACACAAGGTAAGGAAACTGATTTTAAACAAAATTTGAATTTCTTAAATATGAAAAATACCAATAATAACTCATAAAATGCAGTTTAAAGGTTATATTACAGTTGATGAAAGAAAATGTAACAACTGAAATTTATTATATGTCTTAAAAAATTGAGTATTTCAAGGTTATAAATGTACTCCTTCACAGTTATCACTTTTGATATTCATGCTGGAGGAAACATCCAAAATGAAAAGGGTAAAGGGTAAAGGCTCAATCGCACTGTTTTCCATTTACTGTTCATCCTGAGGGATTCACTCCTGTGAATCTCTAGTTTACAGTGAAGGAGTAAAGAGTAAAACACTAATTCACTTTGGACAATTCCTCCAAAATAAAGATCAAAATTGAAAAGTATGAATGATAACTTGTCCGTTTCACTCTTTACTCATTAACTTTTCTATTTTGATAAAAACTAGCCATTCACAGAGAAGTAAATCGCTCAGGATGAACAGTAAAAGTGAAGCAGAGTACACGAGCCTTTCGTTATATTGATGTAAGCATTTATCTAAACTCCTCCATTAAATCCAATCATGGATCCGTCAAATTTTAAAAAAACCCTTTCAAGTTGGGAAATTAATCTGCACGTTTTAAGATAAATCTGAAGCACTCGATGCTACAAGGGCTTAGTTTCCTAGTGATGTTTGTAATAAAACTTTTGGCAACGAGACTTTTTACTAGATCAGCAAAACAACTGTATAAAGTCCAGCCAAATTAGTTATTCTCAAAATTTTAAATTTAATCGAAACACATTTTCTACAAAATTTAAGTGAATAACACCTATAGATGACGATTTTACCGAATTCGAAAAGATTCGTCATTGTTAATATCCAACAATTCAATTTCAACATTGCGTACCTAAAAAGAATCTAAAAAAATTGTCAAGCTCTCATCCCATTTAGTAAAACATGCATGTTTATTTTTATTATATTAATGACTTTAAATGGAGGTTGTAACCATTTTTAAATGAATAAAATGTGTATTATTGCACTTTCGTACTAGAAACGGTTAAGGTAGGCTAAGTAGATCCAAATTCATATTTCAAAACTATTTCCCTTCAAGTTTCTTTGAGAAAACTGTACCAATGAACCACCAAATCAAAACCCACCTGTAAAAAATACTAAATATAATTCTGCTAAAAATAATCATGCTGTGTAATTAAAAAATACGTTGCTCATATACATTTATATTTTTCCATAAATCATTAGAAAAACTACTTGATGTTGATATTATTATTGAATAAAACATCGCAGCTAAACACAACTTAAATTACATAGTGTTGCTATTATCACGAATATATTAGTATTTTTTCAGTTAGTAGATTGGTAGATTGTTTGAAGTTTTATGGATCAAGGCTCATATAAGAACATTTTCGCCTAACAAGAAAAAAGGTAGAGACAAAAATAGGTATAGATATAAAGTAAAATCAATCCTTAGTATTTTTTTCCATTCAAAGACATAAATAAACAGGGAGTCATTATATTCATGAAGCAGAAATGACCCAAACCTAATTTTATAACGCATTGTAATATTTAGAAAAACACATTAGACTATTTAACAAAAACATTTCACAAAGAGTAAAGTTCAGTAAGAAAAAAAAACTTTCTTATCTTCCAACATCTCTAAACTTACACAGACAGCCATTTTTACAATACATGGAACCATAAAACTTCACCAAGTCCCGCCAAGATTAGTCATTTCCTACACAGTAAAAGTTCATCGCTCTTAACAACATTAAAAGCGCGATTCAGATATTTCACAATAAAAACTTCACAAGCATTCCCCAAATCCCAATATTTCAAAAAACAACTTTCCCCAACAGTTCCTTAACTTCAAAAACCTTCCTAAAAAACTTTTCCCTAAAAGAAAATTGGGGATTTTCCCACTTTTCCCCTTATCACCCATTAAGCCCATGTCATTCCCAAGCCCTTATAAAGACCCCCGACAAGAAACAACTTCAAAACGCGAAGAAGTTCGAGCCATAAAATTATATTTCCTTTCTCGAGCCCTGTTTGCTTTTACGACGCCCCTGCGACGTTTTTCAGCGACGAAATTAACGTCCGAGACGTATTTCAGACGTATTCGTCAACGACGCCTCGCGTTAACCGCAATTACTTTCAGAAATTGCATCCCCGTTCCAAGTCCTTTTTAATCCCTCCGGGTTCTGATTCGAAGTTTAGAGGGCGTTTAATTTTAATTGAATTTTTGAAGGGCGTTTATTTTTGACAAGGTTGTTGAAGGAGATTTTTATATTGTCTTGTTTAATTTTGAGGATTAATCACTTTCGTAATAATAATTCTTTTTTCTTTGTATTTGAGGAGGTAAGTCGTGTGAGGTTGATTTAACACTACTTAAATATTTATTAAGTTGCGTTTAGTAATTTCCAGAGAGTGTCGTATAATTGTTTTATGGTGTCACTTCTTTCCATCTTAATTTGTCTTGGGATATGGATGGACCTCCATAAGGGAAAATTAAGTAAGCGTTCAATATATATGTTCGATAATGTTATTAAAGGTTCTAGATATATTAACTAGCTTCGTTTTATTTCTTTATAAGTTTGGAAATATTCAAAAGAAATATGTATTAGTAAAATAAAAAGATAGTTATTTTCCTAATTTTTTTCTACCTTGTTAAAAACTGTGTTTGTACAAAGTTTTAGGAATCCATGGCATGCTTGTATTGAGAAATTTGAATAAAAGTGCTTAATGTTCTAACTTAGAATAGAATATGTTTTCAATAAACACAATCTCAAAGTACCATTTTACAAATTTTACCATTTAACAAAAAGACGCACGATTTCTTAGATGACCGATTCCCTAATTACTAACAAAAAGCGTAATTGAAGTATACAAAAAATAGTTGATGGGGGAAAAATTCAGAGTTTGCCTGTGTGGAATTATTTCACACTATAAACGAAAGAAAAGTGAGATGTTTTTTTATATTTTACAAAGTTCCACTTTAAATTTAATGCTTACTACACTGCTTGGGTAATTGGTTTTCTTTTTTTTGCTTCATCTTTTCTCAAAACTGTTATTAGAAATGTATTGCGGTTTTTTAATTACAGGGAAGGTGGTGAAAAGTTAAAGGTAAAGTAGAACATGTGTTCACCATTGCAATGTTAAAGTACCATATTTTTTATAAAACTGTCTAATATCTTTGATTGAAGTTTTGCCATTTCACAGAAAATGTATTATATCCTTGATGATTGATTCTCTGGAAAAAATAACTTAGGAAATCGAAAAAAAATACTGAAACAATTTTGAGTTATTTGTATTGAAGAAATGAAAGAATGGGAAATGATACAATTTTTTTTAACAATGGTGAAATGAGAGTGACTCTCTCCAAATTTTACTTTTGAAATACTTATTTTGATTTTATAAATCTATTTATGTTTTCCAAAACGCTGATACAAAGCTTAAAGCTGATACAAAGCTGATACGCTTAAGCTTAAGCTATATCATTGATAACCAACTAGCTATCACCTCATTGAAGATGCTTAATTCCGTAAAGGCTTTACTAATTACACTGGGCCACAATTTTTGACAAAGTTCGTGTAAAAATGATGAAAATAGCCAATTCCTACTGTATTTGACCTTCTGAACCCGAATATCACCTTAAAAAATCTGGTTTGGTTCGAGTTTTGGAGATACAAGAGGGGTCTGATTATTCACAAAATATCGCTGCTTCCTTTGTGATGAATTGCACAAACAGTCGTGTAACAAAATTACACTACTTCCAAAAAGACTGGCCTCCTAGGATATGTTTGAAACAAGGAATAATGAATGTCAAGAACTCTCCTGTTATTTCTCAAGAGAAAATACTCTTACCTGCTTTACACATTAAATTGGGCATTGTAAAGCAATTGATTAAAGCGATGGATAAGACTAAGCCAGCTCTCATTTACTTGCTCGAAAAATTTCACCGTCTGAGTGAGGCAAAAATCAAAGAAGGAATTGTTATAGGTCCTCAGATTAGAGATATTTTTAAAGATTCAAAATTTGAAAACCTTCTAGACTGTGTTAACTTTCTAGGCAACGCAAGATCGGAGAATTATTATAAAGATCTGTTCCAGGACAAGTTAGCCTTATACCAGAAATTCGGTTGTCGAATGTCGTTAAAGCTGCATTTTTTGAATTCTCACCTTGATTTATTCCCTTCTACCAGTGGACAATTCAGCGATGAGCATGGTGAAGTTTCTAAATCTAAGATATGTCTGAAATAGAGCTACGTTATAATGGAAAGTGGTCTGCCTCTATGCTTGGGGACCACTGCTGGACGCTTTTTAGAGATGATCCAGATATGGAATACAGCCGAAACAAAAAGAGAACTCGTCAAGCATGATTTGGTAGTACTTCATTCTGTTATTTTAATTTATTTATAAATTATGCAGTGAAAAAACTCAAAGTGCAATTTAATGCGTTTTAGGTATTACTTAGAGCAATATCTCAACATTACAAAAAAAACCGAACCAATTTCCAATTTTTATTGCCATATTTGTGTTCAGCATGTCAAAATCTATTAGAATTTAACATTTTTACATTTTCACTGTTGCCCAGTGTTATTTTCTACCGTCCCCGAATCTAAACTATTAAAAAAAGTGTGTAAATTATTGATTATACTTAGTTTTCAATTTTCTATTCTTTTTCAATCTACACGATATCTTTAAAGATTCTCAAATTTGATTAAATAGGCTTTCCCCAACCTTATTCTAAATACTAAGTTATTCCTCTTGTTGAATTAGCTAATAGATTAGATTAGCCTAAATATCTAAAAGGAAATTCCATCGAATGCATATTTTTATAACGCTTCTGCAACACACTCCTTATCGATTCCCGTAAGCACACAACCAAATTGAAATCAATTTCTACACCGACTTTGATACATAGATCTGCCTTCCGCGTACATACATTAAACAGCGTTGCTTTGATCTGCGAGTACTTTTGAATTAAAATGAATGCACGCGGAAGAGGGTGTAAATGCACCAACCAGAAATCAATAATCAATCTGCAATGGCTGGTTGGTTGATTGAATGAATATATCTGAATATATTCTGGGCTCACACACACACTATGTGTGTGTGGTTGAAGTTTCTATTCATCAAGTTAAAGACTTTGTTGCAGTTATAAAGTTATTTGTTAAGAATTATAGTAAATTAATACAACACCAGAGTAAAACATAAGGAATGAATTTTTAAAATGTATGCGAACTCTTTCCGCGCGCATGTTGGCTGTTTTCTTTCATTGATGATGACTAAAGATGAATTATACTCAAATACTATCATTCATCTTTTGCTTGCTCTTTATGGTGTTTCAAAAAGTTCACCCAAATGATTTCCCGTAGTTTTTTTTCAAATACAAAAGTCATTTTAATGTTAAAAATAATGTTTTAATCTCAGAAGTCAGTATTAAGAGATAAAAAAATATTTAATTCAAATATTAATTAAGTAAAAATATCAAAATTTGAGTTGCTCGTGACACAAACGATTTGATGCAAACATAACACCTAGAACCGCCGAAAGGTTATTGTTGATTAGATTAGATGGTCATACTGTTTTTTTGTACCAACTGACATCCCAGAACTATTTTTGACGTGGCAGCAGTGTTTGTGCCCTTTTAGACAAACTTTGAAATTAAAAAAATCGATAAAATTTCTTTTCCAATTATTTCTATAGAAAAATTATAAAATGCTGGAACTGACCTTGCGTGTAAATAAAAAATTACTCGTGAATAGTTTATGACCCATAGTTTTTCTTAAATTTGCAATAGAAAATGTATAACGTTATATCCGTTTTACGCCAAAATGGTTATGGAAAAGAGATAATACTTATTTATATTCGTTTGCTGTCTATAATATGTTAAAAATATTCAATGCCACATATCAATAAATTCCTGCTAGTACCGTGGAATCAAATAATTACATTTTTAATGACCTTGCATTTTTCCAAATGATACGCCTCGTATATCTGTTTTTATTGACATTTGTTATGTTTTCCTCGCAATTAATCTGACTGTGCAAAGTTTGGGGAAATTGTTGAAACATCTTTTATTTATAGGGCATAAATCAACTAATAACTGAAAGTGGACTGAAGTGAATAAACTGAAATAAAAATTATTTCATTTCATTACCTTTTTCTTTAGTAATAAAGTCGGTTGGTTAGTTAATTTTTTATGGCACAAGACTATTCTTGGCCAAACAAGGGCTATAAAAGTGTCTTAACTAAATTAACTTTTAAACGACTATCTAACTAAAGTACCGAACAAAATATATTACGCATTCTCTAAGGGTTTAAGGTAAACTATAAAATAACTTCTAAGGTTTTCACAACTAATGAAAGATTCCACTCAAATGGTAAATAAAACATTTTATAATGATTGTCACGGATAAAATATGACAAATCCAGCAGCTTACAGAAACGAGGCCACAAAGCTGTAGACAAAACAAACCATTTAAGGACTGTCAAAAACCTACAAAACATTCAATCATTTTGACATGGAAAAAATGTCACGAACGCCCACAACACCTTGTAAAGAGACAAATCGTTTAAAACGCAATCTATCATCCATACATTATTTTCTAATACAAAGAAAGCTAAACAGAAAAGTTTCATGAATTGACGTCAGATTCCCTCAGTATCCATTCAATATCTTGGAATTCTTTCCAATCTAAATGCGGTACTTCCGTATACTAGATGTTTTTTTCTGCGATTTTGAAGGAAAGTTTTCCCTCAAGAAGGATTTGGGTTTCAAAGTCCCCTTTTTAAGCAAAATGCTTTCGGAATCTTACATTTTTCTACTGGAAAGATTCGATGTTTTCCGGGTTTTTTCTGGAACTTGAAACTTTTTTTGTGCCGGAAGCCATTTTGGTGGTTCTTGTCTAAAAGTTCTTGAAAGTTCATGATCTTTTTTTCCTCTATTCTAAAAAACTTAAAAAATATAAAAACTTAAAATAAATAATAAAAACTTAAAATTAAAAACACTGATTTAAAATGGATTGAATTAAAAAGTTTTCTTTTGAGCTCTTGTAATTTTTATGTTTAGAGTTGAAAAAAATTACTTAACTGTGTGCAGTGTTTGAAATTGATAATTATGTGGTGACGAAGAAAAAAACTTAAAATCATATCAAAATTTTTATTTGCCATTTTTTAAAATCAGGCAGCGTTTTTCATCAAACAAGGAATAGCGTTGTAATCATTACTTGTGAGCATATTTTATAATGAGTATTTGGGATCATTATTATTTTCTGATTGTAAAAATAATTTTGTCACATAAAAGATAGTCTATTCACCAATGGAGAAATACTTCAAATATTCTGAAAATTCTGAAGAGAAAACCTACCCTAGAAAAATTAGATTGTCTGTTTTGTCGAAGAGTGAACACTGTTTTGACGCTGTTTGAGTTTTGTTTTTTATGAAAATATTTTCCACCTTGAATTACGATTATTATCTGATAAAAACCGTTAAGAGATGTTATAGCCGAGTACAAATAATAGGAGAATAATTAAAAAATAATGATGATCTTGACGATAGTTAGGATAATTACATACAGTATAACTTTTTATCTCAAACTCTGATAACTATAAAATCTCTCTCTTTATATCTCGTAAAAATATTTTCCCCTTGAAGTAATTGGTTTAATTTCTGGCGCTAAGACCCTATTATAAAGTACTAATTAACTTTATATTTGGAGTAACCTTTTTATCTCGTAAACTCAGCATATCGAATTTATTTTTAGATCATTTTTACTGCCATTTCCATCAAAAAAATTACAAAACCGACACTTGCTTCCTTATTTTCCTGACAACATATTTTACCAGCAATTTTTTAATTATTTTTCATGTCGTTTTAATTAGAGCATAAACATATAGAAGCAAGTTACTTTGTAAACAGAGAACCTCCATGTGGAAATATTTCGACCTGGTTTACATTGTCATTTCGTTTCATTTTTTATATATCCTTCCTTCCCTTTGGTTTTAAAATAAACTCTAAAGAAAATATCTGGAAAATATTTTCAATTTCTCCTGGGTGGGGTTGGTATAAATTCTATTTCGTAAAAGTAGATGGGGATTTGATTTTTGAAGGTCCGTTAAGTTAAGAAACCACTTATATAAAGGTGAAATTTCATTATAAACTCTTTATAACCTAATATATTCACGAAAGGTGTTTGCACGATGTTTCCTGGTCATCATAGAGCAGAAGTATACATTTTAGTGACAGATCGTCCCTTAAGCACGAGTATGATTTTCAACCTTCAAAAAATTTTACATTCTGAAATACGGATTGTTCAGAGAAAAGTAAGATAAGTCATTTTGCTCCCTTTCTTATATTAACGGTACATAATATATATTATTTAAAAGTATTTATTGTATACAATAGATTTTTTAAGTAGAAAAATATTAAATACTTTTTAAGTTTTTAAAGTAAAAATAATATAACTACTGTTGCTCAAAATAAATGAGTGAAATCATAAGAAAAAGTTTTAATCATTTTCTCATAAAATCCCCATATCAAAATTATAGTTATATAAAATTTTTTAAAGCTTTAAGTTTCTTTTTTTGTAGAAAAATAAGTTATAATTGAAGTATAACTAATTAATATATGATATGAATACCCTAATAACAAATATTCTTGTCTTGTACCCCTCTTGCCTGAACCTTGCTTCCATACAAATCCCTGTTTCTTCAGCGCGGATACCGTAAAGGTTTTTACTCCATTCACCTGACAAGGCTCAGGACAGAACCTTCAAAAAAATCCCCCATCCAATTACAACTCAAACCACCGTCCAGAGACTTCTCCGGCACGAAATGAAAAACCACGAAAAACGCAACGACACAAAATGAAAAAACACACGCCAAGAGAAAGAGGCTTCGTATTGTGTTACACTTTATTCAAATTCAAACTCCCGGATATTGCAAAGTCGTGTCACGTTGTGGCCATATGGGAAATAAACCTTTCTCTGATTCGATTCCATTTAGGACCTCTCTCCCGATTCCGGGAAAAAACAGGAACGGTCGGGCAGGAAAGGGTCTCAAACGTGATCCATCCGTATCAATTACTGCAAATCCGGAGCAGAGACCGTGATTCCCGAGTTGAATTCGTGGATCGAAGCTGTTACGGTATTTGATTGGATTGCCCGTCTTAATGACTTGTGTATTTAAGGCAGCATTAAGAGCAAAAAAGGTATTAACCATTTGGATTTTGCTAGTTTGTTTCTGCTTGGTAATTATTGTAACTGTAGAGTAGGATTTGCTAATGAGTGTGAGAAACTGGATACTGTGGAAAAAGTTAAATATTACAAAAACATGTAAAGGTTTTCTAAACTGAAGATAAGTTCTACTCTTTATACAGAGTGATCCTAAATTCTTTACCTCAAGACCAAAAATTCATCTTTAATGGCCAGGAAAAAATAAATTTTATATATTAATTCTAATATGTGAAAGCGTTTTAAATAACTTGTATTAAATTAATTTAAATAAAATACTACAGTCAAACCTGTTTTTGTGTGAAAAATAGGGACCGCACAAAAAAATCGCATAAAAAAATTCGCACCAAACTTCGCGAGTAGCAATAAAAAATAGTTTTCGCAGCACATTTAAAAATCCTTTTTTATGCGGTGAATATAGGAACCGCATAAAAAAGTCTCAAGTAGGACAGTAGCGAAAATACCTCAGCATAGCTAATTAAAAACTCTATGTTCGGACCACAACGCAATCCCCACCCTACAGCAGAATTGAGAAACCGTTTCTATACCTACCGTAGATTTTTTTTCAGTTACCATGTAGTCTGCGTCGAACACGAGATCCATGTATGTCTCGGTAGCCCGATATACAAGATTTTTGTTCTAATTTGAAATTTTCTTACATCGCACAAAAAAAATCGAAGGGAAAAATCGCACAAAAAAGTAGCACAAATAAAAAATCGCACAAAAACAGGTTTGAGTGTAATTGAATATATTAGAAATTGAAATATATATATAAAAATTTTCTCCGTAAACAAGTGAAAGAAAGATAGGAAGTTTTGGCCTAGATTCCCCGGAAATCTTGCAGCAAATTTTAAGGGGATGTAGACTACCTAAAAAGAAAAATTCTAAATCATACTGGAAAGTGGGTCCCGCATGCATACGCTAGAGGGCGGACAAGAGTTAAAGAAAGAGGAAAAATCTATCGAAAGAAAACTTCTGGGGTAGAAATAAAATTTCAGTGCCAGATATAAGGATTTAACTCAATTATAAAAACAACGTAAAGCTTTGTTTTCTTAAAAGGTAGTCTGAAAATGCACCAATAGAAACTTCATTTCTGATGCTTTCTTTGTGCTATTTAAAGACGTACTTTTAAGGGGAAAAACCTTTCAAAATTTTTTAAATTAAATCATTATACTTGGCTTTGAAATTTTATTTCAACCCTAACAGCCATTTTCCTTCCTAAACCCTTTTTATTGTTCCTGGCAACTTTATACAACACTTTAACGTCTCAAGGGGGCTTTTGCGGACACTTTCCCGTGGAATTCTGATACATCTTACTAAGTTTTATGGAAAAATAAAAACTCAAACATCCCACGAAGAACATAAAATATTTTCAAATCTACCATGCTGTAATGACTGATTGACCCACTAGTTAACTCATGTAAACAAAACAAAAATTGGTGAGGATTGAAAGTTAGCTTTAAAAAAATCTGACTCGTAAGTTTTCTGTTTGCACTAACGTTTTGCATGAAAAAAAATGCAAGAGATAAGAACTCTTGTTAAACCAAATCAAAGTGAACAGAATAATAAGTTCTTATCACTAAGAACTCACAAACTAAAATTCTATCAGTGAACTTTAAACAAAAATGAAATCAAACAAGATTCCCAAAAAATAACAGCTGTTTTCTTGTTCCCAGAGATAAGCTTCTTAAAAACCTCAACTTTTCCACCGATTTCTCAAATAGATTTACTCGTAATCTCCCAAAAAATATCCCAGATATGGAACTTTCACCTTTGAAAGCGACTTCAAAAAATCGCAGACAACACTCCCGGGGACCAATTGGTTTTCACCACTCCTTTCACACCACAGAATAGAAGAGTTGAGTTGCAGTTCCAAACTCCTTTAAGAAAGATTTTTCAGTTTTGACAGGTGCGCAAAAAAAATGTGCCCAGGATATTTTTTTCAGAGGTTGGTGTATAAATAGCTTTCGCAGGGTCCACTGATTCGCGATCTCTGGTTTTCACCAATGGGCATCGGTGAGAATTCATCTCAACATTCCATTTTTCAGTGTTTATCGTTCTGTGGGGTTCGTGGTGGAATTTTTGTGGGGATTCTTTTCTTGGACCTCGCGGTAAATGATTCGTGAAAGCATGAGAAATGCGAAGAAAATTTGATGAATTGACTGAAGTTTTTTCCCCATGATTGATATTCCTGAAGTAAAAAATGGATTTTTCTGATGTTTGAGAGATTGGAATCTCATCAATTATGAATTCTAAAAAGAATTTTCAAACTTTTTTCGTCTAAATATAATCTAGTGACTACGAAGTAAATAACGGAACTCGAGCTAAAGTTTCTCCAAGTTTTTTTTGGAAGCGTACCTTTGCTGTCCAGGTCAGAAGGAAGGAATTTTAACAAGATTTATACTTTTGAATATGTAAATTTTTTATACCTAAACTTTTATTCTGAAATTTTGTCAAGGGTAGCCAGGGAACTTTTACGGCAATAGGCATATTCAGGAAATCAAAGTCATAGCAATTTATTATATTCAAAAAGTACATTTAGAAAAGGAGATATCACCCTTTATAATAAGTTGAACAGTTTAAAACAAACTTTTTTAAAAGTTTGTGTTACTATGTTATCTACTATACTAGTGTACTGTACATTTCATAACTGAATACAAAATAGCATTTTGTTTTAACAAGGGTTCTACTAGTAACTTCATTATCTTTGTAAAGAATTTAGTAGGGTATGGTGCATAAAAATACTTAATTCTCATGGTATTTACAAAGAAAAGGTTAAAAAATACAAAAAAGTTTAGTCATATTAAGGATATTTATTAATTTTTGGGTGCACTATCAATTGATAAATTTTCACTCAGTGGCGGGTCCAGGATTTGGCGTTGGGGGAGCTATGAATTTTCATAATCCAATTGAATCTTCTTGTTAATGGTAATACGGAAAAGGCAGTGAGTTATCCTACTCAAACCACTAAAAGGGGGGTCTGGGGGTCCTCCCCCCGAAAATTTTTGGAAATTTAAGTCAAAACCCCCACTTTTTCTGCTCGTTTTGGTACGCCTCATCTGAATTTCGGATATAGATTTTTTGCGTTTTGACAAACTTAGTAAAATATTAGACGTTTTGGGGGGGGCTTCAGCCCGAAAGCCCCCCGTAGATCCGACACTGTTTTCACTCAAAAACAAATCTTGCCACTTTTATTTTAACAGTTTCTGAAAGGCATTTTTACTCAATAAAAATTTTCTTGATAATATACTCAAAAAGTACCATAGGAAAGTAAAACACACTTAATTGTAAATTAATTCTTTTACCCCAGTAAAAGTTCCTAAAATCTCAACCCCACTCCAGTACTAATAGATTGAAAGAGGACGCCGTCCCTCGGAAATATGTGGTTCTTACTAAAACTGAGAATAAAAAGGGAAAACAAAGGTAGGTGGGTCCCTTCCCCATAAACATTCATTTTACTTATCACAGCACTGTCATACTCAACACTTTCACTGTCATACGAGCTGATTGAAAGTGGTAAAAGTCCACTGAACATGCAGTTTTGAGTAACTGAAGGTTTTCTGTATCGGTGCATGTGTTCCTAATGGAGAAGGTAATTTTAGACAGCTCTTACGAGCTGATTATTGAATTTTTGACTTAAATGACTTCCCACAGAAGGTAAAGGACCTTTAAATAAATCCAAATTTACACTAAACTAGACAGCAACGTTAGTTGACCCTACAACGTCACTAACAAAGTAGTTCCAATCGCGGTGTCTGAATTTCGAGTGAAACGAAGAACGTCCATTCCAAAATACGAATATTTCGTTAAACCCTTGTACGTACATAGTGCCTTTTCATTTGCGTACCGAAACTCCTCCTAGCAACCCAACAGGCTTTGTGTTTACCCACTTTCTCCTTCCGCATAGTAACGTACTTGGCTCAGGAAATGTTACTGTCGAGCATAATATCAAATTTGTATTTTTGGACAAATTCCACTTTCATTCTTAGCAGCTCGTAAAACCTAGGATTCCCTCCCAACTTAAACTCCAACTAAAACTCTTAAATCACCCAAAACCTCTACAACAACAAAGTAACAACCACCCCAACCTCATTTTTAAACAACCCCCTCCTTCATTCCCCCCCACCCCCAAAGATACCTCTGATGAAGCCCGAAAAAATTCCCTTTAAAAATCTCCCACCTCGCAACCTTTTCCTCATCATATTCCCCGTGGCTCAGCGAAACAGGATTACGAAGAAAAAGCTTACCTCACCCAGCTATCTCTTCCCGGGAGTTGGCCCTCATAAAAAATACATAACGCTCAGCCCTGAAGAAGTTTTCCCCGCTTTCCCAATTGTAGGAGGGAAAAAGGTGCTTGATCTTTTAGGGGAATTGTTTCGCCGAACCTGCTGTGCTGGGTATTGGATGGGGCGGGAAATCGGAGATAGTGATTACTGTTTAGGGGGTTTGTTGTTTATTTTATTGCGGGAATGAATGGGGTTTTCTGGAATTGAATGTTGTTTTGACGCGGATTTTTTAAAATCGGAATTGAGGATAGGAAGTGTTTGGGTTTTTACTGCACTATTCAGGGAAATGTGGTTGGGTTTATTTGTTTTTTATAAAGGCAATAAGGCGTATTTTGAACAGTTGTTTTTAATGGATTTTAAAACTTCTAATCTAATATGCTGATACTAGACCAATTTAGTAAATTTCCTTAGTATGGCTTTTGATGCATGGATGGAGAGCTTGATCTAGAGGATTGTTGATCCAATTTTTTCCACCTCGTTCTAACCAACTAGCTTTAATTTTGAACACACTGTCCAAAATAATCAATTAAAATTGTTTCTCACTTGCTTTCTAGAGTATCTCGCTGAGACTTAAAGCTGTTGCTTTATCATTACTTATTTATATCCGTTTTTTAATTATTAAAATTGTTGATAACATTTTTCTACAAATTATAAATGATGAAGGCAGGGGTAAAACTGTGTTAGTTTAATGGTTTGGATGGTTATTTAGTTTTTCACAAGGCATAGATTTCAAAATACAACAAATTATGAAATCGTTTCAAGGGGGCAAAAGCTTTTGTTTGATGTTATCTCTGAGTACGTCTTTTCTGGGGCAAAATGCCCTGTTATGGTCCATGTTCCATAAAATACCAATTAATTTAAGTCTTTCAAAACTAAAAAAGTTGCAATTGAAAGTCTTTAAATAAAAGAACTAGTTAATTAATAGGCATGAAACAAGCAAAGTTACAAATTTAGGGTATAATGCATAAAATAAGTGAGTCTGATAATGTTTACTGCCTTAATTTCATCGTTTTTTAGAAACATTTCAATTTCGTACTATAGAAGCATATTTTAAAGTACAGGGTGGGTACAGGTGGGGTATGTTTTCGGGGTGATAGAGGAAATGGTAAGATATGAAATAAAATATATGGACTTAAATTGAGACCTTTTCCCCATCGGTGCCTGTAAGATGCCTGTTGAATAGTTTGTGATATGTCTTTTAATGTCGTTATTTGATATAAAGGTTTTTTTAAGGGGAATATGTGAAGAGTTGCTAAACAGTAACTCTGTCGGGATTGGTTTAAAAAGAACCTGTTTGACACAGTAACTGTGCAGGTTGATGGTGATTTGGCAAGAATTATTTTATTATTAATCCGACTTAGTGTTTTATAACTGTAACTTTATTATGGAATACGATTTTAAGAGATTGGCTGGATGGTTTGTTTCGGATTAGGCTGAGCGCGCACTGGAGACTTTTGTCTCGGAGACTTAAAACACTAGTCACTCGAGAGCAATGCATTTCTATGAGGAAATTCTTGGCCTAGTGATCTAGCGACGAGACCAAGATCACTAGACCAAGAATTTCTTCATAGAAATGCATTGCTCTCGAGTGACTAGTGTTTTAAGTCTCCGAGACAAAAGTTTCCAGTGCGCGCTCAGCCTAATTGTTAAAATTAAGCTGTATATCCAAAGATATTTTGATTAGTTTTTAAGGTCAAGACATGTGTATTTTGTCTTAAGAATCTAGTTTCCCGAAAGTAGTTAATTAAAACCTCGTAAAAAGAGTAGTTTCAAAAAAATATATTGCTAGTTAAAACCTCCATACCAACTTTTTCTCCCAGAAATTTATGAAAACTTCCTTCCATTAAAATGGATACATCAAAGTTTGGATTACCCAAACTTTCCCCCAACTTTCCCACACTATACATTCCCCCCACAAAAAAAATCCCCAACAAAGTCTTCTAAACTCGAAACACCGGAGGTAAAACGTCAAAGATAACCTCATTTTCGCCTAAGCACCACGAATTTTCCTTCGCTACAAAAAACACCACCAGGAAAAAAATGTCCCCGGGAAAATGCAATATGTCGGAATGACAATGCCTTAATTTTCTAGGTGATGAATAGGTCAGCGCTCCTTTGCTGTGCGACAACTTGTATTAAAAAGTTGTACCGCCCCAAATTTTCCATAGGGATAAAGGAAATCCAGGCCGGTTAAGGGTTGAAAGGGTTATTGGGGTATCAGTGTGCTTTGTTCAGGGGAAATCAATGCATGTTACACAGTTTATGCTCGATTTTGCAGTATTAATGGAGTGGTGATGTATTAGGAGTGTGTGTGTTGAATGTGTTGGGGGAGTATCATTCATCATCGAATGTTGACAGGTCCATTGTGGAAAGGTGGAGGGTTACAGTAAGGTTGTGTTCAGTTTGTTGGGGATTAGATAAGGATAGTAAATATTGTCTTCATTTTTAAATTCGAACTACTCTTACTTAATTACAATCTTTATTCACAATAATGTCACGACAAACGGAATAAATGTTAAGTTATCAGTTCTTGAACAGTTCTCGACAGTTGAGTTTTCATTGGCTAGCGCGTTCAATTCTAAATGACATTACTACACCGCAAAATCTAAAATGCATAACATTTTGCGAAAATTATGTCAAAAAACGCTATATATGCATGGGTGTAACAAACTAATCACATTTTTAAAGTAAAGTGCCTAAATTCACTCGAAATTTATATCACCTTAGGAACCACTTCCTTCGTTTGCTATAAACTAATTTCTCTATTAACCATGAAACGTTGACGTCTAATATAGATTAGCTATATTAGTGTTTTATGCCGTTACGCTTAAATAAGAACATTAAGAACTAGACCAAATAAAACAGCTTGATCATGCAAATGCGTAATTGTGAAATGCATTCCATGCGTAATGTAAAGAACATGATGGAATTCAAAAAAAGTTTGAAAGGTATATGACAACTGAATAACTTTTATAACGATGATATTTTTCATAAAAATGTATGTGCAATGTAAAACACAAATCTTGGAAATTACCAATATTTTTGCCGGAAAAATGTGTAAGTAAGACCGAAGAATAATCACTGAAGATATCTGTTAAATAGATATAGACTGGCATCTTGGGTAGCATTTTTTATCCTGTAAATTCAATATTTTTTAAATGTGAAGAATGGTTGAGTATGGTTTTTCTTAAAATAAGTACATTACAATATAATAAATCTATTTAAAAGCTTGGTTTGGTTACTTGTTTTATATGGCACAACAATTCAGGTATTAAAAAAATCAATATGCTTTTAGTAAAAGCGTCGCCTATTCAAGGTTTATACGCTAGATCAGAATCCAAATATGACTTACTATGAAAAATAACTGGATAGGAGAACACCTGGAAAAACTTGCCGAATTCAGTAGTAAATATCCAATAAGGAAATGCCAGAAATCCAGAGGAACTTATTTTATATTTCAATATCATTTATCGACATGTTTGCACAAAACGGGGTTCGAAAATAGCTTGGTAAATATTTATGATTCTATAAACGAAAAATAAATTTCCATTTTATGAGTGACTTAGGAATAGACCACAAAAAATACCGGAGTTTATAAAGTTAACCGAATTTTGGCAATACAGTTAAAGCTAACTGCTTTGCACTTATCTTGGAATTAATTCTAGGGCATAGTTTTTATGTTGCATTATTTTTAAATGTCCTATTTAATGGCTTTTCTGAAATTCTGAAATTACACCGCCAACCAAGACATTTTGAACCATCTCGACGGTTCATATTAAAACTTTAGTATCTCTCTCTCTCGCATGCGTGCTTAAGTACGGGAAAACGCGCAAGTTGGAAAATGAGTTTTAGAATTTCGGGGAAACAGCAATAAAAAAAGGAAGTTCTGTAATGGGGTTAAAGAAACATAATTCCACATTTAAAACAGTGCTTATAGGATCCTGTTAAACAAGAATGAAGAGTAATATGCGTTTAATCATATGAACAAATATATCATTATGTAATCAGGAATAAGAAATAGCAATGATGTTGTGAACGACGCTTGTTCAAAACTGATTCTAAAAACAACTCATTTATGGTTAAGTGGTATCACAAATGTTATTCGGTTTTGTAAAAAGTTTAATAGGTTGGAGTTTTATGGCAAAGGATCCCTATATATTAGGACATTACTTAAAAAGCTAGAAAATAAAATGTTGTTATATTTATTCTGATATTAAATACTGCGTTCGTTATTTTTTTGTGTGTAAACAAATAAAAACTGGGTAGAAGAATAGAAAAACAATCATGACATCAGCTTCTATGAAGAAATGTTTTTAATGTGAAAAAGGCAAATTTTTAATTTAATTTCATTAGACTTTTAAATATATATTTTATGCATGAAAGAATATGCCCCCTACAACAAAATACGTTTTTTATTCACTCTCCAACGTTTTCAAAGCCGATGAACATCGTGCATAATTTACTAAAAATATTTCAATAAGTAGAATTATCGTTTGATAAATAAAAAACTACATTGGTAAATCATAAGATTACCAAAGAATCTTATGTAAACAGACATTTTTTGCAAACATTTTCTGTTAAAAAAGCTTCTTACTGCCTTTTACCCTTTCACTCAATTTCAATGTGCTAAATTAGCTAGGTACCCATTTAACCTTTTCCAATTTACTACACAGCATTTTCTCCATCCTTTTGATCTTAACACAGTATGTTTCAATGTAGAATAACCTTATGTGAAACTTAAAAATACGATATTACTATTTTATCATAAAAAGAAATATTCCAGTTTTTAATCAATAAATGTACGGCACATCGAATATTCAGCTTTACACCCTTTGAATTCAATGCAGTTTCAAAACTGACGGACTACGAAACTATAGTTTGACATTGTTTACCCTCCAAAGGGTACTGTGTAAGTAAAACAGATTTTATTAAACACATATGTTTGAAGCTATCTATAGAACTAGTCAAAACTTTCAGCTCATCTCGCAATTTTGCATAACGAAATCAATCAAAGTGGACAGTTTACGCTTTAATCTAAATATTCAGAACTAGCTGCAGTTTGTCGAGTACTTTTAAACATTCTATTGGAAAATTGGTCTAAAATCTGCAGCACAATTTTGACAGTTTAAACCCTAAAATTAGGCACACGTTTAATCCTTTTCTTATACAGGGTGTCCCACGAGAAGTGGCCCAACCCCTTTAACTTTTGAACCCCTACAGATATAGTCATGAAAGGGGGGTCTAGGTATAGTAAAGTGACCATGCCCTATCAGACGAGACAACTTTCAACGCTCTCTAGCGGAAACTTTAGGAGTTATAATTTTTATTTTAAAAACTATTTGAGGTATGTGAAAAAGTCAATGACTAAGTTGTAGAGCATCATCGATTTAGTAGGAAAAGACACCTTAAACAGAAAATATCTTGAATAAAATCCCTAAAACGCACGCTCAAATAGGTTGAATTTACGTAGATTTTACGTCTTAAAACGCTCCTCACGAGGCGAAAATGAGAAATTTTCAATTTAATGAACTAAGACTTTTAGTCATTTACTTAAACCATAAAAATAAAAATTTCTCATTTTCGCCTCGTGAGGACCGTCTTAAGACGTAAAAACTACCTAAATTCAACCTAACTGAGCGTGCGTTTTAGGGGTTTTATTTAAGATATTTTTCTGCTTAAGGTGTCTTTTCCTACTGAATCGATGATGTTCTACAACTTAGTCAATGACATTTTTCACATACCTCAAATAGTTTTTAAAATAAAAATTATAACTCTTAAAGTTTCCGCTAGAGGGCGTTGAAAGTTATCTCATCAGATAGAGCATGGTCACTTTACTATACCTAGACCCCACTTTCATAACTATATCTGTAGGGGTTCAAAAGTTAAAGGGGTTAGGCCACTTCTCGTGGGACACCCTGTATGATTGAGCTTTGATTGACAAGACCCATTTTATTCTGGTTTTAAATATTCTAAAATAAGCACTGCATTTGGTTTACTAAATATATTATTTTATATTTCTTCAAGACTGAGATTACATGGTCACTTCACACTTACTAATTAATAAAAGGGTTTTGAGATGCATTTGTTCGTCTTTAGTAGCAAATTATTCTGATGGCCTTATTCACTCCCACTTGATCCCAGCAGCTAAATATAGAAAATGAGCTTTTTGCTGACTCTAATTAGTGGAATCGTATTTTAACCGATGGTTAACCACTGCTCAGGTAGCAGTGAAGTGAATAAGGCCATTAGTGACTTACGTGTTACTTACCCTGGATACACTGGAAATTAAGGAAATTCACGTGACTCTTAAATTTCATAAATTGTTCTAATTGTTTTTAAACTTGAAGACATTTTAGTGTGCTTGTCTATCCGTAAAAAAATTTTATTTCGTTGTTCCTGAGAATGTGTGACCCGTAAGAAAACTGTGTTCCATGAAACCATAACCATAACGTTGTCAACTTTCATTGAGATTCTTTTACTCCTTTAGTTTTTCAGTTAATTATTTTAAATTTTTATTTCGTCGCTAGTGGCGCTTAAAGTCATCTCATTGGATTCTCCAGGGCCACTAACGTAGTGATCTAAGGATAGACCTTACTTCCATGAACCCAGGACTTGTTGGTTTCAAATAGAAGCCATGAAATGGACTTAGAAACACCTTGTATAAGCAAATTACAATATGAAATTGATCTAGATCCACTTATCTTGCCCCATAAGCAGCTTTACACCATACCACATATTTTCAAACCCCACATTTTTTTCATTCTACTCTACATTTCTAGTAAACAACATAACTTCAACCCTATTATCCAAAAGGGAAAGATATGAAGTCTCCCCATAAACATCACTACCTTTTTCTCTGCACCAGTCTCCTAAAGGGGCACTCAAACAAGCCATCCAAAGCAAAACAGTCCTCATTAGAATTCGCGACAAATAGTCACGTGACGCCCCAACACCCCAGGGCACGCTACACCAGATGGCGCATCCGTCGCTCCAGGACAGACGACTTTAAAACTGCTATTGTTTGCTCTCCGAATTAAAACCAGGATAACCGATTGGCTCCTGGAGCCATTTTCCGGAATTAGACCGGAACTCCCGATTCATCCAAAAGAACCCTCCTATGTCCAGGGGGTTAAAAACCGGAAAAGTAGCTGCTTCGTGGGTAATTTCCATACAAATGGAGTAATACTCTTTGCTTGGTTGGTTGGAGACGGTGGCCCTTCTCGATTTGTTCATCCCTGTAGTCAGATTGTTGTGATGCCACTCACGGGTTTTAAGTAATGGAAGGGTTGTCGGTTGCTCGGGGGTGTTGCCAGCTGAAATGCTGTGTCGGGAGTCGGGGAATTAGTTAGGGTTTTGGAAGGATGAGTAAAGGGGTGGGTGTTGTTATTGTATTTTTTTTTGTCTTTAGTTGAAGATATGGGTCATTTTAAAAAGTTATAACTGAATCATCAGTTTAAAAAAGGGGAATAAGTACAAAATATGGTGCGAATTGCAACTTTTCCCGTTTAAAAGTATCTCCAAGCTTCGCTTTACACAGGCAGATATAGTCTTTTGAATTTCACAAAATCTATGTCCATTCTTTGTATTTATTTTATTTGAAATTTAAGCAAGAAAAAGTATAATTTAAGTGTTTTTTAAGATATTTTCTCCTGAAATTTAATATCGTCTCTCTCCCTTCCCCATAAGTTTGAAAAAGTGAACAATTGCATCAACTTTTTTCAACTGTAAAGCATTGTTGAATATGCTTAAAATTTCCATTGATGATTGTTCTATATTCTAAATAGGGTCCTTGAATTACCAGTAAAAATTATTTGGTGATTATAAAAAGAAAATTCCATTACTTCTATAGGTTTTTTTTGTTTTGATTTTCTCAAAACTTTTTTTTCCATTTATTCTGTTTTTCAAACTGACGATGACAATTCAATTGATGATTAAAGTCGAGACTTGCTGGCGCTTGGTGATATTGAATATTTTTGCGTCGTTTTCAAAACTTCAAAACTAGCAATCCCTATCTTTTTTAATTAGGCTTAACTTTTAGTTTATTTTGATGAAATGCCATGTAAAAAATTGATTAAATCACAAATTAAAATATGAGTCTGGTAAGTTCATTAAATTTTAAGACTTTTTTAAAATTCCAATTCAATTCTTCATAAACAAACATGAAACATGTTAGAAAAAAATTACATAATAACGAAATAAGCTAACATATTAACGTATACTTTGTGAAAAGACAAACCACTTAGTTATACATAATGAACACGACCAACAAAGAATAGATGCACACAATAAAATAAATAGATCTCCTTGACAAAGGAGGATATAAAAACGAGAAGAAAACGAAGAGATAAAAGGAAAATCTAGACTATTCAGCAGCATTTGTTTTATTGCTCGGAATTAAATTAGCCGTGATTGTGCAAGTAAGCATATAGGTTACCCATAACCATCGTTAAGTTAATAATAAGGAGGTACTAGTTACAGTTAGCTTTGTTCGGTAGAAAAAGGAGGAAAGTAAGAGCTTTTCGCATCAAACAGGTTTACCCTTTCAACCGCCCGAGTTTTCTGTTTAATTCTATAGGAAATTCGAGGCGGCCAGGGATGAGAGGGTAAATTGATTTTTATTTCTTCATCTGGGTCTAAGTTTGAAGGACGTTTAAGATCAGCTGAGCTTCCATCGACTTAAATGAGGACGTTAAATGCCACTTAGTTGTCTAAAAGTTAAAAAAAATCTTAAGTAAAAAACACGCTAATTAAGTTATTTTCAGGGCAGTTTCGGATTTGACACATTATGCGTACTTAAAAAAAACCTTTTTTACAATCATTTTTAGAAAGTTTCGTTTCAAAATAGCCGGAATATTTACAGCTGTAAGGATTAGAAAATCCTTCGTAATAGAGTTTAATTATTTGGTTTTTTATTCCTTATACGGCTGCAGAGAGTTTCATGAACTTGGAGATTAAAAATCTTGATTTCCCAATTTTTTTAAGTATTATTTAGGGTTAAGGAACATTATTTCTAATTTGTACGAGGCCGTTCAAATATTACATGAGCACCTAAGGTTAGGGGGGCATGAATGATGCTTACGTAAGGTTTTGTAAACTCTACATTTTTAAAATCTTTTGTTTCTTGCATAAGTCATATAAAAGTTCGGCCAAAAATAAATTTTGCGAAAATATTTAACTCGGAAAACAATTTTTACTCTTAGTAAGGAAAATTTTAACGATTAGTTGAGTGTTCATTAAGGAAAAGGAATTTCTTAAGAGGGTCAGGCAGTTTTCTTATGTCATCATAAGGGAGGTTTGCTTATCTCTGCTGCCAAGAGGGAGGAGAGGGGTTCAAAAATGACTAAAAACAGGCTTATTATACTTAAAAGACTCATGTTATAAGTAAAAAAATTTAATAGAGATAAATATTTACTTTACCATCAAAGTATAAAATATTTTTTTTTCTTAAGTATAACCACTTTACCATATTTCTCTGAAAGTATTTACATGACAAATTACACTCAATAAAAAAGATAGTATGGATAAGCTTCATTTGAAATGATTTGAGAAAATAAAAATGGAAATTTTATCCTTTAAAAATTCAAATATTTCAATATATTTACGTGATTACGAAGCATAGCAATAAATTTAAGTTATTTATGACAGTTTTAAAAGTAATGGTTTCTAAATCGATGCTCGAATATTAAGTTGGTAATGCTTTTGCTACCATAATATGCTTTGTTATATTTTCTCTAACTAGGATTTATAGAGAAAACTTGTCAGACTTATAAATGATTTATTGCGTTGAAAACTTTTGTGAAACGATTTAAAAAAATTTCCTCATGTTTTGGCATCAGGATAACTTCTATCTTACAGCTTTTAAAACTTTTCAAAGTGGAAGTGGTTAACCAGTTAACGATGTTGTAATATTTTTATGCTTTATAAAGAATTTAGATCTTTACATTGGCTGCAGGGTTTATTTTAAATATTTAAAATCTCAGTTTATTAAATATTCAAAAATAACGTCATAATATTTTTCGAATACAAAACTGTATTATATAAAACTCTATTAATCATATAACCGTTTTAAACCCAAAATCCTTTATTAAAATTATTCACTTTCTCGAATCTAACTGGTATTTGAATTTTTGGAATATATTTGAATCATAATCCACGCAAGCTATGTTTTACATCAAAGAAAAAAAGATCGGTTGTTTAATTTGGCGATGCTAAAAACCAATATAAAACTTGAATAAATACTAAGTTCCCCTGAAGATACTTTATTTTTAAACCAAGGTTAAAACAAGAACATAACATATTATTAAGTTTCTTAAAAATTCTATATCAAAGGTCATGCATGTTAAACCCTCTCCCACCAATAACTTTTTGCTTCACCTCAATACACGAGTTTACCTGTAAAGTAAGTTTTTCCTTGAATGTTGTCAGTATACAGACAAACAAACTTTACAGTGCCAAGCTTCATTACATACGATTTCTTATGACACCTTAAATTTTTATTTTTGTTTCTAAATTTGATTAATGAAACTCGCCGATATTTACAGTTAAAAGCAATGAGTGAAATAAATTTTAAAAATCTCGTAACTATAAGTTGGGGGTTGTTTTTGGTTTTATGGCATAAGTATATGGACATACCTTGCAACCATGAGAAATGTTATGTGCTAGATTTATTGATATTTATTATATTTTTATCTTAAAGTAAGTAGAGTGCATCTCGTAATAACCCCATTTATCAACTAATACAAGATAAAAATATTTACCCTCGAACCTTTATTCAGGCCAAGGTTCCCTCCTCAATTAAACAAAAGATAAATTTGTAAATTCAATTTTCTTAAACATTTTTCCACAAAATAAGAACTAAAACGTCTGACCCCTCTATTCAACAGTATTGACCTCAATCCCTGTTTATTTCTCGGAGAAAACCCAGTTTGATAAAAGGATGTTAACACGAATAAATAAAACCGGTTTATGGGCCATCAAATAACCCGGGGAGGATCCGAAGCACTTCACGATTACCTCATAAAACCTTCGCATCTCCCCAAAAATTAATATAGCACTTTTCCATAATCTGACCGTAACACGGAACTTAAACCCAGAGTCTGAACAATTAATCACTCAACGATACAAAAACCAGGACTCGCTTCATTAATTAATTAATGTTCTTAACAACTTCTCTCGCTCATAAGCACTTCTACTTCGACTCCGAGGGAAGAATTCGGTGACGTCATTAATTTCCCGCCAGATATGCCATCCGGGCTTCTCCGCTTGATTTATCGCCGGTTGCATGTCAGAGTGAAATTTAAGTGCAGGTAGTTTTGCCTAATGTTTTAAGTTTTGCGGATGCTGCCGCAATAAACGTTGGGTCTTCTTTGGAGTGGTTTGCTTTGAGAGCGATTAGAGACCGGCATTTCTGGAGTCATTGTCATTTTCCGCGGGCACGACGACTTTCGGTGCTAAATTAAGTTTGTTAACACGCTACGCAGAGCGAGAGAGTTTGAGGAAACTATTTGTGACAACGCCAAAATAAGGTTAGGATTCGCTTGAAGTTATTAAGATTCTTGGATTTAATAAGATAATTTTGGAGGGGTGGCGAAGGAAAGTAATTCCCTTTTCAATATGGCTGGGGATGGAATTAGATTGTTCTGGGTGTGATTGGGGATTTGCAAGAAGAAAGTTATTTGGATACTCTTTACAAGAATGCGAGAAGTTTTCACATAATGTTGCTTTTGTTTATACTTTGAAATTTGGTTAAAATGTTGATGATTCCAGTATCAAAGATGTTTTTATCTCGAATATATAGTGTGTTTGATGTATTTTTACAGTGCAAGGCTCATATTAAAGTTACGATGTTAAGTTTTACACACTGCATGTTCATTTTTATGCGATAAAGAACAGTTTCTAAGCTTTAAATTTGTAACACCGCAGATTTAAGGAGACAATGTTTAAAAATCTAGCTTAAATATTATAAAATGAAATAGAACACTTTACTGAACAGGGATACTGAAAGCAACGATACCCGAAATATTTTAGGTTTTTAGACCTAAATGGATACTATTTTAAATTGCAACATTTCTTGACAATGACGTCACGACGAGGGGCATAAAATCCGAGTTAAAAGGATTGTTTAGTTCTCAATGGCTAACGCTCTAAATTTTTAATGAGTGTACTACGCCACGAAATTAAAAATATCTTACATATTTTAGGACAATATTGAACCTAAAATGCAAAATAGTCATGAATTTAAAAAACGAATCGCATTTTTTAATTTCTTGTAAGTGGATCTTTTTCAAGAACACATCGAACTTGGGCAGGTGTTCCTCAGGGCTCAGATTTGATTCCTCTTCTCTTCCTCCTTTACATGAATACCTTAGACCCTTACGTATGCAAAGAGGCAAGAGTTGCATGCTACGCCGACGACGTAGCAATTTGGCACACTCACCGTGACATTCAACTTTCACTGAAGATTCTAAATAAGTGCATGAAAGGCATTGAAAATTGGTCGGAGAGCTCAAGCTTACAGTAAATCCTGACAAAACAAATTTTTGCATCTTCTCAACTGACAGGAAAAATAGAAATAATTTTAATCTTACTATAAATCTTTTTGGCTTAGTAATCAAACGCACTAAGCATCCAACATATCTAGGCCTCACCCTCGATGATGAATTGAGATTTTCACAACACCTTGAAAAAACCTCTAACAGGGCTGTAAAACGGCTTAACATCTTAAAAAGGGTGTGCGGTGCATCTTGGGGCTCGAAACCAGCAACTCTTCTTAATGCTTATACCTCGCTCGTTAGACCTGTTCTTGAATATGCTGCTCCCATTTGGGCACCGGCCTCATCTTCTTCAAAGAACAAAATTGACACTATACAGTACAAAGCATCTAAAATTATCATTGGTGCTGTCTCATCCACGAATAACTATAAAGCTCAATCTGAGTGCGGCCCAACACCCCTAGAAAGCAGAAGAAAATTGGCCACCATAAAGTTCACAAACAAAATTCGAAGCCTAACAGGTAACCATATCTCAAACAAAACTTTCATGGTATGAAACGGTAAAAATAGACTAAAACGGTCTTCCACCCTTCAATTTGACAAAGAAATTAGAATGGAAATCAACTTACAGCACGAATATTTTACCTATGTCCAGGAACCATCTTTCCCCATCAATCCTTTGCCAAAGGCAACAATAAATCTAAATCTTCTACAGTCCTGCAAGGAGAAGGGTCTCCATACAATCCACGAGCTCTCAAATTCAGCTCAAAATATGGCAATTGTTTTTACAGATGGATCTTCAGACTCCAGCCTTGACCGGGGTGGAGCCGGCATCTTTTTCACTTATGCAGATGGCAGATCTGAATACCACAGGATATCTGTTGGTAAAATTGCCTCAAATTACACCTGTGAGCTAGTGGCCATCAAGGAGGCTTTGCATCTCTACTTCTTAAAAGCGATACAGAATTCCAATGGACTTTTATTATTCTTGGACTGCCGCTCTGCCCTTCAAGCCATTTTAAGAGGCAACTCCCAACTTACCCAAGATATCATCCTACTCTTAAACAAAATAACCACGGTCCAGAGAACCTGCATTCTTCAATGGATACCAGCACGCGTCGAGATCGATGGTAATGAGAGAGCTGATATACTCGCCAAGGAGGCCGCCCTCAGCTTTCCAACTGCCTGACCCTTACTGATGCTGATGCAATAGCCAGCCGTAGACTACTTCATGCTTCTTCTCAGAAGCACTCCATAAGTTAGCGTTTTGGTTGGTTGGTTGGAATTTTATGGCACAAGATTCCAAATATGGTTGGCGTTTTATTGCGCATGGTTGGTTCATAGTCTCAAGAACTTAGTAGTCTCTAGTATTGTATCTTTTTTTTTTTATTTTGGAGGTATTACATTAATTAATAATCTAATATTGCAACAAATGAAATTATATGAGGTAACAATTCTTTAGCTTTTAACATTCCAGATCTTTCTCAAAAGAAAGTACCCATATTTATTATTGCTGAATGCGAGATGGTTTGGTTTGATTTTAATGGCACATAACCCCATTGGGGCATACCTCGCCAACAAGACCAGATATCTGAATGTGTGATGAAACACTATTAAGAATATATTAAAACATGGACATTCGAGATTAAAATAAAGATATTCAGATTCCTAAAAATCAAAGGAAAGGCTTCTTTTGATCACGAAACACACAATAACTTTCCTTTCGCTGGATAATTTAGAAGTTGAGCAAAAAACTGTCTTGCCAAGTACATTTCGTAAATAGAGTAAAAGAAGGATGACGGTTTCAAGTGAAAATGATTTTCTACTAAATCCAACACCATTATGAAATCGGATCAAAGAAAGTCTTCCGGGGAATCGCCATGACTTTTAAATAAAGAGAGAAAATATCGTCATTAAATGAGGACATTTTAGGGAGATAATGATGAAAAACGACTTTTTCAACGACCTGAGAAACGAGATTCATGATAGTTATTTCGTATTGCTTTGAAATTGGAGATGATGGCGAACACTTCATGAAAATAAATTGATATGCGCCAGAACTGTATTTCGTTATTTATTTTGATTTAGAGCTAAAAAAGCATTTGTTTGGCGTGTAAAACCGTAGTACGAATGGAAAGTATATATATTTTTTATCATAAAACTATTTCTTTATTTCTTGTAAATTTTAAGTAAGCTATTAATTGTGAAGTAACCAGAATTAACAATTACTAGCAGGTTTAAGAACTTAAATTAGTCTTAATTATTTGTTTAACTGTAGCTAAAACTTAATTTTCACTTTCAAAACAACGTTACATTGATAACTTTTGTTCTATCATCATAATGGTACAAGCATAGTATACCAAGCAAAAATTACAACTTTACTGTATTTGGGTAAAAAAATAACTTTTTTTTAAATAAATTGATTCGTATACTTCCATTCAAATCAATTTGAGAGGGTTAAAATAACTTAAATATACCTAGAGGGTGGTTAGTTATTTGTATCTTTAAGGTAACATGAGTATTATAACATACGTAAGGTAACATAAGTAAGATAAATAACAACATAAGTAAGGTAACATACAGGTATTAAGGTGCACAATAAGGTAAACACATGACAAAATACAAAGTGTTTGAGGATGTGAAATGCTTATGAGCGATGTAGTCCGAGTCTATATTTTTAAAGAAAATAATTGTGTTTTTTATGACACAATAGGGCCATTCATGTCACTGTGCTAAACAAATACATGTAAAGAATTAATAAAATACTAAGTGATGGAATATATTTTTTTAGACTGTACGGTATCACTTTAAAGATTTGAAAATAAAGTTATAAAAATAAATTTTGATAACACCAAACTTGAATAATGTAATTCATTTATAATTTACCCAATACATATAACCAAAAGAAAACTTTATTAATTGTATAAAATCCATTATGATTTCAATTAGAATAATAGAAATTTACGAATGACAATTCGCATAAATGACCAATGATAACTGAACAATAAATCCCCATCATCTCTCCATCGACAAGAAACACTCCACTTAAATAAATTACTCTCATCATTCATCAAAGAAATACCCCAAACAAAGCCACACAAAAAACCATCACAAAACGCATCCCCAATCTCATAATCCCAATAACAGGCACTCAACATCAAACAATAAAAAAAGATCTCCATTCATATCGAAACTGCTACAACTCCAATCAAAACAAACCATCCCTTTCAATCCCAGCGCCGCCCGAGATTGCAATTAAACACCACAGAAAACCTGGGACGGCCGGGACTGAAAGAGGTTTTTGAAGAAAAAAAAAAGACAAAACCGACATTCTTACGACTTTCTCCTTCCATGCATTATGCATGTTCAGTCATTAAATCGGAAGCCGCCTAGCATTATCTTAATGACTATCAGAATATCGTAAGTGTGTCATTAAATCTGAGCAATTTCAGCAACACATGTCGCCAGTCGCTGACGATTAAAAACCGTGACTGAAGAATTATAATAATAATGGCGGTTTATTATTAGAGGTGATTGTTTCCGTGTGAGAATTGTGTGGTTCTCGACACAGGTGTTGTGGGTTAATTAACTCGGCATGTATATTAACTGCTTTGTTCTACACAGATAAAATACACAAATCTACTATGCAGGGTCGGTTGGGTTTTTATGGCGCATGCCCCAAGACAGGGTATAGTGCGCTAGACAAAAGACAAAATTACGTCATGTGATAATTTCTAGAAGACTAAAATAACTGGCATGGGCTATACGTCAAGTTTAAAACATGTATGTTGATAAAGGTGAGGAAACTAGCATGGTTTTAAATCTCAGATAGGATGGGTGAAATCGGTGAATAAGTTAAAAACAAAAACGTCTCAAATAAGACGAATAAGATAAAATTTCTGACAAGTTAAAATTTTGGTTTGGTTTGGTTTGATTATTGTTTTATAGCGCATGAATCAATGTTGATCATAGTGTGCCAAGAGAGACTTTCAATTTAAAATTTAAATGTTTAAAAACATCGTTTCTATGAGTATGGAATACAGAAAAATTAACGTCACATTGGTTGCATATGGGAGTCTGCTCTCCAAAAAGCTAATGGCGATGTGTGAATTCTGCTGATATTCCAACTGCTCATTAAAACTTCCTCCCGACGATTAAAACTACTACTACAGGGTGTTTCAGATAAGTGTTTCATAACTTCTAGGAAGGATAAGACACACTTCTAGCCGTCTCAGAATCACAGGAATGGGGGTTGGAATTGGACCCCTAACGAAATAGGTTGGTTGGTTGTTTTGGGTTTTATGACGCAAGGTCCCTATATCGAGCCTAACGAAATAGGAGTTTTTACAAGCGGGTTTGCAAGGTTGCCTAATTCCAATAGGAAATCAGCTCGTAACCTTTTAAAATTGGATTATGCAACCTCCCATGCCCGCCTATAAAAACCCCTAGTTCGTTAGGGTTGCATTTCCAACCCCACGTTCTTAGGTGATTCTCTGAGTCGTCCAAGTGTGCTCTACCCTTCCTAGAAGTTATGAAACACTAATCTAAAACACCCTGAATAGATTAAAAATATACCGTAAAACGGGGTGAATCGGATCAGCGGGGTGAATCGGATCAGCGGGGTGAATCGGATCACTTTTGAAAAAAGTTTTTTAAACCATCATAGCTCCGGTTGTGTTAGAGTTATAAAATCAGAATAAATTCTGACTTATTCTATGCATTGTTCAGAAGTTGTTTCAGCCATCAAAAATTATTTTGCGATAATATCTTCGGCCTACCACGGCTTTGAAGCTGAATACAAAAAGGGTCACAAAAACGTGGCTGTCAAAACTTTGCTTATTGAACCAAGAAAATAACTTTCTTTTCTCAATTTTCGATATCTCCCGTGTAGTCCCGATTCTTCCAAAGAATTCTTTGCATTCAGATTTTAAATAAATGGTAATTCCGATTTTTGCTGAATTTTTTAGTAAAACAAGTCCATTCCGACAACTGATGCGGGGTGAATCGGATCAGTCATAAAAATGCGTGTTTGAAAATTTTTTTTGAAAAACTAGTGATAGTTGGAGATTTCATACAAAGGGGATTTTGGTTTATGTATATTTAAGAATATAATGTATGGTTTTGGTAGTTGTGGTGTTATTATTTCTGTTCAAAATGGAGGTTAGAAAAGAAGACCGCAAATGACGATTTTAGTTAAATTTTTTGGCCGCTTCAAAAATTGGAAAGAATGCATGATTCATGGCTAATAAAAGTTTTGCTGTATGTTTACTTTAATGTGTCAAAGTTTTAAGGTTAAACGATAAGTTTTAGATGGGAAATTTTGATCTCAAAAATAAAATATATTGTGAAAAACCTCTCTCAGTATTTGATTGTCATTCGAAAGAAAATTTCGCTAAGACGACATCAAAATCAACAAGAAAACGTACATATAGACCCAGCTGTTTAGTAATATGCCGTATATTAAATTATCTTTGAATATAGGTGCAGATATCAGTGCGATATTTAAGAGCGCATTATTTTTTAGCTTCTGAGAATTGTACTACTCGCTAAACTTACGGTAAAGCGAACGAAGCGATTGTTTTCTACATATTAAAACACTAAAAAAATCAACACTCATTGTTCGAAACTGGAAACAGTTAAACAATGATGTTGTGGAAAAACTTTCAATGCTTTAATAATTAATTTATTTCAGAAAAACATCTGTCTTAATTTTACTTCATACACCAGCTGCTCAACGGAGCGAGTGAAGTGCTAAAGAACGATGGAAAATTACTAGTTATATGCAGTTTCAAAGCCAAAATTTGCTATCTTAAATTTATCAAATCATCTCAAATCTTTCACATCTTAATTTAAACATTGCAAATATACAGCAAAACTTTTATTAGCCATGACTAATGCATCATTCTTCACAGTTTTGAAAGCGGCCGAAAAAAATTTACGAAAATCGTTGGCAGTCTTCTTTTCTAACTATCATTTTGAAAAGAAATAATACCACCAGAACTTCCAAAAACATACATTATATTCTTAAATATACATAAACCAAAATAACCTTCGTTTGAAATCTCCACCTATTACCAGTTTCAAAAAAAATTTCAAACATGAAACTTTGGTAAAAAAAAGTATAACTTTTCTGAAAACCTTATATTTTATTTTAAAAAATGTTCATTATTTAGTAAAATGTATTCATTTTACCTTATTAGACTATTTGAAGGCTAATTTCAGGATCCTGGTATCATTTTAAGACGTAAAAATTGCGTTTTTTCCACAAAAACTAGCAGTGATCCGATTCACCCCGCATTGAGGGTGAATCGGATCACGGCACTTAAAAATTTATATAAAATAAACCGTTTAAGATAATTGAATTCTTTCAACTGGATCTTAAAGTATTAATTAGGACTCGAAATATTATTTTCAAAGAATTCCAATATCTTTATTATTAAACTTTCGGCAGCAGTTCAAAGTTCAAAATTGATCCGATTCACCCCGTTTTACGGTATTGGTTCTAAATTTCATTAAGGTTATTGTTGCATAATAATTTAGGAGAAGTGTACCTCAACTAAACCATATAAAACAGGTGTATTAACAATACAAGACCGTAGTGTTTAAAACTACGACACGAACATACGCAGTCTCAACAACTTGAATAAATTAAATAGCCTAAAAATTTCTTACGCGAATTCAAATTAAAAGGAAGCTAGATTTCTACATTTAATTTAACACATATAATTCATCAGATAAATAATACCCATGAAGAAATTAACATCGAAAAATAATTGGTTATGACAAGAATAAGATCAATTTTGCAATAAGTTATATCAAATTTGGTATTTTATCCCTAAAAAACTGAAAATTAACATTTAAATTTACAACTTAAAGTTATACCACACTTTCTTTGGATCAACTTACGTAAGGCAGGCTATGGTTGTTTCTCAGCCAAAATTAATACCAAACCCAATGAGGGGAAAAGATGCTTACCTGCAAGAAAAAAAACATAATTAAACACAAAATTAACATTTTAAAAACATTAATTTGGGAACACAAAATTGAACACTCGTTAAATACAAATATGATAAAACTCGTAAAATAAGTAACAAAAATAAAATTCACAAAAAGCATTCCAAGAACTTATACATCTTTTAACGTGGTTCAACGATATTTAGAGAAAAGTTTTTAAAAAAGCTTTTGCACAGGTCTACTTTTAAATTTTTCAGTGTCAGGTAGGGTAAAATAGATATAGAGATTTTAACAGTTAAAAAACATGTTTTATTGGCATGTTGATTTTTTTATGATTGATTGTTCGTTTGGTTCGGGTTTTATGCTCCCAGGGTTTCTAGGGATATTCTGATTTTTTTAAGGCTCAAGATTAACAAGCAGGCAAAAAAAATTAAATTTTATAAGCAAACTGTTAAAATTCCCATATCTATTTTACTCCAACTTACCCCACTCCCTACAAAGCCTTAAATGAAACAACACCAAACATACATACATGAATACGAATGAATTAATCTCACTAACTGAACGAAGAACCCACTCGAGCTCTATTCCTCAGTGGGAAATGGAAATGTTAGAACCTAATTTCCCCCTGTCGCGATGGCCCATCCCGAGGGAAGGCCGCTACAATCATTAACCTTATCCTTATCACATTCGCTTCCTCTCCCATCAGATTTAAATACGGGATAAACGGAGAGCCGAGTGCGTTTATTAAAACATTTCGAAAGCAGAATGGAGGGATTATCTCTTCGTGTTATGGGATGTGACGTATGCGAATAAGACGTTTCTGTTCAATCTTCCGTTTTTGGTTTTGTTTGCGTTGATTGAGATGTATGTGCTCAGGATGAAAGTGGCGTAAGTCCGAAAATACAAAATTTGAGAAAAGCGTAGTTGGTTGGGGTTTTATGGTGCAAGACCCAAAACAAGGTACAGTGCGCCAGCAAAAGTCTTAAAATTATTCGAGGGGGAAAGATCCTTTGTCTAATGGTATCATCTGTATGTAAAATTGTAAAATGTTATCGGTTAAAAAAATCGAAATATGTTGGGGGAATGCAATTAAACGGACATAGTTAAAAACTTAGAAATGATGGATAAAACCATGAGATGGGTTTAATTTAGGTTTGGTTTAACTATTGTTTTACGGCGCAAGAGTAAAGTTATATCATATTGCGGCAAGTCAGACGTTAAGAAAACATGAAATAAAAAAAGGCTAATGAAAGTGAGGTTATTGTTTTGTGGCGCAAGAATAAAATAAAACAGGCTGATGAAATTTAGGACAATTAATATAAAATTTGATGGGCAAGATAAAATTTCTGGAAAACCAAAATTTGTATGCCTGAAACATTACCTCTCTGGGCATTAAATATAGGACATTCACAGATGATAAGAGAAAAACATGGATTTAAATTTTCTATAAGGTCAGTTTGCGAGTCCTAGTGTGGTAGTCTCATTAGTCAAAACTTCAATGATAGGTCCATAAGAACTGTCAATAATGCCTTCTCCATAGGAACACATGCGCCGTTAGAGCGAATCTTCAATTATTTAAAACTACATTCATTGAACTTATACCACTTTCATTCAAACGAACTCAATTATTAACCAATGGGAGAGCAGTTGTTTAGATTAGAAGGGGAATTGTTACGTAGGTATTAAGAAACCATAAATTTTGCTTAGGGTGTGAGGTGAAGTGTTTGTGAACTGCTCCTGTTTTATACTTCAAATTGTGTATTTATCGTAAGCTTGTGCTAGGTCATCTTTTGCTATCAAACTTTATAAATTCGTTTCGTAGGCATCTAAAATTCTTTCACAATTCAAATAACATATTTTTCTACTTTGAAAACCTTTTAATGCTAGTTCTTTTGATTTACATTTTACTCAGTACTTTTAGTTTTTAAATTTGAGTGCAAAATAGTATTTAAGAAAGGTTGGTTGATTTGTTTGTTGGAGCATTCCGTTCCACACAAGACTAAGCTTTCATTACAAAAATATCAGATTGATTGGTTATTAGATGTTATATACCTTTGTTGAACGCATTTTAAGCGTATTGGTAAAAACAAACGAGGCAATAAAAATAAAGTCATAAAAACGAGAGGACTTATTTTTTATCAACATTTTTAATCAAACCAATCCTACGTACTGAATACTTAATTTTTAAATGAAAACCAAAGTATTCCGAGTAATGTTGATTGGTTGGTTGGAGTTCAATTGCACAAGTGATATAATACAAGTGATCCAACAGAAATTGTCACTCAATAGATCGAATAAGATGCAAAGTTAAGTGTTTGCCATTTTTAAAATTTTGTTTTTAACATTACTTCAGGTTCTTAGTGGATTTCCTAATGCGTCTTCTAATTAGCAAAGAATTAGTGAACCCAATTCCTTAAACTTCCAATTAGAAATTTTTATCAAAAAACTTACTTTCCCATCTGTTTTAAATTGATGCTATAAGTGTTTCTCACATTAAAAAAATAATTTAAAAAAGTTTTTAATAATAAATTTTCCTAGTTACTCTCAAGGTAATTTGAAAACAATTCAAACTGACATAACGGTATGACAAAAAAGCAATTTGTATCGCATAAAAAATAATAAAACTTCTAAATAATTGACTCTTCTTCCAATTTATAAAGAAAAATTTGAAATTGAAGCTTATAATACCAACTCCAGTTTCATACACCAACAATTTTCAACTCGCATCAAAACAACGCGTGGAAAAACCCATAAAATAAAAAATCTTTCAACCCTATAAAAAAGCAGTTTTTCGTTCTTTGAATAAGTTCCAAATGAGATAATTAAAAACTCCTAATGGATGAAATTTAGAGCACAAAAAGAAGTGACATTTTCAACGCGATAATTAATAGTTAAAAAAGAACAGAAAAAACCCAATACAATCCGAAAAAACCCAGACAATTCCAAGAAGTGATTACCGAAGAGATTTCCGGAAAAAAAATAACTAATCCTTTCTTCAAATTAAAAATTCGGAACCAATTCCAATTTATAAAGTCTCTCAGCCCGTCAACGTTTTAGCAGCACTTGCACTTGAGAGGTAATCTGTTAGCTTCTTTTCCCTACCCGTATTCCAAAATTAAACGAACAAAGAAGCCAAATATAAAACTAGAACACAACAACAAACTATAAAAAACCGTTCGTGAGAACTTGACGATTACGTAGAGGTTTGCTGCTCCTTTGTTTCAGTTACTATTGCTCTAATGACTGGGCCGCTCTTCCTGTTTTTGCCCCGTTTTTCCCCCACGCTGAGTTTGGAGTGAAAATTGGTTACTTACGACAGAGGCAGAGTCCCTGTCTAAATTGCTTCTCGAAATTTGATTTGTGTGCGTTGCGTTGTTCTCTTCACTTCAGCTCCGCAGCAGGGAGTGGAAAAATATTATCTCTGCGTTCGAGAAAAAGGATTGCTCCAAATTGAAATTTGATGTTTTATTTGTCTGCTCCTTCTCGCCCTCTTTTTTTAAAAACTTTTTTGGAAGTTTTTAAACAAACACCAGAGAGTATTAACTATTCACTTATTGACGATGAATAAATAGTTTTAATTGACGCGAATAAAAAGTTATGTAATTACATAATTATTTTAAAATACTATATATTTATACCTTTGAATATTTAATCAAATGCACGAAAAAAATTTACAAGTTTAATAAAAATAGATTTGATTGATTTTTTAGTAGGCACCAAATTCAAAAAAGGGAGAGATTAACTGCAACTATTTATTTCGATATTTTTAAAAACCCTATTGTAACAGAACAAGAATAAAAAAATGGGCCAGAAGAAAGTACACTGCATCCTAGTATTTCTAAGCATCCATCCTTGCAATACTTTAAAACTTATGTTTAATATGAAAAATTGCGGTTTTACTCAATTTAAAATCTATATAAGAAAGGTTTTACTTATGTCTATTATTATGAAATAAGATTGGTTGGTAGGTTGGATTTTTATAGCGCAAGACCCATAGATTGGTTATTTAAGAGTTTTTAAGGCATAGACACAAGTGGTAAAATTACTTACAGATTATTTGGTTTAGGCCTATACCAAGTCAGCGCAAGAAAATACAAAAAAAGTAATTCTGTACAATATCTAAAATTGGTTAAGTCATAAAAGAGAAAAACTTCCATCAGAAAATTTTCTTTGCAATATTAAAAAAAATAAGTAATTTTGTTTAGTTAATCCATCTCAAACTTCCATAAACTGCAAAACAATGCAATCACAAACGCCTTTTAAATTAATGAAATACCCATCAAATTTTCTTTTTTTGTTTGAATTGTTTTTTAAACAAAATCTTGAAAAGTACTTCATTCCGAATCGGTTTTAATAAAACAACTCAAACGAACCAATTCAACAAATTAAATAGAACATCTGCTGCACAAAAGAACGTCAAAAAAGCAAACTGAACTTATTAAACCATCACTTCAATATAACAGCACATAAGACTAATCCCTCCTCAATTCTACAGCCAATCAAAAAAATCCTGTCAAACAAGTCATAACCAAATAAATCTCTCGCATCTCTCACCCAATGAAAAAGCAGGAAAAAAGACTGAATCGATCATGCAAAAGAATCGATATCTTAACCTCTAATCTCCAAGCCGATTCAAAAAAAACTCACTCGGTAAAAAAACTCGAAAAGAAAACTCGAGCGTAAAATAATTTTCGAGTATCTTCTAATTCCACGAGAGAGGGGAGGAAATCTCATTTCTTTATTGGATTTCTGCTCAGGGGGATTTATTAAGGGTTAGTGTCGCTGTCATAATTGATTATGCAAACGAAATCGCTGCTCTTATTAGCATACAATGGACTTAAGGGAAATTAGCTCTTGAAATGGCCCGGAACAATGTCAAGGGTCCTAATGCTGGGAGCACATTGCTGGGAGTTGGATCATCCATTGAAGGTTTTATGGGGCATTATTCGGAGCGTAATTATATGGTTTAGAAATCTTATTAGGATGATTATGGCTTTTATTTAATCTAGCATGTATTGTTCAGGTGACTGAATTAGATTTATTCACAAATAAGAGATTTTTTCAATTTTTCTTGGTTTATAACAGTATTTTGATTGATATTTGATCAATTTTTAACGCATAGGTTTATTCTTGAAGAAGTCTACTGATAAGTATTTTTTTTGCACTTAAAGTATATATTTTTTTGCTTTGGCTTCAGTTTTGCGCCTGAAAAAAGTAAATTGAGTTCTGAAAAAATTACTCCACTGTTATAGTCTATTCATTTGGAATAGGCGGGTGAAACAGAAGCAAAAACACTCAATAACGCTCATCGCGCAACCTCAGTTGACCGATTACACAGGTCTGCAACGAAAAAGCTGTTTGAATAATTTTAGTGATTTCCTATGTATTTTGGTGTGCTGATAACGAAAAAATATTGAAAAAAATCCTATACGTCAGGATTTTTCACAAATTGCAAAATTATATTCGAATTTGCCCATTTTTCATAGTTTTTGTGCATTTCTAGCTCCTTTAATTTATTTTAAAAATTAGGAGCTGTGAATGGTGCACATAGTAAACTATCTCATCAGGACATTATAGAGATGGAAAGAAAATATTAGGGAAGATTTAATCGGGGAATAATGAAGGATTTTTGTTGTGTAGTTCAAAGAAACGTTCTTTTTGCTACTCACAAGGGTAAAGGTACCAAGGGGAGTTTCATGAGGAGGAAAAATTGGCTTTAAAGTGCGAAAAATAAGTTTATTTTAGTTATATAATGATTTTCATGAAGAATATGTAACAATAATTTTATTTTATGAACCTATTTTCATGAAAATTGAAATAATGACTTATTTTACAATTTTACCCAAATTGTCAGGAAACATGACATTCTAGGGCAAAACAGAGACCAATTTTTAACCTCGGGGCACAAAAAAACCTTAAAACTAACAACCTTAAAAATAAATTTGGATTAACAAATCTACTTCTTAAGTATACTTACATTTTATGTGAAATGTTGCTATATTTTCTCAATTTGTTACAAAATGTGGTGTCTTAAAAATCAAAAGAGGTATTTTTTGGATTTAGCACACCAGAAATCATAAAAAATTATTTTCAAATAAAGTTTGAGTCGAAAAATATTTTTTTTAAATATTTACTTTTATTTTCTTCAAAAATTGACATTTTTACTTAAATTGTGAAAAAATGTGAAATCCTATGAGAAAACGGAGGTCAGTTTTAGATTCAGCACATCAAAAAACATAAAAAAAGATTTGGCGGAAGAAATTTGAATAAAAAATTTAGTATAAAAAGTTAATTTTACAAAATTTTAAGGCATTTCCCAATAAAACCTAAAAATCTGAATTGTCAAAAAACGTGACGTCCCAGGCCAAAATGGAGGTCATTTTTGGATTCAGCACACCAAAAATAACAAAGTTCAGGTGAAATATCCAAAACAGCTCTAAAAAAGTTTTTTTTGCAGACCTGTGTTATTTTACAGTATTTTAACTACTTCTGTTTAGACCGCCTAATAATTGCACAACAATTTTTTTATGATAATTATAATAGTAACTGCTTCTTATACATTACGTATCAACCGCCTATTCTAAATAAACAGACTATAGTTAAGTACATCTCCGACAACCAATTGGAATCATACCAGAAAAATCTGTAAATTTTTTAGTACTTATCAAGCTTTCTAGTGCGATTCTTCAATTTTTCCTCCCCTTTTAAAACTTTTTTCAGTCTTTTAGTCCAACTTTTCTCATCATCTTAAGATGTCTCTGATAAATCAAGCAAAATACAAAAAAACAATTTAAAATTTCCATTATTACCGAGTTATTTAAAACCTTTATATAACACATAAAACTATATAATCAAAAGCTTTTTCTTTACCTGAATCAAAATGTTAAAGCCCAAGGAAAAATTTAAAAATGTGTAGTAATCCATTTGCATATTTTTTTCAACGCACGAAAGTAATCAACTTAATAAATTCAAGGCACTTATAAAATGCTTTGGAAGTGGAAAATGTTTTCATCGGTTGAAAATAATAAAATGCCTATTCTGAAACCAAATTTGAAAATCAAATTTGCTCCGACGTCGAACTAATAAGTCTATATCATTGCAGTAACTTCCCAACTACTTTTATGTATGAAGTAAGTCCCATTTTTTATGACTGTTCAATAAAAAAATAAATTTTTAACCTTTTTACGCATCCACTTCAACAAACTAAACTGACTTATAATTAGGTTTATTTAATTTCTCCTCGATAAAACAACAAGACCATAAAGGAAAATTAGCCAATATATTCCACAGCCACTTCTCTTGAATAGTTAGGAATAATCAATTTTCTTATGAATATTTCATATTAGCGAGCTAGATCAATGTGCTCTTTTGTGAACGTTGTAAAAATACTAAAGTCGCTGTAACAACCAACTGTCTTTGTAAAAGGGTTAGAGAATTAAGTTTTTTTTTAAGTGGAATTTTTTTCTCATGAAGGAAGTTGAATAGTTTATATAAAGCGATGATGTTTAGTTAAAACAATAAAAAAGTTAAAAGCCCTGACATCCAGGAAGAATGAAGCTTCAGAAGCAATAAAAATTGTTATTGCCCTAACTATTTTGGCAATGTTTTATTTTTCCTTAAATCTGTAAAGTGGAGGGCATTTAAAACTATGCAGTCTTTAATGTGTTCTAAAGGAATACATCAGGAACTTCCTTATACTTTATAAAAAAGCTTGAGGGTTCAGTAGGTTCTATCTGTTTTTGCTGTATCAAGAAAAGCATGAAGAAAATGTTCCCAATATTCAAGTTCTGATATTTAAATAAGCAACGAATACACAGCGTAGTCTTATTTTCAGTAATTTGTTATTTTTCATGACCTTCAAAATAGAACTTTTTAATCAGACATATTTTTAGGCAGTGTTTTTCATTCAAGTATTAAGATAACAACAGTTTATATCACAAATTTTAGACATTTAAAAAGTACAAGTAGTATTTAATATAAAGTCGTATGCATCTTTAGTCTTTTACACTTAAAGATATGGTATTTGTACCGTAGCATAAAATGTTTTGTATTTAGAGTTATTACCTCGTTATCTTAAAATTGATGTCTAGAGAACATTTATACATTGAAAAAATATTTCACCCATTGATATAAAGTTGTAATTAATATTAAATTTGGGAGTTTTTGAGGTATTGAGTTTTCAAGGTAATAATGTAATACTCTACCTCTATTCTTATTCACAACATGGCCTTAACTCTATTACTTAGACAGCGACAAATTTTCAAAATTCCATTTGAATTCCATCCCCAACAAAACCCAAGAATTTTCTATCGACACTTTTCTTATCGTTGCCATTCTAATCTCGACAATTACTCCTAAGAACACAGATTCTACAAAATCACTCAACACAAAGGAAAACTATTGAAAATTCCATAAACCTCTTGCGGTCAAAACAAACAAAATTCCACAAGCCAATAAATCGATGTTGTACCTCCCTGACCTTTAATGAATTAACCCAGAGAGCGTCCCTTTAAACCTCAATTAATTAACACCCATTGGTTTTAGCATAAGCCGGAGGCACTTGATTCAAGGTTAATGAAGTTCCGATTGCTGCAAATCGCCATTTTATCGAGCTCAAACCACAAAACCTTTATGAACCTGTACTGCAGGACTAGTTGCAAGATTGCAATTGATTATCGCTAGACCTGTGGTTTTGTTGGTTCTTAAATGTTCCTGTTAATGAGATTTTGGTCAAAGTCATTAATTTGCCTATGATTTTTTTGTGTATTTTCTTCAGAATGTGATGTCATTTATTCCATGGGGATGTCAAAATGGGTATGTTAAATCAATCATCCAAGTCTAAAAGTCTGTCGATTTTGCTTTCAGTTTAGCTACTTATTGAACAAGTTTCGTTAACCCGCGAGGACGCGCGCGGGGTCTGCGAGACCCCAACGCTTAAATAAACCTTCACAAAAACTCTAATTTTTAATGAAAATATATGAAACTCCGTGTAGCTGCCTAAAAGGTTTCCACCTATCACCTCATGAAGTTTAAATAAAGTAGGTATGTTATTTTCCGAGTTAGGTTGTTGTTTTTAAGGAAAATGCTTCCAAAACTGTGAGGATTGGTGCGAGTTAAATAGCCAAAGAGGTTTCCAAAAGTAAGGAAGAGGTAACTATAATCCATAATTTTTCTTGCAAAAAAAGAAATTAGAAAATAAAGGATTTTAGAAAATAAACATCGGTTCAGTTTAGCCAAAGAAATTCGTTAGCTCCGCTCACATTCCATTGCATTTCCTGTTTTCCTAGTCTTATATTATATCTTAATAAGAAGCAGTCAACTAATAATGCACATTAAACAATTAAATTATATATTTAAACTATCCGTGATAAAAATTTTGCATGCACTGAACGTTTAGAACGGAAAACGGTTTGTGGGGTCTGAGAGACCCCGCGCGCGTTCCCGTGTAACAGAAAGTAGCGCGCGTCCTCCCGGGTTAAAATGGAGTTTTTTCGAATTTTAAGAAAAAAATTCTGATTGCTTCTTTGAAAATCTAACTAAGGACATTATTTTTTATACTGCGCCATATCACAAGTTTTATTCGTAAAACGAAGGGTAAATGTTAAGGTTTGGTTTAGTAGAAGTTTGATGGTGGATGAATAAAGTTGGGAAAAGTTTATATCAAACGCAGCTTCTTAATGATCTCATTTCACAGATACTCCAATTTCTCTATCTTATCACATAAAATGGTCAATTTGTGGTTCACGCAACTTCTTTACCTAATATTCAGACTCATCCATTCCAGTTGACAGAAAAATAATGCATTACCAAAGAGAAAAAAACTACCGTTCAATGATGAAAGCTCTCAAAGACATCAATGTATGAGACACCATGAATGAGAGGCCGTACTTGATTGATTAGGGTATTGATCTATGACTAGCATATTGGGGATATCTCATCTATCTAGGTAAGAATTACTCGAATGACAGGTGAATAGTTAGGTAGGATATTCGAGGAGAATTTTGCCTCACTATGTTCAATATTATGTACTACAACCAAGAGAGTTGATAGAAGGTTCTATATACGAAGAGTTTTTTTTACAAGAGCTCATTGCCTTTTAATTAAATTTAGCTTATTGCCATATTATAACTTAAGAAATTTAAAATTTATTTTAAAACTAATAGTAATACAACATTCAATCACTAAAAGTTTAATAAAATATCCCATTCCTAATCATTTTAGTCAATTTTTTTATTAATTCAAAATGTTAAATATTGCTACAAAGATGTGGTGTTAAACAGCCAGTATCATAGGGTGATAGGTTTGAGCCCAGGAGAAAGGAGTTTAATCATATTTTTAGTCATTCACATCTCAACTTGCATTCACCTCTCATATGTAAATTAACATTTACACACGTCACTAATATTTTTCCCATTTCCTATAAATCTGCTCACCGTTGTGTGTGAGAAGATTTTCGCCTAATAAAGTTCTGTTTATTTAGCTAATGCTGTGTATTTCTTTGTGGCAATATTAGAAGGTGTTATTATAAAAACTTGGAAAAAGTAAATGCTTCTAAATAAGTAAAAAATCTGACAAAAAAGTGTAAAATGAAGCCATTAAAATTCATCTTTAAAATTATACATGCTGCAAATAATCAAATACTTAAATTATAAAAATTAACTCATAAGTAAATATTTACTAAGTACTAAGTCATTAGTAAAAGCCGTGTATTATGTTACAAATCAGCTGGGTGAAAAATTGTGAAATTAACCCATTACTGCCTGACGTCCCTTTTTAGGGACGTTTTTTAAAAATCCTCCTATTTCTACAAAAATTGTTCCTTTGAATCAAAATTTGCACTGATGTATCTCTGATCTTCATAGAACATAAAGAACACAAGAAGAAAGCAGAATTTAATTTTTTTTTTACTTTTTTTAAAGTTGGAAGATAGAATTTTTCAGAAAAGTGCTTTTTTAAAAATTTTAAAAGAAAAAGCTTAAAAATCCTAGTTGTTATTTAAAAAAATTTCAATACTGATATACAGGGTGATTCTAAATTACGTGGACAAACTTCGCATGGAGGTAGAGGGGACCTAGACAAGCATATTTCGCATAGGAATGGGGGGCGCATCCTTACCGTTTAAGAGCTAGGACCTAATGTAGTGCGAGCGCGTTTCAAGAGGCCGTTTTTAGAAGGCCCGTGTGACGAAACAAAACATAATAAAATGAAAAACATTACTGCATGAGGTACAGGAGTATCTGTACAACTTAAATCCTCAATGTGATAGAAATTGGACCACTTGCTAAACCGTGGGGTTAGTATTAAAACGTGCAATATTAATCTCTCAGTCAAACAATGGAGTTCCCTTAATGGTATTTAGAAAAATGATGATCGGGGAAGGAATTTTCAATTATCAAACACTTTTAATGATTAATGTTACGATCATTGAAAATTCCTTCCCCAAACGTCATTTTTCTAAATACCATTAAGTGATGTACATTCTTTGACTAGAAGATTAATATTGCACTTTTGAAACTCACTCCACGGTTTAGAAAGTGGTTCAAAATGTATCGAATTCATGGCGTAAGTAGTAGGAATACTTCCTTACCTTATGCAATAATGTTTTTCATTTTATTATGTTTTGTTTAGTCACACGGGCCTCCTAAAAACGGCCTCTTGAAACGCGCTCGCACTACATTAGGTCCTAGCTCTTAAACGTTAAGGATGCTCCCCCCCATTCCTATGCGAAATATGCTTGTCTAAGTCCCCTCTACCCCCATGTGAAGTTTGTCCACGTAATTTAGAATCACCCTGTACATTAAATCAAATGGGGTGTTTTTTTATTTTTCCAAAATATTTTATCTTGACCATTTTTCGGACCCTCGAAAAGCGTCCCTAAAAAGGGACGTCAGGCACGAATGCCCCCGTGGTTTTCCCCATAGTGAAATGCTAGTGTTTCCTTATTTTTTTCATAAAAACGCGTTCGATTTTTATGATATGAATTAAATAACTGATATTTATCAAATTACTTTAATTTAAGATAATAAATTTATTATTTTTGTTTATTTTTTTTTAAATACTGTTATTTCTGCTAAATTAATGGAATAAAAAGTCTTAAATTATAAGGAATAATTAATTTATATTAATTAAAGGGAATAAATTAATTATTTTACTATATTTATTACTTATGCAAATATATTCCGGTTATATTTTAATTAAAAGTTTAATAATTATTATTTATAATGACTTTTTGTCATTAAAATTGCCAAAAAAGTCACTTTTGTGATAAATTTTCGGCTTTTTTCCTAATTCGATGTGGCTAATCATTGTGTTCTATACTGCAGATCAATATGTATCATCTGGCTTGCTAATGCACATCCCACTAAGGCTTGATTTTTGGGGAGAAATTTGTGTTCCGCACAATAAAATAAAATAAAATGAAAAAAGTATGGGCATTTGAAAGACTTAAACTTCACAAATTGAGATATTCTGATGGATTTGAGGTGTGTAAAAGTAATTATTACTTAATATTAGGTAACATATAAACAATAAATGCCTTTTTCAATTAAAAATATTAATTAATTTGCAATTAACATAGAATTGGGAGGAAAAAACGTGTTTTAGAGCATAAAAAATGCTCAAATTAAGTTAATTGTTGGGTGAGTTATCCCACTAGCGAGAGCGCTGCTCTCACTCCCTCCTTGCCGTTCTGACTGAGGAGTCTGTGTATTAAAAAAAACCCTGTTTTGTGTTCTGTTCTGTTCTGTATCAGAATGTGAGAGTTTTCTGAGGAATAAAGATGTGATTTGAAAATGGTCCGTCGTCATAAACTTGTGTTTGGGGTTTTTATTGAGAAATATTAAAGGACTGAGCTATCGACGCCCCATGTCTGGTCCGTGCGACCGGAGGAAGAATCCGAACCAGTGAGTGTGTTTTTTGAGCCGTCAGAATTGATGGACTGGTGAGAGAAGTGCTGCTTCGTCTTGTGAGGTATGTGCGGTTTGTGTGCTTTGTTCTTATAGAGTGTGTTGCAGTCTAGCTTCTGTCGCGTTGTTTCTAAAGCTAAAAAAATGTTTAAAGGTGCGCGTAAATTAGATCTTAAAGTGATTTGCTCTGAAATAGGGGTAATCTTTAAAGAGTCTGATACAATGGCAGAGCTATTGGATTTAATTAAGAACAGCGACAGATATAAGACTGATCCAGAACTAGTATTGGAAATAGGTAATTCAATAATTGAAGAGAGAAAAAATGAGGAATCGCAAATTATTCAAATTGAAAAACTTAAGTTGGAAAGAATCCAAGCTGAATTAAAATTAGAGGAAGCGAGAAAGAATTCAGGAGCCAGGGTCGACGAGACCAAAAATGAGAAATTAGACTCGTTAGATTCCTATGTAAAAAGTGTAAGAGTGCTAACAGTAAGAGTCCCAATAAAAGCAGAAGGGTGGGGACATTTTTTTGTATCGTTAGAAAGAGCATTTGAGGCAAAAAGTGTACCAGAAGGGTTCCAAGCAGAAATTTTGCTTATTTTGTTGGGGGAACGCGCTAGTAACATATTGACATATGTTCAGGATGACGAAATTTCCGATTATGAAAAGTTAAAGGCTATCGTTCTAAGGCGGTATGAGCCTTCAGCTCAAATATGTTTAGATAATTTTAGAAAAGCATTTAGGCAACCAAATGAGTCACATGCTCAATTTACTGCTAGGTTAACGACATCCTGGGAATACTATGTAAAAAAGAGAAAAGTTACGACGCTTGAGGGATTAAATCAGCTGATTATATCAGATAAGCTTTTTGCAACATTAGATCGGGAAACCTCCGCCCATATAAGTATTAAACAAGGGGAGGGATGGATGTTACCTATTGAAATGGCCCAAAATTGTGATGTGTTTTTTCAATCAAAAAATAAATCGTTAGTTGAAGTGCCAAATAGTGCAAAAAGTTTTCGGCCAAATCAAAGAGGGGCTAATCTCAGGGCTTTTCACTCTTCGGTTAAAACAACTGAGATAAGGGAGTTAAAATGCGTTTTATGTAAGAGTGAGGGACATAGCTTGTACCGATGTCCAAACTACGAGAAAAAGTCAATTTCAGAGAGAGTTGATTTTGTAAAGTTTAATAATTTGTGCTTCAACTGCTTAGGGAAACACAGTGTTAGAATGTGCAAGTCGAGGTTTTCGTGTCAAGAATGTGGTAAAAGACACCATAACTCACTTCATTTTCATAGAGAAGCAATGGGTGGTCGGGAGATCGAAAATAAGAGTTTGAGATATTCCGAGAACCAAAACAACCATTTCCCTACAGCAAATGGGGGTTTAGATGTAAACGCGAGAGTTTTCACATCGGAACGTGGAACCCCCCCTCCGAGCAGTAAGCCAGAAATCATAAATTGCGCGGCTAGTGTTGAAAATCGTTCGCAGATGGTCCTCTTGAGTACCGCGCGAGGGCTTATCAAATGTAGGTCAAATAGCTTTGTAGAAGTGAGGATTCTCTTAGACAACGGCTCTATGAGTCATTTCGTGAGTAGAAAATGTGTAGAAGCGTTGGGATTAGAAAAGAGGAAAACTAATTTAACAGTTTCTTGTTTAGGAAGTGTTTCTTTGCCATTGCAAGGGTTTGTAAATGCAACAATTGCAAATAGAGAGGGAACCTATATTCGGGACCTTGAATTCTTAGTTGTAGAGTGTATAACTGATAGGATCCCTTCGTGTCCTATAAATATTCAGATGGAGGGTATGGAAAAAATCCAACTAGCAGATACCTCTTTTAATAAGCCTGGGGAGATTGATTTGCTATTGGGTGCTTCAGTATTTTATGAGTTGTTAAGACCAGGACAACTGTACCCGTCAGGGTCAGAATTAATGTTGCAAAATAGCGTCTTTGGGTACATTGCCTGTGGGAAAGTAAACATGCCAATTCAGACCAATGTACATTGCGGGTTGGTTCGAGAAGATAAACTAAACACAGCATTACGTAAGTTTTGGGAATTAGAAGAGGTAGAGTCTGAGGCGAATCATCTAAAAAATAAAGAAAATCAAATTTGTGAGGAGCATTTCCAAACAACCCATTCGAGAAAGGAGGATGGCAGATATGTAGTCCAAATTCCCTTTAAAGAGAATCCGAGGGTTTTGGGGGACTCTAAAGCAATTGCCCTTAAAAGGTTAAACTCCTTGTGGAACCGGTTGGGAAGGGATGAGAAGTATTTAGGATTGTATAAGGATTTTCTAGAGGAATACAGAAGGTTAGGTCATATGAGTGAGGTGGCATCAGATGAAAGACATGATGTGACATACTTCATGCCACATCATGGGGTTTATAGGCCGGAAAAAATAACTACGAAATTGAGAGTGGTTTTCAACGCGTCAACAGAGACGTCAGAGGGTAATTCCTTAAATTCGATTCAGTACAATGGAGGTACAATACAAAAAGATCTGTATGATCAGATGTTAAACTTTCGTAGATACAGATATGCGTTTACAGCCGATATACAAAAATGTATCGTATGATCGAAATTGACAAAAGCCAACGACGACTGCAACGCATTCTATGGAGGGAGGGCGCAAACCAGCCAGTGAAAATCTACGAGCTAAACATTATAACCTACGGCACTGTAAGTGCTCCGTTTCTTGCAATGAGAGTTTTGAAACAAATTGCGGACGATGAAGGTCCTAATTTTCCTCAAGCAGAAACGATACTACGAGAGAACTTTTATATGGATGATGTTTTGGCTGGTGCTGAAACACTGAGTGAGATTCAAGAAGTCACTCATCAACTCACGAGTGCGTTACGTGCTGCTGGAATTGAGCTGCACAAATGGTGTTGCAGCTGCCCATCGTTTCGAATGGAAAGCGAATCAGGTTATATTTTTTCGGATAGTAAAGAAGTCAAGGCGTTAGGTGTTCTATGGAACAGCCATAGAGACAATTTCGTCTTTCAGACTGACCCTCCAAGTGGTGATTTTACGAAACGCCAAGTACTGTCCACAATCGCTCGAATTTTCGATCCACTTGGACTAGTTGGACCGATTATTGCGAAGGCAAAAATATTCATGCAGAGCTTGTGGCTGCTAAAAATAGACTGGGGAGACTCACTTCCGGCTATGGAAGCGCGAGAGTGGACTAAGTTCCTTACTTTTCTAAGGACATTAACGGTTGAGATTCCGCGACCCATCTTTGTACCGGAGGCTGTCTGCATTGAACTGCACGGTTTTGCAGATGCAAGTTCTAAATGCTACGGAGCAGTCATTTTTGCGAAATCCAAAAGTTCATCCGCAGAAACTTGGGTACGATTGGTCACTAGCAAATCCAGGTGTGCACCTGTAAAGACCATCACCATCCCCAGACTCGAACTGTGCGCGGCCGTGCTTTTGGCCAAACTGATGAAAAGAGTTCAAACAACGTTGAACTTGTGTGACCGCACTGTCTACCTGTGGTCAGACTCAATGATAGTCCTTTCATGGATTATCAAAAAATCTTCACAACTAAAGACTTTTGTGGCTAATAGAGTCGCAACCATCCAGAGCTTGACCTCAACCCAGCAGTGGGGCCATGTTCGCACTGAACAAAATCCTGCTGACTTAGTGTCCAGGGGGCTTGATCCAGACAAGCTCTCCCAGAACAGCATCTGGTTTGAGGGTCCTGAGTTCCTCAAGAGTGATAAGTATCCATCAACCTTGATAGAACCTCCAATTAAGAAAGAGGATTTGAATAACTTTGAGAGTGAATTTAAAAATCTTGACTGTAAATTAGATTGTTTTAACGTAACAATTAATTCCTTTTTTGAAGATTTCATTAAGTGTAGTAATGCATATAGTAAGATATTATCTGTTTTAGCTTATGTTCTCAGGTTTATTCATAACTGTCAATCTAAGGTAAAACGTTGTGGTGCATTGCATTTCTCAGAGATTAATGATGCTGAAATTGCTATTATTCGTATTGTTCAAAAATTGGAGTTTGCTAAAGAATTAGAGAGTTTGAAAAACAGAAATAATGTGAATCTTAGTAGTAAGATAAGAGATCTGCATCCCTTTTTGGATGAAAAAGGTTTAATTAGAGTTGGAGGTAGATTAAGTAATTCTAAATTGTGTTTTGATAGTAAGTTTCCTATATTGTTACCTCCTAAATGTAAAATAACTAAGATAATAATGGAATACTATCACAAAAAGTATTTTCATGTAGGGCCTCAGTCTTTGTTGTACCAATTAAGACAAAAGTATTGGATTCCTAATGGACGGTCAATGTGTAGACAAATAGTGCATAATTGTGTAAAGTGTTTTCGTACTAAGCCTATCACACAAGATCAGTTAATGGGTGACCTTCCTAAAGATCGTGTCAGGCCTAATTTCCCTTTTAATTGCTCGGGAGTTGATTTCTGTGGTCCTTTTCTCATAAAGTACAAAAATCAGAGAAAGGGTATTTTCCACAAGGTCTATGTGTGCCTATTTGTTTGTTTCTCAACCAAGGCTGTACACTTGGACATTGTCACAGATTTAACCTCTCAGGCATTCCTGGCATGTCTTAAAAGATTCATAGCAAGGCGTGGCATACCTAAGGTTTTGTATTCAGATAATGGAAAGAATTTTGTTGGGGCCAATTCTGAAATTAAAAAATTAAAAAACCTTGCTACATACCCGGAAACCCATTTGTCTAAATTTCTAAATGAGGAAGGCATTGAGTGGAGATTTCTTCCTCCCAGGGCTCCTAATTTTGGAAGCCTTTGGGAAGCGGGAGTCAAGTCCTTCAAGTATCATTTAAAGAGAGTTGTGGGGGATGCGAAATTAAATTACGAAGAATTTTTAACGGTTATCTCACAAATTGAGGCAATATTGAATTCTAGACCGTTGGTTCCTCTCTCTTCGGTTATTGAGGACTTGAATGTCTTGACTCCTGGTCATTTCTTGGTCGGTAGGCCTTTAACTGCACTGGTTGAACCAGATTTAACTGAGTTGGAAGGTAACGTGCTGAGTTCATGGCAGAGAATTTCAAAAATGGTACAGCTATTGTGGAATAAGTGGAGTAAAGACTACTTAAGCACTCTTCAACAACGTTCCAAATGGTGTTTAGAAAAAGAAAATATTTCGATTGGAGACTTGGTAGTCTTAAAAGAAGACAATCTGCCTGTTAATTGTTGGCCTCTAGGGAGAATTCTAGAATGTTTCCCTGGAAAGGACAAAAAAGTAAGAGTAGTCTCTGTCAGAACTCAGGATGGTACATACAAAAGACCTATTTCAAAGGTGTGTCTCATGCCCATACCAAAGTAGTTAAGAGTGTAATTTAGATTTTCTATTGTGCTATAGTTAAGTGTTGTATGTGTTTAATATAGGTTAACTGTGTGTGTTAGTATTGTGTTTTTTATAAAGTGTTTAAGTAATTTTCGTATCTTTTTTTGAAACCCCTACCGTGGTTTCAAGGTGGGCGGCATGTTGGGTGAGTTATCCCACTAGCGAGGGCGCTGCTCTCACTCCCTCCTTGCCGTTCTGACTGAGGAGTCTGTGTATTAAAAAAAACCCTGTTTTGTGTTCTGTTCTGTATCAGAATGTGAGAGTTTTCTGAGGAATAAAGATGTGATTTGAAAATGGTCCGTCGTCATAAACTTGTGTTTGGGGTTTTTATTGAGAAATATTAAAGGACTGAGCTATCGACGCCCCATTAATTAAGGTTAATTTTACGGTTAATTGGATAAATAATTAATGTTTTTTGTTCCTTTTGATGTTACAGTATCATTCCGATCACTTTTGCTGCACTTAATAAGGTAGAAAATGTTTTTGAGGCTTTAAAAAAGTTTTCTACCATGCGCTTACTATAGAGAAAAACAACGGGGGCATTCGTGCCTGACGTCCCTTTTTAGGGACGTTTTTAAATTTTGGTGTAGAAATTAAAATTTTAACCTGGAATTTTTTTCACTATTTTTCCAGTTGTTTTGGGGCTATTTACTATGTTTTTACCAAATATTTAAGAAAAATAAAAAGTTGGGCATTAATGGGTTAAATTAAAGATTGTTTCGATTTCCCTGCGCTACATCAAATTCACCTGTAAAACTTATTACCTTGCTATAAGCGTATTGTTGCAATGAAACCAACCTCCCAGGAAAAAGGTTTTACAAGAACAACTTGGATCCAACACCTGTAGAACACGTTTTCTAGCGGAACGACATTTGTTGTAAAAAAGAAAACTTCCCACTTTCAGTCGCTTGCTTTACACCAGCGGTTCCCAAACTGTGCACCGCGGAGCCCTTAGGGCTCCGCCAAGCATTTCCAGGGGCTCCACGAAGAAATTTGAAATAAATACATTTTTTGATAATTTCTAATTTGGGTTGGTCTGAAATGTTATATAAATAACTTTCTGTAATGTGTTTCTTGTTAAGAACTTACTTTTGCTCCTTCCTACCCAAATTTTTTAGAACTCTAAATAACCCTTAAATTTAAGTCGATTTGATGGGGAGCTCTTTTGATTATAGTCTTTTTTCTGGTTTTTGTCTTTTTTTCACGTATTTTTTGGTTTACCAAAACAAGTTAAAACCATGTTATTTAAGGTCAAATTTTCGAAATTCTCCGGGGGAGAACCCCCAGACCCCCCTATTGTACTTAAAACTTTAATATTGTCAATTTTGTATAATATGTTCGTTAAAATTAAAATCCTACCTAAAAATGAATGTCCGAAATTTGGACTATTATGCACCGCAAACAAGTATAAAATAACTGTTTTTAAAGATAATATTTCACTAAATTCAACCAGACTCCCCTATCATAATTGGAACTCAATTAATCACAATTTTTCTTACATTCTCTTAGATGCAAATTTTACCTAAAAATGTTTTAAAAAGCTGTTAAATATGAATGGGAGGGGCTGTGGAATAATTTTGGAACCATATTGAAATAAATTTCTATTTACGCTACTGCATTTATGCTTTTATTTCTTGTAGCAATGGCTTTTATGTAATTTGCTTTTTGTACCTTGAAAAATTTATCTTCGGAAAAGGGCTCCGCAAAGAATTTGTCTCTTGAAAAAGGCTCCGCAACATAAAAAGTTTGGGAACCCCTGCTTTACACTTTTAAGCGCCGATTTTCGTGATATATGAGCATTATAAATTCTTTGAGGCCTACCACATCAATTTGAATTTTAGATTCATCCAGAAGTTTTTCTACAGGTTACGATATGTTATGTTGTGGTTTGGTTTAGTTTAGTTGGGGTTTATGGCGCAAGTATAAAGTTATATCCTTTTGGCGCAAAGATACAGGTTACGAGAAAAAGTTTTTTCAAACAATTTTCATTAATGTGGTCGAATGATAAATTATTAGTACTTAAAAAATTAATAAATCATTCAATCAAATAAAAAATTTGGCGGTAACCTCTTGCGGTCCGCCATTATCTGACCCTTACTCTATAGCAACAACCCTGTATCACAAGTTACATGAATGGGGGCCCTATACCATAAAAATCCTCCTCACATTTACAAACATACAGAAGGGTAAAAGCTACCACTTTAATTCAAAAGTTCCTCACTTTCAAAATACACCTTCAAACAAACTTTCACAAGTCAGGCCAAACACTGTCATACCACAACTCTCTGTAGAAACGAAAGACTCACGAAGAATGCAAAACTTTTAATTCACTTTTCGACTTTAATTGACAGGCAAGGGCTTCTTCTCGTTGTAAGGAGCATCTTTGAGTTCAAAATGCTTCTCACGTTTTGGCTCCAAGATTCCCTAAAATAGACGCTCCGCCTCTGGCAGTGCTGTAGCTCAGGGAATTCTCTTTTTTTTCGCTTTCTTTGGCTTAAGGATTTATGGGGATATTTTGTATCGATTTTCGTATCATTTGCATGGGATTTATATTCAAAGCGTTTTCGCGTTTCGCCATTACTGTTTTCTTAGTTTACTTAAACCTTGTTTGTGTTTGTTAAAGTAAATATGTAAAGAGCTAAATTATTGTGTTTGTGATTTGCTTATATGAAAACGAGATTTAAAAAAATCTTGTCATTTAAATTGGTTGATTGGGATTTTATGGTGCAAGGTCCATAGGACATTTTGCTAGTCACTTAGGCAATTTTGGGTTGGTAGAGGTTTTTGAAGGCATATCAGGGGACAAAGCTAATTTTCAGATAAAACTTATTATTATGGTTATTTGTGCCTGCTTGGTTATTTTTATGGCGCCTGGATCAAACGATTGGTGGGTTGTATTTTTATGGCACAAGACCAATATCAGGGCATACGACACGCATTAAATGTGACAAAGGTGATGTTCCCCTTTGTAACAAATATTATTTTTCTTTTTCTCAGCATTATGAATGGGAACATTATGAATGGGAATCTATTTTGCATACAATTAAAACTTGTCGCATTATGCATTATCCAGTTAGAAATAACCGTCATCATGAACAGGAACTGCTCTCATAACCGATACAAACATCTTTTGTGACGGTTAAGTGTAAATTTACTGCACATTATTAATTATAGACGAAACATAAAACATGTACTAAAATTCATCAGTTTCACGATTGATATTTTCGTAATTTTACTCTAGCATCATAACACATTTCAGTTCATTTTTCATAAACGCAAACATTTCTGCATGCGAAAACCTCCCACCGAAACGAAACTACTACTTTTCTCCAAAAGGGTAAAACACAAACTTCACAGAATATTTTTACATAATACAGTACTCCATCCCTGCACAGCACTCTCCCCCTTCATTCCGAAACCATAACTTATCCTCTGCGGAAAAACTGGAAATATGAAGAGGAAAAAAACGGGGAAAAGCGAAACTTTTATTCCTCACATCACTAAAAACTCCCTGATGTAACCTTTGCATTTAAAAAATAAAAATTCTCAAAAATCACTGATACGGAAGAACCCATTTCACCAAATCGCTATTCAATTTCTGGCGTTTTTGTGAATAACAGTTTTTTTAAAATGGTGACTAAAAATAACTGCGTGCACTGACAGTGGATATTAATGGCATCTGCTTTGTTTCTTGGGTAAGCTGTTATTTTTATCTGTTCTTTTTATATTCTGCTATTTATCACTTTATTGTTTGCAGGGATGAAAGCCAAAATATGGATGGGATGTACTAGGGATTACTAAGTGTTCAAAGTGGATAATTATTAGCTTGGGAGAATAAAAGAAGAATTTGTGTTGATAGAAAACATGAAGTGTCAGGACTTTTTTATGAAAGATTAAGTTATTAGAGGGAAAGGAGCAATACAGATTTTTGTTGTTAAAGACTGCAAAACGTTCGCCCAATTTTGTATTTAAATATTTTACATAAGATGTATTGTATAAAATATCTCTCTATATTAAAAAAAAGTAACAGTGACCGCCGCTGTCGCCGCCGCCGCTGATTTTGAAAATTTTATTTTTGAACATTTTGAACTCAAACTACGCAAAAACTATTTAAAGGAATATTATGAAATTTTGACCATTGGTAGACAAATGCATGATAATCATTTTCGTTCCAAAACTTAATTAATTAGATAATTAGTTCTGGAGTTATTTAATGTCAAAGTCAAAAATTATTTTTTTCTGCTGCGAGTTCGCCTCCAGCGATGATGATACATGATTTTTTGCAGACACGTACTCTTAGGCATGAAGTTTTGCACCTCATTTCTCTTTTTTCGAATTTCAAATTAGTTTTTAAGGAATTCAATTTTAAAGTTTCGAAATTTTTGACAATTTTTCGATTTTTTCATTATAAAATAAAAACTAATCATGATAGAGGTACAATATTTTAGACACATATACAGTTATTTTTTATAAAAATATTGGCGTTTCGTTTTTAAAAAAATTCGAATCAGTTTTAGAATTATTGAGATTCAAAGTTTCAATTTTTTCTTCTCTTTCTGGTCTTTCACTAGGGAAACAGCTTATTTTTATGAGTCTGATTTTTTTAAATTTCCGACGATTCACTAGATATTTACGTGCATATTAAAAATTTAAAGTTTCTTAAAGGCTTGTTTTTACTCTAAGTTGGTTGATGATAATTCGTAGACTTGCTTGATATTTTTTAAAAAAACATTTGTATTCAATAATTGAAGAAAGAAGAATTGAAGTTAAGAGATGAATATTTTAGAAGCAGTTTTATTTTGATATCTTCGGGGGAATGAAATATTCGAATTAAATCATTGATAAACTAGAGATATGAGTAGCTTCGGTATCAAAGGAGCATTAACAAGCCGACGAGCCTGGATTGTTGAGATGAAACAAGCGAGCTCTGCTCGCTAGGATCGCGAAGCGATCTGAAAAGAACTGCAAAGCCTTTCCGGGGGTTGATGAGCGATAGCGAGCAGGGGGCAGAGCCCCCTAGTACTGTAAATAAAACTTATTCAATGTTATTATGAAGCATTTCATTTGACTTCGTGAATCTTGGTGCTACTAGTCCAGGATCCACGGTACATTTTTTGCACTTGATTACTATCAAGCTAATTTTCCGTGAGTAGCTTCATTTTGATGAGACGCCCAAAAACTTCCATTACGAAACTCTGGATTGTGGTAGCAAACAGAGGTAGCAAGGATACAATATGTCGATTTGATGATTCTCAAATATTTATTACTAACTGGATTATTTTTTATTAAATCTCAAGATAATTATCTAAATTATTCGAAAATATATTTGTCCTACAAAATGTAGGGTTTGATCAAAGAGTCCCCTCCTTTCAACATGTATCGATAACAAGGACATCATAAATTACTAACCAGCTGATTTTTTTGTTTTACTTAGGTAAAATTTACATAATTTAACAGTTATATTGTCCTACAAATTGGGTGGTACGTTATCCCGGTCCTACACTCAAAAGTAGTAGTACAGATCCTTTATGTAAAAATAATTACTATCAAGCTGAATCTTCGTGAAGAGCTTCGTTTCAATGAGACGCCCAACAATTTCCATTACGAAACTCTCGATTGTGGTAGCTAACAGAGGTAGCAAGGATACAATATGTCGATTTGATGATTCTAAAATATTCATTACTAACTGGATTCTTTTTTGTTATATCTCAAGATAATTATCTAAATTATTCGAAAAAATATTTGTCCTACAAAATGTATGGTTTGATCAAAGAGTCCCCCTCCTTCCAATATGTATCGATAATGAAGTCATTAAAAATGATTACTAACCAGCTGATTTTTTTGTGTTACTTAGTTAATATTTATATAATTTAATAGTCATATTGTCCTACAAATTGCTTGGTACGTTATCGCGGTCCTTCAATTGAATATACATATTTGAAATTCATGAAATTAAAAATCAATTTATTTCTCAAGCGTCACAAAAAAATGTGAGGTTTTATGGTGTATTTCACTCAACAAAAAGTTTAAAAATTAATAATCGTCAACTTAAATTCAACAAAACATTTAAAAAAATTTGTGCCGGTTGGGTTTTTGTATTTTGCTACTACAGCTGAGTCACACCGGTATGCATTCGCAGAGCATTGCTTACTGGGTATTAGGTATCTGTTGTATATGCTAACAAGTAACTAATTTGCGAAGCTTAATATTGTTCACCAGGATATCCTACTACTATTATAATTGTGAATGTTTGTCCGGATGTTTGTTACTCTTTCACGCAAAAACTACTGAATGGATTTTAATGAAATTTTACCATAATGTAGCTTATACATCAGAATAACACATAGGCTATAATTTATAAAGAGAAAATCAGTCCTTCATTCTTTTTTTCCCGTTTTTCCTGCTTTTTTTCACTTATTTTTCCGTGTTTGAAAACCTGTTTTACCAGTCATACAACGAGTTAAAAATAAAACATTGTTTCAAATGAGACACAGATCACTAGACTTTTTCATTTACTAGATCTTTTATTTTAGTTTTAAACACTGGCTTTAAATTTCTTAATTTGTTCACTAGACTTTTTACTACGGTTTCAAATTTGTTATTTTATAAAGGCACCAAGATATTATTAAACATTATCAGAAACATCGGAATTGTAAAAAGTGACAAGAACACCGGGATTGGAAAATTAGCGAGAACATCGGGAAGGAAAAATTACCGAGAACACTGGGATAGGAAATTTACCATAAAGACACCCAGAATACCGGAATATAAAAATTACCGTAAACACTGAGATAGGAAAATTACCGGGAACGCAGCCGGGATTAGAAAAATTACCATGATCACCGGGCAACGGGATAAGATTACCGGGAACACTGGGATAGGAAAGAGGCGCCTGGGATACCGGGATGATTTGTAATATTGCTAATTTACAAAATTATAAATGTATTTTAAGAAATATTTTGAAAAATAAATTTATACACCCCACCCGTGCAAGGCCGGGTATAACAGCTAGTACTTTATAAACTTTAACCTTAATCATTTAATTGTTTACTTCATGTTGTACGTTTACTCCACGTTAGTGTCGACCATAAGTGTGCAAACATTTTCTCAGTTGACCACGTGTTTTATTTTGTCTCTCGAGAAATAATTTCAAGAAATGTTTTTTGTGCTGCAAAATAATTATGGAGTGTTTTTTGTGTAATTTGCTTTGTGAAAACTCTACTTTTCGAGAGAAAAGAGAAGGAGTGAAGAAATTTAATGAAGTCATTTGGCTTTCTTGCAAAACTTTTTATCTGCTCGAAAGCATCATCAACATAAATATCGAGATGTTGTATTACCTGAAAATTGGAATGACGAAATAATAGGTTATCATTCCTCTTGTTACAAAGAATTTCGAGTGAAATCTAAATATTTGTCTTATGAAAGGTAAGTCGATCGAATATTTTTTACTTCATTTTTAAAATAATTGAAAAATAATTTATTTCACGTAATTATGTAAAATCGAGCATTAGTATTGTGAAATTATTGTTACATTCTTTAAACACAATAATTTCAGAAAGTATATTATATTTTACATAAATTTTAGTAAATTTACAGTATAATATAAATATATTTAATGCAAATGTAAAACATACCAAGTGTTTATCGTTTACTCGATTAAACGTCGGAGAATTCGAGTATGTTCTGAAATGCTCGACTCTTACTCGAATACTTAATAAACTATATTATCTATTGCTATGCAACATGTATACTAATTTTTTTTTCATTTAAATTTATGTTCTTGTATTTTACTAAATATTAATTTAATATGGGATAGTTTTTTTCAATATGTGATATTTATGTAGACACTGTATTTACTTGCATGTTTCTCAAATAAACAATTTTAAATGTTTTTAATAATTTTTCAACGCAGCACTGAGCCAGCTTTAACATCATCAGCGTCTCAATCTACTAGAATCATTGATTCCTCGATATCTCTAACGTCTGCTCCAAATGTAGAATCGGGCCCATTGCCATGCACTTCACGGTTAGTTAATTAAATATTTTTTTGTTTGTTAGTAGTTGTTCATTTTTCGAAACAAGTTCATCTGAAGGAATGAAGGCTTTCACGGCCGGGATCAACATTAAAAAGTAAATCTTCCGGGCTGGTATGCCGTGGTCTATGTTGAATAAAAACGCAAGACGTTTCGACCTCGCTTGCAGAGGTCATCTTCAGTTGTAAGAATGCGTCCAAGGTGGAGGCTTCTTGTTTTTATCAGCTCTCGAGGCGTCGTTTCTCCGATGTGCGTCACAGGGTCTCGTGATGTGAGCGCCGTCTCCTGTTTTGAAGACCCTGATTGTCAGGGCTAATCGAATTTGTGAACCGTCAGCCCTTAAAGACGAAATTCATCATCTAAAAAGAGTTTTTAGAGCTAATGGCTTCTCTGATCATGAGATTGAAAGAGCTGTCCATCCCAGAAGATTTGGCCCTCCTTCTAAAGACCCATCTGAAACTTTAGGCACAGTCTACCTGCCCTATTTGGAAAACGTCACGGATCGAATCGAAAAACTACTACGGAGTCATAACATCAAGACTGTTTTCAAGCCCTCGGTCCCGATCCGTGATTTGTTACGATCGGCGAAAGACCCCGGGATCCCTTATCCTCAGCAGGCATCTACAAGATCCCTTGTTCTTGCGGCGCTTCATATATTGGAACAACAGGAAGAAGCATAAAAACAAGATTAACAGAACACGAGAGACACTGTAGGCATGGTGAAGTTACAAAATCTGCCGTCGCAGAACACGCCTACAGTGACGGTGATCACCAAATCAAATTCATGGATACCCAAGTGTTATCAAGAACAACACACTATTATCCCAGATTACATAGAGAGGCCATCGAGATTTTTAAAGAAACGAACAATTTTAATCGTAAAGAAGAGGGCTTAAGACTTAACAGAATTTGGCATTCCGCACTCCGCGACACCAGGAGATCTCGGGAGCCAGCCCTAGAGGAGCGGAATTCTCAGCAACCAATCGCCATCGAGGAGGGAAGAGCCCAATCAGGAGACGGCGCTCACATCACGAGACCCTGTGACGCACATCGGAGAAACGACGCCTCGAGAGCTGATAAAAACAAGAAGCCTCCACCTTGGACGCATTCTTACAACTGAAGATGACCTCTGCAAGCGAGGTCGAAACGTCTTGCGTTTTTATTCAACATAGACCACGGCATACCAGCCCGGAAGATTTACTTTTTAAAGTTCATCTGAATCTACGGTTTTTGAAATGATGCCATTACAATTTTTTCAATTATTGTTTCTGTACAAATACAAATATCTAAAAAGCTTCTTGAAATTATTCATTTATTTTTTAATTATAAACTTACTTTGCACTTATTTTTTACAGAAATATTGACCAGAGTTTGACATTAACTAATGATGAAACCAGTGATATTGAAGATTTAGATAATACTGTTGAGGAGGACAATGTAGATTGTGAAACGGATGTTCAAAGTTTAGGAGATGATGAGTCAGCAAAGAAATGCTTCTTTTGTCAAAAATTCAATAGAAAACATAAAGGGCGACAAATATACTGTCGTAAAATTAAAAACAAAATACCATTTCTGGAAAAAATTAAAAATTATTCTACAGAACTGGGCGATATAGAAATGTTACTGAAAATTCAAGAAGAAATCAACTCTGTTAACGATACTTTTTTGGCGTATCACAATATATGTAGTGTGAATTATTTTGCCAAATACCAAAGGAGAATGAATCCACCTCCAACTATTGATTGTTCCACGAAAAGAGATGGCCATAAAATTGCCAGAGAACGCTTGATTAATTATATTCAGCAAATAATCACAAATCGGCGAGTGATGTCATTAGCTCATTTGAAATATTTTTATACTGAATTTGTAAAAGAAATTTATGAACACGCAAAATTAGAAGCTACCACAATTAGCAATCAAGCTCTCAAGAACTATATACAAACTCAATTAAAACACAAAATATCATTGGTCAATATTTCAAATCAACAATTTTTTATATCATCTGAAATAGATATTGAAACAATCGATGATGAAGAAAGCAATAATATATTATTTGAACAAGAAGCAAAAGATTTTGCCTTGAAATATCGAAAAAATATTTTGAAAATTAAAAAAAAACCTTTAACAGATTTCATCGATAGTGAAGTATTAAATGAAGGAGAGTGTGATGTTCCAAAATGGTTAGATATATTTTGGACTACTGCTTTGGGCGGTATTGGCAAAGAAAGCTGCGATCGGGTTCGGAGATTGTCTTCATGTTATTCGCAGGACTCTATTTACAGCATTACAAGAGGTTATATTAAACCGCAAAAGCATATTTTACTGGGTATAACCATAAAAAGCCTAACGGGAAGCAAAAAAGTCGTGGATATATTTAAGCAAGCAAGGTTACTGTATCACCTATCCAAGTATACTGGAATTGGAGACGTCTGCTTCATACTCCTGTGCTTCTAATAATCAATTATGTCCTTCCGGCATTCAACCAACTTCTATATTATCATCTGGAGTAGCGTGGGATAATTACGACAGATTTGTAGAGACAAGCTCTGGTAAAAATACCTTGCATGATACAGTGGGTATCATTTATCAAAATATCCCTACAGAAGAAGAATTGAACATCATCAAAAGGAACGATGCATCTACAGAAGCTCAACCGAATTCATCAATTAATGTTCGTTATTTGGCTGGCAGTAGAAAACGTTCGTATGAGGAACAGTCATTTGAAAATGTACTGTACACGAAGCAACGTCGTCCAGAATTTTGGCACAGTATTTTAGCGTCACCTGAAGAACCACAAAATTTAATTAATTTTCAACATAGATATTTTGCATGGGTACTTTCCCATAACTTACAAATTTCAAACTCGCCAATGTGGGTAGGATATAATGCCAAAATTTTGAAAGATGACAGTAGAATTCAAAAGGTTGAGTAATTTAACGCAAATTAATAATTCACCCACGGATCCAGCTGTTGTAAAAGAGACGATGCGAAGAAGTTTGCAAATCGCTTCGGAATGCCAGAAAAATTTACGGATACAGAGTGCAGAGGATGAATTCCAAAAAATTTTCATTAATTTTGGACCTTTCCACATAATTTTATCATTCATGAAAGCTATCGGGAAATTTATAAGTGGATCTCTAATATTCTCAAATATTCTGATAGATAGTGAAATTTTGGCCAGTGGTTCTATCGGTTCATTTTTAAGTGGAAAACACTTTAATCGATGCAGAAAGGTTCATCCTCTACTCTCTCTTGCTTTGCAGATTTTGCATTTGGAAAGATTTTTACAATAACATGATCAGTACCTGGAAAATATTAAAGAATACTTAGAAATATTTAATGAACAACAGAGTGATGACCCAGAAATAACTAATGAGAATTTTAAAAAATTATTTAACAAATATGAAGAATATAAAAATGAAACTTTAAATGGAAGGCATGGTAAAACACCTCAAATTTATTTAATGTACACAAGATTAGTTGAATATTATCTTCAATTAGAATATAGTATTCGTATAGGTGACTCACAATAATTATGCAAGGTATATGTCTATTTATTGGGATAAGTTGATAAATATTGAAACTACACATCCCGGATTGCTTAATGATTGTGAAAAGAGTTTCATGGGCATTCGAAGAACAATGAAACCATTTTCAAGAATCCCAGTTGATTTAACACTTGAACAAACAATCAATGCTGATGCTGCTTCTAGAACTTCTGGAATTATTAACATTATAAACTCGTTCTCTGCAAGACAAAAATGGTCAATTACTCATTCACTACGTACAAGTGTTATATCTAAAGTGATGGAATTTTGTAATATGAAATCAACAGATGATATTACGAAAGATTTAAAGAAGTCAACAATTAATAAATCTACCAAAAACTTACATGCAACTAATTAAGCAGTACACCAACCCTTTTGCATTAGAACTGTCAGAAGATCATCTTTACAATATATCGAAAGGTTAGTCGGTGAACGATGAAATATATAAATTTTTATCATCAGTTGAAATCGAGGGTGAAAAACAACAGAATAATTTCATTGCTGAGACTCGAGTAACACCAGATAGGTTTGATAAAGCCATTACCAAAAATAAAATAATTAATTTTGAGTACAAGAATACGCAAAAAGTCAAAGAAGTTAAGATGCAAAGAGATGTTTTTGGTCGTCTACATGCGTCACTAAAAAATAAAATTGATATAGAAAAAGCATTAAGTTATCCTCTAGCTCCTATTCCATTTTCACTCTGTCATACTAATGGAACAATTTACAAGACCCCTAAATCTGTGGTTATTAATGAGTTACTAGAATATCAAACTGAAATAGTAAATCCTCCAGAAGCAGACATTCACTTAGTTGATGGATTTTATTTTTTACATACTTTGAAGAACCTTCCAATCAGATATGGTATAATCTCGATGCATATATTAAAAATACTTATTAATTATATTATTAATATTATTAATAAAATTAAATAATTACATATAATAGAAAAGAAGTACATATTATATTTGACAAGTACAAAAAACCCAGTATTAAAGATTTTGAACAAGATTTGAGAGGTGAAGAGTATGACGTAATACGTAAAGACAATAATCGTCCTGCAGATTTCTGCAAATTATTGAGGAGCAACAACTTTAAAGAAAAGTTTGTCGAGTTTTTAATTGAAGATTGGACAAGGGACGAATTTATTACATTGATCACAGGAAAGACTATAAAACTTAATTATGATCAATGTTACAGTTATGAGGTGTCTAGTGAAAATAAAGTAAAACGAGTCATTGACTATAACCTCTCTTGTTATCATGAAGAAGCTGATACCAAAATTGTTTTCCATATTTGTCAATTTAATACTAACTATCGTGTGCAGATACATTGTACAGATTCTGACATACCAATAATAATGTTGGCAAATTTTAAACATTTAAAAGATCAAATTCAAATAATAATTAATTTGAGCACGAGTAAAAAAATGTACTTAAACATAAATGAAATTTATGCCAAGCTAGGAGATAAGTTATCTTGTTCACTCGCCATATGCCATATTTTTACAGGGAATGATTACAATCCTGCTTTCTTTCGTAAAGGAAAAAAGAGACCTTTCAGTATTTTAAAGAAAAATGAAAATTTTCAAGAGGCTTTTATTCAACTCCTACGAATTGAAAATACAGCATTGACAACTTCGAATGAGGTAGTTCAAATTATTGAAGAGTATGTATGTAGAGTGTATTCATTAAAAACAAAAAATGATATCAACAAAGGACGTTATGAGTTATTTGAAAAAGGGTATAAATCAAAAAATGAAAATGAAGAAATTTTAAAACAAAGAATCGTAGGATATGACCCTTTCAGTTTGCCCCCAACAAAACAAGAGTTGTTGCAACAAATTAAAAGAATTTCATTTATCTGCAATGTATGGTGTAATGCACATATGCGGTGCCCCACTGAAAAATTGCCGGAAAATTTTGGATGGACAATAATTGATGGAAAATATGCATATTATTGGTTTGATGGTCCCCAAAGTCCTTCTTTTGACGAATTATCTTCTGATATACAAGGTACCTTATTAATACTATTGCTATTTATTGATTGATTATTCATTATTATATAATTTACTTAATTTTTTCATGTTATTTCAGAGTCAGATATCACGAGTGAGGAAAGTACAGATGATGACAGCGATGTTAGTAGCGAAGAGTATGAAGATTTATCAGATGAATCTGATGAAGATTAATTTTTTTTCAAATATAAATACTCAATTTGTGTACCAAGTTTACTAAAAAATAAAGTTATTTAAAATCCCAAAAAGATTTTTCCACTGTATATTACGTTACAAAGAGGAAAACGAAAAAATGACAATTCTTGTAGGACTAGGAATAAATACCTGTTTTCTTGTAGGACATTGTTTCATTTGGGCAGAGAACACACTAACCTATTATGTAATATTTTTGTCCTACAGTTAGTAATGAGAAAAATGGTCTTGTGGTATTAACAATTTCTGAGCGTAGGACCGGGATAACGTACCACCCAATTTGTAGGACAATACAACTGTTAAATTATGTAAATTTTACCTAAGTAAAACAAAAAAAATCAGCTGGTAAAGAATCCAGTTAGTAATGAATATTTTAGAATCATCAAATCGACATATTGTATCCTTGCTACCTCTGTTAGCTACCACAATCGAGAGTTTCGTAATGGAAATTGTTGGGCGTCTCATTGAAACGAAGCTCTTCACGAAGATTCAGCTTGATAGTAATTATTTTTACATAAAGGATCTGTACTACTACTTTTGAGTGTAGGACCGGGATAACGTACCACCCAATTTGTAGGACAATATAACTGTTAAATTATGTAAATTTTACCTAAGTAAAACAAAAAAATCAGCTGGTTAGTAATTTATGATGTCCTTGTTATCGATACATGTTGAAAGGAGGGGACTCTTTGATCAAACCCTACATTTTGTAGGACAAATATATTTTCAAATAATTTAGATAATTATCTTGAGATTTAATAAAAATAATCCAGTTAGTAATAAATATTTGAGAATCATCAAATCGACATATTGTATCCTTGCTACCTCTGTTAGCTACCACAATCCAGAGTTTCGTAATGGAAGTTTTTGGGCGTCTCATCAAAATGAAGCTACTCACGGAAAATTAGCTTGATAGTAATCAAGTGCAAAAAATGTACCGTGGATCCTGGACTATACTGGATTATAAATAAATGGGTTTTTTTGGTAACGTTGTTTGTCCAAGCTTGATCTACTCAGTGTCTCTTGGCAACTTTCAATTCCTGTGAAAGTGCTTAGTGCTCATACTCCAGAACTTGGAATAGGAAGAAAATCCAATTGAAAGTAATAAGCTTTACATTTTGAAGCATGCGTACTACACTTCAATAGGAATTGAAAGTTTTCAGGAGACACTAGTTGCTTGGCCTGGAACCTATCTAATCATTTTGGTTGATTGGATGGCATAGGGGCCAGATTAGGCCCCATAATAATTTAAGCATTCCAAAACCAATTTATGTTGCAATTTTTGGTGGCTATTTTAAGAAGAGCCTAGACAACGGTAATAGTACACATACCTCACCCATAGAAGCGTAAAAGATGTGTTCGGTTTATGGCAAAAAATCCACAAGACAACAGGACAAATCAAACTAGTGCGTAAAAATATCAAACCAAATGAAGTAGACCCCTAGCCCGTTACAGGTATATACTATACAGGGTGTTTAAAAAGTCCGTTTCCCGGCTTTTATTTGGAACCAACGTGTCTTAGGGTCACAGAAGTAAGGTCTACCCCTAGTTAAGTGATCCTGGAGAATCCATTGAGATGACTTACAGCGCCCCTAGCGGCGAAATAAAAAGTAAAAAAATTAATTTAAAAACTAAAGGAGATAGAGCAAAAACATCAGTGATGGTACTGTTGCCAACGTCATGAAGAACTCACTGAAAAAAATTCCTGAAAATATCTTGAATATTCGCCGAGATATTAGCATATGAAAATAGCACTTTTTCAGGGGTCAAAAAAGAAAAACTTCGCATATTTGCAAATTTTTCAGTGTTATTGTGTAGTTTTAGTTGAAAGAACACAAAATTCAATAAAAAAATCAAAACATTTGCAAATGAGAAATTTTTTTTGACCCCTGAAAAAGTGCCGTTTTCACTTGCTAATATCTCCGCGAATATTCAAAAAAATTATATGAAATTTTTTTCAGTGAGTTCTTCATGACATTGGCAACAATACTCTTATTGAGGTTTTTGCTCTATCTCTTTTAGTTTTTATAAATTAATTTTTTAAACTTTTTTAATTCTCCACTAGGGGTGCTGTAAGTCATCTCAATGGATTCTCCAGGGTCACTTACCTAGGGTTAGACCTTACGTCTGTGACCCTAAGACACGTTGGTTCCAAATAAAAGCCGGGAAACGGACTTTTGAAACACCCTGTAGTATAGTGATGTTTGGTCTTTTGTCTTTTACCATCCTTTTAGCACTGACGAAGGGGATCATGTGATCCCCAAAACAATTGTATGCTGATTTTTACCTTTTAAATTTTGGATTAAAACCGTTGCTTTTGATCTTCGTCTATTTAATGACCGAAGACATGGTTGGTCGATTAGATTTTTATGGTGCAATACTCTCATTGAAGGACATTTCTGATATATTTAGATCTTTTGGAGAGATCAGTTGGAGAAATTATTTAGCATTACAGGTAATAACTAGTTGATAAAGGATCAGCCTGAATGGGTTGTTTGGTTGGTTGTTTTGGGTTTATATGGCACAAGGTCCCTACAATGGACATTCCGTGCCATACACAAGATTAAAGAGTCAGCCTGAATGGGAGAATGTCTACCAGATGTTTTCAGTAGGGTGGAGCGAAAACACTTTTTTTTTTGGAAATTCCTGATGTGAGAATAGGTGCCATTTACGATAAAACTTTAATAAGTAAAACTTTAGAGAATAAGTATTTTCTTTCAAATTAGCATTTTTAGGATGTTAACTTGATTTTAAAAAATTTAATAATGAACTCAAAAGTATTAATGACTATTAAGACATCATATTAAGGTAACTATAACATTTAAAACTTGAATTTGATTTATTAAGACTTTTCCCATTATACGCTGTGCAAAAGATCCATATTTTCAAATTCTAGGACCAAAACACATAAATTATTTTTTACAAATTTTTTAAATATATTTCCATGAATAAGGAGGGTAAAACGCAACTTTTGAGCTCTATTTGGCACCGATATTCAAAATTTTGTTTTTCGGTTGCGCCTATTTTAATGACATGCACCCTTATTTCGGGTTTGAAAAATTGGAAATTCCCTCCCATTTCAGTCCACGGAAGGTCTTAAAATGCTGTTTCACATCTTAAAAATATAAACAAAACCAGCTATGGTTTGGAAATGGAGATAAAATTGTGTAGGACTCATTTATAACCATTTTTACGTACAATTTGATGAAACATCAAAACTTCAATGTGAATGTGGAATCTGAAGATATCAATTGATTGAACTCAAGTTTAGAATTTTTAAGTTTTATCGTAAATGGCACCTATTCCCACCTCAGGCGTTTTCAATTTACAAAGTTGGTCATTTTTGGCTAGTTTCACTCCACCCTAGTGTTCAGTACTAGTCTAGGGAGTCTAGGGTTTTATCTTGTATTTACGTGAATACAATCGATGGTCTTAATTTTTTATTGAATATGTAGTTTACTTAGTTTAGTGGCTAATCTAATACTTTTTCTGTTAAAATAAGTGTTTTGTAGTAAAGGATCTTCTTTATAGCCAAACAGCGTACTTGAACTCTTTTAATTATAATTTATTTTTCTGAATATTCCAAGACAAATGTAAATAAAAAATCTTGAACAAGGTACTGTAAAAACCCAAAAACGGCATTAAAATAAAAGAGGACCATTAAAAATTTTATAAACAATGTTTTCTCTATTGCCTCTTGATAATTTCTTAATTTAACGCTCTCAATTCTTCAAATCCAATCTATTTGAAAACAAATCTTAACTTATAACTATCTAGTATAAAAAGAAATCGCAAAACCTAACCAAGCAAAGAAGAACCTGTAAGTGATTTACAGCACCATCTTAATAATAGTCTAAGGTTTCTAATTGGTATCCAATATCGCCCTTTCTTTAAAAAAAAGTCTTGCGTCGCATCGATTGCTGTTATTAATGATGCTCAACTTTGTTTCTTGTTATCCTGACTTTGCCCCTTTGCTACATTATCCATCACCTAACTCTACTATAAAGGGGGGACTGAAGCAATACTTTCCTCTCTACATCTAGGCTTAGTACAGCAAGCTCGTTAATTGTTAACCGATAGCGGTGCTGAACGCAGTTTAAGTAACAATGCCGAGAGTGATTCGGATAGGGTTATAATGAATAATTGTATTTGATTGGGGTTCTTTTATGGAACATGTCCCAAGACGAGTACACCAGTGTTATAATTGTAGTTGAAACTAAAAAGTGTATAATATAATTTTTAAAGTTATCTTAAAAAGAAAGACATGTCTCTTAGCAGCTAAACTCGCTAATTAACTTATGCACTGAAAAAAGTGGTGGAGAGAAATTGCCTCTACATTATCGAGGGATGTTAAATCCGTGATAATGACGGACCTCCCACCTAGACTATGTGGGAAGTTCCCCACTCCCAGGTGGGAACTCGCTCCGTATCGTGGTGTAAATATCCCTCAGTGCATAAGTAATTAGCACGTTTAGCAGCTAAGAGAGATGTCTTTCTTTTTAAGATAACTTTAAAAATTATATTATACACTTTTTAGTTTCACAACTTCATTTATAACACTGGTGCACTAGCCAACCAAAACAAATTGCAGAAATTATTTAGTGCGTGAAAGCCCTCGTCGGGATTAGACGATGCAGAGTTGGTTGGTTGAATTTTTATGTTGCAAAGCCCATAGGACATTCAGCGCCAAATAGGTTTTTTTTTTCTTAGGAGGTGCTAAAATGGAACATCGACAGCGCATTGGTAAGACTATACTCCAACAAACAAATAATAAAGAAACAATCTTAACTACTAAATCACCTATTACCAATATAAATACCAACAACCTAAACTAATTAATTTCCCCCATCTCACAAAACATACCCTTATTCCCCAAACGAAAATTTCTGTCTGACACCCACTTATTTGAAAAGCCCTTTTGATAACTTCCGATCCCCACAGGCCGATAGAGCTGAATTTGAACTGCTTGATAGCAAGATATCCTTTTTTAAAACTGGAAACTGTCAAACTTTAAAAAAGCAATCCAGAGAAACCAATCGCATAAATACTCCAACAAACAATTAAAACAAACCATCATAACTACTCGTTAACATATCAATATTAACACCCACAACAACCTTAACTAATTTTCCCCATCACAAAGCACAGCAGATTTCCCCTTTTTTCCAAAAACCCTCTTATTTGACAAGCCTTTCCGATAACTTCCGATCCTGCCTGGTCGATAGAGCTGAAATTTCGAAGCTAATTTTAATGAACTTAGCGTAATCGACGGAGATAACGCCTCTCCGGTGCACCCGCTGTCTTCGCAAGTGCTATATAGATGACTGTGTTTTATGAGGAGGCTGCCATTGAGATATTAATGCGTATGGATTTTTGATATCTTATCTGGGTTGAGCTGTTTCCGAGAGTGGAGTTACTGAGGGGTTTCTGTCGGAAGTTAAATTAGGCGAGCGTATGGTGTGGAATCTGATAACGGAGATGTTTTTGGGGGAAGGGTTGTTAGTTAGTTGGCGTTTTTTTTGGCACACAATGTCGCTGCTAAGATTTTTTGCGTCAAACATTTCGCTCAAGGCCTGCAACAGGGTATAGCAATGGTGTATATAGAAATTTATTTAGGGAGGGGTTCAAAAATATTCGTCAGTCCTTCCATTCATATTTAATAGGTTTAATGTAGCTTTTCACTACTTTTTAGGTAGAATTTGGGTCCGAAAGAACTTTTAATACCAGAAATCTTGTTAGTAAGAAAGGTCTAAGTATCAAACGAGGTCTGGGGGTGCTCTCCATAATTTTTTTGGGAAATTTGGCCCTAAAAACAAGGTTTCAAACTGTTTTTTGGTACACGTAGCCCAAATTTTGGACAAACATTTTTAGGTTAGTTGGCGTTTTTTGGCGCATAGTGTACCATAGTGTTTTTTTCTGTGCCATAGTGTGTGCACAGACGAAGAATTTTCAGAAAGAACTGCTTTTTTGTTAAAAAAAACTGAGCGTAACGACTTATTTTGAAAAGGTCATCTTCAAGCAGGTTAGAAGAATTCGTTGTAGGTGGGGTGCTAACTGTATTTAAAGTTGTTGGTTTGGTTGAGATTTTAATGCCGCAAGGTAAGACACGCTGCGTCAAATCAGACAATAATAAAAATCTAGTTGGTGACGCCAAAAATGATTCGCAATCCAGTCACTGGCTGGGTAGCTATAGGCTGTTCATTTAGAATTGGTGCCTAAAACAGGATCAAAAACGCTCAATAACGACTAATAACGCTCATCATTCAACTTCAGTGACCGATTCTTTTAATTTTAACTACTACTGTTTAGGCTGCCTTATCATTGCACAAGAAATTTTTTCTAACATAATTACAATAGTAACTGCTTCCAATACATTTTGTCTCAGGCGCCAATTCTAAATGAACAGACTATAGAAAGGTTTCCTCTTAGGATTCTATAGGACCGGGTTCAGAATAGGAGTCATCAACTAAACTATAGTCACCTTCATTTCAAATAGAATTGACACTCCATAAACATGCTGATGATGACCTCCACAAAGAGATCGAAACGTCCAATGTTTCACTATCTCCCAGACAATGGTCCTACAGCCCGAAGGATTTATCTCGGAGAACTGATCTTTCGTTAGGTTACTGATTGTTTTATTAGCTGCTTATTTATCATCTGATATCAGTTGAAAATAACACCCCAAGCGTAACAAACTTACCCACACGAGAACTAATTTTTATCGCTCTATTCGCTTAAGCACTTAACATTCAAAGAGCTGTATGAGAAGAGTTTTAAATCTTACATGAGATATAAAAGACAATGCAAAATTAATTAATCCCGATTTAAACTTAAGAGCTTATCAAACAACTTCTCTTCCACTTCACAGTCAAACTTCTCTTTTCTATCCGTCTGTTCCTTGGAATTCCTTCCAGTCAGACAGAACAAGTGTCTGTGTGTGTAAAGGGGAAATAAATTCGAGATCAATGCTTCGGCAGTTTCTTTGACGTCAAACCCCTTTAATTTGCTCAAAAAAGGCAACAACTTCCCACGCTTTGTACGGTTGATTGAACCGATAAATGAAAAATAATAAAAAAATTCTAGAAATGTGCTTGGGCATTTTTTTGGAGTGAAGATGAAATGAAATATGACGAAAGTTGAATTGGAATCAAGTTTCTTGAGGAACTGATTGTGCAACTGATTGTTAAATGGGAACGATTTATTGATTGAATGGCTAAAACTTTACAAATAGTGTAAGCATACCAACATCTACAATACATCATTTGATACTAAAAGTAACAACTATTTTTTATGTGAAAACCTTCATTCAATAATTTATTGTAAATAGTAATAGTTTTATCTTCCGGTCATTGTTTTCTTTAAGTTATCGAATGTTCATTTTCTAAATGTAAGTATAAATGTTTTTGGTTGGTTGGTAAAGTTTTTATGGCCCGAGGCCCATATCGGGGCATAGAGCACTGGAACTTTTTTTTGACATTAGAAGTTTTTAAAAAATAAATCAAGATTGCTATCTTATTTATAAGTATTTTAAAAATAATGAACTGGAAAAAAGTGGCGCATGTATTTTTTTATTGTAAGGAGACTTTTATAATCGTAGATCATCTTAAAAAACTTTTAATGCTAAATACTTGGAAGCGAACCCTAGAAGTTTACATAAGAAAGGAGAATTTGTAATACACGAAGATAAATTTTATAGAACTAGGGATTTAAGTAAAAAAATCCGATGGATTAAAAAAACAATCTTAAAACTTTTGTCATGAAAAAAGTTTAACTTTTCTTTTTCTAGTTTTTTCTTCATTTATAACTTAGTAAACTCGCATAATAACAATTAAAAGTTTAATATATTTAAACGATTCAAAAAGTTTCAATCCATCCCAGAAAAAAAAATTTCCCCCTTCTAAAATACTTAAAACTTTCCTTGACGCGACTGGATTCAGAATCTTGTCGAAATGAATAATCTTCCATTAGTCCTTCTCAATGCAAACTAATTCCTTCATGAATTATGCTAATTATTTTTCAAATTCCCTGAAACTTCACTGAAAGTTCGTTTCAAACGTATTATAAATCATCCACCTCAGAAAACTTTTTTCATTTAATGATCAACACCAGCATTCCCAATTCCACTTATCTACTAATCAATGAATCTCCTCTGCATCAGTCGTGAAGAAATAAATGCCATAACAGTTACCATAAGCTGCTATAAACATTAAGGAATGAAATATTATATAGCCTTTAGTGGTTTTCGTAATTACACGGTAATTTAATAAAGGCTTAGTTGATATCTGATGAACACTCAAGAAATTTTATGGATATCTTGAAAGTCGCGGTAAAGAAAAGAGTAGTTTTCCTTGAGTAATGCCGTAAAAGATGCACCTTGTGGATATGAGAGTTTTCGTTACAGACAAACTATTAAAGGCCATGAAAAGAGGATTCAACGTTCTCAAAATGGTTTTTAAGAAAGTAAAGATCAAACATATGAATAGACATAAGTCATGCAATGCTCAAGAAAACTCAACAAGTACATTTTGGTTAAAAAGAATTCATTTAGTATCACAGCAATGCGTTAATAATTTCGCATCCGGTTTGATCCCCTCCATCAAAAATGATTGATTAGATTTTTATGGCGCATGACCCAAGATAGGGTATAGTGCGCCCCAACAAAAATGAGTTTTCTAATTTTAGTAAATAATAAACGAACGGTGCTTTAGAAATAAATATATTTGTTACAAGAGAAAACATTTGTAGGAAACTTGTGTAAAATAAGTTTTTAATAGATTGGTTGGTTGGTTTAAGGTTTAATGGCACTAGGCCCTCATAAGGACATATAGCGCCAAACCAAGACATAATATTAAAATTTCAGGCTAATAAGCCATTAGTTTTTAATAGAATTTGGTTGGTTGGTGAGGTTTTAAAGCGCAAGGGCTATATTTCGGTCTTTTGGAGTCAAGTTTTGAAAATTAATGCATTAAATTAATCCACTTTTTAAATTTACACGTACACGTTTGGTATTTTGAATTCTAAATAAATTGCAAATTAAAAGGAATATATTGAAAACATATATTTAACATTTATAAACCTACAAGCACTATTATTCAGTTTAGGTAAACATTTCCTTGTATGGATCCCCAGCGCATATTTCTGAGCTCTTTTAGCCATGTTTTATGCAGCACATCAAATGCCACCTTACTTTACAATATCAGGGTTTGCTCTTTTATGTAGAACTTTAACTAGAAAAAAAGGATGCTTGATCAATCTCTTGTGAAAGAAAAAGCTTATGTAGTCAATTTCATTTAGTATTTACACATCTTACAACCTCTGGAAAAGGCATAAAACTTGAACATATTTTTAATTACGGATCTAAGGTGTGCGTGCAATACTGAACTTTAAACCATAGTTAAACTTATATTTAAAGTTTTTATATGTATCGTTTTCGTTATATTTAAGAATTTTTTTACCCGAAATAGCAAGCATTTTTGCCATTATCCAAGTCGAACTGAGCAAATGCCAAACATTTATCATGATCAGACTTAAAAATGCACACAAAAAAGAACCCCCTATACTTTTCCCTTCCCTATACTTTCAAAACGATTTCTGATCAACCAATACCTTTACATGAAGATTGATTCATCCTCATCAGATCTCTCATTTCAACACATGACTTTATCACTCGCACATTGCAAACGCAAACAAAAAAAACCGTTCCATCGAAACACCATTAGTAACTTCCCCACCCCTAATCATACCGACCTCTTTCTCCTTTCACAGCTGCAGTAAACGCAACCCAGCGTGAAAACACCAGACGTAAAACTAAAATCAACTTCTATATAAACCAGCGGAGCGAGCGGCTTCTAATCGCTTCCCCTGTTCCTGGAAGTTTTTTTCTCTCTTCTTTGGTAATTGCTGCAGTGAAGCCGACTTCACAGTAAACAAGGGAGTTGTAGATATGATTAAAAACAACAAGGGACTTATTGAAAGGGTGAAGTTTGTTCGAGTGAAACGGCTCTTGCTGCTTGTTGTCGTTTTTGGGATTGTGATTGTTTTGCTTTTTAGCCATCGTCTGGTGCTTAATTTTAAACCCTACAGATCGAAAATAATACGGATATCTCCAATACCAGAAGTTAAAATCGATTTTCTTTTTTTAAATTTAGGAAAATAGTTTAATACGTGTGAATCTAGGTTGAAATGTTAAGAAAGAAGTTTTATAATAAAACTTACCACTAATACGTTAAAAGGGAGTAATTTTCCTAACTTTAAAAAAAGAAAATCGATTTTAACTTCTGGTATTGGAGATATCCGTATTATTTTCGATCTGTAGGGTTTAAAATTAACTTCTACTTATAAAAAATGAAGCCCCTATAAAGGTTTCAAAGTTTGCGGTCTACTACTATTCGGCGCGGCCGTTTGGGCGCGGGGCCGTTTCGGCGCGGGCCGTTTCGGCGCCAGAAATAAAATGAAAGTAAATAGAACTCTTTCATAATCCTTCTAAAAATTCGAAGAAAAAAATTTCGTCTCGCGCCGAAACGGGCCGGCGCCCAAACGGCCCGCGCCGAAGCGGCCGCGCCAAATCAGCCGCACCCAAACGGCCGCGCCGAATCGTCCCATTCCGCAAAGTTTGGTATCTAAAAAAGTACAACAACCCCCTTTTTTAGTACATATTTTGGGTTTGATCAGCTGGAAATGAGCAATTTTGAAGAAAATCACTTTTTACATTATAAGCTCAGTGGAGGGCATCATTATTGTTATTTTATAGCTTTCACAGTTTATAATATCAATTTAGCACCAAATGGCATCATTTGAGGGAGTTCCTGCAAATAAATTCGGATTCAATTCAATTCGTCCACCGGTAGTGCATTATAAACTTTGGTGAGCGCAACGTCCCTAAGTAGTACGTTTTAATCTTAAATTGCAGGGGCTATAGGGAACAATTATTGCACATAAATAAATATAACCCTTCTAAATAAGTCCTAAGTAACACATTTGAACCATTTTTATCCAGTTTCACTCATAAAATAAATTTTTTGAAAATTCTGAAATTTAGTCATTTTTTCCACTTTTTTCAAACTTTGGGGCCCTACAGGCAAACCCTAGAGTTAACTTAGGGGGCTGAAACTTCATCCACTATCTTTTGGGATCAAATGGAATGGGAAAAGCCCTGGGGAGCGAGGTTTTTCGAAAAAAAGTTTTTTTTGAGACACCCTAAAGAGCATATACTAAGTAAATTTGACAAGACATCTCTATACAGTTGTATCTCATATAACTGTAAAACAAGTTAAACAAAGATTATTTTAATAGTCAGTTTAAAGAAGGGAATAAGTCCAAAAAATGATAAATTGACTTTTTGTGCATATAACAATCTCCAATCTTTGCTCTACGCATGGGCGAAAAGAGGGGAAATATAAGTAACCCCTATGGCCTATAGGATGATATCGTGAAGATATCGGATGATAGTTGTGAAAAAGATGTCCATTCATTGTATTTTTAAGTTAATTTAGAAATTAAGTTAATTGGATTTTCTTTTCTTATTATTTGTGCTGTAAAATAAGTTTAAAAAAATTTTCTCTTAATTTCAATTTTTTTTCAAAATTTTTTTAGGCAGGGAATGTTTGACTCCATTCATATTCACTCACTCCATTGATACTGCTTTAATAACTCAGTTTCAATATAACTTTGAATTTTATTTGTCTTATTATTTTTATTTCACCCTTTTGTGGTGTAAACTAAGGAGAAATATAATTTTAATGTGAATTTAAGGGTTTTTAAAGATTGTTTCATCAGAAAAATTTCATAAGGTGGGAGAAGGGTATAAGTCCATCATTTTATTTTGACTATAAAATATTTTTCAATGTATTTATATTGGCTCTGATGATTGCTCTGTTTTCTATATAGGGTTCTGAACTTCCAGTAAAAATTTGGTGGTTATACAATGAAAATTCCATTACTTCTACAGTTTTTTTTCGATTTTCTCAAAACTTGGTTTTTGGACTTATTCCCTTCATCCAACTGACGATCCATTTATAAATACTATGTTGTTGTCAAAAGCTCAAATATACAAAACTCGATGGTAAACTAACAAAATCGGGCTACTTTCATTTCTTCACACATCCTTTATGAGGTTGAGGTAAAAATCCTAATCACATTACCTTTTATTATTTTACTTTCCCCCTTCTAAAAAATTTCCAGCATTGTGTTTTAAATTCCCAGCATGCCAACGAATCGTTAATTTGAAATCTTATATTTTACCAAATTAAAACTTTGTTACTGAAAAATTTTATCAAGCCATGGACCTTTTTAAATAGAGTACTGGACTGGAGTAAATAACGACAATAAGACATCACCAACGGCATAAACACATCGGAAAAAGATCAGACATGACAAATGTCGTAGTTAGTTCCAACGGATTTTCACCCCTCCTCCACAAAAAACAATTGATAATTCAAAAATGATAAAAAAGCGAAATCCTATTTGTGCTTCCACACCAACTATATCGAATCCCCTTTTGAAAACATGAGATGCACAAATTTTCAAGATGCCTCTCACATATGTATATCGATTTGATTTATTTCATATTCATTTTGAACATATATTTATCTTAAGTCTGGAAAGCAACAGAGAAAACTCATAAATTTGTCGGACAAAAGATCTGATGGGGGCCATAGGCCGGGGACCATGGTGTTTTCCTGATGTATGGCTTCGATAAATTTAAAGTGGAAAATAGGAAGCGTAGGTTTCTTGCAGTAGATCTCTCTCGCGATACAATTCATGGATTTAGTCCTGACAGATAGGTCTATTTTGAAAATTCACCCTTTGAAATTCTACCATTATTCCTTTTGAAAACCTTCAAAAGAAGTTTGAGAGGGAAAGGTTATATATCGCTCGAAAAAATCTTAACAATAAACTATTTTTATGTCAACTGGTCTAAAGAATAACTTTCACTTTCTTCGTGTCTCATTCTTTTAACGGATAAATAGTTTTCTTGCATTTCGGTTGGTTGGGTTTTTATGGCGCAAAATTAAATCAAGTTCCGTGTTTTTTTTTCGGAAAGATTAGATTTTTTATCATTAGAAAAACATTTTCCAATTAAAATTATGAATCCGATTTATTCTAATTTTCAGGTCTCAAAAATGATCTCCAACTTTAATCGCATTGTTGTTTAAAATACACTTAACTTTTAAGAAGGCAAGTGCAGGCTCGAATACAAGTATTACTTCTTTGTTTACTTCATATTGTGTTTTTCCACTTCATTGTAGCCATTTCCTGTATCCATTATGTTTATTGTGTAATAGTTTGAAATTTTTCTTTCGCCACCACTGATTTTATCCAGGAGAATCGCAAATTTGTTTTTTGTTCGTTCTGTGTTAACTGCAAAATAATAATGAAATCGAAATTAAAAGAACAATATCACCCAAATTGCCAAACAAACCAGCATCTACCCCAACTCCCTGGAGAAATGTTTTTTGTGGGTGACATAAAAGGCCGCTAACGACTCCCAGATAATGACTCGCGCATCTGCCGAGACACGTGGTCACTTTATGAAGGATCGCGGTTGTCCGGTTCGCACAATGGGAGGCGATCAGAAGAAGGATGCTTATGGGGGAATGGGGTATTAGCCATGTTGTGCTGCAGAGTGTTTTTGTTACCTTTGTGGCGATAAGGGGACCTTGGCTGAAGAGGAAGGTTGGTTGGATTTTCATAGAGCGCCAACCAAGATGGATTATAAAGAAATATGGGTGGAAGGTGAAACCTTTGTCGGTTGTAGTCTAGACACCAAATGTCTAAAAATTTAAGTTTGGTTGATTAAGAATAGTTCAAACTGAATTTAGTTAAATTATCAATCATGATTTTAAAAACCTATTGCATGATTGAATTTCAAAACAAGCTTAAAATATGAGGGATTGTTTAAAATTTCTGGTGGTGGTGGTGGTGGGACTAATCCCCATCTGGTCTAGTGAAACTAGACCAGATCCATGAGTCCAAAAATGTCTAGAAAGTCCAAAAACAGCAGTGGATCAGCCCCAGCCTCAACACTGGAAAACCCCAGACATTGTAGAATGTGATGAGGGGAAGAGGGGGCGACGTTGCATTTGGGGCATGACGGATATCTTCGTTCGCCACCTTCAAATACCAGACATCTAAGGTGGCCTGTACAGAATCTGGAGAAAGCAGTTTGATGTACCCTGGAGCCCTTGAATGCTGTGGCGGCTCCAGGGTGTCTCTGGAAGTACCAAGGGTGAGCAGGAGGTTCTACCCAGGTTTTTCTTATAAGTTTCCAAGTCATGGATGAGATCTCAGCTGATGTTAAGGGCATGTGATCTTCCGGCTTGACAGGATTACAAGCAACTGCCTTGGCAAGATCGTCAGCTACCTCATTCCCGGGAAGTCCAACGTGCGAGGGAACCCACTGTAGGTGGATAGGGTACCGTGCAGAAAGAACCTTCATTAAATGGAGTACACTTCTACTTGTGCTGTCGCCGATAGAAGACCAATTCGAAAGATGCTGGATCCCCCCGATGGTATCTTCACCTTGTCGTTGGTGGGCGGGCTTGCGTGCTCCAGCAACCCAGAGAGCTACGCCGGCGGTAGCTTAGCTACTGGCAGGGTCTCCCATGCCGGACACGTCTTCGATGGGTAGGAGCCTGACAAAGAGAGATACCTAGGAGAAGGAAAACTCCGATCCAAACCCGCGTCCATCGGCGACTGTTCTCCATGTTAGGAGCGGCTCGGACGTCCAAGGATTGGGCGAAGTATGTCGGAAGTGTATACTCCTGGTGGGGACACCCTAGGCATGAAGGCCATTCCTACCATTCAAAGATGAAGAGAAGGAGCAAAGTCAGTCTTCTACCTTAGGTGCTAACATCTCGCCAAGGTGCTCCAGGATCAACAGAAGCTGTCAAATTTCCCCCACTTACCATGAGTCTTAATTCTACAGTCTTTAAAATTTCTGAAAGGTTAATATAAATATTTTTAAAAATATGAATTCTAACAACAGTGAACCAAAAAAGTTTTCAAAATGAGTTTAAACCATACTTTTACAAGTCAAATTTCAGAATTTTCTCTGGGGGGAGACCTCTATACTCCCCAGCGTACCAGAAGGGGATTTTGCGTGATATTTTTTAGGAAGTCCCCGACATTTTGTGTCAAAAGGTAAAGGTAATGGTCTGGAAAAGTGCACCCCTTGGGGCGCTGCTGAACCCGCGCTTACTGTTGAGTTACATCTTTTGATTCCAGATTTGCACAATCAATTTGCACATATTGCGATGGTCCACGGAAAGCAAGTCTTCAGCGTGTTATAACGTTCAAAGATTTACATAACCGATTCGAAAAGATATTCCTGGAAAAATTACTCAGTCATGCATTACTCGATGTTGCTCAATGGAAAGTACGCCTTCAGCGTGTTCATTACGTTCAAAGATTTGCACAACCAATTTGAAAAGATTGCGAGGGTATACGGAAAGCAAGTCTTCAGCGTGTTATGAAGTTCAAAGATTTACACAACCAATTCGATAAGATATCCCTTTAAGAATTCCTACCCTTAGGGGAATACAACTACAAAATATTAATAGTAAAGAAAATTTTCCATCTGTGTTATTCTCTCTATATATTGGTACAAAACGATTCTTGTTGTTTTCTAAAATTGCAATTTCCTCTATTCCGATATCATATTTATCTTGCTTACCGAGAATTCCACCTAAAAAATATATGGAATTGCCGATATTCCCATTGAAAAATAAATCTCCTTATTGCCTGGCGTATCTGAAAGCATCAATTTCGGCAAACAACTCCCCTATTTGGGTCAACAAACAAAGCGTCCTTTATCACTCAAAAACGAGTCACATTTATTCACTCAAACAAGGGGAGATAAGAACCTTTCTAAATGAGGGATTCGCACAAAAACATCCCTTCAGTACAAAAATAGAGATCCTGCTGACGGAATAAAAAAAGAGCTGCCATCATATCGATTGAATTAGAAAGGAGCTGCTGTATTGACCTTGTCAAGGCTGTTAGCCGGACCTTGCATAAACAGACGGCAAGAGAAAATAATTAGATGAATTATTCATCCGGCACTGTTTCCATTGTGTCCGTCAAGGAAAGGGATAAAAAAGGGATTTTTGTTTGAGGAAAGAGTGTTTGAGAATAACTGTTACACTACAGTTTTGTTGGAACTTCTCTGGTAATAAATAGAGATTAAGTAGCAAAGCCGTACACGAAACGCCATTCTCACAAAAATAAGCCCATTGTGCTAACGAATTTAAGTAAACTTTGCATGAATTTTGAAAAATATTATCCGGAACCCACAAAATTTTATCCCGACAGGTTTCTTAAGTCTGACGAGAGCACCAATCCTCTTCCCAGGCATGCTTTTCTGAGTTTTGGAGAAGGCCAAAGGAAAAACACCGCGTACAAATTCGTCTACATATGGACAAAACTATGTTTGGCTAATATAGAGAAGTTCAAATTGGCTGCGATTCTACATAAGAGTTACTGCTTGATCTGTGAAAAAAAAATAGTATCTATTCATTCATACGAGAGAGAAGCGGAGAAAATCTTTCTATAAGAGGATGTTGTTTAGATGTAGTTTTATGGCGCAAGAATTAAGTGAGATCTTCTAAATGAGGAATTCCCAAGCCCTCGCACAAACACATGCATCCAAGACCAAAAATCGAGATCCTGCTGACAGAATACATAGAATAAAGCTTATTAACCCAAAATCAACCGAGTTTTTCAAAGCTCCTGTTGAGACTTTAGATGAGAAAAAAAGCGAGCGTGGCAAGTCTCATATTATGTAATATTTCTAAGCTTTGAAGCAGGTCTATCAAATATAATGTACTAATTAAGTAGTAAAAAAGAGTCCAAAAAGCACAAAAGAACTTCCTTGAAATGATAATGTACTCTTAAAGCGAAGATCTTAATGAAGGGAAGAAGTTGGATTGTAATTATAAAGAGGTCCGATACTACTGTCCTAAATTAGAAGGTAAAGCTAACAGCGACTCCGATGAGAAGCCACCAATGGATGAAACACCACAAATCTTACCTAAACATATATCCTTTACACTCCAATCTTATGTGTTAATGGATTATATTAAGTTTATTAGTGTACTACAATTATGAGATGTTAAGTTGATTGACTTTGAGAATTTTCGAAAAGCTGTGAGAAATTTTACAATTTTTTTTGTCAAGTTAGCCACTAAATAAACTAAAGATGTAATAAAAAGCTTTTTTGTGCAACTATAGTTTAATATTTACTTACGATGAATAATGACACTTAAATAGTTTTATTTAAGGTAAGGCAAATAGGTATATTGCTGGAATAATACGTCGTCGAAATTAACCTAGCAAAATGTTAGTTTGGGAAGTCAGAAACCCAATTATTTGGCTTCTTAAGAAAGAATTGCCCCCTTACTTTGTAAAGTTAAAGCCCTACAAGAGTATAAACTCCCCAAAACCGTCAACGAGCTTCGTCGTTTTTTAACCATGTTAAATTTGTACCACAGGTTTCTTAAGAACACAACTGGTACAGAAGAGAGTTTATACTACTTAACTAAAGGCAAAACCAAAAAAGATAAAACTGAGGTTTCTTGGCCAGAAACTACTGAAAACGTGCTTTTGGAATGCAAAGAAAAATTGGCTAATGGCTAATAAATATTTTGGCTCACCCCGTTCCAAACGCTGACTTCCTGGATTACTAACGTGTCAGATTGGTTGATTTGGTGTTTTATGACGCATGATCCACATCAGGATATTATGACAAGACATACTGAAGCGTCAGAAGTCTATTCTTTTCTCGTAAAATGACACCCACTGAATGTAAGTACAGCACCTACGATCGCGAACTGCTAGCGATTTACTCAGCAATAAGGTAGTTTCGACACATGTTGGAGAGCGTTAATTTGCAGTTTATATACTGACCATAACCCCTAGTTATACTAAAAGATTTCCTAGAAACAAATTGCATGAACGCCACAATAATTTCAACGGAAGCGTCAAAATCCCCACAGGCCTGCGCGGTAGCTATTATAAACTTCAATACAAGAAAGAAATTAAGTGGAACAATCCCAGAAATAAGTTCTATATTAACAGGAGAAGCAATAGCAATCTTAATAGCCATACAAGAATATGTCAAGGTGGGAGAAAAAGTCTTCATCTTTTCAGACAGCAAGTCAGTACTTACAGCACTAGAAATTACAAATGATAAATCAACAACTATCATATTGAAACTAGCAAAGAAAAGTGAAGTTACAAAAACATGCAAAGAGTTAAACCTGATATGGATTCCGGCACACTCAAACCTGTATATTATATAAACGTATATATGTATATAACCGTTTATAAACCTGTATGTATATAAACGGTGATGTAACCCTTTTTCTTTGCTGGTTCCAGAGTATCCAGATAATAAACAACGTTTAACCGAGCTTCTGTTTTCATCAGTCTTTTAACACAAACCCTGCTGTCATTAGCACTTCTGTATGCAAGCGTACAGTCACAAAACCCACTTAGGGCGTATGGCACTAGAAAAACCAGATATTTAAAAAGTCAGGCTAAAAAGCCATTGTCTGATATGAAGGGATATTGATATTATTCAAGTGATAATTTGCAATTCTGAGAAAATCCGCTGATATCACTTGTCCATTTTGTGGGGAAAATATTAGTTTCATTAAGGTGTTACATTTGTTTTATTCCGACTACAAAAGTGATATCAATATCATTTTTAAATCAGGAGTTAATTTATTCTAAAAAAAACTCCTGTATAAACAATTATAAAACAAAGTATAAACAATTATATTTTATTTTCAAGCACTTATTTATTTCATTTTTACCTTGTGCAGGGTACAAGTGTTGAAATACATCTTTGTTTTTGGAAAAGTGCAATTTTACGACCCCAGAATTTCCATTAATACAGTAACAGTTTTCTGTATTTAAAACCCCCCGCATCAACACTATCACTGCAATAAATCCATAAATATCCCAACATCCGATCCCCCAACAAGCACCACGAAACTCTAAGTTATTCGGAGCAATACAAAAACCCACCTACTTTACATTTAAACAGGATTCATACAGAGAGAACTAAACCACTTGGACGGATACATACATACGTCTCTTCCAGAACTCCTGAAATACGCCAGCGTCGGCAGATTTAAATAAAATATCTCATAAGTCCAGGTCTGATGTCTAGAGTGCCGTCTTTCGTTGAAACGGATATTCAGAACAGAGGTAAATCTCCGAAAGTGGAAAGACCCTCCTATCTATTTTTCATATTTACTTCTATATTCGGCCTTTTGTTCAGTTGCCAAGAGGAGGTAGACTTTTGTTTCGATTTTTAATAGAGTGGAACTGGAATCAGTTTGAAGTTGTTGGGAATGAACTGGAATCTAGCGGAAGTGGGGGGATTTACAATGGGATGAGTAGCCTCAGAAATGTTATATTCGTTGGATATCTGGGATGGGTTTATTGAATTCCCATTTATTTTTGCTAAAAATAGTTAAGTGTTTTAGTAGAAATAGATCTGTTTTAAATAAAAAAAAGTTCGATTTTGTTAGACAAATCCAAACCCTATAAATCGTGGCGTGCCTCAGAGATCCGTTTTGGGTCCATTATGATTTACAATTTTTATAAATGATTTATGTAATTTAGATATCTTTCTTGTTCGTAACTGAACATTATGCGTTTGTGAATTATTTAATAAGAAATCAAACTTACATAGAACCTTTTTTTACTGAAAATTACTTGAAAGACCAACCATTAGTACAATTTATAAAAATAATCAATAACTTACCCCATAATGATATTTTTTGACAGTTAAGTTCAGGAGAGATATAATTAATAGTTCACTTTAATTTGTCATCAGCATTGTCGTTCCTCTTTTTGTATACAGGGTGTCCCACGAGAAGTGGCCCAACCCCTTTAACTTTTGAACCCCTACAGATATAGTCATGAAAGTGGGGTCTAGGTATAGTAAAAAGACCATGCTCTATCCGATGAGATTACTTTCAACGCCCTCTAGCGGAGAATTTTGGAGTTAAATTTTTTATATTAAAAACTTTGTGAGGTATGTGAAAAAAATCAATGACTAAGTTGTAGAGAAGCATCGATTTAGTAGGAAAAGACACCTTAAGCAGGAAAATATCTCGAATAAAACCCCTTAAACACACGCTCAATTAGGTTGAAATAACCTAGATTTTACTTCTTAAAACGCTCCTCACAAAGCGAAAATGAGAAATTTTTATTTTTATGACTTAAGTAAATGACTAAAAGTATTATTAATTCATTAAATTGAAAATTTCTCATTTTTGCCTCGTGAGGAGCGTTTTAAAACGTTAAATCTACGTAAATTCAAGCTAATTGAGCGTGCGTTTTAGGGGTTTATTTAAGATATTTTTCTGCTTAATGTGTCTTTTCCTACTGAATCGATGCTGTTCTACAACTTAGTCATTGACTTTTTTCACATACCTCACATAGTTTTCAAAATAAAAATTATAACTCCTAACGTTTCCGCTAGAGGGCGTTGAAACTTATCTCATCGGATGGAACATGGTCACTTTATTATACCTAGACCCCACTTTCATGACTATATCTTTAGGGGTTCAAAAGTTAAAGGGGTTGGGCCACTTCTCGTGGGACACCCTGTATGAATGCCTTTCAGTGTGTTTTCCTTTTTATTTCATTGTATGTTGTACCCATGTAACTGGACATACCGTCTGTTTGGGATACTAAATAAATAAATAAATTATTTGTGTTTGTAGTAAAAAGGCTAAACTTAATCGTAATCGTAGGATCAAACAGTTAACGGTTTCGGAATCCGGTTTAGCCTTGGTAGTAATCTTCAAGAATTTATTTTACTTTTAATTGGTTTGTTGGTTCGTTAATTTTTTATGGTATGGTGCAGGGCCCATATCAGGGCATAGAGCGCCAGACAACACAGATTACTATTCTTAAAATTTAAGAGCAAAAAGCTTTAGTCCTATGTTAATCTATGCATCAAGTATGGCAATACTGGAATAGTTAAAATCTTAGATGCGATGAGTATGATTCCGTGTGAAATTAAACTGATGTTCCAATGGTGATTATGCGATCCTATAGTAGACAAAAAGCACCAAAGTCTGAAGAATATAACAAGTTAATACATCGATGATAAATATCTGACATAAGTTTAGAATTACGATCAATTCACTCATAATACCTTCCCTTCACCCCAACAAAGAAATATAATCTAACAATTCCTTTACTACTCATAGTTTCCTTTATCTATAGAAAACCAGCACAACAAATAACTCACTGACACACACAAGAGAAAAAAACAGTTGTCCTAACAAGAACGTACTCCAAAACTCCAGAAAAATCCTCCAAACTATTCCAAGAACAAAAGAAGCAGCAGTTATTTTTAGCGAGAACACTTCTTCAAGCGAGTCAATGCCTGCCTTGACAGCCCGGGCATTACCTGTACGTCCTTAAATATTTTTCAATCGCTCACCTTGAGGGTGGAAGATGAATTGAGACGCAGAAGCCCGGGGGCTTTCTGGGAAAGGAAATGCCTTTTTAATAGAAATGGCCGTCGGGGAGGCATGAAAAACGCGTTTGGGAGACGCTTGATTTCGAATCAGGAAGTGATTAAAATGGTATTGTTTTTTTTTCATTCGTGGCTTGGTTCTTGAAGAGAAATCATCCGTGCACCGCCAGTTTGAAAGATAAAAGGCGACTGGTAATTTTGGAGAGCTTTCGTTTTAGGCGAAGTGAAAAATGTTTTTGCTGATATTTAAAAACAGCCACAGTAATTACTAGTTTTAGGAAAAATCGATATTTTAACATTATATTCGATACGGGATGTTGGGATAAATCAGCTATAGGGGGTGAAATGGATATAAGGATTTTAACCGTATGGATTCATAAAATTTAATGTTTTTTGGCATGTTCATTTTCATTGAGTCAATCAAAAGCCTCATGCCAAAAACCGTTAAGTTTTATAAATATAAACTGTTAACACCTATATCCATTTTGTGTCACACCTGACCTTAATATTCCAAACACTCTTATTTGTTGCTTTTATACCCGAAAGAAAACCTATTTTACTGCTTCGCCCATCTTTTCGTGTGCACCGAGCGCTACTGTTTGTGTTTAGAGTATTTACCGAGCCCATTTTTAGTATTTTTCCGTTAGCCTCGAACCCCTTATGGTCGCGAGGTTCGAGAATAGTTTTAATGTAGTTGTAATTCTGATTCTGTTTTTCCGTGTGTGATGTTCTTTTCGTGTTTTTGTAATTGTTCTATTTCTAGTAATATTAAATGTTAATGTTTGCAATGCACTCGTTTTAAGTTTTCCCTAACCAGCTGAGATCCAAACATTTTTTACTTCAAAGCACGACTTCAATGAGTTAATCTATAAAAATCGTAATTTAAGATTAAAAAACATATATTGTTCCTAAAGCAAAGGAAAAAAATATGAGAAAAGTTTACCCATCACCTAAATTTCATAACTTTATGTAACAACCTAAAATCAGAGAAATCTCTTACTCGTATAAGCATAACTCTAAGATTATAGACAAAATTTAAACTTACAAGTACGGCGCACTACAACACCCGCATAAAAAGAGAGGCAATTGAAATCTTGAAATAAACATAAAGATAATTTCATCAAGAAGGAAAAAGGAATTACTATCCCTAGGTATTTGGCACCCGACCTCGACTGTGCTTTTTCGGCATTACATCTCTTTTTTACATCTGTTGGCATCCAATTTTTTACCATCTTTATTTGTTTCTTTTATTTATTGACTTCGTTATCTTAGTCAGTATATCGTATAAATTTCCACTGAAGATGACTCCCGAAGCTGGGGGTGAAACGTTAGGAAACTTTACATCTTACTAGAATACGGCCCAACTTGCCCAGAAAACCGAAGTTTTATTTATCCAAGATTATATTTTAGAACAAGACTGGGCAAGCAACCCTTTTCCTTCAAACACACTTGAATATCGGTTCCCCAATACTGAGAAAAATTATGGAATACTTGGGAAATATTTATTAGCAAGTGACTAATTCAATTTACACAGTGGATTGCAAATTAACCTGTTTGCATTGTTTAAATTACAAATTTTGAATTTACAATCTTGTTAATTCCATTCCCACTCGTAATGACAAGGTCTTTTCTAAAGATATTTATTCTGCATAATAACAACCACACAAATTAATGAGAACAAATATAAGTGTCTGCATTTCACATCTGCATCTCTATTGTAGCATACAAACCAAACGTAATTAACTGAAACGTGCACACATACATAATTTACTTTCAATTTTCTAATAAAGACACAGTGAAAATTATTCAAAATGTGCGATTTATTTTTCTATTCATTCCTTTGTTTAGTATCATTATGCTTGTAATTTAACTTAATGTCTGACTGGGAAATACTAGAACCAACTGAATGAAGTTTTCGTTGTTTGAAAGTTTGGTTTGGTTAGATAATAGTTTAATGGAAATACTATACCCCTATAAGAGCATACCTGACGTAGAAAGACCACTTGCGTTCTTGCTGAAATGGTCTAAATTTTAAAATCTTAGGTTTAAATTATCGACTTTTTAAAAAGGCGGGTTGGGGTAAAATGGGTCACTTTTTAGGTACTTTCACATTCTAAGTTTTATTTCATCAAAACTATTACTTTTTAATGATTTCTTTCAATTGGATCTTGACATTACAATCCTTCAGAACATTTTCATCTAATTCTTTCAAATATTTTTTAGTTATAAGTTGGTTAAACTTAGCATCAAAGTAATGACCTATTTTACCCCAACTTGGGGTGAAATGGGTCTCATTGCAAAAATATGTCAAAAATATATTTATTACTAAATATACATGAAGATAAAGAAAAAGGCAATCGGCTAAGCCGTTTTTATCTAAAGAAATTTGTTTTAAGTTGTACTTTAATGAAATTGTAAAAGTCCGAAGTTAATGAACATTGTTCAAATGTAGCAATTAAAATACTGCATTTGGAGAAAAAAATAAACTTGACAGTTCAATGTATATTTAAAGAAAATAAGTTAAAAACATTGTTTTTACTTAATACAGAAGACCTTCTAACTATGACCCATTTTACCCCAAGTACAAAATATTGTTTTAAAAGATAAAATATTTTATATTTTTCTAAGCTGATTGGCTTGAAATGTCTCTCAGACTTTCTTTTATGGAAAAATATCACAAAAGTCTGCTGAAATTTATTACAATAGATATTTGGAAGTTGGTAAACTTCCAGGCCAGTTAGCCACTACTTAAACCCACTGCTTAACTCTGCGTTACGCTTTGTAACAGGTACTCTGCGTACTCAGCCGTTCCTTCCAGGAAGATCACTTAGATCTGATTGACTGAAAAACCTATAAGTCTATGATGTCTTCAATGGGGAAAAGTTTCCGACAGACAAAAAAAATACGTAAATTTGATAACTAGTTTAAATAATAATACCAAACCTACACCACATATGAGTATCAGGTTGATTTGTGGGGTTTTATGGCACGGGGGCCGTATTCGGCCATTCCGCGCCAAACACAAGATTTGTATAACTTAAATTTAAAATTAGTTACGATTCATCAAGTTTATGTCCTGTTCCTGAAGGAAGAGAGGCGTTTTTGTTGGGTTCATCTCCAAGAATGTCAGATAGTAAGTGTAAACTCACAACTCTCAAGCGTCGCCTCCAACCGTGGACCAGTTTCGTCCTTGTTAGGACTCATCAGCACGGTATAGGAAGGCAACGCAAGAGAGTGGAATGCCAATGTCATTTCAGCAGGACGAAACCGGTCCACGCTTGGAGGAGACGCTTGAGAGTTGTGAGTTTACTTATTGTCCTCTTAACAAACGATAATGGTGCACTACTTTCAATTAATGTCGGATAGTTGGTTACGTCATATCTCCGCTGCCTTACAAGTTGAAATAGTGGGCACTCTGATACAATACGTTTCACAGATAATGAAACATTACAAAAATTAAACAGGTAGGCACAGGTTGAGTATAAGAATTAAAAACGAAATATTATAAATCAAACTTATAAACGTATTAAGTTTTTATGATACATACATGCCATACTTTTAGCACTCTCATCTTTCAAAACCCATTTCTTAAGATAAACCCAACTTCTTATATATAAAGCTCAAATCCAAGGCTTAAAAAACTGCAAAAAATTTAAACGCGTATGGATGAAGGCTACTTTTAAAAACTATATTCTACAGCAAATGGTTTTTTATACCCAGGACGCTTTTTAAAGTAATGGTTTTAAGTCAAATATTTTCACCCTCTCTGAAAGATAATGTAGAGGGTTTAAAACTTTCACATCTCCTATTTGCTTTTCAATAGTTCTAAGCTACTTATACATCACATCGCTTCTAACTGAATCGGATACACTTCAAAAAGTGTTTATTCATATTTTTTTGACGACGGACGTAGGGGGGTAAACTATTTGTTCTTTGTTCAAGGGTTACTGTAATGGGTTTAAAAACTGTGGATATATGCCATAAGGCGCCAAACTACCTTTTTTATAAGCTCCAGGTGGAGTTTTTCTTCAGGGGGATTTCACAAAATGTAACGGACAGAATGATAGCAGGAGAGATTAAAACATTTTTGGTGCCGAACGTTTCTTTTTTCGAGATTTTTTTAGCGCTTAGGTGAAACAAAAGAAATGAATTATGAATTTTCTTCATTATTACGAAACAAGGTTCTTTTAAGTATTAGAAGGTAAAATATAATTATGATATCTTTTATTTAAAGAAACTTAATTAAGGATAGTCTATTTTTTAAATAAGACTTAACTTAGCCTTTGGAATGCGAGGAATTCGCAGTGTATGCTTTTGAGAAACGCAGCATTTTTAAAGTTTTGATTATGATCATGAAGTTGTTCCAGTTTTTTGTGCATATATACTTTACTTAATGGCTTATTTTAACCATTTTCATCTTTTTACGTCTTGTTTTTATGTGCCAAAATTTCTTTTTGAAGTTAATCTTTTTATAGTGTACTGAAATGAATGTTAAATAAATAATGTAATTATAATTATATTTCATTGTGTAGGAATTTCTCTTAATAAGTGTTATTATTTCCATCGAATGAAGTTTAGTTATTACTTATGTATTAAATAAAGGATAGAAAAGTAAAAAATAACAGGCGTCATTCTTAATTAATTTATATGTAAGGTATTCGTTTTTGTTCATCCTAAATTAGTTATGTTTTAAGTACTGTAAAATACTTGTATAATTCAAAGAACTGCTTAATTGTTGTTAAAGTTTAAAATTTAAATTATGTATTCTACCCATTGAAATTCAATTAAACATTACAATAACGACGAATACCGCTGATCAATTAATGTAATTGAATAAAACTGGTGGATATAAACTGATAATTTGAACACAATTTTCATTTTTATTTCACATAACTCATGCAAATCTATTAAAGAAACCTTAATTAAATTTTCATATTCTGGAGATATAACCTGGAATCACAAAATTAGTTTCAAGACCTTTCAAGTATATTTAAGTACAATATTTTTAAGCTTTGTGAAGTAGATCAAATTGTAAAGTAATGCTTTTGGAAACCAAGGAAGTTGAAAATCTTATAAAATAACTGTTAGACAGATTTCAATAGTAAACCAACTAAACAGAATTTTTATGCCATGTATTTTGTTTTAATGCCCTAAGGACCAGAACTTTGTTATTTTTTACGTGACGTAGCAAGAGCATCTTCGAAGTACGAGGGTTGTTTTTTAATTAACTTCCGTTTTTCTCCTGAAAAAAAGGTAGTAGGAATTTCGAAAAAATTTTGGTGCTGGTAGTTAGATACATCCTTCAGGTTCAATTTGCCACCTTACTGAATAAAATCGGACATTTTTTCAATTTTTTATCGATTTTACAAGCGCGCTCCTCGGACTATTTTCCCGCCAACCCATAGAGAATTCGGCTTTTTTTCTCCCTTCGCTCCGTCCGCGAGCAGGCATTAACATTAAACAATGGGCAGGCAGGTGATCGCGAACGGAGCTAAAGGAGAAAAAAAGCCGAATTCTCTATGGGTTGGCGGGAAAATAGTTCGAGGAGCGCGCTTGTAAAATCGGTAAAAAATAGAAAAAATGTCCGATTTTATTCAGTAAGGTGGCAAATTGAGCCTGAAGGATGTATCTAACTACCAGCACCAAAATTGTTTCGAAATTCCTACTACTTTTTTTTCAGGAGAAAAACGGAAGTTAATTAAAAAACAACCCTCGTAGAATCTCAGCATGCAGCAATCAATGGCATGACCGAATTAAGCTTCAGATACAAGGAAGCAGCACTTTTATAATTTAACAAGTGTATTTATAGAAGTATCAATAATAAGGAGGTTGGAGTTTTCTTGATACTTCAAAGTATTTGACAATTTAAACCATTCTTAACCAACTATTTAAAATGATAAAGCAAGGGGATACAGAGGGTCTAGACTTAAGTACAGATTATAGAACAAGGAGTCACAGATTCAAATTAAACAAGGCACATGTAAACAGGGAAAGCAGAAATCATTATTTTTACAACAGGGTTGTGGATAGATGGAATGGGTTGCTAGAATCGATAGTTAGTTCCAATGGAGTAAAGGAGTTTAAGGATAAATTAGACAAATACTGGGAATCGGTAGTTTGAGTTGGTGGACCAACCTAGTTGGGCTTCACGCCTGTTGTTGGTTGTCAATATTTGTATTTGTATTTAATAATTTTAAAATTGGAAAATGCGGGATTTATGGGCGATGTATTAAACTGGTTTGTATCCTATCTCTCTAATAGAAAACCAGAGGGTAAAGTCAGATCATTAAAGAATCGGATTAGTGAAAAAGTCACAGAAATCCCCATCAAGTTCCACGATTGTTAAATTTTCTTTTTTAAAAACTACATGAATGAATTTCTTTATAAAGAAGCTATGCATTTTTTTCGCCTTTGTGCTGAGCCAACTCATCTTTTTTGTTTAAGTCAAATATTTTAATACGTCATTATTGATATTATGCAACTTTTCTTTCATTCCATTTTCGCTGTGTCGCGTAACACTCAATCTACAGTAGTACTACCTCACTCACCCTCAAACCAACACCCTTTCGTCCCATAATCGCGAGTTTATGAACTGTACGAGTATAAAACTGGATAATCTCCGGCGGAAAATCCTGCTTTACGGAGCGTGCGATCCTCGGCCGTGTATAGTATCCTGACAGCGATGAGTGAGGATAGTATTGACCAGCACACAGATTAGAGCGCTGGGAGAAAGAAATGGACACAATAACTGTCTGGAGGTATTGTGTGTATCCAGGCTGAAAGGCGTGGAGGAAAATTATTTTAGAGGCTCGCTGGGTTTTCTGAAGGGAAAATTAGTTTTGCTTTCACCATTCGCATGAGGGAGTTTAATGCCCTCATGCTCTTGTTCTTGTTGAGTGAATCTCTGACAGGTCTATTGTTCAAATGCGAACTTTAGGCTGCAATCAGAGATGGTGGCAAAAGCTCCTAAGGAGGGTTCTGATCATTCAGAAAATGCCTAAGGTGCTGCCACCAGTCTTCTAAGCGACTTTTTAATAGTCAGCAAATGTCTCCATCCAATCAACAAGAACAAGAGCGTGAGGGAGTTTAATGCTGTAAGATACTTTTTTTGTAAGTAGATTAAAAATTGGTTTTAGTTTTTTTGGGGGGGAGGAAGGGGGCTAAAATTTTTTTTTTCTCCCTGGAAACAAATTCGCATATTACATAAAAAATGTGCAACAAATATGTTTATAATCGTTATGTTCATAAGTTACCCAAAGTAAAAAATATGTATTCATTAATAAATTCAATTATCAAAGATTGGTTTTACACTCTTAAAACGACAGTCTCAAAACTGAGTAAAAAAGTACTCAAACTGGCTCAGATCCAAATGTACTCAAATTTAAAAACATGAATATACTCATTTCTGAAAATGTGCATACTCAAAAATGAAACATCTTAAGCTTGAAACATAAAAATGAGCTCATGGTGTATAATTGTTTAGTATCACATTTTTAGAAAGGAGTATATTCATGTTTTCAAATTTGAGTACATTTGGATCGGAGCCAGTTTGAGTACTTTTTTACTCAGTTTTGAGACTGTCGTTTTAAGAGTGCACGTTAATATCAATTTGCATGATGTTTGATATAGACTTTTCTTAAAATTTACACCAGATATTTAAGGTCAGGCTAAAAAGCCACTAAAATGAAGGATGGAATCACATTTGAAAAGATTTTTACACCTATCATCGCATTTTAATTATACGATACATTGTTGTAGACGGAACGCAGCATTTAACCGGAACCCGATTGTGTCAGAACAAGAGTCCTGCTGTTCGAGAAAGTACCTAATAAAGATCTAGAGGCTATTCTCCTTGTGGAAAATTATACAAAGTTTGATTTCCTGAAAACCACTAATGTTTTAGTAAGTCTGTTTTTTTATAATTTGAATTGAGAAAAATTTCAAATTATTTTGTTCTCCTTCCTGATTTCCGAAGATTTTCGTGGAAAATTAGCATACTAACATTTTTTCAGTCTAACAATATACGGCATGGGCCGACGTGCTGGCCGAGTGGTTAGCGTATCTGACTGCGAAGCCGTACGTCCGGGGTTAGAATCCCCGTTTGGCATGGATGTTAATTTCTGTCCTAGTGTGATGAATGATTTGGCCCCCCTGTAAAAAGGGGTTGTGCAAGCGAATGCGTGTGTGTGTGGCGTGGGCAACAGTACTTCACCTCCATGGCTTCGGTCCACAGGTGCCCACTGGGTAACGCGAAGAAAGTACTATTTACGGCATGTCTGTTGGTTAATGAACTGTTATTCGTAACTGTTCAATTACCTGCCATTGGAAAAAAAATATACGGCATGGTTACGAGTATGGTTTGGTAAGAAGTTAATACCATAAAATCTTATTAAGGTATACAGCGCCAACAAAACAAGATTTTAAAATTCAGGCTAAAAAGCCACAAAAATGAAGAATTGATTCGCACTTGAAAATATTTTCAAGTGCACCTATCCCATATCCATGCTTTGCAAAGTATGTTTAAAATCATTTTTCTATATCTAACGAAGATTGATTGAGCTATTTTGTACGTTTTTTTATTACACAGTGAAATTTTAAAAGGGCATGTAATTGTTTGGGGGGATCTTTGGATCCCCTTCATTAGTGCTAAAAGGTCGGACTGACGGAGGGGATCAAGATCTTCAAAACAATATTATGCCTATTTTAAAAATTCATTATACAATAGCTAATGTTCAAACTTGTTCCAGCTTTATCACCCAGTAACACAAGATTGTTTTCACCCTTCATCGCTTGAACGGGCGTTTCACTTTTTATCGACATGTCGTCTATCAATCGGTTCTCCAAATTACGTCTTAAGCGTACCGAATTTTTGAATCTCTTAAAATTTAGCAATTCAGAAAGAAACTTACTTACCTAAAAGGGTCGATTCATTTACTTCCAGAGCTGTTCTGTGCTTTGAAATCGAATTCCCAGGTTTTGGTGTAGTTCATGTTATACCTAAGGGGGAAAACTCAATAAATTTAAGAGGAAAAGAATTTCATTATAGTCCGAGAGCCATGAGAAAAACTTAGACATGAAAACAAAACTTTTAAAAGAAGTCAAAATATAAATGATAGTCGCACAGAATTAGCACAAAACGTTTTTTTAGCATTTACGAATTCATATCTAAAAGTGAGGGGAGTAACCCGCTTTCATAACAAATATCCCCAACTATTGCAAGATTGTAAAAGTTTTACTCTTGGTAGTCGAACTATACTCTAATTTAAAAAAATGCATTTTAATATAATTTATTTTCAAGTTTAAAATTTTATAAATCCATCATTAAACTACAAAATAAAATAGTTTTTCCATAGTTATTTCTTGTAGCTGGCATTAGAGGGTTAATCTGAAATAAAATAGCAACCTTTAAAACTCAAATGGTGATCTTAACTCACCAGCGTGACTAGTTAAGTTAGTTATTTGGAGTTAGGAGATAATTTACGCAAACAATATTTTCATAGAATTAAAAGAACCAGAATAAATCTAAAGAAATATATGTTTGCCTTACAAAAGTTTCAGATATAATATTTGTTTAGCCAAGTGTGATGCACCAAGGGTAAACTTATTCAAATCCTACGTACGCAATAATAAAGCTGGTAAATTTCAATTTTATCTACAATCAAGACTATCTTTCAAATATGCCATTCAACCCATCTGACATAAACAAAACGATCAATTCACTTCAAATAACACACACAAATCAGCAAAAACCACCTTTCAAATCTTTAAGAAACCCTTTAACGCAATTACTTCATGAGAAGGATGTGAAAGCACCGACGAAGCTTCTCCATCAAGCTTATTTTAGCACCCACTTTAGGTAATTAAACTCTGCAACCGCCCCCTTACTTTCAAACCGCTTACTTTTTGGGCAACAACGCATTAATGCGTTCGATGTTAATAGGACGATCAGATAGGAATCAGTCTATTGATCCCTCAAAGAGTCCTCAAGGGTGCCTTTGAAAGGACGATGCTGCTGCATTAAGACCCGAAGATGGAGCTAGAGTACTTTAACAAAGAATCATTTAGTGCGCAAGGCTGTTTCCAGTTATCTGTGTAACAGCTGTGTAATTGCAGTGCATTATTGGTATTGAGTTACACAGATGAATTGAGGCGTATAACTGAATGAACCGCTTGGAGGTTCACTGTTGCAGTTTGGTAAGTAGGGTTTACAATAGAAAATGATGGGTTGAAATAAATTTGTACCAGGTAGTTTGTTTTGAAGTTTTGCACCGGAGGAACCATTGTTTCAAAATATCAATCTAATTTATGGGGGGGTTGTACTGATTCACAATAAAACGTAGGCGTTGAGGGATCAAAAGTGAATTCTAAAAACTGTTGCAAGGAAAACATATTTAAAAGAAATTTTAATATTGCAAAATCGTCTTGGTGGAATTCTCTGCTTGATTTGGTTGGTTTGAGTCCTTTGGCACCAAAAGATATCCTTTTCCCTGCTTATCTTGAGGGAAATAGGAATGAACTCAATATTCTAATTATCTAGAGCAGGGGTTCCCAACCTTTTTGCACCTGCGTACCACTTGACTTTTTGAGAAATTTTGGCGTTCCACCAGGCCTAAATATTTTAATAAATGTATAATATTTACTCTTCTAAAAGTGCTCAAAGGCTTTTTGAATTAAATTCCTGAGAAAACTTCATATTTAATGGTTACATATATGTTTATTTATTTATAACTTGCTTGTATAATAAAGGAGAAAAAGATGAAAATGGTATTTTTTACAGTTCTATTTATTATACCCATAGGTCTAAAAACCTACAAATAAAAAATTAGTACAAACTCAGCAAAATATACTTTTGTAGTCTTTAATGCGAAATTTGTTGTTGTTTGCCTGTGATTAAAATATCAACGTTAGGAGTAATGGAACTTATCTTCACTCTTAAGTCCTCTTAAACACTTACTCTGCTTCTATGTTTATTTTTTATGTACAAGAGTTCAGAAAATCCACTCTCACACAAGTAACTCGTAACAAATGGCATCAAAAATAGCAGAGCTTGCCGGAAGATCAAAGGATACTCGGTTTTTACATCCGATCCAGAAGTTAATTTTAAGATTTCTCTTTATAATCTTTCATGGAACTATCTTCTGTAAAATCGAAAAAACTTTCTTTCAGTGCTTTGACTCACGCGTACCACCTGAAACGTTCCCGCGTACCACCGGTTGGGAACCCCTGATCTAGAGTATAAATTGGAATGGCTGCATATTGTTTTTAAATATTTATTTAGTTTTCCTTTTATTTTTAAACACATGTTTCTTTTTCATAAAATTCTTCCTCTTGTTTGACATATTTAAATAGTGTTTGATATTTATTAATGGATTGGCTTGGTTTTTTGTAAGAGTTAATGACCCAAAATACCATTTGGACATACCGCAACAAGAGGCTAAAAAGCTACCGTCGTACGCAGTCTATGCGTTTGATTATCAATGTTTGTCTGATAAAATAAACGAAATAATGGAAAATATACTGTCAATAAATTTTTGTATTACTTTTAATCCTATCAAATTAGCCTTAAATAATTATAACAGGGTTAGTTGGTAAGGTTTTTTGACACGAAGAATATAACAGGGAGTTAATAGCAAATATTCATAGTTTTAATACTACGTTAGAAAAACTCCGAACAAGATTACTCCAAATGTACTGAAAATATTTACTTCTATTTTTTAAGTATAGAAAATTAATAAATATTTATTTAATATAAGAATGTCTAAATAAAACATCAAAATTTAAACAGAATACTTTCCTTTCATTCTAGCTTTATTTCTAGAGTCACGGGGAAAATTTGGAAAACCCACTAGAGAAAAGTTATGTGTTCTTCACCTTGGATGAATCAAACAGGAAAAACATTTTTTATCCTAAAGAGTAGCTGTACCTAGTTTATAAGATGTTAGAAATACGAATTAACTTGTTTAAGCCGCTTAGCACATTTATTGGCAAGAACCTTGTTTTGCCCAGTAATTGGATGGTTTTAGTCTCTTTAAGGTATTTTTCCCCTTCAAAATTTGGTGACAGTAAAAGTATTCAAATTAACATTTAAAATAAGCTTTAGATTTCTCAAGGTTTGAGATTTAGAGTACCCCATCACTATCTTTAGTAGCTTATTAAGATGCCTTATTGCATAACAGATACAATGGTGTTGACTTTAAGAATTTTATTTGGTAGGATTATTTATTGAGACGACCATGTTAGAATTTAATTCGCACTCAGTTTAGATCTGTAAAACGAAGTTTTAGTTAGTTTTCAAAGTTAGTATGCAAAGTTCAAAGAAAGGATTAAACTGAAAAGGATTTGCAAGTGATTTTATGAATGAAGTGAAGTTTATGAATGAAGTGAACAGATTTTATTTGAACTCATTAGTTGAGTGTGGTTTAAAATTATTTAAAATAACAGTTTTACAAAAAAGCTTGGGATATTTTTGCGCGATAACTTTGAACAACTATTTAATTTAACATCTTATCTGAAAACGTATTCAAATAACCAAGTTCTTTTTTCATATCCTTTTTCTGTATACCAAATATAGTCTCGCTGAGTTTAAATTTTCTCAAAAACAATAGATTGTCGAGGTTCAATTCTATGGACATTTTTAAGTTTCCCGCGAAAATAATCTAGAAAAAATAATCTAGCTTTGCATGTGCAGAGTTTTGGTTGGTTGGGTTTTTATGACACAGGACCTGATTAGGTCATTCTATGCCAAGGAATAGCAGGACTTTCAAGTTAAAAGTTAAGCGAGCTAGAAGCTCTTGTCATATGTAGTCCATAGCCATACATCAGTGCTCAGTTTCGGCTTAAATGCTGCACAACAACCCCATAGTTCTTAAACATTGTAAATCATTAAAAGAAGGGCAAATATTAGTAGTAGAAATGTATATCTCTAAAGAATAAAATATAACAAATACTGAAACTATAGTTTCATCTTTTGAAAAAGTGTATTTACACTGCGGTTATTTTTTTGAGAATTCAACTTATTTTACAGTGCGGAAATAAAATATGCCTCAGTCAATCAAAACAACCAAGAATTTAATTACCAATGTCTAGACTACTGAACTATACTTGGATCTTTCAACCAACAAAAATGGCCAAATTATCACGTAAAAGATGAAAATTACCGATGTTCACAATCGATTACACAAGAAACCGCAGAAAGGGCTCAAGACCAACGTCATCTTACTCAATGCAAACACTGCTTTATTTAACTTCCTTCTATTTGCGCTAAACTGTGTAATTAAACAAAAAGACAAAGGAAAGAATTCCTCATTTTGCAAAGATATTTATGTAGCTGTGTAACTACAAGTTAGCGTATCTGTCATTTGGCCCTTTTCATTAGAAGACTACTAATTAGTTTTTAAACTTGTGCTTACTTATACGCGGCTGTATTTAGTTAAATAGTTTATTCAGAGTTTAATATAATTAGCTTTTCAAAACTTCGATGAATGCGGAAAAATTTCTGATGATCTTTTACTTTAATTAACTTTGAGTTTTTCAGCGTCAGTTCTGGCTTTTAATTTCGTCACTAATTAGTTAAACTTATTTATATTACCTGGTGCGTTTTAATTTAATGAATTAATTTTATTAATTTATGTTTGAAAGTAGTTATTGACCTCACGAAGACTTCAATGTGTAAAAATTATGAAGTTTTTTAAAGTACTAAAAATGGGTTTTTAAAGATAACTTTTTAAGTTAATAACTAGTAAATCTAGTTAAATAACGCATAAAAGTAAAGATATTGTAAATAAAGTTTTACATGCAGCAGAAATTTAATATATGAATGCCAAGAATTACACTGCTGTTCAAAAATTAAGGACGGAACGGTTTTTTAAACATAACACCTAGTAGAATTATTGTTCATCCATGAAAATCTTACCAAAAGATGTTCAATGGGTGAGAATACAGGGACCGAGAACAAATTTTCCCTATCAATATTTTAAGGGGGTAAATGGGCCCTCCATTGATAATGGAGTTCCATTACAAATTTGGAGCAGTGGCAGAAACTTCTGTGAAAGAGGTATTTAACCGAGAAATTTAAGATTTTTTGCAATGAATATGATTATTCCTGAACTCAATGCATATTTTCAATCACTTGTGCTGCCTTTAAAGGGTATTTTTTAGGTTCTATTGAGAGATATCGGTCTTACCATCATTTTTAGCAAGTTTTAGCTTCAGGGTCATTTTTGGTAAGTGGTATCTTACCGTCAACCATGTTTTTAGTGGGTCTCATATGTGTCTGATTGTGTTTAGGTCTGGGGACCCAAAAAGTATCTTTATTATTTCAATATTGTTTCTTATGAAAAACTTTGAGAAAGCCAAATTGTGATTATCTGCGGATTTTTCACTAATAGAGAGAAATTATTGACTCGAAAGGTCTTCTAAAAGAATCAAATGGGCCATGATAATACAGATATGCAATTTCAGACATCACGGAAAATCTCTTTTGAGTATAGGGGATGTTGAAACGTCTATAAGTATAGTACAGATTAAAAAGAGAAATTCGATCTCTTTAAACTTCATTTTAAAGATAATGGAGATATTTTTACAGATATATCTTTCCTTTTAGACATGTATAAGTCCATAAAAAGTAAAAATACTTCTTTTTTTTTAACGTTAATAACAAATGTTCTTTCTGTGAAACTAATGCATCTCTTTGGGCCGTTTCAGCACTCCTTAGACAGCACAGAAATTTTCGCTGATGTCTGAAATTGCATATCTGTATTATCATGGCCCATTTGATTCTTTTAGAAAACCTTTCGAGTCAATAATTTCTCTCTATTAGTGAAAAATCCGCAGATAATCACAATTTGGCTTTCTCAAAGTTTTTCATAAGAAACAATATTGAAATAATAAAGATACTTTTTGGGTCCCCAGACCTAAACACAATCAGACACATATGAGACCCACTAAAAACATGGTTGACGGTAAGATACCACTTACCAAAAATGACCCTGAAGCTAAAACTTGCTAAAAATGATGGTAAGACCGATATCTCTCAATAGAACCTAAAAAATACCCTTTAAAGGCATCACAAGTGATTGAAAATATGCATTGAGTTCAGGAATAATCATATTCATTGCAAAAAATCTTAAATTTCTCGGTAAAATACCTCTTTCACAGACGTTTCTGCCACTGCTCCAAATGTGTAATGGAACTCCATTATCAATGGAGGGCCCATTTACCCCCTTAAAATATTGATAGGGAAAATTTTTTCTCGGGCCCTGTATTCTCACTCATTGAACATCTTTTGGTAAGATTTTCATGGATGAACAATAATTCTACTAGGTGTTATGTTTAAAAAACCGTTCCGTCCTTAATTTTTGAACAGCAGTGTATATGGAGAAAGTATGGAATTTATTTTTAAATTACCAAGTAAACCATAGATATCTTGGTGCAACGTTGTGTACTGATGGAGGAACAGATACTGACATTCAAAATAGAATTACCAAAGCCCGCAACTGCTTTAGAGGTTTGAATAAACTATGGAGGAATTCAAATATAACTTTAAGAGTGAAATTAAACTTATATAAATCTTTAGTCAGATCAGTCCTTTTATATAACTTCGAAACATGGAAGTTGACTGCAGTCCAAACAAATAGGCTAATTGCATTTCAAAACAACTGCTTAAGAATAATTATGAAGATTTTTTGGCCCAATACAATTACTAATGATAAATTATTAAAAGAAGCGAAAATGAAATCAATAGAACAAGAAATTAAAATGAGGAGATGGCGCTTTACTGGCCATGTGTGAAGAATGGAAAGAAATGAAATTCCAAGTGTTGCCATGGAGTGGGCACCAGAGGGAAGACGAAGAAGAGGTCGCCCAAGACTAACATGGAGAAGGCAAATGGAAAGAGAGAGAGAGAGAGGAAGCGGGATGGACCAGCTGGCAGGAGGAAAGAGTGGCTGCAGCGGACAGGGCAGGGTGGAAAGCAAGACTCAGGGCCTTTTGTGCCACAAGGCACTAAGACATGATGATGATGATGAAACCATAGATAAACATGTTTTGAATAACTTTCCCAAAGATTAATTTTAGAAATCTTAGAAAATCAAGAACATTACAGAGTTCTTTTTTACTAATCGAATTCATAAAATGAAAATTACCTGACAGATCAGGCCGTGTTACATTTTTATTAATATCGATACGTTTCGTCCGTCTCTGTGGAGAACATCAACAGTGAAAACTTTATAAAAAATGGATTATTCCCGGATAATTTCAATTTTGTGAATTCCATTGACAAATCTGGCCGTAAAAGCCTAAAGGTTCATGTAACATTTTAATCGCTGACAAGTTTTTTTTATCATTAAATGCTTGTCACATTATTATTTTAAGAATTCCATGAAACAAATATAAACATTTTTAGATTCTAAAGCACATTGAACGGACAAAACTTTGTTTGAGGAGAATATTTCAACATCCAGACAAAAATATACAAGCATGTGAAATAAATTGTTAGAAGGATTTTTTTAACGTTAAAGTACAAAAGCTTTAAGCTAGCAATTCCTTGAATTGCCTAAATTTTGAAAACCTTGGTAAAATAAGTACGAGAAATCTTTATGCAAGACGTGAAATAGTGTGGGATGAAGGTCTAGACCCAGGGTAGGTATAAGAAGTTTTCATAAATAAAAAAGGTGAGAGAAATAGTATTCATGAAATAAAACTTTTCGTTCCATACATTTTAATGGAAATGGAAGAATTCGGGAATTCGGAAAAGAGCGAGGAATTTTGTAATGGGTTCTGTAAGAATTTCTAAAGGGTGGTTAGAATTTCGCCGGGTACTATTTGAAAAATAATTGAGCTTTAAAAGGAAAATTTAAGGAAAAAAAGGTGCTATGGGTGTTATAAATAGATATTTTAAAACTACTGGCGGTTATTTTTAGCTGTGTAAAAGTCAATAGAAAAGAAACGTGGCTTTTATAATCAAATTTAAATAAATTACGGAAAATTCTAGAATTTGATGGTTGTATTTAACAATGAATTGAAATTTCTCGCAATTTTTAGAGGTTTTTTTTTATTTTTTAGTTTCAACTGGTATTTCTTGTATTATTGTCGTTGTCTTGGAATAGTTTTTATGGCATCAAATTCACATCAGGAAAAATAGTGTGACGGTTGGTTCATTGGAGTTAAATGGAGCGAGGTCCAGAGTCTACAACTACAGTTCTTAGGAATTAAATATCATGCATGAATACTTATTAGAGTGATTGGTTAGTTATTGATGGCGCAAAGCCCATAACAGAACACCTATTAGGCCGCTGAATGGTTGACGGGATAATATGCGAGACCCTTTTAGTTATCCTTTTATAGTCTGTCCATTTAAAATAGGCACATGAAACAGGATCAAAAACGCCTAGTAACGCTTATCACGCAACTTCAGTGACCGATTCTTGTACAGTGTTTCAACCATTTCTGTTTAGGCTGCCTTGTCACAAGAAAAATTTTTCGATGATAATTACAATAGTAACTGCTTCTAATACATTACGCCTCAGGCCCCTATTCTAAATGAACAGAGTATAGTAAAGTAATGAGAGATCATTTTAGTTATCAGTTTCTTCAAATCCTAACGGAGTTTTTCAAAATTTCAGAAATTTTTCACGGATCTCTTTAATACTAAAGGGAAAGTTTCAGCTTCTGTTCATAAATTAAAAACTTTACTTTTGCTATTTTCGCTCCACCTTATTACGCATCCTCTAAAATACCTAACGCTCACACCGAGACCAAATTCCTTCTAAACACTTCAAACAAACTCCAACCCTTTCATCTTTCCCGATGACCCGTCAATCGATCCTAAAGACCCCTCATCATCACTCTCGATCGAATCCTCCCCCCGAGGGTTCCAGGTGACCGTGCACCCTCATTCGTCACCGGACAGTCCGGCAGATTCAGGAGGGATTCAACGCCCGGCCGTTATGGAGGAGCTGGTTGGATTCCAAACGACGTGCTCTTAATGCTGGACTGAAGTGTGAAGGATTGCGAAGGGGAGTTCGCTAGGATTAACAGTCTTGGATGTGCAGTTGGATTGTGTTGTGTAGTTGAGAGCCAGACGAGAGTAAGTCAGTTTGGGGTTGCGGAAGGGTTGAGTACATAGCAAGGAAGATGAGTAGAATCATTTAAGGATTTGATTGAGTTTAATGGCACAAAACCCCATTGGGGTATACCTCGCCAACAAGACAAGATACTTAAAAATTCAGGCTAAGAAGCCATCGTTGAACGCAGTCTACGCGTAGGTATTAAAATATTTCTGTTATAAAAACACTTTAAATCTAAAAAGGAGAATATCACCATTTATTGCTGGTTAAGCGGACAATGGGTGTAAACTCACAACTCTCAAGCAACACCTCCAACCGTGGACCGGTTTCGTCCTTGTTAGGACTCATCAGCACGGTATAGGATGGTAACGCAAGAGAGAGGAGGGCAAGTACAAGTATAGTAGTACTAGTGGAGGACTAATCAATGGTCACCACTTTTTCAGTTATAGTCGGCTAGACTAGTACTTGCCCTCCTCTCTCTTGCATTACCATCCTATACCGTGCCGATGAGTCCTAACAAGGACGAAACCGGTCCACGGTTGGAGGTGACGCTTTAAATCTAGTTAAAATTAGTTATATGTAGTTTATAAAATCGATATCCTTTAAAAATATAAATAAATTCTTATTATATTTGTCTCCAATAAGTTCAGCAAGTGATGGGTAGGAAACTTCGAATCTGCGTTGTAGTACGATTCCAAATCGAGGACATTCTAATAAAATATGTTTAACTGACATAACTGAATTGCATGATGGGCAGGATTGTGGAGGTTCTCCGTGAAGAATCATTTAAGGGGCTGGCAGCAATAAGAAGCTAACTCCGATGAAAAGCAGTTGGCTCCTTATTGCTTCCAGCACCTCAATTGTATAACCTCGACAACCAACTCTTCGGATTATCAAATCGTCCAGTTGCCAGCTTTATTGATCAATTTACACCTGTGCTATTACAAAATGAAATAACCGAATATTTTACACTTGCTTGTAGCCGATGTTTATATCGGGTAATTTCATACCTTTGCTGTTTTTACACAAGATAGTTTATTTTTAATGTATTTACAGCTCATATGTTTTTTCTTTCTTGATATTTGAAATACAAATTTTTACCAGAATTTTTATTCGTCATATTTATTGAGCTTCGTAATAGACTCGTAAGGACATAGCAATATCATGTCTCTCATCAAAATATGTTAAAAATCACTCAATTCATAAGTTATTGGGTTCTGGTTCCTACTTCCATTTGAGGAGTGAGCCCTGTGAGTAAAAGCATCATCATTCAGATTTGACAAATTTTATAATGTTAAATCTTAAGTTAAAGAAAATATTTATTACATACAATGAATCTTAGTCTTAGTTAACAAATATTCATAAATTAAAAAAATCTTTTTAAATCATTACTAATTTAGTTTTAAAAGTAAAAAGATCAACCCAAAAACAGCAACGTAACACAAAACAAACTGCTTGCGCAAAAAATCCTCCAACAATAGTCATTTTTCAGTCAAAAGCACATTTCTCCAAATCTGAAAACCGGCATCAGCACCGAATAAATAAAACATCCCCGCCCAACCAGGTTTCTGATCTCTCCCAGAACAAGGAAGTATGTTATTTAGTAACGAAAAGTCCCCCACACAAAAAAAAGCCATACAATCCTTCCCAAACTTTCTTCGCCGACTTATCTTCACCCAGAACTACAACTAAAGGATAAACATTTTCCACTGAAAGGGAAAAGTTCTTGTTTTTTCCCGCCCAAAACGGGATCTAATATACCGAATATTCCTAAAAGAAGTCATAGAGGGGGAAAAAGAAACCGGAATATTTGAAAGTTCTGGTATTGAGTTTCGTCAATATTGACTGTATGAATTTCGCATTTATTTTCTCAACGAAAGTGCTTGATAGATTTTATCTTGAGAAGAATCCTCCTGCTATTGCAATTTTAAATATTTATTAGCTAGTTTCTTTTGTGCCCTTTGTGTTTGCAACTGTTGAGTAGTTTAAATCAGACTTTCTCTGGGAAAGTCAAACGAAAGACATTGTTTGGACAAGGTAAAAATGTCTGGTTTTTGTTACTCTATAGTCATGAAACTGAGCATTATTATTCCGGCTTTAAAGTTGTTGATTGTGTTGTTGCCTATCGTTGTTTCGTAATACTTTTCGCCCTTGCTTTGTATTAACTTATCAATTAAACGGCATCGTAATGTCCTTTCTCGTCCTTTGTAAATGCAAAATGCGTATATAAAATGCCTTTCAGGAAACTAGTTGGGTTTGTACTTGAATGCATATATAGAAATTTCAATTGTGGTAAGCATCAATATCTAAACTATTATAATAATTTCCTTCAGTAAGTATACCAGCAATGTGTGGCTTTCTCGCTAAAAAAAATACATTTTTTCTGCTTCAAAACTTCTTTGAATAAAAATTCTAATAACTATCTTTTGTTCAATCAGATAAAATGGTTAAGGCAATGATTTTTAACACATTTTATAGTATGCTACTCAGAAATACAGGAAAAAACTAAATATGTGTTAGTCAAAGTCTGAAATAAAAACCAAAAAAAAATTTTTAATTAAGGATTAAATTTTGAATATTAGGGGCTTGTTAGATGTAATTTGCATAAATATTAATACATCTGACATAAATGGAACAGAGTTTCTTGTATAAAAAATTTATTACCTCGTGTTGACATTTAAAAAGTTCACCATTTATTGCATTTCAAAAATTACAAAAGTTACTATCCTTACCAAATAAGAAAAGTCAAGTAAATCTATTTTAAATTATTTGTCAAACAGGCTACAAAAATAAAATTTTACAGATACCTATATAAAGAAACAATTCATACACAATTTCAATTCAACACAAATTCATTATTATCAATTTAAGCCGTTGTCGGAACAAATAAAAGATTTCCAGGAACAGCAAAATGACGTTTTTACCACAAAAAAGAGAACTACGTTTCCCTATTCATCCAACTGTGTGTCGGAAACCATTTACCTTCCCTAAGTAAAGTTCACCTCACTTGAACAAACCTGGGGTACACTCAATAGTAAAAGTGTCATTAATATTTAAACGGCACAGAGAGATTTCTAAAAAGGGATCAGAAGACTGCCATAGTACTTAACGCCCACTGGATTTCAGGAGACAGAAATATCTTTGAAATCTAAATAAGAAATGATCTCACTGAGGGGTTAGGGATATCATTTTTAAATCGGAAATTTGATTCGAGAGCATTGGATTTAAAGAAAGAGGTTTTGAGTTCTTTTACGTCTAAGCGGTTTGCTCTTTTGGTTGTTTTGCTGATACTTTTCGAATTTGCAGTTTATTCGCTATAAGGCTATAGGAGTAATTAGGCATAATGTAATTTTTCAGATATTTTGTATAGTTTTATAATGTGCAATTCATCAGTGTTTTATCACTATTTAAGGAGAAGTGTTTGCTTGGATTTTGTAAAAATATATGCACTATGAACTTTTAAGAATGCAATATTTTGAATAACACGCAACGTATTGTAAATTAGGAACTAGATCTCAAAACTTTTATACAACAGTTTCATATGAAGAATATTTGTAAGATTTATTAATAATCTCAATTTGATACTTTCACATTTCATCAATCCTGAATTTACTAGATACTATAACTGAACTAACTGTAAAATTAGTGTTACCATGCATAAAATCTTCAAAAACCTGTTAATTGGCCTTGTAATCTCTCATCAGAATCCTACAACACTGTAATCCTATCCAACCCACAAAAAAATAATACAGTATTAAATGAATCAGTTTAGGTACTATAATAATAAAAATTTTATTCATAAACACTATTGCAAGTAAAAGTATAAAAAACACTACCAGTCTGTCTTTTTCGTCTCCTCGAAATTATTCTCCTTAAAAAAATTTTAAATTATTGACAACTATACAAGCATCTAACTTCAATACTTAAATACTAATATAGCAGCAAACTAAACGTTCCTAAAATATTTACCCGAATAACTGGAAACATTACTCCTAATATCCAACCTTTACGACCAACTCAAGGAAACTTAATCCCTACAGGTCATAACCGACCAATTAGCACCCCCCCTCCACCTAATAAAACGGGCAGACCTCTCCACGGCTCAAGAAAGTCTCTGGGAAGAATTAGGGACTCCCTTAGACTAATAGGCTAATTAACAGTTTCTCGGGAAACAGGGAAAACTTTCGTGCCATCGCCAATAGAAGCTGTCAATCAAGGCCAATTGGCGATGCCTCGCGGTCAAGGTTTTTATTTGAAATACGAGCATGGACAGTACGGGATGACCGGGCAGATGGGGTATTTGGAGGGGGTTGGTGAGGAATACTTAGGGGGTGTTTAGTACTTTGATGGAGAGTTAATTAAGTACTGATGCTCGGGAGTGTCAGGGGTTAATTTGGTTCCGGAAGTTTCTGAAGGTGGAATCTCTTTTAGGGTGTTTCTTTTTATCTGTGCGAGGGTACTTTTCGTGAAAGTACGGGAAAGAGTAATTGAATTAGTAAGTGGTGAATGTGGCGGTGAATATAAAGTAGAATGATGTGGTGTGAAAATAAATGAGACTAACTGCTTAACGTAGTGATGCAATGGATACATGGGTAAATTATTATAAAAACGTTGTACATAGACTAATTTGGCGTAGATAATGATACCCACCTTTTATGCTAATATTTCATATTCATGGTAGGAATATCCAGTGGAGGTGTATAGGCTCGTTCACTTTGAAAGTAACATATCCAAGAAATTTAAAACAAAACCCCAGATAATTTTACAGAATATAAAAGAGCAATCTTCGTTCATACCTTACTTTTATCTCATCAGTTTTAACTATTTTAGAAATAAAAGTGTATTGTACTAAAGCCCTAGATCTCTACCTTAAGTAGCCACATCACACTCAATCAGCCTCCATTTTGGGGAGAACTCACTACTAGTCTGGATAGTCTAGCTACAGTGGCTAGAAGGGGATAGTGTGTCGTTCGAAGATGAAAACTGAAAAAAAAATTACTCCTCCGCTTGGTGTCGCTGCTGTTAGACGTGCATATAGGCGCCTGCGCATTGCGACTCTCATTCTCAGCGGCTATGTTATTGTTTACGCCGTGTAAACGATAATGTTTACGTTTGGCCGGCTTGGTGCTGAAAGTCGCAATGCGCAGGCGCCTATATGCACGTCTAACAGCAGCGACACCAAGCGGAGGAGTGAAACGAGGAGAAAAATTTTAGCATTGCTGGTATTGGCGAACGACACACTATCCCCTTCTAGCCACTGTAGTCTAGCTTATCGTCACTAGTAGTGAGTTCTCCCCAAAATGGCGGCCGATTGAGCGTGATGTCGCTACTTAAGGTAGAGGATCTAGGGCTTTATATTGTACTAATATCAAATAGTGTACTAGTGCACCATAAATAATGTACCACGCATTTTGTGCATGTGCACTCACGTTTGATTTTGTATTTGAAATTCAGGATGATAGTTTGAACCTTATTTCCTAATGAATACAGTACTCGTGATCTCAATAGTAAGTCGTCGGCTTTTAAAGAGATTACACGTTTTGAAGACCGGGCTGAGAATATTCTGATTTTGTATTATGGGGCAGAAAAAGCTATTACACTTGCATTGGAGCACTTCATAAAAAAGCAAAATGCAAAAATTCTTTTCAAAATGTTCTTTGATAATTAAGTGTAAAGGAGGCTTACACGAGTGGTTTGCTCCGACATTTAAAAAAATACATTCTATTGAGAAGCCGATCCTTACAATACATATCTATAAGGGAATTCAAAAGCATTTTTAGGGTAAGTACACTTTTAACATTAGTATTTTTAAAACAAATTTAAAATATTAAGTTCGTGTCATTTCATAAGGTTTTATGGGATATATGCGTGTACTATTATAATGAGTGAACATAAAATTGCTAAAAAAAATATTTAAAATCATTTAAGAAATTTTAAAGCCTAGAACTGAAAAATTGTAGCATTAAATATAAATAAATTCTCCCCATAATTTTTTTCTAATTTAATCTTTATGCAAGCTTTGATTTTACAGACTTAAAATATTTATTTTCTTGAAATTCTGGCATTAATTAAATTTTCGGGAATTCCCGGGATCCCGAGATGATGTCGAATTTTATCCTGAAATCCCGGGATGACCAAATTGCCCAAAAACGACAATCCCTAGCTTTGTAACAACCAACGTCACAAGCTTACTCTTACCATTGTGAAAGGAGATAGACCTGCCTTTTCGGTAAGGACTGGTTGTCGGTGTTCAAGTTAAATTGGTTGCAAATATTTTCAATATCTTCTGATGTCAGGACCAATAAGGAAGCACCTTTGAAAAAGTATTCCGATGTTTTTCAAGTAAGTGAGAAACTAATTAATCATTTTAAAGCAGTTCTCAAAATTGATCGTAACTGTCAGCCTGTATTTTGTAAGGGTGGTTACCATTAACGAAAAAACATATTTGGCACACCTGGATCAACTGCGTCTGGCAAGTTCTGAGGTTCCAGTCGTTTCCGATGAATCTACCTTTATGGACTGTGACATTTCAAGTCCGGCAACGCCCATTGTCTTGTCAGATTCAGAAGACTACCAAAGAAGAAATCCGTCTCCAATACCTGAAGATCCGAAAAAATGGTTGATGGAACGACGTGGCTCTGTGGTTGGAAGAATAAGATAGGTTTTTGAGTCCAGTTGATTTTATTTTAGTTCCTTGGTATTAGTACCATCTTGCAAGACTCTTCAGAAGATAAGTTGTCAATTTTTTTGTTAATAAATAAAGGAAATACGGACGAAAATGCCAATATGCAAGTGGAAACAGTAAAGGGAGGCGTCAAACGGTCGTCAGAGTGCATTGAAGACGAAAATTCGGAGATTATCAGAGGAAAGAAATCGAAAGAAGCTCGTATACAGGGTGTCCCATAAATAGTGGGTCACACTTCTAAGGGGGATAGAAGACACCTAGACGAGTCAGAATCACATAGGATTCGGGGGTCCCAGACCAAATCCCAGGGAGTTAAAAATGGAGCGACACTCCAAAAAAATTATTGAAAAATTCAATTTGTAGAAGAACTGCTATTGGTAAGAATTTAATTATGGTCTCAAAAATCGTAATTTAATATGATCTTTAAAATTATCTCAAAAGTCTTCACCTTAAAATTTTTTTTATTATGAAAAAAGTTAAAAAAACACAAAAAAATGTGAAAATTCTGCCCAAACCTCATTTTGTATTTCGAAATCCTTTCTTTTGATTTTATAATCTGAAAGATCATAGTTGTAAACCCTTAAGTCCAAAGTGTCACGTACCATCAATATTCAATGCTTGAGATCCTGTTAAAGCACGGTATAAGTCATTTTTTTCGTCCGCAGACTGTCGTTTTGGAAACGGCTATAGGAAACCAGTTCGCGCACGCAAAAAACGAACTTTAACAGGATATCAAGCGTTTAATATTCATAGTTTTTACGTGAAACTTTGGATTTAAGGGTTTACAACTATGATCTTTCAGATTATAAAATCAAAAGAGATGATTTCGAAATACAAAATGAGGTTTGGGAGGAATTTTCACATTTTTTGTGGTTTTTTAACTTTTTCCACAATAAAAAAAATTTTAAGGTGAAGACTTTGAAGATAATTTTAAAGATCATATTAAACCACAATTTTCGAGACCATAAATAAATTTCTACCAATAGCAGTTCTTCTACAAATTGAATTTTTCAATAATTTTTTTGGGATGTCTCTCCATTTTTAACTCCCTGGGATTTGGTCTGGGACCCCGAATCCTATGTGATTCTGACTCGTCTAGGTGTCTTCTATCCCCCCTAGGAGTGTGACCCATTATTTATGGGACACCCTGTATATGAAAATCAAAAGGATATAGGTATTAAAATTGAGGAAGCATTCGTCAACGGCACTAGGGAAGTGAAAATAGGCTTGAGAGGTCCTAATGCTAAGAAGTTGAATGTTACACAAGTCGATCTGAGAAGGATATTTAAAGAAGTTCTCAAATCTGAAGATGAAGTGATTTTGACAAGAAATAATAGTATAATTATTAAAGTAAAGAGCGCCGAATCGGCCAAGAGGGTTAATACGATTACCAGTATAAACGATGAAGAAATAGAGAAAACTTTCTTTAATAATACCTTTACTACGGCTTACATAGTCAAAGGGGTCGACACAGAGATTGGAGTGGAAGAAATAGTCGGATATCTTGAGAATCAGCAAATCAAAGTTCATAAAGTAATTAGATTTAACAGAAAGGGAAGTGACCAATTAACGCCAACAATTCTTATTAAAGAATTAGGTGATGTCAAAAGGAAAGAGGTGAAAATTTATTTTCAAGTCTACGAAGTACGAGAATTTATTGAGAAGCCGAAGATCTGTTACAAATGTCTAGGTTTCGGACATTTCGCAGCAAGTTGTAAAGAAAAAGAAACCAAGTGCTTTCGATGTGGAGAAGGCCACGAATCCTTTGAATGCAAAGAAGAAAAACAAAAATGCTTTCGTTGTGGTGATCCAAACCACACCGCTTTTGACCTGAAGTGCCCTGTCATAAAGAAGGAAAGTGAAAGTTTACGGAAAGAGAAAAAGAACATAACAAAGGAAGTTACCAGTAACGTGATCAAAGGAAATATCTGTAATGCCGAAGTCACAAAAACCAAATCAGTCTACACAGTAGAATTGATCGCCTAGAAAAGGCTGTTGAAAACCTAGGGAAGATCATAACAGAACAGCTGTCTAATCAGACATCAAACGTAGAGAAGAGCAGAAATCATAAAGAAGTATATGAAGAATTAAATTCCCAAATAACTCAAACAATTAAATCGAGGATCGAAGATCCATTGAGCCGGATAACAGACTCGACCTATAATCTCGTGCAATCCATAGAAAAATCCCTTGAAGAAGGCGGTAAAAAAGAAAAGGAAAATCAAGAATTTTTAGATAGGATTAATGAAGAAAGAAAAAACGATCTTCTGTTTATAAAAAACGAATTCAAAATACAGTTAGATCAAGTAAGAATGGGAATAGCTAATATTTTGAAAGACTTCAACGGATACCTCCAAAGTTTCTTACTACAAGTAGAAAGAAAAGATACTGACGAAACTGATTCAGAAGACGAAATGGTAACCCAAGAAAATCAAGGATCGTAACTAACCCGTTCAAATAACTTTGAAAATCAACTGTCATCTTATTTTAAACTAGAACTTCATCATTGCTGAAAAACTCTCATACATAATACTCTCATTTCAGACATAAAAAAAATCTTCATAAGTACTCTTGGAAGAAGAAGGTTAAGCGGCTCGAAAGAGCAAGCAAATACCTCAAACACATTTCAATTCAAATAAATTCAAATACTACCTGGAGATCCAATACCACCAAGTTATAGTGGAGCAGAAGATCAAAGACATTATCCAATCAGAACCAGGATAAAACCTGATAAACTGATGATGACCTAGATATAATGTAGTGTACCAGTATCAAATAGTGGACTAGTGCACCATAAATAATGTACCACGCATTTTGTGCAAGTGCACTCACGTTTGATTTTGTATTCGAAATTCAAATCAGTTAATGGAGATCCACCGAGATAAAGGCGTTAAGATGTCATCAGAATAAATAGTATAGTAAAGATTTCCTGTTATTTTCATAAGTGTTCTGGGACATTATAAAAAGTACCGCAAAAAAGTTCCTTTTTTAAATATTAACTGAAAGTATTCATTACGATTTTCCCAAAATGACCAAACCTAATTCAATTCATGTATACGAGTAAAAACCAATAACCTTATATAATTTTGATTCTTTCAGATGTTATAATACAGTAAGAAAAACTAATGACAAACTCAAATGATTCGAATAAAAGCATGAACAATTTTTTTTCATAAGCGCCGAGATATTACCTCACTAATAAAGCCTTTAATTTCTCCTTCACATCCCTGTAATAACTAACTTTTATAAAGACAAACAAAAATAACAAAAATAAGCAACTTTCAACAAACTAGATGTATCTAGATCTCTACTTTGTATTCCTAACACCATTTTGGCTTAATGCTATCCATACCTACACCTATTATATTAAAACCCGTTTACGTATAAATGGCTAAAACCAGACCAAACTTTGAAGCTGATTCAAAATCTCATTAAACAAGCTAGTTATTATCCTCAGCGTTACACCTAGTCACGTTTCTTTACGTTTCAAAGCCGTACTTTCTTTATACAGCCTTCGCATGTAATTAAACATTCTTGCATACTCTGGACAAGCTACGTATGTTAATAAAATTTTGGTTTCAGCTCCAACTCGTTGTTAATTAATGAAACTATGCAACGCCACTTTTATAGTTAAGCAGCTAAAAGTGCCCTAGTTTTGGATTTTAGTGCAGAAAATTATTATCTTGAAAGTTACCTCCGTACATGAAGATGTAAATGAGAGACTAAAGCTATTCTAAGCATTAAGGAAGGTATTCGAAAAGTGCCATTTTAACACGAAAATTCCTTAGATAGAAAGCACTTTCATAAAAGTAGTCTATTGATGATGATTTCAGATAGTAGTAGAAATGGCAGATAAGTTCAAGTATGAAAGTGAAGTTCATGATCATTGTTTTAATGGGGTCTAATGAAGGATGGGTTTTCTCGAACGATGTAATAGGTAGTAGATATTTAAAAGTCCATCTTGTGTAATTGGATCGCTAGTGATTTTACCATGGCTAGAGTAAAATTCCCATTTTTCCTCGATTATTTTATTGAAATGCAAAATGATAATTTGGGAGCGTGTTAGTCCTTTGTCATGCTTTATGAAGATACTTTAATGTTCTTAATTATTCTTTAAACTTTTGAAAATTATTCCCTGTGTACAGATCTTTTATATTTATTATAATTTAGTATTTAAGCATTTATCTGTTTAAAATGCCAAGACATTTTAGCTTATACTAGCTGATATGCCCGGCCTTGCACGGGTGATGTGAATAAAATTATTTTTCTAAAGTTTTCTTAAAATACATTTATAGTTTTTTTAAATCCGCAAATTACCAATCATCCCGGTATCCCAGGCGCCTCTTTCCTATCCCAGTAATCCGGCCTATTTTCAAATCAACTTTTTTCAACTTTTTCCAATCTCGGTGTTCCTGATAATGTTTATATCCTGAATCCTTTATAAACTATAAAAATGTCTAGTGTAATTTGATAAATCCAGTGAATAACACACATTCATGTGGGAAGTGAGGAACCGAGGAGACAGGTGGCAACGGCACGGGTGGCACGTCATCAGCTATACGTCGCCAGGGCTGGCTATAAAGCGCGGCAAAAGAAGTATGAGGATGAGGAGGTTAGACGCGTCGGAGGAATTGAGCAGAAGGCTGGCTGGCTGGCTGGCTGCACGAGAGGAGACGCTGGGAAGGAATTCGGCAGAAGGCTGATCGAGAGCCATCCGGCAGACGGCCGTACTGAAGGAAGGGTCGCTGCGTTTGATCGTTGGAGTTTTAACAATCAACAGTTTTAGCAATCAACAGTTTTACCAATCAACAGTTTTACAAATCAACAGTTTTACAAATCAACAGTTTTAGCCAGACGTCATTTTTATTTTATTCATCACTTCGTTTTTAACTTCTACGTTCTGTTCGACTTTTAATAAAGTTTCGTTATTTGGAAGAGTGCCTTATTCTTGCCCCACACCATCAACCTGATACATTCATATATAGCCAGATCCACAAACGGTTTTTGTTATATATCAGATTTTCCTTAGGAAGCATACCACAGTGAGTTAGATCTCTAAAATTTTAACCAGTTCTCTTTTTTATATGTTGCATTAAATCAATATTTCCTATTAAAATATAGATGAATAGGGGGCTACCCTAGAACTAGCCATTTGTAAACAAAATTATCGATGCCAATCGAGGAAAACAAATGCAGCGAAATTCGGGAGCTACGTAAGAGTATTACAAGATGTGTATTTACTGGGAAGATTTCTGATAACTAGTACCCATTTCATAGCAGCGTGTTTCCAGTCACCCAAAAAAGAAAAACGCTTAATGTCCGTGCAACGAAGCCCTCTGTTTTACAGTGTCCTATGTACGTTTCGGGCAGACGCCGAGTCCCTCGGGTTGGGCCTTAACGTGCGTAGAATCGGCGAAACCGTGAGGCTGAGAAATGGGGCCCCTAAGATCCCACAAGCTTGTCGGCGAGATAGGGAAGATGAGTTTGTCGGAGAGGCTAGAACATTTTCAAGAAAGCCTCTACCTTTCCTCTATCCTTCCATAGCAGCGTGTTTCCAGTCACCCAAAAAAGAAAAACGCTTAATGTCCGTGCAACGAAGCCCTCTGTTTTACAGTGTCCTATGTACGTTTCGGGCAGACGCCGAGTCCCTCGGGTTGGGCCTTTACGTGCGTAGAATCGGCGAAACCGTGAGGCTGAGAAATGGGGCCCCTAAGATCCCACAAGCTTGTCGGCGAGATAGGGAAGATGAGTTTGTCGGAGAGGCTAGAACATTTTCAAGAAAGCCTCTACCTTTCCTCTATCCTTCCATAGCAGCGTGTTTCCAGTCACCCAAAAAAGAAAAACGCTTAATGTCCGTGCAACGAAGCCCTCTGTTTTACAGTGTCCTATGTACGTTTCGGGCAGACGCCGAGTCCCTCGGGTTGGGCTTTTACGTGCGTAGAATCGGCGAAACCGTGAGGCTGAGAAATGGGGCCCCTAAGATCCCACAAGCTTGTCGGCGAGATAGGGAAGATGAGTTTGTCGGAGAGGCTAGAACATTTTCAAGAAAGCCTCTACCTTTCCTCTATCCTTCCATAGCAGCGTGTTTCCAGTCACCCAAAAAAGAAAAACGCTTAATGTCCGTGCAACGAAGCCCTCTGTTTTACAGTGTCCTATGTACGTTTCGGGCAGACGCCGAGTCCCTCGGGTTGGGCCTTTACGTGCGTAGAATCGGCGAAACCGTGAGGCTGAGAAATGGGGCCCCTAAGATCCCACAAGCTTGTCGGCGAGATAGGGAAGATGAGGTTGTCGGAGAGGCTAGAACATTTTCAAGAAAGCCTCTACCTTTCCTCTATCCTTCCATAGCAGCGTGTTTCCAGTCACCCAAAAAAGAAAAACGCTTAATGTCCGTGCAACGAAGCCCTCTGTTTTACAGTGTCCTATGTACGTTTCGGGCAGACGCCGAGTCCCTCGGGTTGGGCCTTTACGTGCGTAGAATCGGCGAAACCGTGAGGCTGAGAAATGGGGCCCCTAAGATCCCACAAGCTTGTCGGCGAGATAGGGAAGATGAGTTTGTCGGAGAGGCTAGAACATTTTCAAGAAAGCCTCTACCTTTCCTCTATCCTTCCATAGCAGCGTGTTTCCAGTCACCCAAAAAAGAAAAACGCTTAATGTCCGTGCAACGAAGCCCTCTGTTTTACAGTGTCCTATGTACGTTTCGGGCAGACGCCGAGTCCCTCGGGTTGGGCCTTTACGTGCGTAGAATCGGCGAAACCGTGAGGCTGAGAAATGGGGCCCCTAAGATCCCACAAGCTTGTCGGCGAGATAGGGAAGATGAGTTTGTCGGAGAGGCTAGAACATTTTCAAGAAAGCCTCTACCTTTCCTCTATCCTTCCATAGCAGCGTGTTTCCAGTCACCCAAAAAAGAAAAACGCTTAATGTCCGTGCAACGAAGCCCTCTGTTTTACAGTGTCCTATGTACGTTTCGGGCAGACGCCGAGTCCCTCGGGTTGGGCTTTTACGTGCGTAGAATCCGCGAAGCCGTGAGGCTGAGAAATGGGGCCCCTAAGATCCCACAAGCTTGTCGGCGAGATAGGGAAGATGAGTTTGTCGGAGAGGCTAGAACATTTTCAAGAAAGCCTCTACCTTTCCTCTATCCTTCCATAGCAGCGTGTTTCCAGTCACCCAAAAAAGAAAAACGCTTAATGTCCGTGCAACGAAGCCCTCTGTTTTACAGTGTCCTATGTACGTTTCGGGCAGACGCCGAGTCCCTCGGGTTGGGCCTTTACGTGCGTAGAATCGGCGAAACCGTGAGGCTGAGAAATGGGGCCCCTAAGATCCCACAAGCTTGTCGGCGAGATAGGGAAGATGAGGTTGTCGGAGAGGCTAGAACATTTTCAAGAAAGCCTCTACCTTTCCTCTATCCTTCCATAGCAGCGTGTTTCCAGTCACCCAAAAAAGAAAAACGCTTAATGTCCGTGCAACGAAGCCCTCTGTTTTACAGTGTTCTGCGTATGTTTCGGGCAGACACCGAGTCCCTCGGGTTGGGCCTTTACGTGCGTAGAATCGGCGAAACCGTGAGGCTGAGAAATGGGGCCCCTAAGATCCCCCAAGCTTGTCGGCAAGATGGAGAATATGAGTTTGTCGGAGAGGCTAGAACATTTTCAAGAAAGCCTCTACCTTTTCAGCTCGAACGCGAGAGAGTACTGCAGATCTAACCGCGTGGGTCTGTTGAGCAGTCTTCAGGTCTTTACTGCAAACGGCGGTATTCCTAGAACTCATGGGTCGTCAGGCTATTCGCGAGATGCAAAGCCGCCTTGAATATGATATCGTCGGTATGCTGATTCGGTTTGTCATCCCCATCGACATAGTGTTGAAAAGTTTCACTGCGACACGTTTTGATGGATGGAGTTTCAAACATATCAAGCTTCTCATGGAGTACCTTTGGAGCACCAGGAAAATGTATTGTGCGAAAATGATCCAAATGGGCTTCAGATACTCTTATCAATTAAAGTTCTCGTTCTCTTCTTTCTAGATCCTCAGTTTCAGCAGATAATTGTCATGCTGCGGAAATGCTACTATTCAAGCCTTTCTGAAGAGAGGAAGAGGTTGGTTGTTTGGGGTTTTATAGCGCAAGATCCCAATTGGTACATTGTACGCCTAACAATTCCAGAAAAACAAGTCTATTATTAAAAATTCAGTCAGCGAAAAGCTATAGAGAGGAAAAGAGATTCTAGTGAACATTCGGAAAGAAAAACATTTTTCTTGTTATGGTAAAAAAGCAACCCAGATCACTGAAACTCTTGGCAAGGTTTCAAGTGCGTGCGAATTTCTTCATGGTTGAAAATTTCTGTGACAATTCCATCAGAAGCCTAGGCATTCCCCGAATCAACGCGATAGAGAATGGGTTGGTTGGGGTATTAAGGCGCAAGGTCCTTATTAGGACATTCTACGCCAAACAAGACACAAATTAAGAAGTCAAACAGTCAGGTAAACGAACTATTGTCGAACGGGATCTAAAAGTTCATATTACCATATTACTAGAACCTCAATTTCAGCAGATAAATGCCATGCTGTGGAACTCCATCCCATACGATTTCATTACAGCTGGATACATGGCGCGTCTGCTCAAGGCTTTCTGAAGCCGTTCAACTATTGCGTATTTGACTGAAATTTTAATATTATGTCTTGTTTGGAGCTCCTTGTTTATCCTTATGTGGGCCTAGTGCCGTTAAACTTATTTTATTTATTTTTAATAATAACAGCACTGACGAAGATCCTCGAAACAATTTTGCTTGGAGCATCTTTGTTGCACTTATCATTTTGTTTTATGCTTTTAATTTTTTTTGTTATAAACTGCGTAAACTTTCTCCTGCTTATTTTATATCATTTACACAAGATTATTTCTCTAAAAAGGAACCTAAAAGAGAAACCTAAAAAATCCCTTTATCCTCATTCCTGTCCAAACCAAATCACCAACACCACCCTTGAAAACATAACACTCTGTGCAAACAAAATCAAAACCCATTACACGGCCTTCCATCTGTTCCCAGCGGTTTCTTGCAGAGCGCTAATGGCATCTCATTACACAGTCCGCGCTTGCATATCAAACAAGCCCCTCGATTAGTGTAAATGGGAGCAGCTCCGCGCACATAGGACATCATCCGAAACGCCGTGATTATATCACTGCTCCAATTGATCATGTGTTGTAGAGTGAAAGCTTCCCATTGTGGGTGTTATGAGAGTTAATTGCTTGTATGTACCCAGTGGATTCGTTTCATAAGACTAATTGAGAAATGACACTGTGATTGGAATTGTGCTGGATTAAAGAGATTGTTCGTTAATTTTGAAATGTGTCAAAAAAAAACAAGTAAAAAACTATACTCAGTTGCAACTTAACTTGATCCTTTAGAAATATGCTGAGAGCAACCAAAGAAAGTAGTTCCCCGCGAGGTGTTTGAATTTTGAGTGAAATTTAGAGCTTCAATTTTGAATAATGGTTAGTTTTTTAAATCCACGTATATTAAGCATCTTTTCATCCCGATATGCATAAAATTTTCATTATTATTGTTTTTTAAAGTGGCGTAACGCGTAGTAGTACAACTAGCTCTCAAACTAGCCAATAAGAGCTTCTAACCCAGCAAGCTTTCTGTTTACTCAGATTTGCTTCCGCTTGGTCATGACTTTAGGCTCAACTTAAGTTGTATTCGAGTATAGTAATATTTTACCATGTGATATTTTCGTTTGTATTGACCGATAATTTTGTATAACCTTTCACACTCTTTAAAACCTATCGAAACTCGGGCAGGGATTGGCGATGGGATGTTTCAACTCCAAGTAGTCACTGTAATAAATTTTTAACAATTAAAAAGGAAATATTTGGACCTGTACAAAAAAATTGATAGCGCAATAAACTTAGCTTCGAAAGAAAAAGCTGTTAAACTATTTGTTTCAATCTCAGCACAAAAATATCATGGTAAATAGGCCCATCACGAATCTGAAGCTGGGCCACTAGAATGCTCAAATCATTCGCTACAGAATGCATGAACTGGGAAGTTCTCTTGTAAATAATCTTGGGTTTTTTTTGCTTTTGGAATTAAGTTTACAAAAGATATGAATAACCTCAGGTTCAGATTCTCCACCTTTAAAGAACCTATAATCGTCGTTATTTTCCAAAAAGATGAAAATTGGAATTAGAAAAGACAATAAATCATTTTTGACGTTATTTCTAAAACACACGCTATAAAGTGAGATAATCCTAGACCAATTTACAACTCTCCATCATTCCAATGTTAAGGAAAGGAAATTCGCAAATAAGTAAAAAGTGCTCTACCGCTTTTTCAAGACGTTGAAATACGATTCGTATGACGAATACATCGATTGATCCTCCATCAATCCCATTCGAAATAACCTTTCTGAAGATTCCCGATACAACAAAAACCGAAGAAACGAGGCAATTTTTTTTCACTGCGACTTCTTGAAAGGGGACATCCATATACTACGTGAGGTGTTTTTTCCAAATTTTGGAACCCTCCCTCCCTCTTGGCTTGAATTAGTGATTATTTTCTGAACCTCCCACCCTCATCAAATTCTCACGTGAAATTTTCTTTTTACTTACTAAATTTCTTTGATTTGTTCTAACCACATTTGTTTCGTCTTATCAGCCTCAAACTTAATAAACACATTACAAAATCTTTGATACAAATCCATGTTGATATCCAAGACATGGTCTCCAACTTGTAATTACCATAACTATAGTCTGTTTACTTAGAATAGGCAGCTGAGACGAAATGTATTAGAAGTTAAATAATTATCATAGAAAAAAATTTCTCTAGCGGTTACCAGGTAGCCTAATCAGAAGTAGTTAAAATACTGTAAAAGAATCCGTCACTGAGGTTGCGTGATGAGCGTTTTTGCTCTTTTTTTACTCGCCTATTCTAAATGAACAGACTAACAAACTTACTAATGATTCACTGTTTTGACTAATCTGCGCTTTTTCCCCAAACCTGTAATATATAAACATTTAACAGAAAATACGTATATTTTCAAAACTAAAAGTTGAAGTGAGATTTTAATTGACTCCGCCCTCCCCCTGACGAGATTAGGCGAGACTTCTGAACCCCCTATCCCCTTTTGATCTCGTGTTATTTATGGATTTTCCCAAATAACCTTACTGACGATTCCCAATACAACAAAAACCGAAGAAGCGACGCGATTTTTTCGCGACCGCTTGAAATTAATCCCGAAATTATGCAGAATTAAGAACACCAGAATTAATGGAAGTCGAACCAGAGACTCTGCTCTGAGAGCAATCGAAATGTTTGACGTAGAGCGCTACTTATAAATATTAATGACCGAAAAACTGAAAGGGGCAGTATGAGGAAAAAAGCATGGCTTCGATTCTGTTTAGAATTTTAAAAAAGGCAGAAATTTTATTTGAGGAATCCGGAAAATTTTCTGTTTGCTTTAACGAGTGGCTTGTTAATACTTCGGTTGAATAGGATATACATAATTGTGGTGCCTTATTCTTGAATTCCTATGGCATAATTTAGACTTCCAAGCGTTTCTCCAAGTGATATACATATCGGAGTTCTGTGTTTGCTCAAGCTTTGTTTTTTCACTCAATTTTGAAAACAAATATTGGCTTTCTTGTGTTCACGCATCAGAACAGACGCTTTAAAAGTTTTCGAAATCATTTTCCCTACTTCAAAATATGATTGTCTTTATTTGAATAAATTTACACTTCCTCAAAATCAAAGAATTTTCTGGATATTCTCGGGGCTTTTGAAATGCTTTTAAAAGATTTTTTAAGTCAAGTTTATGTTCATCTAATAAACTACAAATGACGCTCCTTCAGTCTCCTGTGTCATCCAATCGGAGCATAATAAAAACTTTAAATTCTTGTAGTTGTCTAATATTATTAAAGTATTTAATAAATTATTCAATATTTACCTTGTTTTGAATTCTCGGGCATATTTCATGGAAAACTAAGTGACCTTGAATTGGATATGCATTAATGCTTAGAACTACCCGGCGGCTATATCATCCTCCAAAAAAATTTTAATAAGATGATTTAGTAATTCATTTTTAATTGGTGAAAATACTAAGATTAATTTTTTGGTTGGTTTTGGGGGTTTTATAGCCGTTCATAAAATTTACTTATCCAAACATATTTTTAAGTTATATAAAGAAATCTCATCAGTAAGCTGAGACTAATTCATTATTGTGAACACGTTAAGTATTTGCTTGTTTTTACCCTGAATTACATCTTTGTCTGTTAAATTTAAATAGGAGAGGACAACATTGAGATATTTGCGACATTTTGTATAGTTCGAAAAGTGTATTTTTTCAATTATCTGTACATAAATTTTAAATTTATAATAACTTTTTATGCTTGTATCAAGTTGACAGTTAGTTAGTATTGAATAAAATTGCGAGATAAAATATCATTTGTTCATCTTAACAAGACAAATTAAATTTTACTTACTCTACAAATTACCGTTAATTAACCAAAAACTAAAATATTATTTGTTGGTTGACTTTTTATGGCACATGGCCCACAGTAGGACATTTTGCACCAAACACAAGACAAAATCATTCTAAGGTTGGTTGGTTGACTTAATGGCGTAAGACCCCCATCATATTGCTCCAGACATAAAACGTATCATTTTAAGCAGGTAATAACCCTAGTCAGATGTATTCTATACATCGGTATTTAAAAGCATTTAAAATATCATTTTTCAAATTTAAAAGCAAAACCATGGTAATAAAAGGTAATGAAACAAAGTTATAATCTTAAATATGACAGATCAAACCAATTCCTATGAAATGAATAAAGTTGAGCACAAGTCTAAAATTTGAAGAATTTGAAACTGTGCATAAAACCCCTCTTCAAAATATGCATCATTCGTGGACAGTGAAGAGTCCCCTTAGTTGGTTACTCCTTTCCTAGGAACCACTTAAACTGTTAATTAAATATATAAACCATTCGCATGAATTGATAATTCGCCAGCACGAATGTGAAATTCCCTTTTCAGCTCAAAAGAGTAAATTCGAAACATCTCTTATAGGTAAATCTATCAAGCCGACTTCACCCAACACGACGCGAATTTAAAACTAACCCTAATCTTATATCAGAGCATGAACTTGATGCGCGCTCGCGTCATAACAAATTCGATATTCAATCCCGCGACCAGCATCTAATTCACCACACGGAAAATAACCTAGCTCCTCATCCTCAATTAAAATCGCTATAAAGATGCCAAAAATCCTTACTCTGAGCTCAGTGAAGCGGGATTTATATTTCCCTCAATTATTATTTCTCGGCATTAATTATCATCAATGGAACGTTTCTGCAATGAACTACGGGTTCCCATTGACTTTTCGCAGGTCTTTGAATGAACTGTGACTGTTTCATCTGTGACAAAGACGTTCGTTAGTAAAATAATGGGACCAGTGTTTGCGAGGACCTAAAGGCTTTGTTGTGTTATTGCTACAGAAGGATGAACATGGGGTTAGGGAGTATTATAATAATGGAGATAAGATTCCTGGGTTAAGTTAGGCGTTTCAATGATGTAACATGCATGCATGAAATTTAATTCCGTTTTATCTGCATTGCTTCTGAATAAACTCCTTTTGTTGTGAAGTAACTGTTGATACGGAGCAGAGGGAAATTTCATGATAGTATGTTTTAAACTTTCAAAAGATATAGGCACTTCAAAATGTGATAAGTCGTTTAGTTTAACAGTTGTAAAATGCTAAAAACGACTCTGAAACAAAATATATTTCACACTCATGTTCCCAAGAGTTTTTTTTTCGCTATATTTACGTTGGTAGTGATGTGTATTGAAGTGAAGAGTTATTATGTAAATTATTGTGCGACGTCATAAGTGTAATAAAAAAGTGGCCGACAAATCGTCAGCAGCCTATTCGTAAAGGAATCTCTCAGCCTTCTTTCTTACACCCACTAAGACACGAGAGCGATAGTGGTAAGTAGCGACAGTAGCAAGTTTGGTGAGCGATAGTGACCAGGAGGCGGTAGCCCCCTAGTTGTAAATATTCTACATTTGTAATTTTTATGTAAACAATACAATTATTTACACTGTTATGTACACTTTATACTGAACATGTTTTTGCATGTATCAAAAGTTATATTTTTAATAAATGTTTTGTTAAATTGTGTCCAGTTATTTTTTGTTACATTAAATAGTTTTCAACTTATCATAAGCCTTGTGGTTTTTTATGTGTAGAACAAATCAGACATCTAAGAATTACTTAATTTTGGTCTCCTTAATCTTTTTAACTAAAAGGAAAATATTTTAAATGTACTGCATACTCTGTAAAATTATGTGTGAAGATTTATTTGTTTCTTTAACTACTTTTGATTTCTTTCTAAATTATCTTTATTTGGAATCTTGGTTTGGTTGGGGTTTTATGGCGCAAGAATCAGGTTAGATCATATTGCCCAAAGAGACATAATCAGGAAAAAGGTTGGCGCCAGACTCGAGGCAATTTATACAAGTCGGCAAAAACCAGAGGTACCCAGAGAATTCCCGATATAATATTCCAGCTAGTGGTCACTCCCAATGAGCCATCTCCCGAAATAGGGCACCAAAGGGGCACCTATTAAAAATGTGAGGGGGTTAACGTGTCCAATAAATAGACAGCAACACTCTTGCATGCAATCAGAATGTTGCAGCCCTATATTCCTGCCCGTAATAGGCCATCCTTTGTCTGTAAAAGATTTCAAATACAGAAACCTGCAAGATCGTATCACTGGCCTTTCCCGCAAATACACTCCATCTTCCCCACGAAAATAGATGCTCGAATCCGAACTAAGTCCTGTCGCAGACGCCAAAATGTCGTTGGAGACAAGTAAAATGGGACGAGCTTGAGCGGGTAAATGCTTTACAAACAAAAAATGAGCAAACGGGTAAAAATAAAAGAAGGCAACAATCTAGGTTAAAGTTATTATATAAACAGTTAAAATTAGTTAAAGTTCACGAACAAGAGCAAAAAACTTTTTTTAATTACACAAAACGGAAAAACGTGAAAACATGAGAAAGGAATGACATTGAAATTCTAGTTCTCTTTAGGCTTTATATACACAACTATTTTAACAAATATGCTTATAAATAACCATATGCACCTATTTTCCCCCCTCTGCCCCTGCAAAATAAGCTTCGATGAGCCCAACATTCCTAAGTAGTACTTTTTACTCTTTAAATACAGTTAAATTACATGAATTAATATAATCCATCTAAATAAGCAAACACCTTTGTCATTTATGAACTCTTTATCTGTAAGTAAAATTTAAATAAAATGTAAGTGGAATAAAATGTGATGAAAAATAAAAATTGTTAAAACTTTGATATAATTTTAAGGCCAATGGGTTTGGTGAAGTTTAGGACAAGTCTAAAATTTGACGATTGATTGGCTGGATGTATTTTTATGGCGCGAGGCCCACATCAGGGTATTGAAGCACCAAAAAAGACGGATTATTACCGAAAGCAAAAGATCCTTGGTTCGACATCATGTGCAATAAAAGTTGCATCAAAGAGGAAATAAACACATTTAACTTCCAAAATTAGTCCCGTTCATTAACACTGCCACATCCATTCAATACCTCACGCATTTAAACTCCAATATACTCTTCTAGTCAGCACTAACTTCCTCCCCCAAATTACTTACTTTTATTTGCCGGGGCGTGATTACGAGTGCCGGGGCGCACAAACAAGGGCCAAATAACTCAGGTGGGTGATTTGGGGCTTTTCATATTCCGCGGGGCGCGCGGATGAGGATTGAATTAACATCGTTACGCGAACGGCGATGATAATTCGTCTCGAGATGGAATGAGCTCGGAGTTAAAAAGATGGGGATTACTTTTCTTGTGTGGAATTCATCCAGGAGATCCTCCTGGTTGTGGTATCGTCTCCATTTATCTACTTGTCCTTGGTTGGTTGGTGTTTTATGGCGCATGATCCACATCAGGATATTATGCGCTAAACCCAGACAAACTACTTGCCCTAGGACCTAGTAGATCTATGGCGAAAATAATCTTGGGTAAATGAAGATTAAGCGGAGAAAATGTTAACGTTTCTCTCTATCTCTCTATATTAAAAAAAAGTTACTGTCACCGCTGCCGCCGCTGCCGCTGCCGCCGCTGCCGCCGCCGCTGTTTCAGAAAATTTAATTTTTCAACTCTTTGAACTCTCATATCGCAAAAACTACTTGATAGAAATTTATGAAATTTGAAATGTTTGTAAAGGAATATTTGGGGCACATTCTCGAGCAAAAAGCTAACTGATGTGATAATTAGAACTGGGGTATTTTTAAGGTCAAAGTTGAAGTTTTTCTTTTTTCGCCGCGTAATCCAGTTCAGCAAAATCTATTAGCAGCAGAACTATGATTTTTTGCAGCCTAATACTCTGAAGTATGAAGATGTGCACTACGTCGCCCTTTTTTCGAATTTCGAATTTGGTTTAGAGTAATTAATTTTTAATTTTCGAAATTTTTTACACTTTTTCGTTTTTTTCTATCTAAAATGAAAACTAATCACGGTATCAATATGATTTTTTAAACACTTATATTCTTATTTTTTAGAAAGAGATTGCCGTTTAATTCCTTAAAAAATTCTAATTAGTTTTGGAATTATTAAGCATCAAAGTTTCATTTTTTTCATAGTTTTAGTAGGTCTTTATCAGACGTGTTTAATTTTTTTATATTTTATATTTGCCTGTTCACTAGATTGTCGCGAGCACGGATATTTCAATTTAAAGTTTTGAGGTGCACATTTTTGCTCTAAGTTTGCAAGCGATATAGTATAGACTTGTTTAATAATCTTTTAAAGATACTTCGATTTTTTGAAATAGTACTAGAGAAATTAATAATTTATTTTGAGTGTTATTTGTGCCGATGAAAGGAAGAGGATTTTCGAGAAGTGTGCTTTACTCTGCTAAAGATCGATTGCAGATATTACAGATCGCTTCGCGATCTGTAAAGAGCTGCATAGCAGTTACGGGGGTTGGTGAGCGTAAGCGAGCAGGGGGCGGTAGCCCCCTATCCATTAAATTATTGATAATTTAAAAAGGAATATTTCAGTAATAGTTTTATTTTGATATTTTCGTGGTAATGATCCGAATTAAGTTTTAGAAAAGTTTCAGAGATAAGAAGTTTCGATATTAAATGATCATCAACTACACTCTGCTCATTTAGAATTAGCGCCTGAGACGTAATGTATTAGAAGCATATATTATTCTAATTATCGTCGAAAAATTTTTCTTCTGCAATGACAAGTCAGCCTAAGCAGAAGTAGTTAAAATACTTTAGAAACAATCGGTCATTGAAGTTGTCTGATGAGCGTTATTAAGCATTGTTGAGCATTTTTGATCCTGTTTCAGGCACCTATTCTAAATAAACAGACTATAAGCAGACAAGTTCCAGGTTGTACTGGATAGTTGAGATGAATCAAGCGAGCTCTGCTCGCTAAGATCGCGAAGCGATCTTCAAAGAACTGCGAAGCAGTTCCGGGGGTTGGTGAGCGATAGCGAGCAGGGGGCAGAGCCCCCTAGTATTAAAAAAAGTTACTGTCACCGCTGCCGCCGCCGCTGCCGCCGCTGCCGCTGTTTCAGAAAATAAAATTTTTCAACTCTTTGAACTCTTCTATCGCAAAAACTACTGGATAGAAATTTCTGAAATTTGAAAGGCTTGTAGAGGAATGATTGGGGCACATTCTCGAACAAAAAGCTAACTGATGTGATAATTAGTACTGGGGTATTTTTAAGGTCAAAGTTGAAGTTTTTCTTTTTTCGCCGCGTAATCCAGTTCAGCGAAATCTATTAGCAGCACAACTATGATTTTTTGCAGCCTAATACTCTGAAGTATGAAGATGTGCACTACGTCGCCCTTTTTTCGAATTTCGAATTTGGTTTAGAGTAATTAATTTTTTAATTTTCGAAATTTTTGACACTTTTTCGTTTTTTTCTATCTAAAATGAAAACTAATCACGGTATCAATACGATTTTTTAAACACTTATATGATTATTTTTTAGAAAGAGATTGGCTTTTAGTTCTTTAAAAAATTCTAATTAGTTTTGGAATTATTAAGCATCAAAGTTTTATTTTTTTCATAGTTTTAGTAGGTCTTTATCAGACGTGTTTAATGTTTTTAAATTTTATATTTGTCTGTTCACTAGATTGTCGCGAGCACGGATATTTAAATTTAAAAGTTTTGAGGTGCAGATTTTGGATCTAAGTTTGCTAGCGTTATAATATAGACTTGGTTAATAATCTTTTAAAGATACTTCGATATTTTTTGAACCACTAGAGAAATAAATAATTTAACTTTATTGAGTGTTATTTGTGCCGATGAAAAGAAGAGGATTTTCGGGAAGTTTGTTTTACTCTGCTAAAGATCGATTGCAGATATTACTGATCGCTTCGCGATCTGTGAAGAGATGCATAGCAGTTACGGAGGTTGGTGAGTGTAAGCGAGCAGGGGGCGGTAGGGGGCGGTATTCATTAAATTATTGATAATTTAAAAAGAAATATTTCAGTAAGAGTTTTATTTTGATATTTTCGTGGTAATGATCCGAATTAAATTAGTGAAAAGTTCGAGAGATAAAAAGTTTCGATATTAAATTATCATTAACTCTGTATACTCTGTTCATTTAGAATTAGCGCCTGAGACGTAATGTATTAGAAGCGTTATTATTCCAATTTAAGTCGAAAAAATTTTCTTCTGCAATGACAAGGCAGCCTAAGCAGAAGTAGTTAAAATACTGTAAAAACAATCGGTCACTGAAGTTGTCTGATGAGCATTATTAAGCATTATTGAGCGTTTTTGATCCTGTTTCAAGCGCCTATTCTAAATTAACAGTCTATAAGCACACAAGTTCCAGGTTGTACTGGATAGTTGAAATGAAACAAGCGAGCTCTGCTCGCTAAGATCGCGAAGCGATCTTCAAAGAACTGCGAAGCAGTTCCGGGGGTTGGTGAGCGATAGCGAGCAGGGGGCAGAGCCCCCTAGTGTTACAAAATAAAATAAAATTTTAAAATCATACAATTGTTTTGGGGATCTTTGGATTCCCTTCGTCAGTGCTAAAAGAATAGAATATACATAAAATAAGGCATTTCTGTTGATAGACAAAATGTTAACAGAAGTATAAAGAAATATCACGGTACATTAACCTTTTTCATGTTAGTTCAAATAAATGTCCATTGTACTTTTTTAGCACTGAGGGAAGGGATCCAATAATCCCAAAAACAATCATATTCTCCATTTTAAAATTTAATTTTTATTGTGTAAAAACGTTGAAACTTGCCCCTACTTATCAGATCTGTGGTGGTCGGCATTACCGATCTTAGTAGCAACAATACCCAGAGCAAGCATCTTCAATAATGCGCACGCTGGGATAAAGAAACACGATATTGACTCGGCTAGTATATAATAATTCAATTTCAGTCAAATCATCTGTAACTTATTAAATTCAATTTAATTTCAAATTAACTTAGTATCTCAATAACGTTTATTTTGGTTTACATGTAAAGTTTCATATAATAATGGATTAACGTAAACATAAAACATAGGACCGACATATTTAAATTTTCATTTTTTCCAAGTACAATTGAAGAGTGGAATAAGCTACCAAATGTGATTGTTCTTTCCGAGTCTGTGGGTTCTTTTGTTTCCAAACTTAAAGAATATTTATAATTTGTATCTTTGCTCTTTTGGTGTGTTTATTGGCCTTGTTTTCTTGTGTACTTGTTTTCTTGTGTGTTGTCTTGTGTAACCCCCTGCTTGGCCCTTCGATGGGCCGCAGAATTACAAAATAAAATAAATAAAAAAATATCATCCGCACGTTTAGGCAATCCACATCTAGTGACCCGGACGTGATACGTCGGCAATAATGAAATTCCATCCAAAATTGAGAAGCGTGTGAATAGATCTATAAGTTTTGATTGAAGTTCCGTTAGAGGCAAACATAACAAGATCTTTATGTTTTTGGCTTGGATGAAACTGAACAAGACTTTTTGTAAAAACTGAAAAAAGCTTTGGTTAACTTTGAAGGGAAGCGTTGGTTAACTACCCTCGACCCAAGAACGTTTCTGCCTTACGACGTTTCTTAGCACTCCTAAACTTTTATTGGAGATTCCTTCCTCACGCAGCATCAAAACAGGGAATTCTATACGACCTCCTCAAAAGTAGTAAGAAAAACCTCCTTCAGCCAATCTGATTCCGACCGGCATAGGCATGATAACCGGAGTACAGATCTTGACATCAGTCCCAAGGACAGTGTTTCTCAAGAGAACGTCCACAAAACCAAAGGAACTGTCAAAAAACCTGTGAAAATGGTTAGATTCCTGCTTCCCGGAACTCTACGGTAACATCAGGGACTGGGGGAGCCTAAAGCCCTGGATATTCTACCTTAAGTAGCGACATCACGCTCAATCGGCCGCCATTATGGGGAGAACTCACTACTATACTCTATTCATTTAGAATTGGCGCTTGAGAAATAGTACTTTCCCCCACGCTAGAAAGGTAGCCATAGTTACCCTCTTCGAGCAGCCAATAAGCCTTCTTCGTCACTGACGAGGATAGTTGCTATGGTTACCGATCGGTGGTGGGGGAAGGAAATATCTTCAAGCGCCAGTTTAAAATGAACAGAGTATAAGTCTGGATAGTCTAGCTCAGAGGTTCTCAAACGGTGTGCCGCGGCACCCTGGGGTGCCGCGAGGGTATGCCAGGGGTGCCCCGACAATAACCAAGAAAAGTTGCAAAAAATTACAAAATTTTAAATATGGAACAAATCTTCTTAATTGTTAATGGGGGGAGTGAAAACAGTGAATATTATCCAAATTTTTCACTCTTTTTTCTTTTATTCTTGCGTTCGTAGAATGCCAAATATCTTTTAACTTACACAAAATAAACAATCAAAAACACTGCTTTTCACAGAAAAAGGGACAAATACATACCTATTTTCATTTTCATTTGGTGAAACTTCAGTTGTTCAGAAGTAACAAAAAATTTGTTGGAAATGAAAAAGAGTACGGAAAGGCGTATATGGGGGCCGAGAGTGCCCTGTCCCACCGAAACTTCGGACTTGGTCTACCAAAAACAAGTTAAAACCCTGATTTTTTGCGTCAATTTCTGGGGGAGAACCCACCTAACCCCCTTTCGTACTCAAAACTTTATGATTCAAAACTTTTTACAAGTTCATCAAAATCAAAATCCTACCTAAAAATATACCCTGAAATTCGGAGTAGGTGTACACCAAAACCAAGGTAAACCCTGTTTTTAGGATTGAATTTCCACAAATATTTGGGTGATGACCTTCACATCCCCTTTTTTACTTAAAACTTTTTTATTCAGAACTTTTTTATATTTATATTAAGCTCATCAAAATGCAAATCCTGCCAAAATGTAAATCTAAGTTTTGGAATAGGTGTGCTAAAACAACTTAAAAATCTGTCTTTTACAGTCAACTTTCCAAAAATTTTCTGGGGGAGGACCCCCAGACCCCCCTTTTATACTTCAAGCGTTATTACAACCTTTCTTTTTTAAAAATTCTTTTATAACACAAATTACACCTAAAAAAAACAGAAAGAAACTACATTGGACCTATTTAATATACATGGAAGGGTTGAGGGCTAATTTTGGGCCCCTCCTGAAATAAATTTCATAATACATTGCTGGCGACTTCTTATGTGGACACCTTTCCCAAAAATTTTAACCTTTTTTTAGGGGGTGCCCCGAATTTTGTTTAGCTTGTTAGGGGTGCCGCGGCTGAAAAAGTTTGAGAACCCCTGGTCTAGCTTATCGTCGCTAGTAGTGAGTTCTCCCCATAATGGCGGCCGATTGAGCGTGATGTCGCTACTTAAGGTAGAGTATCCAGGGCTTTAGGGGAGCCCTGTGGCCATCGGCATTACCGATCTTAGCAGCAACAATACCCAGAGCAAGCATCTTTAATAATACGCACGCTGGGATTAAAGAAACGCGATATTGACTCGGCTAGTATAATTCTATTTCAGTCAAATCATCTGTAACTTATTCCAATTCAATTTAATTTAATTTTAAAGTAACTTAACATCTCCATAAAGTTTATTTTGGTTACATGTAAAGTTTCATAAAATAGTGTATTAACTTAAACATAAAATATTATCTTCACGTTTAGGCAATCCACAGATCCATACATGTTAATGTGGTGAATTTGTTTGGATCAGTGCAATTAGGCAGAGTGTTCAAGGGAATTAATAAGACAGACTTATTCTCTTGGAAACAGGCGATTTAAAATAAGTCTAGCAAATAGAAAATTTTAAATTTTTCTTTACATAAGTAAAATCTCGAGGCCCACCTGTTTTGCTCAAAGTGGGATAGTATACGGATAACTATAGTTTAGTAAGGTATTCATATCTCCTTTTATATACTAGTCGTCTCTTTCACGATATCATCAAGAGTGACTTCCCCATTAATTTCATGCTCAAAATCTGTAACTCGTATGAAGGTGGTGCTTACCGAAACTATAAAGAAACTAGATCCTCTTCTGATTATCCACTTGCATTCTATCCTATTTCAAACAGGGTAAATTTTCAAAAGGATAAAGTGCAGTTTAACGAAATGGTTAACTGTCCTCCTTAATTGTAGGAAAAATTTGATTACTCTTCAGTTGCATTCTATCCTATTTCAAACAGGGTAATTTTTCAAAAGGATGAAATGTTGTGTTACGAAATGGATAACTGTCCTCTCTAGTTGAAGTAAAAATTTGATTGCTCTTCTGATGATTCACTTGCATTCTATCCTATTTCAAACAGGGTAAATTTTTAAAAGACTGATTAAGTGCAGTGTTACGAAATGGTGTTCCCAATTGAAAGGTCCTCCCCAATTGAAGAAAAATTTGATTGCTCTCCTAATGATACAGATGCATACTACCCCATTTTAAACAGGGTAAAATTTCAAAAGATTGAAACACAGTGTTATGAAATAGTTAACCGTCCTCCCCTATTGGAGGAATAATTTGAAATAAAATTCCCCAACTTACCCGATTTCGAACGTAATTGCCCTTCTGGTGATTGAGTTGCATTCTATCCTATTTCAAACAGGGTAATTTTTCAAAAGAATGAAATGCTGTGTTACTAAAGGATTACTGTCCTCTCCATTTGGAAGAAATTTTGAAATGAAATTCCCCAACTTAACAGTATTAAGAATCGGTCGAAAAAGTCATTGTGTAACGCAATCTATGCGTAAGTTTGAAAAGCAAGACTGCGTACAGGAAATTGTAAAGGAGAAAGACATTAATAAAATTTACGATGGTGACATGGAGTATAAATATCTATGTAATGAATGAATTGTATTTAAAACTTTATAGTAATTAGTTCAATGGTGATAATAAATACATATAAAAATGGGACATGGAACCAACAAAAACATTCCCAGAAAATCTTGAAAGAGTCAACAAGAGGCGACCCAAACACGATTAGGTGGCGGATAAAATCCACTTCAACTCGCTCTCTGTGACACAAACTCCCACTCGGAAATCATCTTAAATCCCCACTCCTCACAAAGAGGAAAGGAAATCCCATTAGGAATTATTAATATTTTCTACACACACATACGTTTTCATTATCACGCGTGCCCCCCTGTAAAATGAAGTTTCCAGAATCGTGGAAGTAAGTGAATGAAAACTGCTCATTTCGTTTCTGGCGAAAAGTGGAGGGCGGTACATCACGAATATTAAATACCGGTTTTCGTGATGTCATTATTTGGTGAAAGGTCTTTTTGGGGCTTACTGGTATGAGGAGGTTTTGGCATTACAGTTTAACCCCTTTTGATGGTTTCATATACAGGGTGATTCAGAAATAATCATCAATAATTTGGGGGGAGGTAGAGGGGCTCTAGACAAGCATATTTCGAATAGGGATGGTGGGGCGCAGCCTTACAGTTACAGAGCTAGGACCTAATGCAGTGAGAGCGCTTTTCAAAAGACCGTTTTTAAAAGGCCCGTGTGACGAAACAAAACATAATAAAATGAAAAACATTATTGCATGAGGTACAAGAGAATCCGTACTACTTAAATCGTCAATGTGATAGAAATTGGACCACTGCTGAACCGTAGGGTGAGTTTTAAAACGTGCAATATTAATATCTTAGTCAAACAATAGAGTTCTCTTAATGGTATTTAGAAAAATTACGAAAGTGGAAGGAATTTTCAGTTATCAAACAGTTTCAATGATCAATGTTACGATCATTGAAAATTCCTTCCTCGATCATCATTTTTCTAAATACCATTAAGGGAACTCCATTTTTTGACAAAAAGATTAATATTGCACTTTTGAAACTCACTCCACGGTTTAGAAAGTGGTTCAAATTCTATCGAATTCATGGTGTAAGTAGTAGGGATAGTTCCTTACCTCATGCAATAGATTTTTTCATTTTATTATGTTTTGTTTCGTCACACGGGCCTTCTAAAAACGACCTTTTGAAACGCGCTCGCACTACATTAGGTCCTAGTTCTTTAACTGTAAGGCTGCGCCCCACCATTCCTATTCGAAATATGCTTGTCTAGGGCCCCTCTACCTCCCCCCAATTATTGATGATTATTTCTGAATCACCCTGTAGAATAAAGATAAAATTACTGCTTATATTGAGGAGTTTGATAACATCTTACTATTTACGTTCATTGGCAAAAGGTTTTAGGTCGGTTGATTAGTTCGGGTTTTATGGCGTACCACGAGGTTCACGGACTTTCTGCGTCAAACATGACAAAACCTTCATAATCAGTCGGAAAAGCCTTTGTAAGGAATACTTCTAAAATTGCAATGTCTCGGTTACATTAAGTAAAACTCGAGATTTAGATAGCCCTACCTGTTTTGATCAAAGTGGGATAGTATTCGGATAATTATAGTTTAGGAGAGTACCCATACCCCCTGTTATATTCAATTAATCTCTTTCACGATATCATTACGTGTGACTTCCTTCACTGTTCGAAGTAGGACACTTCACTTCTAATTATAGTTTAGGAGGATATCCATACCTCTGTTTATATACTACAAGCAAACAAGTCTGCTATTTCACGATTTTATAAAATGTGATTTCCTTCACTGTTCGAAGTAAGATACTTCACTGATAATTATAGTTTAGGTGGATATCCATACCGCTGTTTATATACTACAAATAACCAATGCGACTATTTCACGATATAATTAAGTGCAACTTTCCTCACTGTTCAAAGCATTATATTACAGATAATTATAATTTAGGAGGATATCCATATATCCTTGTTTGTTTACTTTGTAGTACATAAGTTGACTATTTCACGATATCATTAAGTGCGACTTCCTTCACTGTTCCAAGTAGGATATTACACGATAATTATAGTTTAGGAGGATATCCATACCTCTGTTTATATACTACAAGCAAACTGCTATTTCACGATATCATTAAATATGATTTCCTTCACTGTTCGAAGTAATATACTTCACTGATAATTATAGTTTAGGTGGATATCCATACTCCTGTTTATATACTACAATTAACCAGTGCGACTATTTCACGATACAATTAAGTTCAACTTTCCTCACTGTTCAAAGCATTATATTACACTGATAATTATAGTTTAGGAGGATATCCATACGCTTGTTTATATACTACAAGTAAACAAGTCGTCTATTTCAAGATATCATTAAGAGTGACTCACCCCTCAGTTTAATGGTTAAAATCTGACTCATGATGGTGCTCATCAAAACCATAAAGACACCAATCCTGTTCTGAAGATTCAGTTGTATTCTATTTCAAACAGAATAACTATTCAAAAGAAGATTTGGTTTGGTTGGGGTTATAGAGCGAGATTCAAATTGAATCGTATTGCACCAAGATAAACAATCAAGCTTAAATAAGGATATCGTTTAAGGATATCGTGCAGCGTGTTAGGAAATGGTTAACTGTCCTCCAAAATTGGAGAGATTTTAAATGAAATTCCCAGTGGCGGCTCGAAGGTAAAATTATAAGGGCTGCTGCTCCGGCGGTACCAAGTTGGCAACGTATTTTAAGCGATATAATGCCAAATAATATTTCTTTTAAACAAAAACATGGAAAAAATCAAATAGAAAATATGGGAACAATATAAAATTTCGATTTCCCACTTAATAATTAATATATAGCTGATTATTACGAAGATCAGGTTATCAAGAGAATATGAACTAAAATTCACATTTCGAATTCAATTTGTTCATTATAAAAAGAAATAAAAACGTGTCTACAAAAAAGTAAACATAAATCTTTATTGTCATGCCGAAATATCAGAAAAGATTTTTCCCTCTGTTGAAAAGAAAAAAAAGAAGCTATGAATAAATATTAAAACAGTGTTGGAGTGAGAAATAAGCTAAAAAGCCAATGTGATTTATTAGTAGAAGAAATCGTATATTTTTCTTCTTCCCTCAATTTTTTTTACAACTATCTCAAGAGAAAAAGATATTCTTTTGGTCGGGGCTGCTGAAAAGCAGCCCCTTTTCCCCTAACAGATTCGCATGCTAAATTCTTGAAATTTTCATTTGATATGATAGAGATAGAGTTTTATACCACAATTGGTATATCTGAGGGGGCTGATTTTTTTTTTATTTCTAATGGGCGGGTACTAGGACATATCCTTTTACCACTGAAAATGCCCTAAGAAGTACCTACTTAGCGTTACCCAGCGAGCACCTGTGAACCGAAGCCACGGAGGTGAGGTACTGTTGCCCGCGCCACACACACATTCACTAGCACAACCCCTTTTTACAGGGGGGCCACATTCATTCATCACACAAGGACAGCAATTAACATCCATGCCAAACGGGGATTCAAACCCCGGACGTACGGCTTCGCAGTCGGATACGCTAACCACTCGGCCAGCACGTCGGCTCTGAGGGGGCTGATCGACCCGGAAAGAAATCTGTTGGCGAGACTGCATAGCAGAGAATTTTTAATTGAAAAAGAATTATAAAGGACAAAGATTAAAGGTAGAAATATATAATTTTTTAAATATTGTAAATTCGGGAAATTTTGATTTGGGGTGCTGCAGCCCCGCAGCCCCTATGGACGAGCCGCCACTGGAAATTCCCAAACTTACCCGGAGTTCTACCAGTTACTTAGAATTCAACCCAAGTTCTGTGTATCGAAAATTAGTGTGCTTTGGTATAAATTTTTTTAAGGATGATTGAGGTAATCCGATGTGTCCAACTTCAAAACCTTTCCAACTTCAAAACTTCACGTATACAAATGTGAGAACAAGATTAATGGCAATGTGGTTCTCGTGAAGGTTCCCATGCACTACACGAACATGGATAAAGCCGAACGCAGGTTCTTAAAGAGGATTTCTTAAGGAAGGGGATCCCGATTAATGTTGAAAATAGATAAATAACCCGAAAGACTGAGGAAACTAATTATTCAATGCTGAATGGTCTTGGAAATTGAACTTTGGGTAATGTGTTCTGATGCCAAGAAAAAGTTTGTTTGTTGATAAAATTTTTGTGGCGCATGGCCCAAGATAGGGTATAGTGCGCCAGACACAAGACAAACACTAAATCATCTTAATTCCCATAAAATCAAATAATAACTGGCCATAGGCCATTGTCGGACTACTCAATACGTCAGATTTTAAATGGTTAAAATATTGTTAAATTTGATACTTAAAACCAATTGCATCAATACAATTAGAAACCAACCCAAGAGAAAGTTCGAGGCAGGGTGTTTGCTGTTAAAGTATCCCTAAAAAACAGCATTGTGGACAAAGGAAAGACGGCTTCTGCGGAGGAATCAAGAGAGGGGAGATCCTGATAAGGTTTTCATTGTGAAACTTTTGGACACTGTTGAAGTTAGAGGGATCCCCTCCCTTGTACTGGAATAGCTTCCTAGGTCCCTGTTGGTGCTAATCTCTCCGGGGGTTCCAAGGAGGATCTCTAAAGTGAGGTGTTAAGGTATAGAGCTTTTCACAACCATCAACTTTCTCATGGGCTGTAGGATTGTCCATGGAGACATCAAACCAGAGAACATCATGGTTGCCGGACACCATAGGAAGGGCACGAGAGTCAAACTCATTGACCACGAGGGATTTGAAGTAAGCGATGCCAACCCTCCAAAAGTGTGGAAAATGTTGGGCTAGTGCTGCTACGGGACTTCTGAGATTGTGATGGGTAGTCCTGCATCCTTACCCTTTGATTTCTGATCTGTGACTGCTGTACTGTTTGAGGCCCTCGGGGGAAAGAACTTAGAGGAGGGATTTAGAGGGATTAGTGTTCCCTTTCTCAGGGGGGTCTGTTCCACTCTCAGGGGGGTCCAAGGAGGATCTCTGATTGAGGTGTTTAGGGATACAGCTTTTCACAACCATCAACTTTCTCACGGGCTGTAGGATTGTCCATGGAGACATCAAACCAGAAAACATCATCAGAGAACATCGCCAAGGAGGAGATTTACGACCCGGCCCACTTTATTGATTTCTTCAAGGAGGGGCTGTGTCTTATTCCCAATAAAAGGATATCAGCAGAGAAGGCCTAAGAAAACGGGTGAATTACCTTCAGGTGAATTGGTACAAATTTAAAAAAAAATTAATTAAAAAAACAGTTTTTCACCTTGGGTCACTTTCCCTTTGAGGAATCTGAAGAATCGGATAGGTAGCAAGTAAAAAATTTCATTATAGCCATCCAAATATGTTGCTCATAATTAGATAATAGGCATTTTCTTAATTTTGTAAGGTTAATGAACTTAATGACGAAAGAGAAATAACTAGACTCCTACATATCTTTCAATACTATAAATTATAGGAAAACTACAGAAACTTCAAAAACCCTCTAAAAGTCGGTACAGCCATGTCCATTTTGAGGGGAATGCCAGTGTTTAGTAGCAGTATAATTGTAGGGAAATTTTCAAAGGAAATCTTCTTTGTGCTACTTTTTTTCTGCGATTTTTTTATTTGTGCGAATTTTTTATGCAATTTTGTTATCTGTTTTATCTGATTTTTGTGTGCTGTGTATGAAAATTTCAATCAAATGGGAATATAGAACAATAATCTTGCATATATGGCTACCTAGATGTATACAATGGTCTAGAGCAGGGGTTTCCAACTGGCGGCCCGCGGGCCGCATGCGGCCCGCCGGGTCATTTTGTGCGGCCCGCGAAGCTCTCTGAAAACCCTCCAAAAAGTAGCTTCAAAACACTTTTTAGCACACTAAAATTCAAAATTTTTTCGGGGGAGAACCCCCGACCCCCCACCTCTTAGATTATGGACTAGCTTCGATCGTTTTCTATAGTGCAAGAATTAAAAGTTTATAGTTTCGAAAGGTCGTTTGTAAAACCTGAAATTCCTCCTGAGCGTAGCAAGGGGTATGAAGGCTTTTATAACCGTTATCATGAGGAGGGACAAAATGGAGTATCAAAAAATTAGGTAAAACAATCATGTAAGGAAAATTTACAAACATTTTCTAAAGGAAGACCTTTTCATTTAAGTAATATTCAGAATATTAAATATATTCAGTATTCCTACGAGTTGAATAAGAGTAAAAAAATTCATATATCCTCTGGAATTTTGGAAAATACAGTTTAGTGCATACATTCAAAATATGTAAACAACCTTCGTCCCTCTTTTGCTGGAAAAATTTCATATTGAAGACTCTCACCCCAAAAAAATTATCATCGTTAAAAAGGAACCAGATTACTTTGCGGCCCGCCACTTTACTTGTGATATCGATTGCGGCCCGCGAGTACTTAGAAGTTGGAAACCCCTGGTCTAGAGAAACATTAGTCTTCGTAGACTTTATGATAACTGAAAAAAGTCAACGGTAAACATAATTTGTTTCTGAATTCAGCTGTAGGGTGGGGATTGCGTTACGGTCCAAATGTTTAAAGAGTTTTTCAATTCAGCTGTGCTGAGGCATTTTCGCTATGGTGCTACATGAGACTTTTGTATGCAGTCGCAGTCCCTATTCCCCGCATACAAAAAGTATTTTTTAATTGTGTTGTGAAACTATTTTTTATAGCTACCGCAATGTTTTTTGAGAATTTTTTATGCCGTCCCTATTCACCGCACAAAAACAGGTTAGTGTGTAAATAAGAAAGTCCTGTGTCATTACTTTCAAAACATACAATTATGACTACGAAAAACCAAAATTACTTTTACTAATATCAAAGGCCCTCTTACTAGCGAAACCATTTTTACTGCTGAAGAAGCAATATCTTGAGAATTACTTGGGACCATCAGGCTATTAATACATGGATTTTTGATGGGAAATAGATTGGTTACCTATGTGCATTGATTATGAAGAATAGCTCTCAAGGGAGCTGTTATGGATCCGTACGAGTCCAATGGTGTTCGGGGAATACATCAAGGTTTATGGTGAATATATTAATTTAATGTATACGCATTGCGCCGATGGTTTAGTTTTTTTTATGTATACGCATATTCGTGACTTTCTCGAAGCAATTAATTGTGATTTGTGTTCTTATAAAAGATCTAACTCATGTTTTTATATATCTAGTGGGGATTTTTTCCCACTCTGTTTAAATTCAGTATCAAGATTTTAGCTTAAGCTATGGAAAAATGTATTGTGCTAAGTAAATACTGATTTGAAAAAAACTACTGAAATAAGAATGGATGAAAATTAAACATTTAAAATTAATAATGGCACACACAATAAACTTCAACTTAAAGTTTTCCCAAACAAAAGCTACATAATTTAACAAAAGAAACTTTAAATTCATACAATGCAAATTGCAATACAGCAATTTGCAATACATAAAACTTATTTTTTGCAACTATTTATACATCTCAATTTGCAATATTAGCAACTTTGCAGTTACAATTCGTATTACATTGTAGGAATTTGTTTTATGCTGCATTAGGCAATTTTTATTTTTAAAAATCCGATTGATTCAAAACTGAATGATGGTGTGTGCTACTTTTAATTTTTCTTATCTATTTTAAGTTGTTTCTACATCAGAATTTTTTTAACTTAAGACTTTTTCCCCATAGTAGCTACAACCAAAAAAGTACAAGGACAAATTATTCATGGAGTAAAACAATTTTTCCATTTATTCCAAAAAGCATCTATCAAATAAACATTTTCTTTTGGCGATCACTCAAATCAAGTTTTCTAAAACGCATTTAACAAATAAAAAAAATCTCCCTGCAAGTTTTTATTTATACGACAACATTTCTACCTAACTTTACTTCCTCTAAAAAAAGCACTGATTTTATATCTACTAAATCAAATTACAGAAACACCCATAGAAAAAGTAAGGAATGAAAAAAGTATAAAGTCTAGTTTTAAAATTACTTCTGATCTTCGTTGAAAAATGTCTTATTTGACGTATCGGGCATTAAACGTTTGAACTTGATTGCTCTAGTAGAGTAGAGAAATTCCAAAATAAAGTGATTCTTTCAATAATTCCAAATCACCCTATCAAAACTTGGGCGCTTTGCCAGGAAAAGGATGTAGGAAAACTTTGAGAACATTAAACGGAAAATGTTCGATGTCGTATTACTCTGAATATATTTTTTGGAACTAGAATTAGCCCTGTGATTTTAAGTTTTACGCAATAAAAATGTTTCTTAGCGTATTTAATTTAATGAAATTTTGGCTATCTACGAAATCATGAAATTTCAAGAATTAAAAATTCAAAAAAGTTGATCAGGTCAAAGAGTAATATTTTTTCTAGAATTTTGTTGAGGTAAGAGTATGAAAGGTAATCAAAGAGTACTTTTGTTAAAAGAACGACCAACCTAAAAGTTGCCGTATATTTTCTTGCATATCGTTTATCGGAGTTTTAAAAGAGTAGCGATTAGAACTTCTAAGTTTTACAGTATTCTGAAATATCTCTACTTGGATACAGATTACGAAAGTTTGAGGCTTGCAAGCGTTATCCATGATGCTAAGGGCTTTTGACCAGTTAAGAATTGTGATGTAAAAATGGCTTACACCTTTAATGGTACGATTAAAAGTTGTTTTTAATTACAAAAAGTTCAGTCAAGACTTGGGGAAAATTGATATTAATGATCGTCATTACAATTATGAAAAATATAAAAAAATTCTAAGATATGAATCATGGCCATGTGATTACCAGATGTTTGGACTTCATAAACTCCGAGAATTTGAAAAACATCAGGAAAAAGGGTACTAAATACAAGTTATGAAATACTTCTCTATAATTTAAATGATAACGTGAAACATTGAATGGAATGCAATCGGAATTTGAAACTTTAAATCGTAAAAATGATAATTTGTTTTTTTTCCTCGCGTCGCAAAAGGAACTTCAGTTAATTCTTTAGGAGTTACTCATTTCATTAGGAGTTAGGATTATAATCATTTCTTATAAAAATCAGTTTTAATAACTTAAAGATTTTAAAAGCGGTAGGTCTTCAAGTTTCTGGGACATAAGGAAAATTTATTTACCCGTCACCGCTTTAAAGCTAAAGATATAACAATATCCAGCTACTCTAACCATGACAATTGTTATCTTAGTACCATCTCTTTCATTCTTCATGACTAGTGTTTTTCCCAAAGGAGAGAAAATATGTCAGCTATGTCAGGAGATTAGTCCATGACATCTGTGATGCATTTCGTCTCCGGAATTCTTTCATACAGACTCGACCCAAATATAAAGAGTGAAAACGGAGAACATCCAGAAGTTTCTTGATTAAAAGGTCGAGGGAATTCCAAAGGTCGGATTGATGTAGGATTCCCCTTCGATCATTTATCGCTGGATTTGACATTAAAGTTCATAAATAAAATAAAACTGACAAAAGGGCAAAATCCTGAAAGGTCTGATGTAAACTATGATGCAACTAATATTGGTATTTTTATATTACTAGAATTCTTTTTGTGGAAACTACAACTATTTTTACCACATTTTATATATATATATATATATATATATATATATTTCTTAAAGTATAACCAGCGTTTCTAGTTTACATAGCCTAAATGGTATTGTAGAGTCGCCTACAAGCTGAATAAATAAATGGCTTTACCATTTTTAGTTTGTGAAAAAGAAATATTATGAATAGATTAAACTTCGTACTCAACATATGCAAGGAAAAACTGAAGGATGTTTTTTAAGATTAAGGCTATTAAATGTCATGCATTAAAAATGGGTACTAAAAATATGCAAGGAAATAAGGTACTATATAACCCGTGACTGTTTTTTACAACTATCTACAGCCGAGTCAGATGTATAATGAGGATATTAATGGTGCTCAGAGTAATGGTATTTTATTTTAACCATAAAACTGTCAACAAAATTTTAGAGCCGTCTCATAAAATACGAAACCTGTTGAGGAAAAGAAACTTTATACCAGGTAGACTTGCAGGTTTCCATATACTAGGTTTAGTTCATTATTGCCGTAGTTGCCACGCCGATTAGGCAAGATCGACACAAGAGTTTCAATAACATAACTAAGCAACGAAAATTATTTCATTTCAGTAAAAGAAATGAAAGTAATCTCTGTTAAAACTTTAATCTGGCGCATAAAAATATATTAAAAAGAAAAATTTAAAATCATCCCTTTAAAAAAGGATACTTTGCGTTAAAGCCCTTTCACAAAACTAGAGATTACTTTATATTTTCCAAAAAATCATTTCTCAGAATGGATGTTTTTTTGTATCGGAACATTGCATGTTGTAACTCATGTACTCAGTTCTTCAATTGAAATCCCGAGTCTGAAACATTTCGAAAGTAATTAAGACTAAGGAACCCTTTAAACCACTCCAGTTCTTTTCTCCAGCAACAAAAGTACAAAATATTCCAACAAATATCCTTCAAGTAATATTAAGCCGAGGGGGATTTCTACAAATGCACTCCTTAAACCTTTTTACTCCTAAATTAAATACAAGATTTAAGCGTGGAGCCTCACTTTAGGGCTTTTATCTTTTAATCGAATTCGTAACTTAATTTCAAAGATAAGTACTGGAAATATGCACATTTTTAAGTCTCGTCTCTCTAGGAAGATTTAAAAGTCACAATCCGTCCCATCTAATTATGCAAAGCACAGTTAAACTACTTCTTTCTCCTTTGTTTGAAAAATAACTTGCTGAATGCAAATGCTTAAATATTTGGCTTAAAAACCAGAAGAGGAAGAATGCCAAGCAATTGACTTTTGACTAGAAACCGCCAAGGGTTTAGTTTCATGGAATTTCGAAACTAATTTTTCAAATGAAGATTTTTTAAGTTCCGAGTAGTGTATGTAGTGGTAATAACGTGATGTAGTTGAGATACATAAAATGGTCTGGTGGATACAGTTATTAGCCGGGTGTAAGCTTAATATATTCCGACTAAAGCACTAATGACCAATGTAGCTTGTTTATGAACTCATACCGGAATAGATACCGAACCGCCAGGATCATGATCATTATATTTTTATTTTGACGAGGAAATATACTCGTGCACTTACTATAACGAGCTTATTAAAAATATAAAAACCTGTTTGTAATTATCTTTTGAAGTTTGGCAAATATCTCGTTTGAATAATTTTTCTTCTCTAGGCATCTCGTCGTGCGTCCCTGTTCTACCATAAATGTTACAAGAATAAAGTATTTCTGTACACGTTTTTATAAAAATTACTGGTTCTATTATAACTACGCGAGTTTACGAATTAACAAAGAAATCTCATAATGTTACATTTATGAGACTTAACTGTTAATTAAATGTTAATCAATTGTGCTACTAAGTTGGTCGGTTGGATATCTGTAATATTTTATACACATGGTTATTTAAAACCCAGATAATTTTTTCATTTTTATGCAACTATCTATACTAGCCACAGCAACTTAAGTTTTAACCTACTACGTCACTAACAAAGTAGTTCCCATAGCGGTGTCTTAATTTCAAGTGAAACAAAGAACGTCAATTTTAAAATATGATTATTTCGTTATATCCATGTATAGCGTATTTTTATCACAATTCACAAATCGAAATTCCTCCTATCAACCTGACAGGCTTTGAGTTTACTCACTTTCTCCTTCCGCATTGATTTTTATGCTTCCAATATAAGCAATTTAATTTAACAATATAATAATCAAATGATTCTTATCTACTTGATGAATATTTTTTTTCATTTTAAACGTTTTCGCTAATACAGACGAGTTCAATATTTATCTTTTATAAATACTCGTATAAATATCACGTCAATTCCTGCCGGAAATTCTTTTTTTGGAGTGAATATGAAAATCAAAGATTGAACTATTTCTTGTAAGGTTTGTAGTAAGAAGTGCAATATTTTTGAAATGTTTAATGCAATTATTTAATTATTAACTAGTTAACCTCATTTAGTTTTACGGACTAGTTATAATTCGGAGAAATTACCTACTTACTTGTATTTTTTGGAAAACTAATTTTTCTATAGAACGTTCGTTTTATTTGTTACCCAACACGTTGGTTGTGAAATATACAACATAAATTGCTTCGGGCTGAAAAACGAACAAAAATTATTATAATATTAGCCATTATAAACAATAAAAAGTATTAAACTATGACTCCGAAACATGAAATGTGTTATTCATGGACCACTCTTCATAATACATTATCCAATACCACAGCGTTTCCTTTAAACTAAAAGCAGAAAAATCATTCCTTTCCATTTCAAAACGCGTCGAGGCGTGGCAAAACAAACGCCGGGAATTTTAGGAATCATGCACTATTTCTCACACAAACCTAAATTCCTTTCTTGGCTTTATGAAGCGTACAATGAAAACTGGGTCCTAAACAGTAAATATCAACAGGAAGCGCAAATAGCATTTCCTTATTTTTCCCCAAAGCCCCATTTTTCTGAAACTTTCATTTTAGGTGCTCTTAACTTTATTTTAAAACAATACGATCAATAGTTCCAGAATTATGGGACAGCTTTTTGTTTTTCCGAGCAACAGTATTTTCGGTCTTTAAAAACCAATCTTCAGAAATGCTCTTTTTCGCAAGAAGGAAAGCAAAGAATTTCGCTTTCAGCAAATTGTTCGTTTCGGTATTCCAATAAATTCCTTTTTTGTTTTGCGGATGGTTTGTCATGTCAATCTTTCATTAACTAGTTTTTCTTTATCATAGAATGTTTTAAACCTAATTTTCTACAAATGCATAATTAGGTTAGTTATTTGGAGGTGTATGACACAAGGTTCCTAATAGGACATTCTGCACCAAACAAGACTATAAAACAAAAAATCGCAAGCGAAGAAGTTAATGTCAAACGTGTGCACAAGTTTAAAAAAGCAAGAAAGTATTAAAGTGATTTTTAAGTAGATATAGAGTTTGATAACAATATAAACTATAAATATGTATATGATTAGGAGCTTTTCTCTGCTAAACCTTTGCAAATTCTGGACTTCATTAATGTTTTTGAATTATTTTGTATACTTTAAATTTTTTGTTGCGCTTCTGTATTTTGTGTCCATGGATTTGTGTTCATACACTAGGGATAGTAAAAAATGTACATGATGCATGAATTTAATAAAAAATTTTTAAATGGCTTTCCACTAAATTTTTTAATAGATACGTAGTCTCCAGTGAAAAATTAAATCTTAATTTCCTTGAGTACACACGAAAAGTCAGCACTTCAGGGTAATGATACTTCAGTCTAAACCTAGTAAAGGACTGTGGATAGATGCATAAATGTATTCCTTCAAGAATAGTGTGATCGTATAAATTTATTTACTAGCTGTTGTTTCAAATCTCCTACAGGATCTGGCGAGGTCAGACCATGTCCAGGAAATCGTTGATAGAAAAGAAGTCATAGACGAGAAGAAGCGAGGAGTAAATATCCTCCCAGAGAAGACCCATGCAGTCGAGGATATGATGTGCCGAAGTGTTGGTGGCATTTGGGACCCAGAGCGAAGGTCTTCTCACCCTCAGAAAGAAAGGCATTTTATGTCACCCCTGGCTAGAAGGGAGACTGGTGCATGTTCTTCTATCGAATTTGAGGACCAAGGAAAGACCTGGTTTCCTACCCTTTTACTAGTCATGAAAGGGGGTAAGAGCCCAGTTCCTTTATTTTGCGATTTCTGTCGGGAGAATAGTTCGCTGTAGGTGAGCGCAGTAGAAGGGGTTGAGCTACTACAGCCCTCCTTGGCAAGATGGTCTGCCTTTTCGTTAAATATCAACATGGGAAGGTATCAATTGGAGGTGGATGTCATGATGATTTACTTAGTGAATTTATTTAACATCGTCCAGAATCGCAACAATAATTACAATGGAAACGTTGTGGGGTTTTTTGTACTTCTCGTCTCGATAGGAAGAATGAAGGATACGATTTATTATATACTATTATTTTTTTAATGATTATAAATCAGAAGTGGGATGTGGAGCCTGTTTTCATAAAATTCTGATTAGTTTTGTGTGCGGAGATTATTACGAACATTGTTTTTCTTGAATTATGCAAAAAAAGTGACTTATCTAGACTCGCATCTGAACTCACCATAGAAGTAAATTGCTCGTGTTCGAGACCGCCTTGCTGGCCCCGCCCCCTTTCATTTCGCAGAATTTCATTTCAAGCGAACACCGCAGAAACGAGACTGCGGGCCTGCATGCTCGAGGGAATAAAGCAGGAAGCGACTCCCCGAATTATTATTACTTCTCTTCGCTTGCAACTCGGCAAGACACTTCGAATAGCACGTAGATGGAGACTCTTCTCTTCGATCTGCACCTCGAACAGCACGCAGAATCCACGCCACGGCAATCGAGCCCAACGAGGAACTTTTCGTCTTGCACCACCAGTATCATCTGTATATATGTTACAGTTAAAGTCCGGAAATCAGTTAATTTACAGATAACCTAGGTAATTTGCAGATTAACGAGGGTGATCCGTTAAAGAGCGAATTTTTTTTCAATTTCTAAGATTACCTAGGTAATCTTGAAATTACCTAGGTATTCTGCACCCTACCGACTAGACACTCGTTAATCTGCATACTACCTGTAATCAGTTATTTTACATATTAACGAGGGTGATCCGTTAAAGTACAAAATTTTATTTTATTTTATAAAAAGTTTAAGGAGGTTGGGGGGGCTGCCGCCCCCCCAAACCCCCCTGCCCTAACTATAACCAAACTCGTTTTGGGGGTAAACAGTAACAATGACGAATCAAAAAAGGGGGATCGGCACTTTTTTCATATTACACAAAACACGCAAATCCCACAAAAATAGTAATGAAATAGCAATTTTAAAACTAGAATATGAAAACAATAATAATAGAATATTAAAGTACCAACTGAGATTTGTATCAATTGTGGTTTTCGATCTCGATTTGACAGCGTATTTCAATGAACACTTAAACTAGCAAATCTTAATGAAAGCGCGGTGTAATCGGCTGGCAGCCTGCACTGAACTATTGCTAGGATTCGCGATCGATTACATATGTTAAACCCTTGCCCAGGTTCCAGCGATTGTTGAATTAACGTTTGTTGAAAAGATATTTCAACAGCTGGGACATTTGCTTTCGTTAAAAGAAATCTCTGTCACTCTTCAACACAATTGTTTCAAAATACCCGTTTTAGTAGTTACTTAATCATGTAAATTTACAGTACTTACTCGCTTGTATTATTTTGTTTTAACATTCAACATGACAACTACCAGTGCTACGCTCTAAATTTGAAATCAAAACACCAAATATGACAACAAACTACGTATTGAAACCCAACTGCGCAGGGGTAAGCGCATGGCGCAGTAAGCACCTCAACATTTGAACAGAAAGTATTGAACGAAACAAACTATTTTGAACTTTAACTATCAAGAGGCCGTTATAGTGTAGATTCCCTAGGTAAAATGCGAAAAACTCAAAAATCCGCACATTAACGACAGAAATCAGTTAATCTTAAGTTTACCTAGGTATTCTTCAGATTAACTAATTATCAACTTTAGCGGTAACATATACATTACTTACTTCATCATCACTAATTTATGTGCCTGAAATAAATCTTGGATCATTTTCAACCACTTGAATCATTATTTATCTAAAAAACCTTCACATCCAAACAGCTCGACATATTGATATATTAGCTGATACTCTCAAAAGTATAAATTATAAGACTTCGGTCTCTTCCTTATAATAAATAATAATTGAATAAGTGGAAGAGTAGGAAGAGGGATTATAATAGCATTAAAAAACTAAATGAAAGTATTAATGTACTTAAATCAATAAGGGGCTACAAAATAAATGCTAATTTTTTATCATGGGAAAGATTATTTTTTCGCTTTCATTTTTTATTGAATTGATGTAAAATTTATTTCTCAGTCGCCTGAACGGGACTTGTTAATTTTCCCTTTGGCGTCAAATGCATTTTTCTCTTTTGTGTTGGGCAAAAAAATTTGGTGGTAAATATAATTATTAATATAAATCTGTATCGTCATGTCGGATAGAACCAACTTGAAAAATAATTCATTTTTTTTCACACTCACATTTTTTTAAATCTTAAAAAACTTTACCGCAGTATTATCTTAAAAATATTTTTACAAACCTAATAGAATGAAATACACCGACCGTTTTTTAGAGATGCATTTGATGCCAGAGTTATGTTGGTTTTGAAGTAACATCGGTATACTGATATTTTCCCTTCATCAATTGCAAACGGTTAAAAAATATAATTACACTGTTAGTAAAAGAATAGCTTTATCAAATCAAAGTACCCACACTTAACTAAAAACCGGCATAATCCTTTAAAGAAAAGGAATTTTCCAAAACACACTTATTCACGTTCTTTTTCAAGTTATTACACTCGCCCAGAAGATGTTCAAAGCTACCTAAAAATGCATAAAGCAATTACGGAATGAAAAAATGCGCATGATCCAACAATTATCACTGCAAGTTTGAATCGGAACCATTTTGTGTAATGACGTAGCAAAAAAAGATGGTCGGAAATTCCAAAGCACAGTCGTTAATGGTCCCAAAAAATATTATCTTTCCCAAACAGTTGTTAAAGTTGTTATCGAAAGTTGAACCTTATTTCATTCGTTTTTGTTAAGAACCGCTTTTTAAGAGTATACTTTGTCTCCAGATACATCTTTTTAATGTCTTTGAATTTCATTTAAAAGAGTAGCGGTACCGAGTTTAATTGATTCTAAGTTATGAGCTTTTAATGTATTATTGTTTTTAGCCGATTTTTTTTGGGGAAAAGGAATTATTGATTTGGTTTTAATCTAGATATACTGTTACTTAATGTTCGAGTGGGTTTAGAAAACATTTCTGGGAATGGAAAAAATCTAATAATTACCTTTGTGTTTCTCTTTGAAAGAAAATGATATACGACTGTTGTTTTGATGAGAGTTTAATAGCTTTGAAAACAACAAGTTGAAAAAAAAGGAAATTTCCAAGCTTGACTATCACTACTCAAAAGTTTTAGTTTTATTTTTGGTAAACATTAGAATTATTTAAAAGAAAAATTTTATGTTCACTAAAAAATAGACTCATTACCATAAGGTAATGAGTCTATTTTTTAGTCCAGATATATCCAGTGTATTGCGAATGCGGTTTATCATGCATAGGCCAAATTAGCCTTAACGAACACGAAAACTGTGTCAGAAAGCAAAAAAACTCATGGTTCATCGATTGCAGAATATTTTAGGCGCATGATTCACATCAGGATATTATGCGCCAAACAAGACAATTAAAACAATTTAAGAAGGCTAAAAGCCTTTCACACATGATATGCATGCAATATAGAAAAAGGAACAATACAGTGATTGCATATGGGAGATTGCTCCCCAAAAATCAAATGATGTGTGAACCGAGTATGGCCAAGTTCTCCAGATGACTCTAATGGCCTTATTCGCTGCCTCTTAACCAGCGGTTAACCATCTGTTAAAGAAGGATTCCAACAATCAGATTTGGTGAAAAGCTTACGCATTATGTCTTAAGCTGCTGTTTAACACCTGGTTTAGTGGCTGTGAATAAGGTCATAAGTAGAAACGCAACGAAGAGCTTCAGTGACGTGTTCGAATGAAGCATGCTCCCTAACTCACACAGCGGTGGTGAACTGAAATGGATTTTACAAGTAAAAACAATTTTTAGGGGTTTTTCCAGAACAATGTGTTTGGCTCATCCCCGTTTGTGCCCTCGTGGCCTCTGAAGGGGGTGTACTGTACACTATGATTAATTATTTTACTTTTTTTATTCTAAAAAAGCCAAACTTAATCAATTTTCATTAGTATTACCGTGTACTTCCATTGTTTCCTATATAATTTCCATTTTGATTCTTTTCATTTAAACGCATTCAAATTACAGCTAAAAAATCCATTCATCTTCAACCAGTAACAATCAAAAACCTGAACCAGATTCGTGAAAGTTTTGAAGAACGATAAAGGTTTTGTCCACGAACCTGCACTAGTTGGTTGCAAATTTTTCCAAACACTTGTTATACTCTTCTAATGAATAATCAGAGACAGGTAGTCCCCAATGATCACTTCAATCCATTACACTGCTAAAGTACAGACCAAGTTAACCTCATTCCAACCGAGAACTTTCTTTGCGAATAAATTAACGCACCCATCAATCCCGTCATGCACCGCGCGATTTTCACTCCCAACAATTGCCGATGTCACTCACAATGGGTCCTATCAATCGCCATCAGAGATCGGAATTGAACACCTCCCTAATGCAAATTTAATTTCGATTCTTTCGCTCGAAGGGTGGGGTCATAAACCACCGCGAGTTTCGGGTCCGATTGTGATGCAGTGGAAAGATCGTTCGAAGATTCGCCGTTGCCATTCATCTCGAACTGAAAAGTTCTTCCGCAGACTTTTATCGTCTGGTTTTAATGAATTTGGGGTTCGAGAGGAATTAAGATGGGGAGGGTAATTGGAGTTTTGGATGTGTAATGGGTTCGAGAGTTTCTTGGGAGTTTCGACGACGTGCTCGTTCGTTCTGAAAAGGGGTGGTAAAAATGAGGGATTTGCAACTCAAATGAAGTTTTGGAACATTGCGATACATGCAGAGCGTTAGTAATTAATGAACCCTATTTCAAAGTTCGGAAACCAGTCGTCGGAAATGTGAAGGTTATCTGCAGAACTCGAAGGAGGAGTGAGTTTTTATTGCAGGACATGGCAATTCGCAATAGACATTTGCGTGTGAAAAGTATAAAGTAAAAAGTATAAATTTTGCCTGTATCTGGACAAAAACAATTCTTGGGGAAAAAGTGCACTCTTTCTTTAATTTTAATGCAATGATTTTCATTTCTGAACCAATTCTCAGACATCAAACTTTATCCATTTTAATTGCATAATATGAGCGGACCATAACCGCAAATTCCTACCTATCCCTTGAGAATCTTGTTGGTTGTTTGGTTACAGCCAATTTGAATTTCAAAGCACTAGGTTCAAATTAGGTTTGGTAAGTGGAGTAAATGGCAAAAAAAACCCCTTTAAGGTTGGTTTGGGTTTTAGGGCGCAAGATCCCTACTAGGACATTCTACGCCAACCCCTTTAAGGCACAGATCAGAAGGATTATCAGAATTATTGCAAGCGATGTGGTTTGAAGGTTGAATCCCAGAATTCTTTCCAATGTGGTTCTTGGGAACCGTGGTAAAAATAGTCAGGGTTCTACTTCAATAATAAACTGATGACTCTCCTTTTAATGAAGGAATGAGCTAACCGAGCGGAGTATTTGATCTGCAAGCACAAAATTGAAGGATCAATGCCAGAATCGGGTTGGTTCGTTGGTTTGGTACATAGAAAAATTGATAATATTAAACCTTACGAGAACGGATATTGTAGGAAGAAATTTACACATAACACTTACTATCTTACATCACACATCCGCTCTCAAACTGGGGATACGCCACTGGAATGTAGTCTGTTACCAGCGTTTCTCTTGTAAGTGTAACATGCTCAGACATACAGAAAGACACGAGGACCAAATTGAGAAGTAATCAATGCGATATTCAATCCTTTTTGGGATATTATGGCGCTTGACCTAATTTAGGGTATATAGTGCGCATTCACAGAATATTTTCAGTATGGTGTGAGGTTCATATGGAGAATTCATAATAATAATATTAAACCCTATGGGTGCCGATTATTGTGCTAAGAAATTTACACGTAACTATAATCTTGCATCACACAGGCCCGTTCCGGGGTTTGAAAGTGCCCGTGCCAACTATCCTCAAGCGCCCCTCCACAAGTTCTCTGTTCATATTTAATTTAAGATAAATTGCTATTAAAATTGTAATTTTATAATATTTCAACAATTGTTTTTTTTTAATTTGATGCTATTTCAAAATTAAATTTTATATTAACTAAATGATTATAATTGAATGTTATTAAAAATCAACAAATGAATTTGCCAACACAATCTCCTTACTGTTGAGATTAAACTTTGGATTATGTAAAAGATTTTAGTATGTCATCAGCGTTTCTCTCGTAGGTGTAACATGCTCAGACATGCTGAAAGACACGAGGTCCAAAGTGAAAACTAACCAATGCGATATTCAATCCTTATATGGATTTTATGGCGCATGGCCCAAGGCAGGGTAAAGTGCGCATTCACAGATTATTTTCAGTATGGATGGAGGTTTATATTGAAAATGCATAATATTAAACTATGAGTGTGGATATTGTGCTAAGAAATTTACACATAACTCTAATCTTACATCCGCTTTCATACGGAAGATAATCCTTTTTAATTGTAGTATGTCGTTAGCATTTCTCTTGTAGGTGTAATATGCTCAGACATGCTGAAATACACGAGGACCAAAGTGAAAACTAAACTAACCATTGCGATATTCAATCCTTTTTAGGATTTTCCCACACAACACAGATACATAGAACTTACGTCCAACATACATACGGTGATCTTCACCATGAGGTCACCGAGGAGGAACTTTTCCACAAATTTTCGGCTGTGGGGCAGGTCCTCTCAGCGCCCCTTTGAAGGGACCTGCTCACGCCGAAGTCACTCCGCTATGCTGAAAGACACGATGACCAAAGTGAAAACTAACCAATGCGATATTCAATCCTTCACACTTCGTTTCAACCATCTAATCTAAATTGTTTGTAGAAATTTCGAGCGTAGGATAAAAAATATATAAATACCATAACGTATTGATATTCCTCGGACTCAAAACCATAAACTTATAAATCTTGAAAAATGATAACTTTAACTAAAATTTCCACCTCTCAAGATTGAAACTTTCATGATCAAATCACTTTTCGAAAATATGATCTTTAAGTAGTTTCTTTCCACCCCATTTAATCTTTTCAAAAATTGATTTTTTCGCCGTTATAAATTATATAATCAGCAAGGACATAAAAACGCAACTAACCATATTTAATTCAGCGGAAAGGAAACAGGAAAAATAACTTAGTTTTTTTAGTCTTCGGTTACCCAATAAGTAAAAAATGGAAGGAACTGAAAGATGTTACTCTTTCAGTTTACTCGATATGTTTCATTGGCTTTCTTAGTTTCTAACTATAAATTTAGTCGTAACACTTCAGTTTAATTTGAATCTTTGGCAACAGACAATTACTTGTAAGACGATTACTTAAGATCCCGAGAAGGTTTTTTAACGAAAGATACTTTCACGACAAGACATTTTAGTTTCTTTTACTTTCATAAGTAATAATTAGAGTTATTATACATTCTAGATTAATATTAAGAGGGGGTTTTTACCTACGGCCTTTCGTTGACTGGAACAGAGCGCTATTTATTTCACAACGAGATTTTAAGATTAGATCATACAACCTCAAAATTAAAATAACCAATATTGTAACATTTAAACTGTACATATACGCGTTAATATTTGAAATTCAAAATTAAAATTTAATAACATGAAATTTAAAAAAAACACTTGCGCATATCTTCAAGGAAAATACGTTTTAAACTTTTTTTCTTTTTAAATAACTGTGGATCCAAAATGCTCTAGTAAAAACTTTAACATACAGACGTAGACTGAGAGTAATCATAACCACCAAGAATAAAAAACAAAGGAAATTTCAAATTAAATGCAAACTCCAATTACTCATCTCAAACTGAAAAGATTTCCAAACATTAATAAACCCTTTCTAAAAGTTCTCCGCTCATGAAATGAAGTCTTTCAGATGCTAATTTCATCCAGAATACTCTTTCATTAAGGTAAATAGGAATTCATTGTGCCATTCGATTACATAATCGATAGATCTATTTTTCAAGATCCTCCTTTTAGAAAAGTAGGTCTATTCAAGATGCGATGGTTATTTAGATTTAATTTTGAGATTAAAATCCTTATAAAGCGGCATTCTATGCTTTTTAATTAGGAGAAAGTGTTACCGGTGTTCTGCGAAACTCAATTTCGTATTTCGCAATTATAAGAGTTCGTAAATCGCTTGGGAAAGTATCGTAAAAGATAAGTAAATGAACCCATTTTAAGAAAAAATTGGCTGTGAAGATGGATACTTTCAGATAATTTACTCGATACTGTTATTTCCCATGCTTAGACTTTCTAATCTAAAAGACATGATTGCGTTTCTATAGGGTAGTGAATTTATTTTCTTTTCAGTATCGTAAGACTGGTTTTACAAAAGTAATTCATCAGTTGGATAGCTCATGTGAAAGAGGAAAGCTGATTTTTGCATTTTATTCAAGATACAAGGTCATTTATTAAAAAAGTTTTTGGTTTGGTAATTGTCAGAAATCAAAAGTTTGACTCCAGTAATTAGAAGTTTTTCTGATATTTTTGATGTTTTTATTAACTTACATTAAATTGCTACAATTTGTTAAATAAGTTAACATTATTTGTTTTATGTTGTGACATATTAAAATTTTTTGATGATTTTTCTATGTTTGGAATAAATAAAGAGGTATTTTTTATATATGCTTCCTCGCGTTATTTAGGAAAGAGGTCCTACGAATACAGTGTTTAGAAGGATCATTTCCTTTCAATTATTTTTTATAGCACAAGAATAAAGCTAGAAAATCTAGAATATAATTTTTCTATTACAATAATTCTTAAATCAGCATTCGTCTGAAAGAAAGATTTCTTTGTAAAAAATTGTTTAAAATCTTTAGAAGCATCGTTTGCTCAATATATATGAACCATTTAATCTCCACAAAATTTTAAAACAAAATCTTTACAAGATTGGTCACGCTAAAGGGACCCATCTGTTTATTATTTTACTTATGCAAATTTTATGTTTGATCTAAATGCCGCCAGGGCGGAACCCTATATATTCAACGGTATATCTGCTGACTATTCACCTATTTCGTAGCTTTTCAAGCTATTTCGTCTGCTCTTCTAATACAAGCTGTATCTTCTGATGCCGAATAAAGATCTGTTACCCTGAAAGTTCCCTTATTATTTCCCTCACCTGGTTCAAAGGAGTGCTTCGAGGCGAGCAAAGATGTTATTTATGTAATGATGATGTTAACTTGGCTGTTATCCAATTTTTTATATTTCAAAAAAGTGCAAAATATTTTTTTCAAATAGTTTTCCAAGTTAATTTATAATTATTTTGAAGTTGAGAATTATTTCTCTCTTTTGGTTTATTTACTTATATATATTTTCCTTCAAGCTATTTTGTACCTCATATTCTCTCCGATTTTATTTTGTGTCCGTTTTTTAATGTATTGTTATTTTTGGTAATAAAACTGCTTTCGATTAAAAGCTTAAGAAATACAATCTGGGCTTGAGAACCATAAGGGGGAAACTGTGCTCAAAACTAGCTGGAGCGTTTGTGAGTGAATTTAATCTTACTAAGACGCATTTATCATAATGTGATAAATGCTTCTTAGTAAGATTAAATGCGTCAAAGGAACCAAATTATATTATATTTTGGTCCCCTCGACGCAAACCATTACGAGAATCGAACGAATTGAACCCCCACATACCCGTCCCGTGATGCCCCTTTGAACCATCAACCTTCCTTTCAAAGAAGGGGTCCTCAGGGGCGTTAAAAACTCGGGCAACTCCTTCCAAACTTCGTTAAAGCTCAAATGAAACGGACGGTTTTTCCTCAGCTCGACGGAGAGTCAATTACAGGGTCTCTCCGGGAAATTTTCTAGGTGGATGTTTGCTGTGCCTAAACTTCGGCTGAGAAGAGATCAAAGTGAGATCGCATCGGGCAAAAGACGATTAGAGATCTTTTACTCGTTTGAGACGAGTATTCAGAATTGATGTTGAAAGAGAGAGGAAATTTAAGTTTTTGAACTGTTTGGTGGCATTAATTTATTGCTTGAATTTAAAAGCTTGTGATTTTATCATGGTTTTGTACGGGTGCTTTGAAAGGTAACCGGATCCCCACGAAAAGTTATTGAATTAACCAGCTTTTACATCCGATATCAACACTTAAGTTAAAACGATCTATTTCGCACCTGAATATCGTGGGAGTAGACGAAAGACCGTTTACTGAAAAGACGCAAACCAATCTTATTTCTTAAACAACGCAGTTGTTTGAGCTCACTTTCACATCCACTGTTTTCAATCAATATGTTAACTTGTTTTGATGAATATAGCTTATTTTATACCATCCTAAAACAGTCTAATGTAATTTCAAACAGCATGTCTAATATGAAGCTGGGATTTCCGGAAAACCCTGTAAATGGGTCCATAATTTCATATCTTGGATAATGAAAATCAAAAGGAGGGGGACTGTCTCACCGGGGGTAACAAACATACTGGACATACCGCAAAGTCGCAAAGTGGCGTGTTTTCCCTCTTAGTCCGTGTTTTCCCTCTTAGTGTTTCCCCCCGTGTTTTTCCTCTTAGTGGCGTGTTTTCCCATAGGTGTTAGGATATGGTTTTAAGCAGAATGAAGGCCGTTGTCATGTGAACTGTCGAACCAACGATAGTAAAAGGGTCACGTGATTTTGACATACTCGGAGGGGAGAAAGGAAGAAGCTGAGGGGCAGTTGATCGAAAGAGGAAGATACATTTACTCCCTCTAACCTTAGTTATACCCTCTATATACATAAAAATCAGCATATTTTAAATAACATAAAAAATACTGAAGCAAAAATTCACGTGACCCTTTTACTATTGTTGGTTCAACAGTACTATACACCAATATTAAAAGTAAATAAAAAATGTAAGCATGCATTTTGTAAACCTCTGTGATAGACATCAGAACACATTTTATCTTATCGCGTTCAACGCTCAATGCTCAAAATGTCCTTTCTCATCCTCATCCCCTTGCTCTTTAGTATCCTTTTGAAATCATTGTTTTAAAGTGTTTCTGCTCTTTTGCACCTCTGTGCTCTTGAGCCTCGCAATAATCTTTTGATCTATTTACTCCCATTTATTGATATTCATCATCTTTAAAGTAGTTTGACCTTCAAACTGCTCGCACGTTACTTCTGTTTTCCTAGTTTGCTGCATGGCCATAATGTTTATTAAATGTTTTATGCCTATTATGTGTGATTTTTTCCCAGGGCCCACATCACTGCCATTAGACAGCAAAATTTCAATAAACTTCCAGTAAAGAACTTGCATGATTTTTTTTATTTTTTAATCTATTCTTCACGCAAAAATAAGCCACTACACAAAATTTGAGGCCGATTGAGAAATTTTTCGATTGCAAAAAAATATCAAAAATCGTCTTTTTCGAAACGCCTGAAAACGCTTAATTGCATGCACAGTGACGTCACAATACATTGACTTCGCCTGAAATGTTTGGCTTGGATTTCTGACCGTCACCAGAAGTGTCTAGAAGGTAAATATTTATTAAAACACTCATATCGGACACTTCAGAAAAAGAAATCATCAACTAAAACATAGAAATTCAATTTTAATTGCAATTTGGCCAGGTGGAATTCTACGTCACTGTGCATGCAAACACACTTCGCGTTTTCAGTCACGTGTTTTTTTTCTCGATTTTAAATTAAAATATTTAATTACTTGTATACTTTTTTGAAAAACTGACTAAATATTTCATTTTACTATACAAAAAACCTTACGGAACACTTGAATGTTTATGAAAATCTGAACCATGCAAGTTCCTTATAGCCACTTACATTTTAAAACTTCTTTGGGATTGAAATGATATTAGTATTATAATTTATATGATAATGTTTGGAAGGAATGTTAGTTTTAAGCAAGACTAAGCATTGATTGAAATTTACGATGCACAAAATCAATCAATTCGCATTTAAGATTCAAATTCGACTGAAAAATGATTTGAAAGATTCAAATCGTTTAGAGAAATCAGTATTGATTTGTTTTGTGTCTCAAGCTCTATAAATACCTGTACACTGTACAGGATCAAAAAAGATACATAAAAACCTTATAAAAGGTTTCGCATGAACTTATGAACGAATTTTAGTTTCTTTAGGATTAATTATGTGTTTGTTCTCTTGAAGGTATACATTTGTTTTAAGTTTATGGTACATCTTTTACTTTAATAAATTTGATGAATGGATTGTTCGTCGGAAAATTCAATAGGTCAAATAATAAGAGTAGTTGACTACCAAACATAATCTTCTTTAGATTGTTTTAAAAATCTTGTGGAGGCACTGTGAACTTCTTGAGTATTGCGCCAAACTCAATCTGTAATATTATACTTATTTTCAATCGTTATTATATATTTGTACGTTTTGTTTGTAGTCTGAGGAGCTTTGTTTTGTGTTTAATAAAATGTTTCATGTTTGAATTTGCTACTGTTGACTTATCACGCTGCAAGGTTTCCAAAAGCTGAAAATGCTTTAATATAACAAGAGAAAAACTATAAAAGCAAAAAAAATGCAGCGAAACAAAATCTGTAGATCGGATTACTTCGAGTATACAAAATTATGGTATTTGATTAAAAGGTAAGCAATTAATGTTTAAAAACTAATAATCATGCTCTTTCTTATAAGTTTTTCACTTTTTGGCAGGGGTTTATAATTGAATTACTTTTTGAAAATTATGTTTAATATTCTTAATATATTTTATTGTTCTTATCTTTAATGTTCATAATATTCTTTAATATAATATTCCCAAATCCAATAAACAAATTTTTCCTAATTTTTTTTTACCTAGAACCTAAATATTTTAATAGTTCCCTTAGATATTCAAACAGTTTACCAGGGGTTACTATTTTCAAAAAAGTTTAAAGCAATTTTTATTTACTTCTGAAAGTGTACCTGGCTCTTAATATTTCCTTGTGCTGTCTTCTTATACAAATATTCTTCTTTTATATTGTACACGTCTTTTGGCTTTCCAGGTCTTTCTTTTTTTCAGTAATTTTGGGTGTTTAGTTATATTACAACTGACACTATTTCCCATCTGTAATTCTAGTTTTAAATTTTATATCTGGTATTTTCTTCAATTTTGTTTTTATTTCCTATCCTTATGTATATTTGAACATTTTTCACTTTAATGGGACTTTTAATCCCCTGAGTGTAAAAGCTTCAATTGAAAGTAATGCACGTAACAAATAGAATTGAATTGAATTGAAAATTGAAATGCTACTTTTCAGGTCTCAATTTGTAGTTTTCTGCAGTTCTTTAAGTTTTTTATGCAAGTTTAAAAATACTTTTATACATATCGCATCTTATTAGCAAGTTTTACTACATAAAAGTTATTTCGACTTAAGTTTAAGTGTACTTCCACACTTCCAACAGCCTAAGCAATTCAATTTTTCTACTTCCAACGTGACTTTTTCCTCTCCAGTTTTAATTTATGATGCATCCGTGCTCGTCTGAAACATTCAATCTTTGTTACATCCCAACTCAAAATCTCGCTTCGAAAGAAGCAAAGCAACGCTTCTCTGAAATTCCCTCCCAGTTTTCTCCCGGATAGAAACTGGAATGGAATTGCAAAAGGGAGAAAACTTTTATTGCTACAGCGTGAGAAAGAATAACGCGCGTTGCAGCTTTTCCTTGAATTTCAATCTTTGTTGTTATGATAACGCCCCTGAACAAAAAAGTCAAATTTATTGATAAATATTGTGCTTTGCGCGTTGAGAGTTTTATTGCAATTTCTCGTTTTTGTGAGAAAGTAACTCAAAAGAAAGCGTTTTGTTTTAGAAAATGTTTGATACCTACCCGAGCGAGGCAGAAAAGGAGTTTGTTTCGGTTGTAGTAGTTCCTAGTAATTCTAAAATGGGTGGTTCGGAAACAGATTTTTTTGCTGAAGATAGGGAGTGAACTGGTTTCTCCCTCTGAACAATGTGTTTTTGCATTTTTTCTTGTAATACAAGGTGGGTGGGGCAAATAAAATGGTCAATTTGCGGCAGAATTAACAAAGGAGGAAATGACTTATACTAAATTACAACCTTTTGGGACGATAACATCGCAAAGAGAGGAAGAAAAACTGAGTTAACAGGTTGTCTGAGTTCTCGTCGGCTGGTGCGTTTAGTTCTAAATGAATTTACTACGCCGCGAAATCGAAAATTACTTAACATTTAACGATAATGACCCCAAAAGCGCAATATAATATATGCATGTGCTATTTCAAACAAACTTTTTTATGGCACAAGACCCATATACGGGTATAGATAGCCAACCAAGACAAAATATAAATACAATTACTCTAAGACGACGCAAGATATTCCCTCCATTTAAAGTCCCTATTTTTTTTAAGAGGGACTATTATAATTTTTTATAAATTTAGATAAAATGTCTTTTCACAAACTGGTACCTTTTCTTATTGCTTTCTTCCCCGCCTTAGGTCGAGCCCTGTGCATATGTATACGCGATTTGATGAGTTTGTCTTGTTCGGGTAGGTTAAAAAACTGCCTTGATCCAAATTACAAATGCATTTTTGTGCTTTGTTCTTGCCATACATTTTGCATTTCATGCATTATATACTTTATTTAGGTATTATTTGTTTCACTTGTAAGGCCAGGGCTGCTTAGAGAACAGCATATTGTGTATTTTTTTCGCTAATTTTAATGCGTGCAACCTTGTAAAAATGTAGAAAGAATATCGTTTTTGTGTGTTGAGTTTCAAAAAAGTCGCTTTGTTTTATAGCTCAGTGGTTTTAAGTTTATGGCACAAAGCAAACACTAGTAGAACATTAACGTCAAACAAGACAAAAAATTCAGATTTGGTTGATTATGTTCATTTAAGACCGATTCTGGTGTTGAGGTTGTTACATTTTTTATTAAATAAAACTCCTCATGCTCCACATGGTATAGTACAGGAGCTGGCGTTAAAATGAAAAATTCATCTGCTCGTACACGATTTTAATATGACAGGACAGTGCTAGTGGTGCTAATCACGGAATCGAGCGTCAGCTGGTCAGGTAGCGGTGGGTTGAGCGTGGGGAGGGGGGGTCAAAGTTGCAAAAAAGTGAAAAATAAATTCATCTGCTCGTGTATGAAACTTGGTGGAGATGGTAGTTTAGGCCTTCCTGATTACAAAAAGGACTGTCAGCTGGCTGGATGGCGTCAGCTGGTCACGTAAACTTGCAAACAAAAATTTATCTGACAATGTATGGAACTTGTTAGGGTTGTCAATCTCTGTTACATGAAGTAATAACGAGTTACTAGTCTTCAACTTACACTAGCAACTCATGAATTAATATCTGTTGTACTTGTAACTCGTTATTATTTCTGTAACAGAGATTGACTTCCTACCAATTTTCTTGCTTTGTCAGATAAATTTTTTGTTTGCAAGTTCACGTGACCAGCTGACGGTCATTCCACAGCCACCCACCCAGCTGACGGTCATTTTTGTAATCAGGAAGATCTAAACTACCATCTCCATCAAGTTTCATACACGAGCAGATGAACTTATTTTTCTTTTTTTGTACCTTTGACCCCCTCCCCACGCTCAACCCACCGCCACCTGACCAGCTGACGCTCGATTCCATGATCAACACCACTAACACTATCCTGTAAAATTAAAATCGCCTACGAGCAGATGAATTCTTGAAATTTAACGCCAGCTCCCGTACTAGTATAACATGAGGCTTACAGATGTAAGTAGCTAAGTACAAAATACAATTTTAAAAGAACAGAGCAAATTTAAATACCTAAACTATAAACAAATTCCGCAGAGCGTTTACATTTTCGGAACACTTTACAAGCAATGACAAAGCAGGTGGCCAAGAATACCCCAAATATATCAACTCTTCCTTCAATTTTTCTCTTGTTCAGAATATAAACTACAATAAAATATAGTATGTTCTACTGTTTCAATATCCTGACCACAGGAACAAAGATTACTACTTACTAAATTAATAAACCTGAATAAATAGCTACTGAAATTGCCCTGACCTGTGAAAATTTGAGATAACTTAAAATCGGTAGAAAAATTTTTACACTTTAACCTTTGAAAAATAGAGGGAATCATTTTTTAGTTAAAATTGCTTTTGGCGAAGCCAAAAATTCATTATTCCACAGCAAAACAGTTTTCTCCCAAGCCGCATATCTCCAGTGAGACAAAAGGACCGACATCGCCCGATCAACCACTTCAAGGCAAGCTTCACCATGGAAGGTTGTTACATTTGGCTCTGCCTCTGATTCTAACCTCAATAGGTTGGAAAAAGTACAAGTCAGCGCGGCAAAAATTATTGCAGGCCTGAGACGAAGCTGCCCAGACAACATCGCTCTTTTCGAGTGCCATCTTCAACCTCTGAGCCAGAGAAGGAATTCTTCCCTCGTAAAATACTTAAACAGGCTGATTAGTGTGGGCGACCAAAACAGAACTGCCTCCTATCTCAGGAATTGGAGCAATAATAAAAGACTAAAAAGAAACAGTCCCTTTTCTCTGGCAACTCCACAGGGAATTATCACCCTACCACCCACTGGTCTCATAGAATATCACTCTTTGAACCCAAGCTTTAGCCCTGATAGAGATTTCAAGGCGGTCCACTTTCATACTGAACTACTGCATGTAGTTAAAAAAGAAGTGGACAACACTGAATTCATGAAACAAATGGCCCTTGAAACTATCAACCATATACCTAAAGAGGCCCTTCAGATGTACACAGATGGCAGTAAGAGTGAACAGGGTTATTCAGGTAGTAGTGTTTACATAAGGACTCCAACTTCTACCTTCAGTTTTAGCTACAGGAATTCCGATTTATGTTCCGTGTTCAGATCTGAGCTTATTGCTATTGAGAGGGGTCTAAGTTTTGTAAATAAATTAGTTGAGCCTGCTTTTGATGGCATATGGATATTGACTGACAGCCGATCCTCAATACAACATTTAAGTCGCTGGAATGAGGTTGGAGACAAAGCTGGTTTGTCCATTCTAATGTTGGATGATAGACTATCTGACAGATTTCAGGTCCATTTTCAGTGGATCCCCTCGCATGTGGGGGTCTTTGGTAATGAGAAGGCGGACGCACTGGCAAAGGCTGCAACCATGGAGATTCTTCAGCCAGATTCGCCTTCCACATTTGGAGAGGTTTTCTCTGAGAGTAAGAGGAAAGCTAACAACCTCAGGAAAGTGCCCCCCGTACATAATTGGTACAAGAGAGAGCGTCCTGGTGGTGCTATTTCTTTTGGGGGCTCACGTGCACAGCAAACTTGTTTTTCCCGCTTTGCTAGTGGACATTTGGGGGGTCTCACCTACGAAAGGGGACGAAAGGTTTTTAAGACCTGCACAAAGTGTAGATGTGCTCAGGCCTCTCCTGAGCACATTTTAACCTGCTTAAGGTAACTGACTGGGTTGAAATCGTCATTTTTGCCAAAAATATCAAATTTCGTTTTATTATTTTATTTTATAGCCTGTGTTTAATAAGCTTTCCAAAACTACCTTACTTTAAACTCTGAGTAATCTAGAACATAAGTTACAGCTGTTTTAGTACCGGGTAATACGAGGATTAACATGCAATTTTAAACTTTAAAGCCTTTTTCTGAAGAATGACATTTTTGTATACTTTGGATCACGGTAACAGTGATTACTCTTAAACTACTTAAAATATTCTGATGCTTTTTGTTTTATTTCACTCTTTATAATATAACGCATGTTATCTTCTACAATCTAAGAAAAATATTTGAATTAAGGTATTTTTTAAAGTGTGTAAACCTGGTTTAAAAGTTTTTTTTTCATGAATTTTTACTTTTTTCGATTTCAAGTTCCTGTATTTCTTTTCTATTTTAAAAATTTCAGATTTTTTGTAGATAGTGACACAGATTAGTGTCTTAGGCTCAAAATCCTGCAAAAATTTTATTTTTACCTATAAAAGAACATTCTCAGGAGTTGTTGGCGCAAGTTGAAATTTTAGCCTTATTTTCATTGAAATTTCTCAATATTTTAAAAAATAATTTTTTAAATTCTTTTTTGAATGATTTTCATTGTTTTAGAAAATTAGCTCTCAGAAAATAGCAATTAAATAATTATTTAGTTAATATTTTAAAAAAAGGCCTCCCAACCCAGTCAGTTACCTTAAATTTTAAACTAGACGAGGTTTTATTAAAACCTCTATTGTTTTTAGATTTTATTGGAAGTTTTTGGACTCGTGGAGTTGATCTAGTTGTAACTAGATCAACTGGGATCAGACACACACACCCACACACACATTTGGCTCATTAAAAGTATTGGGTTGGTTGGGGTAAAATGGGTCACTTTTTAGATATACTCTTAACCATTCTAAGTTTTATTTAATCAAAACTATAACTTTTTAATGATTTCTTTCAATTGAATTCAATTTCAATCACATTACAATCCCTCAAAACATTTTCATCTAATTTTATCAAATATTTTTAGTTATAAGCTGGTTAAACTTAGCCGCAAAAGTAATGACCTATTTTACCCCAACGTGGGATAAAATGGGTCCATGAAAATAAGAAAAAAGGCAATCGGCTAAGACGTTTTTATCTGAAGAAATTTGTTTTAAGTTGTATTATAATGAAATCGTAAACGTCCGAAGTTAACGAACATTTTTAAAATGTAGCAATTAAAATACTTCAATTGGAGAAAATAATAAACTTGTTTGACAGTTCAATGTATATTTGAAGGAAATAAGTTTAAAAAATTGTTTTACTTAATACAGAAGGCCTCCTAACTATAACCCATTTTACACCAAGTACATAATATTGTTATAACAGATATAATATTTTACATTTTTCTAAGCTGATTGGCTTGAAATGTCTCTCAGACATTCTTTTATGGAAAATTATCACAAAAGTCTGCTGTAATTTATTACAATATATAGATATTTCAAAGTTGATAAACTCTGTTTTTTCGATGACATCATTTACGGTTAAAATTAAATATTTTTTCTGTCCTCAAATTCATAACTTTAAATTTTTAACAGTCGAAAAAGGTTGCCAACGGATTAAAGAATATAAGGTTCTTACGTATTACACCGTCGACCGTGCCGCTTAATCAAAAGCGTTATCAAATCCCATTGACTTTTCCATTGGTGTACCGCTGAATTAGACGGCCACTGAACGGTCGACGGGATAGTACGTAAGTACCGAATATAATAAAAAATGAGTGAAAATAATTCAATTTAAATTTTATTTATATAACGAGTTAATTAAAACTGACCCACTTTACCCCAACTCACCCTACTCTAAAAAATATAAAAAGTATGCTATGTTTTTTAATATAACGTGAACTCTACGTGCGACTCCGTAAACGAAACAATGTCAATAAGTCATCAAGCTGTGGCGCACTCGCTCATCCTTTTCTTCTCGCCAAAAAGGTTGAGAAACCTTAGATAAATAATAAAAGGAATTTAATAAATATCTATATCAATATTTGACTAAGTAAGAATTTTTAAAAACTAAAGGTTCTTACTTATTATGTCGTTGACCGTGCCGCTGAATCAGAAAAACGTTTAAAATCTCATTGACTGTTCTATAGTAACGCTGAATTTAAAGGCTGCTGAACGATCGATGGTATACTATTAACTTGATCGATGGTAGAAAAATGAATCTTCTATGTAATAAATTGTAGAATAGTCTCCTAAAATATACTAAATCCAACGACCAAAACTGAACAATTATGCATTATATCAAATAGTAAACCAAATAAGTATGAAAAAATACAAGAAAAGAGTAACGCTAGGTTTGACTTTAAATGCACAAAATATAAGGAACAACGTTCAATTTAACCCCTGTCTGATACAATTTTTAAGGAAATTCATAATGAATTCCGATTACTAAAAATGGGTTTATTTTAGGTTATTTTAAAATTCAGGTTTTATCCCTGAGTACAAATTCACGCTTCTACCAACTTTTTTTTTGATAATTAAAACAATTATTTTAATAATCAATAATAATTAAAACTAATTCACATTCAAACTAAAAAAATCACACTTAAAAATCAATTAAGACTACTTGAAAACTTAAAATTGCTCTTTTTACAGTTAGCTAATAAAGTTTTTTTCAAATACAATTTATTTTTGTATTTTGTCATTATCAATGTAGCAGCCGTAGTTTTAAGATAGACCTATTCGAAAGTCATCCAAATATAAAAAAATCCCTGCCCAAAATTAAACTCTGTAGAATAGAGATTGAGAGGAAACATATGAAAATATCCATGAAGAAAATAATTTACCTCCCTGGAGGAGAAAACTTTTGAGAGGGAAGGTGTTTGGGACTAAGGCTGAGCAAGAGAATGAAATAAACATGCCTTAGAATTCATAAAATTTAAATTATCCTGGATATAAAGCCGTGTTCTATTTTTATTATCATACGTTTTGTTCCTCTTTGTAGAACACATCCTTATATCCCGGATTATTTTAATTTTATGAATTATATTGACAAATCCGGCCTTAAAAGCCTGGAGGTTTAAGTATATACTTTGATTTGACGGATCATCACATCAGAAGTTACAAAACATTTCGGTCAAATTACAAATCAGAGAAACAAACCAAAATTATCCCCATCCGATTCACTAAACTACACACACTACCAATTTCACAATCCTTCTTTAATAAAATTCCCCAACTTTTAATCAAAATTATGCAATATTCATTAAACAAAATTAAATATTATACAAAATTGATTAATTTTATTTAATCAAAATCATTCCAGCGACACCAACCACGAAAATATCAGATTCACCAATTTCGAAATCCTTCTTTAATAAAATTCACCACCTTTTAATCAACATTTAACAATAAAGACATTAATAATTAAACAAAATTGAAAATTAAACAAAAATTGATTAATTTTATTTAATCAAAATTATCCCAGCGACACCAACTACGAAAACATCAGATTCACCGATTTGGCAATTCTTTTAAATACCAATCCCCCACGAAACTATCACACATAAGAGAAAACAACACAATCTCAAGAACTCTTGTAATTAAATAGACTGTACTCACCTCCGCCCGAAACAACCTCTCGAGCGGAAAGTCCGGTAGCCGGAGAAAGCACTCCGACAGCAGCAGTTCCACCTGTTAACGGAAGCTATCCGGCCGCGGAAGGATCCGGAAGCTGCCGTCTGATCGCGAGTCTCGCTTCCGAGTGAGACGCCAGATCCGGCAGAGTGGGGGAGTCCGGCAGAACCCGCCTCCTGATTGGTGGAGGCAACTTGGAAGAGTCTGGAGTGGGTTTCTGGGCCGGGCCGGATCTAGCTCTGTTGATTCTGTAAACTGCGAAATGATTTTAGGATTTTTCAGTGGAGTAGTTTTTTTTCATCATGTTTACAAGGGGATATTTGTATGTCATGTCATAATCAATTAGATGTTACTTACGTCTAACCGTTAGTATAGTACCGTCGACCGTGGCACTGAATTCGAAAAGCATTACCAAATCTCAAAGGCTGTCGCTGAATCTTATGGTCACACGGTCGACGAAATAATATTTAGAAACCAATTAGACGTTATACCATAAGTAGGCAGAACTTTTTTTTAAACAAGTTTGATTGGAATGTCCGGATGTTGATCTTAATATTAAAGACCCTACACGAAAAAAATCTTAAAAGTCAAAAATTTTAAGTAACAAACGATACACACTTACTTTTTAACCCTTTCAATACGACAAGGGAATCAGAAAAGTGCAATTTTTGCTCTTGTTTGAGCTCCTGGGAGGCAACTGCGATGAGATATCCATTAGATTATGATGTGTTTAGAGGCACAAAGGAGCATTTTATTCTGTTCCTTGAAGTTTTTCAGCAACTGGGACATAATGTTGCCTCAGTCGTAATTTCAAAATTTTTCCACCGTGGGACAGCATATGTCCCAGCCAGTGCGAAAGGCAGTGTTGCCAACTCTCAAAAATGTATCCCCCTAAAGCCTCAATCAAAAACCCCTAAATCCCCCTAAAAAAATTTTATTACTTATAAAACAAATAATTAAATATCTTTAAATAAATAATACATAAAAAATTATAAAAATATCATTAAACAAGTAATAAATTTTAAACATTCCCTAATAGCACAGCGCACACAAAATATGTCAAGTTTAAGTAGCTTCAACTAGAAGTGAACAAAATTTGGCCGTATATGACAAAAATTGGACGAATTTTGAACGTCTGTGCTGTTTGGGTTTGATCGTAACCGAACGTTATATAACACAGGTAATGGTTTGGTGATTCAGTTTAGCCTTGACTAAAAATGAATATGATACGCTCGATTAGATTTTCGCAGGGCCTATACTATTACACCTTTATTTTGCTTAATTTGAAATTAAAATAAAAGTAAATATTTGAAGTTATAAAAACCTCTAAAAATACCCCTAGAAATATAATACCCCTAAAAAAATCCCATCCCACATTTTTCCCCCTAAATTTGGGGGGAAAACCCCTAAGTTGGCAACACTGGCGAAAGGGTTAAGTCTAACACTGAAGAATGTCTTCCGAAGTAAAATAAGAATGGCAGATGAGAGTGGCAGAATATCTGCCACCGTTGCCACCAAAAGGCTTGTAAAATAAATAGCATTAATTAAATTAATCCAAAAACATTGCTGTCTTGAAATGTGACAAAAACCACACAATAAAGATACTTCAGAGAATCCATTTCCATAGACGCTAATGGCAACTTTTTTAACATAGGTTTTCCCATAGACGGTGGCGTTTCTATGTGATAACGATGGAACTAACCAAAGAATATGACGTAACGTTGTTGACTCTCTACAATCCGCAACCGCTCTTTCTCAATTAACCCCGCCCACTTTTAAATCGCTAGAGAGGGAAAAAGTTTTTATATATTTTCCCGGTTAGGCTCGCGCCACACTACAAGCGTCTCGAAACGCCCGAATCGTAAATCAGATAGGGGAGAAAGCATGGAGTTCAGCCTGAGACTCTCCCTATCTTGACAGGAATCTTGATTCCTGTCAAGATAGGGGACTAGGCTTTCCCATGCTTTTTTAATGGTGATTAATGGGTCGCGCGGTCATAAGACGCTAGGTCTGACTTGACACTTATTCAAACAGTTGCGTGTGTCTTTTTCTTTTGAGCATGCGCTGGGGAAACATTGCAAAGTCTCTCAGCTGTCACGCTCTCCAGGGACTTACCCAATGTTCTGCTCAGGCTCAGATCTCTCGCCCGCTTTTATACTGATCGGCCCGTGACGTCACTATCTCACATCTTCTTTAAAGTGACGATGGATCGTGAGCTCCTCTGGAATCGAACTCACAACTCCAACTCCACATTTAATTCAATTTAAACATATAACTACACATTTAATGATCATTTCTGCGACCACAATCACTGATAAAAGATATTAAACGCCAGAACAAACGACATAAATGTTTATAATAGGGAAATTTTAGTTACTGTCAGGGAAAGTTTGCAACCATTAGGAAAAAGATTCCTTGATCTGGGGAAAATAGCTGAGATTAAGAAATTCTAGTGCAGCAATACAAAGTTCTAAGTCCAAAGAGAATCACTAGTTTCCTTTAGTTCCCGCCCACCCTGTTGATTGACAGCTGAAGGCACCGCAACGCCACTATGTGATAACTGTAGAACTATTTTAGTAAAATCGCATTTTGGACTCTCTGAATTATCTTTACTCTGTGACAAAAACACTCCCACACATGCAAAAAAGTAGAATACGAAAATGTGCACTTATTAAATATACCAATGAAAATGCATTTAAAATTAGTAAAAATTCTCCTACTCCGGAAGTAGCTGATTTGAGGAACAATGAGAGTTTTTGGATCATAGGACAGTCTAACAACATATGAGCAAGGTTTTTTACGGATATTTTTTTATTTTGGTGACTCATATTTCCCGGCTTGTGTACTTGATCTCAAGGATTTTCTTACAAACCTTCGTCAAGTAAGAACACACACATAATTTTTTACTGACACAAAGAGAGAGAAAATACACCCAGGGCGAGGCTGGTAATCGAACCCTGTGACAGGAACAACGCGCAGGCTGCTAGCGCAGTGGCCAGCACATAAACTCACTAGGCCGCCTCGACGCCTAGTATAAGGTTATTAGATTACTGGCTGGCTCATAAAATGTAAACAAAACTAGTCGTGTCGTCAAAAAGTGCTCAAGATGGTTTGTCATTGTTAATCCTGCATGAAAACCGATAAAATAACTAATGTCACCTATATTTAACTGAAATTTCGGTTTTCAAACTATTAAAAACCATTTTTAGATCATTAACAGCTTATTTCTAGGAACCAAATATTCTTTTTTTTTGTATTTTGAACAAGGGGACTTTTCCTCCTTGTTTTCCCAGCTCTAACGGAGGAGCTGTTTATTCTAGATTCGATGCTTTGTTTTCAACCTGCTTCATTAACCCTTTATTCCCCATATCATTTTCCTCGTCCTCATCCGAAATATGTCAAGTTTACGTAACTGCAACTATAAGTAAACTAAATTTGGCCTTACATGACGAAAATTGGACGAATTCGGAACATTGGAAAGTGAGATTTACAAGTCCGGACATAAAGGGTTAAAATTCATTATTAATTAATTAATAGGTTAAGAATTTATTTTCGAAAAGAAAGTTTGGAAAGAAGCTTGGAAAGTGAGGTTAATACCGGTCTGTAAATAATACCAGAAAATAAGGTTTTAGCAGTTTTTGTGAAAAATAGAATCCGATTATCCGATGTTAAGAGCTGATTATTATGTTGTTAAATAGTGATAGGATGAATACACAGAATTTCCGGATGAAACCGTATACTATTTTTTTGAGGGGGAACTTACAGCGCTTCTTCATCACTTTTCGAAGAATAGGTCGGAGAGGATTCAAGAGGAATAGGAAAACTACTTAGTCGGTAAATTGAAATTTTACTGCGCAAGGCTCATGTAAAGGGCAAATACCACCAATGAAAACCGTTTGGAAATAAATGAGGAGCAATTTTCGTATTTTCTAAAGAAAGTATTGCATCTTACAGAAGAACCAGAAACATGGTTAAGAAACCTGTAAAACAGGAGAGATCTTGTGGAACAGGAACTAATCATAGAAAAAAAACAAGGGGGAATGAGGGAGTAGGTCAGTGGATCTCCAGTTAAACTCCAGTATGATTTGGCCTCACTGGGAGAGGGCATTATTGGTAGAGTTGTTACAGAACGTGTAACTGAATGTCACGGTCAGCTGAGCGCGCTAGCTTGATGCTAATACCATCTTTATTTCCTCAAGTAATCTTGGTACTCATTTTATCGACCTCGAAGGGCTGACTCTACCTTGCACGTAGACCGGGGTTTGTACCCCATACCTGGAGGCATATTCACACATCCCAACGGTTGGGTCCTGACGAGCTTATTGCGCATGCTCGGGGAGAAAAAATGGATGTTCTTTAGATAATTTCTAACATTAATGAATCCCCGCTGGTGCAGTGGTAGAGCGCGTGCTCAGCATGCGGTAGGTCGCGGGTTCTGTCCCCGATTTATTGTTTTACTAAAATTTCTGAAAAAAACCAGCTAAAATAAGTCCACACGCATGCGCACTATGCTCGTCAAGACCAAACCGTTGGGATGTGTGAAAATGCGACCTGGAGCGTGGGAGCGCGAATAGCTATCGCAACGCCACCGGGACTAACTAATCATATAACCGTGATAGTTTCTCTTCGATGTTTGTGATAATACATTTAAACAATTTAGTGGTGATTGTTAAGACAAAAGTCGTCACGTATATATAGTAATTTAATCCTTTCTTGTTTATTGGGATCAATCTATTTTTACAACGTTTTTATTAGGTCACTTTCAATCTTGTCTGTCCGTCTGTCTATCTGTCTGTTCGGGAGGAATTTAGTAATCAATTTTAAGCATACTTCCCCATGAGCTAGAGACTTGAAATTTTGAACATAGTTCAGATCTGGATGACAATACGATATTAGCTCGTTAGTTCGGTTTGTTGGGTGGCCCTTACCTTCTACCAACATTTATATTATTAGCCGAGATCGTTATTAGAGTTTAGATTGCGTTGTGATTTACTAAAAGTTACATTTAACATAAGATAACATACTAACAATACCCAGGACAATGGAATCTAGGAAATGATTTAAAAGGCTTGGATTTTACGATAAAACACATTTATTTACACTTAACACAAATACTACACAAATTTTAGACAGTAGGAATAAATATGTGGCATCTATACAAATTTTAGAAAGCTATCATTTATCTTAGGTTTATTTAATTTAAAATTTAGTTATATACATTAAGCGGGATTTCAATACTAAACTATAAACTTTCAAAACATATATACACTGAGAGAGAGCTGGTGAAATCGGGGTAACTGTATCCACTTACCCATTTTTATGCAGACTTTGATCATTCTCGTGGTTGGACGTAGAGTGGACACATCAGTCTGGCACTATGAAAATTTTGGGAACTCCTTTTTGGAATCTCTTGTAGGAGCATTTATAGGCCCCCTTCTTATGATTACTCCGCCCACCTAGAATTTTCTAGATAATAATATTGGTCCTGGTCCGGAGTACGGACGTCCCTCAAAAATCTAGGGTTCCCAGTGGTTAGTCATTTGGAGTTTATGTCAAGAGATTAAGCATTCTGGTTGGTTCCCCCATCTTATTAGCATTCACTCTTTCCCGGGCCTTCTTCTTATCCCCTCAATAAATTATGGGAACCTCTATTCTTATTTCTGACAATTTAACGAAGGGTTTATGTCTGCACCTGGAATCTATGGTTATTGTTAAATATAGCTTTCGGGGGCTATCCTTGGACCCCACACGTTGACCCGATCGAGGAATGTCCACCTGGTATGGCAGATGGACTTATAAAAATATAATGGTGATGGGTAACTTTTGTACCCACTCAACATTCCTGCCACTTCTCCAAGAAAAAAAATTGAAATATTTTTTTTTTAATGCGGATTCAACCTTAAATGAAATTAAACCTATGGGTCAAAGCAGTATCTCTCTCAGCTTAATGTGTCAACTTCTCTAAAATGAAGGTAGCATGCTATACCCTAACATTTAAACAACACAAGTAACAATAGAAACACAATACAAGACAACACAATACATTTACAGAAAATTGGTTAAAAGTAGTAGTAAAAAAAATTTGGTTTTCCTTAAAGAGAAAAAACCAGTAATAACTCAATTTAGGTTCTTTTTTCAATGGGATAATCATTAAATCTCGTTAGTCTATAAACATTATTACTACTACAACCAAATATTTGAATTTCTAGAATATATAAAGCGTTTTACCTGAAACCTGAATAGCATAAAATAAGATAAAATAATAAACAGTTATTCATAAATAGTATTAATTCACTTATATATGAATCATTCTAAAAATTAAGGAAGTACTAAAAAAAAGTTCACTGGATTCAATGTTTTCTTCCTTTTGCACAGTTCACTCGACTTCAATGATACTCAGGTAAGCTAAGTCACTAATGTTCGCAGGATAACTATAGCACAAACAGTTTGAGAACTGGAACAGTTCGGAACTATTCGGAATACTCGATGTGGATGTTGAACAGTTTTATCAGTAGATGAATGCTCGTCGGAGCACCCCAAAACGTCCGTTATTGGATAACCGCGTGCACCACAACCAGAGTCCTATATAGCACTAAGTTCGATGCCGAATCTAGTAGTATGACTTCCTTCAGCAGTGGGAAGTGGCATGACTCCTCGTGTGGATAGAGATGCAGGGACAGTCAATATGCTGGTTGGCATGAGGTACTAACGGTTGGCATTTTGAAGCGAAGGATGAGTCGTAATACGCACCCGCGGTCGTACCGCTGTGGTTCAGCCATAAATGCCGGTTGGCATCATGAGGAACTAGCAATGGGTGGTTTGAGATGGAGAACCCTTCTAGCATCCTGAGTGCACTCGAGGTTGCAGGTTGCTCCTGAACAGGCACCGCCAAGGGAGGATGCCAACGTTAGAATGAAGTAAGTGCTCTATAAAGCTTAAGCAGTCGGAATGTTCAGTCCAATGGAAGGGCATCTTCCCGACTGGGGATGGCCTAAGTGGATCCGGTGGAGTCGGCTACCACACTGTTGTCCAACAGATACCCGTGGTTATTTCAGGCAATCATACAAATTCATAGAAGTTTCTGGGTGTGACCCCGAATTGTTTTTGGTTCACTGTAATGGGCTTGCATTGGTTATCAGCCCGATTACCTAAGTTCCAGTCTATAGGTTCAGCTGGTTATTCGAGATAAGGTTGCAGAGGTTGAGTTAGACCTCATTTCCCGAAAATGTTCGTGGTCTCTGACACAGCGTATGTCATCAGAGAGCTGTGGGCTGTAAGCAAGAGTTAGTGGACAAACAGTGACCGAACAACACCATCTCTCTCAAATGTACATAATTTAAATTTCATTTTCTTACTAATATTAATTCATTCCATATTATTATTTATTTATATTCATTTATATACAAATTTAAAAGCATTTAATCACTTTTGAGATCAATATTAGCAAATTTATCTAGTTTAATTAATTGCTGTTACTCAAACTAATGTCAGCACATTTTTTTTTATTATACTTCTCGCCTACACTCAGAACCTCATTTTATTATCTACCCTGAATGTTTCATAAGGCTTGCACTTTTAATATTAAAAATAAATTAACACAATGCACATACAATAATTTAAATTTGAAACATATATACACACTAACAGAAAATTCTTTAGCTGATTTGAACTTTCACCTTTCATTAATTTAACCGACAAATTATCATTAAGACAATACTTTAAAAAGTCATTTACGAACTTTATTTGTCCTTATGTCTTACTCTGTCAAATCTACAACACTAAGTAGAGTATCCATCCCAACTGTTTTATATATTTACAAATTCAATCTCAATCCTGTTTGGATTGTTTCTTTTTTTTTCCAATCATCAATTCATTTGCAATTTTTAACGTACAATATGTTCATAAATGTGTTTCATTTTTCATTTATATCATTTTATTACCATTAATGACACATTATTCAACCTTTCCTTCAACCATTATGTTTTCTCTAATTCATTATCGTTGTATTCTTATCATTCGTTTAGATATATTCATTTAGTCCTTGGGATGTTTGTCCCGTTTTTATCAAAGTATCCTAAACATTCGCTATATACTTTCCAATACATGCTTTTTCTCTGCCCGAATTTCGTGTCTCCGAGTGCCCAATTACCTCGCTCTTTTTACGATCACCTCCCCATTGTAGTACAGTGTGATTACCTTCCCCTCCTGTGTGAAACGTCTGTGTCGGGCTGGCGCGGTTGTGAATCGACTAATTCCCACGACAAATTCATAGCTCTGGGGTACTAGTAAGATAGCTTTTGCACTCATGGTGTTTAGCGGTGTCGTTTGATCCCTTGAAAGGCCCGTATGTTGTCCGTACACTTTTCCTTGGCCGAAGGGATGTTACTAACATTGGTTTGCACTGTGACAGAGCACATTTGAAGAGGCAGTCGTTGGACAGCACCTCGGTAAAATTTTCGTATCGTTCCCCGATTATTTAACTTTTTCTATCTACTTTATATCATGTCTCATAGGGCTCAAATTTACATTACTTTTTATATTGTCTCTTTCTTTATATGATTATTTAGCACTTGGAATTACCTCATGAGATTGTTGCATGTTTAAGAGTCTTGAAACCTATTATATTCATGGCAATTTTTTTATGTTGCAAATTTTAATGCGGTTTACACCGTGTAATTTTAGTTCTTTTCCTTTTCATTTAACGCGCTATGATTTTTATTTGTTTATTTATGACCTGATGTTTATTTTCCAATATTTTAGTTGCATAGGAATTATTATTTAGAGAAGATAGGATATTGAATTGCTAATAGGAAGATATTATTATTGAAAATTTTAATTTACCATCGTCTCAAGAATCCTGTCGGTTAATCCGACGTCGTAAGTTATTTAGTTATGTTTTTTCCACAATTTTCACTATATGTAGTTTATTAGAATAAATTATGTAAGCAGATTCACCATTCATTAATTTCCGGTTGATCAGGCCGTATTTCAATGTCTAGTGAACCTCAGAGAATTTATTAAATTAGTGTGAAATTTTACATATTTGCATTGAATAAACAACACATAAACAACATATACACCCCATGGTACCCTGTGGTATATATGGGTTTATCTTAGCTGTTTTTCATTGATTATCACTATTTTTATTACACTATTTCCACATTTATTTATTAAGTTTCCTCATTTATTTTTTGTTTATTATTTTTTATATTTAGTTGGATGAGTTGCACGGTGTTTATAGTTATATATTTTTGTTGTGCTATTTTTTGTTTAACTTGAAGAACCTGACCCGCAGGTTTTCCATATATCTGTCTGTTAATACTTGTTCTCGTTTATTTCTCCTTTTTTTCCACATGCATTAAATTTTCTTCAACCCAATTATTCCTAATACAATTCAGTACTCTTTGTAATAGGTACACATTATCAATCGCAAACTTACAGGTTTATATTTGATTCTAAATATGAGTAATTTTTACATTTATGCAATGGCTCATTTTTTTTCTTTTATTAGAATTTTGATGATTATTCATTTATTTTGTATTACAATTCAATCTTTTTTTCCCGTGATATCTATAACCTTTATGCCTATATTTTCTGTAATTTTTTTTTCTCATCAATTCAATTCCAAGATTATTTCTACTAACTTATACACATTTTCCTGTTTCATGTCGCATTTATTTTCCTCTCCGCGTTTTATTTCTACAATAAACCTATCTGTGCTGCTTTTACTGTACACAACAGTGTCGCTTGCTTTCCGAGGCCAATTGTATACATAATAGCGGATCGACCTATTGAGCAGGCCGCTCCAGGGGTTTCGACCTTGAGAGGGGTTGGGAATATTCTGGCGGTGACGCTTCCTTTGTTATTGGGGGGTTTGGCAACAGGTTTGGAGAGAAAATATTATATTCTGGGATTTGGATTATTAGTTAGAAAAAAAATCAATTGACAATTTTTGTAAATATCAATTATTTGTATCGTGATTTTATATTTCTTAATCACCTTTTAATTTATCCGCCATTTTATCCAAAAAGGTCAGTATTGAGGATTGTCCTTCTCGGACTTCTTCCTCCGGTGGGCGCGTGACTCGCTCCGCCCAGTTGAATAAACGAGTGCCCCAATCTTCTGCATGCACCTCCGCCACCGTATTGTCTCTCCGTGGTCGAAGGGAAAAATCGCGTTTTGGCAGATTTTCGTTAATCTGTTTCCGTTTTCTTTTGGGTTTTGGATCATTTGTTTGATTGGGGTCAGAATTACTTTTTCCATCATCCTCTTTATTTTTAGTTTCTACTACCTGTGGTGTAATATTGTTTTGTGGAGTATTTGCCTGATTCTCTGTATTGGTATCGCGATTTTCTGTAACTATATTTTGATTTCCCGTATCAATTCGATCTCCATTATCACTTTGAATATTTTCAGACATTGTGGGTATGTTAGGGGAGTTTTGTTTTTCTAATCTGTTGGTACCCCGTCTATTATCAGACAGAATGGGGTAGGGAGTGTAATCCCCTTCATCAAAGACAGCATGGGGTAATTGTTTGGGTAATGTGTGTTCTATATTTTCTGGATTTTGTTCATTAATTATTAGATTGTCTTTTCTGGAGGTATAGGGTATAAGTCGTGAGGAATGAACCCTCATTAATTTAGCCCTTGGGTTATTTATCTCTTCAATAGAGTAATTTACTGGGGTATGTTTTTCTATTATGCGAAAAATACCTTTAAAATTCCTTTTCTTAGGTAAGTGACAGTTCCTGTCATAATGGGGTTGGTGTAGAAACACTAATTGCCCTATTTGAAATTCCCTTAATTTAGCATTTCTATTTTGATAGTTCTCTTGGTTTTCAGCTGATTTTAATAGATTTTCGCGAATTATTCTCTTAATTTTTGCCAAATTTTGCATCCTTGCTTCTATGTACTCAGGGTAAGGGTTATTGATATCTGACATTGGTTTATTATTATGGTTAATATCATCTGGTAGATCAATATCGTATCCGTATAAAAGAAAACTGGGCTTTTCCCCGGTTGTAGAATGAATTGTGTTGTTATAACACATTTCAAAATTTGGGAGTTCCTTATCCCATTGTAGGGTCTCTCGCGCTAAAATTGATATTGTTTTACGCAAGGCTTTATGACTGGCCTCATTAGTGCCATTTGTTTGGGGGTGGTATGGGGTAGTATATAATTTGTCTATACCTAATTTTTCTGCAGTTGTTTTAAAAAGCTGAGCTGTGAAGTTTGTCCCACAATCAGTTAGTAAATATTCCATTTTCCCAAATTGTGTGATGTAATTATATAGTTTTTCAGCTGTATTTATCGCTGTTTGATTTTCCATGGCATACAATTTCATGTATCGCGTAAAGTGGTCAATAACGACCATTATATATTGGTTATTCTGCGCAGTTCGCGGTAATTTTCCTACAAAATCTATCGACACGACCTGACCTGGTCGATCTGGGATTAAGTTTCTTTGAATTGGGACTTTTTGCAGTCTATTTGGTGACTTAAAACCTATACATTCTGTACAGCTTTGCACGTAATTTTTCGAATCAGAGTACAGATTATCCCAATAGTACTTTTCCTTAATTTTCTCATAAGTTTTAACATGACCAAAGTGAGCACTGTGAGCATTAGCTAAAATCACTGGTTTTAATTTGTCAGGGATAACTATTTGTTCTACTTCGTTAGTTCCTATACTTCTTTTTATCAAACCCAAGTGCATGATTAGGTCATTATGAATAAAGTAGTTGTTTTCTGAAGGGGTTAGTTCTTCTGGTCGTGTTTCTATTTTATTTCTAAGTAATGCCAATTTTGGATCATTTTTTTGTTCTATTATTATTTCTTGTAAATTTGGTACATGCCTAACTAAGTTTACGGAGTGGAAATCCCTCGAAAATATATCTGCCGCAAAGTTTTCGGCTCCGGGAATTCGTTCAAAAACGTAATCAAATTCAGCCAAGAACATAAGCCAGCGACTAACGCGATTTGCCGGGTTTGGTAGGTTTTTTATTGTTTGCAGGGATGAATTATCACACCGAATTATAAATTTTGTTCCATATAAGTAATGTGTATAGGACTTTACACTTTCAACAATAGCCAATAGCTCTTTATGCATTATGGAATATTTTAACTCAGTGGTATTTAATTTACGTGAAAAATAGGAAATAGGATGAATTATACCCTGCAAATCTTTTTGCCCTAACATCGCTGCAATAGCGTTATCTGACGCGTCGGTTGACAAAATGAACTGTTTATTATAATTTGGATGGGTTAAAATAGGTTTCTTGGCTAACCAATCTTTTAGAGTATTAAACGCGTTTTGTTCTTTTTCCGTCCACACAAATTTATTCTTTTTCTTTGTTAATTCTGTAAGTGGAGTGGTGATATCACTATAATTTGGTAAAAATCTTCTATAGTAACCGCATAAACCTAAAAACCGTCTCGTTTTCCGTACTGTGGTTGGACGTGGAAAATCTTCTATTTTACGTAAGTTTTCGTCCGTGGGAGTGATACCATTAGCATTCAATTTATGCCCTAAAAATTTAATTTCCCGTACACCAAATATACATTTTTGGGGATTTATGGTCAACCCAAATTTCCGTATTCTTAAAAACAATTGTTTTAATTTATCGAGCATTTCCTCAAAAGTATCACTTCCTAAACAAAAATCATCAATATAATTTGCGATATTTAGTTCTTTGATATCTGCCACAAGCTTATCGGTTAATGCTTGTAAGACTCCCGGGGAGAAGTTAAGTCCCTGTGGTAATCTTTTATAAGCAAAGTTTCCGAAAACTGTATTGAAAGTAGTTATGGCCCTGTCCTTAGGCTCAAGTGGGACTTGAAAAAACGAACTCTGCAAATCTAAAGATACGAAAAATTTTGATCCTCGTAATTTCTCTAACAGGTGGTTCGCGATGGGCATTTGATATTTTGGAAACTTAATAGCTGCATTAGTTGCGCGGTAATCTTGGACAATACGATAAGTAGGTTTATTTGGACTGGAGGTGCCTTTCTTTACTAGAATTACAGGGTGTCCTATGTGCGAATCAGATTTTTCAATTATATCCGCTTTTAACAATTTTTCCAATTGAGTTTGCAATTCTTCTCTCAGCGCATGTGGCACTGGATAAGCCCGTTTACTTTCAATTTTAGAATAATCAACTGAAAAATTTGGTGAGATTTGGTCTGTTAACCCTATGGTCTCAAGATTATCACTAAATATGTCAGCAAACTCTTTTAATAGGTTTAATAATGAGTTTCTCTGAGATGGTTGTAAATGATTTAATTTAAAATTTTGGGGATTGAACTCTCTTATTCTTCTTTTTCTTATATCCTCCATTGTCCTAAGACAATCTGGCTTAGAAATATTCGCGATTTTAGTATGTTTATTTAAAGATATCCTATCCGATGATTTATTTACTAAAGTTAAATGGGCTTCCTTATATTCATCTACGTCAACTCTCTCATTTTGGATTTTTATGTCAGGGTTATTTAGGACAGATGTGATACTGATTGTATCACCTTGCTTAACAGGACCTTCAATTAGTACAGATACGTTTTTTATTTGGTTGGGTTCCAGAATGCATTTACGAATTAATTTTGCGGAATTTCCCTGCATGTTATTTGTTGAGGGTACTGCATTTGCGTCTCTTATCTTAATAGTTAAGTTATTTGATTTTAGAATCTTTTCGTTAAAATCAATAATGAGTGAATGGGCTTGAATAAAATCAAAGCCAATAACCAAAGAATAATTGGCATGGAAGTCCTGCTCAACTACATAAAATAAATGGGAGAAATTTTTATTGCCCAACACAATAGGTAATTTAAAAGCACCAATAATATTTAGCTCATGGCCTGTTATTGCATTTACTTTCAGAATTTTGTGTATTTGTTTAATTTTGGGGTCGTGTTTAATCTTATCAAAAGTTTTCTTTTGTATTATGGATACACTCGCTCCTGTGTCCAAAAGACCCGTTAAAGTTTCCCCATTTATTTTGGTATTTATTACTGGTAGGAAAAAATCATTTTGTGTGTTTACGAATTTTGTATTTACTATGTGTGCAGTGGGTTCGCAGCTTAGTGAGGGGTCGATTTGATTTTGCACACTATATTTTTGAGAAGTTTTTAAAATCGACCCCGACGGAAGTTTCCCTGATTTCTTATAGGAGTTTGTACATGCTGAGAATTATTAGACCACCCCACTCTTTCTCTACTTACACTACGGTTTCTTTGCCCTCGGTTAAAATTATTGTTGGGAGAGAAAGCTCTACCTCTGTTATCCCGTCTCTCTCCATTCCCAATCCATCTATTAGTTTGGGGTCTAGTTTGAAAATTTCTATATTGAGCTCCACTTGATCCCTCATTATATAATCTGGGTGAGTTTTGTCTATTCGTCAAACTGTTATAAAAGCAGTTTCTAGTTATATGGTTAGTTTTGTGACATATTTCACATTTAGTTTTAGAAATTTGGGAGGAATTTTCTTGCCTATTCTTTAATTTTAATCCCTCTACTTCTTTTGCAATGCCTGCTATGAGCTCGTGGGTGTTTTGTATGTGTTGGTTGAACAATCCCTCGTTTGGGGCTACAGCATTTAGCATTTGGGGTTGCAATATTTTACAATTAGATTCTAAAATCTCTAAAAATTTTACGGCTTCAATGATGGTTTTGGGGTCTTTTAGTAGAATATGAGCTTTATACTCGTCTTTCACTCCCTCTATGAATTTTGATAGTTTAGTTTGTTCAAATAATTTAAGCACAGGGGCTGAAGTAACGTCTGTTTCGCCAAAAAAGTTTTCTGTGGCAATTTCCACCCGGTTGGCGTACTGCCTCACAGTTTCAGAGGGGTGCATTTTTATTTTTGAAAATTCACATTGTGATGTGGCTCTGCTTATTTTTGCCTCAAAAAAGTCAATGATTTTTTCTTTGAATTGTTTATAGTCCGTTTCGTTGGACAAGCTGGCTGAGTTTATCAAATGAGTTAAGGCCTCGCCTCGAAGACGCGACTTCGCAATGATTAGCCTTTCCTCATCCGAAAATTCTTCGGAATTCGCTAATTGTTCTATCGTGTTAAAAAAATATTTTGCTGTAACAGCAGATGCATTGTCAAAAGCGGGAATTAAGGTTTGGAATGCGGTTAATTTTGACAAACTGGGTGTTTCCATTTGGGAATTTGTCAAGGGGGTTTGGGTTTCAGGGGGTGCCATTTTCTTTATGTACTACGCAAAAATTTTTTTTTTGTTTTATCTTCACTAATAAGTATCTAAAAGTCCCTTTCCTACTCTCTTTCCCGAGTTATCAGTTTAAAATATTTATACACACAATTTATAATGCTATTTTACCCTCATTTGCATTGGTTAAATAAGTAGGTGAACAATTGTGTCAATATAGCAAATTCATAATTTGTATCCAAGTCTTCCCAAATCATTCAATCTAGATTTCCACGACATCCATTCCCTCTTATAACTTATCAATGATCAACCCACTTTAATTTAGTTAAAGGGAACGGCACCACTTTTGTTGGGTGGCCCTTACCTTCTACCAACATTTATATTATTAGCCGAGATCGTTATTAGAGTTTAGATTGCGTTGTGATTTACTAAAAGTTACATTTAACATAAGATAACATACTAACAATACCCAGGACAATGGAATCTAGGAAATGATTTAAAAGGCTTGGATTTTACGATAAAACACATTTATTTACACTTAACACAAATACTACACAAATTTTAGACAGTAGGAATAAATATGTGGCATCTATACAAATTTTAGAAAGCTATCATTTATCTTAGGTTTATTTAATTTAAAATTTAGTTATATACATTAAGCGGGATTTCAATACTAAACTATAAACTTTCAAAACATATATACACTGAGAGAGAGCTGGTGAAATCGGGGTAACTGTATCCACTTACCCATTTTTATGCAGACTTTGATCATTCTCGTGGTTGGACGTAGAGTGGACACATCAGTCTGGCACTATGAAAATTTTGGGAACTCCTTTTTGGAATCTCTTGTAGGAGCATTTATAGGCCCCCTTCTTATGATTACTCCGCCCACCTAGAATTTTCTAGATAATAATATTGGTCCTGGTCCGGAGTACGGACGTCCCTCAAAAATCTAGGGTTCCCAGTGGTTAGTCATTTGGAGTTTATGTCAAGAGATTAAGCATTCTGGTTGGTTCCCCCATCTTATTAGCATTCACTCTTTCCCGGGCCTTCTTCTTATCCCCTCAATAAATTATGGGAACCTCTATTCTTATTTCTGACAATTTAACGAAGGGTTTATGTCTGCACCTGGAATCTATGGTTATTGTTAAATATAGCTTTCGGGGGCTATCCTTGGACCCCACACGTTGACCCGATCGAGGAATGTCCACCTGGTATGGCAGATGGACTTATAAAAATATAATGGTGATGGGTAACTTTTGTACCCACTCAACAGGTTCAATATGCCATCCCTGAACCCCCAGGGAGACTTAAAGTTTAGAAATTCAACTATAGGACCTTATTGTTAAAAAAATCATTGTTGTGCAGTTTGCCTCCTCTCGTTATCAAGATGGCTTTAGAAGTGTTGTATAAAATATTAGTAAAATGAAAATTTGTAAGAATAAGGCTGAGCGCGCACTGGAGACTTTTGTCTCGGCGACTTAAAACACTAGTCACTCGAGAACAATGCATTTCTATGAGGAAATTCTTGGCCTAGTGATCTTGGTCTCGTCGCCATGTGCGCGCACTCTAGCTTCTTGCAATAGCCAGGGAAGCAATTTTGTCTTTGTCTCCGAGACAAAAGTCTCTAGTGCGCGCTCAGCCTAAAAGTAATACACAGTACATGCAGTACTTCATGCAAGTTTTGTATTTGTTATACATCTAAGGGACTGACTTTATTAATTAGTTACTGAAAAGTTTGTCACCAATATATTTTTTAAAACACTTTTTTATATTACTAGTGTTTCAAAAATTTCCAACGTAAACCGAATAATAATTAGAGGCAAAAACTGTGCAATGATTTTAACAAAACAGAGAAAAGCCATATGTTATAGTTAATGTTCTAAAAAAACACTTTTTAGTTTTATTAAAAAGAGAAAGGAATCAAATTCTTGGAAGGCGTTCAGGGGTTCAGGTCGCGAATTCTAAACTTCACACAACAAAACTAAAAACCAGAAAATAATTAATGAAAAAAAACCTTTTTAAAGAACAACGTTTTTAAAATGCACTAAAAAGTATAAAATAATTTTTTGTAACTCCTTGTAAAACGAAAAACGTGGGGATCATGCAATAATATTTACAGCTACTACTCTTGTCACTCTATTTACCATTATATCCACAGTTAAAAATTATTTAAATAAATGATCAAATGAAGTTCTATTAAATACCTAATGCATGATCCCCACGTTTTTCGTTTTACAAAGAGTTACAAAAATTATTTTATACTTTTTAGTGCATTTTAAAAACGTTGTTCTTTAAAAAGGTTTTTTTTTCATTAATTATTTAGAAATATTTCTCCTACCTGGAATTACCAACCCCCCGCACGAACCACTGCCAATATTTTGACGGACTTCCTATGGTCCGAGGACAACTGGTTGGGAACCACTGATTTAGAGTTAGGGGTCATCCATAAATTACGTGAGGTCAAAAAGGGGGGGGAGAGGTTTGGAAAAATCTCACCATATCTAACCAAGGGGGGAGGGGGGGTCGATTAAAATCTAAATCTCACGTCAACTTTTTAACTTAATTATAACTTAATTAGGTGCTATGAAGCACAAAATGCAAATAATTTTTAAAAGTTGTAGGTAAATCTCACGTGGGGGGAGGGGGATCAAGAAAAATCTCACTAAATCTCACCAAGGGGGGAGGGGGGTCCAGATTTTGGAAAAACACCTCACGTAATTTATGGATGTCCCCTTACGAAGATCTGTATTATGTTTACTGGCATGAATGTAACTGTAGGGTGTCTCAAAAAAAAACTTTTTTTCGAAAAACCTCGGTCTTTTCCCTCGGACCTTTTCCCATTCCTTTTGGTCCCAAAAGATTGTATGTGGAGTTTCAGCCCCCTAAGTTAACTCTAGGGTTTGCCTGTAGAGCCCCAAAGTTTGGAAAAAGTGTAAAAAATGACCAATTTTCAGAATTTTTAAAAATTATATTTTAAGATTGATACTGCGATAAAACTGGTTCAAATATGTCATTTAGGACTTATTTTGGTGGAATATATTTATTTATGTGCATTAACTGTACCCTATAGCCCCTTTGATTTAAGATTAAAACGTACTACTTAGGGACGTTGCACTCGCCAAAGCTTATGATGCACTACCGGTGGACGAAATTAATTAAATCCGAATTTCATTGAAGAAACTCCCTCAAATGATGCCATTTGGAGCTAAAATGATATTATAAATTACAAAAACCAGTGAAATGACAGTTTTTGGCCCTTCCACTGAGCTTTTAATGTAAAAAGTGTTTTTCTTCAAAATTTCTCGTTTCCAGCTGATAAAACCCAAAATTTATATACTATAAAAGGGGGTTGCTGTACTTTTTAGATACCAAACTTTGAAATCTTTATAGGGGTTTCATTTTTAATAAGTAGAATTAAATTTTATAGCGCACAGATCGGAAATGACATGGATATTTCCTATACCAGACGTGAAAATATATTTTCTTTTTTTAAGTTTGGAAAATTACTCCTTTTTAACGTATTAGGGGAGAGTTTTAATTAAAAACTTCTTTCTTTAACATTTCAACCAAGATTCACAAGTATTAAACTATTTTCCTAATTTTGAAAAAAGAAAATCGATTTTCACGTCAGGTATAGGAAATATTCTTGTCATTTCCGATCTGTGTTGTTTAAAATTTAATTCTACTTGAAAAAATGAAACCCCTATAAAGGTTCCAATGTTTGGTATCTAAAAAAGTTCAGCAAACCTCTTTTTTAGCATAAGTTTTGGGTTTCATCAGCTGGAAATGAGAAATTTTGAAGAAAAACACTTTTTACATTAAAAGCTCAGTGGAAGGGCTCAAAACTGTTATTTCTCTGGTTTTTATAATTAATAATATCCTTTTAGCCCCAAATGGCATCATTTGAGGGAGTTTCTTCGAAGAAATTTGGATTTAATTCATTTCGTCCACCGGTAGTGCATTATAAGCTTTGGCGTGTGCAACGTCCCGAAGTAGTACGTTTTAATCTTAAATTATAGGGGCTATAGGGTACAGTTAATACACATAAATAAATATATTCCATCTAAATACGTCCTATAGACGCATTTGAACCAGTTTTATTAGCATTATCAATCTTAAACATAATTTTTAAAAATTCTGAAAATTGGTCATTTTTCCACTTTTTTCAAACTTTGGGGCTCTACAGGCAAACCCTAGAGTTGACTTAGGGGGCTAAAACTTCCCACACTATCTCTTGGGACCAAAAGGAATGGGAAAAGCCCTGGGGAGCGAGGTTTTTCAAAAAAAGACTTTTTTTGAGACACCCTAATGTAACTGCTTTCAAGGTTTGAACCCTTTCGCACAGGACGGGACATATGCTGTCCAAGGCAGGAAAATTTTTGAAATTACGGCTGGGACAACATAGGTCCCAGTTGCTGTAAAACATCTAGGAAGATAAGTAACTCCAAGTTGCGCTGCCAAACACACAATTATGATTCTTGTGTGATCCCATGATTATCTAATATCAGTTCCCCAAATGATTAAACACGAGAAAATTGGCAATATTGTTCGATTGTTGACTCTTCTGCCAAATTATTCATTTATGTTGCAAAACTACAGTCACCACTATAAAGTTTAAGTGAAACTTTCACCAGTTTATTCATTCGATTCCAACGCTTTGCTCTTGCATTTTTGCACCTTTATTTCCTTCAAATTACGGATCCATATGCTGTCCCATGTCCCATCCATAAAGCTTGTAATATCTCTGTTTTTGTTGATGCGTCGTTATATGGGATCGTTTATGCGTCTCTTGGACCTTCATACTTTCATACAAAAAAGTTATTTCATCATAATAATCACTTGGAGGAGAAATAACATTTCCTGGTATTGAGGCGCACTAAACTGATTTTTTTGCCCTATTGAAAGAGTTAAATAGAATCAATATTGAAGATTAGGATATTTTTACGATAAATCTACTTCAGTTTATCTATTTTGTAAAGTAAAATAGTGTATTTCAAGGGAGCAAGAATAACCTAGTTGTAAATTTTATTTCTAATTAAAAATGATAGTTTTTATCTGAACTCTGGAATTCTTGGTACCTGGATGGGCGCTTTCTATTGATTTTCAGACAATTGAAAAACATTTCCGCTTCGACACCTGTAATAACTCCACCATAACTTCGATAGCCATGGTACCATTTTGGAACTGCAATGAATCAGAATGTGAATAGGATTAGCATACAGTATTAGGGGGAAATTAAATTTATTATCTAAGGAAAAGATAGAATATAAATGGGATTTAATTACTCCTTTATTAGAAAAATCTTGAATGTTAGGATAACTGAGCTTTGTACTAGGAGGAGTAGAATTTTCATTGTTGGTATGATTTGTAGGTAGTAGTAGGTACTCTAGCGATTTAACAGATTAATAGAAAACTAAGATTTTACATTAAAATGGACTAATAACTATCACAATTCTACTTATGACCAAACTAAAGCAAAAAAAATCTAAGTGCAGTAACACCAAATTAAATCTTCTTTTCTTTTATTATTTGCAATATCTTGTTACTTATTCTAAGCAGTACTAAAATGGTACCAATTAGTACTAATTCTAAGAAGTAATAGGCATAAATAGTAATAGGCATAATAGTAATAATAATAAATAGGCAAAAATAGTAGAAGTAATAGGCCACCATATCCACTTCCAACTGCAGCTAGTTGAAATCATACAAATAGATAGATCGATTCCAAATGGAAAGGTACCACTTTTTAAAAATGGACTGTTATTCTCTAATATAAATAGCAAACTTTGCCTATTCAGATATGTCTATAACGCTTCCATAATGATGACATATAAACTGCTAGCCTTCGTTATGAGAACATGGGAGATTAGAACCCGACAATCCCTTATTCCCGTGACTACAATACCCTGTCTGAGTGGAAGTTTTTTTTTCAAAGATATATTAATGTTTTTGAATTTAAAAATAACAAAATTCAGGGATCTCTTGTGCTCTTGTCCTACGAGTTTTTTAATGGCATTTAAAGATTGTTAACAACAAAGATAAGGAAGAATTTTCCTGGGAAGATGTAAAGAATATTCCTGGTATTCACACAAAGAATGCACGTTATGTCGTCAACTGTAAAGGGTAAAATTGAACTATGGCACACAGATGTTAAATGTAACCCGATTTTTTGTCAGTAAAATCAGTAAATAATCTACAAGTAGGTGAGTATGAGTTGATTATGATGGAGTTCAGTATGTAAGAGAAGTCTTATCAACACAATTAGGAGGAGAGAAATTGGAAGTGGCTATTGTGGACCCTTTAGGAAAATATTGGAGATGTGGCCAGCATAGCCAATTACTTGGTTTTACTCAAGAGCTCAAATACTAAAAAAGCTAATGCTTCCAACATTAATTCTAACATTAGTATATGCAATATATGTTTTTCTCATTTCATTCTATAAACCCCCATGGGAAAGCTGTAGCTACGTCCGTGTACTGATCATTTTTGACATTGCGGAAATTTTTTTGATGCTTATTTGTTATGATTTTAAAATATCTCCAATTTATTTTGGCGTTTCCCATAGGTAGAGTATGAAGTTAGTAATTTTAATTGTTTTTTAAGGGTAGGCGCACACGTGCAACTTTTGTCTCCGTGACAATTATCAACCTTGTCACGTCGCCGTCACGTAGAAAAATTGAGTGCGCAAACGGAACGTGACATTTCCCAAATTATTGCACCAGTCGGCAGTTAGTTGTGGAAGAGAAAGCATCAAAATAATCTTTCAGCTTAATTTTAAACAATATGGCTGGAACTCAGGAACTGGAAAGCACACATGAGGACTGTTTATATCAACAAATCAAGTTTAGTTGTTCGATGACTTTTTGTCACTCGTGTGCGCAGTGCCATAGAATCTAATAGACAGAGAAACTGTTTCGTCATGGGCCTGTCTCTAGAGCTACGGACAAAATTGTCACACATGTATCACGTCGTACCGTGTGCGGTCCCTACCTTTCGCTCATAGCTAGAACGGTACTGACAAAACAGTCACAGAGACAAAAGTTGCTCGTGTGCGCCTACCCTTAACAATGAAATATTGATCAAGCAATACTTATAAACTTTTTTTAAGGATTTAAACTGGTGACTAATATCAGTAAACATTTTTTTTCTGAATGAAGTTTTTCATAGAATTGTTAATTTGGCCACTAATACTTCGTTCACACAGGAAAAGTTAAGCTAGTTGAATTTAAGAGAAAAGTTAAGATATCTTAACTTAAAGTTAAACTTCCTTATTTTTACCCATTCACACTACAACTAACTTAAACCCAGATGACGCTACAAGTAATAAAATGGCGGCAGTCCAAGAGCTTCGTCTCAAAGCCAAATCACTCCACATAATTTTTTTTATTTTGCACAAATATTTGCAGAATACTAATTTTTCTGCTTGTGTTGTCCAATTTCGTTATCAAAACGGAATATTACCCCAAAATGTATATAATTTCAAAAATATATTTAATTTAAAAACGGATGCGCCGATGCGATATCAAATAAAAAGAAGTTTGGGAGGGTTTTTTTCAGTCTTCTTAGTAGATAGAGCCACGAGGGATTCAAACTCTATAAGAGAGTTTGGGGAAATATCTTTGCTAAACTAGTTTAAATTAAGATAACTCGCTCACACACACACTTTACTTAAACTATTGGCACTTAAACCTTCCCTCCTCAACACGGCTCTCACAAGTACTGAGCGTTTGCTTTCTATTTCTCGATCACGTGTGAGAGCCGTGCTGGAAATCTTCGTTTTTTTACAGGAACTGTTTTTATGTCTACGTTTACTCACTAGATGGCTGGTCTGAACTATTTTTTTTATTTTAAAATACTTGGGTTATTTTGACTATACAACTCGATTAATGTAATTCGTTATCTTTGCTTTGCTTTGTAAGACTTTTTAGATCGATTTGTTTGAATTTAGTAAACAAAATGTATTCTTAATACCGCTTACATTATGGATTCGGTGGTTTGGTTCCCTTATTTAATTATTGATGATTTTTATTGTGTGGTAATTAATTTTTTTAATTAAAATAAGTCCAAAATATAAAAATGAAGTCATATATTATGCATGTACTTATTTTTATCTAAATTCCTCGAGTAAAAAAATTGGCACTTTTATGATCATTCTCGAAATTTATGCGAGAGGTAAGGGGTTGTGAACGTAGTATTTGGAAAACTATCTTAAAGTCAAGACAATTTATCTTCGCTAAACTAGTTTAAATCTAATACAGCTCGTTCACATATACTTTACTTAAACTAGATTGGCCCTTAAACTAGTTTATATTTTCCTGTGTGAACGTAATATAAGAGGGCTGTAATCCATCTCAATATACTGTCGAACCAAAGATACGAAAAGGGTCACGTGATTTTGACAGGCGATGGAATTATTTCGGAGGGAAGTAAGGAAGAAATTGATGGGCAGTTGATTGAAAGCGGAGAAGACATTTGCTTGCTTTCTGGAAGCCGCTTTGAATTTTACTTTCCAGCTTTTTTTGGAAGCTAAATTGAGTTCGCTCGTTTACGAATCTTGTTACATTTTTGACACTATTTATGATTTTTTCCGTCTTAGATCGAAATTGAACGGAATGTATTACAGTTTTGTTAAGTCCACTGGTTTATCTCAGCTTTTATAAGTTGATGTTTTAATATTTTGAAAACCCATATAATAATCACGGTAAATCCTTCGATAGTACTTCAAAACAAATTTTACAGAAAGTGATATCATTTTTTTATCATCCATCGTATTATATCTTCTATGATGCAACCACCTTCTTCTTCTTCCCACCCTTAACCCTTTCCTCTAAAGGGTATACGAAGGGAAACCCCCAGACCACACGTAAGTGAGTGGGGCTTACAAAATAAGGGCATTAACAGTTTAGCACTGCCCTATAGCTTCACTACCAACATAGCGGATCTTAACTCCATGTCTCCGCCCCTATACACTGTTGAGACAGGATGGTATGGAAGATTTCTGCATCTGAATGCATTAGCCCGACCGTGGATGCATGCTGAGGTGTATAGAACGAAATAATTAAAATAATATTTAATAATTTAGTGGTGACTTCAACATTAAAACTATTATTATTTTAAATCAGCAATCTTTAAATTAAATCACCAATCTTTAAATTAAACTTTTTTTCATAGGTAAATCAATAAGCCTACCCATCCAAAAGCTAGAGCAAGCATTCGCTATTCCGCCCTTGTCAAAAACTAGGTGTTGATGGGATTAGCTTGATAATTGGCTCGCAAGCACTGTGAACTAGTTGACTACGGTTCAGAGTATACTACGATTATAGATAAAATGTATGTTTGTTGCTTTCTAGATGTTTTGGGGACCTAATATTTCAAATGACATTGGCAAAATGGGAAAATGAAGGAAGTGGCTGAATGAGGGGATAATCTCTTACAGAATGGGGAAACGAGTGTCATTATTTCTGGTTCCCACAAATCTAGAGCCCTGCCCCTTATCTCACCCTTCTTATATATTCCTCCCTTATTACCTTACTATAGTTATCAAATATCCGTATAGTAGAAATATAGTTCGATTTTCCCCCGAGACTCTGTTTAGTACAATTACAGTAGTCTCCGAACCAAATAATAATTTTATACTTTTGTAACATAACTACTACTACTAACTTTTACTAGGTCCATAGAGCTCACATTAATAAGTCTGTCTAAAATTCCATAACCCCACTATTTTTTTAATTCGGTGAATTTACCTTGTAGACTCCTACAGTATAAATTTAGATATTTTGTATTTTGTTTGCTTGTTTTAATATCACCTAATACGATATAATATTTTCTCTTTGGAAATTTCATAGATAAATTTAACTTTAAACAAAGGATAAAACAGAAGATTTTATTGAGAACAGTTTCAAATGCCTCTTAATATACCATTGCGTTCTTACTTAAGGATACTATACTATTGCTTTAACTTATCCTCCGGATCAATGCCAATATCAAATCAAGTAGGGTTGACCGTTTTGGACCCAATGTTTTTTTTCAAAAACCCTATTTGAAAGAAACTTACTTTTTGGACCAACTTTTTTCCCAAGAAAAATCACGACTTCCCTAATTTTCAAATATAAAGAAAAGTATTTATGACATGACGTGTCTAAAATTATAAGGTTGTAGGTGTGATAAAACCTAAATATATAAGGTAAGTCTGAGTTAAACACAGAACCCAAATTTAGCTATTTGGGACTTACGTTACATTCTACTTGATATATAAATAAACCACTCTCTGAAATTTTACAAAAAAAGGCGAAATTTAAATAATCGACTTTATTCTTAAAATGCCCACAGAGCTTTAACAAAACCCATTCAGATCTTTTAAAAAATAAAACTAATTTTTCAACAACCCATGGATCAAAAGTACTTAAAGTAAAATATTCCATAGACATTTGAAAATATTTCTTTCTTTACTGAGCTTTGAAAAAACCCAACTATTTTAAAACACCCCATGGAGATTTGAAAAAAAATCTTAAACAACCTAAAGAGTTTTGAACAAAAACCTTCATGAACTTTAAATATTTCACACAGCTTTAAAAAAAACATTAATTTTTAGACAACTCATGGAGATTCAAGCAAATCATTTTACTAAAAAAATCCCTTAAAAAATCCAGTTAAATCTGGTACGAAAAACAGCAGGAAATTAAAAAAAACACTAACGCACCATTTGTTTTTAAAAGGAAATATTTAATTTGAAAGAAATTGCTTAAACTTGTATAAAACCTCTTTTCTTAGAATAAATTCCCTTAATTTTGAAAAAACACCTCTAAGAAAACCCCCCTAAATTAAAACAGTTTTCCATGGGTTTTATCAAGGTTTTATTGAAAAAAAGCAATCTACTTGTGTGTGGTTTAAAAAAACACGTTTTTTATAACCATGAATCAAGTCAAGGCACCCATGAGATATTTTAGATCCCTAAAAACAGCCCCAGAACTTCACGATTCTCAAAAATCTTATACAAATGCCCGACTGTGGCGGTAACTGTTCAATTTGGCGGTAACAGTTCGATTCCCACGTATAGTTTTCATGTTTAACTTTTGAATAACTGGACGGCGTGGTTCTCGTATAACGCGAGTTTTTTCGCGCTATAGGAAAAAAGGTAGCAAAATTTCTCTCGCGTTATAGGAATTCGCGTTGTCGGAATGCGCGTTATAGGAGAATCTACTGTAGTATAATAAATAAGTTAGTTTGTTCCAAATGACTAATTATTTATTTCCTTAAATTTATTACTGTGTTGTAAACCTACCCTTAAACAACTCTAATTAGAAGTGTGAGGGAGATATATCCCCATATCCCCTCTTTGACGAAGCCTTTACGATTGACCTCGTGATACTGTCGAAAATGTAACAAGGTTCGTAAGCGCGCGAACTCATCTTAGCGACATCTTAGATTCCAAAAGAGCTGGAAAGTAAAATACAAAGCGGCTTCCAGTAAGCAAGCAAATGTCTTCTCCGCTTTCAATCAACTGCCCATCAATTTCTTCCTTAATTCCCTCCGAAATAATTCCATCGCCTGTCAAAATCACGTGACCCTTTTAGTATCTTTGGTTCGACAGTATTCGCCATAATTACTTCACTATAGGAACACCTTATTACCATAATTCTACGACGAGGTGTTGTTGTTTAAAAAAATATCTCTGAACGAACTATTGAACCCCCAGGTATTAAGATTTTCTGATCAACACATCCCGTTCATTTACTGGAAAGGCAAAATTTTCAGCCTTGGGCATTACACCTAGATTATTTATACCATTATGGATTGAATAAGTTTAAGACCAGAAGATTCACGAGACAGATCATTCACTGGGAAATGCCACTATACCGTCCCAATAAATGAGCACCCCCTTATCTTCAGTTTCCAAAATGAAGCGTTCTGCATTATTATTTTACAAAAAAAATTTCAATAATTAATTTTAAAAAGCAATAAACTGAACTCAGAATAATATGACTGAAAGATGTCAGTCTTCTTAACCTACAGGTCTTTTTTTCTATCACATGCATCTGGGTTTAAATTGAAAATGTTACCATTCGAAGATTTTACATGAATGAACAATTATAAACATGCATCTGCGTAATTATAAACACGAAATTTACAACTGGTTTTTTTTCAGTTGTATTATTTTATTTTTATACCGATCAGTTAGTTACCGGCATTTAAACTTTACTTTTTAAAGAAGGTTATAAAGCCTTCGTTTTACAGAGCAATAAGTGTAAGTGATTGCATTTCCATTATGATGACTAGCACGTTTGCGATGAATATAATATTATAATGATGTTAATTCACCGGTCTGAATAGAAATGCATTTTTATTAATCAAGAGATGAATATAAGATGTATACAACAGTTAGCTGCCGGAGCGTTTTCAGAGACAAAATTAACCGATATCATGTTTCAATTTTTTTTGTCCGGTTTGTTAGTCCAACCATCTGGCTACCAAATTTTTACAGTTTGTTCCTAAGGACGTAAGAAAATGTACTAGGAGGGGAGACATCTCGAAAAATAGCCATTTCGAATTCTATGGCCAACAACTTGGATTAAGAAACTTGCTCTACTATTAGTGTCTATCATGATCCACTGCTCATGTAACCATAAACCAGGGTTGGATGGATTGGACCAAATTGGGTTGGACCCAATGGGTTTAAAAAAAACATGTGAAAAACCCCACATTTTGGACCAATTTTTGAGTTTTTTCAAGAAAAATCAAGATTTTGCCAGTTTTAATATTGAAGAAAAACATTTAACGAAATAGCATTCCAAGAACTGCAGTTGAGTGGGTTTTTCAAAATTTTAACCAGGTTTAAATAAAGTTTTTTTTCATTATTGAATGGTTTTTTTCAGAATTTAGGACGTATTAAGTTCAAAGTTTATATTTTATAAAAAAATTAAAGAGGATTTTTTTTAATTTCAGTGCTTTTTTCAAAGTCAAATAGATTTCTTTCAATATTGTGAATGGTTCTTTTTTTCAAAGATTAGAATGTTTTTAAAATTTAAGTTTGTTTTTAAATTTGGGGGTTTTTTTTCAAAATTTAAGACGTTTAAAGTTCAAACTAGTTATAAAAATTTAAGGAGAATTTTTTAGATTTCAGTAGATTTTAGATTTTTTTTTCAAAGTTAAATAGATTTATTTCAAAATGTAATGGGATTTTCAAAGTTTAGGATATTTTTTAAAATTTAATGGGCTTTTGAAAAATTTAGGATATTTTTAAAATGTTAATGTTTTTTTTTAATTTAAACTAGGTTTCGAAAATTAAATGGTGTTTTTTTTTCAATTTCAGTGAGTTTTTAAAAAAGTTAAATAGGTTCTTTCATTATTTAGTGGGATTTTTCATTATTGAATGGGGTTGTTCAAAATTTAGGAAGTTTAAAGTTTAAACTAGATATAAAAAAATTAAGGAGGATTTTTAAAATTTCAGTGGGTTTTCCAAAGTTAAGTTCATTTCTTTTAATATTGAATGGGTTTTTTCAAAGTTAAGGATTTTTTTTAATCTTAGTGGGTTTTTCAAAATGTAAATCAGGTTTCAATAAATTAAAGGTGTTTTTACAATTACAGTGGGTTCTTTCAAAGTATAAAAAGTTTCAACTTTGAAAAAAAACCACTTAACAATGGAAAAACTGGCATTATTTTGACATATCACGAAAAAAAACCCGGTTTTTGCCAACCCTGAACTGTCCACAAAAAGTTTGATAGAAAAGTAAAGAAAATGAGGTCCGATAGTAGTCCAGTAACTTGGTAGTTTTTTCAGGAAAAAAATACAGTAGTTGTTTTTTAAACGGTTTTATATGTTTTCGAGGGTGCTGAATCCGAATCTGAACTTTGCATACAAAATTTCCTAGTGCGTAATAAGAAAATTCGAAAAAACCCTGAAATTTCACCTCATTTTTTGATTTTTTGTTTGTAGAACGGAAAGTATGGGTCTCTCATGAAAATGTTAAATACAAAAAATAAAGAAGATAAAACAAGCTACAAAATTGTCAATTACAACTTTTTTTTCAGACTAATAGTTTGGCAGCTAGAGCTCGCTGAAAGTAGGGCATATTTCTCAATCCAGAAAATGACCCATATATTCTTTAAAAAGTCAGATTTTGATTTAGATAACTAAGATAAACTACCTTAATAATGTCTTACATGATATAATCCTACCTTTTATCCCAATAATTATTAATAAAATGAATGTTCTTTAGGAATTTCCTCCCCAAAACGCAGGTTTTTTAGGCAATAAAAAATTCAGTTTCTATTAATTCTATTAAAATTAATTTGAAACACTAGTTCAGTTTAAAGTTTCACTAGTATTCACAACAGGCAAAAAAATACTTTTATTTAGATGCAAGTTTGATTTTCTGGATTTTTCACCGCCAGAGCAAAATATGCCCTATTTTCAGCGCGCTCTAGCTGCCAAACTATTAGTCTGACAAAAAAGTTGTAATTGACAATTTTGTAGCTTGTTTTATCTTCTTTATTTTTTGTACTTAACATTTTCATGAGAGACCCATACTTTCCGTTCTACAAACAAAAATAAAAAAAATGAGGTAAAATTTCAGGGTTTTTCGAATTTTCTTGAAACGCACTAGGAAATTTTGTATGCAAAGTTCAGATTCAGATTCAGCACCCTCGAAAACATATAAAACCATTGAAAAAACAACTACTGTATTTTTTTCCTGAAATACCCCTTTTTTGACACCAAGTTACTGGACTATAGAGGGAGAGAATAACACATAAGCCAACTATGGATTGATAGGTGGTAAAATTTATTTTTTCTTTTTGGTTGATGAGATTTCGCTATAGGTCAAAGTTTTAGCTTCCTGATCTTTGTCAGCAGAGGCAGTCTTGGCCAAAGCATCGGCCATCTCGTTTCCATTTAACCCAATCCATTGAAAGTGGATGGAGTGCCTCGAAGAACAAGCAATTCAATAGGATGTTAATGAAAATGAAAGACTAACATATAAAATGTGGGTTTACTAAGGTGAAGAGGGCGGATTTTTAATTAGAATTCCGTTAAATGTACGTACTTTGAAAATCTTTTGAAACAAAAGCAGTATAAAGATGTTTTATAAGAAATTCCCGTCTACCCAGGGTTGGCAAAAACACGGGTTTTTTCGGGTTTTTTCAATAAAACCCTGAAAAAACTGGGTTATTTCGGAAAAAGTGTGGGTTTTTCAAAATTAAGTGGTTTTCTCCTATATAGTAATTGGGTTTTTTTCAAATTTCAGTAAGTTCTTTCTATATTAAATGTGTTTTGTCAAAATTATGTCAGTTTTTCCATAGTTGAGTGGGTTTTTCAAAGTTGAAACTTTTTATACTTTGAAAAAACTTCCTGAAATTGAAAAACACCATTTAATTTTCGAAACCTAGCTTAATTTTTGAAAAAACCTATTAAAATTTAAAAAATATCCTTAACTTTGAAAAACGCATTAAATTTTGAAAGAAATCTATTTAACTTTGAAAAAACCCATTAAAATTTAAAAAATATCCTAAGCTTTGAAAAACCCCTTTTTCTTGAAAAACCCAAAAATGGGTCCAAAATGTGGGGATTTTCCAAATGGTTTTTATTGAAAAAAAACATTGGGTCCAATCCGGCCAACCCTGCTCCTACCGGAGTTTTTTCAGCCACGATATGCAATGAATTATATTTACTAATCAATCTAGGAAAGTAATTACTAAAAACCAAATCATCATCGTTTGCAAACCGCAAACCCATTAGTGCCTTGAAATGTTCTCAAAGAAAAATCGAAACGTCTGCTGCAAGATTCTCTGATGACTGATCATTCTAGCTTCTCTTTTTCATCTGTTAGTTCACTTACACTCATATCCATTTTTATAACAATTAACTACTTATGAACTTCTTCAAAGCAAGAATCGATATTCGAAAGCCATAAACTGAACAACGAATGCGGAGAAATGCTACCTTTACTTTTCATCGTTATGGTTTCATCTTGTTTTATTTATAATCTCAAATTCCTAAAAAATTTAATACTTTAATAATAGGTTATACAGTGAAACTTGGTCATACAGTGCAACTTCAATAATTCAGAGCTGATAGGATTATGAAAAATTGCCAATTATTTAAAACTTTGAATTTAAAAAATAAATTTCAAATTACATAAACATAAAAAGTTGATTGGACCAGTAAAAACATTTGAATTATCCATAAATTGTATTGAAAAAACTTTTTCTCTCATAATATTTTTGAAGGAAGTAAATTGTACAAAAACAGGGGAAACCTTTATGACAGAATGCCCCTACATCCAAGAGTATCACCAACTGTACAAAGATGGAGAAGTATACTCAACAAAGTATAGTCATTTTCAGAAATCATCCATGAGTACTGCAAATTAAAAAGTAAGAAACGTGCCGAAAGTTCTGAATTTTTACACTGCTGTGCAAAAATTAAGGACGGAACAGTTTTTTCAAAGTAGCACCTAGTGAAATTATTGCTCATCCATGAAAATAATACCAAAAGATGTTTATTGGGTGAGAATACAGGGAACAAATTTCCCCTATCAATATTTTAAGGGGGTAAATGGACCCTCCATTGATAATGGAGTTCCATTACACATTTGGAGAAGTGGCAGAGAAACGTCTATATAAGAGGTATTTAACCGAGAAATTTAAGTTTTTTGAAATGAAAATGATTAGTCCTGATTTCAATGCATATTTTTAAACGTTTGTGCTGCCTTTAAATGGTATTTTCTTAGGTTTTATTAAGAGATATCGGTCTAATCATCATTTTTGGCAAGTTTTTGCGTCTCGGTTATTTTTGGTATGTGGTATATTAGCGTTAATCATTTTTTTAGTACGTCTCACATGTGCCTAATTGCATTTGGGTCTGAGGACATGAAAAGTTACTTCATTCTTTCAATATCGTTACTTATGAACAACTTTGAGGTAGTGAAATTGTGATTTTCTGTAGCTTTTTAACTAATAAAGAGAAATATTTGACCCGAGAGGTCTTCTAAAAGATTTAAAAGGGACATGAGAACAGAACACAGGTACGCAATTGCAGATATCAGTGAATATTTCTGTGCTGTCTAAGGGGTGCTGAAACGGCACAAATAATTGCATAGTTTCACAGAAAGGACATCTATAATTAACGTTCAAAAAAAGAAGTATTTTTAGTGTTTATGGAGTTATACATGTCTGAAAAGAAAGATAACTGTAAAAATATCTCCATTATCATTAAAATGAAGTTTTAAGAGATCGAATTTCTCCTTTGAGTCTGTACTATCCTTATAGACATTTCAACACCCCCTATACTCAAAAGATATTTTCCCTGATGTCTGCATTTGGATATCTGTATTCTCACGGCCCATTTGCTTCTTTTAGAAGACATTTGGGGTCAAGGATTTCTCTTTATTAGTGAAAAAGCTGCAGAAAATCACAATTTGACTATCTCAAAGTTTTTCATAAGAAACAATATTGAAAGAATAAAGTTACTTTTCAGGTCCCCAGACCTAAACGCAATCAGCCATATGTGAGGCCTACTAAAAACATGGTTAACGGTAAGATACCACTTACCAAAAATGACCCAGTAGCTAAAACTTGCCAAAAATGATGATTAGACCGATATCTCTTAATAAAACCTAAAAAATACCATTTAAAGGCAGCATAAACGTTTAAAAATATGCATTGGGTTTAGGAATAACAATATTCATTGCAAAAAACTTAAAATTTCTCGGTTAAATACCTCTTACATAGACGTTTCTGTCACTGCTCTAAATGTGTAATGGAACTCCATTATCAATGGAGGACCCATTTACCTCCTTAAAATATTGAGAGGGAAAATTTGTTCTCGGGCCCTGTATTCTCACCCAATAAACATCTTTTGGTATGATTTTCAGGGATGAATAAAAAAAGTTCCGTCCTTAATTTTTGCACAGCAGTGTATTATTTGATCAGATTACTTTGTTAAGTGTTAAATGATGTATTCATGATAGTTGAATTCTATAATGTGCATAATTTAATTAGGGTTACTTGGGGTAAGTGGGACACTGGGGTAAGTGGGTAAGTGGTACAACCCCCTAAAACTATAATATATACAGGAAATTTCACACTTACTAACATTAATTATATTACAGCTTGTCACACCGATGAGTTTTGCATATATTTGAGAATAATATAGATTTGTTTAATTGAGATAATATAGAATTGAGATTTGTTTAATTTATTTTTAAGATTATAGAACTAATTTAAAATAGATTTCCAGAATGGATTTTTTGGAGAGTTCAAGACGCATTTTTCAAAGAAGTATTTCCGAGGTTAGTTTTCATTACATTTTAATGTTTATTGAACTGTTTTGCAGAGTTTGACCTAAAATACTCGCACATACGGCAATTTAAGATTTTTAAAAGAATTTAATTTTGAAGTGTTTGGAGGGGGGTCCAACTTACCCCATAGTTTTAGCAAGGTTGGGGTAAGAGGACCCTTTATTATGATATAAGTGGTTCTAGAGAAAGGGTGGTCAACCCAAATGTTGTTGAGGGCCACTTTGGAAAACCACAATACTCTCGCGGGCCGCTTATAAAATTTTAGGAAATTAGGTGCACAGAATGACAGTGAAGTAAATTGAATAAATTAGGTATATAAATTAGGGAGTTTCTTAGATACTCTTTGCTTAGTTTTACAGATTCCTAAATAAAATATTCATTTAAATTTACCTTAAGGAGCAACCCCAAGAATACCTTCTGTAATATATCCATAGGAACTAAACAGGTGCCGTTAAAAACACTTGGAATCACTCGAAACTATAAGGAGCCTGCGGCCGCATGCGGGCTGCAGATTGGCAAAGCCTGATCTAAGAGGTATATTGGGGGTCGGGGTTCTCCCCCGAAAAATTTTGAATTTTATTGTGCTAAAAAGTGTTTTGAAGCTACTTTTTGGAGAGTTTTCAGAGAGCTTCGCGGGCCGCATAAAATGACCTGGAGGGCCGCGGGTTGGCCATGCCTGACTAGAGGGTCCCAAATGATATAGGAACTATTACTGAAGACAAGGGTGGAATTAAGGGGGGTTATAAGGACATCCCCCAATATCTTCAGAAAATTTCGACTTATAGTAAAGACCTTTTACTCACCACTTCAAATTCATTAAAGTTTATAAATAACTTGATCGACATTTCATATCAAATTTGCGTTTTAATTTAAGTTATGGCGACTAAAGTGAAATATCTCATCAATAGTGTTCATTCTCATTTAGTGTGTCCGATTTCTTTTTTATCTTACAATGTTTATTACAGGGCCTAAATAAATCTTAATCTAATTTATTAATAATCTAATTATGTTTTTTCAACACTATTTTATATGTTAAAGTAAAACATATCCCTTTGGCATTCAAAAAATTCTTTAAAATACTTACAGTCGAATCCGCTTACTGTGATCACGGTTAATGTTATCAATCGGATAATGTTATCGAAATCAACAGGTCCCAATCATTCCTATTTAATTTAATGTAAAATACACCGTTTAATGTGATCAACTATGAACCATCACTCCGCTTAATGTTATCAAAGTTTGTTCATATTCCCTTTAAAACGACTGCTTTTGAGTTCGAGTTTCATTTTGAAGGTCTATTTTTACAAGTAAACATCTGCCCCATGAGAGCATCTTGAGCTTCTTTTTTCTGAAACTCAGTATGAGTAAGATAAAGAAAACATTCCGCATATATTGAAAGAAAACTGTTATGGGGGATCCGAATCGTTCGAATCCATGCTTGCGATTGGTTAAAGAAACCACCAAAATCGACGCTTTGCAGATGTCTGATAAAAGATTTGAATTTTACCTTGTGTTTAATAAATAAGTGGTTTATTGGAGTGGAAAAAAGAGAGACCTTTCTATACAAATAAAAATACAAAGTAAGAGATATCATTTTACTTTTATTAATTGAACTACTCTAACTCTTATATTTTCTTAAAATGTTTCCTAGTTTAAAAACAGTGTGATTTTAATGCAAACAATCAGTTACACTGTTTGTCGCTTTTGATATGAGATCGCTTATTGTTATCAATCGGATAATGTTATCAGTTTAGTCTCGCAAGGAAACATTCTTAGGGTGAACTCACAGAAATGCACGAAAATTTTACAGGCATTAGAAGATGACTCAAAACACTTACTGTGAAAAAATTAGCTGCTGAATTTCAATAGGAGAGGAGTTATTTAAATTTGAAATTTGGGTTCTGAGTTGCCAAACACATTCATTTAGCACCACTTGGCGACTTTCAAATCGGATGGAATGAGAAATTTGATTCGAAGTGTCTAAATCCACGAAAGTTGGCCCGTGCTAAAGTATTAGCGGAATTTGTTAGAGTTGAGTTGTTACTTTCGTGGATTTAGACAGTGCCATAAAATATATAGTTTCCAATGCATTTTTAAAAAATATGCGGCAAACAGATAACTCCTAAAAATTAAATGCTAAATAGATGTTGGGTTCTTTTTAATTTGCATATAATTTTGTATTGCTTCATGCGTTATTTATTTTAATTTTCCTTCTTTAATTAATTTTTATTCCTGTTTTGCATTTGATGAACTTTTTTTATTCGCTCATTTATAAGTGGCAACAGAGAAAACGCGGCCAGTTCATTCTACCATTTGGCGTTCTCTCTGCGTTTCTCGCCTTGTAGGGTTGCATTTGGCGTTAAATAAGACAATTTTCTATAATTTTTTACAGCTTTTCTACTGTAATTCAGCAGCTAATTTTTTTACAGAAGGTGTTTTAAGTCATATACTAACCCCTGTAAAATTTTCGTCCAATTCTGTGAGTTCATCCTGAGAATGTTTCCTTGTCGGACAATTGCGATCACATTAAGCGGACTCGACTGTATTTTGTTTTTCATTCTATTGTCATATTGATTTTAATGTGAGTAGATTTCTCACTCATGGTTACAGTTACAATAAAATATTTTGTGGTGAAAATTTCTGTACTTTATCAAGTAAGACTTAATCCTTTTAAGTTTTTCTCACTTCCCATATAAATGAAGAGGGGGTGTCCCCACTTACCCCATCACTTGGGGTAAGTGGGACACCCATCTCATTTTTTAAATCAAGACCAATAAATAAAAATGTAAAGCTTTATTTTAGAAATTACTAACAAATTTTTGTTAATGGATAGTGTCTTTAATGAAATTAGTCAATAAGTTCAAACTCAACCCGTTCAAAATTCTTCTATTGAGCTCCAAAAATGCACTAGTCCAAAAAGGGGTCCCAATTACTCCAAGTGACCCTATTTTAAATTAAGGTTTTCAGTAGTGCATCAGATATAGTGAAAGTGTTGAATGGGAATATTTTATTTCCCTTCTTTTTTATCGATGATTATCTGAAATCTGCACACTCTCTTGTGTCTTTTCTTTCTTTCTCTTTCTGTCTGTTGATCTTTCTTCTGAAAGGCTGTCTAAAAAGGATATCCAGTTTGGAGGTGAGGAAAAGGATTTACTCCGATAATAATATTTAATTCATAATGAAAAAAGTTCAGTCAAAAAATACATCTCAAGCAGTGCCAAAACATTTCGTTTACACTTACACCTCGTCAAAACCGTCAATCTATAACTTTTCGAGTATAGGTGTTCTCATCGGTATTTTTCAGAATAATTGAGGTATAAGAACTTTCGTGTTATATTTATGATGTTTTTTACTTTTTGGTACGAAGTATAAAACTCAGAAAATAACGTTCGCAGATGATCAATTAAATTATGATCGCCAGTAATGATTAGGACTAGAGTTTTCTTTTCTAATAGTCACCTAATGATGATTCGGTTTTGATGAAAAACGCTGCCTGTCCACACTCTGTAAATCAACAAAAAAGAAAACAAAATTTTATTCTTGGAAAAAAATCTCTCTTACACAGATGTATAAATTCAATTATTTAAAAAATAAAGAATGTATTCCAAGAAAAAAATCATTACTGCTTTCCATTACGCTTACAGCTAAGTGTAATTGATTATTTTAAAACCAATATTTAAACTTCTAGTGAGTTATGTTATTAAATCTGAAACGGGGAGCAAATACAGAGAGTTCGTATGAATACAGACATAAAAATTCCATCCAGTTTTCATATGGGGAATTTCCAGATTCAATCCTTTTCTAGTTCTGAATGCTAAAAAAAGTTACATAATGATGTGATTTAAAGACGAAATCTGCATTTGATGGGAGTGCTGACCACTATTTTCAGCTCTGAAAGCCTCCCAAAAAAAAGTAAACTCACTACCGGTCTCACTGGGCTGAAGTATGGCCAAAAAAATAATCGAGGAGTTTAAGCAAGTTTGAGTTTGGGGAAAATAATAAAAGTAGAGCTAGGGGAATTGATATTCAAAACGCGGTGAGGTTTTTCCGGAAAAGGGAATGGAAGTACTTTTTTTTCGGTACACAGTTTTTTGAAAAGTTTTTTCCTCTCTGTTTTGAGAAAGGTCGCTTAATGCTCTACTGGAGATGGCTTTACAGTAGGTTGGGTGACACGAAATTAAAGTAATTGACCAACGTTAAATAAACACGAAATTGCTTTTAAGTATCTTTAACTGCAACTTATTTCTCTATCAGGGAAATCAACTTTTTATTTTAAACTTACATAAAGTAGATGGGGAAAGTATTTATTAAATCATTCTAGTGACCTTTGGGTATTTGTATCCTTTTTTTTACAAAAATTTACCCAGGAAACTTTTACAAAGCGAGCAAAGTTTAATACCAACATGAACTCATCCATCAATTGCATTATGTTCTTAAAGATGTCATCACATTCTTCCTCTTTATCAATAGATGTCACTTAAAAAACATTGTCCTGTTTTTGTCGGAATGCCAAATTTTCAACAAAAATGTATAATTCAAAGAGATACATGCAAAAAATAGAAAAAATATTTCTTCACCAGAAATTACCTCCTGAAAAAAGTATTTGATTAAATCGTCACATAGGTTATTAAATAAAAAGACGCGGAGCAAAATATTGGTACCTCATGTAGTGAAAATTGTGAAACAAGCGATTTTACAATCCAAATGCTAGCCAATATCTGACTGTGTGGCATATGTTCAGATAATTCAAATTTTAAATAAACCCCTTGAAAAAGTATCAATTAGAAAAATGATAAAAGCAATGGATGTTCTCTTCATACAATTTTCTTTTAACTCATCAACAAGATTATTTATATTTAATTCGTGGAAAATTAACTTTCCAGGCCCTCTTTCCATTACATTTTTCTGAAACCATCTGCCGAAGCGATTGACGTTACAAGACGAGCTGTCTCTAGAAGATGTATCCATAAACAACACAAAAATGAAACCAAAAAGTAATCTCAAACTTCTGCAACTCGTACATGCAGAAGACACGTTCATCTTTCAAAGAACTTGAGAAGCTTCAACCAAAAGGCCCAGCTGTCAATCATAGGCATTAATTAACCCAAGAGACTGAGTCAAAAATGAAAGAAGCCGTTTATATCCAGAGTTTCGACCCATCCTATAAATTAAATTGCCCGAACTCAATTACAAAATCAAATCAGTGAGATTGCTCATTTCAATTTATTCATACTCTCGGAAATGTGAAGTTTAATTACATTTGCCTGAGCCACGGTTCTGAACAAAAACTTTTAATTACACGGTCTTATTTTAAAAGTTATCGGAATTAATATGGGATGTGTCAAAGAAGTGTGTGAGGTAAAATGCGGTGTTCTTCGTTTTGCTTTTTTTAACGCACTCGAAGTAAAAATAAATGTTTCTACGTAGAATAATTAATTATTCAATTAGAAGCAATCCATATTTTTTTAGGAAATAAAGTACGTATTTGTATAAAATATATCTTTCTTCATTGTTTATTGTTCTTCCAGTTTCAAGCTATACTCTCACTGAATAAATTTTAAAATCAAAGACTTTTTCAAATCTTCCTGTGAATTTTTGCAGAAAAGTTTTATATACCTCAACAAGTAAAACAAAGCAATAAGGTTGGAATATCAGAAAAATATAAAACTAAGAAGCTTTTTTTATTAAGAGTTTAAGGAAGTTATAATAAAAGGTTTGTTAATTTATTTCCTCTACTTTCAAAGATAAATATTTAACATTATTTCAAAACTGCATCCAGCGTGATTGCCTTCATCCCGAACAAATAGCCCAGAAAATTTAGGGTTTTTTAGCGCACTAATTTATAACTCGCTGAAAATTTCAGAATAAGCTCTCTATGATGTCTATAACAAACCTCAGAAGTCCCCTACGTTCCCCCGCCGGATTCATTCAAAAATAGCGATCAAAAATGGCCGCCAAGCAATGCAGTCTTTCATTCATAACTAAGGGAACAATCAATATTTTTTAAAGCTTTAAAAAGTTATATACTCAGAAAAATACCCTTTATAAGTTTCAATCAATTTTTCCATAAAACAACTTGTAAATTTGGAATACAGAGTAAAATGACATCAATGTGAAAATTTTGTGTGTTTTTTCACATGTTTTTCCTTATAACTGTAACCTTATAAAAGTTACTTAATCTAATTAGAGTGTTTTTAAAGGTACTATAACCTAGGATTGTTTCGTAAAAATTTTTTTTGAAAATCCGTTGAAAATTTACCGAGATATCCATTTAAATGGAGGCATGTTCGTTCACTGATGATCAAAATTGTAAAAACTGTTTTATGTATAAAATGTTAAAATGTTTTGCAACAGATTAACCTATATAGAAGTCTAAATTATTAAATATCTTACTTATTTAAACATTAAAGTTTATAATTGGGGCAGTTCTATAAAAATATCTTTCAAAGAGGAAAAGTAGTTGAATGTATATTTGAAAACCCACCTTGCAAGATACGAACAAACAAATTATAGTAGTTGGGAGCGATACAGACTTTCTAGTTAATCTAACAGCGCGATTGTCTCCAGGAAAATTGTTGTTGTTGGGTTTTTTTTGCGACCCCAAACAACCATAAGAGGACATAAGTGTTTCGACATAGCTAAAACTCAAGAAACTGTGGACCCAATAAAAGATACAATTCTTTTCATACATGCAGCTATAGGATGTGACACGACCTCGGTAATTTTCCGGAAGGGTAAATCATCTGCTTTCAAGATAACAAAGAAGAATCCCCATCTGCATTCCTTAGTTTCACAGTTTAATATTCCTTCACTTGATCCCCAAAAAGTTATTGAAATTGGTGAGATATTTATAAAATACCTTTTCGGAGGAGAAAAGGATAATTTTCTTGATGAGTTACGCTATACTCACTATCTTAGAGAAATGAGAAAAATTTCGAATTTTAATCGAGCAGTTCTTCCCCCAACTAGTGCAGCAGCTTCTCAACATTCACTTCGAGTTTACCTACAGGTCCAGCAGTAGTTAGGAAACAACCTAAACCCAACTGATTGGGGTTGGTTCTTAAAGGAGGGCAAGTTAAACCCGGTTCCTTCAACTCTTCCTGCAGCTCCTGATGCACTTATACAGCTAGTTTCATGTGACTGTAAAGTTAGTACTAAGAAAGACTGTGATGCAAGATGGCTATGCAAAAAAGGTGGCCTTCAATGTACAAAATTTTGCAGCTGTTGCTTAGAAGAAATCTGTGAAAATTCAGGTCCTATATCTACTGAATTTGATGAGAATAATGATTAAAACGATTAAAGGTTCTTACTTTATAGAATTTTTATGTCTAAATACTATAGTGTATGCGGAGTACATGCTTGTTAAATCTGTGGGTCCGAAAGTCCTGAGGTCGGTCATGGCGCAGTTTACCTTGGGTCCAGGTGTCTGGAGACTATTTCCCTCCCCTTCAGATGCATGGCAAAATTGTGGAGGTGGCGATAGATAGTGGCAACATCTATCATCTCATGAGGCAGAAGTCGGACTCCAGCCATTTATGGGCCTCACTTTATCAGGGGCCGCACCCCCATTGCCTTGAATCCTTGTGGAGCTTGGGTATTCCAAGTGGCACACGACAACAACATTTTTAGTAATAAATAAATACAATATCAGATAAATCTTTTTTGTTATGTACTAATTTAATATACAGTGTGATTCTGAATTCATCCTCAATATTTTGGGGACAGGTAGAGGGAACCTAGACATTAGACAAGCATATTTCGAATAGGAATGGGGGCGCAGCCGGACCGTAAAAGACCTAGAACCTAATGTAGTGCGAGAGCGTTACAAAAGGACGTTTTGCCAAGGCCGTGTAACGAAACAAAACATAATAGAATGAAAAAAATTTATTGCATGAGGTGAAACAGTATCCGTACTACTTACACCATAAATTTGATGTGAGTAGTAAAGTGCGTGAGTTTTAAAACGTGCAATACATTAATCTTTTAGCCAAAGAATGGAGTTCCCTTAGTGTAATGGTATTTAGAAAAATGATGATCAGGGAAGTGCGCTAAACACCCCTTTTTTTGCTTCAATTTACTGGGCTAAAAGGCAAATTATTTTGAAACACTTTAGATGGATAATATAGAAACTCTTATTTTATTAAGTTTGAAAATATTCATTTAGAATATTCATTAATTTCAAAAAATATTACCAAGGTTTTTTCATAGTTTCAACACACAAAACAGAGTAAATATAATTTCAAGGTCGAAAAAATTAAGTTCAACTTCGCTGAATTTAGTTGTTAGGGGGATATAGTCTCATGCCAAGTAAGAGGGGTATGTGGATCCCTTCTCCAAAGAATTTATTAAATTGGACTGTTAAAATAGGGTTTATAACTCCTTTTTGAGCATTAAGACTCAAGGGACTGATCGTCACCCCACAGAAATTTCTCCCAGAACCCCCTTGCAGAAATCTCAAGGAAAGACCCAGTACGAAAGAAGTGATAATCAAAACCAAAAACTTAAATGGAAAAATAACTTTTGAACGTCTAAAAAATGTTTACTAATTTTATATTTTTATTGGTATGATAATTTAATCTTTAGCATGATTGCTTGGCACCTTGAACGTTTTATATCAAAATCCTGAACTAATGATTTTGCATCTTAAGATAGGCGAACTAAAAATACCTTCTTTATCTTTCAGTTTGAAAATATTCTTTAAGAGAATTGATGAATTTAAAAGCCCTAGGCCTGAAATATATGCCCTAGGAAATTATCTCTCTATTCTAAAAAAAGTTTTTGGTGAACGGTTTCCAGAGAAAGGCTTTTTAATTACTGATCCGTATAACACATATTTGGTATCAAACTGTCCGGATTCTTTTGAGGATGTGCAAAGTGTCTTTAGAATTTCTAAAAAAAATCTCAATTTTAAAATATTTCCATTTTTTTAGATTTCGGATAAGGTCGCAGTTACAAAGCAAGAAACTATGAATTTTAAAACAATTGAAAACATATTTCACTGGTTTTTTAATATTCAAATAGATTAAATAATCATCTTTCTACTTATAACACGAATTTAAAAAATATATTTTGTGTTATTTTTAACAATATTTATATTTTTGTTGTTCAAACGGTTTTCATTATATTTTAAACTTTTAATATAAATAATTTTTTTTTATTTTTTAAATAACAAATTAATATTTTTATATTTATCTTTGTAGTTGTGGCAACCTAATCATAACTATATTTACAATAAAATATACACTCGCTTTCGGAAATTTTGAATTTTGCATTTATTTTTTATATCCTTTTGCAAGTATGTTTTTTAAGGTAGTAAAATGTAACTCTTTATTTCATAATGACAAAACGCAAACAACTAAATAACACGGGTGAATGTTTTAGATATAAGGATGAAAATGTTGGTCTTGACATTCGGTGCGGTTGCTATGAAAATGACACAACTTCGAAGTTTGTTTCTCATGAAGATAAAATTCTAAATTTTCGCGATGTGTAAGATAATTACTACATTTTTAACAGTCAATCATTACAAATTTTAAGAAAGTTAAATTTATTCCTGAGATATTTCAATGCTTCCCTTAATGTATCTGTGAAAAAACATTACCTTAGGGAAATGGGTAAAAGAATGTTTACATTGCTTTGTTGTTAATTTTCTTGGGGTTCAATTCCGTTATAGTTCCAGCTAAATATCGCCAATCTCTTTCAAACGCTCAATATTCAAATGTAAACCAATTTTTAATGATAAACTGAATAGTTATAGATCTAATTAAACACTTTAATCTATGAATTTGAAACAATTTAGCAAAATTTATACTTTATAGTGTCCAAAAGAGATTGGTGATATTTAGCGGGAACTATAACGGAATTCAACCCCAAGAAAATTAACAACAGAGCAATGTAAACATTTTTTACCCATTTCCCTAAGGTAATGTGTTTTTCACAGATACATTAAGGGAAGCACTGAAACATTAAGGGAAGGTTCATATTTAGCGGGAACTATATATGAACCTTTCTTGGAATTATAAAGCGATCCGCCAATTCATGTTACCATAAAGGAAATGATAAAATTCCCCCACTGAATAAATATTCGCCATTTTTGAAAGAATACCACGGAGAAGTACTACCCCTGTGTTAAGAATGTTTTATAAAGTGAGTAAGTGCAGTGAGCTGGGTTTTGTGGGGAATTGTGAAGCGGTCCAAAAGTTACTGCGTCAGCAGTTAACGGGGGTTGGCGAGCGATAGCGAGCAGGGGGCGGTAGCCCCCTAGTAATACAAGAAAAAAATAAAATAATATGTAATAGAATCAAAAATATTAGAAATATTTATGTAAGTAAAGTAAATAATTTTAAGTAAAATTGCGGTTCAACTAATTTATCATTTTCTTCAACTTAGATATGAAGATGAACAGCAATTTTTATTTTATGTACAAACTACAAACGTGATTCTGTTGAAAAACGGACATTCATCCGAAGTTGATAACATTTGTAAGATATTTTTTAAATGAACCGTTCCGAGAAAGTCATTTCTCAACAAATATTCCGTTTTGAATAAAACATAATGGCTTAAAACTATGTTCCATTGAATTCAATTTACCTACTCTTTTGTAGTATATTTGAAAACAATAGAATGATTAATGCAAAAACATCCAGTTTTTCTCCTACGTAGAACTTCTCTCTGCATACCAAAATAACATTATAATCTACTTTTAAGAATAAGGCGCATTTATCAAACTGCTGCCCGAACGAAATATATATCTCCATTTTGACCATTACTCAACTTCAGTATTATGTTTCACTTTAAAACAAATAATACATACACACAGCTGAACTGAGTTCCTGATGTGAATAAATCATGGGCCTGTCATATAGCTGGCTAAAACTCTTGTTCTCAGCATGGTAGAATCATGTTTAAAGAAAGCTGAAGTTAGTTTTCTTAACTGCTTAACATTTTTTCATTATTCCATAAATCACGAAAAATGTTCTTTAAACCAGTACCAGATATGGTACACTTTTAAAATAAATATTTTGTACTTGCTAAGAACACGTTCCTGTGGAACTAAGATGGAAATTTTGGATCATGAATCCTACATCTGGAACGAATAAAAATAGTAATATAGATAGTAAATCTCGATATAAATCTTTTGTGCATTATTTATATGCGCACATAATTTTCAGAAATTTTCATCTTTCAAATGCTGCTTTTGGGAGGAAAATGCAACTTGAATAAATACGTATACAGCTCATTGATAATTGCTGGATATTCTAATTTTCACGACAACAATATTTGTGTTTTCTTGTATTTCAGGAAGTTATTTATCCTTGTTTATGCTTATAATTAATACAAGGAAACAATAATTAAATAATGAATATCACGAAAATAATTTTAACAAAATTAACATAATAACCTCTTTTACATGCAGGACAACCGAATAATATCATGTAGGGATTTTTCAGGAACTATATAATTACCGTAACTACGGGTTAAAAGATGATATTTTGAAATTCTTAAGGGGTTATGTCTTATTTCCTAACCATGCGAATTAGGGTATTTCAGCATGATAAAAATTTTCTTTTACGGAAGTTGTTGCCTGAATTTCTCAAGAGGATTATTCATAGATGTAATATTACGCCAAATGTCAGTGAGATGAATTTAATACAAAAAAATCCCTGAGATACATGCTTTCGGTGAATTTTTATTTGGTACTTTTTAAAATGATTTTAAAAAACAGAAAGAGGGTTTCAAAACGATACCAGGAATATTTACAAATTTTGGGATACAATTACTAATTAATTTTTACGGAAGTTGTTACCTGAATTTCTCAGGAAGATTATTTATAGTGATGTAATATTACGCCAACTGTCAGTGAGATGAATTTAAAAATCGGAATTTTTACATCGGAACCACCCGACGAAGACGATCCATAAAAACGAGAATTACAGAACACAAGAGGCATTGTCGCCTATATCAACCAGAGAAGTCGGCCGTTGTTGAACATGCATTAACGTATGGGGACCATAAAGTACAGTGACTATACCGAAATCCTATAGACCACCAACCATCAATTCACTAGAGTAGTAAAAAAAGCAATATAAATTTTCAAGCCCAAAATTAATTTCAATAGGAAAGAGGGACTTTCCATACAAAGCGTTTTTGGCACCCGACTCTTAAGAAATGCTGGATAAAGCCATCACAACAACAGTGCAATAGTAACAGATTTCATATTCATACCTCGTTTTTACTTAGCAGTTGTTCGTTATATATTTTTATTCAATTTGATTTTTATTAGTTAAGGATGTTTTCGCCACTGAGGATGCCTCTGAAGAAGAGGGCGAAACTTTTGGAGGAAAATTCCAATCGGTAAGACCATCTATCCCGGAAAATGGAAAACATAAATAATTTGTTTCTTTTACGGTAGTTGGTTACTTTTGAAAATAGGAACCTAGCAAATTTTGGTACAAGTGGCGTCAGAAGCGGAATTCCTCAACACACGTCTCAAACTCGTCCACAGTTTTCGAAGTTCTTGTGAGAGAATGGATAAGTCGATTTGGAATCCCTTTTCTGATATATTCTAATCAAGGCACCAACTTTATGTTAGCAATCTTCAAGAGGATGTGCGACACATTATTATAGAGAAAACATAGACAACATCCTTGCATCCTCATTCCTCAGTCAGATAGCATGGAGGAGAGATTCAACCGAACGATTTTAAATCATCCCTCCCTTTTTGTGTTCTGGAATTAGAAAGATTGGGAATAGATCAAATCTCTACTTAAATCTTGTTCAACAACTTGTTAATAGATTTGAGTTTTGTACTTGATATATTAAACTTAAGCCTTTTCTAAAGATGCGTCTGCTCAGTAAGAACAAGGATGATTATTTTTAAGACATCTCAGTAGAGTAAAAAAATTGCGTCTAACTTATACTGATTATGTTCTGGACCATCCCAGTATTCTTTTACACAACAAAAAACTCGATGTCTTAAACTCCTTTCTAACGCTTTGCACATCACGGCAGCTTAGGAAAAAATTCATTGCTTTTAGGCATGCAACATTAAACTAAAAGCACGCATCGCAAACTTCTCTCAAACTCAAACACATCGCATGATGAAATAACGAATATGAAAGTTTTCACCACCATCAATAAAAGCCTAAATACGGGAAGTGTCAACAACTCTATTGACGCAAAAACACCCTTCCAACAAAGCACGGATAAAGTCAGAGAAAAAATACACAACAGCTTTCCAAGAAGAAATATCACCGAGAAATATGAGAAACTGTCAGGCGTAAACACGAGACAAGGAGAATTTAAAATCTCCCGAAAGTGTTTTATACGCCTCAACATCAATTTTCGAAACCCGTAAAACAGGAAAGAATTACAGCTAACAACGCCCTTTTAGAATATGAAAGTCGGGTTATCCGCCTTATATTGGAAAATGGCTTTGTTAGCGAAGACATTGAAACTGAACGGAGGTATTTATGCGAGGGTGCTTGCAGATTCTGATTGAAGTGGGGAAGAGTTTTTATTGAATGGGGGGAAAATGTGTTAGCTTCCCTGGCTGTTTATCGCTTTTTATTGGAGTGGAGATTTCGCCTTTTATGATTTAAAATGCATGAGAAAAGTAAATACCCTTTCTCTTCATTACGCTAGAGATATTCTAGTTCGGTTAGAAATATAATTCGATGTCAACGGAATATTGTATATTGTCGAGGTGATATTGCTTAGGAGATTTTTCTGGAGTGAATTGCCTTTGTTTTCTTACCGTGAAAGGACTTAAACCCTTCATTTTTGAAATGCCGTTCAATCATGATTAGTTTTTGCTTAACAGAACGTAGTTCCTTTGCATGAGCAAAGGGCCCTTCGACCAGCAAAAAAAACATGTCCAAAATTCCTTAAAAAAGCGTCAAAATTGCAGTTTTCTCAAAGAAGTCTGTAGTTATTTTGTAGCAATAGGACTTCAGCACGTAAGTCGGCAGTTTTTTACAGCAGTTTTGAATACATTCTAAACGCATTTCAGAGTTCTTAAAAAAAACTGCATAGTTTCTAAAGAAAACTGCAGACAAAGTATCCAAATTCCCTTCAATTTTTTGAAGAAATTTTGCTGATTTTTTTTGTTGGGCGGGCGTCTCTTTCAACGCCTTTTTTGGAATTATATAAAGAAGGGGATATAATTTGAAGACCTCTATTGGTTCCTGCCCTACTTCTTTTAGTTTTGGGGCGTGGCCAATGCCTCTCGTGTCACAATGCCCTACCAAACACATATGGGCCATTCCACGGCGTACGAAAAAAATTTGTAAAAAATAAAAATCAAATTTTTATCAATAATTTATAAGGGTAGTGTTCTTTAGTGTCCCAATTTAATATTTTTCATAAAATAAAAAAATTAGTGTTTTTCTTTATTGGTACTTGAGGGTCAACAAAATGACCGACTTCGTGTTCAGCGTTTGTGAGGAAAATAGTATAATTTCAAAGGAATATAAAGAATTAAAATTTTATCAAAATCTAATTTTTGGTTTTAGGGGCATGTTTAAGGTATCAAAAAAAGACCTATACATTACAAACATTTGAAAACCATAAATAATGACTTTTTTTAGCTTATAAAATTATGAGTATGAAATGTCCCGTAAGTCAGTGGTCTCCAACCCCCGGTCCGCGGAACAAATGGTACCGGGCCCCGGGAAGACCATTTCATTGAAAATGAATTTAAGTTCCTAGTTTTAAACTAGGAATGAATGAAATTAATTATAAATCCCTTTATATTTATTTTTTGGTGTAACTGTATTCTATTTTGAAAGCATGTTTAAATATAATTAAATTAAAATTAATAAATCAAAATAATCTAGAATGTAACCAATCAACGCCCCCCCAGGGGGCCGCAATTGAATTATCAAACGTTGACCGGTACGTGGTGGTAAAAAGGTTGGGGGCCACTGCCGTAAGTGACGGAAAATATGGTTTTTTTAGTGTAACAACACTCGATATTACCAAAAATGTCTAATTATTTTTTTCAAAAGGTAACTTTTATAGGGTAAACTAGCACTACAATTGAAATTTTTTTCTGATTATTTTGAGTGGGAAATAAAGATTTTTTTTAAAATGTCCCGTTAGTGACGCTCTATATGACTTTTCGGTTTTCATGCATCCTGAATGTTTTTAATACGCAAGTAAGAACCTGCATTTTCTAAATTAGTGTTTGAGCAATGTTAAAGTAACCATAGCAACGTGAAAATTTTATAAAATGTCATTATTCATGTTCTATTTAATTTTAAAAAATACATTAAAAACTTATTTTATAGATCATAGTCAAAGAGTGGGGACAACATAGTTCAATGTGCTCAAGATTTTTTTTTCAAGTTGAAAATGAACTTAAAACCAAAACGAAAATAATCTTCATTGAAGAAAATAAAATTGAAAGTATTATAAATGCCATTAATCCGTGGAAAAATGGCCCCAAAATTCCTGGAATTCAAAACTTGCACAACATTAGGGTAAACAAAAATAACGTGAAAGGTAAAAATACTGGATTGGATATTAAAAAGGATATTTTCAAATGAAAAATGTTTGGAAGTGTGAGAAAAGAAAAAGAGGAAAGCTAAGTATAGATGTTATTCTATATTTTTTAAGTTACACATAAATTCTTATGCCAGCTCAATAATTAAATATTTATCCAAATTTTAACAAGATAATTTAAATATTTTTAGGAATCATGGTTGCTCCCCTTCTCACCCAGAATCTGTTTCAGAAACTAAAATTTAAACAAAAAGATCAATATTTTCACAAAATTCTGCACTAAATGTTAATGTAACGAAGGTTTTATAATATCTTATTTTAGCTTAAAAATCTGGCAATTAATGCATTTTAGATAGGAAATTATTGTTTGATTTCAATTTATTTGAAATTTACATAACCTTTATGAAGGCTCTTCTATGTATTTTTTAGTTTAGTTACATAAAATATGTCTTTTCCCTCAAAATTTGATATTCATTTCCAGTTTATTCAACAGTGTACTAGTGATATTTCAAATTTTCCCGTAAGTGACAAAATTTTGTCCCGTAAGTGACAGTGAAAAAACGTTTTAAAAACCCAAAATAAAACAGAAATTTTTTAATTGAGTGTCATTTCCTTTGATTTGACTTCTTAAGCATGCGCAATATTAATTTCGTAATTTTTAGTGCGATACAAGGGCTGAATTTGCGATTTTAAAGTTTTAAGTCAACAGTGTGGTGGACTGGGCTGTCCCGTAAGTGACGCAACTTTACCCACCTTTTAAAGGGTTAAGTTAATGGAATTGAAATTTGAAAAAGTACTCAAAATTCAAGCCCAAGGTATATTTAGACATCCATAAATTTGTTTTCTGAAATTATTTTTTGTACAGAATTTACAGCATAAACTTTCAGAAAATAAATAGTTTAAATGTCCCGTAAGTGACATGGAATCGCCCATATTTGCTTTAGGAACCCAGAGGGGAACTAAAAAACCATGTGATATTTATATTACATACATCGTTTACTGGTTCTTTTATAGTTTTTTTTATAATATTCGGTTGTTTTTGAGAAGAAAAAAACTTGCCATGCCTTTGCTGTCTTGGACTTCTTCTTTTCTACCTAGCTCTAACTCAAAGAAAAAAATCCTTACAGATGGTCCAAAACACATTACAGGAAGGGTGTGTCGAATTGTGCCAAGAACAGAAAATCTGTCTTTCGTAAATTTATGGAAATTCAGCAAATATTTCAAGCCAAACACTTGAATAGCTTCTCCATAAAGAATTTTCTTTGCTGGTAATAAATTATAATAATATACTGCTGCTATTACGCTCAACTACTCGTCACAAAATGAAATAGTTTAGAGAATATGAAAGTGAATATTGCCTCACATGAATACTATGCGTAAAGGTTAATACCAAAAGGGCTGATTATTTTTTTATGCTTACTAACCTACCCTTCTTTTAGAATAATAAAATCAGTTATATTCTACCAGAAAACATTCTTTTGAATTCTTCATGCCTAAAAACCAATGTAAGATGCACTTAAATCACCCCGAAATAAGTAAGTATCCATTTTAAACGCAACTCTAACACTTTTTTCCAACATACTCATCGCTACTGCGTTATCATTTACATGAAAACTCTTGATTGAGGAAAAAGATACAGCACTTTATGGTACAGGATTGGCACTTCGGCCTCAAAATGGAGGCAATCCAAGAAAATAACGTCAAAGAATAACGACATCTTTGTAGTTCTATGGAGAACCATCTAGAGATTCGCCAAGATGGTGGTTTTGCCAAGATCGGCTTTTATTATTCATATCTCTTTCATTATTGCCAGTCTGAGGTAAAGAGCATTTTCTTTACAAGCAGTTTTTGAACTAGAATCGAGGAGATTACGGCTTCGAGGTTTATTTGTTTGGAATAAATTGTTAGAAAGAGTGGATAATGAGTTGTAAGAAGTATTTTTGCGTGTTTTAATGTAAATAAGAAAAAAAAATCCACACATATTTGAATGAAAACTTCTCGAATTTCTTACTTACAAAGGAATTCTAATTCTAAATTCTGTGTTTTCATTAAATGCATCTCTTTTTTATTACATCAGAGAGAGGTAGAAAGTGGTAAATATACCCTTCCCACTAAATTTTTTCCTTTTATATTACATGAGATAGTGGTAATATTACTCTTCTCTCTTTTAAGGAAAGAAACTGCAATAGTATTATAGTTTCTTTTATGAAGTCGTTGGTTATTCCTTCGACTTCGTTAAGCTTCCTTCGCTTCCAGTGCAACTCATCTGCAATACTAGAGTTGGCTAGGCCTGAGTCTTCAAATCAGCAGTAATGCACGATGATAGAGTCCCCCAAGTTCACAAGTATTTAACCTTCGCCATCTATAAAGAGCAATCAATAAGAAAAGAAAGACCGTTAGTCAAGACGGAATAATAAATCCTGAAGGAATATTTGCCAAAACTTGAATTTACTGGAATATGGAAGGAATTTTTAGTGTACCTTTACCTTAAATCCTTGGTCAATTTTCTACAATGCCTTAACTATATCATTGTTTTAAAAGTTTTTTAGAACTTTTAATGCATCAATTATCTCTGGTTTGTTTTTCTTTGTATGTTTTGACTTTTATCACGTCAAAAAAAAGACATTTTCTGTTTTACTTTAGTTACTGAAAAGATGATGACCATCAGACTTTTTGACAGTAACGTAGTCAGTAGTCAGTCAAAAAACTCTGCTCCTTGAAAAAATACTACATTGCACTCTAAAATAAGAGTTATTTCATAGAGATTATACCTACTATAACTTCGAAAATTTCAGTGAATTTACATGTTTTAGGATCCGCAATGTTTTTTTTTCAAATTATCAGTTTTTTAGACTTGGAGACAAGTATAAATGATTTTTCAATTTCTAATCTTATTTTCACCAATGAGAGTTAAAAACTATATTTTCCGATATTAACGCTTGAATTTTAGAATTTGAGTTAATACTTGGGGACTTCTTTGAATGATTTCTCACATATTCAAAGATATATTGGGTGAGTGCTTCGAAAGGTCACATGCAGATTCTTCATAAATTAATTTTTATGGTGTTTGTGATCACCAAAATAGATAAAAAGTAAGAGAATTGGAGATTTCATTTGATTTAAGTGCGAGGAGACAAGATGTAATTTAAGAGTTAAATATGAAGGATTTGATCATTGCCATAACATTATTGTTTTATCTGTTTCCAGTTTCGAGCAATAAGTGTTGCTTTTTTTAGTGTTTTCATTAGAAAAGAATCGCTTCGTTCGTTTGACCATAAGTTAGCAAGTGCAATTAGCAGAAGTTAAAATAATGCGCTCTTAAATATCGCACTAAATTCTGCAATTATATTCAAATATAATTTAATATGGGTATATTACTAAACAGCTGGGTCTATATGTAAGTTTTTTTTGTTGATTTTGTTGTCGTTTTAGTGAAAATTTCTTTCGAATGACTAACAAATAATGAGAGAAGTTTCTCGCAATAGATGTTATGTTTGAGATCAAAATTTCTCATCTAAAATTTATCAGTTAACCTTAAAACTTTGACACATTATTGTAAACATACAGAAAACTTTTATTAGCCATGAATCATGCATTCTTCCCTGTTTATTAAGCAGGCGAAAAAAAATTAACGAAAATCGTCATTTGCGGTCTTCTTTTCTAACCGCCAATTTTAAAAGAAATAATACCACCAGAACTACCAAAACCCTATATTATATTCTTAAATATACATAAACCAAAATCCTCTTCGTTTGAAATCTCCACCTGTTACCAGTTTTTCAAAAAAAAATTTCAAACACGCATTTTTATGACTGATCCGATTCACCCCGCATCAGTAGTCGGATTGGACTTGTTTTACTAAAAAATTCAGCAAAAATCGAAATTACCATCTATTTAAAATTTTATTGCAAAGAAGTCTTTGGAAGAATAGGGGCCACACGGGGGATACCGAAAATTGAGAAAAGAAAGTTATTTTTTGGGTGCAATAAGCAAAGTTTTGACAGCCAAGTTTTTGTAACCTTTTTTGTATTCAACTTCAAAGCCGTGGTAGACCTAAGATATTATCACAAAATAATTTTTGATGGCTGAAAAACTTCTGAATAATGTGTAGAATATGTCAGAATTTATCCTGATTTTATAACTCTAACACAACCGGAGCTATGATGGTTTAAAAAACTTTTTTCAAAAGTGATCCGATTCACCCCGCTGATCCTATTTACCCCGTTTTACGGTATAAAGATCGTGCTAAAATTATAAAGAGTATGATGCAGAATTAAGGGTCAAAAGAAGGTCAAGGTGTCGTTTAAGGTTTTCTAAACATAGCCTATGTTTTTCGTTGGATTTTTTACGCATGTATAAAATATAGCAAAAATTATCTAAATTTTTTTTGTATTTTTCCCAAGATTAATTTTTCAAACAATGGAGTAAATCCCTTAGCCTTAGATACCCATATATCTAAAAAGAACAAGTATTTTTTTAATTGGAACCGTAGAAAACTGATTTTAACAGAATTCATTTTAAATTAAATAATTTACGTTAAAACATACTTCACCATAACTAATCTAGACATATTCAATCTGTTTAATCATTTAATTTTAATCAACCACATTTACTATAATTGAAAAAAAAATGAACAACAATCAATAAAAAACTAAAATGGTTTATTTTTTAATTAGAACCTTATTTGAAGAAAGGATTTTTTTAAGGATTTATTATTTTTTAAGAGTAATAAGAATTAAGAGGTGGGTCATTTAATGTTGGTTGTTTTGTGACCCAAAAAACTACCGAAGTTCACAGTTTTTGTAACCAGCTTCTTAGTAGAATAATTGCTTTTCAGTGGCATAAAAAGTCGAGGAGTGAACTTCTTCAATTTAATTGGCTTCTTTTAATTGTTTTGATATTTGCGCAGCATTCGACTAATAGCAAGAACGGAATTCTTAGGTAATTGAAGAATAGGGTTTTTTTAAAGAAAATAGGTATTTTTTTATTTCAACAGCATAAAAAGTGTTTAAATTAAATTTTATATTCCTTACAGTAAAAATTACTATTCCTAAAGAGAGATCATGTTTTATTTACTTTGAAAAGTTTTTTTCTATATTAAAAGTAATAGAATCGACATGAAGATTCAATGAAAGTTGTATTAAGGATTTAAACTTCGACAGAACTAAAAATCTTTACTTTAGACGAAAAATGTGACCCAAATAAAAAAATTTTTCATTATAAGTTACACAATTTATAAGTTGATTTTGATTAAAATACATTTGTAATGCAATTTACAATACAAGTAATTGAATATCAATGCAATTGTGTGTTTGAATGATAAAGAGATATAAAGTAATACTATAATATACTTATAAGTATAATGCTCTTATTTGTACTGCAATATTTTAATCAAGCGTATAATGTTAGAATGTTAATTCTTTTAAGAGATTCTCTTAAGAGTTGCTTTCGGCAATCAATAGGGTCGGGTGGGGGGAAATGGGTCACTTTTTAGGTACTCTTTCCCATTCTAAGTTTTATTTCATCAAAACTATAACTTTTTAATGATTTCTTTCAATTGGATCTTGACAATACAATCATATAATTTTATCAAATATTTTTTAGTTATAAGTTGGTTAAACTAATAAGCAGCAAAAGTAATGACCTATGTTACCCCAACGTGGGATAAAATGGGTCTCATTGCAAAAAGATGTCAAAAATATTATTTATTACTAAATATACATGAAAATAAGAAAAAAGGCAATCGGCTAAGCCGTTTTTATCTCGAGAAATTTGTTTTAAGTTGTACTTTAATGAAATTGTAAACGTCCGAAGTTAATGAACATTGTTCAAATGTAGCAATTAAAATACTTCATTTAGAGAAAAAATAAACTTGTTTGACAGTTCAATGTATATTTGAAGGAAATAAGTTAAAAACATTGTTTTTACTTAATACAGAAGGCCTCCTAACTATGACCCATTTTACCCCAAGTACTAATATTTTATATTTTTCTAAGCTGATTGGCTTGAAATGTCTCTCTCACTTTTTTTATGGAAAAATATCACAAAAGTCTGCTGTAATTTATTTCAATGTAGATATTTCGAAGTTGGTAAACCCTGTTTTTTCGATGACATCATTAACGGTTCAAATTAAATATTATTTCAGTCCTCAAATTCATAAATCTAAATTTTTGACAGTCATAAAAGGTTGCCAACAGATTAAAGAATATATTTTAAAAAAATGAGTGAAAATAAATCAATTTAAATTTCATTTATATCGAGTTAATTAAAACTGACCCATTTTACCCCATGACCCACTTGATCCCAATCCACCCTAATAAAAATGTCGTAACATCTATAATACAAAATACATATTTTATATCTTAACATATTTCATACAGTGTAGTAGTGAGGGGGCTACAGGTACAGGGTTCGACTCTCTAAGTTGTGATGGTTAACTAAGAATCGACTTTCCCTGAAATTTTTATAGTATTCTGGAAAACTTATTTCGGATGCCACTCTCAAACAAGTTAATACACAATTTTTATGAGTCAATTTTCAAAGAATTTTCTTAGAGAAGGCTTCCAGAAAACCTTTTAAACACCCTTAAGAAGTAAGGCTCTGTCAGATAAAAGACGAGAAGACTTGTACTGTACATACTTGTTTTTAAAATTTGTTCTTTTAGTGGTGATTTTATTAAATCTCAATTATTTCTGTGGAAAAATTTACGGGAAATGCACGTTTTCTATGCATACGAAAAATTTTCGTCTATTACAATAGAAAATTTAGAGTAAAAAACTTTTTTTACAAAGAAAATTTTATAAAAATGTATCTCACGAACATAACGTTATTGACTCAACAATACTTGCCTACTTCTACTGTACTGCATCCTACTCACTACGGGAGTATACGTGTTGATATCTAAACTCTGTTAGTCAAATCAGCATAACTTGATTCACACAAGACTACACGACACAGGTTCGATGAGAAGTAAATACATAGCAGTCTAAGTGATGCAGAACTTATACTGAACATGAATCATGTCAAACTACGAGTACTCCATGTGCGTAAAGCATAACGTGTGGCAAGTACTTAATAGGAGTTATAGTGCGCGATTATGGACTCCTGAACTACATGAAATTATGTGCGGTAGTAGTCTCACTGATAGCAGCTGCTATCTAACCAGATAGTTGTTACACACGTAAAGAGTTTGATGTATTGAGGGTAGAAAGGGAATAAGTAATGAAATGGATGTAGGTATTGGAAAATTTTTAAAACATTATTACAAAGTTCAAAAATTTAAGCAATAAAATAACAAAGGGATACTGTATTTAAACTTGTAGAGATTACAACGAAGTCATTAGCTTCACCAACACTAATGATGTCGCCCTCCCAGAGCAACGAAACGTTTGTGAAAAGAAAAATTTCTCTGGAACACGGCCCACCTATAAGAAAATTCATTGGTCACTTTATACTTTGTTATTCATATTTCTGTTGAAAATAATTATGTTGCCAACTAAATCAATCAGTGTATGGTATACTATAATAATTCTAATAAAATATTCAAAGATAACTATGTAAAACTAATTTGGTCGAACTTATTAACACAAATTACAGACAACACAAACAACGAAAATTAAATAATCAAATCGATAAATTTAAAAAATGAAATTTTATATTCCAGCAGAGTAGTGTTAATTTTAATATAAACCTTCCTAATAACAATATAAATTTGTTTTTTTTGCTTCCATTGAGCATTTTGGGTGTTGGGGCTCGATGTCATTTACCGATTTTGGCGGTTGACATTCAGAAACCCCCCCTGTCGGTGGCCAAGTCCTCTGATGACGAGGCATGGATAGAGTTCTTGGTTAGTAGTTTTGTGATCTAATATGAATAGAAATTATATTAAGTGACCCGACATAAAATTTATAATCGAAGTTCACGTTATTTTTTCAACCAAGTAGTAAATATGTATGATTTAAAAACTTCTAGACACACAATTTCCATATCAGACCTTTATTCTAGTTCTTTTCCTTTAATAAATTAGAAAAGAAATTTATAAATTTTTATAAAATTTATAAATTTTTATAAAATTTGAGCTAAGAACTGGTGTATCAGAAAAAGACGTCAGTTCTCCCATTCAAGGTTGTTAAAAAAGCTAAGAATTAGTTCACCTTAAGTTCAAAAACCTTCCAAGGATGATCTGTTAGTGCTTTCGGTTAGTTATTAGAAATGGTAAGATCGTTAATTGAAAAACAAGACACAAAAATGGACCATCTATCATAGCTAACGACCGTAGCTTTGAAGACTATAATTTTTTGCAATAATGTGACAAAAAATCAAAACGGTGAAAGATGGGGTTCTACCTTAAAAAATTTCTTTAAAAAATATATAAAAATTTATATATTTCACCTTCTTTATTTTTTTTAAAAATAACAACAAAAAACACCCTCCTGAATTTTTTTATGTTGAAATATATGAGATTTGAAACAATGAGAAAAAAATCAAGAGGGTGAAAGGTGGGGTTTTACCTTTAAAAAATTCCTTTAAGAATGTTTAAAAAATTCCTCTAAAATTTCTTTTAATGTATTTTATTAAAGTTGATCCACTTTTCTGGAATTTTTTGACTTTATCATTTAGTTGCTATTTATCTCTTTAAAAAGACACCAAACCTATCTATATCAGATGATAAATAAGAAAGTTATTGAAGCTACAAGGACCCATATTACTTTGTCTAGTGCCGACATTTTGAGGATTTCAGTTAAATTCAATACGGCCCCTAAACGTCAGTTTTGATCGAAAAATTCTGAAAAAATTACTTTAGCCTTTTTTTATCATGTTCTCTTCCACATAAAATTTTCAGGAAAATCCGTGACATGGTGGCAACAAGAATTTATTATTTAGGTTGATTTAAAATGAAATGAGCCATATCCGATTGTTGGTCATCGTACAAGATCAAGAAGGTTACCACCACCTAACAGTTAATCATGCGCAGCATTTCGTCGTTCGTCGATCCGACCACTGGAGCCCACACCAATACTATTGAGGGAATGTGGAGCCAAGTCAAGAGGGAATGAAGGAAACAAGGTGTCCGACGTTCATCAGAACAGATCTTTTCGATTCCCACTTCACGGAATTTATGTGAAAGAGAAGATATAGCGTTGTAGATGAGGAGGACCCCTTCCGCGATTACCTGAACTGCGTCAAAGAACTATATGTTCCCCTTTCTGCTGATCCTGAAGGTAAGGCGGAGAACCCCCCGGATGTGACTAATGAGTAGTTAAACTCGGTCTCCAGTCGCAATAATATCCCCTTACTTCTGTTCGCCTGCAAATACTTTAACCTTCTCATCTGTAAATACTTTCACCTTGCCCTGTATATCTTTCCTCTTTATAAACTTCCGATTACTTTTGTTTCCTTGTTAATTTCAATGCAAACATATTCTACAGAGTTAAAGGTGGGGCTTCATCGTTCGAAATATGTCTTTGGCAAGAAAATGAAACAAGAACTAACAGACGAGAGTGAATTGTCTTTGCTGTGAATTGAGAGATAAGCGAGATTTTAAAGGATTGTGTTTGAAGTAGGAGAATTGTGAGTAAGACTGGCCTTGTACATCTGTCCATTTTATATGTAAATAGTTTTTCCTTGGTCAAAATTATTTTCATTAAATTCTTGCCTGTAAAAAGTACCCACTTTTTGTCATCCTTAGAAAGTCGTTACAATATATAACCATTAGTGTTCAGAAATAAAAACCAATTTTTATTTCATTTTGAATTTTTTTTGGCATTCTTCATTCCTTTTACTGTCTTGTCAAAATTAAAATGTATCCGTTTTGGTTTAAATTAAATCTCTTGATGTGTCCTGGGAAAAGAATAAATTTAAGCCTGTTCTTAACAAACAACCTAAAGGGTACAAAAATCTTAATATTTAAAATCGTCAGACTGTTTCTCCTAATTGGGATAGGGAGAAAAAACAAAGTACTTACAACTTCTTTTTACTTTTAATATACTTACAGCTTCCATCTCAGGCAAAGACAGTTAGTTCAATGAAAGTGCCATTAAGAAAATACCCACCTGTTCATAACACCCCCTTTAGAGATCGGATCATTTGGTCGGCACTAATCCATCAATGACAAAAGAGGTTAGAAATTATAGGCTGTGGGATCCGCTATCTGCCGTCTCTCAAAAGTTTCCCGAAATCTCTCTTGGCGTATGGGACATCCCTGTAATTCTGATCGCCGCCAAATCAAGAAAATGGAGAAATTGAGTTAGTGTTGAAAGAAGAATTGATTTAGAGTAGAGAAGGTTTGAGTAGATATGGGATGTGATAGGTGTTTGAAAGTTTGTAACCAGTTTTTGAGAATTAAATTGACAAATATTAGTGGAAATAACAATGACGCGTAAGTGTTACTTCTCCCACCAATTGGAAAAAACTTGAAGCACTTCAAAACATGCATCTGAGAAAAATCATAAGATTCAGATGGTATCACAGGAATAAAGACATCTGAAGAGCTCTCAACATCCCCACTTTAAAAGAATTCGTCTATCACGCAACAGTAAAATTACTTGAAAATATAAAGAACCGAATATATCCTTGAAGAAAATTCCAGAATTTGATCCAGCTCAACCACCAAGCAAAAAGAGACCTCGATATAGTATAATCCCTTATGAAAATTAATCTTCACAAGGAACCCAAAGTAATATAGATTTTCTCTGCCTCACAATGTATCATCTGCTGTAAGCCCACTTTACCAAAAGATCTCCCTAATAGAGCAAGAGCCCGTGAACCCCAGACCTTCGTTATTTTGTAAAAGATGAAAACTTGTCAGCGCATGCTCCCAACTCAGGTAAGAACGATGGACCATTATGAAGTTTGGGTTACCCTGGCTTTGGCAGGTAAACGGTACTAAAGGTGTGTAAAATACCGATCTACTTTCGTCAAATTGTAAAGTATGATTTTTTGGTATTACCTTCAGAATATTATAAAAAATCACGTCATTCATTCCCAGACACTTTCCATAGTGGCAACCCCTTGCCAGACACCCCTAATGTTCATGAAATTATAATTCTACTTACGTTATATTGTAAAAGCTGATTTTTATATATAATACTTGGATAATAGTTAGATAATGTTTCCTCATTAGCCAGACATTTTTGATAGTTCCAACCCCTTGCCAGACAAGCATGTAGGGTAGCTGTAGGAGCGAGCGCGAGAGTGTAGACTAGGGTGTATCGCTAGCAAACTTAGAGCAAAAATGTGCACCTCAAAAAACTTTTGAATTTAAATATCCGTGCTCGCGACAATCTAGTGAACAGGCCAATATAAAATTTAAAAACATTAAACACGTCTGATTAAGGGGTTATATACAGTTAGACGGCCGAAAAAAAGTGAATTTTCCAGAATTTTTTCTGAGAAAACTTTTAAATTTATTGATCCAAAAATTTATACACATATTACGGTATCTTTTAACTGTATTTTAAGACTTAGTACTAGTAAAAATATTTATTTGAAAAAGAGCTACAGCTGATCTCCAGGAGCTCCTCTCAAAAAAGACGTTTTGCGGTGACCACTATATCTCGGAACTGGATCATCTGAAATTAAAAAACCAAACAGATTTCGTTAAATTAATTTTAAATCTAGTAATTAATCGAAGGAATAAGCAAAATAAATTTTTTTGACAAAATGGCGGTTTCTCAAAAAAAAAATCGATTCTTCACCGAAATTTCGGCCTTAAATTGTTTATAAAAAGAGAAATATTTATCGGAGAGAAAAATCTTCGATTAATTACTAAAAAATATATTTAAGAAGGTCGTGTTAAAATTTGAGACTAATCGGTTCAGCCGTTTTTGAGTAATGTTGGTCACCGACTTCGAAAACACCATTTTGAGAAAAACGCGTTTAAAGTTTGGAATGCACTTTACATGGGATAAAATTTTTTTTTTTAAACTTACATGGAGTTGTCTATTCCAGGACCATATAATACACCCTCCACCGATTCAGCAGCTTCTAATAACTCAAGCTGATGTTGTCTGCGAGCCATTCTTCCATCTCGGGTGCTCTCACGCGCTCTGAGATCGGAAATGCTCACGCGCTTCTCATCTTCTTTTTCGGCATATGAATGCGCATTGGGCCCAAGTGTAATTCCTATTGCATTCATATAATACAATAGTGATGCCATTCCTTCATTAAATATGCCAGCAGCTATGTATGCAGCAATTTCCACAGTTTTCGAACCGGCTGGAACAATTTTGGGAGAGATTTTCCAAATCAGTTGATTGTAGCTCTCGTTGTTGTTTTGCTCTTCTTTTGGACTCGTCTACTTACGGCAACCCTGTTCATAGCTCTTCTCCTCGCGGTATGTCAGTAGGCGCTGCCGCTCCGACCTTGTACTTCCAAGCACTCTGAAACGCCTTTTCAAATTTGCTTGTAACTTTGAAAATATTCACCGGAACGATATGAAATTTTCTGTGTGTATTCTTAAATATATGTACATTAAGAAAATAAAATAAAAAAAAATTCGATTTTTTGAAAATTCTAACTGTATATAACCCCTTAAGACCTACGAAAACAATGAAAAAAATGAAACTTTGATGCTTAATAATTCCAAAACTAATTAGAATTTTGTAAAGAATTAAACGCCAATCTCTTTCTAAAAAATAAGAATATAAAGGCCGGTCCAGACGCTACGTTTTGCACAACCTTTTGTCTGCACAGTTCAACTCGTTGCAGTTAAAACGTTGCGTGTGGACAAGAAAATTGCGCAGTTTTGACATCGGCGCAAAGACGTTGCAGTTAAAACGAAAACTGAGCTAAAGAGCATAGATATCCATGAACTGTGCAGTCAAGTCGGCGCGTGTGGACGGTAGTTCAGTTTTCGATTCATTTTGTACCTCAGTTTCTTTGTATATTGCAGTGGTTCCTAAACTATTTTGGTCGTGGAACCCCCAATGATCGCGGAACCCTTAGCCTGAATATTATTTAATCAACGACTTTTCAAAATTTAATATATGATATTAAAGGAAACCAGGCGCGGATCCAGCACGGGTCCAGGGGGGCACTTTTCCAGACTATCACCCTTACCTTTTGGCAAAAGTATCAAATTCTTGGGGATTTCTAAAAGTATCACGCAAGATTAACAATAATAAATATTGAGCAGTTCTTTTAAAACTGACTGAATTTATTTATAAACTCCCCGACACCAAACCGTTTTGCCACTTAGTACATCTCTTTTTTTCTCATATGTATTTTTTTCTTTTTTTCACTTTTTCTTTTTTCCGGAAATTCCATTTCTAAGAATTATTAATTTAATACTTTTTTATTGTATATCACAAGTAGTTTTTTTATTGTATACTTACTAGTGTTTATTTTTATTGTATATTCACTTCAAGCATAATTTCAATGTATTTAATTTTCATTGCACTTTCATGTTAGTATTATACCTGTATAAGATCTTTTCCTCCAGGTTATGGGTTTCTTCTTTATCATTTTGTTCATATGTCAATTGTCAATAAATTATTATTATTAAAAAAAGATCCCGTTGGGGGGTATGGGGGTCCTCCCCCAGAAAAATTCTGAAATTTGACTTGTAAAAGTAGAGTTTTAACACATTTTAAGAAGCTTTTTGGGGCCAAGAGGAGAATTTTCTACACCAAACCTTTATCTTTTGACAAAAAAATGTCAAAATGTTGGGGATTTTCCAAAAAGTATCGCACAAGATCCCCTTGTGATACGGTTGGGGGGGTCTGGGAATCCTTCCCCAGAAATCATTTTGAAATTCGACTGGTAAAAGTAAGTTTTTAACTCATTTTGAGAACATTTTTGGGTCCAAGGGGAGAGGCGCTGTCCATTCTTATTTCTTTTTACACCATTCTAGTTTTTTTAATGAAATAAAGTTTGTCCCATGGAACCCCTAAATTTTTTCGTGGAACCCACTTTGGGAACCACTGGTATATTGTATAGGTTTGTTAATTTGAGCGACAATGGCTGATCTTCGGCAATGTTCTCGGGAATTTCTCACAGAATTTATTGAAATTTACGAAAGTTCCCCATGCATTTGGCGTGTCAAATCCAAGGAGTATAGTGACAGGGATAAAAAGGCGCTGACTTATGATTAGGTTCATTACGTACGTAATTCACTTAGTAATCTAATATGGGAAAAGTTCTGCCTTCTTAGAAGCCACTTCCGCAACCACCTTGAACGTACCCGGCGTTCCAATCTTTTATTTTTCTTAACTAGACAGCATGCCAAAGTTGACCAGAGTAGTACCTCCTCCATGACGATGGCACTAGAACTGTGCGAAATATACAGTTATCTCTGCACCGTGTGGACACTCTACAAGTTGCTACGTTTTCATTCCGTCTTACGACTGCGCAGACAAAAGGTTGTGCAAAACGTAGCGTCTGGACCGGCCTTAAGTGCTTAAAAAATCATATTGATACCGTGATTAGTTTTCATTTTAGGTAGAAAAAAACGAAAAAGTGTCAAAAATTTCGAAAATTAAAAAATAAATTCCTCTAAACCAAATTCGAAATTCGAAAAAAGGGCAACGTAGTGCACATCTACATACTTCAGAGTATTAGGTTGCAAAAAATCATAGTTCTGCTGCTAATAGATTTTGCTGAACTGGATTACCGGCGAAAAAAGAAAAACTTCAACTTTGACCTTAAAAATACCCCAAAACTAATTATCACATCAGTTAGCTTTTTGTTCTAGAATGTGCCCCAAATATTCCACTACAAATATTTCAAATTTCATAAACTTCTATCTAGTAGTTTTTGCGATATGAGAGTTCAAATAGTTGAAAAATTAAATTTTCTGAAACAGCGGCGGCGGCAGCGGCGGCGGTGACAGTAACTTTTTTTTAATATAGAGAGAAAAAAATTAAACTTCCGCCCGGCCGATTTTGGCCGATTTTTAGTATGTTATTATTGAGGTCATTCCTAAGTGAAAACCGTTGAGAAACCTTTTATTGCAATTTGTCCGAGGTTCAACTCTACTTTCAGTGGACTATTATTTTTGCGTGAAAAATAGATTAAAAAACTAAAAAAAACTTATGTAGTTGTAGCATCGAATGTCTTTTCTTGAGATGTTTTTGAGATTTACACAGATTAATAGTTGTATAAATCTGTGCCAAAAAGTTAATTTGCATAAGTCATTGTAATCATGCCATCTCACTCGCATCCATCCATAGGATACTGTCTCGCGCTCGCTCCTACAGCTACCCTACATGCTTGTCTGGCAAGGGGTTGGAACTATCAAAAATGTCTGGCTAATGAGGAAACATTATCTAACTATTACCCAAGTATTATATATAAAAATCAGCTTTTACAATATAACGTAAGTAGAATTATAATTTCATGAACATTAGGGGTGTCTGGCAAGGGGTTGCCACTATGGAAAGTGTCTGGGAATGAATGACGTGATTTTTTATAATATTCTGAAGGTAATACCAAAAAATCATACTTTACAATTTGACGAAAGTAGATCGGTATTTTACACACCTTTAGTACCATTTACCTGCCAAAGCCAGGGTAACCCAAACTTCATAATGGTCCATCGTTCTTACCTGAGTTGGGAGCATGCGCTGACAAGTTTTCAGCTTTTACAAAATAACGAAGGTCTGGGGTTCACGGGCTCTTAGACTATAACGAAATGATAAAGATTTGAGAAGTGCCAAAGTTTTATGCAGAGAAATTCTACTTGCAAGATCGGAGGTGGAGGTCGCTTTCAGAGGCCAGGTACTCCATAAATTCACAGATCATCGTGTAAGTGTTAAAATTTTTGATAAAGTTCAGTTTCACTTAGGTACTCTCTTACATCGTGTGTAACTATGTACATACAACGTACCATATAGCAAGTGCTACCTAAATTACCCCACATCGTCTTGTTTTAAGTTTTGTAGTCAGAAATATTTTATTTAAACACGTCTGTCCAAATTATTTTAGTATAAAATTCTTTTAGTAGTAAATTTAAAATCAAATCTGAAATCTTTAAATATCGAATTTAGAAAAGGAGAGGCCTTAAAAAACTTCTAGAAGTAATACAAAAATAAATCCTGGAGAGCTAATCTTTAAACGTGATATCGAGGTATCCGACTATAATTTTTGTAACAGTAAGGCTAAGCGCGCACTAGATACTTTTGTCACGGCGACAAAGACGAAATTGTCTCCCTGGCTATTGCAAGAAGCTAGAGTGCGCGCACAGGCGACGAGACTCTTTGGCCGATTGCCAAGAATCTCACCATAGAAATGCATTATCTCGAGTGAACTAATGTTTATAGTCACCGTGACAGAAGTCTCTAGTACGCGCTTAGCCTAATACTACATTCACACATGAAAAGTTAATCTAGTTTAAGTGCTAATCTTAAAAAAAGCTAGATTAGCACTTAAACTAGATTAACTTTTCATAAGTGAATGTAGTATTACACTCAGCATTCTCAAAAAATATTACTTTGCCTTTTCCCTTTCTCAACAAAAAACAACATACCACAGAATCAGCTCACCAGGAAAATGCCCATTTCTGTTAACTCCTCCATAGAAAATCCAGTATTTTACCCTTAATCCGATCATCTCCTGCATCTTTTGTTACCTCGAAAAATATCATTAGAATCTGTATTGTTTTGGATAAGACCTTGGTTTTCATTGTTCCGAACCTGCCGAGTTTTTTTTCTTTAGCTGCATACCTTAACAGTATTAAAAGGGGATAAATACTTAACAAATAGGTCGGAAGAAACTGTGTATTACACTAAATAAACTTGGGGTTTATATATCAAGCATGTAGTTATTTGTTTTAACAAAATTTTCAAATGGTAAATAAAAGGACCAATAACGCCAATCATACTAGAATGTTATTGGCGTAGCTTTTGTATGGAAATGGACCGAATGAACCCGTACTTCAAGAAGAGGATCCACTCAACCTTTTTTCTAACTACAACTCCAGCCCTTTACTTAACTAGTTGATCACTTTCGGTGTACAAAAATAAGCCTCAACGTTTTTGAATATCAGTATTCGTACAAATCTCTGTTTATTATACATCGACATACTTCTAAACAGGATTTTAAATTGATAAATTGTTAAAACGGAAAAAACTCAAACTCGGGTAAAAACCTTTATTTTCCACTTTTAAAAATCGGGCATCATTTTTCATCAAATACGGATCATCATTTGGTGATCAGAGAAGAAAAGAGCGTTTTAATTATCACTGTTGATCTTAATTTTAATGATTTATCTGTGATTATTATTTTCTGAGTAATAATATTTGTATCAAAAAATAAAATAATTTTTGACACCCGAAAGATCATTTAATCTATTTACAAATGCATAGTGAAAAAGTACTTTTATAATTTTTTCCTGTTGGAATTACTACATCGTCAATATTTGCATTTGTATTATAAAATCATCAGAATAGATTTAGCTGCCTGTTTTTGTGCGTTTTAACTGAAAGTATTTCTAACTTGATTTCTTTTAAAGGTTTGACATTTTCACAGTGCCCTTTACAAGATGTGCAGATTGTTGAGCAACAGAGGCCTGCACCCACAATTGCGCTCTCAGCCTTTCTTACATTTGCAAGATATGCGTGGTAGTATGGTATATGAAATTTGAACAAGCAGAATCGGAGGAAAGAGATGAGTGAAGGATTATCCTTCCATGATGTGAAAGGTACATTATATCTTACAAAGAATTCGTTATGTATGATCAATCACCTCATGAGACATAAGCACAAGTTGTAATTTTCTAACCTCCTGTTTCATTTTCCAGGAGAAAAGGCCGTGCGAGGACTGCCAGAAGAAATCGAGTATGAGCCAGAACCTGCTGCCTTCGAAGAACCTCATCCAGGAGCTAAACGACAGAAACTTACGTAAATTTAACGATAAAATACGAGCCATATCAAGAATTGGATAAAATTGTGAGATGATATTATTATTGATTTTTTTAGAGTTTAGGTTAGTTTAAATTTATTAGTTTGTTTTGAATATTTAGCAAGTTTTAATCAAAATTAATAAAGACTCAATGAATGAATTTTAAGTTTTCCTCTCTGTTTGGCTGGAATTCTTCCACTCCGGGTGAGTAGTAGAGTTAAGGGAAGTAGACCTTCTTCTGCTGCTTTTATAATTCTGCTAGTTTCCCTTTCTGCTATTAAGGACTTTTTCCAAACTATATGTAATGTAAATAATGAAAATAGGTACACAAATTGAATGTTATGTAAATTTTGGAATAGCTAATTTATTCCTCGTACCAATTTATGTAACGTAAGTGCAGATTATATGAAGCCAACCTTTCTAGGAGAAGTAGATTAATATAACACTAATTGAGTTATAAAACAACACTACTTGCTAGATCATATTAAAGGGTACCTTAATTTGTTTTAAGTAAAAAAAGCATTCTAAATAGTTCTCTTAAAGTTAAGAAAAGTACATGAATGTAAGTAATTTAATCACTTGGACATAATTTTTTACTTTTAAGCAGATGTTTTTTCTAAAACGTTTCATCATTATTTGCATGTACTTAGCATATTGTTAAAGTAGTTCTTATTAATAAGTACAAAGATAGGTTACCTAACTTATTAATCTTAAAGAGGATACAATTGCTGAGATAGCAAAAAATAGGAGAGAAGACGTGTTGTTAGCGAGATTGAGGACCAATACCCATCCGACAAACAAAATACTGGCAAAATGTAACATTATTCAAGAGAAAAAATGCAGATGCGGGAATTTAGAAGAAAATTTAGAACATATTATTTTGGAGTGTAAACTGTATGAGGAATAACGAGAAAGTCTAAGGAAACAGATGGGCATAATTCCACTATCGTTCAAGTAGTTAGTATCACTTGAAGAGGAAGGAGAAATAAAAGCAAGAGCTCTAATTAAATTTTTCAATAGGATAACAAATTTTAAGGGAAACAGAGGAAAGGTAAAGAAGTGGGAAAAAAGGAAAACATTTACTAAAAAAGGAAAACTGGTAAAAGCTATAAGCAGAAACCAGTAAAATAAAACCAACCAACCAAATTTAGTTATGTTTAGATTAGGATATATTATGTTTTAGTTTAGGTTTTGATAATGGATATGAAAGTTTAGTGTGATACAATTGTTGTTAGAATTGGTAGTTTAACGTATTTGATGTGCGAGAGTCTTATTTTAATGTAACTTTTAACTAAATTTAATATTAAACAATAGTATATTTTTATAAATTACTGATCTTATTGAATCTTCCGCCCGGATTAAACACAGAAAAATTTGTCGCTATGAAACAGTTACAGGGAAAGTGACACTTAAAGTATTCTGGTCCAAAACAAGCCACTTTTCGGTGTTCCGAGTGACATTTTTTTTTTGGATTTTCCCGCCAATCGAACAAAAACTACCCAATAATAAGTGTTCTCTAGCGTCTAAACCCTTCATCTGAGAGGAAAGTTTCAATTGACATTCGTGTTTCTTGGTTTGTGTTCTTTATTTTTGTATTGACTGTAGTGCAAAGGTTGCGTTCTAGGGGCAGAAAACGAAAAAAGGGGCGAATTTTTGACATTTTTTTTCGAATTTCCACAAAGTTTCGTCACGAAATTTTGTTCGCAAACGTCAGATTTAGATCCAGCACCCTAAAAACATATAAAGCAGTCAAAAGAAAACTTTTGAATATAATCTCGAAGAAGCAACATATTTATCGAAATACTACAGGGTGATTCAGAAATAATCATCAATAATTGGAGGGGAGGTAGAGGGGCCCTAGACAAGCATATTTCGAATAGGGATGGTGGGGCGCAGCCTTACTGTTAAAGAGCTAATACCTAATGAAGTGCGAGCGCGTTTCAAAAGGCCGTTTTTAGAAGGCCCGTGTGACGAAACGAAACATAATAAAATGAAAAATTCTATTAAATGAGGTAGGGAAGTATCCCTACTACTTACACCATGAATTCGATAGAATTTGAACCAGTTTCTAAACCGTCGAGTGAGTTTCAAAAGTGCAATATTAATTTTTTAGTCAAAGAATGGAGTTCCCTTAATGTTAATTAGGAAAATGATGATCGGGGATGGAATTTTCAATGATCTTAACATTGATCATTGAAACTGTTTGATCATTGAAAATTCTTTCCCCGATCATCATTTTTCTAAATACCATTAAGGGTACCATTGTTTGAATAAGAGATTAGTATTGCACGTCTTAAAACTCACCCCACGGTTTAGCAAGTAGTCCAATTTCTATCACATTGAGGATTTATGTAGTACAGATACTCCTGTACCTCCTGCAATAATGTTTTTCATTTTATTATGTTTTGTTTTGTCACACGGGCCTTCTAAAAACGGTCATTTGAAACGCGCTTGCACTACATTAGGTCCTAGCTCTTTAACGGTAAGGCTGCCCCCCACCATCCCTATTCGAAATATGCTTGTCTAGGGCCCCTCTACCTCCCCTCCAATTATTGATAATTATTTTTTGAATCACTCTGTATAATCTCCTATAGAACTTTCGTTCGTTAGAGAAATCTCGTAACGAAAATGCATTTAGCATTTAGTTAATCATCATTGGAGTTTTTAGATGGTTGATTTGATGAAGAATATTATTAAAGTAGTTTTTATAGTATATTATGTTCCAAAAAATGCTGGTATTGGCGATACTAGTGACATTTTTTGGATTCCCTACCAATCGAACTAAAATAGCCGACAATAACGAATAAATAAATAATAGAGAATAATAATCAACGGTAGTCTTAGGACCTAACGAATGAAGTATTTATGTAATTTAATTCAAAAATCCTCTATCTCATTAGAATCATAAATGCTTCCACTTTGTGAATTGAGAAATGTCCTTTTCTAGTGGAATAGTTTTGAAACAGAAAGCCACCGAACCGCTTTTAAGGATAGAGGAAATAGAAACCTCGAATGCCAAGTTTTGACAAGTCTGTCGCGTTAACTGTCACATTTTCTAGCACGGTAAGAATCCACTTGTACTTAATAAATTTGTGTAAATAATGTAACATTTGCTCTGGAATCAGAGTAGGTTATGTAAATTTCCCATACTGTATGTGCTAAAGGAGGTAGAATGTATTCTTAAGACATTAGTTTTAGAGAAATCCAAACTTTATTGAACATTTAACCTTTGCCTTGTTAACATAAACAAGATTTTACAATTTAATGGGATGAAGGTTATGATAACTTTATTTTGAAAAAAAGCAAAATCAACTCAATTAGTTTTATTTTCCCTAAAGCTTTTATAGCAAAATTGACGTACCCTATTTTTTTACATGAAATCATTAACTTGATTATATAAACTTCCGACTTCGTACACAATTTCACGACCCTATTCCGGCTTTACTTGTTTAGTTGAATGTGTCTTCCGTTTGTTTAAATTAATGAATGATTTAAAATAAAACCGCAAACACAACGTTAGCTTTCGTAAAATTGGATATGTGAAGATGCTTGATAAATATCAAAATAAAGCAACAGTACAAATAAATTGTTGAAATAGTTCAATGTCTTATTTTATTTGTTTTGGAATTTCAATGTATTTTATGTTATCCAGCATGGTATCAGCTTTTTTATGAGAGTGTTTTAGTAGTTTTTCTTTCTGTTATTTTCCATTGAGTTATATTAATGTATTAATTTCTATTACGCCTGAACGGGATTTTTATTTCTCTCTGGGGTATAATATACTCCTTTTGTGTGTGTTTATTTAATTTTTTCATTACTAATGGAGACCCTTCTCGCTATTGCTTACCAACCCCCTAAACTGCTTACGCAGGATCTTTAGGATTGCATCGCAAAACCACTGTACTAATTATCTTCATAAAACATTCGCAGAAACATTGTTCCTAATTGAAGAAACTGTTTTCCTCATCTTTGGTCTAAACTATTTTGAATTTTAAATCAGACAATCTTATGACATCTTGCTAAGTGATTTTCAGGTAAACATGTTAAAATATCAGATAATTTTAATCTACATTAATCTGATTAACTACTGTTAATCAACATTCGGAAAAAACGTACATACATCAATTAATCATTTAAAAGATCTTTCTTATTAATAATATTAAAAAAATTTTTTTATTTATTTTATCAAGTAACTCGTCAATACACCTATAGTGTTTTATCATTCATATTTTTTGCAATCCAGACGAGTTAAAAATACATTTTAATCCATTGAAAATAATAAGAGACAAAATTTACATGACACTTAATGTTTACAAACAATTATTTTCAGTCTTCTAAATTTCAGTAAAAATATTCAAAATTCTAGAAATAAATAGTATAATTTTAAGTTTCTATGACACTTCTTTAAATCTTTGAAAAGTATTTATTTTTGAAATTATTAAAACTTGAAATGAATTTTTCCCATCATAAAATATGGCGTCAATTGGTCTTTAAGATTGAATGGATAAGAATTTGTTTTACAGTTTTTTTCTATGTAACTGCAACTTTATCCGTAATTTAATAAGATATAATTATTTTGAAATTGAGATTTTTTTAGAAAAATCCAATAGCTTACTCGGAAATCCGAAAAGAATCCAAACAGTTTGATACCAAAAATGTGTTATACGGATCAGTAATTAAAATTTTTTTCTCTGGAAACCGTTCACCGAATTTTTTTTTAGAATAGAGAGAAGAGATCATTATTATTATTGAATATGAAACTCTAATTTCTACGTATAAATCCATAAAAAGCCACTTCTCTACCTTTCTAGTTTTATATCCAATGAAATAATCTTCATTAACATACGAAAAAGGGGGAAAACATGCAATAAATCATCAGAACCGAGCATTACCACTCACAAGTCTTGGGGTTCTCCTAAAAACGGAGTAAAAGATTATTACACTGTTCTCAGCGAAATGTGAAGAAATGCAGCAGGGAAGTTTTTATGATAGATTGCTCGTGAATGTAGGAACACGCTACAGAAATGTTGTGGCTAATGGAACGCATTAATCAGCCATTCGAAGAAAATATAATGAGAAACTCTTCCCAAGAGGATATTTGGAATGATGTTTCCATGGTGTAGTTAGTTTTGTCTCAATTCAGGATTTCTGATAAAGTGTTGCCTTACCCCATACACTTTTTGCCGTGTTAAAATTATTGAATATGATCGGTAAGTTTAAGAAAATGGATTTAAGCCAATAAAAATACAAATATTTTGGGAGATATTTTCTCGCACCTTTTTTACTGTTACTTATATTGTTATTTTATAACAAAGGTTAGTTATAAGTTTACTTTTAAGAATGTGTGGAGTGGGTGGTAAGTTTGGTTTTAAAATATTCATTGTTTTGTATGGAAAATGAGGAACAAAAGACAGAAAACACACGTTAGCTCAAATGTTCTCAAGCTAAGTATAGACATAATGCACAAAAGCATAAAAATATTATATACTTACTTAAATGATGAAGAAATAACAGTTTTGTACCTTTACTGAAGCATTTAGTAAAAAACAATCAAAAGATTTAAATAGTACTTTTGACTAAAATATCTCTTTAATAAAATACCAAATCCAAATACATCCTCTTATAGCAAACTTTGTTTAATACTATAATATATTCTTCTTATTATTACAGGCTTTTGAAGAAACTCAAAACCTATTAAGTAAAAATTCATGATGGTGTGAAGAAAGTCACATATTAGGAAGGTTAAAAAAAAACTTTTCGAAAAAGTTTCACCAAATCCACTATAATTTTTCCTTGCAATGCATTAATTTTCATCAACCTCAATTTTCAGAAACTTTCTTTTCTTGAATTATTTTAACATCTGAACTTAATGGATTTACAAACATGCTTTGAAAATTCATTTTTGATACGAAATTTCACTCCTTTATAATAGTTACTAATTTAAATTTAAAGTCATATATAATAAAAGTTGGTCATTTTATACAAAAACAGACGTTTCCCTCTAATTCGTATTTTGAAGGTGCTTAATTTTCTCCAAATTATATGATAAAATAAAGATGCTCTGAACGATTAGTCACCATTGAAATAAAATTTAAAGAGGCTTCAAGGTTCAAAAACTGCGAAGTAACAATTAATCAAAAGCAATTTGATGCAATAAATTACGAATTTAATTAAAGCAATTAATAAAGAGTGGTTTATTTCCAATCAGTTTTAAATAAGAAAATTTCTCTTTTTGAAAAGGAAAAGAAAGATTCCTGTTTTAGGAATTAGGGTTTCAATACAGACAGTATGTGTTAAAATATTGGAATTTATTTTTGTTCACATTAAATGGTACGATTTGATCTAATAGATGTTACAGTTTTGACTATGCTGCAGTGAGGTAATAGCAGATTCAATAAAAGAATAGTTTGAAACATTATTGGAGCACGCAAAAAAATACTTGAAGAAACACAAGTGCATGATAATTTATTTTTAAAAAAAAGTTCTTATGGATTATTCAGGTTGTTGAATTGCAGTTTTATGTAACTTTGTTTTCCAGGTTCTTAAGAATTTCCATGAATGTAGATTTCTATTATTATAATGTTTATACCTAATACTATAGGTATGAAGCAATATAGTGCTGTCCTTTAAAAAAACCTCTTTTTCATTTTTCCTTTATTAAAAGCTTAAAAAATAAGATAATTAAATCGAACAAAATAGTATTGTAACGGCTCATCCTCCACTACATTTTAGTGCTAAGTATTTTTAATTCCAACTCTCCGTTACAAATTGGCAAACAATTAAGTAAGAATAAAAAAAAACATGTACCCTAAAAAAACCACGCTTGAAAATACTCAAAAAATTAAGAAAAAATATGATTGAAAGGTTTATTTTGATAGAAAAGAGAATAGTTAAGATAATTAAAACCAAGTTTATTACAAATTATTTGTAAAATTGAAACTGTGATAAGTTTTTCTACTCAACAATTTTGCCTTCAAAACATGACAATAGCGTTTTTATTGTTGTATTTTGATTAAAACGACCTATTAAATACAAATCCTTAATACAATTTTTATAAAAAAAAGCTTAATAAACGGAAATTGGCACTGTTATTTTATTTTAAACCCCCAACTATTAACTCTCAAAACCCATTTTAGAGTAAAACTCGGTAAAATGCTATATCCATCATAAATTACTTCTTTTGAAATTGTCTACAAATACAAGTAAAAGGAATCGAAAGATATTTTAAAGACGTGCTCAGTATGTTAGCTCCGTAAATATTTAATTTAAAAATTAATGAAGTGATTATTTAAAAATATTTTGTAAATTTCTTCAAACAATTTCAGCTGTAATTGGTGAATATTGTAAAAATCCTCCGTAATAGGATAAAATCAATATTAGGTCATCCCGAAAGTCTTGTCGCTCTTGGGAGCATCTGTATATTTCATATTTTTTGGTACTTTTCTATTACTATAAACAAGTATAAACTTCAACTTCTATCTACAGCAAAGTTGGCGTCTTTGGCTTGTTTCGAAGAGGAATCGGGATGAACCACTATTTCGCTTTCCTTAAATCTGTTTTTATTCATTATTTCGTTTCATTTCAGTTAAATTTTGTAATATTATTTTTTCAATTTACAACCGAGTTAAGATTTTTCCTTTAAAATATTTTTAAAATTTCTTAAACAAGTTCAAAAAATTCTAAAATATCGTTTGTGAAAAGTAGTATAGATTTAAATATTACTGTAATACATTCAGATAATTTTCCCCCAAGTATCCATATCTAAATTGCTGAATTATAACCTTTCACCCTCAATTCGGAAAATTCGTAAGAACATTTACGTTCAAGATTCGTCATGTATGGCCAAATTTCGCTTTCTTTTGGTTGCAGTAACGTAAACTTGAAAATTTTGAAAAATAATTTAGCTCACAGACGGGAAAAAAGAGAAGCGCTGATGAAATTAAAAATGCAACGTTTGAGAGAAGTTCCATATCCAAATAGGAATCGTTTTCGCATTGCCTTCTTCTGATTGGCAGCTAGTGAACTGAATTATAATCAGTAATCTTGAATAAATTAATGAATTAAATTAATTAAGAGGAAAACTACCACATGGACCTCTGTTAGCTCTATATCTCTGTAGTTCTGCGCATATCTATGTTTATTTTTCATTTACATCGCTAATAAAAATATGCTTAAGACATAAGTCTGTATTTATTTGGTAAAGCGCAGGGCCGCCGATAGGGGGGGGGCAAAAGGGGCACTTTTCCCCGGGCCCGGGGATTTTCCCAGCCCTATAGGGGCCCGTAAAGAATCTCCATCTTGGGATACACTACTAAACGTTTTGAAACAAGAATACCCATTCATAGATTTTTCTCCCAACTACCCCTTCTTCCTGAGAACGGGCCCCGGATACCACACACACGACACACGCTGCAACACATTCCAAGAACTGTCACAAGATAAGGTACGGAAGGGCCCGAACCGGACACCCCCCCCAACCCTATTTGCGGAAAGGTCTTTCGTTAGCCAGAACAAACAGGAAATGAGGCCCCCTTTCCTCCCCTTGACCAAATGGAAAATACCACAGAGGACAGTGGAGACAATTTTATTTTCAAGCCATTTACCCATGCAGACCAGGTGGATGTAGTTGTAGAAAGCGTTAGTTAAACGTGTATTCTGTTTATAAAAATCGTCAATTTTTTTAAACCAATTAAGTTTTTCCCGATTGTTTGAAAGTTACCGTACTTGAAAAAGTTGGTAACGTTAGTCTTCTAAGATGACTGTACCGTCGTACATTTAGGTGAGTATTCCATTCATTTTTTATATAATAGAAATTTCAGCTATCAAATACATTTGAAAGTATTATACATCTTTTTATTTTTCTAGTTGTTTCTGTCTCTTGTTTAACATATGCTGGAGGGTTGCTGTTTGTTTAATTTTCTTTAAAAAAAATTTAAGTTTTCGATAATGAAAAGTTTTTTAAACCATAAAAAAATTTACTTAGAGAACAAGAAAATATATTCCATTATTAAATGAAAATAAAATATAAGAATCGGTTGAAATAGTATACGGATTTTGCATTTCACTAGTTGTTTTTGTCTCATGTTTTGTGTTTTGTATAATGTTGGTGTTGGGGGGTTTTAAGGGCATTGCTATTTGCTTAATTTTCTTTTTAAAAAAATGAATGATAGAGAGAGAGAATTTTTTACAGAAGCAAAATAAAGTTTGTTCTAGAAAATTCAACAGTTTTACTGTGACAGTCAGTGTTGCCGTATTTGAACTCTTAAGTTAAAGGCTTAAGGAAAAACATTTACACAATTTTTCTTTAGTACTTTATAGACTGTAATTCTTTAATAATTTGTTTTGCTTTAATTATTTTGATAATGTGTGTTCAACATAATTTACCTTAAAATATAGCCAAGAGCTTTACTACGCTCAGTTTTACAGGGTAAAAAAGCATGACAAATTGGGTAAAAAACACCAACAATCTATGTGTTTGAGGGTTCCCCCTTGAACCCCATTCTAGCAGTGGCGGATCTACGGGGGGGCTTTCGGGCTGAAGCCCCCCCCAAACGTTTAATATTTTACTAAGTTTGTCAAAACGCAAAAAATCTATATCCGAAATTCGAATGAGGTGTACCAAAACGAGTTGAAAAAGTGGGGTTTTTGACTTAAATTTCCAAAAATTTTCTGGGGGAGGACCCCCAGACCCCCCTTTTAGTGGTTTGAGTAGGATAATTCACTACCTTTTGCGTATTATCATTAACAAGAAAACTCAATTGGATTATGAAAATTCTTAGCCCCCCCCAAACCCTGGATCCGCCACTGCGTGCTACATGGGTCATTTGTTAACTAATTGAGCAATCCATCCTGAGTGTTCTTTAGGATCATAAAACTAAGGGTAGTAAAAATTTAAACTGGATCTAGGTAAGGGGCCTGGACTGGGGGGGCCCGCTTCTCAACTTTGTCCCCGGGCCCGGCTTGGCTCTCGGCGGCCCTGGTAAAGCGTTATATTGTTTCTTGGTGATTTATGGTGCAATTATGGCGAACGAAATACCTGACGAGGAGCACATTGGACATTACATGCTTTATGAATCTAAGCAACGCAGCAGATGCAACGCGGAACATTAGCAATGTCTATAGAATTACATTGGATATTCGTAAATGCCAAAGGTGGTTTTCAAGATTTAATTCTGGGAATTTTGATGTATCTGATTCACATCGGTCAGGTAGACCAACAACTTTCAATAATGACATATTGAGGGCTGAAGTCGAAGAAAATCCAGCTCAGACGATTAAAGAACTGTCAACAAAGCTGAAACAACCTTGCTCAACTATTCATACGCATTTAAAACAAATTGGGAAAGTTAGCAGAGCAGGTGTCTGGGTACCGCGCTTCTTGTCGGAAGAAAATAAAGCAATTCGGTCCAACACTTGCAACTTTTTAATTCAAAACATAATGCAGAACCAATTTTTGATCGTTTGATCACCGGAGATGAAAAATGGGTTCTCTACGATAACCCAAAAAGAAAGAGACAGTGGCTCTCTCCAAATGAAACACCACGGAGTACAGCCAAGCCTGGTTTATACCCTAAAAAGGCCTTTTTGTGTGTTTGGTGGTGCATTCAAGGAGTTGTCCATTTTGAAGTGCTGCAATCAGGACAAACTGTTAATGCAGACCTTTATTGTGTACAATTAGAAAGAGTTAACCAATCTTTAATTACAAAGTTCCCAGCGTTCGCAAATGGAAAAGGGGTGATTCTTCAGCATGATAATGCTAGCCCCCACAGCGCTAAATAAACGCTGGAAAAAATTAACCTATTAGGGTGGGAAGTATTGCCTCACCCACCCTACTCACCAGACCTAGCACCATCAGATTTTCACTTATTCCGGTCGTTACAGCATTTACAGTGGCAACCGATTTGATGGTCTAATTGATGTCCAAAATGCTCTATACTCTTATTTTTCTACAAAGCCAATTGATTTTTATCGATCAGGGATTGAAAATTTAAGCACTAGATGCCAAAAAGTTATTGATAACGACGGTAATTACTTTTCTGATGAAAAATAAAAATATTTTTAAAAATTATTCTGTTTGAATTTTTGTATAAAAGTACTACAAATACTTCTGATACACTATGTTCTAATCCTTAAGCTGAAAATCAAGTTTATTTTAATTTAAGTAAGTTTTCCGTATCACTAGTTGGCAGCTAGAAATAAGAAGAGAAATCCACGTACGTTTCAGGAGCGTAACGAGCCGTGCTAAATGCGCATGCGTTTGGACTTTATGTGTACTGTATTTCACAATCCCTGCAAGATTTTTATACTTTATTAGCAATGCGCATCCATGTGGACTTGATTCTTGCTGTTTCTATAAAATATTTTAGCGAAATAATTTTATTTTCAATAAATTAATAATTTAAAATTTTTAAAAAAAAATTAGACAAAGTAAAACATTTAAAAAACCACAATGAATTTAATTAAACAAGGAATTACTGTTAAACAAGAGCAATTAATTCTTGCAATTTTTAATGGAATAATAAAAATTAAAATTAAATTTACTGAAAAATAATAACCGGGCTCGAACCTACGACCTTCCGCACGCTAGGCAGACACTCTACCTCCATCCCATCCGGGCCACGCTAACCACAATCCTAAATACTTTAAAACCACGCCTTTAACCCGAGCATGCGCATTTAGCAGGCTCGTTACGATCGCGAGTTCACAGGACGCACTGGGCGATTTCTCAGCTTGGTCTATGATTGGCTGAATGGTATGACGTTGGGCTAATATTGATAGGTTACGCCCTGAAATTGACCAATCACGATTCGAGTTGGTAATCGCCTAGTACGTCCTGTGAACTTGCGTTACATCGTGAAACGCTTCCGAGAAATCCCATAAATCGCAGAACTAAGGAAAGCCAGCTCGGTGATTCATCAAAAAAAATAGCCAAGTATATGCCAAATTGGGTTTAAATAGAAGTTGAAGTATAATTAAAGGGTATTGGGAAAAGTACCAAAAAATATCTTATATACATGCTCCCAAGAGCGACAAAACTTTCGGGATGACCTAATAGTAAAAATAACTTTTTAATTGGAATTTGAAAGTATTTTAATTAAAGTTTATACAGGGTGTATCTGAAATAGTGCAACAAACTTTCAGGGATGATAGTACTCATCAAGACGAACAAGAATCGGTATAGAAAGGGGGGTCCCGGACCAAATCCCAGGGAGTTAAAAATGGAGCGACACCCCAAAAAAATCATTGAAAAATTCAATTTGTAGAAGAACTACTATTGGTAAAAACTTAATTATGGTCTCAAAAATTGTGGTTTAATATGATCTTTAAAATTACCTCAAAAGTCTTCACTTTAAAATTTGTTTTATTATGGAAAAAGTTAAAAAACACAAAAAATGTAAAAACTCTGCCAAAACCTTATTTTGTATTTCAAAATCCTTTCTTTTGATTTGATAATCTGAAAGATCATAGTTGAAAACCCTTAAGTCCAAAGTTTCACGTAAATACAATCAATATTAAACGCTTGAGATCCTGTTAAAGTTTGTTTTTTGTGTGCGCTAACAGCTGTTCTGGAAATAGCTCTAAAAAACCGCTTGCGCACCCAAAAAACAAACTTTAAAAGGATTTCTATACCGATTCTTGTTCGTCTTGATGAGTACTATCATTCCTGAAAGTTTGTTGCACCATTTCAGATACACCCTGTATATCAGATTAAACATCTGTCCTGATTAAAAAGATCCTTTTAACTTTTTTGCAAATTCCTTATTAAATGACCATTTACTCTGTAATCTTTTAAATTCATTTGGTTGGCAGCCATAGTATTGTATAAACTGAAATTTGAATGCTTTATAGGTGAAATATCTTCACAAGGCTAGTCACGGCATTTCTTTTAAACATCACCAGAAGTGTTTTGAGCCAGGAGCTGGCTTAAGTTCAGCCGTTTTGGACGTAAAGGTAAAAAGTATTTTTTGCCCTTTAGAACTACAATGGTACAATGGATATAATTATCGGTAAAAGATTTCGCCATAAGTATAAACTTAATTTGGTTTATGCTTTTCTGCGTTTAGTCAATTACATATTGTGTTTAATTTCAGTTCAAACCTGGTTTAGTCATTATTTGTTGGGTTTAATCAGGGATTAAGCACCAATTTTTATTCCCCGTAGTTAGAAAGAAAAAGTTCAGTATATTTAAGAATTTACAACCAATTTCACACAAATTCAAATAAAAACGTTGTCCTCACGTTTGAAATTTCAGTCGGCTAACTGTTAGGATAAATTGTGGCTTGGACTTTCTAAATTTAAGTGAGAAACGACGAATAGTTTGACGAATGATTTGAGACTGGTAAACGGAAAATTTAAGTTTCTCTTTCTCATTTGGTGATTGTAATGAAAAAATGGAATTTGTTTTCAAATACAAATTTTTTTTGCACTCTTAAATATGCGGCTTACAGGAAAACAACGTGGGGAACTCGTCATGAATGTTTACTTGATTAGGCGTAATTGTGCTGATGGATTGCGAAGAGGTCCTTGCTCTATAAAAACTCTTTGAGAAGTCTTGTTCAAAAATTTAAAGAAACTGGGTGCACCTGCGATCGAGCTCGGCCTGGAAGACCTCCTGTTCCTGTTGAGGAGGTTGCAGAGGTTCTTACAACAGTGAACCAAGTTTCCCTTTCCCGTATCGTTTCCAGCGTGTCAAAGGTTGCAAGAGGATGATTTTCAATTAAGAATTGATTTTGCTAATGAATTTCTCATTCTGTATGATGATGACATCAACTGGCCTTCAAGCCTTTATTGGACAGATGAGGCTAATTTCTGTCTGGTAATGCAAATTCGAAAAATTGCGTTTATTGGGCTGAGAAAAACTTACATGATACAATATCACTTCCGCTGCATGAAGAAAAGGTTACTGTGTGGTGTGGTGTAACTAGCACCTTCATTACTGGTCCATATTTTTTTGAAGAGGTTACTACTACCGGTTTTAAAAACCTGTACGGTCACGAGTGCTCGGTACCTGAAAATGTTGCGTAATTACTAATTACGTTATCCCCGATTTGCAACAGCGAAATGTTCTATCTGTCATCATATGGATGCAAGATGGTGCTCTTCATCAATTTCCTGCATGAAAATTTAAAAGGGAAAAAAAATTCCCTAAAGTAATGGGGAGAACATCGGCAGGTAAAAGGTTAAAGTGAAAATCAAAGATCGCTTTTAATTCTTCTGATAGGTTGAAAACAAATGTATAGGATTGAAGTACACACAATTTGGCATTTGACGTTTTGCGCCTCTTTTCTTAAGTAAAACTTTGAAATTAAATATAAAAAATAAATAGTAATCGGATTTTAAAAAATTTTGCACCAATATTCCTCTCTAGGATACCTCTATTGGCCTGTCGAATAATAAAAGTAAAAATTAAAAACGTGAATTGCCCATTACAGATAATTAAAAAAATAAGTAGGGTGGCCCTCGAAAAGTGAGAGTGATGGGATGGGGAAACTCGTACAAGTTAACTCGCTCAATCGAAATCAACACTGGTCAGTTTACTGGTAAGTCAGCAATTGTGTTCTAGCCATTAAGGTTTTTGAACTATCAGAATGAGTATAAATATGGTTTCACGTCTTGAATGCAAAAAAAATAATCTCCGTAGGGGAAAGTAGTTGACTACCTGTTAAGCTTTCTAATTTGAATTAAGCTAAGTGATTCATAATGATCTTTGTGGGAAGGTTAAGAGCTCATAGCCCCACTGGCACAGCTTATAGACCAAATATGTCACGTTCACGTAATTGCAACTAGAAGTAAACAAAATTTGGCCACGCGTTATAAATTTGAAAGAATCTTGAACATCTGTGCTGCTTGGGAACTGATTCTACTCTCGTCTAGCCCCAACCTTAAGCATGAAAAGCAAAAGACACTGAAACGATACAGCAACGAACACCTCAGATATGGATGCGTTTCAAAAGCTCAAATTGGTTTGTCGAAAGGATGCTATTCCTTATATGGTATCGGTGGTTTGTTAACGAATAAACTGATTGGTTCATCAATCATGACTGTCTAAATCTAAAAGGCCAGGGCACTATGACGCTAGTGTGGGCCCTCGAGCATGCTCGTTTTTGCTCATCAGCGCATGCTCGGAATTCCGGACGTCATCACTGACGTTCAAATCTTCTATAGATACCATCCCGGTTAAGGAAACATCAACAAGAAGCCATTTACAAAGTCGCCAATTTCAGTCTCTCGGTCAACCTACCGTAAAAATGTCTGAACAGAAACAGGTCTCCGATAACCTCCTCATGACCACATGGATCAATGCCCATGACTGCACCTTCACATGGCGCGTGCGGAATTTGTCCTTGCTCGCTTCAACGAAAGCAGGCGTCCAGCAAGTGTTCACCCTGCACCCCGAATGCGACAAAAAGTGGAAGCTAAGAGCTGAGTCGCACTTCAGCAGCTTCTCGCTGGAACTGGTTCCCGTCGTTCCAGAACGTACCTACCTAGCATCGGAGTCCTACATAGGGGTATACCTCAACCCAAAAGGCGAGTTCGATAAGGCGGAAACGTTCTCGCGCGTCTCGATTGAATACGTTCTGACGTCCAAAGAAGGGAAACTCACGACGTGGTGCGGCAAGGTGGTGGAGATGGAGGACGATACCCTGGTGGTGATGGGGAGGGTGGTGGTCCCTTCGTGTTGCCCCAAGACTGAGATCGACAAGGAGGAACCCAAGGCTACCGAGCCGCTAGATTTGTGCAAACTGATGGAGGACGAGTTGAATGTTGCATAAACAATTCGTAGTGAGAAGGTTGTGTTGCTCAAGATATTTTACTGTGTTATTCTTAAGCTTTAAACTTTCCTCGGCTTTTTAAAAAAAGGCTTATTTATTAATCTTATATTGAATAATATTAATCTTTATATTGAAAAATGTGAAGAGTCCCCAAATTGGTGAAATGAAGATGGCTATTTCTATTAAGTAAATTTGTTATAGTTTATTTTTTGAGTAAAATTATATTCTTTTTTTTATCTTGTACTGTATTCTGTAAAAATAATCAAGTGATTCAATACTAGTATTAAATTTGTGTTTTTTACGATTAAGGTATGTTAAAAAAGATTACTTAGAAATTTATCATATTAAATAAAGGAATACATTGTTTCTATTTTTTGGTGAATGAAATCAAATTTTACATGATGCTTAGCGAACATATATAAATCTTTATCTCATTTCATCAATACGAAAATCCTTAATTCTACTGATATTTCAACTTCAAGTTTGTTCCCTTTCAAAAAACAAAATATCCCAATATTCGGATTATATTTGGAGGGCTCAGAATTAAAAGGAACCAAGTCCACTTTTTGTCATTTGAGTTAGCAACGCTATAACATGCACCAACTATGTAAAATTTCAGTGCAATAGTGAACCAAGTCCTAGTTCTGATAATATCCACTTGGCAGCAGCAAGTTCTGTTGCGTTAACATGTAATTTTGCTATGAAGCTTTAACTTTAAAAGCCTGTAGCTCAAAAGTATCTAAAGTGGACTTGGTTCATTTCTATTCTGAACCCTCCATTTCTAACAATGCGAATGTTCCTATATTCAAAAACCGAAAGTTTTAAAATGCCTGAAAAGCTATGAAGATATTTATACTAGACTACTAATACCAACTTTTTTTGGTAATAGAGAAATAAGCTGTAAGCAAACGAAGGAATTAGTTCTCAGTCACAGAATAGAGAGCTTAACAGAGATACCAAATCGACGTTTTACTCTTAAGATCTTTAATTTAATTCAGCACGCATATTATAATTCAGTTCACTAGTAGCCAATCAGAGAACGCGAAATGTATTTGATTTGAATTTAACACTGATTATAGGCGATTTGGATTTGAGTGACAGCTTCAGTGGGCGAATGACAGAATTAGCAGGAATAGCGTGGAGGCGGGACTTGAGGCCAGAGATTTTTCAATGGGAAAAGCCCTGTTAAAAAAGTTGCCATTAGCGTTTATGGAGATGAACACTGTTAAGCTCTATACTCTGTGTTCTCAGTGTTATGTCTGAATGCCGCGTGAATTTATGGACTTAATTTTTTAAATATAGCTAAATCTCTGCATATAGTACAGTATCCATAAAATGTATTTTTTGAGAAAGGCTTTCTCTTTACCCACTTCGTTACTATAGTATTTATTGTATTTACTGAAAGGTTTTATTATTCTATAAAAATATATCGCATAAGCCAAAAAAATTTTATTAATATTTTAAAGATCAGTCTCATTACCCCAACATCATCGTACTCGAAGCATTACAGAATTTTTGACAAGAAAAAAAAGTAGTTGGAGTATTGGAGAGGAAATGTTAGCAATTAGTCCTCAATTCAAATTTAAGATCCCAATATTTTAAAATTGTTTGAGAAACTAATTAATCTATGTACATTTTTCTCTAAAATGTATTTATAGCAATTTGTATTATCCTACACATTTTGATATCCCAGTAGTAGTTTGTTTATTCTTTTGGCTTGCGTAAGTACAACGTATTTCAAACGTTTTTTAAATGGGCAACTTAAGAAACTTGTTTGATTTAAAAGCTTTGACTCAATCATATTTTATGAAAATCGTATTCTTGTCAACTAATACACCATTTCGGTTTAAAAAAGGTTTCAAGACAGAAAGCAATCAACTTCACTTTGTATAACCACTAATAAGATAAACCATAATAAGATGTATAAGACCAGTAAGATCTTTTAGACTTTTTAGCTTATTTTTCAGCACTTCAATCATTCGCCCATTTGTTCAGATAATCAAATAATAGTTTTAGTTTTAACGTTGCTTTATGTTTATACCTTAATAGTTTCAAATTACATTTTTTGAAACGTAACTAAACAAATTTATAATGATAATAAAATGGCAGGGTTAAAATAAAATGCTTGAATTGAAATAAGTAGATGTCTATAAATAAAAATGAAATGAGAAATTTAGGCTTAACTTCTATTCGAAGGTACTATTTATTTTAAGTGGTATATACGGATAATATAAAGTAGGAAAATAATTAATTCTTGCGTTTTTCAGAGTTAAAAAATGCTGAGAACGTAGGTAATAGAAGATGATCCCAGTGCAACCCCTATCATAAGACCCCATGAGTTTTTTTTATTTTCATTATCGCCTGTCCCTATGGACCCTCTGTTATGGTTCTCTGTGAGCTAGACTAACATGTTGCCAATACGAAGTGTATATCCACGAAAGTTGACCCATGCTAAAGTATTAGCGGAATTCGTTAGAGTTGAGTTGTACTTTCGAAGAGCTACCCAGGCATGGCCAACCCGCGGGCCGCATGCGGCCCTCCGGGTCATTTTGTGCGGCCCGCGAAGCTCTCTGAAAACTCTCCAAAAAGTAGCTTCAAAACACTTTTTAGCACACTAAAATTCAAAATTTTTTCGGGGGAGAACCCCCAACCCCCCATATACCTCTTAGATCAGGCTTTGCCAACCCGCGGCCCGTTTTGAAATAATCTTGTGGTCCGAAAGAATTTTTTTAGTCAAAAGTTAAAGTTTTAGGTTAAGTTAAGGCCCCCCAAATTCGGACAAAGTGTACCAAAGCACGTTAAAGTCTGTTAACTAGATTCGTATTTCCAAAAATTTTTCTGGGGGAGGACCCCCAGATCCCCCTTTAGTACTAGGACCTATTTGTTCACAACTTTTTTAGGATATTACAGTCAGGTGCAAATCTTAACTAAAAATATATTTTAATTTATGCATTGAACCAATTAAATATGCATGGGGGCATGAGAGGAAGATTTGGGTGTATTTTTTCCCGGTGCAAAAATCTAGCTGCAATTTTTAGAGAAAATGTGGGTCCTCCCGAAATAAATTTCTATAAGCGCTTCAGGCTCCTTATAGTTTCGAGTGATTCCAAGTGTTTTTTAACGGCACCTGTTTAGTTCCTATGGATATACTACAGAAGGTATTCTTGGGGTTGCTCCTTAAGGTAAATTGAAATGAATATTTTATTTAGGAATCTGTCAAACTAAGCAAAGGATCTAAGAAACTCCCTACTTTATATACCTAATTTATTCAATTTACTTCAATGTCATTCTGTGCACCTAATATCCTAAAAATTTATATGCGGCCCGCGAGAGTATTGTGGTTTTCCAAAGTGGCCCTCAACAACATTTGGGTTGGCCACCTCTGAGCTAGACAGTGCCATAGGTTTTAATAACGAAATTCGTTAGAGTTAGGCTGAGCGCGCACTGGAGACTTCTGTCTCGGCGACTTAAAACACTAGTCACTCGAGAGCAATGCATTTCTATGAGGAAATTCTTGGCCTAGTGATCTTGGTCTCGTCGCCTTGTGCGCGCACTCTAGCTTCTTGCAATAGCCAGGGAAGCAATTTTGTCTTTGTCTCCGAGACAAAAGTCTCTAGTGCGCGCTCAGCCTTAAGTTGTTACTTTCGTGGATTTAGACAGTGCCTTACTAATATATTTTTATAGAGTAAGATCTTTGTTTTCTTAAACGTTTGATGGTGCGATTCCCCATACCTAGTCCCAAGCCATGGTCTCTCTGTCCTGGTACTCTGTGCACGCACCAGACTGACATATTGCAGCAAACGAAATACTCCTCTCAACTCGAGCTACTTTTCAAACTTTTGTTGAACACATTTATACGTTGGTTTTACAGAAGGATTTCTAGTTTCTAGCGACTATCCTGCTTGAAAGTGTAGCGAGTAGTAGAGCCTCAATTGAAATCCGCTCACTAAGCTGTGCTGCAATTTGCCTTAAGATGTCCGAGAAGATAGTGGGTAACATCCACATGTCCTCCCGTCAGTTTGGGCATGACTGCACTTTTACATGGCGCTTGCGGAACCTCTCTCTCATCAGGTCGAGGACCAAGCCGATTGTCTGGCACGATTTCGCTCTGCACCCCAAGTGCGAAAAAAGATGGTTTATCATTGTTGGAAGGGTAGTCGAAGGCTTCGAGGTGCGCGTGGGCACCCTATTATCCAAAGTTCCTAAAGTGGTCCCGCCGACTAACATCGGGCTCTATAACCGGAAAGGTGACTTGGTCTCGCCCAACAAGCCAGAGTCTGGCAAGGGCGATAATGTCTGCATGGTACTGAAAATGCGGTTGGGTGAGGATAACACCGTGATAATAGGGGACGGAAAGGTGGTGGAATTGGAGGACGACACCCTGGTGATGAGTGGAAGGGTGGTGGTCCCTACCTGCTGCACCAGGACTGAGATTGATAAGGAAGAAACCGCAGTCGTACCCAAGACTACAGATGTGCTAGACTACTGCGAACTGATCAATGAAGGGTTTGTAGTTGCATGAGGAACTTGCAGGTAGAAGGATGTGTTGCTCAAGATGTTTTACTGCCTTGTACTAAAACTTAAACTTGAAATGTAAACTTTCCGCGGCTTTTGATAAAGGCTGATTTGGAAGAAAAGCACTAAGCTTTTCTTTTAGTTGCCCTCGGTTATAAAAACAGTATTTTAAAATTTGTGCACCAAATATATCTATTGAAGTTCCTTCAATTTTAGAGGCGAAGTTTTGTATTTGTATCAAGTAAAAAGTATATATTGTCTTGTTTCTATATTCTATGAAAATTTTAAGAAATATATTGAATTTGTAATAAAATAATGAATTTGTATAAAAGTGATAAATTTGTTTTTCCTTTCATAGTTAAGGTATAGGGTAGGTGGGGGTAAAAACCCGCACAGGGCAAAACCACGCACCGTGATTTTTAATTGTTAATGATAGATTCAAAAGTTGAAAATCAGGTGGTTGGTTTGTCTATTGTAACTTATTGTTCTACGAAAGTTCGTACCCTTAAGTCACTCATAAGTTTAAAAAATGCTAAAAGTTTGTTTTTCATCATTAAGATGTAATTTTTCTGATCTTTTACTTAAACATTACATAAAATAGGGCTTGAGGAGAAATACAAACAAATAGCCCAATGATAAGATAGCAATTCAACTTCAGTTTCATTTTGAAAGAATTGCCCCAACATGTCTCTAAAAATAAGGCTTGTTTTTCAAAGTAATGTAAAAACGGGGCAAATCCACGCAGGTGTTTTGGGGCAAATCCACGCAGCTTAAAAAGCTCAAAAATTCGTCCCAAAAGGAAAATGGGATTACTTGATCTCTAGAGGTTAATAAAGGTATCCGCGAGATGCCAACTCTCTACCTGAAACCGTCCTTCCTCCGTTTTGAAAGATATCTGGGCAATCTGAAATGAATTGCTACAACAGGTTGAGAATTTTCTTTAAAACTGATCATATTTATATTTAATATTGTTGGTTGGCTTAGAAATATTAAAACAACATTAAGAGGATTATTTCTAGTGGTGTTTTTATAATGAAAAATTATGTTTATCCATGTTTATTTCACTTGGGCACCAAGATTTGCAAGTGCGGGTCTTTGCCCCATTTTGCGAGGCAAAGCCCCGTGATTTTTTTTATACTAAATTGTAAATTTCCCCTAAAATACAATCGATAAGAGTTTAAACATGGATTAGTTTTGTAGGTAGGATCTCAATCTAACTCCTCCAATTGAAATTTCGGGATTATCTACCCCCTTTCGACGACAATGTTAAAAACACTAAAAATTGCGTGGCTTTGTCCCACAACCCTATTATTCGTAAAATATTCTTGGAAACTAAAGATGTTCGCACTGTAATTTAGGTTTTAAATAGGTTATTAAGTAAAAGAATTGACTGAGTATCCAGTATCACTTTTTTAGGTGAATGAAATTGCATTTTACTTGATTTTTAGTAATCACTAATCGTATACGCGATGACGTCACGACCAGTTATTTTCACGACCGTGGAGGGCACCCGTACCTTATGGTGGAAAAAAGTTGCATGTGCATGCTCTGAGCATGCGCCTGGGCCTCCAAACCTATTGCTAGGGGCGGGGTGACGTGATGTGAAAATCTCTATTATACTTCACAGCAAGTTGCTGTCTTGTATAGTTGAGATAAGCCTTTTAGTTTTGCAATTAAATTATTAATTAAGACAATTTAATTATTGCAATTAACTTTAAATTTTAGCAATCTTATTCCTTATGATGATAAATAGCAGAATTGAAATAAAAAGTTTAAACTAAAATAAAATATAAATTAAAAATACAGGTATTCATCCAGTTTACATTTGTTCTGCCTAATTTGGAAGTATAACGGCCGTATTCACCGGTAACCTGACCGGCGGTCAGGTCAGGAAACCATGGTTACAGCCTCTGATTGGTGGAAAAATAATTCATATAATAAAATATTTTCCTTCCACCAATCAGAGGCTGTAACCATGGTTTCCTGACCAGACCGCCGGTCAGGTTACCGGTGAATACGGCCGTAAGTCAGTCCTGACCAGAGGTTTCCGCTGACTGATGAAATCCTTTTTTGACCTCTGGTTGACAGCTAGTCAGGTCAGGTAGCGTTGAATAAAGCCATTATCATTATAGTTACTTTTGGCTCAACTACTTAGTGTGAAATTATGCCAAATTTGCGCAGATAACGGAATTCAAAAGATTCACCAAAAGCAACTTGGTACTTTTCTCATGTAAGCAGGCGTTTTAAAATTACATACACCAAGGTGACACTTATTTCGTTCATATAGCATTCAGCACATCCAGTTGCTCTTTAAAAGATAAAATCAGCCCTTCACTAACATCACAACCTTCTCATAATGGATTGATTTTATAACTCGTAATTAAATCGACTGAACCATTCAGAAAAAAGCAGCACATTTTTGATAACATGCACGATTCACGTGAAAGACGAACAATCGAGGCTCCCCGATATTAAAAAACATCGCGCGATAAAAGACCGATCCCCCTATACATCTCCATCTAAACCCCAACTCTACTCAATTTTCCACCAGGGCTCACAAGCATAATCTTGGTCAATCTCGAAAATCCTCGCCGATTTCTCCCTAGGGACCCGAAGAAAGCCTGTTATTTCAAGCACCTCAAGCGAAAGAGAGGCCTAAGCCTCGGGACAAGCTCCTCGGAGCGTTATAGGACAGTCGGGGCGGAAAATCCCACCTTCGATCTTTTCTTTATTTCTCTGGCTTCTCGGCTTGTTAATCGCTTTTTGTCGGTGAACCTGTGTTGTTATCTCTGACGGAGCTAGTTATCTGAGGTTGGGAGCGTGATATTGGTAATTGGAGCAATGCGGCGGGATTAAAGTATTGGGAGAAGTTTTTGTTTTTGAGGTGGCTGGTTTAAAACGCATTGATTGAAGTCTGAGTTAAAATTTATTGATTTTTAAGGAATATTGGTCTTTTTTATCATTCTTTATTAACAAGAATATTATTGGTTTGCTTCACTTGCAGAGAGTAAAACTCACAGAGTCATAATCAAATGAGGGTATTTGAATTATGAGGTTATATGGAAAACACAGTTGTTGTTTTTTTAATCAAAAAGAAAATTTCTGACTTCTGCTCGAAGGATATTTCTGACGGTGGGTGTCCTTTATACAATTCTCAGATGTCCCAATGATATACCTCCCTAATGGTTAGTCTGGTATCTAAATGTGCTTATCGAACAAAAGATTCCCCGATGTGAAAGACTAAGCCACTAAAACTTTATGTTCACTAGTAGGATTAAAATGCATTTTAGTAAAAATTCAAGGAGTTCCTTATTAATTTAAATTGATAATGCCCTCATTATGGCTAACAATTCAATGGAGTTTCATTCAACGGAAAACATTTAAAAATTTAAATTTAATGAAATGGTTCTCCATTTGGACTCGTCAACTCTATATGATTCACACCATCAGGATTCAATAAATCCTTTTAATACTCAAATTTCACAAAATGTGTTTTCAGAGTAATACCTATTAATCTAAACTTAAAATTAAGCTTATGACCTTCCTTTTAGTATGATTAATGTGATAGTAAGGATTTTGCTTTTTCATGATAAAATTCCTAAAATGTTTAGTAGGGAAAACCAAAGCGTTTCCAAAATTAAAAGGCAAGGATGTTTAGGTAGGCCAAACACAAGATATTTTAAGTATGTAACATTTTTTCATCAGTTTTCGTTACTCTTAAATGTATCTTTGAAATTAAAACTAGATATGGAAGCAAATTGGTATAAATGCCGAAATCTCTTAATCAGAAATTAATTATTATAGTTGGATACGCTAGCGCTAGCATATAATTCTGTTAAATAAAAAACAAGATTTTTACTCAGTGGTTATATTATAAATTTTTAAATCGTTTACATATATTTTATTAAAATGGGTTGATTAGATGGTTGGTTGAGTAATGTTTTATGGCGTCAGGCCCAAATAAGATCATTTAGCGCCATTAAAAAAAGATTTCGAGAGATTATAAAATTGGTCGAGATATTTAAAGGTTTATAGGATGTTGGGGCGTGAAAACGTTAAGGGCAGTGTTGAAAATTGTCGATTGAATCGATTGAAATAATTGTGAACGTGCTTTCCAATACTAAATCAAATGCATTGAACGATATATTGAGATTCAATCATGACCATAGTAGCAACAATCCGAGCAATCCGCACCTATGCCATTGGTAATAGCCAATACCATCATTAATTCAAATCATTAACTCGCCATACGACAATTCTTACCAGTTTGAGTGCACTCATTAAAATTACCCTTAATAACGAATGCATCACCCCAGTCAGTCACAGTTAGGAACAGACTGAGCCGTGGATTTATGCCCCGGCCGATTAGGCTGGCGGCGACTTCCGAATTAATACCGATGAATGTCGCTCGCCCTCGTTTATTTGAGGTTATCAATGAAACGCGTATAACTGTGAAATAATTGATTTCGGGACATAACTTATGAAAGCAGCCGTTATCGCTGACGAAAATGACGGTGGTGAATCTCCTTCGGGTCATTTGTCCAAGACGTCTGGAAAATATCGTTTGACTTGAGGTAAAGTGGCATTTGTTAACGAGTCACTCAAGACTTATTAAGTTCCAGGTCTGATCAAGAGGACTTTTTCTATTAGAATTTATCGGAGGGGGAAGACAGATACCTAACCTGCAACCCAAGCCAATCACATGACCTTTTAGAGTTTAGAGTAAATGTAGGAACGTTGGTATTTTATGGCACAAGGTCTATTTAAGAACATAATCGACCACTTCTTCTAGGGGCATTTTGTAGACTTTTTTAAAATTAAATTTTATAACTCCAGTATGTCGTCGTGGTACATCTAACATCTGAAGCAGCTATAAAGCTTTCCACATCAGCTACAGTTACCATAACAACAACTATTTGTATGCCTACCTATGGTTAACAGTTAAATGAGAATAACTGGTGGTGATGTCATCGCGGAAAGCTCTATAGTATACCAATCCTTTTTCTCTCTGGTTTTTTTAGGTTTGAGGTTTAGATATTTAATCACTTGATCTTCATTTCGCATCTGAAGGATTATAAAGTTTCATCTTTTCGAAAGCTATAATTTGCAATTTAATCGCACGATCAATTTACCATCGTTTCAGCATTGTTCAGATATTTACAGGGGTCAGGAAAAAGTTGCTGATCTTTCATGGTGTTTTATATTTATTTATAGAATCAATCTTGATAAATCTCAAACTGTTAAACAGCAAATAGAATTATGAATACTCTTTTGTCAAACCCGATGTTATCTTGTCAATCCCGGGCAACTCTCCAACCCTCAAAGTTAATTAAGTTTGCTCGTCTTGATCCTCACTACAAAAAAAACAGTGAAACTAACACAAGATTGGTTGGTTGGTATTTATTTTTTATGGCACATGACTCCTATTAGGACATTATGTGAGAAACAAGACGAAAATAAAAATCTAGCTAAAAAGCCATGCTTCAAGAAATTCAATACCTAATGGACTATATTCAGACACGCCCGATGGGGAAAAACAAACTCACTATCAAATCATATATCACTATCATCATATCTCACTACAAACTATCTCTGTGGTAACCAATGGGCTCAATTCACGTGACGTCAGCGATCACATGATAGCTACTATCTTAGCTTTGTTTACTATAGTGAATGCATGGAACGCTACCTTCTAACTTCAATAACTTAATGTGTGAACTTTTTTAATTTAAAAATGCCATACTGTTGTGCCTTTGGGTGCTTCAATTCAATTCCAAATCAAAAGATGATTGCCGGGGAAAAACGTTCTTTCGCTTTTCACTAATGAATCCTGGACTTTTGAAGAAGTGGGAAATAAAAATAAAGCTGGATAATTTTAAACCGACGACGCCAAATTCTATAATTTGTTCTGACCATTTCGAGGAGGACTGCTTTCTATACCAGCCATTTACCAATAGGAGGGAGCTTAAACCAGGTTCAGAACCCAATAAATTCATCTTTTCCAAAATGCTAAAACCTCGACGAGAAATAAAGAAGTTCTTACAAGGGCCAGTGGAATCGGCCCAAGCTGAATCTGAAATGGGTGATGTACTGGATCCTTCCTCATCTCAAGGGTGAGTTACATGTTATTAAAGCATTTTTTATGGTATAAAAACATGTTTACTTTTTGTGGGGAGGCATAAACATTACACGGAACATTACATAAACATTACACGAGGCGGAAAGTACAAAACTTAACTCCATTTATTCTTAATAAAGACACACACATATACAGGGTGGTCCTAAATTCGTGGTACAAACTGGGTAGGGTAGGTAGAGTACATCAAGACGAACAAGAATTGGTATAGAAAGGGGGGTCGCAGTTACACCGTTAAAGAGCTAGGACCTAATGTAGTACGAGAGTTTTCAGTGTAAAATTATTCAAACAAATTTCTTAAAAACCTTTTGGTTTCATAGCTTTTTACTTTTCAATTTTCGACCCAAAATTTCTTTTTTACTGCTGAAAATTCAAATATGTTTTATGTTGACACAGAAAACTGCAGAAATTTTGGTCTTCAAGTTATTTCTGCCCGGTTACATTTTATAAAACACTATAGTTTATAATTGCCCATTTTAAAAATTCTTCTGCGGAAGGACCCCCAGCCTCCTCGAAAATTTGGCGTAAATTTATAATTTTTTCCTTGAAAATTCTTGGTTTACCAAGTCTTAAAATGAGCATAAACTTTACTTTTATCAGTAAGTTTTCAAAATACTTCTGGGAGGAAACCCCCCATTTTTCCTTAAAGATAAAATTTTAAAATCTTGACATTATGAGTAAATTGATTCCAATGATATTTAAAAAAGAAAAGATCATGGTTATAATAATACTGCTTCTCCCTTGAAAATTCTAGAAGGGATCCTCTTTAGGTGTGGCTTTCAAAGGGTAACAAATGTATAAAAATGAGTAAAAAATTTCTTTTTGAAGCCAAATATCACAAAATTTTCTGGGGGAGGACCCCCAGGCCCCCTATCTTCCTTGGGTGAAGGTATTAGCGGAAAATAAATTTTTTATACTTAAACAAAGTATCGCACTTCTGGTTATGGCCCTACAAAAAAATACTTCGCCCCCCCACTCTCAAAAACGTTGGCACGTCCGAAGCAACTACTTGATTTGGTCCATGAAAATGGAAGCCTTGCTGGATGCTAAAGAACTGTAAGAAGATGTAATTATAAACTATGAACCACAAAAAAAGGAAGACCAAGTTATAATATGTCAGAGGGAAAATTAGATGTCTTTCGGTATTTTAGTTCTTAGCTTAACGGTGGGACAAGCCACAGTATGGAGGAGGATTTAAAAAGGCAAGAGACATTTGGAACGGGTTGATAAAATGAAAGATAAAAAGGACGGATCCCATATTGGAATTAACATCAAGACTAAAGAAGAATCAGGAAGAGAGCATCTAGGTTATTACTTAACCAGGGTTCAGGGATTGTCTCAGCAAGTTTCTCAGCTTGGCAAAGAAGTCACCAAAAGTGAGCTTGTGAGATACATCGTTGAAGGGCTGCCAGTGGACTACGAGCCTATTGTTCTGGCCTTGTCAGCGAACAGAGGAATAGGCTTTATTAATTTGAGAGAAACACTCCTGAATTTTGAGAAGCGAGAATCAGAGAAAAAAGAACCGAGAAATTTGAGGTTTTCAAGACTGGATAAGACAAGAGAAATCATATAAAAGAAATAGGCAGCCTTTTGGAACAATGGGAGAATAATGTTATCGTTTTCTGAAGGGCGATCAAAACTATCTGTATTTTCTCATTACAATATAATTAATTATAAATATTTGAATAAAAAAGAGAAATTATCACATAAGTTGTGTGTTTAGAAGATACTGGATGTTTGAGCATTATAGTTTCAATGAAATTCATGTAATCGTCATTTCTTTTATTTTAATTTGTGAGTAATTGATTAATTTAAAACTTCATCATCTTTCCTCATTTTATTTCTTCAGGAAATTCTTAAAGATATGCAAAATAAATGAATGGTAAATCGACCTGACACAGATGCGGAAGATTCAATGGTTCGATTATTGAAATGGAAATTGCAATGGATAAGGTACGTGATAAAGAAAATGGATCCATTTCAGATCCTAAAAGGTTTTTTTCATAATGATCAACTAAATATATTTATGTCTCAACAACTTCTCCACCAAGAAGATGTAGAACCTCATTCTGTCCAATTCTGCTCAGATCCCTCGGAAGAGCTCCTTGGAGTTCGTTTCTACTTTAACTTCTCAGATCCTGTAAATAAAAAAGACTACATCCCGGATCACCTCAGGCAACTGGCTTTGGAAATCATAAATAATATACCTAAAACTGATATAAAGATATACACAGATGGCAGTAAAATTGAAGACGCAGCTGGAAGTGGAATTTACATAGAAACACCTCAACGCACAATTTCTCTTTCCCAACGTAACCCCAACTTCTGCTCGGTCTTCAGAAGCGAACTCCTTGCAATAGAAAAGGGACTGGAGGCAATCTCTGGGGAGAACAACTTTGGAGACATCTGGATATTGACAGATAGTCGCAGTGCACTCCAGCATCTTAAAGATAGGTTAAATTTTGGAGACCGCACAAGTATTTCCATCTACAATAAACTAAAATGTATTTCACAACATCACAAAGTACATTTACACTGGGTGCCTTCGCATGTGGATATTCATGGCAATGAAATGGCAGACAAACTTGCCAAAGACGGCTGTCATCAACAGATTTCTAGTCCCATCAAACAGACATTTCAAGAACTTTACTCTGTCAAAAATCTACCGTTAAAAAGGATTGGTTAATTCCCCCTGCTAACAACTGGTACTTAGCTACTAAACCAGGGTTCTTTCTCTCCTTTTCGGGAGATAGATCTTCCCAAACCTGCCTTTCACGCCTCGCTAGTGGCCATATCAAATGCTTGAGATTCTCTGGAGCCGACAAGACCTTCTCCCTTTGTTCTAAATGTCATCTACAGCAGGCTTCTCCCAATCATATCTTGGACTGCCTTGATCTTCGTGGAGAGGATATATTCTCGTCTTCTCTGCTAGTGATCGATTTGCTAAAGGTGTACGGTTTATTCCCTCGGTGTGTTTATCTCCCACTGGTCTGACTACGTCAGACCAGTGGGAGATAAGAAGAAGAAGAAGAATATCTCATACATATATCTAAATGTATGTAAGAAATCTGTGCATTAAATGAAAAAATTAGAAAGCCTAAATATTATAGTGAAGCAATTCAATGATAAATGGACTAATGAAGTGCAAGGAAACTGATATCATAGCAACAAAATGGAACATATCATTTTGTGAAGGACTGTGTTGATAATCACAGCTAAAAGTGAATCTTTACCACCCAAAAGGCTTGCTTTGTTATTCAAAAAATGTCAAGTAGTACAAACCTGACTTTTAAAAACGAGGAGGGATGTGTTAGAGATCTATTATTAATGTAAAATGTTTATACAACCTGTGTTGGCTGTACCTGTAGCTGTTCTATTAGTTTTTATTTTATTTTTCTCTACTTTTGTGAGTTTGTTTCAAAATATAATCTGTTTTTTTTTCGTTCATTACTTTTTAATTTATCTGAGCCAGCTATCAAATATAATAAAAGTCAATGTGTGTGTAGTATATATGTAATCTAATATAATAAAATTCAATGTGTGTGTGTGTTTGTTTGTCTTTAATACAAATCCACAGTTTTCTTCGGATCTGCACCAAACTTGGTATACATCTCTCTATTCTAAAAAAAAGTTTTTAGTGAACGGTTTCCAGAGAAAGGCTTTTTAATTACTGAACCGAATGACACATATATGGTATCAAAATGTCCGGATTCCTTCCGGATTTCCGAGTAAGCCCTTCGATTTTTCAAAAAAATTCTCAATTTTAAAATATTTCAATTTTTTAAGGATAAAGGATTTTTTAAGGATAATTTTTAACGGATAAGGTCGCAGTTACAAAGCAAGTACTGTCATTCAAATTATTATGCATCCAATCACAACGACCGATTGACGCTATATTTTAAGATGAAACATGTTTTTCACCTTTTAAAAAAAGTACTTTCTTGATGAAATATCACTCAAAGACTGATAAAAACATATTCTAAAAACTTACATGAACGCCATTTCATACTAAAATTTCACAGTTTTTGTCCAATATTTATAATTTTTAGTCTGATTTTATCGAAATTAATTGTAAACATAGAGTGATGTTTTGTCTCTTTTTATTTTCGATTGCTTAAACGGTATTGTCTGGGTTAACAAGTCTGGGTTTAAAAAAAATATGAATGATAAACACTAGGCATATTATACTAACGAGTTATTTTAAAATAACGGGTTTTAGTTTGGTTCGAATATTGATAAACAATTAGAAATAGTTATTTTTAAATAATCATAGATTAAAAATAATTAAGATGAATATTTTTAAAAACATTTCGTTTAAATTTTTGATAAGTTCGAGTTAATATGTATTGAAACTTTTAAGGGAGCTTTATTCATGGAGGGGATTTGGGGAAGTATATTCGGAAAGTTGGTTGACGTTTTTTTTGTATATTGTTGAATTGTTTTGTAAAGTGTATTAAGTTCGGCGAGTTAGAATTTGTGGTAATTGCGAAGCAATTCCAAAAGGTCCTGCGTCAGCAGTTTACGGGGGTTGGCGAGCGATAGCGAGCAGGGGGCGGTAGCTCCCTAGTACGTAAAAAAATCAAGAAACTCAAGAAATAAGTTTCCATAGTAGACATGCCCATAACCAAAAACATAGTGACTTTCGGAGGAAAATCACATAATGTCTACTAGTCGCGTAATACCAGAGACTAGACACAAAACCTGAGGTATTTCAAATCAAGTAGTTCTTATATGAATAAAATGTATGCCCTGTTTTATAGGTTTAACTCATTTAGATCATACTAAAGGTATTTTTTTCTCAGTTGTGCTTAATCAATGTGCTAAGGGGTTTTTTTTTACAAAATTCTTAAATGCAACATTATACTCCTTCTATGGGATCATATAAATGTCAGAAAGTCATTTGAGTATTTAAGTAAAAATTTTCCTAAACTTTGTAATTCGGTTTTATATAACCAATGGATAATATCCCGTTTCTCAATCCCCATTCTTTACATTTTTGGATGCAATATTTTCTTACTTTCAATTGTTAGCCAGGATATATCTATTTTAAGGTACTCTTTTTGAGTATGCTAGATCCACATTCTAGTTGCTTCCATAAAAAAATTTACAAGATGTATAACGAGGATACGATACCCCCATTACCATCACCCATAACATTTTTAACTCTTTCTTATCCATTAGAATGCACGGAGCAGTTTTAATTTTTTTAAAACACGTCTCTCATTAAGGGACTTAGAAAATTTTAAGCATAGATCCTACAACTTTATAGTAAACCTAATGAAAAAACATACGGATAACTTTTTTTGCTTTTGTTTTAATGAAAACACTTGTTCTACCGTATAATTCGCAATTACCTTTCAACCCAGCTGAGAAATTGAGATTTTACTTTTTATGCACCCACGAAACTTTTTAAGAGTTTCCATCACACTTCCTAAAGAAACTTCTGGACTTTAATAAATGGATATTTTCCTTTCTTTCAATATGGGTTATAAACACTTATAAAGAAAGCTAAAAGGAAAAACATCCTTTATAAACTTCCATCAAAGAATAATAAAAGGTTCCTTTATTTTGTAAAAAAATGTTAAAAATATGATGATTTCAATGTCTGAATTCTCTCTGAGAGTAGTAAACGGTAAAGCTTCCACATCCACAACAATTACTTTCGCCATTATTTACTCACAGACCATTCTTACAGCATAATCAAATAAACCTTTTCTTTTGTTTGTTTGGTACAGCAAAAACAGGAAAGAAAAAAAAGAACAAGCCGTTTCCTTCTGTGTAAAAAATTTCGTTTTTCTCATTTGGGAGCTTAAGGCTCATTCAGACTGTTTCACTTTCACTGTTCATCGCAGTGATTCCTTCCAGTGAAAGACTAGTTCAGTGAACAGCTTTGTTTGCACTTTCACTCTTCATCAGACTCGTTCACTTTCATCGGTTGTTTATACTTACCAGGTTACTAGATACTATAAAGACTTCGTTACCATGGCAACCTATTACATTTACTTCTAAAAATACTTTTTATGACCATTATAAGTTTTAAAATGTATCATCATTAAAATGTTAAGCCGATCAATAGTATAGCTTTAATTTTAAAAAATTACAATTTTCCTTGTTTGTCCATTTTATATAGAATTTAACATAATGAAAATTAATAAAAATAATCAGCTAAATTTATTTTAACTGTTTTTATTGTTTTTATTCATCAGCAATTGACCGATTTAATGAAACAAGAAAATGAAACGGCAACGAACTTTAAAACCTAGAAATTCTAAACAGAATAAGGAAATCATAAGTGATAGGAAAAATAAATTTTATATGTGAAAGAATCAGAGGCGAACACGAACTATCCATTTAAACATTCGTTGTTTCGACTACCTGACACTGGCGTATATTAGGAGGCGAGGGGGCCCTGCCCCCCGAAATTCGGACTTGGCGTACCAAAGCAAGTTTTTAGGGACAAATTTTCTGGGAGAGGACCCCCAACCCCCCCGTTCTGATTGGAATTTTATTATTACAAATCATTTTATAATAAGTTCATCAAAATCCTAATCCTACTTAATATATGGCCAAAATTAAAACTGGGTGTACCAAAACCGAGTAGAAATTCTGTTTTCAGGGGCAAATTTCCAAAACTTTTCTGTGGGACGACCCCCAGATCCCCTTTTCTACTTGGAACTCTATTATTTTCAACTTGTTTTTATATTAAGTTTCCCCAAATGCAAATCCTATCTAAAAATTTTAATTAAAAAATTCGGACTAGGTGTGCCAAAACTCGTTAAATCAAATTTTCGAGTCAAATTTTCAAAAATTTTCTGGGAGAGGCCCAGAACCCCCTTTGGTACTCGGAACCAAATTACTCACAACTTTCTTTATATAATAAGTTCTTTTATATGTAAATTTTAACAAGAAATATATAAAAAGTTACATTGGATGTAATAAATTTGATTGGGAGGGGGTGAAAAATAATTTTAGGCCCCTCCTGAAATAAATTTCTATTTACGCCACTGCTACCTGATCAAATGGAATATAGTAATGAGAAAGTTTTAAAATTTCTTGAACTTTATCAAGGGGATATAATTTCAAATAATCAAATGATACATTTTTAAGAGTTTTAAATCTTACCACCTTTATAGAATTTTTTAAAACTAAAATTTATTAATATTTCAAAATATAGTACTATTTCTTAGATTGTAAAATCATTAGTGTGTGCATAATACAAAATACATAAACCCTACTCTAAATAAAAAATTGTTTATTCCTAGATCTAGATAATGACATTAGGGAGAGGATACCATCTTAAGCATGAATTTAATACTCTATTAATTTAAAATATCTATTCAAGGGGGTTCAGAGCATACGTCTGGAAACAAAAACTAAAAAGGAAATAATTACGGAGTCCTAGTCAGAAAATCAGATCTTGCCCAGTATCGTCTTTGCTCAGGAGTCTCCAAACTTTTCAGCCCGAGGGCCCCCTTAACTATTAAACAGTAGTTCGGGGGCCGACTTATATTCGAGACTCGAGGTTAAATTAAAATAGCTGAAAGCCAGTGGCGGCTCGTGAGTTGTTCACATGTTTTGAAAGAACAATTAACAACCTTAGACAGGGTGTCCCATAAATAATGGGTCACACTTCTAGGGGGATAGTAGACACCTAGACGAGTCAGAATCACATAGGATTTGGGGGTCCCAGACCAATTCCCAGGGAGTTAAAAATGGAGCGACACCCCAAAAAAACTATTGAAAAATTCAATTTGTAGAACTACTATTGATAAAAATTTAATTATGGTCTCAAAAATTTTGGTTTAATATGATCTTTAAACCTTCTCAAAAGTCTTCACTTTAAAATTTGTTTTATTATGAAAAAAGTTAAAAAATCACAAAAAAATGTGAAAACTCTGCCAAAACTTTTTGATTTAATAATCTGAAAGATCATAATCGAAAACCCTTAAGTCCAAAGTGTCACGTAAAAACCATCAATATTAAATGCTTTAGAGCCTGTTAAAGCATGGTTTAAGTCAGTTTTTTGGGTCCGCAAACTGCCGTTTTGGAAACGGCTATAGGAAACCACTTTACGCACGCAAAAAACGAACTTAAACAGAATCTCAAGCGTTTAATATTGACGGTTTTTACGTGAAAATTTGGACTTAAGGGTTTACAACTATGATCTTTCAGATTATAAAATCAAAAGAAAGGATTTCGAAATACAAAATGAGGTTTTGGCACAATTTTCACACTTTTTTGTGGTTTTTTAACTTTTTTCATATTAAAACAAATTTTAAAGTGAAGACTTGAAAGATAATTTTAAAGATCATATTAAACCAGAATTTTTGAGACCATAATTAAATTTTTACCAATAGTAGTTCTTCTACAAAATGAATTTTTCAATAATTTTTTTTGGGTGTCGCTCCATTTTTAACTCCCTGGGATTTGGTCTGGGACCCCCAAATCCTATGTGATTCTGACTCGTCTAGGTGTCTACTATCCCCCTTAGAAGTGTGACCCATTTTTTATGGGACACCCTGTATATAAATCACAGTTATTATTTTAAAAAGAGAAAAAAACATGCATTTAAAAAATTTTTAACTTTAAATAAGCAAGCACACGTGTATCTAATGAATCTTTAAAAATAAAACAGTTTTAAAATGATCAGTAAATTGTATTTTTAACATCTTGCCTCTTAGTATTGTATATAGAAATTTATTACGGGAGGTTCCAAATATCCTCTAAGAAAAGTCATTATAGTATGTACCATACCACAAGCTAAATTTTTCACCAGAGGAGACCTAAAATTACCCCCAAGCCCCTCTTATGCATACATTAATAGGTTTAATGTATACCTTAATACATTTTTAGGTAGGATTCTCATTTTTCTGAACTTTGAAATGAATGTGAGTAGTGAGTTAAAATTTTTAAAAGGGGGGAGGTCTGGGGGCCCTACCCCAGTACATTCTTCAATATTTGACCCTGAAAAACAGGCTTTTAACTCATTTTGGTACCCCTAGTCCAAATTTTAGGGGGGAGGATCTTGGATATTTTGAGTACACAATATATTAGTAATATTTTTCGTGATACAAAGATATCCGCGGGCTGTAGTTTGGAGACCCCTGTCTTTGCTCATCATGCTTTTCATCGTCTTCATTTTTTGAAATCTCTAAATAATGGTACTAATTGGTTAATTGTAAAGAGCATCCTTAACAACACTTCCATTTCGAACGTATGTTCGTGGAGAACTGCGAACATGTAAGCAGCACCCGCTGTTCTATAAAAACAAAAGAAATCCAATTAAAATATTCGGCACTCGCATTCGCGCGCATGTGTGGACCCGGAGTTACAGCTAAAATATTTCCTTTTAATTATTAAAATTAATATTTTTAGAAAGCAATCTTTAATAATGTTAAGAATATTTGTTCCGAAAATTAAAAAGCGAAATACACAAATAGAAAAAAATGAATAAAATGAACTGAAGGTGATCTAGAACTGTAAATAAAAAGAATATATATAATTTATATTAATTTCATTAACTTATAACTATCCTTCCCTAAGTTAAGATTTATTCGAAGCAAAAAAATCATTATTCTGTCACAATTGGTATAACACGGCTCTTAAAAATTCTAAGATAGTTTTATTAAATAGTTATTCCAGCAGAGGAATTCATCGGTAGAATTTAATCTAATTCAATAATTTAATTAATAGTAAAGTTACAAAACATTAAAATTTCGTTTAAAAAATTATTTTTACATTTTTATTTTCTAGAAAAATTTTTTAAATTTAAAGAAACATTTTTCATTTATACGCAATTTCCGTAAGCAAAAAAAAATATTGCGTTTGGTAGGATTCGATCGCACAACCTCTGTATCTACAAGTCAACGTGCTAACCATCAAGCTATAAAACCAACAATAACTAGATTAAAATAATAAATATAAAATTTTGTCAAGCAAATGAAGGAAATGTAGTACCAAGAATTTAGATTAATTTTTAGGTTTTAAGAATATCTAAAACTATTTCCTTTTTCCATTTTTTGATTTTCAAAACATTTAAATACATCGTTTAGAAGGATGCATATTTTAATTATCTCATTTATAAAATAATTTTTCTATCTCGGCGGAGATCACGTTAAAAAACCGCTGTGCTGCGGATTTTAATTGCTGTGATTTAAGAAGCTTTAATATTTTAATTCACTTTTATACAATTGTAAAAAAAAATTTTTCATAATAATCACACTTTAACACTGAAAAAAAGGTTCTTAAGTCTCAGAATTAAATGATCACATTTTTCTTAGGTGTAAGAATACACTGGATGAGTTCATCGGTGAAAGGTCCAGTGATTGTTTCATCTTTCATCTTTCATTTTCACTTCTGATGAAAACGACATTCCCACCCTTTCACTTTGGGTGTTTCATCGATAATGAACAGTGAAAGTGAAACAGTGTGAATGGGCCTTTAGAGTAAAATTACTCTTTTTAGAGGTTGCGTTGAGGATTTTTCTTTAATTTTTTTCCTTAAGCACTGACTTTATTCCGTGCTTTATCTATACTTTATTCGGAAAAAAATAAATAATGTTTTAATTTGGGTAATAAAGGCACTAAATGTAATAACATTTGCATTTTTTTGTTAGCAAAATGTTTATGACTTCAAAAATGTTACAAAAAATTTTTATTTCTTCCTTTAAAATTTGAATTGATAAAAATAAGATGTAGAGATCTTTTTAATATGATTCATCTCTAAAAAATGTAATGTATTGCAACATGGATATTATCTATTCATATTATCAATTAAAATCTCATAAAAAAGAAATAATAGTACATATTATTCTGAAATTCTTCAAAGAAATAATGAACCGACTAAGATCCTTGAGTTTAAAATTCTTGAGCTTTTAAATCACAAACTGTAAGGCTAGCACTTCAGTTGTTTGCCATAGTTGTCATTTGATCCACCTTTTAACTTTGAAGTAGTTTAAACGTCTTTCCTATATCATTCCTCTCAGATGAATAGTTAACCATTTTATTTTAACTATCAATTTATTACTCGTCAAGCGCCTTTGCTCAGAAATTCTAAAAGCTCTCTTTTACGCATATTTAATGAGAAAAACCAAACATTCTCAACAATTATAATGTTTTCGTTTATCTTTTCCTTTGATCATTTGATAGTTGCATAGTTCAACAATTATATTAACAACCACAAAAAATAGAACTAAAACATCTGCTTTCTTCCAGCTGTCTTTTCAAATTAGAACACCAACATCTGTAGCAAAGAATCTCATAATAATTCCGATTTCAATAAAAATGTAATTCTTTTTAAATTTAAAATCACTATATTCTAAGAAATTTAGAGAAAAGTAAGAATATAAGTATTAATCAGTCGAAAATTATGCTATTCATTTATGTATAAGAACTACCATTTTAAATTTCAAACAGAAAACTTCATAAAAAAACTTTCTTTTATAGAAAAAAATCTACACATTGTATCTTTAAATTGTTAAAGCATATTTAAATACTCATAGTTAATTTAAAAATTACAATGAAAATACAAAATAGTATATTTCAAATAAGAAAAGAATCAGTATTTACCGTATTGCCTGCCGATCATAATCACTGCTTCTGCTTCGAATAACATCATCTTTTTAATCGTTTGAAAGTTTGAAAAGTTACATCAGTTACATTAATTAAATGTTGCCAATCTTTAGACAAAAAAATCAAAATATATTTGAATAATATAAATTATTCTGCATTCGATAAGATCTCAAAATACTATTGCTCCTATTGCTCTTTAAAAACTATTTAAATACGCTAGTGCAAGACGCCAGTGGGAAATGTTTATTCCTGCTTTAATTTAAAAAACCATTTGCTTTTACTAGAAAAATTTTATTCATTTAAATTTTTAAATTTTATTGCTTATTTCAAAGAAAATATTTTCTCATTGAAGAAAAGGACGGCAATGCGATGGTTCGGACAACTCTATGGTTCGGACTAGCAGCCGTGACGTCAGAAGGTTGTACTCGAGTCGCGTGCTCCCCTATGGGTGTGCTATGTAGCTTTTAGGGGAATGAGATAAATTAAATAATCGGGGGATATTAATTATATTCAAAATAGTACAACGTTTTCTTAAAAATGTAGTTAGCTTTTTTGGAGGGGGAGAATAAATAAGCTTTTTTAGGGGGGGAGTTTCTGGTTGCTAGATATTCCAAGGTTCTAATGGAATGGACTGGACAAGCTGCTACCGCTCTGAATGGTAAACTGTTTTTTGGGCGAAAAACAGCAGATGTTTTCTAAGTCACAAGGGCATAAAAGTTTTACCTTAACTTCTTCAGCGCATAAAGCAGTTTATAAGGGATTAAAATTTAAACATCTCTCCCGATATATTTTATTAATATTCTTTAGAACGAGGGAGGTAGAATATTGATAGCAAAAATAAAAGGAAAGAGAATAAAACAAATATAAAAATTCAAAATTAAGCAATACATTATCAAATTAAAATAATTTGTTGTTTTTTTAATTAATTTTCTATTTAGTTTAATGTTAAATTAACTCAATGAATAATTTAAAAATCATTTATAGTTCTTGGAAATTTAGAAACTGAATATTTCCACGAGAGACAGTCCTGTTTTGGTATTTCAAGATGTGTTTGATCTCCTAGCGAAAATCAGATTTTCTTCTTCGATAATCTCACAATAATCATGGCGGCCTTACGAACGACACTAACAAATCAAGGACTTCTTACGTACACTCCTCAGGGTAAGAACAGCAATCGAGGCCCCTGATCTTTCATTAAGAACAAAGGAAAGCCCTTGATCTCATTTGTCAGAGCAACTTAGCCTGGTCAAGAAAGGTGGTCCTTTCTCTCCCTTGAGAATACGATGAATCTGTGAGAAAGAGGAATGCTTTATTGTCCGCGGTTTCTTATTGGGATTGTTCATGAGACCCAATTTCTGGAGATTAGGAACGCAGAGTGAATCATTATACATGTTTGATTAAATTTTTTCTGGAAGATATCGATGTTTATTTCTTAAAAGTTGTAATAACTTTATAGGTTGCACTATTGTTTTTTCAAGTGGTAAAATGTGAAACAGGAGAAGTGCTTGAAGATAATCACGATCTTAGAAGATGTAAGTATGATTTTGGTAAAAGTCTCATTCTCTTGAAATTCTTAAAATTCTTAAGAAGCCATGTCCTATCCAACTTTTTTACAGAAGAGACTACTGGGGATCTTTTTTTTAGTCGAAATGATTAAATATTTGGTTCCTACACTTTAAATTTCAACCAAGATCGACACCTAAGCCCATCGACCTAAACCACAAGCTCAAGCTTTTAAGACTTCCCTCGGGATCTAACAAAGCATCTTAAATATTAAAATCGTGAGTATATTTAATAGATAAGTTTTTGAAGTGAAATTCCAACAAAGTTTGAGAGAAATTCACATTTGAATGTAGTTTTGTCATCTTTGGACTTTCTTTCCCCTTAGGAGTTTGATTCCGTCCAAGGAGACCCAGGGTCAAGACTGCTTTCTAGATTATATTCAGACAGTTTGTTATAAAAACCCTCTATGTCTAGAATGCTGGAAAAGTAATGTCCCTGGAGAACAGGATCACTCAGATTTCTCTTTTAAGCAACCTTCTTTCCTCTTTCCTTTCATATGTAAGTATAAGAAACAAATCAGTCTTCCAAAAGGTTCTCAAAAGTTGGTATTGTTTGCAATAAAAATTAATGATAAATCTCTATAAAATTATTCTTGTATTAAAAATCAATGCTTTGAGACAACCTTTATAATTCATTGCTTAGCAGTGGCGGCTCATGAGCAGTTTAAACGTGGGTTCACAATTAAATTTTGAATATACAATTAAGTAAAAGTACCACAATTAAAACAGAAGAGGGGTGAAAGGTCATCCTGAATAAAGTACAAGTTGGAATAAATTTTTATAGTTGGAATAGTTTTTTCTTTATGTTATTATTGACTTTATGTTGTAATTTTCACCCCATTCATCATTTTCAAATCACTAAGTAAGTTCACATCTTTCTGATGTGTAATCAGTCCATTGGTCTGCCGAATTGCCATACCGCATCAAAACTTAAAAGTGGAAATTGTCCTTAAATTCAAATCAAATTTACTAACACGCACATAAACAGACACATAAATGCACACACAGAAAGGACATAGAACAAAAACAAAGAAAGTACAATATAACTCATAACTTGATTAACAAAAAGGTAGAAAAAATAAATATAACAAAAAGAAGAAACCAAAAGAAAATAAATATTTTGGTGACATCATAAGAGCAAAAGCTCGTACTACCATGATATTAACAATGCAATTTCAATGAGATTATTGACAACGCGATAGAACTTTATTTATTTAGATAATTTCTATTGATTTTTGAGCCCCTATAAATTGGTGATATTTGTTTTAAAATCTGCATAATTTTTAGTGAGTTTAGTAGCTTCATGTGATTTATGAAAAATTTCTTTACAAGATTTAGGAGTTAAGTATCTTTTGTACCTCTTTTTAAATAATTTGCTGGTTTTAGTTCGTAAAAATTTTTGTTTTTAAAAATGAAAATTATAGTAGCCGTTAGTTACCGAATTCAACTTGCCTATTATGGTCTTTCTCCAAAATCTACCCCCATGGTGAAACATATTTCCAATTTTTTTCTTTGCCCTCCAGCCTGATCCTTTCCGGTTGTTGCTGTTTTTTTAAAAGCTTTTATTCTACTTGCTTTTGGCGGCGTTTTACGGGTGGAATTTTAAAACTCGATTTTCGGGCACTTCCCGATATGTTAGGACCCCGAAACTTTACACATCGGTGTAACCCTCATGACACTCCAATATCCAACCATTATCTAGTCAAACAACCAAAGGATTAAGTTAATTAGCGAGTATTTTTAATTAACAGAAAAACCAGATTTTGAGACCTTTCCCAAGGGGCTATTCTCCCTAAACCGTGGATAATGGTGTATAAGGCATAACTTCATCATATTCAAAAGTCAAAACGAGAATTTCCCAGTAATTACGATAATTATAGACGATTAATCACCTTTTTTTTACAAAATCTTGTACATAAAATTTCAGGCACTTCCAAACGATATAAAGTTCTGAAACTTTGCACCATGGTGTAAACTCGATGAAAATGCAATATTCAATAATCAACTAGTCAAAACCTCCGTAATTAAGGTAATTAACGAGTGTTTTTAGTTATCCTTTTAATTCAAATTTGAGACACTTCCGTGAAGCCAATGGCTCCCAAAACCTGTAAGATAATATATTAGGTATATCACTACAATATTTAATCTTCAAAACGTGATTTCTTACCTTCCAATTAACAATTAAGATAATTAGCGATTTAAGATAATAACCGCGAGAAAGAAATCGCCAGAAGAGCGAGAAATCGCCGAAAATTGGTGCCCCACCCCGAGGAATCGCAAGAGAAGAAAAATATGCTTCTTTTATAATTTATGGACTACTGAAAAGAGTGGATAATACTGTTTGCTCCTTGATACACTAATTCTGAGTTTTATTTTTGTCTGGGCTTACGATTAGTTATTTTTATTTTATTGAATGCATTTTCTTTTTCTTGTGAATCTTTTTGATATGGATGATTTCATCGGTGAGCGAGAGGATGCGCGGTTAATCGCTCCGTTCTGTAATTATAACGGTACCCCTAGCAATATTAAATAGATTTTAATTAACTTTGTTGTTTTCGTGTGTCACCCCTCCCACAAAATTGGGGGATCGGCTCGGATTGAGTCGCGGGACCATTTTTTTCTTCGTCGAGAGCGCTGAACTGTTGTTCGCGAAGCCATCATATAGTAGAAAACTAAAATTATAAGATTGAACATAAGATTAAATATGGTTGAAATAAATATTTTTTTTAGTGTTTGTTTAAAAAAATACCATGACTAAAAAGTAAAAAATAAAACAAGTAAAAAAAGATTTTTTTAAAAAACGCTTTTATTGAAGTGTTCTAATGGAGGCTTTACATCACGCGGTTTGCGACAGCGATTCTGCGATTTTCTGCCATTGCGACAACCGCAGTAACTCAGCGACCTCTCGAAAGATGGCGCTGTTCAATTAAGGGAAGAGGGTCAATTTTTGTCGCGAATCGCGTGTTCTAAAGCCGCCTTAAAAGGTCAAAAATAATTTATTCGGTTTGACAAATAATTTATTGGGAAATAGAAAATAACTTTTTGGTAAGTAAAAAATAACTGATTTTCTAATCACTAAAAATAAAAGCCTGGGCGCCAGTAATTCTTCATTCACTATTTATTCCAACTTCTTTATTCTATGTTCCATGGGGTAAAATTTACAAATTTCTCATTTGTGAGGTTTAGGTGGGATGGATTCACTTTAAATTCTTTATTAGGTATTTTTTATGTAAAATTACACATAAATAACGATGTAATGGCCTAGTGGTTAGAGCATCTGACTGCAAAGCCGTACGTCTGGGGTTCGAATCCTCGTTCGGCATAGATGTTAGTGTTACTGTACTTGAATTTACCTATACGGGTCCATACCGTCAGGTGAATTTGTACAAATTTTAAAAAATAAATAAAAAAGTTTTAAATTAAAAAATATATATAAATTACTAGCGCCCACGCTTTTATTTTTAGTGATTAGAAAATCAGTTATTTTTTACTTACCAAAAAGTTATTTTCTATTTCCCAATAAATTATTTGTCAAACCGAATAAATTATTTTTGACCTTTTAGAACACTTCAATATAAAAGCGTTTTTTAAAAAATCTTTTTTTTTACTTATTTTATTAAAACAACTTTTGGTAGACCTGTTATCAACCAGTTGGGAGCCGCCACTTATAACTACTGTTGAGTAAAAATAAGGCACACTAAATCCTAATGCAATGGGCCATTACGTTTACGATTTACCACAGTTTGCGACATTTCGCCGACACTCCCGCAGAAACACCGACCACAACAAAAAACTTTTCCAACACACACAAAAAAAATTCCTTTTCATTCTCTCCTAGTGAGCTCGAGCTATTAACCCCAAAACCCAGATGTTCGATTCGGGAGAAAAGATTCTTTATTCCATTCCTCGCGGTACCTGCTCTCCGGAGAACGGAAGCAGGGATTTTTCCGGGGAAGAGATCCGGCAGCAAATAGGAGGGGATTAAATGGCTGGTCCTTTCCCATCAGTACATGTCATAAACGTCGCGAAATGGGCGCTTTTTTCGAAAAAATTTCCGGATGTCTTTTGATGTCGCGGCAGAGAGACGATGGATGGAAATGGATTCTGGGAGTTTAGTTGTCCAGAGATAGTGGGAATGTGTTGCCTGGTGGGAACTTGGTTTGAGGGCTTCTCTGTCAGGATTTCTTTCTCTGTGTTTTATTCCATTTCATACTTCAGAGCGGGACTTAAGCCGATAGGACCACTTCTTGTTGATCAATATCTTAACGGCTATAGCTTTATTCGTCATGCGTCTCTTTGCGTGAAGCACTCTCTCGACGTTACATATCCTTTATGCGTATTCCCCGATTCCACCTTGTAAGAAGTATGCCAGAGGTATGATGATTGGTTTGATAGATGATTGTCGTTCCAAATATGGTATTGCCACATTGCTTGTTGCACTGTGAAAGCCCTGTTCGGTTTTAATATAGAGCTGGGAAACGTACGAAGTGGAATTGGGAAATACGCCTCATTCTATGGGACATTATGTCGCGTAAATAACAGTGTAACAGTCAAACATCTTTTTATAAAGGGTGCATTAAACTATTCCAATCAAGTAAATGTCTGAAAGAAAAAAAAGTTACAGAAAGTAAAGGTTTAAAAGTTTTACGAAGTAAATTTTACTTTTTTATAAATACACAAATCAGGCGGTCGTTCATTTCTTACGAGAAGCAACCAGATTAGAATCAATGATGTAAATCAGGTCAATATAATCAAAGATGGGAGCCAGCAGCTCATAGTACTTATTAGGGGGTACTAGGGGTTTTCCCTAGCATCCCCTTCAGAGGAGGGAAACTCTTTTGTTCGCTAATTGACCCCACCTAACCACACAGAGATCGCGGGGAGATTCTAATCTCCCCTCCACTGGCCGAAGGAGGGTTGGCAAGACAATGCAGCCTTGGTTCAAGGAGTAAGGGGATATTAGAGAACAACAATAGGGGACCTCCCTGACCTGGGAAGGGGATTTCTTTGGTGCCTTTGTTTGATATTGACAGCAAGTGGCCTGATGAGTTTTTCTCTTCACTGTTAGAGGACCATAAAATTGACGGCTGTAAGGGTCATGACAGACCGGACTTCTTATAGCAGTCGCTCCAATAACTCAAACTGTCAAAGGGAGGAGCGATAAGGGATAAGGGGAGGAGAGGAGGGGACTCGAGGGACGATGTAGTAGATTATTCCTGCAGCGGAGGAAAACAGGTGTCATCTTTTATCATCAGGCAGGAGTTATCTACTATATCGCCCCCTCGAGTCCACTCCGATCGCCCCTCCTCCTGGTACTATCTTAATCGTTTTTTAATGGTGATGGATCGATGTCACGTCTTAAGAACGCCACGTATGACATGACCCTAAAAGTAAAGCATCACTGTCTATATCCTTGAGAGAAGTAACTCCGCGATTACGAGAGACCTCCAACCTAGACTCGGTGAGAGGTCCCACTCAGGTGGATGGTCCCTCCGTATCGCAGTGTAAACATCCCTCAATGATATCGAGGCAATTTTTTTCCACCACTTTTTTCCGTAAAGTGACGTATTTTTTTAGTGTGTGTAAGGGGATAGTTTTCAGTATTGGCAAAAAGATGGAAAACAACTATCCAACTTTATTTTTAAAAAAAAGGCATCAGCTCTCATTTAAGGCAAGTGTTGTACAGATTTTGGTATGAAGAGGAAAATATCTCTAATACTTAATCATTAATTTAAATTCGCTAACATACCTACTTCTTCATTTTCATTCATTTTCTATGATTAAATGGAGTCTTAAAATAAAAAGGTTTAGACCCATTATTTAATTAAACTGTTAAACTATTCTAAGGCTTAACAAAAGGCACTACTGCATTCTTTTAGCGATGTCAGCAATTACGTTCACTACAGATAATCGAAATCACTGGAAAAGGATCGTTGACGAAGCTCCATTAAGCCTAATAGATCCCATTCTGAGCATCTGCTGTTGGAGAATCTCCTCAGAACGTCATTTAAATTTCTATCAGGCCGCAACGAGGATTGTCTTTCCCGATCTTGTTTTCTGACGCAGCAATTAAACATTCTATTTAAAGTAAATGCTCTGGGTAAAGACGTTACACCGTGTGTTCGATCGGTGAACGAGTACAAGGGATTTAAATGTTCTTAAAAGCAACAGAAGGCGGATTCGGAAATTAGCGTCATTATGGGTTCAAAGAAAGACCAGACAGATGCACTTTCAAAGGACTATCTGTACTCGTTGTCATGTCCTCTCTCTCTCACCCATCCCTCTTTTTACATAAAAATTAGTGAATTATAGTCCATTAATTTTTATGGAGCTATAGTTACAGTCTTAAATGTCCGAGAAATTTAATAAAAGTCGATTGACAGGTCTGGGACAGAGATTGGGCTTAAGTCATAATGCTTTTTACTTTAGTACTTTATACAGAATTCCCAGCTTAAAACTGTTTTAATCAGATATGACATGAGACACTGGAGGGGTCTTGAAATGATTCAAAGAGGGATTCAAGAGGGGGGACTCTGGAAAGTGCCTCCTCCTTGGGCTGAAAAAGAAAGGGAAAAAAGAAAAAAACCTAAAAATTTTTTTAGCATTTATAACATGTAATTTTTCTTCTTTTTTAGCCTAAGAGGGAACCTTCCCCAGATTGTTTAAACTTTATTTCTTCAAGCATCTGTGCTGATGAAAAATGAGTTATTTAAGGCCAAAACCCGAACTATTTTCTGGGGGAGGACCCCCAAACCCTCCTATCCTGCTCTCTTAAAAGGCAATTACAAGGTTCAGATCGCGATCATAGGGGGGACTCTGGAAAGTGCCTCCTCCTTGGGCTGAAAAAGAAAGGGAAAAAAGAAAAAAACCTAAAAATTTTTTTAGCATTTATAACATGTAATTTTTCTTCTTTTTTAGCCTAAGAGGGAACCTTCCCCAGATTGTTTAAACTTTATTTCTTCAAGCATCTGTGCTGATGAAAAATGAGTTATTTAAGGCCAAAACCCGAACTATTTTCTGGGGGAGGACCCCCAAACCCTCCTATCCTGCTCTCTTAAAAGGCAATTACAAGGTTCAGATCGCGATCATAGGTACGGAAACATAGTTTCGCATAGTTTATCAGGCATTGGGGGTGCAAAAATAATTTTTTTGGAGGGGATCTTGAGAGATCTATAGGTATAGAAAAAAATAAATTTTGTCAAGTTGCGTCCAAAGGTAGATAGAGGTGATTCTCAAAAAGTGTCCTCAACTTATATCCCTGCTGGATCCGCGCCTGAATAGGAGAGTAGAAAATTAAAACCCTGCTTTTTTGTGAATAATATAGCACGATAAGTGGTCGAAAGATGTATCTGCACTCGTCTGTCAAATTATTGGCGCATGGTATGCAATAGATTGGCTACGGAGGGGTTGACGGGCTAATACGTAAATACCATATTTTCTTTAGCACGCTTCGCAATGCTCCTAAACTGTTCCTTGGAAGTTAAACACAATCTAAAATGAATAGAAATGCTGATTATGATTAGTTCCTTCATCTTCCAATTTATACCTATAAAAACAACACAATCACGAGGCATTTTAATAAAAAGACTTATCATTTCAATAAATGAGTAGGAGAAAACCTTAAATAAACAATTTCAATCTCAAAATTTAATTAAAACTTTTGATTTGATGTTAGAAATGAACAACTCAGAAAACCAAGAAGAGTTTATTTGGTATTTGTTTTTTTTTTCAGTTTTTAAAAAAGATAACCGCTTAATTCCCTTTTGGATTACATATTTTGTTTTGCTACTTTTAATTAGTGTAAGCCTTTTTATAGCGCTTTTAATCTGCTTTCGAAGGCAATGTGGAAAGGTGGCCTCCAGAAATGAAAGTAAAAAACAATCCACGATGCTTTTCAATTGTTGGTAATTACATTTAGTGGTAGAAAAAGAACTTTAAAATAAAAATTACATGATTCATGAATAGGTTCTCTAAATTGGGTAATTTTTTTGCAAGCCTACTACAATTTAATTTACTCTAACGAATTGCCTCAGTTCAATTTCAGATTCATGTACGCTGGTAGTATAATACAGGGTGTTTCAAAAGTCCGTTTCGCGGGTTTTATTTGGAACCAACGACCAACGTGTCCCAGGGTCTCGGAAGTAAGGTCTACCCCTAGGTAAGTGACCCTGAAGAATTCATGGAGATGACTTACAGCGCACCTAGCGGCGAAAAAAAGTTTAAAAAATTAATTTTAAAACTAAAGGAGATAGAGCAAAAACCTCATTGAGAGTATTGCTGCCAACCCAACGTTATGAAGAACACACTGAAAAAAATTCATGAAAATATCGTGAATATTCTTGGAGATATGTATTAGCATGTGAAAATAGCCCTCTTTCAGGCCTCAAAAAAGAAAAAGTTTGCAAATTTGCACATTTTTTTTAATTTTTGGTAACATTTGATTTCATTTTGTCTTCATTCAACTAAAATAACACAAAACTTAACAATAACACTTAATAATAATAATAAAGTTAGCAAATTTAGGAACTTCCTCTTTTTTTAGGAACTCCCCTTTTTTTAACTAATTGCAAGAGTTTCATTAATAATTTAGGTCTCAAAACTATTCTATGAACATGTGTAATTTATTTTTCCCTTTGGTTATTTTTCTTAATTTACAGGGTGTTTCAAAAGTCCGTTTCGCAGCTTTTATTTGGAACCAACTTGTCCTAGGGTCATGGAAGTAAAGTCTACTCCTAGGTAAGTGATCCAGGAAAATCCATTGAAATGAGTTAGTGCCCCTAGCGGCGAAATAAAAAGTTAAATAAATTACTTAAAAAAAACTAAACGGGATAGAGCAAAATCCTCATACAGAGTATTCTGGCCAACGTTATGAAGAACTCCCTGAAAATAATTTCATGAAAATATCTTGTATATTCGCGGAGATAATAGCATGTGAAAATGGCACTTTTTCAGGCTTCAAAAACGAAAAAGTTGGTAAATTTGCAAATTTTTCAGTTTTATTATGTAGTTTTGTGTTTTTTAAGTTGAATGAAAAAATTTAAAAACTTGCAAACCTGCGGATTTTTTCTTTTTTGAGGCCTAAAAAAGTGCTATTTTCACATGCTAATATCTCTGCGAATATTCACGATTTTTTTCAATGATTCTTTAATTCAATGATGTTGGCAACAATACTCTCACTGAGGTTTTTGATCTATATCCTTTAGTTTTTTTATTAAATTAATTTTTTAACTGTTTTATTTTGCCACTAGGGGAGCTGTAAGTCATCTCAATGGATTCTCCAGGGTCACCTACCTAGGGGTAGACCTTATTTCCATGACCGTAGGACACGGTTCCAAAAAAAAAGCTGCGAAACAGACTTTTGAAACACCCTGTGTAATGGGGTAAAGAAACCATTTATTGCAATTTGTACGAGGTTCTGTCCCTTTTTCACTATTTCCGATGGACTGTAAAAGTAGAATTGAACAATATTAAACACAAATTGCAGGATGAAAACAATTTTTATTTATTACACTTTCAAAGCTGGAATGAAAAGTGATGGATATTACAAACACATTGTTAAAAAAAGAACACAAAAATCTTCCAAGTTTCTTCAAGAAACTGCCGGAACTGCGTCTTGGTTATTACCCAGATGAGACTTCAAGCTTCAAAGTGCAGAAAAATAGTGTTAGCGCAATGTTAAATAGATTTGTTCAGTCAGTACTAAGTCACGGCTGCCTAGAACGGCCTTCCTCTGCCCCTGCCTGGGATTTGAGGGGGATCCACATTAGACCTAGGGTTCTTGATGGTTTCATCAAGAGAAACTATGAGGCAAGCAGCTTCAGTTGCGGCAGTCAGGGCATTGATTTTAACTACAGCTGGCTCCCAAACACAGGCCTCAAAGTTGTCGGCTATGTCCTCATTGAGAATATCTACACCATACCAAATGCCATCTGAAAAATAAAATATTATAGCATTTAACTAGTTAGAAAAAAATTGCAGTTACAGATACGGTGCAACTTGCATAGTTCAAAAGTTTTTAAATCAAAGCCATGGAACGTTTACTTGATCCCTTGAGCTTTCTTTGAAAGTAATGTTAAGTTATCTAAGAATTTGAAGTTCGACTTTTTCAAAAATTTAAAATAAGTTGACTCTGCTTAATGTGATCACTTTTGTCCAAGAGATAACAAGATTTGATCAAACAATTAACAGCAAATTAACAAGATAACAAAATTACAAAACTAGAATGTATTAACTTCTTTTAAACTACGTTAATACTTAATTTTGCAATTAGAACTTACTGGCGGCATGCTTCTGTCTTAGCATATTCAAAATATTAGTGGAGTCAAATCCTGCATTGTCACATAACTGCCTAGGAATAACCTCTAACGCCTTGGCCATGGTTCCTATAATAAGTTGCTCTTTGCCTTTGATAGTTCTTGAGTAATCCCTCAGGAATTTAGATAGTTCCATTTCTATGGCTCCACCACCTGTTCAATACAAAACAGTAAGTGTAACAATAGCAACAATAGGAGGCACTCTTTTAAGTGCATTTTTACTTGATTGGAAAAAGACAAATAGCAAAGTTTTTTTTCGTAACATTTAGTTAAAGAACAAAAAACAGCACCTTTTTGAATGTTCAAATCAATGTTGGGCAAAATCGAATTTTTATGTATTGAGTCTTTTCAGGTATCAAATACTTTTTTAGAACTCTTTTGAAATTAAATACAAATTGGTTTTAAAAATTCAATAATTTTACTTGCGAACTGAAAGTAAAAAAATTCTCGAAGTATACACATAAACGACCCTTGTGCTATGGGAACACTGGGTATCAAAAAAAGTATCGCTAGAAAGTTTAGATAATAAAAGTACTGGCATCGAAAAAATATTGAATAGAAAGTTTTATACTCGTATCGAAAAAAGCATTGATACCATATGAGTGATACCTCTGGTGATACACCTCAAAGGCTCGATACTTAGGTGAAGTGACATATGTGGCTCAATGAGGATAGTTTTTGAGATGCAAAATAAGAACAGGCAGTAGGGTGGTTCAAAAAAACTTTTTTTCAGCTAGAGTCCGGGCCACCCCTTAATTTTTTTAGACCTATCAACAGTATAGTCCAGACAAAATTTTAGCTTCCTATTCAAATTCTAAGAGGGTGCTCAATGACCCTCAAATTTAACATTAGCGGGCCCATAGGGGATGTGACCAATAACACTGTTCAACAAATTTGACCTTCAAAATTTTTTTCCTTGATGGAAAAATAGTCATTTCTTATGGATTTTGGGTCGCTGAATACGAAAATCCCCATTAAAATTCTCAATTGACTCAGGATTTTCGGGGGAACAGCCCCTCCCCCTTTTTACGTTTTTCGACGACTTTATAACTTTAAACTCGATTTTCAGGGTCAAAAAGCACTGTTTTAGTCTTCAAATTGCACCCCAGGGGACAAGAAAGGTTCAAATTAATAAAATATGATAAATTTATAACAAATGGATAGGTTTAAGGGGTAATTACCCCCCTAAAAACACAAAAAAATAACTAAAAATTATAGAGGTTTCTATACACTATTTTTTCCTCTTATTTTTTACGAAATTACCGTTTGAAGGGTCCTAACCCTTTCCCAAGGACCCAAATATGATGACAATATGAAGCAATAATTTTTACTAAAAGCGGCTGAGGTGTTAGACTCCCAGAAGCCCCCACAGAAGAGTTCGGAAGACCTCCAGAATCACAAAGGCGCTCACGAGCTCAGGAACTAATATTGATGATTTTGAAAAGATTACAAATTACGTTTTTCTTATATTTTGGGTCTATCCTAAGTAGCAACTCTTCAGTTCTTTAAAAACTGACTGGTTTTAGGGAGTGAGGATTCCATGTTTCAAGATGTTAATAGATGCACGGCTGTAGATAACAATTAGGGGGCATCTCCTTAAAAACTGAGGGTGATGGAGGAAAAAGGATGTCATATTTGAATTCAGCACATTATTTTACACTAGAATCAGCTGAAATTCAGTTAGTGGCTTCAAATTTTTTTTGGTACAGCACACTTTAACTCTAAGTGTGGCATTGAACCCTTTCGTGGGTGCCTTGGGGGCGCTCTCACCTCAACCACTTTTAGTAAAAATCATTGCTGCATATTGCCATCAAATTTTGATCCTTGGGGATGGGTTAGGACCCTTCAAACGTGAATTGCGTAAAAAATTAAGAGGAAAAAATAGCGTATAAAAACCGCTATATTTTTTTGCATTTTTAGAAGGGTAATTACCCTTTAAACCTATCCATTTGTTATAAATTTATCTTATTTTTTTAAGTTGAACCTTTCTTTTCCCCTGGGGGGCAATTTGAAGACTAAAACAATGCTTTTTCACCCTGAAAATCGAGTTTAAAGTTATTAAGTCGCCGAAATACGTAAAAAGGGGGAGGGGCTGTTCCCCAAAAATCCGTTTAGACACTATTGCGCAATATTATAGTTTTGTTGTCAAGGGGCAAAAAATACCTACAACTTTTACTTTGTACTTTATAAATCGATTTATTCTCATGTTAAGAGATTATAAAATAAAAATGCATACTTGATTTGGTAGTTTTTAGATTTTAAAATAATTTATTGAAAAAATTGCTGTAGAATTCACCAACTTATAAAGTTCGGGGGGCTTGAGCACCCCCTTGCAGTTGAGATATGAAGTTGAAATTTTCCCAGAATATTACTGTCTACAAGTCTAAAAAAATTGAGGGGTGGCCCGGTTTATATTTGAGACTTTATTTTTTACCATGTATTGTTGAACCACCCTAACAGGCAGTGTTAACTCATCAGCAGATATAATTAAGATAATTTCATTGAAATTTTTTTTAAGAGTTTGTCAATAAAGTATCGATACTTTTAGGTATTGAAAACTTAAGTATTTGGTATTGATACCTGCCCATCACTAGTCCAAATATTACATCTTTTTGAAGATTTTTAGACCCCCTCCTTGTCAATAATAAAAAGCTAACCGATAACCCCCACCAGTTTTTAGTACAAATTTCCAGTTATGACCTAATCTAATTTAAAATTCCATTTTAATAAAAAACTAACCAAGCTTGAAACTAAATATGTATGCTAATTTTTAAAATTAAAAATGAAGATTTAAAATGAACTCTTTAAATTAAGTTACTTTTGTAAATTGAAACTACACCTATAATACTTTCTGTAAGCATCACTCAGACCTGCCTACCCCTTTAGGGAAAAATAAGCAAATAACAAACCATCTCCCTTCTTATGTGCTTACATAATATTTGAACAGACTAGCGTTCAATACCCATTAATCCCAGAGTATTATTCAACTAAAATTATTCAGACCATTTTAAAGTAAAACACAAATATTTATATCATGAACATAGTGCATGCTTATTGCATAAATTTAATTCTGCTTTAAAAAATTGTGCATTTTAAAATATAGGTTTTCTGTAATATGTTAGCGATAGTAAAACCAAAAAACTTTTTGTTAAAAGCAAAATGTTCAAAATTGTTTTTAAAATGTTACATCTTAATGACTTGCTGATGTTACTAAGAACTAATCAGTACTGACACTTTAACGGCCATATTCTGTGCTACTTGATCAGCGGTTAACCACCAATCAAAGAAGGAATAGCCGGCTCTGATTGGTGGAATCCTTCTTTGCTGTTTAACCTCTGGTCAAAAAACACAGAATATGGCAGTTAGATGATTTCCTTAACTTGTTAAATGAGTTGTAATTAGTTTTAAAAAATATTCCACTACACAACTTAAAAAAAAGGAATAAAAAATTGATTTTAAAAATATTAATTTTACTTTTGGAGTAATATTATGGGTAGAGATATGGCCAATTTGTTTGCTAATGCCATCTATACAGATCAATACTCAAAAAATTCTGCAGGCGATTCCCACTAAGAAAAATCTATACATTGGATGGAAAAGTAAATTTGCTTATACACAGTGCGCATAAATTTTTTAAAATATAAGTGTTTTTTACCTGCTACAATAATGTCATTTTTCATAGCTCGCCTCACAATCATGATGGCATCATGAAGTGACCTCTCTGATTCTTCAATAAACTGTTCAGCACCTCCTCTCAAGATAATGGTCACAGTTTTAGTGTTGGAGCAACCAGTGAATAAGTTATACCTATGGAATATCAAAATTAAACCTTGTAATTTTCAATCTCAGATTAAGTTATGGTTCCCTAGTTGCCAACACCTCCAACAGGGTGGCTACAGAAACTGAAAAACAAATTTCCCTGACTAAAAATTTAAATTGTCCCTGATATACATATATACATAAGGGTTTTTGGCTTTTCCTAATAATTTAAACACTTTTAACTACACAGTTACTTCACACAAAGATATATTTCAATCAAATAGATGTTTAAAATAAAAATAATTATATAATTTTTAAAAATATTAATAATGTAAAATATTAATTATAAGGATATAATATTTTTTATATAAAAATAAATAAAAAACTGCTATCAAATATAATTAAATAGGAATGTTCTTTTCTTTTAAATCTTCAGCTATGAAAAGTTAACTGTATTTAAATTCTATTTATTTAATGCTTATAACACGGCCGTAACTAGACTTAGTTTAAGGGGTTACTCAACATTTTTTTAGGGTACAACTGTACGTTAAGTTTTATGACTTGTACATCGTATATTAAAATTTTGGAGAATTTAACTTCAGAATTTTGTATAAACAATGTGAATTCCCAATAAAATTGGAGGGTCTGGGGTCCTCCACCAGAAAAATTTAGGAAATTTTTCTTAATTTTGTTAACTTTTTTGATATTATTCGTTGAATACTGGATATGAAACAATCAAGAAAGTTAAAGTTAAATATACACAATCCCCTCTCTACAAACATTGTTTTCTAAATAAAACAAAGTTGAGGCATCATTAAAATTGATCTCATATAGTTTACCTCTCTCCGCCAATCTGCACTTCTTCAAACTTCTCACAAGTTCCCAAGTTTTTCTCAGATATATCATAACAAGTGGATAGAATTGCACCCCCACAAGCTTTCATTGTTCTCTTGAGATCATCCTCTGGAACACGGCCAGCACAGAACATATCCCTAAAGAAATCAAACAAGGTAGGTTATAGAACTTCGATGGAACTATTCTGCATGTCTACATTTTAAAACAAAGCAAAAAAAGACATTTTAAAATCACAACTGAAGGATTATTAGATTTATCTTTGGTTTTCCTTTTTTTATATACATACAAGCTACTAAATTTAATTTTTTTTATAATAGACTTTCTGTTTTTGGCAAAACTTGATGTGATTAACACTACCCTTTTCTATATGTGGTGTATATGTTACGGTGAATGTCCGAAATTGGAGAATGTCGACATTCCCCAAATTTCGGACATTCACCGTAACATATATATATTAAGTGGTTTGATAGAATTTCACATTTCAACACAATTTTATAGATTAAAAAACTATTATTTCTCCCAAATTGATAATAAAACTTTGTTTTGCTCTTAGAAAGGTGTTATTCAGGTGTCAGAGGGTAATTTCAAAAGAAAAAACATAATATTCAGGAGTTAGAAGGTCTCTTAGAAAAATAAAGCTAATTTCAGGATGCATACAAACCCTGATAACAGTTGCAAAAGGACAAGCATACCTATCAGCAAAATACTGAGTTGCGACATCTCCAATAGGCAACTTCGACAAAACTACCTTAGCTCCACTTTCTACTATCTTTTCCAACTTGCGATACAGAATTTCCCATTCAGCATCTACTACATTTTGGTATTCCTAACAAGGGGAAAAACAGCAGTTCAGTAACATACAAATCAATAAATAAGCATAAAAGAACATTGATACTATGATATTCCTGATACTATGCTAATTTTGTGCCTTGGTATCATTTTAGTTGCATTTAGAAATTTTTGACATTTTTTCAGTTTTGAAAAAATCCTACTTTTAGTTTATTATTCAGGTTATTTCCAAGTGAAACACTTGAAAACACAAATATTTAAGAAAATAATTCCTTAGGAGAGTTCTGAGAGGTCTACGAGCACCGTGAAGTCGCACGTTCACACAAAACACAGGGCTCCCATTGAGTTACACTTTCAGAAATAGTAGCAATAGTCTCCTTAAATATGAAAAATAGTCTCCTAAATAGTCTCCCAAATTACGAAAAATAGTCCCCTTAAATAGCCTTCCCAAATAAAATCCTCCCATAAAAAATAGCAGTAGATTTTTCAAATAAAATAGATAAAAGCTGAAAATACTAAGAAAAATCACAAATCAAACAAAAATAGAATAATTAAGGATGCAAGTGCCCAACAGGGGTTTTGGAGCACCTTTGGAGCAGTAGGGTGTTCCGAAAAATTTTTTTTTCGAATTTCCCAGATGCCCCCCCCTCAAGTTGTTACAAATACTAAAACATTATTACCTGCAAATTTTCAAGTCTCTAGGACGATTTTTGACCCCCGCGCCCTTCAAAAGTAGGTTTCCCATGTTAAAGAATTGGGAAAATATTGAAAAAATCGTCATTTTTGGTTCTTTTCAATTTAACGAGCCTGGACGCAGTCAATATCGAATTAAAACCTATACATCATCTTTGGGACATCATTGCCTCAAGATCCTATCAGAAAAACATTCCATGGCACCTACTGGGGGGTAGTTACACGGGGGTGAAAAGCGCGCTTTCACCGAAATAAGAGGATGCTCGCTGGCGCTTGCCGCGGGTGCTGATGGATTGGATAATACTCGCCGGCGTTTGCGGGGGGAGCTGGATAAAAGCCACTTAAGTGTTTATTGAACTTTTTTCCTATATTATTAGCTATCATGTGTTTTCTTTATATCTCAAATGTAATATAATTAATGTAATAAATTGCATTTACATCAAAACATTTTTGTTTTACTGAGTTGAGTTTACAGGAAAATGAGATAGCTGCATAAAACATTAAACCCCCTTCACTAAGCTAAGCTCAAATCATAGCATTTTACCCCATGGAAATAAGTTAATCGAGGTAGGCGGGGTAAAAACAAATTAGCTAAAATTTAATTAACAATACATTTTTTTACTAATAGAAACAGAATAGAACGAGGCACTTTAGGAAAAAAGTTCAATAAACACTTAAGTGGCTTTTATCCAGCTCCCCCTGCAAACGCCGGCGAGTATTATCCAATCCATCAGCACCCGTGGCAAGCGCCGGCGAGCATCCTCTTTTTTCTGTGAAAGCGCGCTTTCCCCCCCGCATAACTACCCCCCAGTAGGTCCCATGGAAGGTTTTTCCAATAGGATCTTGAGGCAATGATGTCCCAAGGATGATGTATAGGTTTTAATTCGATATTGACTGCGTCCAGGCTCGTTAAATTGAAAAGAACCAAAAATGACGATTTTTTCAATATTTTCCCTATACTTTAACATGGGAAACCTACTTTTGAAGGGCGCGGGGGTCAAAAATCGTCCTAGAGACCTGAAAATTTGCAGGTAATAATGTTTTAGTATTTGTAACAACTTGAGGGGGGGGCATCTGGGAAATTCGAAAAAAAAATTTTCTCCATAGACTTTCGGAACACCCTATTGGAGCAGGGAAAAATACCATTTTGGAGCAGTAAAATCAAGTTTCAGGGCAGGAAAAATGCCATTTTGGAGAAGAAAACTGAACTTTTAGAGCAACTTTATTTTAGTGGTCAAAAATAAGATGGAGTAAAATAGTATTTTACCTTTTTTTAATTCAGAAACTATTTTATAAGCCTAACATATTAACTTTTTGAAATCCTTAAAAATTACATAAGCACCTTTTTAATTTACTAGTTGGTAACTGAATCAGACTTGCAAACCTCTCAGAGTCAAAAATCAGGGAAAAATTTTATCGATGTTTAGGCCTTTAAAACCAATTTAAATAATTGAATTTCTATAACTTGAAAATTCAAGTGAATTGTGAAAATAATTCTGATAAAAAAACTTTGCTAAGTTAGATTATTGAACCAATACCCTCAGTTTTGGAAATTTAAATAAATGTTAGTTAAATGAAGCCATTTACAAAAACTGAAGAATGTCAATGTTCGCAGTGAACTGTTGTCAACCTGAGTCCCAAAAGCAAAAAAATTGCTAAAATTTTATGGGAAAGATGTGTTATTGAAACAAAGGAACGCAATAACATTCCACCCATAATTAGAAAATATGAAAGGATTTATTTATTCTTACAAATTTAATTTCTTTTGACAAATCTTTTTGTATGCACGTAGGGGTGCACAACCTTTTTGGAAGGAGGGCACTCACATTGTTGATTGGGACATGGAGGGGCAAAAGAAACAGTAAAAATATTAGACTTACAGTTGGCAGGTGCAACTTTTTTTTATAAAATTTTAAGTAGAATTTGCATCTTAAGGAACTTAACATAAGCTAAGATGTAAGTAATAGAGTTTGAAGTATACTAAAGGGGGGTTCTAGGGGTTCTCCCCAGAAAATGTAGTAAATTTGACAGACAAGACATTGACTAGTTTTTGTATAATAGGTCCAACTTTTGGACATATATTTATAGGTAGAACTTGCACTTTGATAAACTTACAATTTGAAAAAAGTTTTGAATTATAGAGATCCAAGTGCAAAGGGATTCTGGGGGTCCTCCCTCAAAAATTTTAAAAATTTGACCCTATAAAACATGGTTTTAGCTTGTTTTGGACACCTAGTCTGATTTCATTTTTTATTGGGGGGGGTGACAGGTCCCCTACCAACCCTTTGATATCATATCTGAAACTGAAAAAAGTTATAATTTAACAAGATTTTTTGAAAAGGGCTGTATTATTATCTTATCTTGCTTAAAAAAGATCACTAGACTTATTAGGCTCCTCTGACCACACTTAAGTTTCTTCTGCATCGCAATTACGATATGAAAAAAGCCAACTGCAACTAGGGGCCAAAAAACGGTACTTTCGCGAAAAATCGCTATTTTTCGACTTTTCCCACAGAATGCGATCCTAAACTCGACTTGATGGCTTCTAATCCTTGAATAGTTGTTTTTTCCACATCGCGCTTACAACACAAGAAAAGGCCGAATTCAACTAGCGCCCGCGGCCGTCCAAGAAAGAAGTCGCGGGAGGAACGAAACACTCCGCAAGCCAAACGAAACTTCCGCGAAAATTCGCGATCTTTTCGTTATAAATCGTCATTTTCTCGAAAATAATATGGCAAGTAAAATAGTCGTAAGATCGCGACTTCTCGCGAAAGTTTCGTTTTGTTCGCGGATTGTCCCGTATCTTCCGCGACTGCTTTCGTGAACGCGGGCGCCAAGTTGAAGTCGGCTTCTTCTTGCGTAGTTATGCGATGTAAAGAAAACAACTTTACTGTGGTCAAAAGCCAATTTTTGGCACAATTCGTCCGAAAATTCCCTTTTTGGCGCAATTTCGGCCAATAAAGTGTTTTTTGGAGCAAGTTGTTGCAGGAGTTGTTGCAATGATTGGCGAAATCGGCGCAGCACTTGCATCCCTGAAAAACACAAAAAAAAAAACGAAAATAGTCGCCCAAACTAAAAAAAAAGTAGCCAAAATCTTCGAAAATCATTGAAAAGTCGCTTTTGGCCTTTTTTTGCTTAAAATAGTCTCCATAGTCGCCCAACCTCGAAAATAGTAGCAATAGTCGCCTTTTTAGTCGCCTATGGGAGCCCTGAAAACAGGATCTGTGGTTTTCCGCTAAATTCTGATTGTTTCTAGGTCATATATTATCTTTCATCTTGGATTTCAGTTGCTTTGGTTCCGCGAATAAAATTTACTATCAGGAAACTCCTGTACCCTATGACTGTACCACTTCTAATTAAAACAGAAGTAAACAGGGTAAGTCTACTACGCAAAAAAACAGAAAAAAATCGTACGTTCTCAGAAGGGAGGAAAAAAAGCATATGAGAAAAGAATAATTCCGATAAGTTACAGAACGAACCCAAAAGAAAAAATATCTGCAAAGAAAAAAATAATCAGCATTTTTTTTCTCCCATGAATTATTATTCATCCATGCAGATTTCAATATTCCGAATGATTCCTCCTTCTATTGCCCATCTCGTCAGTTACTAGGCCATTGTAGCCAACTAGCATTATCCTTTTTATTTGCAATTCTAAGTAAAAAAAATAAGTATTCAAAGGATTGAAGCTAAAAACAGAGAATTGAGAAGAAAAATTTAATACATTGAAAGTATAATAAGAGTAGTTTTTCTAGCTTTATCCGTAATTGCAGAATTTGGGGCTGAAATGCGGAATGATTCCACAAAATTCGGAATGGTTGGCATCCCTGGAAGATACATAATTGAACTCTAAAAATCTATACCTGTACACTTTCAACCCTTATTTCAGCATTTTCTTTTTCCGACTTCAGTTCTAGCTCAACATTAAGTAAAACTATTTTAGGATTAATGTATTCCTTGCGCTGCATTTCAAAACCAGCATAAGAAAATGTCTTCTTGAAAGCTACACCCGAGATAAGCAGTGAATCCTGCAAAAAAGACAAAAATGAAGTGATTAATAAGTGTGAATTAAGACATTAATTTTTTTGAAGGGTTATTTTACTCAAACAAATTATAATATAAATTACTATACATAAAGGAGACTATGCTGGGTCAATTAATAGCTGCCAACTGTTCGGATTTTTCTACATTAATTCCGATTTTCAGATCTGGTAATAAAAATACATTATTTTATTAAGTAGTTCTGAATTTTAACATATTTACTGGTTTTTCTTAGAATTCAAACAATGTAATTAAAGACAATTTCGTAACAGGACTTGAAAATCAAAGTGTTTGGCAGCTATGATTAAAGACAATGAAGAAACAGACATCCTAAATGTAGGCATTAATCAGAAGCCTGCATAGATCCAATCAGGTATAAAATTTTTTAACAAATACATTGAAAATAGAAGACAGTGAGTCCTTTTATTTTATTAAATTTTTGTAGCCTTAGAATCTTATGTGTACACACAGTCTGACTCATCTTTTCAATGCAAGACTCAATATATAAGAAATACAATTCTTTATGAAATAATCGTTTTAATAAAATAATTTAAAGGTGTAAAAATTCCAGTACTCACTTCCATAGCTCCACCTTGAACTTTCTTAATACCAATCATATTAAGAGGAAGAAGCTCATCTAGTTGCATGACTGCATCTACAACAATTTTAGCAAAGAATTCTTTGTGGGATGCAATTAGCTTGGAGCTTAAGGTTGTCATGGCACACTTTTCTAGAAGTGCCCTCTGCTTACTGAAAGAAAAAAAACATGCATAAAAAAGTCAGAAAATCTTTTGCCACTTGTAAGGGGAAAACATGAATTTAAATAAAACCCACATCATGGATAAAAGCTTAATTCTTGTATATTTTAGTTTTTTAGCAGTTATTTTATCAAGAAAAATATGTTATTTTCAATAACCTTTTTACAATGAAATTATTAAGTGTCAAAAATACAATTTTACTATTGAGACAGACTTACTTAAAAATGGTCAATTTTTTAACTAAACAATCAAATTAAGCATTAATTACTATCATACTTTGCCTATATGGGAGATCTGATTTTTTAAAATAAAAGTTGGTTGGTTTTTTTTTAAATAAATGTTCTATTTGCAAATGCAAGCTAGTCTGCAATATGATTTATTTATATTTTGATTTACATAAACACATTAAATACAAAAAAAACTATCTGATCATGACTACTACATAACCATGATACTAAATAATTTCTTCATAAAAATGAAGTTTACACTGTATTCATATTTAAGACACCAAATAAACTTCATAATGAAACGGTTATAAAGTTAAAATATGTAATGCATACACTCCTACTACTTCTACGGAATTTCCGTAGTTGCTAAGGAAATTAAATTGAAACTACGGAGTTACGGAAACATGCTAAAACATAAGGATATAGCTTAAAATATTCATTCCCAATCCCTTCCTTTCGCTAATTTCCACCAGACCAACCATGTTTGCCCGTAAGAAAACTTTTTCCCCCCTCACACTTGCCAACTTTTCAAAATTTACATTCGTAAAACATTTTGCGTAACATTACAAAACTACACCTTGAAGCTTTCAGTGTTAAGACAGAAAACATCAACGCGAATTCTAATCTAGATAAAGTTGTTTTTCCGTATAGCCGTATTTGACTTACTGTGCTTCATGTTTCAAGGAGCTATGAAGACCTACACAAATTATTAAGGTCTTGCTGTTTAATGCTTTAAAGTATAGGTTAACTAGTTAATAAAATTGTTATAACGAAAAAAGTGTGTTGTTCTATGTCATTTTCTATTTTTATACTTGACCAATGATAATTATATGAATATATATTCGTAAAAGTATTTATATTATTATTATGTACTTAATATCGATATACCTTATGTCGGTAAATTAACTACTGATGAAGGGTTGCCAATGTAGGAGTGTATGTGTAATGCTATTAAAGAGTACTGAAAAATTAAACTTACACAGGGTCATTTTTTTCAACTTTTACAGCTATTTCATTGATTTTAGTAATTGCCTGAAATCACAAAAAAATAAGTGATCCATACAAATACAAAAGAATTTTAGTAAATAAAATTCAAAACATAAAAATTTTATTTTTAAAAAAGTCATTGGCATTTGAAAAATGCCTCTTACCATCCTCAAAGCAGTACGCAGACTTCTGATCATAATCTGAGGATGAATGTTATCCTCAATCAGAGGCTTGCATTGCTTCAAGATTTCAGCAGCTAACAATGTAACAGTTGTAGTTCCATCCCCAACCTAAAAAAGGTAAATGTAGTTAGCGTAAGAAATTCAACACCGCAATACCAAGGTATTAAAAATAGCCCGATCTCTGAGCAAAACTGAATATAGCCTGGACTTAACAGATAATTAAATCAGAATAATCTATGATAGCATTAGAATCAAATTCAAATTCTCATTTGTTGGTGCAATACACTTAATAGTTGAATAGCAATATTTATGGACTTAATTCATATATTTCAATTCAAATCACTGCATTGTTTGTAATTAAGTCTGAATTCAACAAAATGAATTTCAAACAGAACAAATATACTTATGAAATCTAGCATTATATTGGTCATACACAGGTATGTGATTGACCATAGGAAAAAAGAAAGCAAATTTAAAAATATCCAAAACAAAGAAAAAAAACCTAATTAGTCTGTACTTAAAAACTTAACTGCACTAAACTTAACATATCAAACACCAGTTTACTTGTTTTGAGAAAATGAGAAAAACTGCTCTTACTCAATGCTATATTTTTATGAACGTGTTAAGTAATTTCTTTAAAGTAGACCTTATTTTGATATTTTACAGATAAAAAATAAACTTATGAAAATTCTTGACTTCTTCCAGAACTAAATTTAAATATCAAAGTCAGTTTTAGAATAAATACTTAAATGTCCAAAATTTGCCTTTAATTTCCCTCTGTAAAAAATTAAAATGTTAGAGCTTTGAGTTTTGATGTAAAAATTTCTAGTTTTAATTTTAGTTCAAGTCTATTTACCAGCTTTGTGTTATAGGTAGGGTATGAGAAGATTCAAGCCAAAAAATTTTGTCAAATGTATCACTTATTTCAAGAAATGGTTAGCCTGTATGAATCTCGAAAGCCCAAGTTCAACACAAAAATTTTACAAAGGCGTAATTCCAGGATAAAATTAATTACATGGTTACTACAAGTACAGTTAACTTTAGAAGTTAAAAAACTATTTTTTAAAATCATAAATTTAAATAACTAACTTGTTTATTACAGTCAACTCCATTTAATATGATTACCGTTAATGTTATCAACATGTCCCGATCATTACCCCCTACTTAATTCAATGTAAAATACACTGATTAATGTTATAAAAATTTGTCCATGTTCCCTTCAAAACAACCGGTTTCTAGTTTTGAAGGTCATATTTTACAAGTAACAAGTACACATCTGCCGTAAGTTGTATGAGTTAGTTCTTTCTTTGCAACTTTATATTATGGTTCTTTTCATTGATTGTAAGAAAAATAAAACATTAGATCCTCCCATTGTAGTCTCCACATACATCAAACATTGAAAAAAAAACTGTTGAAGAGGGAACCGGAGGGGAGAGACCGGATCGGCGCCTTCCAGATGTTTCTGGCAAGATTTTTATTTTCCCTTGTTTATTGAAATTCAGATTAATTTAAGTGATTTATTGTTCATTGGAGGGGGGGGATATGAGCCTTTCCAATGTAAAAATTTAAGATTTTGCGATGATTTTGTCTGGAATTTAAAAGAAAACGAATTTATGGACAGTTACCAGAATCGTAAATGTGTATTGCGGCTTTTTGATATGAAATCGCTTATTGTAATCACTCGGATAATGTTATCAGTTCTATCTCAGGCAATTGCGATCACTTTAAGCAGAGTTGACTACTATAAAAACTTAAATCAAAGTAATCTCAAAATTGCATATTGCAGGGTTCCTACTCAATTTCAGAAATAAAACTCCCCGACTTTTCCAGGTCACTTTTTAAGATTTTCCGGTAAAAAAATAGCAATTCCCGGCATTTTTCGGATACTTCTTGCATTTTTGAACACATAATTTTCAGTAAATTGACTATTTATTCACTTACTAGATCCAAAATTGACACGCAAACATTTAAAATTTTCATTTCCCTGACTGTTTAGGTGAAACTTAAATTCCCTGACTTTTCCAGGTATTCCCTGACCGTGGGAACCCTGATATTGTTGGGTATTTTATTTATATTGGAATTTTAATTAACTGGTTATTTAAAAATCTATAAAGCATTCTTAAGATTAAATTAAACATTTCCAACTTTGAAAAGCTGAGACAATTCTATTATTTTCTGTTTCTCTCATCCTATTCATATCATGTTTTTAGTTTACTTAAAACTAGAGATGGAAAATTTCCGGAAATTTTGGGAAGGCGGAAAAAAACAGGAAAAAAAAACGTTTTTTTTCCGGAAAAATTGGAAAAGTCGGAAAAATTTACCTTTTTGCATAGAAAAGAGTGGTTTTTTGAATAGAGATTTTTTTAGAAGCTAAATAATCATTCGTTGTATAAAAAAATCATTAGTCATTATATATTATAAGTTATTAAATCATAAAAAAATTAATTAAAATAATTCTTCCAAAATAAAAATATGCAGCATTTTACAAGTAATTTTAAAACAAAAAAACTAGTTTTTATAACTATAAAATAATATATGCAATATAAATATAAAGCATGTGATTGTAATAAATAACATTAATTTAATATTTATTTATTAAACATAAAGTACTTTTGATTAATTAATTTTGTATACAACATGATCCAATAACAAATGACAGATGTTTGCTATAATATTTAACATCAATTTACATAATTGATCCTAACCTTTTGCATATAATCATTGCAATCATGTTTTCATAGAAAGGTTGAGAAGTTTTAATTGCATTCTGCTAAATTAAAAAAAATGTTGAAGTCATTATATAAAAAAATTAAAAAATCGTTCATTGTTTCGTTTAAATATTTTTGGAACTTATTTGTTTTATTTAATTTTCATGATATTAATTAATGTGTTCATTGTTCAATAAATACTCATACACCATAAAAAAAATTTTAAGTAACCCCGTAAAAAGCCTCTAATAATCTCAAACTTTGAAATCTGATCTAAATTTTTTTTAAATTCGGATAAAGCAGAGAAACTGGAAGAAGTAGTATGTCATTTCATATGCTTATGATTGTTAGACAATCTGATTAAATGGTTAAAATATATTTAAAGTGCTGCATTTTAAAATTAATATACAAGATATCAAATTTATATAAATTTCTTCTAATCCTAATTGGTAGTGATGCACAACCTGCGGCCCGCGAACTAATTTGGATATTTCAGATAATCCCTAACTTTTGTTACTTTCCTTTTTTAACCAAGAAAAAGTGACGATTTATAGCGGAAAAAAGTCGCGAAAATCGCGATTTTTCGAGTTTCGTTTTGCTCGCGAAGTGTTCCGTTCCTCCCGCGATTTTGGGGCGGGCGCCAAGTTGAAGTTGGCTTCTTCTTGTATTGTTGGTGCGATGTGGAAAAAACAACTTAACAATGGTTTGAAGTCAGAAGTCAGGTGTTTAGGATCACGCGCCGCGGAAAAGTCGAAAAATAGCGATTTTTCGTGAAAGTGCCGTTTTTACTGCGCCTAGTTGAAGCTGGCTTCATTTCACATTGTAATTGCAATGCAGGAAAAATTTAAGCTTGGTCAGAGGAGTCTAATAAGTCTAGTGATACCTCTGACATAGCTTTTTTTTTTATCAATTTTAGTGAGCATTTTCAATAAATTTTTCTTAAGGATTTCCCAAGTTCTAAATTTTTACAAAAAGATCACTTTGAAACAAGATTAGATAATAATGCAGTGTATTTTTTTAATTCTTATTAGATCATAACCTATTTCAGATATGCTATCAAGGGGGATAGCAGAAGGCTGGGGACCTGTCCCCCCAAAAAAATCGAACTTGGTTTCTAAAATAAGTTAAAACCCTGTTTTTTAGGGTCAAATTTCCAAAATTTTTCTGGGGTAGGACCCCCAGACCCCCCTTTACACTTGGAATTCTATAATTACCATTTTTTTTATTAATATTAAGTTAATCAAAATGCAAATCCCATCTTAAATATATGTCTAAACTAGTCAATGCTTTGTTTTTTAGAGTTAAATTTCCAAAAATTTTCTGGGGAGAACCCCTAGAACAGGGATGGCGAACCTTTTTCGACCAGTGTGCCATTTATATTACGGTTTATGATTTTCAGGTGTCAAGTGTGCCACTTGTAATTTTTTAATAAATTATCTTTAAACCCTTGGAAAATTAAATCCTCCTTTGAGGGTCGATAGTTTAGAACAGGAGTTTCTAACTTAAAGTGCTCAAGTGGTGAGCGGTGGGCCGTAAAGTCTGTGGTGTATATAGAAATTTATTTCGGGAGGGGCCAAAAATTATTCCCCAGTCCCTCCCAGGCATCTTTAATAGGTTTAATGCAGATTTTTGATACATTTTAGGTAGAATTTGCATTTTCTAGAATTTAATCTAAGAAAAAATGTTAATAATGAAGTTCCAAGTAAAGGGGGTCTGGGGGTCCTCCCCGGATAATTTTTGGAAATTTGACCCTAAAAACAGGGTTTTGAACAAGTTTTTGGTGCATCTAAGTCCGAATTTCGGACACTTTTTAGGTAGGATTTTGATTTTCATGAGTAAAAAAAAGTTTGAAGTAGAAAAGGGGGTTTGGGGGCACTCCCCCAAAAAAATATTTCAAAATTTTACCCGAAGAAACTGGGTTTTAACTTGTTTTGGTATACCTTGTCCGAACTTCGGAGGGGGGCAGGGCCCCTTCGCCCCCCCTTATATACCCCCTTTTGCGTAAAGTAATCAGGCTCCTTTTGCATCCATGATTTTGTTTTCTAACGGCTTAAGGTCAGTGTCCTTAAGTAATTATTATAAGGGCGGTTAGGATTTGCTTACCTTTCTGACAAAAGGGGAGGAGGGAGTCCAAAATGACCAAGATAATGTTGTTACGTAATATTTGAACGGCCCAACGGTACCTAAGAGGTGAGTGGGGGGTTCGGGGGTCCTCCCCTGAAATTGTTTTGAATTTCAGCTAGCTAAAAAGTTTTCTGAATCTGGTAGTACTAAAGTTTTTTTGTGTCATTTTTAGTGAATGTCGCGTGCCACCGAAATACCGGTCGCGTGCCACCCAGTGGCACGCGTGCCATAGGTTCGCCATCCCTGCCCTAGAACCCCTTAATGGTACAAACTTATACATTCACATCTTATATTAAGTTCCTTGAGATGCAAACTCTACCTTATTGTATTAGCTGCATTTACTGTTACTCTGTTTGCGGCCCTCCGTGTCTCAATTAACTATGTGAGTGGCCCTCCTCCCAAAAAGGTTGTGCATCCCTATAATTGGTATTATTGATATTAATTTGCATTGCATAATTATTTTTGTTTTTAGAGATTAAAATAAATAACACTAGGATGTTTAAATAATTTATCTTGCAGCTTACTTTTTCCAAATTTGTGTTTTCATGTAAAATATTGAGTATAAAAAATATCAAATGAGAAAACATTAGAATGTGAATGTAGAAAATTTTTAAATGCATACAAACTTAAAATTTTCAATTTTTCCCGGAAAGAAATAAACCCCTCGGAAAAAAACTGGAAAAAAACCCGGTTTTTTTTCCCAAAGTTTCCGTTTTTTTTTCCGGCCATTCCCATCTCTACTTAAAACATAATACAAACTTAGCAGAAGTCAAAAATGGCAATTCAAACGAACCTCAGCATCCTGAGACTTGGCAATGTCAACGAGAGATCGAGCAGCTGGGTGCACAACATCCAGTGTCTTCAGGATGGTGGCTCCATCATTAGATATGACTGTCTTTCCTAAAAGAAATTGCCAGGTAAATAAATAGGACAAGTAAAAGTACAAACAAATAGAAAACATCAATCCGGAATAATCAATTCTTCTTCCTTACGTATCCTTAATGCAGTACAAAGCTATACCAAATTTGATTGGTATTATAGCACTGTAATCACTGTTTGATGGGTATTATAGCACTGCTGTTTCCGTCAGCTTAATATGTTTGGTAAAAATGTTATTATTTTGGATATTTTCAATTGCCAATTCAGGGGTTCATCTAGAAAAAATGGGTCTACCTTAAAGACCCGTCACAAAATTCTGATACTCAAAACAAACTCAGCACAAAATTCTACAGTGGCACTTTATTTCCACAAAATTGCTTCAACTCTTCACAAAATTCCTTGTAATTTCTCATGAAATTCCTAAAATAGGACCATAGCAGAAAAACCTGGATGAACCCCTGCAATTAAATTCAACAGGAGATGTTCAGATTGATCACAAGAATAATGCATCAATAATTAATCACAAGAATATTACATATACAATACAGCGTATTCTGTGCTACTTGAACAGCAGTCACAAAGGATTCCACCAATAAGAGTCATCAATTCCTTCTTTAATTGGTGAATAACCGCTGGTCAAGTAGCACAGAATACGGCAAAAACTTAATATCAAAAGTCAATCTGAAAAAGTACAGAAAACTGGAGCGATGTGGTTCCTGCACTAAATAGAGCAATGTTATGATATTACAGTACTCTTCCAGAATACCGTCACGAATCTCCCCAAGCAGATTTTTTGGCGACAGCTCACACATGACCTTCCAAAACAGAAGCATCATTATTGGCGACTATCGCTTGCACAGGAATTTTGGAAGAGTACGGATATTACAAAGCAGGAATTCAAAACTAATCAATTCATATCATACCTTTGACAACCATCAACTTGTCCATTCCACGGGGTCCCAAAGTGGTGCGGACCGCTTCAGCAACAGCTTGGCAAGCATTGATGTTGCTGATGATCTGTTGCTTGCCTTGACTGTTCTCAGTTCCTTCTTTCAAGAGAATAATAGGGCCGTTCTGTACATTAATTGAAAGTGTAAATTATTTCAAGGAATACAGATGATAGATACTTTTTTAGAATTATTAAAATCATAAGCCCAATAATTACAATCACACTTGGAAAAAGTTGAAAAAAACCTTCCCCTGAACCTAATAAAATTTGCCCAAACCTTGCCCCTAAACCAGGTTTTTAAGTTCAGGCACTTTTTCCAGGTCCGATTAGAATATTTTCACACCAAGGATTCAAATATTGAAAATTACTTTCTTTAATTGAACAGGTACTTTTCCAATAGCCGGGCGCCAATTGTGAACCAAACACGAGCCAAGTCGCCAAGCAAGCCCCCAATGACTAACGGAAAAATTCGGCGGAATTCTACATTGTTTGGCGATTTTCAGCGCGCGCTCGGCTACAAAAAAGTACCATATAACAACATTTAAATTGGGTGGTTTGCCATTTTCTGTACCTTTCTTAGTGATGTTTTTTGTTTAATTTAAAATAAATAAATATAAAACTTGAAAACAGGATGAATAGAAAATAAAGATATGTTAGAGAAACTATATTTTTATTTCAATTTTAATGATAAAAGAGAGTTAAGTCACCTAAATAATTATTATAATATTTAATTAAGCATTTCTGTGGGGCTCTGTAAAGTTTAATTTTGAATTTGATTGTTTAATCAATAGAGTAAATTTGGTATTCCGATGTTGGCAACAAGCAGGGTTGGGTTTTTCCCGTCCAAAACTAGTTTTTCCCATACCACTGGGAAAAACTGGTAAATACCGGGAAAAAGTGGGAAAAACTGGTAAATACCGGGAAAAAGTGGGAAAAACTGGTAAATACTGGGAAAAACTTCCAATTGACAAAATAATGGAAGTATTAGGTTATGGCCTTTTTAAACATATTATAAAAACTTTCAGTTAAAAATGACTTTTTTGGGAGGGGGGTTAAAATTATCAGGTGGGAAAAATATAAGTGAGCAAGAGAATCATGACATTTAACATAAAATTTGCATATATTTTTTAATATTAATGAATTTCTCAAATAAAAATAGAGAATATTTTAAAACAAATTTACTTATAATATCTGTGTCTTTAAGAAAAGCATTATATACAGTTTTTTTAAATGTAAATAAAAACGTTATTTAAATAAAACAAAACGTAAATGTAAATCTTGATTGCAAGATAACTTTTTTGAAGTAACAAGGTATGATAATCCGATGAAAAGGGCATAACCATCAAAAGATGACATTCCTCAGACACATGATAAAACCCATATTCAAAACATAGGATAAAGCTTATTTAAGGTCATTTTTCTAAAACAAGGCTGTAAAAACTTTTAAAACATTCATTTTGAACAGAATAAATTCAATAAATAATCAGTTTTTCCCACTTTTTCCCATGTGGGAAAAACCTAGTTTTTTTCCAGGACGGTAAATACCGGTTTTTACCATGGTATTTACCGGGGGTGGGAAAAACCTTGCCAACCCTGGCAACAAGTCTAGTGTTCTCTTTGGCAATGTTTTCAAATTTAGCGTCATGTTCAACAGCTTAGTACGTATGTACCTAATTTTCAATTTATTCATGTTAAAGATATACTATTTGTTTGAAGTCCTTCATTTGTTTGTTCTTTAAGTGCTTTGCAAAAATCATACTTGATTTGAGAAATGATACTTAATAGTGTATTTAGCATTTAATTTGAGCTTCGAGCCTGGGTAAACATGGCGGCCGGGTTTTCAGCCGGCGCCCTGAAAACGGTCGCAAAAAGCGGACTTATTCTAAAGCTGTGCCCAACCCACTTAAATCCAGGAATTTTTTTTCATATCCTGAACAGTTATAATATTAATTGCAAATCTACTCAGAATTTTCAGAAGGACCCCGACCAGTTTTCCACTTGGCGACTAAATAAACTGCCAAATTCAGCTGCAGGCCGGATTTGCTTCATTTACTAATGATGTAATATAAAATCTAGGGGGATTTTCGGTCTTGAACTAATTTGAATCGATCACAGAAGTAAAAGAGCGAATTGTTACTTGCGAATGCGTGTGCCCAGTACAGAGGCAGATGACACCTGTCAAACTTACTGTCTCTTTTAGCTATTAGGGGCAAAAGAACATTTTTGCAAGAACATACAACGTAAATGTGAGGGTGAAAAAAACCGAAACTAATAGTGATTTGTGGAAAATACTAGTTTTTAATTAGCATTTAGCAAGAGTTAGTATTATGAGCAGCTTAATTCAATAACTCAAGAGTCAGTAAGTTAAATTAAATGACACTAGACCTTCATTCTTTGTTAGTATACCAAAGTTTAACACTTAATAAAATCTATATATACCACCAAAACAACTAAAATTTCCCTTTTTTACGTCCCGGCGAGACGCCGCTTTCGCCAGGACACATGCGTCATTTCTTAGCCTAAATTATGAAAATATACATCTTTGGTTCTTTATTGCTCTCTATATAACCAAAGCGAACTGTAAAATAATCTTTAATATTCCTTAAAGCTTTGATTAAAAGAGATTTCTTACCATTGTCATATTTGGTATTATACGGCAAATTTTAGCTAACAATTGTTTTGTTTTGATACAGACAGTGGAGTTGAAGAGTTGTCAGCAAAAGCAACTAATCCTTTTGGACAACGTTTTGATATGTGATTTAATTATTCGGTAAACGAAATTTACAAATTTAAGATTTTTTTATCCTCCAAAAAAACTTTGGTGCTATTTAATTTGCCTACAGAATTTTTTTTGCTCCCAGTGAACATTATGATTCTACTATCTGTGATGAAGTTTATCTCCTAAATAGTAGCATTCTGGTTTGGCAATAGTTTGCCGTAGCGTAGCCATAGCAACCCATTGCATATGCGCATTGCTTTTTGTCATCCTATGTTGTCATCGTTTCTCATGATTTATTGTTATCGGGTGGAGTTTGTACAATTGTCTGGTCTATTTATTGAATCTAAGAATCATTACTGTACCTAACTGTGCTTAATCTTTCCAATTCCGAAGTTACGCCTGCTGAGACAATAATACCTACTCAGATTATAATCTACCACCACACCCCTAACCCCTATCGACTAAGCATAAAAATGAGTTCAGAAGTAAGTGTTTTTATTCATTATTTCATATAAAATCTTACTAGCTTATATTTATGTTTCTTTTGAAGTTTAATTTATCATTAAATCTCTAATATTTCTATATGATGCATCTGCACGTAGAGAGGTCTCTTAAAAACTGCTATCATATTATCTCTTAACTGCTAAAATCTTTGTCGGCCAGCTTAAGAATATAGAATTTCACATTTTTATTAAATCTTAAGTGAAAAATTTTGAGACATGCATTGTTGGTATTAGGGGCCATTCATTAATTACGTAAGGATGATTTTGGGAATTTTTGACCCCCCCTCCCCCCATGTAAGGGTATGTAAGATTTTTCAAACCCCTCCCCCCTATCCTTACATAAGATTCCATTATGTTTTTCAAAACTAAATGTTAGAAAACTCTCCGTTTGACGTAAATCAAAGATTTTTATTTTCCAACAGATAAGTTTTATTCTTGCTGTCAACTACATATTACTATTATATTATTATCTCTTGATTAGAATAATTGGAATTTGTTTATATTCACTAGGAAAATCTTACGTAAGAATTGGTTTGACCCCCCCACCCCCAAGTAAGGGTATGTAGAGATTTTTCCAACCCCCCCTCCCCCTCGAGACCCTTACGTAATTAATGAATGGCCCCTTATATCATTTCGGCTCTAAGAAAACAGCTTTTGGTTTTTAATTATTATCCTGTCGACCGTTTAATGGCTCAGTCTATGAGATTTGGTAATGTTCTTTAAATTCTGCAGTGTGGTTGACAGGATAACGTGTAGGCTCAATTGAGCTTCACCCTAGCATTACTCAAATATTATGGGTTAAAATTTCGACCTTGGTGCCAATCTCGGCAAAAAACTATATATGAACAGAAAAAAACGATTATCCTGCTTCTGGTGGGTTTTTGGTGCTTACATGCTGGCAAGAGTGGTGCACTGGTCTCGAAATTTTTACCCAAATATGAAACTGAAGACAGGGAATTATGCATTTTTACCATTTATGACAACATTAAATTGTATAGTTATGGATTTTAGTATTTTTTTTGCTTTCTACCCTAACTTTTTAAATTTTCCAGATTGAAATTTGAAATCCAAATAATTACTGTAGGTACTTGGTGTATTAGCATGGTGCAAATCTCATTAATAGTATTTTATAGATAATCTTTTACAAATTCCATATAGCATTCTAAAAACACTTAAAAGCCAAACTGTTAATTGTGATATTTTAGCTCTCTTTTTTATTTTATTGTTTTCATTTTCCAATTTATTAGAATACTTGGTGCTTTCCACAGCTAATCCACTTGTAACCTTTTTTTACCCTTTAACCCCTATATGGACACTTCTGTTAATTTCTAAGGTTTTGTTTTTTGTTTTGTGATCTTTTGGTTGTCAAGAGATTTGGACTGCTTAGGAAATAATATAAAATGGGTTTATTGTTTCTTTTAACTCGTTTCTTGTTTATGTGGTTGCTAATGCCAACCTGATAAAGGAAACAAGAAATTGCTGTTACTAGCCTACTTTTTCGCACACTTCATAACTTAATTCTTAGTTTAAGAGCTTTTTCTTAATTAATGTACCAATAAATTTTTTACTAACTTCAAAAACTTTCTGTAACAGGTTATTTTAACATTCATCAAGAGACTTATCTAAAGTTTTTTAGTAAGTTAAAAAAATCTTTTTTGTCAGGGGCAGGCATTTTTGATACTTTAGGTTTAGCCAGGCATTAGCACCAAATATCCTTCAATAAATTGCAAAAAGTACTCAAGTATCAAAATGAAAAACAATTTCATGGCTTAACTAGCAGTGTTGCTTGTAGTTTCTTTATGTGTAATTTGTAAAACATCGCCAATAAAATCCAAAAAAAAAGTTTAAAATGAATAGGTCCTTTTAGTAGTAGGGGAGACCGGGGATGGATGGGACACTGGGTAGGATGAGACACCTTCAATAAATCTTAAAATTATAAATAAAATTAGTTTTTGAGTGTTCCACCAGGTAAAGCCACCATGGCTTCATACTTGTTGCTGTTTACTATTTTAGTAGCACAGCTCCTTGAAGTTTCTGAATGAAAAAGATGGTTTCACTATAGCAAAAGTAACTAAGTATTACACTTTTCAAAGTGAATTTTCTTCTCTAAACAGAATAATGTATTCTTTAAGAATATATAGTTGAGTTTTAGTTAAGCCTAAAAGCTACAGTTCTTTTGAAAGAACCTATTTTTAAAACTGTTGCTACCGGGGTGGGATGGGACACCATGACTTGGGGTGGGATGGGACATGCCCAATTCCTCTGTCTCAATACCTAAATACAAGCTATTGCATACAATTCTTTTGATACCTTTGTTTTGAAACTGATTAGTATTGCAGTTGAAAGCATATTTTTTTAGATTAAAGAAGAATTTTAACTATTTTGTATTTTCCACTTAAGTTAAGTTTTTCGAAGTAAATATAGGGTAAAATAACTGATGTTTTTGTAATAAATCTTTAAAATGTGTAAAATACTTCCATCTTTGTGGTTTTTAATCATATATTTAAAAAGTAATCTTAAATTTTAATTTAAAAAGATATGTCCCATCCGGGCCTGGGGTGGGATGGGACACTTTTAGAGGTTACTTTAATTCGTTCATAATTCCTAAGTTTTGTTTGCTATCACTTTGGTTATATTTTTTAAACATGTTAAAATGTTCCAAGATGTTAGTTTGAAAGTTTCAAATTTATACAATGGAAACTAAATTTTTAAAAAATGTTCTTTTCTACTTTAATTCTATGTAACACCACTTTATATTCTCTTTTACTGTGTATTTCAAACATCTGTTTTATTTACTGAGCTGTGCTCGTTCTTCTTAGAGAGATATTTTACTGATTTATACTGGGGGGTCGTCCTTTGGATGTTGGCTCTCCCTCCATGTTTCTTGTGATTTTCCAGTTTATTTTAAGATTTTATTTTTTTAAGTTTAGTTAGTTGTTTCTATTATAGTATTTAAGAAAAGATGTGTTCCCTTATCTTTTTAAAATTCACGGGTAGCTCTGTTATTTTGTTCATCAACAGAGAAGTTAAGTAATAAATAGGGCTGTGATTTTCATGTAATTAAAAACTCAAAATGTGTACTTAGATTACATATTTATTTTAGGTAAATATGAAACAAAAATTGTGAAATATGTATGTATTTATATATAGGAAAAAATTTTGCAATTTTAAAGAAATTCTTATAAACAAAAAATATTTGAAACTGAATTTCTAAGTCATCACAGAATTTTGGAAAAAAATTGAAAAGCTTGTTGGAAAAATTGGGAAAAAAACTAGTGATTTTCCATGTAAAACCCAAAAATCAGATGAATATGTAGCAATAGCTTACAAATGTAAAAACATATGAATAAACTGAAATATGTAAAATAGAAATGGTCTAAATCCAAGAATCTAAGAAATCTAAAATCCCTAGAAATGTGTGGAATTTGAGAGATTTCAGCTATATAAGGTTTCTGAAAAGATTAGTAATTACATGGAAATTCCAGCTAAATAATGATAATAAAACAGGCAAATGCATTTTTCTGAAATTTCAGTTAACACAGGAAATAATAACCACATTAACCTACACTGAGAATTGCCCATATATAATATTGTACTTAACTTTAATTTTAGAAAATGTGTTATTTTTAATGCATGACTAATTATTTCAAAACCAATGTTTATCATTCTGTTTTAAGGACATGAAGAATGCATCATCTGAACATCTTGCTATAGCAGAAGCTAGTAATCATTTAGCTATCAAGCTGTACAAGCTATTGACTGAAAAGGATCGCAACCTCTTCATTTCCCCATTTAGTGTGTCCACTGCATTGGCCATGCTGTATTGCGGTTGTAAAAGCGAAACAGCGGAAGAAATGAGGAGCCCACTTGGCTATGAATTAGCAAAATTAGAAAATGAAGATATTGAGTCTTCTTTTCTAAAACTTTTGAACTGCATCGAAGAGAAAAAGGAGGGGTATACATTGGCTTGTGCAAATTCTGTGGTATGTGATAAAGCCTTTAGTGTCAAAAATGCTTATAAAACTCTTCTTGAAGAGTCATTTAAAGCAGTTAGTATGGAAGTAGACTTTAAGAGTGAATCCGAAGAAGCTGTTGAACAAATCAATGAATGGGTTAAAGGAAAGACCAATGGTATGATACCTAAGCTCTTATCCCCCCTGAGTCCTAACACAGTCATGGTTCTTCTGAATGCGATATATTTCAAAGGATTGTGGCTAAACCAGTTTCTAGAGAAGCACACATTTATGCAGTACTTCTACAATAATGGGGTCGAAGACGATGCGAAACTAATTGAAATGATGCACCTGAAAGAAAAGTTTCCTTTTCTGCAGCAAGAGTCTTTTAAAGCTCTCCAACTCCCTTACAAAGGCAAAGACATGTCCATGCTGATTTTGCTGCCGAATGCTAGGGATGGATTGGCCAGTCTTGAAGAGTCACTGTCATCTTCTTTCGTCCTTGACCTTCTGCAAAAAATGCATGAAACCAAAGTGGAGGTGGCTTTCCCCAAGTTTCGCATGGAGTATTCCAAATCCTTGGTTGAGCAATTCAAGCTCATGGGGGTTGACAAAATATTTGAGGCTGGGGTAGCAGACTTTGGAGGCATCCACGATTCCAAAGACCTTTATATTTCGGACATTGTTCATAAAGCTGTAATTGAAGTCAACGAGGAAGGTTCAGAAGCAGCTGCTGCCACTGCTGTTGTCATGGCATTCCGCTGCCTCACCTTTGTTCCTGAATTCATTGTTGATCATCCATTTATTTTCACTATTCTTAGTCCTCAGAATAATCTTATTTACTTTATGGGAAGAGTAGAAGAACTTTGAACTTGTAGTTGAATATAGGGTGTGAGGCATTTAATTTGTTTTATAGTTATGATTCAAGACTGCATATCCAAGGGTGTAGTCGTAGTCGTGAATGTTAGATTCATTGTGATTTAGTTTTGTGTTATTTTTATAATTACAAGATGTAAATTGAATTACATCATAATCTTATTTAAAATGCATTACCTATTGCATATGATTCTGTTGTGAGAATGCCATGTTTATATTGTATGAATAATTATTGTAGTTTATTAAAATTGAAATTATTTTTGAATTGTTGCAACTTCAAAAAATTGCTCTAAGACTGAATATATTGAATTGGTTTCATTCTAAACCCTTTCATTCTTTTTACTAAAATGACTAACTCTGATTAGACATACCCTTTCTTGATACTACCTAAAAAGAAGTGTTGTAACTCCCGATATCTTGAAGTAAAAATTAGTTGGTAAGTTTTTGTAAACCAACGAAATCATAACTAAACAAAAAAAGTAATTTTATATTGATAAATGTTCAAGTAGGTGTACTCTATTTTTAGTATCTGTATTTCTTATTTTGTCAGTTGTTATAGCAATTAGCATGAATGTTGTGATGTAGTTAATAGTAGTTATATAGTTTAAAGGGCACAAGCAATTGTTATAGAAACTTGAGCAACTTATATAGTGATGTAAACTACTTTTGCTCAAAATGAAAAGATTTGTATGTGCTTCTAAAAAATAGGCCGATATTGATAAGGTGATTACTGTTTAGATACAGAAATATCAGAATATTAATGGTAGTAATGGGTTATTAGTATAAATCTACTGAATACAGATCTTCAAGGAAGATTATCTTAATTATAATACAATGGAGGTTGTTATTTATTTATTTATCACTACTGAGTTATTTACGCATAAATATTGATATGACGTTTATTTAATTTGAAATTCTTCTAAGTTTGACTCTTTACTTTTAAGGATTCCAATTGTGGAGTTGGATCCAATCACTCACCAGTATCGGATGCAAACAACCACCTAGCATTGCATATGTATAAACTTTTAGCCAAGGAACAGACCAATGTGTTCTTCTCCCCTTTCAGCCTGTCCACTGCTCTGGCCATGTTATTCTGTGGCTCTGCCCATGAGACAGCCGCAGAAATGAGGCAAGTATTGGGCTACGAAGTTGCCAACATCCAGGATCCAGACATTAAAGTTCTCTTTCAGCAACTGCTTGAAAGAGTTGAAAAAGGCTCTGAGGGCTATACCCTGTCCTGTGCTAATTCAGTAGTTAGTGACCAAGCATTTTCTGTAAAAGAAGAGTACAAGTCCCTCTTGAAAGAATCTTTTAAGGCCCTTTTGAAGGAAGTTGATTTTGTTAATGAATCCGGAAGTGCTGTTCAAGAAATCAATGATTGGGTGAATGAGAAGACTAACAGCATGATTCCAACGGTTCTTGATTCCCTGGATCCTTCAACTGTCATGGTTCTTCTCAATGCAGTGTACTTTAAAGGGCTTTGGGAAAACCAATTTGAAGAGCAATCCACGTTTCAGCAGAGTTTTTACAACAAGGGCATGGAAGAAAATGCGAAGCAAGTAGATATGATGCACATGAAAGAAAAATTCCCATACTTTGAGGATGTATCTTTTAAAGCTCTACAGCTTCCTTACAAAGGCGGAGACATCTCAATGGTGATTTTGCTCCCTAATTTAAAAGACGGCTTGGCAGATCTAGAAGCTGGGCTCAGTTCCACTTTCGTCCATGACCTTCTACAGAAAATGCGTAAGACCAAGGTGGATGTGGCATTGCCGAAATTCAAGTTAGAGTACTCCAAGTCCTTGAGAGAGCAGTTTGAAAGTTTGGGGATGAGTCGAATATTTCATGCGGGCGCCCATTTTGGTGGAATCAATGATTCCCAGCAACTCTTGGTTTCAGAAATTATTCATAAAGCAGTGGTTGAAGTGAATGAGGAGGGTAGCGAAGCTGCTGCAGTAACGGCTGTGGTTATGATGATGTGCGCTTTAACTTTCGATCCTGAATTTATTATAGATCACCCATTCCTGTTTCTGATCTATGATTCTAAAAGCAATCTCATTCTGTTTATGGGTCGAGTTGAAGAATTGTAAGTTTGAAAAATAGGTACTTTTATTTAGTGTTGCATCACTTTAAATACTCATTCACCTGATTACTAAATTTTATCACCAAAATGCACTATCTCTTTCTCTCTTCAAAATCCTTAGTTCAAAATCAGAGATAAAATATATCTATCCTAAAAAAGAGATATGAACGTGATTCCGTCAATTAAGGCGCTTTCAGGATAACAATCGAGCTTAATCCACCAGCTTTGAATTGGAGTTTATTTGTTTTTTTTTCTATTTTTGCTGCATGTGTGTCTAATTTTTATTTTTTTAAATTTTAAATCATATGATGCTACATTTCATTTTTATTTTTAAAAAAAATTGTACCGTAACTGGAATTTGGGATTTTCGTTTGGGAGGATGAGGTCCCAAAAAGTTTATTTTTCTTATAAATTTAACAAGCAAATGAAATTTGTTTTATTATTTAAATTATGGTTACCTTTTTGTGATAGCAAATTTGGTAAAATATTTTACTGAAACTAAAAAGTAGGTTTAACTCAAGGAAGCAGCATTTCCGTATCTGACTAATTCAATTTTAACACATCGACAAGATATCATGACATTTGTATCTCTTGCTATTTTCCCTATTTTATTCAGTGATGCTACACTTATAGAATTGTATCAAAATTTTCATTTGAAATTTGATGGTTGTACTTATTCACCTGCCTATACTGCTTCTATGTGAATAGTGGCTTGTTCAAAATGTCCTAATTGATATTGAGCTTGCACAAGAAAATGAGCTGCCTATATTCAAAAGTTATATACCAGTTTGCTAAATCGTAGGAATTAGTGTAAAAACATTGGTAGTGAGAGAAAGTAAACAAGCTTGCTTCTCAAATATGGCAATGCTTTTAAATAGAATATTTTTGCTATACACGATGTATACAGGGTGTATCTGAAATGGTGCAACAAACTTTCAGGGATGATAGTACTCATCAAGACGAACAAGAATCGGTATAGAAAGGGGGTCCCAGACCAAATCTCAGGGAGTTAAAAATGAAGCGACACCCCAAAAAATCATTGAAAAATTCAATTTGTAGAAAAACTACTATTGGTAAAAACTTAATTATGGTCTCAAAAATTGTAGTTTAATATGATCTTTAAAATTACCTCAAAAGTCTTCACTTTAAAATTTTTTTTATTATGAAAAAAGTTAAAAACACAAAAAATGTGAAAACTCTGCCAAAACCTTATTTTGTATTCCGAAATCCTTTCTTTTGATTTGATAATATGAAAGATCATAGTTGAAAACCCTTAAGTCCAAAGTTTCACGTAAATACAATCAATATTAAACGCTTGAGATTCTGTTAAAGTTTGTTTTTTGGGTGCGCAAGCTATTTTCTAGAGCTGTTTCCAAAACAGCTGTTAGCGCACGCAAAAAACGAACTTTAACAGAATCTCAAGCGTTTAATATTGATTGTATTTACGTGAAACTTTGGACTTAAGGGTTTGCAACTATGATCTTTCAGATTATCAAATCAAAAGAATGGATTTCGAAATACAAAATAAGGTTTTGGCAGAGTTTTCACATTTTTTTGTGTTTTTTAATTTTTTTCATAATAAAAAAAATTTTAAAGCGAAGACTTTTGAGATAATTTTGAAGATCACATTAAACCACAATTTTTGAGAACATAATTAAGTTTTTACCAATAGTAGTTCTTCTACAAATTGAATTTTTCAATGATTTTTTTGGAGTGTCGCTCCATTTTTAACTCCCTGGGATTTGGTCTGGGACCCCCTTTCTATACCGATTCTTGTTCGTCTTGATGAGTACTTTCATCCCTGAAAGTTTGTTGCACCATTTCAGATACACCCTGTATATTCATTCTCTTTGTTGAATTTAAAAATATATTTGCTTTATATGTTTTACAATCAATTCTATTTATATACAATCAAGAACACATATTTTTAGTCTGAAATGTGCATAGCTACTATTTCTATATTTTGTAAATGAAACTTATATATTTTTTGTTAATAGAATTTTTGTTGATTAAAAAGCATTATGAAATGAATAAGTCTTACTTTTAATTGGGTTTTAAAGTTAGTAACACCTAAGTTAACTGTTATTTTTACAATCTATTAATATGGTTTTAGTTTAACCAGTTTATCTGCGGGCCCAAGATCGTCACAATCTATCAGTGTAAAATTATCGGTTAATACTAGAAAATTAGATTACACTGTTCAACAATGAAAAAATTTCCTTTATAAAAATAGTCATTTCTTATAGATTTTGGGTCGCTGAATACGAAAATCACCATTAAAATTCTCAATTGACTCAGGATTTTCGGGGAACAGCCCCTCCCCCTTTTTTCGTTTTTCGGTGACTTTATAACTTTAAACTCGATTTTAAGGGTCAAAAAGCATTGCTTTAGTCTTCAAATTGCCCCCAGGGGACAAGAAAGGTTCAAAATAATAAAATATTATAAATTTATTACAAATGGATATAGTACGGGAGCTGGCGTTAAATTTCAAGAATTCATCTGCTCGTACACGATTTTAATTTTACAGGATAGTGTTAGTGGTGTTGATCATGGAATCGAGCGTCAGCTGGTCAGGTAGCGGTGGGTTGAGCGTGGGGAGGGGGTCAAAGGTACAAAAAAAGAAAAATAAATTTATCTGCCCGTGGATGAAACTTGATGGAGATGGTAGTTTAGGCCTTCCTGATTACAAAAATGACCGTCCGCTGGCTGGGCGGCGGTGGAATGACCGTCAGCTGGTCACGTGAACTTGCAAACAAAAAAATTATCTGACAATGCATGGAACTTGGCAGGGTTGTCAATCTCTGTTACAGAAATAATAACGAGTTACTAGTACAACAGATATTAATTCATGAGTTGCTAGTAAGTTGAAGACTAGTAACTCGTTATTACTTCATGTAACAGAGATTGACAACCCTACCAAGTTCCATGCATTGTCAGATAAATTTTTTGTTTGCAAGTTCACGTGACCAGCTGACGGTCATTCCACTGCCACTTAGCCAGCTGACGGTCCTTTTTGTAATCAGGAAGGCCTAAACTACCATCTCCACCAAGTTTCATACACGAGCAGATGAATTTATTTTTCACTTTTTTTGCAACTTTGATCCCCTCTCCACGCTTAACCCACCACTACCTGACCAGCTGACGCTCGATTCCGTGATCAGCACCACTAACACTATCCTGTCATATTGAAATCGTGTACGAGCAAATGAATTTTTCATTTTAACGCCAGCTCCCGTACTAATAGGTTTAAGGGGTATTACCCCCCAAAAAATGCAAAAAAATAGCTAAAAATTATAGATGTGTTTATACGCTATTTTTCCCCTTATTTTTTACGCAATTCACGTTTGAAGGGTCCTAACCCTTCCCCAAGGACCCAAATTTGATGGCAATATGCAGCAATGATTTTTACTAAAAGCGGTTGAGGTGAGAGTGCCCCCAAAGCACCCACTGAAGGGTTCAATGCGGCACTTAGAGTTAAACAGTGCTGTACAAAAAAAATTCTGAAGCCACTAACTGAATTTCAGCTGATGATCTGCTGAATTCAAATATGACACCCATTTTCCTCCATCACCCTCAGTTTTTAAGGGAATGCCCCCTAATTATTATCCACAGCCGTGCATCTATTAACAGCTTGAATCATTGAATCCTCACTCCCTTAAACCGGTCAGTTTTTAAAGAACTGAAGAGTTTCTACTTAGGATAGACCCACAATATGAGAAAACGTCATTTTTAATATTTTCAAAATAATTAATATTAATTCCTGAGCTCGCGAGCGCCTTCGCGATTCTGGAAGTCATCCGCGGGGGCTTCTGGGAGACTAATGGAGGATTTACACCACTGCTGTAAAAGAGACATCAGCGATATTTTCGGCATATTTTAGTACCCGCTACTCACAAAAGATGGCGCTCGTCAATTGGTTTATTGGAATAACAATTCCCGTTTCTTCCGAAAATATCTCTGATGTCTCTTTTACAGCAGTGGTGTAAATCCTCCATAACACCTCAGCCGCTTTTAGTAAAAATTTTTGCTGCATATTGTCATCAAATTTGGGTCCTTGGGGAAGGGTTAGGGCCTTTCAAACGGGAATTGCGTAAAAAATAAGAGGAAAAATAGCGGATAGAAACCTCTATAGTTTTTAGCTATTTTTTTGTATTTTTATGGGAGTAATTACCCCTTAAACCTATTCATTTGTTATAAATTTATCATATTTTATTAATTTGAACATTTCTTGTTACCTGGGGGGCAATTTGAAGACTAAAACAATGCTTTTTGACCCTGAAAATCAAGTTTAAAGTTAAAGTCACCGAAAAACTTAAAAAGGGGGAGGGGCTGTTCCCTGAAAATCCTGAGTCAATTGAAAGTTTTAATGGTGATTTTCGTATTCAGCAACCCAAAATCTATAAGAAATGACTGTTTTCATCAAGGAAAAAATTTTGAAGGTCAAATTTGTTGAACAGTGTTATCTAACGACGTGGTTGTCCAACAGATCCTACTCTTACTAAATTTGCTAAAAACATTTCTAGTCCAAGAAAGATAAGGGTTGAAGTGGAACAAATTGTAAAAGAAAGTTTGATGGGTGATTCTTATAGGAAATTTTCCGTAGAAAACAATGGTGAAACGTATACCAAAATTAACCGTGTCCTTTAGCCAATATGGCGGATTTTCCAAAATGGCGGACAATCGTTTTTAACTTATTACTTCCTAAAAAATGTTAATAAAATTATGATTTCTGCAGTAAATGATTAGAATTTAGTAGCAAAAACAATGGGGAGCTGTTTTTTCTCTTACGATTTGTCATTTATCCAATATGGAGGATTTTCCAAAATGGCGTCCACTAATGTTTATAATAAAAAAATTATGATGATAAAATCGTAATTTTTTCAAGATATGGTAATAATTAAGTCATAATAATATTCAAATCAGTTTCCTCCCCTTAATGTATCAAATATGGCGGATTTTTCAAAATGGCGGATAATCGTGTTTTACTTATTTGCTAAAAATCGTTAATAAAATAAAACTTTTGCAGTAAATTATTAGAATTTAGTAGCAAAAATAATGTGGAACTGTTTTTTTTTCTCTTACGATAAGTCATTTATCCAATACGGCGGATTTTCCAAAATGGCGTCCACCTAATGTTTAAAATACATAAATTATGATATTAAATTCGTAATTTTTACAGGATATGGTAAGAATTAAGTCATAATAAAATTAATATCAGTTTCCTCCCCCTCAATATATCAAATATGGCGGATTTTCCAAAAGGGCGGCCACTTATTAAGATCCTTTTTATTTTTAATTGTTATTTTCTTAATAATTAGAAATATTAAATGTAATTAGGTAAAATATAAGCAGAATACTTATAATTTACTAAAATTTACGGGTAAATAATGTTAAAGGTAGGTAGAAATTCAAAAATTACTATTTACCAAATGACTATTAATTTTGTTTATTATGACTATTAATAAACAAATGTTAGTTTGAAATATGCGGCCTCCTTTTTGGAAATTATTTCAATGTATCGCAAAATCTTGGTTAATATACCATTTATAAATAATTTAATATATTATTATTTATATTATGCCAAAATAAAATTTATTGATTTGTAAAAACGTTGAAAATAAAAAGGCTCTAAATAAGTGGCCGCCATTTTGGAAAATCCGCCATATTTGATACATTGAGGACAGGAAACTGATATGAATATTATTATGACTTAATTTTAACCATATCCTGAAAAAATTACGAATTTAATATCATAATTTATGTATTTTAATCATTAGGTGGACGCCATTTTGGAAAATCCGCCATATTGGATAAATGACTTATCGTAAGAGAAAAAAAACAGTTCCACATTATTTTTGCTACTGAATTCTAATAATTTACTGCAAAAGTTTTATTTATTAACGATTTTTAGCAAATAAGTAAAACACGATTGTCCGCCATTTTGAAAAATCCGCCATATTTGATACATTGAGGGGAGGAAACAGATATGAATATTATTATGACTTAATTCTTACCATATCCTGAAAAAATTACGATTTTATCATCATAATTTTTCTTACTATAAACATTAGTGGACGCCATTTTGGAAAATCCGCCATATTGGATAAATGACAAATCGTAAGAGAAAAAAACAGTTCCCCATTGTTTTTGCTACTAAATTATAATCATTTACTGCAGAAATTATAACTTTATTAACATTTTTTAGGAAGTAATAAGTTAAAAACGATTGTCCGCCATTGTGGAAAATCCGCCATATTGGCCAAAGGACACGGTTAATTTTGGTATACGTTTCACCATCGTTTTCTACGGAAAATTTCCTATAAGAATCAACCATCAAACTTTCTTTTACAATTTGTTCCACTTGAATCCCTTTTTTGAGCTAACTTTCTTGGACTATTCTGGTATGTTGCATTTGCACTGATTTAAATTTCTTAATAGTTATTTGAAAAACTTGATGTTAAAATTAGTGATGGGCAAAATCGATAATTTTAGGTATCGAATACTTTGGTATCGAATACTTAAAGGTTTCGAATACTTTGGTATCGAATACTTATAGGTATCGAGTACTTTTTTCAATGTCGGGAAATGAACCTGAAGGGACAATTTTTTTAGGGCCTATCCATAATCAGACTAATATTCAAAAAACTGAAAGCGATCCATCAAAAAGCCCCGTAGCTACGGGCCTGGAGGTGGATAGAGGCGAAGGATTTGGCGGGGGGAAAACCTGGCCGCGTCAAATTTCTCTCGCGGATGATAACGACTTGGGTTTGAGCGTTGCAAAATGAAAACGGAAACAGGCTGCGTTTGATCTACAGTAGGTATTATAAAGATTACTTCATTGAAAAATTTAAAACGAAATATGTCAATAAAGTATCGATACTTTTGTGGGTATCGAATACACTCGATACCTATAGGTATCGAGTACTTAAGTATTTGGTATCGATACCTGCCCATCACTAGTTAAAATTATATATTTTTTCGTGTTATGTGTTTTATTTTTAAAAAACAAATGTTATTTCAAAGAAATTTTAAAATAGTTATGATAGTGCACACCTGTTTCGTTTTTTATTTACATTTTAGGGGAAAACAATTGTTTAGAAAGAAGGGAATATTTTTATTAGTACCAAATAATTGTCCATAACTTAAAACTGTAGAAACTATAATATTTTTGAAATCTTAGAAGTAACATCTCTATCTTCTTAACGATAGATAGTATTTATTCGATACATTATTATTGTTAAATTAAGAAACCAACATCTTTATATTTACAAGTAAGGGAATCGTCAGTTTGAAAAAGGGAATTGAGAAAGCCGAGGAAAAGGGTTTGGAGAAAACCGAAAAAAAAACTGTATAAGTAATGGAATTTTTACTGGAAAATCCAGACCCTATTTAAAAAACAGAGCAATCATCGAAACATATAGGAAGTACATTCAAAAATGTTTTACAGTTGAAAAAAGTGATGGACTTATTTCCTTTTTCAATCTCATGAAATTTCAACAGAAGAAAAATCTTAAAACCACTTAAATTGACATTTAAATTATTTTTCTGCTTAGTTCACAGTACAAAATTGATCAATAGAAAGTATAAGGCGAATAAAATTGAAAATTATTATGAAACTGTTTCATTAAGGTAAGCAGGCATGTGATTGCTAAAGAAAGATATTATCTGAAAATTTTTTTAGAAGCGTCTAGATAAGTTACAGTGGTACAGAAATTTATTTTGGGAGGGGCCCAAATTCAAATCCCTATCCCATACAATAGGTTCACTTTAGCTTTTTAATATTTTTTAGATAGGATTCACTCAATCTCAGAAATTTTTTGAAATTTGACCCTAAAAAACGGTTTTAAATCGTTTTGGTACACTTATTGTTCACTCATATTCCGATTTTTTCCCGCTTTGAAATATTAATACCGCGCACAATTGGGCGCAAGTTCAGACTTGCGTATGCGCCAAGTTTTTAGCGTTAAAGATGACTAATATGGTAACCCTAACTCATGTTAAAAGAATCATTTGGCTTCTAAATGTGCCGCTAAACAGCCAAAATTCGCCAAGCATACGCAACTTGAACTTGCGCTCACAATTGAGCGGAATTCCGATTCTCAACACCTCTAAAATTCGCGGATTTCCGCTAATTAGCGGAAAAATCACATGCCTGGGTAAGGTAGTATCTATGAAGTAAGTGAATGTGAATGCAGTCAAACATTCCATTGATAAGAAAAGTCAAAAACATTTAAAATAAATTAAAAGCAAATTTTATTTTGGCTTAGTTTATAGAGCACAAAAACTAAAAAACTAACTAAATTCCAAATTAAAATAAAAAATACAATGAATCGACATCGATTTTGCAACGTTTGGAGATAATTGTGAGCACAAAAAGTCAATTAGTCATTTTTTGGACTTAATCCCTTTTTCAAACTGGCGATTCAAGTGTAAGTATCAATTTTAAGGAAAGAAGAGTTATCTATTTTACAGAAATTGTAGAGTAAGTACAAGTTTCAGTATTCTTGATATAAAATTTTTATTTTATAGATTGAGGCTGATAGATTAGGTAGATTTGCTTCCCCAGTAGAGAAAACTAGTATCTTTGTCTTTTTATCAGGTCTTCTTAGTACTTTTTACGTTCACGTTTTTACTAAAATAGGAAGTACCTAAATGAATTATTTTTCAATTTATAAATTGCTGAAAAGATTTAATTGTTAACAGTGGTAGACATCCAAGAGGCATGATGGTCTATATTCTGATGCTGAATACAAATATTTTCTGTAATTAGAAAAAAAGTGTTTTCATTAATTAGTCCACGGGGCAATTTTTGTTAAATAAACCTATATTTCCATTGAACTCACGTTTTTCTTACTGAACTCTGCAAAGAAATATTCCTTTCGTGGAGTACAGTCGTAGAAAAAAAAAGTGAGACAGTTCGCATTGTAAGCGAACTACTGGGGTTAGAAAGATACTGTAAACGCCAATTTTCATTATTTAACGTCTACTTTAAAAAAAGCTATAGTTTATGTCCTTAGGGGGCCGTCTACATATTAAACGAAGCACAAACTTTCGTTTTTCCTATGGGCGACATCAAAGATTATTCCCGATTCTGAAAGAGCATCCTCTAAAACCCCCCAAAACCAATTTTCATGTCATTTGGTCCCCAAATAAAGCCAGGAGTGGGGGTTGAAGTTCGTCGAATTTACGTTGAAATCTCGTTCTTTACGTTGAATTCTCGATTTTGATCCTTTTAACCATCAACCCCGCACGAGAATTCGACGAAAAAAACGAGATTTCAACGTAAATTCGACGAAATTCAACCCCCACTCCTGGCTTTATTTGGGGACCAAATGACATGAAAATTGGTTTTGGGGGGTTTTAGAGGATGCTCTTTCAGAATCGGGAATAATCTTTGATGTCGCCCATAGGAAAAACGAAAGTTTGTGCTTCGTTTAATATGTAGACGGCCCCCTAAGGACATAAACTATAGCTTTTTTTAAAGTAGATGTTAAATAATGAAAATTGGCGTTTACAGTATCTTTCTAACCCCAGTAGTTCGCTTACAATGCGAACTGTCTCACTTTTTTTTTCTACGACTGTACATAAAAAAGCTATACCTCTACAACAGTATAATGACGTATAACGTATGATATCACATGGGAATCAAAGCCACAGAGTACCAGAACAGAGTCCGTCGCCATAGGCGCTGATGGAAATCGAAAAGTTGGATGGATATGGGGCTATTTTGGCGCTGCGATCGCATATACGTCACGAGAGGCGGGGGAAAAAGCCTGATTGGTTGAGAAAAATTTGTTCCTTCTCCTTCGAAAATAGAAGGTTGAGTGACAGCCAATCACAGGTTTGGTCACCAAAATGTACTGCCAATCTCTCTGTCAATCATTTATAGTTCCTCGTGGCGCCCTCATATCCATCCAACTTTTGAATATATCGTTTTGGACCCTCTGTTAGGATTTTTCTTGTTTTCTGACTGATGGTTCAGTTTTTTCTCAATTGAAGGAAACATTAATCATCACTGAAAAATACCCCTTGTGGGTGTTATCACAACGTGTTTAAGTGGTTATCACTACGTAGTATTAGGTCATCCCGAAAGTTTTGTCGCTCTTGGGAGCATCTGTATACAATGTATTTTTTGGTACTTTTCCATCACAGACAATAAGAGACAGACCGGTCAATAGGCGGGGCTTATCCAGAGAGCTCAAGTGGCGCCTCTGACAAGCGGTACCGGCATTAATCGATTAATTTAATATTTTTAATCGAAATCTTTATACATTTTTTTGTTGACGAAACTTGCAATATTCGATTTCGAAAGTAAACATGAAGTTTGTGTAAATCATTTAATCGGACTCTTTTCAATTGTTTTCAAGATTTGTAAATCATTTTAACAGTGTCTTATTGCATTAAGGCATATTTTATCTCGTTTCTTCTCTATTTTGCAATGTATTGGAAAATCTGTGTTGCATTCTTGAACTTGATTTCTAAGCCTGATAGAATTCGGTATAATTCGCGGTAATTATAGGCGTATATAAATCCTAGTATTATATATTTTTAATGTCAAGAATTCATTTTGAATGTGCCTGGGATCTGGGATTCGTATTTGTAAAAGATGTGTTCGTTTAGATTCACGAGGATTGCAATTTCATTTACATATCATTTTTGTCTTAAAAGGCCAAGGGCTTATAGCAAATATTTGCAGTTATTGAAATATGAGATTTAATAAAATCATTTAGATTCATTATTTACTTGTGTGATTCTTGATTACTTTATATTTAAGCTTGTGTTTTTACAATCGAGTTTTTCATCATATGCGATCACGAAATTTTGTTGATGAACAAACCTTAATGATTTAATCTAAATGTTCTATTATAATAGCAAATTTAAAAAATTTGCTGAAAGAAAAGAAATTTTTAATTTTAAAAAGCATTTAATGGGCTTATGCGATCGCCAAGGATCGCGATCCTGGTGATCATATGGTCGATGGATTACGTCTTCGCAAAACGTCTCCATGGTTGCCAGACCTAAAAGCTTAACTGTAACCACAGTTTTAGTGCAGGTACCTCGGGTTGAGGGCGTTCGTGTCGTGGGCCGCCCATTGACCGGTCTGTCTCTTATTGTCTGTGTTTTCCATTACGGTAAACCAGTAAAGTACTTCTACTTCTATCTAAAGCCAATTTGGCGAATTTTGGCTCTTTTTTGTTGGCTCACTTTTCCAGCTTTCCTAGTTTCTACGATTATTAACATTTTGTTTACTTCAAGTTGCCATTAATTGAAAACTTTAAAAATTAAAATTCAAAGTAATTTAACTTTAATTTTAAGTCATATTAAGATTGTAATAAATTGAAACTCATTTTATACTACTTTTGTAGAGCGGTGGTAGAATTTCCAGCGATCTAGATTCCTGTAAATGATCATCCTGATCTTTCCTAATAGAGGGTTAGGAGTAGCAATCCAGCAATTTAATATGGATGATTGTGATCAAACTCTCCGGATGCCTCAGAAAAAATTTAAATCTAAGTTAAATTTTCCAAACTTGTTAAAAATACTTAAAACTTTAATTGTTTTAGGGAAGTAGCCAGTTAAATTTAATTTAAAAATCTAAACTTTAGGAAAAAGCACAGAGTAAAGATTATTCAGAGAGTCCATTTCCATAGACGCTAATGGCAACTTTTTTAACATGGGTTTTCCCATAGACGGTGGCGTTTCTATGTGATAACGGTGGAACTAACCAGAGAATATGACGTAACGTTATTGATCTAACGTTCTCTACAATCGAGCTACAGCCGCATACACTCTCTCAATTAACCCCGCCCTCTTTCAAATCGCTAAAGAGGGAAAAAAATTTATATATTTTCCCGGTTATTAAAACAGTTGCGCGTATCTTTCTTTCGAGCATGCGCTGGGGATAATTTCTTAGACATTACAAGTCTCTCTGATGTCACGATCTCCAGGGAGTCACCCAATGTTCTGGCCAGCTGAGATCTCTCGCTGGCTTATATATACTTGATCTGCCCGTGACGTCACTATCTCGCATCTTCTTTAAAGTGGCGATGGATCGGGAGCTACTCTGGAATCGAACTCACAACTCCATGTCCACATTTAATACAATTTAAACGAATAACTTCACATTTAATGATAATTTCTGCGACCACAATCACTATAACGAGATATTAAACGACAGAACAAACGATATCAATGTTTATAATAGGGAAAGTTTAGTTACTGTCCGGGAAAGTTTGCAACCATAAGGGAAAAGTTTCATTGATCAGGGGAAAAATAGCAGAGATTGAGAAATTCAAATGCAGCCTCCATACAAAGTTATAAGTCCAATGAGAATCACTCGTTTCCTTTAGTCCCCGCCCACACCAATGATTGACAGCTGGAGGGTCGAAACGCCACTATGCGATAACTGTAGAACTATTTTAGTAAAATCGGGTTTTGGACTCTCTGAATAATCTTTACTCTGTGGGAAAAAGGCAAAATTTTGAGCAGAAAAGAAATGAAGTAACATGTTATCATAGATTTAAGGAAAGCCCAGTTGTCGATCAGTCCCCCAAATCATGCCAAGTTGACGGTAGATAAGGTTACAGTTTATATTGGTATCACATAATGGAAAAGTGTCAAAAATATCTTATATACAGATGCTCCCAAGAGCGACAAAACTTTCGGGATGACCTATTGACCTAATATTACTAATTAATTTTTTTCAACACTTGAACTTGCTGAATCCGTTTCTGAATGAAAACGTTAAGACACCATGCTGCAATTTGAGATTGCCCCCATATTCTTTTTAAATAATTTGATTCGACAATCGTTAGAAACTTTGACATTGGATAACCGTCATTATTAGTAACTGTAATATAATTTATACATAACTTTAAAAATTATTACTACAGGGTGTTTCACAAAGATCCCCCGATTTTAAAAATTAATAACAAAAAAGCGAAAAGAGATAAAAATACGCCGTCTGCGGCATCCTACTTAAAAGATCAAAGAATTTTCGTACACAAATTTTTGAAAATTCGTAGTTCTCACGTCAATTTATAGATGGAAGCACTGCTTCATTTGGTGTTTAGGGAAAGCTATCCTCAAATTCCTTATTTTCGTTTGTCATAGGGAAATCAAATTTTTCGAAAGAATCGATTCCAAATTATTCAAAATTATTTTATTCTAATTCGATTCATGAATCGATTCTTTCCCAAAACTCGATTTCCCTATGACAAACGAAAATACGGACTTTGAGGAAAACTTTCCCTAAATATCAAATGAAGCAGTGCTTCCATCTATAAATTGACGTGAGAACTACGAATTTTCAAAAATTTGTGTACGAAAATTCTTTGATCTTTTAAGTAGGATGCCACAGACGGCGTATTTTTATCTCTTTTTGCTTTTTTGTTATTAATTTTTAAAATCGGGGGCTCTTTGTGAAACACCCTGTATTATTTATTATTCTTTTTATAAAACTAGGCACTATTTATAAAATATTTAAGTAATCATAATCTAATAGACGAGATTAGTGTGACGTTTTTTGTTTTGTTTGGAAACGTAAATTCAGTCTGTGATTGGTTCCGTGAACTGTACGGACAGTACGGATCCGTATGTAACCAATCACGGATCGAATCAACGTTTCCAAACAAAACAAGAAACCGGAAGTGACGTTTTCACTAATCTCCTCTATTACAAATGTTTATTTTGATATTTATTCATTTTAGTTTAATACCTTTTTTGAACGGCAGCTCCTCTTTTGGGATTACGAGAGGGTTCGAAGTTACTTTTAGGTAAACCCAAGGTTTGAGTAAACCATAACACCGATCGAAAATATCAAATTTATATTATTGTGTGATATAATAAAACAATTATGATTATCTAAAATCAAATATTATTAACTTTCTCTTCACTCCAGCTAAAATATTTTTTAAATTTTACCCATTTCCTATTTAACATGGGGGGTGATTGGGGATATTTCCAGGAATCTACCCCATATTTCTCTCATTTTAAACGTCATCAGACATTAATACTTTCCTTTGGGTAGTTTAAAAAGTTAATTGAATTAAATTTAACTAAGACTTTGTGAACAACACAAAATGTCATGAAGAACTCTGAATGATTAATGACATTTTAATTTCTACTGATAAAGTTAAAATTGCTAGGCCAGTTTCAAAATCAGCACGATCACGCTCAACACCTTATTTATCAAAACATTGATTTTATTGTTCAGATTCTCAAAAAAGGTAAAATTATCGCTGGTGGTTGATAAATTGAAATAATAATCTCCCAACTTGATACTGAGTGCGCTAGATAAACAACTGTTATTATTGCAGTGGATCAAAAGATACCTCTGTGATAATGACAATGCGTTGAGAAAGATTCGTAGTGTTTATTTGAAAATCTGCTAACAGCAAATCGCAAGTGATCGCGCTTTAGAATGGGTTCCTACAGCTGATATTTGGTCTGTGCTTTAATTATTTATTTGTAAATATAGCACATTTTTGTAAAAATGCAACATAATGTAAGAAACAGAAGCCTTCGGTACCTATACATACTGCCATGCTTTTTACTGTTTTCATCAGTGCTAGTAGCTTTCAAGGCAGCCTTTACGGAGAGTAAAGTAAACGGTGGGCTTCATCTGAAAGGTAAATATGCTTTTAAAATTCTTTTAAAAATTTTTGTTACTTATATATCCTCCTAATCGTGTAAGTTTATTTTCGTTGCTTTTGATTGGTTAAACTATATTCATCATATCTACTACAAATAAGGTGTAAGAGCGAGCTAACTGCAACAGGTTTACATTTGAGTTCGCTCGTTCTTATAGCAAACACCTCAAATGTTTATGATTATAATGCTTTTATACAGGGTGTCCCACGAGAAGTGGCCCAACCCTTTAACTTTTGAACCCCTACAGATATAGTCATGAAAGTGGGGTCTAGGTATAGTAAAGTGACCATGCCCTATCCGATGAGATAACTTTCAACGCCCTCTAGCGGAAAATTTAGGAGTTATAATTTTTATTTTAAAAACTGTGTTAGGTATGTGAAAAAAGTCAATGACTAAGTTGTAGAGCATCATCGATTTAGTAGGAAAAGACACCTTAAGCAGAAAAATATCTTGAATAAAACCCCTAAAACGCAAGCTCAATTAGGTTGAATTCACGTAGTTTTTACGTCTTAAGACGCCCCTCACGAGGTGAAAATGAGAAATTTTTATTTTTATGATTTAAGTAAATGACTAAAAGCATTCTTAGTTCATTAAATTGAAAATTTCTCATTTTCGCCTCATGAGGAGCGTTTTAAGACGTAAAATCTACGTAAATTCAACCTATTTGAGCGTGCGTTTTAGGAATTTTATTCAAGATATTTTTCTGCTTAAGGTGTCTTTTCCTACTAAATCGATGATGCTCTACTTCTACAACTTAGTCATTGACTTTTTTCACATACCTCACACAGTTTTTTAAAATAAAAATTATAACTCCTAAATTTTCCGCTAGAGGGCGTTGAAAGTTATCTCATCGGATAGGGCATGGTCACTTTACTATACCTAGACCCCACTTTCATGACTATATCTGTAGGGGTTCAAAAGTTAAAGGGTTGGGCCACTTCTCGTGGGACACCCTGTATAAACGAGCAAACCAAAGGAGGAAATTAAATATATATCCCTTATCAAAACTCAATTTTCTTTAACAATTAAATTGCTCTATTAAACATGGCCCGGGATGGCCGGGATTTTGGGTGACCTCCCCGGAAAGATTTCCAAATCAAACCTTGATTTAATATAGCTACTAAGAAATACACCTTGTGATTTCTGCATTCCTCCTAAGTTATAAGATTCGCAACCATTAAATTAACTATTGTCTTAAGTGCTTGTAAATTAGCTATGGCTTTATAGTGGAAAGGGGGGATGGGGGTTTCCCCAGGAAATTTTCGGAAATGAAACCCTTAAAAAGAAGTTCAAACTAATTTTTTGAGTCTAAGAATATGTGTTATGGATTTTCAAAGTTTTTTGGCCGTCCAAGAAATAATCTCTCATGGTCCGGATGTGGACTAAAATCCGTCAGTTGCTGACCCTTCCTCAACCAACTGTGTGAAAAACTGTGATAAGCCTGTGGGATCTCTTAAATCTCGCTCACTTAAAGCTTTTAGAGTTGATTAATTAACAAAAGGTTCTCTAAATAACACTTTGCAGCATACTTTTTGTGTTTCGCAACTGAGTGAATTAAGCTTTCTTATGGTGTGTATGTGCGTCTGAAAAGTTAAGAAAATGGCAATTATTCTTTTTAAAGTTTGATTTTGTGCTCAGGGTGAAATAGTTTTACGCTTTGCCTTATTTTCAATTGCATACATGGATAACTAATTAAATTTTTAAAAATAAACAATTATATCAATATTAATGTAAGTTTGAATGAGACTTCAGAGAGGATTTCACAGTGATCGGGAGATTTTCGGCGGGGGATATTAGAATTCGGTGGTATAGGATACTTTACTAGGTTTTTAGTTTTGGTACACTGTCCGAATTTCGGGGGCCTTAACTTAAAACTTTAACTTGTGACTTAGGGTCGTTTATCATTGGAACTTAACTTGGAGCTGTAGGGTCGTTTATCATTGCATCACAGGTGGGCGCAGCCTCCTTCAGCTGGACAATGAGACAGAGTGCATTGAGTCGGGGATCCACTCGTTCCCCGAGGACTTCTTCACCCAGGAGCAGCGGCAGAAAGGGGGCGTCCTCGTCCACTTCTTCATCCTGTTCTACGCCTGCGCCATGATCGCCACCATCTGCGACGACTTCTTCATTCCCTCCCTGGAGATCATATCGGAGAGTAAGTGATTTTTCTTCTTTCTCTGATCCATGAGATCGTTCGCTCTAAAAACCTCCACATTATATGGGTTTTTTACACATTAGGGGCCATGATGTCGCACTTTTTTTACCATTTTTTGACCCCCTTCCCCCTTTTGTCACATGTCACTCTCTTAAACTAATTCATGATTTGAAAGTGCCGGGAACCAACTATTTTTACCTGTTGAGCTTAAATTTACCACGCCTTATCTTTCAATTTCATTTCTATCAACCTTAAAGACTGCCTTAAGACACCTTTCCTTTTTCTCCTTGATTTTCAGCTGCATGATGTGATGCAACTTTTGAAACCACCTCCCCCTTATAACAAACTACTTAACCTCCTCCCCCTTTGATCGTAACATCATTTATGGACCTCCCCCGTTAACAGGGGCGTCATTTCAGTTTTTCGTTGGGGGGGGGGGGCAAGGTATTTTTTTAAAAATGGGTCTGGACCTTGCTGTAACTAGGTTTTTTTGGCGGGGGTTGCCTCAACTTCAATTTAAGGTAATATCATGTCAAAATTTGAGAACGTGAACTCCAAGGGAAAATGGGAGGTCTGGGGGTTCACCCCCAGGAAAATTTTGAAAATTTGGCTCTTAAAGTAGTGTTTTAGCTCGTTTTGAGAACCTTATGGGCTGCATCCAAAGAGAACAGTTTCTTGTAAACCACATAATTTTCTAGGGAAAAGAGTTTTAAATAAACGTCAAAGTTTTAAGGGGGGCTAGGAGTCCTCCCCCAGGAATTTTAATTCCCCTTTTAACTAGTGTTTTATCTCTTTTTCAAACTCTTTAGGGAGCTTCTAAAGATAAATGCTTTTTGTAAGAGGAATAGTTTTTAAGGTGGAAAACACTAAATAAGAGACGTGGAAATTTAAGAGGGGGGCTGGGGGTCCTCCCCCAGAAATTTTTTGAAATTGAACCCTCAAAAGTAATGTTTTAACTCCTTTTGAGAAGTTTTGACTTGCACTCAAAGCTCCTTGTGGAAGTTACAGAATTTTCAAGGGACTTGCAGCTATTTTCCACACTACAGTGGAAATCTTGGGGGGGGCGGTTGCCCCCCCCCTGCCCCCCCTAAATGACGCCCCTGCCCGTTAATAAGATGTTGTGAGAAGTGGCCTTTTCAACATTGCACTTGTTGCAAACAGGGGAGGTCCTAGCACCATTGGTGCCCATAAAAACCCAATCTTCCATCCTAGCACCATTGGGAAAACCTGAGTGTTTTTAGATATCCAGTAAACAGTCGAGCTGCAGTTTTGTCTTTCCTGTCACCAACAAAACAAACTAAAGCACCAGGATCCACAAATAAGTACCATGGAATGGATGTGCTGTTGGTTGCTTCAAAGAGTTGTTTTTACAGAGGTCTTCTGGAATATAGCTCAAAGTACTTCAGAGGATCCCCAAAAGCCTGGGTTAAGAAAGCCAGCCCCATCCGTAATATCGTTATATTTTATACGGGACGGAATACATTGTAGACTGGGTAGAAGAGCAAAAATGAAGGTCTAAGTTTCTAAAAGTTATAGGAGAGGGTTAGATTTTTTGCCGGATGATCTCATAGAGTCAGTTTTAAGAAAAAAGAACAAAAATTTGGCGAATCTTTGGAAAGCAGTAGTGTGGCACCAACAAACGAGTATACCAAACGGGAATGTGATCAGTTGGTTTAACTTCATAGCACAAAAAAGATCCATAAGAGTATTGCCAAATTTGGCGTAACCTCATAAATCCAAAAGTGACTTAGTGCTTTTCCCATGTAATGGGACGATTTGAATCTAGGGCCGCATAAAAAATCTAGAAAACAAACCGATGAGTGTTATACTATACTCTGTTCATTTTGAACTGGCGCTTGAAAATATTTCCTTCCCCCACCACCGATCGTTAACCATAGCAACTATCCACGTCAAAGTGACGAAGAAGGCTTACTATTGGCTGCTCGAAGAGCGTAACTATGGTTACGCTTCTAGCGTGGGGGAAAGCACTGTTCCTCAAGCGCAAATTCTAAATGAATAGAGAATAGTATAACTCCCATACCCGACTGGGTATTGGCAGGGCCGTATTTAGGCACGTGCAACATGTGCTATAGCACAGGGCGGCAAAATTTTGGGGGGCGGCAGATTACACCAATTCAAAATGCTACACACTACACAGTTTTGAAAAAAAATGTACCTCACAGTTTTCACATGAAGGACCAAAAATGAGTAAATTCTCAGTCTTTTAGGGACATATTTTCAAAAATTTTCTGGAGGGTACCCCCAGACCCCTAAAAGAATTCTTTATGAGAGGGAAAACAGGAAAATTCCAGCATTTCTGAGAGAGGTGAGTTAAATGGTGACAATCAAAGGAAGTTAAGAGAGAGTCAAATGGGAGGGGGCAAACACAGGTATTGAAAAAGGGGGCGGCAATAAATCGATATGCACAGGGCGGCAAAAACCCTAAATACGGGCCTGGGTATTGGGTACAACCTATACCAAGCACTGTAAAAAGTACGGCACTTTATACATAAAAAGTGTGGAACGAAATTGCCCCCATACATTGAGAGATGTTACATCTTTTTTATTCTATCTACTATTTTGGAGGTAAATTAATTAATTTTAAAGATAAAGGATGTTTCACTTATCCGTGAGGGACTCATGCTCCTCTAAAGATCCCCTTCTTTTCCACCTCTTAATGATTCCCTCTCACATTCTACTTCGTAGCTCAAGGTTTCAATGAATAAAAATCCTAATGTTATTTTTAAATTCTTAAAAAAAGGCATGTTTGTTTTTTAGAGCTAAAGTTGCCTCCTGATGTAGCGGGTGCAACATTCATGGCCATCGGAGCCTCTTCACCTGAGCTTTTTTCATCCATTCTTGGTAAGTTATTTTCTTTCCACTAGTATGTTCTATTTCCTTTTTTAACTGAAGTAAAATACGCTACAGAGATTTTAATGGCGGTATTCACCGCTAACCTAACTGACGGTTGACCGGCATTCTAACCTCTGATTGGCGGGAAAACTAGCTTTAGTTTGACTGCCAGCCAGTAATAACCATCCGCCAGGTTAGCGGTGAATACAGCCATAAGAAAACAGTGTATACTGTACTGGATGTTTCAGATAAATGTTTTTGAACTAGGAGGTGTAGGACACAACTATGCGACTCAGAATCAAGTAGGAACGGAGGGTTGGAAATTCACCTCTAACGACTTAGGGGTTTTTATGAGCGAGCATGGAAGGTTGGTTGATTCTCATTGTAAATTGACTTGTTAACTTTTAAGATCGAATTAAAACCATTGACTACAGGTTTCCATAAAACAAAGAGCTGAAATTTCAGCTTCTAAATTGGTTTTTATGTAGTCGGAATCAAACGATTTTGCTGGTTTTAATCCAATCCTAACAGGTACGTATAAATTTCTAACGGGGATTTTACAACCTCCCATACTCTCTTATATAAACTCCTAGGTCGCTATAGGACATAGGTGATTCTGAGCCGTCTAGGTATGCCCTACTCCCCCGAGAAGTTATGAAATATTTATCTCAAACACCCTGTATGTCTTATAGTTTATTTACTAACGAACTTTTCTTATAAGGTTCCTTTGTAACGGAAGGGGACATTGGTGTTGGAGCAGTAATTGGATCAGCGGTTTTTAACATTCTGGGAATAACCGGTGTTGCTGGCATAGCTCTGTGGAACAGGGTACGATAAGAAATATTGATTTATTGTAGTAATCTTTTTAAATTGTGTACCTCTTTTATATTAAAAGTCTATTTCACTTGTAGGTTCTTGACATCGATTGGTATCCCATGGTTAGGGACTGCATAGCATACAGTATCACTGTGTTGTGTCTTGTCTTGATCATTTCTGATAACATTGTTGCGTGGTATGTTTTTATAATTAAGTTTTTCCATTTAGTTTCTTCATCCCAAAGCTCAATAAAAATCAACATTTTAAAATAACTTTTAGCTTTTTAATGGTAATTTAAATGCTACTAAGCCAGATTCACAAAAATGATATGAAGTACTAAGGATTAAAATAAAGTGAATTCAATTGTAACTGTATTCATTAAAAAACTGTTTAACTATGTTTTTCAGGTGGGAAGCTGTTGTCTTGCTTGTAATATTCTTTCTGTACATCGTCCTTATGTATTTCAACAAACGAGTTGAAAAATGCACAAGAAATTTAGTAATAATATCTTTCTTATTGTTTTCTCTTTACTTCTTACCTTTGATTAAAACTAGATTTTTTGTACTCCCCATTACCCCAATTGAATTTCAACAGGGTGGCCACCCTGGAAGGCTATTCTTCTATCAGCTGGAAAACCTTTAAAACCTGGAATTATCATGGAAATATCGGGGAATTTTAGAAAATTGGATATTAATCAGGGAAGTTTTGAAAATCTACCTTGGTTTCAAAAAGAAATCCAACTTTCTTCTGATTTTTGAGTCTTTAATTGTAAGTTTCCGCGTTCTCTTTTCTGCAAAATAAAATTTCGAATGTGGTTGCAAATTTTCAAAAAAGGCTTCCGATGTTTCTTTTTTGATAAAAGTCTGGAAATTAGCCCATTTATATTGTTTTACCAGAGTTTCAAACCTTCCGGAAGGATGGAGACAGAATTTACGGTATTCTCTCCCACTTTCCCGATTTTTATAGCCATTCTCCTGTTTTCTAGAATATAATTTACTCATATATTTTTATAAAATATCAGGGAAAATCATATCAGATTATCATGGAAAACCTGGAATCGCCCCAGAATTTTGAAATAAGTTTTCACCCTGAAAATTCAGAATTTTCAGTTTGAAATAAGCCACCCTGTTCAATCAGTTGTTTAACATCCATAATCTTTACTGATGAAATAAACTAAAAATACTTCCCTAGGCAAAAGGATTTGCTCCCGGTGGATGTTGCTGTTGTTCCTGCATCGAGTCGGCGGAAGAGAAAACTCCACTTTTGAAAGAGAAAGTTTTCGTTCCCGATTTGCTCAAACAGCAGGAAAAACCCATAATGAAACATGCCGACTCGAGCAGCACAGCGGTTACAGAGAAAACGGAGGTAAAGGACGAGAAGAAGGAAGAGCATCAAATAAAAGCATGTAAATGAAATCAAATTATCTTCACTTTATCCACTGTAAAAAATACGACACTTTACTCAAAAAATGGTGGAAAGAAGTTTCCTCAATATCGTTCCCGATATTGAGGACTTACTTGTTACTTCCTTCCACCACTTTTTTATGTAAAGTGCCGTATTTTTTACAGTGCCATGATGACCATGACTCGGTAAATACACTCGTGTCTAAATATTAAGGATTATTTGATTTTTTGGTATGATGACACAAATCATAGTTCCTAATTAATGAAATTCATATCGTAAGATTATTTACGAGTGAGAATTTGTGGTCAGGGAGAAAATTACCCTTGCAGTATTTTAAGGGGTGAACAGAGGCCCTCCATTGAGGAGTTCCATACACATTTGGAAAAGTAATCGAAACGTCCATATAAGAGTCATTTAGCAAACATTTTCCTGTTATTTGTAAAGCTTATGATATTTCTAAACTCCATAGAGCGTGGAATACCTTTATGTATTGTTTTTCCATGATATTGAGTGACAACACCTATACAAACTTCGTTATCAATAGAGGGCCTTTGTAATAAACATAATATTGTTAGGGTAATTTCATCCCTAACCGCATATTCCCACTCTTGGATGTATACGTATGACATGAATTTTATTGACAAGTGACTAAAATTGTGTGATTATTCCCAAAAAATTCAGAACTATCCTTAATTTTTGGACACAAGGGTATAATTTACAATACAAAAAGCTAACATGATGATAAACATAGATTGGAAACTTTTCTCCATTATTACCCCCGTAAGGTCATATTTGTATGTAGCTCCCTTTATTCCTTCTATGGAGACCCTTATTACTTTTTGCAATTCAAAACTGGACTAGAGTATACGATGGCCAACCAGACCTATATAAGGCCAGAGCAAAAAACTTTTTCGGGATTTCCAAATAACATTAGAAAGGTGGTTTTTAATTAAGGAAAAGCATAAATAACCGTTATTTAATTGCTATTGGTTACAATTTAATTAAAATAGTCAAATATTTCAATAAGATGAACTTTAATAATTTAATACAGAGTAAAGTTGAGCTACTGGCAAAGAGTAATCGAAAGTGACGTTGGCTTCTATATCTCACCTCGCAATTTCAAGCTTCATGGCCTTATGAGTCAGTTGGCTATGGGTGTTACGCCTACTCTTGATGACGCCCCTCTCATGAAAATGTACCACGTTTGGTATGATTGAGGAATGGCTACAATAATCTTTTTTAACGTTTCTAGATATCGAGTCTGAAGTTGAAGAGTTTGAAGAAGGGACGTGGTTCTGCAATCCCCCCAAAGGTGGAGCTGTCCGCATCTGCTGGTGGCTCTTCATGCTCCCTGCGTCCGCTCTGTTCTTTCTGACGATTCCGAACAGTGCTAATCCAAGGTGTCGACCTATCTTTCCTCTGACATTTCTCATGTCCATAGCTTGGCTTGGCGTGCTTTCGTTCGTTGCTGTGTGGATGGTTACTATTATTGGTAAGATAATACATATTTAAAATACAGGGTGGTCATAAAATAACGACTTTACTTTAAAATTACCTACAGGCGAAACTATTGGTAAAAAAATATCTGAAATTTTAAAGATGGCATTTTGAAGGGATAGTAATAAAAAGATAATTTTCCCTTTCATAGCGCTTTACTTAAATTTTTGCCTTGTTTTTTTGGAGGGAGGACCTCCAGACCTCCATTTTTGAAACACTGTATTAAACGCGATTTTTTATAATCAAGATGCAAATTCCTTTTAGGTTACGGTTTCTACATTTATTAACTTAAGGGCTTTGGAATAATTTCAACCTTCCCGGAACAAAAATCTAGATATGGATCTTACGAGATGAATTACTAAATTTCTTTAAGGGATATTTGGGTCCCTCCCGAAAAAATTTCTTTATAAGCCACTGATGTATCTAAAAAAGTAACAATATTTTAATAAGGTCCATAGGAGGGTCAAAGGGTTTTCTTCGACTCGAAGCGACTAGGGGCCGCATTCAGAAACTTTAACACGTAAAAGAAACAAGATGGAAACGATACGGAAACGGTGAAAAATCTCACGTAACGTGCAATTTGAAAACGGTCACTCGGAAGTGGCCATTTTGAGCGCTCATGCTGCCGATAAACGTTACTATAATGTATGTTACGGGCAATGTGATAAATCGGGCATTATTAATAATGTCCGAAGTGGAGGAGGGCAATGTGATAAATTCAATGGCATTTATCACTTTGCCCGCCTCCACTCTGGGCATTATTAGTAACGCCCAATTAATCACTTTTCCCATAACATATACTATACACTGCGAGAATACAAATTAAAAAAACACATAGTTGTCCATTACTTTCGTAATATATTAATGTCTGAGGACTTGTTTTGGTAATGAATAGCTGTTTTAGATATTTTGGAACTATTTAACGGACCACAAAAAGTGTAAAAGCAATCGGAATACGGTTCGAATCTCGGAACAATATGGCGGACGAGAGCTGTTGAGTTTGAAATCTCTCGTGTTGAGAGCTTTTTCACCGTTTCCGTACCGTTCTATCGTTCTACGTGTTAAAGTTTCTGAATGCGGCCCTAGTCGTTGCATGTAAACCCACCCTGATGCATTCCGGACCTGCCATTGGTTCTTGCCAATATACTACATAACCTCCTAAAAACATCTATGAATAGAAAATTCCTCTACAAATTAGTGCAGAGGATTTAATGGCTTAACTACCTGGAATAATGTGCTTTTGCTCTCTCTCCATAGGCTATACTCTTTCTATTCCTGACTCTGTTTCGGGTCTTACAATTCTAGCTATAGGAGCCAGTGTACCCGATCTGATTGCCAGTGTATTAGTGACTGTGAGTGGTAGGTACAAAATTATATGTTAAAATTACACTGTTCAACAATGAAAAAATTTCCTTGATGAAAATTGTCATCTCTTATAGATTTTGGGTCGCTGAATACGAAAATCACCATTAAAATTCTCAATTGACTCAGGATTTTCGGGGAACAGCCCCTCCCCCTTTTTTACGTTTTTCGACGACTTTATAACTTTAAACTCGATTTTCAGGGTCAAAAAGCATTGCTTTAGTCTTCAAATTGCCCCCCAGGGGACAAGAAAGGTTTAAATTAATAAAATATGATAAATTTATAGCAAATGGATAGGTTTAAGGGGTAATTACCCCCTAAAAATGCAAAAAATAGCTAAAAATTATAGAGGTTTTTATACGCTATTTTTCCCCTAATTTTTTACACAATTCACGTTTGAAGGGTCCTAACCCTTCCCCAAGGATCCAAATTTGATGGCAATATGCAGCAATGATTTTTACTAAAAGCGGTTGAGGTGAGAGCGTCCCCAAAGCACCCACGGAAGGGTTTAATGCGGCACTTAGAGTTAAACAGTGCTGTACAAAAAAAATTTGAAGCCACTAACTGAATTTCAGCTGATTCCTGTGTAAAATGATCTGCTGAATTCAAATACGACACCCATTTTCCTCCATCACCCTCAGTTTTTAAGGGGATACCCCCTAATTGTTATGCACTGCCGTGCATCTATTAACATCTTAAAACATGGAATCCTCACTCCCTAAAATCTGTCAGTTTTCAAAGAACTGAAGAGTTTCTACTTAGGATAGACCCAAAATATAAGAAAAACGTCATTTCATTTGTAATCTTTTCAAAATCATCAATATTAATTCCTGAGCTCGCGTACGCCTTCGCGATTCTGGAAGTCTTCCGGACTCTTCCGCGGGGGCTTCTGGGAGGCTAACACCTCAACCGCTTTTAGTAAAAATCATTGCTGCATATTGCCATCAAATTTGGGTCCTTGGGGAAGGGTTAGGACCCTTCAAACGGGAATTGCGTAAAAAATAAGAGGAAAAATTAGCGTATAGAAACCTCTATAATTTTTAGCTATTTTTTGTATTTTTAGGGGGGTAATTACCCCTTAAACCTATTCATTTGTTATAAATTTATCATATTTTATTAATTTGAACATTTCTTGTTATCTGGGGGCAATTTGAAGACTAAAACAATGCTTTTTGACCCTGAAAATCGAGTTTAAAGTTTTAAAGTGGTCAAAAAACGTAAAAAGGGGGAGGGGATGTTCCCCGAAAATCCTGAGTCAATCGAAAATTTTAATGGTGATTTTCGTATTTAGCGACCCGAAATCTTTAAGAAATTACTATTTTCATCAAGGAAAAAGTTTTGAAGGTCAAATTTGTTGAACAGTGTTATCCCTTACATACTACCTTATGAGTCGAGAGATTTTTAGAAGAAAAAAAAACTTAAAACTGTAGAAACTATACATGGTGTCCCCAAATAACTGGCCACATCCCTACAGATATAGGTTTAGTAAAGTGACTATGCCCTTTCCTATGCAACAACTTTCAACGCCCTCTTCTAGCGGAAATTTTAGATTACAAATTTCATGAAACTATTCAAGATTTGCTAAATTAGTCAATTACCAAGTTGTAGAGCAGCATCGATTTAGTAGGAAAAGACAACCTTAAATCTTAAACAAAAAATATCTTGAATAAAACCCCTAAAATGCACTCTCAAAAAGGTAGAATTTACGTAGTTTTTAGGTCTTAAAACGCTCCTCAGCTCCTAACGAGGCGAAAATGAGAAATTTTCATTTTTATGAACTAAGAATATTGTTCGACCAACGATAGTAAAAGGGTCATGTGATTTTTACAGACTTTGCACGGCCGATAGTTGGGTAAACAGTGATACTTGGGGTCTTGCTTCAAACAAATGTATCTTCCTCTTTGAAGAGGATGTCCTTTTCCCCCACATCATTAATAATGGAAAAGTTTTAGGTGCTGTGAAGCACAAAATGCAAACGAATTGGATAGAAAATTATTTTTAAAGGTTGTAGGTAAATCTCACTTGTAAATCTTACTAAAGCTCACCAAGGGGGGAGGGGGGGGTCCAGATTTTGGAAAAAACACCTCACGTAATTTATGGATGTCCCCTAACGTTTTTAGGCATGGGACTTTTGAATCATTGAGAAAGAAATTATAATTTTAGAATCACCAAAAACCTAAGTTAACATTTATCCAGAATTAGCTTATTCACAGAAATATTGGTACTTAATTAAGATATTGTGAAATTTTCATTAAAAGTATAAATAAATTATTACATGTTAAAATTTAAATGTCAGTTTTTTGCAATTAATTTTATAGTAATTTTGAACTATTATGCAGTGGCCATTTGTAGTTTTAAAAAACCTTCTATTTAGATTTAATATTCTTATAAATATACACTACTGTTCAAAAATTAAGGACGGAACTGTTTTTTCAACAGAACACCTAGTGAAATTATTTTTCATCAATGAAAATCATACCAAGAGATGTTCAATGGGTGAGAATACAGGGCCCGAAAGCAAATTTTCTCTACCAATATTTTAAGGGGGTAAATGGACCCTCCATTGATAATGGAGTCCCATTACAATTTGGAGCTGTGGCAGAAACGTCTGTGTAAGAGGTATTTTACCGAAAACTTTATGTTTATTGTAATGAATATGATTACTCTTGAACTCAGTGCATATTTTTAAAAGCGTGTTGGTATTTTTTTATGTTTTATTGATAGAAATCGGTCTAATCATCTTTTTTGGCAAGTATTAGCTTCTGGGTCATTTTTGGTAATTGGTATCTTACCGTCAACCATGTTTTTAGTAGTTCTTACATGTGCTAGATTATGTTTAGGTCTGGAGACCCTGAAAGTAAATTATTTCTTTCAATATCGTGACTTTCAAGAAACTTTGAGATAGCCAAATTGTGATTTTGTGCAACTTTTTCTCTCATAAAGAGAAATTCTTGATCTGAAATTTCTTCTAAAAGAAGCGAATGGGACATGAGAACCCAGGCACGTGATCGCAGACATCAGGGAAAAATTTTTTCGTGTATAGGGAGTGTTGAAATGTCTATAACAGTAATAGAGTATCAATGGAGAAATTATATCTCTTAAAAACTCATTTCAAAGGTAATGGAGATATTTTTACAACTATATGTTTCTTTTTAGGTATGTCTACGTCCATAAACACAAAAAAATACATTTTTTTCAAACATTAATAACAGATGTCCTTTCTGTGAAACTATACAATTATGTTGTGCCGTTTGAGCACCTCGTATACACCGCAGATATTTTCACTGATGTTTGCTATTGCGTACCTGTGTTCTCATGTCCCATTTGATTCTCTTAGAAGAAATTTCAGGTCAGGAATTTCTCTTTATGAGAGAAAAAGTTGCACAAAATCACAATTTGGCTACCTCAAAGTTTCTTGAAAGTCACGATATTGAAAGAAATAATTTACTTTCAGGGTCTCCAGACCTAAACATAATCTAGCACATGTAAGAACTACTTAAAACATGGTTGACGGTAAGATACCAATTACCAAAAATGACCCAGAAGCTAAAACTTGCCAAAAATGATGATTACACCGATTTCTATCAATAAAACATAAAAAATACCATTTAAAGGTAACACAGGCTTTTAAAAATATGCACTGAGTTCAGGAGTAATAATATTCATTACAATAACCATAAAGTTTTCGGTAAAATACCTCTTACACAGACGTTTCTGCCACAGCTCCAAATTGTAATGGGACTCCATTATCAATGGAGGGTCCATTTACCCCCTTAAAATATTGGTAGAGAAAATTTGCTTTCGGGCCCTGTATTCCCACCCATTGAACATCTCTTGGTATAATTTTCATTGATGAAAAATAATTTCACTAGGTGTTATGTTGAAAAAATAGTTCCGTCCTTAATTTATGAACAGTAGTGTATTTTTCAAAATCAAAAGAGTAAGTAATTAATTGGTATTGGGATGTAATCAGTTTCACAACATGAAATAAGTTGGTATTTTTTTTGCTGCCTTATGTACATTACTCTCCCCTAAATTAAATTTTTAAATGATTATTTTTAAAATTTTATGGTAATAAAGTATTAAATATTTTTCTTGTACTAACAGTAACCTACTCTTACTCAAAAATCCATTTTCACAACCCATATTGAGAAAAATTGAAGGTGGGTCTGGCAAAACTCACCATCTCCACCCCCGACCTATTTTGGACTGAGGTTCCAGGTTTACACAAGTGGTAAAAATCTCTTCTTCCAAAAGTGGGTATTTCCCCTCAAAAAGCGGTGGGGAAATGAGTGATTTCATTGAAGCCAATGGGCTATCACGTTTTTGGGCTCTCCTGAAAAATTTCTGTAAGTGGAGATGATGAGTTTTGCCAGACCCACCTTCAAATAAAAATGGATGCCATATTTAAAATTGGCTTTGAAACTTTGCAAACTATTTTCATTGAATCAAATTTTGTAGGCTAGTGTTTTGCTTGTATTGAGGTTTGCTTGTAATTTTGCATTTACCCCCCCCCCTTTTATTATGCCAGTTATACAGGGTGCGTCAAAAGTCCGTGAGAACTTTAAAAATTAATAATAAAAAAACGAAAAGAGATAAAAATCTGCCGCCTGCTGCAATGTTCTTGATTAGGCTTTGGATTTTTTTACACCAAATTTTGAAAATTCGTAGTTCCCTGACCTCTATGTAGATGGCAGCACCACTTTTTTTCGAAAATAGGGAATTTCGGCTAGCTGAGTTCCCCATTTTTCTTCATCGTAGGGATTTATCGAATATTGCGATTGAATCGATTTCCGAATCAAATGATACTTTAATCCTCGGAATCTAATTGTCAAGGCCGGTTTTAAGCCATGCTGATCGTTTAAATATTTGATTAGAATGTTAAATTAAAATATTTTTTGATCCTTTCTTTGTTTCTTGCACAAATTTAAACTTTTTACGGATGAATTTAGTTCGATCGCGTACAGTGATAACGGGTATTTATTTGTACGAAGTGTATATTTGGACGGCCAAAACGGCCAGTGGCGCATGCGCTGTAGGTCTCGTGATTACGTAGCAGTCTCGGCGCTTAGTGATGGAACCAATGGAACGCCGAGCCGTGGAAATTAGAGTAGAGTTTAGTTGAAAAATGGCCGTCCAAATATACAGTGCCTTATTTGTATGTTAGGTTTTTTATTTATTCAGTCTTTAACAGAGAGAAATCTAATCTTAGGAGGTTTCAGATTTCTCTTTTTTTTCTCATCTGATTTTCAACTTAATTTATAGATTTTTAAAAACGATTCATGATAAAAATTTTTGAAGTTTTTTTTTAATCTTAACCCCTTTTGGTTTTTCTCTGTAAATTGCGTTTGAATTATTTTTTATTTGTGCGCCTCCTTGGGGTACACTTGATCCATCACAGTACATCCAGATTTATCCCTCGTTACAAAAGAAGGGTGGATCGGGATGATCGCAGCTCTGAAAAAAAGGACAAGGTTTTATGAAAGAAAGTTAAGACATTTCTTCCTGAATAAAATTTCAAAACTATTCAGTGGGGCCTTATCCCTCATCTTAGCTCGTTGCACACCAAATCGTAACTAATACTCTATGATTTAAATCATTGCAATAAGTTTTCTAACAATCTACTTTAATGATTTAATCATGTACGCTTGGCATGAGGGGTTATAGAAATAAGTTTGAATCAACCCAATATTCCCTGAAACGATAGATTTTGGCCAGAAGATTAGCCCCTCTAAACGATTCTCTGAAATGACCACTGATTGTCTTTCTTATCATTTTTACTCGCCAAGTCGTAAACGGAAATTTTATCTGTTTATTTGTATTTTTTTATTTTACCATACCTACTAAGATGATGGGGGATTAACATTTAAAATATTTCGAAAAATCTGATCATTTGAAACATTATAGAAAAACTTGAAAATCAGATGGAAAAAAGAAAAATCTGAAAATTTCTAAGATTAGAGTAGATTTCTCACTCTCAAGGACTGAATAAATAAAAAAAACTAGCATACAAATTAAGACCAGTTATCACAGTACGCGATCGAACTAAATTCATTCGTAAAAAGTTTAAATTTGTGCGAGAAACAAAGAAAGGACCATAAAATATCTTAATTTAACATTCTAATCAAATGTTTAAAAGATCAGCATGGCTTAAAACCGGCCCTGACGATAAGATTCCGAGAATTAAAGTTTCATTTGATTCGGAAATCGATTCAATCGCAATATTCGATAAATCCCTACGATGAAGAAAAAGGGGAAACTTAGCTAGCCGAAATTCCCTATTTTCGAAGAAAAGTGGTGCTGCCATCTACATAAAGGTCGGGGAACTACGAATTTTCAAAATTTGGTGTAAAAAAATCCAAAGCCAAATCAAGAACATAGCAGCAGACGGCAGATTTTTATCTCTTTTTGTTTTTTTATTATTAATTTTTAAAGTTCTCACGAACTTTTGACGCACCCTGTACACATCAACATATCATTTGGTTTTCTTTCCTTTTTTACAACATCCGGCTTTATTCACTACCACTTGACCATCAAGGGGTTAACCAGCTGCTAAGGAAAGAAATAGAGCTTTTCGCTGACACTGATTGGTGTAACTGTAATCCTTCTTTGGCCAATCGTTGACTGCTGATCAGTTAGTAAATATGCCATTGACGCGTTTTTAAGTGGGAGTTAAGATTTAATTGTACTTTTAAAAAATCTCAAGACTTAATCTTAAGGTAATTTTCTGCATAAAATTCAAACCTTTTATTTTTTTCAGGTCAGGGAAACATGGCCATTAGCAATTTAGTTGGCAGCAACAACTTTGACATTTCTATCTGTTTGGGGGTGCCGTGGCTAGCGAAAACTCTTTTATCTCCTGAGGGCTATTTGAAAATAAATAGCTCAGCCTTGAGCTATGCCACCGGAGCTCTTTTTATTACGCTTATTATCTTTTTCTTAATATTTCAACTATCTGGATGGAAATTGAATAGGACAGTGGGCTGCCTATGTATGCTTGTGTATATACTGTTTGTTATTCTTGCGAGTCTGTTTGAATTCAATGTTTTTGGTGCAATCAACCCCCCTACTTGTTATCCTTGAGACTTTCGTGTTGTATAGCTTATTTTAACCCGATGAGTCAATAAAGTTTTTTCTCTCTCTCATCTATGTCTTACTTTTTGCTGAGGATGAATATAACTATTTTTAAATTAAAATAATTGAAAACTAAATCAATTGTGATAATAAATTTGGTACAAGTTTCCCTTCAGCATCCACTATCCGAATTAGTAATTTTACTAATACCTGTGAGACGAAATAACGGGTACCACACAGTGGTGCCGCACAGGAAAAATAAAAAAAATGAAGTTCCTTCAATCGAAATTTCTTTAACGTTTTTTATACCTGAATATCCATAGATTAAGGCAGCGTTTCCCAACCGGGGTTCCGCTGAACCCTAAGGGTTCTGCAAAGCTTCCGCGAGGGATCCGAATTTTTTTTTGTTCTGGTTTACATTTTAGAATAATCCTTAACCAATTGAATGTTTTACAAGGAACTGTTCTTTTCAGATGTAACCCAAACGGTCTTAAAATTTAAAATACACTGAAACTCTACTTTAGGTGCAAATTTCGAAAAAAATTATAGGGAGAACATCCCAAACTTCTATCTAAAATATTGCCGTCTGTTATACAGCGATTTTCCCTTGAACATTCTGCTTCCTCAAGAAGCTTTTCTCCTTGGGTGTTCCAAAGGACAGGGCCACCGAGAGCCAAGTCGGGCCCCGGGAACAAGGTTGGGAAGCGGGCCCCCAGTATACTTCCTATATAGTACCTACACTGTTAATCCGAGGTATTCAGATTTAAATCAAAATGATTCATTTTTGAATACATCATGTGAGCGAAATGGCTCCGAATCAAAACTACTTAGATTTGAAAATTCGATGTGCTTATATTTGAACTAGAGCATGTTCTTGTTTTCAAGACCCTTATGTGTTCAAAATCGATTATGCGCCTGCTCAAATTTAAGATCTTTATTTGTTTAAATTCAACACTCCATGTACTCATTTTTAAAACCATCCTCTGTTTAGAAACGACTCATCACATGCTCATTTTTAAAACCATCCTCTATTTAGAAACGACTCATCACATGCTCATTTTTAAAACCATCCTCTATTTAGAAACGACTCATCACATGCTCATTTTTAAAACCATCCTCTACTTAGAAACGACTCATCACATGCTCATTTTTAAAACCATCCTCTATTTAGAAACGACTCATCACATGCTCATTTTTGAGACTTCAATCTTCTTAAAATCGACTAAAATGTGTTTATTTCTAAAACTCCCTATTGTTTAGAAAATACTTTAGGGCTCATTTTTTTAGACCTTTTTTACTCAATACAAAGCTTTTTGAAATATAAACATCTTTTTTAATTAACTGCAAATATTAAGGCTTTCTTTCTTAGAAGAATATTAAAAGACCTCTCATTAAAGTCGAGAGCATTTTTTTAACAATCTAACAATATTGAGACCCGAGTTCTTATAATATTTGAGAAGCTATAATTTGAAATAAATGTGAAATGAACAGTTTGATCAGTTATTCATAAAACAGATACTTATAAAATTTATTTAAAACACAATAAAATGACACTTCACTTGAAATTATTTTATTAAAATAAAATAAACAGAAAAATATTACATACATGAGAATTATTCTGGAAATAAGTTTTTAACCACAGAGAAAAAATACAAAGTTTATAAAGAATGTAGGACCAAAAATTTTGTAAATCAGCTGAAAATTCAGCTAATAGATAGGTTTAGGTAGAATGAGAGAATAGCTCCAAAAGAATAAGTTGATATCAAGACATACATAGGTAAAGAAACAATTTCAAAATTTTTTACTTGAAAGGATTAATAAAACACACATTTATGGGCCATAGAATATTAAATCCTAATGTTAAATTATGTAAAAACTTTACTGATACATCAATCATGATTTTTCAAGGGGGTTAAGTCTTGGGCATTTTAATATTTAAAATAAACTTATTTTGCAAGATCAAAGGCACACAACCCTCAAATAAATCACATATATCAACAGTTAGTTGTCAGACAATAACCCCAAATTGTTCAAAGGGCATGAACTCGATGAAACTGACAAGGAGACAGCATGACCTCGGAAGCTGATACTGGGTCCAAACTTCGTAGGATACGACGCACTAGCCATAAACTCCAAAGAAAATGCCCCCTAAAATTTTATACAACTTGAAGTATTTAAATTTTTTATATTTGTCAACAAAGTAGCACACTGTCATCTGAACGACCTGCAAATTTATATTTTTAACTTCTACCGTAACAGCAACAAATATGGAGCTATTTCACCTGGTGGGACACTCAAAAACTCTTAATTTTATTAAGATTTATTAAGATATTAAGATGTCCCATCCTACCCCATTCTCCCCTACCAAAAACACAAATGCAACTAAAATGCAAGGAATATAACAAATAAAGAGGGTACTTTTCTGTTAGCCAGGCACAAATGTGGCCAATCAGAATAAAAGTCGAAAATGTTTAACTATAAATAAATATTAACTAATAGTAAGCAAAACAAGTTCAACTATAAACAAATATTAACTAATAGTGAGCAAAACAAGTTCAACTATATATTAACTAATAGTAAGCAAAACAAGTTCAACTATAAACAAATATTAACTAATAGTGAGCAAAACAAGTTCAACTATATATTAACTAATAGTAAGCAAAACAAGTTCAACTATAAACAAATATTAATGAATAATTTTGTGATTTTTAATGGCGATTTTTTGCTTGCACCCAGCTAACAGAAAAGAGTCGCAATATAATTAAAGATAACAAACCTAAATCAATCAGAAACTTTAAAGTAAACAAGTTAGATAAAAGAAAACTACAAGCTGTATCCAGCTTAGTAAATTCAATATAAACAATTTTTCTAAACACGAAGCATATATATCAACAGTTAAATTGTACCATAACTTCACTGGGTACAACAAAGTTTGTTTTAAAGTAACTTACCTATATATTTGAATCCAACTTATGACTTTCTCATATGAAGTCTCATATCAGTACAAATATTTGATATCTTTATACACAATCAACTAAATTTTTATTTTTTATTATAAACTTTGCACATGTTCAATTGTTCATCGAATTCACTTGATTCAAACACGTTATATATGTAGTATGCATTTTCATCGTGTATGCTATGAAGACGGCATAGTTGGATTACTGTGGATTTTTCAACCTGTCCCCCAGCAAGTTCCTGCGGTCAACAGCGCAAGCGTTCCTGTGGTGCTCTTCCCCAGGAGAGCGAGAACTTGGGAGCGGAGTGCTGTGGGGGGGGCTCAGTAGAATCCATCATCTGGTCATCGTGTCCCGACACCAAGAGGAAGAAGCGATGCTGTTGGTTCTGAGGTTTCGGCTGAGACCTGCCGCCTGACTGCCTGTATGGAGTACAAGCCGGTGAATCTGGTGAACCGGTACGACGCAATTCCAGTTGGCGTCAGTGTACTACGATATCCCAATGGAGGTGGTTTTTGGAGCCGGCAGGCAGATTTGAAGAAACAATGGTTCCGGATTTCAAGCTGCATCTAAAATACAAATTTAGAATACTAATTACTCTAAGAATATTCTCATGATAAATTATTCTCTGTAAACTAAATTTTTAAAAATGCTTTTAAATATTTTCTCAACAGATAATTCTCAGGTTTTTAACATTAATAATACCTGACCAATTCATATTATCAAACATATTTACATTTATTTCCATTTATCCGGCGAAAAATAGAATATTCTCAAAAATTCCTCCGAGAACTTTCTCGTTTTACAACTCTAAGAAGCATGTTCACAAACATATATTCATAGGATGTTAAAGTTATTTCTCAGAAGGGCACCATGAGGGTTGGGGTGTTAGAACATTTGTTCCCATCAAAATTAATTTGCAAATTTTTGGACGAGTTATAAGACACTCAATATTTTAACACATTAGAGACAGTATTATTTTTCTCTTCAAAATTATAACTCCATTCTAAATTACATTCATAGATATTAAAAGAGGAGAAATAAACTTATTTTTAATAATTCACATATATTTTTTAATGTTGTTGTTGTCGTGTCCAAAAGAAATTGGAGACTATATGGAGCCAAAAGCGTTAAAAATGAGGGCCGCCAGCCCATGGAATAGGTGTGCCAGAGCCTCCTAGAAGGTTGGACTTCTGCCTGTTGGTCCGCGGGAGGTATTTTATTTCCCTCCTACCACCCATTGGGATACAATGGAGGCATTCCCCTATCCGCCGGCTGGGGACGCGCCCTGTAGGGGTTACAGGCTCCCCCGAGGGATATTTTTTAATAAATTTTTCATGTGACCATTGGTCTGGAACCAGGGATATCAAACCAGGGAACCTCGGGAACCAGGGCTGAAGTAGCCTGCCCCTTCCCCGAAATTTGAACTTAATGTACCAATCAAGTTAAAAACCTGTTAATAAGGCCAAATTTCCAAATCTTTTCTGGGGAGGACCCAGCGGCGGTTCCAGACCAAATTTTCGGGGGGGGGCCATTTGGAAAAATACGATACTCTATAAAAACATTAATTTGTATGCAAAATGAATATTTTTAATTATATCATTAGAAGAATTATATTTTTGAGGTGAAAAACAGTTAAAATATGAAATCCAATTTATCCTGTACAAGAAAAAACAATTTCAAAAAGCTTTTGAAAATTAATGGAGGAAGGAAATTTGTTATTCGAAAGCATGGACTTAAGATTTATTAATTTTAAAGTCATTTACGACTCAATATTGCATACAATAGTTAATTTGTATAACTGTTAATTACAGGGCCGTAGCTAGACTTTTTTTTTCGGAGGGGGGGGGTTTGGCCAAAAATTTCTTGAACTTTAGTTCGATTTTGGTGTTGACCAAGGTAAGTGACAGCAGTGGATCCAGTATTTGTTTTTTTGGAGGGGGAAAAGAATTTTCACTATTAAAATCGTCTTCTAATATGCTAAAGTGGGTTTGGGGGTTCTCCCCCATAAAATTTTTGGAAATATGTCTAAAAAGCAGATTTTCAAATCGTTTTGGTACACCTAATCTGGATTTCGGACATACATTTTCAAGAATTTATTTCCAATTCGGTTGGATGTTTGCATTTCGACTAACTTTTTACAAAAACGTTGTAAATGATAGAGTTCCATGTTCCAAAGTCGGGTCTGACCGACTTTGGAACATGACCCTAAAAGCAGGATTTTAACTCGTTTTGGAGTCCCTCTTCCCTTTTTTCCCTCACCGAGTTCCCACTCTTTCTCTTGTAAGTCCCAAAATTTTCAAGGAACGACTGTAATCTGTAATAATAGTTGGGGGTTCTCCCCAAAAAAAATTTTGAATTTTGAGCCTTAAAAGTAGGGGTTTTATGCATTTTAAGACTAATTTTTAAGTAAAAACAGTAAAAAATTTACATTGAAATTTCGGGGGGGGGCCTTTGATAACGCCCCGATTAATTACTAAATCAAATTACCATTACTGAAGATTGTGTTTTAAATAAATTTTATAAGTATCTGTTTTATGAATAACTGATTAAACTGTTCATTTCACATTTATTTCAAATAATAGCTTCTCAAATATTATAAGAACTCAGGTCTCAATATTGTTAGATTGTTAAAAAAATGCTCTCGACTTTAATGAGAGGTCTTTTAATATTCTTCTAAGAAAGAAAGCATTAATATTTGCAGTTAATTAAAAAAGATGTTTATATTTCAAAAAGCTTTGTATTGAGTAAAAAAGGTCTAAAAAATGAGCCCTAAAGTCTTTTCTAAACAATAGGGAGTTTTAGAAATAAACACATTTTAGTCGATTTTAAGAAGATTGAAGTCTCAAAAATGAGCATGTGATGAGTCGTTTCTAAATAGAGGATGGTTTTAAAAATGAGCATGTGATGAGTCGTTTCTAAATAGAGGATGGTTTTAAAAATGAGCATATGATGAGTCGTTTCTAAATAGAGGATGGTTTTAAAAATGAGCATGTGATGAGTCGTTTCTAAATAGAGGATGGTTTTAAAAATGAGCATGTGATGAGTCGTTTCTAAACAGAGGATGGTTTTAAAAATGAGTACCTGGAGTGTTGAATTTAAACAAATAAAGATCTTAAATTTGAGCAGGGGCATAATCGATTTTGAACACATAAGGGTCTTGAAAACAAGAACATGCTCTAGTTCAAATATAAGCACATCGAATTTTCAAATCTAAGTAGTTTTGATTCGGAGCCATTTCGCTCACATGATGTATTCAAAAATGAATCATTTTGATTTAAATCTGAATACCTCGGATGAACAGTGTAAAGATGTTTTTAAGATCAAAAATATACAATACTTTCAAATAAAACCATTCTTATACACAATTTGAATTGAAAATAAACGTTACTTACTTTCAAAATTCGACTTATTATATTCCATCCAGCTATCAGTGTTCCAGCGAAAGCGAAAAATTGTTCGTTCGAAAAAATGGCGACGCCGAGGAACCAGAAACCAAAACTTTGTGTTCATCCGCAGTAGAGCTTGCTTTGATTTCGCCGCGATAGTAAATAGTTCGTTCGTTTCGATGTAAATACAAATTCCTTTTCTTTTCTTATCGTAAAATAACTTATGTTTATTATGATAAAGAGGTTTTTTTACAAATGTTCAATTCATTGCACTCAAAATGATAAAATATTCGCCCTTTCTGTAATTGTGGGATTTTAAGCGTGTTAACGTACTCAAAACTGAGAACGCCGCTTACTCATTTTTAATTCAAATATACTTGAAAAATCTAAGTACATAAAAGTACTCATTTTTAAGCACATGCATTTTAACAGTGTATACTTCTCATTTTGAGGTAGGGAGCAAAAATTTTCTGAAGTACCCCCACCCATGCATTCATAGGCTTAATGTAATTTTTAGTATATTTCTAGACAAGATCTGAATTTCACTCAACCTTAAAATATCAATTTTTCTTTTGATAATACGATGAGTAACAAGCAGTGAAGGGGGTCTAGGGGTCTCCCCAGAAAATTTTTGAAATTATGTCCCTAGAAAACTGGGAATTTACTCATTTTTGGACCTTTATGTGGAAAAATTAATTTCCAAAATATTCAAAAATATATCCCTCTAAAACTCAATATGAAAATCTTTGGGTCCCGGGCCCCCTACAGGCCCGGGGGAATCGTACCCCATCGCCCCTCCCCTCTCGTCAGGCCTGCCAAAGGAGAAAAAGTTTGAAAGGAGGTAAAACAGTAGTTTAAAGGGAAATTTTCAAAATAAGTTCTGTGGGAGGACAAAATAGAAAAAGAAAAATATGGTTGCATGGCTGTGGCGTATATAAGGGGGGACGAAGGGGTCCTGCCCTCCCCCGAAATTTGGACTAGACATATTAAAACACGTTAAAATCATATTATTTAGGGTCAAGTTTCAAAAATTTTCTGGGGGAGGGCCCCCAAACCCCCTTTTAGTACATGAAATTGTATTAATTTCAATTTTTTCCAATACTTTCATGAAAATTAAAATCCTACCTAAAAATGCATGTCCGAAATCTGAACTAAATGTACCAAAAACGAGTTAAAACCTAGTTTTAAGGGTCAAATTTCTAAAAATTTTCTATGGGAGGACCCCCGAACCCCCTTCCTACTTGGAACTTTTAGTAATTACAATTTTTATTATATTAAGTTCTCTTGGATGCAAATTTCACATAAAACTGCAGCTACGTTAACCTATTCTAAGTATTGGAGGGGTTGAGTAATAATTTTGGGCCCCTTCCGAAAAAAATGTCTACATAATGATATTAAAATTTTAAATTTTATAAAAAATTAATTAATTTGTTAATTATGAGTTCTTTATATAATTTTACCGTTAATTAAATAAATTTTTATGGAAATATGCCAAAATATTTCCCGTTTTAAATTTTTTTGGAAATTTTTACTACATTTTACCAATTTCAAAACTTTAAATTAATTACACAACTAATTAGTTGAGCGTAAATTCCACCGTTTTCCCATTATATAGCTATCTGTGGACAATATTCACCAAAAAATGACCATTTTAAAAGCCTCAAAAGTTTAAGGCACAATCTCTCTATATTAAAAAAAAGTTACTGTCACCGCCGCCGCCGCTGCCGCCGCCGCCGCCGCTATTTCAGAAAATTTAATTTTTCAACTCTTTGAACTCTCATATCGCAAAAACTAATTGATAGAAATTTTTGAAATTTGAAATGTTTGTAGAGGAATATTTGGGGCACATTCTCGAACAAAAAACTAACTGATGTGATAATTAGTACTGGGGATTTTTAAGGTCAAAGTTGAAGTTTTTCTTTTTTAGCCGCGTAATCCAGTTCAGCGAAATCTATTAGTAGCAGAACTATGTTTTTTTGCAGCCTAATACTCTGAAGTATGAAGATGTGCACTACGTCGCCCTTTTTTCGAATTTCGAATTAGGTTTAGAGTAATTAATTTTTTAATTTTCGAAATTTTTGACACTTTTTCGTTTTTTTCTATCTAAAATGAAAACTAATCACGGTATCAATATGATTTTTTAAACACTTATATTCTTATTTTTTAGAAAGAGATTGGCGTTTAATTCTTTAAAAAATTCTAATTAGTTTTGGAATTATTAAGCATCAAAGTTTCATTTTTTTCATAGTTTTAGTAGGTCTTTATCAGACGTGTTTAATGTTTTTAAATTTTATATTTGCCTGTTCACTAGATTGTCACGAGCACGGATATTTAAATTTAAAAGTTTTGAGGTGCACATTTTTGCTCTAAGTTTGCTAGCGATCACAGACAATAAGAGACAGACCGGTCAATGGGCGGCCTACGACACGAACGCCCTCAACCCGCGGGCATTTTCGCCGATCCCAACCGTTTCGTCCAATGAAGACTCAGGCGCATGCGTTTGGACTTGGATATTTCCACAATACTCTGTGGTCTTGAATGGGGTTGCCAAATTTTGGCATAATTCGCGTTTTTGGGGAGTTTTGAGAATATGTTTAGGAATATTTAACAGTTCTGAATGTTCTGTTTTACAATTTTTACTTTCATGAATTATATCTAAAGTAAGCATTTTTTTTCACAGTTTGGCAAAGTTTAAGCAAAATTTTTTTAAACCTTTCTTTTAATCATTAATATATATATTTCTCTTACATGTTGCTCAAATTTGGCTGTATTTCTTATCCTTGATGGTTTGCAACAATCAGTTTATTTTTATTTAGATTTACAAAATATGTGGATTTTTTTAATAAGAAAATTATTTTTACAGGGGCCGTTCAAATATTATGTAAGCACCTAAGGGGGGGGACGGGTTTGCTCTTAGCTTATTTTTCCAGACAACATGGGAAGTCAGTGACGCTTACATAAGATCTTACTAACACTGCATTTTTGAAAATCTCTCGTTTATTGCATAAATTCAAAATTCAACCAAAAATAAATTTTACTTTAAAATTTGTTCATACAAAAAAGGGGATCGGGCAGTTTTTTTATGTAATAATGAGGGAAAACTTGTGGTTTGCTTATCTTTGCTGACAAGGGGGGTTTAAAATGTTACCCAAAATATACTTGGGTATATTAGCAATTAGCATGTGAATATAGCACTTTTTCAGGCTTCAAAAATGAAAACGTTAGCAACTTCACAAGTTTCCAGTGTCATTATGTAGTTTTCTGTGTTTTTTTAGTTACTAAATAAAGACACAATTCAATCAAACATTTAAAAAAAACTGAAAAGTGCTGTTTTTACATGCCACATATTTTTCTCCACGAATAATCACGACATTTTCATGAATTTTTTCAGTGGGTTTTTAATTCCAATGACAAAAATACTCTCATTATGGTTTTGGGTCTATCTCCTTCATTTTTAGTTAATTTTTTACCTTTTTTATTTTGCCTTTAGAGGCACTGTAAGTGTAAGTCTTCTCAGTGGATTTTTTAGGGTCACTTACATAGGGGTAGACCATATTTCCATGAGCCTAGGAGGTGTTGGTTCCAAATAAAACTAGTTCTATATACTCTGATTTCGTTTCATAATAAAACTTACACACATGTGTGGAGTAAGTCTGATTTCAGAGAATTCATTTATTAACACAGTTCATTTCTGTAAAAGTTAAATTTCTGTTCACAAAAAAACCCTTCAGTTATAATTATTTTAAACTTTGGATTAACATACTTTTAAAACATTATATTACATAAGCATAATTAAAACATAATTACATAATATTAGTAAAGATGCTTACATAACATAATATTTATTAATGAATCAATAACATTAGAAAATATCCTTATTTATAAATTTCACAAATTTTCAAGTAAAAATTACTTTATTACTGTGTATTTAATACAGTCTCAATAGAATAGATTTTTATTACATACCAAAGGTTAGATAAGTGGACCAGATCAAAAAAATTTATTATGTACCTAACTGTCAATTACGAACAAAGATAGATTAAAACTTTTAAATTATTATTTAAAATTTTAAATGATATTTTACTTTAACAAGTAAGATAAGTATAAAAAAATGGCTTTGCAAAAATTGGCTTAGACTAGATCTAAAATATCCCATCACCCAATTCTGTAAAAAATGTATAAACTTGTAAACGAAAAAAAAAGAATATATCCAAGTAATTTCATCGCCAATCAGAACAAGCCCAATTAAACCGCCAAGCAAAATGTAACAACTAGAACAACCTCAGACTTCGACGCATGCACCTGAGTCTTCGTTGGACGAAACGGTTGGGATCGGCGAAAATGCAACCCGCGGTACCTGCATTAAAACTGTGGTTACAGTTAAGCTTTTAGGTCTGGCAACCATGGAGACGTAATCCATTGACCATATGATCACCAGGATCACGATCCTTGGCGATCACATAAGCCCATTAAATGGTTTTTAAAATTAAAAAATACCTTTTTTTTCAACAATTTTTTAAAATTTGCTATTATAATAGAAAATTTAAATTAAATCATTAAGGTTTGTTCATCAACAAAATTTCGTGATCGCATATGATGAAAAACTCGATTGTAAAAATACAAGCTTAAATATAAAGTAATCAAGAATCACACAAGTAAATAATGAATCTAAATGATTTTATTAAATCTCATATTTCAATAACTACAAATATTTGTTATAATCCCTTGGCCTTTTAAGACAAACATGATGTGTAAATGAAGTAGCAATCCTCGTGAATCTAAACGAACACATCTTTTGCAAATACGAATCCCAGATCCCAGGCACATTCGAAATGAATTCTGGACAATAAAAATATATAATACTAGTGTACATTTCCATCTGAATTAAATACATACGCCTATAATTAACGCGAATTATACTGAATTCTATCAGGCTTAGAAATCAAGTTCAAGAATGCAACAGATTTTCCAATACATTGCAAAATAGAGAAGAAACGAGATAAAATGTGCCTTAATGCAATAAGACACTGTTAAAATCTAATATAATAAAATTGAATGTGTGTATATATGTTTGTCTTTTATACAAATCCACAGTTTACTTCCGATCTGCACCAAACTTGGTATACCTACGTAAAAAAACTCAGAAAAAAACATAGGCTATGTTTCGAAAACTTTTAATGACCCCTTGACCCTCTTTTGACCCTTTTTATGGTCATTTTGCTGAAATAGCTTTATTTCTCCTCAAGAAGAGATCTGCTTACTCCATTGTTACAAAGAAAATTTAATGCTAAACAACAAGTTTTTAATAGAAACACTAGGTACAAGTCTATTTAAAAATTATATTAATAATTTAAAAATCTTTCAGTGAAATTTAAAAGTTTTAAGTATAGTTTACCATATTTTTATTTGAGATTTTATCTAATTTTTATATTTTAAAACTTTATGGAATACCATTGTTGTTAAAATAGTCTCCATGGAAACGACGATGTAAAATTAAAAGGTGATAATATTTTAGCTTTTAAGAAAGTTGGTTAACAAACAAAAAACTATTAAAACTCATTTTCAACTAAAAAAGATTGATTTTTTTCTTAATTTGCAAAATTGAATAAGCTTTAATTATTGACTAATTTCCCCAAAAACGTTAATTCTTAAAGATATGATTAATCAAGGGATCTAGGCAATCTTAAATAATTTTTATAATATTTTTTCCATGTTGTAAAAGTGGAAATCATTCAAAAATTATATTGCTTGAGAACTGAAGGAATTTTAATCAACCCGGAAACACCGGGAAAAGAAAAATTACTATAGGAACACCGGGATAGGAAAAGTTACCGGGAACACCGGAATATGAAAAAGACGCTTGGGATACCGGTATGATTGGTAAATGCTGATTATACAAAATTAGAAATGTATTTGGGAAAACTTAAAAATGAGGCGTTTGCTATCAAAACCAGCTTATTCCATTTTTGGAAATTTAACAGGATAGACAAAAACTTCTCACGTCCACAGTTCTGAAGCTAAATTTGTTGTTTAAATTTTTAATTGAAGTTATAACCACCTAGAATTTGATTAGTTTTTCATTTTCATTCCAGTTGCTTTACCTTGGGCGTAATTACATTAATTAGGTTGGAATGAGCTGATTTTTATGCAAAAACACGATTTTTCATGCTTTTTTTTCAGTTTTTTTGTTCCATTAAGCTGTGTGAAATTGATTTTTCCAGTTTAACAGTTAATATTTGTATCTTTACGAGTTTTAAATAAATGACATTCACTTAACTTTTTCAAATGATCTGAAATTTCACAGTTGAGATCTCAGTTTTCACCCTTTAATCTAATTTTCGGTTGGAATGAGCTGGATTTGAGCTATATCCCTTCGCCAGGTTATGAAGGACCCTCTAAACTTTCAAAATATGCTAAAAAGTGGATTTCAGAAAAAATATGGAATGAGCTGGTTTTGATAGCAAACGCCTCAAATAATAAATTTTTACTCTTCACCCGTGCAAGGCCGGGCATATCAGCTAGTCTAATATAATAAAATTGAATGTGTGTATATATATATGTTTGTCTTTTATACAAATCCACAGTTTTCTTCCGATCTGCACCAAACTTGGTATACATACGTAAAAAAACTCGGAAAAAAACATAGGCTATGTTTCGAAAACTTTTAATGACCCCTTGACCCTCTTTCGACCCTTTTTATGGTCATTTTGCTGAAATAGCTTTATTTCTCCACAAGAAGAGATCTATGCTTACTCCATTGTTACAAAGAAAATTTAATGCTAAACAACAAGTTTTTAATAGAAACACTAGGTACAAGTCTATTTAAAAATTATATTAATAATTTAAAAATCTATTTCAATGAAATTTAAAAATTTTAAGTACAGTTTAACATATTTTTATTTGAGAGTTTATCTAATTTTTATATTTTAAAAAACTTTATGGAATGTCATTGTTGTTAAGATAGTCTCCATGGAAACGAGGATGTAAAATCAAAAGGTGATAATATTTTACCTTTTAAGAAAGTTGGTTAACAAGCAAAAAACTGTTAAAACTACCTTTCAACAAGAAAAGATTGATTTTGAAAAGCTTTAATTATTGAATAATTTCACCGAAAACGTTAATTCCTGAAGATATGATTAATCAAGGGATCTAAGCAATTTTAAATAATTTTTAGAATACTTTTTCCATGTAAATGTGGAAACCATTCAAAAATTATATTGCTTAAGAACGGAAGGAATTTTTATCCACCCGGGAACACCGGGATAAGAAAAATTACTAGAAACACCGGGATAGGAAAAGTTACCGGGAACACCGGAATATGGAAAAAAAACGCCTGGGATACCGGGATGATTGGTAAATGCTGATTATACAAAATTAGAAATGTATTTGGGAAAACTTAAAAATAATAAATTTATACTCTGCACCCGTGCAAGGCCGGGCATACCAGCTAGTCTAATATAATAAAGTAAAGTGTGGGTATATATATATATATGTTTGTCTTTTATACAAATCCACAGTTTACTTCCGATCTGCACCAAACTTGGTATACCTACGTAAAAAAACTCGGAAAAAAACATAGGCTATGTTTCGAAAACTTTTAATGACCCCTTGACCCTCTTTTGACCCTTTTTATGGTCATTTCTTTTAAATAGCTTTATTTCTATTCAAAAAGAGATCTGCTTTCTCCATTGTTACAAAGAAAATTTAATGCTAAACAACAAGTTTTTAATGGAAACACTAGGTACAAGTCTATTTAAAAATTATACAGGGTGATTCAGAAATAATCATCAATATTTTGGGGGTAGGTAGAGGGGCCCTAGACAAGCAAATTTCGATAGGGATGGTGGGGCGCAGCCTTACCGTTAAAGAGGTAGGACCTAATGTAGTGCGAGCGCGTTTCAAAAGGCCGTTTTTAGAAGGCCCGTGTGACGAAACAAAACACAATAAAATGAAAAACATTATTGCATGAGGTACAGGAGTATCCGTAAAACTTAAATCCTCAATGTGATAGAAATTGGACCACTTGCTAAACCGTGGGGTGAGTTTTAAAACGTGCAATATTAATCTCTTAGTCAAACAATGGAGTTCCCTTAATGGTATTTAGAAAAATGATGATCGGGGAAGGAATTTTCAATGATCAAACAGTCTCAATGATCAATTTTACGATCATTGAAAATTCCTTCCCCGATCATAATTTTTCTAAATGCCATTGAGGGAACTCCATTCTTTGACTAAAAGATTAAAATTGCACTTTTGAAACTTACTCCACGGTTTAGAAAGTTGTTCAAATTCTATCGAATTCATGGTGTGAGTAGTAGGGAAACTTCCTTACCTCATGCAATAGATTTTTTCCTTTTATTATGTTTTGTTTCGTCACACGGGCCTTCTAAAAACAGCCTTTTGAAAAGCGCTTGCACTACATTAGGTCCTAGCTCTTTAACAGTAAGGCTGCGTCCCACCATCCCTAATCGAAATTTGCTTGTCTAGGGCCCCTCTACCTCCCCCCAAAATATTGATGATTATTTCTGAATCACCCTGTATTACTAATTTAAAAATATATTTCCATGAAATTTAAAAGTTTAAGTATAGTTTACCATATTTTTATTTGAGAGTTTATCTAATTTTTATATTTTAAAAGCTTTATGGAATACCATTGTTGTTAAAATAGTCTCCATGGAAACGAGGATGTAAAATCAAAAGGTGATAATATTTTAGCTTTTAAGAAAGTTGGTTAACAAACAAAAAACTATTAAAACTCCCTTTCAACTAGAAAAGATGGATTTTTTTCTTAAATTGCAAAATGGAATAAGCTTTAATTATTGAATAATTTCACTGAAAACGTTAATTCCTGAAGATATGATTAATCAAGGGATCTAAGCAGTTTTAAATAATTTTTATAATACTTTTTCCATGTAAATGTGGAAATCGTTCAAAAATTATATTTCTTGAGAACTGAAGGAAATTTAATCAACCCGGGAACACCGGGATAAGAAATATTATTAGGAACTTCGGGATAGGAAAAGTTACAGGAACACCGAAATATGAAAAGGACGCCTGGGATAACGGGATGATTGGTAAATTCTGATTATACAAAATTAGAAATGTATTTTGGAAAACTTAAAAATGAGGCGTTTGCTATCAAAACCAGCTTATTCCATTTTTGGAAATTTTACAGGAGAGCCAAAAAACTTCTCACGTCCACAGTTCTGAAGCTAAATTTGTTTTTTAAATTTTTAATTGTAGGTATAACCACCTAGAATTTGATTAGTTTTTCATTTTCATTCCAGTTGCATTACCTTGGGCGTAATTACATTAATTAGGTTGGAATGAGCTGATTTTGATGCAAAAACACGATTTTTCATGCTTTTTTTCAGTTTTTTTTTCAATTAAGTTGTGTGAAATTGGTTTTTCCAGTTTACCAGTTAATATTTGTGTCTTTACGAAATTTAAATAGATGACATTCACTTAACTTTTTCAAATGATCTGAAATTTCACAGTTGAGATCACAGTTTTCACCCTTTAATCTAATTTTCGGTTGGAATGAGCTGGATTTGAGCTATATCCCTTCGCCAGGTTTGAAGGACCCTCTAAACTTTCAAAATATGCAAAGAAGTGGATTTCATAAAAATATGGAATGAGCTGGTTTTGATAGCAAACGCCTCAAATAATAAATTTATACTCTTCACCCGTGCAAGGCCGGGCATATCAGCTAGTCTAATATAATAAAATCAAGTGTGGGTATATGGGTATGTATGTATGTATGTTTGTCTTTTATAGAAATCCACAGTTTTCTTTTGATCTGCACCAAACTTGGTATACATACGTAAAAAAACTCCAGAAAAAACATAGGCTATGTTTCGAAAACTTTAATTGACCCCTTGACCCTCTTTTGACCCTTTTTATGGTCATTTTGATGAAATAGCTTTATTTCTGCTCAAGAAGAGATCTGCTTACCTCATTGTTACAAAGAAAATTTAATGCTAAACAACAAGTTTTTATTTGAAACACTAGGTACAAGTATATTTAAAAATTATATTAATAATTTAAAAATATATTTCAATTAAATTTAAAAGTTTTAAGTATAGTTTAACATATTTTTATTTGAGATTTTATCTAATTTTTATATTTTAAAAAGATTTATGGATTATCATGTTGTTAAAATAGTCTCCATGGAAACGAGGATGTAAAATCAAAAGGTGATAATATTTTAGCTTTTAAGAAAGTTGGTTAACAAACAAAAAACTATTAAAACTCGAACTAGAATATATTGATTTTTTTTCTTAAATTGCAAAATGGAATAAGCTTTATAATTATTGAATAATTTCACCGAACACGTTAATTCCTGAAGGAAGATATGATTAATCAAGGGATCTAAGCAATTTTAAATAATTTTATAATATTTTTTCCATGTTGTAAATGTGGAAATCATTCAAAAATTATATTGCTTGAGAACTAAAGTAATTTTAATCCACCCGGGGACACCGGGATAAGAAAAATTACTAAGGAACACCGGGATAGGAAAAGTTACCGGGAACAACGGAATATGAAAAAGACGCCTGGGATACCTGAATAATTGATAAATGCTGATTATACAAAATTAGAAATGTAATTGGGAAAACTTAAAAATAATAAATTTATACTCTCCACCCGTGCAGGGCCAGGCATATCAGCTAGTCTAATATAATAAAATCAAGTGTGGGTATGTATGTATGTATGTTTGTCTTTTATACAAATCCACAGTTTTCTTCCGATCTGCACCAAACTTGGTATACCTACGTAAAAAAACTCAGAAAAAAACATAGGCTATGTTTCGAAAACTTTTAATGACCCCTTGACCCTCTTTTGACCCTTTTTATGGTCATTTTGCTGAAATAGCTTTATTTCTTCTCAAGAGATCTGTTTACTCCATTGTTACAAAGAAAACTTAATCCTAAACAACAAGTTTTTAATAGAAACACTAGGTACAAGTCTATTTAAAAATATATTTCCATGGAATTTAAAAGTTAAATACAGTTAATAGTCCAGGGGCCCCCGCACGTTTTTTTTTCTGATTAATAACCGGCTGAATCTTCGTCAGTCGCTTTGTTTCCTCGAGACGCCCAACTTTTCTCAGCGGAAAAATCTCCAGAGAGGTAGCTAACAAACTGCGCATGCGGGCAATATGTCGATTTGGTGATTGAAAAATATTTATTAATAACAACCTGATTTTTTTACACCGACAAGATAAATATTTAAATAGTTAAATGGCCGCAATGTCCTACAAATCAAGGGGTACGTTTTCCCAGTCCTACATCCCGAACATGTCGATTCCACGGCTAAAATTTTTTCATTAATAACGACCGGATTTTATTACACAAGCTAGGTAAATATTTGTGTAATTAAATGGCAGCAATGTCCTACAAATCAAGGGGTACGTTTTCCCAGTCCTACACTCCGAACATGTCAATTCCACGGCTATAATTTTTTCATTAATAACGACCTGGTTTTTTTACACAGGCTAGGTAAATATTTGTGTAATTAAATGGCAGCATTGTCCTACAAATCAAGGGGTACGTTTTCTCAGTCCTACACTCCGAACATGTCCATTCCACGGCTATAATTTTTTCATTAATAACGACCTGATTTTTTTACAAAGGCTAGGTAAATATTTGTGTAATTAAATGGCAGCAATGTCCTACAAATCAAGGGGTACGTTTTCCCAGTCCTACACTCCGAACATGTCAATTCCATGGCTATAATTTTTTCATTAATAACGACCTGATTTTTTTACAAAGGCTAGGTAAATATTTGTGTAATTAAATGGCAGCATTGTCCTACAAATCAAGGGGGACGTTTTCCCAGTCCTACACTCCGAACATGTTCATTAGGGTGTCCCTTATATGACAGGAAAACATTTTCTTGCGATTTTGAAAACGGTTACCCTCTACTTTTTTTATAAATGCTTTGACCTATTCAGATGTCCTATTCATGACCTATTCAGATATAAAATTTCCTCCCTCTACGATAATATTAACCCGTGCCGAATCTCAATTGAAGATGGTATAACAACTAAATTACCTGGACGCGCCCGTGAATACTCACCACTTTTATATCTTTTTTTCTACTTTTTTCCGGCTTTTTTATATATATTTATATTTTTGGCCATTGAATTGTAATAATAATCGGTCTGAATCGTCTACCGCTAAAGTTTAACTTCACGAATGTTAAAAACAGCACTACTTCGTAAGTTAGATCCATTAATCTGGTGACTAGAATCACCAACTAAGGAAATTGGTTTATCTTCACTTTCCTAACTTCTTTTTAAACGTGCATTTTAGACCTATTAATATTACATTTCTATGGCCAAACATATAATAAAATATAAAAAAGTCTGAAAAAGTAAGAAACAAGAAAAAAAGTGGTGAGTATTAGCGGGTGCGTGCAGGTAATTTAGCTTAAAAAAGAAGAGTAACTGTTTTCAAATTCGCAAGAAAAAATTTTTCTGTCATATAAGGGACACCCTAATGTCCATTCCACGGCTAAAATTTTTTCATTAATAACAACCTTATTTTTCACCCAGGCTAGGTAAATATTTGTGTAATTAAATGACAGCATTGTCCTACAGATCAAGGGGTACGTTTTCCCAGTCCAACAAATAATTTTTATTAATAACTGTAAGACAAAGATACATGTTAGTTAAATAAAAATTTCTAAGTAGGTGTAAAAAAATCAGGTTGTTATTAAGGAAAAAATTATAGCCGTAGAATGGACATGTTCGGAGTGTAGGACTGGGAAAACGTACCCCTTGATTTGTAGGACAATGCTGCCATTTAATTACACAAATATTTACCTAGCCTGTGTAAAAAAATCAGGTCGTTATTAATGAAAAAATTATAGCCGTGGAATGGACATGTTCGGAGTGTAGGACTGGGAAAACGTACCCCTTGATTTGTAGGACAATGCTGCCATTTAATTACACAAATATTTACCTAGCTTGTGTAAAAAAATCAGGTCGTTATTAATGAAAAAATTATAGCCATGGAATTGACATGTTCGGTGTGTAGGACTGGGAAAACGTACCCCTTGATTTGTAGGACACTGCTGCCATTTAATTACACAAATATTTACCTAGCTTGTGTAAAAAAATCCGGTCGTTATTAATGAAAAAATTTTAGCCGTGGAATCGACATGTTCGGGATGTAGGACTGGGAAAACGTACCCCTTGATTTGTAGGACAATGCGGCCATTTAACTACTTAAATATTTATCTTGTCGGTGTAAAAAAATCAGGTTGTTATTAATAAATATTTTTCAATCACCAAATCGACATGTTTCCCGCATGCGCAGTTTGTTAGCTACCTCTCTGGAGATTTTTCCGCTGAGAAAAGTTGGGCGTCTCGAGGAAACAAAGCGACTGACGAAGATTCAGCCGGTTATTAATCAGAAAAAAAAACGTGCGGGGGCCCCTGCACTATAACCATATTTTTATTTGAGATTTTATCTAATTTTTATATTTTAAAAGCTTTATGGAATACCATTGTTGTTAAAATTGTCTCCATGGAAACGAGGATATAAAATTAAAAGGTGATAATATTTTAGCTTTTAAGAAAGTTGGTTAACAAATAAAAAACTTTTAAAACTCCCTTTCAGCTAGAAAATATTGATTTTTTTTCTTAATTTGCAAAATGGAATAAGCTTTAATTATTGAATAATTTCACCGAAAACGTTAATTCCTGAAGATATGATTAATCAAGGGATCTAAGCAATTTAAATACTTTTTAGATTAATTTTTCCATGTAAATGTGGAAATCATTCAAAAATTATATTGCTTGAGAACTGAAGGAATTTTAATCCATCTGGGAACACTGAGATAAGAAAAATTACTAGGAACACCGGGATAGGAAAAGTTACCTTGAACACCAGAATATGAAAAAGACGCCTGGGATACCGGGATGATTGGTAAATGCTGATTATCCAAAATTAGAAATGTATTTGGGAAAACTTAAAAATGAGGCGTTTGCTATCAAAACCAGCTTATTCCATTTTTGGAAATTTTACAGGAGCGACAAAAAACTTCTCACGTCCACAGTTCTAAAGCTAAATTTGTTTTTTAAATTTTTAACTATAGGTATAACCATCTAGAATTCGATTAGCTTTTCATTTTCCTTTCAGTTGCATTACCTTGGGCGTAATTACGCTAATTATGTTAGAATGAGCTGATTTTGATGCAGAAACACGATTTTTCATGCTTTTTTTTGTTCAATTAAGTTGTGAAGTGGTTTTTTCCAGTTTATTGGGTTGGAATGAGCTGGGTTTGAGCTATATCCCTTCGCCAGGTTATGAAGGACCCTCTAAACTTTCAAAATATGCAAAAAAAAGTGGATTTCAGAAAAATATGGAATGAGCTGGTTTTGATAGCAAACGCCTCAAATAATAAATTTATACTCTTCACCCGTGCAAGGCCGGGCATATCAGCTAGTGATTTATAAATCTTGAAAACAATTTAAAGAGTACGATTAAACGATTTGCACAAACTTCATGCTTACTTTCGAAATCGAATATTGCAAGTTTCGTCAACAAAAAAATGTATAAGGATTTCGATTAAAAAATATTAAATTAATCGATCAATGCCGGTACCGCTTGTCGCAGGCGCCACTTGAGCTCTCTGGATAAGCCTCGCCTATTGACCGGTCTGTCTCTTATTGTCTGTGCTAGCGATATACTATAGACTCGGTTAATAATTATAAAATTTTAAAGATACTACGATATTTTTTGAACTACTAGAGAAATAAATAATTTAGCTTTTTTGAGTGTTATTTGTGCCGATGGAAGGAAGAGGATTTTCGGGAAGTTTGTTTTACTCTGCTAAAGATCGATTGCAGGTATTACAGATCGCGAAGCGATCTGTAAAGAGCTGCATAGCAGTTACGTGGGTTGGTGAGCGTAAGCGAGCTGGGGGCGGTAGCCCCCTATCCAAGGAATATTTCAGTAATAGTTTTATTTTGATATTTTCCAGGTAATGATCCGAATTAAATTATTGAAAAGTTTGAGAGAAAAAAAGTTTCGATATTAAATGATCATTAACTATACTCTGTTCATTTAGAATTAGCACCTGAGACGTAATGTATTAGAAGAAATTATTCTAATTATCGTCGAAAAAATTTTCATCTGCAATGACAAGGCAGCCTAAGCAGAAGTAGTTAAAATACTGTAAAAAATCGATCACTGGAGTTGTCTGATGAGCTTTATTAAGCATTATTGAGCGTTTTTGATCCTGTTTCAGGCGCCTATTCGATAGCGTGAGCGATAGCGAGCAGGGGGCAGAGCCCCCTAGTTTTTTAAAAAAAAGTATAAATTTAAAAAAATGAACTATTTTAGCGCATATCGTAAAAAATTGAATACTGCCCAACACTGGTACGGAATGTGAAAATTAAAACCATAAAACATAAACATGGTGCAATTTTGAGAGTTATAGATTAAATAATTAATTTTATTAAATTTTTCTGTGTGCTTATTTCGGAACACAGAGAAAAATCCTAACAGAGGGTCCAACACGATATATTCAAAAGTTGTATGGGTTTGAGGGCGCCACGAGGAACTATAAATGATTGACAGAGAGATCAAACCTGTGATTGGCTGTCACGCAATCTTCTATTTCGAAGGAGAAGGAAAAAGTTTTTCTCAACCAATCAGGCTTTTCCGTCCCGCCTCTCGTGACGTTATGCGATCGCAGCGCCACCCAACCCATCCAACGTTTCGATTTCCATTAGCGCCTATGGCGACGGACTCTCTGTTTTTCGGAATTTGTCTGACCTTTTAAGATCTGGCAACAAATTCCATTCCGTCCGAACTCCGAACAAATACAAAACAAATCGTTTGAAGCGCACCGTATTCGAACCCTCGCCGTTCTTGTTTTAAATTATTTTGTTTCTCTAATATATTATTTCTGAATTTTAGCTTGTTGCCTTTGTTAGAATACTAAAATGCTTATCAAGAAAAGGTCATATTTACGTTATGTTTATCAAATTATTACGGTTCTTTTTAGTTGTAGTTTCGTTTTCGAACGTTCCAGTTCCTAAATTGCATACTTCCAGTGCTTTACTTATTAAATTTCAACGTATAAAACTTGTTACACTATTAATGTAAAATTTATTTACCAATATCATAACCTACTGTATGCTTTACAGTGTTTTTCTAAGCTTGGGAATGGACTATTTCTTAAATCGAAACTGGTTCTAGGTTTATTAAAATACCCTAGTATAAACCGGTATTTACCGTCATGGGAAAAACTAGGTTTTTCCCACATGGAAAAAACTGAGGATAACAGATTATTTATTGAATTTATTCTGTTCATAGATGAATGTTTTAAAAAATTTTACGGCCTTTTTTAGAAAAATGACCTTAAATAAGCTTTATCCCATGTTATGAATATGGGTTTTATCATGTGTCTGAGGAATGTCATCTTTCGATGGTTATGCCCTTTTCCTCAGATTATCAGACCTTGTTACTTCAAAAAAGTATCTGGCAATCAAGATAATTCTTTAAGAATAGGTAAATTTAAAAACAGAATGACATGATTTCAGGTGCTAATGGTGCAAAATAACACATATTGCATACATAAATAAAACAAAATTTTAAATTTAGGTCTACTTGAAATGAAAATTTTTTAAGGTTTTATTTACATTTAAAAAAAACTATATATTGCATATTTTAAAGATACAGATATTTTAAGTAAATTTTTTTAAAAATATTCTCTAGTTTTATTTGAGAAATTCATTAATATTAAATAATATATGCAAATTTTATGTTAAATGTCATAATTCTCTTGCTCACTTATATTTTTCCCACCTAATAATTTTAACCCCCCTAAAAAATGTCATTTTTACAAAAAGTTTATGTTTAAAAAGGCCATAACCTATTACTTCCATTATTTTGTCAATTGGAAATTTTTCACAGTATATTTATCAGTTTTTCCCAGTGGTATGGGAAAAACAACCCTGCTCACTGCCCTTCACGCCAGCAGTCTGCGCACTGTATCTGTCGTCAGTTCGATTCTGACCTCCCCCGGATGCAACTTCCTTCTTTGTCAGTAAAAATTTTGTAGTGTCTGTCTTACTCGACGAAGGTGTATAAGCGGATCCTTGAGATCAAGCACACATGTTGGAAAATATATGTAACCACAATCAAATCATACAGTTTGAAAACTGTAATGATATTGGTATTGTATATTAGTAGGTTTGACTTAAGGATGGTTGAGAAAACTACATTACAATTTAATTTTGTTACTAGCAATTTTCCCTTAATTCCCATTGTTACTCATTGAAGAATTTTAAAACATGTTGAATGTCTTTACAAAATTGCTGGTAAAAACTATTACTGTGTAATAAACTGGTCTTCATGGCAACTTGGGCACTACTCTGAAACATAACCTTACTATACAATATATTCACTTTGTTGATGAAAAATAAAACATCTTTAGTTGGCATGGTATATTTTAAGAATCCGGGCCATTTGGAGACTGCTTTCTCGCCAATACTTGCCAAGAACTTCGCGGAATGAACATCATATTAGAATTTAGGGTTGCTCTACTAAGCATTGATGTGAACTAGGAAGAACCATTTATTGTTTTACTTTCGCCAACCCTTGGCAATTGGCCTGGATAGTTAGAATTAACTGTTTGGCATCATCCCAGTATAAAGATGTGGTACCTGGTTTTATTGCCTAAAACCATAATGCTTTCTGCTTATGCAGTCCTTCAACAGTATCGTCTATTTATTGAAGTAACTTTCTGTTTCTTATTTAAGACGAATTTAAAAGATATCAATTCTCAAAACCATTCAATATGTTTATACTGAGAAATCTAATAATATGCATATGTTCTCAATCTCAATTTAAACCTATAACAATTTGTAGTAAAGTTCCATCACTGAAACTTACATACTAACTACGATTAAAGCTCTTACTAGTTAGTAATAGGGATTAGCACATTCATCGAGCATTGTGCATTTTAAATTTAAATAGGCTGGTTAATTAGTACCAAATGGTTTAACCACCAATCAAAGCATCAGTTTATTGTAATATACATACCTGCCAACCGTTCCGATTAAATCGTATTTGTTCCGATTTTTCACTGTTGTTCCGAAAATACGATTTCAGTACCAAATGTTCCGTTTTTACGGCCCCCGTCCTGCCATTTTCGACCTCCTCGAATTGTACAATAATAAGGCGTTTAGTCTTAGTTAAAGGGTGTTAAGTTTAGTTCGTAAGAACAAGACTGACTCTCAGAGTTCCATGGACTCTGATACTCTACAGGCATTGCTAGCTCTAGCTGCGAAAATAGTAATTCTGATCCATGCTATAATAAATCTTTCAGTGCTGACCTATTAAAAAGGGTAGAATCAGCTACTTTTGTAGCACTTAATAAAGATTAATTTTTCTATTTTCCAAACAATGTTTGCTTATTTCACTGTTTCATTTTATTGTACTTACTAAGTATTTTTAAATCTTTCTGAGTTATTATGTACGAAATTCCCAGTGTTTAACATCTCGAGTCATTTTTGTTATTCTATTTGCAGAAATTTAAACCCAGATAAAAGGAAAAAAATAACTATTATATCCTAGTATAAATGTAGATAATTATTATTAGTCAGAATATAAAGGTATATAAAACACTTAATCCTCTTAATAACAATATACCTTAGATAAGAGATAAAAGTTATGAATTACAAGCTCTTTTTTAATAATTCCCCCTTTAACACATTCAAAATGTGTCGTGCGTGTTGTTCCTATTTCTGTTTCTGAAATGTTGGCAGGTATGAATATATTACAATTAATACTTTTGATGTTATGGGATTTGTACAAATTTTGACAGTATTATACAGGTTTACAGCATTTGTATTTTTTAAATTAAAATACCCTTTGCCAACTTATTTAACACTTTTAAACTTTTACGTAACTAAACATCAATTTAATATATGAAGCACTCCCAAGTTCCCATTGATACTAAAATTTTTAAAACCTCATATCAGTTAGCGAAAAGAATCTTGTGCAAATGTTAACATCAATTGAAAAACAACGTTTATTTTTACACAATTTATAAATTTTTTTTTATTTAAAACTGTAGACAATTGTTTCGGGGATCAATGGATCCCCTTCTTCAGTACAAACAGACGCAAATAAACATCAAATCAATAATTTAAACATAACATGAAGGCAAAAAGTTACAGTTTAAGTGAAAATACAATAGAGGGAAAACAGTTTGAGTTAAAAATACAAAAGCATAATACATACCTCAATCATAACTTTGAATTTTCATCTGCTACCATTATTAAAAATTGTAATATGCCTAGTGACCTTGATTTTTTTGAATCGTTTTATATAAATAAATTTTCAGATTTCCTTGTTAATGATTTAAATAGCATTCCTTATTTCTCACCCATCTGGTTACCTTTGTATTGATTTTGTAATTTAACCATGCTTTTGTATTTTTAACTCAAACTGTTTTCCCTCTATTGTATTTTCACTTAAACTGTAACTTTTTGCCTTCATGTTATGTTTAAATTATTGATTTGATGTTTATTTGCGTCTGTTTGTACTGAAGAAGGGGATCCATTGATCCCCAAAACAATTGTCTACAGTTTTAAATAAAAAAAAATTTATAAATTGTGTAAAAATAAACGTTGTTTTTCAATTGATGCTCATATCAGTTATTTAAACTTGAGAAAAAGTCAGAAATTATACAAGTATAGGTTAAGAAAAAAAATTTATTTATAAAAATTTCACTAGACAATAAAAACACAAGAACACTTAAGGAAATAAGTAGATTGCTATCTATTGCTCATTATCACTTTCTTGAGTAGTCCTTGCATTGCGAATATATTTCACAAGTTTTTTGAGCCCTAGGAAAGCTAGTACTGTTAGAAGCAAGGCAATGGCACACCAGATGAGACTAGTGACATAGGTATGGAATGTCTTGTCACAGTAATTTTTATCATCTGGATCATAACTTGGATTCTTCATTGCCATGATCATAGTTACTGAAAAAAATTCAATATATCTTTAAAATGTGTGAAAAATATAACACATTTGTCACTCAAATACATTTAAAAACTGAAACAATATTGCAATTTTAAACTTAAGATGTATGACTAAACGTGTAAAGGTAATGTATGAATCTATAGCATTTGTAGTGGGCTCTATTGTTGGTCAAAATTAGATTAAGAAATTAATTTAAAAATTTACTCAAATATTCCATTGTTATCAAGTTTTGTGTAATAACTTTATACAATTACAAATTAGAATTCTTATAAAGTGAATTTAAACAATTGGATAAGAGATTACTAGGAATGCTGCTGGGATAAGTATCTTCACTCAAAGTTTGACCACCAGCGACAAATTTATTACGAGAAGCAGTGGATTTTCAATTGATAGTAGCTGGTGTTGCTTTAACACAAGAAATATAAAAGTGTGGGCATGGATGTTAGTCCTATTGTTTGAAGCATGAATGTGGCCCTTGTATAAACACTTATTCACATCTTATACTAATAAGTTTAAGAGTTACTGAATCCCCGCTGGAACAGTAGGATTCCTGCGTAGCTTGGAGCATTTTTTAGGTTCTATTCCCAGTTATCATATTCTTAAAATTTCCAAACGCATGCGCATTGTTATCAAAGTATAAAAACTTGCAGGCATTGTGAATATGCTGTATAAACTGGTTTCGCAAGTGTGGCACGGTTAACACCTCAACTCGATAGGGAACCACTACTGAGTAACAGCCATATTCTACACAAACTTTGTAACCCATTATCTCCACGTGATTAACTTTTTTAAAATTTTTTCCCTTGTTCTCATCCTCCCCAAAACACGATTTCCATAAAAATTGTCAAATGAAGGCACTGTCAAGAAGGTACCTGTATCGATGAGAATATTAATTTTGTTAGAACCAGGCAAAACCTGAAATCATATGGTACGGTTTACCACTTGATAAATGCAGGTGAATAGAATATGGATGTAAGTGGTCGAGAATAATAAATCCAGTTCTTAAAAAAACTTAAAATTATATTTAAGGGCATTTTTATATATTAAGGGGTAGAAAAATGTTCCTAAAGATAAAAATTTTTGATCATGAACCCATCTATTTTATATACATTAACCTAGTTTACTTTGGTGTCAATAGACAATCTACTGCTACTTTTTAATAATCATTGGTTATCCAATTCATCATGGAATAAAAGTTTGAGATATGAAGCATTATCTCATCTTTATAGTTTAGTGGTGAATTAGCTGGGGAGCCCTCTTGTTAACTAAACCAGTATCAAACTTTTATGGAAGTAATAGCAAAATTTTACTTTACAAGTACCTATACTTACTACCACTTGAACAGTCACTTTTAATATTACTTCTTTCCATGACTATGGCTACAACCTCTATTAAATGCAGTTTGTACCTTTTCACCTTAAACTTTGATCAAAATATTTTGTTTAATGATCAATATAAATTTTTGTTTAAAAAGGAATTAATAAGCCATTTTTCAGTCACTGAATTTACTGTGCAAATTGGATAACATTCAATTTTGTAGATAATTTGATGTTCAACTCATTCAACTCCCACGATATCTTGAATTTTCGAGATATAATAACTGATCGTAATTAATCTTTATTGGAATCCATCTCAAAATAATTATTGCAACTTTTTCAAATAGCTTCAGACTGATCATTTACCAGATTAAATCTATCAAAATTGGCTTTAATTCTAGTCTTGAATAGTTTATTAATATTTAATTTAGTCTTTAATAGTTAGAAGCGGGGTTTTCAACCCACCCAACCCCACCTTACCTTATCTTCATAACAAACCCGACAATAAAACCTGAAAACCCAATAGTACCCAAAAAACGAAAAAACCCCAACCCGAGATTCTTAAAATAAACCCGAGTTTTTTTACACCCTGGTTAAAAGGTTTATTGAACTTGAAAGGATTTTAGTTGTCCCTTCAACTTTTATTGGCTTTGTTACTTTTTATGGTGCAAGAATCAAATATGATCCTATGGGCTGTTGAACTGTATCTAGAATTTGATTTTAACCTAAAACTAAAGACTAAGAATTATACCTGTGACAAGCAACGTAATGGTCATAACAGCTCCTGGGAGAACCAAGCTATCCCGAGTAGTTTCTGAAGGAGCGCCGTAGAGCTTGCGAACTGTCTCTACCGTAGAATATGCTGCCGTTGTAAAACCAGAAACTCCAATTATGAACATCATGATTGGAATCGAGTCGTTGAAGCTACATTTACCTATGTTTACAGCACCTGTAAAAAATTCCAATAGGGGAAATCAAGGATTAAAAAATTTTCAACATAATTTTAAAAACTTTCCAAACTTTTAAAATTTGCTTACCCATATAAGCAGCAGATACAAACACTGGTAAAAGTATTATATCAAAGAAAATCAAGCATTCTGAAAAAGGAAATGCAACAATTAGTCATAAGATCATTTAGAAAGAAAAAGATTTTTAGGCTTTTAGTGACATTGTTTTATTTTATTTGAAAAAACTAGTGGAAATTTGGTATTTTTTTTTTAATTATTTATTTATTTATTGAACTAGAAATAAAAAAGAAGAAAATTTACAATTTCACATAGTCACCTGGGATCTCATGGTCCATGTAGGTGACTGTAATTATGAATAACAAAAATTTTAAATACAAACTAGGAGAAAAAAACACAGGAAACACATACATGAGATGGATATGGTGGCAAACAGGGCGCCAATAAATTATATTTATGCCATAATGATGAGTTATAGTGCTTAAAATAATTATAAATCATACATTAAACAGAACAAAAGAAATCATCAATATCCTCAATAGTAAACAGATATTCCTTTAATTGCTTTTTGAATAAATGTTTTGAAGGGCTATTTTGAATATGTATAGGTAACTTATTAAAACACTTAGGGGCTATGTAACAAAAATTTTTACAGAATATGGATTTATTAGGTTTAGGAATAAAGTATAATATGTTTGGTCTTCGTAGGTTTACGACATTGCGTTTTTGACAAATGTTGGGGTTTAGATAGAGATGGAGGCAAATTTTAAAATAAAAAAGATGATATTTAATATAACAAGTCATGTGGTCAAAGTTTCCTTCCATATAGTTTACAAAGGAGTCTTATTTTAAAGTGTCCCAAGTAAAGAAACGTTAGTTTTTAGTGTAATAAAATTTTAAAGTTAATCGCAATCATAACGTCTAAGTATTTTTACATTCTTGTATTTGGATGGCATCGCAATTTTAAATTCAGACTGGTTGGCTTGGGATATTTGAGGACCAACCTAGTTGGGCTTCACGCCTGTTGTTGGTTGTCAATATTTGTATTTTTCTTTGGTACTGTGGTCAAACAAAACAAGAGTAAATGTTGAATACAAATTACTTACTAATGGAATATTAATTTTGATAAGTGAAATTTGTTGTTGAAAAATTAGTTTTGTTTGAATTAATTCTGAAATAAATTAAGAAATTAAAAATGTGAAGAAATATCACATCGATAGTAAGGTTGAATAAATTTAACTATCAATCTACTACATGATGCATTTAATTTAAATGAGGAATCTTTAAATTCTTTTAAATTAATAGCATTACAAATAAAGCTAATAATTTTTAAAATTTTGTCTAGCCTACAGCTAGATCAAAGGGGAAAAAGTCCTGCCACCCTAAATTAGTTTTTATCTACATTTTCATCGTCATTCTGTGGGCGAACTTGGGTGTTGGCCATTTTTACCAGCTTTTGGTAGTGAAGTTTGTGCGAAAATTGACGAATCTATATAAACCCATTCCAAAAATTATTACTAAAATTTTATTTATGGTTTGGAATTTTGCCTGCAAACTTTTATACTTTCAAGGAGAGTATGTATGGATTGGCAGGATAAAGCAACGTAAATTGGTAGTATAATATTTATTTGGGATTCTAACAAGACTTCTGAACAAAATGCAGTCAATTTTGATTGAGAATGAGAAGCTACTGCGATTTTCAAGTTGGTCTCAAATCAACCTAAACAATAGAATTAAAAGGTTTAAGAGGCCAAAAGTGTAAGCGCACTGTAAGGACCGGTTTATGCAGGAAAACCCTGGTGGAAGTAAATTTGGAAGATTAGCCGTGTCCCCCTTGATTGGATAGAAAGCCTCTTCTACAAATGTAAAATTGAAGTATGAAATCGTCAAGGATTTGCTCCCCTTACCTTAATAAATAAATAAAGAATGCATTGTGATCTACAATAAAGGTGCTACTTACTCAACTTCCAATCTTGAGTCCATACGCGGCAGTAGTGGAGGAGACACCATTCCGTAGGAGTGTAGGTTGGGATGTTTTCCAACGATCCCCTTTCTGTAGGCTCCTCGTGTTGTTCGGTGGTTGAGCTCTCTCCTCTGCAATGGCTGTCTTCTTCAGACGGCTTGAACTCTCCGCTGACTGCAACTTCAGTCGTCGCAGGTATCGACACTGAGGACGGCATTGCGCTGGCTAGGGGAAAAATGTTCCCACTTTAACGATCTCAGTTTGATGAAAGAAAGGGCTTATAGATATTTGAGGAGCTGAGAGCCAGAGTGGACCAACCTCAGCAGCTGTTATTTCGAGAAAAACGCTTTACAAAATTCTAGTAATATTTAAACTTTTTTTTGAGGTTAGTATTTAATATTTAGTTTTGATCTTCTCGTGATCAATAGTTAAAGGATCCTGTTGAAAGTCAGCATCAGAATGGACCAAGTGGCTTGATCCATTCTGACATTAAATTTTTGTGAGATTTTAATTACTCGATCAAACGAAAAAGTGATGTCATCTTGTGGGAACTAAAAAAATGTGTTTTCCAACTTAAATCAATAGATGTCTACATTCTACTGAAAAATTAAAAAACGCTTTTTCATTTTTTGTGGGTTGGTCCACTCTGGCTCTCAGCTCCTCATTTTTAAGTGCCACGATCCGATTCACCCCAATGTGGGGTGGTTTGGTTTGATTGTAGTTTTATGGCGCAAGAAGCGGAGTGAATTGGATCACTACAAGTTTTGACGAAAAAATGCAGTTTTGACAAGTTTAATATATAGTATAGTCTAATAAGGTAAAATGGACATTTTACTAAAACTAATGGGATTTTTAATAAAATACATGCATCATAAGAACGATGTTTCTCATACAAAGTATTTATAAATCAGGGAGATATTAATGAGGGAAATTTGCTCCCTCACGGTCCCTTTTATATTGAATTGTGACTACGCGCTGATAAAAACCAATGGAAACCAGAAAGCTGACTAAAGGTAGAAAACCAAGCATTTCTACAAGTGATCCGATTCTTATCCGAGTAATTCCGCATGGCAGTAGGAATTAGACTTGTTTTACTAAAAAATTCAGCGAAAATCGGAACAATTTATTTTAAATTTGACTGCAAATAAACCTTTGGAAGAATTGGGAGCACACGGGAGATACCGAAATTTGAGAAAAGGAAGTTATTTCATTCGTGTAATTAGCAAAGATTTGACAGTCAAGTTTGTGACCTTTTAGTATTCAACTTCAAAGCCATGGTGGGCCTAAGATATAATGTATAATGGTAAAGCAATTTTTGATGACTGAAACAACTTTTAATCAGTGTGTAGAATAAGTCAGAATTTATCCCGATTCTATAACTAACACAACCGGCGCTATGATGGTTTAAAAAACTTTTTTCAAAAGTGATCCGATTCACCCCGTTTTACGGTAATATTTGAAGATTAATCAAATTATAATTTTTATAGTTACTTAAATTCGTTTATAAATCTCAAGTTTTGTTTGCTATCACATTGGTTATATTTTTTAAGCATGTTAAAATGTTTTAAGATGTTATTTTGAAAGTCTTACATTTGTATAAGGAAAACTAAATTTAAAAATATTATTCTTGTAAAAAATGCCCCATGCGTCCTCGCTCTCCCCTACCAAGCTGCCAGTTACACGACTACTCGTTCTCAATAACCAAATGTCTTGTACTTACCTGTAGCTGCCTCTTCCTTCGGAACTTTGTCTTCCTTTGGAACTCTGCCTTCCCTCGGAGGGGGCATAGGGGAGGGCTATAAAAACAAAGTGTTAGGAATGAATAAAAGAAACGAGTTGTTACGGAAAGAAAAGATAAACTGTTTGCGGTATTTAGGACAAGTTCGTGGTACAATTTCTTGATTACCAATTATTACTAGCAAGTGTTGACTGATTAATATTTATCCTGTTCAGCGATAAATATGTAAATAAAATAAACACGTAATTTTGAAATGAGACTTCAAATAATCAGTCTTTTGAGTATAGTTGATGATCTGAGAAATAAAACATTACCTACCTCAGTTATGACAATTTTAGGCGCTTCTACAGTCGACATCCTGAAGCTGCTAATAAAAACTTCCAATCTGACTAAACTCCTAGTCCTATTTAAGAAGCAGAACCAGTGACGTCTTCTATTACGTAGTTAAAAATGTGATTGTGGCCACTTCGGGAATTAGAACCTTTCTTCCAGCTTTGATATCCTAATTAATTAGTAGCTTTTGACCAAAAGGTTGTGTGTTCTATACCTGGGCAATTCCACGGGTAACTGACTGACATTTTTTAAGAAAAACGCTTAGTATTTTGCTATTTTCTTCCCAAAAATAAATGATAAAAAAATACTTTCCACCCAGTTTATTGCTTTCTTGTTAGCTTAATCTAATGGCACAATTAAATTTTCAAAATATGTTTTTATTGATTTTTTAAAAATTTTAAACGACATGGTAACTGACTGACATTTGTGAAACATTTATGTCAGTCAGTTACCTTGTTGTTTAAAATTTTTAAAAAATCAATAAAAACATATTATGAAAATTTAACACGTTAAAATTAGCACGTCTCATACTTCCATTGTGTAAAAAAAGCAAGTTAGAGACACAATACAGGGTGTTTCAAGTAAACTTTTAGATAGGGTAGGGTACAGCCAAGGTTTGTAAAATGTAAGGTTGGATCTTCCCATTGTTCTAAAAAAAAAACTCGCGACCTCTCGTTTCCGCTCCCAATGACGTCATTCTCCACGCCTTCTTACTGTTTGAACAACCAATCATTTTCACTTTAAAGTGAAGTTAAGGAAAGATACAAAGCGGGGGAATTTATGATTCAAAGGAGGGATATTTGATTGCTTGCTTGGTTTCAAATCGGCAAATATAACTTCTTTTTAAAAACCTTTTCTGAACCAAGAACTAAGTTAATCACCTCCTCTGCGGCCATCACCAGGTGTTTTTTTTTGGTAATCGAACTAAGCTTTAATTAAATTAATTTTCTTAAACATTGTGATTATTTATTGATAGTTTCTAAGAACACCCCACAGAATTTAGACCCGTAGTAAATGCAAGAGTCACTCGGCCTGGACACAAGCTAAGTAAATAGCACCCTTTGCCCAAAAGGCTAATTCAACAGAGATGGGCACCGCCTGATAGGCTAGGGCAGATTTGAAATGCAAGAGGCTATACAGGGGCCATAGAAAGATTATTAATAATAATATTATTTTGTGTTTCAATTGCTTTTCCGGCTATGTAGCCACAGAATAAAGATACTTCAGAGGGTCGATCATCATAGACGCTAATGGCAACTTTTTAACATGGGTTTTTCCATAGACTGTGGCGTCTCTATGTAATAACGGTGGAACTAACCAGAGAATATGATGCTACGTTGTTGACTCTGTATGTACAATCCGCATACAATCTCTCTTTCTGCAACTGTTTGAGGCGACACCGCCAAAAGAGCGCTCAAGCGCCAGAAGAAAGACTTTTGGCGAGCGCAACACCAGCGCCGCGAAGCAACCTTGCCCGGGCAGCTCTCGCCGGGCAGATCACATTCCTCAACGAACGACGGACACTCTGCGCGCTCTGTTATTTTCTCTCGTCCTCGTATCGCGGCTAAGCCTAAACGCCACGCGCGTTATTGTTATGTTTTTAATAAATAGTTCATAAAAAGCAATCAGCCTTAGTTTCATTTATCAAGTAGATGGTGTAGTACTAAAATCTTATAAGCAGTAATCCAGAGCACCATCTCAGTGGTGACCAAGACGTTCAGTGGTGACCAAGACGTTCAGTGGTGATACGGACGTTCCAGGACTTTGGATTTTTCTTCTTCTAATGGAGTCAAGCAACGACATGCCATGTTCTAAGTAAGTGCGTGATTTTTTTTCGTCTCGTTTGGTCAGCCCTCTTTCTTTTCCCTACTTATCTTGTTGTAATTTATCAGAATTAAAACTAAATATGGGTAATACTGATGAGCTTACGCTAGAGATAGCCACGCTAAAGAGGGAAACAGCTGCACTAATACAGCAGATAGCCGAAATGGGCAGGGATAGACGTAATTCTAGCTCAAGGTACTTGCACTCTCCCCATAGTAGACGGCATAGGTCCCCGCCGGCACACACAAACGGCGAGCTATGTTTTTACCATGACCGTTTCGGGGACGAGGCCCGTAAATGTAAACCTGGCTGCCCCCGGTTCGTAACAATCCAGGAAAACTAAATTCGGCTGTCGGGGTAAAAGTATCGGCAGCAAATCTGCCGACAGCCGCTAAATCTAGCCGCCTGCATGTTTACGATAGAAAAACCCATTTTAAATTCCTAATTGACTCTGGCTCCGACGTTTCGTGTATTCCGGTCCCTAAAAACAGCAAATCCTTAAAACCTGATTCTTTAGAGCTATATGCAGCAAATAACTCAAAAATTTTCACCTACGGTACCAAATTACTCAGCTTAGATTTAGGTTTCAGGAGAAATTTTGAATTCAAATTTTTAATTGCCTCCGTACCAACCCCTATTATTGGTGCAGATTTTCTTCAGCATTTTGGCTTACTCATAGACTTAAAAAAATAAACGTATAATCGATAGCACCACAAAATTCAAACGACAGGGGATAATAGCATCAGTAGATAACTTTTCGGTCAAGGTAATCTCTGGAGATTCCCCGTTCCATAAAATGCTCGGAGAATTTCCAGATTTGTTGAAAGTTAACCCTAATGTAACAAACATAAAGCACAACACGGTGCATTATATTGAAACGTCCGGACCCCCAGTCTATAGCAAACCCAGACGACTAAATCCTAAATTGCACAACGAAGTAAAAAACGAATTCCAACACATGATGCAGCAAGGGATATGTCGACCCTCTAAATCTCCTTGGTCGTCCCCTCTCCATGTTGTCACTAAAAGTTCAGGTAGCATTAGGCCGGTAGGAGATTACCGAAAATTAAACTCCTCTACCATTCCGGACCGCTATCCCATTCCTCACATACAGGATTTCTCCAATGCTCTCTTTGGCAAAAGTATCTTCTCAAAAATCGATATCGTCCGCGCATATTTTCACATCCCTGTACACCCAGACCACGTACAAAAAACAGCCGTGTGTACACCATTCGGACTTTTCAAATTTCCTTTTCTAAATTTTGGCCTTTGTGGAGCTGCTCAAACTTTCCAAAGGTTCATGAATGAGGTACTTGGAGAATTCTCTTTTTGTTACGTCTACTTAGACGACATTTTGATTTTTAGTGATAACGAGACGGAGCACGAGAATCATGTGCGCAGTGTTTTGAAAAAATTAAACGAATACGGACTCACTATAAACGCTTCGAAATGCGTGTTTAATGTCAAAGAAATCTCATTTTTAGGACACCTAATTTCTAAAGACGGTACAAAACCCTTACCGGAAAAAGTGCAACCTATACTAGATTTCCCCCGACCTACCACCATTAAGGAACTACGACGGTTTCTGGGATTTATTAATTTTTTTCGGAGGTTTTTGCCAAAAATTGCCAGCAATCAAACCACATTGAATGGGTACCTCAAGGGTGTTAGGCAAAATAAAAATACTAAAATCGACTGGACCGAACAGGCAGAAAAAGAATTCCAAATTTGTAAAGAGCTCCTTTGTAATGCTACACTATTATCCCACCCTAAACCGGATGCAAAATTAGTGCTACAAGTAGACGCTTCTGATTTGGCTATAGGAGGTGCCTTGTTCCAATCAATTGATATCGAGTTGCAACCTCTCTCGTTTTTCTCTAGAAAGTTATCAGAAACTGAGTCGAAATATAGCGCGTACGATAGAGAACTGCTGGCCGCGTACGCAGCAATCAAACATTTCCGACATATGCTCGAGGGCAGAAATTTCACCCTTGTCACGGACCACAAACCCCTTACTTACGCTTTTCGACAAAAAGCGGATAAAGGATCACCGCGTCAGAGTAGACAACTTGACTTCATTTCCCAATTCACAACAGATATACAGCATATCAAAGGAGCCGAAAACATAACTGCTGACACATTGTCCAGGATAGCCACGATAACCATTCCAAGCGCGATCGACTTTAATGAAATTGCACAGGCTCAGCTGAGGGATACAGAGCTAGGGGAGCTACTAAAAAATCCCCAGGGTTTTCAGTTAAAAACAGTTACCCTCCCAGAATCCCAAACCCCAGTTTACTGCGATATCTCAACGGGAGCAGCCAGACCATTCATTCCCGAACAATTTCGCAAACAGGTTTTCTTAAACTTGCATAACTTGTCCCACCCCGGCACTAGAGCCTCAACTAAACTGGTCAAATCTAGATTCGTTTGGCCCTCAATTAATAAGGATTGCACCACTTGGGCGAGGGAATGTTTAGCATGCCAAAAATGTAAAGTGTATAGACACACTAAGACCCCCCTCGGTTCCTTTCCTGACCAAACGAGGCGATTTGACCACGTACACATAGACTTGGTTGGACCCCTGCCGCCATCCAGAGGATATAGCTACGTCCTCACCATGATCGACCGCTTTACCCGATGGCCGGAAGCCGTGCCTATCCAGGATATCACTGCCGAGACAGTGGCACAAGCGTTCTACACCACCTGGGTGTCAAGATTCGGCGTTCCAGCGTACCTGACGACGGACCAGGGCAGGCAGTTCGAAAGCCAGCTGTTCCGATCCCTCTGAAGTCTTCTGGGCGTCAAGAGGATCCGTTCCTCTCCTTACCATCCGCAAGCCAATGGACTCGTGGAGCAGTTCCACCGTCCCTTCAAGGCGGCATTGAAGGCCCACAGCACGGAGCAGTGGACCTCTGCCCTCCCGACCATCCTGTTGGGCTTCCGTTCCGTCTTCCGGGAAGACCTACAAGCGACCACCGCAGACCTCGTGTATGGGCAGAGCTTGCGTCTACCAGGCGAGTTCTTTTGCCCGTCAACTGACGAGACCACGTCGTCACCCAAGCAGTTCCTGGAGGACCTGAGGAGCTCCTTCGCTGACGTCCGCCCAACCCCCACTTCCAGCCACGGCCAACGCAGTGTTTTCGTGCACCCACACTTGGAAAAGTGCACACATGTCCTGCTACGACATGACGGTGTACGCACACCGTTACAACCGCCTTACGACGGCCCGTTCGAGGTAGTTTCTCGCCGAGAGAAAAACTTCGACATCGTTGTGAACGGACGCCGAACAACGGTGTCCCTCGACCGTCTTAAACCAGTGTTCCAAACTGTAGACAAGGACTATTTGGTTACTCAGCGCGTATCTACGCCACCTCCAAGCAAGTGTGATAGTGACAATTCAAAGACTGTACAAGATACGTCGCCGACTGAGCGACCGGTGACAACACGCTCGGGTCGAAAGATTACCCTTCCCAGAAGATATGTCACATTCCGTTGACACTGGGGAGGGAGTGTGAGGCGACACCGCCAAAAGAGCGCTCAAGCGCCAGAAGAAAGACTTTTGGCGAGCGCAACACCAGCGCCGCGAAGCAACCTTGCCCGGGCAGCTCTCGCCGGGCAGATCACATTCCTCAACGAACGACGGACACTCTGCGCGCTCTGTTATTTTCTCTCGTCCTCGTATCGCGGCTAAGCCTAAACGCCACGCGCGTTATTGTTATGTTTTTAATAAATAGTTCATAAAAAGCAATCAGCCTTAGTTTCATTTATCAAGTAGATGGTGTAGTACTAAAATCTTATAAGCAGTAATCCAGAGCACCATCTCAGTGGTGACCAAGACGTTCAGTGGTGACCAAGACGTTCATGTTCTTTCCCCCAGTTTTCCAACCGTTTCGTGTGTCTTTTGAGCATGCACTGGGGGAAGAGGAAATATATTTAACTTCGGCATCTGAATAATTTCTTAGACATTACAAGTCTCTCTGAGATCACGCTCTTACATTAATTACATTGCTCGGCTGATTTCATCACTTTCATAAAAAGAACCTAATGTTTTATCTGTATCTTCTGGGAGAAACTTTCCAGGTTTTGATTCGGGACCTTCAAAAGCTCATTTTTCTTTTAAAATTTTCTTGGCTTGGTGGGCCATATAGTTTGGGGCTTTAAACTCTTTCATTATTTTCCTCACACTCCAGCTTTGAGGAAACATTCTTCTCACATTCTTCAATACATTAAGCCTGTGTCCACAATTGCACCTCGTCGACCGTACTTAACTTTCATATAAACATTCAAAAATTCGTTAGTTTCCTACCACCCTTAAAACACTTATACTTTTGAGAATGCTACATTATCTTTTATTCAACTCTCCTTAAACTGTGCAAATTTTCGACCGATTTCCTAAAAATTTCTGTCGCTAGGGACCGCTTGCTGTTTGCATGTTCGACCCCCCTTCCACGCTAAAAGCTTCCATTAGCCTTCTGGCGATGGTGACATAAGTTTTCCCATCATCAATCGAATCTGTTTCAGGTGAAATATCTCGTGCACCTTTTCATTCCCAAAATTTGCATCCAGCTGTTAGACCATAACTCGTGTGTATAAAGTAAACTTTAAACAATGTGGCATAGCTCTTTGTTGTGTTTTTAGTTGAATAAATGGAGAAAATTCAAATCTAACTATGGTATTATTTTTTTTACATTGATCCCGTTTTTGTCCCATCCTACAACTTTGCCAGGTTATTTACAGTAAAACTACCTGTTACTGGTATTAGTTTCAAAATTTAGGTGGTAGTTTTTTAAAGTGGTACTTTTTAAAGAAATTTAACTTTTAATTTCGTTTTGTTTTATAAAATATAGTCGTTTTTACTACACCATAACATGTTGCACATCAAATGTATGCTGCTAAGTATTTCATTACAATCAATCAAATTATTACAAACTTAATAGAAAAATAAGTACATGATAATTCGCGTCTAGACTTTAAACAAGGAATATTAAAAATTTTACGCAAATGCGAGGAGAGAACTAATATGAAAAGTCTTGTAAAAAGCGTGTAAATTTGGTTTTGACCTGTTCAATAATTTTAATTTTATTGTTATATATGGATCCCAGATAGGACTGCAGTATTCTAAATTAAAACGAACAAGACTGCAATACAATGACTTTAAAGCAATTTGATTGGAAAATTTTGCAGTCTTGCGCTTAAGGAAGCCAAGAATTTTATAAGCTTTAGAAACCATATGGTCGATATGTTGGAAAAAGTGAAGGGAAGTATAGAATGTAACTCCCAAATCCTCAACTACAACACTACGCAATAAACTATTATTGATCATGTTAAGATAGTTTAATGGTTGAGACCTATGTGACTAACTATATTACACTGCATTTAGAAATATTTACGAAAAGCCTATTCTCTGTGCACCACCTATACAAATGATTGATATCCCTTAGCAAAAACTCAGCATCATTTACAGTTTGAATCTTTTTCAATAATTTTAAATCATCAGCAAACAATAGTCACTAAATTCTAATTTTTCACAAAGATCGTTAATAAATAGGATAAAAAAGAAGGGGACCTAAATTCGATCCCTGGGGAACACCAGTATTATTTGTTAACTCATTAGAAATAGCACTATTAAAGACACTATAGAGACATCGGTCCCTTAGATAAGAAGCAAACCAATCAGTTAAATTAGTATGAAAGCCAATATTTTGAAATTTTCTTAGAAGGATGCCAAAGTCAATTGTGTCAAAGGCCTTGGAAAAATCGGTATAAATAACATCCACTTGATCCCTACTTTCAAATGCAGAAATGATTTTTTTCAAACAAAATAAATTAGAAAGTGTCGACCTTTTTTACAAAAACCCATGTTGAGCAGGTGTAATTAGATCCTTGACCTGGAAAAAAGTTTTTTGTGTAGTATAATGATATCAAAAACTTTTGAAAAAGGACTCAGTATTGAAATACAAGTAGTATTTGAAGTCATAACTAAATATTACAAATGGTGTAAAACAGTCTTCAAATGGTCAATTCCGTTTGAGACAGACATGACATCGCAGAACATTTTTGCAATTTTAATTTATCTTAATTTTTTTGGTGTGCTAGTGCATAAACATGAAAGGTTCCTAAATAGAGAAAAATAATAATTCGGAGTAAAAAAAGTTTTATTTCATCAAAACTATTACTTTTTAATAATTTCTTTCAATTGGATCTTCACATTACAATCCTTCAGTACATTTTTATCCAATTTTATCAAATATTTTTCAGTTTAAGTTGGTTAAACTTAGCATCATAAGTAATGACTTATTTTACCCCAACGGGGGGTAAAATGGGTCATAGGGAAAAAAATGTCAAAAATATATTTTTTACTAAATATACATGAAAATAAGAAAATATTGTGTTACTTTTTCAATTAAACTGTAAACTTTAATTAAATTGTAAACATCAAAGTTAATGAACATTGTTCAAATATGAGATACTTAAAATACTTCTGTTAGAGAAAAAAATATTTCTTTACAATTTAATTATATTACGAGGAAGTAAGATAAAACATTGTTTTAACTTTGTTAAAAAAATGGGTGAAAATAATTCAATTTAAATTTGATTTATATCGAGTTTGTTCCACATAGACCATCTATGCAGCCTTTACCATGAGAGGTGACTGAAAAATGCCACACAGTAGGTAACTTGCTGTCATCGAGAAGATAGTGTACTTTTGTTTTAAGTGCTGGGATGTTCCATCCGATTGGAACTCGATTCTTTGCACTTTAAATTGTGGATGTTTTTTTTAAAAGCTTTCCAGAATCAAGTTATTAAACATTATTACTGCGTATTTGTCATGATTTCCGTAATCAGAGATTACAACATAAGGTTCTGAGCTAACTTGAGTTGCAGTGAAATGTTCAAGGATATATATATCATACGTAGTTGTATATGTATAGTGGATGATGTGTTCTTCCAGTGCGCCGATTGTATTTCATCCTGATAAGAAACAAACATAGAAAAGCCACGATTTTCAAAATTTATGGTTCAATTCCGTTAGAGTTCCCGCTAAATATCACCAATCTCTTTTGAATGCTTAAGCAATATTTATACTTTTCGGTGTCCAAAAGAGATTGGCAATATTTAGCTGGAACTCTAACGGAATTGAACCAAATTTATATACACAAAAATGAAGCTGCTTTGGGGTGTCACAGCTAAAAAAGCTTTGCTTCGCTCTGGGGTTTTCATCATGCAATTTAAGATTCATCGTGCTGGGGTTTGTAAGGATCGCGGAGCGATACAAAGGGGATCGCGAACGCGAAGCCATCCAAAGCGAACTGCGAAGCACAGATCGCGCGGGGGTTGGCGATAGCGAGCAGGGGGCGGCAGCCCCCTAGTATGGAGTAAAAAAGAAGAGACGAGCGTGATATCCATAGGTATTATTTATTATTTGTGCTTTCCCTTCTTGCCCTTCTTCCCCTTGCCGGCCGCCTTCTTGGCCTCCTCTAGCATATGCCTGGCCTCCACCATCTGCTTGGCCCTCATTTTCTCCCATTCGACGGCGAGGATGGCGCGGTACTTGGCGGCCGTCTCTTGCAGGCTGCCGTGGAGCTTGGCAAAGTCCCTCTCCTGAGAAAGAGAGGATTGCGTGAGCTGCTAGGAAAAAACCTAGAGAAAAAACTCATTTAGATAAAAAAAAATAGCCCTAAGACTCACGGAAAAGGTTAGTTTGTTGGATAAGCTGGCTAGGTCTTAGCCCTCGGACTCAGAACGAGAAATCAGAGCTCTTGAATTTAGTAAAATGCGAGACCCTTTACCTAAACTAACATAACGTGACGTTAACATAACCGAGGTTCGACGAGTCTCATAGCTTTATTTACTGCCACTTGACCAGTGGTTAACCAGCAGCTAAAGAGAGAAAAGGAGCTTTTTGTTGACTCTGATTGGTAGAATTTTTCTTTAACCGATGGTTAACCGAAGGGAGCAATAAATAAGGCCATTAGTGACCCATAGAAAATTTATTTCGGGAGGGGCCCAAAATTATTCCTTTAATAAAGCTTTTTAATACATTTTAGGTATAGTTTGTGTCTTGGAGAACGTACGGAAGAAAAGTTGTGAGTAATAAAGTTTCAAGTTCCAAAAGGGGGCCTGGGTGTCCTGACCAGAAGATTTATATGAAATTAACTAAAAAAACCCAGTTTTTAACTAGTTTTGGTACACCTAGTTCGTATTTTGGATGTAAATGTTTAAGTTGGATTTGCATTTTGATGAACTTAATTCCTCACCCAGAAATGAAAAATTTGAATCTATTAACTTGTTTTGGTTACTTAGTCCAAATTTCTGGGGTAGGGGATATCCTCTCCTTATATACGCCCTTGACGTGTCTCGATGGAAATACATTACTGTCTCCTAAGGATAAGGTCTTGGCTGAAAAGAATATGAAAATAAGAGCTTACCTTCGGTATAATATTTTCAGAAATAAAAATGGTCAGGTAGTTATTCTCGTTTTGTGCTATTTGGAGGTCTGTCTTGCGTGACCAAAACATCGCTTTATTAGATCGGTTGTCTGTGACAACTAGAGAACTTCTGTAGTGCAAGGGAGAAAAAATTAATTAACTACTGAAGAAAAACAATTAATTTGAAATGAAAAAAAAAAGAAAAGTTTTGTAGATATGAATCAAGTTTTGAATTTTATTTTGTACTAAATTTATACAATTAAAGAATGACAAATTAAGAGATTATAAAATTGGTTAAGTTTTAATTAAAAAATGAAGATGAACTGAATTCAAAATCAAGATTGAATAATGAAGAATTTAATGAAGCTCGTATGAAGCTTAAAAAAGGTTTAAATAAATTTTAAACTAAAAAAATGTAATTTAAATAGAGACGTATCTAGTTTAAATTTTAAGATTAAAGGGGAGTATAGGAAGAGATAAATTTTAATTAAAGTTCAAATAATGAAAAAAAAAAGGAAAAATGAGTAGTAATGTATTTAGTTTACACTTAAAAATGAAATTAATTAAAGATGACGAATTATTTATTAAAGATAATTCAAGTTAAAATTTAAAGATGAACTGAATCTATCAATAGAGACGAGCAAAGATGATGAATACATCCGTACTTTCGTCTGAGGCAGTCTTGGGGCGGAGGCAGGAGCTCTAGCTTCTGGCATCCGGATAGGTTGACCAGACACAGCCTCTCTATCCCTAGCATGCGTCGGGTGACGAGGTCTATGCTGCCGTTCAGGAACACGATGTGGTGCCGCATCTGATCCATTTCTTTCAGGTTCGCCGCCCACATCCCCTTGTACTTTGCGGAGTCGTTTGCTCTGGGTTGTGGTTCTGCAAAGGAAACAAATACAAAGTGTCTTGTTCGAGTTAAGAATCAACCCACAGTTCTAAAATGTCGTACGAGTACTTGTTGTTAAAACCCTAAAGAAAAATGTCCATACTAAACTGTGTTCATTTTGAACTGGCGTGGCGCCCGAAAATATTTCCTTCCCCACCACCGAATCAGTAACCATGGCAATTATCAACTTCCGAGCGACAAAGAAGCCTTACTATTGGCCGCGCGAAGATCGTAGCCATGGTTACGCTTCTAGCGAGGGGGAAAGCACTATTCTTCAGGCGCCAGTTCAAAATGAATAGAGTATAAAAAGCTCCAACAATTTTAATTTATGGTAAAAAAAATCTAATCCAAAGCTGGCAACCTCAGGAAAACATTAGACTAGAGTATAAAATTAAAGAGTACACACATAATTTGGTTTGTTTTTAATTCCAGTAAATTATTTTCTTAAACTACGGAAATTATACGGGTAAGTATTTTTCAAATAAGGTTATTAAATATATAAATTAAAAATCTTACAAGCTTTAAGCAGAGAATTCCAACTTTTGGTGCACTTACATTATCTGCCTACAGGTATGCTTCACTGAGAATTTTACTCTGATGAATGATCTTCGTTGAGAGTCATGAATTCCATGGCTTGTTCTCACCAAGATCATTTATCCGTGAAACTTCTTCAGGATTTTAATGTTTTTAAATGAAATATAATTTTCTATCATCAACCATGTACAAATCCATAAAAGTATATTAACATTGTTTTAATTGTAAACGCTTTTTTAATAAATTAAATGTTACCATAATCAAGTTAAAAGTTAATTGGTATTCTTTGATAGACTTATTATTCTAAATTCAATTATGCCATAAGCTATTAATACCTTCAACTTCAGGTGTAAGAATTTCCAAATGAAGCTGTTGAGGTCCGTTTTCACTCGGACCTTTGTCTTTTATTTTGAAAGTTGTTAAAAACTTCATGAACTTTTTATCTTCCTTAGCCTTAAGCTGAAGGTCCTCCAGCTGAAACAATTGTAAAAGAAAATTCAAGCTACAAAACTAACATATTTTTTTGTTTATTTCGCTTATTAAAAGATGCATGCTTACCCTTTTCTTTATGGCTTTGATCTCTTCGATCATTGCGTTGTTTTGCAACAGTTGTGCCTCATAATCTCTTCTCATTTCCAAATAGGCCTCAATAGCCTTGGGTAGATAAGAGCTCTGTACATATTGAAAAAAAAGGAAGTTTAATAAAACACAGTGAAAAAAGTTCGTGAAGAAAAACTAATTAACTAACATGATAAATTAATAATTAATTTAGGTTACTCTACTATTATATTGTAAGGTTTCCCTTTAATTTTATTTACTAAACTTTTAAAAGGATTTCCATCTAGTACTTCTGTCTTGGCGCTTTTGTCCAATTTTTTGAACCTCCCGCCATTAAATCTCAATAAACCAACCAACCATCTAGTACTTAACGCGTTGTAAGAGTGTAAAACTTATAAATTTCAACAATGATTCACAGAAAGGTCTCCTTATAACCTCTTTTCTTCAACACTTCTGCTAAGCATATACTTCGAATTACAAAGTATTATGAAAAAATTTTACATATTATGTTTCTATGTTGTTTTAGAGTCATTCAAGTCTTCAGGCTGCACCTAGCATAGTACTCAACTAGTTACATTTAAACCTCGGACTAGTTACATTTAAAAACCTCATACCGTTCCCTGGGCGACGTTGAAGTTGTGGTATAGCTCAATCATGCAGTTCATCTGGCTCGGGGTCAAGAGAACGTCTCTGGCCGATGAGATGTTGGTGGGAAGGGCCTCAGGGTCGTAGTGGAACTTGGGGTCGACGTCTTTCAGAACGTCCACTAGGGTGATGAGTTCGGACTTGAGGTAGTCTTTCTCCAATGATCTATCTGAAAGAACGATGGATGGTTTAGTTATCTCTGTTATAATAATTAACTTCTGAATATCTATTAACGGCCGTATTCACCGGTGGTTAACCGGGAGTCAAACACATCTGATTGGTGGAAAACTAGTTTTCCTTTTTCAACTGCCAATCAGAAGCTTGACTGTCGTTTAACCGCCGGTCAAGTTACCGATGAATACGGCCGTAAGTATAAAGTTTGAGAGATCACGCACAAGACTTCCATTATTATAAATTCTGTAGTTAAGTGCACTAAAATGTCAGATAAAACTTGACGTAAAAAGTACTCGTAAGGATGGGTACCTAAAAAGAAATGTTTGAACATGTCCCAAAACAAAAGTCTAGTTACGGCCGTGGGCAAGAGGCCCAAAATCACCTTAGGTGACGTAAAAATGCTCAATGAGCTAGTGGTGATGGTGTTTTTTTTACGGAACCACCTTGTTTTAGCACTAGTGTTTTTCCACCTTGAGCGGCAAATCACTCACAAAAAACGGCACGATTGACATAATGTTAAAGTATAGGAAGTTGGCACTACGTAGCTGAATGTTGGTCACCTACTTCTCCATCCCTGCTCGATGTCGATGACCTCGTCGGGCTCGATGTCCACTCCCATCTCCCTCTTCAGGATGATCTGGAACAGGACCTTCTGTCGCCGCATGTGGACGATCTGCTCCGTTGCGACGCGGATCTTGTTCCGCGTAGACTCCAGTTCGCGCCGCATCGAGTCCCCCCGGTTCACTGGAATATACAATGTGCCCATGAGGTTTTGTATATACAGGGTGTTTCATATGGAGTGTAAAAATAGGCTATTTCCCCTAGACACACTTCTAATTTTAAATTTTCATTTTAAGACATGAAAAATTAGATGACACTACGTTAGACTGAGGTAACGGATTTTGAGAGGGTTTTTCTGACATTTTTTCTACAACCTTGTCTTGCAAACCCTATAATAGTAACTAATAGTTTTAAGGCAAAGCTTGTTTTGGGAAACACAATGACGGTAAAAAAGAGAAGGTAAAGCCTAAGATTACATGCTATTTTAAGACTCAAAGAAGGAATGATGTACAATAACCCAAGGCAAACCGTGATGCCTGCATATTTTTTTTGCTGGGACCTACCTAATAACCCTGCATTACCTTCAATGGCTAAGGGGCCATTCATCAATTACGCAAGGGTCCCGAGGGGGAGGGGGGTTGGAAAAATCTCTACATACCCTTACTTGGGGGGAGGGGGGTCAAACACATTCTTACGTAAGATTTTCCAAGTTAATGTAAACAAATTCAAATTATTCTAATCAAATTGCTATTGTATAACCCCAGTAAAACTTTAAAATGCTGACAATCTCAATATATTATCGAAGCTTTATTTTTTTAAATGAAGGTATCAGATGTATCTTTTTTATTGGAGTAGCAATAAGTTAAGATAAAAAATAAAACTCTTGAATCCATATTCCAGTTGTCAAAAGTCAAAACAAAATTATTTTCAAAATCATCCTTACGTAATTAATGAATGGCCCCTAAGTGGTTACATACAAAATTAACATATTACAGAATAAACACTTTAAAAAACGTGCATTTTTTAATACAAATTCAACCAATAGAAAGAGCATTTCTATTCTGTGTGTTCTGTGCTTTTAAGACTTATAATGCCAAATCAGGAAAATTTCACAAGAACGAACCAAAACCAAACATTAACTTACCAAAAAAATTGATATCCCTCATTTTGTTCATGATTGAAGTTTTCTTGGCAATGTTATTACAGTCTGAAACTGGAAAAATTTAGAGTTTTATATTAATAAATGACGAAATGGCACACTTCTTTCAATCTACAAATTGTTACAAAGCAAGTTTTTTTATCCATTAAACTTTGAAAAAGAATAGGACTATATTTCTAGGTTCAATTCCGTTAACGTTCCCGCTAAATATCGCCATCTCTTTTGAACGCTAAAATATTCAAATATCGACCAATTTTTCTGATTTTTAACGATAAACTGAACATCTATTGATCTAATAAAACACTTTAATCTATGAGTTTGAAATTATTTAGCAGTTTTTCTACTTTTTGGTGTCCAAAAAAGCATGGCGGTATTTAGAGGGAACGTTAACGGAATTCAATATATTTCTATTTAAAACGGCATAATGAATTGGGTCTAGAACTTTTCTTTGCATTAATTATGAATGCAAAGAAAAGATCTAGACCCAATCTACGAAATTTCGTGATTCCTCCTGTTTTTCACTTTTCGTCAAAGGGATTAAGAAAATTTTTTTCATAGTTCTACAAAAAACACCTTTCAACCTTAATAAAGGTTGTTTGCAAAAATCTGGGTTGCTGAAAATAAGAAGTTATTTTTATTAAAAGTTTTAAAAATATTCATATGGAAATTCCATGTGTGGCAGACAAAATAATAATTGTTATGATTTTTAAGTTTTGTATTTTAATAAATTTAAAGCAGGTTTTTAAACGAAAATTCTAACAGATACAAATTTTCAAAGGAAAAATATTGCTTAAATTAATAACTACTTACATAATTTTGAAATTTCTTTTTGCTAAGCCATAATGGCCGTAATGAACATGTTGTTTTATTTTATTATCTGTTGTTTTTATTTTTTTCATGAATTGTTTGATTTTACCAGTCTTTTCATTTATTTGTTGCCCTAAGGACTGGTGTCATAGCTTTCTGAATAACATTCACTCACTTGATAAATTAGGATAGATTATGTCCGACTACAGCAAGCCTGTTTTAGGTGTTTAGTTTGAAGCAAACCGTCTTGCTCGGCAATCTTAGTTGAATTTTGCGCCATATAACTAATTAAACCAAACAACTTGATAGGTCGTCAAGACGTCCGTCATAAATGGAGAATTGCAGCATCTCTTAAAATTCTAAATATTCAATTTTTATTTATTTAAAATTATCTCCTGATTCCAAAAATACGCTTGTCTTTTCCCATTAACTTTTTGTAAGGTAATTATGACATATTTTATTACAGAAAGTTCCTAACAATGTGACGTCCCATGTCTCTTGGAAATGTGGGAATCACCGTTTTCATCGAAACACTAGGATGTAAAAAAACTAGAGCTCAGTCTTTCCACTCTTTCAAAGCGGGATGATAACAACAAGCGGGAGCAAGGCACATTTAACGTCACAAGCTGTTTCAGCTCTGACAGAAAATAAGCCATTTCTAATTGAAGATAACTTAAAATTTAGGGCTTTGAAAGGTAAATCAAAATTTTTTTTGGAGGTTTTAAGCCATTCTGAACACATTAAGATTTAAAAAAAATTTGACTGCAATTATCCATTATATTTTCGTTCAAAAGAGAAATCAAATTTAATATACAGGGTGTTTCAAAAGTCCTTCGATTGGCATAGAATGGCCCTTTTGCCATAAAAACCCAACCAACCCTAAACTTCGGTGTTCTTAAATAAGTTTCTCTTTCACATGGTAAACCAAGTCGATCCCCCTTTATTCTATATTGGAAATTAGTATTTCTAAACAATCTCTGCTTAAAACGGTATTTGCAAGGAAGAGTTTGACTTGTAATATAGGGGCCTGGTGTTGCTTTCCGTGACTAGTTTATTAATCTTCTCAGATAAACTTTCAAACCTTTTCAAAGTAAAGATGAATAATTCACGAACTACCCCTCGTCTACATCAAATGACCAAGTCTTTTACACTGTTGCCACTGAATTCCGCCCGATTTTGGAATAGATCTATTTGAGCCCTTAAACGGAGTGCCAAGTCTAATACAGGTAATGGTTTTGCTCTTTTGGGGATCGAATTTCAAACGTTTAGGAGACTCGGATGTTAAGTCGCCGCTGTAGAATATGTATGGGGCGAGTGTCAAAATTGTGGACTTGTAGGCTTTCAGTTTCGCATTGGGTTGTTATTAGTTACTTTTTTTTGCAAACTTGTGTTTATTTAACTTATTTCTGTGACCTTAATTAGTTAAAGACAATGAGTATAGTTTTACTAGGTAGTCTTAATGATTTTTTAGAAGTATGACCGATATTTGATAGTTGAAAAATCACATTTTACCCTCAAAAAGGGCTGAAGTTTTTGATTGTTATGAAACTCTGCTGTTTTATTTAGAGGGCCCAACAAAAATTAATAATGTCAAAAATAAAATATGTGGCCGCGGTAGTGTAGTGGTCAGCGCTTTTGGCTACGAGCATTACAAACCCAGGTTCGATACCTTGCGGCTTCTACTTGAGTCATGGGGCAACATAGCCCTTCATTACTCTGGGATTGATAAAATCAGCACCAAGTTTACTTTGGGAATCAACTTGGGATCTAAAGTCAGGCTGGCCAGCCGACCTGGATATAAGCTAGTAATTAGCACCCCAGGCCCAAAGGCTAATGAAACGGAGATGGCGACGACTGATAGGCGAGTAGGCCTGGGCAGAATTTGATATGATAGAAAAATAAAATAGGGTTGAACTATATCTTGCTTAACTGAAAAATTATAGTATTCTTCAATCTGAAATGCACTAAAGCTAGAAAAAACCTTTCCATATTGACCGACGTAATGTGTTTTATTCATCATTTACTTCAAAATACTGAGCTTTACTCCAAATTTTTTTTACCAAAATTCAAGGAATGTGTTCTTACTAGGAAGAAAAAACAAATTTCCGTAACCTCGACTCCGTTCAGTGATAGAGACGCAATCCTAACTCAAATCGAACCATCCATAAATATTTGCATACCACCGATCTAAGGATAAAAGAAGTAGAAAAAATCCCTCTCTTATGAAACGTTGGAAACAAAAACCGCAGGTTGGCGTGATCCACTGCAGAAGTCCATCGATGATTAAGTGGTTCAGTCCTATAGAAAGATGTGGATCGGGAAGAGACGTCTTCTCTTTGAGCGTCGGATCAGAGGTAAAGCTGATTGGAACAAATGCAAAAGAGCCTAAGGGGCTCGTGCACAAAATTCCGTTGTTTTTGTAAGGGGGTTAAGTTTTTGAGACTGCGTGTTTTGGAATCGTGTCATTTGGCGCTCTATGTCCTCCATGCGGTATTAAAAAGTCCAGGGGCGAGAAAATCAAGAATATTCAATTTTTTTACTAATAAACGGAAATAAATATAAATATGTTTGATACCTAAAAATAATAACTTTGATTAAATTTACCATTAAAAAGTCGCCTTTTGTTCAAGTAATAGAAGCAAGTTTTAATACCAATAGTTGTCAAACTGAAGGACCTTTTAAACCTGATATTTAGCTAATGTTGATAGAACTTAGTAAAATTGGGAGGATATTTTTAGAAAGGGATATCACACATTAGAATTATCTGTTGAGAAAAATATGTGAAACATTTTTTTATATTTATTTTGCAGAGAATAATTTATCGTGAGAACCATGTCGTGGCACTAAAAAAGTTTTTGCCATTCCCCCACCACAAAACTCTTACTACCCATTTGAAGTTATGGCTGTTTTCATTCGATTTTGAAAGGAAAACTTTAATGTTTTCCTGTTTCGACCTAATATCCTTGTCTATGTCCTGCAGTGTCTCGGACAAAGAAGGACGTTATATTAAATCCTTCAACTGTAATAGAATTTTTGTCAGTCAACAACCTTATGAAACTCATCGGACTTTAGTTAGATTTACGTTACGTTGAATGACTAACGGCCGTATTCTGTGCTATTTGTGAATTTCAAAGAAGGATTCCACCAATCACAGTCGACGATTCCTTCTTTGATTGCTGGGCAACCATTGTTAGGCTAAGCGCGCACTAGAGACTTTTGTCACTGCGACAGAGACAAAATTATCACCCAGGCTATTGCAAGAAATAGAAATACATTGCTCTCGAGTGACCTAGTGTTACAGTCGCCGGCGATAGAAGTCTCTAGTGCGCGCTTAGCCTTAAGGTAGCACAAAATACGGCTGTTAATTTCATACTTTAAATAAGTAATGAAAGTTTATTTGTATGACTAGGGGGCTCTGCCCCCTGCTCGCTATCGCTCACCAACCCCCGGAACTGCTTCGCAGTTCTTTGAAGATCGCTTCGCGATCTTAGCGAGCAGAGCTCGCTTGTTTCATCTCAACTATCCAGTAAAACCTGGAACTTGTCGGCTTAGTTTATGATCATTTAAAATCGAAACTTTTTATCTCTCGAAATTATCAATAACTTAATTCGGACCATAACTAAAAAAATATCAAAATAAAACTGCAACTGAAATATCCTTGTTTTAACTTGTCAATAATTTAATCGAAATGTTTTTAAAATATCCAGCAAGTCTACTAATTATCATCGACTATCTTAGAGAAAAAAGCATGCCATTAATATCTTTTAAATTTATAAAATGCACGTGTATCTAGTGAATTGTTGGAAATAAAAGAAATCAGACTCGCATAAAAATCGGCTGTTTCTCTAGTGAACGACCAGAAAGAGATGAAAAAATTGAAACTTTGAATCTTGATAATTCTAAAAATAATTCGAATTTTTTTAAAAAATGAAACGCCAATCTTTTTATAAAAAATAATTGTATGTGCGTTTAAAATATCATATTTCTACTGTGATTAGTTTTTCTGTTATAACTAAAAAACCGAAAAAGGGAAAAAAATTTCGAAATTTTAGAATTTAATTACTCCAAAAATAATTCGAAATTCGAAAAAAGGGCGACGAGGTGCAAAATTTCATACCTAAGAGTATGTGTCTGCAAAAAATCATGTTTCTGCTGTAAATAGATTTTGCTGGAGGCGAACTCGCAGCAGAAAAAAATAATTTTCGACTTTGACATTAAATAACTCCAAAACTAATTATCTAATTAATTAGGTTTGGGTACTGAAGTGACCATCATTCATTTGTCTACCAATGGTCAAAATTTCATAATATTCCTTCACATAGTTTTTGCGTAGTGATAGTTCAAAGTGTTCAAAAATTAATTTTTCAAAATCAGCGGCGGCGGCGGTGACGGCGGTCACTGTTACTTTTTTTTAATATAGAGAGACTAGGGGGCTCTGCCCCCTGCTCGCTATCGCTCACCAACCCCCGGAACTGCTTCGCAGTTCTATGAAGATCGCTTCGCGATCTTAGCGAGCAGAGCTCGCTTGTTTCATCTCAACAGTCCAGGCTCGTCGGCTTAGTTAATGCTCCTTTGATACCGAAGCTACTCATCTCTCTAGTTTATCAATGATTTAATTTGAATCATTCATTCCCTCAAAGATATCAAAATAAAACTGTTTCTAAAATATTCATCTCTTAACTTCAATTCTTCTTTCTTCAGTTATTGAATAGAAATGTTTTTAAAAAAATATCAAGCAAGTCTACCAATTATCATCAACCAACTTAGAGTAAAAACAAGCCTTTAAGAAACTTTAAATTTTTAATATGCACGTAAACATCTAGTGAATCGTCGGAAATTAAAGAAATAAAGCTGTTTCCCTAGTGAAAGACCGGAAAGAGAAGAAAAAATTGAAACTTTGAATCTTAATAATTCTAAAACTAATTCGAATTTTTAAAAAAGCGAAACGCCAATCTTTCAATAAAAATTAATTGCATGCGTGTTTAAAATATCATAGTTCTACTGTGATTAGTTTTTCTTTTATAACGAAAAAACTGAAAAGGGGTGAAAAATTTCGAAACTTTAGAATTTAATTACTCCAAAAATAATTCGAAATTCGAAAAAAGGGTGACGAGGTGCACAACTTCATACCTAAGAGTATGTGTCTGCAAAAAATCATGCTTCTGCTGTAAATAGATTTGGCTGGGGGCGAACTCGCAGCAGAAAAAAATAATTTTCGACTTTGACGATAAATAACTCCAGAACTAATTATAATATTAATTAGGTTTTGGAACCAAAATGACCCTCATACATTTGTCTACCAATGGTCAAAATTTCATAATATTACTTCAAATAGTTTCTGCGTAGTGATAGTTCAAAGTGTTCAAAAATAACATTTTCTGAAACAGCGGCGGCGGCGACTGTTACTTTTTTTTAATATAGAGAGATATAACTGTTACATAGAAGAAGGAAATGCAGAATTATCTAAGGTGCGTTTACCAATTTGATAGAAGTTACACATAAAATGTGTTACAGATAAAAAGTTATCTAAAAGACAAATAATCACAAACGTATTGTTACAAACATTCGTGAAAATTAACTTTCGTTTGAACTAAATTCCTTTCGTTACCAATTCAAATATAGTAATTTCCTTCAGCATCCGCGATGCAATTTCAACACCAGCCCCCCTTGACATGATCGGGTTGACAGGCAGAGCAGAGGGCCGATGGTTTTTCATTTGCATGGGGGGTGTCCTGCTTTACGTACGGAGGTCGTAAAAAGCCCCCGCTTTGCCCATAATCCCTTGCACTCTGCCACCTGCGCCCCGCACTCACTCAAATGACGCCCCGTTGCGGGAGGCGGGGCATCCCCTGGGACCGCCCACCTTTTGTTCGGGAGAGTTGAGTAGGACGGCTGGAGAGCTATTTTGACTTAAGCGCTCCTGGTCATTTAATTTCACCTCAGAGGCTGGTTACTCCCTTCTTTAAAATTAGATAGAGAAATTCTTTAATATAATTTTTTTAAAGAATCACAGACGTTTTGGGTAAGAGTTTCAACGGGTCAGGGAAGACATGGTATGGGGAATACAACGATTTTTCAAATTTAATTTATTTCGAAAGAGCAACTTTAAAAAAATATTTTTTAATTTTTTTTCGAAATCTGATCATTAGTTAATTTAAAAAAAATTAAGATCTACAATGCGCAGAAGGGTTCGGGAAAAAAGCGGGGTTCGGCGCATGAAGTAACTTCTGCCTTCGGTGCATGAGCAATGGTTAAATTCTTTCGGCAATGGTTAAATCCTTTCCTTTGAAAGTGTTGATTGGTTGAAGATTCGTGAGAAAGAAGAAGTGACTTCACGTAAGCCACACCTCCAATTCTAGCGAGCGTAAATTTTGAAAATTAATTTAAAAAAAACTAATGATGAAAAATCTAAAAATTTGAAGAAATGCGTTTTATAACCCCGTCAATGATTTCTAATAGTCGAAATCTTGATTTTCCACAAGTGTTGTATTTCCTATTGTTAGAGAAATTTTAATGAGTCTAACGGCCGTATTCACCGGTGACCTGACCGGCGGTCTGGTCAGGTAACCATGGTTACAGCCTCTTCGGTTAAAATTGGTATGCACCATTGCAGGTCACGGCCACAGAGAAAAATCCTAACAGAGGGTCCAAAACGATATATTCAAAAGTTGGATGGTTTGGAGGGCGCCACGATGAACTAAATGATTGAGAGAGAGATCAAACCTGTGATTGGCTGTCACTCAATCTTCTATTTTCGAAGGAGAAGGAAAAAGTTTTTCTCAACCAATCAGGCTTTTCCGTCCCGCCTCTCGTGACGTTGATGCGATCGCAGCGCCAAAATAGCCCCACACTCATCCAACTTTTCGATTTCCAATAGCGCCTATGGCGACGGACTCTCTGTTCTAGTACTCTATGGTCACGGCTCTGACCGTGGTCAAAGTCAGAAAATTATGACCGAGCCCAATCCATGGTTTCGTTGTTGACCGCGCATGCGCTGTTAACAAAAACCCGATCAAAACAAAAATACGGCGTTTATGTTTTTTTCTTTTATGGCGTGTTCAGTGCATTAGAATTTGAGATTAGATTAAAATGGAAGATCTAGCTCTCATAGCGGAATTAGATTTCAATGAATAGATTTCAATTATATATGTGCAATAGTTTACTTAAAATCTCTGCAGGCGACGAGTCACTGTCGAATGCAGTTGTGTCATTGGCATCGTCACTACCTTTTCACCCAGGAAGAGGGTTTCCAAAGGAGTTAATTCAAACTCCTGGGGTATTTGGCCCTCACCAGTTTTCCTGATCTCTTGCCGAAGAAGGCCCGCTTTTGAATTCAGTCTTTTTTTGGTGTTATTAAAGAACTGGCGTATTTGAAGAACATCCCTTTTCGTAGTAACCTGTGAATCGCCATTAAATTCAGCAGTTATGTCTTCGTAGGCTTTCAATTTTTCCATGTTGGTAATCCCATTCGTTGTTTTGTTTTCCAGTATTTTAATACTCGGAGTATAAAGGTTGATTAATAATAACTTTTCATACTCCGAAAAGTAAACTTTCGGCGGTTTTTTCGAAGCCATGGCCATGTTCTGAGAGAACGAACTATGAATTCGGCGTTTATAATTGAAATCAAAATATAAAAATCGTCTGTCGTATAATTAATTATCTTTTTTGTAGTTTTATTTATATTTTTTAATAAGTTGGTGATTATATTAATGAGTATTATAATTATTTCACCAGTAATTCTATTTCAATTACTGATGAGCTAGATTTTTTTTCGAGATATTTTGATTTTAGAGTCGACGAATTTAAAATATTAATAATTATTTTTAGAACTGGGGCTAGTAATATAAGACATTTTTCTTTCACATTATATTTAATTAGTAGCAGTATTTATTAGCAGTAGCAGTATTTATTTTCTGTCAAACGGTTTTAAATTTAATAATTTGAGAATTGTTGTCAAAACATCTGAATTTCAGATTTGGCGCTAAAAAAATGTAAACAAAAATAATTTGAGATCATGTGATCATCTTTTTCGACCAATGAGACTCATTCGGGTGACCGTGGTCTGGAAACCGGCGGTCACGAAACCGTGGTCAAAAAAATAATGGTGCATACGGGATTTTGACCGGCGGTTTGGTAAAGATGATTTCTTTAAGATTTGGTAAAGATTTCTGATATTTGCTGAAACCTGGAAAATTTATTCAGAAGAATTAGTAATGTCTAATTTTGTCAGCTTCTCATTTCTACCAATGAAAAAAGTAAGTTCTTTTATAAAAACCAGCTATCTTATCTTTTGGAAGAGTTAATTTAGGTGAAAGTCCTTAAAGGTAGCCAAGATCAGGTTACTTTAGAGCCGATTAATTTTTCAAATAAATAAAATCTATAAAATACATAATGTTAAATAATGCCGAATTGGTAACCACTAGCGACTTTCGCCAAAGCGAACTCTCAAAAGATGAAACATCAGATTTTTTTATTAGAGCTTTTACTGTACTTATACTTTAAAAATTCAAAAGAAGAAAAAATATCCGTAAAATTGCCTTGGATATAGCTATTGTTTCCAGCAATAATTATTTGCAATTAAGCGAGAAAAATCTTAAAATTTTAGATAATTAATTTCTTAAATCAAGTGGGAATTTTGTTAGATTACTTCCTTATGATACTCCAACAGATTCACAGCTTTAAAAATTATCTTTATTCAAAAGGCCTTCCCAAAATGAAACTATATTAAATATTCAGGCAATTTAGACATAAAGGCTGGAGAACTCATTTCTTGCATGACATAAATTTCCCTATTTAATTAATAGCTGGAATAATTCCAAAGTGGGAGTACTTTTTACCACACGCAGCAAATCTCCATTTCCCAGTATTTAATTTATAATTGCATCAAAATTGTAATAAAATAAAAATTCTAATAGGGGAAAAACTGATTTATCCTTTTGAAATCCCCGTTCTATGTCACAAATTATGTTTTCTGTTTTCTAAACAATTGGTTTGTCGCTTTTGACAATATTCTGTGGTTCATTCCTATCGGTTATAATATTTTAATGAATCTTTTGATAGGTACTTTATTGGATACCTTTTTAGTTTTTCGATCTTTCCTTAAAGTTTACATTTTTTTAGTATTTATTAAGCTTACTGTATCAAGAAATCTAGATGAAAGTTTAAATAAGTGGGAAAAATATTTATGTGTGATTTTTGAGTGCAGCTGTAGAATGTTAATGTTTCTTAATTTAAAAAAGGATTCTCTCTCTCCAAAACCATTTTATATTTATTATGGTTTTACGATTGGAATTTTCGTGTTTAACAAAAAAAAAGGAACTTTTCTTGATACACTTTTTATTCTTGAACTAAGTTTTTTTTGTCAAAGAACTCAAAGGGTTCAGCCCTAAAACGTCCTCCAAATCTACTTTCATAAACTTTTTATCCCCCTCGACCTCGTCTCCCACCTGAGTCTCGGATACGCCCCCAAGAAAAATGACGTTTGATCCGTGGCCAATGAGAAGTTCTGACGGAATGATTGAAGGATCGAAAGTCCTATCAAACATCAGCTGTGGGCGTGGAGTGTGACGTTATATCCCCAAGAATTCGAAAGTTTGCTTTCCCGTTTCGAAGTTTTGAAGGCGGTTTCATCTCGAAAGTTCTTTCATGGATTCAGGGAGCAACTTACTTGGGAGCGGATTGGAAAACAGAGGTGAATTTAACTATGTATATAATTTGGTTGTTAAATCATTAAATGATTATTTAATCTTAGAAAAGAAGAAAAATGATTAATGATATTTATACTTTTTGTAAAATTTTTTTGATAGCTTGCAAGACATTCTTGTTAAGATAGTTTTGCGAGCCTTTTCGGATTTAGGATGAAGGGTATATATATTGAGGGCATTTTTGTCCTTAATTTCAGTTTAGTATATTCATAGTTAGTAAAATAAAAAATTAGGAAAAGTTAGGGGGTGTGGTTTTCTAAAGATCTCTCTTGCGTGAAAGTAGCTTCATCGTTTTGTGTTACAAAATTTAAGAACTAATTTAGCCAACCAACAAAATATCGCGAATTCAATTTTTTAAAAATAATGTTTAGGAGAGCGGGTCGCATTGACCATTTCCGTTGGTGCAGCCCAGTAACAAACAAGCCCTTGAAATGTAGTTGTTAAGAGGTAAGAAGTAAACAATTTTGGTGGTCGAAGTCTTCTCAGATGATTAAAATTAACTTTCTCTCCAGAGAAACACAGACGGCATCCAGGAGCGTCTTGTAATTCCATGGTAATAGAGAAAGCAATCATTAGATTCTTATTTCTCATGATTTCGTCTTATTTTAATTTTTCTTTCGACGGCTTGGATTTTATCGTTGGCTTCAAACTTAAGATATAAAAGGAGCTCTGGAAGACAAACTAAATTGACTTGTAAGAAATTTTGAATCAATTTAGAAACAATGCAATGATGGTACAATCTATCAAAAACAAAACAAAGTATTAATTACTAGTGACAAGAGAAAGTTGTACATACCATTTTTTCTTCTACTAGGGGGCTCTGCCCCCTGCTCGCTATCGCTCACCAACCCCCGGAACTGCTTCGCAGTTCTTTGAAGATCGCTTCGCGATCTTAGCGAGCAGAGCTCGCTTGTTTCATCTCAACTATCTAGTACAACCTGGAACTTGTCTGCTTATAGTCTGTTTATTTAGAATAGGCGCCTGAAAAAGGATCAAAAACGCTCAACAATGCTTAATAAAGCTCATCAGACAACTTCAATGACCGATTGTTTCTACAGTATTTTAACTACTTCTGCTTAGGCTGACTTGTCATTGCAGAAGAAAAATTTTTCGACGATAATTAGAATAATATATGCTTCTAATACATTACCTCTCAGGCGCTAATTCTAAATGAACAGAGTGTAGTTGATGATCATTTAATATCGAAACTTCTTATCTCTCAAACTTTTCTATAACTTAATTCGGATCATTACCACAAAAATATCAAAATAAAACTATTACTGAAATATTCCTTTTTAAATTATCAATAATTTAATGGATAAAGGGCTACCGCCCCCTGCTCGCTTACGCTCACCAACCCCCGTAACTGCTATGCAGCTCTTTACAGATCGTTTCGCGATCTGTAATATCTGCAATCGATCTTTAGCAGAGTAAAGCAAACTTCTCGAAAATCCTCTTCCTTTCATCGGCACAAATAACACTCTAAATAGTTAAATTATTTATTTCTCTAGTAGTTTAAAAAATATCGAAGTATCTTTAAAATATTATGAAACAAGTCTATACTATATCGCTTGCAAAGTTAGAGCAAAAATGTGCACTTTAAAACTTTAAATTGAAATATCCGTGCTCGCGACAATCTAGTGAACAGAGTGAACAGGCAAATATAAAATATAAAAAAATTAAACCCGTCTGATAAAGACCTACTAAAACTATGAAAAAAATGAAACTTTGATGCTTAATAATTCCAAAACTAATTAGAATTTTTTAAGGAATTAAACTCCAATCTCTTTCTAAAAAATAAGAATATAAGTGTTTAAAAAATCATATTGATACCGTGATTAGTTTTCATTTTAGATAGAAAAAACCGAAAAAGTGTCAAAAATTTCGAAAATTAAAAAATTAATTACTCTAAACCAAATTCGAAATTCGAAAAAAGGGCGACGTAGTGCACATCTTCATACTTCAGAGTATTAGGCTGCAAAAAATCATAGTTCTGCTGCTAATAGATTTTGCTGAACTGGATTACGCGGCGAAAAAAGAAAAACTTCAACTTTGACCTTAAAAATACCCCAGTTCTAATTATCACATCAGTTATCTTTTTGTTCGAGAATGTGCCCCAAATATTCCTTTACAAACGTTTCAAATTTCATAAATTTCTATCAAGTAGTTTTTGCTATATGAGAGTTCAAAGAGTTGAAAAATTAAATTTTCTGAAACAGCGGCGGCAGCGGCAGCGGTGACAGTAACTTTTTTTTAATATAGAGAGATAAACTCATAAACACTCACAGTTCCGCTTGTATAGTACACATATTTGAAAACATGTGCGGAATTCATATTCACTGTCAGATATTGTTACGGGGATTTTGAATTCGTGCCTTTTCTTCGTTCCTTTCGTTCAAGATTTTACGTTTATAATTTATTGCTCAACTTTTTATAACTCTTACACTCTTAAAACGACAGTCTCAAAACTGAGTAAAAATTACTCAAACTGGCTCCGAATCAAATTTACTCAAATTTGGAAACATGATATACTCATTTCTGAAAATGTGCATACTCAAAAATGAAACATCTTAAGCTTGATTCATGAGAATGCCATGCACTAACTCAAAAATAAGCTCATGATGTTTCATTTTTGAGTATGCACATTTTCAGAAATGAGTATATCATGTTTTCAAATTTGAGTGTATTTGAAAACATGAATATGAAAATGAAAAACATGTATCTATTAGCCAGTGATTTATCTTGAACGAGCTAACTTCCCTGGACTTCTTTTTGCTAATTCTCGTAAAGATAGTTTTGGTCTGAACTCGGGTCTTTTGAAACTACTTTGGGTAAAAGGACTGAAATGGAGACAAAATTGGTCACGACAAGGTTTTCGCAAGTTTCCAGAGATTTTTCTGTTTTCCGCGTTTAAAACTGCTGTGGTTCATATGTCTTTCCATCAATCTTCTGGAAAAGATGAAGAGGCAGTTCATTGAAATGCAATAAACATACAAACGCGAATGCAGTTTAAAACAGACTTCAAGACGTCTAATTTTTCTTGCCAGTGTTGACATTCGTTCCATCACATCCGATTACAACAAGTTCCAAAAGTGTAATTCCTTTCTGTGTAAAAAAACTAGCGATGCCTTCCATAATAGCTTCACTGGATCCTGAATCCGAAATAACATGTTCCATATAAACTAAATTAGGTTCTGACAAGAGAACAATATGATTTTCTACAGCTGTAGTCCTGTAAAAAGAATATCCTTTTTCCATACAATATCGTTTTATCCTTTCTTCCATCGAAATAAATGCCACCATGCAAATCTTGCTTTTTTTTAAGTAAAATCAGTTGAGATCATACTTTCTGACATTCTCTTCTCACCTTACTCCTATCAATATAATATCAACTCCTCTATACTTTTAGAAAAAAGAAGGCGTAAGTCCCCTCTTTCCTCGATTTGCAGGTGGGTTCTCTTTGTAACAATTAATCGCGGTAATTGCACTGAAATCTCGCTCCACAACAGGGTAAGAAGTGAAGGCAATCAAAATTTGCTTGACTGATACATGTGTCCATGTCATGATACATGTGTCCATGGGATCATACTCGCTCCGTCTGATACTGTTGCCAACAGGTAAAAAACAACTGCGCACTCTTATCCTCTTTCCCCCTATAATTCGAAACCGGCCAGAAATGCATATCATACTTTCAAAAACTGCATGAATTTCATTAATAAAGCAGTATGATATGCCACTAAGCTAATAACACCATCAGCTTGTAGTGTATCCAACGTCTCATTCTCTTATGAAGACAGGTTTGGCTCCTTCTCGGAGTTAGAGAGAAACTTTTAAACTGGGAGCACACACCAACCAACTCTTTCTTTGATAAAAAGAGGGGGAAATTCATCCAAGAGTGACTTCAAATTATTGGGCTAGATCACTGGATATTGGTCGCCGGAAATGCATATCATACTTTCAAAACCTGAATGTATTTGATTAATATAGTAGTATGATTTGTGTAATTATTCCGCACACACAAAAATTTTTTTAATTATCCTTAACTTTTAGACACAAGTGTTTTATACCTGCAGTGGTATGCGTTTTCATGCTTCCAGGGCTGCTCTTCTTCCGGCCACCGCCGCAGGATCGGCTGCGCTGCGTGGTCTGCGGCGACGCGTCGAGCGGCAAGCACTACGGCGTGTTCGCCTGCAACGGCTGCAGCGGCTTCTTCAAGCGCAGCGTGCGCAGGAAGCTCGTCTACAGGTGCCAGGCCTCGAGCGGAAGGTGCCTGGTGGACAAGGCCCACAGGAACCAGTGCCAGGCATGCAGGCTCAGGAAGTGCCTCGAGTGCGGCATGAACCGAGACGGTGAGAAGCTTATTTCTGTGTGTGTCATCTGTCCTTAAGTGATGTCACACTTATTTTTACCTATTTTTGACCCCTCCCCTTTTTTTACACGTCATGCTCTTAAATCAACTATATGTCTGATACAGGGGTTTTCAACTTCCAAGTACTCGGGGGCCGCAATGGAAATCACAAGCCAAGAAGCGGGCCGAAAAGTAATCTGGCTTAGATTGATTAGGATATATTTATCAGGGGGAGAGTCTTTAAATGGTACTTTTCCGGCAAGAGAGTGGGACGACGGTTAATTAAATATTGTGAATGTACTACTTCAAAAATTTCTGAAGATTATTAATTTTAGACCTTATACATCTTTTAATACTGAATATTACTTGAAACGTGATGGTCTTTCTCTAGAAAACTTTTGTTAATTTCCCTAAAAATAGAATCCATTTTGTCCTTGATAAAGGTTGACCTAAGCTTCTTAACCCCTTGCTACGGTCAAGTTGAATTTAGGGCATATAACCTCCCACTCGAAACCTCGATCTTTTCATTTTTTGACCATAGAAAACGACCAGAGACCGATCTGTCTGCGATCTAAAACAAATTTCATACGTTCTGGAATCCATCAGCAAGCCAAGCTTGCTTTGAATTATTTTACAATAGACAGGGGCTATATAGAAACATTTAGAAGATATCTGGAGGATCCAGAGTTGTTTGATGCTGCTTGTCAGCCGATATCTCTGCTTTGTAGAGCGTTGATTTTAAGAAATGAGGCGAGAAATCCCAAAGAGTTTGTAGGAGCTTCTAGGTGGTAGTTTCAGTTGATTATGTTGGTCGTCAGGGTAGTAGAAGTAGAGGGTAATCGGTATTTGTATGTTTGGTCCACGTATACCGTCTGTGCTGATGAGTATGTTAGGGTGGTGAAGAATTTCTTTGTTTTTTTTTCAATATACAGGATGAGAGGTTCAACTTTTAGGTCCTTCTGGTGGAGGACTGCGATCTAAAAACAAAAGTAGGAGTTTATAAACCAGCAGGAAACCCAGCTCCGCAGAAACGAGAAGAGTTTAGTTGCGTTACACAATCCCCTCCTGCAGATTAAACAGCACAGCAGCTGTAAAATGTACTACAGGCCTTGAGTGTCGACCAGACTTCGTGATAACATAAGGGAATTCAGGACTGTCATGTGTCTTTCGATAAATACTATACACTCATTCGATATATCTCACTATGATCGTATATGTCAATTTTTCGTTCTTTAAATCATTAGCAAATAAGCTTAAAATTTCTTTTTTATACTTGATGTTTTCTTCTAAAAATCTTTGCGATTTAGGATGGATATCTAAATATAGTTAAGGAATAAATGGCTTTGGAGATCCATCTTGCTTGGTGCAAAGCTCTTAATTTTCTTCAATGATAATATTTAATTTTTCTTTCTTCGAAAAAAAGATTTACAAATGATGCTCAAAATTTCCTCTTCAAGATGATCAAATTTCAAGGAGGCAATTTTCTTTTTCCGAGGGAGCATCCACCAATATCTAGCAAATTTTGATTCAAATTTAGAAGCTTCTTCTTGACACTTTTCATCAGGTTAGGTACATCACTATTACCCGTATGATAATAAATTACCTTTTGGCAGCTTAGCCAAAGATGATTCAATCAGCATATAAATCACCAGATTTTGTATAACCCGTTAAAAATGACTCCATGTTATAAACTTTCTTTCACGTCTCTAAAATATCTGATAATGACGTCAAATTGGTTCACATTTTTTCCACTGGAGTCTTCATCTACTTGAATGAAGTAATATGCTATTGCATCAAATATTGTATTAGTTCTGTTCACGTTAATTCTATTGAAATCGGATGCCCCTTTTGGACCTGGATACATCTTTGGAAGAAGTTTAGACATTGTATTCCCAAAAGTTGATAGAATGTTGCAATGACTGATAATGACGTCAAATTGGTTCACATTTTTCCCACTGGAGTATCATCTACTTGAATGAAGTAATATGCTATTGCATCAAATATTGTATTAGTTCTGTTCATGTTAATTCTGTTGAAATCTGATGCCCCTTTTGGGTCTGGATGTATACATCTTTGATGACCAGTTTGGACATTGTATTCCCAAAGGTAGATGAAATCTTGCACTGACAAACTGAAAATGCAAAATATGTCTCCGCTCTCAAAGTCTTTTCTGAATGAGACAAGGTGGCAACAGGAGCAGATATCCTTAATCTTTGTGTTAGGCGCGGTATGTCCGCATAGGGACCTTGCTCCATAAAACCCTAAACAACCAACCTGGTGGTGTCTAAAGACTGCTTTTTAGCCTAATTATTTATTAGGGGCGTGGGAGGCTCTGCAAATTCTCATTAAATCTCACCAAGGGAGAGGGTCCAGAATTTTGAAAAAACACCTCGTATGATATAAGAACGTCCCCTTTCTCCATGCTAAAATTTTGCATATTTAAACTGATGAGTCAAACTTTGTCTGGTTCAAAACCGGCAAGCTTTTCATGACAGAAAAGATGCACATCTCTGTATTGATGAAACGTATTCTACTCAAAGGTAGTTATCCTTATTGCTGTGTCTTTTTTGCAGCCGTGCAGAACGAGCGGCAGCCACGAAGCACTTCCACAGTTCGCCCCCACAGTTCATTCGAAGCTCCCCCAGAGAGGGGTCGGACAGGGGATGTGACAGTCGCGGCTTTCCCTACTCTCCTCGCCCTTCAACCTAGGTCTCTCTTTACCCAACGGATAGGAACTGAACCTAAAGCTGAGAAAACCAGTACAGGTCTGTTTTTATGTGGTTTTGTATGTTTTTATTTGAATGTAGTGGTTAGATACTATTGTTGGGCCCACTTGTTCATGCAAGTTAGTTGACTCTTTAGATCATAATATTAGATTGCTTTATATACCTAAAAAGGATAAATTTTAAAATATCACTTAATGTCAAGAACCTAATTTACCAATATTTGATAATATCACAAAAAAAGTAGAAAATCTGACATAAAAGCCATCACAGAGTTAAAGCAAATTGAAGATAAATGTAATTCAAATCATCCATTAGAATCATCTAGTTTTTTTATGAAGATTTTCCTATAGTTGTCCCATCGACAAAATTATTTATGTTCACCTGTTGGAAGCCTCTGTATTAAAGACCATGAAAAAGAAGACCAGGCTAAAGAAAAATACTATTGTTTAATTAATAATTTAGAACTTAGGTTAAATACAACTACTCTCACATCACAAAATTTCATAACCTCAGAGTACCAAACCCTTCGAATTGAAATCCTTTGCAAACTATTTTTCTCCCGTTGCCAAAAAATATATGCAATACTAATTTGGAAAATAAGTTACTAGCAAGGTCACTCAATATCAATACCGTTCAACTCGAGTGTGTCTCGTTAGACCGAAATCCATCAGACCGAAGCGCCTCTTTCCGGACCCCCACCGGACCGAAAGACAACTTGCCCGAACGGGACGTTTGACCGAAAGAAAAGCAACAAAAAGTGCAAAAAAAGTAATTTAAATTGGTAGATTTCTGATTGGTTGGTTGATTAGATTTTTATGGCGCATGACCCAAGATAGAGTATAGTGCGCCAGGCACAAGACAAAACTATATCTTATTAATTCCCATAAATACTTAAAATAACCGGCCATAGGCCTTTGTCGGACGTACTCTATACGTCAAATTTAAAAACGTTAAAATATTGTTAAATGTGATGCGTAAAACCAATCTCATAAATATACTTAAAAACCAATGAGAGATCTGAGCAATTTAAAATTTGTGAAAGGTTAAAATCAGTACGATTAAAAATGATATTTTTATATGGGGTGAAATGAGGACAGACACAAATTGTATGATTTACAGTTAAAAAGCAGTCGCAGAAATGACAAGTGGGAGCCTCTTCTCCCATCAAAAGATAACGATGAGTCAGCCTCGTGTGCCCGATCCGTAGCCTGGTCAGTAGGACCTCCTCGCGACGGGTAAGATTTCTACACATTCGTCGCGAGAGAGATGGCATCACGGAATGCAATTTGTTACCGACTTGCTGGTCCCATTCAGACAGCCACATGTCGTTAAGTCTACGCCGGAATAGTGGTTTTATGTCCTGATATGGAATTGGAAATCTGTCTGTTGGGCCCGTAACTGACCCTGCAGCATGGTCGGCCTCTTCATTCCCTTCAATTCCGACGTGACCAGGAATCCAGCAGAAACATACTTCTGTGCCAGTCTTGTTTAATTTTGATAAAGTGACTATAATATCGTTAACAATGGGGTGGACAGATGAAGTGTGTGAGACAATGCTTTTAAGTGAGGAGAGGGAATCTGAGTAAATTATAGACTTTTTATAAGAGGAGAGTGATATGTGTTCGATGGCCATCCTTATAGCATGCAGTTCTGCTGTGTATATGGAAGCTGTGACAGGGAGGGAATCGGAGATGGTTGCGGTAGATTTCTGAAAAATTTTAAAATATAATATAAGAAAAGGGGAAATATTGTCCACTTACCTCTTCTAAGTTGATGAACGATGTCCACTTCTAACTGGAACTCATTGAACTAAATAAAATCTGCTCTCTTAAGTCTTAACTTCCGTTTCTTTTATTCTTATCGTGCAAACGATTTTGAATGAAATCTAAACTGAATGATATGAATTAAAGTCGTTTACTTTCATTCATATAGAGAGTAATCGATTTCTATTAAAAATTTATAAGTTTATATTACTAAGAATATTATATTTAAGAAAAGTAATTTTTTTAAATTAATTAATGATGAATACTATAATTGAGGGAAAAATATATACTTACAAATTTCATCTTAAATGCCAACAAATTATATCAATTCAAAGGAAGTAATGGAGAATCTTTTTGTAGATTTAAAACATATTTTATTTTGTAGGCTCAACCATTACCTTAATGATAAACATGATAATTTAAGGAAAAATTTAAAAAAAAATGCTAAATAGATACATACATGAAAATTGAAATGATAGATCAGTTTACAGTTAAGTAGATTTTAAACAAGAATTAATTCATTGTCACAAACAATGCCTTAATGATAAACACAATTATTGAAAGAAAAAGGAGAATAAAGGATATGCTAAATCAATACATAAATGGAAATCAATGTCATCGAAATGATAGAGCATACCACAATCCAGAAAATTTTTGGAAGCAATACCTCTCTACAGCATGTATAAAAGACAGTTCAAAATTAAAGTTAATTTTCTTACACACGATATGATTTACATTTTATACGAAATATATTTATGTATGCATAAATTTCAGTTGCTATTATTCTGAAAGTTTAACTGGAAGCACCTGGCAGTGGCTAGTCTGATCCTTTTACTTTCACTATCATTTCCCCGATAGCAGTAGAAAAATCAGTATTTAGTGGTGGCTGGTGGTTCAAGTTTCCAGTTACTTTTGAAAATGTCCCCGGTGTTTACACACAAATTGTGCAGTACACAGCAAGTCGTGATAACATTCACAATGTTCTGTATACTGAGTTACATCAATTTCAATATTCTGAATCTTGCTTTCAGCCTGCCAAAAGCATTTTCAATGACACGGCACGCTCTTGAGAGCCGGTAATTGTAATGCCTGGCTGTGTTGAAGAGTAGGCATTAGTGTAAATGCTGCATCTCCTATAAGGCAGACTGGAACAGCTACTCCTCCGAGAGGCTTGGACGAGTCTCGAAGAATGTTATTGCCCAACTTCTTCATTAGTGAAGAATTTTTTAAAATGTAGGCGTCGTTGCAGCGTCCTGCTGAACCAACATTCACATTGAGAAATCTATAGTTGCCATCACAAACTGCCATAAGAACAGTGCTGTAAAAGCTCTTATGACAAAGTTTTTAAATGAATTAAGACAATTGGATTTCGGTGAATCGAGACTATACGGGGTATAAAAAAATAGCTGTAAAGTCGAAAAATTCAAAAGTTACCAGTGGTCAAATGGGATTGACCAAATGTCAGACACTCCCAAAGCAACAACGGGATAGAAAGAGCAGGTTAAAAATCTGGAAATAGCGAGAAAAACTGGATTGACCAGTCAAGAGATATTGACCAGTGGTCGAGATCAAAATGTTGCGCGTGTCAGGGCGTTTGGTTTGAGCCCCCACATGACCTACTTCAGTACCAAAGCATAGAAGTAGCAAAAAGTTGATCGGACTCACCAATGGTCAGCCGGAACCAACGAGACATGTTATAACAACAGGAATTCAAAATATCAATTGGCAACTTCAACATTTATTTTTTAAAGATTTTTAGCCACATAGAGCAATCTTGACCAGTGGTCAAGCAACATGAAACTGAAATAGAATGCCCATATTAAAAATTAGAGATCAAAATGAGTTGTCGGGACCAAATGTCCCGTTCATTCAAACGCCCTGTTCGGGCCGGGAAAGAGGCGCTTCGGTCTGATGGATTTCGGTCTATTGGTCGCGACCCGTTCAACTCAGCTCTGTAGTCCATAGCTGGTAAACAGTCCACTGCAGTAGTCACTTCGAACTCCAACGATGGAGTCTTTTCACGGGCCTCAAAATCGTTCCAGTTTTTGTTTTTTCCATCTTTAAACAATATTTCCATCTTAACCTTTCGTAGTTCTCGTAACTGTCCGAGATACTCGACTCTGATACTCTTCTGCAGATGCTTGTTTACTTCTAATTGGTATGCCCTCCTCCTTTTCAATTTTTCCTCATCAAGTTGGTCTAACTCTGGCACTTCTACTTCTCTGATTCCTTGCAAGAACAAACACGGAGTTAAATGGGCCAAATTATCAGCATTTTCGTTGACATAAGTTGATGGTCTTGCGTTAATAACACTTTCAGATAATACCTTATACATATCTTGGTACTTCATTGAAGTCTTTCTGAGGGTTTTAATATTCCCTTCAGTAAACATATAAACAATTTCCCAGAAGCCTCCCCACCATGGAGCTGATGGTGGTATGGATTTCCAGATAATCGAATTTAATTCTTCGATGACGGTCAATTTTTCTACATACACTTTCTGTAGTAAAAGGGGTGCTCCCAGAAAATTGGTTCCATTGAAAATGAATGAATGAAGGCAGGACTATTGGAGGTACAGCGAATCATTCCATTTCTCGTAGTCTAAGGAGTTCGCAAAATACACCTTCTCAATCATCTAGCCCTTGTCCTTCTGTTGCAGCAAGGCTTTTCTGAGTGTTGTGATAATATAAAGTTTCTTTATTTAATACTTTGTAATTAGTAAAGTCTAAGCGCATGTTCTAGAACATCTATGAAAAGAATATTCACTCTTTTAACTCCCGTTCTTTAGCTATCAATCCTATGACTTGTTAATCATCTGGCAGACACGAGGTTGCCGAGTTATTCCATTCCTCGTAGTCTAAGGAGTTCGCTAAGTACACCTTCTCATAATTATCTAGCTCTTGTCCTTCTGTTGCAGCTAGGCTTTTTCTGAGTGAGTGTTGTAATCATCGGCTATAGTGATTCCTTGGAACAAGGGAATATAAAGTTTCTTGATTAAATACTCTTCTTCTTTTAACTCCCCTTCTTTAGCTCTCAATCTTATGACTTGGTCATCTGGCAGACACGAGGTTGCTGAGTTGTTCCATTTCTCGTAGTCTAAGTAGGGGATTTCATCTTCTGTTAAACACAACAAGACCCTAAAGAAATCCCTGTGCACGACCAAGTTGCCAACTTTTTGTTTCTGATGAGTAATTCTTCCAAGTCCAAACTGTGGTCTGGCTCATTTCGTTGTCAATTCTCAAATAAAATTCATGACCTGCCGTTCGTTTGATACTGTCTCCTTTGTTTTCGAAATCATTTGGATATGAGACATTCTTGTTCTTTATTATTGTTCGATCTTTCTGGGACCAAAAGTTTTCAAAGGTTTTCACTTCATTATTGGGTAATGTTGCCACGATTCCGCACCAGCATAGAACTGACTGGTACATAAAGTCGTGATTGTGCTTATTGCTTTCCTGAAATAAGTCAATTGTCACAGTAACGTAAGATAATCAATTGAACCCCACTGCTGGATTACCTTCCTTAGAAACACTTGCACAGTAAAGTCGATAAACACAGCATCCTACCCTTCCATATTCAGTTGAATATTCTCTCAAGTCTATTCCAATTAGGCGCTCGATATTTATTTTTGAAAGATTCTGCTAAGTTGGATCCTTGTGGTACATACCAGTTTATGACTTCACGTAGGTCATTTGCTCTCTTGATTATAGGATCTTCAACTTACTTTCTCAAGGATGGATTAAAGTGGTTGAGCTCTGGACCAATCGTCGATACATTTTATAGAGACTTTTTGGGCATCTACATGCAGAGACCCATCACATATCGAACACTCTCAGAAATTCTGTTGGATGGGGTGTGGTAACTCCAACTAAATCCTGTCCCATGAAGATCGTTTTAAATCATCTGCCTTGGTTTCTGAATATTCCCACATCTTTGTCTCCCTTATTCCCTGCGGTACTTAGAGTATACTTTTTACGGATAGAGCTTAACTTTTAATTATAACTTTTGAGACCTCCACAGAGAGAAATCTCGGTGTTTTTTTTAAATAGTTCTGGAGTTTTAAAAAATAGATATTTCATATTATCCAAAAAAAATGTGCTTGAAAACATCTCGCTCATGAACCAGGCAATGATGGATTAATGGGATTTTCTATTTTTTAGGACATCACATTCACCTCAAAAGTAAAAGAGCTTTGAGTGTAGGGGAGATGAAGGCTCACTCTTTGGAAGTATAAGCTTATATGTTTTCTCTTAGGAAAATGGCAGCAAAGAAAGGGCACAGTGGAAATATTTGCAGTACTTTATTAAGTTAAAAATCAAACTAAAAGAAAGACAGGGTAATCGTATAAAGCATCTCGCTTAATGAACATATCGTTACGGGAGGGAGAGAGCGTGAGTGAGTGTGAGGCAGCCAGCTTAAACTTAAATACCACTCAAAGCACACGTCACTCCACCTCTGGTGTTCCTCTTCTTCACTCAGAAGAGGAACTCCCGCGCGGCACGATAGGCACAGGAAGGAACGGAACCAAGATCCCTAACAATCGGCCCCCTTCTGTTCCCTCCTATGCCAATCGTTTACAAAAACAAAAAAAAATTTCTAGCAACAAGAAAGTCCAAAAAAATACATATAACACTCAAAAGACATTAATCAGAAAACATCACACTCTTGAACTTAACAAGTTGTTCTTTTACAACAGGCTTGGTAAACACATCTCCAATGTTGTCCTTACTTCTTACAAATTTTAAATCGAACTTATTTTCAAACACTAAATTTCTTATAAAGTGGTACCTTACATCAATATGTTTACTTCTGTGGTTTTCCACAGGTGACTTAGAAAAGCTTAAAGCAGCTTGATTATCACTAAACAGTTTACATAAAATCAAAACTAAATTTAAAGATTCATCTTCCAATATATTACGCAGCCATATCAACTCTTTTGCTGCCTCTGACAATGAGATATACTCGGCTTCCATAGTTGACAAACTAACCGATTTCTGTTTAAAAGTCCTCCAAGTTACAGGCACTTTGTCAAGAAAAAATATATAACCACCAATGGAAACTCGGTCGTCTCTGTTAGCAGCGAAGTCTGCGTCTGCGTAACAATTTAACTTGATAGAATCAATTTTAGACAAATTTAGTTTGAGATTTTTAGTACCTTTCAAATAACCTAATACCTTCAATAAACAATGCCAATGGCGAAGGCCTGGATTTGCCTGAAACTGTGATAGTAAGTTGATCGAAAACGCTATGTCCGGCCTTGTCCTGTTAGCTATAAACGCTAGGCTTCCTAACAAATTCCTATAAGGAATGTTGGACATTTCCTCGAGTTCCTCACTAGTTTTAGGCTCATCCAGTTTAGACAAAATACAGCCCTTCGTCATCGGAAGTGAAGTAATAGGATACTTATAGTCATCATACAATTTACATACTTTATTAATGTAATTCTCTTGATGAATAAACAGTTTACCACCCTGTCCAAGAAATTCAATCCCCAACAACTTTCGGGTTTTACCCATAACCTTTAAATCAAGTTTACTTTTTAACATACTTATAACATTATCAATAACATCCTTAGTTTTTCCAAACAATACGATGTCATCCACATACAAAAGCAACACGATATCATTATTTAAAGTATACACACAGTTACACCACTTAAGTTTTTGAAAGTTTAAATTCAACAAAATATCATCTACTTCAAAAAACCATAACCTACTACTTTGGTGTAGTCCATAAATTGCTTTTTGCAGAAGACATACCTTATTAGCGCCTAATTCAAATCCCTTAGGCTGTTTCATATAAATCAATTCATCAATATTGGCATATAAATATGCACTATCCACATCTAATTGAATATGAAACCAATTAAATAAAGACACAAAAATAGTAAACAACACTCTTACTAAAGTGAAATTAATCACTGGACTAAATACCTCTTCATAAGACTCGCCTTTAACTTGGCAAAAGCCTTGAGCCACAAGTCTTGCTTTATAACGCACAGGTTCATTTTTATCATTATACTTTACATTATAGACCCATCTACAACCCAGGATCTTTGCATTTTTAGGGGGATCTACAATTTTCCACACTTTTCGATCTTTCATGACACCCATTTCTTTATTCATAGCCTCTTCCCAGTTAGATGCATTAGGTGATCGAATTGCTGCGTTATAACTTTTAGGTATTTTAACTTCAGTTAAATTTGCCTCTTCATTAATCCCTAACAATTCAGATACCTTCCCCGATTTATTATTTTTGCCCCTGAAATCAAAAAGGCTCTCTTCAAAAGCTATCTTATTACGGGAACAGTATTTTTGTACGTCATTTAGGGAACGTAATCTAGTTTTAGACCCTTCTACACTGTAGTAAATGTCTGTTCGAGAACCGTCTTGACGCTCAACGGCTTCCCTGATCCATGGAACCTGATCACAGGGTGTTGGTGACAATCGTTCACTTTCACTCTCCGATTCTGATGTGGAAGAACATAAAGAGGAAGATTTGTCTTTTACCTCACTTTGATCTAAAACTAAATCATCCAATTTAGAAGTTACTTTAGGGACAGTTTTACCCTTAACTTTTTCATCATCATTGTCTAAATAACTGGGCATTGAAAATCCAAAATTTAAATTCCCATTTATAGGATTAGGTACAGAAAAACCACAATTTAAATCATTTTTGTTAGTAGTGGGACCCAGTATGACTTCCACCCCTTTCTTAGACTCATCAAACCTTACATTGACCGTCTCTACTACTTTTTGCTCACTTTCTATCCAAATTCTGTACCCACGTGTTCTTAACGCATAACCCATCATAATTCCCGATTTAGCTTTCATATCCAGTTTGCTACGTTTTTGCTTGGGAACACCTACATAGGCTAAACAGCCAAAAGTCTTAAAGTGTGACACCGAAGGCTTTCTTTTACAATATATTTCAAAAGGTGTCTTATGGAACCCTTTATGACATACTCGGTTCCAAACGTAAGTGAAGCACAATAAAGCTTCATCCCAAAACTCATGAGAAACACCACTAGATTCTAATAGCGATCTTACCCCATTCATGGCGGTCGAATTATATCGCTCACTTACCCCATTCTGCTCTGGAGTAAACGTGTTGGTGTACTCATGCTTTATTCCCAGGTTTGCAAACAATTCGCTAAATTCCCGATTGCAGAACTCCAACCCGTTATCACTTCTCACTGACAAGATTTTCTTCCCCAAAAACCTTTCTGCCCTGGTCTGAAACCTTTTAAAGCAACCAATTACATCAGACTTATTTTTAATTGGAAATACCGTGACCTTTCTTGAATAATCATCTGTCACAGTGAGAAAGTACTTAAACCCCTCAACTGACACTTCTGGCATTGGGCCGCACACATCCATGTGTATTAACTCAAGCGGCCGATTTGATCGCACAGAATTTAAAGGTTCAAAGGAAACTCTTTTAGCCTTGGCAATTTTACAAACTAGACAGTCTGTTGTTAGTAAACTTAACCCTGGCAATCCCTTTACACACTCATTTTTACTAGTACTAACTAAATACCTTTGATTTATATGACAAAATCGATTGTGCCATAATACACTATCTGGGGAATTTGCACTAAAAGCAACATTAGTTTTGACCAAATCTGAATTTTCTTTTAACTCACGGGGTTTCTTTAAGTATTTAGTAGGCTTTAAGAAGTACAGGTTATCCCTCCTTTTAGCAAAAAATAATTTGTTCCATTTTGCATCGTAAACCCAGAACTTCCCATTTGAACCCACTAAATGTGACCCTTTACTCTCCATCCTAGATCCCGATATCAAATTACGTCGTAAATTTGGATTATACAGAACATTTTCAAGTGTTATTTTAGAATAATCCTTACCCAAACGAACTATGAAACAAACAGTCCCAGTACCTTCAATTTTACTACTTTCAGTACCAGCCGCCAAAGTCATCTCAAGGTTATTAACTGGCTTAAAATCATAGTACAAAGCCTTGTTATTACAGAAATGAGACGTTGCGGCGGTATCAAAAACCCAACTAGAACTATCTACTTCAGAACTAGAATTAGCTTCTAATTCTACTAAATTCCCTACTGCTTCATTATAATCAGCTTGATAGCTGGAATTACGTTTACGACTACTTTTAGGTCTACTTTTACAATCCTTAATTAGATGACCATATTCATTACAAAAATAGCACGGACCTACATTTTTGTTTTTAGTCTTAACAGTTCCATCTTGTCGAGAGTCCTTTTTAGACTGAGGCTTTAGATACTGGTAAGTTTTACCTGACAGTTCAGAGTCTGCTGGCTTACTGTAGTAGGCAGTTTCAGTCTTGTCCAGGTCTTGCCTCATAAGGTTCAGCCGGTTCTGCTCCAGGATCAGTTCTGATTCAATCTTGGTAGGTATAAAGTCCTTGTCCTTCCATCGGTAGATCATCTGGACGGTGGGTTGAAACTCGGACGGCAGGAAACGGATTAGCTGAAATCCAACATAGAGAGACTCCAACTCATGGCCAGCTTCCTTGAGACGTCTAGCGGCTTCCTTGACACGGCTTATGTAGAGACCAATGTCCTCGCCAGGCTTGTATTTTGTCAGAAAGAACTCGTCGAGAAGGTGGATGACACGAGCTCTAGTGGTCGGCTCAAAGTGGTCTTTTAGAATCCTCCATGCTTCCTTTCCATCAGTTACCCCGGAGAGCAAGCTTCTTAGGTCAGCTCGTACCCCTTGGTATAAAAAGGTAAATGCTCGGTCCTTTCTCAACTGTAGGTCTGCTAGTTCCCTTCTTGTAGGTTTCTCCTCAGCTTCCTCGTCAGCTTCTTCATGAGTTTTTCCATCGGCAGGATTTTCAATAAAGTTCCAACACCCCCAGTGCATCAACAGCACTCGCATATCAGTTTTCCATACAGACCAGTTGGTTGGGGTTAGAACTGGAATATGGGCGGCGTCCATTCTTATAGCGGCCCCCTTCTAGAGGAATCGGCAATCCTGACGAGAAACCAGTTCAAAAGTCCAGCTACAGATAGCATAGTCCAAGTCCAGCACTGCAAGGGCACCTGGGGCCCATAACCCTTCTTAGGAAAATGGCAGCAAAGAAAGGGCACAGTGGAAATATTTGCAGTACTTTATTAAGTTAAAAATCAAACTAAAAGAAAGACAGGGTAATCGTATAAAGCATCTCGCTTAATGAACATATCGTTACGGGAGGGAGAGAGCGTGAGTGAGTGTGAGGCAGCCAGCTTAAACTTAAATACCACTCAAAGCACACGTCACTCCACCTCTGGTGTTCCTCTTCTTCACTCAGAAGAGGAACTCCCGCGCGGCACGATAGGCACAGGAAGGAACGGAACCAAGATCCCGGATAACATTTTCCAAGAGACTTAGTGTCGTTTCAAGTAACTCCAATAAGTATTGTATATCAACACATCGTAACCGAGTTCTTAAAAGCGATCCAAACAGTTCAAAATGTTGTCTCTTTCTATATTGGCTGTGATAGTTTCATAATACACTTCGGGCATCTCAACATATGACCTGGATATTCAATTTAAATTCTAATTTTATAGAGTACAAAAAGTATCAGGTTTTGGGTTTGGACAATTCTGAAGACACTTCCCAGCAGTTGGAGAACCATATCATCCCCTGAGATTGTATCGGCTCCAGGCTCTGGCAGGGGCTGATCCTTGCAATACTTTATGTTCTAAGGCAAATTTGGAATTGAAGATCACTCGTGCTCCTGTATTTTTCCTCAGGTGATTTGCCCCCATGTCGCCCGATCTGTCACCTCAGAAAATTCCATCACCGTAGCACCTTACTGTTTTGGGGATGTCCTAATATTTATTATGGGCACCTGTACTTATTTGGGCCAATCTAACACTTGAATACAATGGGCATAGTATTTTCTTGACTTCGAGGTCCCTGACGATACCATCTGATACCTCAGTACCAGCAAGCTTGGGTCCTTGTACAGTAAACGCACTAAGAACTTTTGTCCTCTGCTGTGGGAGAAAAATATAGAATTGGATAATAGCCTTTGAGAGGGTTCACTGTAGTTATAAAATCTGCAATAATTTTTTTTATTTCTAATGGGCGGGTATTAGGACATTATCCTTTTACCACTGAAAATGCCCTAAGAAGTACCTACTTAGCGTTACCCAGCGAGCACCTGTGGGCCGAAGCCACGGAGGTGAGGTACTGTTGCCCGCGCCACACACACATTCACTAGCACAACCCCTTTTTACAGGGGGGCCACATTCATTCATCACACAAGGACAGCAATTAACATCCATGCCAAACGGGGATTCGAACCCCGGACGTACGGCTTCGCAGTCAGACACGCTAACCACTCGGCCAGCACGTCGGCAAAAGGCAATAACATGGTTCCCACTCTTTTCAGAGAAAAAAAATCAAGGAGTTTTCAAGGACTTTTCAAGGATCATTTTAAGTTTTTCAAGGACTAAGAGAAGGCAAAAAAGCCAATTAATTCACACACAAAAAACTCGCTCTACTTAGTACACGTTAGTACACGCTCTACTTAGTATACGTTTTTGGATGTTCCACGTGGAAAACGGAAATTCGCGAAACGGTAGCGAACTCAAACCATTTTTATTAGCGAGAACAATTTATGAAAATTCCCGTAATGAAAATCAAGGAGTTTTTAAGGAGTACAACCCAAATTCAAGGAGTTTCCATAGTGCTTGAAAATGAAAATCACTTTCAAGGAGTTTTTAAGGAGTTTTCAAGGAGCGTGGGAACCCTGAATAAGGCTTCCATAAAAGTGACCTCTCCAGGCTTTAGATGTTTGGCAGATGGATAGAGCTCTCGTTGTGCAGCTTGCTGTGGATGTGGAATAGGAAGGGATCTGATCATTTGTGACTGAACTGACTCGAGACCACCTCTTAGTCTCTAAGGGTATTATTTTGCCGCTATAGATTGGTGTTTCCATAAACTAGCAGCTAGGCTGAAGTCGTTGGATGAGGAATCGCGTTCTGTTGTTTCTAGTCTAAGCCTTCCGCCGGAACACCATTAGATACTTCAAACGGCTCCGTCCTTTTTAGCGGTGACCCTTGAATCTTCCAGCTCGTCCATTCCATATTTAGCTGTTGCCCCGTTAAAATCACCAAGACCCCAAAGAAATCCCTGTGCCCGATCAAGTTGCCAACTTTCAGTTTGTGAGAATATTTCTCCCAATCCAAACTGAGGTTCGCCTCACTTCCTATGTTCGTTGTTTATTTTCTCATTTTCATGATTATATCTCTCTTGGAACAATATGATCTCACTTCTTTCTTGCGCCATAAAATCTCAACCAAACCAAACTGAGGTCTGGCTCACTCTTGGGGTGCATCTGAATTCCAAATTCATTACCTGCCATTCATTTGATACTGTTGTTGCCCCGATTCCGCACCAGCATAGAACTGAATGGTACTTGGTACATGAAATCGTGATTGTTCTCATTGATTTTTTATGAGGTCAGTTGTCACTGATGTTACGTAAGAAATCGATTGAATCCAACTGCTTGGGTTTCCTTTATTTGATACTTCTTGCACAGTAAAGTCAATGAACACTGCTTCCTGTAGTCTGAGGCCCTTCTTAAGTCTCTTCCAATTAAGCTATCGATATTTCTTTAAAAAGATTCTGTTAAGTTGGATCTTTGTGGTACAAACCATTTTATCCCTTTGCGTAGGTCATTAGCTCTCTTGATGATTGGTACTTCAACTGTCTTTTCCCAAGGACGGATTAAACTGGTTGATTCTTATGTCCTGGTTTCTAAATAAGGAGGGACAGGATCTGTGGACCAATCTTTGATATGTTCTCCAGTGACTTTTCTTGCAGTTACATGCGGAAACCCATCACAAATCGATCTCTCTCTTTCTTTCAGAAATTCTGCAGGATGAGGAGTATTAACTCCAATCCTGTCTCCATGAAGATAGTCTAACATCTCCTCTAGTTTCTGAGCATTCCTACATGTATGTCTCTTATATCCTATGCGATGCTTTTAGCATACTTGTTATGGATAGATCTTCACTTTTAATTATAACTTTTGAGAACGTTCTATAACTGACGTTCCACCAACGTCGCCATAAGGGGAAAGGCAGAGTCCGCAATCAGACATACTGGGACGTCTTTATTGCTTAGCACCTTCTTCAAATCATACCATGGAGATCGGTTCCTGATGCGTCCGAACAGTTTGGAACCACGGAGGATAAGAGAATCGTTGCTTCTCCCTCACGAGCCAACATTCACATAGCTGAACTTGTATTCAGCACCAGCCACAGCTAGAAGTACAGTGCTGTAAAACCCTTTGTGATTATAATAGCACGAGGCGTACCGTTTGGCAGGTTTCACCTCTATGTGGGATCCATCAATAGCTCCCCAACTTTAATGAGGAAAACCCAAGATACTCTCAAACGCCTCCACTACAGAGCTAATCTCTGCAGATGATTTCGGAATTTTTATGATTCTTGGGAGAAGCGTAAAGACAACGGCATCGCAAAATTCCAGGACAGCTTCGCACACTGTACTCTTACCAACTACAAACAGGTTTCCAACAGTCCTGTATACTCAGAAGTTGAAGAAAGTTTGTAGATTGCAAAAGCAATCATCTTCCCAACTGGTACTGACTGTCGGAAATTAGAGTTCTTCTGTTGAAGTGGAGAACATCACTCATGACAGAGTTGCACAAATGTGCGCTTGCTGACTCTAAAGTTGGACATCCATAATAAATCCTCTGGAAATGCCGATGCTATCTTTTCAAGCCACTTCGTCATTTTGGAGAGACCACGCATCCGGAGTTCGGATACTATCCGCAATGACGACTGCCAGTCGATACATTCGCCGCCGCCGAACATTTTGTTGCTCAATCAAATTAATTAAAGCATTCCTCAGCCTTCTTCTGCGGTCCATTAAAACAGAGAGCATAATAATATTTTGAGCAATTTTTTACTATGCATATTATTTTTATAATAGAAAAAATACCGTATATAATGAATACTATAAAGAAGTCCACTGTTTTTTTCAAATCGGAATATGCTAATGAAAATAAATATTAGCAATTTCAAATTTGATGTTATTCTCAAATATAGTTCGAGATTATTCATCTGCTGTAATTTTTCTTCATTGTTTATATTCTGGTTGGCAACCCCACGTTGGCGGTCTGTGGGAAATCTCGGTGGGGGCCATTGGGGGCCTTAAAAAAGGGCAAAGGTTAAAATTACGGTTAAGGAGTTTGTTTACTCAAACAATTATAAGAGTTAAAGTTGTATAGCGCGGTTAGCAGTTACATAAAACAAAGTGCTCAATCGCCCCTTATCAGTGCAAACGAGTTATAATTCTCTCATTTGAGATTGTGCTATTACTATCACTGATTTCTTAATTTTTTTTGGGGTTTCTAGGGCTTAGTGCTCTCAAATAACAAACTATATTACGAGAAGACCTGTTTTTGGATAAATTTTTATGTCTTTCTGTTTACATATTGATAATTTTTGTATTTTTAACTTTCTTTTTTTAACTTAACGTCTTTTTTATATCCAACTATAGACACATCAGTTGATGAAGCAACGCAAAATGAAACTTTCTGCCCATACAATGCCGGAATTTTCTTTAAGGAGAGCAGAAGCCTAGTTTGCGATAGAAAAGATTCCTTGTACGAATCGTCCAAAAGGATTCTCCTATTGTTTGTTCGTTGGGCCAGAAATCTTCCTTCTTTCTCATGTCTCACGATGCAAGACCAAGTAAGTGTGTGTCATACTGGTTACCTTTAAAAAATAATTCCAAGGACGTCATGTAAATTTCAGGAATATTAGGGATATAGCAGACACGTATTGGGTGATGTTTGGCGCAGTATACCCTAATAGGGAGTCTTGTGCCATAAAACTATAACCTTACCAATTCGGTGACTGCAAATCAAATGACTGAATAAACTAATTTTCTACTAACGAATATTTATTGTTATACGTATTACTCGTAGAAGAAATATCTTGAAACTCAAAACTAAATGATTCTTGCAGTGTTGTTTAGTAGATATGTTTAGGCTCGAAAAATTTTTTCCTGATCTAAAATTAGCAATTTGGATACACGACAACGGCCGTTAACTAAAAAAATAGAAAATAAATTAATAAGTTTTCTCAATAGGGTGGGTTGGGGTAAAATGGGTCATTTTTAAGGTACTTTCACATTCTAAGTTATATTTCATCAAAACTATTACTTTTTAATTATTTCCTTTGATTGGATCTTGACATTACAATCCTTCAGAACATTTTCATCTAATTTTATCATATACTTTTTAGTTATAAGTTGGTTAAACTTAGCATCAAAGTAGTGACCTGTTTTACCCCAAGGTGGGGTAAAATGGGACTCATTGCAAAAGGATGTCAAAAATATATTTATTACTAAATTACCTGAAAATAAGAAAAAAGGCAATCGGCTAAGCTGTTTTTATCTGAAGAAATTTGTTTTAAGTTGTACTTTAATGAAATTGTAAACGTCCGAAGTTAATGAACATTGTTCAAATGTAGCAATAAAAATACTTCATTTGGAGAAAAAAATAATCTTGTTCGAGTTCAATGTATATTTGAAGGAAATAAGTTAAAAATATTGTTTTTACTTAATACAGAAGGCCTCCTAACTATGACCCATTTTACCCCAAGTACAAAATATTGTTAAAAAGATAAAATATTTATATTTTTCTAAGCTGATTGGCTTGAAATGTCTCTCAAACTTTCTTTTATGAAAAACTATCGCAAAAGTCTGCTGTAATTTATTACAATATAATAGATATTTGGAAGTTGGTAAACTATGTTTTTTCGACAACACCATTTACCATTCAAATTAAATATTTTTTTAGTTCTCAAATTCATAAATCTAAATTTTTGAGGGTCGGAAAATGTGAAAAACAGACAAAAGATTATTGTACAAAAAAATGGGTGAAAATAATTCAATTGAAATTTGAATAGAGTTCATTAAAACTGACCCATTTTACCCCAAAACCCACTTTACCCCACCCACCCTACTTAAAAATTTTGGACTCAACTGGCCTATTTAGTTTTAAAAACTACGTTTTAAAGCCCAAAATCAAAGCTACCCCTCATCAGTCATTTTAAATTGATTGGCACGTGAAATAATTTAGACGTGATGGTTGGTAGATATTAACTAATTTTTAATATGGTTGAACTTTTAATGAATTTGAAGCTTATATCTTTATTATTTTAATCCTTGACCTTCTATTATTCATATTGATAGAAAAGGTTTTTCTATCTCATCAAAATTATTAAACACAAGTTGTAACTTTTCAGTATTATGTTTATCTCTAATAATTACCCAATCTTCAAATTTAATTTTTATCCACTTACCCTAATAATGTTCTTGCTCCTTCTATTTTATCTATATTATTTAAAGAAGAAATTACTATCTCCAGTAGAATTATTGAATTTAATTTACTTTTAAAAATTTAGGATTGAAATAAATATGGTTCAATTCCGTTAGAGTCCTCGCAAAATATAATTCTCTTTTGAACGCTTAATATCCAAATATAAACAATTTTTTAAAAATTTTAATGATAAACTGAACAGTTATAGATCTAATTAAACATTTTAATCTATAATTTTGAAATTATTTAGCAATATTTATATTTTTTGGCGTCCAAAAGAGATTGACAATATTTAGCGGGAACTCTGACGGAATTGAACCATAAATATAATAAAAGCAAAACACAATTGACTTGTTTACATTTAATGAATTCCGCTCAACAGTTTAGACAGTAAAAAGATCTGATTTACAAAGAGTTCAACAAAAATGAAGCTATCTTGCTGACTTTCTTGGCTCCTTATCGCTGAATTTCGCCATTATCTGTCATATGGACACAATTTCCAAGTGGACTGAGCAGAAGTCTCTTACGGTCGTCTCATTATTCTGCAGGAGCTTTCTTGCTCTTCCTCTTCTTGCCTTTTGATTTTTTGCTCTTCTTGGCTTTCTTGGCTGACCTTTTCTTCTTGCATTCAGAAACCTTGAAGTCTCCCAACTCGCCCAGGGTCGGCTTGAAATCATTCCCGAAGAGCAGCGTCTCCAGTCCGGCTTTAGGAACTGCCGACTCGTCCATCATCCAGAAATTCCTGGCGTTATTGGCGGAGAAAATGTTAAATGACTTAGCTCCTTCCATTTTTATTGTAGTGTTTGATTTACAGATCGAAAATATAAGTATTCAAATTTTGACTGAAGTAGAATTTGAAATGACAAGAAATGACTAAAATGAAAATATTTTTAAAAGCGTGAATAATTTGCTATATAGTATCTCGAGGTTATGACACGCACAGAAATTTATGTGATGATGCACTTTCATTAGTATTGTTGGTTTTTTATAATTATTTAAGTATTCATTTATTGGTTGAACCACTGAAGATACAGTATTCAAATTAAAGTTAAGTGTTAAATTAAAGCTTTTTAAATGTTTCTCCTTATAATTACGTTAAAATCATAATTCCATTAAAATCTGAGATAGAAAAACTATTTTTTAATGTTTAATATACCTACTTACTAGTGATCCAGGTTTTACAATCTTAAATTCCCTTCAAGCTTAGTACTAGTTAGTCTTAATTTTATAATTATTGAATGCAAACTATGCAGATAAATAAATTTTGTTATGCCCTCGCATTTTTTTCAACTTGAGGTATTGCCGTAGAAATCCTTCACTATCATAAAATCTAAATTTCAAGAATCGCAATTATTACTGAAATATATATGTAATTATTTAAATTTATTTTCAACTCATCGTCCACTGCAATCTTAAATGAAAGGAGCCTCGTCATTTAACGTTTTCTCCGCCTACAACGCCAGGAATTTCTTGACGATGGACTATTCGGCTGTTTCTAATGCTGGACTAAAGATGCTCTTCGGGAATGATAACAAGCCGACCGTGGGCGAGTTGGGAAACTTCAAGGTTTCTAAATGCAAGAAAAAGTCAGCCAAAAGTGCCAAGCAAAGCAAAAATTCGAAAGGCAGGAAGAAGGGGAAAAAGAAGCTCCTGCTGAGGAATAATGAGATGAATGCAACAGGTTTTCGGTCCATTCAGTTTAATCCAGTGTTTTCCAACGTGGGGCGCACGCCCCACCGGAGGGCAATATAAGTTTCTAGGCTAGGGGGTCAAATTGAAAATTTTCAGCCAAATTGCTCCTCTGGTAGGGCATGGACCACCAAGTTTTATTTAATTCCCAAGAAGGATTTTCGAAAAAAAAATAGGGGGCATGGAAATTTAGGTTTTGATGGGGCATGGACCAAAAAAGGTTGGGAAACACTGGTTTAAACGTTTGGTGATCTAATAATTTGGCCGTGGGGAGCCTAGTGGCTAAGGCATCGGCCTTGGGATCGGAGGGTCCCGGGTTCAATTCCCGACACCGCTGAAGACCCATCGAGTATATGCGGAGTACGTGCTCGTTAAATCTGATGGGTCCGAAAGTCCTGAGGTCGGTCATGGCGCGGTTTACCTTGGGTCCAGGTGTCTGGAGACTATTTCCCTTCCCTTCAGATGCATGGCAAAATTGTGGAGGTGGCGGCATCTATCATCCGAGGCTTAAGTCGGACTCCTGCCTTTCATGAGCCTCACTTTCTCAGGAGCCGCACCCCCTTTGCCTTAAATCCTGTACGCTTTGCGGTGGAGCTTGGATATTCCAAGTGGCATAAGACATCGACGAACAAAAACAACATCTAATGATTTTATAAAATTCAACTGCGGTATAAAGAACTCTTTGTTTAGTTTAATCTTTGCATTGTTCTAATTATTTAGCTGAGAATTCAGAAAAAACTATCACTAATCTATAAGGTGTTTTATTCACTTCTTTGTTTTATTGTTCACTTGTGTTAAATCATAAAGTTATTTTTAATATTTATCTCTAGGACTAGGAGTTAAGCAATACACCTTTAAAGGTTCAAATTAATATAAATAATAATATCAATGTTTAATAATGACAAGCTATTTCTAATGTACAACATAATTATCTTCATTTGCCTATCAGTAAAGGCCTGGACTTCTCTGTAATAGCTATTGAGATGGAATTAAAATTCAAGCCGTTTTAATCATCAAGCTTTTTTATAAACCCTCAGATCACAATAATCTTATCACAAATTTTAGTTGTGTTCAGTATATATAATTTAATTTTTATCTTTGTTTACATGAAACATGTTTTTATAAATATAACTAGCTGATTTGCCCGGCCTTGCACGGGTGGAGTGTATTAATTCATTTTTTAAAGTTCTCCCAAGTTATATGTCCGATTTTTCGAATCACCAATAACCCCGGTGTCCCCAGTACTTTTTCCATATCCTGGTGTTCCCGATAGTTTTCATAACCCGGTTTTCCCGGAAACTTTTCATATCCGGGTGTTCCCAGTACCTTTTCATATCCCGGGTTTCCCGGTACCTTTTTGTATCCTGGTTTTCCCGGTACCTTGACATACCCCGGTTCCCGATAATTTTCATATCCAGGTGTTTCCAATAATTTTAATCCCGGTATTCCCGGTTCCTTTTCCCCATCCCAGTTCCAACTGTGATATCTCATTCCATCAAACATTTATCCTTTCCATATGATAAAAACAATCCAATTGAAATCATCTCTTTTTGTTTTAAATCTAGTGTTTAAAATCTTTAACTGAATTTTCATGAAGTATTCCCGCTATCCTTTTAAAGTTCCGCAAAAAATAAATTTCAAAAATCCCTCGATAAAAAGTTATCAAGTAAGCTTGTTTTCTCATTAATAAAACCAACTTCTTTAAAAGCTACTCTGAAAGAGTAAAAACAGATTGCTACTTATAATAAAAATCTAGTGATTATAGTTTAGTAAACCATGCCCTATGAAACAATGAAATTTTAGCTCTGTTTCCTTGGAAACTTTTAAATTCTTGTTATTTAAATATATTTATTTTTGAGAAATTAAAATCTTAAAGAAAGTAAATTAATTATTTTAATTTACTTCGGTTTTCTGATAACTGTTATAATATTTAAATACAGATATTCACACTGTTTTTCTTCTTAAATTTTGTTGTAAATAATAAAATATGTATAAATGTTATTCAGTTATACAGGGTGTATCTGAAATGGTGCAACAAACTTTCAGGGATGATTAGGGTGGTTTTTTTTAAACGAAAGTTCGAATTTTTTTCGGGGCACCCCCTCAAAAGGTGCCATTTGATATAAAACTAATATTCTGAGAGTTACAGCTCAAAAAAATAATATTTAGACCCCGCCCCCGAGCGTCAAAGTTTCAAAAAAACTCTAAATTTTGCACGTTTTTAGCTATAAAATCCAAACTAATGGTTGTAAAAATACAAAGTGGGTCTTATTTTGTAGATAATTTATTTAGCTTCAACTTTTATAATTAAAACTTATTTGTGAAGCTTACAGATCATAAGATACGAGGGGTTTCATTAACTCCCCACGCAATATCTATTTTTTAAGAAGTGCCAGGAAATTTCTTTAAATTTATCAGCTACCGTAAAATGGTTCAATAACATATAAATAATAGGTTTAGACAACATAGGTACAAAATTTAACATATTAATGAGCAAAAAAAAATTTTTTTTTCGTACATACCTGTTATTTTTTTCAGAATTGTAAAATAATTCAAATAAAATATAAAATATTTTTTCAACTACTTATTAAATGAATAATGTGTAAAAGTTGATTAACAAGCAAAAAAAATACAAATTAATATTATTTTTAGTTTTTTCTAGAAAATAGAAATTTTATTTTCATCGCTTTGATAGTATTTTTCATAGATCTCCTTATTATAGCAGTAGTTTTGAGAGCAGTATTCGACACGACCCTTATCTGAAGTTTTCAAATTTAAATTGAACTGATGTAAATAAAATAGTACAAAGTTCGAGTTGATGATAAAGTAGTCAATTCAAAACTAAATATCATTAAAAATATTGGAAGTTTCATTTCTATGCAGTAGGAAAAATTCAAAAGTGCTTGGTATTTATAAGGCTTGATACATCAAACATCCCTAGGTACCATTGTATCATGCTAGATGTAATGCAAAACTCCAATATTGCGTGAAAAATTTTCCTTCTTAAATACAATTGTATCTAGCCCTTAAAAAAGGTAGCTCTGTAATCAGAAGTATCTGTGGTATTCTACTGATATATCAAGGGGTTGGTAGGGGACCCGCCACCCCCCCTTTCCCCAAAAAATCAGACTAGGTGTCCAAAACAATCATGCTACACGTTAGATGTAATGCAAAAGCCCTCTGTTGTATGGAAATTACAGTCAGTATTTCAAATAGCTTGATCAGACCTTTAAAAGTAGAAATATTAAATCTTTTGAAAAAGTTCATTGTAAATGTAAATGAAGTGTTGAAACTGTCGATTTCGTTGCTGAAAGATAACTAGACGCTTAAATTAACTCCCACTATTATTATTCTACTTTCACATAGTCTTCAGCTAGTTTTATAGTTCCTCCTCATAACACAAAAGCATGTTACCTTTAATTTTTTTTTCAAAGCTTTCTGAGAATTCAAAAGTCTCGGGGTTTAAGAACCACAAATTATTAAAAAAAATAATAATGCTATTTTTGATATTTCTGCATTTTTTTCGTAACTAACTACAGTTTTTACAAATTTAAGTTCTTGATATGCAACTAATGTTGCATCTAGCTCAAAAAACCAAACTGTAATGAAGGTGTGTAGTAGAATACCACAGATACTTCTGATTACAACTACAGTAGAACTCCAATTATCCGAATCAATTGGGACCGGACCCCATTCGGATAATCAAAAATTCGGATAATTGGATTTTTTACCGAAAACTGAGTGTAAAGGATTCTTACCCAGCCGTTAACTGCTTTAAAGTATGTACAACCGAGCTTCAGAGCTAAGATTTTGTTTTTTCATAGAGAATTTAACCCAGAATAGGGTTTCTGATAGAACTTTGGGGCAAAAGACACTTCAAAACGAACTCTTCTATACCTGTTTCTAACTGCCTTCATTAATTTTCTTTTAAGAACTTCTCTTTTCATTTTTCAAGCACTGATATAAATTTTAAAATCGTAGGTTTTAATTCTAAAAGCGGTTCGGATAATCGGCGATTCGGATAGTCGGAGTTCGGATAATTGGAGTTCTACTGTACCTTTTTTAAGGGCTAGATACAATTGTATTTAAAAAGGAGAATTTTCACGCAATATTGGACTTTTGCATTACATCTAGCATGATACAATGGTACCTAGGGATGGTTTGATATATCAAGCCTTATAAATACCAAGCACTTGCAAGATTCCTTTCTTTGAAGATATATTGAATTTTTCCTACTGCATATAGAAATGAAACTTCCAATATTTTTAATGATATTTAGTTTTGAATTGACTTCTTTATCATCAACTCGAACTTTGTACTATTTTATTTACATCAGTTCAATTTAAATTTGAAAACTTCAGATAAGGGTCGTGTCGAATACTGCTCTCAAAACTACTTCTAAAATAAGGAGATCTTATGAAAAATACTATCAAAGCGATGAAAAAATAAAATTTCTATATTTTAGAAAAAACTAAAAATAATATTAAGTTGTATTTTTTTGCTTGTTTATCAACTTTTACACATTATTCATTTAATAAGTAGTTGAAAAAATATTTTTATATTTTATTTGAATTATTTTACAATTCTGAAAAAAATAACAGGTTTGTACGAAAAAAAATTTTTTTTGCTCTTTAATATATTAAATTTTGTACCTATGTTGTCTAAAACTATTATTTATATGTTATTGAACCATTTTACGGTAGCTGATAAATTTAAAGAAATTTCCTGGCACTTCTTAAAAAAGAGATATTGCGTGGGGAGTTAATGAAACCCCTCGTATCTTATGATCTGTAAGCTTCACAAATAAGTTTCAATTATAAAAGTTAAAGCTAAATAAATTATCTACAAAATGAGACCCACTTTGAATTTTTACAACCATTAGTTTGGATTTTATAGCTAAAAACGTGCAAAATTTAGAGTTTTTTTGAAACTTTGACGCTCGGGGGCGGGGTCTAAATATTATTTTTTTGAGCTGTAACTCTCAGAATATTAGTTTTATATCAAATGGCATCTTTTGAGGGGGTGCCCCGAAAAAAATTCGAACTTTCGTTTAAAAAAAACCACCCTAGGGATGATAGTACTCATCAAGACGAACAAGAATCGGTATAGAAAGGGGGTCCCAGACCAAATCCCAGGGAGTTAAAAATGGAGCGACACCCCAAAAAATCATTGAAAAATTCAATTTGTAGAAGAACTACTATTGGTAAAAACTTAATTATGGTCTCAAAATTGTAGTTTAATATGATCTTTAAAATTACCTGAAAAGTCTTCACTTTAAAATTTGTTTTATTATGAAAAAAGTTAAAAAACACAAAAAATGTGAAAACTCTGCCAAAACCTTATTTTGTATTTCGAAATCCTTTCTTTTGATTTGATAATCTGAAAGATCATAGTTGAAAACCCTTAAGTCCAAAATTTCACGTAAATACAATCAATATTAAACGCTTGAGATTCTGTTAAAGTTTGTTTTTTGGGTGCGCAAGATGTTTTCTAGAGCTGTTTCCAAAACAGCTGTTAGCGCACGCAAAAAACGAACTTTAACAGGATCTCAAGCGTTTAATATTGATTGTATTTACGTGAAACTTTGGACTTAAGGGTTTTCAACTATGATCTTTCAGATTATCAAATCAAAAGAAAGGATTTCGAAATACAAAATAAGGTTTTGGCAGAGTTTTCACATTTTTTGTGTTTTTTAACTTTTTTCATAATAAAACAAATTTTTAAGCGAAGACTTTGAGGTAATTTTAAAGATCACATTAAACCACAATTTTTTAGACCATAATTAAGTTTTTACCAATAGTAGTTCTTCTACAAATTGAATTTTTCAATGATTTTTTTGGAGTGTCGCTCCATTTTTAACTCCCTGGGATTTGGTCTGGGACCCCCCTTTCTATACCGATTCTTGTTCGTCTTGATGAGTACTTTCATCCCTGAAAGTTTGTTGCACCATTTCAGATACACCCTGTATTCATTCAAGTGAGGCAAGACGTCGCCTTAAGATAGAGAAATAAACACTGCAATTTATGCATTTCAACAATGCACAATGCTATTTCAATGGGTAAAACGGAGTTGAAAAAGCGCCGAAAAGCAGGGAAGGAGTCGTTCGATTTTAAAATCGTTTCTTAGTGCGCGTCTAATGGCTGAAAGGAAGGTATCTGTCAAATTTCAAGCCTAACGGTCCGGCAGTTTTGGAGATTTCGTGATGAGTTTTATGAATGAATGAATGAATCAGTCAGTGGTATTTGGATTTTATTAGATTTCAACCTTGGTGCTTCCTTCGATTAACTATGTCCTGTTGTGGGCCTTGCGGCATAAAAGGCCATCCAACAAACCTTCCTATTAATTCAGGTGCCAACACACAAATGGATAGTCAAACTATATAGTCAATAACTATACATCAGGGAATATATTTGAACAGCTATTACAATATTTTCTGAAAACAAACAGAATTTAAAACTAAATTTTAAAGCCATTTTAGAAAATTATTTTTAGCGTTTTGAAATTATGCTAATAACTTCGGAAGGAGTAAGTTCAATGTTGCCCTCTTCAGTTAAATCTTTTCCACTGAGGATATCACTGATTAACTGAATTCTGTTTCATCATTGATTTTTCTCCATAATATCTCCAATTTTCACCTTCAGAGCTTGCTTCCAACCACAACCATTCCCTTGAATGTTTTCTATATAATTTCTGCATTGCAATTTGAACAAGCTTTATGTGGTTCACCAACGGTTCATTTTGTGATTCCAGCTTAGAAATTGTTTTTGACAAAAATAAGCGAGTTGCTGGTGAGGAATGCCAATTCCTTCTTCAAAGTGCTCTTCTCCATTAGTGTTTTTGCACGGGTGTGTTTGTGTTCAGCGCGCCTGACACGTTCCAATCCCGACTTCACAACCTTTTAAAAGTTAAATTCAGCATTGGGTGCACTAATTTAAGCTACAATTTGAATGCGTATTTCATTTTGGTGGGTTACTTTAATTTGAAAATCGATCAATCTTGTGATTATTTTTGAAAAACTTGAAAAGGGAAAAATATGTAGTTATAGGTTGAATATGTAAAAATATTTAAATAAACCGAAATATGTGAAATAAACATGGTCTTAATCGATAATTAGTTAAGGGAAATATTTTTTCAACATTATTCACAATTTTCACCTAATTTAGGAGTTCAAAATCAAGGAATTTATCCTCTCTGGTTTTAACATAGGAAACTTACGTTAGTTTAAAGTGGTTTTCATAGCTTACCCATGTTATAGGACTTAAGTATCTGGAATGGCCAGGACACTTGTGTTGTGTTTATTGTTTAAGTTAAGCCAAAAGAATAAAGTTACTGTTCTAAAGATAGTATTTTGAAACAATTACAAACCAAGAATTGAGTTGTAACGTTGTACAGTAGTAGATAAACAATTGACTAGTAAATAACGACTAGTAGGTAAACACTAGTGAATAAATACATAACATGCCCTTTTTTTACAAATAAAGAAGATGACATTATTAATCGCAAGGGCATAAAGCTAGAAAGGAATTTGGATTAAAGTTAGGTTCCATATCTTAAAGGTGGTCTAACAGTTCTGCCACTTCGAGTGGTAGTTGTAGAGGTTTCTAATTTATGAAACCACACAAAATAATTTTTCGTTCGAAAAAAATAAAAATTAGTAAAATATGCACTCTGAAACAAAAAAGGCATATTTACTCATATTTACTGTCATCAGGAGTCGGTGTTAAGGAGGTCAAAGAAGGGTTCAAACAATCAGAGCCAGTGAAAAGCTTATTTTTCTTTCTTTAGCTGCTCTTTAACCGTGCTGATGGCTGTTAGTATTTAAAGTATCATTGATTTACAAGAAATGACACTTATAGAAATAACCTAATACAAACAACATTTATAGGGACCGTTATTTCAATTTTTTTAAACTAGTGTTTTTTTCCAAAACTTCTTTGTCGTTTTCACAGGTGACTTTGATTGAAGAAACTTGGTCAGAACTATTTCTTTTATGCTGCACACAGTGGAGTATTTCTCTTGAAACGTGTCCCTGGCTGGCTTGTGCTGAATCTACATCCGTTTCCAACAGCCAATATCGCAAATATATTATCTCCCTGCATAGGATGTTCAACCGTTCCAAGCTTCTGGCGATTGACCTCGCAGAATTCGCTTGCCTGAAGGCTATTGTTCTTTTCAGGCCGGGTAAGTTTTTACGTCCTCTTCAGGGAACTGACTTTTTTTAAGTTTCATGAATGGTCTTGACCGAAAAATCAAACCAGATTCATGAAGCCATCACGCCTCTCTTTCTCTGCCCCAGGGATGCAGAAAATGTTTTAAGGTCCAATATTTCCTCAAAACACAATTTGTTTAAGTCCAAAATTTCCCCAAATTAAACTAAAATTAAAAGCAAGAACACTGATTTGATTAAAAAAAAAGAACGTGACTTTTAGAGAAAATCGCCGATCTTTTCACGCTATACCCTGTCTTGAGTCATGCGCCATAAAAACCCAATCAACCAACCGACCGATCCTTACACAGATACTGTGTTTTTCCTGCATATCAAACAAAATGCAAAAAAACAACTTCCAGGTTTTCACCATGGAAACTATTTTTCGGTGTAGATCCGTAGTTTTGCACTCTACATCCGAAACTCCGTAGTTTTCAATATTTGGGCCCCTTGCTAAATAAATTTCTATATACTCCAGTGATTTGACTTCTTTTACTCTTTAGTTCATGGAATTGTTTGGGTTCAACACGTATACTGTATAGTTCTTTGGAGGGCCGAAAGTTTTTTAAACACCGTTCGTCAAGCAGATTGATGGCATTGCTCCTAGGAAAAGATAGCCTTATCCTCGGAACACGCCTAGAATATTCACTCAGCTAAATCTAGCATAAGAACAGATGCAGTCAACGGTAATTAGAAATAATAGATGGAAAGAATGTAAAAAAAGCTCATCAATCCTCTAACAGGTGTGTTTGGCGCAAAATGCCCCTCTGTGGGTCTTGCAACTATCGATACCAAATACTTAAGTATTCGATGCCTAAGTAAAAGTATAGATACTTTATTTTCAAATTCTCTAAAAAAACTTTTCAATGAAATTTTCTTAAAAATATCTGCCGTTGATTTAACGCCGCCTGTTCTCATTTTGTAGCTGAAAACCCCGAACCTAAAAAGGTCTTATGACTCAAAAGCTTCACATCGGTTTTTTGGTTTCTTTTTTCAGCGGGCTGAAGATAATAAAAGCTGACAGTCTTATGTTTCCGCGAGAAAATTATCCTTAAGCATTTTATATTCTTTGCTCTTGGATTCCTCAAAATGTTAAAATCTATATGATGCAAGATTAGAAATTACTGAAATTTCTGTATTGTCCATTCGATATCTATTTTTCTCTCTTCGTATCATCAACACCGTGAAATACAGGAGATGCATTTACTAGCTCCACATGATTCTCATAATTTTATGACACCATAAAGTTGTTTCTTCCCCTTTTTGTAAATTCTTCGATTTTGTTATAAGTTTAAACCGCTGCACCATAGAAATACCCGAGCTTTACTTTTAAAAACCGTCATTTCGGATACTTCTTTATGGATAACATTTAGACAATGGTTATGTGATAGGTTAGGTTTATGTTTCAACGTTGGAAAATAATTTACACTTCTTTTCCTACTGGCAGACAGGATTTTGCTTTTTCCAAAAGCTGTAAAAAGGGATTCGACAAACTAACTGCGTTTGAATTAATTGGTTTGCCTGTTTCAGTTTCATTTTGTACTGTTGAAATAATGCTCTATTGAATAATTTTTTTATTCGTAACTGATAATTTTTTCTTCATGTAGAAATTGGAAGGCTGAAAGATATCCACCAAGTAGAAATTTACCAAGACCATGCTTTGTTAATGCTTGCCCATCACATGAAAACTCAGCATTTCGATTTCACTTTCAGGTACAATAATACTTTTCAAAATAAAATATTCTTTTTTTATAAATTGATCAACATTTTTACACAAAAAAACTTATTTTTTTTCAGGTTTGGTAGACTTATGCTTCTCCTCCCTATGTTACGGGAAGTTTCATCAAATACGGTTGAAGCCGTTTTCTTCAAAACCTCTTCGGAAGCAAACTCCGTATTAAAATTGATACACGACGCGTTTAATAGTGATTTTAATTAACAGAACATATACTATAGATTTAAAAAAATGTTTTTAGCATTCCGAGAGGTATGTAACCCCCGTTACATTTCACATTTATGTAGAATCGTTATTTTATTAATAAAGACTCGTGCAGACTCATCCTGATATCTCAACTGTCGCGGTTTGTCAACACTCGTTGAGCTATAACGTGGATTATTACGTCTATATTAAAACTGCCTTCCACTCTAAATCAGAGATCTCTCTCATGCCTTGTAAGTAGGAATTAAACTCATTGAGTTTAGAGAAAATATCTGCCAAGTAGGTAAGATTCAGAACGAATTAAGATCACATGCAATAATTTTCCTAATCCTTCATCTCCCAAAATTATTGCCACTTCATCACAGAGCTCCACAAGTCTTGTTAGCACCTTCCCCCCCCTCTTGACAGCCAACATACTTCCTATATAGAAGAAGTGACTTGTAGTGGCTTCCCATCTCTTCACACAAATTTCAAATAAACGCGATTGCAATGGTCTTGCTTTGATGACATTTACTATTTTAACTGCATTATTGAGAACAGATTTTAAATTATCCGGCATAATTTTTTGACACTAATGCCTCCCTGTGAATATAGCAATGAGTCCATGATGCGTTTGGACTGACGCAGAGGACTTTTGTCACAACACTGCTTTTTTTGCCGCACATAGCTCGCCATCATCTGTACAAATCCCTACACATTTTTCCCAATCTATGTTATTCGATTTAATATGCGTATCGAGAGTTTTGAAAATCTCTTCACTAGTTGCTCGAATAATAGGTTCCCCCCAAAAAAATTTCTTCGTTAGGTTCATTGTTCAATTTGTACGGTACAAATACAAGCAGCTGGGACAAACCTTGCAGTCTTGCACATCAGTTAGACTCGTCAAGTTGAAGCGAAAAAAACTTACGCTCGACGACTCTTTGGACCAAATGTTGTTCTGCCCACTCTGACATTTCATCAATCCTGCGATCAACTGTACTATTTGAGAGTGGCATTGTTTCGACTTCTTTTAAGCTTTTTTCGTCAAACATAACTTTTACTGTATCCTTGATCGCCGGGAGCACTAAAGTTTCGCCGATTGTGTGCGGTTTGCCAGTTTTCGCAATTCTGTGACTGATCAGATACGAGGATATAATTTTTTAATCAACATTGAATTATTTTAAAAATATAAATAGAGATAGCTTGTTAAATTTTCAAAATATAATAAAAACAACTCAAGTGTTAACAGATGACTCATTAGGGTGGTCCTAAGTATAATGGTAAAAAATTTTTTTCGGAATTTTTGAAGTCGCACCCCCTAAATTTTTTTCTTATGGGGTAGTAAGTAACTAGTAAAAATTTTATCCGAATCGGTAAATATTAACACGTGCCGCAAAAGGGATGAAAATCTGAAAAAACATCAAAATTCTCAAAACTTTGAAAAATCATAAAATTCATTTAAAATATATTATTCGATTTATTTCAATACTTTTTTAACAAAAAATGCTTAAACATGAAGAATATTTGACCTTATAGCCTTTGACCATTTTTTAAAGGTGTTGTATTTGCTCCTCATTATGCGTTAAAATATCGTTTTACTCCTCAATGAGCTTGATTCCCTTTTCTGCAGAATCATTTACAACAGACTATTACTGACGACTGTAAATCCTCCCTGATAATATCATCACAAGTTTCACGTTAAAGTAGGATTTCTAGAAATAAAGTCTGAAGATAACTTAAAAACTTTCGAAAAAAGTTTTCGTTTCATTTTGCCTCAAAATCGACTAGATTTATCTCAGAGTTCTGCCAGTTTTTCACAACTAATTTGCGACCACTCTGATACATGGGTGGATTCTTTCTCTTTAAACTCTTTGGCAGCTCATTGTTGTGTGGGGACAATTGCATCGAAAAAGGCTAAGGCAACTGTCTCCTCCATCAAGAAACCCTCCATGACTAATCATTTTCAATGCTGCCATAGACATATTTTCATTAATTCCTCAGTAGAAAAACAGGCCCTCATGAATTTCAAATCTTTAAATGTGGCTTTGAGAGCCATTTACACATCAAACCAGACCCAATAAATATACTCGTACCTTTTAATCCTTGTAGTTCTCGATTATCCAAATTAACCTCGTTTCTAAAAATAAAAATGTTTAAACCATAAATTGCTTTAGTCATCCACCTAGCACAGTGGTTCCCAACTCAAATATGTCCGCGGACCATTTCACGTAAATTTGAACCTCCGCGGACCATCTCTATCTCTAACTTTATATTCAAAATTTTAATCATTTTTTCAATGCATTCAATTCTCACAGATGGTCAAAAGTTTTGTCTTTTTTATGAAGTAAGAGAAACCGAGTTTTAAGTATGTTTCTAAATTGGAACTGAAAATAAAAATAATCTATTAAACTTCAAAGGAAAATTAACATTAATTTTATATCAAATTATTTATAAATATATTCGTATCTTTATTTGCCCCACCCTAGCGCCTCTCAGTTTTAATTCATCTGATGTGTACTTTGCCATATCAATCACATTTCCCCGTATCTACTATGTAATAAACTACTTTGAATAAAGTAAGTGAAACGAACAAATATGATTCATAGGATAAAATAGAAGATTTTTTTACTTATGACACAGTAGGATTTTTTTATTTATGTTTTTTGCATCCCATGGTTTTTTACTACTTCCTGAAAAGTGTTGTAATAAGGAAAACTATTTTTTTGAATTTCCACACATTTTTTTTGGATAAGTTTAAAAATGTTCTCACGGACCACCTCCAAAGGCCTCACGGACCACCTGTTGGGAACCACTGACCTAGCATGATGGAAAGCATCAACGTTGTCTAAATTTAATCATTTCTGCTTCTCGATTTTCTATAAGTGCTATAGTCAACTGTAGAAATCTTTATAGCCATACATCGGTCGGTGTTCAAGAGCACTCAAAGTTCAAACTTAAGAATTTCTTCTTTGTCTCTTCCGATTGTGTTTTTCCCAAGATTTTTGAAAATATCTCAATAAAAGTACATAAGGTCAAAGGGATACAGTAACACAAGCTTCAAAGGGCTTTTTTTAACACAAATTCATAAATTAACACTAATTTCAGAAAATTAAAATGTAATGTATTATTTGAACTTAAGCTTATAAAATTCGGAGTAAATTTCTATGTAAGGCTTTTAATTATGATGAATTACATTTAAAATATAATTTTCATTGCTTTGAACATGACATTTAAGTTTTGTTTTTTGTCCCAACCCTCGTTGGGAAACCCTCGTTGGACCCAACCCTCGTCCACTTTACCTTAAATCCTCCATTGGAATTTACTTATAATAATGAATCACACCCTAAAATATATGCAATAACCATAGTGTATGAGGTTTTCAAGTTTATCTCAAAATACCTGAAGATACCGCCTTTTTTAGAACGCCCGCCAGCGTCTTCTGCCATGCGGTAGAAAATGCGCCGGAGCCGGCTTTTCTTCCCTAGTGGTGACGGAGTCTTGCGCTTTTACCGTACTATAACTTCAATCGCTTTGCGGCACGTGTTAATATTAAAATATTTAAAAAATATTTGGTATACTTTCATTTCATACCTTAAGGAAAAAAGTTAGGGGTTGCGACCGAAGAAATTCCGAGTTTGAAAAATTAGGACCACCCTAGACTCATACGTTGGTTACGTAATCTTTTTGTATGCGGGAGGCACTGAGAAAGGATCTGCTACAGAGATTCCAAACACTTCTCTGGCCTGGTCGGGACTAATTTATGTGGACGTCCACTACTGACCTTTCTATCCACAAATCCAGTTAATTCATATCTGATATTATATCAATTTAGATTTCTTTAGAAATAATGTTTCTTTTTTAACTATCGGACATTGATGTCAAAAGCAGAGTGTTTGTGGCTTCCATAGCGAAAACCTTCCTGGTCATCTTTAGTATAAATCCCGAGTTTCGTAGTTATCACCACACCTTTCACATTTGGATTCATAGGATCTGCATTTTGATTGCTGGTGGCCAAATTCTAGACACCTGAAGCAAATAGGTTTCTCTATGATATGAAATCATGAACTTAGAAAAACAATTTGGCGAACTTTAATTTTTTCGGTGGATATCTCCAAGCTCCTTGATCAGGAGGGCCATTCCACCGTTACTTGTGTGACATTTGCACGCTGTTTTCAGTAAATATCACTGAAAATTTATATGAAATTATAAAAATAACTGTTAGTGTTTTTTACTATGATATTAAAGAACATGCAGGCAAATTTAAAGTCGCGTTACGTGTGTGACTCGGAGAAGTCACACACGTAAAGAATAGAAAGAATAGATTGATTTGAAATTAAGATATACTTTTCTTTCTTTTGTATTAGCATAACGATTATCTTCATCCTTTTTAAGTTACGACTATATTAGCGTAACTAGAGTCGACTAATTGGTGGGTATACCCCCAATCAGTCAACTATTCCAACATATTACTCCCTTAATATTTCTCATAATTATAGGCATAATATAATTGAATCGTCAGTTTGAAGAAGGGAATAAGTCCAAAAAATGACAAATTGACTTTTTATGCTCAAAATAATCTCCAAGCCTTGCTCTACTCAGGGGTGAAAAGAGGGGGGAAATAACTAACCCCTACAGGAAGATATCGCCCCTTAAAGTTGTGAAATCGATGTCCATTCATTGTATTTTTTAAGTTAATTTGGAATTAAAGTTAATTTGTCTTTCTTTTCATACTCTTTGTCCTGTAAACTAAGTTAAAATAAAATTTTCTCTTAATTTCAATGTTTTTCAAACTATTTTTTATGCAGGGAATGTTTGACTCCATTTATATTCACTCACTCCATTGGTACTGCTTTAATAACTCAGTTTCACTGTAATTTTGAATTATATTTGTCTTATTCTTTATATTTCACCCTTTTGTGGTTTAAACTAAGGAGAAATATAATATAAATGTGAATTTAAGGGTTTTTTTTAAAATTTTTCATCAGAAAAATTTCATAAGGTGGAAGAAGGGAATAAGTCCATCAACTTATTTTGACTGTAAAATATTTTTGAATATATTTATATTTGTTTTGATGATTGCTCTGTTTTCTAAATAGGGTTCTGAACTTCCAGTAAAAATTTGGTGGTTATACAATGAAAATTCCATTATTTATACAGTTTTTTTTCGATTTTCTCAGAACTTGGTTTTTAAACTTATTCCCTTCTTCCAACTGACGATTCAATTGTAGTATACTATAACAGTGGTTCCCAACCTGGGGCGATTTTTTTTATCAAGGAGGTGATAAATAAGTGGGGGGCGATGATTATTCAAAGGGGGAAAATAAAATAGTACTGTACTGACAGACTGTATTCAGACTTAATGTACCAAAACAAGTTAAAACCCTGTTTCTTAGGGTCAAATTTCCAAAAATTTTCTGGGCGAGGACCCCCAAACCCCCCTTTTGTACTTCGAACTTAATTTTTCAAATAAAATTTTAAAAATTAGTTCATCAAAATCCCACCTAAAAATTTATGACCGAAATTTGGAAGAGGTGTACTATAACTAGGTAAAAACCTATTTTTTAGTCTTATTTCCAAAAATTTTCTGGTGGAGGACCCCCGGACATAAAATTGCTTTATTATTTACACTTTACTTCAAATTAAAATTAGACATACAATGAGAATGTAAAGGGGGAGATAGGTTTTAGCCAACCTCTAGAAAGGGGGCGATGGGCCATAAAAGGTTGGGAACTACTGTACTATAATCATGTAGCTTCAAATTGAATAAATAGATTATAATTTTTTTAGGAATGCTATTTTTGGAAGGGCAAGCAAGAAATAGCTTTTAAGGGGCCGTTCAAATATTACGTAAGCACTTTTTGGGTCATTTTTGACCCCCCTCCCTCCTTGTCAGCAAAAATAAGTAAACCCCATACCCCCCATAATTACGTAAGAATCTGCCCGACCCCCCTTGGTTTTTTTATACGAAAGCAGTGCCTATAGTCTGTGTAATTAAAATTGGTGGTTCGTCACCATTGAAACGCAATAGGAATGCAATGGGAAATTATTAGTAGCGAGCCGCCTATTTTATTTACACAGACTATTATAGTATCTCTCTATTCTAAAAAAAAGTTTTTGTAAATGGTTTCCAGAGAAAGGCTTTTTAATTACTGATCCGTATAACATGTTTTTGGTATCAAACTGTTCGGATTCTTTTGAGGATGTGCAAAGTGCCTTTAGAATTTCTAAAAAAATTCTCAATTCTAAGATATTTCCATTTTTCTGGATTACGGATAAGGTTGCAGTTAACAGCAAGAAACTGTCGTACAATTTATTATACCTCCAATCACAATGACCAACCGACGCTACTCATTAACGATGAAAATGATTCCTTTCACGCTTTGAAAATGCACTTCAAAATATGTACTTTCTAAATAAAATATTTTTAAAAAACTGATAAGAGTTTTCCAGAAACTCACAGATCTACTATTCAAGTATAGAATTTCCCACACCAAAATTAATTGTTTGTAAACATTGAGTGCAATGTAGATTTTGTCTCTTATCATTTTTAATAGCTTAAATAGTATTGTTTAAAAAGTCTGTTTTAAAACTAAAACTTGAATGATAAAACACTAGATATTTTGACGAGTTACTAGGTACTATATTAAATTTAACAGATTCATTGCTGAACGTTTTTGTAAATATTGAATAACAATAGCACGAGCAGACTTGATGGATATTTTCAAGGAAAACGTGTTGATTAAATTATTGATAATTTAACCAATAAATATTCTAACTTTTAAGAGAGTGTGCTTCAAGAAAGTTGGTTGACGTTTTTTCTACTAATTGTTAAAACGAATGTTTTATAAATAAATAATTTTAGTGAGCAGGGTTTAGTGGGGATTGCGAAGCGATCCGAAAGGCCCTGCGTCAGCAGTTAACTGGGGTTGGCGAGCGATAGCGAGCAGGGGGCGGTAGCTCCCTAGTCTAATAAATAAAACTAACTTCGCTTGAAAAGTAAATGGGTCATTTTCACCATACGCTTACATTTTAGAATAAAATTTTTTTTTCAAACTTCATAATTTCGAGTTTTTATAAATGTTTCAAGGGTACTTCTCTAGAAAGCCGGCGCAAATCTCGCCGCATTAAAATATAGCTTTATTTCTGCTCAAAAAGAGATAATAATCTTATAATATATTTCAACGAAATTTAAAATTTTAAAACTGGTATGTATAGTTTAAAATATTTTTATTTGAGTGTTTAATTTTTAAATAAAAAGTTTCATGGAATTGCATTGTTATTTTTTACAAGCAAAGGGTTAAAAGCGGGGATTTTCCGTTTGGCGCTGGTTGCATCATTATTGGCGACTTTATCGCTTGCGCCGGGATTCTGGAGTAGTACCGTTTCAAGTATATGGAACAGCAGTTGGTCATACACTTTTGCCCATAGTTAAGTGTTTTAAATATTATAACTATGGTAAATTATTTATTTTAATGTATAAATTACAATATTTTTATCTCTTTATACAATATTTTCAATTATTTCTCTTTAAATGAAATATGCAAGACCTTTTTCCAATGAAATTAACAATAAATCAAGCGAGAAATGTCAAATCCTTAGTAAAAAGGGAAAGTTGTTGATACTACTTTCAAAATCAATGACATAATAGTAACGGGAGTTGACATTTTTAATAAAATGGCAGAATAAAACATACATGCATGGTTGGAAACTGAAATAAATATCCATATATCCCAGAGTTTCTCAAACTGTGGGTCGCGACCCACTGGTGGGTCGCCAGTCAGTTTTTGGTGGGTCGCGAGTCACGAGAAGATTTTTAACTTTTCTGAATATGAAGTATTTTTTTATAATTTTTACAAACGTATATTTGATCTTTTGAGATTTATCAAATTACAATATAGTAAAAAGAATAAAATTTTGAGGAAAATTTTCCTCATGTACCCACACTCATGTACGCTTCATGACACCCACGGTATACAGAAATAATAAAGAAATGGTACCAAGCCCTTTGTCGATTTTTTTTGCTTTGAACCTTTTTCGGTGGTATCCTATTTTTCTCGTCCAAAACTACACTACTTGGTGTCGAACGGAAAAGGCAATTAATGTTAATACGTACTATGTGTGTCACTTTAATATGCCGATAATGCAAATCTAGTCGGTTATTCAAATAAGATTTGAAAAAAAATATTCTGTGTTTCTCCCCATCCTCACCGGAGACCTGGAAAAAGTTGTAACCTTCCCCCGAACCTAATAAAATTTCCCCAAACCTTATGTATTGCTCCTATGGAGCTGGCAGGGGCTTCCCCCGAACCAGGTTCGTAGGTTCGGGCACTTTTTCCAGGTTCGCTCACCGGGGAGAGCAATGTAAATTTTAAGAATTTTCTTAGGAAATGATGCAACTGCAATTTATCCAATATTGCTAAAAAAAAACAAGTTAAAGCCCTGTTTTAAGGGTCAAATTTTAAAATTTTCTCTGGTGGAGGATCCCCAAACCCCCCTTTTTATTGTGGGGATCATTGTTAGCCAACAATTAAACTATTTAATACGCTCAAATTCAAATATTTACTTTTAATTTTCTAAAAAAGTTAATTTCTCTTCTTATACGTACACGTAATAATTTATTGTTGTAACTTAATAGTTGGTGAACCCCCCCTCAGAGAAGTTAAAATTCTGTGGGGGGCATGAGATAATTATCTCAGTTCAGTTAATTATTATGAACTGAAGTTGGTGGGTCGCGTTAGATTTTGTTTCACAAAAGTGGGTCGCGATATTAAAAAGTTTGAGAACCCCTGATATATCCTATTTATATCAATAAATAACTATATTTCTGGGGTTAAAATTTCCAAAAAAGTTTATTTAATATTAAAAATTTCTCAAAAATTACCGTAACGGGAGTTGACATTAATAAAAATACGATACCTTGACGACAGATAATTTCTTTGAAAACATGATAGTTTTCGAGCCGAAGAATAAAAACAAGAGGTTTAAATATATTCTAAAGTAAACAAACAATCGTTTGGAATGTGTTTCTACATTTTTAAAGCATAATTATCATTATATTTTTTAAAATTAATTCGCCTGTAACGGGAGTTGACATAAAGTGAGGGACAAAATATTTTATTGATTTGTAAAAATATAAAATTCAAAAAATTAATTTTTACAATTATAATAACCTTTTAATAGTTCATAATTTTGATATTTATCGTTTTTTCTTTCAAAAAGTCAAATTAAATAACAATAAAACTACTTTTAATTTCGTGAAAATCGTTAGGGATAAGCGTTTTTGGCTATTTTCGTATTTTTAAATACCTTTACTTACATAATTTTAAATCTTTTCTTATTAATTAAAAGCTAGAAATATTTCATTTAGTCTACTTTACCTAAATCAAAGTTTAAACAGAAATTTTAATAATGATTAATTGTTTAATTTTCATGTTTTACCTTCGGGACAGCAAATGTAAGCAAATTTTGAAAATGACCCAAATAAAAGGTATGTTTATTTTCTATAATTCTGTCTTCTATTCATTAGAAGCTAACCAAGGTTGCTCGAGCCATTTTTCCATGTTTTCTATCACGATGCTTTTCTCTTCAGTTGTTATTTCTTCTATTTCTTTTTCGAATGGATCTTGATCAACTTCCTCATGATTATGCCATTCAGTATCTTCCATACCTTCTACATATTTTATGACACACATGAGTTCATTTGCTCGTCGAGCAACAATCCTTACTGGTCGAACAAGGCTGGCTTTCTGTTTTCTTTCACCATGTACAGTTTTCTTGTGAATGTTGGCTGATTTTTGAGATGCATGATACAGGCCACAACTTCCACATGTTCTTGCAGACAATTGTGACTTGATGGATGGACAAAAAAATCAAAAGGCATCTTTAAGAATCCTTTCGCTAGATCATCCAGATTCAAGCCTAGCCGGAGGCTAAAGTCAATGAACTCACCCTCCTCACATGCGATTATGTCGTTTGACGTTTGCATGATTTTGATTGGCGGAGGAATAAAACGATCTTTTAGTATACGCAGTAATCCACTGCGAGCAGGAGAACAACACTTTTTTCTTCGCATTTTACTATTTGTAGCAAATATTGACTCTCCCGTACATGCTTGGAATACCAGTCCACATCATTATCAAGCAAGTCTGATTTACCTGAATCAACATATGTGGCGATAACAGGATGACCGTCAATGTTCATAGAGCTCCATATTTCAGCGAGAGTTTTCCCAGCATGTGCAAAGTTTTTTCTATCCATTTCTTCATTAATAGTTCGACCTTTCTCGTCCAGATGAGAACCAAAATGATCATGGGGCAGTATTAGGCCAGACAGCTCTCGACTGAGAGGTGCCATCCGCCTTTCAACACGATTGTACGCACTTCTGCCAGGAGCATTGCACGCTATAAAAAGAGCATCTAAGTTATGATTTTTAAAGTGATTAACGGCATTAGATATAGCTTTTTGATATCGGGGATTTTCATCTGGACCCCCATCAACCGTAACTATTATCACTGGTTTAACCAAACCTTCTTTTGTTTTCGCTAATTCTTCAAACTCTTTGAGAGAAAGAAGTGTTTCGAAATCCTCTGCATGAGAACTTGCTGTGGATGAGCAGAGTGCTTACCACTTCTCACAGCTATAAAGGTTGGACCAGAATAACTTACAGCGTTACTATGTCCTGGCATTTTAGGAGCTATTACAATACCAGCGTAAACTGAGGGAATAAGCTTGTGGCGTTCAGCTATGACCCAGTCGTGATCTGGTAAACTGACACCATACTCCATATGCATCAGTATTGGAGCCTGTTTATTGGCTGCAGTTATCCCCAAAGGTACTCGTGCTTTGTCATCCTGTGATAGAAAAAACACTTGCGCTGGACCAAGAATTGAAGCTAAAGTTTCTATATAATGGATGGATGTCACTGGCAAACTGTGTATCAATGTGAGATCGGTGATAGTCAGCCTGAGCCCGGGAAAGTTTCACCGGTACTGTGGTAACATGTCTTCTACCCTCGATGGTTTCCGAATTTCTTGGAAGCAAACGAAGATATGTTCCACCCCGGATTATTATAAAACCCATCTTGTTTAGTTCTCCAGTCAAGTCATCGAGAGTTTTCACACTTCTTATTGACTCGCTTCTTCGTTTAGCATCTGCAGCACTCCCAATAATGGCTATTATATGTCTGTTATTGCCTTCAGCAACAATGGTTGATCCAAATTTAAACTTGGTCTTCCTCTTGAATCCCTCAAAGCTATTTTTATTTTGATGTCAGGATTATCGCGGCAGATTTCTTCTAGTTTTTCTCGTTTGGCAGCTCGGTGTTTTCTCTGGTATTCAGCATTTTGTTTTTTTCTTTTTAATGATTGTTTTTCCTTCTTCAGGTCATCCGAAATTTTATTAATTTCTCTTTTAATACCGGGCATAATACCCTTGGCAGTATACAAGGAATTTAATTTTTTTTCCATCTCAGAAATTTTTTTCAGAAGAAGCCTGAGATGGAGTTTGGTGCTTATTTTCATTTTCAGAGTTCTGTTCCTTCTCTTGGTTTCCATCATCTAGTGTTTTATCTCTACAAGTTTCTTCTGATATCGGTTTACCGCTATCGACTTTCGTGGACGCATCAACCCTTTTAGAGGAGCTTGACTATATTATTTAAAACAAAATTTATTAAGCTCCATGTTCAGTTTAATTGATATTTTTCTTAATATTAATGCTTTGAAAAATTAAGGACTTTCTTTTATGGCAGTGTGGTCCAACCCGAGGGCCGCATGTTAATCAAACATGTTAGCTTAATCAAACTAAATAGAAGGCTTTTACTTCAGAAATGTGTTACAAACCCGCGTTTTCCCCTTCAAATTTTCAAAAAAAATTTATGGGAGAACCCCTGAAGCCCCATTTAACTGTTTTTGACTTAAAATTCAAAAAGGAAAAGAAAGAAATTGTAAGAAAGATATTTCTTTTAAGTAAAATACGTCTCAGTACGAGTAAATATTTATAGTTGAAGTAAATGTTCTAAGTGTTAAAATATAAGCTTCATTTGCCTGTTTGAAAATAGTAAAATGCAATTTTTACTGTCTTACATCAATTATTATACGTAAAGCACCGTTTATACGTCTTTCAAGGGACCGACGTAAAACGACGTATAAATGAAAATATCTTTAATTATTAGGTTTTTAACGCTCATGTCGCTTATTTACGTAAGTACATTAAATTTAAGGTTTTTCTAAAGAAAAAAAAATACTTCAAAATAGTTTTTAAACTGAAAATAATAATTAAATTTTAAAATATTAAAACATTTAACATAAAAATTAGAGAAACCCTTCCTTTATAGAGCTAGGGTTTTTAGAACGGCAGTTTCATGGTCCTCCTTTCTTTGTGGGGTCTTAGCGATCAAAAGAAGCCTTCTCCTCTGCAGTGGGTGCTGGCGACCCCATAACCAGAGATAAGGGCCATAAAACTGTAGTGTAGCACATCCCGATATCAGTTCAACGAATTGCCCCTTTTACTCAGTCACCCCCACACCATTGTTCAAACAACAGCGGAATGAAAGGAATGCAGTGTCCTTCCCTGGGGAAATTTTCAAACGGAAGCAACAACTGATACTGGATATTTTCGAATTTTAAGACAGCCGAAAACGACGTATAATCGATATTGCGCATCGTATAAACGAAGAATTTTTGTATTAAAATGAATAGGAATGAATTGGGACTTAACGAAAACGACGTATAAATGATAACGCCGTATAAATGAGAAACGTATAAACGGTGCTTTACTATATCATATGAATTATATTTATGCACTCACCTCAATATAAAATTTTGATTGGCACTCGGGTAGTTAAAGGTTGGACCACACTTGGTTCATGGTGAGGATTTCTATGATGTTTTTTTCGTTTTGACTTAAAAATAAACGTTTGCGCACAATATTAAAAAAACTATGACTAAAAGATTCACTAAATTAAAGTTTGACAAAAAAATATTAAAAATTCCCAAGAATAACGTTTAATATAAAAATATGTTTTCCTCAGTCAAATCATAACTGACAGTTTTAAATTTTTAAGAGTTCATTACCCTTTTTGCGATAAAAGAACTGATATTTTTTTATACAAAAATGTGTTCAATTTGTCATTTTCAATAAAGCTAAAACACTTTGATAACTGCAAATGTAATGTACTATAGTATTACTCAACGTATTTTGATAAATGTGAAATGTAGCGATGTAGTGTAAAGTACACAAGAAAATTTTTTTCAATTATTTCACACCATCAAGTCTATTATTATAATTTGTATATTATAATTTTAGAAAACGGATGTTCGAAAATTCAGCATCTTACGTAAGCATCACTCATACCCCCCTCCCCCCTTGTCAGGAAAAATAAGCAAAATGCAAACCCCCTCCCCCCAGGTGCTTACGTAATATTTGAACGGCCCCTAAATACAAAGTAACCCTTTTTATTGGTTACAATAACCTACTACACTTAACAAACAATAAATTGAGACTAAGAATTCATCATAAAAATAAATAAAATTGCATAATCAATCAAGAAAAAAATATTTCTAAACTTAAAAAATTTTAATCGTTCCCCACTCCACAGAAGTTTATACACTATCACTCAGGACAATCTAAATTTAAGTCGGCGAGGTGTCTTTGCTCACTCGTCCAACACTTCACTACCAGTGATATCTAGCTCTGTGAATATTAGGCATAGCAAGTCCGTTTAACCTTTGCTGGTCAATAGTGCTCCAGTAAGTTTTCAGGTCTTCGTAGAGACGAAAAGAACCTTTCACTACTACTTGTGGACACAGGAAGAGTGGCAAAGATTTTCAGAAGGGTTGTTGAAACGGCACAAAATTGTATAGTTTTAGAGGAACTGCATCTGTTATTAACGTTAAAAAAAGGAGCATTTTTTAGTGTTTATGGACGTATACATGTCTGAAAAGAAAGAAATATCTCTAAAAATATCATCTCGATTCTTTTTTAAAATGAGTTTTTAAGAGATCGAATTTCTTCTCTGAAACTATTGCCGTTTCAACACCCTATATGCCGCAGAGCTTTTCATTGATGTCTGCAATCGTTTATATGTGATCTCATGTCCCATTTGCTCATTTTATAACTTGCCGAAATATTTGATTAGACCGATATCTCTCAATAAAACCTTAAAAATCTTTTTAAAAGTTAGCACACACGTTTGAAACATGCGTTGAGTTTAGGAATAACAATACTCTTTAGAAAAAACATTAAATTTTCCATTCAATAAATACCTCTCACATAGACGTTTCTGTCACTGCTCCAAATGTGTAATGGAACTTCATTTTCTATTGAGGGCTCATTTACCCCCTTAAATTGAATCGTCAGTTGGAAGAAGGGAATAAGTCCAAAAACCAAGTTTTGAGAAAATCGAAAAAAACTGTATAAGTAATAGAATTTTCATTGTATAATCACCAAATTTTTACTGAAAGTTCACAACCCTATTTAAAAAACAGAGCAACCATCAAAACAATTATAAGTATATTCAAAAATATTTTACAGTCAAAATAAGTTGATGGACTTATTCCCTTCTTCAACCTTATGAAATTTTTCTGATGAAAAAATTCGCATTTAATTTATATTTCTCCTTAGTTTACACCACAAAAGGGTGAAATAAAAGGAATACGACAAATAAAATTCATTATAGTGAAACTTTGTTATTAGAGCAGTATCAATGGAGTGAGTGAATATGAATGGAGTTAAACATTCCCTGCATAAAAAAAGTTTGAAAAAATTTTAAATTAAAAGAAAATTTCATTTTAACTTAGTTTACAGCTCAAATAATAGGAAAAGAAAGACAAATTAACTTTAACTCCAAATTAACTTGAAAAATACAATGAATGGACATCGATTTCACAACTTCAAGGGGCGATATCTCCCTATAGGGGTTAGTTATTTCCCCCCTCTTTTCACCCATGTGTAGAGCAAAGCTTGGAGATTGTTTGGAGTCAATTTGTCAATTTTAGGACCTACTCCCTTCTTCAAACTGACGATTCAATTATTGGTAGGGAAAATTTGTTCTCGGGCCCTATATTTCCAATAGTTGAACATTTTGTGGTATGATTTTCATGTAGGAAAAATAATTCAACTAGGTGTTGGGTTGAAAAAACAGTCCCGTGCTTAATTTTTGGAAGTGAGTGTATAAGAAAAATAATAAAATAATTCACATAGCACAGGTTGAGAATAACTGCTTTAATGAATAATGGTTAGGGAGGAGGTGGAGAGGCTACCTGCAAAAACAGTTTTTGAAATATAAAAATGATAGAAATCTTCAAGACATTTATCACTTTCAACTCAATTTAATTTTTCTCTTATAAAGTTTATATTTCTCGAGGATTCCTCCACGTATTTCGTTTTCGAAGCTGTCCCTTTTTTGTAAGAAGTCGTGTAAAAGTTCAAGAACATGATGAAAAAAACGGCACCTTGGAAAAGATTGATAAGAATCAGTACTTTCGAAACTTCGCATTTGGGATGCAGGTATAACTGAGACATGAAGATCAGAGCTATGATAAATTGAAGCTGCAAGGAAAGAAAATAAAATTAATGATGGGAAATAAGCTGAAGTTAAAATTATTTAAATGTTAAGCAAAAGTTATCATGGTTCTAACAAATTAGTTACTCTTAAAGAAAGCTCTACCAAAATTCCGTGCAGTTAAAACCGAAATTTTCTATAGGTAAAAAGATAAGATTATAAATTTTAAGGTGCATGGAAAACTTAACTTTAGAATAATTGTCCATTTACCAGCTTTTAATTTTATTTAGATTTTGTTTTATAAATTAAAGTCACATCACGTTTGTATAAAATTTATAAAATATAAGAAAATTTGAAAACTTTCTTCTTGAAAATGGGGAGGTGGTCCCAAAAAGTTTGGAAACCCATGCACTATATGACCTAATGTTGGCCTTGCGCTATAAAAATACCCAACCAATAAACCATCAGTCGAACTAGACAGATTCCGACCACCAAAGATTAAATTATTACTTAACACATATTTAACTATTTGAATGAAATTAATAAATACGGCTATTTACCATTTGCAGCTTAGTTAAATACTTTTTCCACCAAAGGTATTTCTGTACAGATGGTCCCAGAGCTGCTAAACCGTAGTACAAGTACATCCATACGTGAACAAAAGAGTTTAATACTGGAAAAATAGTGTTGTATCCACCTAAAAAGAAACTTTAATGATTGTCACCTTTTACTGCTGTAAAACCAATTTTATATTGTTTTTAAATTATCAATATACCTGCTCCATATTTGATTCCTATCCAAGTTGTGAAAGGCACCAAAGCATGATGAAACACATGAAGAAACGTTATTTGAGAATCTTTTTTCCTCAGAACAAAAAATACCTGTAATTAAAAAGTTCTTATGCTTAAAGAAATTTTGGGGAATTATTGTAACAAATGGATCTTGCATAATTTTAGGTAATTTAACCAAAAATACCTTTATTATTTTTATTGTAAAATATTCTGTACATACTCTTTGGTCAACTTGCTAGCAATAAGGGATATTTTATTTGTGTCACGAGAGAAAAATCCATATTTTAAAAAAGGTGTACTCAGTCAGTGTATTATAAAGGAATATCAAGGAATATTTTTTTAAAACTTGAATCATGCTTACTGTATCAGCAAACTCCAGAAATTTTCCTATAAAACAGACCCAGCAAACTTCAGCTATCTGTAAAAGTGATATTAAAAAAATCTTATAGTTACATCTAAATACTTGTAGTGTCAAATCATATCGCAGTGAATTCTCACCCTAATTGCGTCTGCATTGTATGAGAAATCAATTGGTTCACATCTCCAGCTGTACTTCGTGAACCATCCTAACCGTCCCAACTGCAAAATATGTAAGATTAGGAGTAGTTTTAAATAAGTTTCAACTTAAAGTTTATCAATTATGATTTTTCTTTTTGTGGCAATGAGAAAACATTATTGGTATATACTTTGAATTATATATTATACATTCCTTTAATAATCCATTATATCTAAGATTTCCATGTGTCTGCCCCATCGTTATGTCATAAAACTAAAACTAACCTTTCTACAATGTAAATTAACCTAAATTCAATTTTAATTTATTTTCTTCATCATCGAAATCTTCGCCCACATTTTCCTGTTTATGTATGTAGTACAACTAACTTGCTTTGTTTAAATCATTCGCCTAACTCCCTTGATATACTCGTTTCCTTTAAAAGCAGAGATAAACCCAGGGCCTGATCATTGCCTAGGCCTACAAGGCCCGGGCCTTGGGCCCATGATTTTAAAGGGCCCCAAATTGTCTGAAAAGCATAAATTTTGTTTCATAACAGCTGCGTCAATATTTTTGTAGTAATTGTATAAATTGTTTTTACACAAGAAACCCAATTGGAATTTATCATAGGGCAGAAGTTTGATTGTAGTAGTCACCAGAGACCCAGTAGTTCACCCAAAGTGTGTTTATTTAAGTAAACCAAATCATTTATCATTATCAAACCGCAATCAATTATACGCGCAGTCCATTTCAAAATGAGTGATGTCCTTCCAAAGTTGAAATAACTCTTTTTTACAATTTACAACTATTTTTTTCTTAATATTTTGCCATGAAAGGGCCCCTAAAGTATCTGGGCCTTGGGCCCCAACTTGCCATGATCGGGCCCTGGATAAACCACTAAGTTTTGGGTGGCGTTCTATGACCTCATGGATTGTGCCATTTAAACTGAAACATGTTTAAACTATCCCTAAGGTACTTACGTTTAAAAATATCCATGCGCTTAAAGCCACTTGGAAAAAATTATATATAATCATAAGAAACCTCAGGTCGTACGGTTTTCTATTTTTCATCCAGGCTGGTCCTAGTCTCTTTATAAAAATCAGGTAAACTGCTACCAGCATCTCAGTTTTCGTTGGATTGTTCATCAGGGGCCATCCCGCTACTCTTGGATCTGTGTGTAAGAGAATATTCTATTATACTCTATTCATTTTGAATTGGCGCCTGAAAATGTTTCCTTCCCCCACCACCAAATCAGTAACCATGGCAACTATTCAACGTGAAAGTGACGAAAAAGCCTCACTACTTTTTTCCCACCTGACTTCCGTAAACCGGTAAAATTTAAACATCTCCCTAAGATGCGCCTAATATTTTCTAGCCAGCCTCAACTGCAGTAGAAAAGTACAACCAACGAATTAGTCTCTGAGACTGCGCGAAGAGCGTAGCTATGGTTACGCGTTTGGCGAGGGATAAAGCACTATTTTTCAGGCGCCAATTCTAAATGAACAGACTATAGGTTAACTTAAGTAGGGGGTTCATCCCCGTTTTTAGACCCTTTGTATTACACCTGAAAAGAGCTGAATGTCATGGAAAAAGCAGTAGAAAAAGTGAGGTCAAATTTGTTTAATTTTTTCCTAATACTTGATATCTACTAGTGAAGTTAGGTAATATTTTTTGTGCGATTTTTTTATGCGGTCCCTATTCCTCGCACAAAAACAGGTTTGTAATTACAGCCAGAATAGAGTTCCTAAGTATCTCCGATGCCGATGACACATCCTGTGTGTGATTCTAAATACAAAACTACCACCTACAATATGTTCTACCTTCTCATCGAAAGACTATTCTCGGAATAAAAAAGAAAATTGACTAAACATGTTACTATAATAAATCTACTCAAACAACAGAAAAAAACATTAATCGAAAAATAAATATAATAAAAAGAAAAGGTTCTTATGTATTATGCAGTTGACCGACCGTACCGCTGAATCCGAAAACGTTATAAAATCATTTTGACTATCGTATGGCTGTACCGCTGAATTTAACGGCTGCTGAACGGTCGACGGTATAATACGTAAGTACCAAAGAAAACATACAGGGTAAGAGAAACTTGTTACAGCTTACTCCTCATCTTAAAAAACTTATTACGAAGTAAAAAGTGAATTCAAAATTTCGAGATCCTTAAATTTTACTAGAAAATACTTAAGTTAACTACTACCTACAAAATATGACTGTTGTTACCTTTAAAATAAGACCCTTATAGATACAAATAATGAATTATTTCCCAGTCTAAGGGTTGTAAAGCTAGATCCCTCATACTATCTATAACCATGGATTTATCCCAGAGTTCCAAAATAACGGCTATATTCACAATTGACCGTTTTTTATACGGGAAATAAAAACCCAACTCAATGAAGCTTCAAGCTCTTTCGGTACACAAGTTTATCACATGGAAATCTTAAGTCTAATTTATTGTCTAAATCTAAATTATTGAATTAGCACAGTTAATAAAAAATTGGTTGTTACGTATTATACCGTCAATCAAAAACGTTATTTAAACCTTTACTTTTCTTTTGATGTACCGCTGAACGGTCGACGGGATAATTCCTAAAAATGTAACGTACTCGTAAAATGTAATGAAATTATGCTTAACTTCAGCCAGTTTGGTTATTACCTGGATTGTTGAAGAAATCTATGACCTCTTCCTTAAACGCCATCTTCATAAATGCTAAAAAACAGTTTACATAATATTAAGTTTTTTTAATAATAATAATAATAATCTTTATTAACACACACAATAGGACATAAAACACAATCAAAAAATATATTAATCGCCAAGGGGAAAGAACCCGTACAGGCGAAAGATATGTTACTAAATAAATTGAAATTAAATATGATGAACACAAAAAACAACAACAAAAGCCTAGGCATTTTTAAACAAATAAATAGAATTATACATATTTGAAGAACATAAAATAAAATGAAATGGCACAGCGAGTACATAAATAAAAACTTTGCTTCTCTTTTAAGAAATTGAGAAAAAAACATCCAAATTTTCAATTTCAATTATGAATTTAAATAAAGAGCGTTTAAAAGTGCATAAATTTGGAATGATTTGTAAATCTAAAGGTAAATTATTATATAGTTTTGGTGCTAGATAGAAAAAGTGCTTACGAAAAATTTCCTTGCGGAAAATAGGAGTTTGATAAATAAATGTTGGTCTTCTGTCTGAAATATTTTCTTTTAAATTACATAAATCCTTTTTACGAAATAAAAAGAGTATAATACGAAAAAAAGCAATGTGGCGTATTGGTAATAGATTTAAATTTTTAAAATTTGGTGTTAAAGGAGAACTTAATAACTGAAACATTTTGTTTTGAATTGATATTAATGGAAATAAATTTGTTTTATACTCACCACCCCAAATTATTATTCCATAATTTATTAATGAGTAAAACCATGAATAATATAAAGTGAACAAAAATGATTTATGAATTTTATTTTTAAGATGATGAAATTTTATTAAAACAAAGCGAAGTTTTCTACTCAATTCTTTAACATGAGTTTTCCATTTAAGATTAGAGTCTATAAATATTCCTAAATATTTACTGCTTTTTACTTGCTGAAGTAAATGGCAGTTACAATTCAGAATTAAACCATTGCAGGACATAGAATGGAATTTGATGTTTAAGTCATTGTTTGTCTGTCTTAAATCAAAATGAATAAATTTAGTTTTTGTGAGGTTTAAAGTAAGGTCATTAAAAGAAAACCATTTACTTATTTCAATCATATCAGATTCAATCTGGAGTTTTAACTCGCTAGAATTTAAACAAGAATAAAGTAAAACAGAATCATCCGCGTAAGTTATAATTTTTCCAAAAAGATTTAACTTACAAAAATCATTTATGAAGATTACAAATAAAAGAGGGCCGAGAATCGAACCCTGGGGGACACCACAATTTGATAAATTATAATCACTAACTGTTTCTCTGATTTTGACACGATGCCTTCTATTTGAAAGATAAGAAATGAACCATTGTAATATTGGAGGTCTAAAACCTGCGGTTTCTAGCTTTATGGTTAGGATTGAGTGGTTTACTGAATCGAATGCTTTAGAAATATCTAAAAAAACAGCAGCAGTTTTCATGTTTTTATCTACACTATTATAAATAAATTTAGAAAAGTCAAGAAGAGCTAATTCAGTGTTACGACCCTTTATAAAGCCATATTGGTTTTCTGCAAAGAAACTTGATTTATTTAAAAAACTGTACATTCTAGTTGATAAAGCCTTTTCAATTACTTTTGCAAAAGTTGGGAGTATAGATATGGGTCGGTAGTTTGAGAATAAATTTTTATCACCCGATTTATATACAGTAGGGTGGAGCGAAAAACACGAATTTTCGAATTTCAATTTTGGTTAGCTCCAAAAAGTTGCCTTTTAGTGCCAAGAGAACACCTGTAAAATTTTATGAATTTTGAATAACTCCTTCAGGTCTCTACCAGGGCTCATATGTTTACAAAAAATAGGTTTTTACTATAAATTTCCCATTTACATTGTTTATTGGCAAACTTTTCTGACAATTTTGTGTTTTTAATATAAAATGTAACTTTCCAGGCCCCTCAATATATTTTTTAAATGAAAAAGTTAATGAAAAGGCAACAATAAATGTAAAGTACAGGTTAAATGTGCTACAATACTTGGGATGGAGCAAAAAAGTTTTCTTCGAAATCGGTGTGCGGCTATTGCTCAAAGTTTGTGGTTGGTGGTCCTAATAACCTATAAAAAATTTGAACTTGATCGGATAATATCTTCATGTCGCACTTTTGAGTTGAAACATGAAAATTTTATGAAAAATGTAAAAAAATTTGAAAATTTTCCTAATAATTTCTAAAGGATCCCGACGTTGTTTTATCGCCAATAGTTACAGGTATTGCTTGTATGTTGCTTAACATTAGCTAATTTAGAATCTTTGAATGACGCAAAAATGGTTTAATAATTCTTCAAAATTCGTCAATGGACTATAATGCAGTTATGTTAAAGATATTATATAATTACACTATGATGGTTAGAAACAATGTTTACGGAACAAATCCGGCTGGCTCTTTTGTTAAATTACCCCCTCTGTCCGAATATGACCTCCGTTTGCATCACCAACCTTTGCTTTTGGGGGGACGTCCTCAAATTTATTTCAATTCCTTTTCGGTAATTTTATGCCTATAAATTTAGTGTTTTTAGTATTAAGAGATTACTACACTTTAAATTTCTCATGAGAGGTCAAAAAGGTTTCATGTACTAAAAAATCAACATTTTTATCTAGGTTATTTATTTAAAAGGCAATTTTTCCTTATTAATTGAGAAAAATCTATGTAATTGATTACGAGGGGTTTCGCGTTTTAATGTTATACTTGTATTTTTCGCCTAACCGAATTTAAACAATATCTCATCCACCTCTAAACATTCCCAAATAAAAGAAATGGGAAAGAAGAATCGAAGTAGTATTTAGTGAAAAATATAAGAAAAAGGATAGATAAAAATTTTTTTAATGATTTTTTACTAGTAATATGGAAAAATCGCCTTTTAATATATCACCAAGCTAAAAATGTTGATTTTTTAGTACCTAAAACCTTTTCGACCTCTCAGGAGAACACAGGGGGTAATTTAACAAAAGAGTCAGCCAGATTTGTTCCGTAAACATTGTTTCTAACCATCATAGTGTAATTATATAACATCTTTAACATAACTGCATTACATAGTCCATTGACGAATTTTGATGAATTATTAAACCATTTTTGCGTCATTCAAAGATTCTAATTAGCTAATGTTAAGCAACATACAAGCAATACCTGTAATTATTGGCGATAAAATAACATCGGGATCGTTTAGAAATTATTAGGAAAATTTTCAAATTTTTTTACATTTTTCATAAAATTTTCATGTTTCAACTCAAAAGTGCGACATGAAGATATTATCCGATCAAGTTAAAAATTTTTATAGGTTATCAGGACCACCAACCACAAACCGCACACCGATTTCGAAGAAAAATTTTTTAGCTCCACCTAAGTATTGTAGCACATTTAACCTGTACTTTACATTTATTGTTGCCATTTCATTAACTTTTTCATTTAAAAAATCTATTGAGGGGCCTGGGAAAGTTACATTTTATATTAAAAACACAAAATTGTCAGAAAAGTTTGCCAATAAACAATGTAAATGGGAAATTTATAGTAAAAACCTATTTTTTGTAAACATATGAGCCCTGGTAGAGACCTGAAGGAGTTATTCAAAATTCATAAAATTTTACAGGTGTTCTCTTGGCACTAAAAGGCAACTTTTTGGAGCTAACCAAAATTGAAATTCGGAAATTCGTGTTTTTCGCTCCACCCTAATATACAGGCGTAATGGTTGCATTTTTTAGAGAACTTGGAAAATATGAAGAATAAAATGACTGATTTAAGAAATTTGTTAAAAAACTAATATTATTTATAGCGAATGCCTTTAAAATCTTTATACTGATACCTTCAGAGTCAACAGAATTTACATTGGAAAACGAGTAATTTTTTTTCCACTAATAAATTTTACTTTCCTGTGTTTCAACAATGATCCTAACATACTTAATATTGTAAAACTCCTTAGACACCTTTGTGTGACAAATAAAAATTGAATTACTATTTTTTTTTCAATAACTTCAAAAATTGGGCAGTAAAAATTCTGAATTTTTCTGAATACTTACTTAGCAAGTGAATAGTATTTCAGATGTATAATGAAGATAAAATTAGATTAACAAATAATTTCATACGGCTAGAACCTGCTGGGAAAAACTACATTTCGTGTAAATCACACAATTCCAGAACAGAGAGTTCATGGTCATAGGAGCTATACTCAGTTGCAACTTAACTTGAGCCTGTAGAAATATGCTGAGAGCAACCAAAGAAAGTAGTTCCCCTCGAGGTGTCTGAATTTTGAGTGAAATTTAGAGCTTCAATTTTTAATAATGATTAGTTTTTTTAAATACACGTATATAAAGCATCTTTTCATCCCGATATCGATAAAATGTTCAGTATTATTATTTTTTAAAGTGGCGAAACGCGTAGTAGTACAACTAGCTCTCAAACTCGCCAGCCAATAAGAGCTTCTAGCAACCCAGTAGGCTTTCCCTTTACTCAGATTTGCTTCCGCGTGGCCATGACGTTAGGCTCAACTTTAGTTGCATTCGAGTATAGTGGAAATCGAAAAGTTGAATGGGTTGGGGGATCTTTTGGCGCTGGGAACACCTCTACGTCATAAGAGGCGGAGAAAAAAGCTTGATTGGGCGAGTTTTTTCCTGCTCCTTCGAAAATAGCAGATTCAGTGATAGGTTGAATGAACACGTCACATCTAATCACAGGTTTGGTCACCAAAATGTATGGGAGGAATTCTGACCATAAATATAAACAAAGCAAAATCCCCCAGCCAAACTTCCGATTTTATCAACTGGCCAATCAGAACGCTGTTTTAGCTTTTCCAAGCTACACGTGATACGAGCAAAAAACAATCAGACAAGAGTATGTGACGTACTGAAAAAGCTGCTGGGTGACAGAAAATTCCTCCCTTTGCCTATCTCTGTCAAATCATTTAGATTTCCTCGTGGCGCTCTCCAACCCGTCCAGAATTTGAAAATATAATTTTGGACCCACTGTTAGGATTTTTCTCTGTGGTGTAAATCGTCTGTGATTGGACTGCACAAACTTTTTTTGCCTGTGGAGTCTTGAATCTACTAAAATAATTTGGGAAGTGTAATCATCAATGCTGTAACAGTAGTTGGAAAAATTTGAAGAAATTCGCCTGCTTTGTTTTCCCAGTTTCTTTTTCATGGTTTTAGCCAGAAGCCCTATTTAAGGAAACGGTCCCCACTGAGTATCCACCATATTTCACCACCGAGTATAATTAAATATATGTATTTTGTAAATCTGCATGAAAAATTTTAAAAAGAATTAAACTAGTTCGGGTAAAATGGGTCACTTTTAAGGCACTTTCCCATTCTAAGTTTTATTTCTTAAAAACTACTACTTTTAAGGGATTTCTTTCAATTGGATCTTGACATTACAATCCTTCAGACATTTTCATCTAATTTATCAAATATTTTTTAGTTATAAGGTGGTTAAACTTAGCATCAAAATAATGACCTATTTTACCCCAACTTGGGGTAAAATGGGTCTCATTGCAAAAAGATGTCAAAAATATATTATTACTAAATATACAGGAAAATAAGAAAAAAGGCAATCGGCTAAGCCGTTTTTATCTGAAAAAATTTGCTTTAAGTAGTACTTTAATGAAATTGTAAAAGTCTAAAGTTAATTAACATTGTTCAAATGTAGCAATTAAAATACTTCATTTGGATAAAAAAATAAACTTGTATGACAGTTCAATGTATTTTTGAAGGAAATAAGTTAAAAACATTGTTTTTACTTAATACAGAAGGCCTCCTAACTATGACCCATTTTACCCCAAGTACAAAATATTGTTATAAAAGATAAAATATTTTATATTTTTCTAAGCTGATTGGCTTGAAATGTCTCTCGGACTTTCTTTTATGGAAAAATATTACAAAAGTCTGTTGTAATTTATTACTATATATAGATATTTTGGAAGTTAGTAAACCCTGTTTTTTCGACAACGCCATTTACCGTTCAAATAAAATATTTTTTAGTTCTTAAATTCATGAATCTAAATTTTTGACAGTCGGAAAATGTTGCCAACAGGTAAAAGATTATAATACAAAAAAATGAGCGAAAATAATTCATTTTAAATTTAACTTATATCGAGTTAATTAAAACTGACCCATTTTACCCCAAGACCCATTTTACCGCATCCCACAATATCGAAAGAAAGTTAGCGAAATTCAAAAGAAGCATGAAACTTCTATTTAAGTTATACTGCATAATAATTGGAATTATTCTTTTAAATATAAATCAGTTTTCTCCATTATTCAATGATTTATAATTTATCTGAATGTCATGACTACTTTAACCCCTTATGTCCCGACGGGTCTTGTAAGTCCCACTTTTCCCAATGTTCCGAATTCGTCCAATTTTCGTCATGTAAGGCCAAATTTAGTTTACTTATAGTTGCAGTTACTTAGACTTGACATATTTTGGATGAGGATGAGGAAAATAATTTGGGGCATAAAGGGTTAAGGAAATGTTTTGTTAATTTAACGTTTCCATTCCTTTTCAGAACTTAGGAAAAAAACTAGCCTAATGGATAATTGCAGTCAAATTTTTTTTAATCTTAATGTGTTCAAAATGGCCTAAAACCTCCAAAAAATGTTTTCATTTGCTTTTCAAAGCCCTAAATTTTAAGTTATTTTCAATTCAAAACAGCCTCTTTTGTGTCTGAGCTGAAACAGCTTGAGACGTGAAATGTAATAAATTAAAATTGAATATTTAGAATTTTAAGATTTGCTGCAATTCTCCATTAATAAAACAGATATATCAGAGAAGTGGTCTTTACTCTGAAGCAACCATCTTCTACCCACATCTAATAAATTATTAATAATAAATATTTTGTCGGGGGGCATCTGGAATCATGCAGGGGGTCGGAAATGCACCCCTAATGCCCTGTTTTTTATGAGGACATGGGAGACTGAATCATCCAGATGGGAATTGACACTTAACCCCACTGAGCTATAAAACAAACTGGAGTGACAACCTCCGATGCTATAACAAGCAACCAAACGAGCCGGCGCGGAAGGTTAAATTGCCCCGATTGCTTGCAGCAATCGGGGAAATCCCCGCATGACCCCCTTTTAATCCGCCCATGCCTGTTTTAAAATATTATGATCAAAATTTAGAATGGTCGTTTCATTCTGTGTGTTCAACTGGGCTAACAGATGGGGAAAATTAAAAGAAGATGGAAATCCTTTCCGTGGTGAGATGCGGTTTCAGCACGCTCACTAGTCACTCCAGTTTGTTTTATAGCTCAGTGGTTTTAGCTCAGAGAAAAGATTATCAGAGAGTCCATTTCCATAGACGCTAATGGCAACTTTTTTAACATGGGTTTTCCCATAGACGGTGGCGTTTCTATGTGATAACGGTGGAACTAACCAGAGAATATGACGTAACGTTGTTGACTCTCTACCAATCGAGCTACAGCCGCATACACTCTCTCAATTAACCCCGCCCTCTTTCAAATCGCTAAAGAGGGGAAAAAATTATATATTTTCCCGGTTATTAAAACAGTTGCGTGTATCTTTCTTTCGAGCATGCGCTGGGGATAATTTCTTAGACATTACAAGTCTCTCTGATGTCACGATCTCCAGGGACTCACCCAATGTTCTGGCCAGCTGAGATCTCTCGCTGGCTTATATATACTTGATCTGCCCGTGACGTCACTATCTCGCATCTTCTTTAAAGTGGCGATGGATCGGGAGCTACTCTGGAATCGAACTCACAACTCCAAGTCCACATTTAATACAATTTAAACGAATAACTTCACATTTAATGATAATTTCTGCGACCACAATCACTATAACGAGATATTAAACGACAGAACAAACGATATCAATGTTTATAATAGGGTTGGTTGGTTGGTTGATTGAGTAGAGACTTTTGCCCACTCCGAAGAGTTGCTTCGTCTTCTTATTTTTTATTCTTCTTTATCTTCTTATTTCATTTATATATTCATAGAGTATGTTTAGGATATGGAGTGTTTTAGAGTTCTATGGAGTTCAGAAAGGAGGATAGTGCTGAAATTTTCCTACTTTTGTTTTTTTCTGTTTTTTTCTGTATAGGGAAAGTTTAGTTACTGTCCGGGAAAGTTTGCAACCATAAGGGAAAAGTTTCATTGATCAGGGGAAAAATAGCAGAGATTGAGAAATTCAAATGCAGCCTCCATACAAAGTTCTAAGTCCAATGAGAATCACTCGTTTCCTTTAGTCCCCGCCCACACCAATGATTGACAGCTGGAGGGTCGAAACGCCACTATGCGATAACTGTAGAACTATTTTAGTAAAATCGCGTTTTGGACTCTCTGAATAATCTTTACTCTGTGTGCCAACTCTTCCAGTTTAGCCGGAAGATTTCAGTTTTTTTTTTCATTGATTTTTTTAATAAAAAGATATCTATTCCTGCCATGTATTAATCTACTTGAATTAACTATGATAGGTAACCAAATTGGCTAACTCAGATTAAGAAAAAATGCTTCTGGTCTTGATTTTTTAAAATCTTCCGTTTTTTTATAATTCCAATGTTGGCAGGTATGAATTATGAAAAACTTATCTGAAACACTCTTTAATAATTTTGAAAATTTCATAAGGAAAGATAATTGCGCATTTTGCCAACGACACATACGTATAAAAAGCTAACTCCGTCTTTCCGGCTGAGGACACTTCACACGATCCGCTAACATCATTATCCGTTTCCGCCTCTAAATCTTCCATATTTACCTCCCTAATCATACTTTATTATCTTTGAAACGCACTTTTAAACGACGCGCGACCAACTCCCAGGGCCTCTTCTCTATACCAACACATTAATCCCGGCTGAGAGAGGACCTTACGAAAAAAATTTTTAAACGCCGTGGAAAAACCGAAGAAAGTGGAGTGCTAGGATTTACGACTTTGGCAGAAGTTCCAGAAAGGGTTGTTTCAAGACGATGTCTGTTTTGGGAGTTACTCGAAGGACAGTAGCTGCCCTTTGCAGTCACTGAAATGTTGCAATATGAAATATAAAGCATTTTGAAGGGATGTGAATTTTTTGAAACAATAAAAAATTAGTAAATTAATTAATTTACCTTCATTTTAGCCTTAGGTTTCGAATCGTTACCAGAAGTCTATAAGGTAAATGTTTATCCAAACTATCAATTCAGACCATAAAAAATATTGACAAACCCTTTGCTCAACCAAATTGCGTACTTTCTTACTTACTTTGTTGTTGTTGTGTGCCACTTGGAATACCCAAGCTCCACAAGGATTCAAGGCAAAGGGGGTGCGGCTCCTGAGAAAGTGAGGCCCATAAATGGCAGGTGTCCGACTTCTGCCTCATGAGATGATAGATGCTGCCACTATTTATCGCCACCTCCACAATTTTGCCATGCATCTGAAGGGGAGGGAAATAGTCTCCAGACACCTGGACCCAAGGTAAACAAGGGTAAGGGTCTTACTTAATTTCTTTTTCTGAAGTGTCTGAATTGATATTTTGGATAAACATTTACCTTATAGACTTCTGGTAACGATTCGACGAAACCCAATACTATATAGACTTCTGGTAACGGTTCGAAACCCAATGCTTAATAGATTTCTGATGACGTGACGGTCCGAAATAGCATGAAAAGCATATTCGCACATCCCAACGGTTCGGTCCTGACGAGCTTAGTGCGCATGCTCGGGGAGAAAAAAAGGATCTTCTTCGGATAATTGCTATCATTAATGAATCCCCGCTGGTGCAGTGGTAGAGTGCGTGCTTAGCATGCGGTAGGTCGTGGGTTCGATCCCCGATTTATTGTTTTATTAAAATTCTAAAAAAACCAGCTAAAATAAGTCCACACGCATGCGCACTAAGCTCGTCAGGACCAAACCGTTGGGATGTGTGAAAATGCGTATGAAAACTAAGGCAAAAGTTTACGTGTTTCAAAAATTTCCCATCGCTTCAAAATGTCTTCTTAAAAACTTCAGATTCCCCCCCCAATAGTTTTATCTGTAGAAAGTAGGGTCGTTATTTTATCACCACCCTGTATAAAAAAGAACTCCAATGTCGTCTAGATGTACCCTACCCCTACAAGCACTCCCCCCTCTTGTTTTGGAAAAACCATTAACAGCCTCTGAGGAATCCTTAGAGCACAGAGCTCATGCCAAATATATCAACTTAACGTATCTTCCACAAGAAGTAAACGAAAATTGGACGCGCATGAAAAAAATTGAACGAATCTTGCACGTTTGTGCTGCTTGGGAAGTCTTTTAAGAAGATTTGGTTTGTGACTTGGATCAGGAATGTTTTAAAATTTAAACTATCCACGACCCATCATAAACAAGTTGTGCATCTCATTTTTAAACTAACCGAACACAAATATTTTGTGCACTCCAGAAACAAAATTCAAAACACAGACGTATTGCTTTAACGACACCTTCCGACGCGCAAGTCAGTTACTGTCTCGACTCTCCCGATATGTTAGCACTTGTCAGCTACATTGCAGACAGAGGGAGGCCTTGCCCAAGACAGAAAACTCCAGTAACAGTTGAGAATTGGAGATCGGAACCGTACCTGGTTATGTTTGGTAGATCCAGAGTCAGAAAATATCATGTATGGGATCGGGGGGAAACAGTCTACAATGCAAAGTTTCTCGAGAAGGTCTGTGTTACTTGATTTTTTTCTCTTTCATCTCTATTGTATTGTAGCCTTTGTATGTATTTAATGTAGCCTCTTAATCCGATATTGGTTCAATTCCGTTATAGTTCCCACTAAATATTGCCAATCTCTTTCGAACGCTCAATATTGAAATGTAAACAAATTTTTAACGATAAACTGAACAGTTATAGATCTAATTAAACATTGAATCTATGAGTTTGAAATTATTTAGCAATATTTATACTTTAAAGTGTCCAAAAGAGATTGGCGATATTTAGTGGGAACTATATAACGGAATTGAACCCCGATATTAAGTCACTTGCAAGTAATGTAGAGGAAACATTGATCCAGACTATTCGTCAGTTGTTCCTGTGTTACTTAATTCTGCTTTTTGGTCTTGTTTACAAATTTATTTTCTTTTTGTGGATTACTAAGAAATTTTAGGAATTGGAAAGAAAACATTTTCCCTCCAAAAAGTTTTTGGAACTAATCCCTTCATTGCAGGGTTTCTTTAACTTTTTAACATCGCAACCCACTTTTTATAAACCGAATCCACCGCGACCCATCTTATCTTCAGTTAAGGTTTTTAATGTTTTTTCATACACAAACTTCACCACATAAGAACATTTTAATGATATTGAAATCTTAACATTATTTGAATGGTCTAAACACGAAGATAATGAAATTCTGAACACAAAGATTATCCTTTCATATGCACTTAGTTCTAGGAATTAAATTTGACACAAACAAGTGAACTAACACAATGCAAGTTTTTGAAATCAGTCAATGTTTGACCTTTGCGTGTTTGCAGATGAAATTTTGGGATGGAAGGAAAAATGTACTTACTATATATTGGTAGCAATCAATGAGTGTAATCTCTAGAAACAACTCTATTAACTGTTTAAATCAGATTTATGCATAGGGAGTTGATAAAAATATATTATATCTAATAAAGTACATGCAGGGTTTTTTTACACATTACAATAAGTGATAGTCCTTTTTCTGTTTAACCTGTAGTTATATGTATAAAGTCGGGTTTTCTCTCAAAGGACTTCTCTCTTTAGCAAATAGGCTACTTTCATATTCCATCAAATAAATTGCTCTGTGAAGTCAAAGAGTAATAATCTCGCTATACCTTTCGTCATACGAAGAGATCCTGGGAATTTAATTGTTTACCTATTTCTCTCAATTGTTAGTTAATATCCCATTATTCAGCACCAGACAGTATGGTTTTCGGTTGCAACTATGTCAAATTTCCCAGCAATATCCAGTTTCTTTAATGAGCAATTCCTGTATTTTTATTTTTTATTCGATAGAGGTAGGGGAAATCAGGCTATAACGGCATACTCGGGTAAAATTACTTTTTCGATTATCTTGAAATTTAGCAGAAGGGCAGCACATGTCTGTAGCTTTTTTCTTCTTTTATTGCATCCAAAATGATACAAACAGACGCCATTATTTTAAAAGCATTTCTTACCTCGTGGTGAACGAAAATCAAAAATGTAAGTGTCAAAATATGTCTTGCATTTTTATAATGAGATTTCTAATCTCTTTAATACATAACCTTTAGTTTTACCAAAACTATGGTTCTTGTGTGGATTTATATCTAATTAATACTATATTTCATGCGGTAGGAAGTTGATTTATCTTTTTGTTTTACAAGAAATTGAAAATAAATAAAAATACACCTTTCAGGGTAAAATGACATAAAACTCATTGGTATAAATTACATAGTATATTACCTTATGGACACACTATGTCATTTAACCATGTCACCACTATCACTATGTCTGTCTTGGCTTCTTGGCTAGCTAAACTTTCTAAAAATGTAACTAGAGTTAAAATCACATTAAGTTCTTGTTTTTTTCTAACAAAAACAAACTTTTTTATAAGCACATTACAGTTGTTTATTTTTAAATTTGCTGATTATCTTTCTCACAAAAATTAATGTTAGATTATGTCAAAGTGCTTAACTACTAATATAGTTATTGTTTGGAATCATATAAAATTGTGCTTGTAGAAGAAATCACTTTTCTTTCTTTTTAAAGTTTACTATGTCATTTTATCCTTATATCGGGTAAAATGACATATTTCCTACTTTTTTCGAAAAGTAAGTTTTTAGAAAAGAAAAAGGAAAGATTGATATTTCTCAATTAGGGAGTGTTAGAGCATTAAATAAACATTTCATTGGCTTTGAAAACTACAGGAAATCTAATCAAATCGTCTCTCACGGTTGCTTTGAAAAAGTGGTATGTCGTATTAGCCGGATCTCCCCTATCCAATAGAGGAATATACGTGGAAAAAATTACGATGATTATGTACATGGTTCAATAACAATGGTTCAATTGTTTAAACAGTTCAAAGCGATTGTTGCTTTTCACTTTAGAGTAAGGCCGAAACAGATCTGACGTCATTCAATCCTAAACAAAGGCAAAGGGATTGTCGATTATTATTTTCAAATATTGAATTAACCAATTTTTTTAAACTTATCATGTTGATTTTTGATTTTAGATCTATATCTTTTACTAGAAAGTTCCTTTTTCTGTTTTCAAGAAATGCTTGTATTGCCCATTCTACCGTCTGATTTTCATTTACACTTTCAGCACAACGAATTCGACGTTCACGACTTTTCTCAAGAACTGCTTCGACATCACAATCATTACAGAGCCCAGCATGGATGCATGCCTCTTCATTTATCATCCACGGTAAAACATTTTTCTTTGCCTGAGTATTAATATACAAGGAAATTTTTTAAGTTAGTAAATTAAGGCTGCTCCTGCTGTATATTTATAGAAAGCCAAGACCTTTTTTTTTATTTTGTACTTAATCAAAGCTCAAGCCTTGAAGTATTGTATTCTTGAATAATTATTCTGCGTTTTAACTCATTTGCCTGAACAGTTTGACATCGGTCCACCAAAAGGACAACAATTTTGGTAGGAATTTCCATTACATTGGGTTATTTCACGTTATATATCTGGTAGACCATTTATATTGTTTAAATATGAAAAACGTAATTCCTGATTAAATTTGGCATTTCCGAGTTAAAAATAGTTTTTGGCTAATAATTCCGCTATCAACGAGTTGAACTTGATAATTCAGTTCCGAGGGGATCGGAATGCATCGTAACTAGCGACAAAGACACTCTTATTTTCCTCTTAATCTTGAATGCAATCAAAGCCAACTTATTTTACTAGTTGCGTGAATTTTAACTATTCAACACTGTCCAATGAAATGCTTTAAAAAGTAATAAAAGATTACCTATAAAATTTTTAGAATACTAAAAAATATGGCACTTAACACAAAAAGCGGCGGGTAGAAATTGCCTCCATACATGGGGAGATGTTACACCATAGAGCGATCCCCACCTAGAATCGGAGGAAGGTTCCACTACGGAGGGGCCTCAGTAATGAGGTATTCTCACGTTTTGAGATTAAATTTTATTAAAATAGTTGATAAAAAACCATGAATAATGACGTTTACATCAATTATTTTCGTAGCCTAGTTTCTGAGATATAAATTTTTGAAATTTCGTTTTTTTGTTTGGGCGCGAAAACACTTTCGAATCACAAATCATGCGCTGTGAGGTCACATCCAATAGAAGCCCGTTTTCTGATGACGTGAAAACAGAAAACACAATGGTTTTCATGCGCTGTGACGTCACATTCAATAGAAGCCCGTTTTCTGATAACTTGACTTTTCTGACGTTTTGGTAAAAATAAAATTGAACTTTAAATTATTTAAAACACATCTTTGATCTTAAAAATCAGAAATTTGGGAGTTTTAGACCATAATGTATCGAAAAAGTATAAAATCAAGCAAATCCCTCACTCATGCAAATACCTCATTATCCTTTATCCTCTGAAATTTTATCTTTATCCTCTCGGTTGGTTGGTTATTTAAATTTTATTGCAAAAGATCCAGATTAGGCCATTCTATGTCAAGCAAGACTAACTAAAACAAGTCAGAATTTAAAATCTAAGCGAACAAAAAGCTCTTGTTAGACGTAATCTATGTATACATCTATGTATGGATAAACTCATTTAAATACGAAAAACTTGTAACCCAGATATTTAAAGGTCACACGTGATGGATAACACCAATGATACGGATAAAAATAAGAACAAGTTTAAAATCTGAGTTGTATAACTTAAGGTACAATACTGGCACAGACCCTATATCTCCGGAATGGCTTGTGATATAAAGACAAATAAGGTATCATTTTTCATGATTTGAAGTATTCTATATACAGAAAATTTTTCAAGTTCTTAGGGGGTCGTCTTCATATTAAACGAAGCACCAACTTTCGTTTTTCCTATGGAAACCATCAAAGATTATTCCAGATTCTGAAAGAACACCCTCTAAAACCCCCCAAAACCAGTTTTCATGCCATTTGGTCCCCAAATGAAGCCAGGAGTGGGGGTTGAAGTTCGTCGAATTTACGTTGAAATCTCGTTTTTTACGTTGAATTCTCGATTTTGATCCTTTCAACCATCAACCCCGCAGGATCAAAATCGAGAATTCAACGTAAAAAACGAGATTTCAACGTAAATTCGACGAACTTCAACCCCCACTCCTGGCTTCATTTGGGGACCAAATGGCATGAAAACTGGTTTTGGGGGGTTTTAGAGGGTGTTCTTTCAGAATCTGGAATAATCTTTGATGGTTTCCATAGGAAAAACGAAAGTTGGTGCTTCGTTTAATATGAAGACGACCCCCTAAGAACTTGAAAAATTTTCTGTATATAGGATACTTCAAATCATGAAAAATGATACCTTATTTGTCTTTATATCACAAGCCATTCCGGAGATATAGGGTCTGAGTCGATTTTTTTTACCAGTATTGTACGTGCCTACGTTGAAAACGTCAATTTCGACCAAAACTAGTAATTTTTGTTTTTGATTCTGTAATTTAGTACAGCTTTTTAGCTTACTAAAACTATCTTACTTTTGATTCTATAGCCACTAGAAAAAAGTTATAGCTAGTTAAAGAAAGAATGTCACATACCGGGTGATGTGCAAAATGTCATTTCAAATGCGTTTTTCTCAGAACAGTTTTTTTCATAAATTTAGTTACGGTAAACATGATTTCTCAAAATCTATTGCTTGTATTATGAAATTTGGCATGAATGTTTTTAATAGTATTATCTAGGGAATGACCTTTGGAAATCTTGTTAACCCATTAACGCCCAAATTATTTTCGATCAAAGAAGAAAACTCGAACTTTAGCCCATCCCTTTAACAAAATAAATGAAGCAAACTAAAAAAACACAGGGTATTAAGATTAAGGGATGTTTTCTCTTGCCATGTGTGCAGTTTCGTTACTGTTGGGTGAATTTAAGGTAATTTAAGAGAAAGAGAGCATTTATGACTTTATATTTAGCGATCTAGAAATAGATCACTGGGGGGGCGCTAATGGGTTAAGTTGATTCTAAGTTAGTGTAGGAGCTTGTTTATATAGGAAAGAAAGGAAAAAAAAACTGAGAATTTAATGTATTCCTAATTAAAAGGCTATAACTTCTATAAAAAATTTTATATCTAGAACTTCTTAGGTCATTCCCTAGATAATTGTCCTAAAATTATGTTACAGGTTAAAAAATCACTTTAAGTTAGCTAGATTTTTAATTATGATATTTATCGTAAACTTAAAAAATGATCAAATTTAAGCTATTTTTATTTAATTTTATGAATTACATTAATATTTTTTTGACTTTTATATTTAAATAACTGTTTTCTAATATAAATGCATCCAAAAACTAGAAATATCAGTATATTTTTAAAGAAAAAGTTCTCCAACGTAGGCACGTACCTTAAAACATCAGACAGAGTAAAATTAGTACGTTTAAAAATGTTTAACCTTTGAGTATTGAAATGAGGTCATTCACAATGATGTGGGGAATGGTGAGATAGACTTGACATTCATTGGGATCCTGCTCCCCCATCAGCAGATGGCGGTGGGCTTCATCCTCTCGGCAATTATCCTTTAGAACAGTTATTATTTGGGAATGTAAAGGGTGTTTCATTAAGAGTCCTGGAGTGGTCATGGTTGGGTTATATGTGGATTTTAATCCATGAAAGCTGCCAGTTTCGTGCGTTGACGATACTACGGATTAATATGCGCCTCTTTTGTAAACCATCATATTCGGCCGACGTCAAAACTAGAACCATCAATTATTTTAGCGAAATCCTCTAGCTGTATTTCATCTCATACTGATATAGTCTTCTGACACTACATCTCTTAAAGAAACATCTTTAATGTCTTACGCAGCATTCTGGATGGTTTCACACCACATTCAATTGAAAGTCTACGGACAGATACGTTTGGATTACGCTCCAAGGCTGCAGCAATGTGCCGTAGCGACATCATCACCTACATAAATCCTACACATCATCACTTTCATTTATTTGATAATTCTGGCGCAATATGTCCTTTTACTGTGGGCCTTGCGCCATAAAAAAGTCCGTATGCACAACTGCATTTCCCCATACGCCTCTTCTAAAATATCTTTGACCTGTTGCATTAATTAATGTACCAATACTTTTTTCTCTAAGTAAGTTCATGAAGGTGTTGAAACTACCTACCATTAGTAATTTTTTTTCAAATGGGAATCATTTGGTACTGATTTAATAATTTCATCAGTTTTCCAGTAGCTGATCAAAGGTTACAATAATGCTTATGAATTCTAGCGTTGATAGAATGCATATTTTTTTCTCCGGAGATCATATCAATCATGGATAAAAATACGATGCAAGATTGACTAGGATGAGCATTTTCCTTGTGTATCAAATGCATCATTCCCTGCCAATTTGATACTGCTGGCTTGAAATGGAATAAAACTTCCCTCAAGATATCATACCAGCAGAATAGTTACAAAAACAGGTCTTTGATGGTCACCGTTGATATATTGGACATCTCTAAAATAAATGTCGGATTTTTTTTCTTCTGCTCACTGTATATGTTAGTTTCTTCAATCAAGGGGTCATTGTAGCAATGATTCTCATTCCATGAAATGTTCCTTTACCGTCTATAGTTACAGTATTGCGATCTACACATTGCCTCCAGTAAACAGCTAAATCCAAAAGATCCATCTAAAACCCAGTCTAGTGACCCACAGCTAGCAGCATTTTTCTCAAATTGACACAGTTCTTTTTAAGATGAGCTGTATCTCATTCTACTAAAGTATCCGAGAAACTTAGAGCGATAGTGGTGATGCATCTGTACTGACAAACCAATCTACAAAAGAACAATTGCAGCTCTATGTCTTGCAGCTGTTTGCACAACGGCTTGACCTATACTAGCAACTTTTTGTTGTGAATTCGTTTACCCACAAATAGCTTATTTTGGATAATTCGGACATGATATTGATCTTTACTGAAGATAATCTTGCTGATTGGGATTTCTATTGGTTTGCTAGCAGCTTTTGAATTGGGGGTTTGGTTTTGAGATCGGGTTTCCCTTGCTTTCTTTGGTGCAACTTTAATAAATACATCATTTTCTTGCGTTTCATCGTAATCTGTATTCTTTCTTTTATTCTTAGATTTGTTGCGGAATTCACACGATTCCCAGCTGTATTTTCTTTGGATCTCGAATTGCCTCTGCACAGTTCCATATTCCTTGTTTCAGCCACCTTTGTTTGATTTTGCATATGAAGGGAATACGCGTATGCCGCTTCAAAGTTCTTTGCGATGAAATCCTTTTCTGCATCTAGTTTGTTATAGGGTGGGTTGGGGTAAAGTGGGGCATGGAGTAAAATGGGTCAGTTTTAATTAACTCGATATAAATCAAATTTAAATTGAATTATTTTCACCCATTTTTTTGTATTATAATCTTTTATCTGTTGGCAACATTTTCCGACTGTCAAAAATTTAGATTTATGAATTTGAGAACTGAAAAAATATTTAATTTGAACGGTAAATGGTGTTGTCGAAAAAACAGAGTTTACCAACTTCCAAATATCAATATATTGTAATAAATTACAGCAGACTTTTGTAATATTTTCCATAAAAGAAAGTCTGAGAGACATTTCAAGCCAATCAGCTTAGAAAAATGTAAAATATTTTATCTTTTATAACAATATTTTGTACTAGGGGTAAAATGGGTCATAGTTAGGAGTCCTTTTGTATTAAGTAAAAACAATATTTTGAACTTATTTTCTTCAAGTATACATTGAACTCAAACAAGTTTAATTTTTTCTCCAAATACAATATTTTAATTGCTACATTTGAACAATGTTCATTAACTTCGGACGCTTACAATTTCATTAAAGTCCAACTTAAAACAAATTTCTTCGGATAAAAACGGGGTGTTACCGATTCCCCAACGTTGAACTGTACCTCGGAGAAACTATTTAAAACTAAATGAATGTCTATTTACTAGTTCGTCTGTGACCAGTTAGTAACGATGTAGAGTACATTAGACATACGGCTTTTGCGTACTTAAAATGATTTTATATCTTGTGTCTGGTGAAATATGCTTTACTATGGGTCTTGTTCCATAAAAAGTCAACCAACCAATAATTACGCTTGCTCAATAAAGGTCCAGCTGACACTCCTACTTTTTCTTGAGTAGATTCCACATGTCTTCAATTTAATTATTTTTTTTTATTGCAATTCACAGCAGGTCTTGATAGTTCTTGTGGATTCTTCGGTATTTAACAATTCCCAGTGTACGGCAAGTATATCATCAGCAACTTGGTTTTTCTGATACCCCGACCGTTGAACTGTTCCGCAGATGAACTTTTCAAAACTAAGTGAATGTCTACGGAGAAGACCAGTTGAGTCAACAAAACGTTGGGACATTTTCAGCCTCACCTTGCACACCATAATAGCTTTTACATAACTATGTAGAGTACACGAGACAAGGGCTTTTGCTTACTCGTATCTTTCTTGCTTATTATATCATAAGCAGCATGGTTTTTCTATTAAACTCCGTTGAATTTTCTCTCCGCAAAACTATCCAAAACTATATGGATGTCTATGGACCAGTTGGTCTATAGACCAGTTTACTATTAGAATCGCATATCTTTAATTTAATATCTTTAATATTCACATAAATTTTCCGACATTTTACATGCACCTTCGATCCAGTCGTATCGGTTAAAGTATCCACTCTGAATGCTTGCAGCATTAATACTGACAGTTCCTTTTTGTAAAACCTGAAAACAGGAGTGTTTAACAGACTGTCTTTTCCATGATCGATTAAGATCTTCGAAGTTTTGAATCGTTTGAATAGCAGTATGTCTGGCCCACCCCAAGTGATTTAACAAAAATTTCTTGAAGCATAATTTCAAAGATATAATGACGACAAGCTAACCAAAGCATTTGTTGCCCATCTTTTAAAAAAACCCACGCTTATCTAGATTATCCGGTTTACAATAATTACATACATTTCTCATGGAAACAGAAAACTCATACATTTTACTTGTTCTCTTTCCCCCAAGATTCCCAAGTTTTTTCAATATGGATTATATATTATTTTGGAATAAAGGGGCCTTTGTGAAAAAAAATTATATCTGAGCGAAAATCAATAATTTTACAATTCGTAGTAATCTCTTAATCTTGATAAAAATTCTGAAATTTTGGTGGAATTACTTTTTATATATAGAAAAAAATAAGAGGGTTCCCCATGCGCAAGCTTTAAAATTTCGATTTTATAAGGATCTACGTATTATGTATACTAAGGGTGGCCCTTATTTTTCAAAGTCTGATTTTTTTGGGCACCCCCTATTATTTTTTCCCTTTTACCATGAAATGAAATTTTGCAAAAGGGACCCTCAGAATGAAGAAAATTTGAAATACGAGAGACAAAAGAAAACAACCAGTTTAAACAAGTAGAAATTTGGTGTAGTTTGATAATTTTAGAATAATTCATATAGTAAGGAAAACGAGAAGGCAATGTTAAAATTCTCTATTTAAACACCACCAGTTCCAAAACTGGATCTGGATGGGTTAAAGGTATTGTCAATCTTTTGGAACACTATGTGGACCGAGACCTTATTTTTCATGTCCCCATCACATATTAACTGATATTGAGGTGTGTTCAAGCAAGAACCGTCCCAAATTGAAGTAACTCTAGATGTGATCTTTAAAAATTTTAGGGAAAGATGGAAGGATATTAATCAGGAAGCCATCCTAAGCGGTGAAAAATATTTAAAAGAAATATCAATGAAAGATGACATTTTGAGCACTTCTTATTATTTTAGTAATGCCCTAAAGAATGAAAAACTGAAACACACTCTATTATAAGGAAACAATTGAATTGTGGGTAATTTTACACAGAAGTAATACAGAAACATTTAAAACTCCGGAGTTTGGCGCATAATATCCTGATGTGGATCATGCGCCATAAAACACCGAACAACCATCTAGAACTCCGAAATGATGACTTTTCATACCTAAATATCACAAAAGACATTTCAAAATTCGGCTGCTGAATGACAGCTGAAAGGGTTGAAAAGCTAATTCTCGCACAAAGTGCCTTAAATAGTTGTAGTTTAGGTCCTCCTAATGTACAAACTTTGAATAAAAAAGATCTTATAAGCTAGTGCTGAGGGGGTATGTATCGCATGTAATGCATCAGAATTCAACCACTTCAACAATTTTTTGTAGTGGTTAAAATTAGTTTAGATAGTTTATTTTATCATTAAGACACTATTTAAAATATACTAGTACTGGTTAAAAATTAAGAATAGTTTTATATTTTGTTTGCTAAAATTATACTTTTTCTTTTTCATTTTTAGCATCATTTCTTACTTGCATGGAATGCCTTTTAATAGTTTCTGGTTGATGTAAAGACCAAAACAGCGTTAGTCTGTGTCTATGCACGTTATCTGTTATGGTTTGCTATTTATCAGCTAAAAAATTTCATTTTGAGTGTTGGCAAAAATTTCATAGAATACAATAGAATTTTATTTGTGTTCAGGCCGGGAGCCCGCTTACAAAGATACTACAAAATAGTTAATACACAAAAAATTGTAAAGAACAATAATAATAAAAAGTATACATAAAATGAGACGGGTCTAAACTAAATGTCCAAGGAAATATTCTCGTTTAAAAAATTGTTTAATTTCTGGGCATTTTAATAAAATAAGCAATTGAACGAAATTCTCCATGTTTAAGGGAGAGAAAATTATTTATGTTACGAAAATGAATCAAACAGGATAAATATTTTAAACGATAAAAATTATATACTGGACCCACAAAGAACACTTGTTCCCAGTGCTCTAATTCTCTTACGTCACAAAACTTACATACTTGCTCAGGGTGTGTTTTAAATATTTTATTTTAAAAAAAATAAGGATTCTTGGTTAATTCCAAGTTGAAATAAATTTTTTAATTGAAATATCTGCAAAGGAAACCATATGTAATCTTCTAAAAAAGGGTTCAATTTTATAAATTTATAATGTTGATTATGAATACTATTAGCCAAGCTTATCATGTCTGACTGAGCGTATAAAAATTTCACAAGAAATAACATTTTAATATGAAAAACCTGAAAATATGTGAAGAAAACCTCTAAAGATTTTTGACACAAAAAGCTCATTTCAACTATGTGTCTACATTGCGTTGGGATTCTAAAAAAGGTTTCTATGCATCTTAATATTGCAGAAGTTTTAATTTAGTTTAAAAGGAAAATTGTATGTTTTTCACTTCATATTACATGTGATACAAGCAATTTCAAAATTTTTTGCCATACAGGATTTTTAAAAAATTCTGAAACCTTTGTATCATGTGATACAAGGGGACTGAGGAGGTTATATATTCGACTTTTGTATCACAACGCTGGAGGAAAATAACTTTTAATATCCGTTAACTTACCTAATGCACTATCAGTTTCTGGTTCACGAGTGTCAAAGCCATGAAAACTTTTCCTCACGTGAGACTGAAAACTTATCTGTGTGTGGGGAAAAATAGAATCGACCTCGCATGAAAAAGGTTTATACCCTCTGAGCGTTATCAAATCGGCCTCTGCATCAAAGAGACACAGTATCTAAATAGACTTTACGCTCGATATGTTGTGTTTATATAACTTTCTCGTTGATATCGATCGTGTAGTTTCAGAAACGAAATCGTTCATTGTTTCTTGCGAGTTATAAAGTATGATGTGAATTACAAAGATAAAAAGGCATATAGGTGCTGTGCAGTGGCGTAGCCAGAAATTATTTTTGGGGGGTGCATGATGATATCGAAATGAAAGAACTAATTTTTTTTCTCACTGAATTAATAACAATATTAAAATAAATTAACGGTGTATTTTAATCCTGAAAAAAAGAAATCCATTGTTAACAACAAACTAGAACGAAGTATTTCATCAACACTCATAAAATGAAATGTCGACAAGAACATTTTATTTACTTAAAATCATAAATATAAGCAAGGGCGGATCCAGGATTTGGTTTTTATGCGGGCCTATATGATGATCTTAATATAGAAAACGTAGTGAATTATCCTGCTCTAACCATTAAAAGGGGGATCTGGGGGTCCTCCCCCAGAAAATTCTTGGAAATATAAGTAAAAAAACCCATTTTTTCAACTCGTTTTGGTACGCCTCATCCGAATTTCAGATTCAGGTTTTTTGGTAGAATTTTTACATTTTGACAAACTTTATGTAAAATAGAGTTGTAATAATAAAGTTACAAGTACCAAGGGGGTCTGGAGGTCCTACTCCATAAAATTTTTGAAAATTTGAACCTTAAAACTGGTTTTGTTTTGATGTGCCTAATCCGAATTTCGGGAATAGGGGAATAAAAGAAATTCTGAAATATTTAATTTCACAAAGAAAAAAGTTTGGGGCTTGGGGGGTGCAAAAGACCCGTTGCACCCCCTCTGTCTACGCCACTGGTGCTGTGCATGCATCTTCTATAAATGTCTTGTGTCATATTCCCACGAATAGAAAGATGTGAAACAAAGATGTGGGAGAGGAGGGGAAAGGATCACGCATGTTGGATAACTGTTTATTTAAAACAAAAAGATTAGCTAAAAAGTTTAAACGCTAACATAGAATAGAAAAAGGCACTAAATCAAATTCCGTCGCAGGTTTAAATAAATTTTGCATACGGTAAAAATTTTTCATGATTTTCTATAGTAGTTTTTTTAAAATTAAATAAAAATTCATGCTCTTCCATTGTTTTAGTTGTGCATTTGAATTGTCATCAGTACCCTTATCACCGCTTGTATCGTTCAAAGAAATCTGTAGACATGATTCTGGAACTGAAGGTGGAGCCAATAGTTCAACCGCAAAAGGGGATAAAGTTTGTTTTTATTGGTGGTAATCGTTCATTCGTAACACAAAACACCACGAGACGGCATGTCTTATAGATACCTATTAGTATACAAGGGTAAATATACGAAAAGCCGAAATATATCAACCGAATTCTGCTACTTTCGTTGCATGATCTTCTTCCCCAACGCTTTATACCGCACAGCGAGACGAGGTTATTCCTATAGATTTTTTAACAAGTCGAAGGAAATCGTACCATATTCGATGCTTGCGTTGTTTCTTGAACCGGTGGACCATGACTACCGGGTCTCGTAGGTAAATGAGTCTGTAAGAACCCAATTTTACTTTGCAGAACATGTGGTAGGGAGTTTCGAATTACTGTAATTCAATTTTCCCGTTCATCACACCACGGTCCCTTTCGTTGACTTTTCTTGAGATATCTCCATGAAATGTTTTAGTCTGCTTAGCCGCGAACATTAACATTCTATTGTTCGTAACACAAAACACCATGAGAGGGCATCTCTTATAGACACCTTTTAGTATACAAGGGTAAACATACGAAAAGTCGAAATATATCAACCGAATATACTGTGACTTTCGTTCCATGATCTTCTTCCCCAACGCTTTATACCGCACAGGGAGACGAGGTCATTCCTATAGATTTCTTAACATGTCGAAGGAAATCGTACCATATTCGATGCTTGCGTTGTTTCTTGAACCGGTGGACCATGACTACCGGATCCCGTAGGTAAATGAGTCTGTAAAAACCAAGTTTTACTTTGCAGAACATGTGGTAGGGAGTTTCGAATTACTGTAATTCAATTTTCCCGTTCATCACACCACGGTCCCTTTCGTCGACTTTTCTTGAGATATCTCCATCAAGCTTTCGCTTCAACTTTTCGAGAGCGACCCAAATCCTCTACAGAAGTTATTTTGAAAATACTGAAAAATGGACAATGTTCAGTGAATATCGTGGCCTTTATACCTCCCTCGGCCATTAATTTTTAATTTATGCATGGATCATTCCATTTCAAGTGGTCCTTTTCAAGTGGTGAAATCCTTTTTGTGGTTGTCTAAAAAAGGCTGTCGGTCCCCATTCTTTTCTCGAAAAATGTTTTCATAGAGCAACTTGAACAGATTTTCTGTCGGCCAAGTCTAGATAGTAGAATATAATGGAATTCGGGATGACGCGATCCTTAGGTTCGTCAGAGGAAAAAGCTGTTCCTGTACGCTAGTCGAGTTTTGTGGCAAATTTCTTCGGAAGCCATTGTAAATAACTGGCCAAAAACAGTCCCACGTGGTCAGCAGATTTTCCCAACGTTCTTTGATCTGGATACAACTTTCTCTATTTCACACAAAATACACAGCTGGAAAGAACTATTCCATTTGAGCTCGGGTCTCCAGCGGGCCCGTTAAATCCTCCAAATATCCACTTTACTCTTTTTCTAAGTATTGGGGTGATTCTTTATTCTCATGGTCCCTCCCTACAACTATCCCAACAGTCAAAACCTCAGGTAAAAACGCTTTTTAGACTTCTGGTTGAACTTATCTTGGGTTAAGTTAAGCTAGGATCAGGATGGATTTTTTGTTGAAAGTTGGTTTAGTTTTTTGCCTTGTTTAGTGAATCGTTTACATTCGATAAGTTTCGGTTTAATCTGTTTTTTTTTTCAGTTGTTTAAAATCCTAATTAATTTCTTGGTTGGCCTAATCCTTTACCCACTATACCCTGTCTTGGGTCATGCGCCATAAAAACTGAATCAGCCAACCTAATCCTCTCCTTATTAATTTTTTTAGCTCATTTTAAGACATTTTTGGTTACACCCGAAGAGAACAGCTCCTTGTAAATACCACATAATTTGTAAAGAAAGAAATTATACATTAAAGTCGAAATTTCGAGGGGGGCTAGGAGTTCTCCCACAGAATTTTTTTTAAATTTGCTATACTTTAACCTACTATTTTATCTCTGTGAAACACTCAAAGGTAACTTGAGTGTTCCCCAAGGTAACCCGTGAACCCCCGAGGGTCCGCGGACCACAGTTTAAGTACCACTGCTCTAGACCAGGGGTCGGCAACCTATTGAAACGGAAGAACCAAAAAAAACAGTTTACGAAATTTCCCAGTTTTTAAAGAGCCACTAATTTTTTTTGCTTCAATGTTATAGTATGTGCTTAGTATATATTCGATTTTAGATTGGGATGGTGATTTTAGTCGGGGAGGAATTTTACCCAACATTTTTTTCTGTTGGGTAAAAATGATCTCCAATTAAAATATCACTGTTTCCTCCTTTCGGGTAGGGTACTTCTTTACATCAAGGTTTAGATGACTTACGTACACATTGTAAGTCAATTTTAGTGAACTTAATTTCCAAATTTTGTATGAACGATGTGAATTCCTGGAAAAATAAGAGGGTCTGGGGGTCCTCCCCGCGAAAAATTTTTGGAAATTTCCCCTTCAAAATCGCGTTTTAGCTCATTTTTACTTTTTTCTATTGCACCCTAAGAGCACCTCTCATTATTTATGTGGCAGAATTTTCAAGGAAAAATAGTATAGTTATAATAAACAGCAAAATTTCGAGGGGAATCCCACTTCAGAAAAATTTTGGAAATTTGCCCCTAAAAATAGTGTTTTAATTAGTTTTTAGAACTTCCACAACGACCAAATAAGGATCACTCCTTACGAGTCACAGAATTTTCAAGGAAAATCGGCACATATTCTTAAATTTTTAGAAGTGTTAAAGAGTTCTCCACCACAAATTATATGGAATTCCTATCCTTAAAAGTAGAGTTTTGATTTTGACTCATCTTGAGAACTTAAAAATATATTTTCTGATTTTTTGAAAGTTTTGATTAGCAAATTATTAATTTTTTCGTATGGAACTGGAGAGCCGCAACTTTATATCGAAAGATCCGCATGCGGCTCGCGAGCCGCAGGTTGCCGACCCCTGCTCTAGACCATCTACGATGTCCCGAGATACGTCTATTTCAGCAAACTCTCTGAAGACGGACAAGCTGAGTCTCTTGGCTATCAGGTACAAAATGCAATGGATAATATGGAAAGATATGATGGTCCTTAGACCATCTACGATGTCCTGAGTGTATTCCGGCAAACTCTCTGAAGAGTAATATAAATATATATAGGGGAGAGTGTTGTACCTATGGACAAAAATCACGTTTGGATTTTTCCAAGACAGGTAAAATCACATTTTGACCATTTAAAGTCCTCAACCTATAGTCCAAACCTTTGTGAGAAGGGGGATATTTTTTATTAGCTAAAATCTTCAAAATCGGATTTTTAATTAATTTTAATAACTTGACGAAATTTGTGTCCATAGGTACAACAACGTGCTCTCCCTATGGACAGACCCAGTTGTACCTGTGGACACCCGTAAAAAGAGAAGTTTTAGCTAAAAAACCTAAAAATGAACATTTTTATTGATGCATTACCTTTTAATAACCTATTTCAAGCCTTTTTAAAATTGGAAATAGATTTTTTAAAGTAATGTAGTTTTAAATCGTAAATGATTATTAAAACGAAGTTGAATGATAAAACAAAAAAAAACAAACAAACAACTTTATTTATTACAATTTAAGCAAAGAATAAAAGAATACAAAAAGAACACAAAAAAGGGAAGACATTTTCTTTTGAGTCACCAAGGAGGTGAGGTAACCTCGTACAGGTGAAATAATATATTTTGTATCAAATGAAAAACATAAAAAAACACAATATATAACAAAAAAGTACTATAGTAAATAAAATACAAGAACAACAAAAAAATACACATGAATAGATGAAAAAGATACTGAAAAATATGGCAAGTGAAAATGCTGTTGGGTGAGCTTCAGGGATAAAGTGCTAGAGAACATAATCAAAAATGATCCTCGATATTATCTATGGAGTATATAAACAATTTTAATAATTTTTTAAATTTTAATGGAGATATTTCTGTTTTAATATGAATAGGTAGGCTATTGTAAAATTTTGGGGATAAGTAGGCATAATTTTTGTGAAAAATTTCTTTCCGTGTTTTGGGTATTAGGTAATTATTTTTTGAACGCAAGTTATAAGTTATGTTTCTTATTTCATTACTATTACGATGCGTATTAAAATAAACAACTGTTTGATAAAAAATAAATGACGAATAGGAAGAACGTTTAAATTTTTATAAGTATTTAAGTTAGGGATTTGATTATTGCTTAAAAATTTGACTATTTTATTTTGAATTTTTACAATCGGATTTATATTTCCTAGATAGTCCCCACCCCAAATTATTAAACCGTAACTAATATTGAATTAACCCATGAATGGTAGAGCTGCATTGAAAAACTTTTATTTATAATTTTTTTTAGATAATAAAATTTATAAAGAATAAAGCGTAATTTTTATTAGAAATATGATTTACATGCGATTTCCATTTCAAATTTTCATCAACGTGTAGACCAAGATATTTGATATTTGAAACTTGTTTAAGAGAGGGACAATTACAATCAACTATTTTGCATTCTTTTTTATGAAAGTATAATTCTAAAATATTTGACGGGCCATAAATACTAAAATTGATGAATTTTGTCTTATTTATATTTATTGATAATTTATTTGCCATGAACCATTTTCTTATAATAGAGAGATCATCATTAATTATATTCTCTAAATTTTTATTTTTTGGATAGGAGTATAAAATTACAGTGTCGTCAGCGTATGTTATAATTTTTCCATTTAACTTTAACCTACAAAAGTCATTAATATAAATAATAGATAACAATGGTCCAAGGATTGATCCCTGTGGTACTCCAGATTTTATGTTCAGAAGCTCACTTTCAAAATGGTCTAAACTTACGAATTGTTTTCGATCTTTTAGGTACGAGCTAAATCAGTCAAGTGTTGTTCCACGAATACCGATTGAATGCAATTTATCAATTAATATATTATGGTTTACGCTATCAAAAGCTTTTGAAATATCCAAAAATATTGCCACTGTTTGTTTACTTTTATCGATGCTGTTATAAGTAAATTTAGTAAATTCCAATAAAGCATCTACAGTACTAAGACCCGGTAAAAAACCATACTGATTTTCAGCAATTATTTTAAACGTTTTCAAATAATCAAGAAGCCTAGTATGAACAATTTTTTCTAGGACTTTAGAGAAAATTGGAAGTAGAGAAATAGGTCGGTAGTTAGTGAAGTCATTAAATTTATGAATTGGTATAACAAGAGCTGTTTTTAAAGAAGTAGGAAAACATCCACTTAAGAGGGAGAGGTTTACAATTTTAGTAATAATGTGAATATGGTTATTAGCTACTATTTTTAGGATTTTAGAACTCAATTTATCATAGCCAAGGGATTTTTGATCATCCAGAGAAAATATAATTTTGCCAATCTCAAATATGAAATAAAAAGAATTAATTTTACTTGATAAATAAAATTTATGATCACCAGACTGACAAGGATCAAACCCTGAACCAATATTTATAAAAAAACTTATTAATATTTTCGGCGAATTGTTTTTTATCCACATGTGCAGGTTTATTATCCTGTTTCTTTGAGTTTGTTAACTGGTTGACAAATTTCCACTGTTTTTTAATATTATCGCACTTCAAGAATTCAGATAAAAAATAATTGTGTTTTAAAGTTTTTATTTTAGTTTTGAGCTCTTTCTGAATATTCTTATAATTTTGCTCATAAATAGAATCAAATGGATATTTTTTATGTTTTTTATAAAGTTTTTCCTTGGTTTTAATTAAGTTTAAGACATCTTCATTCTACCACATCTTGTTTTTTTATTTTTTTTGTTTTAGGCAATATGAAAAATTTTTAACAATGTTTTTTAATATTTCTGCAAAAGAATCATACATATTATCAACATTCAAACAATCTAGGTCGATTGAAAACTTATAATTTCTTAGATAATTTTTTATCCGATTATAATTTACTCTGGTAGGCAGATATACAGAAGTTTTTACAGTTGTTAGAGATCTATATTTTAGTTTACAAACAATAGGATTGTGGTCAGTCAGGTCGTTATTAAAGATAGCTGATTCAGCACTCATATTACTACTACGAAGGAATATGTGATCAATGCAAGATTTAGATTGAATGCGAGTAATACCATTTATAAGAGAGATGAATCCTTCAGAGCAAAGAAGATTTTGATATTCTTGAATGGCGTTATTGGTAGATAATAAATCAATATTTAGATCGACAATCAAGAGTACATTCTTAGACTTAATAGATTTAAGCTTGTCTGTTAATTCAAATGTAAAATTTTCTATACTGAAACTTATTGATCGGTAAATGCATACAATAGTTAAATTGATCGATTTGTTGTAGAGTAATATAGTTTCTGCAGTGTTCATTAAAAATAAGGTTTCATGAGAAAAAGTTAAGTGTTTTTTTAAGTAGACAGCAATACCTCCTGATCTATTTGAATTTCTACAGCAAAAATAAGAATTGAAATTATTTAAATTATAATAAGAACTCTCATGATCATAGATCCATATTTCCGATAAAATAATTATATCAATTGAGTTCATGGAAGAATTCAGTAGTGCTTGTAATTCATCAAAATTTGATCGTATGCTTCTTGTATTGAAATGAACAATTGTTAAATTAGATAAGCTGTTTGTATTAGGGTTGAATAGAAAATCATTGAAATCATTTAGGGTATTTAGGTTTACACATAAGTTCTCTTCGTTTACAAAATTATCAGTAACATAATCAAACATTTTTGAGAACATTTACAAAATTATCTTTACTAACTATTCTAAATACCCTTGATTTTTCACTTTGCCTAAGGAATAATTTTCCATCCCTTACCCATGCGAATTTGAAATTGTTCTCAGATTTAAATTTTCTGCAGTGATAGTAAAGTTCTTTCAAACTTGGTATTAAGTGCTCACTAAAGTAAACAGGAGAGTCCTTTAATCTATTGTTGACTTGGGATGTAGTGATTTTCTTCTGTTTGGCTGCTTGTAAACACATGTCTCTGCTTTGTTTATTTTGAAATTGCACAATAATTGGCTTGGGCTTGTCTTTTTTTGATGTAGGAACTCTGTGGGCTATTGAAACTTGACTGTTTAATTCTTCAACCTCAAGGAGGGAAAATACTTTGCTTAGAATCTCGGGCACCCTTTCGTTCTCGATTTCGGGAAGGCCGGTTATCTCTATGTTGGTTCGTTGTGAATACTGTTGAAGATCTAAGACCTCTGATTTGACTTGATTCAGTTCAGCTTTGATTTCTTGATTTTCTTTCTGTAATACTTCTTTTTGTTGCTTGAGTTTATTTACCTCGGATGATAGTTCTTTAATTATCAAAGCCAGCTCCTTGATGCGATCGGTATTAGACTGCAGACTTGTCTCATATTCTTCGAACTGAGTTTTTATATGATCCTTTAAGCCTTGTACTTGATCGATTATAAAGTTCTTCAAATCAAGGATTTCCGCCATCTTAACGTGCCAGAGTCGAGAAACAATTTTCAATTATTTTGAAGTTAGTATTAATAACTGAAGCTCATGTGATACGATATCACAACATATGCCAATTAAAAATTAAGTGAATTTGATCAGTATAATTATATCAAACACTCAAAAAAATTTATTTTATCGAGAGCCAGAAATAAATACACACCACAACAACAGAGCCACTGTTGCCAAAAAAAGTCCCGAGTTCTATCAAACTCCTCTATCGTGAACCATCGTGAAAAGTCTTGATTTTTTACCAAAAACACATAAATCACAAGGGATTTTCAGATCAAAATTTAAAGTAAGTTTCATCAATCATGCTGATTGATCTGATCACTTCACTGATAAAAAAAATTTGATCAACACTTAGTTGTGCAAACATTTGGTGGTAATAACTTCCGCAAATCTTCTTCAGTGGAAATTTAAAGTTTTTTTAATCATCATACTTAAATGCGATAGGGTGCTTTAGATTTTACACCTTGATTTTACACCATATTTTACACTAAATGTCAAGTTTGTCTACAAATATACAACCATTTAGAATTAATTTAACATGCATTAAAATGTATTCACTTAAATGAAACCTGATTCTAAAACGCCGATTAGCTACAGACACCTACAAAAACGTGTCCGTAGGTACAACACTTATGGTGTCCGAAGGTACAGCGTCAAGTGTCTTTGCATTCAAAATTCTACAAAACATAAAAGAATTGAGGTCTGACAATTTCTAGTATCAAAACTAAAAAGTCAAAATCTCGGGGATTCACCCCATATATCCCATTTTATCATATCATAATTATAGGGGAAGAAAAGAATTAATGTAGTGATGCACTAAAAAAAACAAAGGCAAAGGGAATTTATTCTTTAGAAGTTTTTTACGTAGGATTTCTATTTCTTGAGGAAGATTTACTTTACTACAAATTCTTACTAAACGAAGGGTTTGCGAAATAATACCAGATAAAACCCTTTTGCTCAAGCACGAAGACCAGTGCTGCAGTGAAAAAATTTCAAATTTAAAGTATCTTCTTTGTCGTATATGGTGACAGACAAATCACACTTAGATACATCTATTGCAAGGTCTAGAAAGTTGACACTCAAGGGATCCGAACTAGTTTTTTTTTAAAACAAGATTATGCGGATAAATTTCAAGGTGCAAATCTAAAATTTTCAAAATTAATACATAGAAGGTCGTCAATGTAACGGCAGCAGACACCCCTTGATGGTTTCTGTTCGATGGTAAACTTTCGTTCATAAAAGAGAAGGAAAAGATTGGCCATGGTCGAGCTGAAATTAGAACCCATGGGAATACCTTGGGTTTGCATAAAAACATGACCACCGTTAGAAAAATAGTTGTTGAAAATACAAAACTTTAATAAATCATGTGGAAGGCAGTTTTGTCAAAAGAGCACTCATTCTCAACAACCCCAAAAAGGTCCAAAATGGCATTAAGCAAAAGATCTAGGGGAATTGAAGTGAAAAGGTTTTCAAAATAATATGTGGCAATCTTTGAAACCTTGTTGGATTCAAGTGGTGATGGCTTGGGTGCTGTTTTTAACTATCCAGAACCACTCTTCACCAAGATTTTTAAGACTTGATAACATGATCTTAAGCTTGTTCTCTAAGTCCACGGCTAAAGGCTTACCCCATGTATTGGTGGCCGAACAAATGAACCTGAATTTAATGGGATCCTTGTGAAACTTAGGAATACCGTATAGATAAGGAAAAAATTTTTCATCAGGCAGTTTGATTTTTGACCTTTTATAAAAAGCTGTAAATTTCTTAGCAATGATAGCTTCCTTTGATTTAATGCTTCTATGAGTTTTAGTGTTATGCAGCTCTTTACTCAAAATATCAACATAAAGTTTCTTACAACAGATGGAAAAATTACCATTTGCTTTATCTACCAAAGTAAACACAAACTTTTTTATAAGTTCTTTAAATATGCAAAAACCAAATTCATTTATTTTATTAAATATCTGATCCTTATTTAAATGACAAGAGATGTTATTTAGTAATGCTTTAGTAAATTTATGTCTATATTCACAAAAAGCCTCAAAAGGTATTCGATACCTATAAGCCACCTTTAATATAAACAAATTAAGATCCTCAACAAAACAAGACAGACTTTTTCAGAGGAATAAAGGTGATGTTGAGAACATCCTAGGTTCCTATGGTTTTAATCCTATCCTATGGTTTTAATTTCTACTGAACACCCGAGTACAATAAACCACTTAGTTTTTATTTACTTCTCCCCTGGAGTGTTTAACGAGCTCTGGATGGGCGGCATATGGAAGAAAAGAAGAGGCCAGGAACTGTTTGTGGCCTCTTCTCTGCGGAACATACCGTCGCGTCGTTCCGATGTGTCACCTCTTGCTCTTTAGCAATGTGGCGGCACATGTTTCCTTGCTCTTGCTGGGCAGTTTGTGGGAGCTGCCCAGTCGGGTATATCGTTTTTCCACCTTGGCGGACACCATACCGTAGCTCCTGCAGCAGCAGTACAGCCCCGCTCAGCAGGCAGACTGCTGGGTACGTACTGTGGGAGTGGGGGGGGTTGTCGTTTGGTAGGTTCTTGATCCTCCCTCTACCCATCATAAGCACCAAAATACGAACCCAGGCTCCACTTTTTCCTCATGGGATCATCTTTTTCGAATCATGATGGTCCACTACACATTTACTCACTTCAGAAAAAAATCTATCGAACATCATGCCTAAGTTTTACATGTAAGTTACATCATGTGTGTAAGTTTTACATGCTACTGATGAAAATTCTAAGTTGACTACTGCATCCCCATTTTTAATATCTAAAGCGATTCTTGGAATAGCCTGGGCACAGTTAAAAATGTCAAAATTTTCATCCGGAGACATACTCGTTGAGACAGCATCACCAACACAATCCCGTAACCTCTTTTAAAAGCTAAAAAAAACTTGCTCACATATACATAACCGTCACACCACATCCATCATTAAATACTTCAAAAGGCGTCATTTATTGCTCTGATCTAATCCCTATTGCCGATGTTGAGATTGAAAAAGAGCTAGCTCCACAAGGAGTTGAAAGCATCAAACGTATAGTTAAAAAGGTAGACGATAAAACCATACCAAATCCCCTCATTATATTGACTTTCGCAATGCCATCCCTACCGGAGGAAATAATGGTGGGATACCTGTGTGTTAAAATCCAACTATACATCCTTAACCCAGATACATCCTTAACCAGAGCGATGCCAGAAGCTCGGCCACAGCCAGAATGCATGTCGCGGCTTTGCTGCTTGTGAAAAGTGCGGAAGCACCGAGCACGCTGGCGACTTCTGCAAGGCTGCCAAAACCTTCTGCTTCAACTGCGAAGGAGAGCATCCTTCTTACTCCAAGAAATGCCTTATGTGGCAACAGGAAAGAGAAATCCAAAGGATAAAGGTCATGGAAAATATTTCGTATATCGAGGCAAAAAAGAAAGTCGCTAAAATTCTACCATCAACATCGTTCGCTGCAGTAGCTCCCAAATCGGCTCCACAGATTTCGATCAATACCAATAGAACAATATTCTGTCAAACCAATTGATCATTTCCTCCATCATATAAAAACTAAAAACTCTGTCCCCATCATCCACCCCATCAACTCCTGCTTCTACTAAGGAAGACGGGACTGAAGGGGAATTAACCACAATGAGTAAGCAAGTGTTAATTTCTGATGCTACCCTTACGCCATCGATCTCTAGTTTCTTCCGATACTGAGAATTCGATGGAAGTAGAAATTGCCTCCTCTTCTAAAAAACGTTCAGCGTCTGAGGAAATCGAGGAAGAAGCCAAAATTCCCAGAACATCCACTCCTGAATCATCACATCTCAGCCGTGTTGATATAGAAAAAATAGTCTTAAAACACCATAGAAGTAGATCTCAACCAAATAGACAGCAATTTCAACAAACAAGAGTTATGTATTTGATTGGTGGGTGTTTTATTTTAATAACTCCTGAAAAGCCCAAAGGAGGGCATAAATCTCAGAAAACCAAAAATAGGTGACCTATTGCAGTGGAACTGTCGGGGTTTCGGGTCCAATCTGGATGGTATAAAAACTCTTTTAAACTTAAATTACTAACCAGTGTGCATAACATTGCAAGAGACCTTATTGAAACCTGAGCAAACAGCTAATCTGCGAGGATATTCAGTCCTCCGCAAGGACTGCGAGACAGGTGACAGAGTTTGTGGTGGTGTGGCGTTGCTGGTACTCACACGACGCCCTTCTCTCCCGTCCCTTCAGGCTGTTGCAACGCGAATTTCTAGTCTCTACCATCACAATATGCAATTTGTATCTGCCACCAAGTGAAGATTAAAACAACGTCATCAACTTTAAATTGAGAATTAACAATTACAGATGGACTTAAATTAGCTGATCTTAACTGGAGAAGATATTCATTTTCTATCTGTTCCAAAAGTGATTTAACAGAGTAGTTAGGTAATTTAAATTCTTAACCAAAGAATCTCTAGTTGATTCAAACTTTGTTTTACATTTAGAAAAGGGTTCTTAATGACAATAAAAGGGAAAAAAATAGACAATTATCTTTAACAAGTCCCAACAAGGAAATGAGAGGGAGTTAAAGGAGAGGGTTCAGACAAATCATCATAAAGGTACGTCATTGGCCTTGAATTTATAGTAGTCTTTATTTCACAAAAACCAGTTGCCAATTCCATGAAATTTAAGGAAGATTTACCAGTAATCTTTTTTAAGCAAGATTTAATAGTTCTAAAATCTGCCGCTCCCAGAATCCTCAGATAAAATAAAAAGTTTTTTCGGCCCCTAATGTATATATCTCATATCAATAAAATTAACTTTAAATCTTTACAATTTAATTTTCATATATAGTACGAAATCTTAAAAGTTTGATTCGGTCGTTTGTTTCGCTTTTTGTGTCCGACTCTTTGGATCTCGCGTCATTAAACTTCAATAAATCAACCAATCGTTTGTTTCGGCCTGGTATACGTGTAATACAATGAGAAACAAAAAAAAGGCATACCACCATCTTTCATCAATTATCTCTTGGATGGCGCATAATGCCATTGGGCCTTGTGGGGGCCACACAAAACCAAAGAAACAAACAAATGATGAAATATAGATGGCAAACTGCAAATTAGGATAAAATTGAAAAAACGACGTTTGATTTGCACATAATTTATTAAGAGATATTAAAACGAGACATGTTTCGAGGGTATACTGAACCCTCTTCGTTAGTGAAAAAATGATGCTTCAAATCAATTCTCCCTTTTAGGTGTCATCCTTTTCACAACAGTGGGCAGAAACCTTGTCACGTGAGGACCACTTTCATCACAGTCACAATCCACATTATGGGGAAAACCTTTTTTGCACCTACTTGAGCGACAACTCTTTGCCTATGGCCACTGGTAAGTGGGCATCCATAACAATTATCGTTACTTAAATGGAATTTAGTAGAGTACCACAGTTAAAGAGCTTAACAGAGTCAAAGTGGCAGTTTTCCCTCTTTAATTCCACTGCCAACTAGGGACGCAGCAAAACTCGCAGATTATCAGAGGCATGCTCAAGTGAGACCTCTAATGTAGATCTACAGTTTATAGATCTCGGTTCACTACCTGCCAATCATAAGAAGGCGAAATTCGAAAGTGATTCCCGATTGAATATGGAACTTTTTTCAGGCGTTGCATACTTCGATTGTTTATTTTTCGTTTTAATGAAAGCTTTTTCTCCCTCTGCCGATTTGAGAGACAGGCGGGCGAAAGCTTCAGTGGGAGAGTGGCAGTGACGTAGCAGGAGTGACGTGGAGCTAGGCTAGGAGGCAGGTCCTACGTCCCGAAATGACAATTAAAGCTTTAAAAGTTACCATTAGCGTCTATGGGGATGAGACCTCTGTTTAGCTCTATTATCTGTGGTTACTACGAAGATACTTCATCGTGTACTTTAACCATGGAAGTAGAAGATGGGGAAGTTATGTGGTTTGAATTCCCGCTATGGATTTCCTAGGAGCGAAAGTTCGCCACAGTAGAGGGAGCCCCTTGTGGTTTCGATTGAGAGTTGATCACAAAGCAGAGGAGTCAATGGGTAGACATATACTTGCTCACTAAAGCCGCTTGGTCTTAGTTTTTTGGCATGGTTCTTGGTTGAAACAGCTGAAAACGTAACAATGTCAAACACGCGAAGCGACTGAAAAGCATTGTGGAATAGGCAAAAGACAACAACCCACGCGCGTACTTTAAATTTTACCTAAACCGCATATTCTATCCCGACGAAGAAAGTATAAGACGAATACGGCCGACTCTTCTGCTTTATGAGCAACACAAAGGAGAGCCTGACAGCGCCTGTGGCTCCCCTAGTGTAGCGAACATATGTGCATAGGAATCCTTACCACGGAATTTCCCCATCTTTCTCTAATAAATTAAGTTTCCTGTCGGTGAGTCACGGGTTGACCTAAGAACACGCTCCAGTTTCTAGCTACCTAATTGGCTAGTAAACACTTTTTCAAATTTAATTTTGCCTAACAGATTTTCATAAAAGGAGATCATCGATGAAGAAATTTTTCAAATCCGATCATTAGTTTTTAAATAAATAAAAACTACATGTGCAGCAGTCGATTGGTTGGAGCAGTTCGAGCGATCTGGGGGTTATTTAGAGCCTTTGTGATGATACAATAGTCAAAACCATTAGTTTCAATAGGTGTTTACTTCCTAATTGGCAAAAAAGACAATGAGAAAAACTCTCCAATTAGGTAGCAAGAAAGTGTGACGTGATCTTACGTCAATCGGTGACGTCACTAACAAGAAAGGTTGTAATCTCGTATTCTTCCTAAGGTCCCACGACTAAAAATATTTGTTTCAATTTTAGGCAAACAGGTGGTCGATTCTTGGTATTCTGAACACGTGTTTTATCCGTTTGGACAGCATTTAACGAGGGACATTGTGATGAAAGCGGGTGAGTTAACTTTCCTTTAACACCAATTATAGTTTTTTTTTGTTATAGTCACCCAAGATCAATGCAAGTGAATAAATAATTAAGTCAATAAAATGATGAGAATATAAAGTAATTTTTATGTAGGGGCCGTTGTTGGGATCATAACACCGGTCTACACAATTTTCGGGTCTGGCTTCGGAATGAAAAATTTTGGGTTTCCTCTACGTTACTAATAAAGGAAAAAAATTTTTGATGAAATTTTTCTTTTGTAGAAACTAGATCCATTTCAAAGATGGAAAAGTAAGGTACCCATTATTACCCATAATAATGAATTAAGGTTTTGAAAATACTTAGAAAGCTCAACACAAAGAACATGCTTGAGATAAAAGTAGAGGCAAGCTTTATGGTGGAGCTTTTTCAATTAAAAATTTGTGAAGAAATTTTAGGTTCTAGTATAAATTTGGAATTAACTAAAAATAGTTTTATCTTAAACTTTAAGTAATAGAATGCTATTCTCATAAAACAAAAGTATCAATATCAACCTGTTAACTAATATAGATAATTTTGCTCGACATCCAGTATGCTTTGATGGGTGTATTCCACGCACGCTTCTGTCAGTAAAATGGCAGCAGCGATAATCTTTCTTAAGCCTATAGGGATTCTATAGAATCTTCTATAAGAATTTTTCCTATAGAATAACCTCAAATTTATTGTATTTACGGTAAATCTGCATTAGGGGCATAAGAATCCTAATAATCAAAGATGTTGTCAGTTATATGTTGGTCCCTTGAAAAACGTATACCGGTACTTTACTGTAGGTACTTACTTAATTCTGGTCATGCATCAGAAACATTGGAACATGCACTGCTGAGACAAGTTTTAGTTGTTCCAAATACCTGAACAAATCTTGAACAAAACCTGCCATAAAAACAAAATCTATAAAATGTTCTACTTTATTCATATCTAACCATTGATTTAATCTTGGATCGGGATGCCATATTTTATTTAATTTTTCATAATGTCCTAAAAAATATTCTCTTGCTTTTATTATGATTTTTTGTGAACAACCAAACATTTCTTTTAATTTACGTACAGGGAATTCTGATACTACTGTACTTGTAAGAATTATTTTGGTACTAATGTTTTCAACAGTCCTTACAGCTGTCACTAAATCACTATGATTTTCTATTTCTTTATCAATGTCATCTGTGGAAGACGTCAAAGACAAAAATTCTTCAATTAGTCCAGGAAACAAGGTGGTCAGCCAATGCTGAAGAAAAATCATTCATACATTGCGCATACTTTCTTTTCAACATGCGTTTTGTGACCTCGCTTAATGAAGATAATGGGGTGGTGACCTGATATTCAATTGGACTAAAGTTTTCTTTCATAATTGGAATATTTTTTACTACAGCATTAAATAATTCCTTAGCATCTTCATTTGGTTCGTTTGCCACCAGGGACTCGTCAAATTTATCATCCTCATCGGAGTGTAAATGTTGTTTTCCCTCTGTTTTTCGGAAGTTATTAATATTGTCTGTCTTACGGGGAAACTTATATTTGGTATCTATTACTTATCTCTAAAAACTGAGTGTAACTTATAGAGCGTACGGCAGTGTTACTATTTTTCTTAGCATGATGACGATGTTTACATATTTTTGGTGGTCTCCAGTGTAGTTCATTTCTGTACTTATGAAAAGGGCGTATTTTCTCTTCATCTTGAAATGTAGAACCAATTCGATTCATTACAAGTGTAGCCTCGGTTATTTCAGCTACTCCAATCTTCAATTTGTTGAAATGAATGTCAATGTTCTTTCTCAGCTCTGCAAATTTATGAAGCTTAAATTCTTTCACAGCATATGGTGTTGATCCACATTCATTAGAATGTAATACGCAATCACTCCATGAAATACATTCATCAAGATATTTTTCAACTTTTATTTTTTTTATGAGAGATAAAATTAGGGCCATATTCAGATCTTCGCCATCAGTGAATCCGCCGGCGGCGTTTCCGTCCAGCGTGAATCTCATTCACCGTATTCAGATCGCCTTCCGAAAGAGGCGGAGATCTCGGAGAGTCAGCTCGTTGGTTAGTTGTGTTTTTGACGTGGCGTGACGTTGAAACGCTCAACGACCAATAAAATCTGTCTATTAAAAGGCGGGAAAATGTCACTGATGCATTCACATGCTTCCAAAAATGTAAACAAACTCAATCTGCACTGCAAGTCGCTTGTTTTTGTTGTTTGAGTGAACTAGAAACCAAGCTGAAGCTTTTAACTAAGCGAACTTATTAAAGAGTTAATAAAAACAATAAAAGAAAAAGAAAATATTTATCTTTTTTATTTCTAAACGCTTTGCACCTTTATCATAACCAAGTAATTATTGTAACTCATAACAATAATGCTTCATTTCCCAAATTTAATTACAAGTATGTTTTGGAAATTCATTCTTACATGATTTTGGAAAAATGGTTATAAAAAAGGGAGATAATAGCAAAGGGTAGAAAAAAAAATATTCAATAGAAAAAAATTTGTTATTTTGTAAGGTATGATTACATGGAAATATCTTTTCATCAAAGGAATTACTCATTAAATTCAATTTAATGCAAGATGTTAGGAAGTAGGAACTATGTTTCATAATTCTGGTTGAAAGACTCTCACTACTCACCTTATTGTGCAGTAAACTAATCCTTAATTACCATTTCCCAATATTAGCACCATTTTTAAAATCTATAAAACTGAAACTTTGCAAGCTTATATAAAACAAAATAAATAATACTTACACTATTTTCATATCTTCAAAATATTTGGAAGTTCCATTTTTTATTCTTACAATAGATTCAATAAAGTTTAGGAATTTTGTAAATAAATATTCTTCAACTTATTCTATTTTTAACTGCATACTTAATTTGTTGGAGAATTTTCCACTCAATTAGCAAAAAGTATGTTTCAACAGTTAAATGTGTAAACTATTGCAGTTACTCTTTATTGAATTGAAATTTATTAGTACAACATGTAGGAAAGAGTGAGGCAGATTTTAGAAACAAATTTTTAGTACTCCAGTTAGACAAAAGTGTAACTTATAAAAATTTCAAAGTATATTGTATGAACTAAATCCTAAAAACATAAAAACTCTTCTAATCACAAAAAAGATTATTTATTATCAACAAAAAAAGTAAGCACTACACCAATTTGTTCAAACATTTTTACAACTATTTTCTAAATAATGACATTTATTAGTAGATACCGTTTGACTTATTTAAGTATGGATTGTCACTGTTTGATGGTCACAGTTCATAGGAGCAAGTTTGTTTCATAAATTATATCAAATACAATAACTGTACTACCTCAAATCAATTTAAATGAATAATTGATTAATTTCCATTACCATTTATCAAATGGTTAATTTTTTAAAAAGATAACTCTCAGTTTAAATAGAAGTGTCATCCTTTTAAACTTTCATAATTTGCCCTTTTCAATAATTCTTTCCTGGATTCACAAAGAACAGCATTTTAGTTGAGCTGAAAAAAATTATACTAGCATGTAAACAAAATCAAAATATTAATTACATACAAGAAAAAATTATTCAACAGTATAATTGATTACTATTCAATTATATATTGAAATGTTTATATATACATTCAATGATTTTTATGTTGTATGTGTGTGGTGTAAACTGTAAACTTCATAATTCAATTAATACTATCCTAAATTTAAAAAAACCTTTTTGCGGAAGGGGGGAAGTTAGTTTAATAGAAAGCGAGAGAATAAGAATTCTTTAAATATGTGATATTCCAACGCAAACAAATGCTATGTCAGCTGCACATAAAAACAATCAAGAATTACAAGTAATAACCAAATTATATATTCTGTGCAAAAATAATATCTTAAAAATTAAAATATATTTATTTTAAAGCTTTCATTTATAACTTTCACTGAATAAAAAAAATTGAACACCATTCATGTTCTTAATTCATATCTTGAATTGGACTTCCTCTTGTCTATTCAGAATTCTTAATCTTAAAATATAACAATTCAAAAAGAAATTTGCCACGTCGATTATTGTAACATTAAAAATATTATAAATTATTCAATTTTATACAAAATGAACATTTTTATCACATTAAGATTAGTAATTTTTGAAGCGATTTTTCTAATATTTGATACCAAAACAAACTTGGTGATATTTAACGGAACATCTAACCGAATTGATCCGAAATATTGAATACTAAAACATTTACCAATTCTGAAATATTCCATAAACGAGAAAATTAAATAAAAATACAATTTACATACCTCAATACATTTTTCTTTGCTATCGGGCGTGATCCGAAGCAGGGCAAGGAGTGTTGGTTTGACATGGCGACTCTTATCCCAGCTGTTCCATTTTCTTCTGTGCTCTCTCATTTTTGTTAAAGTTATCAATTATTTTAATATATTAATCCATACCAACATCCTACTAATCAAAGCATGCACATTTCACGCATGATGGACTGTTATGATTTCTGATTATTTAATTGCTAACTATTTTATCGCTTTTTAGTGGCAACAGCTTTTATGTTTAAGTTTGAAATCAAGTTAGAGTTTCAGTATATAAAACAGTTGTAACATCAATAGCGGTAATAAAATAATTTGGCATTTACCTGGTCTTTAAATTTTAGTTACAATATTGTGGCGTCCGTGACAGTTAAAGAAATTTTGCAAGTCTTAAGCAAGTACGTCCTGGGTTCAAGATGAGATTTAATTTATTTTAAGAATTCAACTGTAAAGCTTTGATTGGAATATGACAGAAAATAAGCCAGAGATAAGTTCCACTGAGTTGGGTCTGCGAGCCAAAAGAGCAACTTGTCGTCGTCTTTTGACGATTGCCGCAAACCAGTTTCAGGAAATTCAAAAAGCTGTAAGATCAGATACAGATATTATATTCAATATGGGAAAATAGTGGAAAAGGCTGAAAGATTATTTAAGATTGACGAAGAAATAGAAAACTTATTCAATTTTTCCAGTGAGGATTATGAGTCATCCGAAGAGTACAGAGATAGATTCTCTGAGATAAGAAGTATTTACCAGAGAAAGTACTATACCAAAGAGAAAGAAGGATGCTCTAACGATGGAAATATTGTCATTGGAAAAGGAAATTTGAATCTTCCAAAGTTACAGCTGAAGGAGTTTGATCTCAAGCCCAGATCATGGGTTGCTTTTTGGGGACAGTTTCAGAGAATACATGAGGATGAAAGCATTCCAGAGGAAGACAAGTTCCAATACTTACTGTCTTCGATCAAGCCTAAAACCAAGGGACGTGACATCGTTGAAAGCTATCCGCCTTCAAAAGGTAATTACAAAAAAGTCATAGAACATTTAGAGGCACGTTTCGGGCGGAAAGATTTGCTGATTGAAGTTTATATCAGGGATCTTCTGGCTTTGGTGGGTCACAAATCCACAGTGAAACTGACCGATTTGTATGATCGGCTTGGATCGAACTTGAGAGCTCTGGAGACGCTGGGGGTCACGAGCTCCAATTACGCAGCGATGTTATTGCCTCTGGTTGAGTCATGTTTACCTGCGGATACTCTTAAGGCCTGGGACAGGTGCAGGATGAACAAAGAAGAGAAAATAGACCGTGAGGTTTTTACGAAAGAGCGTGATTTAGAAGATTTGATGTCTTTCCTTCGACTTAAAGTGGAATGTGAAGAACATCGTTTTCTCGCAGAACAGTCTTTTGGAGATGTGAGGGTTAAGGAGGTAAAGAGACCACTCCAGAAAGACCTACCCACTGCGGTAACTTTGTTCAATAATACGTCAAGAGGAAGAAGTTGCATTTTCTGTGATTCCTCTCATTCAAGTGAAGTTTGTCCGAAGGTGAGCTCAATGAGCTATGATGATAGAAGAGAAAAGGTCATGAAGAAAAATGCTGTTTGGTTTGCCTTCGGCCGGGGCATATAGCCAAAAAATGCAGCAGTAACATCAGATGCTTCATTTGTAAAAGAAGGCACTACGCTCTTCTCTGTCCGGATTTGCGCAAAGGTACGCCTTCTTCATCTATCTGTCTAATAGGGTGTATCGAAAAAAAACTTTTTCTATTTTGATGAAGCGTTAGTGCGGAAAAATTGTCTAAGGTGGCAGAGAGTACCTGTGATTTTTTTCAGAATTTTCGGATAATATCTTGAAGTGCCACATTGACCCTGAAGGTTCACATGTTAATCCTATGGAGCGCGCAAGCCAAAAAGGCTGAAATTTGGTTTTTCGCCACTCATTTCTACCCTAATCACCCGACGAATGTCTTCCCTCGATTTATGGACTCTATACAGGGTGGTCCTAAGTTCGTGGTACAAACTGGGTAGGGTAGGTAGAGTACATCAAGACGAACAAGAATTGGTATAGAAAGGGGGGTCGCAGTTACTGTTACAAAAGGACGTTTTGCCAAGGCCCGTTTAACGAAAAAAAAACATAATGAAATGGAAAAATTTATTGCAAGAGGTACAGCAGTATCCTTACTACTTACATCAAAAATGTGATAGAAATTGGACCACTTGCTAAACCGTGGAGTGAGTTTTAAAACATGCAATATTCATCTTTTAGCCAAAGAATGGAGTTCCTTTAAATTAGTGTAATGGTATTTAGAAAAATGATGATCGGGAAAGGAATTTTCAATGATCATACAGTTTCAATGATCAATGTATTATCATTGAAAATTCCTTCCCTGATCATTTTTCTAAATACCATTAAGGGAACTCCATTCTTTGGCTAAAAGATTAATACTGCGCGTTTTAAAACTCACCCCACGGTTTAGCAAGTGGTCCAATTTCTATCAAATTTATGGTGTAAGTAGTACGGATACTGCTGTACCTCACGCAATAAATTTTTTCATTTCATTATGTTTTTTTTTCGTAAAACGGGCCTTGGCAAAACGTCCTTTTGTAACGCTCGAGCATTACATTAGGTCCTAGCTCTTTAACGGTGCATGAGCGCCCCCTCTAGTTTTTCAAATTATGCTTGTCTAGGTCCCCTCTACCTACCCTACCCAGTTTGTACCACGAATTTAGGACTACCCTGTATAATGTATGATGCTATACTCGACAAAACTTGAATAATAGCCTAAATCTCTATATTACGTTCTTTTTGTATGCTCACATTTCGTCGAAAATCGCGTATTTCCTCGTTCAAATTAAAGCCCACAATCAACAAAATATAGATATTTAGGCAATTATTCAAGTTTTGTCGGCTAGCATACTTCATATAGGGTCGATACTCGAGGGAAGACATTCGTCGTGTTATTAGGGTAGAAATGAGGGGCGAAAAACCAATTTTCGGCCTTTTTGGCTTGCACGCTCCATAAGATTAACATGGGAACCTTCAGGGTCAATGTGGCACTTCAAGATATTATCAGAAAATTCTGAAAAAAAATCACAGGTACTCTCCGACACCTTAGAAAACTTTTCCATCAAAATCGAAAAGAAAAGTTTTTTTTCCGATACACCCTACTGTCTAAGGTTCAATTGCATTTTTACCTACTAAAATTCGTAAAGTAGCTAAAGGGCAGGGGAGTATTGACTGATACGATATCCATACCAGTAGCCGTCCTTGCCAATCGGTCGGCCGTATCGTTACCGAGGTTCTGTCTCTTTCTTGGGATAGAATGGCCTGATCTGGCCCTTGTCCCATAAAACCCAACCCGTTACCGAGGTTCACATTATTTGATTTGACACAGGATATGTGCACAGGTTTCTTTAGGGGCTTGACGTGATATAGGATACTGTTGGGTATTTAGGATATGTGTTCCCAAGAAGGGCCATCACTGTCGAAAGGCTGTCATTGTAAATACTTACAGTATCATACCCCCGAATGGCCGGATCTTGAAGACACACTAGGATGGCCATGGCCTCCGCCTGAGTTGCCCGATTTCATACTTTCCATCCGTGTCTCCATATGATCATGAACATATACCAGTGTCATGTTCTCCACAGAGTTAAGATAATTCAGAGAGTCCAAAATATAATTCAGAGAGTCAGTTGGAGTTGTGAGTTCGATTTCCAGAGGAGCTCACGATCCATCGTCACTTTAAAGAAGATTCGAGATAGTGAAGTCACGGGCAGATCAAGTATAAAAACCGGCGAGAGATCTGAGCTGGGCAGAACATTGGGTGAGTCCCTGGAGAGCGTGACATCAGTGGCGTCCATCAACGTCCTCAACTTTGCAATGTTTCCCCAGCCCATGCTCAAAAGAAAAAGACACACGCAACTGTTTGAATAACCGGGAAAAATTGTAAAAACCTTTTCCCTCTCTCGCGATTTGAAAGTGGGCGGAGTTAATTGAGAAAGAGCGGTTGCGGAAAGAGATTGTATGCGGATTGTAGAGAGTCAATAACGTTAGTCATATTCTCTGTTAGTTCCATAGTTATCACATAGAAACGCCACAGTCTATGGGAAAACCCATGTTAAAAAGTTGCCATTAGCGTCTATGGAGATGGACTCTCTGAAGTATCTTTACTCTGTGATGTTCTCATAGACAGGACAAGCCTCCACCGCCCAGCTAACCAGCGGAGTGGGTTTATAGCCACCAATGGGTGGCGGAGGAAAGACATCCACCACCAAGCGAACCCACCCAGATGAGCGGGCTCGCAGTCAGCGACATTTATTAAAAATCTTGTTTTGTCACCCTCGCAGCCGGAAGACTGGACCCCGTGGCCGTCTCATTGCCCACATAACCTCTGTGTGCCCTTATCCACGAAATTGTTACCCCCTGTCTCTTCGTGCTGATCTCCACCAGTTGGCTTCCCACTAGTGGCGACCTCGGGCAAGTATTTTCCAGGGCCCTAACAACCGAGAGGCTGTCTGTAAAGATTATAGTCTTCGATTATCTTTCAATGCTCTTAGATTTCAGGGATCTTAGGACCGCATAGGCCTCCGCCTGGAATACAGAATTCAGCGGCCCCAGCCGACCATGCTCCGTCCTACAAAGACTCCCGCTGTCAACGATGAAGACCCCGTAACCAACACCCTCGGCCGTTTTACTACCATCAGTGTAGGCCACCACAGTGTCGTCTGGCAGGTCAACTTGACATGATAGATCAGCGATCTCCAGATTCAGGGGGTACTCGTAGGGTGTCCTATTCTTCTTCAACATTCTACCCTCAAAGTCGCCTCTGCCTAGGTAATTGCCACCTATAAGCAGGGAAGCGCCATTGACCCTCAGGTCAAATTTTCTTACAACCTCTTCCAGGTAGAGGCATATTGGGGGGACCCCTGCCAGGACGTCTAAAGCCTCGTTGGACACTGACCTATAACTTCGGGTTACCTTGAATAGGAATCTGCGCTGTATAAAGGCTAATTTCCTTTTTACGTGTATATTGGTACGTCGGTACCAGGCGCCTGCGCCGTAGGTTATCCTGGGTCTCACTGCTATGATGTACCAAAGTCTTAGCAAAACAGGGGAGACTCCCCAGTACTTCGTAGCGATCCTGCCCATGCCCTACTCATAGACACTGGCACCTCCACTTCGCGACGCAGGACCGCCTCCTAAGCTCCACGTCACTTCTCGCCCGCTGAAGCTTTCGCTTCGCCAGACTTTTATTAGAATCAAATCGGCCAAGTGGGAAAAAAGTTTTCCTATACTCCTGTTCATAAAAAATGCAACACCAAGAAGGAGTTGTCCGATCTACTTGAAATTTTGAGGGTATGTTTATTAGGGTTTGCTTATCAAATGATATCAAATTCAGAGCTATAGCGCATGCGCGAGCTGAGCAGTGTATTCTCAACCACTGATTTACTCGTATACATAGGGGGCTGTAACCGGACGTTTAATGAGTTGTAAGAAGATTGTCTGCACTTGATTATCTTGTCAATAGATGTAATTATACATCTTAGACCTTAAAGGATTTCAAATGAACATTTAACAGAGTTTAAAAGAGGATTAATGTTAGGCCTCCGGGAAGGGTGTTTTTCACACTGCTTTACCGCTGCTCAGATGAAGGGAAACAGTACAATAGTGATATGGGTTTGAAAGCAGAGGTCTAAAGATGGTAAGGCGAGTTGAAAATTGGGGTCTGGACCCCTCATAGTCACGTCAGCATCGAATGAAAGAGGCTTCATTTGCTTGGCAGTGCCAGATCACTGATCGACTTTTCGAACTGTTTCAAATTGTTAGAATACTTCTACAGGTCTATCATTGTCTGCTCCATCAGTTAATTGGTCGTCATTGCACCAAAATTAACCAAGTATTGTTTTCTTTTCAGCGCTCCATTGATGGAATTCCATCGGTGCATAAAGCTACCATGGGATCCAGAAAAAAAGAGTTTCGCCTTATTTCTGATAACAAAAGGTCTTTTTAAACAACCCCCCCCTTTAATTTTGGTTAACATGACACATAAATTGGGTTTTTACGCGAAGAGTTTTGACCTGGAGGACTATTGGGTACCATAGGCAACCTCATTAGATAAAAAATGAGAGCAATCTCAATTCTTAAAAAATTTTCTAAAAATTTTTGGAGCCAAAAGTTATACCCCACCTTTGAAGCGATCCTGAAGCTGTAATTCATCAGAACAAATCCCATACCCATGTTTTTTGTAATGTCCCAAACTTCCATTACATCCAATAAAAAGTTTCTTTCTCGACAAACTTCTTCATCAAAAATTTTACCTATGGAGCGTGACTAAAATTTCATTGGTTTGTCCTCATACTCAAAATGCTTGTTATGTTGCCATTATTGGCAAACTTTGGGTTTGGGATGAATATTTGATGAAAATCACCTCCTCAGTCAAAATTTCAATCTGTTTGATTAGATGACCTGTTGTAAAGAGACTCTCACTGCAGCGCGTATGGAAGACATTAAACACCGATTTTCGATATTTAATTTTATTCCTTTGTTCTGAAAATTTTATCATTTATTTGCATCCACAAAGATCACTTGCTGTGTAAATTTCATCAAAATCTAACAAGTCCTTCATGGTGTTGCATTTTTTATGAACAGGAGTATACAAGTTCCATATCCAATCAGGAATCGCTTTCGCCTTCTTCTGATTGGCAGCTGGTGAACTGCGAGACACATAGATCTATAGCGGTCTCATTTGAGCATGCCTGTTAGATAGAGGAAAATTGGCCACTTAAGCTCTCTGTTAAGCTTTTTACTGTGTTTCCCAAGGATTTTCCTATATACAAGTTCCATATCCAATCAGGAATCGCTTTCGCCTTCTTCAGATTGGCAGCTGGTGAACTGCGAGACACATAGATCTATAGCGGTCTCATTTGAGCATGCCTGTTAGATAGAGGAAAATTGGCCACTTAAGCTCTCTGTTAAGCTTTTTACTGTGTTCCCCAAGGATTTTCCTATATACAAGTTCCATATCCAATCAGGTATCGCTTTCGCCTTCTTCTGATTGGCAGCTGGTGAACTGCGAGACACATAGATCTATAGCGGTCTCATTTGAGCATGCCTGTTAGATAGAGGAAAATTGGCCACTTAAGCTCTCTGTTAAGCTTTTTACTGTGTTCCCCAAGGATTTTCCTATATACAAGTTCCATATCCAATCAGGAATCGCTTTCGCCTTCTTCTGATTGGCAGCTGGTGAACTGCGAGACACATAGATCTATAGCGGTCTCATTTGAGCATGCCTGTTAGATAGAGGAAAATTGGCCACTTAAGCTCTCTGTTAAGCTTTTTACTGTGTTCCCCAAGGATTTTCCTATATACAAGTTCCATATCCAATCAGGAATCGCTTTCGCCTTCTTCTGATTGGCAGCTGGTGAACTGCGAGACACATAGATCTATAGCGGTCTCATTTGAGCATGCCTGTTATATATAGAGGAAAATTGGCCCCTTAAGCTCTCTGTTAAGCTCTTTACTATGTGTTCCCCACAAAATTCAAAAATACTAACCAACCAACCCTTTACAGGACACTTCACCCAGCTGGTGTGGAGCGGCAGTCGTGAACTGGGAGTCGGGCGAGCCGTCAGCCGCAGCAACAGAGTGTACGTGGTGGCGAACTACTCCCCTGCCGGAAACGTCCTCAACAAGTTCCACCAGAACGTGCCTCAGAGGGTGCACTCGCACCATTCCCACCACCAGCACTACGATCGCAGGGTCTTCACCAGGATTTGCAACCTCTTCACGGACTGCGTTCGCTGATGGATTGTGCCATGGAGCATACAGGGTGTTTGTTTCAAAAGTCACTTTCACTGGTTTTATTTGGAATAAACGCGTCTCTTAGGGTCGAGGAAGTAAGGTCTATCCCTAGGTAAGTGACCAAGGAAAACTATGTAGGCTTATATAATGCCGGAGTTGCATTTAAAACTAGTCGGCTTCCGGGCTTACTGGTCGTAGTCGTGAAAATGTTAAAATATTATAATTTTCGACTCCTAATCAGTAAAATAAGTTATTCTGAATAAGACGTCGATTTGTCCATACGTAAAAGAAAAATTTTTTACACATCAACATTTTTTCTTTATTGACAAATCGACGTCTTAGTCAGAATAACTTTTATTTTACTGATGATGACTAACAAAGTAGGAGTCAACACTTATAATATTTTAACATTTTAAAGACTACGGCCAATAAGCCTGGAAGATGGCTTTAGTTTGAATTGACCATGGAAAATCCACTGAAATGACTTACAGCACCCCCAGTGGCAAAATCATAAAGTCAAAAAATAAATTAAAACACTAACAGAGATGGAGCAAAAACCTCAGTGAGAATATTGATGCCTATGTTAAAAAAACTTACTGAAAAAAAAATTCGTGATTATTTGCGGAGATATTAGCATGCGTAAATGGCAGTGTTTCAAGTCTCAAAAAAAGAAATATTGCAAGTTTGCGGTGATATGTTTTAAGTTTTTTAGCTAAACAAAATTTAATTAAAAAAACTTGCAAAGTTGCGAAATTTTTCATTTTTGAGGCCTGAAACAGTGCTATTTTTACATATTAATATTTCAACGATTTTTGAAAACAATTTTGTCTTCATTTAACTAAAAAAACACTTTTTCTTTATTAAAGCCTGGAAAAGTACTATTTTCACATGGTAATATCTCCGCGAATATTCACGATACTTTCATGAAATTTATTTTAGCGATTTGTTTTTTCATAACATTGACAGAAATACTATATCATTGACGTTTTTGCTCTCCTTTATTTAACTTTTCTCTTTCGCCGCTTGTGGCTCTGATGTAAGTCGTCTCAACGGATTCTCCAGGGTCACTGACCCTAGGAGACGTTGGTTCCAAATAAAAGCCGTGAACGGATTTTTTGAAACACCCTATATAGGTCATACTGCACTTCGCCAGAGCTCCTGTTAGCTTTGGAGGGTTGCATAACTTATTAAACGGTGTTGAGGGCCAAAATGTACCATCGAAGCTTTTCGGGGGACAAATGTTTTCTGTGTACTGGAGGATAAATTAAATCCCCATTTTTTTCTCCTTGTATGATTAGCACATACAGGGTGTCCCACGAAAAGTGGTCCAACCCCTTTAATTTCTAAACCCCTACCCTACAGTACAGATACAGTCATAAAAGGTGTAGGTGGGTCTAGGTATAGCAAAGTGACCATGCCCTATCTGATGAGTAAACTTTCAACGCCCTCTAGCGGAAACTTAAGGAGTTATATTAAAAAAAAACTATTTGAGGTATGGAAAAAAGTCAGTGACTAAGTTGTAGAACAGCATCGATTTAGAAGGAAAATACACCTTAAGCAGAAAAATATCTTGAATAAAACCCCTAAAACTCACTCTCAATTAGGTTGAATTTACGTCTTAAAACGCTCCTCACAAGGCGAAAATTAGAAATTTTCATTTTTATGGCTTAAGTCAATGACTAAAAATATTCTTAGTTCATTTAATTGAAAATTTCTCATTTTCGCCTCGTGAGGAGCGTTTTAAGACGTAAAATCTACGTAAATTCAACCTATTTGAGCGTGCGTTTTAGGTGTTTTATTCAAGATATTTTTCTGCTTAAGGTGTCTTTTCCTATTAAATCGATGCTGCTCTACATCTTAGTCACTGACTTTTTTCACATACCTCATATACTTTTTAAAATAAAAATTATAACTCCTAAAGTTTCCGCTAGAGGGCGATGAAAGTTGTCTTATGTTATAGGGCATGGACACTTTACTATACCTAGACCCTACTTTCATGACTATATATATCTGTAGGGGTTCAAAAGTTAAAGAGGTTGGACCACTTTTCGTGGGACACCCTGTATATTTGTTCAAACCTGTATTTTTGCTATATTTGAAAATCTAATGAATTATAATCCCCCGATATCGTCCATGATATTCAAAACAATCAAAGGAATACTCGTAGTTTTCACTTTTCACCTTTTGCCGTTTTGTTGCAGTACCTCAATCCAGCAAAACCAAGAAAATAATCGGAGAAAAAATGACATGAATACCATCACTTTCATGTCAATATGTGAAAATATCATTTTTGTCTCCGATATTTTCAATTATAGAAAGAAAATATTTGTAAGAAATATAGTACCTTTCATTGCACAAAACATGCGTTTTTGTAATATTACTAGATAAGATACTAGATAAGAAAAGATTAATAACAATTTTTGGCAAAAAAATAGGCTATAAAATAAAATACAGGGTGATTCAGAAATAATCATCAATAATTGAGGGGAGGTAGAGGGGCCCTAGACAAGCATATTTCGAATAGGGATGGTGGGGCGCAGCCTTACCGTTAAAGAGCTAGGACCTAATGTTGTGCGAGCACGTTTCAAAAGGCCGTTTTTAGAAGGCCCGTGTGAAGAAACAAAACATAATAAAATGAAAAAAATTATTGCATGAGGTACAGGAGTATCCTTACTACTTTGAATATTTAAGTAGTAAGGATACTCCTGTACCTCATGTGAAGAAATTAAATGTGATAGAAATTGGACCACTAGCTAAACCGTGGAGTTAGTTTTAAAACGTGCAATATACAGGGTGTCCCACGAGAAGTGGCCCAACCCCTTTAACTTTCGAACCCCTACAGATATAGTCATGAAAGTGGGGTCTAGGTATAGTAAAAGGACCATGCCCTATCGGATCAGACAACTTTCAACGCCCTCTAGCGGAAACTTTAGGAGTTATAATTTTTATTTTAAAAACTATTTGAGGTATGTGAAAAAAGTCAATGACTAAGTTGTAGAGCAGCATCGATTCAGTAGGAAAAGACACCTTAAGCAGAAAAATATCTTCAATAAAACCCCTAAAATGCACGCTCAATTAAGTTGAATTTACGTAGTTTTTACGTCTTAAGACGCTCCTCACGAGGCGAAAATGAGAAATTTTTATTTTTATGATTTAAGTAAATGACTAAAAGTATTCTTAGTTCATTAAATTGAAAATTTCTCATTTTCGCCTCATGAGGAGCGTTTTAAGACTTAAAAACTACGTAAATTCAACCTATTTGAGCGTTCGTTTTAGGGATTTTATTCAAGACAGTTTTCTGCTTAAGGTGTCTTTTCCTATTAAATCGATGATGCTCTACAACTTAGTCATTGACTTTTTTCACATACCTCAAATAGTTTTTATAATAAAAATTATAACTCCTAAAGTTTCCGCTAGAGGGCGTTGAAAGTTGTCTCATCGGATAGGGCATGGTCACTTTACTATACCTAGACCCCACTTTCATGACTATATCTGTAGGTGTTCAAAAGTTAAAGGGGTTGGGTCACTTCTCGTGGGACACCCTGTATATTAATACACTACTGTTCATAAATTAAGGACGGAACTGTTTTTTCAACATAACACCTAGTGAAATTATTTTTCATCAATGAAAATTATACCAAGAGATGTTCAATGGGTGGGAATACAGGGCCCGAAAGGAAATTTTCTCTACCAATATTTTAAGGGGGTAAATGGACCCTCCATTGATAATGGAGTCCCATTACAATTTGGAGCTGTGGCAGAAACGTCTGTGTTAGAGGTATTTTACCGAAAACTTTATGGTTATTGTAATGAATATGATTACTCCTGAACTCAGTGCATATTTTTAAAAGCCTGTGTTACCTTTAAATGGTATTTTTTATGTTTTATTGATAGAAATCGGTCTAATCATCATTTTTGGCAAGTTTTAGCTTCTGGGTCATTTTTGGTAATTGGTATCTTACCGTCAACCATGTTTTTAGTAGTTCTTACATGTGCTAGATTATGTTTAGGTCTGGAGACCCAGAAAGTAAATTATTTCTTTCAATATCGTGACTTTCAAGAAACTTTGAGATAGCCAAATTGTGATTTTGTGCAACTTTTTCTCTCATAAAGAGAAATTCCTGACCTGAAATTTCTTCTAAGAGAATCAAATGGGACATGAGAACACAGGTACCCAATAGCAAACATCAGTGAAAATATCTGCGGTGTATACGAGGTGCTCAAACGGCACAACATAATTGTATAGTTTCACAGAAAGGACATCTGTTATTAATGTTTGAAAAAAAAGTATTTTTTAGTGTTTATGGACGTAGACATACCTAAAAAGAAACATATAGTTGTAAAAATATCTCCATTACCTATGGAATGAGTTTTTAAGACATACTATAATTTCTCCATTGATACTCTATTACTGTTATAGACATTTCAACACTCCCTATACACGAAAAAAAATTTCCCTGATGTCTGCGATCACGTGCCTGGGTTCTCATGTCCCATTCGCTTCTTTTAGAAGAAATTTCAGATCAAGAATTTCTCTTTGAGAGAAAAAGTTGCACAAAATCACAATTTGGCTATCTCAAAGTTTCTTGAAAGTCACGATATTGAAAGAAATAATTTACTTTCAGGGTCTCCAGACCTAAACATAATCTAGCACATGTAAGAACTACTAAAAACATGGTTGACGGTAAGATACCAATTACCAAAAATGACCCAGAAGGTAAAACTTGCCAAAAATGATGATTAGACCGATTTCTATCAATAAAACATAAAAAATACCATTTAAAGGTAACACAGGCTTTTAAAAATATGCACTGAGTTCAGGAGTAATCATATTCATTACAATAACCATAAAGTTTTCGGTAAAATACCTCTTACACAGACGTTTCTGCCACAGCTCCAAATTGTAATGGGACTCCATTATCAATGGAGGGTCCATTTACCCCCTTAAAATATTGGTAGAGAAAATTTGCTTTCGGGCCTGTATTCCCACCCATTGAACATCTCTTGGTATAATTTTCATTGATGAAAAATAATTTCACTAGGTGTTATGTTGAAAAAACAGTTCCGTCCTTAATTTATGAACAGTAGTGTAGTATGCATGTCATGATATCGATGATCCTCACATTCTGCAACGGATTCATGTCTAGTTAAATATCTAGAATTCAGATCTGTCTCAAATAATTTATGAAAGGAATTACAATCCTTTAGGAAAAGGAACAAAATTGGACCACTCTTTAAGCCATGGGGTGAGTTATAAACCCTGCAATATTTGTTCTCTTAGTGTAATGATATTTTTGAACATCTTCCATAAAAAACACCATTCATTAAGAGAACAAATATTGTACGTTTTATAACTCATCCCACGGGTTAACATGTGGTCCAATTTTGTTCAAATTTATGGTGGAGGTAGTATGGATGCTGCTGTACCTCATGCAATAAATCTTTTCATTCTATTATGTTTTACTTCGTAAAACGGGCCTTGGGAAAACCGCCTTTTGTAACGCCCTCGCACTACAGTAGGTGTTCTAGCTCTTTAACGGTGCATCTGCGACCCCCCATTCCTATTCGAAATATGCTTGTCTAGGTCCCCTCTACCATCCCTCAAAGTCTGTGCTCGGTGTTTCCGAACACCCTGTATTTAGTGCCTAAAGCAAAAAAGAAATTTTCCATAAAAATTGCGTTTATTTATCACCTAAATTCTATAACCCTTTACCCGAAAATCTAAAATCCGAGAAGACCCCTTCTAAGTTTAAAAATTATTAAAGATCTACATTTTCACAATGGAAAATATCGAAGATTTAAAAAAAATGTAATTAAACGCTCATTTGGATCTTTATTTTATGGAAGTAAATCTGACTTGCCCTGCGGTATCACTTTCAATTCTTTAATTTAAATTTAATTTATACATATAATTTTTTCATGTTTTATTTTATTTGTAATCTCATTGTAATTTTCTAGGCTGCCCATATGGGTCTCTGACTCCTGGGTAGCTCATATATTGAAATTTTTTGTATTTATTGTCATTAATCTTTTGTTTTTTGTGTCTAATTTTGTATGAAGTATTGTTTTTTTTTTTTCAAAATAAAATATTTCCCCCTTATTGTAATCATGTTTATTCATTCCCCTAAATAAAACACAAATTTATTACATGCATAAAGCTATGAGTTTTTTTGAACGAATTTTTCACGACACATTCAAGAATATCTCAAACTTTCAAGACTGAAACATTTTTTGCCTTCTACTAGGAGATCCAAATTAAGTACAATACATAAATTTTAAGTAACTTAATCATGGAACTTGCAAAATCAGAGTTAAATTCCAAGAGATTTCTAGAGTAAATGTAAAAATAACTATGAGTCATGATTCTCAGCAATATTTAGTATTGATTTTTACAGGGATGAGATTGGCAAAAAAGCAAAGTCTGAAAAACTGCAAACATTTGAATAGGTGGCTGGAAAAACGTTGCATGTCAACGTTTTGCAGTCACCCATTCATTTGATGTCTTAAATTAAGAATAAATTGGAAAAGTAAATTCTAACAAATAATTGTAAACATTAACAATTCTTAACACTTTAAAATTAAAAATTCTACCACGGTAAGTTGTTATACGTAGCTTAAATATGAAAATTTATTACATAAAAGATACTAGTAAGTCAAGAACATCAACTAGAGTTGAGAAAAATGAAATTACCATTCAAATATTTCAATTTAAAAGCCGATTTTTTTAAACAAATCTGAAATTTTCAAAAAGAAGAAAATCTTAGAAAAGTCTGAAAAATCTAATCCCTGTTTTTATTACTAAAACTAAAATTTTTCAGAATTTTTAAAAGCTTCAGCGTTTTGTTTTTTATAAAAATAAATTCCAGTAATTTATAACGACTTAAAAGTTCTCTTTTCTTATTTATAGTCCATAGCAAATAACAAATTATCTTACTATTTTTTAACACATCTGAAAATCGTACGTTACTTTAAACGTAAAATGTAAGAAATTTCTAGTGTAAATAGATATTTTTCAACTTTTTTATTGATGCTCAATGTCATTTTTTTAGAGGTAATGAACAAAATTTGAAATATATTCTAGGTCAAATGAACAAAGGTCTATCCTGAGGGAAATTATTCACAGTTCCTTAAAAACTGGCCAGTTTTAGGGGGTGGGGATTCCATATTTCAGGTTGATAATAGATGTGTCGGCTTTGGATAACAATGGGGGACGTCTATTTAAAAATTGAGGGTGATGGAGGAAAACAATATTCATATTTGAGTTCAGGAGGTCATTTTACACAAGAATCGACTGAAATTCAGTCACTTGCAGTTTGAATTTCTTTTGTACAGCAGCTTAACTTTAAAGTACGGCATTGAACGCTTCCGCCAGGGTCGGACAGGCCTTAAGGGCATTTGGACAAATGCCCGGAGGGCCGCTGCCCACTGAGGACCGTTTTTGGGCCACTGATGACTACAACTATGAATTTTTTAATAACAAATGTTAAATTATATAAATGAAACAAAAATGTTTTAAGAATATTTTTTAAAATGTAGGCCAAATGCTGACTTATAAATTTTACACCCCCACCACCTAAAAAATTTCAGGTAGGATCCTGAGATTTTTAGAAATTAAGTTTTAAGCTTTACTTTTTTAACTTTAAAGAAAGTTTTAACATGAAATACATTTCATCCATGCTTCTAGCTGATGTGCGTGCATCCAGTAGCCTGATTGGTTACGAGCCAGACTTCACTGCCGAAGGTCCCCGGAACAAACCCAGGCGGGATTCTGAGATTTTTATAAATTAAGTTTTCTACTTTTTGAAGAAAGTTTTAACGTGAGTGTCAACCTTCAGTGCAAAAGGTTCCCGGATAATATCCTGGCAGGATTTTTAGATTTTAATAAAATTACTTAAGTTTTATACTTAAAAGAAAGCTATAAAATTAAACTAGCTGTTACAACCCGGCAAAGCCGTGTTTTACAGCTAGCCTTCTTTGGCGCTGAAGCGAGATTCGCTCGTTACTACCTGTTCGTATTTATTCATTCCCTATAATTAAATATGCAGTTTTAATTCATTATCTTCGAAAGCGGCTTTGTCTCCGATTTCACATAGAATTGTCACAAATTTATTACATTGAAATAATTGTCATGTAATTTTGACCGGTCGTCAGCCCAATCCACTGAACCGGATCTGTACAAACTTGTTCTTAAATGAAATCTTACTACCCCTATATGAACTCATTTTAAGTGGCATCCTCCCAAAACATTCCACTTTAAATAATTATTTGATTTTAGAAAGATCTTTTAAATTTAAGAAACAACTAAAACTCTTTGTTATGACAATAGATGAAATTGAGGATATTTTTTTCCCACAAGCGCTCTTTTTATTCTGAGTTATAATACTGAAGCTCACCTCGAAATAGATTCACTTGTATTTAATTATAATAATTTTTAAATAAATAACTAAAATTGTTTTTATAATTTAAAAATAATTTTATTTTTTATTAAATATTTTTAGTTACTCGTATGGGTCACTGCGCTGACCCCTGAGCAAAGCCCCTGAGTAATACAAACAACTTTATTAATATTTTTTCTCTATTGCTTATAGTAGATATGTATTCTTATGTACATTTTTAGTTTCTGTGTTTTGTTCGTTCCTTTTTTTATGTTCCATGTAAAATTGCAATATAAAATGAGGAGCCTAGAAGCCAAGAGGTACAAGTGCAGTGGTTGGAGTTCTTCAGTGTACGGGGCTGTCCGTTTTTGGTGCCAAAAATATCTCGCCAAAATGATGCTAAACATGGATGAAAGAGTAAAGAGGAGGCGAAATATGCATGCGCAGAAGCGCACATATGAAGCCAGCGGTCTCGGGCGGCTTTCCTTTGAGGGCATCTTCCCATGATGCCTTGTGCGACCGAATGGGAGAGGAGAGAGTTGACGAAATATACGTCACTTTGCTACGGAGCGAATGACGTTCCTTTGCCATGGAGTTTCTCCTCGCGCAGTGCATCATGGGAGGATGCCCTAGCTATGCTGCGCAGAACTGGCAGAACGGTGTCGCCAGTACTTCATTCGCTCAGCGGTATATTTCGCCTCCTGATTACTCTCCTCAAACTCGTGGTTTGGCGAAATTTTGTGGCGCCAAAAACGGACAGCCCCGTACACTGGAAAACTCCAACCACTGCACTTATACCCCTTGGCTTCTAGGCTCCTCAAATAATAAACGTTATGTTATGTTACTTAAGTTTTTTACTTTAAAGAAAGTTTCAAAATGAAATGCATTTCATCCATTACCTTCTTGCTGATGTGCGTGCATCCAGTGGCCTGGTGGTTTAAGTGATAGTCTTCAGTGCAGAAGGTTCACGGATCAAACCCTGGCGGGATTTTGAGATTAAAAAAAGTTTTCCACTTTGAAGAAAGTTTTAAAATGAAATACATTTCATCCATTTTTGTTGCTGATGTGCAGCCTGTGGCCTGGTTGGTTAAGCGTCAGTCTTCAGTTCAGAAGGTTCCCGGTTCGAACACTATTAAGATTTTAATAAAATTAATATTTCTGCTTTGAAGAAAGCTTTAAAATAGAATGCGCATCCACCATTTAATTTAAAATACTAACAGTCAGAAGTAGAGTCACTTTGCTGGTGTACAGAAGGTACCCGGTTCAAACCCCAGTGAATTAACTTACGGTTTTAATGCATTTTACAGTAATATTAAATTTAAAAAACTGACAGTTCCACTATGCACTATGACAATTAGCTGGCTGGGGAACGTCCTTGATAGCTCAGTTGGTAGAGTCACTTTGCTGGTGTACAGAAGGTACCCGGTTCAAACCCCAGTGAATTAACTTCCGGTTTTAGTGCATTTTACAGTAATATTAAATTTTAAAAACTGACAGTTCTACTATGCACTATAAAAATTAGCTGGTTATGAAATGTCCTTAATGGATTAGTTGGTAGAGTCACTTTGCTGGTGTACAGAAGGTACCCGGTTCAAACCCCGGTAAATTAACTTCCTGAGTTAATGCATTTTACAGTTATTTTAAATTTAAAAACTGACAGTTCCACTATGCACTATAACAATTAGCTGGTTATGTAACGTCCTTAATGGCTCACTTAGTAGAGTCGTGGTCCTGCTGTGCAGAAGGTGCTGGGTTCAAACCCTACCATCTACTCACTCTCTCTATCCTCATCTCTCGCTCTACCTGATGCATGTGACCTACGAAACTAATGACTGAGTCGAGTCTGTTCACCCGTCGAAGATGGGGGCTCGGACGAGATGATTTATTTTGACTTTTTATTTTAACTGATAAGTTGCGGTCACAGTTAACTGTTGCAGTTACAATCACAGTTAAACGCATCCAGCCATAAAATCTCATTTTCAATCCGATTGTGAAAGACGGGTAATGGAGTCAAAATTTTGCAATATAATAACTTAGGGGGCCATCTCCATATTATACTCCGTAAGGGGACCGTCCACAAATTGCGGACTGTATCATAAGATTAAAATTTTTGGCAAAACTGGCTTCCTGACGGACCTTTCTCCGCTGGCCCCCAGGGCGAAGGGGCTTTCGGGGGTTATCCGAAGAACCCCCTAGGCCCGCGACCCCCCGGGGAGCAGATCAGGTCCGCCAGGAAGACCTCCTCTCGTCCGAGCCCCGCCATCTTCGACGGGTGAACAGACTCGACTCGGTCACCAGTTTCTTAGGTCACATGCATCAGGTAGACCAAGCTTAGAGAGAGATGGGGATAGAGAGAGTGAGAGGAGAGTAGGTAGAGAGAATGAGAGGATAGTAGAGTTTGAACCCAGCACCTTCTGCACAGCAGGACCACGACTCTACTAACTGAGCCATTAAGGACGTTTCGTTACCAGCTAATAGTCATAGTTGAACTGTCAGTTTTTAAATTTAATATTACTGTAAAATGCACTAAAATTGGAAGTTAATTCACTGGGGTTTGAACCGAGTACCTTCTGTACACCGGCAAAGAGGCTCTACCAACTGAGGCATCAAGGACGTTTCGTAATTAGCTAATTGTCATAGTGCATAGTGGAACTGTCAATTTTAAATTTAATATTACTGTAAAATGCAATAAAACAGGATGTTAAGTTACTAGGGTTTGAACCGGGTACCTTCTGTACTCCAGCCAAGTGACTCTACCAACTGAGCCATTAAGGACGTTTCTTAACCAGCTATATGTCATAGTGCATAGTGGAACTGTCAATTTTTTAAAATTTTTATTACTGTAACATGCTATAAAACAGGATGTTAAGTTACTGGGGTTTGAACCCAGCACCTTCTGTACACCAACAAAGTGACTCTATTAGGTCATCCCGAAAGTTTTGTCGCTCTTGGGAGCATTTGTATGCAAGATATTTTTGACACTTTTCCATTATGTGATACCAATATAAACTGTAACTTTATCTACCGTCAACTTGGCATGATTTTGGGGACCGATCGACAACTGGGTTCAAAATTTTGCATTTTTCCTTAACCTCTTCACACCCCTGTTCCACCGTGGTGGAACCTTGGCTTACCCCGCTTATTCACAAATCCTGCAAGGTTTTTATATTTTGATATAATGCGCATGCGTCACAAAGCAATAACATCTAATAACTAATAAATTTTAAAGTTACTGAAGTCCCGCTGGAGCAGTGGTAGCGTGCCTGCATAGCATGCGGCAGTTCCTGGGTTTAATCCCCCAGTTATTATTTTATTAAAATTTTCAAAAAACAGCAAAAATCAAGTCCATACGCATGCGCATTGTAATCAAAGTATAAAAACCTTGCAGGATCTGTGAATATGCGCTTACCCCCTCAAAAACATACTTTTTATTGAAATTTATCATTTTGTCTCAGGAGCGTAACGAGCCGTGCTAAATGCGCATGCGTTTGGACTTTATTTTTGATATTTTAAAATAATAACTGGGGATTGAACCCAGGAACTGCCGCATGCTATGCAAGCACGCTAACACTGCTCCAGCGGGACACACATAAGTTACTTTAAAACTGATTAAAATATCTTTTCTTTTTGACGCATGCGCATTTAGCACGGCTCGTTATGCTCCTGAGACATATATAAATTCATCAGCTAAACCTGAAATATGTATTATTTGATGTTTTTACTTCCTAATAAATCGAGAGATGGCGCTTTAAAACAAAACATTGCACAGAGCGTTTATTTAAACTGACTGGTTTAATGATGACTAGGTAATGTGACTATAATGGTTTCTATTCCCTAAGGCTTTTATACTGCTCATGATAGAGTATTGAAATTTTTTGTGTATACTTAAAAATATATATTCTTAAAAAGTTAGCTTGTATTTTGTCTCCTATTATAATAGTTATTTTTTTAAAAATGTCAAAATGTACAGATCAACAATTTAATTTTCTGTTATAAAAACGGCAAAAAAACCCCTGTGTAACTATTACAAATTTAAGACATTTAATTATCTCTCTATTCTAAAAAAAAGTTTTTGGTGAACGGTTTCCAGAGAAAGGCTTTTTAATTACTGATCCGTATAACACATATTTGGTATCAAACTGTCCGGATTCTTTTGAGGATGTGCAAAGTGCCTTTAGAATTTCTAAAAAAAATCTCAATTTTAAAATATTTCCATTTTTTTAGATTTCGGATAAGGTCGCAGTTACAAAGCAAGAAACTATGAATTTTAAAACAATTGAAAACATATTTTACTGGTTTTTTAATATTCAAATAGGTTAAGTAATCATCTTTCTATTTATAACACGAATTTAAAAAATATATTTTGTGTTATTTTTAACAATATTTATATTTTTGTTGTTCACAAAGGGTTTAATTGTTGTTCAAACGGTTTTCATTATATTTTAAACTTATATATATAATTAATTTATTTTTTATTTTTAAATAACAAATTAATATTTTTATATTTATCTTTGTAGTTGTGGCAACCTAATCATTACTATATTTACAATAAAATATACACTCGCTTTCGGAAATTTTGAATTTTGCATTTATTTTTTATATTATCCTTTTGCAAGTATGTTTTTTAAGGTAGTAAAATGTAACTCTTTATTTCATAATGACAAAACGCAAACAACTAAATAACACGGGTGAATGTTTTAGAAATAAGGATGAAAATGTTGGAAGTCTTGACATTCGGTGTCGTTGCTATGAAATTGACACAACTTCGAAGTTTGTTTCTCATGAAGATAAAATTCTAAATTTTCGCGATGTGTAAGATAATTACTACATTTTTAACAGTCAATCATTACAAATTTTAAGAAAGTTAAATTTATTCCTGAGATATTTCAATGCTTCCCTTAATGTATCTGTGAAAAAACATTACCTTAGGGAAATGGGTAAAAGAATGTTTACATTGCTTTGTTGTTAATTTTCCTGGGAAACAATTCCGTTATAGTTCCCGCTAAATATCGCCAATCTCTTTCGAACGCTCAATATTCAAATGTAAAGAGTACCACGGAGAATTACTACCCCTGTGTTAAGAATGTTTTATAAAGTGAGTAAGTGCAGTGAGCTGGGTTTTGTGGGGAATTGTGAAGCGGTCCAAAAGTTACTGCGTCAGCAGTTAACGGGGGTTGGCGAGCGTTAGCGAGCAGGGGGCGGTAGCCCCCTAGATTCTCAAAAAATTAGAATATTATAAAGTTTTTTTTGCCCAACTAACCTTCCCCTGCCTAATACTGCAGATTTATCCCACAGAGTACTAGAACAGAGAGTCCGTCGCCATAGGCGCTAATGGAAATCGAAACGTTGGATGGGTTGGGTGGCGCTGCGATCGCATAACGTCACGAGAGGCGGGACGGAAAAGCCTGATTGGTTGAGAAAAACTTTTTCCTTCTCCTTCGAAATAGAAGATTGCGTGACAGCCAATCACAGGTTTGATCTCTCTGTCAATCATTTATAGTTCTTCGTGGCGCCCTCAAACCCATACAACTTTTGAATATATCGTGTTGGACCCTCTGTTAGGATTTTTCTCTGTGATTTATCCTATACGTATCATATTCCATGGAGAAAAATTGGAAAATCAAATCCTTTTAACGCATTTTTTGCGAGAAATTCTCTCTTTAGTAAAATGTAATACCCCCTAATATTCTATTTTATCCTCCTACCCTCCGAGAAACAGTTTTTTACATGGGTCTCTTTCATGTCTGCTATGAATTTTCTTATTTTAAGGATATTTTATCTTATTAGACACAATTATACAAACTAAAATTTATTGTATAAAATTTTTCTGCGCCGACCACGGACCCTTGCCTTGGTTCCCAAATTTCATTGTCTGGTAACCCATTCGAGATAGTTGGAGAGAGAAATTGATTTGTTTATTATCACTCTTTCAAGAAATTTCACGCCTTGTCAAAAATCGAATTTGTATTCTATTTCATCCATTCAACCCCCAAAGATGAGTTTATGCTTCTCAGGATAGACCACCTTGAGTGACCCCAATCAAAAATTTCAGTCCTGAAAACCTTTTAAACAGGATAATTACTCTTTTTCTCAGTAAAGTATAATTTTAACTTTTTTCTGCCCCCAATTAACATCCCCGGTCGAGAATGAAAGTTACTTATTGTAGCATTTCTAGTTCTACTACAAATTACATAGAACTTACATCCCAAATAATTCCTTAAGGTGGACACAAATTGGAGCCGAGCGGCGTAGCGAACAGCCACGAACACGCTCTGCGCAAGCGCCGCTCTTAGAGCCTCCGAGTTGCGCGTGCGCAGAGCGTGTTCGTGGCTGTTCGCCTTCGCCGCTCGGCTCCAATTTGTGTCCACCTTTATGTTCGCTTAACCCTTCCATTTCACCTTCAAATGAGAGGAACTCTTTTCTAATGGGCTGTTCGATGTAAGGCATGTCTCCTTTATTTGCACCACTTAGGGGCCATTCATTAATTACGTAAGGATGATTTTGGCGATTTTTGACCCCCCTCCCTCCCATGTAAGGGTACGTAAGATTTTTCAAACCCCTCCCCTCCCTATTCTTACGTAAGATTCCATTTCGTTTTTCAAAATAATAAAATGTTAGAAAGGATCAGTTACACTAACTCTCAGTTTGACGAAAATCAAAGATTTTTATTTTTAACATACTAGGGAGCTACCGCCCCCTGCTCGCTATCGCTCGCCAACCCCCGTTAACTGCTGACGCTGATACTTAAGGATCTCTTTGCCATCCTCACAAAACACAGCTCACAGCACTTACTCATTTTATAAAACATTCTTAAAACAGGGGAACTACTTCTCTGGGGTATTCTTTCAAAATAGGGGAATATTCATTCAGCGGTGGAATTTTAACAGTTCCTTTATGGCAATATGAATTGGCGGATCACCATTTAATTCCAAGAAAATTAGTAACAAAGCAGTGTAAACTTTCTTTTACCATTTCCCCAAGGTAATGTTTTTCTCACACAGATCCATTCAGAAGCACTGAAACATCTCCGGAATAAATTTTACTTTCTTAAAATTTGTAATGATTTTCATTGATTGTCTGTGAAAAATGTAATAATTATCGTAAACATCACGAAAATTTAGAATTTTGCTTCATGAGAACAAATAAACATCGAAATTGTGTCAGTTTCATAGCAATGACACGAATGTTCTGACTTTCGATTTTTATCTTTATTTATAAAACATTCCCCCGCCATATCTAGTTTTGCGTTTTGGCATTATAAAAAAAAGTTACCTTTTACTACCTTAAATAACATAACTTGCAAAAGGATATAAAAATAATTATTATTGTAATAAATAAATGCAGAAGTTCAAAATTTCTGAAAGCGAGTTTATATTTTATTGTAAATTTAGTAATGATTAGGTTGCCACAACAACAAAGATAAATATATAAATATGAATTAATTATTTAAAAATAAAAGATAAATTAATTATACATTAGTTTTAAATATAATTAAAATCGTTTGAACAGCAAAAATATAAATATGGTTAAAAAGAATCCAATATATATTTTTTAAATTAGTGTGATAAATAGAAAGATGATTATTTAATGTATTTGAATGTTAAAAAACCAGTGAAATATATTTTCAATTGTTTTAAAATTCATAGTTTCTTGCTTTGTAACTGCGACCTTATCCGAAATCTAAAAAAATGGAAATATTTTAAAATTGAGATTTTTTTTGAAAAATCGAAGGGCTTACTCGGAAATCCGGAAAGAATTCGGACATTTTGATACCATATATGTGTCATTTGGTTCAGTAATTAAAAAGCCTTTCTCTGGAAACCGTTCTCCAAAAACTTTTTTTTAGAATAGAGAGATAAGTAATATTCTTGCTGTCAACTACATATTAACATTATATTACTATCTCTAATCTCTCTGGAATGTGTTTACATTAACTTGGAAAATCTTACGTAAGAATTGGTTTGACCCCCCACCCCCCAAGTAAGGGTATGTAGAGATTTTTCCAACTCTCCCTCGGGATCCTTACGTAATTAATGAATGGCCCCTTATGACTACTAAAAGTAGAAAATTTTGAATTTTACTCCCACAAAGAGTATAAAAACTGGAATATTTTTTTCTGCCCCTCTCCTCCTCCTTAATCGCAGGTCCCAGATATCTACAATGGTTTTTTGTATTCCTAAGTGTGTAAAGGGAAAAATTAGCCTGAAATTAGTGCTTCTTCACGAGGAAAAATTAAGTTTTTAAAAGACTTAAAAGTTGAGAATTTCCCCTTATATTTTCTACACATTTCAGGCCTTATTTTAAGTAGAAGAATCGTTCCAAAATCGGTTTAATGCATTTTACCGTTTTCTGGTGTCAATTTATAAAACATTCAACAACTGCAGTTGGTGCAGAAAAGAAATTATTTTTCAGGAGATATTGCAATTCTTTCTTGCCTGAGAATAAGGAAAAGAATGACACCTTTCATTACGTTAATTAATGACTATAAGCATGCACCTCAGAGAAAATAGGCTTACAAATGTTTACGTTCCACTTTATCCTTCCACCCCTTCGACTGGAGTGAACTGATCCTTTCCAAACTCTATGTCTCGTTAGTCCTCCCTTGCCTCTCTCGTATTATGGAGTATTTGAGCAAACTAAAAAAATAAAAAGAACCATTTTGACTCCAAACAACACAAAATCGAAACTCGTCGATTTTCCACTTGTGCGCCTCTCACCATCCCCAGTCGCACACCCGAAGTGTCCACCATCGCGATTCGTAAACTACAGATTCTAAGGAACAAAATGGCTATTTTCACTATGCATAATCACGAAAAAGCACGCGAAATGCAGTTAGAAAACCCCTTATTAAGCTCTTTCCAAATAACAATCCAGTTTTAAACTTACAAGCAATAGATACAAATAATATTAGCACCATAACAAATTAAAATTTTAATTTATTACTACGTTATAGAAAATGATAGGAACCCTTTACTTACAGCCAGACAATAAAAATACAGTAACTTAAAATCTAATTACAAAATTATGAAATATTAGAACTGGATTGAATTTTTTCTTAAATCCAGTGTTGAACAAGACTAGTTGCTTGCATTTATTCTTTTTGTACCTTCTTCAAAAGCATAAGTTCTTTGAACTCAGGAGTATCTTGTAATTCGGCACTAATTTCTTCCTCATCCTACAAAAAGAAAAATTCTAAAATTGCTTCATCCAAACATATTTTTATATTATCACACATTCCAAACCTACATAGAGTAAATATTTGTTAAAAACTTTTATAAAAAAGATTAAGGCAAAGCAAGCTTTTTTTATTTTCTAGACCCCAAATTGAGATTCAATCAAAAATTAATCATTTTCTTCTAGCAAAAATGAGCAATTTCCCCCGACTTTTTAGGTGAAATTAAAATTCCCTTAATCTTTCATCCCTAACCCATGAGAACCCTGTTATTATCAACAAAGATATTGTTACCAGTTTAATCTAGGCCAAAAGCGGTCACATTAAGCAGAGTTCATTGCATTACTTTTGTGTAGATTTTTAATAGCCCAATGCTCTTTTCTCAGAAGCATTAACTATTTTAGTTGTTTTTAGACTTCCAAAGATATATATTGGGTTGTCCCAAAAGTTGTTACTTTTTACAAAGTTTCGTGTTTGAAAATTTTTTATGAAAAACTGGTGTAGGTAGAGATTTCAAACAAAAGGGATTTTGATAAAGGTATATTTATGAATATAATGTATGATTTTGGCAGTTTTGGCGATATTATTTCTTTTCAAAATGGCGGTTTGAAAAAACAACCGCAAACGACGATTTTGGCATAATTTTTTTCTTTTGTTTAAAAAACTAGGAAGAACGTTTAATTCATGGCTAAAAAGAGTTGTACTGTATATTTGATATGTTTAGATTAAGATGTCATAGTTTCAGAATGATTCAATAAGTTTAAGGTGGGAAATTTTGGTCTCAAACATCCCCTACCACTGGCATCTGTATTTGCCCCCTCTAGAAAATTTTCACAAATTCTATCCACAAGCACATCCATGGGGGTATTCAGTGGAAGCAGGGAGGGGCAGCTGCCCCCCTTCTAAAACACTAGTAATTTACTTCCAGCTAAGTTAAAATCCAGTTTTTTAGGATAAAATTTCCAAAAATTTTCTGGGGGAGGACCCCCCTTTGATATTTGTATCCCACATTATAAAAAACACTGATGAATTAATAAAGTTCTCCTGGACGAAAATTCAACCTCAAAATGTATAACAAACGAAATTATCGAAATAAGGAAGTTGCATGTGTCAGATTTTCAAAAACAAACTAGTGTTCCGTGTGGTTTTTTGTATGGTAAAATGAAATATCTAATCAGTTTTTCAAAAAAATGTACAGGTAATTAAATATTTTAATTTAAAAGTCGAGAAAAAAACACGTGACTGAAAACGTTTATTGTTTAAACTATAAGATGACGTCAACAATAATACCATCAACTCCATTGCTTTACAACAATGTTTAGTATAAGATGACGTCACATCCAAACTCTTGGCGTTTTCGCGCGCTTTTAAAAAGGGGATTGTTGCTTATTTTTGCAAGAGGAATCGATTAAAAAAATCACGCAACTTCCTCATTGGATAATAGATTGAGACAATTAATTTGAATAATTTTTAAATGGTAAAATAATCAAATTAATTATCTTAATTATATGGATTAATTTATGAACTTAAGAAATTTCTTTTAGAAAGAGGAAATTTAATTTTTTAAATAAATAAAAGTGAAATGTAAGCAACTAATGTTAATTGAAATTGGATAAATGATTGAGATAATTAATCCGATTAAGGAAATCAACAGTTTTTTATTAACTTAGTAAAAAACCCAACTGGTTTTATCTGTTTATAAACAAACCAACTGGTTTTAGTTTTTATCATTAAAGAAATCAATGGTTTTTTATTAATTTAGTAAAAAACCAACTGGTTTTTATGACAAATTAGACAAATTGGTTTTAACAATTAATTAAAATCCCATTTTATCATTAATTAAAACCATTGAATCCACACAGGCCATCTTTTATCAGTGAAAAACAGATAACTTTTGTGTGTATCTTTAGTTACTCTTTGAAATAATGTTTCATTTTAAAGGAAATTAATAAATAAACTATCTCTTGCAACATATAATAAGTTTAACTTAAGCATTTGAGGTTAAGTTTAGAGAGAATTCAATAATACTAGTCGACAGTGGTTTCCTAACAACAACCAAATTACGATTTTTGTTACTAATTCATATAGTTACTTAAATATATGCAAGTAAAAAAGTTCCACCACGTCCCATTTTTCTTTCTTTAAAATTTTTGATTTTCTGCTTTTTTTCTTAATTTTGGCGTTTCAAGCGTCATTTTTGTCCAATAGCAACCATGAAATCCCATCCAATTAATTTACATACATGTGATTACACAGACAAAAAATTGGCGGAAAATATTAAAATAAAATTGATAGCACCTAAATATTTCTTCATTTTAAGTAGAAGGGGTCCATCAGCTTCTTCTTCCTAGATCTAAGTTGGTTGGGTTTTTAGATGGCGCATGACCCTAGACAGGTTATAACTCGAGATCTAGGATTCAATATGCTAGATTCATATTTTTTAGCTTAAATCTTAACTAATTTTAGTATTACTTCGATATTTTTTCAATTTTTCTTAAAATTTAGTACTAGGCCACACTAGCAGTCAGAGTTTTCAGTATAAAAAGATTGGAAAATAAGAAAGTTGAATCGAAAGTTGCAAATCGAATTGTCGGAATTCAATTTTGCTAAGCAAATTGGCGGATTTCCGCCAATTGGCGGAAGAATCACATGTATGCTTTGAACATTCAGTCAATTTTGGCTGCTTCGTCGGAGCCCTTAAATGGCTTGGCAGGTTTGGCTGATCAGATATTTGAGGTTACTTATGCCTATTCGTCCAGTGTTTGTAATGTTAGCGATCCTTTGCAATCTAAAGTACTAACTGATCTGGCTGTAGAGGTCAGGGATCTCGCTAAACAGATTACGCTCTTAAAAAATGAGATTCAGAGTTTGAAAAAGGGTAAAAGTAATCTTGGTAAATCTGTTAGTAACTTTAAAAGTAATTTGGAAAAGAAGCCTAATGATGACTTAGTATATTGCTTTTTCCACAGGAAATATGGAGCTAAGGCTCATAAGTGTGTTAAACCCTGCGATTGGGATCCAGGTCGCGAAATAGATTGACTAGATCAGGATGGCTTTATAAGCCGGCGCCTTTTTGTAAGGGATCGGAAAACCAAATTACGGTTTCTAGTAGACAGTGGTTCTGATGTAAGTTTGCTTCCTGTGTCCTTTAGAGGGACTCTGAAGGTTACAGACTACTTGTTACAGGCTGCTAACGGCTCTAAAATTCATACATTTGGCCAAAAATTTCTCTGTTTGGATTTTGGTTTCAAAAGAAATTATAACTTTTATTTCACGATTGCCGACATTCAGAAACCGATTTTGGGTGCCGATTTCTTACAACATTTTGGTTTACTCGTGGATCTGGGAAGATCTAAGTTAATAGACCCAAAGTTTTCAGATGCAATTCCAGCCAAAGTCCTTCAAGCCATTCAACCTAGCGCTAAGGCAATTTCAGGGGATAGTAAATTTCATGAGTTATTAAGAGAATTTCAGGAAATTACCATCATTAAAACTAAGCCAATTAATATTAACCATGATACTATGCATTTTATTGAGACTCGTGGTCAACCTGTCACTTCTAAAGTTTGACGCTTGAATCCACTCCAATTGGAGACTGCCAAGACCGAATTTAACTACATGATCAATCATGGTATTTGCAAGCTCTCTAAAAGTCCCTGGAGAGACTGCTAAGACCGAATTTAACTACATGATCAATCATGGTATTTGCAGGCTCTCTAAAAGTCCCTGGAGTAGCGCGTTGCACATGGTGCCAAAGAAAAAAGGTGACCTACGGGTGATTATAGGGCTCTAAATGCTAAAACCATTCCTGACAAGTACCCCCTTCCGAACCTGCAGGATTTTTCCCAAAATCTTTATGGTAAACATATTTTTAGTAAGGTTGATTTGGTTCGTGCCTTCAACCAGATACCCGTTAATCCTGCGGATGTAGAAAAGACAGCAGTGATTACAGAGACTCCAACTTTCAGAGATGGTTGTCAGTAGTCCTTATGAGTAAGGAAAATTTTTTTGGAAGTTGACCCTAAAAACAGGGCTGTTTTGTTTTAGACACCTATTTCGATTTTTTAGGGGTGGATCCAATGCCATCCCCCTTGATGTCATATCTGAAAAGGGTTATAATCTAACAAGATTTTTAAAAATACTGAATTAAGCTTCAGAGTGATCTAACAATAAACATTTACAACTTAGGAAATCCTTAAGAAACAAAATTAGTTGAAAACACTGACTAAAATCGATAAAAACGCGATCTGAGAGGTATTACTGGACTTATTGGGCTCCTCTGGCCATGCTTAAATTTTTCCTACAGTGTAATTACAATGTGAAATGAAGCCAGCTTCAAATACACGCCGGGAAAACGTTACTTACGCGAAAAATCGCGTTGAAAAAAATTTTGTTGTTTGTTTTTAAAAAGTTGAAAAAATTTTTCAAATTTTTTCAACTTTTCCGCCGAATGCGGTCCTAAACACTGGACGACGCGACGGCTTCTAACCGATATAAAGTTGTTTTTTCCACATCGCACTAACAACGCAAGATAAGCCGATTTCAAGGGTCCGCCGCCGCTGCGCCGTCCAAGAAAGAAGTCGAGGGAAGAACAGAATACCCCGCAAGCAACACGAAACCCAATCGCTCGCCACCCTGTTTTATGTACTGAAAATATCCTAAAAATAGAGCATAATTGGGAAAAAACTTGCGCTTAAGTGCATTTTATGATAGATTTCCGATTTTCCGTAGCTTTTACGATGTTATCCGTAGTCCGTAATTTAACGACGGCATCCGTAGAAACTACGGATAATCCGTAGTAGTTGGAGTCTCTGTGATTACGCCGTTCGGCTTGTTCGAGTTTCTTGTCTTACCGTTTGGATTATGCAATGCCCCCCAAATATTTCAAAGAATCATAAATAATGTTTTATTTGGCTTCGACTTTGTTTTTGCGTATATAGATGATATCTTGATAGCAAGTGCTAGTGAAGAAGAGCATTTGGCTCACTTGCATGAGGTGTTTAACCGCTTTAAAAAATTTGGTGTAACTATCAATTCATTGAAATGCGTTTTCGGTGCTCATGAGGTAGAATTCTTGGGACACATGGTTGATAGTTCAGGCTGTAGGCCTTTACCCGAAAAGGTCAAGGTTATTGAAAACTATTCGAAACCTACGACCATAGTAGAATTAAGAAGATTTTTAGGCTTAATGAACTTTTATCATCGGTTTGTTCCCAGGGCTGCTGAATTACAAGCCCCACTTAATGAGCTCTTAAAAGGGTCCACAAAAAATGATAAACGGCCTGTTGTCTGGACTACCGAGTTAGAGAGCGCATTTCAAAATTGTAAAGATAGTATAATAAATGCTACTGTTCTGTCCCACCCCAACTCCAAATGCAATCTTGTTTTATACACTGATGCTAGTGACATGGCTATTGCTGGTGCATTACACCAAGAAACTAGCAGAGGTTTACAACTCTTGTCATTTTTTTCGAAAAAGCTTATAGTCAGGGTGCCGAATGGCAAAAAAGGGGTCAACCTCGAACTCGCGTATGGCTTAGATGTTTTGATGGTTTCTGATAGAGTTAATAGTGTAGATTTGAAAACCGGTTGATGCCACTCTGCAAATGTTGAGGATTTTTTTTAAATTCAAATTTTTAAAAAATGGTCCAAAAAAATTTTCAAAAAATCAAGTAATAGTAATCGAGACTTATGATACATGTTTATAGGCTATCTTTCAGTGCTGAATACGAATATTCCATTTAAATTTTTTAAAAATTAAAATATCTATTTTTAAAAATTAATTGAAAAATTGGAAAGTCGAAAAAATTTAAACATTGCTCAAAACCACAAAATAATTGCGAAAGAAGTAATTTAAACGGTTTTCTATTAGAAATGACTTAAACAATAACATTGTAAAAATGGAAGAAAATCGGACGATAATAAGTTTGATTTTTTTTAAATTTTCAAATTTTTTGGCCTCAAAAATCGACTTTTTTTAAAACTCTTGTAAAAAAGTTTGAGGCTGATGCCAAAGTAATGCTTTCATGGATATTGTAGTTAGATAGCTATATAACATAAAAAAACACAATTGTTGATTAAATCATTAATTTATTTATTTATTAAGTTCAACTTTGAAAATATAGGTAAAATCCATCAATCGTGTGAAACATAAAATATTTTGACAATTTTTGGTACTGAATCATGTAAAAATTAATTAAATTTAAAAAAGACAAAAAATTTAAATTTTAAAATTTTTTTTTAAAAATTTTAAATTTTGTATTATATTATATAGGCATGTGATACATCTCTATGGAAGCCCAGTGGCGCAGTGGTAGTGCATCGCGCTTCCACGCCACAGGTCCGGGGTTCAAATCCCGGGCTGGGCAGGGTCCACTCAGCCTTTCATCCCTTCAGTGGGTCGATAAACTGAGGACCAAGCATGCTTGGGAACTAAACACTGGGGGTCTCACGTTAGATTGACCACCTAACTGGGACATTTGCCTAGCACCCCAGGCCCCACGGTCACGAAAACGAAGATGGGCATCGTAGGCCTTGGCCCACTAGGGCTGTTGCGCCGATGGTTTAGTTTTTTTTTTAGATACATCTCTATGGGCTATAATTAAGTGCTGGTTAAGAATATCAAGCTACTTTTCAATAAAATTTAAATTAAATGTGGAAAAATTGAAGCATTTATCTTAATACTTTTGTTTTAAATGCTGGGTGCCGAATGACACAAGAGGGGTCAGCCTTGAAATCGCGTATGGCTTAGATGTTTTGATGGTTTCTGATAGAGTTAATAGTGTAGATTTGAAAATTGGTTGATGCCACTCTGCAAATGTTGAGGATTTTTTTAAAATTCAAATTTTTAAAAAAGGGTAAAAAAAATTCAAAATATCAAGTTATAGTAATCGAGACTTATGATACATGTTTATAGGCTATCTTTCAATGCTGAATACGAATATTCTATTTAAATTTTTGAAAAGTTAAAATATCAATTTAAAACAATAATTTTAAAAATTTTAAATTTCACTTGGGAATGTCCTCAATAATAACAATTGATATTTAATAATTGATATTTGAATAATTGACTCAATAATTGATATTTTAAATTTAAATGGAATATTCGTATTCAGCACTGAAAGATAGCCTATAAACATTTTATGGTCCGATTTTCATATGTTATTATTTAGGATATTTGAAATTGAAAATCGTTTGTGAATTACTTCTTTTGCAGTTATTTTGTGGTTTTGAGCTATATTTTAATTTTTTCAAATATTAAATTTTTAAAATTATTGTTTTAAATTGATATTTTAATATAAATTTTTTAAAAAATAATTTAAAAAACGGTTTAATATTCATGCAACTTTTTTCTGGGCTATTTTTTAGTGCTGATTACAGTTCTTTCATTAAAAATAATGTGACTCTGGTTGAGATAAAAGTATTGCATAAGTATTAAACCCTTTTAAAATCATTTTTAAAAAATTAAAAAAAAAAAACAGAGTTACATTATTCTTAATAAAAGAACTGTAATCAGCACTAAAAAATAGCCCAGAAAAAAGTATTGCATGAAAATTAAACCGTTTTTTAAATTATTTTTAAAAAATTTCAACAAAATCAAACAATCAACAAATTCAAATTTCAAAGTCACACTAATTTCAATGAAAGAGCTGTAATCAGCATTAAAAAGTAGGCCAGATAAAAGTATTGCATGAATATTAAACCGTTTAAAAAAATTTATATTAAACCCTTTTTAAAAATTAAATTTTAAATTACGATTCTAGATTCATCTCGACGAGGCATTGTCACTCCAACGCAGTTTTTACAATTGCGGTCACTCTTTACAGTAGTGCTGATTAGAGACAGTAGCGATACCTAGAATCGTGTTCGAGATCCCGAGCATGCGCAATGGATATATATACATAGGATGTCGATGTTACTGGTAAGGGTATAGAGGGCGCCACAAGGGGAGGGGTGGTTATAACATTTGTTCCCCGAACTCTAACTCTAATGCAACCCAATGTCATAGCCAATTACTGAGGTTTTTCCTGAAAGGAGGATCTACCTCATAGAATAAAAAATCTGCCGAATACACTTTTGGCGAAATTTTTCTCAATGTACGTTAATCTGAATGAAATTGCCTTTAAGTGCACATTCGCTTAGGACGGCAGTATACCCCCCAGCGGTATCAGAAGGGGATCTTGTGTGATACTTTTCGTGATAAAATTCCAGACATTTTGTATCAAAAGGTTTAGATAAGGATCTGAAAAAATGCCCCCCAGGAGTCGTGTGAATCTGTGCTTGCAGAACAATAACCCTCTTTTGGATTAGTAGAGAGAGGCATTCCAAATAGTGTAATTAGAGTGGTTATTTTAAATCATATAGAGAGAGTATCAGAATTCTGTTGTTATTTCAAATAGAGCCCTGCCTAAAACTATTTTAATAAAGGATTGAAAGATATTTTGATAAAAAGATTCTTACCTGATTTCAAAAGTTCATGTTTAGAACAAAGTCTAGTCTTTTTTCAAACCCTGGGTTGTTTGGTATTGAATATTTTCCCCAGTCAATGAAAGGAACTTTGAGAATATTTTGTGGACCGGGTATTCCAACATTTTCTCTTCGTTGTAATTTCTCCACAAATCTAATAGGGTCTGCCAGGGCTTCTTTTTGAATGTTATGGAGTTCTTCTAAATCTCTTACAGCTTTTGCTCTCTGAGCCTCCAGTATGGCAATACTCTAAAACAGACACTATGTATTAGGAAAAACTACCTTCATTAAAAATGATGGTTTTAAGTACAGTCCAACCTGTTTTTGTGCGATGAATAGGGACTGCACAAAAAAATTAGCACCAAACTTCGTGAGTAGATTTAAAAAATAGTTTTCGCAGCACATTTAACCATTTATCTACCAACGGTACTTTTGAGTACCGTTAGATTTAAAAGCCAATAGAGATTAATCCAATTCCTTTGGTACTCGCATCTATCTACTCTATATAGTATCCCTTTTACTCAGGAGATAACGTTACAGGGTCCGCAAAGTAGTATTTGTTCTAGAAAGGTTTTTTTATAGCCTGACACGTGCTTTCAAGTGCTATTTCTAGCTGACGTCTCATGTGTTAGAACTAATTCCTTGCGAATTGATGATAAGTGTTCAAAACATTTTTTTATTGATAAATATGACTTTTGTTTTGTAATGATAATGCTTTGTTTGAAGTTATTTTGTAAAAGAAGACTGATCGAAATAAATTTTTTGCTGCGAAAAAATAAATTCCTGAAGAAGGAAGTTACTTTAAATTACTTTTTGCAAGTACTACGAGTTTCATTATTTTGATGTTAAAAATTACGGAATCGAACAATTACGAGGTCTACTACTATTTGGCGCTGGCCGTTTTGGCGCCAGAAATAAAAGGAAAGTAAATAGAACTCTCTCTCATAATATTTAAAAAAATAAGAAGAAAAAAAATTTGTCTCGCGCCGAAACGGGCCAGCGCGCAAACGGCCGCACCGAATCGTCCCATTCCGACAATTACGTCACTTCCTGCAAAAATAGGCAAGTTTTTTTGGCTGATTTCCACTGTATTGTTGTAATTAAGCATCAGTTAGCACTTTTGCTTTTCTACTGTAATTTCATTTCTGGCCCTCCACACCTCATCAAATACCCTGAGTGGCCCTCCTCCAAAAAAGGTTGGGCACCCCTACTTTTAATGGTACAGTTAATAGAATTTTAGTTAGGTTGGTAAATTTATTAGTTCTATTTCAAAGAATCCTGGCCTGTTGGACCTGGAAGAAGTTGTAACCTTCCCCCGAACCTAATAAAATTTCCCCAAACCTTATGTATTGCTCCTATGGAGCTGGCAGGGGCTTCCCCCTTACCAGATTCGTAGGTTCAGGCACGTTTTTCAGGTCCGCGGCCAGTTGTAGAAACTAGCAATGGAGAAGTGTATTATTATAGCAACCCAATTGTATAGAAATTTAAGGGATTTCTTATAAATAAAAGGCACTAAGTGAAAGTCAGCAAGACCCATATTGCTAGAATTTACAATTATTTTCAAGCTTAAAGATGAATCTGCAGTGCAACATCTTCTACTACCATAATCAGGGAAAGGGGGATAAAAACTTAAGTAAAGAGTACTTAGCTGCAGAAGAGTATCTGTAATAAGACATAAATCATAACGAACATCACAAAAATTTATATAGTAAAATATTGATCACATACTTTCACAAGTCTTTTATAATCAGAATTAGATTTTAATGCTGGATGATCCGATTCAAAACAAAACATGTTCAAGTTTTCTTCATCTTCTTCAATATCATTTGATTCAGGTGAAACCATTTCATCAGGTTGACGAGATTGGTGTGGGTAATCCATCATCTACTAGCTTGTTCGTTGACGAAATTAATTTAATGAAGAATAAACTTTAACAAGGGGACGACTAGACAAGTTTGTTCACGACTCTCGGATCGGAACGGAATGTCTTTTTCTTTTCTTATGGATTTTTGGGGAGAGTAGAGGTGTTTGCTTGCTCTACTAAGAGCCGCTTAACCTATGGCTTAACCTTGTTCTTCCAAAATACTTAAAAGTTTTTTTTTTCATTGTGATGACTTGCAGAGTTCTTTCCGCAATGATTAGTTAGTTTAAAAGATAAAGATGATGATTAATTTGAATACTGAGCTTTAATAATAAAACAAAACAAAAGCTTATGTGTGGCAGTGTGGCTCAAAAAGGGTCCTTATTTCTTTCTACCCGTTGGCAACGATCAGTTTGTTTCCAAATTCCAAAAGCAGCAGCAGCGGATTGTTTGGTTTTGGTTCCCCTTCCCCTCCAAATCCATGGGTGTTGATATTTGCAAGCAATAAGTGTTAAAGAGAGATTTAATGTCATTATTTTTATGGTTTCAGTTGAAAAGATGTAGGTTATTTTCGTGTTATTTATTATTTTGATCGGCGAAGTTTGTTAACATTATCGGTTTGTCTTGATTTGCCCAATTGCATCTACCGTTTGAAAGTGTTACAAAATAGGTAAATGCCACATATATAATGTTTTTGGATTTCCAAAATTAGATAAAATCACCGTAGTTAGCAAGTTTGAGCAATGTTTGATGATAGCTTTGGTGTTAAATGAATGATCGTTTTGATATGCCTTTTCTTTCCATAGAGCAAACCAATAGGTCAGATCCTAGCAGAGCCCACACCCTTGCCAAAGTTGGCAATAATTTCGCCATCTTGGTAACCCGGTTAATGAAGCGAATCCGGGCTGCAGATTTTCGTCACCTAATAGGGTAGATGTACCAGTTATGGCCACTTTTAGATAAATTCTCTTTTTAAAAAATTGTAGTGATTGCAATTATTAATCGAAAAATTTACCAGATATACCTATTTGTAGCAAATTTAATTGACCATCTTACATTTACAAATTGAGACAAGTTACACTAATAATGTATTTTACGTTTGAAAAAAGTTGTGTTTTTCACCAGTTATGGCCACTTTGTGCTAGTTATCGCCATCTAAATGTACCAGTTTTGGCCAACAATCAGTCACAATATATTCATACCTCAAGTCAAGGGAAATAACATTTTTAATAAGCAATAAGTGTGATTTAATAGCTCAATAAGAAATATAACACTTTTAAAACAAAATAAAATATTGAAAATTTGACAAACTTTTTAAAGGGGGTTAATGGGTACATATTTTTTCAGGAGTTAAAACAAAATTTCAGAAGAAAAAACATGCATAGTTAATGTGACTTATGCCCATCTAAAAAGAGGTCTACTGGAAGAGAAATTTTCTTTTCAATTAAATATGGATGAAATACATTGACAGTGTACTCGAAAAATGTTTTCCTAGTCATCCAACCAAAATCAGATATTCCTATCCCCCATTGAGATGGTGTAGACTTTACTATCATCTGTGGTAATCTACAGTATTTGAATACCTTAATGGGGGTGCTATTTCCTCAGCAGCATTTACTGTAACCAGAGTAGTTCGATTTTCTTTCTCAGAGCAGGCAGTCACATCATACGTGTTTTTACCTAATTTTGCTTCTAAAACAAGTCTACCCTTAGGGGATAAAAAAAGGCTGTTTCATCTGTATTGAAAACTCGCTGCGGATCTTCAAGAATTTTATTATCGACCAAGAGTGTTTCGACTTCCTGAAACCACTCTCTTTGATTTTCTTCTGTTACACTTGCCCTAGCTTTGTTTAGATATTCCGAATGTTTCTGGCTGACCCTTGGGTGACGCTTCAAAAACAACTCAAACCATCTTCTACCTGGTCTACCCTCTTGAAATGGAGTTTATATTTTCCTACCTGGACAATTTTTCGAATTGGGTCCAAGAGGTTCTCTTTGCTTATTGGGAATCCCATTTTGGCAATGTCTAAAAGCCAGTGTACTGTTTTTTCTTCCACAGTCATACCCAAAATGGGCTGTGGACCAGAATGTCCTGATGATTCAGGAGCGCATCCTGCAATTTTGTAACTGCCCTAATGTGGGCCATGCGCCATAAAACGTCAACCAACCAACCAACCTGCAATTTTGTGGCTCAAGTTTGTTCTAGGAACACAAAAAGTCAGGCTTGCTTTAGAAACAGGCATGCCGTTTCGAAATGCATGAAGCGCATTTGATACCTTCGATGGAGAATAGCAGAATCTCTTTTTTAATTTAACTGGTGCCATAGAAGAAATCTATAACATGAGGGAAAACAAATTCTAAATAGCAGTATAAATAATTTTAGTTTTAGAAATCTTTGACCATTATTGATAATCTTTGCATCAATTTTTTTATTTTTATTTTTCTTAACATTTATAAGCTAATTATTGTAAAAAAAATTCTTTAAATTTGCTGACACATTAGCATTATGTTTGCCACCATTGTTACCATTATTGAATTTTAGAGTTCTTGACCATCCTTTCGCTTTCTCTCTTCATATTCTTGAAGAATTCTTCGTTCCTCCATCTCTTCTTTCTTCTTCCTCTCATCAACATGGTTGTAATAAGGCTTTTAACTAACTCTTCATCGAACTTGGCATCCTTAAATATTTTTTCCCTAATAGTCTGAATAGTCATGTCTTTATTCGCCTCTAAACTATGCTCTCTAGCTAAAACTAAAAGGTCCTCTTTTTTACCTTTCCCATACAAAGCCATTTTAAAATTATATGAGTTAAAATTTTTAAATACTCAGCAGAAGTACTAATGAACTAACTCCCCAAACGAAAATAATTTCTTTCAAAAAAAATTAAAAGCAACCTCTCATTAACTAACTCTACATTCATTAAAATAATAATGCACTGGCGTACATACACAATAAATGTTTTGCCTCAATATCTGTGGTACTCACCCATTCTACCGCCAGTCTCGAAGATTCGATGGATTCAAAAACCGTCCCACCCGCTGTACTGTCGTGGAGGAAAAACTACACCAGGTAGACAAAATCCATCTTTATTTAAGACTTCCCAACATTGATAGGAGACATCACAAGAAGAAAAACACGATAGATCAACACAAGCAAAACCAAAACTGTTCAACAGCAATGCACGCTCTTTTTCTCTCTGCCAGATCCGGCAACAACTAAATACAGACGGGAACAACAAACAATCATACAAGAGGGAAAGGCGCCACTCTCGGAAAGATATCACACCAGCTTGGAAAACAACATTTAATTTTATTCAATAGCACAGCAGCGCGTACTGACCATCCTTCGGCTCCGCCCGAACTCTCGCTCTCCTTACCTATTTCACTTTTAAAAAATCCCGCCACCTGAAGCGACCTCTAGTGATCAGCCAGGCGCCGATCACTACAGGTCCGTTTCATAAAAAACATCATTAATGACGCAGCTGCTTTAGTAAAACCGAAATAACTCTTGAAACGACATTGTCCGTTCCAACTGTAACGGATCCAGCAAAAAACTTCCGGCAAAGCACAAGGGTCATTGTGGCAAGGATTGGTTGGGAGCTAATGTGGGATCAGGAGCGTTAAACCACGCTTTTACATAAATATTTATGATGAAAACACAGATAGTTCTAATTGCTTCCCTCTCTTGGAGGGTTGAAGGAAACAAGTTTCTAAAGATGAAAATTTTTAAGCAATAGATCGCTTTATCCATCTAGTGTGATGCATAGCACCGGGAGCCCTAAAGGATATCTGATGTGGTTTTAAAAACACAATAAATATCAAACACAGAAGTAACAGCTCCCTGTAGTCTTCTTTAGGAAGATATTTTGAGTTTTGCAACTGCCCGGTTATGAAGCTCCCGACCTCTTCCATGTTGTTTATTTCTTCCTTAACCTTTTCATCTTCGATTCCAGGTTTATATTTATTTTTATCAATTTCAGACCAATTCAATTTAAACTTCTTAAGAATTTCAGGTTGAGGACCTGTAGTTGCGCACATTTTAATATTGAAAACTGTCTTAAGCACTATTTCTAAAATGTGATGATGGCATGCGAGATACAGGAGATCTTTATCGAGCATTTGCTCTAACAAAACACATGCCTTTCATACTGCCAGTATTTACAGAAGTTGTGTCGAAACACATAGCTTCAATTTTTTCTGCAGCTCCCCATTTTTGCAATTCTGAAAATACAGCTTTAGCTTCCTCAATCGTGATAATGCTTTACTCAACACAGGAATCTTAAGAGCATTGTTGATGCCATGATGATGTTTATATGGTGTGGGCAAAACAGGGCATCCGAGGCACATTTTAAAGAGATATGGCTTTAACTAATTAGGGCCGTCATCAGTCGTGCAACAGCTTAACTTTGCATAGTCCAGATCCCATTCTTTTAATATTTCAATAAGTTCATCTGCTGTATTTTCTGATGTATGGTCGTCTTGGAAAACAGTTCAGGCAAAAGAATTTCATGATCCACTGTGCATCAATAAAATGATCTGTTACTGCGACATATGGGGCATTAGCTATAGATGTCCAAGAATCAGTGGTTAATATTTAACCTGTAGGAGAGAAATTTCTCCTTTTATTTTTTCTATTGTTTCATTATAGAGTTTTGGAATGGCAGTTTTAGAAAAATACTTTCTGCTAGGAATTTTATAGTGAAGATTTAAGGTCTTTAGCATATTTATGAATGGTTGAGATTTAACAATAATATATGGTTGCAGACTACCAACAATAAATTTTGCAATATATTCAATACACCGTCTTGTTGAATTCCCATCGAGAGGCTGAAAATCCAGTATGATTTTTTCCTTCTTTGCTGGAGGCAGGCAGGAGGAGGAAGCTTAAATTTCTGTTATATCTACATCCTTATCTAATTGAGGCTTTTCTCCAAATTTCTTCAATTTTTTCTCTAAGGATCTGAATAACATCTGTCTTTTGTGGATCATTACCATTCTTGCTGTTTTTTAATTCATGTCTTGTTAATAAGTAACTTTTTATAGATACCACAGCTGAACTCAAGTCCAAAGCCATGAACTACAAAGGAGTTCTTTAGAATACAGAAATTTCGTTTCTCTTTTTTTAATATGTGGTACCCTGAATACAAAAAACACAAAGGAAAACACATTAAATTATATCATGCGACTCAAACAATCAGCATGTTTGTTGTCACTCCCCTTTCTATGACTTGCACTAAATTAAAAGGTTGCAACGCTAAGGACCACCGCATTAGGTGGGGGTTCTCAGAGTTGCTTTTTAACCATACTAAGGGGTTAAGGTCCGTTTCTATGAGAAACTCTTGGCCATCAAGATAATGTCGCAGCTTCTTAATGGCGTAGATATTAGCCGCACACTCCTTTTCCAGTGGCCCCAGCTGGGGAACAAGCTTCATTCGGTCATGCCATTGATTGCTCCTCGCCGCGATTCTACTTTGAACCGTCGGGAGGAAGTGTTAATCAGCAGACTTCGAATTGGCCATACCAGATTCACACATCGTCATTTGCTTTTTGGAGAGCAGGCTCCCACATGCAATCAGTGTAACGTCCAGTTTTCTGTCTTTCATATCTTGTGTGAATGTCCTGTTTTTAATACTCATAGAAACAAAGTTTTTAAACGCTTAAATTTGAACTTGTCAGATATTTTATCTTTTTCATCTAATTTGAGACTTGTTTTTAAATTCATTCATAGTATCGGTTTTATTCATCATGTGTGAGTTTTAACCAGTAAAGTTTCATCATCTTTTATTCAACATACATGATTAAATTTTAAACAATGATATTTTAAATTTTACTTATTGATGTATAGAGTACATCAGACAAGGGCTTTTGCTGACTTAAAATGATTTTATATCTTGTGTTTGGCGCAAAATGCCCTTATGTGGGCCGTGTGCCATAAAAAGTTAATCAACCAACCAACCTTTTCCAGTGGCGCTAAATTTCTTTTAACCTTCACTCAATTTTCTACTCAGGTAGAGGACCGGGTGTTCATCCCCGTTCGCACTTCTTTGTGCCTTAACCACGCCTATCCCTACGTCCGAGGCATCGGTTTGGATAATGAAATCTCTTGTAATCGGGAGCATACAGTGCTGGCTTATAAGTCAGGCTCTTCAAAAGAGTCTGGAAAGCATTTTCGTGTTTTGGGGTCCATTCTATCTCCTCCTTTCTTTGTTTTCCTCGTAAAGTGAGCTGGTTAAAGGTTCCGCGTAATCCTTAATATAGCGTGAGTAAAATCCACATAATCCTAGGAATTGGCGTATGTGAGTTTTATTTTTGGTGGTTGGGAATTCTAAAACGGCCCTTATTTTTGCCTCTCCGGGGGATCGAATACCTCAACCCACAGAATGCCCCAAGTACTTCACACTATGCGCGAACTTACATTTGCCCGGCCTTATGGTCAACCCTGCTCCGGATACTTTAATCAATATCAGATCGAGATGCTTTAGGTGCTCCTCCCAAGTATCTGAGAATATGGCTTTGTCATCAAGGTGGGGGACACAAAAACTATCGCAACCCTGGAATAGCTGGGCCATAAATTTTGAAAAACAATAGGGAGCATTAACAAGGCCACACAAAAGGGAGCACTAGTGGACGGTACGTTCCAAAAGGTGGTGACGGACGCGGCTAGCTTTTGGGCTGAGAGGTATTTGCCAATATCCTTTGGTCAAATCAATTACGGTAATAAGTTTTGAGGCCGCGACTTGATCGATGCGTTCGTCGACATTGGGTAAAGGAAAGAACTTGGTTCTAATTACAGAATTCAATCTCCGGTAATTCACGCAAGGACGAGGGTCCTTTCCCTGAGCCTCAATAGACTAGCTTAGGTTTTGAAGGTACATATATCTTTGGTTGTTAATAAACCAATGAAATTTTGCATTAGTTTTGAAAATAATGTGCAATTACTTTTGAGACTTGACATTGTCAAAAAAAATCAGCTCCACCCTCTGGTCGCCGTCATTTACATTCTGCAGAGGGACACTTACAACCCCATCTCATGCAAGCGTTCGCTAAAATCACCAGATGGATTTCCATGGATGGAGACTCTATCGTTCCTCCGCCTGTTTTGAATATCGTTTGACGTTTGCTAGAACAGTCCTTCCCAGCTTTTTTTCATGTTTTTCCAGAGATTTTGCAGTTGATCTATGGGGCAAGTCGACGGAGTTAAATTCCTTAGTTACTTCTACCCACCCACCTTTTTTCTCCAAGTTACTCGAATAGTTAGTACATTTGTTCTTAAGTATTTTAATTCGCTTTTCTATACAAATAGATAGTATATTTTTTCTTCGAGGGTAAAAGCAGCTCGCTTGGAGGCCATTTTCACACGTTTACAGCTCTTGGAGTGCAAAACGGAAGTAAACAATATCACGGGATGCCTCTTTGGCCAATCATGGCATGCCTTCTACCACATGCTGAAAAAAACTTTTTTACCGCCAAAGCACGGAGAAGGAGAGGCGAACAGGCACCAAATCGAATGGCTCCCGACTCACAGGAGTACTTTTTTGTAACACGTGTGATGGACGGCATGCAGTCTTCGTTTTTATTCCAAAACATGAATGGGTCATTGCACCGTGGTACTAAAAGCTGCTGCAAATAAAGTTTGAATTCCGGTGAAAATGAATTATCCGCCGATATACTTTGACTCAGGTCATGTGATGACCACAGCGCACAAGAACTAGATGCTGGAATATCTTCGGCATGATCTTCATTACCTTCTTCCTCAACGGGCTCTTTTACTTCGCTATCAAACTCTGTTAGAGTCCTCTATACTATAAGTGAAGGCAGGAATTTTTTTTTGAATCGCGGATCCGAAAGAGTGGCAAGGTAGAGAAGTTGATTGTTTGCAACAGGTTTCTCATTCCTATCTTTAAGGCTAGATTTTAGTTTTTCCAGCAAAGTGCTTTACTTTCACTCCTGCTGAGTTAAGGGCTTTCTCAATTCAGGCCACCATAGGGAATAGGGATTATCAGGCTTGCAGTGACATACGTATTGCTTGATATCTCTTTAGTAGCCTCTTTAAAAGGTGCAAGAAGGTCTAGTATATCTTCCAATATTTTCGCCCGAAACCATTCTAGGAAGTTTTCGATAAAACGGGCTCGTTATGATCTTCCCTATTAAGGGTGCCAATTTGACAAACCGTCTGACCATATAAAAGGTGGAGTTCAACGAAACGGATTGTATCGGTAACAGTATATTATCTTAGGGGGTTTCTTCTTTCTTTTGTTCCTCCCTGAGTTGATCTATGAAGGAGGTACTCTTCCGGGCAAATTTTACGATAATTTGTTAGAAGGGTGCTTAATGTGGGGTTTTTTGTATCACCTAGTCCATCCGTAACCATGAGATATAGGATATGGGCGAAACAATAAATTGTTTTCCCACTCCAAATAACCTCTTTGGGGTCCATTCTATCTCCTCCTTTCTTTGTTTTCCTCGAAAAGTGAGCTGGTTAAAGGTTCCGCTATCGTAGCGTAATCCTTAATATAACGTGAGTAAAATCCACATAGTCCTAGGAATTGGCGTAGGGGAGACCGGGGCAAGATGACTATTATCAAACTAAGCATATTGCACTCTAAAGTAATGCTGAAGTATTTAGTTGTGCAGCTAACATAAGTCACAAATAATAATGCCATTTTCATAATTGGAACATTCCTCATGCCACCACTCTTGGCATTTAATGCACTGGATCCATTCTTCTGTTGGAGGGTCATAATATTCCTCTTCACAAGCAGGACATTTTGTAACACCATCCTTTGAAGTTGATGCAACTAGACTGTTTGGCCTGGGTTTTTTAGACTGGGGCCTACAGGAACTTAGTTTCAGTTTTTTTACTCCTTTTTTAGCTTCACGAGCTTCTTTTCTCTGTTTTTTAAACGTTCCTGTTCTTCTTTCTGCTTCTCTCTTTGTTCTAACATATCTTTGATGGGTGTGCTTGTAAGAATGCTTGAGTTCTTTTTTTTTGCTTTTTCTTTTTTTCTCACATTGTTTTGCTCTAAGCAACGGTTTAAAATCAAACACACTAACATGCACCTTGGGTGCCTCGGATTCAGCATTTTCCATAACTTCTGGTTCTTCTGAAGGGTTTATATCTTGGTTTTCTACAACCAGGGTCTGAGGACTAGCACTATTATTCTCAGTTTCATCGCCGACAACATCATGGTCAGTAGTTTTTGCAGCCGCAAAGTCATGCTCGCTAAAAACAAGAGGATTGTAAGGTTCAATCCCATATTCTTTAAACCCATTAACGGCATTTCCAACTGTAGCTGCTTTGAAGTAAGCGGTGCTTAAAAGCTCCCCAATATTTTTGTCTGTGATAGCTTGTCCTGGATGAGTGACCATAAAGTTGTCACATGCTTGGCTATAGTAAGTTTTTAATGGGCCAAAAAATGACACATCAAGGGGCTGGAGACGATGTGATGTGTGGGGCGGCAACCCAACCATGATGATGTTTTTCTCTCTGCAATATAAGATAGCCTCCAAAGTTACGTGACTTATGTGATTGTCAATAATCAACAGAGCAGGGGTTTCTTTATTTGGTTTCACGTGAAGATAAAAGTGCTTCAAAAAAGATTAAAAGGTGCCTTCATTGCTCCAGCCGTTATCACTACAATGGCCTGCAGTTCCTAGTGGGGCTCTCTCTACAAGTTCCGGAAGCATTCGTTTTCTGGCAAAAATCAGAAAAGGTGGCAAGTAAAAGCCAGTAGCACTAATGCTACAAATTATATTTACATTCCTTCCTCTCTCTGCTGTCACAATTTTAGATACCCTTCTAGATCCTGTAAGACTAACAACCATGGGTAGCTTATTAGGCACAATTTATATTTTTTCGTAGCTCCCTTACAATGTTGAAAAACCTGTCTACACTTGGTTTATTGAATCCCATTGCTCTGGCAATCGATGTTGCTTCTGTTTTTCGAACACTAAATTTGTTTCTTCATAAAATTGGCCAGCCAATCTTCTCCCGCCATCTTTGAATCTTTGTTGAACAGATGCGAAGTACCACATTCCTCAGCAAAGTCAAAAACCTGTCTTCTGCACTGTTTCTTTGTTAAGCCAAAGAACATTTATCCCTCATGGGGCTCATTTAACCCCTCATGGGGCACCCCTTGTCGGGGTGTGACGGGGCACACCTTGACAGGGTGTCACAATCGGGTGTCTACACACACCCGACTCGGGTGTCTACACAATCGGGGTCACAGGGTGTCACAATCCCGAGGGTCCCCAGTGTCCTTGTGCCTTTTTAAAAGGCCTATCTTGATACCCCAGTATTTTGTGCCTAAAAAAGGCCAATCTTCCTGAGGTCAAGTCAGTCTTCAGCCCTCGTGGCTCCTCAGCTGCATACTACCCTTAGCCATGGACGTTTTATCCATTGCTGTGAAGTAGGATTTTAAATCTTCTTGCTGTGTAGCACTAAAGACTTCTCTAAATCTCCCTCCATGAACCGGCATCTCCTGAAGTAAAAATTAACATTCTAGTAAAAAAAAGTTACATTATTTTATTTTTCATAAAGCCTATTAAAATTTATATTACTTATCCTTACATTTTAATTTTTTTCAAGCGGTGACGAAGTGTAGCTTCAGATACGTCAAACGCATTTGCTACGTCAAACGCATTTGCTACGTCAAACGCATTTGCAGATACGTCAAACGCCAAGCAGCGCAGCCCCTATGGACGAGCCGCCACTGTAATACTTCATCAAGACAACACAACAGCTCCAGCATCATAATCGTAGTTAGTTTAATTTATTCCGTAACACGGGGCAAGATGGCGAGCTCGTCATCTTGCCCCGTGTTACGGAATAAATTAAACTAACTATGATTGCCCCGGACTGCCTGTTTAAAAATATTCGTTTTCATCGCCATGATGGAAGGTGATCAATTGACATTTATTCATGGCAATAGGGGTAAATCCAAATAATCCGGGCCTGGGTGACTTTTTGGCAGTGTTTTCCCGCCAATGCGAGAAAACACAACAATGCATTGGCGAGAAAACACTTCGCTCGCGATCGCGGTTGACAGAGAACATCGCGTCTTAACGGCAGTTCTATAAACGGTAATGCAAAGGATAATTTAACACTTGAGAAGTAAAGATAGATTTAAAAGTACTAATACAAAGCACTTACTATTAATTTCATAAAGCCTTTTAAAGGCGCCTGGAGACTGCTAAAGAACATTTAATATTTCTTCTCAGCGGATGAAATGTGATGTTTTCGAAATGAAAAGAGATTCTAAAAATATTGAATACGCTTTCAACCACTTTTAAGTATAGCTCACCGTCGGAATTGGAACGATAACCTTCAGATGCATTTTTTTCAATGTCCACTAGAAGGGGAAGCAAAGTTTCTAAAGTGCTTGTTTGAAGGCGCCCTCTGGGAGATTCCGATGAGTCACTAACGCGTAAACGGAAAAGGTATCTCACTAGCTTAATTTTAGTAATCCTTGCTAAATAAATTTCTAGCCAAACGATGTATCTCCAGATGTATTCGGCCAAGTAGGAGTCGAATTGGTAATTGGTCTTAGATTTCGCTTTGTTTGTGCCACGAAATCCTCTCTTAATGGCAGACCATGTGCCTTCAATGGCATTGGTATGGGCTCCGGTTTCTGGGTCGACGAAATTTAAAGAATGGTTCACAGTGAGGTGTTGGTAGCCCTCATCCTTTAGGCAGTCATATGACTTCCAACAGTCAGACATAATTGTGGTGCCTGTGAATCCTGGTCTTTATGATGTCTAGCAGGGTTTCTTTGGTTCGATCCTTAACTGCAGCGAAGAAGCAACGCCCGGAACCCCTTTCATAAATTCCAAAGACCCACTGGCCGTCGACTCGCCTGCCTCGTTGAAACTTCCTCTTGCCGAATTTACTCTCATCGACTTATAAACAACACCGGGGCCTCCCAGTTTGTCCATTCCGGTGATAAATATCTCGAAATAAACCTCACGGCAAAAGCTTGTCCAATCTGTGACAGTGGGGCCCGACACTTCACACTGGTGGGATATCAGGCCTATTGGAGCGTTTGAACTCTACAAACAAGTAATTTGTAGGACTTTCGGGATTGAGAGGTTGCTCCCCTGGAACCACGAGCCAGACCGAATACTGCGTTTCGTGTTTTGCCCTTGGCATTGGCACCTCCAGCAATATTTGTCCAGACAGTCCGCTCTGGCCACCAGCCTCATGGCTTTTTGGGGCAAGTGTATTCCTTTCCAATCAGGCCCATATCTTGGCACCACTTCACAACAGATATAGGGTCTCCAATTTCCATCAGGATGTACGTCTTCAGTAGGCTAATGTCGCCATAGACTGGGCTAGCTGCAGACGCTGACATCTTAATAGGATATAGCTCTGACAAAATAACGCTGAGAACTAGATTCGCAAGGATATGTTATCAAATTCAAAAAAGAAAGTGATAGCCGTGGATCAATACACCAATTGAAAAGACAGAAGTTTAAAAACTAAACTATTTATTTAAACATTATTAAAACTGAACACTTTAACTATAGAATAACATTTCAATGGAAGGCAAACAGCATTTGTAAATACTTAACTTTGACATAGAGAATCACATGGCAGGTGGCTTATCACATATGATGACCTGCATCATTTAAACAAAACATAACACATAACCACCATCAAGGTGGGGTAAAAGTAAAACCAGCACCCAAAAGGTGCTTGAATGAGAAGTGTATAGAAGCAGAAGTAGTATAGAAGTAGTAATCCAAAAACCCAAGCCAGTATTTATATACCTAGTCAACCAATCACATGCCTGTTGTTTACCTGACCTTACTTCACTTTACCTCTTTCTTGAAAAACTGGGAAAAACTGATTTGCATATTGTCTTCTTCTTTAACTTAATTTGCATAAAGCTAAACTTCCCTAACCTGATATTCAAATCAAGCAATCAAGAAAAGTAAACAAACAACAGGCATGGACTGTATGGTTACAATCCAGAAAGGTTAACACTTAGGATAGGTGAGGTGTTACTTGTTTGTATATATTTATACAGGTGAGGTGATAATATAGTTGGTAAGGTACAATTATTTATTTACACAACAGGATAACTCAAAGAATGACCGAGGCCAAATAAAAGATGCTTTTAGATAACTTTTTACACCAATTAAATCAGTTCCCTAAAACTCAATGTAACGTTTGAAGAAATATATTAAATTAGCGACCCGAAATCCCTCTTACGAATTGTGACGTTAAAAGAAATAAATTAAGCTTTTTAAACCAATAAAAATCGGTATTCCTAAAATGTATATCACGTGATGCCTCTTTGGCCAATCATGGCATGCCTTCTACCACATGCTGAAAATAACTTCTTTACTGCCAAAGCATGGAGAAGGAGAGGCAAACACTCGCCAAATCGAATGGCTCCCGACTCACAGGAGTACTTTTTGGTGACACGTGTGATGGACGGCATGCAGTCTTCGTTTTTATTCCAAAACATGAATGGGTCGTTGCACCGTGGTACTATTAGCTGCTGCAAATAACGGTTCAACTCCGGTGAAAATGAATTATCCGCCCATATACTTTGACTATAATAGTCAGGTCATGTGATGACCACAGCGCACTGGAACTAGATGGAATATCTTCGGCATGATCTTCATTACCTTCTTTCTAGATTATAGATTTTCCCATTAGGGTTTTTGAAGCAAAGTGCTTTACTTTCACTCCTGTTCAGGGCTTTCTCAATTCAGGCCAACATAGGGATTATCAGGCTTGCAGTGACATACGTATTGCTTGATATTTCTTTAGTTGCCCCTTTAAAAGGTGCAAGAAGGTCTAGTATCTCTTCCAATTTTTCGCCCGAAACCATTCTAGGGGGTTTCCGATAAAACGGGCTCGTTATGATCTTCCCTATTAAGGGTGCCAATTTGACAAACCGTCTGACCATATAAAAGGTGGAGTTCACCGAAACGGATTGTATCGGTAACAGTATATTATCTTAGGGGGTTTCTTCTTTCTTTTGTTCCTCCCTGAGTTGATCTATGAAGGAGGTACTCTTCCGGGCAAATTTTACGATAATTTGTTAGAAGGGTGCTTAATGTGGAGTTTTTTGTATCACCTAGTCCATCCGTAACCATGAGATATAGGATATGGGCGAAACAATAAATCATTTTCCCACTCCAAACAACCTCTTCGCCCCCGCTACCGTATTGGCACCCCCGTCGTTGCTAATACCAACAACCTTCTCTTCCGGAATGTTAAAAACTGTCATAATACTCTCGATGTTTTGGGCCTAAGAAGATTCCCCAGTGTGTCTCTCTAGGAGCCGACACGCTCCCAGAACCAGAGTTTCTGTGTTCTTATCTTGGGGATCCATCAATACAAAACATAATTAATGTCTGGCTACTTCAACAAATACTACTACAATAAAGAAAACTTTAAATTACTACGTACGGATAAAGTGCGCAGTAGCAACTAAAAAACTCCTTGTAGTATTTGTAAGGGTACAAACATCTGCCGTCAAAGAAATATGATTGACCGTAGCTAGAGCTGATCTCATGAAATGAACAGCTCTATCATATTTTGTTGTTAGTATTTGAGACACCTAAAAGGCAAAGAAATTTATCAGTCGAAAATATATCTTGACTTAATTTTATCAATAAACTATCGTCTAGGAAACTTTATCGTTAATGCAGAGTCCAATATCCACAAGTCCTCATCGTCAGTCAGTTCCGTTTTGGTCTACTTTTAGGGCAGCTTGGCTGGATCTCTTGGGTTTACGTTGTTGTCGGTTTCGGAAAAAAACAGTTCTTTGCGATGTGGTTGTTCTTTTTACATATATAGAAGAGTCTTGTTATTTGTGAAGTACGCTTCTTTTCTTTGACCACTTTGATTAGGCCTAGCTGTAACTACAGTCTTTTCTTCCTCGCGTAAAGATTCTAAAATATCATCCATGTCCTTATTTGCAGTCTTTCCACTTCCTTTAAATTTCCGGTCTTCTTTTTGAATTCCTCTTTCAACCACATTTTCTTCTCCTTTTAAGTTTCGAAGGTTTCGTTTTCAGGTAACTCATCAGGCTGATCCATTGAGCAACGCTTTCTTCGTTTAGCCTCTAACTTGCTCAATTTTGGTATGCATCTTTTTAAGGAATTGAATTTCACCCGATTCATGTTATCCATTCATAGAGTTAAAGAATTTACCATGGAAAAACATACCAAACACTTCCCCCTTAAATATTTCATCCCTGAAACGCGCGACAGAGGAAATTCTTTCACCAATTTAGAAGCAATGACTTCTAGATTTTTCTTTCCGGGTTTTTGAGAAAATTTTGCTACTTCGTAAGCCAGAATTCTGATAACGTGCTTCCTTTCTTCTGGATCGTCCACAGCGCACTAGAACTAGATGATCATGGAATATCTTCGGCATGATCTTCATCACCTTTTTCCTCAACGGACTCTTTTACTTGGCTATCAAACTCCGTTAGAGTCCTCTGTGTTATATAAGTGAAGGCAATATTTTTTTTTAATCGCGGATCCGAAAGAGTGGCAAAGCAGAGAAGTTGATTGTTTGCAACATGTTTCTCATTCCTATCTTTAAGCCTAGATTTTAGTTTCTGTAATAGAGTTTTTGAAGCAACGTGCTTTACTTTAAGGGCTTTCTCAATTCAGGCCATCATAGGAATTATCAGGCTTGCAGTGACATACGTATTACCTGATATCTCTTAAGTAGCCTCTTTAAAAGTTGCAAGAAGGTCTAGTATATCTTCCAATATTTTCGCCCGAAACCATTCTAGGGGCTTCCCTATAAAAACGGACTCGTTATGATCTTTCCTATTAAGGGTGCCAATTTGAAAAACCGTCTGACCATATAAAAGGTGGAGTTCCACCGGGTTGGAACGGATTGTATCGGTATTACCTTCGGGGGTTTCTTAATTCTTTTGTTCCTCCCTGAGTTGATCTATGAAGGAGGTACTCTTCCAGGCAAATCTTACAATGTCCTTGACATTTGTTAGAAGGGTGCTTAATGTGGGATTTTTTGTATCACCTAGTCCATCCGTAACCATGAGATATAGGATATGGGAGAAACAATTAATTGTTTTCCCACTCTAAAGAACCTCTTCGTCCCCGCTACCATATTGGCACCCCCGTCGTTGCAAATACTTACCTTCTCTTCCGGAATGTTAAAAATTGTCGTAATACTCTCGATGTTTTCAGGGGTGGAAAATCTGCGCCAACTGCGCCAAACTGCGCCGAAATTGGTTACCTGCGCCAACTGCGCCAAAAATGGGCAAAAATCACATTTTTGCGCCAAACTGCGCCAAAAACCCGATAATCCGTTCAATCTGAATCAGTAACCCTGAAAATCCAACTGATAAGAAAAGAACCAATCCTCAGCCACTATGATCGATTCTCTTCCCGCTAGGATCGCTATAAAACAGGGTGGAAATAGGACGATTTGTCTACCGTCGCTTGGCGGAGAAAAACCGGTTTCTCTCCATTGTGGAAGGCAGAGAAAACCGGTTTTCGTCCGAATTCCGACGTTGACAAGTGCGTTGATTTGATTTTTGGAAGTGTTTTTCGGTGATAAGCAGGGTTCGTACGCTCCTTGAAAATTAATTTCATTTTCAAGCACTATGGAAACTCCTTGAATTTGGGTTGTACTCCTTAATAAGTTAAATTTACTTCCCCTATAAAATAGGTTTCAATCCGCAGCGTTTAGTGCGTTGAAAAGTCGGAAATCGCGATTTTTCGCGAAAGTTTCGGTTTTTTTTTCGGAATGTTCCGTTCTTCCCGCGACTTGCGTGGGCGGCTTTGGCTGCCGATTCAAGTTGGCTTCTTGCGTCATTATTGCGAAGTAAAAAAAAACAACTTTACCGTGTTTTGAAGCCCACAAGTCCGGTGTTCCGGAACTCGGAAAAATAGCAATTTTTCGGAGTGTTCCGTTCTTCCCGCGAAACGGTCGCGGGTGCTGATTCAAGTTGGCTTCTTCTTGCGTCATTATTGCGAAGTAGAAAAAACAACTTTACCGTGGTCAGAAGCCAACAAGTCCGGTGTAATAGGTTAAATAGGTTTCAATCCGCAGCGTTTAGTGCGTTGAAAAGTCGGAAATCGCGATTTTTCGCGAAAGTTTCGTTTTTTTTTTCGGAATGTTCCGTTCCTCCCGCAACTTTCGTAGACGGCTTTGGGTGCCGATTCAAGTTGGCTTCTTCTTGCGTCATTATTGCGAAGTAAAAAAAAACAACTTTACCGTGTTTAGACGCCCCCAAGTCCGGTGTTCCGGAACTCGGAAAAATAGCAATTTTTCGGAGTGTTCCGTACTTCCCGCGAAACGGCCGCTGGTGCTGATTCAAGTTGGCTTCTTCTTGCGACATTGTTGCGAAGTAGAAAAAACAACTTTACCGTGGTCAGAAGCCAACAAGTCCGGTGTTCCGTCTAGTGTTCCGGAAATCGGGAAAATAGCTACTTTTCGCGACAGTTCCGTTTTTTCCGGGACTGCTTTTCCTACAGACTTACGGACGTCTGTTGAAGTTAGCTTCAACGGCGATGCAGAAAAAACAAATTTACTTTGGTCAGACCAGCCTGATAAGTCTAATATGATTATTTCTCTATTTTATTTAGTATTTTCAACTTAAGAGGATTTTCTAAGTTGTAAATTTCAATGAACGGTCGTTTTATAGCAACTTAAGAAGTTGATAATACAGTGGTTTTTTTTTAAATCTTGTTAGATTATTACCTGTTTTAGGTATCTGATCTGATTCATAATATTCTAAAAATACCTTCAAAAATAATTTCTTACTTTTTTCTATTTAACTAAAAGTTTTTGACAATATCGTTTTTGCAATTCAATTTTTACTTAAATAATTATTCTATTAACTAATTTCCTTTATTTTTATTGGTTTTTAGTTGCATTTTGACTTTTAAAGTGGTTTCAAAAACTGATTCAGGAATGCAGTGTGTGTTTGAAGCCGTGTAAAAAATTTGTCTTTCTTAAGTTATGTAAAAAAGTACTCCTTGAATTTTTTAAAAAACACTTCTTGAAAACTCCTTGATTTTGATTTCTGAAAATTTGTATGAACCCTGATGCATTATATAAAACCTAACTATGTATTAGATTAGCCTGATGCAGATTCACTGTAAACTGATACGGAAATGAAATTTGCCTTGATACAAAACCACTAAAAGCTGATACAAAAATGCATTTTGACTTGATACAAAACTGCCCTAAAGCTGATACAAAAATCAATTTTGGATTTTCCACCCCTGTGTTTTGGGCCCCAGTGTATCTCTCTAGCAGCCGACACGCTCCCAGAACCAGAGTTTCTGTTCTTATCTTGGGAATCTGTCAATACAAAACACGATTAATGTCTGGCTACTTCAACAAATATTACTCGGATAAAGTGCACAGTAGCAACTAAAAAACTCCTTGTAGTATTTGTAAGGATGTTGTTGTTGTTGCATGCCCCCATGGCCAGCAGTGCTAGACCAGGTCCATGACGTTATAAACCCTTAAAAAATCAAACACTGTCAATGGATCTAGAAAGAAAAGGTGTAGTAATCATGGATGGGGAAAATTGCAGCCTCTGTTTGTCACAATGAGGACCGACTTGGCTCTTGGTATCCCAAGGGTGCAGCCGGCTGTTACCCTTGTAATGGAGATATTTGCGACTGGTATGCCTTTCTGGCCGGTGCTTGTCGCAGCCTGTTAATGTGTACAACGAAGGACCGAGCACAGGCATCATCTAATGGAGCTATTGTATAGTTGACCTCCGATATTCTTTCCCCGACTTGGAAGGGCCCGGTATATCGGGTTCCCAATTTCCCTTGGGAGCCAAGGTATATGATATCCCCTATTTACAAGCGCCTGTCCCTTGACTTCCACCGTTGCCGTTCATTCTGTTCCAGCTGAGTCCTCTCCAGGGAGTAGAACGCAGACTTGTACAGCTAGTTCAGAGTTTGCAGGGACGAGTGTAAGAACGAGGCAGTGTCCAACTGATTTGAAGTTACTTCAGGGTCGAAAGTATCAAAGAACAGTGCCATGTTCCTTCCAAAGTGTAGGAGGTTTGGTGTATAACCTGTGCCCGGGTGGATGGTCCCGTTGTACATATTTTGGTGAATTAACAGGGCGATGCTGGGATTTACGTTTTCCTTCCCAAGGGCAAGAATGCCAGTTTTTATAGCCTGGTTAACTCACTCGCTTTGCCCGTTGCTGGCTGGGTGTTGAGATGAGCTATGCGTTAGTTTTACGCCTAATGCTTTGCTGATTAGCTCGAATACTTCTGCCTTGAACTGCGTTCCGAGATCTGTTAGTATCTTCGTTGGCCGGCCATTATTTGAAATGTAATTGATTAAGTGCTTAGTGATAGTTCTTGCCTGAATGTTTTTCTGTTGGTAAAGTACAAGGTGCCTTGAAAAATGATCCAGAACAGTGAGTACATGCCCATTTTGTTTAACTGGGCCTAATATTAATATGTCCATGCTTACAAACTGTCCTGGCCTATTGGGTATGGGCACAGATTGTAAAGATGCTGGGGACGGTTTGGTACCTTTGAGTTCAACGCATTTTTTACAGGAAAGCTCTTGGTATCCTCATAGCACCCCTTCCAGAAGTGTTTTCTTTTGATGTGCTCGTAGGTTTTACTTAGCCCCATGTGGGATACATGGCAAATGTTTAGAGCCTTGGCTTTGAGGGTGTGCGGGGGTACAATTCTCTTTCTGCTATTTCTTCTACCATTTTGAAACATTAGGTCCTGTGGTCTGATCAATATTGAAGTTCCTCGATTGTATGATTGATTTGTGGGATGGATCCAGTAGCATTCTCTTCATTTCTTTCACATGGAAGTCCTCCTGCTAAGCCTCCAACTCCTCTTTAGTTATTTCCAACTTTGATTGGGTTATGACTGCGTGACTATGTACAATTCTCCCAGAGGTTTGGTCAGCTGCTTTATGACATTCCCCTTCTCCTTCATCTGGGTTCCTTGAAACTTCATTTGATGATGAGCAAGGGTTGATTGGTTGGATTTTTATGGCGCAAAGCCCATATTAGGGCATAGAGTGCCAACCACAAGACAGATTCGTTTGGATCTTCACAAACATAAGTCAAAGGTCTACAATTTATTACTGATTCACAATCATAAATAACTGTATAGAGCTCTTCATACGATAAAACTGATTTCCTAATGTGCGTTTTAATAATTCCTTTGTCGTTCGAACCAACCTTTCCCACCATGCGGCCGTCGGAGGAATAAACTTCAAAAGTATTTTGTAGGTGGTCGTTTCTTTCAATATTTTAGCCCAATTAAGAGACGAAAGTTTGTTAACTGCACCTCGAAAATTTGTACCAATATTACTGTAAATTATTCTAGGCCGTCCTCGTCTAGCAATAAAACGTCGAAGCGCTAATATAAAAGCGTCTGTCGACAAAGAATTCACAAGTTCTAGATGAATGGCCTTTTTAATAGCCCTTCTGGATCTAACTATCCAGCATCTTTCCCTTAAAAGACATAGCATCATTTGTATATGTCGTAGACAGATCGTGAAACTAGACATTTCATGAACTGCAGCCAGATCGTGTAATGGTCGATCAGTTACACGAAGTGGCTAAAATTTTTAGACAGTTCATGAAATGCAATTGAGCCTTAGACAGATCGTGTAATGTTCCAGAATTACATGAAATGTCCAAATTTTTTAGACAGTTCATGAAATGTCCAATAGCTGTTTTGCCGATCGTGTAATATACCGAGAAAAATTCTAACAGGGTCCAAAACGATATTTTCACATTCTGGACGGGTTTGAGGGTGTCACGAAGGAACTATAAATGTTTGACAGAGATTGGCAGTACATTTTGGTGACCAAACCTGTGATTGCCTGTGACGTGTTCATTCAACCTGTCACTCAATCTGCTATTTTCGAAGGAGAAGGAAAAAAGTTTTCTCACCCAGTCAGGCATTTTTTCTCCGCCTCTCGTGACTTAGATGCTTTTTCCAGCTGGCTCTCAGTTCTTTACACATGATGACATAGACTTGTGAAAATTTCTTTCTCTGGGAGAAACAATGAAAAATTGCAGTGGATAGCAAGGATTTTTTTTCAATGCTCGTGCAGAACTGACGTGCAATGCACTACAAAAAGGTGTGCGTGCAATACAGCTAACGTTATGTGTAACAGTGGATGTCACTTAAGTTTACCATGCGTAAATAAATAAAAAAGACTAGACTTTATATTTGAAATTTTGTAAATAAGTGAAAAAAGAAATTTTATTCAAAAATAAATAAAATTGGCTGCTTTAACTAATATCTTATCTTTTTTTAGTTTATTCCTTTTCAATAATCAATTACTCCTAGATATTACACGATCGGCAAAACAGCTATTAGACATTTCATAAACTGTCTAAAAAATTTAACATTTCGTGTAACTGATCGACCATTACACGATCTGGCTGTAGTTCATGAAATGTTTAGACAGTTCACGAAATGTCTAATTTCACGATCTGTCTACGACATATACTACATGCATGACAATTTTTCTCCATGTACATTTCTTCTACTTTGAAAATTCACATTTTTCAGGTACAGGGTGCAAAAAAGATTGTTCATCATTTCTATTAACAATTCTCGTTTTTACCTTCAAAATACCTTCATGATCAATACATGTTTCAATAAAATTTGAAGATTTGGGATCAGACAGGTAATAGCTCTGAACCATACAAATTAACTTCATTTCAGAATTTTCAAATTCAGGATTTCCACTTTTTAAGTTGTCCCCTTTATCTCAATACCCATGCAAACAATCTTATCATCTGATCATAGTTAGAGAATTTATGAAGGAGTAAGGATAGATCGACAATGACTAATTTAGTTTCTTCCTCTAAAGTTCCGCTTCTTCTGAAGAACTTCTGTAGGAGGGACCATCCTACCACTTAGACAGAACCATTTTTTTAGCCGAACAACCGCGTGATAACAAGTCCGCAGTATTGATTTTCCCTGGGACATGTTTTCAAAAATGACCAAGCGTCAACTACCGAATTTCTTTGACTCTGTTTTGTACAAAAACAGACATCCTTATGACATCCATAACTGGAAGAGGAATACCTGGTTTATGTTTGAAGGTAGTGCCAGCAGCCTTGGCCTTTAGAAATGCGCACCAGGAATCAAGACCTTTAGGGCACAACGTGTGAATTGGCTCAGAATCAGTGGAGCGTGTGTGGAAATACACAGCCCTAACTGCTTTCTGCATTTCGTCCAACGAGTCCTTATGCTTTCTTATTGCATTACCATAGTAAACAGATAGTTTATCAATTACCCCATCAGTCAACCTACCCTTTCCTCCGAGAGATTTCCCATCAGCGCATTTTATTTTGGATGACTTGAGCTTTCTCAATCTGGTCCCCATTCTTTTTTGAATGTGACCTACACATTCTAACTTCTCAATCGTTTGGGTTTTTTCCATACGGTTCCGATTCTATTATGGATGTAAACGTCTTGGCATCACCATCTCCTATGTAGCCAACATAATTTACTTTATGTAAAAGCTCGGAACGTTGAAAAATTCGAACCATTCCACCTGCAGAACCACTGTAATTACGCAGGCAGTCCTTTTCATGTTGAACAAACCAAGCTTCGTATTCAGGTGTGCCTTTTCTGTGCTTCCATGAATCGCAGGTTTTACAGAAGGATGAAAGCACTTCTGAGTCGATAACTTTGCCGGTTTTGTCCCCAATTACGGTGCAGACCCCAATTCTTGGGGTGTGACCCCTGGTCTTCCAGGATCCATCACCACTAACGATATCAGACGATCCTGATTCTCTGATACTTCTTCCACAGCAGCATTGTTCTTCGAAACTCGAGCAATCTTTTCAGAGCTTGACATTATCTTCTGCACATATGCGTTATATGTCTTTTTCGACACAGGACGAGGGAGATCCATCAGCCCACAGAAGCGCTCCAGTGAAGAATATCCCATACCAACAGCTCGCATGGCATACACAGCACGGATGTTTACTTCAGCACAGTTGCTCTTGGCTCCAGTCATCCGGCAGTTAGTAAATGAATGTCCCCTAGCACATTTCTCGCAAGAAATCACGAAGGTTGAACACAGTCCATATAAAACTTCTTCAGTAATGGTGATGTTGCAGCCACATTCCTTACAGCAAAGGAAATTTTCTATTGATGACATCAAACTGTTCATATCGACTAACCTGTAACCTTTAAAATCAGAGTTAGTATCAGCCTCGGGAAATTCTTCGGTGGAAAGCTTTATCTTTTTGGCGGATGCACTCCGGTTCAGTTCTGGTGTTTTTTTGAGCTGCTGAATCTTACGAGTATGGATATTTCCCGTAGATTTTCGCTTCTTGGGCCTTTTTCCAGACGCTCTTTTCGGCTGAAGATCCGAAGAATTCATTATTTAATAATATAATGATCAAAAAGCGATAGAAATAAAATAAATAGCGGTTGAAAAAGACACGTTGTGATCAAGCGCAAAACACAAATGGAGAGCCTGGAAGTTCTAATAAAAGGACAACAAACAAGTGAAAGTTAAAGTAAATGTGAAAAGTCTTCTGAACAGCCGATTGCTCAAAAAGGTGTAAACAAACGAAACTAGCAGATGGGCGTTGTTGTTTTGCCTCATATCTTCGGTTCTTTTTGGAATTTTCTTATGGGGTTTGTTTTAAAATATTCCTAAAGACATGTACTTTAAAAAAACAATCATAAAAAATTTATTTTTTTGACTCCTGAAAGGGTACCTGACCCTTAAGGACTGCGCTTGAGTGGAAGCAAATCGAGAAGCAACTGTTGAACTTCTTTTGAAGTGATCTACAATGCTTCTGATATTGTTAAGCAGTTCCCCGACTTCCTCCAGCCCCTTCTTTATAACTAAATTTAAAGAATGCGCAGCATAGGGAAGATTCCTGTACTGCGTTTTTCTGATTCCTGCTTTCATGTTCGCAGCATTGTCTGTGACTATGCATGATACTTTATTTTCAATGCCCCATTTTCTGGCAACATTCTTCAAGTTGTCTCCATTATTAACAGCAGTCTGTTTGTCATTTACTTCCATGCATTCCAGTAGATTTGTTTTCAATTCTTGGTTCTTGTCTATGTAGTGACAAGTCACTATTCGTATTTAAGTCACAAGTCGTATTAAAAACTCAGTTAAATCATACTGGCGAAATACATGGGACCAAGAACATGAAAATAATTTGCATTCTATTAAACCTTCTGTGACTGGCTTCCCTGAAACTAAATTGAAAAGGTATTTTGATGTAAAACTGACAAGGCTCCGAATCGGACATACTTATTTTACTCATAAACATCTCCTTTATAACGGACCATGGTCTATATGTTCACCTTATAATACTCCGTTATCTGTGAAGCACATTTTATCTGAATGCCCAAGGTTTCGGCAAGTGAGGCAGAGAAGATTCGGCATGGCATATCCATCGCTATCAGACCTAGGGGACGAATTCCATAAAAATATTTTTTCCTTTCTATATGATATTAATTTAATTAAATGTATCTAAATTTGAATGAAATATATTTGTCTTGTGTTTGGCGTGGAATGGCCAAATATGGCTCTTGCGCCATAAAACCCCACCAACCAACCAACCGAAGATCGCAGCATGACTGTGGATTGTAACAAATGTTAGGAAACGTTCCACAGGCTCATTTTCAGTATCCGCATATCTAATAAGTACACACATTTGATCTATGTGAGTTAAGTCAGAGGGGTAGAGTCAACAATAATGCCAAAATACCTGGACTAATTCACCTCCGTAACAATTTTCTGCATCACTTGAGTAGACATAACTTGAAGGTCTCTGATAGTAGATGAAGACAATTAATTTACTTTACCCTGACCTATATTTCCATGAGACTTTATATGCCCAGCCAAGAATGGGTCTTAATGAGCTAAAAGCTCCAAAAAGTTACCTTTTTGGTTTGAACCAAAAGTTGCACTGTCTCCAAAAAAGGACAGTCCCCTCCGAGCAATAAATTTTATAACTTCAACAACTCTTTCAATCACATTCCTCCAATACAATTTTTCCCTCTCATTTTCTTTCACAATGAGAGAATCTACTCTTCCTGAAGAGATCATTAGGTTAGATAGCTGGTTTACCCAATCACGATGAATTTTTGAGGTCTCGTGAGAAACTTGCTCACATTATACCAATCTGTGAGACCAGTTGTGCATAGTGCATCGCTGCTGTCACTGAATAGCTTGCACACGTAGCAAAATAAGGCTTTGGCTTTCCTAGAATATGAGCCAATGCCTTTCAATTACTTCTCCATTCTGTTTTTTTTTTCGATAAAAGTATTTTCCCTACACATACGCAGTTTGCCAGCATACATTCTCTCCGACTCATTCAGGTACTCTATATTATGGCTAGGTGTGTTCCTTGCAAAATACTCTCGCAAGCTGCTGCTGGTTGATGGCCACAGAGCTGGATCAGTGTCATATTCTGCAAGAATTTTTATAGATCCATCATCAGGAGAATTGTCACTCACTGTCTGTCCTTCTTGGATGATTTCAGTAGATCCATCAACAGCAGGATTGAAATTCACAAGGAAAGATTTACTTTATTGTTTTATATAATTGGCTAGGTTTTCACTAGGCCATTTTAGATCGTAATCTGTAGAATCTTTAAAAAATAAAAAATGGTGTCGGTGGTTAAAGTTTTTGTTCCCATCAATATCTGTTTACAAGATTACAGTTAATTTTCTCACAAAATTTTTTTGCAATGTAACCAGAAATGTAATATATTACATTATCATCCATCGAATTCTCCTCTGGCATAACTGGTTCGTCTATATCTGAGAGAGATAGATTTTCATCAATAATGGATGTTAATAATTTTTTGATTTATTTTGCGAAAACCTAACAGTGCCTCGGTTCCATCATCCACACAGTTCTTACTGGCACTATCTTTCGTGAAATTATGAAGCACACAACTACTTGGATGGTTTTCGAAAACTGTTGACAATCAGGATTGTATCTGAAACCGCCTCGATTTGTTATAGATGCCAAAGCATTTTCAATGCAGTCTTGGTTAAAATGGTTAAGTATCAAAAATTTGAAACCACGTTTATTCAAAAAAAATTCCAGATTTCAATAAAGGCCCTTAGGATCGTTATCCGTCTTTTTTGGGAAGGCGGAAAAATAAATCTTCCATCATCAGATCGTATTTGCCAGCTTTCCACGAACTTTTTTGTTTCCATCCAAAATTTCACATGCCCCGAATTTTCTTGAACGGATCCTCCTAGAGGTTTATTAGCAAATATTGTCCGCGAGTTCATGCTGTCAAATAATGTATTGATATTTTCCCTACAGATTCTGCTGTCTGAACGGCCTCGGCGTCTATTTTGTTGGACGCTACTTATAAATATAACGGTGCTGCGACTGAGTGACTCGTAACCAATACGAAGAATTAAGGTTGATATGAGAGAGAACAGTCCAACTTTTTGGATCAAACCCCTCAAATTTAAAATTTGTTTTTGAGAATTTTTTAGGATACAGTATAAAACAAATTTGTAATTTAATAAAGAGTATAATGTCTTGAAATGTTACGAAAAAACACAAATATTATTTAGAAATGGTAGTTCATTTGATCATTGGGAAAACTACAATAGGCAAATTCTTAATTTGATACTAAGAGGTAACTTCTTAACTTTCATAATCTCTATGCTCAAAGAGAAAATAGGGTGGGTTGGGGTAAAGTGGGTCATGGGGTAAAATAGGTCAGTTTTAATTAACTCGATATGAATCAAATTTAAATTGAATTTTTTTCACTAATTTTTTTTAATTATATTCTTTAATCTGCTGGCAACCTTTTTCAACTGTCAGAAATTAAGATTTATGAATTTGAGGACTGAAAAAATATTTAATTTGAACTGTAAATAATGTCATCGAAAAAACAGGGTGTACTAACTTCCAAAATATCTATATATTGTAATAAATTACAGCAGAGTTTTGTATTATTTTTCCATAAAAGAAAGTCCGAGAGACATTTCAAGCCAATCAGCTTAGAAAAATATAAAATATTTTATCTTTTATAACGATATTTTGTACTTGGGGTAAAATGGGTCATAGTTTAGAGGCCCTTTGTATTAAGTAAAAACAATGTTTTTAACTCATTTCCTTCAAATATACATTGAACTGTCAAACAAGTTTATTTTTTCGCCAAATAAAGTATTTTAATTGCTACATTTGGAACAATGGTCATTAACTTCAAACGTTTACAATTTCCTTAAAGTACAACTTAAAACAAATTTTTTAAGATAAAAACGGCACAGCCGATTGCCTTTTTTCTTATTTTCATGTATATTTAGTAATAAATATATTTTTGACATATTTTTGCAATGAGACCCATTTTACCCCACATTGGGGTAAAATAGGTCATTACTTTTGATGCTAAGTTTAACCAACTTATAACTAAAAAATATTTGATAAAATTAGATGAAAATGTTCTGAAGGATTGTAATGTCAAGATCCAATTGAAAGAAATCCTTAAAAAATAATAGTTTTGATGAAATAAAACTTAGAATGTGAAAGTACCTTAAAATTGACCCATTTTACCCCAACCCACCCTATATAATTTTACAGATCCACTAAATTGTAATATTCGTTTCATGAAAGTATCTAAGTAAATCTGTGAGCAATTTTTAAAAGTCAACTTACTTGAGCAGCGAACTAGACGTTCATTTTTTTCAAACAAGAAACTTTCATATGGTCTTTAGCTAATTTTGGACAACATATGTATTCCGATTAAATGAAAAAGCATCTTTTACAATGTCGTAATAAAAATATCTTTAATTAAATAAAAACTTTATCAAATCTTAAATCTCTTTATCAAATATGAAAAAAATAACATTCATGACACACATGATTTTATTTTAATTTTTCTCAAAAGTGCAAGAAGATCAGTTCCTTCCACATTGGAACATGTCAGTAACACTAGCTCCATCTTTTTTAGATTTTTTTTCTGGCAGGGTAAGGTTTTTAGGAAATTGAAAATTCTGTCACCTTTCTTGGATAACGCATCATTTACTTTATCAAAAAAAATTATTTCCATTAACATTTTAAAATGCAGGAACGATCCTTCCTTTGTGCACGATAAAGGCCACTTGGTTTTAATTTCTTCTATTGAATTTTTACTATTTATTTTCTTTCTTTCAGGGTTACAGGGTTTACCATCGCTATCTTCTGCAGCTTGTAAAGACAAAGATTGCAAGACGTTTAGGAGAACCACGCACAATATTAATCATTTCCTTTATATTGGACATAAAATCTCTCACAATGGCTTCATTTTGCATTGCTTCCTCCCAGGTAGCACGAGGTTATCAGATAATATCAAAAAAAGATATTTTATGACATCAGTTTCGATATAACACAATGTCAAAATGACACCCTATTTTCTATCATTTTTCTATCGAATGATATCTTTTCTCGAGATTATTTTACGGAATACGATATAATCTGATGAAGTTTATATATATTGTCTCCATGCTTTACGTCATTTTACATCTTTTTCCAGCTATTCTTTTATCGGGCTTCGATGTTATTTTGTATCTGATGATTTCATTCGACACACTCCTGACATTATTTTTTATCATTTTTCCGATATTATTCGATTGCAGCACAGGGAGGTACATATACATTGATATCATTTTAAGTTTCTATATGTCATCTTATATACGTTCTCGACATAACTCTACAGCAAATTATGATGTTAACAAGATCTTTGTTAATTGCTAATCTCTAGACGCGTGAATTGATGTTGGAAGCTCTTACTGTGAATTTAACGTGTTCCACAATTTAGTCTATAAAACAAACATGATAGGGAAAATCTTAAGAAATCAGTTTTTAATGGAAAATTTTCCAAAGGTTTTTCTACTTTTAAGTTTGTTCTCATAGACTTAATCGTAAAATACATTAAAATTTTTACAAGATTCCAACATCAATACACCTATAATTGAATCGTCAGTTTGAAGAAGGGAATAAGTCCTAAAAATGACAAATCGACTTTTTGTGCTCAAAACAATCTCCAAGCTTTGCTCTACACATGGGTGAAAAGAGGGGGGAAATAACCAACCCCATAGGGAGATATCGCCCCTTGAAGTTGTGAAATCGATGTCCATTCATTGTATTTTTCAAGTTAATTTGGAGTTAAAGTTAATTTGTCTTTCTTTTCCTATTCTTTGAGCTGTAAACTAAGTTAAAATGAAATTTTCTCTGAATTTAAAATTTTTTCAAACTTTTTTATGCAGGGAATGTTTAACTCCATTCATATTCACTCACTACATTGATACTCCATTGATACTGCTCTAATAACTCAGTTTCACTATAATTTTGAATTTTATTTGTCTTATTCCTTTTATTTCACCCTTTTGTGGTGTAAACTAAGGAGAAATATAATTTAAATGTGAATTTAAGGGTTTTTTAAGATTTTTTCATCAGAAAAATTTCATAAGGTTGAAGAAGGGAATAAGTCCAACCTATTTTGACTGTAAAATATTTTTGAATATACTTATATTTGTTTTGATGGTTGCTCTGTTTTCTAAATAGGGTTGTAAACTTCCAGTAAAAATTTGGTGATTATACAATGAAAGTTCTATTACTTATACAGTTTTTTTTTCGATTTTCTCAAAACTTGGTTTTTGGACTTATTCCCTTCTTCCAACCGACGATTCAATTAATGTTTTTCTTACAATTAATTATCAACCATAATTTTATTTGAATATATAATGGACCGAGTAGTTTGTCAATTATCAGATGATTACAAATTATTATTTTCAATTTTAGTCTTATATTAAGCAGTTTGGAATTTTCCTATTTAAATAACAAGTTTCCACAAAATTTATATCCTTTAATCCTATTGAAAGCATATTTTTGCAAATTTAACATTATACAGCATTAAATACAAAAGCAATAAAGGTTTTGTTAATCCTGTAAAGTCTATTGAAATAAGCATCCTTTACACATGTTTGTGTCAAAATTAAAGGTTTCAGTGTACTATTGTTGAAACAAAACAACTTAAATAGTTACAAAAATTGGTTTATTACATAAATACAAATACAAATAAAACCAAGCAATGCTTTACATGCCAGGATTATCTTCCTGGTCAACATTGATCTCATCTTTTTTCCTTCCACCCCAGTCAGGGGCATTTGCAAGGGCTTTACCAAAGTGTTCCGAGAGAGTATGCTTCTTTTCCCCCTCGAATCGCATAAAAGCAGCAGCTAGAAGAGAACAGAAATTGGCATTTTTAATATAATTCATTCTTTTAACTTTTAAAAGAGTATTTTCCAAAATATTTATTAGTAGAACTTAAAAATGTTTATTTTGATAAAAATTAAGATAATTAATAAAAATTAATCATTTATTTGAATAACTTTTAGAAAAAAAATTATAACTCATTCATCGTGAAAGAACTTGGTTATCCTTTTGCGTTTGCCACATTAAGTGTAAATTGTTGTTTTAAATTAGTATTAATAATAATTTTATCTTATAATTTGGCATCTTTTTAGACAATTATAATACTCATTGTGTAGGAAAATTAATCTTTATGGCTTTTTATAAATTATTTTCCTTAAATATAAATATTTTGTAAAAATTAAATTTTATGCCTTTCAGATCCAAAATGCATAAATCGTACTCGCAACAATATGCAAAGACTAAGTTAATCCCATAGAGAGAAAGAGTGGTAATATTCATTAACTTAAAAATAATACACCAATGAAACCATACCCAAGATTATATTTAGGGTGTCATTATACACCAAGAAGCACTTCTTGCCCTTCCGGCCACACCGGCTAAATTGAGTTGCCAACTCTTGGGTCAGCACCTTCTTTGTAATGCTCTGGATGAAGGCACTTGGGGTCTTGCCATACCCAGCATCATATAAGTATTGAACCTGGAAAATTGAAAATATTATTCACACACTCACAAAATAAAATTTTATGATGTAAAATGTCTAAAAAACGAAAGTTTAATCAACTGTTTAAAAGAAGAAATGTACTGAATCTTATTTTAAAGAAATTGTTTTATTACTTTAATGGTGAATTAATTTTATATCCTCTAAAATTAACTGCTATGATGGATTTCTAGCATTACTATTTTCATGCCATGGATTAATTTTTAATGTATAAGCAATACTCTGATCATAGACAGATAAATTACCAATATTTCAGACAGCTTTTTATCCGTCTGCAGCCTGTAATTCAAATTGGCTAAATCATCGCATGATGCCAGTGGCAGCTCCACATCCGGTGGAAGATCCACAACAGACACACTACTTGAAGGCCTCTGATCCAAGAGTTGGTCTATTTTGGAGCTTAGTCCCATGACCACCCCTTTGAGGCTCTGGAATTCACCAGTGAGGCTCATGAATTTAGCCATCCAATGCTGATCTGCGAATAAAAAGAAATATACATTATTTTATACCAAGCACTTCAAGTTCATAGTAAAAACTTCTTAGAGGAAAAGAAACCCGACTACTTCAAATAATATTTAAGAAACTTAGTTGAATTCTACATCAAATTAATAGAGTTCAAAGTTTATGGGAAAGAAATCACTTACTCAGAGCCACCTGGTTCCGGCAATTAGTGCAGGTTTCATGTTCTGCAAAAGATTGAAAATCAATCATAATACATTTTTAGGTAACAAATAAAACGTAGTTAACTAAACACCAAATTTGTAGAATTAAACAAGAAAAGGTGTCCAAGTCTCTAGGTGCACTATTGGCACCTTCCTAAATACATAATAAATCATTCTTACAATATTATTGACATTTCCTTATTCTACCCTCTTTGCATATTGATATAAAAATGTATCTCAATTAGTGGTTTGAAAACCTTATAAATACTTATTTTTTGGTAATGAATCAATTACCATGTGTAAATGAAATGAATTGATGGCTGCTATACATGAACACTTACGATTAGCCGGTGCCACCCTTCTTTGTTCCACTCCAGATCCTATAATATATAGTTATCTTACAATTGGGCAAAGCAAGGACCATTAATGAGTTTTTATAACATTTCATGATTAACTTTTTAGTTATCTTTTTCAAACTATTAATTTGAAAATCATAATAATACAAAACCATTAAGGGTAACAGGGTTGCCACTCAAATTTGGAAAAAAAATCCCCTGTGTTTTCCCTGTTTCCATACATAGTACATTTGTGAAATTTGGGTTAAACAATGTTGTATTATGACCTACTGTTATATTTTGACAAATTCTATAGAATCCCTAGGCATTGTATATAAAGGCTAATCTAAAAATGACAGGGAATTTATACAATGTGACTGGCATGTCATAGATTGCCAGTAACATACTCATTTGGAACATTTTTCTCCTGAGAATGATGAGTACCCATTAAGCAGTTCTTCTAAACAATTGCCTAATCCTTAACTAGATAATACATACATAACAGGTAGACTTACCCAAACATTCTCCTTGTACCCTAGGAGGATGATTTTCTGTTTGGGAAACAGCTAACCCAGATGGATCTGTGGCCCTAGCTACTCAAAATATAAACAAATGATTGTTATTCTCTCTTGTTGCATTTTATTCTCTATTTCAACATTATTAATTTGAAATTGCCTATTTTGTCAGAAAAAATAAGAACTCGCGATAAAGAGGTTCTGGTATGATGTACTTCTTACTATCATGTTTAGAGGCCTGGGGTAAAGGGCTCTCAAGAGTATAAGAATGGAACCTTTTAGGTTTCTTCCTATCCCTAGCACCCGTTTCACCCATCGTCATCTGCTAATGGGGGAGCAGGCTCCCATTTGCAATCTCTGTCAAGTTGCTTATACAATTCGTCATATCATTTGTGAATGTCCTCGTTTTAATATTCAAAGGTTCAATATTTTTAAACGTACTAATTTTACTCTGTCTGATGTTTTAAGCTACAACTCTGATTTTAAACTTGTTCTTAATTTCATTCACATCATTGGTTTTGTCCATCATGTGTGATTTTTAACCTGGCATGTTGCATATTTTCGTATTTTAATGTTCAGATTTTAACTTGATTTTTTAAGATTTTATCTTTGATGCATAGATTGCGTCCAACAAGAGCTTTGCTCGCTTAGATTTTTAATTTTAAATTATAACTTTGCTTTATTGGTCTTGCTTGGCATAGAATGGCCTAATCTGGCTCTTGTGCCATAAAAATCTATACAACCAACCAACCAATCCTATCCCTAGCTTTCACAGTGCCCGAAACGTACTCGGAATCTTCATCCGGGGTTTTATAGTTAAGGACACTGTGAAGCTTCTCAACTGCCCTAGTGTATTTATCTGAAAATTATTAAAAATTGTCAGATTCAAAAGCTAAAATTTTCTGAGTAGGGTCATTCCATGAATAGTGAAACCTAAGTACCAATTTTTAAAAGTAATAAATCTATATCTTTAGAAAAAAATGCCACAGTTTACAATTAATTTTTACTTTATTTACAAAGCCTCAAAAATTTCTATTTGTTACGTCCGTAACCATGGAATGTTCGAGTAATATAATGTTTGCTGATTAATGACTTTAAAACTAAACTTACTTGATGCTCCCGTGATTGTAATCCTCTGTTTCCCAATCACTCTCTGATTCCACACAATCCAAAACCATTTTGGAAAACATCGATGGTTGGATATCTCCTGGCCACTTTACTGTCTTCTCATCGCGGAGCCAATTACTTGGAACAACCTCGACCGACTGATTCTCAAATAACACGACTGTGAATTTTTTTCCACCTAAGGAACAATTTTATTTTTCCAATTAAAGGTAAAAAAGGTTAATAATTTTTTTATAATAGATAATAAAAGGTTACATTATATTAAAATAAGAATACATATTAGTTAGAAACGGTTGTAACATAAAAGAGAACAAAAGATTACCATTATATTAAAATATGAATAATATCACACTGTTAGAAACACTCTTACCACACCATTTATTTGCATAAGCAAGAATAAAAAATTAGTATATTCCATAAAAGCTATTGTACAAATGGGTACATAACCATTAATCTACTGCATTATGATTTTCATGCAAATTTTTTAAGTCGCTTAATTGAAAATTAAGGGATATACATAAAAACAAGCAATCGGGTATATATTTCTTGTAAAATTGAAATTTTTTTCGCATGATTAGAAGCCTCATCAGTAGCAATGCCTCTGCATAAATTTATTTCCAAAGAAAAACGTGTGAGCACATCTATGATAATTTTTAAAAGTGCATCGGCAGTAGTTGTTTCAGTTTTATAAAAACCAAAAAACAATACCTGGATTTCTAAGGTACATTTTTCGACAAACCGAAAGCATATGGAAACCTGTTCATGCTGAGAAACATCACAAGTTTCATCTATTATAATAGAATAATAATGCGAATCTTTTAAAGCCTTTATAAGCTGTTTAGAAATACATTCTGCCATAATAGAACCAAGTTCATTCGTGACCTCATGTGAAAGCCATCTGTACTTGGAGCGAGAGAACCATGAGGCGAGATCTGGGTTGTCTTCGGCAACGAGTTCTAACAAGCGCCGATAGTTAGAATTCTGGTCTGTATGACCACGAATTGCCAGTCCTTAACTCATTAGGTATCTTAACGAAGATATTCTTAAAAGAGCGCTCTTCATCTCATTCTCCTTGCTCTTACTCATTAGAGACTGGATGTTAACTCCCTTGCTGATTGCCCATTTTCTTTGCGCAGCAGGACTAATGAAAGTCGGACTGCTCATGAGAGTGGAATCTCTGCAGAACTTTACCTCACGTAGAAAAACCTACTGAAACAAATGCTTTGATGGCATCTTGTTTTGTTCTTCCTCCGAATGATCCATTTGTTGAAATTATTTCTGTGCATATTGAACAAAAAACTTCTTATATGAAATCCAATTTTACTTATCTCTCCAATGATTTTGAAAACTACGCCCGGTAGCACTAGTTATCTTGGCTCTTTAATAATATAATATAGTAATAATCTTTATTCAGTTACCAATAAAACATACAAACAACAACAAAAAAGAACAATATATTAATCGCCAAGAGGAAAGAACCCGTATAGGCGATAGATAAATTACTAAATAAAAATTTTTATACATAATAATTGAAATATAAAGAACAAAACAAAGTACTCGGTAATATCAAACAAGGAAAAAGTTATACATATTTGAAAACAATACAAGATAAATGGCACAGCAAGTACAATAAGAAAGACTTTGCTTCTCTCTAAGAAATCGAGAAAAAAACATCTAAATTTTCAATTTCTATTGGGAATTTAATAAAAAGCGTTTAAAAGTGCATAAATTAGGAATTACTTGTAAATCTAAAGGTATTTTATTGTATAGTTTAGGTGCAAGATAGAAAAAGTGCTTTCGAAAAATTTCTCTACGGAAATAAGGAATTTCATAAATAACTGTTGGTCTTCTATCCGATATATTATTTTTCAAATTGCATAAATTTTTTTACGAAATAAAAATAGAATAATACGAAAAAAAAGCAATGTGGCGGATAGGTAAAAGATTTAAATTTTAAAATTGGGAGTAAAAGGATAGTTTAATAACTTAAACATTTTATTTTGGATTGATATTAAAGGAAATAAATTCGTTTTGTACTCGCCACCCCATATTATAACATATGTTAATAATGAATAAAACCACATGAATAATATAAAGTAAATAAAAATGATTTTTGAATTTTATTTTTAAGATGATGAAATTGTATTAAAACAAAACGAAGTTTTTTGCTTAGTTCTTTTATATGTGTTTTCCATTAAGATTTGAGTCTGAATAAACCTAAATATTTGATACTTTTTACTTGTTGAAGTAAATGGCAGTTACAATTTATAATAAAACCGTTGCAGGACATGGAATGAAATTTTATATTCAAATCACTATTAGTCAGTATTAACCCAAAGTGAATGAGTTTTGTTTTTGTGAGGTCATTAAAGATAAAAGTCATTAAAGAAAGATAGGTCATTAAAATAAAACCATTTTCTTACTGCTATCATGTCAGATTCAATCTGGAATTTTAACTCATTTGAGTTTAAACAAGAATATAGTAAAACAGAATCATCCGCGTAAGTTAAATTTTTCCGTATAGATTTAACTTATACAAAAGTCGTTTATGAGGATTACAAATAACAGAGGGTTGGAATAGTAGAGTCCGGTCTATCTTGAGATCTATTTGAAGTTTCTTTAGGTGATGACAGAACTGATGAAGCCGAGTCAACATTTTGCGATCGAATAATGTATTTATCCATCAATCTATAAGTTTTTTATTGCACCGACACCAATGACATATTTACCCTGTTTGATAGAAATAAATAGGTACTTTTAGATGATGTTGTTTTTACAAAGGCATATTAAGAAAAATATAAACCGTGTGAAATTAACTAATTGCAGGGGTGTTAGAGTAAGGTACGTCGAACCGCACTTATTTCAGCGGACCAAATCGTAATAGTGCGGAAAACTTGCCTACCCATAACAGTAACTCGTGTGTGAAATTTTAGCCCTATCAAATAATATCTTCTGTTCTGAACCTTGGCCTAAAGTTTTGAATTTTTACCAAAAATTAGCTATTTTGCAATATTTCTAATAGTTATGGGGCTTTCTGATGAACAGATTTTTTTCAGGAGGCGTGGTAGATGTCTAGAGGGATTATTCCGTGAACCCCATCCTTATTTCCACTTTTCACCCTACGCGAGCGTTGGTTTTGTGGGTGAGCGCGCTGCTGGTAATGTTGACTTTCCCTCCAAACTCCAACGCTGCGCCCGCCTTCATAGCCCTTTTTGGGCATCAGAACCTCACATAAACCAATTATTTTCATGAAAGTGACCCAGAACTCACTATTGAACGGTATCTTTCCGTCAGGTTCCATGTATTAATTATTATTTTTAAATTTTTTTATTTAATTTAATTCCTATTTTACAAGCAAATTTTTTTACAATCTACTTTTTAGCAATCTGAAACTGCCAGTAGAAGGTAGATGGGAATGAGAATGTATTGCTTTTAAATAGTTCAGATATACAGTCAGATTTCATCTGCGGGGAACCTCTTTTCCTTTATTTATGAGAAGATCTGACGAAGACCTTCCGAACAGAGCACCCCTCGGTTAATAGCTAAAAAAATTCCGGAGAGTTATACTTATATTTCGGAGGGAATTGGAGTTAGTTTCAGTATTTACTTTTTTTAAACAAGTAAATATATCCCCATATCTCCCTTGATTACGCCCATGGCACCACACACCTTGCTGGAAGCTCTAGTAACTATAACTGCAGTACCTTTTTCTTCGCTGAAAAGGTGACTTTGAGATTTCTAAATCACCACTGTCCTATTTCCGCCCCTCCATTAGTTCCTAAGAACTGGTGGAACCGTAATCTAAGCACTTTCCTAAGCTATCATTTCAACATAGCGTTTAGCTTTGAAAGCCTAAGCTGCGAAAGCCTGAACTTACAACCAATGACATGATTTCATAAGGCCCATTCCATAAAACTAATCAGATAAATTTGAGATATAATTCATTATATTATCTGTTTACAGGTATCATAGTGTCCCCCTTATTTTCACTGAGTGTCTCGATCCCTAAATGTGCATTGTAAGAAGAGGTAAATCAGCAAACTTATTTTCATCGATTACTATATTCAGAAACTCCAACTTGTCTGATCGGCTGTTGAGGGGTACCTCAACAGCCGATGGGGTTTGGGTGTACGTTACTGTGTCACTATGGTTCAATGTTATACTTTAACTTTAAAATTATCTTAAAGACGGTACGTGACATCTCTTTGATTCAGTATTGGAAAACATTTGTTGGGCGTGATGACTGATTACAAGATATATGTTAGAGAAAACGCTCTACAAGATTTTGTAGGCAAGAGAACAAGCAATTGGTTGTAAGTGTTCGCAGCTTAGGCATAACAATGTTAAAATGATAGACTGGGAAAGTGCTCAAATAACGGTTCCACCAGTTCTTAGGAACTGATATATGGGCTAACATAGGACAGTGGGGATTCGGAAATATCGAAGTTAGTTTCAGCGAAGAAAAAGTTTTTGCAGTTAGTTATCTAGAGCTTCCAGCAAGGTGTGGGAGGCCATGGGCGTAATCAAGGGGGATATGGGGATATATTTACTTGTTTAAAAAAAGTAAATACTGAAAGTAACTTAAATTCCCTCCGAAATATAAGTATAACTCTCCGGAATTTTTTACCTATTAACCGAGGGGTGCTCTGTTCGGAAGGTCTTCGTCAGATCTTCTCATAAATAAAGAAAAAGAGGTTCCCCGCAGATGAAATCTGACTGTATATCTGAATTATTTAAACGCAATACATTCTCATTCCCATCTACCTTCTACTGGCAGTTTCAGATTGCTAAAAAGTAGATTGTAAAAAAAATTTGTTTGTAAAATAGGAATTAAATTAAATAAAAAAATTTAAAAATAATAATTAATACATGGAACCTGACGGAAAGATACCGTTCAATGGTGAGTTCTGGGTCACTTTCATGAAAATAATTGGTTTATGCGAGGTTCTGATGCACAAAAAGGGCTACGAAGGCGGGCGCAGCGTTGGAGTTTGGAGGGAAAGTCAACATTACCAGCAGCGCGCTCGCCCACAAAACCCCTACTCGCGTAGGGGGAAAACTGGAAATAAGGATAGGGTTCATGGAATAATCCCTCTAGACATCTACCACACCTCCTGAAAAAAATCTGTGCATCAGAAGGCCCCATAACTATAAGAAATATTGCAAAAATAGCTAATTTTTGGTAAAAATTCAAAACTTTAGGCCGAGGTTCAGAACAGAAGATATTATTTGATGGGGCTAAAATTTCACACACAAGTTACTGTTAAGGGTAGGCAAGTTTTCCGCACTATTACGATTTGGTCCGCTGAAATAAGTGCGGTTCGACGTACCTTAGTGTTAGAGCCATAAAGTGGTTGTAGAGCAGGGCAAATTATCATTTTGGAGCAGCAAAATTCAGTTTTGGAGCAGCTTTATATTAGCGTTAAAAAGTTAACTTCAACCATTATATTTCCCTCAAAGCAAAAACCTTTCAATTAGACCTACATATTGTAAGTTATAAAACCATGGAATTAAAACACAAAACAAGTTAATCAACTAAGTATTTTTGGCTCTTGCGCCATAAAACCCCACCAACCAACCAACCAACTAAGTATTTATTTTATTACCACTATTGATTATCTCAACTAGTTAATCCTGTGCATAAAATGCACTGATCTTGAATACAATATAAAATATTACACACAAAATAAGGATGATAGAGAAAAATGATGATGACTGAAATGAAAGTTATAATTGCACTTATGTGTTAATTTCAATTTGTTCACTATACTTTATTTACATTTATTTGTTTCCATTTTACCTTTATTTACATTTAAAATTTCAATTTGTTTACATTTTTTGCAATGATGCACATCACTGTCACTGCCTTTAAACGCCACACTAGTTAGAGGACTAGTCTCCATGACTTTGCCTTTGTATATTCTTTGCCGGATGGCATCCACACTTTTGCTCTGTACTGTTTCTTCCAGAGTTCTGCTGCTCTGCAGATTTTAGCTGCCCTTGTTAAACCCAGATCTCCCTCACGAAGCAATCTTTCTTGTAGGCCCTTGTCCTGGATTCCCAGCACAATCCTATCTCTCACCACACTATCTGCCTGGTCTCCGAATTCACAGGACTTCACCAGTTTCTTCAGGTCCATGAAAAATGCATGAAAAGGATCACCTTCATTTTGGTGCCGGTTTATTGAACACAAACCAATCCACCACAACGTTCTTTTTAGGACTCGGGTGATTGTCAAAGGCTACAAGTATTGTTGCATACACGACTTCTCCGGGAAGGTCGAACGTGTTAAAGAGTTCGATGCCTTCTTCACCAAGAGCATTCAACAGTAACGCCACTTTTACATCCTCCGGTTTTTTCTCATTTCCTGAAGCTTTCATAAAGATTTTAAAACTTTGCTGGAACTTCCTCCAGTTCTCTGCCACTTTCCCATCTAGGCTTTTAAGCCTGATTGCATTGTTTAGCATAAAATAATTCCAGTCATTTTGAAGCTTTTTGTTACTCCCAATAGAATGAAATATCACAAGTTTAAGAAAAAAGTGTTATCACACATTAGGATCGCATGATTGTTAGATTAACACTAAATATTATTTGTAGTTGTAATAGTTCTTCCTTCAAGCCTTACAACAGCATTTCAGTCGCTACAAATTGTAGGTATCACAAACAAGTAAATTAGCAAAAGGTCACTTGAGATCCTTAGTTAGCCTGAGGGGTGTTTTCGAATTTTTTAAATTCACAACTTTATCAACATGAAAAAATATAACAATAAACGAATAAGTTATTTATGCAATTTAAGTTACTATAATATAATTTAAATTTAGACTTGGCTGATTTATTTGTGGCCTAAGTAGCCAAAAGGTTAGCGATTTGTCGCTAATTAAATTTCAAGGTAGGTAGGTACCTGTCCAGTTAGAAGTCTATAAGGTAATGTAACTAAACGACTGGTAACTAGGGATTGTCGTTTTTGGGCATTTTGGTCATCCCGGGATTTCGGGATAAAATTCGACATCATCCCGGGAAATCCCGAAAATTTAATTAATGCCAGAATTTCAAGAAAAAATATATTTTAAGTCTGTAAAATCAAAGCTTGCATAAAGATTAAATTAGAAAAAAATTACGGGGAGAATTTATTAATATTTAATGCTACAATTTTTTTATTTTTGATCTTACTTTTAACAAAGATATTCTGTGACCCCATGGACGAGCGGTTGCTCCTTTGGGATATGTATGTACTCGATCAACTGTGTTTGTATTTTTTTCTTGTTCTGTTCTTTTGTTTGTCCAATAAAAAAATTATAGATTGAGGATACTTAAATTCGTGAGTGAGCGAGAAACTGTCCCTATAGTTGATTTAATTAATTTTTCAGTTCTAGGCTTTAAAATTTCTAAATATTTTTTTGGCAATTTTATGTTCACTCATTATAAGTGTACACGCATATATTATCACATAAACTTTATGAAATGACACGAACTTAATATTTTAATTTTTTTAAATACTGAAGTTAAAAGTGTACTTACCCTAAAAATGCTTTTGAATTCCCTTATAGATATGTATTGTAAGGATCGGCTTCTCAATAGAATGTATGTTTTTTAAATGTCAGAGCAAACCACTCGTGAAAACCTCCTTTACACTTAATTATCAAAGAACACTTTTTGCATTTTGCTTCTTTATGAAGTGCTCCAATGCAAGTGTAATAGCTTTTTCTGCCCCATAATACAAAACCAGAATATTCTCAGCCCGATCTTCAAAACGTATAATCTCTTTAAAAGCGGACGACTTACTATTGAGACTACTGTATTCATTCAGAAATAAGGTTCAAACTATCCTCCTAAATAATTATTAATCACATAAATAAAGATTATGAGTTTCTAACATATCTGTTTGATTAGAATTAAGACCAATGCTATGTGTCTGAAAATGGCCTCGTGCCGGGAGTTATTACGATTCGTATCTGTTATCACTAACATACTAAAGAATAAATATCATTGATGAGTAACCAAGTTTCACCATTTATGAAAACATGCGAGCATTGTATGTAATATACAAATCAGCAAGTTCCTTGTTTATTTCTTTTAGTTGTAACGTTCTAGGAGTGGGAGATAATTTAATTCAGCAGATGATTAACTTAAACCACCTCACTTCCACTACTAATTTATAAGTTACTTCCAAAGAAAGGAAATATTTGTTCATGCTATCAGGAACGATTTTTAAGCATTTGTAGCAGCGGTAAAGAAATTTAAAATTTTGAGGGGATCCCGGGACGGACTGAGAAATCCCGGGACGTGTCCCGGCCTTAAAATTCTACGGGATCCCGGGAAACAATCCCTACTGGTAACCCGAATATTCACGGCCTAAGGTTGAGAACGAATTATATGAATATTATAGGTAACACACACTCAGGAACACTCACTCGTCATCCAATGAAACGTCTTCAGTGTTTACTGGCAGTTCTTCCCAGAACTTCAGGCGGTTTCCATAATATCCAGATGGGAATGTATGGTTTTCAGAACTTGAGGGGATTATCGGTCTCAATCGGGTGATTAAATTTTCTTTTCTTTGCGCCGCAACGCCGTGGAGCCCAACTCTGCTTTGAGGTTTAGGCACCCCTTTTTTGTACGCAGAAACAGTCAGATAGTTGAGCTCCCGGTATTCCTCACTGTAGTTCGTTTTGAACTGTAAAATGTTTTTACCCCTCTCGAAGAGAACACTAACAAAGTCAGGAATCGGAGGTCTCGGCCTGAGTTTTTTCAGTTTAGTTTCGGATTGGTATTATTTGAGTTATTAGAATCGGATCCCTCATCAGAAGGACGATAATCTGGGTCCACGTCCTTTTCTTTGACCACACGATGCAGCGATTTATTGAGCGTACCTGCGAACTTGACGCGGAGTTCTTAATTTCTTCGTCCTAGAGCGACGAGCAACGATGACCGAGCAGCTGTTCCACTAGTAGGAGTAGAAGCCATGGCTTCTCAAAGAAATTAAGTAATTTAAGTTTTTAATTAAGAAATTAAAGTTCGAAGAGTTATTAACTTCCATTATTTTATATTTTGCTTCAACTATAAACAAAACAAACTTGCGGAGGAATTATTTGAATGTAAATTAAGCTGAAAATCTATCTACTACAAAACTCATGCATATGTAGAATAATTTTAATAAATGTTAAGATAAGAAATAATGATATTACTACCAAATCAGAATAAAACGTTTTTTATATAACAAGAAAATATATAAAATAGTTAAAGTAAGTCATTAATTAATAAACTATTATTTAACTCAGGTTGTCTTCTAAAAATATTTGTTGGAATATTCAATTGAAGTTTTGGCAGAGTTCACATTTTTTTGTGTTTTTTTTAACTTTTTTCATAATAAAACAAATTTTAATGTGAAGACTTTTGAGATAATTTTAAAGATCATATTAAACCACAATTTTTGAGACCATGATTAAGTTTTTACCAATAGTAGTTCTTCTAGAAATTGAATTTTTCAATGATTTTTTGGGGTGTCGCTCCATTTTTAACTCCCTGGGATTTGGTTTGCGACCCCTCATTCTATACCGATTCTTGTTCGTCTTGATGAGTACTATCATCCCTGAAAGTTTGTTGCACCATTTCAGATACACCCTGTATAAATAAAAAGTTGGGTTTATAAAGTGACTTAGTTTTGAGACAATGCAAACTTGAATGTATCATGTAAAAGAAGTTAAAACCTTAAAACCAATTTACAAACATATTAACTTTTTCTCTACTAGTTTTACCCTTATCCATCATAACAGTGTTAATTTACATACTGTTTACCATTAAAATATTTCCCAATAAAAACTAAATTCATATTTCCGATGTACTACATGAAAGAACAAAACTTTTCCTTTTTTTGCCTTTTGCAGACACAATATAATCATTTTTTGCACTAGAATAGTTGTTCAGGAATATATTTAAAAATATTGGAATAAATTTTAACAAATCATATTTTGTGGAACCGCATACTTTACATTCTTCCACTACAAATATCAAACTCTTCTGTTTTTTAACAATTAGTCAAAATTGCCTTGATTTTTGGAGAATGTAAAATGACTTCATATTCTGCATTGAAAAAAAAATTTAAAACCTTATAACAAGTAACAAATAATCTACAAATATCTGCGTCTGGATAAGTAAGTTTACCCCTATCAAGAGATAACAAATTATTGTGTGAAACATCCCCAATCAATTCAAACAACAATTCATTCATTTACAAGTAAATCAATACACACAGGATAAACATGTTAACTTACTTTTCATCTTGTATGCCACGCCACTTACACTAGCGGAAATAAAAATCCCAACACCAAGAAGGAAAGGAGATATCGAAGTCAAATTTATTTCTATGATTGCACATAGTATCAATGTGAATTGCTTAAAAAATCAGCCTTCCTGGATATTAGGGGGCCGAGAAAATCGGTGAAGAGTGTTGTCTCCATAGGTGTCCATTACCGCCGTCACAAGTCATGGTATTGAGTGACAGGGGCTCTAAATGACTTTTGAGGGATTGGAGGACCATTTTGCCTCCTCAGGTAGTCCAAATTCATATGGTGCACCAGCGGACGTTGCATACCGGGCTAGGTGATTTCTCCACTTTCTCCGGACATGTTTTGTGAGTGTTGGTTCTTACGAACGGATAGGCCAGGGTAAAAATGCAATATAGGGGGTTAAGAAGAAAGCTTGGACATTGCATAAAACATGTATTTGTGCATTTTTCTCTTGAAATTTGTCCCCAGGACAGGTATGAATGTAAGGACGGACAACCGGCTAATAAACCTCAATGAAGCAGCTTTGGTTGGCCAAAATACCGGTAGATCATACTGAGGAAAAGCGGCAGTGGAATGGATGTTGTTTGCAGTATTGCGGATCGTCCGTTCGGTCCGCATAGCTTCTTACATCTTTGTCTATAAACAAGGGGCTGAAAATGGGCATTTCTGTTTCCAATAGTCCACGAATTAAGGAAATGAAAATCCCAATTTCATGACATTGTGTTTATGAGAGAATCCTGCTTCGGTTTGGAGCACCACGACGGTTGGGTATGAGTTTGAAGACACAATTGAGAGAGCGCACTCAGCTGATGATTTTCTAATCGTTCCATGGAGTGATAATGCAGGGTAACGGAGTAGGGATGCATTGGATTCCATTTCTGCAACTCCTGAGTATGATTCACCAGTACTTTTTCCAACCAGAGCAGCGTCATTGAGATTTTGCAGCCGGTAGACCGTCCTTACCCTCAGACCTGTCCTGGGGACAAATTACAAGAGAAATATGCACAACCACATGTTGTATGCAATGTCCAAGCTTTCTTCTTAACCCCCTAGTTTGCATTTTTACCCCGTCTTTCCCGTTCTCTAGAACCAACACCCACAAAACAAGTCCGGTCAATGAGGAGAAATCACCTAGCCCGGCATGCAACGTCCGCTGGTGCACCATATGAATTTGGACTACCTGAGGAGGCAACATGGTCCTCCAATCCCTCAAAAGTCATTTAGATCCCCTGTCACTCAATACCATGACGTGTGACGGCGGTAATGGATACCTATGGAGACAACACTCCTCACCGATTTTCTCGGCCCCCAAACATCCAGGAAGGCTGATTTTTTAATCAATTCACATTGATACTATGTTCAATCATAGAAATAAATTTTACTTTGATATCTCCTTTCCTTCTTGGTGTTGGGATTTTTATTTCCGCTAGTGTATATAAATGAAAACATCTATAATAATATATATCTTGTATAAGTTCTGCTTCTTCCATTTGGGAAAAGAAATTAATACCTTTCAATTAATTCAATCAATCAATTTATTAACAAAAAAACAAAAATTTGAAACATAGATTCACAAAAGTTTACACAGAATTAAAAGAAAAGAAAATTGCAAATATATCCCAAAGGAGCCACAGCTCGTCCATGAGTTCACAGATTTCCAATTTTACCGAGTTGTTAAAAAAACAAAAAAAGAAAGAAAAAATAGAAAAAAGGGGGACTTGGCTGGCTATGGAGTTTATTTATTAAAAGTATATATTAATTCGAATTTGATATTAACCTGACTGATTTAAAATGTTTCCTCTGTATTAATATTACAAATAATAAAGGAAATGCAGAGTTTTTTAAAATAACGGATATTAGATTCCGATTGGATTTCATTTGGTAGTTTATTGAATAAGATTGCAGAGAGGTATTTGAAATGTTTTTTTAAATATTTCTTTATGAGGGGCAGGTACGCAGTAAAACTTATGCTTTCGGAAATCATATGAATCAGTAGAACTGACTGTGTCTCGAGGCGGGAACTTCTTTATGAAGACCAGGGTATTAAATATAAACAACTGACTCGCATTTAAAAGAACTTGGTCAGGAAAAAATCGTAAATTTTTTTTTGTAGATTAATTAATGGCTTTACATTTATGTTCACATTATGTTATTTCAATGTCGCAGTCTTCAATTTCATGTGGCTCGCTGAACTCAATAAGAAAGATCTTTAGCCGGTAGCCGGAATTGGCCAAATCTTGAAGAATGTAATTCAATAAGACTCTAGAGTCTTAACTTTTTTTTCTGCGGCCAATACCTGCTCAACAGAAATATTAGTTTCCACCATGCATCTGCCGGTATCGACCAAATCGTCCTTCAATGGAATCACTTTGGTATTTCCCAAGCAGGACAAACTTATCTTGTACAACACTTAGGCGATGAATTATAATATCCCTCAGGGCCTTAGTGGTATGGGCCAGGGAACAAAATGTTTCTTCTGACAATTTGCCACTTCTTTTGCCTTTATAGGGCAAAATGATTTTTTCCATGCTTCCAACCAGGAAACAATTTGGTCTGAAAACCAATCCTATCATCTTCAATAGAGTAAAAAGGCATCTCAAAAGTATCCTTGTGTTCAATTCCTTTTTAGTGCTTTTACAATTAACAATTTTTTACCAATTTACTATGGTACTCAAAAATTCCACCGTTCCTTCAGAATTTTCAATTAGTTCTTTTAAAGCAGCTACATTTGTTTCATTGAAAATTCTGAGGCACAGGGAAACATTCTGTCTTTCAAAATTATTTGGGTTGAGTGCTTTAAAGGTAAGTTTTGGAGCATGTTTAACTAAAGAGTTCTTTTCAATTTCATAAAGCTTAATAAGGTCTGAGAAGGAAGATCTTACCACATCAGATGCATTCTTGATTGAGGAAAACATGAACGTATTGCCACTAGTCCTATGATTAATCCAATTATTCCGAAGGGATTTAATAATATGGACCGTATCAAATAAAATGAAAATTTTTCCCTCAGAAGATGGTTTGGGATGGATGTTTGAAGTTCCCCACCACACAACTGTGTCAACATGTTTCTATTAACACTGTTGTTGTCTGTGATTATGGCCACAATGATAAAACCACACTTTTGAATGATTGTAATGACCTTCTGGGTCCACTTAAAGAGTTCATCAGCGGTGGAATTGTGGACGGGAAGGAGAGCAGCAACATCTTTGTATGATGAATACACTGAAGTCAGCATAAAACCTTGAATGCTGGTAGCCCGTTTCTGTTTTTGATTGAAGCTTATGCCACACAATGCACCAGAAGAATAGGAGATATGAGGTCTCACAGTTATTTCGTCGATAAGAAGGTTCACCTGACGGTCATTTTCACACTTAGCTTTCAAATAATTTTCATGACCGGATTCAGCTGATGTGCCAGGTGATGATATAACTGAAGATAGTCTTCTAAGGTACCTTTCTCTTGGTAAAGTTAAAATGCCGATTATTGAAATATTTCTTAAAATCAAATAATCGTAATCGTTTCAGACATTTTCTTTGACTAAGTGGCAACACCTCTCTTCTACTAAGCTATGTACTTACTGTGTGTTTATCCTCCAAGTGCTGTGTGCACGTTTATTTTTGTCTTCTAAATATCTCATTAAAATATCTTATTCAGATCCCTCTAAGTGCTGTGTGCTACTTTCACAACTGGTTATCGGCCCTGCAATACGCTGATGGTAGATATTGGTTGAGTTTCGAAGATAGTATTAAAATCACGCGACCACGTGTTAGGCCTAACAGTTCCCGACTGAAATGGAATTCAAAGCGCACATTGAGAAATTGAACGGAGCATCTAACTGGGGAAAATGGAAGAGGCAGATCGAGCTTCTACTAAAACACAACGATGTTTACGATCTCGTCTCGGGAGATCGCGTCTGTCCTGTCCCAGCTAATGAGGTGGACAGAACGGCTGAAGCATATGTGAAGAAGGATAAAGCCTTCTCAAAGGAGGACTCACTGGCTCAACTAATCCTAGTCACAAATATGGACGATGCCAATGTTGAACTAACTGCAATTTGTGAGTCGGCCACAGCCATTTGGAGCAAATTGCTTTCAGTATATGAGCAAAGCTCGGGGCAAAGGTTAGATCGCCTGATGGAGAGTTTCTTTAGACTCTAAAAAGAAGCTGATGATATTGTTGGACACGTCGCAAAACTAGAGAAAAATTTCCGAGAATTGAATGATGAGCTACGACGGGTGGCTGACTCCACTCTACCCGATTTACTACTGATGAGCAGGATAATGTCAACCCTGCCATCAGAGTATTTCGAATTCAAAAGTGTGTGGGAGTCGATTCCTATAGCTGACCGTTCAGTTAACAAGTTGATGGAAAGACTCCGCCTAATAGAGATGCGGCTGCCATCCAACAACAAAGGTGATGTGACTGCACTCGTTGCTGCAAGAGATGAAAAAAAGAAAAGAGACCAGGCTAAGAAACCTTCCAGAACTTGTTACATCTGTAGGAAACCTGGACATCTAGCAAAAGAGTGCTAGAGGAAGGATTCAAGACCGAAAGTGTCTGGTGAGGCTTTTGTACTTCTAAGGTACCTTTCTCTTGGTAAAGTTAAAATTCCGATCAATAGGATTTCAGAATAACACTTGGGTGATATTGTCCACAAAGAAAAAGCAAAGGAGAGCATATGTTCGTGGTAGTTGCCCAGCATCTAGGCTGTAACTAAGAGGACTCTTATAAAACACAACCATCTTGCTTGCGAGCTTATTTTACTCTGATGTAATTATGTACAAATATTTACAACGCCATCTGGTGGCAATCACAGAACTAAATTACCTTACTGCCATCTAGTGTAATGAAGGACAACTACTTATCAATTTAGACATTAACATCCTGCGGGACCATGAACAATGGTTCATCATAATCAAAATGTCTATGAAGTTACACAACAAACCTATTACTTAATACAAATCTTATGGCAGCAACGAAAGAAAACTCACAAACAATCAAATGAATAATTAAACAGAAAATACTCAAGAAATACACTTGAAATACTTATAGAAAATACTCAAGAAATACACTTGAAATACTTATAGAAAATACTCAAGAAAGACACTTGAAATATTAATAGAAATACTCAAGAAAGACACTTGAAATACTGATAGAAATACTCAAGAAAGACACTTGAAATACTAATAGAAAATACTCAAGAAAGACACTTGAAATACTAATAGAAAATACTAGTTACTTTTTTTTTATTTTTTTTATTTTTTTTTTTAATTACAAACAAAGTGAAGAAGATACGAGTGTATCACCTGGGATTGTATAACAATCCATGTAGGTGAACAAATATTTACAAGGAATTACATTTACACAATAAATTACAAAAAAAAATAAAACATAAATATTATAAGCAAAAATGAACATTACATGAAAACAAAACGAAAAGAGTATAAATACGATACAATATCAAACAGGAAATTAGTAGCGGCAAACAGGGTGTCAGAAAAAAAATATGAATGGAATATAATTACACTAATAACTCAAGATCAAACAAAAAAAGTGTTCAATGTCCCCAATAGAAAACAAAAAGTCTTTTAATTTCTTTTTAAATGCATGTTTGGTTAGACTATTTTGAATTTCTAAAGGTAGTAAATTAAAGAACTTAGGGGCTAGATAAAAAAATTTTTTACAAAATATAGTTTTTTCAGGTTTAGGTACAGTATATACAGCATTAGGTCTTCGGGGATTTATTATGTTTCGCTTTCTGCAGATATCGGAATTTAAGTAGAGATAGAGACTTGTTTTAAAGTAAAAGAGGTAGCGAATAGGTAAAATATTCAATAATTTGAAATTATCAATATTAATGGAATGCACTTGAGATGATAACAATCTTATAAATCTTTCCTGGAGTTTACATATTCTTTTTAAATTTATCTGATAGTCTCCACCCCATATTATTAGACCGTAGTTAATTCTAGATTGAACCCAAGAGTGATAAAGAGTTATTAAGAATTTGCTGCTTACTTTTGGCCTTAAATGATAAAAATTTAGCATTATATGTCTTAACTTATCAGCAATATACTTGGTATGGGATTTCCACTTTAAGTTGCAGTCAATATGAAGTCCAAGATATTTTATTGTTGACACTTTATCAATTGATTTACAATTACAATCATCATAATTATTACCGTGATTATTAACATGATATTTAACGGAAAGCTGAATTTGATTATTTTGTCTTAAGTTAAAAATCATGTATTTTGTTTTATCGACGTTTAATCTCAGACAGTTATCAGAAAACCATTTTCTAATTTTAACAAAGTCTAAATTCATCTTTTGGTTCAAATCTTCAGTAGAATCGACAGAATATAAAAGAACTGTATCATCGGCAAAACTTATGATTTTACCGTGTAAATTAAGGTTACATAAATCATTTATAAATATTAAAAACAGCAACGGACCTAAAGTTGAACCTTGGAAAACTCCATAATTGATTGGAAGGCATTTACTTAAGGTGTTGTTAATTTTAACAATTTGTATACGGTTTGATAAGTAGGATTTTAAAAAATTTTAGAAGTGACCTCTGATTCCCGTTGATGACAGTTTATATAATAAAATACCATGATTCACCGAGTCAAACGCCTTAGATATATCTAAATAAAGAGCAGCAGTTATTTTACTAGAATTTATACTATTATGAATAAAATCTGTAAACTCCAGTAGAGCTTTTTCAGTATTTGATTTAGGTAGAAAGCCGTATTGATTTTTTGAGAAAAAATTTGAACTCTCCAAGAACGAAATTAATCTATCCTTAATTAATTGTTCAAATATTTTAGAAATCAGAGGCAGGACAGAGATAGGTCTATAGTTTGAGAAATCATTTCTGTTTCCCTTTTTAAAAATGGGTGTTATTATTGAGGTCTTTAATGACTTTGGGAAAATACTTTCATTTACTAAGCTGTTAAATAGGCTAGTGAGAATATTTATATGAGAAAATGATAGAATTTTGAGAATTTTCGCATCTATTCCGTCTGATCCTGGGCTTTTCTGGGGATTTAGATTACGAATGCAATTTAAGACTTCTGCATCATCTATCTCTAGCCACACAAATGAATTTAGATTTGTCTTTAAATGTTCTTTAAAATTTTCATTGGAGTTTGGGATATTGTTGATTGAGGAAAAGTATGAGTTCAAATCATTTGCTAAATAAAGTTCGTCTGTATGATCAGGCAGGGTTTGATTTTTAATGCTATTACCTAGAATGTTATTGATTAGTTTCCACTGCTTACGGGTTGAGTCACAATCATTAAATTTACTTTCATAAAATAATTTTTTGGCAGATCTGATTTTTTGTTTTAGTACTTTAACTGTTGTTTTATAGGCTATTTTGAAAAAATTATCACCTGGGTAACGTAAGGTTTTTTTATATAGTGCTTGTTTGGACCTGATTATGCTATATATTTCTAAGTTAAACCATTTGTTTTTGTCAAATCTCGAATTACTTTTAGGAACAAAGCTGAAGCTATGCTTAATTGCACACAATTTAGTACTTATGCAAATGCTTTAATGTTTTATTTTTATGCTTTAATTTTACTTATGCAAATATTATTATAATTTTACTCATCATTTGGTAATGGTGAAAGCTTAACAATTGGTCTTGTTAAAATACCATTTTCAGTCTTTAATTTTACGACTCTGACCTTATTATCTTTGCCTTCAAACACTTCAATGACTCTTCCCAACTTCCATTTTAAAGGAGGTTGCATTACTTATCAGGGACACCGAGCTATCGGCTACAATTAGCCGGATGCTCGTAACAAGAAGTAAGTGATGAATACTAGATCATTTAATTTCAAATTATCACATGATTTAAACCATTTTTTCCTATTTTTTATTTTTTATTTTTTTTTAATTACAAACAAAGTGAAGAAGATACGAGTGTATCACCTGGGATTGTATAACAATCCATGTAGGTGAACAAATATTTACAAGGAATTACATTTACACAAAAAATTACAAAAAAATATATATAAACATAAATATTATAAGCAAAAATGAAAATTACATGAAAACAAAACGAAAAGAGTATAAATACGATACAATATCAAACAGGAAATTAGTAGCGGCAAACAGGGTGTCATAAATTATGGCTTATTATCTGTCGTAAAGTAGTAAGTAGTTGTGCAAAAAAAATACGAATGGGATATAATTACACTAATAACTCAAGATCAAACAAAAAAGTGTTCAATGTCCCCAATAGAAAACAAAAAGTCTTTTAATTTCTTTTTAAATGCATGTTTGGTTAGACTATTTTGAATTTCTAAAGGTAGTAAATTAAAGAACTTAGGGGCTAGATAAAAGAAATTTTTACAAAATATAGTTTTTTCAGGTTTAGGTACAGTATATACAGCATTAGGTCTTCGGGGATTTATTATGTTTCGCTTTCTGCAGATATCGGAATTTAAGTAGAGATAGAGACTTGTTTTAAAGTAAAAGAGGTAGCGAATAGGTAAAATATTCAATAATTTGAAATTATCAATATTAATGGAATGCACTTGAGATGATAACAATCTTATAAATCTTTCCTGGATTGAGGATTGTTTGTTTGAGGATTCTATTGTTGATTGAGGAAAAGTATGAGTTCAAACCATTTGCTAAATAAAGTTTGTATGATCAGGCAGGGTTTGATTTTTAATGCTATTACCTAGAATGTTATTGATTAGTTTCCACTGCTTACGGGTTAAGTCACAATCATTAAATTTACTTTCATAAAATAATTTTTTGGCAGATCTGATTTTTTGTTTTAGTACTTTAACTGTTGTTTTATAGGCTATTTTGAAAAAATTATCACCTGGGTAACGTAAGGTTTTTTTATATAGTGCTTGTTTGGACCTGATTATGCTATATATTTCTAAGTTAAACCATTTGTTTTTGTCAAATCTGGAGTTACTTTTAGGAACAAAGCTGAAGCTATGCTTAATTGCACATAATTTAGTATGAAAATCTGAGAAAGATGATGCAGCATTAGATTCAGAAATTCTAAAATCATAGGTTTTTAAAAAGTCCTCCAACTTATTATAGTTCACTAATTTAGGTCTTATTTTATCATTCGTATCAAGGTTTGTAGTATTTCGTGGGGAGCTCAAAACTAATCTACAAAGAATAGGGAGATGATCAGATAGACTATTGATTAGTCTTGCAGAGTGAATTTCTTTTATATTTGACAAGCTGTAACGTGATAGGAGGTGGTCTATACAAGTACCTGAAGAAATACGAGTTATATCACTTATAAGTGAAGAAAATCCATGAGCACTAATCAAATCCAAATAGTTTGCACTATGATTATTTAAATTCAATAGGTCAATATTTATGTCTCCTACTATTATAATGTTTCTATAAGAAATTTTAGATAATACAGTTTCAAATTCAGATACAAATGTTTCAATAGTAAATAAATGTGAACGATATATTGAGATTATACAGAGATTAAGAGATTTACTTATAATTATAACTATTTCGGCAGAAAACATTTTTATATTAATTTTTTCAAAATCATATTTAGATTTACAGTATACTAAGACACCTCCTGATCTGTTATAGCTTCTGTTACAATAAAAAGTTTTAAATTGATCAATTCCGTAGAACTTAGTTTCATCATTGGTCAGCCAAGTTTCCGATAAAACTAAAACATCAATAAGATACAAACTGTCAGATAGCAGGCTTATTAACTCATCAAACTTTGATCGAACACTCTGAATGTTGAAATGTACAATATTAAAAGTTACGTCGGCTGCTGGATAAAGAAGGAATTGCTTTAGATTTTCAAGAGTGTCTATAGTGGAATAACTTGACATAAAAAAGATGGGGTTATTGTTGGATGGGTATATCAATTAGATCCGATTCTTTACGTATTCTAAAAGCTCTTGAGTTTTCACTTTGACGTAGAAAGATTTTTCCATCTCTGATCCAGCAGAACTTGAAGTTTTTCTGACGTTTAAATTGTTTGCTTAGAAATAGGAGTTTTTTCATGCCTGGAGCCAAATGTTCATTCAGGTATATGGGAGTTGAATCAAGACGTTCATTTATATCGGATGCCAGGAAGCGCTTTTCTCTGGATGCCCGCAAACATCGATCCCTTTCACCTTTTGTTGCAAATTGTACGATTATAGATTTACTTTTATCTTTTCGGGTGGATGGGACACGGTGAGCAAAAAGAACACTAACCTCGCTGTTGACATCCAAGGAGTTTAAGATCGATGTAACTACCTGTTTTGTGTCCTCACTTGGTACCTCGGGGAAATCGGAAATTTCGAGATTTGTTCTTCTTGAGTACTGTTGTAATTCGAGTGTTTCCGATTTTAGTAGCTCGATTTCTACTTTGTTGCTGGAGATCTCCGATTTTAGGATGTCATTTTCTTCCTTAACCACCTTGACTTCGTTCTTCAGATCATTTATGGCTGTTGTCAGCTCTTTAACAATTTCCGCTTGAAAATTTAAGCTCTTGGAGTATTCGATAAACTGCGTTTTAATGAATGACTTAAGATCCATGATTTCGTTCAAAATTGGTTGGTTACTCACATCTAGGTTTGAAGTTGTAGCGAAGGTTTCGGCAGGTGTTGGTTTTGCTTCCCGAGCGTTCGGCTGGTTCGTGACACGTTGGGTTCTGCATCCTAGGCATTTCCAGACTTTTTTGTCCCGGCACTTTTTGAAAGCACTTTCCGTAAGACCGCCACAATAATAGTGGTATGTACCTTCGCAATTTCCCGAGCACTTAATTGCGTCATCAGGTATTTTAATCTCTTCTTGGCACGCACAGCAGTTCATGTTGTTGACAGACTTATTATATATAAATGACACCAAACTGTTTTTACTTATTCAGATTATAATAAATTTTTTTAGAAATAATTAAAACAATATGTATTTTTGTTGAAAATACCGAGGAACGTAAATAAACAGTTGCAGCTGAGACACAGCTGTTGCCTCTTCTGTAATAAACTTAAGAACTCATTGGACCACCTTTTCCAGAAATGTTTAGTTATACAGTAGAACTCCAATTATCCGAATCAATTGGGACCGAACCCCATTCGGATAATCAAAAATTCGGATAATTGGTTTTTTTCCGAAAAAAAGGGGTTTACTATAATTAATTGCTGTATGCAAGTTTAAAAATAGGAGGAAAAAATTATATTTAAAGAAAAAGAGCTGTTTATTAATTAAATGAAAAGGAATTTCACATACTAAAAGTATTTACAAGTGGTTTTCAGAATACAGTACGTACCGTTCTTCGACAGTCATTGCTTTCTTAACATTTCAGTCAAAGTAAGTTGTCTTTGTCTCTTTATTCGTTTTCGGGCAGCCAAATCGCGCATCCGCTTGACAGTGAGAAGTTGCATGTGGTCACACTCGGGCTGACGCTCCATCCACTTCAATGCAGTTTCAAGGCCGGCGAATGCTTCACTAGCTGATGGTCCAATGTCGGCGTCAACTTCGACATTAAGGGGGTATTCTAGTGTAGAATTTCAAAAAAATCGATATTTTTTTTTTGTTATATTTTCAAAGTTTAACTATTTAAGAATATGTCTACGAGAGGATTTTTGAAAATTTAAATTATTTTCGGAGCTATAGACATTTTACTGACCCGGCCTCCAAACTGGTTCGGTTGCAGAGTTGGGCACTCACGCGAATGAAAATTTATTCGTCAATCGTACGAATAAATTCAGCTTCGAATAAATCAGTTGCGAATAAAGTTATCTGTCACCGGCGATTGAATTTTTATTCGCAATTGAAAATTCATTCGCAACTAACTTTATTCGTGGATGACGAATAATTATTCAATTGCGAATAATTTCACCAGACAAATAAATTAATTACAGAAGGTACATATAGGGGTGCAAAAAAATTCTCAGGGTTGGTACGGAAGGGTCCACAACTTTACCGGAGTGGTCCGTAAATTTACGGAAGTGGTTCGTAAGTGACCGGAAGTTGCCCGAATTCAACCGGAAGTGGTCTAAATTTAACCGGAAATGGTCCATCTTTAACCGGAAGTGATCCGTATTAACATGAAATGTTCCACAACTTACCGGAAGTGGCTCGTAAGTTACCGGAAGTGGTCCGCAACAAACCGGAAGTGGTTCGTAAGTAACCGGAAGTGGTCCGCAACATACCGGAAGTGGTTCGTAAGTCACCAGAAGTGGTCCACAACTTACCGGAAGTGGTTCGTAAGTCACCGGAAGTGGTCTGTATTTAAACGGAAATGACCCGTATTTAACCGGAAATGGTTCATCTTTAACCGGAAGTGATCCGTATTAACAGGAAATGTTCTGCAACTTACCGGAAGTGGTCCGCATTTAACCGGAAGTGGTCCGTATTTAACCGGAAATGCTTCATTCTTAACCGGAAGTGGTATGTATTTAACCGGAAGTGGTCCGTATTTAACCGGAAATGGTCCAACTCTAACCGGAAGTGATCTGTATTAACAGGAAAGAAGGTCCGATGTATGAAGCAGGAATGGCAGAGATTGAATAAAAGTAAGTATAATATATCATTTCATGACTTTGACAGCGAAAAACTTTACGCGAAACTTTAAATGCGTTTTTCTCAGAACAGACTTTTTCAATATATTTGTCACGATTTCTCGAGTTCTACTGGACCGATTCACTTGAAATTTTCAGAGAATCTTCTTTATAGACCTCTCAAGAATTGGAACTAGCCTCATCCCCAAATTTCAATTTTGACTATTTTTAAAAAATTCGAGAAACTCAAAAAAGTGGTAAAAAAAATCGTTTTTTTTTCAAACAGTCGCCATTTTGTCAAAAAAGAATTTTTTCACTCATCGCTAGTTCTGATTCTTGCGACATCATTGCAGATTAATAATCTTTTTTATTTTTTCATTTCAGATGACTAGGAGGGTTGAAATCATGTCAAAACTCATCTGCCAATTTTTTGACGCCCCCCACTTCTTCGGCTGCCAGTTTTTTAAATTTTTGACTTTTTTTGTTTTTTAATTTTTTTCTGTACTCTTGAAACATTAATAAATAACTGATAAAAAATGGATAGTAAAAGTATTGATTGATTTTTTTTTACGACACTTTAAAAATTACCTAAAATTCATGTCTCTACACTAGAATACCCCCTTAAGGTCATCTTCTTCCTCGACACTTTCTTCTCTCACACTTTCAATGAGCTCATCATCATTTAGAATTTGAAACCCAGGGTCTGACGAATCACTCTCCTAAATCTTCAGCACTAACTTCTGAACATCCAGGAATTTCCGAAAGAATATTTCTGAATTCCTCAAGTGACACTTCATCCTCATCTTCTGTCTCTTTCCCATCCTTTTCTTGAGCTTCTCTTTCCTTTTTCTTCTCTTCTTCGGTTGATATGCCTTTCAATTTATTCCACGCACGTCTTAATGTGACAGCTTTAACAAAGTTCCAAGCTTCCGCCACCATGTAAGCGCCATCTTTCAGATTTATTTTTTTGTGGTTAGCCAACACACCTTCTTCGTCTTCTCCCTCTACCAAAAGTTTCCTTAAAAGTTGCCTTCTGTATTGACGCTTCATGGTTTCGATAACAGACTGGTTCATTGGATGCAACAAGCTTGTGACGTTTGGCGGTAAAAAGATTGTTTTAAACTGGCCATTCTCTCTTTCCAACAATTCCTCGGTGGGATGAGTTGGTGCATTATCCACAATCAAAAGCACTTTACTTCCTTCTTTTCCAAGAGATTTTTGGAGTTTTTTGACTTCAGGGATGAAAATTTCATCATACCACTCCGTGAATAGAGCTGCTGTCATCCAAGCCTTGGGCTGATTTCTGTAAAACAGGGAAAGCTTTTTGACATTTTTGAAGGATCTAGGGTTTTTCGATTTCCCTATCAAGAGAAGGGGTATTTTATGATTTCCCGTAGAGTTCGCACATTTTAAGAACCGTAACACGGTCCTTACTAACTTTATGTTCTGGTGCACTACATTCCCTTTTAGATGCTAAAGTGGTTTTAGGGAGAGCTTTCCAAATAGGACCGGTTTCATCGGCGTTGTATATAAACTCAGGATCATAAGAGCTGGCTAGTATTCGGAATTTTTCTGTGAACTCTTCTGCAGCTTTGGAGTCGGCCGACAGCTTTTCCCCACTCAAATCCAATTCTCGAACCCCGTGCCTGGATTTCTTAGCCAGCCGTTACTAGCCTTAAACAAACCGCAACCAAGCTTCTCCGCTAACATCTTGGCTTTTTCGCACAGAATTGGACCCGAAATTGGGTTTCCCAATGAGCGCTGTTGTAGAAACCACTTGAAAATTACTTCTTCCAAATCTTTATTTGTCGCTGCCTTCATAGATTTTCTGGCGGAACTCCCATCTTCGTTTTCAAGCACTGCCACAAAGTTTATAAGTGTAGGCTTGCTCCTTTTAACCCTACAATGCATGATTTTTTAAATTCACTTGAAAATCAAATATGTGACTTCTATTATGGTGTAAATTAGTAAAAATACTACAAAAATTTAATTTTTTTCTACTTTTTATTGGCAAAAAACGTTGTCCTTGTTAAATTTATTTGTGTTTCTTGTGAAATTAATTGTGAAGTGAAATAAAACCAAATGATCTAAAAATATAAAAAAACAACTTATCTTTTCAGAACATTTTTTGTTCAAGCTGAAAAATTTTTTTATTTTAATTTATATAGTCCTTTTATTTTGGCGTTTTCTGTGTCTTGACTTTCGTCTCACTAGCTACTAACAAATGTCTCAAAATAGTACCCCTGCTGTGATCTACTGGCAGTCTAAAGTGGTAATACAATGAAATGTTATATCTATTGTACTTATAGCATGTTATTGCCGTTTGGAAATGAAAGTTCGAGTAGGAAATGGAGAAAAATGTTGTGGTGCCAAATGGCAACAGTATGCACTGTAGGGTTAATATCCGAAATCGTTGATTGTCCAACGCCGTACCTCTCAGCCAACTGTTTACCAGTTACTCCTTTGTCCGACTGCTCTATAATTTATAATTTTTAGTTTATCCGCTAAGGATAACACTACACGTTTTCTTTTAGAAGCCATGGGGAACGATAAAACGCACTCACAAACAAAATTATGCACTGATGTTGACGATACACTGAATAACTAATGAATACGAACGGTTAAAACCGTCAGATCGCGTCGATAAAACGTCGAATCACGGTTAAAGCTTTCGTGAATTGCCGATAATCAAATATTAAAAAAATCGCGAAGCGAAACCGAAAGCGAGTGAAGGTCATATTTCATTACCACATGTACCTAATAAATTTGTTTGTTTTTTATTGAACGGTTTTTTCGTATATCCATATTCTTTGTATCCATCACGAGGACAGGAGGAGAGCACGTTGCATTTTGTATTCGTATTTTGTTATTGTATTGTTTATTTCTATTTATACTTAGTTCTTTGTTTCTAAAATACATTATTATTATTGCCTTATTATAAAAAAAAACGTAATTTCGGACGTATAGCCCGTGGACTATCCGGTGGTGCGGACTATCTGACTATTTTTGAAAAAATTTTTACATAAAATCGTGTCTGCGGACTATACGCTCGAAATTACGGTAATTCTGAAATCTGAAATCGATTCGGATAGTTGGAGTTCGGATAATTGGAGTTCTACTGTACTCTGTATCAGTTTCCACCTCTGCAAAGGTGTTACTTAATCATTAATCAAAATATCATCTGGTATAGACTTAAAAGATTTACCAATTATGAAGTGACCTGGTGTAAGTGCTTCATAGCTACAAGCATCATCTAAAAGGGGAGTGATCGGACGAGAATTGAGGCACGCCTCCACCTGTTGAATTAAGGTCAAAAATTCTTCATAAGTCAAAAACCTGATCACTAGGGTTATGATTCTGAGACTTTTTTAAAAATATTAAAAATCCCGATGTTGCATTCGATGAACTTTTGCCCATATGTTAATTTTATAGCATTATTTTCTTTATATTGAGAAAAAACCTTGCGCGCCTAACCTCATTTCACTTTCTAATAGTGTGTCTCGGGAAAAAAACTTTTTTACAATAAACCTCGCTACCCAGGGCTTTTCCCATTCCTTTTGGTCCCAAAAGATAGTGTGTGAAGTTTCAGCCCTATAAGTTAACTCTAGGGTGTGCCTATAGAGCCCCAAATTTGAAAAAAAAGCGAAAAAAACTACCAATTTTCAGAATTTAAAATATTTTGATATTTATATAAAACTGGTTTAAATGTGTTCTTTAGAACATATTTAAATGAATTATATGTATATTTATGTGAATTAACTAAATTGTGCCCTATAGCCACTATAATTTAAGATTAATAAGTGCTAGGGATGTTGCACTCCCCAAAGCTTATAATGCACTACCGGTAGACGAAATGAATTAAATCCGAATTTCTTCAAAGGAACTCCCTCAAATGATGCCCTTTTTTGTTAAATTGATGTTTAAATTAAAAAGACCAGTGAAATAACACTAATTAGGCCTTCCACTGAACTTTTAATGCAAAAAGTGCTTTTCTGCAAAAATGCTTGTTTCTAGCTGATCAAATCCTAAATTTTCTCAAAAAGATGGTTATAATACTTTTTAAGATCAAAAACCTTGAAATACCTATTTAAACCCTTATAGATTCTATTTTTATAACTAGATTTTAACTTTAAACCATACAGATTGGAAACGACATGAACTTCTCCTATACCAGGAATAAAAATAAATTTTATCGTATGAAATTATGAAAATTACCTCTTTTTAACGTATTAGGGGGAAAGTTTAATTGAAATCTTCTTTCATCAAAATATGAACAAAAATTTACAAATATTAAAAAATTTTCTTTACTTTAATAAAGAGATCCCATTTCTCTTCTGATACAGAAATAACCCAAGTCAATTCCGATCTGTTTGATTTAAAATTAAGTTCTAAGTAAAAATGAAGCTTATAATGGTATTTGAAAGTTTTTGAATTAAAAAAATACAATAACCATCTTTTTTAGAATAAATTTTGTATTTGATCAGCTAGAAACAAGCATTTTCGAAGAAAAGCATTTTTTACATTAAAACTTCAGTAGAAGGCCTAATTACTGTTATAACTTAACTGGCCTTTATATTTAAAACATCAATGTAACACGAAATGGCATCATTTGAGGGAGTTCTTTTGATGAAAATTGGAATTTAATTACTTTCGACCACTGTAGTGTATTATAAGCATTGATGAGCGCAACGTCCCTTAGTAGTACCTTTTACTCTTAAATTATAGACACTATAGGTACAGTTAATAACCTTAAATAAATATAAACCATCTTAAATGTCCTAAATAACACATTTGAACCAGTTTTATATCAATTTAAATATACTTTTTTAAAAATTCTGAAAATTGCTCATTTTTCCAATTTTTTCTTAATTTGGGGCTCTATAGGCAAACCCAAGTCAACTTAGGGGGCTGAAACTTCACACACTATCTTTTGGGTCCAAAAGGAATAGGAAAAGCTATTTTACAAATCTATGATTTATGTAACAATCAGTTTCAAAAAAGATATTATTAACTGCCTTTTAGTGCTTCAGCCATATAAAAATATTAGGCGCGCAAGCTTTTTTCACAGTTTTCAAAAGTAAAAGTTATTTTCGAGAGTTATGGACCAATACTCATCATTTGCCACCACAGGCTTTTAAATCTAAAAAAAATTATAACCCTACTGATCACCAACCGTTTTTCGGAGGTGTCCTTTCATGGATTTAACAACTGCCTCCCACAAACCTCCATGATGAGGTGCAGCAGGAGGGTTAAACTTCCACTTATGCCCTCTTGGGCAAAGAAGTCCTTACAATTTTCCCGATTAAACAACTTTGCGATCTCTATCCATGAAAAACAACTTTGCGATTATTCAAAGCAATGCCTTATAATCTGGATATCAGACTTCCTCAAAGATAGAAAAATTAAAGTGCGTTTCAACGGTGTCTACTCGAAGGAAAGAAGGACTTGGGGTGGGGTGCCACAGGGATCTGTCCTCAGTCCACTGTTGTTCCTCATCTATGTCAATAACACCCACATGCACCTTCACAAAGACACAAAGGTAGCTTGCTATGCCGATGACTTTGCCATTTGGCATTCTGACACGAGTCTTGAGAAGTCCGAAAGATCTCTGAATTGCTCTCTGAGCGGGATTTTAGAATGGTCAAACTCCCGAAAGCTGAAATTTAACCCACATAAAACATCGTACAGCATCTTCTCAACAGATAGAAAGCACATGCACCTTTTCTCTTCAAACTTAGTTCTAAACAATCAACCCTTAACAAAGACAGAAAACCCTGTTTATTTGGGAATTACCCTGGATGCTGAACTACGCTTCACCGAACAAGTTAAGAAATGTGCCAAAAAATCACTAAAAAAATTAAGAATCTTGAAAAGCCTATGCAGCACAAATTGGGGAGCAAGCCCCCAAACCTTAAAAACTACATACACTACATTGATTCGACCAGTTATGGAATATGCTTCGACCATCTGGTCTCACGCCTCGACTTCGGCACTTAAGAAGATTGATAGCATACAGGCTAAAGCCGCAAAGATTATAACTGGTGCTGTCTCTTCCACAGACAACATTAAATCACAACAGGAATGTGGTCTGCAGTTACTTGATAATAGAAGAAAATCTAGTGTCATAAATTTCACCAACAAAATTAGAAGTCGTGAAGAGGAACATGTTAGCAGACAAACCCTTTTGAATTGGGATGGAAATACTAGACTCAAACGATCCTCCACCCTACACTATGACCTAATGGTCAGGCAGCAAACTGGACTCGAGCACAACACATATGAAATTCTGCGGGAACCAATCTCGTCTTTGACTCTTCCAGAAAACACCAAAATTGTAACTCATCTTCTTGAACCATGTTCCAAAAATTAAGCAACTCTGGCTATTAAAGCAAAAGGTGACAAAACCATTGCCTCATACTCTAGAGAAAATTTTATCTTTGCTTTCACTGACGGTTCATCAGATGAAACTCTAAACAATGGAGGAAACTTTACTTTTCCAAAGGTTTAATAATAGAGCCAAAGGTTTAATAATTTTCAGTGACTGTAAATCTGCCCTACAGGCAATTCAGAGGGGTTCTTCAGGGCTAATTATTAATATACATCGGACACTTCGCAGGATTTTTCATTTGGGGAAACAGTGCATCATGCAGTGGATTCCCGCGCATGTTGGCATTACTGAAAACGAGACGGCTGATGCCTTGGCAAAGGAAGCAAGGAAATTAAACACCAACAAAATAACTCATGTCACTCTCAACGACATTAATTCAGTGGCTAAGGCAAAGCTCAACGATAGAAAAATCAAACAACAAATCCCTGAAATCAGCACAAATAGAACCCTTGCAAGCACACTAACAAGACTACGGACAGGACACTTCAGAGGAATGAAGATTCATAGAGACGGGACAAGGACGTACTGCCTCTGCAAAAACTGCCCAGAAATTGAACTAACCCCCAAACATCTTTTCAACTGTCCCGCTATTCTGGCAAAATTGCAGCAAATTAGTGAGAATCCATCGGCGGACTTATATGAGGACAATTGCCTTCAGATCGCGATCAGATGATTACTTACACTTTACACTTATTTTCTTTAGTTGGTTGCAAATAATATAAAGTTTTCGAAAAGTTTTTATTTCATAGAGTTGGAGCTGGAACAAACTTCGGTTGCATCTGACATTCAGCTACTAGAGTCAATGACCAACAGAGTGGAGGAAGATATAATAGTCAGGGTGCCAATAGTCAGGGCCATAGCCGCCTGGATGGACGTCAGTGACGCTTTTGGATCCATTCGACACGATGCGTTGCTGGCGTCCATCGATGCCTATGGGGCAGGAGATGTTTTTGCTGAAATTGTTTTCAAGATTTATATACTGATTTATTCACCTTCTTCCAACTAGGTGAGGGGCGTACCGGCGATATAAAGAAAACAGCCGGGATTATGCAGGGGGACCCTTTGAGTGGCCTCCTGTTTAATTTGGCAATTGATACCTTGCTATGGCGAGTCAATCCAGACCCTGACAACCGCAAGATACTAGCGTACGCAGATGATTTGACCCCTTTCTCCCGAGATCCAGTTGAACTCCAGGAGCTGATCGACACCCTGGTGGAGGCGGCGGCCCCCCTTGGTCTTGCATTTAACGCCAAAAAATGCGTCTCGTTTCATTTGACGTCCAAGACTCCCACTGGGGCTAGGGATACAGCCTTTAAAATTAGAGATGAGGCCTTCGGGGCGCTTAAAGATGGGGAACAGGCGAATTACCTTGGTAAGCCCTTTGGCTTTTTGTTCGACAGAGCGGCGGCGGCAGCAATTGCTGAGTTGGAAGGCCTCGCGACTTCTGTTATGGGGTCCTCATTGGCCCCATAACAGAAGTTGGACGCTCTGAAGACATTCATCTACTCTTCTTTTACTCACTCATACAGAATTGTTAAGTATGACAAAGACGTATGGAATTCTCTTGATAGAACGATCAGAGCGCAGCTTAAAAGAATTTTGAAGCTGCCTTCTAGGGCCTCGAATGAATTTCTATATGGTGCCAGGGACAGGGCCTGTCTTGCTGTCCCCCTGTGCGGTGAGGAGTGCGACCTGTTCCTGGTCGACAGTGGTTTTAAGCTCCTGTCGTCCGGGGACAGGTTCGTGCGACTCGCCGCCAGGAAGGATTTGGAGTCTTTCATTAAGAAGAGGATTGGTTAATCTGAAGTTCCCGACCCTGACTCCTATCTATCAGGGTCGACGTCCGGGATTTATGCGACAACCACAAACCGGTACCGAACGATATGGTCTGCAGTACGAAAAGCCAGCAGGAACCTGGGGGTGACATGGTCGCTGGGACCTCACTTTCCTAAAATTAAGTGTAGATCCTTGGAGCTTTCACATTTGCAGAGACGCTCAGTGGCCGGCTCCCTCAGAAACATCTTCCGACAAGATCGTTCGGATCAGCTTTACGGCCATAAATCGCAGGGGCGTGCCTTACCGTCCCTTGCTTTATCAAAGGCCACGTCCTTTTTCACTCACTCGGGTTACGGGGTCCGCTTCTGTGACTTCGGGTGGGTGTTTAAGGCGTGGCTTAACCTCCTGCCCCGCAATGGGAACAACCACTCAGGCTCAGCCGCATCGAAAAAGTGCCGGCGGTGCTCTTGGAGCATGGAGACTCTCCCCCACGTAATGTCGCATTGTAAGCCGACCTTCTTCCTCCGGACCCAGCGCCATAATGAGATTGTGAATAGAAACTTGGCGATGCTGGATGGTTCAGGGGGGAAGTGTTTTGTGAAAATGCGACATTGCGGAGGATACCATCCCTCCGGGGGAGAGGTCTGGATGAAAATCTAAAGCCTGACATTATCTTCACCCTAAACGGGAAATGGTACCTGTTAGATGTCACTATCACCTTTGAGGCTAACCTGGCAGCCTTTGACGACGCTTGCAAGGAGAAACTCCGAAAGTATAAAGATCTAGCCGATGGCATTGCCAGAGAAAAAGGCTCCTGCGAGTTCATTCCTATCGTCCTGGGATCCGTCAAACGACGCCTTCCTCCGGCTGGTGTGCTCGAAGACTTATGCCATCACTTTCCGTCGCCTCTGCTGTGCATAGGTAATAAGGCACTCGAGAGATATATTTTATATTCATGTTTCGGGTCGTCTGATCCAGGAGATGGCTCAGGAGAGGCACCTTCCACCTATAGAGCCAAGCATGATCCTCCATTCACAAGACCCTACGGTGGAGGAGAGGGAGTGCGTCATCATGTCTCAAGATGACCTTGTTGCTGACGCCGGCCAACCTCCTGCTTTGACCCAAGAATGAGAAGATTGTTCCTGGACTTTTTAAACTTTTAAAACTTTTTAGACTTTTAATTGCCTCTCATAAAGAGAGAATTTTATAACCTTTTAACTTTTTAAGATGTTTTATTATTATAGACTAGCTGTTATACCCGGCCTTGCACGGGTGGGGTGTATAAATTTATTTTTTAAAATATTTCTTAAAATACATTAATAATTTTGTAAATTAGCAATATTACAAATCATCCCGGTATCCCAGGAACCTCTTTCCTATCCCAGTGTTCCCGGTAATCTTATCCCGGTGGTCACGGTAATTTTTCTAATCCCGGCGTTCCCGGTAATTTTCCTACCTCAGTGTTTACGGTAATTTTTATATTCCGGTATTCTGGGTGTCTATGGTAAATTTCCTGTCCGAGTGTTCTCGGTAATTTTCATAACCCGGTAATTTTTCCATCCCGATGTTCCTGATAATGTTTAATATCTGGGTGCCTTTATAAAATAAAAAATTTGAAACCATAGTAAAAAGTCTAGTAAATTAGTATGTCTAGTGAACAAATTAAGAAATTTAAAACCCACTGAGCTATATAACAACAGTGTTAAAACCAGTGTTTAAAACTAAAATAAAAGATCTAGTAAATGAAAAAGTCTAGTGATCTGTGTCTCATTTGAAACAATGTTTTATTTTTAACTCGTTGTATGACTGGTAAAACAGGTTTTCAAACACGGAAAAATAAGTGAAAAAAAAAGCAGGAAAAACGGGGAAAAAAGAATGAAGGACTGATTTTCTCTTTATAAATTATAGCCCATGTCCTATTCTGATGTATAAGCTACATTATGGTAAAATTTCATTAAAATCCATTCAGTAGTTTTTGCGTGAAAGAGTAACAAACATCCAGACAAACATTCACAATTATAATAGTAGTAGGATGTTTTATTATATTACTAGCTGTTATACCCGGCCTTGCACGGGTGGGGTGTATAAATTTATTTTTTAAAATATTTCTTAAAATACATTTATAATTTTGTAAATTAGCAATATTACAAATCATCCCGGTATCCCAGGCGCCTCTTTCCTATTCCAGTGTTCCCGGTAATCTTATCCCGTTGCCCGGTGATCATGGTAATTTTTCTAATCCCGGCTGCGTTCCCGGTAATTTTCCTATCTCAGTGTTTACGGTAATTTTTATATTCCGGTATTCTGGGTGTCTTTATTGTAAATTTCCTATCCCAGTGTTCTCGGTAATTTTTCCTTCCCGATGTTCTCGCTAATTTTCCAATCCCGGTGTTCTTGTCACTTTTTACAATTCCGATGTTTCTGATAATGTTTAATAATATCTTGGTGCCTTTATAAAATAACAAATTTGAAACCGTAGTAAAAAGTCTAGTGAACAAATTAAGAAATTTAAAACCAGTGTTTAAAACTAAAATAAAAGATCTAGTAAATGAAAAAGTCTAGTGATCTGTGTCTCATTTGAAACAATGTTTTATTTTTAACTCGTTGTATGACTGGTAAAACAGGTTTTCAAACACGGAAAAATAAGTGAAAAAAAGCAGGAAAAACGGGAAAAAAAGAATGAAGGACTGATTTTCTCTTTATAAATTATAGCCTATGTGTTATTCTGATGTATAAGCTACATTATGGTAAAATTTCATTAAAATCCATTCAGTAGTTTTTGCGTGAAAGAGTAACAAACATCCGGACAAACATTCACAATTATAATAGTAGTAGGATTAGGTCTGGCTCACGTCGGCTTGCGAAGTTGCGGACTCCACTGGTAAGGTGTTAGGGTTTTGGAGGGGTCCTCTCTGGTACTATCTATAAACCAGGGAGGGTCCCTCCAACTAATTGGGTGTCTCTTATAAACCCTTCCCTTTCTACTTTACCAGCTGGTCTTATCTTATTTTTGATCATATTGATCTGGTAGGAAAGTTTGAAGTGAGGCATTAAATCCTTGAAACTATACAATTTACCTAGTGACATGATCTGCTGTAATGTTTTCTTGAAGACCCAATAAAAAAGTTTTACTCTGTTCTTATCAGCTTAATATCTGGTAAGCCCGCGAATGTGGACGATCCAATATAAAAAGCAGGATTTTTTTAACACTGTTTTAATGTCTATACTTTGCTTATAAATTCATATGTTGCATTAATTTAAAATAAATTGGGTTTTGAATAATTACAAATTACAGTAAAGCCTTAAGGAGTAATTAAGTAATAAAAGAAAATAATACACTGCTTTTATTTCATTCAGAATGTACCATCTGGAGGAAATGTTCTGATTAGATTTTAATGTAGTTATAAAAAACAATTAAAATATTTTAATTTGTTTTAGAAAAAATAATTGTCTAGGAAAGGATTATATAAATTTGGCCGAATAGAGAGCGACATAACCAAGGGGGCGTCCATAAATTACGAGTCAAAAGAGAGGCGAGAGGATCTAGCAAAATATCACCAATTCTCACGGAGTAAATTAAAAACCTCATGTCAAATTATGGTTCAGAAAAAAAAATATACACTTTTTCAATTATATTTTTAACACAAGTTTAGGAAAAGTATGCAGATTAATCAAAACAGGGAATTATTAGCCAGCAGTCAATCCGTGTTAATTACCTACGAGTTAAGACCAGATTTTTTTATTTCAATACGTAATTGTATTAAAATATGTATCACATAAATAAACTACTAAACACACAATAAACAATAAAAGAAACTAATTTTTCAAAGGGGGTGGGGGCAAGGGGAGTAGGATCCACCATAATCTCACCAAAAGGGAGGGAGCAATCGGTCCAAAATTTGGAAAAAATACCCTGTAATTTATGGACGTCCTCCAAAGTAATTAAAGAGAGCACTTCATTCTTATCATCTTCGTAAGAGTAGAATACGTGGTAAATATGACGGAAAAAATATGACAAGCCCAGTTTCGTGCACCATCTCTTCAGACCCTTCCACCAACAATAGTTGAAAGTTCCGCACTGAATGTTAAATGGGCTCACTTTCAAGCCATAATCAGGCTGTCAGTCGTCATCCTAACCAACTATAGATCCAACACTATTTGGTTGGCAGAAAAATGAAGAGAAGGAGATTATACCGATTCTTATACCTAAAATGTAGACTGAATACTAGAAGTGTCTAAGTGCTCTCTCTGCAAAACTGAGGACCCCTGTTCAGTTATTATTGGATATGACTATCATTCCAGTAACATTTCCTGCAGCTTCATATGTTATTGTTACAAAGAAAAGGGGAAATGTTGCAAGCTTCACACAAAACTTTCGGAGATTTTGAATGAAATTGAGAAGTTTTTCATGATACTACAGATTACTTTTAGATTATTTAAATTTGAATTGAAACTTTGATTTAGGTAGCTGAAATTGTTGAAATAATGAAATGAATTTGATTGAAATAATTGCTATTAAATGTTACTTAAGTATTAAAGGCCAAGCATAGTATTAAATTTTGGATTATACGTGGTTTCTTTAAAAATTTATGAAAACTGAACAAATAACAGTTAAAATTAAAACAGGAAATTATGTATCATTCGTAATTTTTTAACTGGATCATAATATTTTTAGAAAAAAATCAGCTCCTCCAATATCAAATACACAAGGATATTTTGTAACCAAATTACGATTCCATCATAATTATTTTCAAAATAAAGGTATTTCAAACCAATTTAAACTTTTTTTAGCTTAAAATAAATGTTTCCCTATTAAAAAACAAAAATAATGATACCCCACATGCCATATTTTATTAAAGATAAATCGAAAACCCTATTTTGTGGCTACCATGGACGCCACATCTTGAATTCTTCAAAATGCTCAACATTTACGAGGTGGCATCAATCGGTTCGTCAATCTAGACATCACAACCTATCAAAATCAGCAATAAAATTTCATACACATTCTAATACACGGTTGACCCCTTTTTTGCCATTTGGCACCCTGACTATAAGAACAACAATGGAGTCTGGCACAATTAATGCAGAAGAGGCTAATGTTTCACGATTATCCACCACAGTAAGTAAAGTGTATGATACATAGCTTCACTATTAATGTTTTTATTCCTCTTAATTAAATTTGAGTCGTGGTGTATTCAATTCCTGAGGAAAATATTGTTCTCGACATTATAATGTCGATGTTGTTGTTTGTTTTTTTTAACAATGTTTACTTTTTTACAGAAAGGAACATGAAGAACTTCCCAACACGGAACCTGAAGAACTTCCCAACACGGAACCTGAAGAACTTCCCAACACGGAACCTGAAGAACTTCCCAACACGGAACCTGAAGAACTTCACAACACGGAACCTGAAGAACTTCCCAACACGGAACCTGAAGAACTTCCCAACACGGAACCTGAAGAACTTCCCAACACGGAACCTGAAGAACTTCACAACACACTGTGAATTAAAATAAATAAAAAAATTGTTAATAATATATGTTTTTGATTCCATTTGATCCCTGATATAAATATTTCTATATACATTAGTTTGTGTCTAGATACGTCAATTTTAAAATACAGATTTAAAATTTAAGGCATCTTAAACCTACTTCCAATAGTAACAATGATTGGAAGAATAGTCTTAAGCATTATAAACTGTAAATAATAATTTATAGCTCTTTATGTAAACTAAAGTTGATAAAGTGGAATATAGCTCAAGTCACATTAAAACAGTTTATCAGACAAGTACCCTTTCAAGATTTAGTGGTTAAACCAGTAAGGAACTCCCAAGTCAGATTTCAACAAAAAACTAACCTTCTACAGCTAAGTTTAAATTGGATCCTACTACAAAAAAGGTGATATTTTAGGCTATAATCCAGTTATAATCAAACCTTGAGAAAACTAGATTTTACCTTGATTTAAAATGAATTATAGCTTGATTTAAACCTTGAAAATGGTTTACCCAACCTCGATATTACTTAAGTTTAGCTTGATATAACCTGGGCTCAAGCGTAATATGAGGCTTGATTGCAGCTGAATTATAACTTGATTATCTTCTGGAATTATGCTTGATTTAAGCAGGAGTAACGATTGATTTGTACGCGTTAATCAAGCTTAATTAGAGTTAAACTCTAGCACTAATCCAGCTAAATTCAAGGTATAAACCAAGGTCTTATCCAGTCTATGACATGGTAAAATCAAGCTGTAATGCAGCTAAATTAAAATTAAAAATCAAGCTTTAATCCAGCTCAATCACAATTAAAAATCAAGCTGTAAACCAGCTCAATCAAAATTAAAAATTAAGCTGTTATACAACTTAAGTAAAGGTAAAATCAAATTGTAGCCCAGGTGAAATCAAACTGTTATACAACTTAAGAAGAACAAGAAGAAGAAAATTTTTTTTATTTGAAAAACAACAATTCATACAAATATAGACACATAAAAAACAAGAAATTAATGACAATAAATACAGAAAATTTGATGTATGAGTTGCCCAGGAGTCAGGGACCCATATGGGCAGCCTATTGAAAATTATAATGTGATTACAAATAAAATAAAAAATAAAAAAAAATACATATAAATTAAAATAAAGAATTGAAAGTGATCGCAGGGCAAGCTTCAGATTTACTTCCATTAAATTAAGATTCAATTGAGCATTTGATTACAATTTAAATAAAAGTCTTCGATATGTTCCATTGTAAAAATGTAGATCTTTAGTAATTTTTTAAACTTAGAAGGGGACTTCTCGGATTTTAGATTTTCGGGTAAAGTGTTAAAGAATTTAGGTGATAAATATACATAGTTTTTATGGAAAATTTCTTTTTTTGCTTTAGGTACTAGATATAAATGTTTTGAACGTAAATTATAATTTAAATTACGTAAATCAGAGCTATTATCTTGTTTAAAAAAAATAAATAACTGCTTAGAAGAAAAAAAGGTGCCGAAAAGGTAATATATTTAGTTGTATGTAGAGATCAAATAAAGGGAACTGTCTACGACTGCTTAAAAATTTAAAGATCTTGTTCTGAATTTTAACTATTGGATTAATATTTTCTAGGTAATCTCCTAGGTTGAGGGAAGCAGGAAAAACAACGTTTATGAGGGATAGGTTTATAATTTTCGTGATGATAGAAATGTGATAATTTGCTGTTATTTTAAGGGTTTTAGATGTTATTTTATCATAACCAGGGGTTTTATTATCATCTAATGAGAAAATTATTTTTTTTGTTTCTTGATCGTTAGTTTCATTGAGATAAAAAGAGTTTAGTTGGCTGGTTAAATATTTACTATGATCTCTACCTTCGGTGTATAAATTGTTTGATCCCATATTTATGAAAAATTGGTTGATATTTTCCGCTAATAATTTACTATTATTAGAAAAAGGTTTTTTATCTTTTATATTAGAGTTTGTGATTTGGTTTACGAATTCCCATTGCTTTTTAATATTTTGACATTTTGAAAATTCGGACATAAAAAAATTTTGTTTAGTATTTCTTATTTTTAATTTTAATTCTTTTTGAAAAGATCTATAATTTTGTTCGTGAATTATATCGATGTTTTTTATAAAGCTTTGCTTTAACTTTAATTAATTTTAAAATTTCGTCATTAATCCAGTTTTTATTTGTTTTTTGTTCCGATACTACTAAATATTGTGTGAAATTAATTACTATATTTTTTAACACCTCTGCAAAGCTGTCATATAAACAATCCACATTATCACAGTTTAAATTTAAGTTAAATGTGTAATTTGAGATAAAGTTATTTATCCTATCATAATTTACTCTTGAAATTTTTGATATCCTGGATTTTACTATTGCAGGGGTATTATATTCTAATTTACATACAATTGGATTATGATCTGTCAGATCGTTATTAAAAATTGCAGATCTAGCCTTCATATTAAAATTCCTAAACAAAAAGTGGTCTATACAAGAATTCGAACGTGGTCGAGTGATACCTTCGATAAGGAAAGTAAAACCCTCAGAACTTAGAAGATCTTGATATTCTAGTACAGAGTTTGTACTAGTTAATATATCGATATTAAAATCACCAACTAAGACTACATTTTTAGAATTTATGGTTTTAAGTTTTTGAGATAATTCAAGAGTGAAATCATCAACACCGAAGACCAAAGAACGGTATAAGCACACTATACTCAGATCAAGAGAGTTGTCATGAAATAACAATGATTCTGCAGTATTCATACTAAATAAACCATCATTAGGAATACTTAAAGATTTTTTAACAAAAACAGCTATACCTCCTGACTTATTCACATCTCTACAGAAAAAGTATGAATCATAATTAAATAAATTATACAGTGATGTTTCATACTTATAAATCCAAATTTCATATAGAACAAGAATATGAATGAAGTCTAAAGATTGGTTTAACAAAACTTGAAGTTCATTGAAATTGGCGCGAATGCTTCTAATGTTAAAATGCACAATATTCAATTGACCTGAGAGATTAAAGTTGGGTTGTGATAGGAAATCATAAAACTCATTTAGGGTATTTATAAAAATAAAACTGCTGTTGTCATCAGAAAGAAAGTCAAAAACAGCTTCAGGTTTGGGCAGTTTTAACTTGTGAAAGATCGTCCGTACTATCACTCGGATTACCCTTGAGTGCTCGTTTTCCCGTAGGAAAATCTTCCCATCTTTAACCCATGCGAATTTGAAGTTGTTCTGGGCTTTGAAAGTGCGACAATGAAAAAACAGTTCCTTCAGCTTTGGTGTCAGATGTTCATTGAAGAAGATCGGTTGATTTTGCAGTCTTTGGTTGATATCGGATGCACTGATTTTCTTAGTTTTCGCAGCTTTCAAACAAGTATCTCTGTCTTGTTTATTTAAGAATTGGACTATTATGGGTTTGTCCTTCCTGGATGTGGGTACTCTGTGTGCCACCGAAACACTACTCAACAAGTCGACGTCCAGAGAAGAAAAGACAGTAGACAGGATTTCGTTGAGGTTTTCGTTCTCTGTTTCCGGCATGCCCGAGATCTCGATGTTGGTACGCCTTGAGTATTGTTGTAGATCCACTATTTCTAGTTGAGCTTGTTTTAAGTCGATTTTTATCTGGCTGTTTTCTCTTTTTAGCTCCTCTTTCTCAAGTTTTAGACATTGTACCTCCGACGATATAGCAGTAAGAGTAGCAGACAAATCCTTAATCAGAGAGCTGTTGAAATTCAGGCTTTTTTGCGTTTTAATGTACTCTTTCAATCCCTGATTTTCTGTTTTAAAGAAATTTATCAGATCAAGATATTGCTTCGTGGTGTCTGGGGTGGTTGATTGCTTTGGTATATCCTCAGTAGAGTTTGGCATTACCGATCAACACAGGATCGTGTTTACAGGCGACGCATTTCCATGTATCTGCACTTTGGCTACTCTTCATTTTTCTAAAGGTCTTTTCAGTAATACCCACACAGCTGTAGTGAAACTGACTATTGCAGGTACCGGTGCAAGAAAGTCTTTCATTCGTATCATAAATAGGGGCGTTACAACCCACACAGCAACTGGTAGACATGATGACGTGCTTCAAGTTAAAGACGGCAACTGGTATAATCGCTCGGTATTTCAATAATAATTATCTGAAGCTCACTCAAGTCAAAAATATCATAAAAATACGATACTATTTACTTCAATATATCAAAATATAGAATCAAAATATTAGCTTTTTAAGAGCGAGAAAAACGCCGCACCGTACGATCACCACTTTCGTTGCCCGTTAAGTAAAGGTAAAATCAAATTGCAGCCCAGGTGAAATCAAGCTGTTATACAACTAAAGTAAAGGTAAAATCAAGCTGTTGTACAACTTCAGTAAACGTAAAATTAAGCTGTAGCCCAGGTTAAATCAAGCTGTTATACAACTTCAGTAAACGTAAAATCAAGCTGTCGCCCATGTTAAATCAAGCTGTTGCCCATGTTAAATCAAGCTGTTATGCAACTTCAGTAAAGGTAAAATCAAGCTGCAGCCCAGGTTAAATCAAGCTGATAATTAAGTAATAATTCAGGTAGGGGAAGCAATTTTCAGGGTTGAAATTATAGAACAATCAAGGGATTTTTAATGGATTTTCAAGTGCTCAAACTCCAGTAAAAATCCAGGTTCGGGCAAGTTATTTTCAAGTGTGAAATCAAGGAAAAACCAATGGATTTTCAACTAGAATATAAAGTAAAAATCAAACGTTATTCAAGCTTAGTCAAGCCAAATCCAAGCCTTGAATCTAGCTGGAATCAATCTGTAACTGCGTGAACTGCCGAGCTCGAATCAAGCTTGAACTCTAGTTTAATTCAAGGTTTGTACAGTAAATTTCAAGCCTGGAATTCAGCTTGACTTAGGCTTACTGTGCCGTCTGGGTAGAAACTTATTATAGTATAATTTAATGAAAAGGAAATACTATACTAAAAAAATTTCTAATTATAAAATGCTATTTGATTGTAGGACAAAGATTCAGAGGATGAAGAGATCCGAAGAGAAGTGAAAAGAAGAAAAATGTCGACCAAATAATTTAATGTGAATGTCATTGAGAAATTACTTAAACAAATGGAGGAAACAGATGGAAAACTATTAATGTTAATGGAAAGAAACAGCAACTCTCTCTCTCTTGCTTGAAAAAATAGCTGACAAATTGTAAATATTAAAAATAAAATCTCCATTGGATCCATTAATGTTAGCATGGACTTAAATTTTTCCCAACTTAAACTTCCCAAAAGTTATTACACCAACTTTGCAGTTTCCTAATTGCTGCTTACATTTTTAGCAATGGGATCTCTCTTTTGTCTTTTATTAAATTCAATTACTATTAACAAATTTAGAAATTATCTTAAACACTGGTGATGTACTGCTTAGCCAACGATAGGAAACTGGTCAGATGATTTTTTACTTTAGTATTTTTTATTTCATTTGAAATATACTGATTTTTTATGTATATAGAGAAGGGGTTCCGAACCTGGGGGTAATTACCCCCCGGGGGGTAAACACGCTATTCTTCAGGGGTAACCGAGAACAATTTGTTAACCGAAGGCTGAATCCGAAGGTTGAGTAACAATATTGTGGCAACCGCTATTGATGAAATTAGATGAGTCCACAGATGTATAGCTTCGTATTCAAAACTGCTGGTATTTACACGTTATATTAAATATGACTGTGTAAAAGAGGAATACATGTTCTGTAAGTCCTTGTCCACCACTACACGTGGAAAAGACGTATTCGAAACGCTGAGACAGTTTATTGAGGAAAATGGTCTGGACTGGTCAAAGCTGGTCGGCATTTGTACAGACGGGGCGCCTTCAATGATGGGTGTCCGTTCTGGATTTCAAGCACTCGTGAAACAAGTTGCTCCTCAAGTGTTATCCTATCATTGTCTCATACATCGCTACGCTTTGGCTGTTTAGACGCTTCCACCAGAATTTACTAAGCACGTTGAGTGACATAGTGAAAATTGTGAACCATGTTCGTGGCAGTGCAACAAACACGAGAGTATTTAAAGTTTTATGTGATGAAGTTGATGCCAAATATAACTCTCTTTTGTATCACACAGAGGTACGCTGGTTATCACGAGGCAGAGTTTTGAACCGGGTTTATGATCTCCGTGAAGAAATAGCATTATTTTTTGAAAAACAGAAAACACAGAAAGAAAAAGAGTATCTGCAAACATAAGACAAAACATTCGTCGAAAAGCTGACGTATCTTGCTGATTTCTTCAGTGAAATCAACAATCTGAATATTTCTTTGCAAGGGAATATGACGAATATTTTGACAGCGCAGGATAAAGTTGCTAGTTTTATACAAATTAGAACTTTACCAACGCAGAGTACAAGCTAGCGATGTGTCGATGTTTATACTACTCTGTGAGCAATTGGTAAATACCGAAGAAAAAAAATCACATTTGGAAATGCCGTGGATCAACATTTATCTGCAGTAATAGAGTCACTGAAGCAATACTTTCCGGATTTAGAATAATCGTCAGTTCAACTCTTGGATATTAAGACCATTTTCTACTGATGGTGACATTATTAAAGACGAAGATGTAGCGGCCAAAGTAGAATTTCTTGGACTGCGCAAGAATAGTACTTTCAAAGTAGAATTTCATATGTATGATTTCAGCAGATTTTGGATTAAAGCAGGTGCCGAATATCCTGTTATAGCTAACAGAGATTTAAAAATGATAGTACCTTTTGTCACCACTTACAGATGCGAGAGTGTTTTTTCAACTTTAGTTTCATTGAAAACAAAGGCCAGAAACCGTCTCGATGTGGAACATGACATGAGATGTGCTTTAAGTGACACTAAACCTAACATAGAAAAACATGTAAACGCAAAACGATTTCAACCCTCACACTGATTATTATTATTAATTCATAGTTAAAATATCGTAATATTGTTGTTTTTATGTTGCCACAATGCATCCAGTTTTCTGACTAACTGCTGGGCAATGACAACTTTGTAATTTTAATAAACATTAGAATTCGCTTGCATTGAGTGTTTTTATAACATTTTAAAATTGGGGTAAAATTTGATTTCCTAACAGGTTACAGGAGTAGCAGTACTATAAAGGTTAGGAACCACTGATATAGAGGGTCTAACTAAGGTTAGAGGGAGTAAATGTCTTTTTCGATCAACTGCCCCTCAGCTTCTTCCTTTCTCCCCTCTGAGTCTCTGGTATATAACTACAAAAATTTTAAAGTAACTCAAATCCTTGTTACTTAAGTACCTATGCTGTACTTCACACAGTTACTTTCTAAACCCAGAATAAAAAAACGCAATCTAAACATTGGAGATGGGAACTAACACTTCTTCCTGCTTTCGCATCGCCCGAAGGGAAAAAACGTCCCCGGCGGTGGCCGGCCACCCGCAGACGGCGACACAGAAGTTTGGTAACTCTATACCCTCGCTGACAATCCTTTATAAGAATATTTATTACCCCCCTGTGTTGAAGAAAGTTGTTTCACCCACCCTTGGGGGGTCACCAGGAGCCGGCGAGTGTCTTCTTTGGGGGTCCACCTCGCAAGGTCGAATTGCTGGAGATCGAAAAGCCGATATGACACCCTTTTATGGCCATTAATTGTTCGTAGTTTCTTGTTTTTCCACGAACCAAAGGGAGGGGGGACATTTTTACCGGCAGATCAAATTTTACGAGAAGATGTCTTTCAGTCGCTTTTTTGTTGTGCTCTCCAAAAGGCTGCTGGTTTCCTACTCGGTCTACTACTATTCGACGCGGCCGTTTTGGCACGTGGACGATATTCGGCTTGAGAAATAAAATGAAATTAAATAGAACCTTTTCAAAATCATTCTAAAAAAATAGACAAATATTTTTTTTGTCTCGCGCCGAATCGTCCCATTCCGTTCCTGCTTCCTGGATTAACATTGTTTGTTAGAAGTATAATGTCCCAAAAAGAGGTAGGGTTTTTAATAATTTTTTAAAAAAGTAGCGGGGAATTGATGATTTATATTATCTTTATATTTTTATCTAGATAATTTCAATTGATTTTTATGTTTTGATATTTGTATGACATGTAGCATAAAACTTCTCCCACTTTTGCCCAAAAGGGTTAAAAGCCGTTTTTTAAAAACTTTTTACTCTAATTCAAGCCTTTATGTATTCTTACAAGATTCTATAAAAAATTCACTTAAAAGTTTACTATAACATTCTTTCTTTCTCACTTTCTTGAAGAAAAACTAAAAGTAATAAAAGAGTTACTGACTTAAATTTAACTTTTTTTAATTTTTTAAAAATGACCGAAATAATTTTCTGCGTAATATGAATATTCCATTTGAATTGAAAAAAAGGCAAAATATCAATTGAGATTAATTTCAAAAATTTGATAATCGAAGAAATTAAAACATCGCTAAAGCATTTAAGACCAAAAGTATTAATAATATAAATGCTTCAATTTTTAAATTAAATTAAATTTCCAAACAAAGAGTGGGGAAAGAAAATGAAAAACTTTTTACTAGCTTATGAAAATAATTATAATAATGAAAGGTAAGGAGGAAACCATTATCTTTACAAACTTTTAAGTGTTGAAAGTTTAAGGTAAAGTAAAAGTAACCTTAAATTTTTGAGTTAAATGTAACTTCTTTTTTAAAACTTTAGCAATTTACTGTAAAAACTTACGTTAGCAATCTATAATTAAATTTCTTTTTATTTTAATATTATGGTTAATTATTAACTTATTATGTAGTCGATAATTCGGAGTATCGATTGCTTCCACCTTCTTCCTGTTGAGAAGACATCGTTCTTTCAATTAAGTTTTAATTCAAATATTAAAATTTAATTTTATTAAAATTATATTTCAATTTTTTAAAAAATAATTAAAATAAATGTTATTAATTAAAATTAATTTTGAAAATTAAAAAAAAATGAATTCATTTTATTAAGTCTTAGTTTAAATTTTATTTAAATTTTTAATTTATTTTATTAAATTTTATTTTTTAAATAACTTTTTATTTTAAATTTAAAATTTGATCGTTGATTAAGCAGTAGCAATAAATTACTATTTGTATATTAGTTTTCACAAATCTTACTATTCCCACTACAGAAACATCCATAATAAAATAATTCTATAAAAATCCAATTACGAAGTGTATATTTGGACGGCCAAAACGGCCAGTGGCGCATGCGCTGTAGGTCTCGTGGTTACGTAGCAGTCTCGGCGCTTAGTGATGGAACCAATGGAACGCCGAGCCATGGAAATTAGAGTAGAGTTTAGTTGAAAAAAGGCCGTCCAAATATACAGTGCCATCCAATTAACCATTTTATACCATTTTTACAAAAGTATGTGAAAAGATATCAAGTAGCTTATTAGAAAAATCTGAATTTGAAAGGATTAGTAACAGCATTGTTGTATCTCTTGATCGTCACTTTGAGGATCGGACTGACCAAAGTGCTTCTTGCTCTACCTCTCTTGATGTTTTGTCCAGAATAAATGACTTAAATGACCAATTTATTCGGATGAAAACAGATATTTTTGAACGATTTTCAAACATCGAAGGTAAAATCGGCTGCTTAAAACCAAATGTGTTGTCTGATCAGCAATCTACATTCAGCATTGAGACGATGAGTTATGAGAGTGTAGCCAAATCGGTTAGTTTGCCCGCTCAGCAGTCAAAATTAGGAACGTCAACAAATAGCTACGCAAGTGCAGTTAAACTAACGAGTCCTCCTTCCGATGTATCTGTGTTACCTGCTCATCTGAATGCACCCTTGTTACTTGATTCTGGCTCCAACTTGCGGAAGCAGAGGAATATTATCAGTGGTAAAAACACGGGCACCGGGCTAATGACAGTGAAAAGATATCCTAGAAGATCTGCAATCTTCGTATCCCAATTGAACCCATCAACGCGGTCTACTGATGTGATCGATTTTCTAAGTCCTCTTAACTTAAACCATATTGTATGCACAGATAAAGACCAAATATAATACCTATGCCTCTTTTCACATTGAGATTCTGGACAGTGAGAATCACTTACTTCTAAGTGAAAGCCTGTGGCCAGAGGGATCGATTGTCTCAAAGTTCTACGGAAGACTAAAGCCTGATCAAATCCTGGTTGAAAATAACACCGCTTCGAATACATCTCTTCCTCCTGAATTTCCTCCCGATGGTTCTGAAGGTGCCTGACTATTCCCTGATTCCCAGTGTACTGAGATTTCCGACTCTGTTAAACAGTGTTCTTCTATTGAGAGTGTAATCGATCATACCAATACTACTGCTTAAACTATATTATCAAAATGTCCGAGGTCTACGAACAAAAACTGAGGATTTGTTTATTTCTATTCTTACTGAAGATTACGATATTGTTTGTTTTACTGAGACATGGTTAAATAGTGAGATTTTCGATGAAAGATATGATGTTTTTAGAAAGGACCGTGAATATGATGAATCTGGTGTTAGCCGTGGGGGTGGAGTTCTGATTGCTGTTAAATGTTCGTTGAATGAAAGAAATGTTTTAATACCTAATACAGGTGAATCAGTATGGGTCAAATTTCTTTTAAATGGTTTTATTTGTACTTATATTTGTTGTGTATATTTTTGTCCCAATGATAACTATACACATTTTAACAAGTTTTATGATCTTATTGACAAACATTTTTCAAGTGTTCAAAATTTGATTGTTGTTGGTGATTTTAATCTCCCTTCTATTAATTGGAAGGACATGGACAGAATTGGTAACTCAAGTTTGGTGCATGATTTTCTTTGTTTTCTCCACCTGCATAAGCTTAAACAGTACAATAACATTGAAAACCACATGGGTAGAATTCTTGATTTGGCTTTAATTAAATTTCAAAACCTTGGTGTAGCTATCACTCACCCTGTGCAATCTTTGATTCCTGAAGATAATTATCATCCTGCTTTACAGATAAATATAAATAAAAATACTTGTTACAAGAGCAAAACAAAACCCAAGTCTGAGCATAATAATATTCCCACCAATATTACTCATAGGGCCTATAATTATAAAAAAGCAAACTTTAACTTGCTTTATCATCTTTTTATGCTGGTCGATTGGAATTTCTTGAATGAATATACTTGTATAAATTCTGCTGTGCAAATGTTTTATAATGTTATCTATTCTATTATGGATCAATGTATACCTAAAACCAGGGCTCGATTTCTAAAAAAAGAGGTACCGGAACGGTAAAATTATTGGTATCAAAACTGAAAAACAAAAAGCGAATACTTTTTAATACCTAAACTTCATTTATTTTCAAATTTAAATTTATCAAATAAATTCAAATGTGTTGTACTAGATATAGGAAGAGTGTTCTTACTTAATTATTGTATAAGACGATGAAATTTTTATACACCTTTTTTACAGTGGTATTAAAATCGAAATTTAAAGTTTAAGTTAAAACTGAATAGTAGAATTTTTTTACAGTGGGTTATACTTTTTTTTTCCAACAGGGTGCTTCTTGTAGGAGGCGGGACTATTATCTTGTTCAAATAAAAAAGAATCAACACCAGGAGCGGATTGTGGGTAGTTTAAATGGGGGTTCACAGTCATTTTTTAAAAGAACATTTAAGTATCAACCTTACAATTAAATCAAATATTGTTATTTGCAAAAAAGATAAAAATGTTTTTTTTATAGAGGTAGAGCGTCTGCCTGGTGTGCGGTAGGTCGTAGGTTCGAGCCCGGTTATTATTTTACTGTAGATTTAATAGGGAGGAAATAATACATCTTTTAAGAAGCATAAAGCCAACTAAAGCTCCAGGACCAGATGATGTTTATCCAAAAGTGCTTGTGGAATGCGCAGAGGAATTAGGGGACATGATATTGACAATTTTTAAATCAACATACGATTCTGGTTTGGTGCCAATAGATTGGAAATTAGCTAATGTAACTCCAATATATAAGAAGGGGCCAAAATGGGATCCAGGCAATTATAGACCAGTAAGCTTAACATCAGTCATTTGTAAGATTTTCGAAACCATACTGAAAAAGCATATAATAGTATTTTTGGAGGGGGGTAACTTACTTTCAGACAATCAGTTTGGATTCAGGAAGGGTAGATCCTGTCAAACTAATCTTTTAAAGTTCTATGACGAAGTAACAAAGGAGTTGGATCAAAAACATAGTGTAGACATATTTTACATAGATTTTCAAAAGGCATTTGATAAGGTTCCACACGAGGCATTGCTACTCAAATTGGAAAAATTGGGTATCAGGGGTAAAACATTATTGTGGATTAGGAATTGGTTGATAGGTAGGAAACAGAGGGTGCAAGTCAAGGGTAATTATTCTCAGTGGGCAGAGGTCATGAGTGGGGTGCCACAGGGGTCAGTCTTGGGGCCAATTCTCTTTATAATTTTCATAAACGATATTAGTCAGGACAATAGGAACAAAATCAGCATCTTTGCTGATGACTTAAAAATATGGGGTAGGGTAGATACTCAGGAGCAGGTACAAAATTTACAAAAGGATCTAGATATGATATCACAATGGGCCGAAAAATGGGGTATGTCCTTTAACATAAGTAAATGTCAGGTACTTCATATAGGTCGGGGGAATGGTAGGGCAGAATTTTATCTGCAAGGGAACAAAGTTAAAGAAGGTAATATGATCAAGGATTTAGGGGTGATAGTAAATGAAGACTTTAAATGGGTTCATCAGTGTTCATCTGCTAGTAAAAAAGCTAATAGGATATTGGGATACATTAAAAAAACTGTTTCTTCAAGGTCCGAGGATATTATTTTGCCACTATACAGAGGCTTGGTGAGACCTCATCTAGAGTATTCTGTTCAGTTTTGGTCTCCATACTTAAAAAAAGATATTGATTCAATTGAAAGGGTTCAGCATAGGGCTACTAAAATGGTCAAGGGTATATCCAGTTTAAGTTATGAAGGAAGATTAAAGAAGCTAAATATGTTCACTCTAGAGAAAAGAAGGATTAGAGGGGATTTGATTCAACTTTTTAAAATGGTAAAGCAAGGGGACACAGAGGGACTAGATTTCAATACGGGTAATAGAACAAGGGGTCACAATTTCAAATTGAATAAAGTAAAATTTAAGACGGAGTGTAGGAAGCATTATTTTTTTAATAGGGTAGTGGATAGATGGAATGCGTTGCCTGAAACAATTGTAAATTCAAGAGGGGTAAACGAGTTCAAGAGGAAAATTGACAGATACTGGGATTCCGGTAGTTTGAGTTAAAAAGACTGGACCAACCTCGCTGGGCTAACGCCTGTAGTTGGTCGACTTAATTTGTATTTGTATTTGTATTAATTGAAATATGCCTTTATATATTTTTTTGGTAGGATTCTTACTGTTCTGAACATAATCTGAAAATAAATAAATCGGATATGTTGAGTTCTAAGTACAAAAAGGGGGGCCTGGGGGTTCTCCCCCAGAAAAATTTGGAAATTTGATAGTAAAAACTTGGTTTTAATTCATTTTAGGACTTTTTTTTTCGCATAGAAAGGTATCCGCTGGCCTGATGAATGGGTCTCGTGGGCCATAGTTAGGAGACCCCTAAAATAGAATATAATTTTTTTTTCCGAAAAAGAGGTTCCGGAACGCCGTTCCGGACCGTTCCGGCTGAAATCGAGCCCTGCCTTAAACTAGTTTTGTTGAAAAGAAATACCCTTCATGGTTTACAAAGAATATTATTGACAATATAATTCATAAACAATGGTCTTAAAATAAATACTGATAAAACTAAATTCTTAACTTTTAATTTACGTAGAAATACTGAATTGAATTTATCTTTGATTTATCATGACGACGCTTGTCTTATTGACTCAAACTGTCGATGCAAATCTCTTGAGAATGTCGACTCAATTAAATATCTTGGCGTTTTTATTGATTCTAACTTAAAATGGAAAACACATATTACTTCTGTCATCAAAAAATTAAGATTTTTAATCTTTAGATTTAAACATTTGCGTTATTTGGGTTCACCCAATATTTTCTTATGGTTTGACTGTGTGGGGTGGTGATTATGTAAGCACTTTTTCAGTATTAAATTCACTTCACAAGTAACTTTTAAAAATTGTAACAAATACTTTTAACCATTCTGACATTTTAATTTACAAATCAATAAATATCCTGCCACTACGATATTTTTATTTATATAAAATATGTTTATTTATTTTTAAAAATCCATGTTTTTGTGACAAAAAACTAAATATTAATATAAGGCGACCAAATGAAATTTATAAAATCCCATATCCCTCTAAAGAAATCATGCGCAAAACATTTTCATACTTAGGCTCAAAATTCTACAATAGTTTACCCCTTGATATTCAAAACAGTACAACCGATAAAATTTTCAAAAAACGTCTTAAAGACTTTTTATTTTCATTAACAGACATTGAACAGTTATAATTATTTACAGAATTATATAAACCACCTGACACCGTTTTGCCATTCCAATAGTAATTGTTTTTCCTTGTAATTTTGAATTTCTTTTGTTTTTTTTCCTTTATGTCATCTTTTGTTTTATTTGTATGTTATGTGTTATTTGTAAGTTTTTTTTCTGTAGATTTTATATTTATCTATATTTCACCTTTATGGATCAGCGATCCCAGGTGATATGATTTTTCTTTATATCTTTGTATTTTTTTTTTGTATGTGTATAATAAATTTGATTTGATTTGAATATTAAACTGAAAAATATTCTCTTAAAAAAACTTAAAAATTCTGGTAATCAGACTGACCTGGAACTTTATAAATCTGTACGTAAAAAGATTAAAATTGAAATTCGAAACGCTCGTAAATCTTATATTGATTCCGTTGAAGATTCTTTGAAGTCACAACCTGCTTCCTTTTGGTCCTATTATAGAAACATTAATCGTCCCAAAGAAAATAATATAATGTATAGTGGGGGTATTGAATTAACCAGTGATACTGAAGTTGCTCAAGCTTTTAAAACCTATTTTTCTAGTGTTTACTCAACAAGCTATTATAACCAAGAACAATATGATCATTCGGATCTTTGTGCTGACTCAATTGATTTAGTTAACATCAAATCTATTTCACATGTTGAAGTGGAAAATGCTATAAATGGTTTGAGGGGTTCGTGTTCTGTGGGTCTGGATTGTATTCCTTCTTTTATTATTAAGGCAAATATAAATAGTTTTATTTACCCGCTGCTTATTTTATTCAATCTATCTTTAAAATCTATGATATTTATGTGGAAAACTTCAAAAATTATACCTGTATACAAAAAAGGAGATAGGTCTGATATAAAAAATTACAGACCTATTGCAATTATATCTGGTTTTGCTAAAATTTTTGAATCCATAATTTGTCATAAAATTACTGTTCAGACTTCTCAAATTATATCAGCTGCCCAGCATGGTTTCATCAAAAAAAGATCAACCGCTAGTAACCTAATGTATTTAAATATTGATATTTCAAATGCCTTAAAATTAAATAAACAATTGGATGTCATTTATACTGATTTCGCAAAGGCTTTTGATTCTATTAATTTTGAGATTTTATTACTTAAGTTATTTAAAATTGGTTTTAGTAAAAGTTTAATAAATTTTTTGCGTACTTATATCACTCAGAGGTCTCTTTGTGTTAAATATAATTACGCTTTTTCTGATTGCTTTTTTGGTACTTCAGGGGTACCTCAGGGATCTGTTCTAGGGCCCCTTCTTTTTATTTTATTTGTAAATGATCTTTCTGATATTTTTGGGTCTTGTTTATTATTTGCTGATGATCTAAAAATTTACCGTTGTATTTCTACTGAACAAGATTGTGAAATTTTACAGATTGAACTTGAAAATTTGTGTGAATGGTGTACCAAAAATAGGCTTTATCTAAATATTGACAAGTGCTTTATTGTTTCCTTCACTAGAAAACTAAATCCTCTCATTAGAAATTATAGTATTGATAATAAGCCTCTCATTCGGAAAAATAGCATCAAAGATCTGGGTATTATTTATGATTGTGATTTCAGTTTTAATTCACATATCCTTCAAATATCCAAAAACGCTCACAAAAAATTAGGTTTGCTCAAAAGAACTACAATGCAATTTTGTAATGTGTCTGTACTTATTTGTCTATTTAATACTTTAATTCGTTCTATGCTTGAATACAACTGTGTCATTTGGAATCCTTCTACGAATAATCTCAAGTATGCTATTGAAAAAATTCAAAACAAATTTCTACGCTATATTCATTACAAATCTAATAATATTGAATATCCATCTAACGCTTTGGCCAGGCTGAATTTTAATTTGTGCTCTTTGGAATGCAATAGAACAATATCCATATTTAAATTTTTTTATAACCTATTTAATAACAAAATTGATGGTCCTGTTTTACTTCAGGAATTTAATTTTCATGTCCCCATATACAACTCACGTACTAAATTTGTATTTAAAGTTCCTCTATTTACGAAAAATTACTTAAAATATCAGCCCATGGTAGAATTCATAAATTTTTTAAATACTTTACCAGAATGTGATTTATTTTTTCATAATCTCTTTTTTTAAATCCATTATTATTTCTAAATATCCTTAGTTCTATTTAAATGTTTGTATTTTTATGTTGTATGTATTGTTGTAGGTATTGTATATATTGTCCTTTGTACTGTCATTTAATTGGATATTTTCTGTTTGACAGTTAAATAAATAAAAACAATGCTTTATTTGATGAGTTATTTATTTCTATGGAATAATGGTTGGTTGGTTGGGGTTTTATGGCGCAAGATCCCAAATAGGACATTCTACGCCAAACAAGACCAGAAAAACAATTCAAGTATTAAAAATTCAGCGAGCGATAAGCTCTTGTTTGATGTAATCTATACATCTCAGATAAAAACCTAAAATATGCAAGTTAAAATCCAAACAGTGTAAAATATGAAACGAATTTGTTAAAATGTCATACATGATGGGTAAAACCGATGATGTGAATAAAATTAAGAACTAGTTTAAAATCAGCGTTATGGTGTAAAACATCAGACATATTAAAATTTGTACGTTTAAAAACACGGAACCTTTGAATCTATGGAATAATATAAACATATATTCAAAAAACCAAGTGTCTCAAGAAATGCAAAAGAATTAAGATGATTTAATTAATAAACTATAGTTATTTTATGTTATAGTTAACAACAAATATTATAATAACTACAGCTGGAAAAAATTTACAAGGAGAGGATCAGAATGCTCCCTTACCAATTTGGTACAAATTTTGTGTGAAAGTAGTGGATTATTAGTACAACACCTGTAAATTTTAGGGCACAACATTTACAATTTTTTAGGAAAATCGTGTTAGAAAACAATAATATAACAATTTATTAAAAATTTATCTTTTGACTTTCTGAGAAATTAGAATTTTCTCCTCATTTTATAAGTTGTATAAAAGTCATATCCGTTAAAACTATTTTAACTATCATCACAGAGGTACACTGTAACAAATCTACAAAAGAATCTATGCGAAAAGATTTTTATGGACGATTCAGTATTTTATAAAAAATTTTAAAACACCTGCTTCAGTGGGTCTTGATTGGGAGACCTTTGGTTTGTAAGTGGACATTGCTGTAGGATATTGCTTGTTTAAAGTAAAATTTAAATATCTGAAATCCTGAAAGATATGGTTATACAGTGCCATAATATAACATGTCTTTAATTATTTTTAACGCATATTACCTTTTCATACTAAAAATACCAATAGAAAAAAACAGAAAAGGAAAATTTTCTAATACAATTAATGTATCATAGTTCAAAAATGTACAGCTCCCGTGAAAAAAAAACGTTACAACATTGATCCATCGATGGAAAGGCTGGGGTGTCCAGTTTTGATGATTAATTGACAGCTTGAGGAAAGGAAATTGGGCAACCCGGGGGTAGATCCAGGGATGCCCAATTTCCTTTCCTCAAGCTGTCAATCGCCAAATCTGGCCACTTCAGCCTATCCATCGATGGATCAATGTTGTAACGTTTTTTCTTCGCGGGAGCCATACTGAATTCATTTTCTTAAATTCGAAAAACCACTTGGGAATTCCAAAACCCATTGTTTATGACAACACAAAGAAAATCATTAGTGAATCCTTATTTTAAACCAATGTTTCAGGTAAATTGACATTGTTTTTGTGCTTTTTAGAAACCAAAATTTAAATTTATATAAAACAATTACTGCCCAAAATATGCCTGTCTCATTCAAAAGCAGGGTTCCAAAAGTCCTGTCTGGAATTTTTTCGGGTATCCTGGCACTGAAGACGAAAAGATGATAACGGATAATGTAGCAATTTGCAAGCTATGCAAACACCCTGTATCATCCAAAGGAGGCAGCACTACAAACCTATTCGCCCACATAAAAAGTTACCATCCTACTGAATATGCTGATTTGAAACCGAGGAAATTGACTCCAATGATCTTCTCATCACCCTCAATTTTACAGTCAGCTTCAACTGAAACACCTGTATGTGTTTTGCAACCAGCAGCTTCTGAATCTGTGGATAACCCTCCTCCTTCTGGAGAGCCCCCCACGAAAAGGCAAAAAACTTTGCTTGAATTTACGCCGTTAGCACCATCATCAGAGAAACAGTGTTCGGCTGCAGTAGCTAAATTTATTTGCACAGCTATGATGTCATATTACAGACATTAAACTCAAGGTACAAAGTACCAGGACGAAAATACTTTTCCCAGAATACCATTCCGAAACTTTATAATGCGACTAAAGAAAAATTGCAGAACCTGTTGTGCACTGTAAACAACAATGGCGTGTCTATCACAACAGACTGCTGGACGTCATCCACAGCTGTCCCTTTTATAGGAGTTACGGCCCACTTTATTCATGAGTGGGATTTGAAATCCCTTTGCCTTACATGTTTGCACTTCGACGAAGATCACACTGCAGAAAACATTCAAGAAGTTCTGCAGGAGAAGCTATCAGAGTGGAATTTGGATGTGAATTCTTTGCTCTCTTGCACTACTGACAATGGCCCTAATATCGTTAAGGCTATTAATAGCTTTAAAGTGCTGAGAGTGCCATGTTTTGGCCACACAATCAATATAGGCATAAATAAAGCAATGGAAACCACAAAGTTGTCAATAGCCCTCTCAAAAGTGAAAAGGTTACAAAATACTTTTTCACACAGCTGGAAACTATCAAGGGATTTAATAAATGCACAGAAAGTTCTCGGAATGAAGACTCTAAAGCTCCCTAGTGCGTGCCCTACCCGTTGGGGAAGCACACTCAAGCTGTGCAAAAGGTTTTTGGAGCATCAACTGCCTATATCTAAAGTCCTTAAAGATCACCCGTCCAAAAAACATCTGGAACTTGATAGCAGAGAAATTTCAGTCCTGGAAGCTTTAGTAGAGTACACTAAGTTAATGGAGGATTTCACCACAAATCTTTCAGGTGAGAAGTACACCTCAGCTTCTTCTATCATTCCTCTTTTGAAAAAAGTGAGAAAATATCTTGAGGCTAAAGAAAGCGACAGCTCTTTGATTAAAGAAATGAAAAAGGAAATGTTTTCTCCTTTAGAAGATAGGTACTTTGATTGTGAAGATGTAATGGAAACTTTAACTTTAGCAACAGTTTGTGACCCAAGATTCCGCTCTGCTTACACTCTTGATAAGGATTTGGCAGAGGGGGTTGTATTATCTTGTATGATAAAAGAGTATGAATCTAACAACATAGAATCAATTTCAATTGCAGAAAAAAAGAAAAATGTGGACTAGAAAAACTCTTAGATAGCGATGAAGTAGAAGAAGAGACAAGCCTGCCAGCCAAAAAGGCAGAGATGGAATTAAAGATTTACCTCTCCATGCCCAAAGTTCCCCTAACCTAAATAATGATCCACTCAATTGGTGGAAGGATCACGCATCTTTTTTCCCTCTCTTAGAGAGTTGGCAAAAAAATTCTTGGCAGTTCAAGGCACAAGTGTACCATCAGAGAGGGTTTTTGGTACAGGGGGAAATGTTTTGTCAAAAAATAGGTCTTCACTTCTACCAAAAAATGCAGAAATGTTGGTTTTTCTGTCACACAACCAAAGTTATGTTTAAAATATACAGTGCAACTTTGATAACTCTAACTTCTATAATTCAAAGTTTTCTTTCCCTATTGGCTTGGATTTTAAAATTACTTGGCTCCATATTGACAGTTTTATGGAAGCAAAAAAAAACGTCTCAAAAAGTAATAAATTAATATTTTTCGAATAAAATCTCAAGAACAAATGCTGTACAATTCTGCCAACTGGTCCACTCCATCAACCTCCACTGCCTTTCTTAGGCCCAGCACCCCTGCTTCTGCTGAAGTCATCCTTCAAGAACATTTGAGGATTCTCAGGAAGACTTTGTAAGCCTTTTCAATTATAAATGCCACTAGTTCAGGTATTATTTAGCACTATTTCTGACTGAAAATTTACTTCAATACTCCTTGTTTTTTTTATCAAAAAACATTTTTAAATTTGAACTAATAAATAGCTCTTTTCGGGTAACACTAACACCTAGGGAGAAAAGACAAACGTTAGCTGTGAATCATCAATATTAATTTTCACCACATTTAAGTCAAAATTTGCTATTAATATTTATGTAAACCATGAAGGCTTAATAATTTTTATGTATTTTGTACATCTTTTTTATCAAAATTTACATTAACTGATCATTTGTTTTTCAGGGCATCAACGATTCAATTGAGGAGCAGGTATTCACCGCAAACTCCTGAGCCCTCAAAAACTCCCAAGTCCGCAAAACGTGTGCTTCGGGGTTTGGAGTAGACCTACCTCCTCGTGGTACACCCCGGTAACACTTTCGTGGCTAAAAGTTCTACACTTTGGCATTATGTCTCGCTCTTAGGTTGATGCTCTTCGTATTTTACAGTGGAATGCCGGCGGTCTTTCCCAACCTAAGCGCACAGAGCTTTTGCAGACTTTAAACGACAGGGAAATTGACGACTTTACTATTATGGAAGCTAATTTAACTGTTTCGGAAGAAAGCCAAAAAACCAGCTGCGCCATCTGCCGGTGCTAGAGCAGCGGCGTGTTTTGAAAAGGAGCACCGAGAAAATTTAAAATTAATGGCCCCGGATGATGAGAGAAAGGAGACTATTAGCCATCTGCAAGTGGAACTATTAAAGGGAAAGATTGCCTATGTCAGAGCCAAAAAAGAATTGCAAGAGATGATTATAGAACAAGTCAAAGCAAAGGAATGTGATCCAGAAACCTTAAAATTTGTGTTAAGTGATGAGTAAAATTTTTAATTTAAGCTTTCAATTTCCTTAACCATACTATGTTTGCATAAATTAGCAATATTTGTATTAATTTTGTCTGTTTTTGTGTAATTATGGGCAACTCCTACATTTTATTTCTGCTAAATCTGTTGGGTGTTGTCTGATATGTTGAAGAGGCTGCATTTATAACTCAGGTGTGGATAAAACTAATATGTTTATTTTAGTTTAGCACAGATACACTTCAATTTCATTAAAGGAATATACAATACACACATTGCTTTTAAACTATTAACAATGGCTGAAGGATTGAGAAGTTGGATAGAAGGAAAAAAGACAGCATAAAGAGAGAAAAGGCCGTATATACAGACGAAGAATTTCAGAAAATATTTCGTCTTAACTGAAGACAGTGTGTTGTTGTTGTTTCTTATTCCACTTGGTCGAGTACAATCTAGACCAAGTCCAGTAGACCTTTCGCCCAGAGAAAGTCTCGAACCAGCGCAGGGTCTTTAAAAAGATCACTCTTCTCCAAACTCAAACAGGAGAGCAGATGGTCCGGAGAAGCTTGGTGGGAATTACACCTGAGGCACACAGGGAACACCTTGTCCCTGAACGTATGTAAGTGTGCGAGTATGTCCAGTAATGAGCCTGGTGATGGTGGTCTGCAATTTCCTATTGCCCTTCAGCTCCAGGGCAGCCCCAGGAGGGTTTTGTTCGTACCAGTCATGAGTAGGTGGGATCCTCCAAGTCTTGTTGTGATGGGCTCTGACCTTCGAGAATATTTCACTATACGTAAGTAGACCACCATTTTCAGCTGCTTCAGCAGAGCCCTCCTTAGCCAATTCATCGGCCAAGTCATTGAAGTGGAGGTCTACATGGGAGGGTATCCACTGTAGATAAATGTCATTATGTGAAGAGTAAATCTTTAGTTTGTTTACAATGTCCATGTCGAGCCTGTCGTTAATGCTTCTCCATTTGCTTAGGTATTGAATGGAGCTCCTGCTGTCTGAGTAAATCCAGATGTCGCAAGAAGACAGTGTAGTGGAGCTTACGCTTCTGCTACACGATAAATTACTTTTTAAATCGGACAAGAACAATGTGCTCACACCAACTGAGCAATCTAAGGGTGCTGTTATAGTACAACAGTGTATATTCCTATACACTATGGCCGACACACCAAACCATAGAACGTTTAATTGTTTCAAATTCGTAAAACAGAGAGAAACCCTGAAAAGAATAATAAAAGTCCAACTCCTGAATTTCCAATCATTAATGAACACATTGAAACTGAACAAAAGATCCGATTTTGTAATTGGCGTTCGGCAATATTCAAAGATTGAGATGAGAACGATATTTGTAGATCGTCTACATATAATGAATGTTGGATTCCTTGTTTAAAATTACATGTAATGCTATTTAGTTTGATAATAGTCAGTTCTTTCTTCTACATGAGGAAATTAAATTGCTACAATTTAACGGCCTATTATACGCCTGCAAAAAAGTTTACTGCCTCATCTGGGCAGAAACTATGTCCGGGAGAACTAGCAACGACAACGCCAGTGCGTTCATCAAAATTCTGAAAACAATTTTCGAAGAATTCGGATTTAAGGAACTGGTAACTTGGTTAGATTTGAAATTTTCCGTACCTGGGCAGGGGCACTCATGTGTCCAGGAAGTTGATTGGTTGGTTGTTTGGATTTTTATGGCGCAAGGCCCAAATCAGGGCATAGAGCGCCAGACCTAGACGTCCAGGAAGTTGATGCTGCACATAGTACTATCGATAGGGCCCTTAAAGCAAGAGAAATATACTCACCAGTAGGTTTAGTTCGAACATTAATTAATATTAGAAAGCATAACCCGTATAGAGTACTACAATTAAAAGACATTTTTTTTACTTTACTCCTCCAAAACTTCTTAATTACAAAGCTTTACCATTTACCCAGGTCTCTCAAATTGAATTTAAAAAATTTATATGAAATTTCTTACAAAGTTAATCATTTTGAAACAACTGTTAAGCACAAGATAAAATTAAAATAAAACAAAATTCTAAGAAGGGAGTATCTAGAATAAGAAAAAAAACACCATTTGAAATTCCTATCAAAAATCAAATTATCAAAAAAGAGGTAGCACAACTAAAATTAAAATATTTAAAATCCGCTTTGCCTTTAATGCCCCCACAAAATAGAGCGTATTATAGTGGTTTGATCGAGTTATATAAAGTGATATTTAGAAATTTATAAAATAAATTTTTGTAAAGATAAATTTTTTCTAGAATTAAAATAACGAAATTAGTATATAAATGGCAATAACAAACTTATAATAGACTACAGGGGATATGATCATTATTATTTTTCTACGATTTGTGCTTTTTGGAACTTAGTAAAGTTAGTCCAACTAAGGACTTTAAAAAAGACTATTTTTGTGTCACAAACATGTAACTATCTCCGTTAGAAATGGATCTATAGCTTAAATTGCAACTCAGAACTTTTTGATGTGATCATGTATATAAATCATTTATAATAAAAATCATGTAAAATGTAAAAACATTAACCCCACAGGGTCCCGACAACCCTCTGCCTCCTAAGCATATCACCCGGGCTGGACGGCACGTCCGTTTCAACCCAAGGTTCTTATCTTCACTGCGCTGTCGCTGGGGAGGGGCTACCTGTGGCGACCACAAGAAGTGAAGCGAGGAGTAGAGTTTGGTGATAAGAGTGGCAACACGCCTGAGACACTACCACTTTGACTTGCACGGTCGGCGAAGCGGTTGAACTCTCCGGCTTAAGTGATTTTAACCCAAGCGTGAACGATATATGTTCATCTTTGTGATTGTGTAAATAGTGTATAGTCTCAATATTCTCTGTATATATTCCTCAATACAATTTAATCAAGATTCACAGGTGTGGTACTTCAATAACGACTATAACCTCGACTAGAAGAACCTGGAAAAAACAAAGCCGGAAATATTCATAGAAGCACCCAAAAATCAACCTCGATTCCCCTTCATTCTCCATCTCTTACTTGTCCAGAAGGAAAGAAAACTGGGAGGACCTCTTTCAGTTGGCATGGCTTACTTAATTTAATTGGTTGGAATTTGACAGTGAAAAAGACAAGGCATTTTGTAAGACGTGCACAGACGCTTTAGTCAAGGGCCTTCTCACCTTCAGTACTAAGAAAGACGCTTTTACAACTGTTGGATATTCGAATTGGAAAAAAGCTGTGGAGAAATTCAAAATTCATGAAAATACCCATGCGCACAAAGAAAGTACTTTAAAAATAGCGTCAACACAAAATGTATGCGCACTAATGAATGATAAAGTACTGGTAGAAATGAAAAAAGGTGTTAAAAAATGTTTGTGAAACTGTTGCACACGATTCCAGTGACAACTTGTACTGCTGAAAGAGATCTTTTAGCTTTCTTCGTCGTCTTAAAACCTATTTAAGATCAACAATGGGACAAGAGAGACTAAATTATGTAGCAATATTAAATATATGCATCAAACAGTTTTAGATAAACTGGATCTTAGACCTCTCGTGAATGAATTCATCGGAAGAAATCAAATACGAAAGTCTACATTTGCTACTTTTTAAATTTAAATTGTAATTAAAATAAAGATGATTTTTAAAAGATTTGAGTTTTAAATTGGGGTTTACATTAACAATTATTTTTATTTAGTGTACCTAAGTGTGTATTTTGTGCACATAATTTTATTATTCTTTTAATTAACATAAATTTTGTCTTAAGTATGAAATTGTTAAAATTTCTCAAATTATTAATCAGTGTTTTTTATGGCAAAATCAGATTCAAAATCGGCAAATAAAAATTTTGGATTCCAAATCTTGATTTACTGTTTCCAAATTATGTTTTATTGTTGTATTTTTATCCTTATATCCTAGTGTTGTGAAATATAAATTTATTGGGTCGCTGAACAAACATTGTAGAAGTAATATCTGCCTAATTTTGAGGAGAAAAATAATTAAAAATATTAAACGAAGTTTATCAATCATTTAGACATGAAATCCTAAATCCATTCTTCCTAAAATAATGCTAAATCCAAAAACTAAAAAATAATTATCTAATATAAATTTAAGAATGGGATTTAAGGAGGGCGAAATTTTTTAATGTATTAAAATAATTAGGGTTTTAAATATATAAAATTTTTTTAGAAAATATTACATGTGCCATGCAAGTTCAGCGACGGTTTAGTTACAGTCCCAAATTAGTAATGATGCACCAATTTTTGTTTTCTATTTCGATTTTTTAGTTTATTAGCTTCTCTCCCAGAGACGTAGCCGATAAAAAAATCGGGAGGGATGTTGGGTTGCCTTTTTGGTCAAAAGTTGAGTTTCAAGGGGATACACACCAAGCTACGGCCCTGGGCCCCCAATATTTGTCCGAATAGACTACAGGCCCGTGTCAAAAATTGATGGGTCAATAGAACCACCAGAAGACCTATATAGAATGATATAAGGGCATAAAATAATAAGATTCAGCAATATGCCGTCACTTGTAAGCTGTCTGAGTGCAGGTGAGAATTCAAGGGCAGGTCTTGTATTTTTATACGGCATTCTTACCATCAATATATCCATGAAAAATAATGAGAAAACGCGCAGTGCCGTACAAAAGTAGTGCGCCACAAAGTCGGAAATTTTTTTGATTTTCCGGTTATTTTTAGGGTAAATTTGTTCGTTTAAGTAAGAGGTATCGGTTCCATACAGTTTCAATACCTCTTCTAATCCATAATTCCGCAACTCCGTTTAAAAAATCATGCCACAAGGGGGAAAAATCAAGGGTTGCAACCCCCTCCCTTCCGTGGTCCGGCGGGTGATTTGACACAACATAAAATTAATTTATTTTGAAAGTATTTTATTCAAAGATAAGGTTTTCTCTTAGCCGTACATTTTTGTTGGTCCAAAGGTCAGTAGGAGGGAGAAAACTCCATAAAAATCCATGTAACGAAATGTACTTTAGAGTGATTGTTGGTACGATATTTTTTTATACAGCATCGGATAGTTTATTTGAATTTAATGCAATTGTCTATGAAAAGTCAATGCCTTACAGATCGGAAAGTTCATATTAATAAAAAAGTAATAAAATTATATAGTATAAATATAAGTATTCATTAATAACTTATGGAAAATACTTTTTCAAAATAGGAAAGGTGAAGACATTAATGGAAAATTAGTTACATACCCTACAGTAGATAATGTTGAATTTCTAGATACATTATAAAATAAAGAGGTCCGTAAAAAACGTTGAATGGCGATCATGGATGTACACCGAAATTCTATCGTATGTTGAAATTGTTAACAGCTACTTTCTTTTCGACCGAAGTAGTCGCACGGGTGATATCGATTTGTACAAATATACTCTGCCACTCATTGCCAATCTGTTTTTTGTCTTTAATCATCAAAATTATGCTAGGTACCTCACTTTATACCCTTGCAACTTGGAAAATGTAGAACAAATTTGTACGTAAAAATTTATTAATTAGTACGTAAGACTGATTATGAACACATATTCTTCTGACGTCGATGAGGACGTTCCGATGACTACAAAGTGGTTGATTCAGATAATGAATAATAATTTCAAAGAGAAACCTTATTTATTCAATTTTGTAAAGATCCTTAAACATACATCGAATTTTTTTTATAAAATTGTAGTACTTTTTATTTACATGATTAAACAAATTATATCAATGTTTGAAATATACAGGGTGTTTCAAAAGTCCGTTTCGCGGCTTTTATTTGGAACCCACGTGTCCAAGGGTCACAGAAGTAAAGTCTATCCCTAGGAAAGTGACCCTGAAAAATCCATTGAGATGACTTACAGCGCCCCAAGCGACGAAATAAAAAAGGTAAAAAATTAATTTAAAAACTATAGGCGATAGAGCAAAAACCGCAGTGAGTATTGTTGCCAACATTATGAAGAACTCACAGAAAAAAATTCATGGAAATAACTTTAATATTCGCGGAGATAGTAGCCTTTGAAAATAGCACTTTTTCAGACCTCAAAAAAGGAAAAGTTCGCAAAATGTAACGCGTTATTTATACTTATAAATTGAATGTACCTTCCTTTCATTTCTATTAAATTAAAAGAGGGAGGTTGTTTTACTTATACCCTGCCCCCCTCTAACTTATAGTCTGGCTACGCCCATGACAGTACTTATTAAAAGGGATGTCAAAATTTCGGGGGGGGGGTCCGGCAGTTTCTTACGTAATTATGGTGGGGGGTTTGAGGTTTGCTTATCTTTGCTGACAAAGGGCGGTTAAATTACCAAAAAAGTGCTTACGTAATATTTGAACGGCCCTTTAAAGATAATTGATAGAGCTATTATTTTAGATTATTAATAGGCATGGTAATCCACAACTATTCCCACCATAGGCATTTTAAGTTTCCGAAACTCTTGTTTTTCGCTCCACCCTATGTATGTTCTCATAATAACCAGGAAATTCAGTTCTCACAGAGATCCTAGAGTTTACTAAGAATAAGTTCAGGAACCTCCGAAATTAAAAATAATTGGTATTTAATTATTCATGCTTAAGTAATTCTTTCTACATTCTATACGGATGGTATATTTACAAAGGTTCAAGACTGGGTTGGTTGGTTGGTTTGATTTTTATGGCACAAGGCCCATATTATGGCATAGAGTGCCAACCACAAGACAGATGACATAAAAAATTTAAAGATATTTTCCAGAAACCCTTTTTAAAATAATAATAGGCCAACAGCCCTTGTCAGACATACTCTATACGTCAAGTTAAAAACTCTAATATTTCTACATGTAATGGGTAAAACCAATGTGATGAATGTATTTAAATCAACGAAAGATTTGAGCGATTTAAAATTTGTGATAAGTTAAGATCAGTACGTTTAAAAATGATACTTTTATAGGGGTCAAAATGGGGACAAACACACATGATATGATGAACAGTTAAAATGGTATCGCAGAAATGACATGTGGGCGCCTCTTCTCCCATCAAGAGATGCCGATGAGTTAGTCTCGTGTGCCCAATGCGTAATCTGGTCAGCAAGACCTCCTCGCGACGGGTAAGATTTTTACCCAGTCTTCGCGACAGGGAAGCATCAGAATGTAGTGCATCACAGAATGTAGTGCTGACCCCATTCAGACTGCCATATGCCATAGTCTTTGCCGGAAGAGTGGTTTCAAATCCTCAAATGGAACGGGAAATTTGTCAGTTGGGTTCGTGACTGATCTTGCAGCACGGTCGGCCTCTTCGTTCCCATCAATCCCGACGTGACCGGGAATCTAGCAAAACATTATTTCAGCGCCAGTTCTAAGCAATTTTGATAGTGTGACTACGATGTCGTTCACAATGGGATGGGTTCAAGACTGGGAATGGGAAACCTCCATAAGTTTTTTCATTCACAATTAAGGAAATTAAATAAAGAAGTAAATAAAAATTTCGTTAATGGTTAAATAAACTTGAGCCTTCGTAAATATGCATACAATTCAATCTTACCTACATTATTTATCAGCTGTGGCTTTTCTAACCAAATTTAAATAATTGTATGCTTTTTGAAAATTAAAAAACATAATAATTTAAAGGTAACCCAGGTTCACTCTTCTCCATTCATTTTCATAAAACAGACTCATTATTTAAATAGTATTCCTTACATAATTTTGTCATTTCTGTTGCAGTGATGGAAGCTGAAATAAAGAAGAATTATTGTAATGTCACTCGGGAGAAGCAATCAATTTATTTTTAAGTATGTGTAAACAATGCCTACTCAAAAAGAAAATACCAAAACTTGGTTTAGTCGTGAAACCTATTTTATCAAATTGCGTGAATTCGAGGTGTCGTATTGATTTGATAGACACATGCAGTCTGAGCCTGATGGTGATTATAAATTCATAATGACTTATCAAGACCATTTGACGAAGTTTTCTTTTCTTCGTCCCTTGAAAACGAAAACTGCGGAAGAGGTAGCCTATCAACTTATGGATATATTTTGTTGGTCTGAAGGACTCCGATTCATTCAGCGCAAAAAAAACAGTGTTCTACATGTGGGGATCAAGACTAGTCCTTACGAGGCTATGTTGGGATCCCCACAAAAAATTGGGCGGGCAGATACCTCCATCACCAAAAGATACTTACTCTTCCATAGAAACCGAAGAACTACAAGAACTAGTAAACTCAACCTTCAAGAGTCGAGATCATAGATATCAGAACAAGAATAGATATCATTTTTTGCAAATAATGTCAATTAAATTTGAAAAATTTGAAATTCCACTCTGTACAAGCGCTTAAAGCTACTTAATACTAAAATAGAAATCATTCAAGTACAAAAATATAAATTTAATTAATTAAAGTAATTAAAGTATGCAACCACTGAACGACTTCTTCAGGGGTGCAGCATTCAGCAGCCGCATACTGGGTAACCTTTCTGTAACCACCCCATCTGAAACCCAGGTTACCCCGAAACCAATGTTTGAGAAAAAACTAAACAAATCCAAGAGATTCAATTGAGGAAGAAGAAAATGGAAAAGTTCTAGAGGAAAAGGAATTAATAGAGAAAAAAATAATAAAATCATGCCAGATTATCCAAGCGAAGAAACTGTAACCGAAAGAGTTGAGTGAGAAAACTTAAAATTTAATTAAACTGTGTGTTATTTGCGAAAATGAGACCTCAGGAGCTCATTAGTGCTCAGAGTGTGACAAATACAGGGTGTTCCACAAAGAGCTCCCTAGTTTTAAATTATATAAATATCTTTTGAAAAAAAAAATTGATAAAAATATAAAACCAAAGGTATTCTTCTAGTTATGGCTTGGAATGTCTTGTGCCAAAATTTAAAAAATGTAGTTACTATTATTGTTAACAGATGGCAGCACGATTAAAATGTCTGGAAGCTTCATATTTCAGAACTGGGCGTAGCAAATCGATTCTTCGATTTATTGATTTAACCCATATCGGACCGCTGTCCTATTTATAAGACAGTTGAATTAAATGTGAATAAAAAAAGTTTCAATTGTGATAGAGACTAAATTTAATAAATATCTGAGAAAACATTGAATTTTTTTAATAGAAGTGATTAAAAAATTAGTTAAAATTCGCCCCTAAAAAATGTCATAATTTTAACTGGATAAACAAGAATAAAATCTGATTTTTTCTTAAGCAAACATATTAAATTTTTAAGTAGAGTTTTTGTTTAGTCCAAAACATTAAAAGTATCCATGAAAAAAGTTAATAGGACAGGTATTTCACATGTGTTTTCTAACTGTCCTATAAATAGGACAACGGTCCAATACCTACTTTTTTTCAATTCAGTCTAAGATGGCATTTCGCTTGGGAAACACTCTTCGCGTGGGAAAATTTTACAACTGTCAATTATATAGTCTCAATATCTGGTTTGGGGGTGTGATTCGGGGGTTCCTCTCACACTCCTCACAGAGAAGGGGGGTTTCTTTCGTTCGCTAATTGGCCATACAAAGAAACCGCCGGGACCACAAAACTATCAGTTGTAAATCTCTATTCTCACCCTATAGGGGGTAAGAGGGCAATAAAAGGGTGGAATGTTCTAGAATTCCCCTTTGAATCACTCTCCTTTACCGATCATGTTCTTTTATGTATGCTATTGCACATGGGTGGTGTTTTCTATTAGTTTAGTTGCTTCTATGCTTTGTAGTTTAAGTTTAGCTGGATATTTTATGCATAAAAATGACTAAAAAATTTCGAACTGCCAAAGAAGCTTTGGAATATATGAATTCTTTATCTGATGAAGAACTTTATGATCCTTAAATTAATATTATCCCACCGGAACCAGACGCAGTCAGTGACGAAGAAGAAATAGACGATTCTATCATAAAATCCAATATAGTAGAGACATGTGATGATCCTGAAGTTCGAGATTGTGCTGGAGAATTAGAGATTTTACCTAATATCATTGAGGAAACAAACCACAACCGCGATTGAGGAACAAAACCCTTTTTGTAAGCTAAGTACACTTATGCAACTTTTAGTAGTGTATTGGACCGTTGTCCTATTTATAGGACAGTCCATATCTCAGAAAAAAATAAATTTTTTTAAAATATTTCTTTTTTGTATGTTAAAGTAGCTTATAATGATCATGTTTTTTGAAATTTACGTTTTTCCTATGATTTTTTCTATGGGTGGTCCAATATGGGTTAAGATCCCAAGTAGTAGTACGTGCGTTCAATATTTGTCCAATTTTTGCCATTTACGGCCAAATTTCGTCTTCTAGTAAGAGTTACGTTAAATTGATGTATTTGGTATGAGCTGTGCAACTGGGTGTAGCGTATTGGGTTTTTAAATGAAAATACGGTAGTTAAAACAAAGATATTTAATCAGGCGTGCAAAACAAAACAGGTGGGAAAAGCCTCTTCTTACACACAGCTTTCAGTCTATTTATACAGGGTGTCCCATAAATAGTGGGCCACACTTCTAGAGGGGATAGTAGACACCTAGACGAGTCAGAATCACATAGGAATCGGGGGTCCCAGACCAAATCCCAAGGAGTTAAAAATGGAGCGACACCCTAAAACAATTATTGAAAAATTCAATTTGTAGAAGAACTACTATTGGTAAAAATTTAATCGTGGTCTCAAATTTTGTGGTTTAATATGATTTTTAAAATTATGCTGAATGTTTTCACTTTAAATTTTTTTCTACGAAAAAAAGTCAAAAAACCACAAAAAAATTTGAAAAATATGCCAAAACTTTATTTTGTATTTGGAAATCCTTTCTTTTGATTTGATTATCTGAAAGATCATATTTTAAAACCCTTAAGTCCAAAGCTTCACGTAAATACCATCAATATTAAACGCTTGAGATCCTGTTAAAGTTTGTATTTTGAGTGCGAAAACAGCTCCAGAAAACGAACGTTCAGGGAGAATCTACGAGTTACGGATAGATAATCGCTAACTTTCTTTTCTCTCCCAGTTTGGCGAAACATACCAAGCTCCTACAGATCGCCAAGACAGCTTGGGCGATTTGTTGTTGGCGAAAGTTGGCGAGGAATCTCGTATCGCAAATAATGGCAAGAAATTTAGCGAGCATCAATCCGTAATTCGTAGATTTTCCCTCCACGTTTCTTTTCTGGATCTGTTTTCGCAAGCAAAAATTAAACTTTAATTAGATCTCAAGCGTTTAATATTGATGGTATTTACGTGAAACTTTGGACTTAAGGGTTTTCAACTATGATCTTTCAGATTATCAAATCAAAAGAGAGGATTTCTAAATACGAAATAAAGTTTTGGCAGATTTTTCACATATTTTTGTGGTTTTTGACTTTATTTCGTAGTAAAAAAATTTTTAAAATGAAAACTTTTACAATGATTTTAAAGATCATGTTAAACCACAAAATTTGAGACCATGATTAAGTTTTTACCAATAGTAGTTCTTCTACAGATTGAATTTTTCAATAATTTTTTTGGGGTGTCGCTCCATTTTTAACTCCCTGGGATTTGGTCTGGGACCCCCGATTCCTATGTGATTCTGACTCGTCTAGGTGTCTACTATCCCCTCTAGAAGTGTGGCCCACTATTTATGGGACACCCTGTATACGCATTACATCCTCACCTCCCTTTACTTCAGGAATAAAAAATATTTACGTATGGCATTTTAATAAATAGGCCGGGGTTAATGGCTATATTACACGGGGATTAAATTTTCAAAATGAAATTTTCGACGGTTGGTTCAATAGGGCAGTTGCAATCAGCTGATTTTTCGGTCGAACCGTAACTGAGAAATTTTTTGGATAACAAACAATCTTGGTCTATCCATAGAGTTAGCATTGCGATTTACGTTTAAAGTTGTTAAAAGATGTATTCCGCATATTTTAGCACATTAAATCATATTGCTAAAACGCGTTACGTTGATAAAATAAAGACGATTAATGGGATTGATCCTTAAACGCTTCATAAAGACGATTTGTCCACTGAAAAGGACCACTTTCCAGATCTTTCGTACATTGATATGGTGAATTACCTCGTGTATGGGATTAGTCACTATACATATGAGGAATTTAAAGCCTACAAATTTTGCTGGCTTACAACCAATTTCGATGAGGCTGGGTGTTTCATGTGTACGTAAAAGTATTTTCGGATATGCATCTCGTGATTGAAAAAGCAGGTTAAATTTTTTTCTTCTCATTCTCTCTCCTAAGTATCTATGATCCATAAAGCTATCTTGACTTAATGTGTTGCAAATTAATTAGTGTTTATGAAGAGGTATAATACCTAAAGCGATTGCCAATATCATTAAAATGATACCATAGGCTTATAAAAAAAATTATGTGTTTGAACTAGGTTAGGGTTAGTGGGTTTCATAACTTCCTCGATTTGTACCTTGTTCAAATAATCTTTCCAAAGATACCCCAGTTTTACATTATCCATCTATGGTGTTAATATTATATGAAATAAATTTAATTAGACATCTGCCTCTTTTCATTCTTATAAAGCTATTGCATGACCTTACTTTTTGGTCGGCTTTGTTTCTTAAAGCCCCATGATTATTATTCCTCTATTTTTACTATAAATTTTCATTCTGTTTCTGAATAGCTGTGTTTTTATCTGTTTTAAGAGGACAGGATACTTGGACCTTAGGATATATAGGTAGACCAGTTACTAAGAAATTAAATATTACATTTATAAGCAACTGTAGCATCTAAGCTGGAGTGTTGCTAATAACTTTTTCCACCATTAAAGCAGGCGCGGATCCAGCATAGCTCCAAAGGGGGGCACTTTTCCAGACCATCAGCTTGAAATAATATATTATACATGTAATGAACAATGGAACAGCTTTCTTCTACGGGTACGGCGATTTTTGAAAGTCGCCAAGGGCGGTAACCCCTTGAATACGTGGTATTTATATATGGTCACTTGGCGTCTTGTAAAAGCGCCAAGTGGATTAAAAATAGCCGTACCCGTAGACGAAAGCTGTTCTAAAACAATTTTTGAAAATAATATAGTATACATACAATGTAATTATTTTTTTTTCAATCTTAATTCTGTCACATTTAACTAATACAATGATTTATACCTAGATAGAAAGGTGCTATAATATATTTTATATCTGTATTTCATTGATTTCCTTTTTTTTTAAGGTGAAACATTCCCAACGGTTATCTGAAAAACCATTGAAACCATGGTTTATTGCCAGTAAGTTGGGTGTCATCCAGTCGGCCCACTGTACCTGCATGGCTGGCTTAGGTGAAGCATGCACACATGTAGCATCATTAATGTTTTTTGTTGAAAGCCTTAGCCACCAAGAAAATGAATCAGTCACTTCTGTAGCGCCATATTGGGGCCAACCCAAAAAGGATGTGCCTTTTTCGGAGGTTAAGAATATTAATTTCACACTTAAGGCTCCTAAGGAAAAAGCATCCACCTCTTCTCCTGCTCTCCCGAGATTGAAAGAAGAAGAGTTTCAAAAATTGTGCTCCAATCTCCATGATGCTGGCTCCAAAAGTGTTTTACTGAATTTAGTGAAAGATTATAACACAAGTGACGCAAACACTCATTATTTGAGTAACCTCTTTAAGGATGAATACTTAGAGCGAAGTTTGGAGGATTTAATCGAAATCGCCAGGACTGTGGTGGTTAATGTTGATACTGCTGCGGCGAGGAGGATAACTGTAGAAACGTCTGGGCAGGCCAAGACACGAAAATGTTTCTGTATAGGGCTGGGCGAATCACAGCTTCTTCTTTGAAGTCAGTGTGCAGAACTAACATCAACTCGCCAGCTAAATCAACCATCAAGAAGATTTGCTATCCTTCTAGGATGAGCTTTCAGAATAATGCTATGAAATGGGGCTGTAAGCATGAAACCATTGCCAGACAAAAATACCTTGAATTACAAAAGAACACCCAGCGTACAATTCAGGTAATTTCCTAAACATTCAATTTAATTTCCTACCAGAGATTTTACATGGGAATGCCACAAGTATCTACCACTCATATAATTTTAATTTAAATATTAAATTTTTGGGTCTAAGACTCTTTATCAGAAAAGCCTTTTCATGGCATACTGGGTTTCTGACTCAAGATTAAGGGTTCAATACCACTTGAAGTGATAGTATTTTCTAATTTTTTAAAATAATTATAAGGATTAGGGTAAAAGTAATTTTTTATTGTGTCATGCTCTTGTCAGTTTATTTTTAACTATCTTGATCTATGTTTCACTATATTTATCCATCTATTGATACCGATGTTTTTTAACAGGTAACAACATGTGGCCTTATAACAAATCCAAAGTATCCACATATGGGGGCATCCCCTGACGGATTAGTTCATTGTGTATGTTGTGGTCTTGGCTGTTTATAAATTAAATGTCCCTTTTGCCTGAGGCGAGATGAAGATTATCAGGAAAGGCATGAATGTCTGGCACTTGTTGATGGGAAACGTGTCCTTTCAAAGAAGCGTACATATTTCTATCGGGTACAGTGTCAACTCTTTGTAATACAGAGTGGCTACTTTGACTTTGTTCTATGGAAAGATAATTATAAAAACATTTTTTCAGGTACCTACAATGTCAACTCTTTCTAACACAGAGGAGTTACTTTGACTTCGTACTTGGGAAAGAAAATGATGTGTTCAATCAACGGATCTTCCCAGATGAAGAATTTTGGGCTGAAGTCTCTGGAAAGGCCGAAGTTTTTTTTCAAGCAAGTTTTGTTGCCAGAAATGTTGGGGAAAGCTTTTACTCAACCCTGTTTCCCAGTTGGAACTGACAGGAAATCACCCCAGTCAGCCAACCACAATCAACCACAGCACAAAAATTGACCATATTTTAGCTTTTAGCGATCCGCTGTCTGATGTGTTTTTTGTTGTGAACTGTGGAGGAAGCGTGGAAGAATGGAGGTTGGAGGGTCACGTGGGTTTGTTGTAGCATTCCCCCAAGTTTAGCTTGTGACGTCACTTGCAACTGCCCTATTCGAATTGTTATGGAAAGGGGTTAATAGTTTTATTTTTTAAAGAGTATGGCCTTTAACTCCTAAATTGCTTGTTAGATTTTTTGCGTTTGTCGATATCAATATAAATTAATTTTAAGATTCTTTTTTCGAAAATCGATGAGGGGAAAAAATTTTGAGAGAATTGATATATCCTGAATATTTTGAAACCAGTCATAACTAGTCATGTATTCTATTGATCAACTTGTTTTTATCGTACTTGAATATTACAAACTTAATTCTAGCGTAACAGCCACAAGACGAAGTTTTCAAAAAAAATACAAGAGTAGAATAGGTCCTGAAAATAAAGCAATCGGAAACTATTTCGAGAAATTTGAAAGGACAGGTAGTATTGCTTATGAACTAGTTGGAAATGTCGGACCTCGTCAGACTGTTGTCACTGCCGATAACACTTTAACGTTGTCCAAACTAATAGAAGAAAATCCCAGAAATTCAGTTCGCAGGGTGTCAGCTCAATCAGGAATTAAGCGGTCCAGTGCGCAAAGAATACTAAAAAAAGTTGAAGATGACACCCTACATAATTCGGGATCATCAAGCCATCCCAATAATAAGGGCTATGCAACAATGTGAGGCATTTGATGCGATCCAATTACTCTCAATGATTGAAAAGCGGATGGATTTCGTGTTGGGTCGGTTTGGTTTACGGATGAAGCCCATTTCCACCTGAATGGCTTCATTAACATGCATAATTCAAGGATTTGGGCCACCCAAAATTCTCAAGCCATCGAAGTAAAACCCCTGCATTCTACCAAAGTGACTGTTTGGGCGGCAATTTCCGGCAAAGGAATAATTGGTCCTTTCGTATTTCGAGAGATCGTAACCAGTGACCGTTACATCAAAATTTTGGAGGAGTTTGTACCAATACAACAAGTTTGGGAAGATTAACCCGAGTGGTTCATGCAGGACGGTGCCCGGCCACATCGCACTGATCAGGTTCTTCACTTCCTCCACGAGTATTTCGGGGAGAGAGTCATCGCCTTAAACTACCCACAAAATACCGGAGTAGACATAGATTGGCCCCATATTCTCCTGACATCACCCCATGTGATTACTTCCTTTGGGGTTCTTTGAAAAAATTCGTGTATTAACCTTATGAGGCCTTCTCCTGGAATATCCTTGCCACTTGACGAGCAGATCTACAATTATAGGCACTCGAGAGCAAGAAGGTTGATAGAAAATTCTTTCGGGATATTACAAATTCACTGTTGTGGACATAGGAGCCCCTGGGAGAAACAGCGATGGTGGAGTATTTGCAGCATCTCCATTTCGCCAAGCCCTTTCAAAAGGGACCTTGCATTTGCCACCTCCATCACACATACCTTCAATCACAACTGGGCCTATGCCTTATACGTTTGTAGCTGATGCCGCTTTTCCTTTAATGTTTAACCTTATGAGGCCTTCTCCTGGAAGATCCTTGCCACTTGACGAGCAGATCTACAATTATAGGCACTTGAGAGCAAGAAGGTTGATAGAAAATTCGTTCGGGATATTACAAATTCACTGTTGTGGACATAAGAGCCCCTGGGAGAAATAGCGATGGTGGAGTATTTGCAGCATCAGCATTTCGCCAAGCCCTTTCAAAAGGGACCTTGCATTTGCCACCTCCATCACACATACCTTCAATCACAACTGGGCCTATGCCTTATACGTTTGTAGCTGATGCCGCTTTTCCTTTAATGTTTAACCTTATGAGGCCTTTCCCTGGAAGATACTTGCCACTTGACGAGCAGATCTACAATTACAGGCACTCGAGAGCAAGAAGGTTGATAGAAAATTCTTTCGGGATATTACAAATTCACTGTTGTGGACATAGGAGCCCCTGGGAGAAACAGCGATGGTGGAGTATTTGCAGCATCTCCATTTCGCCAAGCCCTTTCAAAAGGAACCTTGCATTTGCCACCTCCATCACACATACCTTCAATCACAACTGGGCCTATGCCTTATACGTTTGTAGCTGATGCCGCTTTTCCTTTAATGTTTAACCTTATGAGGCCTTTCCCTGGAAGATCCTTGTCACTTGACGAGCAGATCTACAATTACAGGCACTCGAGAGCAAGAAGGTTGATAGAAAATTCTTTCGGGATATTACAAATTCACTGTTGTGGACATAGGAGCCCCTGGGAGAAACAGCGATGGTGGAGTATTTGCAGCATCAGCATTGGGCCAAGCCCTTTCAAAAGGGACCTTGCATTTGCCACCTCCATCACACATACCTTCAATCACAACTGGGCCTATGCCTTATTATGTTTGTAGCTGATGCCGCTTTTCCTTTAATGTTTAACCTTATGAGGCCTTTCCCTGGAAGATCCTTGCCACTTGACGAGCAGATCTACAATTACAGGCACTCGAGAGCAAGAAGGTTGATAGAAAATCCGTTCGGGATATTACAAATTCACTGTTGTGGACATAGGAGCCCCTGGGAGAAACAGCGATGGTGGAGTATTTGCAGCATCAGCATTTGGCCAAGCCTTTCAAAAGGGACCTTGCATTTGCCACCTCTATCACACATACCTTCAATCACAACTGGGCCTATGCCTTATATGTATAAAATATGTATTTATGTAAAAATATGTATATATGTATAAAATGAAAATTATTTAAATGCTCAAAAAATAGCGAAAGATTTAAGGATTGTTAATGACACTGCAGAGAGAGGAGTAAAACTAATCCAAGATTTTAAGTCTTTTTTGACAAAAGACGAAGAACAGCGACAGTTTGTGTTACAAGTTGTATCCGAATGTAGGCATATTTTTTCGGACTCGCCAAAAGCTACCATATCTAAGATATTACCACCTTAATTTTTAGTTTAAAATAATACAGATGTGATTATATTTACTTAAATTAAATATAAGATTTGTAAAATTTTAGAGAATTGCAGAATATATCTCATTACTCTGTAGAAAACTATAAAGAATATTTTAAACTTTAACTTGAAATAAAGTTTCTTTTGCAATTCAGCCACTTGTTGTAAATTGGTATTATTTCTTCCAGATGTTGTCATAAAGACCTTTGGCCTTTTCTCCTCCACTCCCCATGACTTAGTACAGTAAAAGGTGATCTGGATGGTAAAAGCAGATGGATTGTTGATTGACATTTTGGCTTGTGTGTTTGTTTAAGCTGTTTCGAAAAGAATGAAAAGAAAGATCCTTTGTCAAGGACACAAAAACTGTAACTCTTCCCGACGGAAAGAAACTTAGTGGGCGTGGAAGGTTAACTGATTCCGAAATTCAAAAACTTCAGACGTATTATGGTTTGGCAATCAAAAGGAATGTTGGGAATTTAGACAACACTTTTAAAGACATATGAGCAATATGGTTTCACAAGTTGTCTACCAATGAAAAGCCCCAAGGACTCTGTCCCACTGAAAGTTTTACTTGGTGTGGGTACAACAAAGCCCAATTACAAGGTCAAACATATGACCATAAACATTCCTTGCCTGTGGAGGTGCTTGTAGCCATTAAACCTATCTTCAAGGCCCTCACTGATAAAAAACTTCTGACCAGATGCCTTCATGGAAGATTGTGTATGGTGTGAATAGGAGCGTGTTCCAAAAACTGTTTTCGTTTCAATTAGAACTTTAAAACTTGGGTTACAAGATGCCATATTGTGTTTCAATAATGGAGCCTACACACGCACAGAAGTCTTAAAAAATTTAAGTATAGATCCTGGCTATAATATGCACCGAGCGCTAAAGAAGATAGTGATCGTTTCCGAGAGGCTGCGCTGAATCATCAGAACGCTTCCAAAGCAGCCAGAATAAACAAAAAACTTTCCAAACAAAAGGAATTGGACAAAGAGTTGAAACACCAAGATGTTTATGGCCCTGGGAGGTACTAAAACACCATATTTAAGGTATTGTCTTACTTTTTTTTAGTTTTTTTCAATTTTCTCAAAATGTGTTTTTTTGTGACTTTTTGCCACTTGACTAGCAGATCTACAATTACAGGCACTCTAGAGCAAGAAGATTGATAGAAAATTCGTTCGGGATATTAAGTTCTCGTTTCCGAATCTTTCGTAAACCGATAATTGCAAAAGTGGAGGCTATAGTAAAAGCTACAGTATGCCTCCATAACTTCCTCAAGTCACTGGACGAAAAAATGTCAGACGACAAGGAAAAGTACTGTCCCGCTGATTTTGTTGATGAAAATGGTGTTGTCAATGAAGGAGAATGGAGGCTTGAAGATAGATCTGACATTTCAAGTATGTTGGATCTGCAGCCATTGTCCTACAACAATTACCCAAAGTTTTGTTTAGAGGTTTTGGTTCTGTTCCATGGCAGTTAAGGCAGGTAACTGCTTGTGATTAAATGATTATTTTGTCTCGTGTAATTTTGAAATATATGTATACTTTATTTTGATGTTTAATATGTTTCTTTGTTTAATACTTTTGTAAGTAGCTGTTTAGTACTTTTGTATTACTGCAGCTTAAATCTGTTTTTATCTTTATTTAAATTGGTTTGTCACATTTGCTGATATTTCCCTCTTTTTTCTAGGTTCATTCAGAAACTTGCACATCAAATTTTGGGTTGCTGCTTGCTTTCCCAACTTCTCCAATATTGCAAGTCTAGACTTGGCAATACTTTAATTTCATAAAGTGTTTGGTACATGTAAAAGATCAAATTTCATTCCAAATTAATAACTAACGAGAAAGTAGCACATAATCAAGTTTCGTATTTGTTTTTAAACTTTGTTGCACAACCATTAGATGACAAAACTATTTTAAAGTTGAGATTGAGTCATAGTTGTCAATGTAATGAAAATAAAATTTTGAAAAGTCAATCACATTAAATTGTACATTGTGATTCTACATTCTCCGGAGAGGATTTTGCTCACGCCGAAAATGGTTGGAGATCGTTTGATATACTGCACTCTGAGAATACTCAGACTTGTACGTAAAAACTGACGTTCTCCTCCTAGCCGATTTCTTTGAAATTGTGTCCCTCTCCTGATACCACTTAGACCCCGCATGGTGTTACACTGCACCTGATTTGTCCTGGGATGCAATGTTGAAGAAATACACGGATGTCAACATTGGACTTTTAATCGACTACGACATGTTGATGTTCGTCGAGAAGGGAATTCGCGGCGGGGTATCTCAGTGCTCCCAACGATTGGCATCAGTTAATAATACATGAAGACCTTTAACCCTAATGAACCATCTTCATTTCTAATGTATTTGAATACCAACAACTTTTGCGGATGGGGCTATGTCCCAAGAGCTTCCCCTTGGAGGGGTTTATCAGTGGAGTGAGGAGAGGGACATTAACAAAATAAAAGCGGATAAGGAATTCGGTTATATTTTGAATGTAGATTTAGAATATCCTAAGGATTTACATGATCGACATAGTGTTTCCCTGTCGCTACGACGAGTGAAATTCAACCAGGATGTAAACGGAAAAGGCTACTTTTGATACTAAACAACAAGGATAGTTATGTTCCCCACCATAAAACGTTATAGCATTATTTATATTTGAGCTGGAAATTAGTAAAAATTATGGGACTCAGTATCCAAAATTCGGTCAAAATGTCGATTTTGAGATTTTTTGATATTTATATAGTTTATACATTTGTAATTAATCTCCCAAAATTTCTAAACGAATAGTTAATTCTAAATATTAAAAAATTAGCTTTTAAAAAGACAGCCGGCTGAATTTTTAGTTTCGGTTTCTAAAGTTTCAAGTTTTTTTCTGTTTATTCTGTGTTATTGATTTTATATTTTGCGTGAAGTGAATTAAATTAGTTTATTGTAACTAACTGAAGTTCCTTACACTCTTTGCTTGTTTACAAAGTTGTAGCACGTTGTTTTATCTTCATAAAACGTGATTCTTTTGCAATCTGATTCGCATTATTTTCCGACATTTTCCTGGACTCTTAGTGTTTGTATCAAAATTCTACTAGACCAAATTGTGGATAAAATGCCTCGAAGGAAAAGAAAGCATCAACATTGCTTTGATCTTGCTTCAAATAAGCAGGCCCGCATGTCGTCGGACAGTGCATCTGCTATAGACGGAAGTCAGGAGCAATCTTCAGCTCCTATAGATTTGCCCTTAGTAAAGGAGAGAATCAAAGCTCTTTCTAATGTTCCAGCTCAAGAAAATTGTTTGAGTGGTGTACAGAGAATATATGCTTTCATCAATATCCTTTGCCTCAACTCCCTGATTGTTGATGTCGGTTGTCCCTCGTGCCTAACCAACTCTCTTCAATTTGAATTTGTTGGTTTGAGAATGAGGAACTCCATTGATAATTTTAACCACGAATCTTTTGAAGTGGCCGATAGGCCATTTTATTCATTTCCACCATGGGTCAGTTAAAAAGTCCACTTTTTAAACATTTTTAATAATTTTAAAATAGATAAAAATACAGCAATTTATAAACAACTCTTTTACGCTCATCGTGAACAATTTAGAGACCATTCAGCTTTATACACTGATGGATCTAAATCTCGAAATCATGTTGGATGTGCTTTTGTTCATGATCACCAGGTTTTTAATTATTCATTGCCACTTTTAACATCAATTTTTACTGCAGAACTTTTAGCTATTTTTAAATGCCTGAAATATATTTTAACCCTAGAGAAGAAAAATTTTACTGTTTATTCAGACAGTAGGAGTGCCCTTGAATCGCTATTTTCCGGCGACCCAGAGCACCCTCTTACTCTAGATATCATTATTTTATATGAAAAACTAATCCGGCGTGGTTATGGCATAACTTTATGTTGGATCCCAGGCCACGTTGGCATAAAAGGAAATGAGATGGCAGATATAGCAGCGAAGGGTGCTGTGACTCCTCTAAAAGTCAGAATCCCATACAGCGATATAAAAATATTTATCAAAGACGCTGTATGGAAGGAATGGCAGGAGAGCTGGAATGCAGATTATAGTAACAAACTGTTTAATCTCCACCCAACAGTATCTCCTATTCCGTCACATCCATCTCGACGGCTAGACGTTCTTCTGATTAGACTCAGAATAGGCCATTCAAGAGCGACACACAGATTTCTTCTGGCTGGAGAACCGCCACCAACCTGCCCTCATTGCAATGAAGTTTTAACTGTAAAACATATTTTAACGTCTTGCTTTTATCTCAACTCGGTCTACTCCCGATACTTTAACACATCCTCACCTGATCTACTCGATCTTTTAAAACATCCACATCATCCATCACTATTTATGTTTTTAAACTTCATCAGAATTACGAATGAATTGTAGATTTTATTTCATGATCATCTTGTTTTTATGAATTTTTAAAATCGGTGTATAGAGTACACCCGACAATGGCTTTAAAACCTGCTTAAATCTTAAACAATGTTTTGGCGCTTTTTGTCCGATTTTTTGGACCTCGCGCCATTAAACCCCAATTAACCAACCAACCATCAATTTGAATTTGCTAGTCAGCTTGGGTTTGCAAGGGAAGTGAGGCTGCGTTGCTCCCAGTGCAAGTATTTCAAAAGTAGCATATCATCCGAGAATTGTGAAAGATCCTATGATATCAACCTCCGCATCACACAAGCCTTCAAGCATATTGGAAAAGGATATACGGCCATCGAAAAGTTTTGCATGGTGATGAACATGTCCGTGTTCTCATCAAATACTTACCGGAATTGCGAGTCCATCATCTGCAGCGCCTACAAAAGTGCGAAGACCACCATGATGTCGACTGTGTATCAAAAAGTTAAAAAGGCCTATTGAGACCTCAATGCCCCTAATGCTCAAAACATCGTAGACGTAGCAGTATCTTTCGATGGCACCTGGTTGACTCGGGGACACTCCTCGCTTTTCGGAGTCAGCTGTGTGATTGATCTGCAGACTGGATATGACCTAGACTATCAAGTGATGTCGAAAATTTGCAGATTTTGCCAAAACGCCAGGAGACTTGGGGGATTCTACGGAATTTTCCTTCTGGTACGAGGGACACAAAAGTGAATGCTCTTTGAACCACGAGGGATCTGTAAAACTCAATGGAACTAGCCGCAGCGGAAGTACTTTGGAAGCGCTCAGAGAAACTCGGCTTCCGCTACACTACAATGCTTTCGGATGGTGACTCAAAAGCCTTCAAACATTTGAAAAACATTAATATTTATGGAAAAGATGTTACGATCACGAAAGAAGAATGCATCAACCATGTCGGTAAAAGATTAGGGACTGCACTCCGGGAAGTAGTGAAAAATGCAAGGCCAAGGGCATTACATTAGGTGGGAAAAAAGTTGGCAGCCTAAAAGACAGTACCATTAAAAAGCTTCAGCGCTATTACACCTCGGCCATACTAAGCAATAAAGGAGATGCTAAAAAGATGAAAATCTCCATTTATGCCACTCTCTATCACGCTATTTCTACAACCGCTAAACCACAACATTTTAAATGTCCTGAAGGCAAAGACTCATGGTGCTTCTTCCAGTCAGCTGTTGCCCATGGTAGCAAACCTGAGTCTCAATAGATTGGAGTATGAACCCCATCAACGAAAAGTTCTTCGAATACATATTACCAGTGTATCAACGGCTTGCTGAGGATAAACGTCTGGAGCGATGTAAAAGCTGTGCCACCCAAAACTCCAATGAGTCCCTACATAGCATGATTTGGAGTAAATGCCCGAAGGACAAGTTCACTCATTCCAATAAAATAAAAACCAGTGTCTTCGAAGCTGTCTGCGAATACAACATTGGGATTGTGCGGAGTCTCCATTTGCAAAAGAAAGCTCTACAGATTCCATTCGGCGAGGTGACAGAAAAATTGGGCAACACCCTACTCCAGAGGAAGAAAGGGTTCCAGTCTAGAAGGAGAAATGTAAAGCATCAGAGGGCTCGAAAGTTGGTGTCGATGGCCATAAAACGACGAGAGAAGCAATTCAAAAAAGCGGAAGGAGTCACGTACAAGGCCGGAGAATTTTAAGATAAGTACCAAAGTTTTTTTTAATTTAATTGCATATTATCATATTAACACCAATTTAGATATTAATTATCATTAAGTTAACAATTAAGAGTTTGACACTATTTACGATTTGTCTCCCTTCTCAAAGGAAATTTTAAATAATAAACACTACACCCCCACCACTAGACTTGTCCCCAATTTAAAAGATAAATTTTATTATATAACATATTATAAAAACTTGCAATTTAATCTCAGCCAGGGTCTAAAATTAATTAAAGTCCATAAAATCTTAAAATTTAACCAAAAACCCTGGCTTAAAAAATATATTGAATTAAATACTGATAATCGTAAAAAGCTAAATCTACCTTTGAGAAGGATTTCTTCAAACTTGTGAAAAACGCGGTATATGATAAGACCATGGAGAATATCCGTAATAGAGTGGATATTCAGCTCGTCCATGAAGAGAAGAAGGCTCAGAAATTGGTAGCCGCGCCCACCTTCAAACGATATAAAATTTTTGATAGTGATCTAGTGGGAGTGGAGCGTGTGAAGAAATGCTTGACTCTAGACAAGCCCATTTATGTAGGGTTTGTCATTCTAGAGTTGAGCAAACTCATAATGCAAGACTTCCACTACAACATTATCAAAAAAGAGTATGGGGGTCGGGCGCAACTTCTCTTCACTGACACCGACTCATTAACTTATGAGATTGAGACTGTGGATATTTACTTGGAAGCATCCAGATATATACGACACCTCTGACTATCCTCAACCTCATTTCCTCTATAGCCATGTAAATAAAAAGAATATGGGGTGTTTTAAGGACGAGCTCCACTCGAAGCCCATTTTAGAATTCATCGGGCTTCGCCCTAAAATGTACTCAATAAAATCGGAGTACGGGGAAAAGAAAACGGCAAAAGGGGTGGCTCGATCAGTTGTTCAGCGAGAAATCAAGCATGAGCACTATAGAAAATGCCGAGAGAGTCTCCAGTCGTCGAAGGCTATTCAACACCGAATCTAGAGCGAGAGCCATCAACTCTACACATTAAAGGTCAACAAGGCTGCGCTCAGTGCCTTCGACGACAAACGTTTTTTGATGAGAGAGAGACAATATCAACACATTAGCAAATGGGCATTACACACTTTAAAAGTGGAGATTGTTGTGTGCATGCTCGATTTCTCGTTGTATTTTATTATATTGCATTTATATTTATTGCATTGTATTTCATTTAATTTTCATATTTTAAAAGCTGCACTTGTTATTGAAACCTTAGTGTCTCTGAAAAATAGAAAAAAAAAAACAGAAAAATGTATTACACACATTATAATGTGACTCCAAGCCATGCTTGTTGAAATGTTAATTGTATTTTCATTTCATGTTTCCTTGGGGTTTTTCTTATGTTTAAGTTACATTTTTATATTTTCTTTCAAATTGTATACATATATATTCACATATGTCATGGTTCGCTTTAATGAATTGAGGCGGCAAGCCCCAGAGCCCCAATGTCGTAGAACCCCCTTTTTCTATCTACTCATGAACAATGCAATATTTGGAAAAACCATCGAAAATATTAGAAAAGAGTAGACATTCGCCTGAGTGCTAATTCAAAATATCTTTTAAAATTAATAGCCAAACCAAACTTTAACCATCGGACAATTTTTTTCCGAAGAATTATAGCAGTGCATTTAAATAAAACTAATTTTTTTTAACAAGGCCGTATGTGTAGGTATGGCTATTCTTGATATTTCTCAGACCAAGATAGTTAAACTTCTGTACACAGATACAAATTATCTAATTTACCATATTTTTACTGATCATTTTTTTAGGATATGAAGAAAAAAATTGAATTTTACGATACTTCATATTTTTCTGACCATGTTTATGGAATAAAAAAAATAGGAAAATGAAGGATGAGAACGCTGGCAAAATCATGACGGATTTTGTAGGCTTACGTTCTAAAATGTACGTATATAAAGTAGAGTGAAAAGAAAGTCAACGTTTAAAAGAGGAATTAAGATAACTGTAGATCGAAATTACATTTTCAAAATTACGCAAGCCGTCTTTCAATCTAGCCCTAACAAGCCAAAAATATGCTGGTACCACACACATTTCAAACTTAAAATCCCGCTTGAAAGACTGGAAGCTAACTTTAAAAAAGAAAGGTTTTCTATTGAGGATGAAAACGAAATCGGGTCGCCTCTCACGACCTGTCACGAATTCCCTTTCGCAGATTCAACCTTTCAAGTACAGAACATCGTCTTTAAGACTTGGGGAGTAATGTTGGTTGGTTGATTAGATTTTTATGGCGCATGACCCAAGATAGAGTATAGTGCGCCAGTGGGGGAGTAATGTGGTGAAGTTAAATAAATGAAGTAAATGATATGAACTGATTTATAGAATTGAAGAATAAATACCGGGTGTATTGTAGGATTCTTGGACTTGCTCATCGATTTCTTTTACGTAAATAAAGCCATATTTGCATTTAGATTGTGGTTATTTAGTAACGTCGCAGATATAACCGTGGAATTGTGGAGTGGATCTCATGGATCAACTTATTGCCCTCTACCGAATCTCCATCAGGTCCAAAAAATGGACCTTGCACCTGATTTTTCATGCTGTGGATTTGGCAATCATAAGAATAGCTGGCTAGAGTACAAGCGTGACCAAACTGTCTCGGTGACTGACAAAAAGGCAGTTATGGATCTCTTGCATTTCCGGCAGTGTTGCCGACGCGACGGTCTGATATGTTGGAAAAAAGAGAAGCAATTTATAAAACGTGGGAGGCCATCAACATCAGCTTCTCCTGCTACCCCAACTACTTCTCGGTTGGTTGTTTTGGTTTTATGGTCCCTATATCCCAACTACTTTACGGAGCCCCACTAAAAAAAAAATCTGCAGATTATGTTAAGTTATTTTAAACACTTTTTCTTAATAGCCGGTCTTTTAAGATTTCCGGTTCGTGCAATGGTACAAAACTTCACACAGTACAATGGGCGGTACGGCTGTGGGTTTTGTTAAAATGAAGGGAAGACAGTGCTGTAAAAGGACGAGGAGATTGTAGAGTTTTCCCATTGACCAGCCCAGTTCCTGTGAATCGGAATTTTGAGAAAACTCTCGCGTATGCTGAAGAAGCTATTAAAAATGACGCCCCGGTTAAAGGTTAGTTGGTTGGTGGGGTTTTATGGCGTAAGGGCCACCCGGTTGAAGGAGTAAAAGAGCCATCCCTTTTCATGAAATTGTACCCTCATGTCAATATCGTGGATGGATTTGTACCAGACTACGCGCAAGCTGTTTTGCTTGGCATGCAAGACAGTTTGTTAACTTATGGGTTAACACGCCTGATGCAAGTTACAGCTTAAAGAAAAAGAAAACCAAGGAAGTGAATGAAAGAACTTCCATGCTGACAAAACCTAGTGAAATTACAAGAAAACTCCGCTCTTTGGCAGAAGTATCACACTGGAAAGCCTCTTTGAGTGGAGGGTATTTCTATTGGTTTCTCCAGTCCTCATGTTTAATATCCTTCCCAGCCAAATATAACATTTGGCTATTATCATCATTACTATAGAGGGCGCTCCTCTACGCTCTGGGCCACCTCCTGAAGAGACTGTGTGTGTGTGTGGAGGTTTTGGCGGTTTGTTTTTCAGTAGTTTTGGTTTCAGTTAGTTCCATAGTTGGTTTTTGTTATGTTAGTGAATGTGAGTCTTGTGTTGGGGCTGTCTGTCTTTTGTCGTCCTTTTGTGTGAATAAACAAGATTTTTTTTTAAAAATAACGGCTGGTTATTTTGGGACGATGCTATAGATGGCACAGAGAATTAAAATACAACAGTGATCTCAAGGGGAAATGCGGCGGTAGACTCGATAAAGCTATACACTTAATTAAATCACTTCGTTTAAAGCCGTAAGAGGTAAACTAGATTCTATGACTCGTGGCAAAAGCTATGAGTAAGAGGTGGAATGTCCTATTGAAAAGGGATAACAGGATCCCCAGCCTCGTTCAGTTGCTGTTGCATGCTTTCGCATGACAACAGGTCATAAAACAAAACCATATGAACCGTATGGGAGTCAGACTCAGCATGTTGTACTCTGTGTAACCGGAAGGAAATGGATATGGACCACCTGAAGAGCAGCCCCATTGAACCTCGTTAGCCGACTTTTGGCATAAATTGCGGCCATAGTTGCGGTCGCCAAAATTTGGCGACCTCCCCGATTACGGAACCATCCCCCATTGAGACATTTTGTGGAGCGATTTGAAGAGACTGGGACAGTGGAAGGGGATTTACTGTTAAGCGGGGAGAATATCGCCAATCTGGCGATAAGTGCGCCAGCTTTGCTTCCCTCTGGTATCCATAGAGGTTTTGCATTTGTCAAGGAAACGGGATTAATTCATTCAAGAGATACTAAATTGATTTGTAAAAAGTGTGGAGGGAAAATGTTAGCCGAGAGTGACAACTCTAGCAAGGCCGGCTTCCGTTTTGTTTGTAAAAACAGGAAAAAGCTGAAATGCTACGGCAAAGTTGACCATCTCGAAAATTCGTTTTTTGAAGGCACGGAAATTCCATTAAACGATATTTTGGCTATTTGTTTTGAAGCAGCCTTTTTCATTCACTTTTTGTCAATTAAACGCATGGTACGAGGCTCAGCCCCAATTCATTCGGAGACATTTACTATTATTCGTATCGTCGGGAAGTTTGTAAGTTGTAGCTTCAAACCATTCTAAAAAATTGGGGGTGGAGAGAAAACGATTTCAGTAGAAGAAACTTTTCCGACTCGCCGTAAGTATAACCGAGGTAAGATGTCGGTCTCATACGATAACTGTTTTGGGTATGTATTGTCTCGAAGAAAAAGGACTTTTTTTGAAGTTGAAGGAAAAAGCAAGCGCGATTTTTGGCCTTTTATTTTCCATTTTTGCCATCCTGAAACATTGTTTATCTGCTCTGATGAGGCAAAACAATATTGCGGAGTTGAAAATTTTTTCAAAAATGCAATTCACAAGACCACTATTTATTCAAAAGGGGAATTTGTATGGAAAACAGACTAGAGCAATACTGTTAATGATATCGAGAACCAGAGCAAACTTCTTAAAAATAGTTTAAAAAGAAGACGACTGAAAAATACTTTATTTCAATTTATGGGGGTTTATTTCTACAGGAGAACCAAGTTTGAAAAATTTAAAACAGACTGAGAACAAATTTTATCTCTTTTAAATCATGTGAAATTAGTATATCCACGTCCGGGAGTAGAAAGGTTAAAAACGAAGAAGTTTATTCCACCGACGCTGGAATCGGAAATAATTTCCGCTTTAATGTCTCCTTTAAAATGGGCGATCGGCGGCGATGAATTTGAAGTTGATTGGATTTTTATGGCGCATGACCCAAGATCGGGCATAGTGCGCCGAATCTGATGTTGAAGACTTTAGCGATTCTGATAGGGCTGATTTTTAGGTATTTTTCATAAAAATCGCCCAAACCAGAATAGTTGTCTTATTTAGATTTTTTTCGGGAGGACAGAAAAACAATCTACATACCATGGAGATCGGAGTCCCGGACGGTGTGAGTACCCATTTTCGCTTGATCTTTTCTTAATTTTGAAATTGTCTCGATCGTAGAATCTTGGTCGCAATATTCGTGATTGCGAGTTGCCATGAGACCCAACCCCAATAGATGGGTTTAACCCAAATAGATGGGTGTTAAAGATAGATAGGGGGTCCCCCCCACTCCCTCGCATCAAAGCGATTCGTCAAAGAACCAGACGACCTTCTCTAAAGGAAGTACACACAACTGATGTGGCATCTGAAATGGAAGTTAAAGCGTCCGAAACAGCTGCAGGGAGCCCGTGAAGCTTATTGGGTATACCAACGACATCTGTTCGCAACATCCTGCATAAAATCCTCAAATTATAGCAATAAATTGCAGCCATGCCATGAGCTCTAACCACAGGATACAGTAAAAAGGGGAAAATATATGCAAGGTGACCTGTCTCTAAAATGGATCATGATCTCGCCTGGGTCTTTAACATTTTGTAGACCGATGAGGCGCATTTTTCGCTTGGTGATGTAAACACCCACGATTATCGTATCTGGGCTGCCACTAATCCGCGAAAGTTCACGCAAAAGCCCTTACATTCCCCAAGGTATCTGGTGTGGTTTTACTAGCACGTGCATCATTGGGCCCTTCTTTGAACGGCACCATTGAACATGTCAATAATAAAACGAGGGGACGGTATGTGGGTCTGTAGGTTCTCAGAAAATATTGTGGGCGGTAGGCTATCGATGGCTAGAACCAATGGCCATGAAGTATGAGAAGATCACATGGTGACGCTCGTGTTGATTGGTCAACTAGGGAGAGGTGAGGGGCAGAGGAATTATATTACGCTTTCGGTCATCATCTAGTTCAACCCAGTTTCACCTTAAATCTTGTGAAGTGAACGTATAAATACATCTCTCAGATATGGCAAGCATTGATGACCACACTCCGTACGCCGCGCCGTAGCAGAGTTCGACGGTAAAAAACACAGCACGGGTATCATTTTAAGTAAATGGCTGATTTCAAGAAGAAAAATTATAATACCCTCCTACAAATAACAAAGCTTGACCCTCCTACAAATAACATTAGACCGCTACCTTGAAAATCTAACCTCCGCGAAACCGATTACGCGGGTATGAAATACGCGTGTTTAAGTACTGTGGTATAAGTATTATATAATATAACAATATTATCTGTAAATCGACAGTGATTAGAAGTTCGACTTATTTTTCGATTAAAAACTCTTACTTGTATTTAATTCAGTTTACCGTTTTTAGTAAATATTTTCACTCAAGGCTTCGCGTTGTCAACTGGACATTATTTACTACTGTTTATTTTATTGAAATATTGCGCACCAGGGAATTTGCCTAAAAATATTATTAAATTTGTTTTAAATTCAGTGCATTGATTAGGGGAATATTCTCCAGTGTTTTTTATTTTGGCGCCAAAAATAGCGACCTAAGTTGGCAAATATATGAAAAGAGATGAGGCTTTTATGCTGTAGTCTGTCTCCCCATACATAATGCCACTTTAAGTTTTTTCTACACCGGATATCTGCTTTCTTTCATTTTATTTGGGGGTATATATATTTTTCTCAAATGCTCCTTTTTTTGTTTTGGCAACATAAGAGAAAGCAGAAGACTTCCTGGAAAAAGCACTGGATTCATCCAAATCCTTCATGGATAAAGATTTAGACGAACATGAACCAAGAAAAAGAAAAGCAGAGAGCGATACACTCGGTTTGTCTCTCTAGGTTTGTCCGCCGAAGATGACACAGATTTCATACCACCAACAAAAAAGGCGAATGAGTTTCCGTTGATGTCTACGCCGATTTCAACAACGCCAGTGAACGTAGGATGTAGAAGTAAGTGTGCTGTATGTTTCATGATGAATGTTTATTTAATGAATCCTGTTAAATATGTTAAGATTCAGATTAGAGAAGTGGGGAAATTTCCATCAATGCGATTTCCACGGATAGTAACTTAGATTCATAAAATAACTTTCAACTTATAATTTATGAATTTTTCAATTAATTATTCTCCATGATTTTAGATTGTAAAGAGATATCCACTGTGCTGTATGGCCTTGAAAGCAGTGGCTAATCTCGTTGCGGAATTCCAAGGCCTAAAAGAAAAATAGAGGGAAATTCAGATAAAGCCCGCGACAAAGATGCCACCTTAACAGTATTGAAAATGTTGCCCCTCAAGACCGAGCAGGAGGTAGAAGAGTTAAATATTCTTCTAAATTCAGAAACTGCCTCTAGCTCATTGGTATAGGTTTCATTATATATTTTTAGCTTATATTATTATTATTATTTATTTTATTATTTATTTTTGAATACCTTAAAAATTAACTGGATTTCAACAACAAAAATGAGGTAATAATAACTAGTTAAAGTAAGTCGGAGTGAAACCCAATAGATAATTTGATAATAGATAATTTTTATATTATACAAGAGATTTTTTATGTACTAAGTTTTTTTGACTATAAGAGTAAAAACCTGCTTTTCGTATTCATCATAGGCAATTCCAAACGTTGTTTGCACAAAGCATGGAGATCGAGATATTATATATACTACTAGGTGGTTACCGCTCCCTGAGATTCCAAATTTCATTAAATTCTCTAGGTAGTTAATGGGAAAACAGTCTTTTCACTTTAAATTTCAGTCGAATATTTTTTTGGACCTTCTTGAAATTAGAAAGTTATTTTCTCTGCTTATTATTGAAAGAATTCAATGAAATTTTAATTGTAGGAAGGAGTTTTAAAGGGCGTTTTTCTGAATGTGTAAAAATATTCGAGGTTCTTAGAAGACTAATTGGAGTTTTAGCTGTAGATATCTATTTAAATATGGAGTAAAATTATTACTAAAATGTCCATTTTCATTTATTTTTATACCAAAATACTGGTTTCGGTTGGCGGAAGAGATGCAAGATCCACAACGTACTCCTGTTTAAAAAAAACTTCTAGACTCAACAGTGGCGCAAAAGTATTCCTTTACTGGAAGATCCCCGAAAGACAGGGATACAGAAAAAAAATTTGGTGAAACAAACATATAAAAATGTTTGATGGGTAGGTACTTGCATCAAGATTTACAGATCATGCTTTTATCCATAAGGTAAGAACGAACACTGCCACTGAACGGATCTCGAGCTGGAGGTAGCTCTACCGGCAGTCGTCGCTGCACGCGGTGCCCAAGTTTGATAATGGTTTGTTAAATATATATTTAATTTTCAAAGTCTAAAAAATAAAAAAGTTTTGAATACATTTTATTTTAACTTTTTCAGTGTAATTAAATTAATTTTTTCTTCTGTAGGTGGTCTAAAACAAACCAAACTATCAACAGTGGGGAAGATAAGTCCTAAAAAACAAAAAAATAATGATGAAGGTGCGTTTTATATTTTTCAAAGCATACAATTTAAACATTTCATGTCGGAGGAGGAAAAATTGGAGTAATTAAAGGAGAAAGGTCGATGTCTTTTTCTGTGCCTTCTTTGAGGCTTTCATATATACGTCGGTTTTTTTCCACTGGTTGCTTTCAATTTTGACCACCGAAGAGTTCCTATGCATTGCAGATGTGTGCAATAAATAAGAAATCGAATATATTTTTCCTTTTTTATGCGAATTTTATTTGCTTCAACTTGGTTTTAAATATTTCATGTTGGAGAAGGATCATCGGAGTAATTCAAGGAGAAAGGTCGACGTCTTTTCCTGTGCCTTCTTGGAGGCTTTCATATATATACATCGTTTTTTTCACTGGTTGCTTTCAATTTTGACCACCGAAGAGTTCCTATGCATTGCAGATGTGGGCAATAAATAGGAAATCGTATATTTTCCTTTTATGTGCGAATTTTATTTGCTTCAACTCGGTTTTAAACATTTCATGTTGGAGGAGCTAAATCGTATTAATTTAGCGAGAAAGGTCGAGGCCTTTTTCTTTGCCTTCATGGAGGCTTTCATATATATATCGGGGTTTGTTTTCACTGGTTGCTTTCAATTTTAACCACCGAAGAGTTCCTATGCATTGCAGATGTGGGCAATAAATAGGAAATCGTATATTTTTTTCTTTATGCGAATTTTATTTGCTTTAACTCTGTTTTAAACATTGCAAGAGGAAAAATCGGAGTAATTTAGGGAGAAAGATCGATGTCTTTTTCTGTGCCTTCTTTGAGGCTTTCATATATACGTCGGTTTTTTTCCACCGGTTGCTTTCAATTTTGACCACCGAAGAGTTCCTATGCATTGCAGATGTGTGCAATAAATAAGAAATCGAATATATTTTTCCTTTTTTATGCGAATTTTATTTGCTTCAACTTGGTTTTAAATATTTCATGTTGGAGAAGGATCATCGGAGTAATTCAAGGAGAAAGGTCGACGTCTTTTCCTGTGCCTTCTGAAGGGCTTTCAAATATATACATCGTTTTTTTCACTGGTTGCTTTCAATTTTGACCACCGAAGAGATACTATGCATTGTAGATATGGGCAATAAATAGGAAATCGAATATTTTCCTTTTTAGTGCGAATTTTATTTGCTTCAACTCGGTTTTAAACATTTCATGTTGGAGGAGCTAAATCGTATTAATTTAGGGGGAAAGGTCGAGGCCTTTTTCTTTGCCTTCATGGAGGCTTTTATATATACGACGGGGTTTGTTTTCACTGGTTGCTTTCAATTTTGACCACCGAAGAGTTCCTATGCATTGCAGATGTGGGCAATAAATAGGAAATCGTATATTTTCCTTTTATGTGCGAATTTTATTTGCTTCAACTCGGTTTTAAACATTTCATGTTGGAGGAGCTAAATCTTATTAATTTAGGGAGAAAGGTCGAGGCCTTTTTCTTTGCCTTCATGGAGGCTTTCATATATACATCGGGGTTTGTTTTCACTGGTTGCTTTCAATTTTGACCACTGAAGAGTTCCTATGCATTGCAGATGTGGGCAATAAATAGGAAATCGTATATTTTTTTCTTTATTCGAATTTTATTAGTTTTAACTCGGTTTTAAACATTGCTAGAGGAAAAATCGGAGTAATTTAGGGAGAAAGATCGATGTCTTTTTCTGTGCCTTCTTGGAGGCTTTCATATATACGTCGGTTTTTTTTCACTGCTTGCTTTCAATTTTGACCACCGAAGAGTTCCTATGCATTGCAGATGTGGGCAATAGATAGGAAATCGTGAATGCTTTTATGAAACAACAAGCGTTATCGATTCAGCTATTAATTTTAAACCCACATTGTCCGACAGAGATAAAACTCCTCAGATAAAAACAAGTTCTTAAAGTCTTCCTTAATTTAAAAATTTTAAAAGACTTTAAAAAGGAAAATTTAGATAGATTGTATTTTGACTTTTTCAGTGTAATGAAAATTTTTTTGTCTTTAGAAGGTAAGGTAGAGAAAATGGCTAGCACTCTTAAAGAAGGTATGTATAGTTTTCAAAGCTTAACAATTTAAAAGAGTGTTGGGTGCATTGTATTTTAATTATCCAGTGTAATCAAAAAATTTTTTCCTCAAAGGTGATTTAAGAGAAGAATTATCTGTGGGATATGAGATAGAGGAAAAGGCTAGTACTGTTAAAGAAGGTATGCATTATAGTTTTCAAAGCTTAACAATTTAAGAGTTTTGGATGCATTGTACTTTAATTTTTCAGTGTAATTAAATATTTTTAAAAAAAGATTTAATACAAAATTCAAATGAGGTAAAAGTAATGCCCATACAGAAAAGGTTTAAAAACAATACCCTGTAAAAATACAGGGTCCGGAGATATTACAATATATTCAGATGGCAGCAAAATGAATATTCAGGCAGGTAGTGGAACTTGCATTAAAACTCCTCAAGAGAAGTACTTCCTAAAGCAACGAAATCCAGATTATTGTTCCGTATTTCGAAGCGAATTAATTGCTATTGACATGGGACTGGGGAAAATAATGTACGAAAACAACTTCGGAGATCTTTGGATACTTTCCGACAGTAAAAGTTCAATTCAACACCTCAGAAACTGGTCTCTCTTAGAAGATAAAACTAGCTTATCAATCCTACGTAAAGTAAACCTCATAGCCCTTCAGCATTAAGTCCACTTTCAATGGATCCCTTCCCATGTCGATATCTATGGTAACGAGCTGGCCATACTAAACTAAAGAGACCATACTTCTTACTAAAGAGGGTCTTGCCCATCCAACACCTTTCGCCTCGAAGCTCACCTATCTGGAACTGTTCTCCAAGCAAAAGGTCAAAAATAAAGAAAATGGTTAATACCTCCGTCCCACAATTGGTATAAAGGCAAAAGGCCTGGACAATCTCCTTCCCTTCCCTGTGACAGGCAGACTACCACCCTTCTGTCTCGCCTCGCCAGTGGACATCTGAAAAGTCTCACTTTTTTTTGGAAGCACCAAGAGGTTCCCAATCTGCCCTAAATGCCAGCAAGATCAGGCATCACCTCAGCATATCTTGAGCTGCCTGGGATTGGACTGGAACGACATCTTCGACAGTCCATTGCTAATGTCAGATTTCATAAGGGTCAACGGCTTCATCGATTTGGTCCGACTCCGTCAGACCAAAGGGAGATTAAAAAACAACAAAAATACACTGCGTGTTTTGTAATAATGTAATGTCTGAAATATTTAATCATAAAACGTTCATTTTTAATCATTCTGCAAGATAAAAGCAATCTTGACTTAGGAAATACCAAGAATTATTTTTAGTTTAATTAAAAAATGTAAAATTTAAGTCCCCATTCACCCAGTTTTTAAAAAAGAAATTTGTGTCTAGATCTTATTTGCCTAATTATATCAAGCTGGTTTTTCTTTAATGGAAAGTTAATGTTTTTTAAAGCAACTTTTAATGCTGGCCTTATATAAGTTCTGAAAAATGGCAGCAAGTAATATTTTTAATCTTTTATATATAGTAAAACATCGTTGTAAATAGTGATTTGGTTGTAGGAATTAAAAAATAAAATTATTATTTTTAAGTTTCTACCACTATTATTTTATGCTTATTGGTTATAATTTGTGATATTACATCTGAAGCAAAATGCATGAATTTAGGATGCCCCTGACTATTATGCTCACTTGATCGCAATTTTTCTATTTCAGGTACGCCAGAAAAACCGGGCAATCTCTATATTCATAATAATGAACATTTTTTTAAAATGGGAAGATGAGAAGGTACACACATTTTTTATACAGTCTATATATTTAAGATACTGCATTATTTGTTCAGTTTGAGGCTTTGCAATTTTTGGGGAAATCATTTTATGCAAGAACTTGTTTATGTGATATCATAATTGAAGACCTATGGGGAAGAATGGTTTTTGTCCATTTGAGCTCATCTTTAGTATAGGTGTATAGGTTGTCAGTCGCCATGTTTGACCACAGCTTTAACTTTTGGCCCGAGGCCAAACTCGCTAACTCGTGTTTGTTTCGCAGCAGCCAATGAAATAATCGGAATATTTTTTTCGTTATAAAAGAAAAACTAATCATGGTAGAAGTACAATATTTTACACACATATACAATTATTTTTTACAAAAAGATTGTCGTTTCGTTTTTTAAAAAAATCGAATTAGTTTTAGAATTATTAAGATTCAAAGTTTCAATTTTTTTCCCTTTAGGCTAGTTCGCCGGGTCTAAAGTTTAAGCTGTAGTCAAACATGGCTACCGTCAACCTATACTTAAGATGTGTTGAAATGGACAAAAACCATTCTTCCCCATAAGTCTTCAATTGTCGTTTTATTTTTACAGTTGGAGCTTGTACCAGGAGTGGAAATAACAGCAAGTCAACGGGCTAAGATAACCAGGGGAAAGGGCATGAATGCATAGAAATTCGCTCGTAATTTAGCCGGGGTCCTTTGGGGATCTGAAACCCTAAAGAAAAGGAGCGTTACTGGGGTAGCCTGTAGGCGATTCAAAAAGGATGGTGTCGAAGCGAAAAAAGCTTTGACACCCATCAAAGTCGATGCAGTGCAAAGTAAATTAAGTTTAATATTTGTATGTTTGAGAACATTTGGAAAAAATGAACTTTGTCATATCAGTCTCAGTTTTGTGTCCATTATGCTTGAAAAATCTGTTTTCTGTGCTTAACCCTAGTTATTTTTGCTACAAACTAGTATTTGATAACAACTTTTTCAACTTTCAACCTTATATTTTAAAATTTTATCTTCAATGCAGATTCATCATTAAAAAAATCTAGTATCTATACGCTCTTATTTTAGTTTATTACGAAAACTATGCTGTTGGTGTTTGCTCTTAAATTAAGGACGAAAAATTGCACTGCTCTTTTTAAACTCATTGAAGACGTATAAATTAATCTGTAAAATTCTTTACTTGTTATGTTCTTCCAGTTCTCGCCGGCAAATAACATTTGACTCATTTTAATGTTTTTTCTTCTTTTAGATGGATTGAGATACCTTTTGAAAGAGCATCAGGGGATGGAGGACTGAAAACTTTTGTCAGCCTCCTCTTCCGTTGCTGTAAGGAAGATGCTTTCTGATAAGATAATGGATCTTAATAAACCTCCAAGAAAGAACGCATCTTCAGCACAATAGTTATATTAATGAAGCTTTTTTTTTACTTATTAATCAAGATTTGTTATACCAGAACCAGAATTATACTGGTTCTGGTATCATACTGGTCCCGGTGTTTCATAACCCGATATTAATTTTTTTATACTGGAAATTTTTTTCCAATAGGGTTGTGTGCTAGAGTAAGCTTTAAATACGTATATATTCCTTATTTAGATTGATAATGGTATTTGATGGACTTGCCCGATTTTTCTTTCAATATTTCTTTTAGGAATATCAGTGTAGGAATTGCTGCTAAGTGATTTTGCGGCGAAAGTGCCCCCGGGAAAAGCACACACGCGGTGCTGTAATGTGCCCCTTGTCATGGCGCTGCGTATTTCCGTTTTGCGGTACTTTCTTGGCGAGTTTTGTCAGTTGGCGGAAATCGCCACAGTGGTCGTAGCGCCACCTGTAAACATTTGTGAGACGCGAACACGCGGTTTCCGGCCGCATTTTTCATTAGCAGCCATGGATGTTCAGGAACACGCGAATATCGCAGATATTGAAATGGAAGATGTTGGAAAAATTATTAAAAAAGTGCACATATACAATTGATTCCGAGAAAAGTGACAGTAGGTTATTGACAGTCCGGCTACCATTTGTATCTGAGGAGGAGGTGGAGGAATTCCAAAAAGAATTTTCGGAAGTAACTAAAACTAGATGGATACTCTAAAATAATAATTCTAAAAGGACCACAAGTAAGTTAAAAAATAATCACATTAAAAGTATCATTATCTTTAGAATGTTTATTGATCAATTACGAGCGTCACGCTCTGCAGCTTTCTATTGTCACCGGGTCATGTTCTTGTTGGGTCCGAGACCCCTTTGAAGGTAACCGGGGTTATTGGTGATACGAAAAATCGGACATAAACTTGGCAGAACTTGAAAAAAGGAATAAATACACTCCATCCGTGCAAATCAGCAAGTATATATATACACCTGTTATGATTTCCTTTAATATCCATACTCTGAGTAGCAGGCAGCTCTCGTATTTACTTATGTTTGTTAATCTAATAAACAATGTTGATACTTCACGAGTTCTTATTTAGAGTCACGCATCACAATAGAAACTAAAACAAATAGAGAGGGAATTAGAGTTGGAGGATTTTCGTAGGAGGGCACTTGAAAGTAAGCAGGAATATGTAGGTGATATTGAGATATTAATTAAAAGCGTAAAACGTTGTGCCTACAAAGGCAGAGTCCTTTAATCTTTTCTTCCAATCAATTGAGCGGGCTTTTAACAAAAAAGGTACCCGATTCTCACGGAGAATAAATAATTGCTCGTTTCCAGCATACGGTGCCCCTAGCGACCCAACTTCAGCAATTGGCTTCGTGTAGTCAGGAAGAGGGGGAAAGGGTGTAGGATTTTACATCAAGGGTGAGAATAATGTTAGATTTTTTGCGTTTATCGAAATCGATAAATTAATTTTAAGATTCTTTTTTCGAAAGTCGAATTTTGAGAGAATTGATACATCCTGAATATTTTGAAACCAGTCATAACTAGTCATGTATTCTATTGTGTTATGGATCATGCGCAGAATCGACCGACAGTGCGGGACATCAATAGAGAGATTGTGTATTTATTTCTTCTGCAAGAAGCAGCCTTTCAGATGACAGAACATGCGAGATCATAATGATAGCATTGTATTCTCCTATCGGGAACCTATTTACCTTTAATAAACTTATGGTTTGTTCAAACTGTGTGATCGATCAATCCTAGCCTCATCATATTGATCAACGTGTTTTTATCGTACTTGAATATTACAAACTTAAGTCTAGCGTAACAGCTACTAGACTAAGTTTTAAAAAATATATAAGAGTAGAAAAGGGCCTGAAAATAAAACAATCGGAAACTATTTCGAGAAATTTGAAAGGACAGGTAGTATTGCCGATGAATTAGTTGGAAATGTCGGACCTCGTCAGACTGTTGTCACTGCCGATAAAACTTAAACGTTGTTCAAACTAATAGAAGAAAATCCCAGAAATACAGTCTGCAGGGTGTCAGCTCAACCAGGAAATTTCATAGTTTGCGTTTCGTGTCTCTCGTCTTAAAGTTTGTGAATACGGCCCAAAAACTCCGAACATTTCATTACTTAAAATATATCTCCATTTTATTTTTACAGACTCATTTGGTGAAGCAAAGAAAGCATCTGAAAGGTTGAAACACACTAGCAGTATCGATACTGAAGATTAAAATGTACACCTGAAAAAGAAGACCTCGACCATCCACTCCCATCCACTGATGCCTGTGTTTCCAACGACATCAACTGAGGTGAGCCCATAGTAAAAATTATTTTTAAAATAATGGAAATTAACCGAGAGATTATCAATAAAATTATAACTAGTTTTTGTGGTAAACCATTCGCCCATAGAATGATATTTTAAGGATATAAGCTATACCAAACAAAACTCAAGAAGTGTTTTCTTATTATATTTAATTTAGGGTGTTTTCTGCAACAATGAGAAAACTTTTTGGAGTTAGCTTATTGTTGATGCAAGGACTTCCAATTAATTTAGTGCAAAATCAGAAAACAGCTGCAATGGAATGTCTTATTTAAGACTTGTTACAGAAAATGTATTAACTTGCGAAATCTTCGGGGAAGGGGGCTATAGAGGTGCATAGTCTATTAAGCTTTAAACCACAAATAAATATTTAAATTTCCAGAGTTTATGAAAATTCTTTCACTGTTTCGATTCTATATGCTTTATGAAAAAGTTCAACAGCTAATTAATGATTATAACTTCGTTTTTTGTGGAGATTTCAAACCCCAACCATTTTACAGTACATACCTACTTGTTTATAAATTTATTAATTTAGTGGTAATTCTATTATATGTAGAGGAGAGGAGGGTATTTCGGAATAGTCGGGTATTATGAAATACCAAAGTTTCAGCCTTAACAACAAAATAAAAAAAATTTATTCCACTATTGACACTTCATTACCATAGCTTATGCTACTTAAAATGATTTGGGAGATTTTCATTTAAAACCAATAGAGTTATCTTAAAGATAAAATGGCATTCTATAAATTACCCTCCTCTTCTCTCTACATTCTTTTTGAAAGAATTTCCCGAAAAAGCAAGTTTTCAGAGCAAGTGAAAAATTTGTCAAAATAACCATGGGAAATTTGGTGTAAAAATATTTTTTACAGTGCAGTCCTAAAGGGAGTCTTATCCTCAACGTTGATGATACATCTCAGAGTCCTCACCATCTTCAAGATGTACCTCGATCGTCGACTCCTAATTTGCAGCCAACACCTATTCTCGCTCCTCAACAGCCAACATCGACCCCTTCATGGCAGCCTCCTCCATCGACTCCTTTGACCAGCCGTGTCTCAACTGGGTGCAGCATGGGTACAAATAAATTTTTTTTCGCTCTTATGTTTTAATTAGTGTAATCAAATTAACAAGAAGAGTTTTCAAAAAATGCCAGTCTTGTATGTAATACACTATCTACCAATAAGTATTTGGACACCTATGCATATGACCATATATCTGCGGTCCTGAGATTCATTTTTGGATTTATTTTGGATACTATTTTATTGGTTACGTTATTGGATACTATTTTGGATGACAATGTGCTTCCTACTTTGTGGCAGTTTTACAGGGTGCATCCCTGTTACTTCCAGGACGACAATGCCAGCTGTCATGCTGCGAGGGTCATCAAGGCTTGGTATGGTGCCAATGGGGTTAATCGAATGGACCGTCCTGCTCAGATCCCAGACCTGCACCCTATCGAGAACCACTGGAACGAGTTGGATCGCCAAATTAGAGGGTGCACTACTCGTCCAAAATTGGTGAAGGAACTTGCACGTCTTCTCCAAGCCGAGTGGAAGAAAATACCACTAGCCGTCACACAAGAACTTGTGGAAAGTATTCCCCGAAGGGTTCACGCTGTAATTGCCTCTCGTGGAGGCTCTACCAACTATTATTTATTAATAAAGTTTGTTTTTCTTTTCTATCACAGGTGTCCAAATACTTATTGGTAGATAGTGTAGTTGGAGTTAATATATCACTTGCACTTCTCCACCATTTTTAACTTGATTATATTGTAAAGTATTAGTTTTTTTAATTGTATTTTAGGAAAACAATTTTTTCTTAGTTTTTGTAGTGTTACATTGAAAAACTCTTAAAAAACTTGCTAAACATGTAATATTCTTAAGAAATATACACCTTGCGTTCAACAAAAATTAATTTAAATAGGAATGAAAAGAAACTTATCAAAATGAACCAATAGACATATGTTGCGTTTTGACAGTCCAACAATGATAGATTGTAGTCAGTATATTAATCTAATACTGATACTCATGTCGATGATCTTTCATTGTTGTAAATTAAAAAAGGATAGTTTTTATAATATGTATCAATTATATGAAATCAGTTCTTTAAACAGACCTATTCTAAAACTCAAATTCGGGATGGCACATTTCTTAAAAGGGTAGAATATTTTTAAACATGCTTTGATTTTTGCAGATTGCATGAAACTACAAACAAACATGGGGAAGATGGAGGCCATTTTTACAGATGTCTATAATGAGGTCATTGCCATGAAGGCAGAAAAGGGTTCCAGAGGTGACAGTGCCTCTTTGATCTGCCTCTGAAAACCCTGTATCAATTTCTCAAACATGAAGCCACCATTACAGGCAAGGTGGCCGATGATTTGGTAAGTTTTTTTTATAAATCTATGCGACTTTTTATGCTGTATAGCAATTGAACTTTTCATTATTCAAGATTTGAAACCTTATTATTTTCCGTTTCCTTTAGATAAAAATACTGAAATATGTGGGTGGGAGGAGCCAGAAGACAATGGTAAACAACTGTCTGAGGAAGTACATAGATTCAAGGCTGGGCAAGAAGTTTTCCTACTCGGGTCAGCCTCCAAAAAACAACCCGACGAATCAGGCGGGGAGTTCTAGAAAAGGTGATCTTTCGTTCTTTTTTGCTGATCCTGGCCCCAAAACGTTAAATTTTTAACTCGACCCGAGGAGTCAAAAATAGCCTTTTTTATGAGCTTAAAAATTGTAAATAAAGCTGAGATGTGCATGGAAAACCATCAGTCACAATTTTTATTTTCTCCTTTTTTTCCTCCTTATTTCTCCTGCTTTGAAGCGCAGTGCCCAGTAAGTGGAAAACCGTTACGTACGGTAAATGCAGAGCGCTATTTAACGCTTCTGCGAAAAAAGGTTGAGCCGTGCTTGGAAGAAAAACTGTCACTTTTATGCAAGACTGTGCACCTCCTCACACTGCTACAACGGTCAAGAATTTCCTCATGCAGACATTCGGGGAAGATCGGGTTATTATAATAGGAGTTTCTGATATCCAGATTGTATCGATCCGGTCCATCAAATTGGTCGGAACTGAAATGTGCGATCCGCGAGAGGTGTCTGATATTCCTTCTGACATTCTGCATGAGGGGTTTTTTACTACAATGTGCAATCCCATGTGGGAGTGTTCATGTAGAACCCACACTAATATAATAAATGAAGCTTTCTGTTTGTTTTATTAATTAGCACTTTTCGAGGAATATTTTAATCGTTATATATTCCAATATGTATCCAAATTTTTAACGTATTGGATATTTCAGATTATTTATTTGGTGTTAACTTTAACGGACATCGGAATAACTTCAAATTATTGCTCATTACTCGACTGGCGGTCTTTCCCAAAACCATACAGCCAATTTTATGGTTATTTCTGCATTAAAAAGGCCTAAATTATCTCCACCAGATTTTGTTCACGGACAAAGGAATTGATTTGACAATATATTAATATTTTCTTGAAACCGAGGGATGTTTGTTTGTATAAGGCAGAATGGGGGAAAGACTCGTTCGAGGGGATAGATAGCGGAATAATTGAACATGTCAACAACATAACGAGGGGACAGTATGTGGGTCTGTAGGTTTTCAGAAAATATAGTGGGCGGTAGGTTATCGATGGCTAGAACCAATGGCCATGAAGTACGAGAAGATCACATGGTGAGGCTTGTGTTGATTGGTCGACTAGGGAGAGGAATTATTTGACGCTTTCGGTCGTGACTTCATCATCTAGTTCAACCCAGTTTCCCCTTGGATCTCGAAGTGTACGTATAAATACATCTCTCCGATATGGCAAGCATTGATGGGGTGGTGTTTACTGACCTAGACAAAGCCAACCTCTTCGGAGCAACGCTGGAAAAAAACATTTACCCTTAATAGCCAGCTCTAAGACCCCTCTCATGATGAAAAAGTAATGGAAACTATTGAAAACTTCTTTGATCCCTACCCTACCTCCCATAATTTCTCCTCAAACTATAATGGAAGTAATTAAGCATTTTAATCCTCACAAATCCCCTAGCCCCGATAGTATCATTAGTAAAATGCTCAAAAAAGTACCCCTAAATGTAATCACTCATAACGAAAATAATAAATGCATGCTATAAATTCAACTACTTTCCTGACAAATGGAAATTGGCAACTGTGATAATGATCCCAAAGCCGAACCAAGATCAAACTCCACACAAACTTTCGGCCTATAAGTCTCCTAAACTCCCTCTCCAAAGTAATGGAAAAAACTATGCTTTACCAAATCAAAGATCATTGCTCGACCAATAACATAATTCCTAACGTGCAGTTCGGCTTCAGAGAGAAGCACGCCACCACCCACCAGTTACTTAGAGCAGTAAACACCATCGCAGCAGGCTTCAACAACCACCGAAAAACAAGTGCCGTCTTTTTAGATATAGCTCGCGCTTTTGATAAAGTATGGCATTCTGGACTACTTTACAAACTGATAAAACTAAATTTCCCACCCCACCTAATCCTGTTAATAAACTCCTATCTCAATAATCGAAAGTTCCGTGTTCGAGTTGGAAGTCTACTCTCAGACCATTTCAGTATGCAAGCTGGTACCCCTCAGGGAGCCCTCCTCTCCCCCGTCCTATACAATATTTTCACTTATGATATGCCCCGTCCTAAAGACACCATCATTCACCTATTCGCTGATGATACAGCCCTCCTCTCCCAAGATAAAAATGTAAACAACATAATACCTAGACTTCAAAAAGCCCTGAAAGTAATAGAGAAATGCTGTAAAACTTGGAAGATCGCGATCAATACTAAGAAAACTCAGGCAATCCTATTCAATAAACAGCAGTATAAATTCTTCCTAGAAAGGCAACTAATATTCTTCGATGATAAACTAACTGGGACCAAATCAGCTAAATACCTAGGAGTAACTCTAGATGCTAACCTTCAAACCTCATATTGACAACTTACTAAAAAGGCACTCTGCTAGGCTACATCTGACGTACCCCCTAATAAATAAGAAGTCTGACCTATCCCTCAAAAATAAACTACTAATATACAAACTAGTAATTCGCCCTATCCTCACATATGCTTGCCCAATATGGGTGAATAGAGCTAAATATAGACTCAAACAACTTGAATCAGCCCTAAGTAAAACTCTAAGAATGATCAAAAATGCCCCGAGATACGTAAGAAACGAATTCTTAGATCAAGACCTCCAAATCCCCTCCCTCCTAGAATTCATAGAAAAAACTGCAACCAAATTCTTCAATAATATAGCTTCCCACCCAAACCCACTCATAAGTATTCAGGACATCCATTCTACATTAAATGCAGAATTCTCTTATCCCTTCCAATCCACAAAAGTAACTGAAAGACTTCATCCTCCATAATCCCAAACCCCCATACCTTGAGAAACACACAAGTCCCTAAGCCCCTCCTACTCCACCACTAATCTCCTCCTCCAATCATGTCCCAGATATCGGAGTTCTCTCCATCGCGTGTCGCTCCCTGAGTACCAGCTCTTAAAAAAAACATCTCTTACCAAGATTTTAAACTTAAACAGTTTAATAGTTTTTTTTTATTGTTTTTTGTTCTTTTTTTCCTTTCTCTCCCTAACATTGATTCCAGCAAACTCACCCATGTGACTGTCCTGATGTGTGTCACTCAAACTGGAGCAAGAGCGGCCTGTGGCCGCTGGTACTCCATATCCGACGATACAAGCAGTGGCAAGCATTGATGACCACACTCCGTACGCCGTAGCAGAGGTCGACGATAAAAAACACAGCACGGGTATCATTTTAAGTAAACTAGGCAATCTCTATATTCGTAATAATGAACATTTTTAAAAATGGGAAGATGAGAAGGTACACACATTTTTATACAGTTTATATATTTAAGAAACAGCATAATTTGTTCAGTTTGAGGCTTTGCAATTTTTAGGGGAATCATTTTATGCAAGAACTTGTTTATGTGATATCATAACTGATGTTTTATTTTTTACAGTTGGAGCTTGCGCCAGGAGTCGTAATAACTGCCAGTCAATGGGCTATGATCACCAGAGGAAAGGGCATGAATTCCTCGAAATTCAGCCGTGGTCCTTTGGGGATCTGAAACCCTTAAGGAAAGAAGTGTTACTGGGGTGGCCTGTAGGCGATTCAAAAAGGATGGTGCCGAGGCGAAAAAAGATTTGACACCCATCAAAGTCGATGCAGTGCAAAGTAAATCAAGTTTGATATTGGTATTTTTGAGTACATTGGGAAAAACGTGATCTTTGTCATATCAGTCTCAGTTTTGTGTCCATTATGCTTGAAAATCCGTTGTATTCCGTGCTTAACCCTAGTTATTTCTGCTACAAACTAGTATCTGATAACATAACTTTTTCAACTTTCAACCTTACATTTTTAATATTTTATCTTTAATGAAGATTCATCATTAAAAACGCTCTTATTTTAGTTTATTACGAAAACTATGCCGTTAGTGTTTGCTCTTAAATTAAGGGCAAAAAATTGCACTGCTCTTTTTAAACTCATTGAAGACATATTAATCTGTAAAATTCTATACTTGTTATCATGTTCTTCCAGTTCTCTCCAGCAAATAACATTTGACTCATTTTAATGTTTTTTCTTCTTTTAGATGGATTGAGATATGTTTTGAAAGAGCATGAGGGGATGGAGGACGGAAAACTTTTGTCAGCCTTCTCTTCCGTTGCTGTAAGGAAGATGCTTTCTGATAAGATAATGGATCTTAATAAACCTCCAAGAAAGAACGCATCTTCAGCACAATGGTTATATTAATCAAGATTTTTTTATATATATCAAGATTTGTTATATATTGTAACTTAATTAAATTTAATAAATAAAAAGAAAATTTAAGATTTGCAATATGATGTGATATATTGATACTTTCCATTAATTTATTACATTAACCAAGTTTTTTTTGTAAAACCATAACAGTTTTTTACAGTAATTGTTTATGTGACCTCTTGATACATATACTGGTATACCAGTATATACTGGTACCAGTACCATATATTGGTATACCAGTATATGGTACTGGTAACAGTTTATACTGTGAATATGATGTGATGATATATTGATACTTTCCATTTATTTACTACACTAATCAAGGTTTTTTAAAACGGTTTTTTACAGTAATTGTTTTCTTGTATAAACCTGTGTCCGCATAAATAACATAATTAATTTCACTCCAGTATATACAGTAACAAATTTAAACCACCAGCTTATGAAATACCAAATCCAGTATCTAATCTGGCTCTTGTGCCATAAAAATCTATCCAACCAACCAAATCCAATATCATACTGGGTTCCGATATATACTGGATCCGGCATCATACCAGATCCAGTTTATACCGGGTTATGAAACACCAGAACTTGTTTCATACTGGTCCCGGTGTTTCATAACCCGATATTATTTTTTTTATACTGGAAATTTTTTCCAATAGGGATGTGTGCTAGATCAAGCCTTAAATACGTATATATTCCTTGTTCAGATTGATAATAGTATTTAATGGACTTGCCCGATTTTTCTTTAAATATTTCTTTTAGGAATAACAGTGTAGGAATTGCTGCTAAGTGATTTTGCGGCGAAAGTGTCCCCGGGAAAAGCACACACACGGTGCTGTAATGTGCCCCTTGTCATGGCGCATCGTATTTCCGTTTTGCGGTACTTTTTGGGCGAGTTTTTTCAGTTGGCGAAAATCGCCACAGTGGTCGTAGCGCCAACTGTAAACATTTGTGAGACACGAACACGCGGTTTCCGGTCGTATTTTTTATTAGCAGCCATGGATGTTCAGGAACACGCGAATATCACAGATATTGAAATGGAAGATATAAGAAAATTATTAAAAAAGTACACATATATAATTGATTCCCGAGAAAAGTGACAGTAGGTTATTGACAGTCCGGCTACCATTTATATCCGAGGAGGAGGAATTCCGAAAAGAATTTTCGGAAGTAACTAAAACTGGATGGATACTCTACAATAATATTTCTAAAAGGACCAAGTTAAAAAATAATCACATTAAATGTATCATTATATTTAGAATGTTTGTTTATTGATCAATTACGAGCGTCACGCTCTGCAGCTTTCTGTTGTCACCGGGTCATGTTCCTGTTGGGTCTGGGACCCCTTTGAAGGTAAATATAGTATAATCAAGTCTCTCTCCCTCAAGTCTTATTAATTCCTGGCCCAGATATGGACGTAATTGTTTGTAGTTGAGAATTAGATTAAAAGGCCCAGGCCGGCGGTGTGAGCCACCAATGTGGCCCCCAGCATTTTGACTGTAAATTGTAAAAGATATGTGAATAAACTAATGTGTGTGAAAACTGCATTTTCCTTCCGACTCCCCTGTTTTAATAACACCCCTCTTGCAAAAAATTTGTAATGCCGGAGGACCACAAATGCTACCTGAAGAGGGTCGAGGCCAAGAAGCCATCGGATTAACTTTGACACGAATCAGTCTTCTGGTGAGCACATAGTAAACCACGCAGTTGCACAATACGCAAGCGGGGAGGAAATGGTTTTCGATGGGTATGGATCATGCGAGAAGTTTTGCGTCTGGTTGTTTTCTCCCAAGCACAAGGGGTATACCGCTCTAGCGCACTACATATAAAAAAAATTTAATTGGATGATATTTTCGAGAAAAATTTTTTTACCCATTTTATTAGATGGGTATGGAGCATGCGATAGAGCATTCGGCTCTGTCAAGAGCGTCCTTTTCCTTTTTTCATCCGGAAGGTATACGTCTTTTAAGAACTGGAAGTTTTACTTTCTTGCAAAGGCTAATCCGCTTTTGTTCTTATTTTTTGTTCTATAAGAACAAGATAATTAAAGATAAGCTAATTACAGATCATTAAGATAATTTCAGCGGAAAGATAACCAACACTGAAAATGTTCAAGAAATAATACATACAAATAATGGCAAAATTCTGGCAATCGCCTCACACAAGAAGACCTCCATGGAATTAGCAGGAGTAAAATCCATAATATCAAAACAAGTTAATACGTCAATCAAATCAGAAAGCAACACTACCAGATTCACCCTCAACATACCCACGCACATATCTCTAAATGAATTAAAAGAACTAGAATATGATAATAGTTTGAAAATACATAATATAAGAAGATTCACAAAAAAAACACTAATCATCCATTCCCAAGTGAAACCGTACTCGTCGCCATATTTGGTCGAATCATTCCCGAATATATCAAAATATGGTTGACCAGGCATAAGGTAATTCATAGATCGCCCAAGGCAATGTCTAAAATGTGCTTCCACACACACAATACAACCACCCAACAAAGTTTTGCAAAAGCGTACAAAGATGCGACCGATGCGGTTCGTTCTCGCTCGCTGTGGATACACTTGCTCTTGTTGATATCTCTTTTCGCTTTTTCAGTATAATCGTAGTTCTGCTGGAAAATCTGACTCAGTTGCTGAAAAACCATCTGCCTCCAAAAGAAAGCTGGACAATGTGACTGATGTGCTTGCCAAAAATGATTATCCGGGACAATCAATTATTGTTGATGTTCAGTGCCTAAACTCACTTATTGAAGTGCCCCAGTTGTTCCAAGAACTCGTTGCAAGTTCAATACGACTCTTCTTCGAAGATGGGATGCGCAGTGAGTCTAAACCTTTTGTGTAATAGCTGCAACTTTGTGGGACCGGCAAGCTACAGCTCCAAAAGTAGAAGGTTGGTGTACGCCACGAAGCAGATAGGAGGGGGATACAGAGAAGCTGACCATTTCCTCACTGTTATGAACTTACCCCTCCTCCTAATCATGTGCCATACAATCAGCATATTAAAGCTTTGCTGTGTCGTCGAGCCTCTAGCAGTGGAGACTATGACACTCGCTGCTCATCGTGCAAAAAATAAGAATCATCGTCAATTTAGAATCATCTTGTACAGTTATAACAAAATCACTTTATATATATACAGATCAGCACCTCCTCAACTTAATTACCATACAATCAGCATATTAAAGCTTTGCTGAGTGTCGTCGAGCCTCTAGCAGTGAAGTATAAATATCTGTACATTTTAATAAAGTTTTAGTTCTTGTTATACCCCGCTTTGGAGTTATTTCAAGTGGCGACGGGGATGCAGCAGAGGAAGTCGCTATTTTCTATGAAGTTGGCTAATTTATGTTTCTGAAGTTGTATTTACCTGCAGTGGAATTTTGAAGGTTGTAAGTTGGTTCTTCTCGACTCGTCAGGTAAAAATGAATTTGGCAAAAATGTCTGATTTTGATCCGGAGGTTGACGATGTTGATACTTATGTAATGCGGGTAAAACATTTCATGAAAGCAAACCAAGTGAGAGATGAGTTAAAAGTTTCAACGTTGATCACAATTTTGGGCACTAAAGCTGTATCAACTTTGATTGACTTGGTTTCTCCAGCGGATTTAGATTCTAAAACTTATGATGAAATAATTGCCAAGTTTAAAAGCCACTACAAACCAGTCGTTTCCAAACCTTCCATCTTCACCACCGGAGGCAAACCAGTCGATTCCGAGCGTTCCAGATTCACCAGCAACGACGTTTTTATCACCACAGAGCCCACTAGATCAACCAGAACAGCCGTCCCCTCCATTGAGAGAGCAGAACCCGGGTCTTGTGACGCAAACGCCAAAACGTTCCACCACGCCGAGACGTTCCACTCGCATCAGGCGCCCGCCTGATCGCTTGATGTACGTTAATTTACTTACATTAGTATTGTTTAATTTAAAAAAAAAGAAAGAGGGAATACATTTTAATAATTAAATAATTTTTAATTATTAAAATTAATAATTAGTAATTTTAATAATTTTTCACTTTTGTGAACGTGCAAGAGTGCGTTAAAGCAGAGAAGGTCAAGGCCCACCAGGGGCTGTAGAGCCGTGTAGAGAGAGATGTTTTTGGATAAGTTTGATAAATTTATTGTAAATGTTAAATTTTTGTTTCTTAATAAATATATTTGTGCACCGCGCTCCCCGCAAGCATTCGCTTGAACTGTAACCAAACCCCCGGTGAGTCTGAACAGAGTTCAGACTCTTTCTTTCAGGCAGTTTTCCACGAAGTGTTGGCTCAAGCGGGAAAACTGTACAATTGTGATGGCTATGCATATGGGACCATCCGCACCAAGGCGCCACCTATGTATGATGCCTCCAAGAAAGATTATCTTTTATTGTTAAACTAATTAATAAATCAGTTGATGAAATGGAGGATGAGGATGATACAGCTAAATTGGAGTTTTTGAAGTCACAGTAGGAGTTGATTTTTAAAAAAACAAGCGATATTCTCCGGAAGTTTTTCTTTCGAGTGCCAAATTATTTTCTTCTTATCATGCAGCTTACTATTCAATACGAGATGGTAAACTCTTAACGTTGCCCCACCCAAGTTACTTAAGAAAACTTTCTCATGTAATGAAAAGTGGTATTAACTCAGACCATTGTATATATTTGAAAAAGAAAAGATGGTAAATTTACTTTTGGACCAAATTTATGTTGATTAATGCGTGGATTATAAAGGAGGAGCCATATATGGGGTCTCTGTATATAATTCAGACTCCCTAGCCTTCACAATCTAAAGCTTTATGATCACTTCAGTTTTCTCAAAAATAAAGATATTGTTGCCCTTTTTCCTGTGCATAACATGACATCGGACGAGTTATTTTCACATTGTCAAAACACTACAACTGTTGCATTCGTGTGGTTACACTGTTCTAACAATAAATTCAGATAACAATAGAATAAATGGCAAAATGTTCACTCTTTTATGCAAGGGAGAACTTAAATGTATGAATGATAATCCTTTTAGTGATGACAACAAATACTCTTGTTATTTGATAGTGTACACTTATTAAAATCTATAAGAAATAACTGGCTTAACCAAGTATCTACCAAGCAAAAATTTTATTTCCCTGATCCCTCATCTGGTGAAATTATGATTCCTGATTTCACTCATCTTAAAGACATTCATGAAAATGAAAAAATAGCCTTGTCAAAGCGGCCCCTATAGTATATTCTATGACCAAAACAGGTTTTGTGATCTGGCAACACCATGTTGACGTTCTGTTGTTAACGAAGATTCAGTTGTAAAACGAAGTGCACGTAATAAATCTTATTTCCTACTACTAAGAATTCCTGTTATGTTATTTCAAGATATTATAGCCCCTAAACTTAATTTAAAAGTTCTATATCCTACATCCCTAGAAAGACAAAATGTAGCATATGCAACCAATTTGTTCCACGATTCTAATTGTGTAGCACTGAAAGAAAGTTCTTCATTGTTTCCAGATGGCACAGTTGGAATTGAATGCTTAATAGCAACTAATTTGTTCCATGTTTCCAATTGTGGAGCACTGAAAGAAAGTTCTACATTGTTTCCAGATGGCAAAGTTGGAACTGAATGCTTAAATAGCTTTTTTGTTTTTGCAGGTTAATAAGTAGTGACTATCCTGTTGAACACCCCCAGATAATCAACAACACATTTTTGGGAGTAGATGAGTATTTTGGTCTCATGCAGTGTAAGGTGATGTCACCTAGGGGCTTTACCTGCCTGTGTTTACATACAGGTGTCAAGGGAAACTCACGCGTTTCCCTTGTGTCGCAAGTGACATTGGAAAAAACTATGAACTAAGTTGTCCCCCTTCAAGAAGCTTTTAGCCAGGAACTATGTAAGAATTTACTTTTTCCCCATGCATTTACTGGTTGTGATTCTTTTACGGCGCAAGAATCTAGTCAGATCATACTGCGCCAAGAGACATATTCAGAAAAGACAATACACAATGAAAATGGAAATGATCTTGAGGAATTTCTGCCTCGAAAAAAATGGTAGTTGGTCATTAAAAGAGAACAAACATTATCAAATTCAGGGGCAGTGAGTCATAACTAATCTGGAGGACTGTCTCTTTATATTGTTCTACATAAGTCCAATTCGGTTTTTTACCAGTATAATTAAATTCAACGTACAATTTTGGCAAAAAAGTGTTGCCAGAAAGTGGAAAACCAAACTCAGCTGCTGAGAAACCTGCAGCGAAAAGAAAGCTGGAGAATGTGACTGACCTGCGGCTGAAAAATGATTCTTCGAGAGATAGCATTATTATTAATGTCCAGTGTTTAAACTCACTTTTTTTGAGTTTTAAAGTGTCCTAGCCGTTTAAAGAAGGTTTACAGCCGTATCGACCAACACCGGTTTCCGTCGGGTTAACTCGCAGTTAGAGGAATCCATCGGATAGTGGCGAAAACGTTATCGACCAACCGAAACTCGAGAGGAAACCTCAACTTACACGGCTTAAACCGCGGTTTTTGTGTGTTTACATTTTTAACGCCATTATTCTTCGCCATCATGAATTTCTATGACCGACTAGATATGTTCTCTCGGGAAGATTTAGATCTTATTCAACGAATTGAGAGAAGACGGCGGATATTCAATGTTAGAGAGTATGATTTTGACTATTTGGATTATATAGACTTTCGAAAAAGATACAGATTTGACAAAGGAACAATTGACGCAGTCGTAGATGAAATAGAAACTGATCTGCAGTCTAATACGGAGCGAAACAAAGCTGTTTCTCCTCTAATAAAGGTTTTGACGGCCATCCGATTTTTCGCATTTGGTAACCAGCAATTGAGCATAGGTGACATCATGAAAATAAGCCAGCCATCCACTTGCACCATCGTAAATGAGGTTGCGCTGAGTTTGGCCAAATTGCGGCCTAAGAGTACACATCTATTTGCCTTCATTGGAGCTGGAAAAACAGGAGGTGTTTTTTTAAATTACCATAGTATCCAAATTTAGTGTCAAATCATTAGCCTATGTGCCATTCGTAGGTTTAGACTTATGCTCCTTTTTGTACTTCTACATCCATTTGATAACATGTTATTGATAGTATAATTAAACATATTTTTTGTTCTATCAAACGACAATAAAAGTTCATGTGAAGTGAAATTTTTAGTATTGAAAATGTTTAATGAAACAACTGTAGCACTGCAACGGATCCTTGCGGCGCCGCAGTATTTTTTACTTCCCGACATCCGGTTGTCAACACACTTATTAAGCAGGCTTTTAAACAAGCACTTTTTAAGCAGGAATTCCTCTTCTCTTTAAAAAGGAAAAAAGTTCCATTTAACTGGGATTACAACTGTGAAAAATCTTTCCTACAAATTCAAAAAATGTTAGAGTCACCCTGTGTAAAACTTAAATGAAAGAGATATTTATCTAGTAACTGATGCTTCAAAACCGGCTGCTTGTGGTATTTTGCTTCAAAAATATGATGAAAAATTTTATCCTATTGTATTTTTTCATAAGTTTTTAAGCCATCTGAAAGGAAATAGCCTGCTATCAGAAGGAATTCCTTCTCTAGCAGGCTATGTATACCATACCACCATGTACCCATATGCCATGTATACCATATACATGGTGGTTAGACATTTTCATTAATTGAATATTTGTATGGGAGAAATTTCATTATTTTAACTGATGCTAAGGTATTAACTTTATAGAATGAGTGGAAAAAGAAAAATAGTTGATGAAAATAGAAAGTATTGTGAGGAATGGGAAGATAAATACTGTTTTATAATTCAAAACTCAAAATTAATCTGCTTGATTTGCCATGAGACTGTCGGAGTATTCAAGAAATATAACGTTTAAGACATTTTGAAACGAAACAAAGATTATTTGAATAGAGAAATAAAACAATCGAAAATCGGGGATTTTAATTCCCAATTAAAGATTCAACAAAAAAATGTTTAGTTCGCTTTAAATGTTGCTTTGAACGTGCAGACCCTAGTTGATTCCAACCTCTTCATACGCAACTTAGTCGTTCGATGGGCTGGTAGCACGCATGATAGCACTGTCTTCGACCAGTCCTATTTAAGGCTTATCTGGAGACAGAAGTGTCGCACCATTATGTTTTAGGTGATAATGGCTATCCCCTTCGTCAATATTTCACGACGCCCTTTCTTCGTCCAGTCGGGGCTGCTGAAATCAGATATGTCTGTTTTTCTGGGCATTTTATTTAGGGGATGAGAAGCCAAGTTGAGCAAAAACAATATTGGCAAAGTTTGAATTAAAGTGTTATAATACTTACACAATCATTAGCTTGTGCATTGTACTACCTTTTTTGATTAATTTTACGCAATTGTTAAATGATCACCCGACAACACCACTCTACTCTACCAATCATAGGCTAAATTCAGCTTTGAACAAGGCAAGTTCTGGGCTAGTTATTAAGTAAGCTGTTGGTATCATTACAAGTGAGTGTTAGAAGAAAATTAAAAGTTTTACCAATGCGAAAAAGATTTGTGAAACAAGATAGGTTGAAGGACACGATGGTATTCTATTTCTTTGAAATTTTGCCGGCCGTCATTGTCCTGATATATTATTTATACATATTGGAATATATCATTTTAGCGGCATTACACGTTACGTGTATGGCCCACATTTAATCATTTATTATCAATATCTCGTCCCATAGTTTTTTATTTTAAAGGCTTTCAATCTAAATCAAACCGTTTCATTATCAATGAACTGGCAAAAATTTTTCACAAGCATCAACTTGGTCAGAAAACGATAAGGCAAATATGGAATATTTAACAGACAGTTGCTGTATGTACAAGTTATGCCTACACAGGGAAAACACTAGGCCATTTACACCTTCCTGTGTAAGGCTGTAAGGAAATGGATTACTTGCCTTAAAGTTATTTCCAAACAAATTGTGAATGAAATAAAATGCATGAATGATGAATAATGTTGATTAGCATGAGATCGATAATATTCAACACAAATTACATGTACACAACATTGTAATATAAGGAAATGATAAATTCATTTCAGAATCAGTATTCTTGATTTACTGCATAGAATACAAAGTTAGGGCTTGTGTACAACTCTATTGTAACTTTTAAAATGGGTATAATGGCAAAAATCTACTTAATGTAATGGTTTGGTTGGGGTTTTATGGCACATAAATCAAGAATGATCATATTGCGCCAAGACAATCACTTAATGTTGATGGTTAGATTAAATTCTTTAACATGTGTTTATTTATACAAAAATAATTAACTTAAAATGTTGTAGGAAAGAAAAGTTGTGGGATGTATCCACAGACGCAGAAGTGACAGAGTATAGATAATTTTGCCTTTTGCAGAATCTTTTTTTAGTTCCTTTGAATTTTTTAATCAATAAATTAGATTCTCCCTTTGTCTTTCTATGTACTGTACGACGTTTCTTTTAGGGCCTTTGGATTAGGGTCAATAATTCCCAAGATATGCAAACTCTCCAGCGTCTTTGAATTCTTATCAATGAATGCATTAAGGACGCATACAAGACAATTCACTTTGAAGGTAGCTGATATTGCAAAGGGTGCTGAAGAGACTACAGGTGAATCAAATTATAAAAAAATTTTTTTTTGTAGCAGGTATTGTCTATTGTTTTTCTGTGATAGGCAAGGGGTCAGCTACATTCAAGCATTCCTGTGTAATCCATCTTTCAATGAATTAATACTAACTCCACAACACACAAGTCCAGGTCGAACAACACAACCTTCCAATTTGAGATCTTAATGGCCTTTTCTGTAAGCCTAATTGATAATTAGGCTTTTCCATCATTCTGATGAATGCCTCATTATAGCAAACCCGGTTACATTTTTTTGTTCACTTCCAGTTGGCAACAGGTCGAAAAATTGTAACCCAGGAGCGACCAGCAATTGTGAATGTCAGTGAAAAGTGATTGAACCAATAATGCGTTTTTGTTAAACGAAAAAGTCTTGCTTCTTTTACAATCACTTAAGTGTTTTCTAGCCAAATTTTTTTTTTAACAGGGTGGGGTTGTTAGCCCCATGCCTAACCCCAACCTGGGTTACAATCCACTGATATAATCCCCAGGGGCAAGGTGCCCAGTCATATCGCTGGATATCGGGTTAGCTCAGGTACCTCGGGGTCGCCACACCCCGTACTTACTCAAAGATGAGTAAGCCCTTGAGGGATAGAAGTTGTTTTTTAATTTAGCCATAGATCTTCTGTATTTCAATAGAAATAGATGCTAACATTTTCTTAAGAAAATCTGAATTTTTTAATAAAATTAAAATAAATTTTCTATTTTGCAGGACTTATTAGATGTACACGTTTATTTAGATTTTTAAGCTCCGAAGAGCAAATGTTGAAGTGCATAATTAAAAAATAAAGCATTTAACAGTAAAAAACTTCGCTTACCTATTTCACTGATAATTAACTCACTGAATAACACACATAATTCACTGAATTATGCACACAATTCATTAGTCAATATCCCCAATACATTTTGATATTAGTACCTACCTTGTGTAAGACACCTGTGAAAGAAAAGCTTTGGAAGTAAGGTGATGTTGCCAACAATCATCAATTTTACAGGGACCACATTTATTCATTTAGACACAACCATGCCGTAGTAAGGATTTAAAAAACCCAGATTCACAGATAAATACTCAAACCACCTAAGTAAATTTGTAATACACAAAGGCAAATTTAAGTAAGGAACCTCAGCATTTAGATTCTAGATTTTTTTAAAGTTTTACTTTTGATAATTTTCTTTGTACTCGCGCACATGGCAGAAATCTCACAAATAAACATGGAATTCAGAATCCTATGTAATAATTCATGTCTTACCAGAAATAAAGAAAATAAACAAATTTTTAAAACAAATATTTTATTTAACTAATCTCTAACTGACCATTAGTAAATACAATATATACCTCTCCACAAAACAATCCGAAATAAAACTATGCAATATACATACCCATTTCATGACCTCCCTTTACAAATACTGAAACCTGTAATGCCATTTAATAAAACAAAGATATAATGAGATCTATAATGAATAAAGATCCACATGAAAGAAATCAAATGGACAATTTAAAAACTTCGAAAATCATGATTTCATGGCTAACTACATAAGTATTTGTACTGAGAAATGAAGTACTGAATATATTTCTCTAAATCAATTTACTGGTTGAGCATCAGAAAATAGTACTCTATGACAGAAAAAAATTACCAACAATCATAATTTAGATAATTTAATCCAACATATAAAGCATAGATAAATTTTTAGTAGCTTCAGCAAAATACTTGAATGTTTAGCCATGAATATAATCATCGAAAATGACATACATTTAGAGATCAATTACATACATACAAGTAAAATATACAAATGATTTTAGAATACAATATACAGCAGTTGAATATGTAACAAAATACCACTCTAGGTTTTTTCCAACTTGAATGACAAAAATATTTTATCAACTATTTGAATATCAAAAAGGTTTCATACAATATGTAGTGTGTACATAGTACACATATTTTAATTGATATATACTAAACTCATAAATTTCACAAGTTTAGTACATTAATATGTACATAATAACTGAAAGATAGATAACAGGTAAATTAACAAAAGCAGGGTAGCCACTGACTTTAACTGAAAATCCCAGAAAAAATTACAATAGTGAACCTTTTATTAATTCATAATTCCTAATTATGGAATTCTTCAAAATAAAAACATTTCCAGATTTGAAAAGAAAAGTTTTATTTCTTTTCTGAAGGTATTCATCCCACGAAACTTGCAGCGCACCCAATGAATGGATAAGTCAGAACGGCCTGGTATGCTTGACCACAACTGAAAAAAATTCTTTCAGTATGTTAGATCGTTAGGGTGCAAGAATCGTCTTTCAGAATGACCCAGCTATTATCAAGGATGAGATCGACAAAAAAGCAAAGTCTGAAAAATTGCATGAATGACATTTCCAATATGTTTTTAGGTAGAATTTGCATGTTAATGAACCTAAATAAAAAATTGAAAAGAGTTTCAAGTACTAAAAGGGGGGTTTGAGAATACTCCCCCAGAAAATTTTTGGAAATTTGATCTTAAAATTCAAGGTTTTAGCTTCTTTTTAACACCTTGTCCGAATTTTTTGCAGTGGGAGGTTTGAGGAAAAAATCTGAAAATTCTCAGAAAAATCGTAAAAAGTGGGAAAATCCGACAAAAATCTGAAGAATCTCATGCCTGTATTATGTAATTATGCTAAGAAAAGGTGGAAGGACCAGATTCTTCATAAAAGATGTCCCTATGCTTCATCAGGTCTGCATTTTTGTGGCAAGGTTAGCAGTTTGGTCAACTGATTTTATGCTTTCTTGTCAACTTCAAGATTTTTAGAAATTTTGGTAAACCCCAACATTCTACGATTCATACTCTTAAAAAACTGGTTTCTGGAACTACCCAAAAAAAGTGGCAACCCTGCATTAGTGCAAGTCTTTTGATTCAATCTAATAGAAAACTCAAGATTGTTCCATTAAAATTTTAAAGGTAATACCAAATTTCTTGAAATTTTCTATTAATATTTATAGTAAATTTTTACAAGGATGGTACGTTGCGTTAGTCTTAAAAAAGTACAATATTGATGGAATTTTAAGATTATATTTTTGGAAAAAGAAATATAACAGGTAATTATGAAATACCAGGTAATAGTATTTTGTAACTTAATGTTTAGAACCTGAATAGAAAATTCAATAACATTTTAAATTTTTGGAGTTGGAGATTTTTTAAATTTAGCTATAATTTTATAACTAGTAATCTGCCATTGTTAGCATCCTCGATTAAAAAAATTATTTACTTTGAAAATCTGTCAAATATTAGTAGTACTAAGCAATCACAAAGCAGAATTTTTGACAAATATCTTATAATGCAATGATTGCACCCCTTCAATTATAATTTTAACTATTACCAATGTTAAATATTAAAACTAATGAGTTAGATATTGTTGGTATTTAAATAACAATGATGTTACTTAATGAGGTGTGATACAAGTTGATCTAATAAATAGTAAAAAAATTAATAAGTTTCAATCCATATTTTCGACTACATACAACAAAAAGTTTAAAAACATAAATAAGACTAGAATATAAAATTTAGTAAACATTTTTGTGCGTTGAAACATTTATCTACACAATTCTTTTAAATAAATTAATCTAAAAGGACTTTTTAAAAAAATACCTATTCACATAAAATCTTAGAAACAAACTTGAGTTATCTGTTACTCATTTTGTACGCACCAAAACTAATCAATCTCACTATTTGGAACATACTCTTTGGTACACAAATGAAGAAAGCTTTTTAAACATCGGAACTAGAAAAGGTAGCCGATTCCCAAAATACATGCTTGAATACCAATCCCTTAGGTGAATTTCTAATCAAGCTTAATATGTAAGTAATGCTTTTTGATACAAACAAGGATATAATTGAAAAGTAATAATTTTGCATATCCTTTTAACAAGAACACAGGAAATCTAATACCAATAACTTGGGGGGAGAAAAGTTGAAAGGAAACAACTCTGGATACTAAATATTTGGATAACTTGCATACAATCGCCTTATAATGTAAGTGTTGGTTTTTGTACACAAGCATGGTGCTTATAGTTCAAAATAGACTTTTTCATAACAAAAACAAACATTTTAAAGATAAAAAATGTCTGGAAAAAGTTAAAAAAAACACTAAAAAATGAACTTAAAAGTAATAATAAATAGCAGACCGTTAACTTGATTACATTATTACAAATTTATTTTATAACACCTTTAACAACGTGTACCTACTACCTACTGCATAAAAACTAACTTAAATAATTTAACCCCAACATGTTCATAAATGCCTACAAAATAACTATCAGACTAATAAATGCTATAGTCAAGAAATAAAAACCTAATACTGGTCAGCATAAATATACATTCTGATACATAAAATGCGAATAAGCTATATTTCTTATTTAGAACCATAATACCATATTCAGCACATGAGAAAAATCAAATAGGACTAGGTAATATATTTACATATAAACTAAAACATTTTTTTTAAATATCACTATTTTTAAAAAAGTTAACCAACATTATTAATCACATTTCCATGTCCAGCCAGTCAAAACTCCTTAATCTAACTAATAAATATAATACAGTATTACCACCGATTACTAATAGAAAGCATGTAAGATTTAAGAACATTATATTTGGTCCAAACTCACATGGAATACTTAACTGTGTTAATAATATCTCAGCTCTGAACTGAAGGACTATAAAACTAATCCCATTTTTTCAAAGTCTCAAACCCATTAGATTAATTTTGATGACAAATATTTTCAGAGTTGAGACCCCGAATTCAGACTGTAGTATATAAACACAGAAATCATCCATTAGTGGTCATTTACAAACTACATCATACCAATTTTCTAAAAACTTTACCAACTCACAAAGTTACTCTCCTCTTATAAGTGATGTAATTTATTAAGAGCCCCTTAATTCTTAAAAATTATGAAACTCACTAATGATACTTTTTACAGAGCATTATTACTGATCTCCTCATGATTTGCAATTTAAATTAAGGTTACTACATATTTCTACTTCATAACTTTAAGGCCAGAGGCAGCTTTAAAAGATATTTTATCCAAGCGCCAAAAGATGTAAATCAAATAAAATTTTAATTAAGTGGGCCTGAGGTCATGTTTTATTTCACACAGAGAAATTAACTTCAAGTAATTTTTTAACATTTCATCCTTTTTTTGGTTAAAAGATTTTTAACACTTAAACTTATACAAGCCTTTTGTGGTTTTTAGTTTTTCTAACTATGCTATTTTTTAACTTAATTCAACTTTGATAAAGTATAATTTTACATTATAGGTTAGATTTTGACAAATGTATTGAAAATAATACTAAAACCTACAGATGGAACTACACAAGTTTAACAGATAAAGATAGGGTAAATAAAGATACCCTCACTTATATTACAAATCAGAAAATTACAAAATACTGAATTATCTCATCAGGAAAACAAAGTTTAACAAAAATAACTAACATCATTCTAAGAAATCACATAAAAATCATAATAGAACAAAAACATTTGGAATAGAATCATCACAGGGAAAAGGGTAAAATTGACAAGAATAAATTATCTTACTCCAGCAATTTTCATCTTTCTTTTTGGAATAACATAATAGCATACAATTTCCATTTTTAATCACTGCAGAGTTGATCACATTTGTACCCAAAATATGTTTTTAAAATTTTTGAGTGACTAGTTTTAGAACCAATTTCTACTGTGCTTACCAATGCTTACTTTGATTACAAGAACTTGCAAATGGTATTTAAGCTATCCAAATGCAACTTCAAAGTTGTGCAATAAGTAGTACACTTTCAGACAGAATAGAGCATAGAGCACTAAAAGTAATATTGAAATAAAAAATGTGCTTGAGTTCAAATGCAACGAGTTATTTAAAAAAAAAATTGGAATCTTTGAAAATAATTTACCAGAGTGGGACTTTTCAAGAGCGATTTAAAAACTTGTTCATTGGAATTAAGTAGAATTCATATAATTGTTCATCAATTCAAAACACAGAAAAACAAAATGGCTGATAATACTGTTTGAAATAAGTAGAAATTTTATATAGGTAAATGGGAAAACCAAACGCCCATACTAAGCTTAAAATATTTAAGTTTATAATTAATGTCAATTCAAAAAAAATAATTTTAAAAATGATAAACTGTTTCATAACTAAACAAATTGGAATATTTGATTAAATCATGAGAAATTTCTTGAACACTCACTTTTGCAATCATCCAAACATGGTTGAAAAAATAGGATCTGCTTAGTTCATTAATCTAACATCTGAACCACCTACACTTTCACATTTGCTAAACTAAAAAAAATAGTTCTGTTATTATAAATATACTTTTTGTAATACTGTAGTATTTACATATCAGGATCATCTGTTTCATTGTCTTCCATTAGAATTCTGGTGTCTGATTTTTTCCTCCGACTGAAAGAAAGTAAAACAGAATAAATAGCAAGTTTAAAGAAACATTGATATGATCAGTCTGTGGACAATTAAGATACATCAGTATGATAGAATCGGAGCTTAGGATTGTGAATCTGATAGATTACCAATAAGATTCATAAAGATATTGATTCATAAAGATTTTTAGGATATTGATTGTGTGAGGTAGGTTGGTCATGGTTTTATGGCACAGGGTTCTATTGATATTGTGATTTCGGAAGAGGATTATTGAGTACTTTAAGTCATTTAGTACTTTACTGGTGTACTTTAAGTCATTTTAACAAGTTAGGTACTTTCAGTTGTTCTGTATCAGGCATGTGATTGCTCAAGAAAGAATTTATCTGAAAATTTTTAGAAGAGTCTAGATTAGTTAGGAGGGACCTAAATTATTCCTAAGCCCCCTCCCATGCAATAGGTACAATTTAGCTTTTTATTACACTTTTAGACAGGATTCTCATCTTCCTAAACTCAATCTAAAAAGAATTGTGAATACTTCAGTTACAGATACAGGGTTGCCAACCTGAGAAAATGCTCATCCGTAATCGCCCCCCCCCACCCGCAAAAAAAAATCCGACGTGATGCGTGGCTTGCCTACCGATGCCACGCCTTCTGCATGTAGAATAATGTGCCAATCTTTTTATAAGTTTTAGAAAAGTCCTGAAAACGCAAATATTTGAGAAAATAAGGCCTTTTTTCTCCCCATGAATCAATCATCCGTGCAGATTAGAATATTCCGAATTCCGATTGATTCCCCCTTATTGCCCATCTCATCAGTTACTAGCGACTAGCGTTATCGTTTTAATTCGCAATTCTAAGTAAAAAAATATGCATTATAAGGATTGAAGGCTAAAAACAGAGAATTAAGAAGAAAAATTTAATACATTGTCTTTAAAATATAAGCAGCGTAGTTTCCTTAGTTTTTCTGGCTTTATCCGTAATTGCGGAATTCGGGGCCAAAATGCGGAGATTCCGCAAAATCCGGAATGGTTGGCATCTCTGCAGATACCAAATGGGGGTCTGAAAGTCCTCCCCCAGAATTTTTTTTGAAATTTAACCTAAAAAACAGGGTTTGAAGTCGTTTTGGTACACATTTGTCCGCTTCGGATCTCTCAGGAATTTTCAGTGTGCGCAAAATAACAAAATATCGCAAATAGCGACCATTTTACCCGTACACTCCGCTTCCTATCATTTTCTGAAACAGAACTGATTCAATAGTACCTTCAAATGACGTTACTTGCTTCAAATGGAAATTTTTAAGTGAAAGCAAAATTTTCCAATTTTTCTAACTTTGAAAAATAAATTCCGCAAATAATTGAGCGGAATATAAAATTTAAAAAAAACAGAATTCCGATAATCAATAATACCTCTAAAACTAGCAGAAAAATCACATGCCTGCTGTATGGTAAACATGCAAGAATCCCCTCTTAGCTATGCCTTGTGATCCTAATCTAATCTGACAATTTTGAAATAAACTGTCGGACCTGGAAAAAGTGCCCAAACCTACGAACCTGATTCGGGGGGAAGCCCCTGCCAGCACCATAGGAGCAATACATAAGGTTTGGGCAAATTTTATTAGGTTCGGGGGAAGGTTACAACTTTTTCCAGGTCTGTAAACTGGTTAAACATTTGGACATGGGCAATCAATATCAGTCAAATAGCCAAGTCGAAGAGGCAACAACCACATAATATCAAGGGGAAATCACATTAAAGTGGTTCCTTAAAAAATTGACCTGTCTTTTTCCAATGGTGCAATAATTAGAAGATTAAATTTTAACGCAAGAGTCCTTTATACAATTAGTACAAATAATACTTAACAAAATATAAATCAAAGGTATTAAATTATTGACAAGCACAAATTTTAACTTAATATGTATAACAAATATATTATTCAGATCACATTCTTATAACAAGGAATCAAAATGCAATGAAGAAGTTTAACTCAACATACTTAGGATATTTCCGCTCCTTCTTTCTTCGATTAATGACTCCATCCGGTTCGTCCATCATGCACAGCAAGAGGGTTTGGTCACTGGAGTCCAAGGGAGCCACAGATATATCTCGGACTGCTCGAAACTTACCACAGTTGTTCAGGTGTTCATTTTCCAGACGGAAAAAGTTCCAAACAAATCGCCTGCAACCATTGTTAAAAGTTTATATACAAGCAAGAAAACCAATAGTTTGAACTATGAAAAGACAATAAATTATTCATGAGGCTACTATAAGCTAATGTAGTAAACCTATCCAATAGTTTTTCAAAACCAGTTACGATAATTATCTAAATTTGCACTAATGCTGTCAAAAAGGATTGTGTCAATTGTGAACCTCCATTTGAACTTCCCAAGAGCCGTCACTGGTTGCAATACTTCTTTCAAATAGAACAACAAGCTTTAAAGCTTACAAAAAGGATTTTAGTGATTCAACAAGAGTAATCCTTCAGAGGGTATCATGTTACTTTAACAGATAGTCCCCATAAAAAATCTATAAAATTTTAAGTCAATAGATAACTATTATTATATTCATTAACATTTGTAAGCTTTTCTTTGAACTAAAATGTTCACAACAAAAGACAATCCAGTCCAGATTCTATTTATAAAAAAACAAACCTGATAACTTCCAAAGGTGCTAAAACTGAAGACATGATGTCAGCATGAATGAGACCCATTTCAGTGAGTGAGACAGATAAAGTCCAGCCCAATCTTAGAATTAAATCTTCAACTATTGCAAAGTAATAGTAATTCTAAATAAAATAAACAATTGAAAACTTATTGACACCAGCACTCTAAAATCAGCAGTATATTTATATAAGAAATATTAGAACTCTGGTTCAAACTCGAAAACATTGGTATAAAGAAAGATTTTTTTGCTCAACTCTTATTTACCTACAAAAAACTTGGAACAGCTCATGTGAGTTTAATCCATTAATGGCCATACCATTTTTTAAGGAGAAACTTAATTACAGACAAAATTAATTTGGTGAATTCCAGGTTTTCTGGTTAAAAGAGAGCAAAACATATGTAGTTATGTAAAAGTGTCATAATCGCTTAACTACCAGTTATTTCATCACAGCTTAATAACGCGTAGTGTGACATTTTAATACGGATTCGCTCATCAGTAAATTTTAGTTGAAAGAAAACTCTTAACAAATACTTACAGGAGATGAATAAACAATTTCTTCTCTTAGAAACTTATTTTCACCAGTATTGGTATCAAACAAACCCCAATCCATCTTGATATCCCAGATATAGGTATAAATGGAACTGATGAAGCCAAATACAATCCATAAATAGAAAAAAGGGTTCTCCCATGTTGAACCATAATCATCTGGAAACATAATTTTAATTACTACAAATATGTTTCATCACATTTAAACTTAAGCATTAATAAATAAGTTATTAATAAAATTATGTCAATGGATCAATTACCTTAGTGGTTTAACAAATTATTTACAATTTGTTTAAATATCCTACCCCTGGTAAAACAATTTAAAAACAGACCATTTTAATTCCAATTATTTGCTCCATATTTTAATTATAGAAGTAATAAATTATTAATCAAATTATTTCAATGAATTAAATTATGAAGTGGTTTAAAATAATCTTATGTAATTATTACAATAATTACAAATATTAATGAGCTATTACATTCCTAAACAGAGTAAGAAGAAATTTTTGTTTTTAAAAAACCTGCACCAAGTATCAGCAACATTTATATACTCTGTTGACAGTAAAATAATCTCTAATAGCTTGAAATAACAATCATCTCCACAAATTAGTTTCAATTTTTATAAACAAATATTTAATCTTGCGTGTTACACCCTACACACGTTTTTATACTCTATAATCACGATTAGGATAAAAGTATTGTCCACCAATCAATCAACATTTTCTTTCAAAATAAGTAATGGGGTAATAAGAGGTTAAATAGGTTTTTTTGGTACAATTTACAACACACAGAAGCGAACTTTTAGGCTGGTACTTAGGTTTTTTGTTCTTCATTTTAAATGTATAGTAAAGTAATCTTTCATTCAAACTCAAAGATGCTTACACTTAAATGCTTAGGTACTTAGATTAATAAAGCAACAGTTATGAATCAATGATTACTCTATCTCAGGGGTCGGCAACTGGCGGACCGCGGTCCGGACCGCGTGAAGTTATTTCCTAGACCGCCATACCATTTTGAAAATAAATTATTTGTACTTTTATGGAACAAATATTAGCTTTGACATGCTTTTAAAGGGTCTAATTTGACCCCCATTTTAATGTTAAAACTTCTAATCATATTAAATTTAACAATTTTATTTAGCAGGTAGCATACTCAAATTACATCTTTGTAAAAATTTATGTGCAACTGAAGATAATAATTTAAACTAGTAATTTTTTCTCCGGACCCCGATGAAAAATTTTCAAAATTATTTGGACCCCGAGTAAAATTACTTGCCGACCCCTGCTCTATCTGGTAGAAGAATCAAATCAATCTTTGTAAAGGAAAATTTAAAATACTGAAAATTTAAAATGGGTTTTGTGTTGCCAAAAAGAAAGGAATACTTCTTTAGTAAAAAAAAGAAAAAAGTACAAACCTTTGGTATATACATAAAGGGAAGAAAACGTAACATTGAAAAATGTTGTAGAATATTTTCCAGCATTCATCAGATGAGGAAAGGCTTCTTTGGTATCACGATATCGTCGTAGACATTGTGCAAAACGAAACCATGCAGGAAGACAAGCGACAATAGGACGTGATATTAAACCTACATCATCCACACACTTATTGGAATCTATGAGAAAAAACAATGTTGGTTAAATACACACATTGATGAAAAATAAGTTAATGTGTTTTTATTTTAAAATGTAATAAACGGTTGTTTATATCCTTAAGCTAAGCAACATAGTTATCTTCTAAATTAATTAATTTCACAAAAAAGGCATTGTTACCTGTGTTGACTTCCCAATTTACACTGGTAACATAGAAACAAACAAAATACTGGAAGTCTACAAGAACAGGAACCAAACTATTCAACTGATCAGCCAGCCAAAAGTCAGCAAATCCAACATGAAAAAATGGAGCTGCAATAATACGTCCCTAGAAGATTAAACATAAATTTTTAATAAATAGACTAATAAAACTACACGTTCAATTCATCTAAACTTGTACAGAATTCAGGGTTGGAAAAAACCTGGTTTTTACAAAAAAAAAACGGGTTCTTTGGTTTTAACCAGGTTTTTTTTGGTTTTTTAAAAACCAGTGTTTTTTTTAACTTTTTTTTCGTACCCGCATAAATATAGCTACTTAGTTTTTTCTGTTATTAATCCATTGAATTAATAGTTAATCAATTCAGCTATACACCAAGTGATTTAATTAATTAACTAATTAAAAAATTTTTTAAAGTTTAATTTATTTATCAATCAGGATTTTTTGCTGCATATAAAAACCACTGGTTTTTATTGCATCGGAAAAGTGTTTACATGTGTACATTTTAGTAAGATTTTTATTTATTATAAATAAAAACCAACTGAGGTTTTTATAATGGATTCAAATATATGGGGTTTATATGATAAAAAAAACATATTGGTTTATATGATAAAAAAAACCATATTGGTTTTTATTTTTAAAAAACCAATAGTTTCTTTTCAAAGTATAAAAACCAAGTGGTTTTTACTACTACTACTACTGAGTGAGTGATACTACTTAAATAGCAGGTGCTGAGTGAGTAAAAAAATTGTTTTAGTGCATTAAAATATCCCTTTCTTATTGAACTAAAATAACCAAGAATTTCTTTTCAAAGCAAAATATCAAGTGGTTTTTATTATTGGTACTTAGTGAGTTAAAAAATCCATACATGGTTTTTATTGAATAACACCATGGAATTTCTTTTCAAAGCATAAAAAAACAAGTTCTTTTTTTAATCCATTAATATATGTAATAAATATATTTGTATTTATAAAAAAAACAATATATTACAAGACAATATTTTAATAAATAAATTACTTTAATAAACCCAAAAGTTTCTTTAAAAAATTGCAGATTTTCTGGAAAAAAAACAAAAAAACCATTTTGATGGGTTTTTTGAAAAAAAACCATTTGGTTTAAACCATGGTTTTTGCAAGATTTTAAGAGGTTTGTAATTCAGATTGGAGATTATCAATTAACACTATTTAGGAGCAAACTTATTCTAATATCTAAGCTTGTATGGTAGTATAACGTTCAGTGGATACTAAATGCACCCACAAGAACTGTAACGTATTAGCTAAAACATAAACAGAAGTATTCTCACCAAGACTCTGAGCAACCAAAATCTGGCGTGATGTCTCATAGTTCGGGTAGGGTTGAAAAGGAATGCAAGGAGTAATAAAACAAGCATCAAAGGATTGGCATATGCAGGAATGGATAGAGCATCACTGTAGAAAAAAGCAAGAACACTAAGGGCCCACATCACACTGGCGATGGCTGCAATCTGGAAAAAAAAATGCAGAGTAAGAAAAATAGTTCAAGTGTAAGGTGATGTATCAATTCAGCCATTCCCAACTGAGCCAGTTGTCAAAAATTCTCCTAACTCAGCTGGCGTGATGATTTATGATAGTTTATTAGTCCCAACTGAGCTGGTGAGTCATTGTTTGGCAATACAAACTAAGTTTGGCGTAAAATTAATTAGTTGGATCTAAGTCGGGTATATAACCCAATTTCGCTCAAAAAACTTTTCAAAACGACTCAATTTTAAGTTTTATGTTCCTTTATTTTAAACTTAATCGACTTATTATCCTTGTCTCTGGCGTTACAAACATATAACTTATGGTATCTGTAAGATAATTGTGCTATATTTGGATGCCTTGAAAATGCTTTAGAAGTTTTCGGTGATGGCAAGTTGAAGTTCTGTTCATGGCAATTTGCCCAGGCCTACAGCCTACCCGTTGACATTGGAAGCACCTTAGAAGAGACAAATATTGCCCTTTGCATGTATGCATTTTTACCAAATAAAACTCAATGTTCTTATGAAAGATTATTTTCTACGATAAAAGAAAAATTGCCGTTATGGTCACCAAAAAGAATTAAAATTGATTATGAAGTAGCTGTAATCAACACTGCAGTAAATTGCCTTCCTTATGTTGAATTTAAAGGCTGTAACTTCCATTATAATCAGTCTACTTATGAAGGTTCAGAATTGTTGGGGAGAAGAAGAAACCCACATATTTAAATCTTCTTCCTATCTTTGTATTATTGTGGGCGGAGCTTAGCCTGTATACTATAAATGTTATTACGTGCCTTATGACAAAGCTCTCGCTCTTTCGTTATGATTGTAATCTGATCTTGGATTGTTTTTATTTAATCTACACTATTTGTAAGTCAATAAATAGTTTATGCCATTAAACTTCGGAGTGGGCTACTTCATTCACACATCACCATGAACGCTTGGGTGGTATTCGTTGTTTTAACTCTAGCTACAGTATGCAGCGACAGCAACAGTGACAACACTGATCTTACTACTGAATCTCCCAGCAATTGTACATGTGTTAAAGAATCGGTAAAATCAGATTCCAACGAGTTTTACTGGGAGAGGATTTTAAAAAACGTTTCTCTAGTTTACTCCAACGTTTTGTCCACAGCTGCATTTATTATGACCTTATATTATAACCGTAGGAGAAGGTCGGTCAGGAAGAGAACCACCAGAACAATCACCTATAAGATTAGAACAATCACCACCATCAGGAAGAGGATCAGGATTGGTTGGTGTTTTATGGTGCATGGCCCATTTTAGGACATTATGCGCCAGGAAGAGGATCAGGAATGCAAAGATTAGAAACATTAGAAACTCCACAAAGCAAAAGACTTTCAGAAAATGAAATTGATAGTTTATGCTTTTAAACTTCGGAGTGGGCTACTTATTGAATGATACAAGAAAATGATAATGATAAAAAATTTGATAAAAGAAAAATTGCCATTATGGTCACCAAAAAGAATTAAAATTGATTATGAAGTAGCTGTGATCAACACTGCAGTAAAATGCCTTCCTTATGTTGAAGTTAAAGGCTGTAACTTCCATTATAATCAGAGTCTACTTATGAAGGTTCAGAATTTAGGCTTGATCACCGAATACAGTGAAAATATGGAAGTTCAGTCCTTTGTACTAACATGTTCAGGTCTTGCTCACATCATGGGTGGCTATCATGGAAGATGCTCCTTTTACAGATGCCATTACGATGTTTTGCGATTATATGGTTGAGCAATGGCTAGAAAATGAGAGCTCACGGGTACAACAGTGCATGATGTAATTCGCTCGAAACAGCAGCAATGGTTAAACGACAACAACAGCAACACATGCAGCAAAGAACTAGCCAGCAGCCCCTGCATCAACTCCAACTTGGAGCACGCCTACAAAACCAATCATCCAACGGGATCGGCCAACAAATCTGAATCTAAAACCAACTCAATATGAATTATTTTATTTTTGATTAAATTAATTCTTCAAATCTAACGTTTCTATGGTATTACCCTTTGATGCACGCTTAAGGTCAGTAGAGCTCTCTGAGATCTTATCCTCCAATCAAAACTTTTTATTTTTCTTCCGCTATTTTCATTTAATGGCAGTTGTGGAATTACTGCTGCTATCATCCACTAATACACATTCAATGTTTATATTTTGATTCTAATTGCTTGTTCCTGTTAAAATTTAAATTGTTTAATCGCTGTGAATTCTTTTTCAAATTTCATGCTGTGACTTGACGATGTCTCAAGAACTGACATGCTGTTTGCATATCGGGGATGACAATACAAAAGTAACACATTTTTGAAGGTAGCTGGGCGAAAACTTTAGAATGTGACAAAAAATGAAAAGAATTAAATGTTCGGAGAAAAAAAATTTCTTTGGATATCAGACTGCTAAGCACAAAACAGCCTGAAGATATCGGTTATTATCGGAGATGTTATTCGAAATTCATGGATAAAAATAGGGTTGCTGCTGCCGAGAAAAGGAAATTTAAAGATGCCAGTAAAGATATCTGATGAACCAACTGGCACGCACTCCAAACGCATATTGCGAAGTCAACTTTCTACGCTGCCACTGGAAAAAAGCAAAAATTGTTTAGTTCTGCCTCCTGTTTGTTTGTGATCTGCAAAACTGAAAAATATGTTGTGGACAAGCATTCAGGAAAAAGAAAAAAAGAAAGGCTTGCTCAATGCGATACTAATGAAAATCTTCCGATTCAATTTGCCACTGCTAAAACTGATGAGATGATGCTACTTCAAATCCGTGACAAGGATTTAGTAGCTATTGAAGCTCTCTACCATAGATCCTGCTACAAGTGACTGTCAGCAAAAGAGAACGACCAATTGCAGCAAACACTTGCTATTTAATTTCATTGCATGGTGTGTTGGTGCTTCAGATGAAGTTTTAGAGAAAAGAAAGTTGTGTGACTGTAAATGAGGATGTTAGAAGGAAAATTTTGTACATTTCCAAAGATCTTGTATAATTATCCTCCAATGGTAAATATCTAACACCAAAGCATTTAGCTTTAGGAATGAGTGAGACATTTAATTGGATCAGCCTCATTATTAGGACTTTTAAACCGTTTAGGGCACAATGCAACACCACACAAGGAGTGCCCTTGGAGCATTTCCACTCCCCTCCTCAAGGCTCCACACACACTACTGTGCAGAGGCGTAATTAGAGTTGACCCATGGGGGGGGTTCACAAAACTGGGAAAAGTTTTTTAAGATGCAGAATTCAAGGGTAAATCACAGTATAACAGACGAAGACGTCAAAATTTTAGAGGGGGTTTGGGGGTTCTCCCCCAGAAAAGTTTTTTTAAATTTGTCTCTAAGTAGTGTTTAAGCTCATTCCCTTTCATCATTCCCATTAAGCCCTTTGGGTCATATAGGAAAAGAACAGTTCCTTATAAAACTCACAATTTTCAAGGGACAATTTTTCAGTTCTTCATGTTTTAGAAATTGAAGAGGCAATGGGGGGGTTACATCCCCAATAACCCCCCCTCGTTACACCTATGCTACTGTGCTACAAGATGATACTGCTTTGGCTTTGCAACAATTAAACACCAATAATTTGGTACCCAGTGGATTTTCTAAAGAGATATTTACCACCTTAGTATGGGATAACAATTATTTTGGGGAGGAGACTCTTAGTGGGACTGGAACAACTCATAATACTAATGGCATTATTTTACCAATGGATAGATAATAATGTGACCAGACGTCCCGCTTTTGGCGGGGCAGTCCCGCTTTTTGTCTCGCTGTCCTGCCAACCGATTGTCCCACTTTTCCATAAATGTCCCACCAAAGTCCCGCTTTTCCATTAAAGTTTATTCAAAATAATTTTCCGTCACTTATGCGAATATTTATTTTCAAAATCAATAACACGGAACATTGTTTAGAGTAGTATCAATTTCTCGGTCAGTTAATACTTAAGTGGCAACACAGTTGTTTTGCGACTCGAATTGGCAACACCTCAGCAGTTTTGCTTGTTTTGATTAGATTGAGTGAAGCGCAGCGTGTAAAATGGGGAAACGGAAATGTGTTTTCAATGATAGTCTGAAGAAGTTAAGCAAAGGCGATGTTTATTGTGAGAAATGTGGAGGAAATTCTTTCAGTATTTCTCACGGAGGATTGTCCGACATCACCAAGCATCTAAACACTAAACATCACAAGGAAGCTAATTTATCTGCCACCTCTTCCAGCAAAGTAAATAATTTTTTCACTGCAGCAATTCCTTCGGAAGCCGATTTGCGAGTCACTGCTGCAGAAGTCGTTTGTGTGTATCACACCGTTAAAGAAAATCAAAGTATCCTATCCAATGATTGTTCGTCACAACTTATGCAAGTATGTTTCGAACCCAAATTTAAATGTGGCCGGACAAAATCTGAGGTTATAGTGAAAAGAGTGTTTGCACCTCATCTTATATCCCGATTAAAAGAAGACTAGGACTGAATAAACATTTGTTCCCTACTAACAGATGCATCTAATCACGGTGCTGTGAAAATGTATCCTCTATTGGTCAGGTATCTTCTCCCTCATGAAGGTGTTTGTGTGAAACTTTTGGAGTTTGAATCTAAAGGTGGGGAAACATCCGATATAATCTCAGATAATTTGATTAAAATTATTGAAAATAATAAGTTGAATAAGAAAGTTGTTTGTTTTTGTGCTGACAACACTAACACTAATTTCGGAGGTAAAAAACGACAAGGTAAACAAAATGTGTTCACCAAGTTAAATAACAACCTCAACCAAGAAGTTGTGGGAATTGGATGTGGAGCGCATATCATTCACAATGCTGCCCAATCAGCCACTGATTGTTTGCTTATTGATATAGAAGCCATTGCAGTAAAAGTGTACTCTTACTTTTACATCTATACAGTCCGAACTGAGGAGCTGAAAGAATTTTGCGATTTTGCAGAAGTGGAGTATAAAAAATTACTCGGGTACAGCAAAAACAGATGGCTGGCACTAGTGCCAGCTATTGAGCGTATCTGTAAGATATTTCCTGGGTTGAAGGCATACTTTTTAAGCCAGGACAAATGCCCTAAAGTTCTGGAAAAGTTTTTCAATGACCCTACTTCTGAACTTTGGCTCAATTTTGTTTATAGTCTGTCGGCAACTTTTCAAACAAGCATAAAATTTTGTGAAGGTTAAAGTGTTTCAGCAGTCTAGAAACGATCAACAACCTTAAAATTAATTTGGAGACAAAGCAAAGGGATTTGTTTCTTCCCTTTTCTGTGCGTTCAAAAGTCAAGAAGTTAAATGATGAGGGTTTAATAAATAAAAAGAAGTTTGAGAATACTGTTTCCGAGTTTTATAAAACAGCTGCAGCCTACTTAAATCGGTGGGATGATCATTTTAAAAATATTAGCTGTTTTGGGTGGCTGCTGTTAAAGGACCTTCCCAAATGGTCAGAAATACAAGCTTCTGTTGATTTTGTTTCAAAGAATGGCCAAGAAAAATTGACCAAATGGTCTTCAGATGATGTTTCAGCTGACAAAAGATGGGTAGAAATTTTTACCCATTTTCACAATCAGAAGATTGAAGTTGAATGCCTGAAAAAGATAGTTGAATTTGGTTTCAGTTTGCCTGGAACCACAGCAGCAGTTGAACGAACATTTAGTAAACAAAATTTGGACTCCAGAAAAAACTGAATTGTCAATTGAAACTTTAAAATGTATCTTATTAACTAAGATTAATTTTTCATACTCATGCAGGGAGTTTTTGGATTATTTAAAAAGCAATAAAAATTTTTTAGTGAATATTGCTTAAAACAGCAAATATGAATAACTCTGTAAACAACAAAAATTAATAACTTTGTAATCCAGATTTTTAGTCAAATATGTAATAAACACCAAATATGAATAACTCTTTGTTATCCAGAATACTTGTCCAACAAACACCATTGAATAATCTTTCAAATGATAGCCTTCCTGATACAAATAGCAACGAATATATTCTCGATCAAAATATACAGCGTATGATTGATAACGTTTAGCAAGCAAATTTGTTTCCCTAGTTTCTCAAAGTTTTCCTGGCTGGACTGGATTCAATACTCTGCTTAAAAATGTAGAAAATCAAGATTTCCTCAAAACAAAAATAGGATATTTACCTGTAATAGATGCCAATCCTACAGATATGTCAACCATAAATTACATCCTGAATCATAGCATACGAATAGCTAATAACCTTAGTGTAGATAGTATTGTTCTCGTAATGGATGAAGCAATATATTTTAAAGCTCAGCAAATCAGGTGGCAAAATGACCAGTTCCAGCAGCAATTGGTGATAAGGCTTGGGGAATTTCATACTGCTATGGCATTTTAGCAGTAATTGGAAAGAGATTTTATGGTTCTGGGCTGAGAGATCTTTTCATTGAGTCTGGTTTAGTTGCTGAAGGCTCTATCGAAGGAGTATTCAGTGGGAGGCATAACAGAAGTGTTCCTGCTCACAAATCAATGTGTGAGGCATTACACAGATTGTGCTTTAAAACCTTCCTTTCTGAAACAAATGACGAATTTGCAACTATCAAAAAAACTTATTACCGAGTTTCATTCTATTTTTCCTTTGAAATCTTCAAAATCATACATTTTTGAAGAGAAAATATGAAAATTTCTTAACAATTATTCAGAATTCATTGTTGCAAAGTCAAAAAATAATCCAACTTTTGCATAATTAGTTACATGGAAATTGTTGATATTTTGCTCCGTTTCATTCGTGCAAAGGAAATTGGGAGCTCCATTTATCTGCGATTAATTCTATGCTTACATGGTTTTTTGTCTATGAAAGAGTGAACTATTCACGGTAACCGTCTATATATTGGTGTGAAATGATGAAATTGAATAAAACACACCAGAAGTTAAAAAGGAGTTTACGCCTGGAAACTTTTCTGTCCAACAGCAGGAGAAATATGGATCCAACAAAACTCCAAGTGATCAGGTGATTGAGCAGACTTGCAATCGAGATTCTAAGACAAAAGGAGGAATAACAGGTATCACACACAATAAAGGTGCAGTAAACCCATGGATTCTTTCACACCATTCTAGAGCCATAATCTCTCATTATTGCAAAGCCATGGCAGGTAAGGATAAATATGTTTGCAATAGAAAAGAGCTGGATTCATCAAGAATCAAGAGAGATGAAGAAGATGTTAAAAAAATTATAGAAGTAATTCAGTTAATGAATAGCCCTTTTGAAATAAATCTTGAAGAATTGATTAACATTGTAACTGGTGGTGTTGCACTTTTGAAAATTCAACATTATTTATTAACTTTGTACAACATTGGTGAAAAATGTTTTAAAACATTTTTAAAAGAAAGGATGTGTGTTCAATTTAAGATTTCTTTAGTCCTATCAAAATGTTAAAACTAAAAACCTTCAATGACATAGGTAAAACAATTAACATTTAAATTCAAGAAAATGCTTGCTATAAAATCTAGTAAAGATTTATTGAATCGGCTCCTCATCATAGCAAAGGTAAAGGACATGAACCTTTGTGATCTGATGAAATAGTCTCAATCCCATATCTATTTCTCTTGGCAGTCATGATGAAATAATAAAACTAACTAAGTCTCACTTCTTCACCATATAGAAAAAACTACAGTTGTGGAATAACATCTATTGAAGCTATCCCAGCTGATTCTGCATTAATGATTGATGCAATGGCACTCATTCATCGAGTAGTAAAGGAAACTCTTTCAACGTTTGGAGATTTTTTATTTGGAAATGTTTTGTCATCCAAGAGAAATTTAAATGCAAGCATGTGGATTTCATTATGAATAGATATCCTAAGTATAAGAGGTACAGAAAGAGCGAGAGAAGGGCATTGCGGCCGGCTTACAAATGATAAAAGTAAGCCCTATTAATCAGAAACTTCCCAAACAATTAAAGCAATTTTTGGCATGTGGTTCCAATAAGGAAGCCTTAGTGGCCTTTTCCAAGTTTGGAAAAAATAATCCATGTGTACTAACTGATGTTGTGATATTTATTACACATGGAGAAAAATGCCACAGCATTGAAAACTTTGATGGAAAACTTCCGAGTCCTCGAGATCTCTCAGCTTGAGTGTGATCACGAAGAAGCAGACACCAAACTTTTGTTGCATGCACACAGCCCAAGCCTCACTCACTTATAAGAGTGTGATAATTTGAGTTCTGATACTGATGTGTACATGTTGTCCCTCTCTTTTGCTGAGTGTATAAATGCACAATTACAATATTGTCCAATTGGTAAACGGGATGACACTAGTTTTTGACATCAAAACTATAAGCAGATACCCAATGAAAAAAATTTGTTGCTATTTGATCCTTTCTTTTCCCTCCTGTACAGGTCATACATGTACATTCAGGTACAGTCCAAGAACCAAGAGTTCTATTTTCTTTACTCCCCTCGAATTTTCGGAGAACTGATAGTGAGAAAGAGGGGTGGTTGGAACTAATTGCTTCCAAAAGGAGGGGTGAGGTTGTGTTTGTTTAGGTAAGATTCAGGTTTCTTCCCGACTTTTCGTGGCCACCTGCAAACCAGATGTATCTTTCTTGGACACCCAATGAGAGGACACTGGTCACAAACTTTCAGTTAAACATTCATTCAAATCCCAGAACGACCTAGCACCTACTACATACTTTGACAGTTCAGTTCGTGCTTCGTCAGTTAGAGCGTTTCTGCAGGTGCAATTGTAATTTTGTTTTACTTATAGTGAAAAGAAAGCTCACTGATTATTTTAACCGAAAGGCGTGTGAAAACGGTGAAAATGAAGGACCGCTGAATGTTAAAAAGCCAGCTCCTGAGACTTCTATGGAAAAGGCAAGTGCTTGAGCTGATAAAATTAATGGAATATTGTATACATATTGATGGATGTTTTTGTGCCATCTGGGACTTTTATATTAGGGTGATTTGAAAAAAAAATTATTTTCGAAGTAAATCCGCTATCGGATAGACAAATGGGGCTTCAATAAAGCATGTAAAATGTCATCTTGATTCGGTAAGTCATTTTGCTGCCAATTAGAAAAACATTTTTAAAATAAAACTTTACTCGTTAATTTACGAACTATCAACTTCTTTAAGAACTAGATTTTCTGTAGAAAATAAACCGGCTTTCGCAGTGTCCAAATTGCATCCGTTGTTCATGCTGAAAAGTAAACTGCTTGATAACCTAGAGAATGCAAAACTGTTTGATAAATTTTACGAAGTTGAAGAAATTCAAGGAGAATTAAACTTGTGGTATAACATTTGGAGTAAAAAGAACCTACCTGACACGAAGTTGAAGGAAATGGACGTAATTGACTCGTTGAAGGAAGCAAAGGAATTTTTCCCGGCCATGAGAAAAGCGCTTAAAATTTTGTGTATCTTTCCATGCACTAAAGTGACAGTGGAAAGATCCTTCAGCACATTGCGTAGAGTCAAAACATGGTTGAGGAGCACCATGGGAGAAGAACGACTCACTGGGTTATGTTTAACGAGCGTTCATCGGAATTACATCAAAGAAAATAATGAAAAAATAGGAAAAAAAAGTGCTAGATAAATTTTCAACAAACGGATGAGATTATTCCTGGTGTGTGAATGTTAAATAATACAGTAACGGACCCTTTATCCGGGAACCCAAAATCCGGACGGACCCGAAATCCGGCTCGCTTTTATAATTTGTTTTTTTTTATATTTTGAAAAAATTTTATTGTGTAAATGCTGTTACGACGAGCAATGGTTGCGCGCGCCTTTTGCGACATCGTCTCGGTGCGAAATGGGACGATTTGGCGCGGGCCAACGCGGCCGAATCGTATCGTCCCCGCGCTTAAACAGCCGTTCCAAAATCGGCTGCTGCCTCGCAATCGGTTCTTGCCGCGACGACCCACATGCTTTGCCGGAAGTTTTTTTACTGGATCCGTTACGATTGGATGCGCCGCACCTTTTGTGATATCGTCACGGTGCGGAATGGGACGATTCGGCGCGGCAGAATCGTATCGTCCCCGCGTTTAAACGGCCGTTCCTAAATCGGCTGCTGCCTCGCTATCAGTTCTTGCCGTGACGACCCACGTGCTTTTCCGGAAGTTTTTTTGCTGGATCCGTTACGAATTGAACGGAGTATGTCGTTTCAGCGGGTATTTTGATTTTACTAAAGCAGCTGAGTCTTTAATGGCGTTTTTTCCGGCACGGACCCGAAATCCGGAAAATTCCGAAGTCCGGGATGATGTCGGCCCCGAGCTTGCCGGATAAAGGGTCCGTTACTGTACTAAAAATAGTGTATATAAATGTGTAGCGCTAATAAAACTAGTTTAAACTTATACGTTGTATCTTTATTACCATATTTGTTCTACTAAGTATTTAATTTTTTCACGAAGCTGATTTAATGTAATGCTTTCTTTGATTTACAGCCCAGTGTCGCAACCAGACAAACAATTCGGTGTGAGAACAGAATTAGGAGGGGGAGTATATTGAGTATTTTTGATAGTGATGTATGGTAATAAAATGAGAATTTCCAAGGGTGGGGGTAATTCCCCCCCCCTTGGCTATGCCCAGGCGCCCCCCCCTAGAAAAAATCCTGCATACGCCCTTGGCTACATGTTTACACTGGCTGCGATTTCAGTTGTTTTAAGGGGAAAAGAAAAACCAAAGCTTTCAAAATTATGATTCAATCCAAACTTTACATTTCTACATTCCAAGACCTTAGTAAATCATGGTTTATTGATAACAATGTAATTAAATATTTAGAAACTTTCACTTGTGAGCTGTATGGAAGAAAGAACTGTTTTAGTATTAATGAGTGCAGATATGATTCGTTGAGACTTGGTTGCAAAACCGAAAACACACTACCTCCAAATAATGGTGTGTTAATTAAGCACATAATCTGAGCTATCAAGCATCAATTTATAGAAATAGTTTGTCAGCGAAAACAGGTCTGCCCTCCCCAACAAATTATGGATGGAAAATTTCTAGCGACTGTCTAGAAATCGAATGGATGATGAATGAATCAGTCCCAAAAACTCATTGAACATGTACATTGCAACTGCAAAAAGACGTCTGTGAAACATGTGTTCCTGTCGGGTTGCTAATCTTCATTGTACTGAACTATGCGGCTGTCTCAATTGTAATAATTGCAGTTCGCCTCAAGTTGAAACAGTGTCAGACACAGAAGATTTGGATGACTAAAATACTAATAATACGCATATTTCAAAAAATATTTAAGCAGGGAAGTTATACTAAAGGTACATGGAATTTTTTATAATGAATACATTAAGAAATTGGTTATACCTATTATTAGTATTACTTTAATACATAAGTGTAGTTGATTCAAAAGTTTCCAATTAGAATGTAATTCTTATTCAAGATTTATCTTGGCCCATTTAACTCCTAGAGAATTAAGTTTACTTTTTTACCTCTTGACTGTTCTCCCAGAGCGATCTCCTAGGCAAACGAGCTGGTGAAAGATGCTATCATACGTACTATGAGAAATGTGTACTACATTTGCAAAGAAAATTTGGCTAAAGAAAAGTTGAAGTCTTTGCAAGAACTGTTATTAGCACAAGGCTGTAACAAAATCGAATTGTTGAAGTCTGAGGACAAATTTGATACACACATCCAGAATGTGTTGATGATTTTGTTAAAGCCATCAAAACTGTCATCGAGGATGAGTTGATGAATCAACTGATGTAAGAACTAGTCAAAATTTGATGATATATGTCCAAGCTCTAGTAGAAGGTAAGGTTGTTTCAAATTTTTTATACTTAGAAGAGTTAGATGAAGGTTGTACTTCTGATAAGATCTATAAAAAAGTTTTGGAAATATTGATTTCACTTGGCACTGATGGAGCCAGTACAATGGTAGGGTGCAAAAGTGGTCTTGTAACATTATTTAAGAAAGAAAATCCATTTGTAATTTCTGAACACTGTGCTGCACAGACTTGCTCTAGTGTGTGGTCAAGCAGCAGATAGTGTTCCTTATATAGTTAAATATCAATCGATTGTGAATGAAATTTACAAATACTATAAAAATTCTCCAACTAATTTGAATACTCTTCGTGAAGCCCAAAATAATTTAAAATTTAAACAATTGTTTCATGCCAGATGGTTGTCATTTTACTCATCTATTAAAGCCATTAATGCTTGTAGTGATCCCTTAATAACATCCTTACAATCGGATGTGGTATCAAACAAAAATAATGCTCGTGCTTTAGGTTTAAAATCTAGTGTAGCAAAATTTCAGTTTATTGCATTAATACATTTTTTAATTGATGCTTTATGGCCACTTCATAGTACTTGCTTAGCACTGCAGAATGCAGATTATTTTGTGATGTAGTTGAAAATTTAGAATCTTGTAAATTTGTAGCATGCGTGATGGGGATATTTTAAAAGTTGAAGAGTGCCCTAACTTACAGAAATTTTTGACTAGTTTAGCTACTGATTATGATTCATCAAACGAACTTGATTATCGAGATCATGTAATCTCGGTTAACCGGAAACATGTTCAAACTTTCTTTAAATCTGCTGTTCTTTTTTTAAAAAATATTTTGAATAATATCGAACAAAGTTTTTCTTTTGACCGAGTAAGTCATCGGTTTGATATTTTAAATCCCAGTAAGCTCCCGCCTAATGAAAAATATTTACTATCCTATGGCAAGGAAGAAATTTTTTAGCTTGGCCAAATATTTGGAAACGATAAAAATTAACAGTCATTAATGCTAGAATAACAGCTTTGATCATTGAAGACCTCTAAACAAGAAACTTTCTTGACATTCGCTGTTCTTTTATTAAAAATATCCTGTGTGATCATAAACAAAGATTTTCTTACGACAGAATGTACCATCTCTTTGATGTATTTAATACAAATAAGCTTCTGAATGAAAAGGAATTTCCGAAAAAATTTGTAAAATCGCGTTTACGAGGAAGAAACTCATGCCGGAAGGAAGAAAACTTAATAAAAAGTGGAAATAGCGTAAAAAATGAGAAAAAGCAGAAAATCGCGTTTCGGTTTAATAAACTCAAGCCTGGTTAAACGGAAAATTGTTTGAATTATTTTTTTGAATGTGTGAATAAATGTAGATTTTTTAGAACCTACATGAACCAATTTCAGCGAAGAATTCGACATTTGTCCCCACACTCCATCTATATCAATTGTCGGAACTATTTTTGCTCACTTGTTAAAGAAGCATGTAATTTTGCAAGATGTAGATGCTCTTTTCATCCGCTTTTATGAAAACTTTTCCATTACAGTCCAATGAGACAACAAGTGTTTAAAGATATTCAATCTAATGTGTACTGCATAAATATTTAAAAAACTTTATAAGTTTCTGTAACTAGGTGGCTCCCCCAGGGCCGTGTTAAGAGGGGGTCAAGGGGGCGGCCGCCCAGGCACTGTATTCAGGTATACAAGAGGGGCGCCAAATTTGTGCCCTAACTTTTTTTGCAATTTATTGCAAAAAAGCATGTAGCCCTTTAACTGTGAAGTTAATACAAGCATCTTACTAAAAGTTATACAAGCATGCAGCCCTTTAACGGTGAAGAACAACCAAAGTGACCTTTGTTCCTTGAGAGAAATAATTATTTTTTTATCTGTGTGGGAATGGGTCCATTTTCAATTTCAGTACCTTTGAAACATATTAACTGATTTATGGGATTTTTCAGAGTTTGAAAACATTACTCTATTTAAAGTACCAGAATAATGAAAAAAATTTATATTTGGGACTCCAAAAAAGCCATCTGCCTCGGGCACAATTTTTCCACAACACGGCCCTGGATCTCCCATGGACTTGCATGTGAAAGAGTTGTCAGCCGTTTCCAACAACTAGTTGAAACCCTAGATACACTGTTTAGTAACAAATGGGAACCAGAGATCTAAGAGTTAAAGAATCAACTCTTAAATGCAGATATTATACTATGCTTTCTGTTTCTTTCTGACAATTGTGAACAAATTGAGTCTTTGGCTGCAAAGTTCTACAGTTTTTGTTCACCAATGTAAATGCAAGAGTGTTAAAAATTTCTGAAGAAATTGATGAACTTTCGATGAACAAGTGATTTGGGCAATGCAGAAAATTTTAAGAAAGACGAAGAACTTTTTAAGTTTGCTGGAGAATGCCCATAAACATCTTAGTAGTATATCAATCAGTATACAAAGTTTCAAGGATAATTTTGTACGAAAATCCTAGGCGCATTTCAAAGTTGTTGAAGTTTCAGCAGCATTTTATGTTAAAACTGAAACTTAAATGGCATTTGATTTATTCAGTGCATTGGACATAAATCTCAAAATGAGAGAGAAGCAGGACCAAACCTGCTTATCAACATTGGTGTTGTTTTATGAAGAAAAACAGGTAGATGAATTTAAGGGTGCTATAAAAGTTTAACCACCTTTCACTGATTCAACAGCCATTGAGATTGAAAAAGATGACTTTATGATAGGAGAGATGCAGGACCAAACCTGCTTATCAACATAGGTGTTATTTTATGGAGAAAAACAGGTAGATGAATTTAAGGGTGCTATAAAAGTTTAACCACCTTTCACTGATTCAACAGCCATTGAGATTGAAAAAGATGACTTCAAAGAAATGTCTCTTGCTCAAATGACATGATATGGTCAAAAATGCTAATGCCTGATCTTTTCTCAAACCAGACAAAAAAGAAGTAAAAAGATGTATTGAAAAGATGGCAACTCCCCTTGATATTTTAGAATTACTAGAAAAAGAATCATATAGCTGGGGCACTTTGCCAAATTTTTAAAATTACTGACACTGTGTGTAATTATACAGTCATCTACAGCTTCAGTGGAAAGACTGTTTTCTAGGATGAATCTTGTTTGTAACGAATTGAGAACAAGGATGAAACAAGTGACATTAGATAAGACATTTACGAATTATTTTAAATGGACCTGAGACATTAACTGATACTGAGTGCTTAGCTATCACTGAAATTTTTTAGTCTACTGGCAATAAGCGTACATTACTTAACTAAACATCGGCGCAACAGCCCTAGTCGACCAAGGCCTACGATGCCCATTTTTGTTTTCTTGACCCTAGGGCCCTGGGGTGCAAGGCGTATGTCCCGGTTAGGCTTGCAAAGAGTAAGCAAATACCTCTCTATCCACCATGTAAGCGTATCTGAAGCGATATTTCAAGGATTAGCGATAGTTTCAACAAAGTTAATTTGTTACATGTGAACATACTTTCCTTGATAAAAATAAAGAAGCAGACTCTCCGAATCAATGTTCTAACAATGGATTCCCGCCGTAGTTTCCAAGAAGTTAATTTGTTCCACGAACATACTTTTCTTGATAAATATAAAGAAGCAGACTCGCCGAATCAATGTTCTAACAATGGATTTCCGCCGTAAAACTCGGCAAGCTACTGTCTCGAGGCAAGCCGGGGACAATCAGCCAGCGACTGGATCAGACACGAGACAGCATCGTGAAAATAATCGTGCCTAAGAAAGCCCTCACAGAAAGGAATCTCGAGCAGGAACAGCTTAGCTTAGGCAAGTTGATGAACAAAACTATTTGGAAGAATCATTCAGCAATGAAACTTCAGCTCTCTCAATAGGATCTATGCAGCGCCCTCTATACTGAAAGCCACATGTCACGTGACCTGACATCATACTTCCTTTCCCACCGTAGGCCGATGAGCGAGCGGGAGAAACCAGAGAAACGAAGGAAGAACTAGTTGTGCCAATGCCTTGGAGCAGCGGTTTATGAGTATCGGTTCGGCTCTAGATTCTATTTAAGTCGTTATATGTAATCGAATAAATGCCGTATAAGTGCTGCGCTCCTAATTGTCAGGGTAACTATAAGACTGGACCAAAAGTATCCGTCTTTTGATTCCCCAATGACACCAAATTGCTTCAGAAATGGGAGGCTGCGATTCCATGTGATCTCCAATAATAAAAAATACCAGGGCAAGTACCAACATTCTATATATTTACATTTCTTGTTGAACAAAATTTTCAAACACTTTTAGATTAAAAAATATATATCAAGTGAGAAACTTAATTATTTTCATGCTTTGGAAATCGTTTGATTTATTTATCTAATAATTTTAAAACAAAAGTAAATGCCTAGTTTTTTAATGCTGCACTATGTGAAAAGGAATATAAATATTTTTCACCTGTATACTTATTGATAAAATCTAAAGTTTAAAATGTTTCACATTTAATTCGTTCAACAACATTCTCTTCTTAAAGTAATCAAATTGCTATGTTTGATAGGTAATGTATTTTTTTTAAATATGTGAACAACATTTTGATTCAAAAGATGTTTTGGAAGAAATTTATGGATTTGATGACAAAAACATAGTTGCTGTCAGCATTCAACTTTCCCAGAAGCGGTTGCGGTATGGTGCTGTCCCTAAAATATTTAAAGACTGCCCTGTATATCTATCTTCTAAGACAGCAAGCAGAATTTCTCCAGATGACAAAAAAAGCCAAAATTGAAGAGAAACAATTGTTAAAAGCTGTTGAAGCATATATTGCTACGAACAAAGCATATGAGGAAAGGAAGAGATAAGATATAAAGTTGTAGGTGTTACATCGGATAATAATGCCATAAATAGAAATGCTACATCACAATTCGCAACACCATCATCTCTAAGCATTGTTTATAATCATCTTTTCCAGGGAGATCGTCCGATTTTTTATTTTGTAGATGCTGTGCATTTGTTCAAAAGCCTGAGAAATAATAGGATTAATCAGAAAAATTATGGCCAGTGTATGTTTTTCCAAAATTCCCTCTTGAGTAATCTGATGTTAGAGTTTATAAATATGCCTGTTGTTAATCAAAAATCCAGAGGTAACTTTAAAAAACAGCTTGTAAATACTTCTATAAAGACAGCCTCTTTTCATGCCTTGAAAAAATTGTATGATATTGAATCATCTGTACTAGTTAAATATGCTCCAACTTTAAATAGTAAGGTTTTGTCCCCTAATAGCTTCGAGAGACAGGATACTCAATTGGTTGTGAACCTATTTAATGATCAAGTTGCTGAAGGGTTAGTTGCTGCAGGTGAAAAGAATAACATTATGCTTCAACTACCGATTATTTGAAAATAATTTGCAAATGGTTCAATGTAATGAATGTCTATACAATGTTTAAAGGCCATCGTAAGCTGAACGTTTTGCAAACTCCCCTTACAAATGAAATGATACAGGTGATCCCAAAAATGTCTTTTTGAATCAGTTTTTGGATTGGCTTGATGTATGGGGAAAAGCTGGAATTGATACTGGTCATTTAACAAGAAACCTTAACAGCTCTAAAACAAACAACTCATGCTATTTTAGAGTTTGTCAAATATTGTGTTGAAGAACTGAAGTTTGATTATGTATTGATAGGAAAACTCCAAACCGACGCATTAGAACGTCGGTTTGGAAAGTAGACAGCTGTCAGGATCAAACTATAATATTTCATTAACTCAATTATACGAGACAGAAGCCAAATTAAGGCTACAAAATGTTTTGCCGTTTTATTTAAAAACACCAAGTAACCATCGTATTGAAATAGAGTTAAATGAAGATGTTCCTGTTATTGATATTGTTAGATAAGAAGATGTTCCCTTTTCAAAAGAAATATTTGTTTCAAACGAAGATGTTGCAAATGCAAAAAACACATATGCCTGTTCTAATTTACATATCAGGATGTTGTTGTCATGTTGTACCGAAAAAATTAAATTTCCATTATTATCCTTTCTTTTTTGGATGCTTCCAGTTATCCCCTAGCCGTCCGAGCAACGCAAAGCGCATGGCCTACAGCTTGCGACGTCAGGTCACATGACATGCGACTTTCAGTGTAGAGGGCGCTGATCTATGCCCATCAAATGCCTACATTGTTCTGGTCTGTCCTTTTCAAGGGAAAATGGCAGAATCAAGCAAAATTGCTGCCATCATGGGAAAATTGAATTGAACCCCACCTATCCATATATCCTAGAGCTTTAATTAATCTATTAACTGGGAAGGATGCTGATTCGGTCCATTTCAGCCAGAATATTCGATATTATAACTCAGATGTTGCAATGGCTGCATTTTGTGCATAGGAGGAAGTTGCCTTCAAGGGTATTAGATGTGTTGCTCTTCGCAGTAACGTGAATGCTATGGCTATGGCCACTACAAGTGTAATACCAAGCAAACACAGAAAAGCCACGTTTTGCACAAATTTATATGCATGAAAATGAAGCTGCTTTGTCATGACAATTTTGTAAGGATCGCAATTTTATTTCTACATTACTATGAAAGGAGTTTCTTAATGAATTCTGATATTAATTGCTTTAGATACAGTGATGATATCATGGATTTACAAAAATCTTAATCTTACCTCCATTAAGTGCTGTTCAGAAAGGTGATTTCTTGGATCCAATTCAAATATTAAAACATGATTGACTCCAGATGTTCTCCAGCCATAGACATTGATTCCAATCAGAAAGAGAAAAAGAATAACCAATAAGCTACCTCTGTAAAGTCGCACTGCTATTCGCCAGTTGTCAGGAGCATTAGTAAACACAGCTGAAAAGTATAATTAAATTATTATTGTAACCATAAGGTTAAAGTATATATAACATGGAAAATAAGAGATTATCTTTTTAATAAATCAGTTTAAATTTGATTAAATAACCTATGTACAATCACATTACTTAACCCTTCAACATAATTAGAATATCCATAATTTAATGAAGAAATCCTTCCATTATTCACTGTAACAATTTTACTTTAAACTATAAGGTTTTGATCACCTTAACTTGCTGCTAATTAGATAAGCCACTTAATTGAAGAGGCAGTTTATTAGGGTTAAAATGGAATGAAAGAGGGAAAATTACTCCATTTTACAGATGTCAAGAGTTGAAATATTTCACTTTCTACTAAAATTACAATGCTAAAAAAATCCATTTAATGCAGGCTTGCACCTAGCCAGGGGTTGATCCAGACGAAAATTGGGGCCTTTTTGCTGCCCCTTCACAAAATTCTCCCTCCTTAAATCTGTCCCTTCACAAGATTATTATTTGCAAGAAAACACAAAATATTTGAATTTTTCATGATTTTCTTGGTTTGTGAGCCAATTTTACTTTAATGCACTGATCTGCTAACTATCACCACTTCAGTTTTCCACAAAAATGGGCCCCCAAAAAATTAAACCTGGATCTACCCCTGCTAGCACAATTCTAGGAAATAGTGTACATAAAACCACAATAACTTTTTAAAAAATTCTAAGAAAATTTAGATTTTTTTAAAGAAAGATTAGGAAGAGCTAAAAGGAAAAACAAAATCAGGATGGAAAATATTAATATAAAAATTCATTACTGCATTTTAATATCACATATACAGGGATGTTGCACCACATTGAGCATTTTGTAGCAGTTTTTGTAGCAGTGTGTAGCAGCTAAATTTAAAATTTGTAGCAGTTTGTAGCAGCTAAATTTAAAATTTGTAGCAGAATAAACCATTTTTGTAGCAAGTCGAATCAATTTTTTGCAGCAACCAAAATTAAAATCCATAGCAGGGTTAATAGTTCTTGTTACTAAAATATACTGATAATTTATCCGAACTATTAACCTTAAAACTATGCATGATTAAGTAAATTAACTACTAAAAATTGATGACGAATTACGCAAAAAACAAGTGTTTGAACAGCTAGAGAACTTTAAGCAAAATTGCCACTTTTTGAAGGTACCTTCGACAAATTCAAAAAAGGGGGGGAAGTACCATCACAAAATAGATTTAAAAACCTCTGATAAGCCATTTTATCTTAAATTAAAGGTTAAATGGTAATTCTGAACAAACTTTTAATTAATTTATGGTGTTTTTAAAACAAAGTAATTGCTAATGATAATAGTTTTTAATAAAATTTTTAATTTTAATAACAAAAACGCCAAATGCAGGGTTCATACAAATTTTCAGAAATCAAAATAAAGGAGTATTCCAGGAGTTTTCAAGGAGTATTTTTAAAAAATTCAAGGAGTAACTTTTTACATAACTTATGAAAGAAAAATTTTTACACAGCTTCAAACACACACTATGCCAATTATATTCCTGAATCAGATTTTAAAACCACTTTAAAAGTCAAAATGTAACTAAAATGAAATAAAAAATTAAAAGAAATTAGTTAACAGAATTATTTAAGAAATAATTAAATTGTAAAAACGATATTGTCAAGAATTTTTAGTTAAGTAGAGCAAAAAGTAAGAAATTAGTATTTTTAAAGTTTTTTTTAGAATCTCAAATCAGATAAAAAAAACACTATAATCTTCTAATTTAAATTAAGTTTCTATAAAGCGACCTTTCAGTTAAAATTTACAACTTAGAAAATCCACTAAGTTGAAATTACTAAATAAAATAGAGAAAAAATCATCTTATTAGACTTCTCAGGCTGCTCTGACCAAAATAAAATTTTTTTTTCTGTACCACCGTTGAAGCTAACTTTACAGACACCCGTAGGAAAAGCAGTCGCGGAAAAAACGGAACTGTCGCGGAAAATCACTATTTTTCCAATTTCGGGAACACCAGACTTGTTGGCATCTGACCACGGTAATATTGTTTTGTTTATATCGCAAGAATGACGCAAGAAGCCAACTTGAATCGGCACCCGCGCGGCCATCCACGAAGTCGCGGGAAGAACGGTACACTCCGCAAAAACCCCGAAACTTCCGGGGAAAATCCTATTTTTCCGACTACAGAACATCGGACTTGTGGGTTTCGGCCCACAGTAAAGTTTTTTTTCTACATCGCCATAACGACGCAAGAAGAAGCCAACTTGAATCAGCACCCGACCCGCGGCCGTCCACGAAAATCGCGGGAAAAACGGAACACTTGAAAAAAAACCCGAAACTTCCGCGAAAAATTGCGATTTTTTCGACTTTTTAACGGACTTAAGGCAGCGAATTGAAACCTATTTTATAAAGGAGATAAATTTGTAAAAAATGTTATATCTGGTTTCGATGGCTGACGTCATCGGTTTTGGTTTTGACTTCAAGTGGTAGAAATGTGGAAAAGATTCCATCCATAGACGATTTGAGTTTTTTTTTCCTGAGGATGAAAGTAATTCGACGCGTGTGTGAGAGGAGAGTTTGATAATTTCATTTCAGGAAAATCATTAATTGGCGCAGTTTTGGCGCAATTTTGCTCAAAATACGGTATTTGTAGCAGTTTAGCACATGAATTAGGATTTGGCGCAGTTTGGCGCAATTGGCGCAGCCGCAACACCCCTGCATATACACAAGATTTTATTTCTGTAAGTCAAACTACTAATTTAATGGATACTTTAATATCCCCCATTACAAACCCCCCCTTTATCTAAAAACATAATTTAAGTATTTATACCTGATATAATAACAGCACAGACAAGCACAGCAAAGGCACCAGAAAATACGCCAACTTTAAAAGTTACCCAAGGAGATTGCTGAAAAAAGTAAATGCAAAAAACATTAACTTTTGAACTACTATAAAAAATAACTATTTGTTTATCTCTCTAGTTTAAGTTATCTTAACAAATCATCTAAAAAGAAAACGAAAATTCTAGCTTGTATCAAATATGGGAAACGAAAATTTAATTTGAGACTCAAATCGATTAACCAAAGAATGTGAATTATAAGTCTAAAATTCAATTAAAAGTTATTAAGAAGCTTTTTTTCAAGGATATGAGTGAAAGCAGTTTTCTTGCAGTGCATTTGGTTTGTAGCAGATTGTCTTTGATCATAAACAAAGAATTTATAGCCTCCAAAAAGAGAAAGATAAATAATTCATAATAAAAATTACTGTTTATTCCATTTCCTTGGGTTGTTGGTTGTGGCATTTGGACTTTTAATTTAACTCTAGTTGTTTTGCCCTTTTCTATATATTTCATTAGAAAATTCTATTGTCTTTAATAAAGCAGGGCAAAAATCTTGCAAATCTGGCTTTAAGGATGATGTTTCACTATTTACATGGAGCAATATAAACAATTCAAAGCTACACTAGTAGTTGAGATAATATATACTGTTTTTTTCTGACTTTCCTGCTACCATACTGGGTTTTTTCTGACTTTCCTGCTACTAGACTGGGTTTTTTTCAGACTTTCCTGCTACTACATTTGTACCTAGTAAAGTTAGGAATGAGCTAGGAAAGTTAGGTTGGAGTCTTTTCTAATGGATTTATTCAGCAAATGCTTCAGTTAACAAAAAGATAAATTTTTTTACTTACATTCTATCTATTTTGAAAAAAAGAAATTTGATCAACCACACTACAAATTAACTGTCTTAACAGACAATTGCCCCCTTTTGTTATTATCTTTTTACCAGGCAAAAAAATCCCTAAAGAACAATTCTAACTCCTGAACATTCAATGCTAAAATTGGAAGAACAGTAGGTTAACATACTTGGTCATTTAAAGGTGGTACTCGTAACCTCTTCATAGCTTTTTGGCGGTCACCTCCTTCTAAGTACCTAGTAACCATATTCTGAAAGAAAAATTGTACTTTGGTGATTGATTTGCCATACAGAAAATTTCTTTGAATAGTGGAAGGTAATTTTTCAGATTTTGACAAAATAATGCACCTTTTTGGAAGGGGCAAAATGTTATCCAAATTTAACTCACCTCAGTGTCGTGAATTAATTTGTCTATATCTTTATTTACATAGAATGGTGCTATATCAACCCATTGTTGTCTCCATTTAGCTCCAGCATCAGTTCCTAATAACTAAAATACAGAATTCTTTAGAAGCTAAATAAATTACTCTCTAAACACAACATGAATACATCATTATAAAACATTAAGTGATTTGAAGTTACGAAAAATAAAAACAAGTTAAGATAATAGAGCATCATGTACTTCCTAAAATAATAATTATGCAGAGTAAGGGGCTATGTATGAAAAAATTGAACGAATAGTTTTTTTTAATTTTATAATGATTATTTTTTAACAATCTCACAACTTGCTTTTTAATAACCGATTTTTACTTTTTATTTTTCAACATATTTAAGATTTTGGGAAACTGCATTTTTAATCCAACCAGAACTAAAGGCATTTAAAAAATAGCTTAGTTTGAGTTAAAAAATCAATAAGAACCAAGACTTACCTTATCATGCTTTTTCAGTATTTTTCTAAACCCGGTGAAATTTAAATTCTGGTAATTTTGTAAAAGAATTAAGCTAAGATAAAATTCACTAAAAGCCAGTCTTAACTCATGCATCTTGCGATACTGGACATTCCTCTTCACTTGACGGTTTAAGGCTTTTTTAACAGCAAACCTAAGGACAAGATTACTGAAATTTAATGCCAAATTCCAGATGTTAAAAAGCATAGGGTATTTTTATAGTGTTTCAAAGTCCGTTTCACAGCTTTTATTTGAAATCAGCGTCTCCTAGGGTCATGGAAGTAAGGTTTACCCCTAGGTAAGAGACCCTGGAGAATCCATTGAGATGGCTCAGTGCCCCTAGCAGCAAAATAAAAGTTTAAATAATTCAAAAACTAAAGATAGAGCAAAAACATCAATGATATAGTATTGCTGCGATCATTATGAATGACTCTATGAAAAAAAATGTAATCACGGTATTTCCCCGAAATGTTTTTCATAACAGATGCACTCAAACTGAAGTTTTTGTTCTATCTCCTTCAGTTTTTTAATTAATTTTTTTAACTTTCTTATTTTGCCACTAGAGGGGCACTGTAAGTCATGTTAATGGATTCTCCAGGGTTAATTTTTTAGGGGTAGACCATAGCCCTTACTTCCATGACCCTAAGAGACGTTGGTTTCAAATAAAAGCTGTGAAACGGACTTTTGAAACACTCGGTATAATTAAATTTTAAAACTAAGGTAAATTTTAGATTTGTCCCTCTTTATTGTTTTAGATAATGCAGCACATTGGAAGTTCAATTTGAAACAAATGGATTAATGCCTACCTTTTACCACTGCCGGATCCATCTCTTTCATCATTGGATATTGCATTGTGAAGCTCACTTTTAAGGTTGCCTGACTTTCGAGTAGCTTCAGCAATTTTTTCTGAAATTATTATTTGTAAGAAAAACATCATCATAACATTCAAATTTCAAGCATTGCTAGATTTAGCTATAAATCACAGAATTTTCTAGTAATTTTGATCATTTGTTTAACACCAGTGCTGTACTCAATTCAGAATCTAGTGAAGCAGATTATGTGGCCTTTTTAGATGAAGATGTGGAAGGAATGAGCTAACAGGAGAATCAAAAACAGCTACCAAAGCCAGGTTATATTTTAGTGATTCTGCTTATGTTTTCTCTGCAAAATCTTTTCTATTATTATACTGAGTTCTTATTAGAAAAGGTCGATAACTGTCCAGGCAGAGAGAATATATAGTTTTTAACTTGCATAAAACTGTGCTGGTACTTCTAAAAGACAATAAATACAACAAGTTTTTGGAAAAAAAATTTCCCGCTATTAAGTGCAATTAATTTTTTAAATTTTCAGTTTATTTTACTGCTGTTTAACTTTAAATGCAATGGTTCTAACTCTAATTACTATGACATTTTGTAGCTAGGGGACACATAAAAAAGGTGGCCCAAGGTATTTTGATCTCCCCATTCATACAGAAGCTGTGTTGAATGATCTAATAAGCAACCAGGGCTGACATATTTGCTAAATAGTAAATTTTTTTAAAAACCAATGAAAACAGCACACATAAAAAGGAAAACAAATATCATACCTGAGAAAAAAGTATTGATTTTTCTAAGCTCTTTTTCTGAATGGTGAAAAAAATCCTCTTCAAAGTTTGCATAATAACGGACAATGTCATTCTGTTCTACAACTAGAGCAGAAACAAAAATAATTGTAGTTGGAAACATCAACAGTAGTCTGTGTAAATAGAATTGGCGGCTTGTCACCATGCCAACAGCAAGGCAGTGCAATAGATATGCATTGACTAGTGGGAAACGACAAGTAGTGAGCCGCCAATTTTATTTACAAACTATAGATATTCCATTTAAATTATGTGATGCTTACCTTCAGCAGATGGAGCCCTTTCTACCCCAGAATACAGCATACTTTTCATTTCCTGTTCGGATTGAAATCATGGATTACTTATTATATCTTTTTTCATAGAGGGACTTCAGAACAATTTTTAGTTAGTAATACTACTATATCTAAAAGAGGGTCTGGTTGAGTGTCCTACAAAGGCCTGTGTTTAAGGTTTTGGCTGCCTCATGTTAAAATTTTTCCCGTTCCCTTCAGTCAAATTCCAAACTTTTTTAAGAAAAGGCATCTTTTTGCTATTCCTTTCAGAAATTAACATTTTTGATCCTATTGATTTTAGGCTTGGTAAAAAATCATTTAGTTTTGATCAGCATGAAAAGCGTTACCTATTATTATAGTACATTGATTAAAATCTATTGGCACAGCTTCGATAAGTCTACCAGACCCCATGTTTCCCCACAGTTCAAATGATGACACACAAACATATAGATCTAACTAATAATTATCAATTTTATGAATTAAAATTAAGAGAAAATATACAATTGGACTAAGAAAAATACAAACCTACTAATATACTCTTGATCCACATCCTGACAGTAAAAGTAGAAAGCCTATATACAGCTTTAACAAAATTTAGATTTGAGTATTGCCCATGAGACATACATATATTACAGGGCACACTCACCAAAACATATCGTTTAATTTATGTTCAACCTAGCTGGCAAATGACGAGAGCTTTGATGCATTTCCTTAAATTGAAAAACCATTGTTATCAAACAAATGATGGGTGCTATGCTACAATCAGGTGCCAATCTTCATGTCCACTTTATTTGGCACCATAACTTACTATTCAGTATACCCACTGAGCTGCTACAAAATTGTTGCCCAAGAATGCAGCACCAAAACAAATGCCCCCTGGTTGTAGCTCAAAACCAAAAGATGTACTTAACATTATCTTATCACCAGAAGCTGGCTAACTAGGCCGTCTAACTATACAGAATGTCCTTTTCTGAGGGACAAAGAGTGAATGATCAAAGGAGTCCCAAAATATTACTAGGCTCGATTTCTTTGGAATTGCCAAAAACTTCAGTTGACTGGTTATAAAATAAGTGGAAATCAGGATTTTCACTTGTCTCAAGTTTTAGATATTTTACCTAATGAAAAGTTCACATTTAACAAAAACAAAAGAAACACTGCAGGGGCTAGTCCTAACTTACTCGTTCAAGCGTTTTAATGAAGTAGTGCGAGGATAAGTTCTCAATGATAAAAACATACAACATAAAAAAACTTTTATTTATTGATTAAGTAAACAATAAACTATACCTCATATTGAATGTACTGTTTCCTCCACTCCGGGGTGATATGAGCTGCTAAATGCTCGGCAAACTTCATAACGGTTTAGGGAAGTATTTCTTGTGTAGAAAAGAAAGTTGCCGCCACAAATTTACTGTTTTTGCGTATCCATTTGATCAAACGAATGCTGGAATGCAGCAGCATTAGATTGTCTTTGTTTATTCAGAGAACAGAATGAAAAAAATCCTTACGACACCAACACCGACCGAGGAAGGAAAGCCTGCCAAAAAATTTTAGAACCAAAAAAACATGATAAAAAACATAAACCCAGTTGCAGTTATACAAGTGTGAGAAAAAATCCTGATCCTTTTCGATACAAAAAATAACGAGAAAATACAATAGTTTTTAAGAATTATTTTAATATCTCCTTTTCAAATGAACTCGCCCACCGATTTTTAAGTTTTCTTTATGAAAATGAGCTAATTTTGAAACGAGTGTCTACTGGTGGCGATTATTGAAACTTTAAGTAACACTTGCTATAAGTTATTAAAAATTGAATTGAACCTCTATAAACATGTTATTTAATCTCTAAATCTAAGCGAGATTTGTTTTTCTTTTGCTTTCACTCACGCATTCAAAAAAAGCGATATGGCGATGGCTACGCCGAATACTTACGTTCAAGATGATACAGGTAAATAAACAACTTTTAAAAACCACTCATTGTACAAAACTTCTTTAATCTTTTATGTTTTAATTGTTTTTGAAGTCGATTAACTATTGTATTATTTATAAGAGATATCTGAGCACAGTGACAATCACATGTTTCTTCAAATAGTATAGCGATTTTTTTTTCAAATAATCATTGAAAAATAATTGCGAACTATCTAATTCGTTGATTTTCGTCATTTTATGCAGATGTTTTAAATGTTAATTAAGTTTACTTCTTAGTCTTAAGTGTTCAAAATAAATTGCTAGATTAATCCGTTTTGAAATTTTACAGGATCACACTTTTGTTCAAATATAGAAGATTTAATTATATGAAGGTAAAAAACAAAAAAATCCTAAATAAATTTATTAATGCAAACCCTTAAATGCTTAATCAGATGTTTTACTAGTGCAAGCAACCAATGAACCTGAAGCTCAAGAATTTTCCTTTTTTGATCATAGTAAACCACTACCCCACGGGTCCCCAACCTTTTTGTACCTAAGAGCACATACCAGAATATCGGTCGAATGGTGGGCACCATTTATTTTTTTAAGATAAATTTATGGTTGGTGGACATAGTTATTAATACACACTACATATAATACACAAAAAATTTAATTTTAAAAATTAATTTAACATAATGAAGGTAATTAGTATTAATATTCTTTTGTAAATTAAATTATTACTAAATTGCTAGCAAAACATACGAAGTATAAAAATTATTTGTAAAATACATAAAATACATTGCATTTAACTGGCCAGCGCCTCGCAATTGGGATATTATGATGAAATTCTTGCCCGCAAGCTATCGTCAAGGTGTTCATCTGCACGTCGCGATCTATATTTTTTTATTTTATTATATTCATCAGGCTCGGACTGGTCATGCGGGCATTTGGGCAAATGCCCGGTGGGCCGCTACTCATCAAGGGCCGTTTGTGGGCCGCCTACAACCAAAATATTTTACAGTGGTATGAATGAAAAAGATCCTTTAAAAATGAATCCGCACTCCGTAGGATTTTCCAACTAGCGGCTCACAAATTCTCTTTGTGCGGCCACCAAACCATTAATTTACCAGCAATTAAATTCATTAATGATGGCATAAATTACTGAATTCAAAAACATATTTATTATATTTAAAATATGTTTATGAAAGAATTTTCCTGGTTTCATCTTCAAAAATTCTACAGCATAAAAGGAGCGAACCTTTTCGGATGTCACCGAAAAGTGTCCCAAATGAGTTAAAACAGTACTTTTAAGAGTAAAATTTACAAAGTTTTTGTGGGGGAGGACCCCCAGACCCCCCTTTCTATTTTCAGCTACATCATTCACAAATTCTTTTAATATTAAGTTCGTCAAGTTGGAAATTCTTTTTACCCACTGAATTTACCAACAAAGAATTAAAAGTCTATATTGAGTTTATTACATATCCAATTAAGGACTTCAAGGTTGATTTTAGACTATTTCCTTAGGGGTCAATTTTCAAAAGAATTTCTTGGTGGAGGTACCACGATTCCCCCCCCCCCCGAAATTTTCAATTCTATGAAGTTATATTTTCCATAAAAATTATGCGGTGGGCCGATTCAGACTTAAAATGCCCGGGCCGAAATTTCTTCCCAGTCCGGCCCTGATATTCATTGTCGAAAATGATTCACATAAGTGTGTAGAACCAAAAAACTATTTTACATGCTGCACTTTTTAAGAATGGAAATTTATTTCTATCAACTATATTCCAGAATTTCTCATATCATCTGATAATAGTTTTGAGGATAATGTCATTCTGAAGATCCAAAATTTCTATTCTTCGCCTTACTTGAAGAAATTCTGAAATGCATGTTGCTATTTCATTTCTAGAATTTTATGGGATAGCGGAAACCTAAAATATTTTATCGTTGGACAAGCAGCGGGCGCACCTAGACCAATCGACGGGTGCCATGGTGCCAGCGGGCATAGGGTTGGGGACCCCTGCACTACCCCATATCCCCTCCCAAAATATCAGCATCCCCCACTGAAATTTTTTTCTGGCTACACCACTGTTTCCGGCACTAAATATTCCTTACTGATGGGCAGTGAAGGGTGTATAGATTGTTCTGGGTATGAAAAAAATTGAGGATGGTCTGTTATGTATTTTATTTGATATTTATTTTATACATCAGTATACAAAGGTTTAAAAATCATTACAGAGACCAAGCAGGGATTGAAAATATTATTAGGGAAATCATCTTTCCTTTTTTTCAACTTGAAACCCCATATTTGAGGGGATGGCAGCTCTTGCATCCGCACTCAAATTCAGCACTGGATGTTAACTGAAATGGTTCTTCTTCCTTACCTTCTGGGCTTGCATCTTTAAAATATTGCTTTTGAACATGCATTGTTTAGTTCTTTCTTCCATTTTAGTTCCATTGCTGCAACACCCATTTCAACATACAAAAAAGTTTTACTTATTGAGAATGGGCTTTATTCTTAAAAATTACTAATTTCTAACTTTCCTCAAAATTTTCTTTTAAAATTTCTTTTTTCCCTTTAATATTTATTTGGGACTTACATATTATACCCCCAACCTTTCTGCACCAATCAAATTCAGCATCATACCGATATTATAATAGTCAATGGGCTTTGAAAACATTTTTGGAAAGTATTTTGGTATTTTTCCGTTAGCCGGGTGCAGAATATGTCCGAACGAGGTTAGGGGGAAATTCAAGCAGCTCTGGGGAAATTTTTGCCCAAGATAGAAACAGGGCTGAGATTGGAGGGGGACGCCGTCCCCCGAAATGTTTGGACCGTCCCCCGAAATATTTTTACCGTCCCCCCAAAATATTTGGTTCAACGAAAATTTTTAAAATTTCTAAAATATATTTAAAATAAAAAATATCTTAAAATTTCTTTCATTTCTATAATGAAGAACCTTGTCAAACCTTTTTGTCAAAAGGTAAAAGTTAATGGTCTGAAAATTTCCCCTCTTGGGACTCAAAAAGGTTCTCAAAATGAGTTAAAACCCTACTTCTACTAGTCAAATTTCAAAAAATTTTCTGGGGGAGAACCCCCATTTCCCCTTGCAGTACCACAAATAAGGGATCTTGCATCATACTTTTTAGAAAATCGCCAACATTTCGACTTTTTTTTGTCAAAAGGTAAAGGTGATGGTCTGGAAAAGTGCCCCCCTCTTGGAGCCCCAATTTGGGTAGGTACCCAAATTGAGTGATATTTTGCCCTCTATCAACCATCTACTCTGTTAAAAGTTGAGTCCCCCAAAATATTTTTTTCCAATCTCAGCACTGGATAGAGAGAAAAACTAAAAAAACCATCATCATTAGCTGACAAACAAATATTTTGGGTAGTGACTGCATCATAACCTCCAATTTCAATGAAAATCAGGTGAAAACTGCGCAGTTACATATGTTGAGTCGGAAAACTACGGATCTGCGCTAAAAATCTTAGTTTTTTAGGTGAATACCTGAAAGTTGGCTTTTCCTTGCTTTCCGTTTTGATTGGTATGCAGAAAAAACAACGTATTTGTGGCAGGTAATTTTCGGTGGGATTCTTGTTTAATCCCACCGATATTATTTTCTGTAAAGTTAAGTGAGGAAAAGTTTACATTTAGCTTAAATTTGAAAAAATAGACAGTTTTTCATATTTTAAGAAAAGGCACTTCTGAGCTATAAGATTACAAGTGTGAAAGAAAGACTAAAAAGGAATCTAAACATTAAAATTTAAATCTATGGATTATGCAAAAATTATTGAATCTGAAAGAAGTTATATAATACATTTTTTTAATGATACCTCATTTTTGGGGAAATTTTGGAGAAAAAAATGTATTCTGTTGAAATTTTGCAGCCTGAAACATCTTCTGCACCCCTGGCCGGGTGCAAATGTCGCCAATTGTGAACCAAACGCAAGCCAAGTCTACCAATTCCCCTTATGGCAGGGGTGCATCCAGGATTTTTTGCCAGGGGCCGTTTTTGGGAATTTTGTGAAAAATGAAATTGAATTTTGTGAAAATTCAATACTGTTTTTTAAATTAAAGTCCGTTTTTGGGAACCGGAATTTTGTGAAGGGGCTGTTTTTGAGGGTCTGAATTTTGTGAAGGGGCCGTTTTGGGCCCCAATTTCTTTCTAGATGCACCCTTGCCTTTGCCTTGTATGGTTATAAGATATTTGGCGGAACTCTACATTATTTGGCGATTTTTCCCTTGCGCCCAGCTAACAGAAATTTGCCAGTATTTTAAAGCATGGAATAATGAAAGGTTTTTAAATAAATCCTCTTTTGTTTTTGTACCCTTTGGGTGACACTCAGAGTTTAGGTGCTTCGTATGTATTCAAAATTTATAATCGGCTCAAAAACAGGGGTTCATCCATGTTTTCCTACCAGGGTCCTGTTTTGGGAATTTTGAGAAAAAGAAGGGCTTCTAGTACAACCACAGCATTCATAACTTATGAAATGGCTCCAAAACTGGCAAAATTAAAATGATAGAAACCTATTCTGAAAACAATTTTCATCCTCTTTTTATAACCAATATTTTTACCCAATTTATTTGGTTGTGTAAAATATTTAAAACCAATTAAATATTATTACAATAAAAAAAATCTTTTTTCTAACCTTGGTTTTACACAGAGTATCCAAGCATTTTACTTTACCCAATGTTGCATTATTGCCTGGACCCACCCGTTCTCAAACATGTGTATACAATAAGGGATCCTGGCATGGAATATATCTACAAACACAGCCGACGACCATAGGAAGAAGCATTTATGTTGGCAATGGGAGATAGCACTCATTAACGATTTTCTTGTCTTCATTACCCTACTTTGTTGTATAAATGCACAGAAAAAATTTTTTTCTTTGGTATCCCTATTCTTTGGACCATTTTAGAAGGCCAGCAAGTTAAAAAGTAATTATTTAAAACCTTTAAAAAATTCGGTACTTTTCCGTTAGCAGGGCGCAAATGTCGCTAATTGTGAGCCAAGTCGCCAAACAAAGCGAATGACTTAAAGAAAAATTTGGCAGAGTTCTACATTATTTGGCGATTTTTCGCTTGCGCTCGGCTAACGGAAAACTACCCAAAATTCTTCCTGCTCAGAGTATCTCAGGGATGAGATTTTTCAGCCTTTTGGAGGATTTTTAGACTTTTTGAAACTTTTCAATGAACATTTCAGACGTTTTAATGTAAAGAAATCAGTTTACAAACGAATTTTCAACTAAAAACTATACATCTTTTTCATTTTGTGTTGTGTAACTTATAAGGCACTTACCTATGGTAAATATTTATATCTGAAGCAGCTAAATGATTTTATTTAGTTTGGTTTACAATCTTGTCAATTCAGGGAGTTTTCAGACTTTTTGCTTTTTTGTTAATCTCATCCCTGGTATCTGCATCATAACAAATTCAAATTTATTTTCCAAATTTAATTATACTTCTGTTTATTTAGGTACTTACATACCTGCAACTCAAAGACCTGATGGATCCTGGCGAAAAGCAAGACGAGTGAAAGATGGATATATACCTCAAGATGAAATGCCTTTGTATGTTTTTCCCTTTTTCAATTGCATTCACTAATTAACATCCTTTTTTGAATTAACCTTACTATGTATAAATGGTATCACCAGTGTTTATTCAAACAGAATGTTGAATAATGATAAACTTTTACCCTGGTTAAAAGTGGCTTTTTAGAATATTTTTAGGTAGGGCTTTCTTGATGAACTTGATTTTAAAGTAATGTGTATACTACAAAGTTTTAATGCTCCTCAGCGGGACTTTTGATATATACCATCAATAAAGCTTGTAACATCATTCTTGTGGAAACCACGTTATGTGATTGTTTATGGTTTATGCGAATGTCTGAAGATCTTAGATAATCATAAACGATCCCATAACAAGGTTTCAACAGCAACAATGATATTACATGTTTTATTGATTGGACATCATTAATTCCGCCTTATTGAACGGGTTAAATATTAAAAGAAATAGTCTGGGGTTCTCTCTCGGAAAATGTTTGAAAATTTTACACTTTAAAATAAGACTCATTTGTACCCTTTGGGTGACACTCAGAGTTTAGGTGTTTCGTATGTATTCAAAATTTATAATCGGCTCAAAAACAGGGGTTCATCCATGTTTTCCTACCAGGGTCCTGTTGGGAATTTTGAGAAAAAGAAGGGCTTCTAGTACAACCACAGCATTCATAACTTATGAAATGGCTCCAAAACTGGCAAAATTAAAATGATAGAAACCTATTCTGAAAACAATTTTCAAACCACTATTTATCTTGGGACTTATTTGTAAAGAATCTGGCTATTTTTGGTAACTGGAATTTTGTAAAGGGTCCTTAAAGGGAACCATTTTCTTCCTAGATGGACCCTTGAAAAACAATCATCAAAATTTCACTGTAAAGATAATTGAACCAAATCACCCAACCTCCTCTTGAATATGGTCCTGTATAATATACAAATGTGTAAGTTTAGGGATCTAACTTAGGATGTTTGAGGTATAAAGCATGTCCTTTTTAAGTTACTATCTAAAAAATTGAAAGTGCTACCTTTATTTGTAAAGTTTTTATAAATCATCAGTTTTTTTTCTTAATAAGGGGTCTGGGGGTATCCCCTATGAAAATCTTGAAATTTGATCATCAAAAACTGGGCATTGGCATAATTGAGTCCAGCTAGAAATGCCAATTAATTTCTATAAAAAAAGGTTGATCAACCTAGTTAAATTTTTTGAAACTACACAATATCCAACAAGAAAAAAAAATTATCAGTGTATCAATTATTATTTGTTTCACTTTTTCCATAGGTATGAAAGCAAGGGAAAGCAATGGGCAAAGAGTAAGCCCACTGGTCCTGTTGGTTTGGATCCAAGTTACACTGTTCCAGTCTCCACCACCAAGTCTAAGATACCTGGACTCACAGAAACAACAAATAGTGAAACTACTTCCAAATCAAGTAAAAAGAAAAAAAAGAAAAGTGACGCTTCAAAAACAAATTTAATCAGTCAGGTGGCCAATCTGGACATAAATAATCAAGCAAAGAGTGACAAAAATTCCACTTCAAAGTCTCAACCAGTAACCACTGACCCAGCTAAAAAGCTTAGGAACCTGAAAAAGAAACTGCGAGACATAAATGCCCTGAAACAGAAAATAGAATCTGGAGAGCTCGCCAACCCTGAGAAAGATCAGCTGGAAAAGGTTGCTCGCAAAGAAGATACAGAAGCAGAGATAGAAGAACTGGAGTTGGAATTAGCTGGATAATTTTTAAGTTACTGCGGTGTTTTATTGGGACAAAAACTGACGATTGTTAAACTTTGAGTATATCATCTATTTGTTTTCATGACTCTCATGTTTCTTGAGGAATCTTCATTGTCCCACTATCTTCATGATGTATTGTGCCACACTTTGAATTTGCAGTTTGAAACTTTCAGAAAATATTCAGTACATGTTTGTTTTATTTATAGGATATTAAAATTGTTTTTAAAAATTATGCTTGTATTATATGTATTTTTCTGCCTATCCTGTTAAAGTAATTACTCTCTTTCAGCTGAAAACGTGGATGAGGATGTATGTAAACACTCCTCGATATTTGCTCCTCAACGTGGATAATACGTAATTTTGTATAAATATAGATTGGGCAGAGGTTCCAAGTATTACTATTTGTCTGTACTATTTACAGATTCGATACAAAATTACGGTGTTAAGGATATCGATTAAAAAATACAGATTTTTGAATTCTCCAAAATTTTCGCACTTTTAAAATCTGCTTCTATTTTTCCATGCAAAATACAATTTTTCATGGTTTTGTCAACTCCTAGCTTGAATGACAACTGGTGGAAAATTTCCTAGCGTTTCCATTGATGTTGAGAAGAATCTAGGCCTGCTATTGGTCCAAGGTCAGGGGTCGGGAAGTAATTATACTTGGGATCCAAATAATTTTGAAAATTTTCATTGAGGTCCGGAGAAAAATTAGGTTACTATTACTACTTTAAATTCTGATCTTCAGATACATTTATTTTTTACAATTTAATGTTATTAGCAGTTTTTACATTAAAAATGAGGGTCTGGAGGTTTCCCCTAAGATTCTTTTTGAAATTTACCTTTGAAAAGTATGTCAAACTAATTTTTGTAGTGTTAAAGTGCATATTAATGATTTTCAAAATGTTTTGGCTGTCCAGGAAATAACCTGCCAGTTGCCAACCCCTGATATAGATTTTTGATAGAATAGGATGTCATACTTTATCAAGTTTATCAAAATGCAAATCCTTCCTAAAAATATATATCCGAAATTTGGACTAAGTGTATCGAAACTAGTCAACTCCCTGTTTTTAGAATTATATTTTCAAATATTTTCTGGGGAAGACCCCTTGAACTAGACCCCTTTAGTACTTAGAACTCTATTACTCGCATTTATCTTATCCAGGCATGAGATTCTTCGGATTTTCCTGAGAATTTTTTAGATTTTTTCCTCAAACCTCCCACTGCAAAAAATTTGGACAAAGTGTTTAAAATAACCTAAAACCTTGAATTTTAGGTTCAAATTTCCAAAAGTTTTCTGGGGAAGTACCCCCAAACCCCCCTTTTAGTACTTAGAACTCTATTTTTCAAATATTTTTTTTTAATTAAGTTCACTAACAAGCAAATTCTACGTAAACATATATTGAAAATGTCGTTTACACAGTTTTTCAGACTTTCTTTTTGGTCAATCTCATCCCTGTTATCACATCTCCTCATGATCCGAATTCTACCTAAAATTTATAAAAAAATTACACTAAAAAAGCTTCTGTATTAGGTCTATTATTATCATTTTTACTGTTACTTCGTTAGCGGCCCTCCATGTCATCAACACTATGAGTGGCCCTCCTCCCAAAAAGGTTGTGCATCCCTACACTAAAATGATTACTCATCAACTACTGGATTGAGCATATATTATTCGAACCAACATTTTAACCCTTTATGCCCCGACAGGACTTGTAAGTCCCACTTCCCAATGTTCCAAATTCGTCCAATTTTCGTCATGTAAGGCCAAATTTCGTTTACTTCTAGTTGCAGTTACGTAAACTTGACATATTTGAGACGAGCTGTGCTACTAGGGTTAATATGAAGCTTATATACTTATAGGGATAACGTATAAAAAATATACAGCACAATTTTTCTGAAAAATATAATTTGGGACATAAAGGGTTAAAATATAAAATTTACTAGCTACACAATATAATGACAATCTGGCAAGTGGAAATTTCATACCATTTATTTCATTTGTTTTTTGTAGTTTGTATAAGATGTTTGTAGTATGCATCATGCAAGAAGAAAAATACCAACCCCACATAAAATACCATTTATAATTTAAAATTTTTCTAGGGGAGGACCCCTGTGTACATTGCATAATTGAAATTGTCATTTTGAAGGTTTAAAAGGAATATTCTTAGATTGGGGGTAGAATTGAAACATTTTTTAATTAAAATCCCCAAACATTTTCTGGGAGAGTATTCCCAAGCAGAAAAATTAGGTTATTACCTACAATTTTGAAAGGCCTAAACAAAAATGCTTTACCAATGTCTAGCAGTTAATTCATTCAGTTTTTTACATTTTTTTGATAATTTGTTTAATTTTTTAGGTTGATTTTCATTTTGTAGGTAGTCATTATAATAACTATTTAATTTTAAATTATTTACATTATATGTTATACCAATTGCATTTGTTTTGAAACAAATGACTTATGATAGTTTATTATTAAAATCTGAAAATATTATAAATCGATATTAGGGGTTCTGTAAAACTTGAACATTGTCACAAGGGTTCTGTTAGAACAGAAAAGGTTGGGAAATGCTGAGCTGTATGGTAAACAAGTGTTTATAATTATTACATTAGTGAAAAAATTTAAATTGAAATTGAACTCACTTTAAAATTAATTTGGACAATTTATTATAACTAAAATTGTTACAGAAAGTTAGATACAGCATCAAGAGATAAAATTTTAAATTGTACAGTATTGAATAATGAAAAATCATTAAAATATTTACAAAAAATTATAAATATGCAGGTTAAATACATTTTGAATACTTGTAAACCTTCATGTTTCTTCATGCCCAACTGAAAAGTTATGGAAAGACAAATTTATTTATCAGTACATAAAAAATATTTAAGTAGTCACTTAATTCAGAGAACAGTGGCAGAGAAAGTTTTTTAACCCCTTTATACTTATCTTTATTAAGTTTTATCTTAGCATTCAAAATTAGAAAATCAAAGAAATTTAGAAAGAAAACAAAAGAATTATTGGTAATAAAATATTTTCAAATCAATACATAGACATTAAATTTTTTGCATGAAGCTAAACATGAATTTAATTATATCTTTAGGAAATATGAACAAAGACATCTCAGGGTGTTACCTTTATAAGCATATTCCAAAGCACTAGATATAGTTTTCATGTCATTTTCAATACTCTTAGCCCAATTTTCAACATCTCCAATTTCCTATAAAAGACATTCAGAGTAGTTAATTATTCTTAATTTTTTAAGCATTAATAGAGACACTTAGGTTTAGTTTTGATAAAACAACTCTGCTGAAGAAGGAGCTTTTTAGGTATTAAGTATGCATATTTTTGATAATTTTCAACCTCCTTGTCAACAAAATAAGCCATTTACTTAATTATAAGCCATCACCTAATCAGTAGTTAAACCTCCACTGTTTTTTTTGTTCAGAATATTAAAAAGTTAAAATACAATTTTTAAAATTTAAAACAATTCAAATTAAAAGATCCTAAAATGTAAAAAAGTTTAATTTAAAATAATTCACTTTAATGTTTACATTAGATAATTTCTCGAAGTAACGAGATTTTCGACAATACAGAGTTGTTAATGTCTTGAAGAGCATCTTATAATCTTCCATTTTCCAGATTAGTCAGCAAACAAACATACAAACTCTCCTCCCTTTTAGCTCACATAATATTTAAACAGACCCTTCTTATACTAGCAACTTAAAAATGGAAGATGAGACTTAATAGAGAATTCATTGTTTCCCCATATTCAATTGAAAGCAGTGATCTACTTTTTCAATAATAAAAAGTGAAAAGAAAGCTCTGTAATAATAACAAGTGGAAACCAAAATTCTTACTTTTAAAACTTGGCTAAAGTTTTCAACAAGTTGAAGCCACTGAGCTGTTTGTTTTGCAAATGTTGTAACATTTCCGTGCAATTGTTTGGATTCATAGTCTAGTCGCTTTTGATTCAGGTAAGCTTGGGCAACACTAAAGAAAGCAACAGCTATATGAATTAACACTTGAAACTGCTAATAGTGGACACATTATAGAAGTAAAAGAAGTTTATTAATTGATACTTAGCTTTAAAATGAATCCAAACAGAGATTAAAAAAAACTTTTACCGAATTAATTTTATTTCTGTGCATCACAACTGCTTTGACAGCTTAATGTCAATTTTGTTCAAACCACTTGCAAAAACAACTAAATTTCAATTTCTCGTTGAGAAATGAAATTTAGATATTGGCGGGAGGGGGTTCAGAATTTGATTAATCATGTTGAAAAGAAAAAGGTTTAATTTAACAATCCAGAAAATTATATTGAAAATTTTTAGTTTAGGTACTCCAGCTTTTATTTAACACGTTCACGCCGGCGCGGTCCACCGGTGGCCTGCACTAGACTGTCTCATCGGGGGCGCGGTCCACCTGTGGCCCGCACCAGAATGCCTTATCAGTTGGCGCCGCCGGATGAAGCGCATCATGAAGTCGAGCGCCGCCTCCCAGCGAAAAACATGAAAATCGGCCCCGGCGTGAACGTGTTAAACAGTATTCAGAGTAAGCAAAGAAATAGCGTAAATTAACCCCTTACCAGTGTCACCCAAACCTAGTTCGGGCAAAACACATAGCGGATGAAATATATCCACAGGCAAGGGTTTAAATAAGAGTTTTGTAAGGACTAAGACCATGAGTTCATTAAAAAATGGGTTCAATGCTGTTTTTAGTTTCATGTGTTTAGATGACAAATTTTTATTTACCTCTGCTTGGGACACTACCTAGTACAGCTGATTCTTTTTCTGAAATACAACCATTCTACACAAATTTAATTTATAAATAAGCATGTTGACAAAATGTTACTTAATGCATTAACGCCCAAATTACTTTTTTGGGGGGCGAATTGAATAAAAATAATGAATCTGGTGTATTTTGCCTTCTATATCATTATTATGAACAAATTTTACCATAAGTCACTAGTTTCTTTAAAAAATTGCTAATTATAAAATTAAGTAATTTACTTAAGATTTATTACATGAATAGCCTATGTTGAAAGTAATTATAGGTTAAAAAAGGGAGAATTGAACCATGAACTTTAAATTTATTAGTACATTATCAATACAATATTCTACAAAATTATAACTAAGTTAATTAAAATGCATTTAGTAAATTTTTTTTAAATTTTATGGATTGATTTTACCATAAAATAATCATACTCGTGAAATAAAATGTAACTTTTAGTCGGAAACATTCAAAATTGCTGCGTTTTGAAGTTTTTCTATGGCCTATTCTAATTAACTACTTATCCTGGCATAAAGATAATTTCTGACACTATGTTTAGCGACCTAAAAATAGATCAATGGGCGTTGATGGGTTAATTTGGTATTAACTCACTAAAGACAAATAATTAAAAATTCCACTTTTGGCTTTAAAATCTTGACAGATTCTTACCCAACATTCAAATGATCTACTAATGCAGATGTTAAATTGCTAGCAGCAACTACTGCACACTTCCTTTTCTTTTCTAAAAAAGATAAATGTAAAAATATGGTGTAAAATTTACCTAATGAACTGAAGAATTACAAAATAGTTTCAAAAATTGTTTTTGCTTGAAGAAGGTACTCGCTTCGAAGAAACAAAAGGTATTATCCATGTAGAGTTACTTCATTCTTACTCCCATCAAAATATGCAGAGCTCTTTAGACGCAGCCTCATAATCATTCAAAAAAATTTTTCGAAATTGTCTTTATTGAGTTTGCCCTTTCTATGGTTAAAAAAGATGGTACTTATGCAGGGGTCTGTTTAGAAGAAATTTGGGTCCGTTTTCGGACCCTTCACAAAATGTTTTATTGTGAAAACGGACCTTTCACAAAGTATTTTACCTTAAAAAAGGACCCTTCACAAAGTATTTTGGTCTTTAAATAAACACTATTTTTCACAATACTGCAAATATGTGAGCTTATTTTCACAAAAACAGGCTCCTAGTTGAAAAGAACTAATATAACACTAACTAAAATTCACAAAATTATGAGTAGATTTTCAAAATTTTTACAAAAAACGGACCCTTCACAAAAAGTCTGGACAGACCCCTGTTATGTATTATCCCATTGACCCTGCCGCTGAATCTGAAAACATTATCAAATCCTATTAATTGTGTTATTGCTGTCCCACTAAATCTGACAGTCACTAAACAGTAGGGTGGAGCGAAAAAACCTTTTTTTCGAAATCGGTCAACGGCTAGTGCTCAAAGTTTGTGGTTGGGGGTCCTTATAACCCACAAAAAATTTCAGTTCGATAGGACAATATCTTCAGTCTGCGCTTTTCGCTCAAAGTTTCAGGTTTTTACTAAAAAACATCAAAAATACGAAAATTTCCCAGAATGTTTCTAGATGCTCCAAAATAGTTTTTATGGTAAATAATTACGCATATTGCTAGTATGTAGCTTAATAATAGCGATTGAGGGTGTTTGATTGAAGCTAAATGGTTTTATAAAATCGGCAAAATTATCCAAAAATAGAGCATTGATACGGATTTTGGGACAAAAATAGCCCGCTGTGGTAACACGATCACGAGGACTTAAATCACCGAAAACAATGATATAAAAGGAAAAAATTAACTTCTTGCTCTTGGTTTATTAAATAATAATCTAATTAGCACCCTCGAAATTAAAATTAAATCAATTATGCGAAAACATGTTGCTTTCTCTTATCCATTAATATTGGGATAATATGCCATGCGTGAGGGAAAGATATTTTCTATTCATGTTACACAAATAATGTCCGAATCAAAGTTTTGTCACCCGTCACCCCGGAAGAGAAAGGGGAGAAGGTCATTAGGTCAGGACCACCGCCAGTTTATGGCTTGTTTGTGGGTGGCCCTCCTCGATTTCCTCGGGGCGCGGCGATTGCGCTCCTTTGAATGGCGATAGCCGATTTCCCTCACCGCAAGCGACACCGGATCCCCTTTACCGGAAAACAATTTGCCGCGAATTCAGGAACATTCGATATCTTGGGAGAGTCTGAAAATTTAAAAGAAAGTTAGTTGCCTATTCTTTTAAGAGAGAGTGTTAATCTGGTTTTTTAAAAATTATTTTCAAGCGTAAAAAAATTGCTCTCTCAATGTCAAAAAGCCCTTCTTCAAAAGGCATTGCTAATATTGTGTCAAACCGGACAGTAAGTATTTCTACTAAAGCCTTGATCTATACCAACAGTATCTCTAAAAATATTGAAAGACCTTGTCATCTCAGAGAGTATTAGTGAAAAATTTGAATAAATCGTACCATCAATTTAAAAAAAAATACCTCACTGGTATTCGAAGTACAAATGAATATTTTCCTCGAAAAATCAAGAACCCCTTTTCATATTTCTTCTGGCAAGTGTATTAGCTACAGCATACCTGCAAACGGAATGGGAGCAAGAGTTTTTAAAAGACCATAGAACAGACCGGAAAATGTTTATTGGATGTATCTGCTGCAAGCTGCGTCTATTGTTGTAAGCGGTTACAACTCCCAAAATGGATACAGAAAGGCTGGATTGATAGACAGAAAGATACTGCCTAAATTTGACACAAAAACGGAATTCAAAACCTAAAAACGCGCCGAACTGCACTGAGCTCAAAGTCAGACATTACGGGGGGCGAGCGTGCGGGAGGCACTCGATCCAGCCGCCTTCTTGTGGATTTTTCGATGAGTTTAAGAGCTGGAAGTTAATTATTTCCCTTTTATATCATTGTTTTCGGTGATATAAATCGTCGTAATCGAGTTACCACAGCGGGCTATTTTTCTCCCAAAATCCGTATCAATGCTCTATTTTTGGATAATTTTGCCGATTTTATAAAACCATTTCGCTTCAATCAAACACCCTCAATCGCTATTATTAAGCTACATACTAGCAATATACGTAATTATTTACCATAAAACTATTTTGGAGCATCTAGAAACATTCTGGGAAATTTTCGTATTTTTGATGTTTTTTAGTAAAAACCTGAAACTTTGAGCGAAAAGCGCAGACTGAAGATATAGTCCTATCGAACTGAAATTTTTTGTCGGTTATAAGGACCCCCAACCACAAACTTTGAGCACTAGCCGTTGACCGATTTCGAAAAAAAGGTTTTTTCGCTCCACCCTACTAAACAGTCTAATAAGTAAGTACCAAAAAGAATTTAAAGTAAATAATGTTTAAAATACAATAGTCATAATTTTATGAGAGTACAAATTCTAAAAATTGATCCCTGCATAATAGATCATAATTACCCTCAGCCCAAAGTTCTGACTAAGGGTACCAAAACAAGTTAAACCCTATTTTTAGGGTGAAATTTCCAAACTCTTTAAGTTTGCACCTAAAACAGCCAGGCAATATTTAATTGGACAGATAACTTAATTGTACAAAGAATCATACTTAAAAAATATTTTTTTTTAAAAAGTCTATTAAATATAAATAGAAGCCTATTAACTGTGACACTGAAACTGCTGCTTGCTATTGTACCCAAGAACAAAAATATACAAATGCAAACACGGTACAACTCTAAATTGAGTGTTAGTGAATATAAATAGAAAGAAATATACATACCCAGCTCTTCCCGTTTTACAGCTTGCTTGGCTTGATGTTCTTTAACAATACTTGATAACATTCCTATAAAATAAAAATAATTTATGTATACCTACTCTAGAGTCTAGACTAATTTTTATACACGATATTTAAGGAGCTAAAATTCTATAAAATTTTATTGTTAGTGAGATAACAATTTAGCCATCATCCGATTCCGAAACTTATCTGGGAAATTTTAAAAGCGCTTTTTGAAGGTATTTTATTTTAGCAGGTTTTTTTCCTCTGATTTATTAACTGGAAGAAAACACAGAAACCTATCTAATAGTAGCCCTCATTCCCGTAAATCTTTTTATAAACATTTCAGAGTTGGGAAATCGGGAACTAGTAACTTGTAGTAAGCAGTTTAAAAGAAGTTAAAATATCTTTAAAAGTTACTTGTAAATAGCACAGCACGAATAGAGAACAGATCCTTTTTTTGTACAAGTTGTTCTGGTATTTACTAATTAAAAGTAATTATGAGGTGAAAAAATGACTTTCTCTCCCAAATCCCGTGTAATATTTATCTTCCCGTTTCAAAACAAAATTCTGCAGGTTAAGGGATACAGTTATACAGCTCTCAGCTGAGTATTCTTTTCTTAAACGCTCTAATCCAATCAAATTAATTGTTCATAAAAAGAACGAAAATAATATCACTTAAATGATAATACAAGTGCTATGCATATTTAATATTCATGATTTTTTATATAAAAGGAAATTATAACTGGGAATTAGTTGCATGATACGTACGCACAAAGAAAATTAAAACTTCTCTACACAAGAGGCTCAACTGCATGAACCTCATGGACCATCTGTGTGCGCTCAGGGGAGCACTCCCGGAAAGTGCCCCAGAGAAAGAAGGAAGAGGTAGATAAAAATTGTTTCAGTCATTCAAAAAATGTACTACCTATATACCTTGTTCTTCTCCTTAGGCCCATTCACACTGTTTCACTTTCACTGTTCATTTATCGAGAAAACACCCAAAATGAAAGGGTGTGAATGTCGTTTTCATCAGAAGTGAAAATGAAAAATGTGTAAACTAGTCAACTTTTTCATCCATTGATAATGTGCTTTTACCTTCTTTTTTCTCTTCTCTTTTCTATCCTATTTTTCTATTCTATTCTATTTGAATTAAAAATAAAGAAAATTCCAAAAAATTTTCTATTACAAAACTATTGCATAATATTTTTTTATTTTACAACCAGCATTCAGAAGCATATTTGAGTCAAATTTAATAAAAACTTTATCAATCCTGTCTCAATTAAAAACAAACGGTTTTGACTTCTGTTTATTGGTTCTCATAACCTTTTTAAAGTGAAAAAAGTTAAAGAGCCATGGGCAGTGGCGGATCCAGGATTTGGTTTTGGGGGGGGCTAAGAATTTTCATAATCCAATTGAATCTTCTAGTTAATGGTAATACGGAATAGGTAGTGAATTATCCTACTGAAACCACTAAAAGGGGGGTCTGGGGGTCCCCCCCAGAAAATTTTCGGAAATTTAAGTCAAAAACCCCACTTTTTCAACTCGTTTTGGTACGCCTCATCCGAATTTCGGATATAGATTTTTTGAGTTTTGACAAAATTGGTAAAATATTAGACGTTTTGGGGGGGGCTTCAGCCCGAAAGCCCCCCCCGTAGATCCGCCACTGGCCATGGGCGTATGCAGAGAGGGGCAGGGGGGGCAGCTGCCCCCCCTAGAAAAACTGGATTTTTTTTATTTAATAAGAGTAAAAAGAAAAGGCAAAAATTTTTGATCCAATTAGTGCTTTTGAGTAACTCAAACTAACCCGAAGGGTCTAATATGAGTTAAAACACTACTTTTGAGGGTAAAATATCGAAATTTTTCCCCTTGGGGAGAACCCCCAAACCCCTCTCCAAAATTATGACGCCTTTTACAGTGTCTTTTCCTTGCAAATTCTGCCGCTTAAAAGTTGCTGTTTTCTTTGAGTGTTTCATCAAAGAGGAGGTTTCAAAATGATATAAAGCACTATTTTAAAGGGGCAAATAAAAAAAATTTTTCAGGTGGAGGATTCCTAGACTTCACGAAATTTTGACGTCTATTAAAAAAATTTACCCTTAGAAAAATCGGTAGTTAACAAGAAGCTGTTATCTTCAGATTGAACCTAAAGGGTCTCAAAATGGAGCTATAGGGGAGAGTGGGGTAATAAGAAACTGGGGGAATAAGAAACATTTGATTTTCAGCTTTGTGTGTAGGCGTAAATATCTGAAAAAAATCACAGAATATCTTCAAGACATACTTTATATCCCATAAAAATTTTATTGTTTTATAATGATTATTTCCTAGAAAAATTCCCTCTGTAATAATGCGGCCAGCAAAATCATCCAACTAAAGTCATGCTTTTTCAACTATCTCATTTTATTTTGTTTTTTATATTAAATTCTTATGGAATTTTACTAGTGAATTCTTAAAGAGGTTAAAGGGGCTATATAATTCACCTTTTCTTCTTCATTTTAGGGTTGTGGATCATTCTTAAAAATGCCATGTTTCTTATTACCCCATTTAAACGAAAATATGGGGTAATAAGAAACACTAGCATTTTATCCATTAAAATATGTTTATAGATTTTTTCTCTTTATTATCTTAATACTTTATTGTTCTTATTTAATTTATCAAGTTCAAAATTTAAATTCAGTTAATTTTTTTTACTTCATTTTATTGAAAATGGTGAGTAATAGGACACAAAATCTCAATTTAAACAAAAATTAGTTTATTTTTAGGGGAAATAAACAGTCAGAATAATTTTAGTCTCACAAAATGAAATAAGAGAAACAATATTTTAATTATTTTTTCATGATTTTCAAAATGTTAAATATTAAAGTATAGAATTGTTCAAAACTTTCAACATGTAACTTTTGTAGACTAATTTTTAATTGGGCATAAATCAAAAGATTTTTGATGAAATTTTTTGAAAATTACTAGAGTTATACAATATTCTTAGAAGATTACATTAATACCTTCATTTGATTTTTAATTGTGGTAATTAGTAAAATAACTAGCTTGTTTCTTATTACCCCACTTGGGGTAAAAAGATACAGTCGCTTGGGGGTAATAAGAAACAAGCTAAAAACCCCCTTTCCCTTTTACTTAGGAAGTGCATTATTTTTTCAAAGAAAGCTGTTAATGATGTGAACTTTCTGTAAAAAATCAGCTTCATAAACTTAAAGGAGAATCCTGTAGAATTTTGGAATGTTTCTTATTACCCCATTTGAATCTTATTACCCCACCTTCCCCTAATGCAATTTTTTAGAGGCAAATTTTCAAAATTTTTCTGGGGGAAAACCCCCAGACCCCCCTGTATTTCCTTGAAGTTCACATAAAAATATTTTTTTTTCATTTAAGATATCTTAAACTTAGCATATGTTAATGAAAGGTCTTTGTTATAGCACTGAGAAAACTCAGAATCACTGAAATCACGGAAATGCAAACGTATCCACCTAAGGGTGCAATAGTTTTTTGAGTACTCAAAATAAATTTTTTTTCTAAGTTTATGACCTGCCCCCCTCTAAATCAGATCCTGCATACGCCCTTGTAAAGAGCTAATAAAAAAGGAGTTAATTAGTCAAACTCCAGAAAATTTTCAGGAGGATGACCCCAAACCAGTGACGAATCCAGTAGGGGGGGGCTGTGGGGCTGCAGACCCCCCCAGGAATAAGACATTCAAGTTTTGGTAATAGCAATAAAGCCAAAAAGAAATTTCACTACGTTGCGAATATTCGGTGGTGTTACCCAAAGGATCTCAAAATGAATCGGAACCCTACTTTTAAGGGTAAAAATTCCAAAATTTTTCTGGGGGAAGACCCCCAAACCCCCTCGAAATTTCGGAATCTAATAAGTACGGTTTTTCCTTGAAACTTTAGGGATTTACAAGGAGTGATCCTCTTTGATTCTCCTAAAGTGTCTCAACATGAGTTAAAATGCCACTTTTAGGGGCAAAATTCAAAAATTTTTCTGGAATAGTAACCCTTAAACCCCTAGAAATTTTCCAATTCATAATACTAAAAATTTTTTTTCATGAAAATGCTGCCGCTTACATTGAGTTGTGCTCTTTGGGTGGAATCTGAAAGGCTTCAAAATGAGCTAAAACACTCTTTTGAGGGGCAAATTTTCTAAAATTTTCTGGGGGAGGACCCCCAGACCCCCCTTTAACTTGGATTTCACACTTTTACACAATTTTGAAACTTAGTGCACCAAAATTAAAACTTTACGAAGTCATCTCACCTAAAACTTAGTATTCCTAAGATTACACCCCAGAAAAAATGTTGAGTAACCCCCTAAACAAAAATCTGGTTACGACACTGGCAACCCCCTCCCCCTTTCAGTTGCTTACATTTACATTAATATTTGAACAGCCCCATAATAGCAATAAGGTTATTTGTGAATCTCAGCCCCCCCAGACCAAAATCCTGGATTCGCCACTGCCCCAAACCGCCCATGATATCGACATCAGGTAAAAAAAAAGCACGCTGTATTTAAAGATAATTATAAAGGTTTAAATCACGATCATAGGTTAAAAAAGATTGTTTCGCTTAGTTTAAGAAACGTCGGGGGATGCAAAAGCCAATATGATGGAGCAGAGTTTCTCAAACTGAGGGTCGCCAGTCAGTTGCTCGTAGGTCGCGAGAAGATTTTGAATTTTTCTGAATGTATAGCATATTTTTATAATTTTTACAGATGTGTTATTGACTTTTGAAATTTATCAAATTACCATATGTAGTAAAAGAATAAAAATAAGAGGAATAAGAAAAAATACCCTACTTGTGTCGTATATGCAAAAGACAATTAATGTAAATACCAGTGGCGTAGCCAGGATTTTCCTATGGGGGGGGTCCAGTGGGAAAAATTTACTATTAGACATCAAAAAGTTTCCACAATTGGAGAAATAAAGTTATAATTTTCACATAACTTTTAATTTCTTATCAATTTTAATTAATAATTTATTAGTAATTAGTGTAATAATAAAGATTTAGTATTACTTCGATTGAAAGTTCTCATCCACATAAAATTTTTAGGTACAGAAACCATCAAAAATCAAATTAAGAGTTTTCAGTAGCTCGAGCTCTATATTAAAAAGGGGGGTTTGGGGGTCCACCCCCAAAAAACTTTTGGAAATTTGATTTTCAAAAGGAGTTTTTTACTTCATTATGAGGTGATAACCAAGGAGCACGTCAACATTTCTGAGGCAGTGGTTGATCCAGGATTTGGTTTTGGGGGGCTAAAAATTTTGAAAATCAAATTGAATCTTCTGAAAGATTATTAATATTAAAAAGCTTAAAAATAATCGTGTTCGAATTACCGTACCTGGGGTTTGGGGGACCTCCCCCAGAAATTTTTTGGAAATTCAAGTCTAAAAAGCAGGTTTTCAACTCGTTTTGGTACACCTAATCCGAATTTCAAACATTATATTTTAAGGAATTTATTATTTGCTAAGAGTTGAGTATTTTGACGAACTCATCATAAAAAAGTTGTTTATTATTAAGTTCCAATTCCCAAAGGGGGTCTGGGGGAATTTGACCCTAAAAACAGGGTTTATTCGTTTGGTACCCTATGCTGCTTCCCCCTTATAACGTCCCTCAATCAATACGTTTGTTATGGGCGAATCGGGGTTCCCCGGAAAATTTTAGATTTTAGTATGCAAAAAAGTGGATTTTAGGCACTTTTAAGGATTATAGACGCCCTCTTTTGAGTAGCCACTGAAATATTTAACGCCTAAAAAGGGTCCAAACATTTTGGGTCGGGCCCATGGGGGGGGGTCCGGACCCGGGGACCCCCCCTTGGCTACGCCACTGGTAAATACATACTACGTGTCACATTTATGTGCTTATAATGTAAAACTAGTCGGTTATTCAAATAAGATTTGATTATAAACGTGGGACTCCCCATCCCATCCACACCGGGGGGAGCAATGCAATTTTTAAGAATTTTTTTAGAAAATAATGCAACTGCAATTTATCCCAAATTACTAAAAACACAAATTAAAACCCAGTTTCCAAGGATCAAACTTCAAAGTTTTCTCTGGGGGAGGACCCCTAGACCCCCTTTTTAATGGATGGATCATTGTTCACTCATAATTAAACTATTTCATACACTCAAATTCAAATACTTACCTTTAATCTTTTCAAAAAGTTAATTTTTATTCTAATACTACGTGTACCTTTTTTATTATCCTAACGAAATAGTTGGTAAAATTCTTCTCTTGGGGGGGCATGAAAAAATTAACTGAAGATAAGGTGGGTCGCGTTGGATTTCGTTTCTAAAAAGTGGGTCGCGATGTTCAAAAGTTTGAGGGCTCCTGTGATGGAGGATCTGGGTAGATCTTTATAAAAATGTAAAATTTTGTCTAGGTGTAGGTAGGTAATCATTAAAAATGTCCTCCTTTTTTATTTCGGCTAAATCAGCGGCTGAAAGGGGTTCCGTTCAGAATCCCGACAGATCAGGTTCCCGACGCCGAAATCCCGACAGGTCAGAATCCCGACAGGGTCAAAATCCAAAATCCAGGCGCGGATCCAGCACGGCTCCAAGGGGGGGGGCACTTTTCCAGACAAGATCCCCTTGTGGTACCATTGGGAGTATGCGGATCCTCCCCCAGAAAAAAATTTAAATTTGACGTGTAAAAGTAGGATTTTAACTCATTTTTGACAGGTCAAAATCCCGACAGGGTCAGAATCCTGACACAGGTTAACGCTCTAATTTAGTAAAAAAAAACTTTAAAAATGTTCCTTAAATCTGATGTTTAGTTCTATCTAGTAGATAAAAAGGTAAAGTTTTTCTTAAATTAATAATCCAATAAAATCTCTAAAAAGCTTAATGAGCTGTCGGAATTGTGACCTGTCGGGATTCTGACCCTGTCGGGATTTTGACCGTCGTCGGGAACCTAATTGTCAGGATTTTACCCACACCCGCTGAAAGATTGTCTGGAAGAGTGCGCGCTAATAACGCATCATGCCAAATACTTGAGCTAGCAATATCAATCAGTTGTTAAGCATTAAAGGTTTATCAGAACCGCTCTCTCCTTATAATTTCACACATTCGCTTCTCTAAAAAAATTATTCACACCCTCTTTATGAAAAAAAGAAGTTTAATTCTTAGGAAGGTTTCTCCTTTACCCTTCTAATTATAAAATAGCAATTGTTAACTGGAAAATTCCGAAATTTTGGTTTTCTGAAAACCAAAAAGAACTAAACTAACACCACATCCTCTCATTTGGCTGATATTTTAGCATGGTTAAAGTTTATATAAAACTAGCTGATATGCCCGGCCTTGCACGGGTGGAGTTATAGCTTTCTTTTTAAAATTTTCAATACATTTTCTTACACTTTATTTTACTGCAAGAAAGGTATTAAAATCAATCCACTTCTCATCTCAAGCATTCCCCCTGGACTAGAATAACAGACCTTACCCTAGTCGGGTCGCGCCCAATAGACCGAAATCCATAAGACCGAAGCGCCTCTTTCCCGACCGCCACCTCACCGAAAGACAACTCTTGCTCGAACAGGACGTTTGACCGAATGGGATGTTTGACCGATAGGACTTTTGAACGAACGGGTCGTTTGATCGATAGGACTTTTGACCGAACGTTTCAAAGCGGAATGATAGTAATTAGGCACGTCCCGTTCGGTCAAACATCCCTTTCGGTCAAACGACCCGTTCGGTCAAAAAGTCCTGTCGGTCAAACGACCCGTTCAGTCAAACGTCCCGTTCGGTCAAAAGTCCTGTCGGTCAAACGCCCTGTTCGTTCAAAAGTCCTGTCGGTCAAACATCCCATTCGGTCAAACGTCCCGTTCGAGCAAGTTGTCTTTCGGTGAGGTGGCGGTCGGGAAAGAGGCGCTTCGGTCTGATGGATTTCGGTCTATCAAGACACACCCATTTTAGTCACAAAACCAAACACCACAATATAATGTTCACACAAGAGGCTCTGCACGAGTACACCGTAAGCCAGCGTTTCCCAACCTTTTTACTCTTACGGAACCCTTTTGAGAATGTCCAAGTTCCGGGGAACGGCGCAAGTTCAGAGTTGCACCTGCTTGGCGATTTTTGGCTGTTTAACGGCACATTTAGAAGCCAAATGACTCTTTTAACATGAGTTAGGGTTACCATATTAGTCATCTTTAACGCTAAAAACTTGGCGCAGGTGCAACTCTGAACTTGCGCCCGGGGAACCCCTAGCATCCATGCAAAACTATTTTTTCTTACTTTTTTGTCCTCCCTCAGAATTTTTAAAAAAAATTCTCTTTAAGCTCCTTAAGCGATTGGCCAAAACCTACCCTTGTGACAAGTTTCAACCAATCACAGCACCAATACTAATGGAGTTTCATGGCTGAAGAATTTTCCTCTCGCATAATATTTCGTACTGTCATGATAAAAAAAGCAAAGCGATTTCTCAACTCAACTCAAGCGAAACACGACGCGGCGTAAACAAAACATAAACGAGCATGCTCGCATTATTTTGTGAGGCCGGCTCGCTGTAGCAAAGAACACCCGATCATCATCATATTTTGTGTAATTAATAAGGTAATAGAATAAAGATTTTGCTAACTATACAGTAATTCAGGGCTCCCAGCAGGTCTCTTTTTCCCTAAAAGTATCTTTTTTCACCTAAGGTCTCTAAAAGTCTCTTTTTTAGGATCAAGGTCTCTTTTTTTACTTTTTTCCCTACTTTTAAGGGTTAGATTTAAAAAAATTTTCTGGGGGAGCGCCCCCAGACCCCCTCTACCTTTGAAATTTTTATGTCTTTTTATATCCTGTGATTTTCGGTAGAAAATTCTGACTTACAAGATATCGGTCTCTTTGGGTGTTAGCAATGGGTCAACAATATTAGTTGAAACAATACTTTGAAGGCTAATTTTCCCAAGACTTTTCCAGTGAAGAACCCTCATCCCTGTATCTTTACTTGGGGTTCATATTTTACAAACTGTGAACAAAATTTTACAGGGTCTGTTAGTTTGAATCAATTCTCCCCCCTCCAACCCCCCCACAAAAGTCTGGTTATGGGTTTCAAGTGTGAAATAACTTATAGGTTGCAGAACTGTATAATCAAGGCATCTAATAGGGTAAAATACAAAAATTTTACGGAAGCCATGGAAAAAATTGTATGTGAAAAATAGTCTGAAAAGTATTATCCGAAGAAATTATAAGCATTGTTTTGATTATGTTAAAGGGGTATGAAGGATAAATATCTTTATCCTTATAATCCCTTTATAAATATTATATATTATATCCCTTTATAAATATCTTTATGACATCCTTATATAGCGGCATAGCCAGGATTTTCCTTTGGAGGTAAAAAAATGCATTATTGTAAATCAATGAAATTTCTGTAGTTACCCAAATATATTGGTCATTTTTAACTATACTCCTCTCTGTTAATTAAGAGGTTAACTCCTCTATGTTAATTAGGATCTCTCCTCAAAAACTTTTTGTGAATTTGCCCCTTGGAAACAGTGTCGAATTCGTTTTTGGCCTCAGGCCCATAACTAGATATTTGTTTTGGGGATTTGACTCAATACTTATGAGAGTTTTTACATGCTTTGTTTTAAATGCTTACTGTGATAGGATGTTAATCTGTGTGCAATAAGTCTAAAGTTTGAGGGCGCTTCACCAGAAAAATTTTGGAAATTTGGTCTTTTGAAGCTGTGACATTAAAAGACTTCCTTGTAAACCACACTGAGTTTCAAAGGGATGTTTGGGGTCCTCCCATAGAAAATATTTGTTATTTAAACATTAAAAGAGTAGTGTGTAAACTCACATATTTGAGCCCTATTGGGTTACAACTACTAGTAAAGAGGATCGCTCTTTTAAAGTGTAGAATTTTTATGAGAAACACAGTATCAAAATTTCTCCCTTGAGTGGCAACTGGTTATTATAAAATCAAAACTATAGGGTCTAAAATATTTTAGGTCTGAACCCAAAGAACCCCCCCTTTTGGCTATGGCACTATTTTTTTATTCAAGAATAATCTCAACTTTTCAGTTTTTTAATTTGAATTTGATTCAAGTTACGAAAAGTATACTTTCTGTTTTGAAGGATTATCCCAATATTTCATTTCAACATTTAAAAATTACCTTGAAAATATACTTTTTTATTATTTTAATTAAATTTTTTTAGTGTACCAAAAAGGAAAAAGAACACAATTACAAGTTCACATAGCCACCTGGGATCTCAATCTATTACTTTCTACATTAATTTTATAACATTAACTATTTTGTGAGGATAAAACTCTGAAATTTTTGTTTCATCAACCTATTTTTTTTTCATGACACTGTTAAATTTTGACTTAAAATTTCGGTCTCTTTTTCCTCTTTTTTAAAGATATTAGGTCTCTTTTTTCCCTAAAGACAAACCAAATGTCTGCTGGGAGCCCTGGTAATTAAATTATATAATCTATGATGCAATTCAGTGACTCTTGTTACCTCAAATCTGCATGAATTTAGAACTTATGGAATGCATTAAATTAACTGTTTCCCCTTCACATTTTTGCTGACCTTCCTTGAATTGTGCTCAGTTGTTTCAAAGTATTATTTTATCTGTGTCCCTTCAATTAGGTATCAAGAATTCTTAGTATATTGTATGCCAGAGATAATTACAAATTTTTATTTACTTAGATAGTATGCAGGTTACAAGAATACACTGATTTATGTACGCACAAGAATTTAATACTGTTGACTGTCCCATTAAATATCACCAACCTGTTTAAATGCTACTTATTAAATTATCGCTAAATTTTTGTGGTTTGTATATGTATAACATTATTATTTTATTAAAACTCCCTAACTTAATGCTACAGTTTACTCTTAATATCATAGACTGCCCTTCAAAAATAAAACCCTTCTTATTGCTTAAAGTATTCATAACTTTCTAGATAATATTCAGTTTTAAAATTTTGTTTTGATTATTAGCATAGATATAGGTATTACATTTTCAATTAGTATTTCTCCTGTTACTTTTTTGTGCTTACATATTATTCCGTCAACTATTCAGAGGCATCAATTGAAAAAAAAACAACGTTTATTTTACACAATATAAAATTTTTAAAAACTGTAGACAATTGTTTCAGGGATCAATGGATCTCCTTCTTCAGTACAAAAAAATTACTGAAATTTTTTTGTACTGAAGGTTTTTCTTCAGAGGCAGTCTGAGATTTGGTATTGCTCTCAGATGCAGTCAATGATAATACGTTAGAAATATTAGTACTTAAGCCGGGCACAATTAGGGGAGACCGGGGAGGGATGGGGCACTTTTTACAAGAATTTTTAAAAAATTCAGTTTTCCTTGTAAAAATTTGAAACTTTCAAAATAACATCTTCAAACATTTTAACATGTTAAAAAAATATAACCAATGTGATAGCAAATAAAACTTAAGATTTATAAACAAATTAAAGTAAGTCTAAAACTGTCCCATCCCACCCCGGCCCAGGGTGGGGTGGGACATTTTTTTTAAATTAAAATTTATGACTACTTTTTAAATATATGATTAAAAACCACAAAGAGATGGAAGTATTTTACCCATTTTAAAGATTTATTACAAAAACATCAGTTATTTTACCCTATATTTACTTCGAAATATCGAACTTAAGTCTAACTTAACAATATCTATATTAATAGTTAATATCTAACTTAACAAAATAGTTAAAATTCTTCTTTAATTTAAAAAATATGTTTTCAACTGCAATACTTCACCGTTTCAAAACAAAGGTATATAAAGAATTGTATGCAATAGCTTGTATTTAGGTATTGAGAGGAATTGGGCATATCCTATCCTATCCCACCCCAAGTCATGGTGTCCCATCCCACCCCGGTAGCAACAGTTTTAAAAAATAGGTTCTTTCAAAAGAACTGTAGCTTCTAGGCTTAACTCAACTATTTATTCATAAAAAATACATTATTCTGTTTAGAAAACAATATAAACCAAGAATCAGATTGAAAATTCACTTTGAAAAGTGTAATACTTAGTTACTTTTGCTATAGTGAAACCATCTTTTTCATTCAGAAACTTGTAGGAGCTTGCAACTAAAATAGTAAACTGCAACAAGAATTGAAGCCATGGTGGCTTTACCTGGTGGAACACTCTAAAACTAATTTTATTTTTAATTATAAGATTTATTGAAGGTGTCCCATCCCTGCCCGGTCTCCCCTATTTTAAATCAAAGTACTGGCAATGTTTTATTGTTTCACACAAAATATGTAACAAAAATTAAAAGAAACACTACTAGGTGATATATTTTAATGACATGGGCGTCATTTAGGGGGGGCAACCGCCCCCCCAAGGTTTCCACTGTTATGTGAAAAATAGCTGCCAGTCCCTTGAAAATTCTGTAAATTTCACATGGAGCTTTGGGTGCAACTCAAAAAGTCTGAAAAGGAGTTAAAACACTACTTCTGAGGGTTCAATTTAAAAAAATTTTCTTGGGGTATATCCCCAGCCCCCATCTAAAATTTTTACGTCGGTAGGCCAGTCAATAACGACAAAAAAAGGGGCGAAAATTGCAAAAAATAAGGTAGTTCCAATTTTTGTCTTATGTTGTTAGGACCCATCCCAGTAGTTAGTAACCAATTTTGCAACCCTGAAAGCCCTGTGCTAACTTCGCAATCATCAAAAAACCTCAAAAATTTCCGATTTTTTTCCGTTTTTGGCTTATAACTCATACAAAATGCATCCGCACGAAGAAGTTTCAAATATATTTTTTAAAGTAGATAAAATTTGCAATAATTTAAGACCATCCCCAAGTTTACACGTCCAATAGTTCCCGAGTTACATCTCTTCAAAAATGGGCAATTTTTTCCCAAAATTAAAAATTTTGCGTCTTAGTCGCTTTTATAGCAAAAAATAGGTTATAGTACTCGTTGTAAAAGGTAAATAAGGGCAATTAAGTTGTAGTACAGTTATTTAGCTTTAATTTAAGCCCTGAATAAATGCTCTAGGCCCCATAGTTCTTACTTTATCTTAAAAAACAAAAAATTTCGGAAAACCGAAATTCGGAAAAATATAGAGCATGACGTTGTACAGTACTGGAAAAAAAATCGACTCAGACCCTATATCTCCGGAACGGCTTGTGATATAAAGACAAATAAGGTATCATTTTTCATTATTTAAAGTATTCTATATACAGAAAATTTTTCAAGTTCTTAGGGGGTCGTCTTCATATTAAACGAAGCACCAACTTTCGTTTTTCCTATGGGCGACATCAAAGATTTTTCCAGATTCTGAAAGAGCACCCTCTAAAACCCCCAAAAACCAAGTTTCGTGTTGTTTGGGGGTCAAACTAAGCCAGGAAGGGGATTTGAAAACTTTGGTAATTTAACTTCAAAGAGGAAAGATTGGCGACAATTGTTTAAAATTCTCTAGTAAAGTTAAAACAGATTTGGCTACTTATCTGTGTTTTGGCACAATTCCTACAAAAGTTAAAGCAGATTTGGCTTTTTATCTATATTTTGGCGCAATTTCGTCTTCCAATTAGAATACCCTTAAGTGGTAGCCCACTTGGTAGAAAAACAAGCTCGTGATCACTAGGTTGCAGGTTCTGCCCCGCAATTCCGCATGTCTCATTGTTCAAGGTTAACCTATAGGGATACAGGCAAACACAAAGATGAATAGATGTTGAATACTTTTTTTTAAATTTAAAGCCTTTAAAACAAATTTATACAATTTTATTGCCGTTCGTTTACAAATAATAATAATTAATTGAGAGTTATTTAAAATAAAAATTTTTTTAATTCTGGAAAAAAGGGAATAAAAATTTAAATGAAGATATTAAATTATCACGCTAAATTATGAAAGTGGTTTTGTTGATAAGAGATAGAAATTTAACTATAATTAATGAAACAATAAATCAGGCTTTTGCGGCTCAAAAATTTCTATAAAAATACTTAAATACAGATAGTTAGATTGATTTTTTGATGTATTTTTTAGCATTTAATCGATGTTTTTAATAATTTTCAATTTCCACTTACGAAAACTAACTTATCTTGAAAAATTAAGGCAACTACAAAGTTTAAAATTTGCTTATATATATAGGCGTAGAAAAATTTTCAAATACTGATTTTAATGATTCTGCAGTCATTTTTTAGTAATTAATTACGAGTTATGTTTCATTAGGTTGGATACAGAGTTTATTAATTTTTAAGGATAAACATTGAAGTTTCTGAACCTATGTGCTTGATGGATAAGATACCAAAATATAAATATGAAACATGTTGACTAGTCAATCATTAAATTTGAAAGTTAATAAACTTGATGAATTAAAATTAATTAACTTAAATCATATCGACGATTTGGAGCTTCTTGATATTTTAAACAATTGGGGTTTTAAGGAAAAAATGAAAAATGCATCATCACATCAAAGGCAAAAAGTTTATTTTATTCATCTTTGTAAAGTTTTTAATAATTACCATAAAGTGAGGAGTGAGTGAGAGAGAGAGAGAATATTTTTTAGGGGGGAGGGGACTTGGGTACGTTTTTTACTGCCGAAAATATGGGGGGGGTGATTGGAAAGGGATATTGGAGTTTTATTTTAGGGGTTGGATATTTTTTTCTGTTTGTGTTTTTAAATTTGAACGTTAATTGGCATGCTGATTTTTCTTAAGCCTCAATAAAAAACAGCATATTAATTAATGTTAAATTTTTCAAACTCAACCTGTTCAGTCCCTATTTCTATTTAACCTCATCTATCCCACTTAAACTAGTTTAAAGTTTTCTAAATTAGTTTCCAAATTCGATACCGGTAAGAACCAACGATATCATCCATTTTTGGTGACAATAGCGGATGGATCTACTGTTCTCCCAATTCCAAGTTGAATGCAAGAACTGAATGACTTTGACTATACGTATAAAAAATAACATTAAATTAAAAAGTGGTAGCTAAATTTTTATTATAGTGTTAATTTTTTATTTTGTAGTCAATCAAATCAAAATCAAAGTCTGCCCGGGCCTAGTGGCCCATCAGGCGGTGCCCATCTCCGTTTTATTTTGTAGTCACCACTATTTTATTTATTATTAGTTACTTATGTAAGTCAACTTTTATTCCAAGCATTGAGCCCTCTGGCTGCGTAGGGTAGATTTAATACGCTGCTTGCCTTACCCCTGAAAACTACTATAGGGGTAGGCGGCTGGTGCAATCCTTGGATGTGCCAGATAGGAAACGTACCCATACTACATGACCCATTTTTACCCTCCTCCCCCTTGGTGACCATCCGTAGTATATGCCAAGACCCCCTCTAGTTTTCACGTAGTAATTCATTAATACGATTTGACATCGTTTTTTGCAAACAGAAAGTTGAAAAAATTAATTTTGCTTAATTTGTCTAATTTTAACCCGGGAAGGACTAGCGGGACCGTATGGTACCGGCAAACAGCACTACGAAAAAACGGCTTTTTTCTACCAAAATACTTTTATTTTTTCATTCTGACGGTAGATGTCACTACCACATGGACCAAACTTTAGTAAACAGCAATTAAATAGCTAATTATTTAAATAAATTATTTTTTAATGGCTTAATGAAAAACGAGTTTTCAAAACTGGCGAAAAAATGGCTCGTCGGAAAATGTAAGTGCAATTTATTCATTCCTAAAATTAGTGAATGGATTAAATAATGGTAAATTATTATTTATAATTGTATTATGTAATAATAGCCCAAATTTGGAAAATATTAAATAATTTTAAGGTAGAAAATTTTGGTATAGAAATCTTGCGGTACCATATGGTACCGCTAGGCTTTTACGCTACCAAATAATACTAATATTTTGAAGTAGTGTATTTTTTATTTCAAGCGTTTTATATGCTGTGAAATCAATTAATTTTTAAGGTTAATCCTATAGAATAATTTTTATGCTAATAACTTATTGAATTTATAGTGTATTTCCCATAATTTGAATTTTTAAGGCCAATAATTCTAAATTTAATGAGAAAAATTTCATATTATAAGTGATTGATTGGAATATCCATCTGGTATTATTTTATGCAAATCATCAATATAATGTTCATACTCTTCAACTAAACTATAGACTCAAAATATAAATATGGTTTATGGAATTTTTAAAGCATAAACATAAAACTTATAAGCATAAACATAAAACTTATGTTTTTAACAAAATTCCTAATTTTTACACTCATTATGAGGGGAAAATTAGTAAAACTATCAATTCCGTACCAAAAAGTTTGTCAATCACCTTTTGACTAGAATGTACAAAATTTATTTCTAGAAATAAATTAAAAATTAGAATTTTAAGATCAAAAGATAACTACTAATTGGTATAATGAGAGTAATATCAACTATTTAATAATTAATTTATCAATCATCATTGCCTAAATTGTAATTTTACATGTTGTTTTAGTAAAAAATGGTTAATAAAGTGATAAAAGTGTGATAAATTTCTTATTTTGCCTTTGAAATCCCAAACTTATAAGAATATGTATGATGCACAAAATGGTAGTGTAAGAGCCTAGCGGTACCATATGGTACCACCCTATTCTGACTAAAATAATTAAATTTTTTTTGAATAAATGGTTTTAGGCTACTTCTAGACATGTCATAAGCATACAGTAAAGAGGAAAATTTAATTTGAGAAAAAAAATTAATTCAGTCTTTCCCGGGTTAATAATTAATTTTGCCTTATTAGTCTTAAGTTGGCAAATTTCAATAATTAATTTGGCTTAATTTTGTCGTATTGACTAGAAGAAATTTATTACTAGACAAACATTTAAGCCCCCCTCCCCCCTGTGACCGAGCGTGGTAAGACCCCCCTCCCTCCACTAACTGGGTCACGTAGTATGGGTACCTTCCCTTATAGGCAAAGAGATGGTGTTAACCCTGGGGTGCATCATATGGGAAAGATGTATGATCCAAAATTCAGCAACACGATATTTGTGTCATGGTTGAATTAATTCATGTCTTGATAACATTTAATATCAAAGATAAAACGTTGGATTTCTTTAATAAACAATGCATGTAAGAAGAGACCGTCCTTATTAAGCGACGACTTTTCTTGACCTTAGATTTATATTTAAAACCACAAATATCTGCATGAAATCTGTCATGAATTCGAATCTTTATATCGAATACTCTTTTTTGAAACTTTATTCGCGTAATTCAAAAACATTTCAAATTTAATGCAGGTGAAATTTTTAGTCGAATAATTAAGTATTGTTTCAAAAGTAAGTGTTAAGTATTGTTTCAAAATTTTTTCATCTGAAAAAATTGTATTTTAAAGATTTTTAATTTGTAAACTTTTATTTAAAAATATCATCAAAATTTAAAAACAAATAAAAAATATTACATGCACAAAAAAATAGGTTAACTTTCCTTTTACTGAAATTAATAGAGTAAAAAATAAGAACGTATTAATTCTAACTCTATCGGTAGTTTAAGTTCGAGGCATACACAAACTTCCAAAAGCAAAACAAGAACACGGAAGCTATGCGGTTCGAACTTGGCTCTAAAGATTTGCGACCAGGCACACTAGCCGTTAGTCCACACGGCTACGTTCAACATCAAGGTTTAAGTAATAAATGTGTTGATTTTAGTTAGTAGATTATGGTTACCGTAAGGTTACTGTAATTTTCATAAGTTGTATGTCTTTGGCGATATGAGATTGGCGCAAATTTTTCTAATTGAAATTTCCTACAGTGTGCGTGGGGTTAATGGTTGTAAGGATCAAAATCTATGAAAAACGAGATTTCAACGTAAATTCAACGAACTTCAACCCCCACTCCTGGCTTCATTTGGGGACCAAATGACATGAAAACTGGTTTTGGGGGGTTTTAGAGGGTGCTCTTTCAGAATCTGGATTAATCTTTGATGTCGCCCATAGGAAAAACGAAAGTTGGTACTTCGTTTAATATGAAGACGACCCCCTAAGAACTTGAAAAATTTTCTGTATATAGAATACTTCAAATCATGAAAAATGATACCTTATTTGTCTTTATATCACAAGCCGTTCCGGAGATATAGGGTCTGAGTCGATTTTTTTTTCCAGTACTGTACGGGCATAGTAAATGAAAAATAAAGCTATAACACAATATGACGTTATAAAAATTAATATTTATTTATTGAATACAAAATTATTTCTCTTAATAGTTGTGAATTAATGTTAATTTTTAAATTAAATTGAGTTTAATTAGTATTAATTATATAATTAAGAAATTAAAAATATATACATTAATTTATTGCTTTTTTAAGTATTAGTTTAAAGTAAAACTTAAATAAGTCTTGGATAAGTTTTATAAGACCCATAGTTCTTACTTTACCTTAAAAAGTAAAAACAATGGAGAAAGATAATTTTTAACTCGGTTAGCTTCCAAGGGCGTGTCAGAACTCGCATCCCCTACAGTTTTAGATATTTGCTATACTTTAAAAAATATATTTTTTGGAACTATGAAGTTATAGAAATTGAATTAACACACTATTTAAGAAGATCTGATTACCAGGACCAGCGAAAAGATTCACGGGTTATCCTCATTAGTAACAAGATGTGACTGAGGAGGGGGGAGGGGCAATAAACTAAATTTCCTATGGAAAAGTTAGTTTTAAAAGAAAAGATAAAGTGTGAACCTTAGCATCAGTTACTATCAAATTACAAAATCAGAAGGTTCAAATAGATCCCCTCACAATTTTTCAAAGGCTGTGTATCACGAAGCAGGCAGAGGATGACTTAAAAAACACTTTAAGTTCGAGTAGGCTCCCTACCCAATGGCTTTGTATTGTGAAGATGGGATGCGTAAAGGCAAAAAGTCCAGTTTTTTTAAAGCTTTTACCCCTCTTCCTGAAAATATATCTATAGGAGCCACTACGTTTGTTGTTGTGGATGGCGGCTACTTACTTCATAAAGTAAGGTGGCATTGGAATATCACAACCATGACAATTGTAGCCACTTATATCAGCCACACTATTAGCCATTTTGGAAAGTATGTGTCACTTGTATTTGATGAATACCCAGACAATGGGTCTTAGAGAAGCACTAAAACTGCAGAACGATTACGGTTGAAAATATTTTCTTTCAAAAAGGTGTCAAGTGGGAATCCACTTGTTTGCAGTTTTCCTCCAAATCTTTAAATAGCGAAGAGCTGGCCTATCCCCCTGGATTTGACTTGTTCCTGCACGCTTTCTCTGGCTGTGACACCACCTCTGTAATTTTCAGGCACTGGAAAATGAAGATGGTAAGCATGCTTGAAAAAATCCACATCTGGTTGGTGTGGTTTCCATTTCCCTGCAGCTTGATATTAGCCACGAAGAAATAGCCTCTGCTGGAAATAAGTGTCTTGTGGCTCTGTCTCTGTATGGAGGAGGAGAATCCGACACTCTTCACGCTCTCCGTTACGAAATCTTTGTTCGTTCAGTTGCCAACACCAAGGTCCACCTATGGGTCCACCTGGCTCGTCTGCCTCCAACAAAAGAGGCTGCAGCTCAACGCGCATATCGCACATACCACCAGGTGCAGATATGGCAAGATATGGTTAGGTGCAGACAAAACACCAACTGATTGGGGCTGACGAGGAGTCAGCAAGGTCTGCTACCTATTACCTCTACAAAAGATCCAGCATCAAAAACTATCCTGAAATTCATCATGTCAGCTGCTCATGTCAGAAAGCGGGACTTGAATGTTTGCACTATATAAACCATGTCAAGGCAAGTCATGCCTCAACAACCCTACAATTGAGATAGACGAGTCTGACACGAGGAAGACAGTCCTGAATGCTTGAAAGAGACATGATCTTTGATACCTCAAAAGTCCATTATTTTATAAACTAACTAGGGAGCTACCGCCCCCTGCTCGCTATCGCTCACCAACCCCCGTAAACTGCTGACGCAGGACCTTTTGGAATTGCCCCGCAATTGCCACAAATTCCAACTCGCTAAACTTAATATATATGTATCATTCGGTTCAGTAATTAAGAAGCCTTTCTCTGGAAACCGTTCACCAAAAACTTTTTTTAGAATAGAGAGATACTTAAAAAACTAATAAATTAATATACCTTTTATAATTTCTTAATTAAAATTCACACTAATTAATCTCAATTTAATTTAAAAATTAACATTAATTCACAAGTATCAAGAGAAATAATTTTGTATTCAATAAATAAATATTAATTTTTATAACGTCATATGGTGTTATAGCTTTATTTTTCATTTACTATGCCCGTACAACGTCATGCTCTATATTTTTCCGAAATTTCGGTTTTCCGCAATTTTTTGTTTCTTAAGATAAAGTAAGAACTATGGGGCCTAGAGACTTTATTCAGGGCTTAAATTAAAGCTAAATAACTGTACTACAACTTAATTGCCCTTATTTACCTTTTACAACGAGTACTATGACCTATTTTTTGCTATAAAAGCGACTAAGACGCAAAATTTTGAATTTTTGGAAAAATAGCCCATTTTTGAAGAGATGTAACTCGGGATCTATTGGACGTATAAACTTGGGGATGGTCTTAAATTATTGCTAATTTTATTTACTTTAAAAAATATATTTGAAACTTTTTCGTGCGGATGCATTTTGTATGAGTTTTAAGCCAAAAACTGAAAAAAGTCGGAAAATTTTGAGGTTTTTTGATGATTGCGAAGTTAGCACAGGGCTTTCAGGGTTGCAAAATTAGTTACTAACTACTGGGATGGGTCCTAACAACATAAGACAAAAATTGGGACTACCTTATTTTTTGCAATTTTCGATGTCGTTATTGACTGGCCTACGGTGGTTATACAGATTTTTCCTCCGTAGAATTCTGCCATTTTCAAGAAGCTTTTCCCTTTATGACATTAGTTTAACTATAGTGTTTAACTAGTTAACTAGACACTAGTTTAAAGGGTAAATTTCAAAAATTTTTCTAGGGCATACCCCCAGTCCTCTCTATAATTTTGACCTAACTTAAACAGTGTTTTTCCCCTTGAAAATTCTGCCGTTTACAAGAAGCTTTTCCTTTTTAGTGCTCCCCAAAGAGTTTGAAAAAGAGATAAAAACGAGTTTAAAGTGGTAATTTCAAAAAAAAAAATTTTAGGGGAGGACCCCCAGCCCCCTCTAAACTTTTTATGTCAGTTGCAGTTTTCCCTTTGGAATTTTTCCATTTACAAGAAGATTTTCCCTTTAGGAGCTCCTCAAAGAGATTGAAAAAGAGATAAAACACTAGTTTAAAGGGGAATTAGAAAAAACTCTGGGGGCCCCCTTGAAACTTTGACGTTTATTTACGACTCTTTTCCCTAGAAAATTCTGTGGTTTACAATAAACTGTTCTCTTTGGATGCAGACCAAAGGGTGTCAAAATGAGCTAAAACACTACTTTAAAAGGCAGATTTTCAAAATTTTACGTAAATACAATCAATATTATACGCTTGAGATCCTGTTAAAGTTCGTTTTTTGCGTGCGCAAACAGTTGTTCTGGAAACAGCTCTAGAAAACCTTTGCGCACGCAAAAAACAAACTTTAACAGGATCTCAAGCGTTTAATATTGATTGTATTTACGTGAAACTTTGGACTTTAGGGTTTTCAACTATGATCTTTCAGATTATAAAATCAAAAGAAAGGATTTCGAAATACAAAATAAGGTTTTGGCAGAGTTTTCGCATTTTTTTGTGGTTTTTTAACTTTTTTCAAAATAAAACAAATTTTAAAGTGAAGACTTTTGAGATAATTTTAAAGATCTTATTAAACCACAATTTTTGAGACCATAATTAAGTTTTTACCAATAGAAGTTCCTCTACAAATTGAATTTTTGAATATTTTTTTTGGGGTGTCGCTCCATTTTTAACTCCCTGGGATTTGGTCTGGGACCCCCCAATCCTATGTGATTCTGACTCGTCTAGGTGTCTACTATCATCCCTGAAAGTTTGTTGCACCATTTCAGATACACCCTGTATAAATTTTATTGGGACCATAACACATTAGAAATTTTTTTATTGGTTCCAATAAAAAATTTCGAATAGGGCCCTTTGCACTTGGTACTCTATAATTCACCACTTTTTTTAAAGTATTTTACAAAATCTTAACATTAACCACAAAAAAAGTAAGGGAAAGGGTTCTTGTGTATTATCCCGTCGACTGTGCCGATGAATTCGAAATCGTTATCGAAGTCTATTGACTGTTTTATAGCTGTGGCGCTAAAGTTAACGGCTGCTGAACGATCCACGATATAATACGTAAGAACAAATAAATGAACCCTCTCCTTCAAAAGAGCAATACTTTCTATCCATGAAATAAAATAAGTTGTCATTATAGAGGTTAATAAAACTGATTTTATTTTTTAGAAAATTATTCTGAAAAGGACCCTGAAAAACTGAAGAACCAATAGACATGGACAAAGATGAATCTAGTCCAGAACGGTTGCAAAAGGAATATGAAAAAGAAAGTTGCCACGATCAACTTAAGGGTGAAGAGGATCCCACATCAGTCAAAGATTCATCTTTAAAAGCAGAAGAACAAACCAGTCTTGATGATAGCAAATCCCTTGGGAAAACGAAAAGGTCTAAAAAACGACATCGTAAGAGAAAGAAGACAAAGTTGGATAATTCGCAAGGAAAAAGAGATCCCATGCAATCAGAAAATCTGTCAAAAGAAATTAGTGTAGATATTGATATAGAGTATGTGCAGGAAGTTATTGACATAACAGATCCTATGTATGGACAGTTTATGAAAGTCTTTGAAAGATTCAAGTTGATTGATGTTGATAAAGAGCAGGAGGAAGCAGCTGCCAATGCTATTACAGATATTGCTAATGAAACATTGAACCCAATGGCAGTTAGGAAAAAACCAATGGACTTGGATGATGACGATGATAACGATGACGAAAAAGCTGAGGAAGAAAAGCCCAAAATGTCTAAAAGAAAACTTAAAGAACTGAATAGAATGAGTGTTGCTGAATTAAAGCAAAAAGTCAACCGACCTGAGTTAGTTGAGATGCATGATGTTACAGCTAAATATCCTTTACTTTTGTTGCACTTAAAAGCATCACGAAACACTGTACCTGTCCCTCGACATTGGTGCTTTAAACGCAAATACCTGCAGGGTAAGAGAGGTATAGAAAAACCTGCTTTTGAGTTACCTGACTTTATCAAGAGAACTGGTATAATGGAAATGCGCCAGGCTCTTCAAGAAAAAGAAGACCAAAAGACCATGAAAGCTAAAATGCGCGAAAAAGCTAGACCCAAGTTAGGTAAAATTGATATTGATTATCAAAAGCTTCACGATGCATTTTTCAAATGGCAAACTAAACCTAAACTGACAATCCACGGTGATCTTTACTATGAAGGTAAAGAGTTAGAAACGAGGTTAAAGGAAAAAAAACCTGGGGACTTGAGTGAAGACCTCAGGACTGCTCTTGGTATGCCCACAGGACCCAAAGCCCAAAGGTGTCCTCCACCTTGGTTGATTGCCATGCAGCGTTATGGTCCTCCTCCTTCTTACCCCAATTTAAGAATTCCTGGCCTTAATGCTCCAATTCCAGAAGACTGTTCATTTGGCTACCATGCTGGTGGTTGGGGTAAACCCCCTGTTGATGAAACTGGTCGTCCTCTGTATGGTGATGTGTTTGGGGCCCAGATTGCTGATAACCTAACTCATATCCAAGAGGAAGAGATTGATCATACTCTTTGGGGAGAGCTTGAATCTGAATCATCTGAAGAGGAAGATGATGAAGAGGAGGAGGAAGAAGAAGATGATGAAGGGGAAAAGATGGAAGATGAAACTGGGCTTATCACTCCAGCAGAGGGTCTCATTACTCCCAGTGGATTCAGTTCCATTCCAGCTGGTATGGAGACTCCTGATTTGATAGAGCTAAGAAAGCGTAAAATTGAGTCAGAAATTGAAGGTGGTGAAACACCAGCTTTGTATACCATTCTACCTGAGAAGAAGACAGACCGTGTGGGGGCTGCCATGATGGCATCCACTCATGTGTATGACATGTCTAATGCTATACCTGCTAGCAAGTTGAAAATGCAAGCTCCTACTTCTGCTCCTTCTCTGGGTATTGAGGTTGCCTTAGACCCAAGTGAACTGGAAATGGACAGTGCTGCTATGGCCGCTCGGTATGAGCAAACCATGCGTGAACAGCAGTCTCATTTGGAGAAGGAAGATCTAAGTGACATGGTGGCAGAACATGCTGCTCGCCAAAAGAACAAACGCCAAAAGCAGCAGCTTACCAGCACTAAACCCCCCAAGAAGTACAAAGAGTTTAAATTTTGAGACCACAACTTTTTTTCTGTGCAGCAGCAGTCTCATAGGTTGAATGTTAAAGTTTTCTTGAATAATTTTTAGTTAAAAATGTGGAATGTTTTTAATAAAAAAGGCTACACGTAATGTTAAACAAAGCTTATTCTTTCTTTTTATATAATTTTTAGTCATAATTCCATGAAATAAATTATTTTTTAATAATAACAATAAGCTTTATTATCACATAACAAGTACATAAAATAAGAAAACATATTCGTCACCAAGGGGACTTTGTCCCATTCAGGTGACAGATAAATTTGAATATAAATAATGTAATGGATAAACTTTAACTTAATGAACATAAATTTAAGATAAATATATGGGTCATTCCATGTGAAATCATCACGGCTCTCAACCTGACCCTCTCAGATTTTAATGAAACTTTCAGGAATTGTTCCTTTCTATGATATAAATGAGAAAATGTTTTTACTATTCCACTTTATCAGTAATTTTTTTTATTAAAAATTATTGAAAAAGGGAAGATAATGCAATTTTTTGCACTTTAATGTATTATAACTAATTCGAGAAAACACTATCACCCCTCGATAATTTTGCAAGCTTTAATTTGATATAAAGTTTGACTATGTCCATGAAAAAAATTTACTTTCGTGATATTTTAAATAAAAAAGCTTTAAAAAAACAATGTTGGTATCCTTCAATTTCTTTGAAAATTATACATACTGGGTGTATCTGAAATGGTGCAACAAACTTTCAGGGATGATAGTAGACACCTAGACGAGTCAAAATCACTTAGGATTTGGGGGTCCCAGACCAAATCCCAGGGTGTTAAAAATGGAGCGACACCTAAAAAAATCAGTGAAAAAAATATGATAAAAATGACATAGTCAAACTTTATTAAATATATATATATTATTTATATCAAATTAAAGGTTGCAAAAAACGAGGGGTGATAGATTCTTCTCGGATAAATATAACTGGAGTTATAATACATTAAAGAGCAAAAAATTGCATTTTCTTCCTTTTTTTCAAAAATTTTTAATAAAGAAAATTACTGATAAAATTGAATAATAAAAACATTTTCTCATATCATAGAAGAGAACAATTCTTGAAATTTTTGTTTAAATCGGAGAGGGTCAGGTTGAGAATTGAGAAATTTTGGTTGATTTCACATGGAATGACCCATATACAGGGTGTCCCACGACAAGTGGCCTTTAACTTTTGAACCCCTACAGATATAGTCATGAAAGTGGGGTCTAGGTATAGTAAATTGACCATGCTCTATCCGATGAAATAACTTTCAACGCCCTCTAGCGGAAAATTTAGGAGTTATAATTTTTATTTTAAAAACTGTGAGGTATGTGAAAAAAGTCTGACTAAGTTGTAGAGCAGTATAGATTTAGTAGGAAACTTAGATTTTACTTCTTAAAACGCTCCTCACAAAGCGAAAATGAGAAATTTTTATTTTTATGACTTAAGTAAATGACTCAAAGTATTATTACTTCATTAAATTGAAAATTTCTCATTTTGGCCTCGTGACGAGCGTTTTAAAACGTAAATTCAATCTAATTGAGCGTGCGTTTTTGGTTTTTTTTTTCAAGATATTTTTCTGCTTAAGTTGTCTTTTCCTACTGAATCGATGCTGCTCTACAACTCAGTCATTGACTTTTTTTTTCACATACCTCGCATATAGTTTTGAAAATAAAAATTATAACTCCTAAAGTTGTTTCCGCTAGAGGGCGTTGAAACTTATCTCATTGGATGGAGCATGGTCACTTTTCTATACCTAGACCCCACTTTCTCATGACTATATCTGTAGGGGTTCAAAAGTTAAAGGGGTTGGGTCACTTCTCGTGGGACACCCTGTATAAAAACACACACACTGAAAAGCATTAGGAACTAAAAAACAAAACATAAAAATATTAAAAATTGAATACAAGGTTACAAAATTTATAGTAGTACATAAAAAAATTAAATAACTGAAGGCATAATTTTAAATTTGAAAATTGAATAAAAAATTGATAAGCAAATAACATAGATTTAATAATAAACAGAGTTAGCAAAAGTCTGGTTATTTTAGTTATGGTTGCTTCTTTTTAAATCTGAAAATAACGGTCTATGTCGTCATTATGAAGTTAAAAAGTTCACGTTTAAATGTTGAATACGTCTTTATATTTTGAAGATAAATCCCATGGTTAAAGATTTTAAGTCCTAAAAAGTAGAAATGCTTCCGAAATATTTCTTTAGAAGAATGAAGGATTTTATAAATTTCATTAGGTCTTCTTTGAGAACATAGTTTTAATTCACACACATTGATTTGTTTCGGTACAAAAAAGTGCTACACGGAATAAGAAGTCATACTTAAAAGGTAGTAAGTTCAAATTTCTATAACTATAAGCATGTGAATGATAGGGGTTTAAAATTTTGAAACACTTGTTCTAGATCGAAATTAGTGGTAGTAATTTATATTTATAATCGAAATTATAATATCATGGTCATAATTTAACAATGAATAGAACCAAGAATAATAAAGTGTTTTTAAAAAATTTGCATGAATTTTATTTTTTTAAGTGGTGAACATAAAACGTAATTTTTTACTTAGTTCATTTGCATGCGTTTTCTTTTTTAAGTTAGAGTCAATATGTAAACATAGGTTTTAATTGTAGAGACGGATTTCAGAACGGGGCACTGACAGTTAAAGTTATTTTTATTGCAATAGAAGGTATGAAATTTAAAATTAAGATTTGTTACAGACTGTATTAAGTTGAAATAAATATATTTTGTTTTATTTAAATTAAGGCATAAATCATTTGCAGTAAACCATTTTCTTATTTCAGTTCGATCAGATTCTATTTGTAGCAGAAGTGCATTAATATCAGAGAATGAATATAACTATACAGGGTGATTCAGAAATAATCATCAATAATTGGGGGGGAGGTAGAGGGGCCCTAGACAAGCATATTTCGAATAGGGATGGTGGGGCGCAGCATTACCGTTAAAGAGCTAGGACCTAATGTAGTGCGAGCGCGTTTCAAAAGGCCGTTTTTAGAAGGCCCGTGTGACGAAACAAAACATAATAAAATGAAAAAATCTATTGCATGAGGTAAGGAAGTATCCCTACTACCTATACTATGAATTCGATAGACTTTGAACCACTTTCTAAACCGTGGAGTGAGTTTCAAAAGTGCAATATTAATCTTTAAGTCAAAGAATGGAGATCCCTTAATGGTATATAGAAAAATGATGATCGGGGAAGGAATTTTCAATGATTGTAACAGTGATCATTGAAACTGTTTGATAATATAAAATTCCTTCCCCGATCATCATTTTTCCATATACCATTAAGGGAACTCCATTGTTTGACAAAGAGATTTATATTGCACGTTTTAAAACTCACCCCACGGTTTAGTAAGTGGTCCAAATTCTATCAAATTGAGGATTTAAGTGGTACGGATACTCCTGTACCTCATGCAATAATGTGTTTCATTTTATTATGTTTTGTTTCGTCACACGGGTCTTCTAAAAACGGCCTTTTGAAACGCGCTCATACTACATTAGGTCCTAGCTCTTTAACGGTAAGGCTGCACCCCACCATCCCTATTCAAAAAATGCTTGTCTAGGGCCCCTCTACCTACCCCCAATTGATGATTATTTCTGAATCACCCTGTATAACAAGACAGAATCATCGGCATATCAATACTATTTTGCCATATAACATTTAAATCACTAATTTAACTAAATAATTAACTAATTATTTAAATCACTAATTTATGTTTTAAACATGTTACAAGATTGAAAACTCCATGTAGAGTTTGAATAGGTTCAGGATTTCAAAAATTTTTTGTATTTCTCATAAAAATATTTAAAAATTTTTTTTTATTTTTAATTATAAAATGATTGTGTCGCTCTTCCTTTTAGAGATAATAGTCCAGTAACTTTATACATCACCGCATGCGTCAAATCCGGTAGTTCTGATTTTTTGCAGACTTGTTTATGATATTGGCCTAATGAATAATCCAAGTTTTAGACCTCGAGCGCCGAACGCAACTTTGTCAAAAATCGAAAAAACCGCGGAAAAATCGAGTTTTTTTCAAATTTTGGTAATTATAACCCTAACTAGAACTTTAAAGAATAAGAACTTTCTTATTACAAAGTTAAAGAAAACAAAATTTCCAACAAAATGCACTAATCAACTTTGATTTTCTGAAGAGTGGTTTTGAAGCTAGAGCGCGCTGAAAAACATCTATTTTTTTACCTTTCCGCAAAAAAAAGGAAAACGCGCACTTCTATCCTCTACAAAATGAAAACTATTCATGTTATCAACAAAAATTTTATACCACGTGAAAGATCATTTCATTTTCTATAAATAACGTGCTTTACATTTTCATTTTTTTAAGAAGGGGGGGAGGGAGGGAAGCAAAGATCGATAACACTGGGGAACAGCCATTTCGTTGTCTTAGAACTGAGACTTGTTTTTGAATCACTTTTGGCCCCTGAATCCAAAAGTAACTGTAGTTTTTGTCTGTCACTTCCACTTTTTTGGCAAACAGCCCCGCCCCCTTTTTACGTTTTTCAATGACTTTGAAATTGAGTTTTATTATCGATCTTTGCTTCCATCCCTCCCCCCTTCTTAAAAAATGAAAATGTAAAGCACGTTATTTATAGAAAATTAAATGATCTTTCACGTGGTAGGGTCACTTGGGGTAAGTGGGACCCCTTTTTGGCCTAGTACATTTTTGGAGCTTTATACAAAAAATTTGAAATGGTTTATTTTGTACTTGTTGACTAATTTCGTTAAAGAGTATATCGATAAACAAAAATTTATCAGTAGTTTCTAAAATAAAGCTTTACATTTTTCTTAACTGGTTTTTTTATCAATAATAAGATGGGTGACCCACTTACCCCAAGAGATGGGGTAAGTGGGTCACCCCCTCTTTATTTATATTTAAAGCAAGCAAAACTTAAATGGAAGTAAGTGGGTCTTACTTGATAAAGTAAAGTAAATTTGAATATAAAATATTTTATTGTAACTGTATCCATGAGTGAGAAATATACTCACATCAAAATCAATATGACAAGGTAAGAATCGAATGAAAAGCAAAATAAGTATTTTAAAGAATGTTTCGAAAGGCCAAAGGGATATGTTTTACTTTAGCATATAAAATAGTGTTAAACAAACATAATAAGGTTCATTAAGATTTATTTTGGCACTTTAATACGGATTGTAAGATAAAAAAGAAATCGGACACACTAAATGAGAATGAACACTGTTGATGAGATATTTCACTTTACTCACCATAACTTAAATTAAAACGCAAATTTGATATATAATGTCGATCAAACTATTTATAAATTTTAATGAATTTTGAAGTGGTGAGAAAAAGGTCTTGCTACTATAAATCGAAATTTTCTGAAAATATTGGGGGAAATTGTCCCTATGACCCCCTGAAATAGTTAATAGTTCCTATGTCATAAGGGACCCTCTAGAACCACTTATATCAGGGGTCGGCAACTGGCGGACCGCGGTCCGCATCCGGACCGCGTGAGGTTATTTCCTGGACCGCCATACCATTTTGAAAATAATTAATTTGTACTTTTACGCAACAAATTTTAACTTTGACATGCTTTTTAAGGGTTTAATTTGAAAAAATTTCCTGGGGGGAGCCCCCAGACCCCCATTTTAATGTTACAACTTCTAATCATATTATATTTAACAATTTTATTAAGCAGGTAGCATACTCAAATTACATCTTTGTAAAATTTATGTGCAACTGAAGATAACAATTTAAACTAGTACTAATAGTAGCCTATTTTTTCTCCGGACCCCGATGAAAAATTTTCAAAATTATTTGGACCCCAAGTAAAATTACTTGCCGACCCCTGACTTATATCATAAGAAGGGGTCTCACTTACTAAATAAAGAGGGGTCCCACTTACCCCACGCTGAGGGGTCCCACTTACCCCAACCATGCAAAAACTATGGGGTAAGTGGGACACCCCTCTTAAACACTTCAAAATTAAAAATTTTGAAAAATTTCAAATTGTAGTATGTATTTTAGGTCAAACTCTGCAAAACAGTTCAATAAACATTAAAATGTAATGAAAACTTCCCTGGAAATACTTCTTTGAAAAATGCGTCTTGAAATCACCAAAAAATCCATTCTGGGAATCTATTTTAAATTAGTTCTAAAATCTTTAAAATAAATAAAACAAATCTCAAATATATGCAAAACTCATCGGTGTGACAAGCTGTAACATAATCAATGCGAGTAAGTGTGAAATTTCCTGTGCATATTATAGTTTTAGGGGGGTGACCCACTTACCCCAGTGACCCACTTACCCCAAGTAACCCTATAAAATTTTTGTTGATAACATGTATAGTTTTCATTTTGTAGAGGGTAGAAGTGCGCGTTTTCCTTTTTTTGCGGAAAGGCAAAAAAATCGATGTTTTTCAGGGCGCTCTAGCTTCAAAACCACTCTTCAGAAAATCGAAGTTGATTAGTGCATTTTGTAGGAAAATTTGTATTCTTTAACTTTGTAATAAGAAAGTTTTTTCAAAAACTAGTTCTTTAGGGTTATAATTACCAAAATTTGAAAAAAAAACTCGATTTTTCCGCGGTTTTTTCGATTTTTGACAAAGTTGCGTTCGGCGTTTGAGGTCTAAAACTTGGATTATTCATTAGGCTAACATCATAAACAAGTCTGCAAAACATCAGAACTACCGGATTTGACGAATACGACCCCATGCTTTTAGGCGACAAAGTTACTGGACTATAATTTCACAAGCCTTAATTTCATGTAAAGCTTGATTTTTTAATAAATAATTTTTAACAATTAAATGATTGTATAACCCCTGATTTTAGAGAACATTTTACAAACTTTAATTTCATGTAAAGTTTGATTAGGTTTAAAAACGTGCTGTTTAAGTAATTTTAAGAAAACAATTTTTTTAAAGAATTTTCCATAAAAATATGAAAAAATAAAATTCAACTATAAAAATGTTTGAGTTACCCCTCATTTTAAAGGAAATTTTACAAGCTTTAATCAGCTGATGTACTGTTTGAGTAATTTTAAGAAAAAGAAATTTTTTTAAAGAATTTCCCGTAAAAATATGAAAATAAAATTTCACTCCAGAATATATGTCACCCCTCATTCTAAAGTCTAAAGGAAATTTTACAAACTTCAAACCCATGTAATGTTTGAGTGAGTAATTTTAAGAAATTTTTTTCTTTCAGAATTTTCTCTAAAAATATGAAAATAATAAAGTTTCACCCCTCATTTTTTTGTGTCACCCCTCATTTTGAAGGGAATTTTCAACAAGCTACAATCTCATGTGCGGTTTAAGTAATTTTAAGAAAATTTTTTTTCAGAATTTACCTTAAATATGAAAAAAAAATTTCACAATAAAATATTTGCGTCTCACCCCTCATTTCAAAGGGAATCATACAGGGTGTTTCAAAATTGCGTTGCACGGATTTTATTTGGAACCAACGCCTCCAAGGGTCACGGAAGTAAGGGTTACCCCTAGGTATAGGATGAAGACCGACCCGCGACCCGCCCCTTGAAGTTGGGGCTCTCGGGAGTAGAACGGTGCGAAAGCACCACTCAGTACGATAGACAGGGCTTAAATTCTAACCAAAGAAGTACCGGAGCGCAATAATTTCAGCATAACAGCGGACATATAAGGGACCAGGACATTTTTTGTACTACCTATTAAATCTTTTTCTATATAAGGTGGAATCGAATTGATATAGTAATTTTAACATGGATACTTCGTCTAACATCGCGGATGTATCGCGATGTTTGATACATTGCTAATATGGATTTAATTTTGCCTAATTTTTTATATTTTTATACTTCACGTGACTTATGAAGACAAAAAAGTACATAAAAGTTCTAAATATTTGGATAGTAATCAACGAACAATAATCAAATTAAAAACAATCAATAATCAATCAGTCATAATTTGCACTCAAACTAGTCAATATAATTTTTGCCTGTTCTTAAAAATTGAATTTTCACAGTGTTTAGATTTAATGGGGGCGGGAGGAACTTCGCTTCCCTAATTATTAATGCCGTTTCCTCGAAAGATTTAGTTTTAAGCCAAAAAGATGATAAAAAGCGTTGAAAAAAAAGTCCCCCCAAAAAAATTTTTTTTCAACTTCACCACAGAATTTACGTTGTTTCCAAATTTAATAAAGTTGAGGGAAAAACTAAAACGCGGCTCAGAATGCGTTCACGCTATTTTATTGGGTATAATTCCAGTTTAGTTCCCGCTAAATATCGCCAGATTTTGTTTGAAATCCAAAAAGTAGAAAAATCGCTAATTAATTTCAAAGTCACTGTTTAAAGCGTTTCATTTAACCAATAAAAGTTCAGTTTATTAATAAAAATCAGAATAATATATCCATATTTGAATATAATAGCTTTAAAAAACATGGCGATATTTAGAGGGAACTAAAACGGAATAGTACCTTTTATTGAATCATAAAATAAAAATATGTACTTTTAACCAGACATTTAGAACCATATTGGATTGAATAATAATTCTATAATGTGATGAGCCATTACATCAGTTTCACTCTCATGTAGTATTTCATAAGTACAAAAATATGAATATACTCTTTGGGTCTCGAGAAAAACGTACTGAATAAAACTTGGAATCAAAGCTTTTAAAAAAAGATAAGTATTCAGCTGTTACAAATTTAAAAAAAAATTATTTGATATTATTAGTATTATAAGAATTTCGAAAAGGATACGTTAAAAAGTAGGAAAACCATGTAAATAAATAGTAAAGTATAGCATGTCGGTAAAGAAATCGCGTGTAAAAATATTTAATCATATCCATGGTGATTTGAAACTTTTGGTCAAAACGTAAGGTTCAAAGGAAGTCAATTGCACATTGCAAAGCCACATCGGAAATCGGGTCCGCAAGCACAATCCTCAGGCGTCGTCACAATGCGAGAATATAAAAAAGTATTTAATTGTCCCATTTTGAAGCCGAGCCCCTAAGAAAAAGATTACTTAAAAAGTTCAACTTACCAAAAGGAGCTCCACAAAGCATTAACTCGCATCGAGCGCTAATTCATACGACGCTTATTTGTGAAAGAAGAACGAGCTATAGCAAGGTTGTAAAAACACAAGCCCTCACCGCCTCACCCCTCAAAAAAATACTCGATTCTCCCCCTAGAAACAAACAAGTGACAGAATCCATCCTCCCTCAAGCCAATGGTCAACGTTAACACTGGCAACTGGTGACCAATTAGACCACACTTGTCCCGTCGGAGACAACGGGAGTCTCATTTCTAGGAATTAGTCGCCTGTGGGCTTCCCTTTGAGGGTGGGAAACTGGAAACCGGTAGACGTTGGGGATAGTGTGGTGAAAGGCGATTGTCATTTTCGGTAATCGGAATACTTCGGGGCAAGGGGTAAATTTTGGTCTTTTTGAAAGGGTTCCGAACGCGAATTTTTGCGCTCCGGTGCGTTCCGATTAAAATGTAAATATTAACTAAAAACCAAGAAGTACCGGAGCTCCGCTCCGGTGCGCTCCGGTGCATTTTAAGCCCTGACGATAGACACCAAGCAGGATCCTTTTTGGGTACAAATTTAGAGCTCAAGTTGTTTGCCGAAACAATTTTTGCCTGACATAGTTACCCCCTAGGTAAGGGAGCTTGGAGAATCCATTGAGAGGACTTACAGCGCCCCTAGCGGCGACATTAAAGAGTTAAAAAAATAAAAAAGGAGATAGAGCAAAAACCTCAGTGAGAGAGTATTGTTGCGAACGTCATGAAGAACTCAATGAAAAAAAATTTGATCAAAATATCTTGAATATTCGCGGAGATATTAGCATGTAAAAATAGCACTTTTTCAGGGGTCAAAAAAGAAAAAGTTCGCATATTTGCAAATTTTTTTGATTTTTTGATTAAATATTGTGTTCTTCAAACTAAAAAACACAAAACTACAAATTAACACTGAAAAATTTGCAAATATGCGAACTTCTTCTTTTTTGACCCCTGAAAAAGTGCTATTTTCACATGCTATAATATCTCCACGAATATTCAAGATATTTTGATCAAATTTTTTTCAGTGAGTTCTTCATGACGTTGGCAACAATACTCTCAATGAGGTTTTTGCTCTATCTCCTTTAGTTTTTAAATTATTTTTTTAACTTTTTAATTTCGCCGCTAGGGGCGCTGTAAGTCCTCTCAATGGATTCTCCAGCCTCACTTACCTAGGGTAGACCTTACTTCCGTGACCCTAGGAGGTTCCAAATAAAAGCCGTGCAACGCAATTTTGAAACACCCTGTATATTAGGGTGTCCTGAAAAATCTGATCGCTTAGCGGTAGTGCGGAAAAGTAGTCAACTACCATCGCTAAGAAGGGTGTGAAATATTAACACTGTGGGTTAATATCTTCTGTTGCCTCACGAGGCCTAGAGTTCTGAAAATTGGACTAAAAATGACTAAATTTCAAAAATTCATAAAAAAAATAACGAATTTTAGCCATAGATTTGGGGTTGCGTTTAAAAGGTACTATTATTAACAAACTTCAACTGCAAAAAATTTCAAAACTTTAGGTTAATACCTTCTTTGCCTCATCGGCTTTAAAATTTGGAAAATTAAGGCAAAATTTCGAAAAAACGCACAAAATACCAGGGTGTCCCAAAAAAACCATTTTGTTTAAAAACCTTGCTCCCCAGGGATTTTCACATTCCTTTTGGTCCCAAAAGACGGTGTGTGAAGGTTTAGCTCCCCAGCTAAACTGTAGGGTTTGCCGGTAGGGCCCCTAGGTTTCAAAAAAGTAAAAAAATGACCTTTTTTCAGAATTTTTGATAGTAAATTTTAAGTTTTATAATGTGATAAAACTGGTTAATGTGAGTTATTTAGGAGCATTTAGATGGATTTTATTTATTTACGTTTATTAACTGTACCCTTTAGCGCCTATATTGATGAGCTCAGCGTCACTAAATGTAGTACTTTTTACTCAAAAACTGTAGCCCTAGGGTATAGTTAATAAACGTAAATAAATAAATTCCCTAATTATTTTTTTTCAGAATTTCTTTTTAAAAATATGAAAATAACTCTAATTCTAAAGGGAATTTAACAAGCTTTAATTTCATGGGCAATTTGAATTTTAATATTAAGAATAATTTTTTTGCAGTAGTATTTCTTTATAAAAATATGCAAATAATTAGTTTTAACTATAAAATAATTGAATCTTCCTTCATTTTAAAGGGAATTTTATAAGCTTAAAAATCATGTAAAGTTTGAGTTATTTTAAAAATTTTACAGCATTTTTCGTAAAAATTTTAATATAATAAGTTTTAATTATAAAATGTTTGTGTCACCCCTCGATGTTAAGACAATTTTAGATGCTTTAATATCTTCAATATAAGTTAAGTTTAAGTTAATTGAAGTCAAGTAGGTGTAAAAACAAAGGAAGATTCCTTTCTGGAGACACTCGAGGTGGTTCAGGCCTTGAGTGTGAACACTCATTTTTTATTTTTAATCATTTTAGACAGGTCTACAGTCCACTACACTACACTACTACACTCACTAGTGTGATCGAGTTTTCAAAAAATTTCTATACAAAAATTAATTTATTTGAACTCATATAAAACACCTATGGTTAAGGTGGAGAGGATGCAGCTGCACCTTCCTACACCTACTCCTTCCTGGCTACACTTATATATAAATACCAATCTAACTGACAATACCAACATATATTATACCCAAAATATAACTGAATTTGGGAAAGTGAGATAAATAGAAAAAAGTGAATCCCCCAAACAACACTGGCTACAGCGCTGCCCGCATCCAATTTTTCCATGGTATATTTTTATGGAAATCCCGATGCAAAGAAGCCCGGACAACAAACAGTACCCCCAAACCACCACTGCCTATCTCAGATGTCACCACTTCGAATTCCTAGCGTTCTATTCATCTTCCAACACCCACCGGTCAGGTAAGTGTGCGCCTGCCTACACTGGAGCTACAGGTGTCGCGCGACTCATTGAGATTATCAAACGGAGGTAAAGGGACGATGCACTAGATGAGATTGGAAGTTGGAAAAATGACACCCGCGTTGTCCTCCTCTGCAGGAGTAGCCAATGCAATGCATCGTCCCTCAAATCCCTATTCTTTCGTTTCTCCTTCATGAGTAGAGCGACACTTGTAGCCCCAGTGTAAGCACTCACGAACCGGGAAGAAAAGTCCCACACAATCCAACCCCTTTCATTCATTCCTGACCCACCCATTGTAGTGCCGCCTTTGTTCCCACCGGTCTGTGGTGCTGCCATCTAGCGGCGCGTGGGCGAAGCGAGCAACCCACCCGAATCGTCTGCAGTCCGCCGTCCTTTTTCATTCCCTCGCGGGTTCGAAAACGAACCGCCAGCGCACGACCTCCGTTCCCCGACTGCCCGGTACACGTGCGATGAAGTGTTGACATCCCCCACAAGGAATACAATTATTTTTTTTATATGGATTTTTTATTGTGTTTGAAAATGTGTGTTGCTCTGGTTGCTGTGACTCTGGTCGCTGTGTTGGACTGTGGATTGGGTTTTAATTTGGAGACTAGGCTACCTGTGATCAAAGTGGGACCTACAGGGTCTTATTTTGGATATTCTGTAGCTCAGCATCAGATTATAGAAGGACAGCAGAAAACCAGTGTGTAAGTTCTACTTTGATTGTTTTTTTTCTTTATCATGCATGTGTTACTGCGTACATATCGAAGATGGGAATGTTTGTGTACATTTCAAAAGGGGTCAATAACCACCTGTTCAAATCATTTTATCATTTCGCTTTAATTGTGAAAATATTGTACATAAAGGGTTTAATTTAGATTAGGGAGTTAAGGAAAAATATATTTATTAATTTATTTTCAAAATCTGACTGAAATTTATTCCATAAATTTTCTCTACTTTGAATATGATGTTCTAAAAATATTTTCAATTCATACTGTGATAAACGAAACTATTGTGAGAAGAGAAGTTAAGAGATATACCTAAATTTTAACTTTACTGAATTTGAATTCATTCAAAAAATTCTTAAGTTAACAATGTCTAAAGAGAAAAAATATACTTGTTTTATCTTAAGAATTATATCAGTATGTTTCACTGACATATCTTTTTAAATATATCTTCTTTTCCTTGTAAATTGCTTCTTATCAATGAAGAAGCAATTTCAGTTTTTGAAAAGTTATTTCGTTTGAATCTTAAAACGTGTTTCAGGGGTATATTATTTTATGTATATTCTGCTCCCTCCTAAAATATACGTAAAGTAGAGTGTGAATAATAATAGTTATTCTAACAGAGAAATTTGTTTTTATTTTTAGTATTTTTAGAACTATTGGATCTTCAAAGTTTTCGGTATTTTTAATATTTAATTAATTTCACTTACGATTTTGATTATTTAAATACCATTATTTTTTATTCAAGCACTAGAATAAAATATTATATTTACTTTAAACTAATCTTTCCAATTTTAAATAGTTTTTAAGTAAAGTTATTTTAAAAATATATAAAAAAAATCAAAATAAGTAATAAAATATTATAAAAAATAAAAACTTGTATTATTCAACCATACAACTTGAAATTTTAATTTATAGCAACTTATGACAATTTACTCTCATTCTAACAATTCCATGCCCCCTAACTCTTAGGGGCCATTCATTAATTACGTAAGGATGATTTTGGCAATTTTTGACCCCCCCCTACCCCCATGTAAGGGTACGTAAGATTTTTCAAACCCCTCCCCCCTATTCTTATGTAAGATTCTATTTCGTTTGATAAGTTTAAACTCGAATAAAAAGATACATTTGATATACCCTCATTTTTTAAAAATTAAAACTTCGATAATATACCGAGATCAGCAGCATTTTTAAGTTTTTCTGGGGTTCTTCAATAGTTATTTGATTGGAATTTGTTTACATTAACTTAGAAAATCTTACGTAAGAATTGGTTTGACCCCCCACCCCCCAAGTAAGGGTATGTAGAGATTTTTCCAACCCCCCTCCCCCTCGGGACCCTTACGTAATTAATGAATGGCCCCTTACGGATATCCCAACTGCGTGCCTTTCTAAACTTCAAGCAAAAGCTGCACCCCCAGAAGTTCTATCTAAAGATTTACGTATTTGTGAAACAGTTCTGCAATATAGTACTAGCTTTTTGAAATGTATCCAACGTTTCCGAACAAAGTTCGCTCAAATCAAACAATTTTAGCCAATAGAGTCAAGAATTCTTCACGTTTTCTCTATCTCGGTACTCTTGTAAATTGTGGTCAGAGATACGCAGATCAAACAAAAACCCATGATAAGAACGTAAGAACTCTACCTTAAACCAAAAACAAGTCTTAAGAAAACGACTTTTCCTTTTGAAATAAATCTAAGGTTATAAGTTTGCTGTATCCCATAAAAACTGCCTCAGTTGTTTTAAAAGTCAAAGATTAAAATCAGGACAGTTTTGTTGTTAACTTCATAATTGAAAAAGCGAGACGATATTCCTCAGCTGTGAAATACTTATGATTCTGGTAGAACTATTTCTGTCTACAGAAAGTCAAGTATACAAAATTTTAAAGAATTTAAAATGCTCTTAATCACTGTTTGGAGTTGACCAGTAAGGCATTCTAATTTTCATGGTTGGCCTGGAGGGATTTTGACGTTTTGACCGCTATTCTAAAGTTTCTTCATTGTTTTTAAGTATAAAAACGTTTAAATCACATTAAAATTAAATTTTTAGGCTATACCTCTACACTCATAATGTAATTTTTAATTAACCTTAAAAGTAAATATTGTTTTTTGAAAATTAATTCTGCCTTACTTAGCGGAAGTCTGACATGAAATATTAAAAAAGTTAACAAGTAATTACAGTATAAACTCGATATTTCAAAATCGAAGGGACATGGAAAAAAGTTATGAGATAACAACAAAAAATAGAAAAATACTTAAAACTTCAAGGGAGAAAATTTTTTCGATGTATCAAAGCTCTAGGTAACGAGGTTATACTGTATAATTAATTTTATGTATTGTTGCTTTATAAATTTTATAAATATACTTCCTTACTACATAATCAACATTGTAAAACTGGTATAGGTTCAACTTAAATAGAAAACTTGTTCTATTTAAATAGTAGAAAAACTTCCTGTACTTAAAGAAATAGGTGAGTGGACGGAAAAAGTACTATAAATATCATATTCATGCTATATTTCTTAAGCAATTCCTAAAGTACAGAAAAAGGTTGACTATTGCTCTTTGAATTTAAGAGCTGATTTTAGGAAAAACAATACAAAATTCTCATCGAAATGAAAGAGAATCCGTGGGCAGTTTAAGCTTTCTCCTTCAAAGGTTCCATTTCACCGCAGCCCAAAAAGTCGTTTGTGTGGTCTGAGACTCAACATCCTCTCAAGGATCTTCCCACTCTCATTCGGAAGGAAGACTTCTTCACAAAGGTGTGAACTCCCTATTTGTCTCTTTGAGGCAGTGTCCCTGTGAAAAGACGGCTCTCGACAAATCTTCTTGTTGACTTCGTGGGTGATATATAAGTTTTGGTGTGTGAGATCAGGCGAAGTAGAACTTAAGTTGGTAATGTGAGGGAGGGGGTTTTCTCAGGTGCTCGATTTGGTTTTGAGAAACTTTCGTCGTTTATATTAATATTGGTATTGCCTTAATGACACAGTTTTATAATAATTTTTAGTTTTATTTGTCTTAGTGTTTCTATTTCTCGCTTTTGTGCAATAAACTAAGCAGGCATAGTTTAATTGTCGGTTAAAGTTTTTAACACAGATTTTTCTAAGTGAAATTTCATAAAGCTTTCTTGGCAAGACAGGAAAAGTGAGTAATGTATTTTGCGATGATATAATAGTCTTTTAATTCACTAAATTCAACCCTTTTATTTCTTTTTTTATTAGTCTTGATTTATGAATTAAGAAATGCGATGAGCCGATTTAGACTTGTAATATCCTCCTCCTCCAGAAAATATGTATAGGAGTTGTTCTGATTCTTCATATTTTAGTCCTGAATAGTTGACATTCGAGAAAAAAATTTTATGAACATTGTTTTACAATTAATACAATACATGCGCAGTATTATTTATTATTATTATTTACTTCATACTTGTAATTTACTTATATTTTTATTGCTTATTCATTTTTGAAATTTAAACTAATGAAATCCCATTCCCTCAAATACACACTGTTAATTTACTTAATCGTGCGTTTACTTATTACATGCGCAATAGTTATTATTATTATTACTACAATTAGTCACTTATATTTTTACATATTTCTTTATTTTTGAAATCTAAACTAATGAAATATCTAACTCCCTCAAATATTCACTGCTATTTAACTTTAAAAAATAACCTTATCCCCTTGAAAATGTCTATCACCAGAGGTTCACAGCATTCGATATTACAATAAATCTGTCGCTTTTCTGAAGCCCCTCTGTACTCCATTCATCCAGTGCATCAGCTCGAGGACCATCTGCGAGGGGCATCTTCTCGAATTACCTGCGGGACAAAGGGCAGAATGACCCCGTTTTTGTGTCACGGGAGGAGCAGGGCAAAGTGGTCCTGCGATGGGTTTTTAATGCAGTCGTGAGCTTTTGTCGGTGGAAAATATATTCTTGTGCATCGCATATGAATGGTTTTCTACTGAGAAAGAGATGGATATTCGGCGATGGTGTCTTGTGTGAATTATTGGGATTTTTTGTTTGGAAAAGATCCACACATTCAGTTGAGAGTTTTTTTTAATTTACAGTTGTTTGTGAGTAGACTTTATTATGAGTGTCACCCAAGGGGGTTTTATAAGGTTCACCTCAGCCCGATATTTGGAATGATTACTACAACTAAGAATTTCTTTTTGCTTAGGAAGTCCTTACAGGGGTGTATATAGTCAGAGGGGGGATTTGGGGATATATCCCCCCAAAACTCAGAAAATATCTTTTTTTGACCATAGAAAACCACTAAAATTCACCCGTATTCCCTCCCGAAGTATCAATATCCCCCTCCGAAATTTTTTCTGGCTACGCCACTGAAATCCTATGACGTACTGCGGCGTAGCCAGAAGAAAAAATTTCGGAGAGGGGATATTTGAATTTCGGAGAGGAGATATTGGAATTTCGGAAGGGGATATGGGGAGTAAATTTATTCCTTTTCTATGGTCAAAAAAGGTGAATTTCTGGCCTTCGGAGGGGATATCCCCCCTTCTGGCTTACGTCGACCCTGAAGACGCAGTTCTGAAAATCATATATTTTGAAGTGCCCTTCTGGTGAAGTATAATTCGGTCGATCAGTCAGCCTCGGTCGTGTTGTCGAATGGCAGCTAATTGAAAATAGAATTTTTGGCTTTTTTTCATAAATTGTGAAATAGCAACCAAGTGGTGTGATTTTCGAATAGACATCTATTTTACATGTTTTGCTTCTGAATAAACCTATGTTTGAAGCCCAAGTTTATTATGTAGCTCAGCAGTTAGTGTAGAAGATGTTTAACTCCAAATTTCTAAAATTTTTCTGCTTTTTCTCTTAACTCAACAATGAAATTTCTCCAAAACTCATTGTTGAAGCCGGAAAAAACCAGGAATTTTAAATTTGAATAAGTAAAAAACTGTTTAGGGAATTTAAGTAAACTTGGACTTCAAATGTAGGTTATTTAATCAATGAAAGCGTACAATTTCGTGTATGGTAAAAAATCTCACCATTTGCTTGGAGTATCACTTGATGGTTGCTCAAGGTTACCGTCTTGTTCAATCTATTTGGTTTAGTTGCAACCAAACGGTGAGATTTTGAGAGCTCTAATTATCTTAAACTGATTTATAAACCTCTATTTTTAAAAGTTAAACTCACAGCTTGATTATATACATAACACTCGCGGAGGTTACCTACCTGTATAAGAAATAATATTGCGCCTGCCACAAAATAAAGATTTAGTTACCGGAATTGTTAACTATACCAGTCTTACCACTGATGGAACCACTAAACGACTACTTCCCTTAAAGAAGAGACAATTTCGACTAGACAACATAGATAAAGATCATCTACCTTGATCCAACAGCTCTTGACACAAAAAACTACCCTCATCCCCTATCATCCAAACAACACGTGCCTTTCCCCCAAAAGAAAGCCCTCTCCACCCCCTAAAAACCCCTCTATTATTACCCCACAATCTACGAGAGGGACACTTTTGTATGACGAACGTGCCCGCCATGGGCTCGATCCAAAAAAGATATCCACTTCAATCGCTTTGCTCTATATAGTCAAGTTTTTTCAGTCGTTGAGTTTGGGTTTTGTTCGCGGGGTCGTATGTTGTACTTAGTCAAGTCAAAGTAAAAGTTATGATGTCTCCTTATTTTCCTGGAAGGTTTTTAAGTGAGAGTATGACATCATTAAGTTTTTACTATTATCCCTTAATAGGTTTTTCCACATAGATGAGCGATCAGAGTCTGACAACTTTAAATACCAGTAAATTTGTGGGGGTGGTGTCGCGAAAATTCCGGTCAATGCAAAAACCGGTCGGCGAAATCCGGTCAAAAATACAAAAACATTATAGCTTTACCAAAAATTTTTTTTGTTGACCGGTTTTTGTATTGACCGGAATTTCCGTACATCCGTGGGGGTCATATTCACCACTTTAATAATTAATTCAGTGTGTATATTCAAATATATTTTAATAGAGCCAATATCCTCCGAAATAAATTAGTCGTCAAGCTCACCTATATATAATTTTATACCCCTAGATTTCTCGCTCTCCCCCTTTTATACTTCCTGATATTATAATTCCAATTTAGTTTAAGGTATCCGCCTACCTTTGAGACCATTTTTTGAAATACTTGATTTACAAAAAATATTTTTTAATTTTTAGTTTAAGTGTACATGAAAACATTGATCAATGCTAAAAAACAAATTAATTATATTATTTTCTAAAATATGGGTAATTATAGTATAAAATTTAAGTGAATTTTTATAAAACCCCTCTCACTCTTGCCCAAAAACTATTACCCCTGTATAAATTTCCTTTGGAAAAAAGTATCGTATAACACTTATCTTCAGATTGGATCATTTTCTGAGACATATTTTGAAAAGTAATTGTTTTACAGCATAAAATGTAAAGGTAAGTGAAAAATTTCAAAATTTCTACAACCCTTTAACAAAAAAACATCAATTAAAACAAAAATAATAAACTTACATAAAAATATGTGGTCCATCTGGTTAATAACAGTATGATTACTGTTAAAATTTGGAGTGAATATCTTGGATAGTTTTTGAGTGATCATGTAAATAGTGGAGGGTTTTTATGCAAAACTTAGTTCTGAGAAAATCAGCTTTAAAGTTTATATTTGTATACGATCGCACACGACTATCTGTTTTAATAATGCTGTAATTTCTTTTCTAATTCACCTACAAGTAAATTGAAAACAGTTTTGGAAAGATAAAAGTCTAAACTACTTGAAAATGTAAGAACCAAATTTTCGACGAAAAAGTCGAAACTCGTCTTTTTAGGGGTAGGCGGATACCTTAAAGGTCAGCAAAACACTTATATTAAATGACCCAGAAAATGTTTATATATTTGACCCTAAAAAAAGAGGGGTTTAACTTTTTTTGGTACACTTAGTTCGAATTTCGAGGGGGGGCAAGGGCCCCCCGACACCCATGCATGCCATGCCCCTGATTCTTCTATCCCGTTTCTTTCATACAAGCATTAACTACCAATATAGCCTTCTCTCGATTCCCTGGTGCACGATTCTACTTCAACGCTGCCCCTTGCGTATAATAGCAGAGACAACTTCGATAACATTTGTGCCGCTAACGTCGCAATATTTCAAGCCTGTTTCCTTATTCGAGCTCTGGTAACCTCTCTTTCTAAAAGGTTGGTTCCGGGCCAGGTATGGGATGACTTTATCTACAGCAAGAGAGGGCATGCAGTGAATTTATTGGATAGATTGGATGAGTGCTTGTAATTCCTTTTTCTAAGTATTTCCTTTGCTCTTTGGTAGAGAGATCATAGTGTTCCTGTCTGAAAGAAAGAATAGAAATGATCTCCTCTAAGACGATGAGTTTTTCTTGATTAATATGCTAATGGACTGGTCCGTTCTAATTGAGCACAATCTAAAAGGGTTCAAATTCACTCTAAACTATGAAATGAAGGATTTTAACAAAAATAGAATAATCGAATAAAAGCAAAATAAAAATTTTTATTAAGTAATAACTACAGATTCCTCCCGTTATTATTTTATAAATACCAACTACCAAAAACCAATTGTTAACGTAAAAAACGATTATAATAAAATAACTTGAAATTATTGTTGCTTGAAATTATAGAGCATGTGGAACTAGTATTATTAAGAGTTACACATACTCTACCAATAATAGGACTGAATGCACACTGCTCTTCTTTTTATTGATTACCGGTGCATAGTTTAGGGGTTACTACACACTTAAAGATTTAGCTGTCGGAGGCCGGAGGCTTAATGCTTGACAGGATATGCAAACTACTTTAATATAAAATTATTATTCTTTACATAATAGTGGTGATTATAAGTCCATTATTAGGTGATGTAATTAGGTGATTATGGTGCCATTCCTACCACTATATTCAATCTTCGCCGTTTGAAACATTCCCACCGATCCCGAGATGCCTCCTGCCAGAAACCCCCGCGGACCACTTCATTATCATCCGTCAGTCATTTTCCCTCAGGTAGATCCCGCTTTACCTGCATCAGTCATTGATTGTGAGCGGGCATTCTGTCGCCGGGGATCGCTGATAAGACAGGGGTCGGTATGCAACCAGGTTCAGACGTATGTTATTCTGGGTATTCAACCAACTAACGTAAACTGTTAAAAAAATTAGATATTTTTCATTATATTTTGACGAAAATTTCCCCTATGCCAATAGAAAACGTATTTTTTCAGTGAATTCTTCCACTACCTGACTGCTTTCCCTTTATTCGCTTTATTATATTGAGTTACGGCAATCCAGCTGAACCATTTGGACAAATAACTGAGACAGCTCAAACAATATTACTTCACTTTTTTTTCACAATATTACTTCACTCCGTGATTCGTTTATTTCATCTAAAACTTAAGATTGCCGTAATAAAAAGCGCTCTAAAGTTAATCTGTAAATAAACATACGACAGTGGATTTGCTTGTTTCCTATTCTGAGTAATACGTAAAGTCTCATTCCCTATATTACTATCAGACCCAGGTAGCCCATAAGCCCCTCTGTAAGAGTAATATCGGACTATATTTACGACATTGCCATGTACCCTTTAGGAATGAACAATATTATTTCTCAAGGATCAATTATTATCTACAATGCGGCAAAAAAATCAAAGTTAATTTTTCCAAGTTTTTTTCATTCAAATAGTATTTCTAAGAACGTTGTTTTTAATCAATGAAAATCACCCCAAAAGTTTTATATCACTGATATTGGTCAGTATCATTTGTCACGACACTGATATGATAGATGTTCTTGTGCTACCTGAGCGGTGGCGTGTACAGAAATTTTTTTCGGGAGGGCCCTAGTATACATACCCCATCGTCAGGCCCCCAGCTAGATTCTTGCTCTTTGAGGAGATATGACCAGGACCCCCCAAATACCCCTCCATTCATTCATATCAGGTTAAAAAATGTCATTTTTAAAATTTTTTTACTATAATTTGTTTTTTCAGTAGTTAGCTATGTAAAATATTTGTGTTAATAGAGAATTTCAAGTACAAAAGGGGGCTTTGAGGATCTCCCCCAGAACATTTTTTGAAATTTTACCCTCAAACACTGCATTTTCACTCCTTTTTATCCACTTTGTTGGAACTTCGGGGAGAGGCTTTCGTCGCCCCTTATGCACGCTCTTTGACCTGAGTATCACCTACATTTACATCACGAACAGCGAACACCACAAAAAAAACATCCTGTCGATCAAATCTAGTGTAAGTCAATGATTGTATTATGAAAACCCAAAGTCGTTTGCGAGGGGTGTCAGTAAGGTAAGCCCATCCCGCGTGAAAACCCCAGGTACAAGGGACCTGCCAGGTATGCAGCTCCCCCTCCCACTTTTCTTCCCGCTCTTGAACCCCTGACCTCAGGTGAAGGAGGGGTGCTTTTCCCTCTTTGCCCCCCCTTACATGCCGAAAGCTGAAAATTGCTATGGATTCGAGGGTATTATTTTGTTTGTGTACGAAGTTTTACTGCCTTTATAAAACTTTTTTTATTGTACGTTTGGCAGGGGAATACACTATGAGTGATATTTTTTCCGAAAAAGATCACAAAAATAATATTAAACAATTTAAAAAATATAATTTATTATTAACGAAGAAAATGAATATCTATGTATCTGCTAAGGCAGAAAAACTTATTTCATAGTGATTCCGTTATTGGTAATGTTCATTGCCAATTACGTAGTTTTTAAAATTTAGAGATGATGAACTGTATTTTTGCTGAAACATTAATTAACCTTGCTCCTGCTGAAAAATGTATCATTTCTATTTTTATATCGAGTAAAACTCTACAACTACATTAAAGAATGAACAAAAATCTGTCAATTAACTTTTTTTTGTAAATATCTTAGTAGGGGTGAATTCTTGAGATTGTGACAGTGAGGAGAAATGCTCATTGTATATGCTATAATAGTTTATTTGTGTTATTTATTGTTTTTAATTTCGGAGAAATGAAACGTGGACACACAACAATTACAGTGAGAACAAATAATGCTGCTATTAGAGTATTTTATCATAACATAAATTTATAAAATTTATTTTTTAATTTAGAAAAGAAATTTCCTTTTCGATTAGTTTTATATTTATGAATTTTTGCACAATCACCCCTTTTTTATAACAAAATAAATAATAACTAATTTTAATCATTCGATTATTTATTTGTAAGTATTTTAAATATTTAGCTTACGCAAGTTTTTTATTCAAATGTTACACAATTTGCGCCACCACGACAAGTGTACTTAAATTTTTTTTGTAGAATTACATCTTCCTTTAATTCAAATAATTCTGGGCTTATGACCGCTTAAAATTTTATTTTAAATTTTAAAGCTAAAAATTCTACTTTTTCACTGCACGATATTAACTGTCAAGCTGCCATAAAGCCCAACGATTCGAACATTTCCAATGACACAAAAAAGCCTCAATAAACCGTTTTCTATTCGGAATATCCCCAACTTCAAAGTATACTCGCGGGTCGCAATCGAAATCACAAGCCCAGTGGTGGGCCGCAAAATAATCTGGATCTTTTTTTTTATCAATGATGCATTTTTCGGGGGGCTGGTCTTTTAAATGGGACTTTTCCGGTGACAGAGGGACGAAGGTTATTTTTGTATTGTGAAAGTATTACTGTATTTTCAAAAATGTCAGAGGATTTACTAATTTTTGACTCTATACATCTTTTATTACTGAATATTACTTAAAGAGGGAGAGGGGCTTTCTCTAGAAATTGTAAATTTCTCAAAAAATAGTGTTTCAACTAGATTTTAGATACTCCATTTTGTCCCTCTACGTTATAAAGGTTGACCTAAGCCTTATAACCCCTTGCATACGCTCAGGGGAATTTCAGTGTAGTATATAGTACAACCTTCCTCTCGAAACCTCAAACTTGAAATTTTTTTTACCATATGGAACCACCAAAGCTACTTCATTATCTAACAGATAAAAAGGGGGGTTCGGGGTCCTCCCTAGAAAAATGTTTGAGCTTTAGTATGCTAAAAAGGGATCTGAAGCTACTTTTTGGTAGGTTTTCAGAAAGCTTCGCGGGCCGCACAAAAAGACCCAGCGGGTCGCATGCGGGCCGCCAGTTCGCGCATGCGCTCTAAAATAAAAAAAAGAAGGGAAAAAAGCCTCGGATTAGTCCCGACTATTGTGCTGGCTTTAATATGTTTGCCCACACTCCATAGATAGAGGAGTGAGCTCAATCACCTGCTGGGTACATAAAAAAGAGCATAATTTCAGACAAACATTCCTGTGTACCTCCCCCAGAAGGTGTAGATGTTTTAAGCCACCTCAAACGATTACACAGGGGGACCCAGAAACGAAGAGAAAAGAAGAATGGAACAAACGAGCCGAGGGGATGGGTAGAATATTCAGAAAAGGTGTGTTCTGGAACGTTTTTTCTGGCGACTAGGCGACGGCGACCGCCTATGGTTCTCTGTTGTTGTTTTTTATGTTGCCTCTGGTCGGCCTGCTGAGTTATAGCCGACGTTTATATGAAAGTGAGAGTACCGTGATGTTGTATCTGTCTTATGGGTCATTGAGCGAATAAAGCTCTGAAGCGGTTCTTAGAAAATGCTTTGTATGGGTTTTGAAGTGATACTTTGTTCTCAAAAACTACTTCAAGGTAGCCGAAATCATATGTAAAAGAATGTGTAGTTCAAAAGCGTAGTATCCGGTTAGAGAAAGTTTAACATAATAATTATTATTGTAAGGGGACGTCCTTATATTACGTGAGGTGTTTTTTCCCAAATTTTGGACCTCTTCCTCCCCCGTCGGGAGATTTTGATGGATATCGTAATGATCCCTGATGATTCTCTGTTTTGACTAATTTGTGCATTTCTCCTAAACTCGTTCTAAAAAAATACAATTTCTGAACTAAAAGTTGAGGCTCCCCATGGTGAGATTTGGACACTCTTTATGTTTATGATTGACACATTTTTTTTTAAGAAAATTTATTTCATACCCACTATTTGCTTAATCTCATGAATTCGAACACTAATTTTATTACATATGTTTTTATTAAGGTTTGATGTGTTTAGGTTTAATTTAATCTAGACTAGATGTATTATTCAAAATTTATAAGAAACGTAATGCTTAGTCTGGCCGCCTCCACGAGAAAAACCTTGACAGAAACACTAAACTTTAAAAAGAAATTCAATTTCAAATGATTGTCACAGCTTTGGCACAAAACGTTTTTTTAGCCCGTTTATGAATTACCATCACCCCCAAAATTGACTATTTGATATGTCTGATCATTACTTTAAAAAGAGTTTTTCTTTTAAATTGACAAGATTGATTTTCAATTTGACAAGTTGAGTTCCTCTATTGAATCTAATAGTACCATCATCATTAGTTTGAATGATTCAGTGAAATCTCTCCAGGAATCCAATAAAATACTGGAAGAAAGGTATCAAATAGTTCTAAAAGAAAACACAGTGATGGAGCAAGAGATCTGTGAGTTGAAATCTACCCTTAATGATCTTGAGCAATATTCTAGAAATTGCAACATTGAAGTCAATGAAATTCCTGTAGTTGAGAACGAAAATTTATCTTCAATTCTTCAGATTGTTGCGTCACAAATTGGTTTTGAAAAACCTCTTAATTTGGCGAAAATCCATCGTGTTCCAACAAGATCTGACAGTAAAAGACACAAACCCATCGTCTGTCAATTCAACCTGAGGTCTGACCGTGATGAATTTATGGGTCTGGCCAGAAGAAATCGTGATCTTGACATTAAATCCATAAATCCTGATTTTATAAGCCAAAAATTCTACATCAACGATCATCTTACTCCCCACAACAAGTTCCTTCTTTTCAAAGCCAAACAATATGGAAAAGAAAACCGGGATTTCAAGTTTATTTGGTGCCGTGAGGGGAAGATCTTCATGAGACGTGACGAAACTAGTAAAGTGCTAAGAATCAAATCTGAATCGGACATTAGTAAAATAAATGGCTAAGTTTAATAATATTGATGCTCATGGAGATTTCTTCCTTTCCGGCACCACTATTAACTCTGGTGATATTGAGAACTTTCTATGTAAGTGTAAATGTTTTCATATTTCTGTTTTTCACTCCAATATTAGAAGCTTACGTACCAACTTTGATGAACTTGTATGTTTTCTCTCAAATTTAAAGTGTTATTTTGATATTATAATTTTAAGTGAAATCTGGATTAAGCACGACGAGACACAATTTTTTAGCATACCTGGCTACTCTGGTGTTTTTCAATGTCGCGAAGTTAATAAATCAGGTGGAATTGCGTTATTTATTAAAAACAATTTAGCAGATTTTAAACAAGTTTCTATTTCAATGTTAACTGCTGAATGTATATCAGTGTATTCATCCCTTCATGAAATTCAAATTATAGGCATTTATAGGTCTCTTCAATTTAAATCTGAGGTATTTCTTGAAGAATTTGATGATTTACTAAAGCGTAATAAAATAAAAAATCTCTACGTTATCGGAGATATAAATATAAACATTCTTGAAAATTCTACAGCATCCGATAATTATCTTAATATTATATCAAATTCTGGCTTGAAACCAGAAATACATGGCATAACTAGACAAGTAAACGAAGTGCAGTCGTGCTTGGACCACATTTTAGTTCGTATGAGTAATAACCTTAATATAAAATCTGCAATTATTTTATATCCGATTACTGACCATTTCCCTGTAATGTCTAGCATATGTATTAAATCAAAAACTTTCGGTGACTCTGTTCGTACTAAATGTAGGGTAGTTAATATAGGGGCCTTTAAAGACATTGTATGTAATTCTGGATTAAATTTATCTCTAGCTAATGGTTCAAATTGTGATGATATTTTTCGGAACTTTATGTTTAACGTTAATAATGTTTTATCCCTCTCTGAAAATTTTTCTATCTCCAGGAAAATTACTATAAAAAAACCTTGGATAACTTTAGAAATTCTGGAACTCATTAATGTGAAAGAAAAATTATTTAAATTGTATCGAAGAAATAGATTTAATCAATCCATAAAAAACCAATATACTTCTTTCCGAAATAGACTCAAATCTAGACTGCGTACTCTAAAATCTGAGTATTTCCATAATAAATTTTTGATATCTGCTAATACTAAAGATCAATGGAAGGTAGTAAATGAAATATTAAATGAAAATAAACTTCCGACTTTACCTTCTCATGATAATCTACAAGATTTAGCCAATGATTTTAATTGCCATTTTTCATCGGTGTTTAATACTTTCAGTATTAATATACCCTCAGATCCTCTAAATCAAAACATGCTATCAAATGTAAATAGTTTGTTTTTTGGATCTGTAGATAAGATAGAAGTTTCTAGGGTTATAAATTCTCTTCCAAATAAAAAATCAACCGGGTTGGATAAAATTAATAAAAGTATGATCACTATATTATTTGATTGTTATTCTGATTTCATAACTAATCTTATCAATCTTTCGTTTGATGAAGGCATATTCTTTTCAGATCTAAAAACATCCTTAGTAGTACCTGTTTTTAAAAAGGGTAACAAAAACGATTTAAATAACTATCGTCCGATTTCTCTTCTGAGTATATTTTCAAAAATAATCGAAAAAATTATGCATAATCGTCTGATCAATTTTTTGGAAAAGCATCATTTATTAGCTGATAACCAATATGGTTTTCGTAAGGGAAGAAGCACGGAATTAGCTTTAATGAATTTTACAAAAACTATTTACTCTAATGTGAACAATAATCTTAAAACTGCTGCAATTTTTCTAGACATAAGCAAAGCTTTTGACACCGTCAATCATATCCTTCTTTTGAAGAAACTATATTCCGTTGGTATTAGAGGAAATATATACTCTTGGTTTGAGTCATATTTAAGCGGAAGAAGTCAATTGGTTAAAATTAATGATGTTTGTAGTCGAGAGCTATGGATAAATGGTGGTGTGCCCCAGGGATCCATCTTAGGACCCTTATTATTTTTAATTTTTATTAATGATTTTTGTCAGTTAAATTTAGGTTGTGATATTATTACTTTTGCGGATGATACCGTTCTTTTGTTTGCAGCTGATAACTATCTTGATTTGTTTAAAAAAATGGAAATAGCACTTCATAAAGCAAATACTTGGTTTGGTAAAAATCTTCTTAAGTTAAATGTATCTAAAACTAAGTTTATTGTATTTAATTTATTTTCAAATGAATCTACTGTTGATAGTTTAAAATTACATGAAGCTACATGTAATATGTTTTGTAATGACTTACCTTGCAATAGCATTGAGCGGGTTGACTCTATAAAGTATTTAGGGCTTCATTTCAATAGTAATTTAAAATGGAAGACTCACACTAACTATTTATTAAATAAATTACGATTTATTAATTTCAAATTATTTAAACTTAAGCATATCATCGACCATAGGTTTTTATGCACTTTATATTTTTCTTGGGTCCAATCTATAATTAGCTATGGTATAACTTGTTATGCTTCTGACTACTTAAGTAATATTAGACCTTTAATCCAAATACAAACTAAAATTTTATCTCATATAAATTGTAATTATTTAACTAGGCCCATTTTGAACGTACGTGAACTCTTCGTATTCCGCTTACTTCTTTTTATTTTTAATAACAAATCTTTTTATCAAATTAAAACCAGTAACTTTGAAATAAGGAATACAAAAGGAAATTATTTTATACCTAAAACTAACAAAGAAATATTACATAAATCTCATGTATTTTTAGGACCTTATCTATTTAATAAATTAAAAGAAAATCTTAAAACAACTAACAATAAACTTGAATTTAAATGCGGCATATATAAATTTTTAGGCGAGCAAATAAATACAGAAGCATTATTTCATATTTTACAATAGAGTCAGTCCAGCTTTTGTTGCAATTTTTTTTTATTAATTTCTATAGGTATCAAGGACGAGCCTTAGGCTCATGTGATACCACATATTTATTTTCTCTCTTTGTTGTTTCGTTGTGTGTTTATTACTTTTATATATTTTAATGCTCTTTGTATGTTTTGTTTTTCTGTCTTTGTCGTTTTTCTGTCCTTGTCTTTGTCCAATAAATTTGAATTTGATTTGATTTGATTTAAAATTTAAAATTATACAAACTAATGGTAAAGGATATAACCATAACTGTTATTTTAATGGTTATTAAAAAAAGTCACTGCAAAAGAAACTAGACTATGTCATGAAAGAAAAATCATATACTTAGTTTGCTTTTCTCCTTTAAAATTGTTTTCGCCCCCTTTCCTCCAAAAGTTTTAAGGCTCATTCAGACTGTTTCACTTTCACTGTTCATCGCAGTGATTCCTTCCTGTGAAAGACTAGTTCAGTGAACAGCTTTGTTGGCACTTTCACTCTTCATCAGACTCGTTCACTTTCATCGGTTGTTTATACTTACCAGGTCACTAGATACTATAAAGACTTCGTTACCATGGCAACCTATTACATTTACTTAAACTAAAAATACTTTTTATGACCATTATAAGTTTTTAAAATGTATCATCATTAAAATGTTAAGCCGGTATTAGATCAATAGTATAGCTTTAATTTTAAAAAATTACAATTTTCCTTGTTTGTCCATTTTATATAGAATTTAACATAATGACAATTAATAAAAATAATCAGCTAAATTTATTTTAACTGTTTTTATTGTTTTTATTCATCAGCAATTGACCGATTTATTGAAACAACAAAATGAAACGGCAACGAACTTTAAAACCTGGAAATTCTAAACAGAATAAGGAAATCATAAGTGATAGGAAAAATAAATTTTATATGTGATTTCCACCTCCACACATACGCGCGAGTGCGAATCACAATAACAAAAAAGCATCTGTTGTGTTAGCGGACCGCTCGTGTTCCAACGAATTTATGCACCTGGCTTCACGAATGCATTCGCCTACATTCGCTCCAGAGTCCATAGGCGGTTTTTTGGGCACGAGTCAAAGAATCAGAAGCGAACACGAACTATCCATTTAAACATTCGTTGTTTCGACTACCTGACACTGGCGTATATTAAGGGGCGAGGGGGCCCTGCCCCCCGAAATTCGGACTTGGCGTACCAAAGCAAGTTTTTCAAGCAAGCTGTTCTATAAAGCGAGCTGTTCTGTAAAAACAAAAGAAATCCAATTAAAATATTCGGCACTCGCATTCGCGCGCATGTGTGGACCCGGAGTTACAGCTAAAATATTTCCTTTTAATTATTAAAATTAATATTTTTTAGAAAGCAATCTTTAATAATGTTAAGAATATTTGTTCCGAAAATTAAAAAGTGAAATACACAAATAGAAAAAAATGAATAAAATGAACTGAAGGTGATCTAGAACTGTAAATAAAAAGAATATATATAATTTATATTAATTTCATTAACTTATAACTATCCTTCCTTAAGTTAAGATTTATTCGAAGCAAAAAAAATTATTATTCTGTCACAATTGGTATAACACGGCTCTTAAAAATTCTAAGATAGTTTTATTAAATAGTTATTCTTGCAGAGGAATTCATCGGTAGAATTTAATCTAATTCAATAATTTAATTAATAGTAAAGTTACAAAACATTAAAATTTCGTTTAAAAAATTATTTTTACATTTTTATTTTCTAGAAAAATTTGTTAAATTTAAAGAAACATTTTTCATTTATACGCAATTTCCGTTAAGCAAAAAAAAACATTGCGTTTGGTAGGATTCGATCGCACAACCTCTGTATCTGCAAGTCAACGTGCTAACCATCAAGCTATAAACCCAACAATAACTAGATTAAAATAATAAATATAAAATTTTTTCAAGCAAATGAAGGAAATGTAGTACCAAGAATTTAGATTAATTTTTAGGTTTTAAGAATATGTAAAACTATTTCCTTTTTCCATACATTGATTTTCAAAACATTTAAATACATCGTTTAGAAGGATGCATATTTTAATTATCTCATTTATAAAATAATTTTTCTATCTCGGCGGAAATCACGTTAAAAAACCGCTGTGCTGCGGATTTTAATTGCTGTGATTTAAGAAGCTTTAATATTTTAATTCACTTTTATATAATTGCAAAACAAATTTTTTTCATTATAATCACACTTTAACACTGAAAAAAAGCTTCTTAAGTCTCAGAATTAAATGATCACATTTTTCTTAGGTGTAAGAATACACTGGATGAGTTCATCGGTGAAAGGTCCAGTGATTGTTTCATCTTTCATCTTACATTTTCACTTCTGATGAAAACGACATTCCCACCCTTTCACTTTGGGTGTTTCATCGATAATGAACAGTGAAAGTGAAACAGTGTGAATGGGCCTTTAGTTAAATTTTACCTCCTTCTACAATAGAGCATTTTCAATCACATGATTTGCGGACCTAGCAACGGCCTTAGCAACAGACTGTTTGATCTACAGCAAGAAAGAAAATAAATGGTCGTGACGACACCTGAAAACAGTATTGTTAATATTTTACTTTTTAATGCAGGGAAATTTAAACAAGGAATAAATATAAAACCCCTCTTCTGGGCTCCAGGACTTTTGAAACTTAATTCAAAATGAAGTTTTAACAAAAAAAATTGCATCAATAAAATTAAACGATATTAGAGACTGAAAAAAAATATTATTTTTGCTTTTTTTCCCCCTGCAATTTTTAAGCCTTCTTTATAATCGTTTGTCGAAATTTCATTCGGTGCAACGTATTGCAATTTGGTAGTATTGTTCAGAAATTCGATACTGTTTTTTGTTTTGGTAAGTAACTAATTTTTAATCATTTAAATAACTTTCAATTAAATTAAATTTATCTTAATTTGCTTTAAATTTAATTTAAAGCAAAAGAAGAGAAGATGACACATTAAAAACTGTTCCGAAAAAGTACAGAAAAACATTTGTCATTAGTTTAGTTTTGTTTACATTAATTTTTTTGTATGGATATAAAACCCAAAAAAAACTTATGTAACCTATAAAACCTGTTAACCTATTTTTAGTTTCACAGTGATATTTTATTCTATATTCGATGTTTACAATACATTTATCCCTGTATGGAGAGGGTAAATGTAAATTCGACATATTTATTATATTTCAAGGCTTAAAGTTCCAAATATGAATTAATACAAATCATTTTAATCCTACTTAATGAGTATGATTTTAATATATTTCATATTTGATTGAATTTTTTGACTTATAAAGTTATGAAATTCTAACTTTCCCCCTTTCTGGCATAGAGAAACTTTTTAGGTAACCGCTCATTTCTGTGAATTCGAGTTATTTATTTAAATGAAGCTAATTTTTTTTTCAACACCCGAATGGCTCGCTTACTACGCTCCCAGTAAAGTATTCCTGTGGTATAGGTATTTAGAGTTTTAAATTACGTCTAATTGACCTATTTAGTATGCAGTATTGCGTGTCTGTGTTAAATATGCGTCCATCCCGTTTCCTGTTTTTCTTGCAAATATGATAGAAACTGAAGTTTTATGTTGATTTTACAGATTTTAATTAGATTAATGAGTTAATTACTCGATTTTTGATAATTTTACCGAGTGAGCAGGTTTTAAATTATTACGATAAAGTGATCTGTTTTGATTTTGAAGCTTGGTAAAAAGATAAATATCTTTTTAGAATTTCCTTTTGTATGGATAGGAGTTGTATAGTTGATACTAAAAAGGTAGTTTATTTTAATTGTAAATTAACTTGTCAATTTCAGAAATTTGTTTGATTAATGTTTAAATTACATGAGAAATTAGAAAAGGTTCATCATGAGAGTGTGAGATAACCGTATTCTCTCTCAATTAAAAAAAATTAAATAACAATTAAATACGAAATTCGAAAAGGTGACGAAAATTTCATTTTAATAAGAAGGGACCAAGTCAAAATTTTAAAATTTATCAGAAAAAGCTACTATTATCTTTTGAAAAATCTGCAGGAATTGAACCATTTTTATGGGTATGTGATACAAATGAATATCTTGATCAACATTAAAAAAGTTTCAAAGATTAGAAAGTATATTCAAATATGGATCAACTTTCTGTTTGAAAGTGAAAATGATTGTATAAATAAAAAAGTACTATTTATCCTTAAAAATAGAATTGTTAATAGTGTAAAGCAATATTGCGTAGGATTGGTTCTTGAGAATATATTAACTACTGAACGTGGGTTTTTAAACATCTCGTAGGTAGTAAAAAGGTATTTTGGCTCTTCCTTCAAACTTCTTATGAATAAATAGTTTTCTTACACATTGGTAAAAATTAGTTAATCAACAAAACCTTCTGTTCGCAATGTGTAAGTTGAAAAGATAATTGCCAGTATAAAATCTGAAATAAAAAAACTAATGTGTTTTGGTTTTCTTTATACAAACTCAAATGAAACTTGTATTTCAATGAAACCTAATTATATCAGGAATTATCGACAATAGACATGTGTTTCCATAATGAAATGTCACGGTTGAAATGCAACACTCATTTAGCGTGGAAACCGGTTCAATTCAATTTTCCTCCATGTCCAAAGGAATGATCTCAGAAAAGCGGAATAATTGTTATGTTTGGGCTGTCGGGTTAATTTACTTTCGATGCCTTTTATGGTATTCATAACGTTACGCCATTACATACATCTTTTATTTTCGGTTTTTGTGCTCAATCGTCTTTTTACTTTTGCAGACATGTTTGATATCGTTGAAACATTTAAGAAAAACTGGATTTCTTCCATCAGTTATTGATTGAAAATATTTGAAACTACTACAGCTTTTGTATTATACTTTTCATATTAGCCACTTGGTTTTCATTTAATTATATTTAGAGCGTTCGTCTGGTTCTTCTATTAACAGTTTCGAGTTGTTTTTGCTTTGAATCACAATATTTTAAAAAAATCGATGCTTTATATTAACTTTTAAACAAAAAACATAAAAACAGTTTTAGAAAAATTGTTGGAATTGTTCCCGGCTTGGCTCCCATATACTTAGATCCCATATAAATCTTAAGTCTTCAGCCGTACAGAATAACCATGTTTTAAAGTCAAAAGGAAGTATAAAAGACGGGTTAATCAAAACCCCTTTTAGAATAATTTCAGGTTCTCAAACCAAAGATTCGTCTGTTAATGGACATTACCGTATAAAACCCACTATCCAGCTTGGTAATAATAAGTGTTTAATAGATAAAATAACTATAATATTTTTGGAGTAGGCTCTTCAAATTGGACTTGAACAATAAGAAAATTTTAAAATGTCAGAAATAAAAATTTTCCATGGTCTAAAATTTATAAGTAGGTTCTAACTTTTTTTTCTCCTTTAATCCATTCACGCAACTGCAACTTTTATCCCCCTGAGATTCTTGCTGCTGTTACAGCTAGTTCTTACTCCATCGGGTCTGGTACGCTCTTACCTCCATAAACACTTTAAGAGATTTTTTCTCAGTGCCCTCCAAAGCTTTTAGACAGCGGCGCTGAATCAGCTACTGACTCAAGAGCCATAGGGGACAGTATTTATTTGTCCCTATCATCGTTCTAAAAGGGGAAACACTTTAAACGCTGCGACCGTAACTTGTCCCCTCTGTCTCTCCTTGGAGGTGGAAGTGAAAGATTGAACGGAAAGGTACATAAAACTTCGATGGGGTGGCACGTATATTTACTCCTGTCTCGAAGTTGAAAAACTCTGGGTGAATTTGGTTGCTGAGAAAATAAGGGTTGGGCTTGTTTAAGGAGTTGAGGTTGGTCAACAACAGTAATGGATTTGGGGTTGATAGCTGTGCTGAGGCTGAGGCCAAACCTTGGTCTATGCTTCATAATGCTATTTTTCTCTTTGTGTTTTGATCTCTTCTCTTTCGTATTACTATTTTCAACGGTTTTTATTTTAGACAGTTTTAGGGAAACAATATCCTTAGTAGTGTTAGGTTCCAGAGTTGATGTTCGAAAGTTTGTGAACTTCTTCATTAGATTATGTTATTATTTAGCATACTCCGTATTCATAGAAAAGTATAAATGTACTTTCAATACTTTAAGTGCATTATACTTTCGGTAGCTAGTTGGGTTATAGAACGCCGAAAAACAGCGTTCTATGGAACATATTTTAGGTTTCATCGTCTTATTCTGTCTTTCCTACTTCTATTTTTCTCTTTTACTTTACTATCTTTTTTCATTCTGTCTTAATCAAAAGTAAAGTGTAGGGAAGAGTTAGGATCAATGGGGAATATCCTAGTTAAATACAACGGTAGATTGATAATTCTCAAAGAATCTTGCGAATTAAACAGATGTTGAAAATGGAAAATTCTTTTTCCCACTAAAAATCACTTTTCTACTCAAAGAAAACTTTTGAGTTTTGAACTCTACTTTTCTACTCACTACTACTTTTCTACTCACTGACATGGTTCATTATTGCTTAATGCTTTTCGTCGGCAAACTTCAAAACGCCCAACATACCTCCAAGACTTAACCATAAGCTCCACTTGCTCTTTTCAAACTTAATAGGTTTCCCGCTTCTCATCTAAAGGGGAGAATGAACTAGAGATTGCATTGGAGCCATCAGCGTCGAGGTTAACCATCAGCAGCTTGAAAATCAACTTTTCGCTGACCCTAACGATTTAACACCAACGCTGAATGACTGTGAGTATGTCTGTTAATGTCTTAATTATAAGGGCAAAATTCGTGTCCACAATGATTCTAATTTGTGCCATAGGCAGATTTGCTATCAGTCTCGGTACTGCTCCATATGTGTCGAAGACTTTAATGTTTGTGCATACTATTTCTACAATTTTTACATTATCAGGGTTAATATTTATTGCCTTGGGAGTGGTCTGTTTTTAATCCTTTATTGTTTAAGATTCCATAGACGGTTTGATTGATTGAATTTGCTGCACCTCAATACAAATCATCGGAAATATGTCTGAAAGTTTAAGGTTGCCCGTTGTCTTTGGGGGGAAGACTAGAGATTTCTAAAAGGAAAAAGTCGTTATTTTTCATTTGTCATACTTTGAGATTTGGGTGGTAAATGGTGGTTTTAAAAAACCTAGAGCAAGTGATGTGTGGAATCAACTTTACTTAGACATGATGTGACTCGCGATTTAACTCTCCATAATTTCTCATGCCTATTTCACGTCTTAGAACGTTATTGTATGTGTTTTGGAGACATTGCCATCGATATTTGTGGTGGAAATTCGTTCTGGTATTAGTTAATGGGCTTAATCTTAATCTTATTCCATTTTTCCTATTTGTTTCTCTTATCTACTTTTTTACTGCATTTGTCAAACCAAACGGTCACCAACCTGGACCAAGCGATCCCTGGTGACTATAAGTCTATTTTTTCCTTCTAGTGTTGTGTTTATGTGTTAAATAAATAAATATTAATATAAAAGTAAATAAATAAACTATTCAGGGCTTAGGGTGTCATTCACACCTTTAGATTGAGCTGTGCGTAACGGGTGTTTGCTTTATCTATGAAAATTTTCATACATAGTTTCCCTTTCCAAGCTCGGTTAGGGTTCTAAATATTTTTGAAAGAATATATTCCGGAATCGATACCAAAGAATCGAACCATTGAAGGAATCGATTCCAGCAGGAATCGATTCTTAGGAATCGTACTTAATTTTCTAATTAATACTGATAGTTAATCACAATTTTGTTCACTAATTAATTAGTATTTTGATGGTTATTAATTAAATTAGTAATATTTACTAATTATTCTTGATTTGTGATTGAAATAGATAAGTTCGATTCTACTTTTTCGATACTGGAATCGATTCCAAATCGAAAGATTTTTTAAATCCCTACGCTCGGTCCAAAAGCGATGGTTCCCCTATTCGCTTCTCTCTCTACCTTCTCACCATCGCTGCTTGGCTTAGCGCCTGGCACGTTTCAGGCAAGATGGATGACTCGGAAAAGGGACACCGTGTTCCGAGAGATGTCGAGAAATCCCGAAGGATCAAGCGCGCCCGATGCCCTGTCACGGATCCCTCACGGAGTCAACTAGGCTTTTAAATGCACTTTTTTTATGCTGAAGGAAGTGCTGTTGGCAGCAGTGATGGATTTCTGAATGGTGGAGTGGAAATCTATCGAGTGTATAGAGTCACGGCCCGTCGGGAAAAATTGTTGAAGAATTACGAGTGGTGGTTTTTTAAGGGTCTCGAACATGAATTAAATACAATCGGGTCCAAAAATTAAGGATAATTAATAAAACCCAGCTTTGTTGCTGGTTTTCACTGCAATGCAAGTTTTAAGATTCTCAGACATATTGTTGCTGTGAAATCATACCGGCATATATCTGCAAAAATTTAGTTTTTGAGTCGTTGATGTCAAAAAATTTCTTTTTTCCCGTGTATTTTTGTGTCAAACCGGCATATCGTTTTGTTGAATAAAACTCCGTCAGATCACGTTGGAACGGTATCCATGTAATCGGGAAAAGCCATTTTGTTTATCAGAAGACAAATCTATTGCACAATACACCAGTCGTTTCAAAACCTTCAAGGTGGAAAAGTGTCCATCATCTAAGTAAAACTGAATTATCTCACATTAGTACATTTTTATTATTATTTTAAGTATCACATGCGAAAACTTTAAAGCGCTCTAGTGAAAAATATGCATTCTGCAGATATGCCGGTTTGATTTCACAGCGACGATATATTGAAACAAACACATATATTAAACGCTTCAAAAAATATGGTTCCACCCTCCAAAACGATCCAAGGGATAAAATCCGCCTAAAATGAAGATTGAGGGGGTGTCACTTAATAAAATATTGTTTAAAAATCTTGCTAAATGGTATGCCTCTCTATTAAAATCATCCATGGAGTTCAGGAATATCAAAATTAATCGGAATCTTCTGCTAAATGATTCTCACATGATCGTTTATCATTTGAGCGCTTCTGTAGCCACTATTAAACTATTGTTAGATTTAATTTGATCCCGGAGCACATTTTTCTACTCTTATTAGAAGATCCTATGGAATAATTTTCACTGATAAGGAACCAAGATTTGTTTCATATATTTAAAAACACAATTAAACATATTTAATCCATAATGTTTGGACACGAGTGCAAATACGCAAAAATTAAGTTTATTTTATTGGAATAAAATGAGCTCAATAAAGTCCTTAGTAACTCATCAATTTATATTTTTACCATCAATATACACACAAAACCTCAAATGGCATTTAAAATTGACTAGTTACATTCAAATAATAGACACGTAAAATAGATACAAGAGTAACCCTGTTTCTACCATATTTTTTAAGACCCAGAAAAATATCTTATAGCAAATCTTAAGAGGCCTCACATTTTTTTTTGCAAACTAAGAGGTCTTTTATGAACACTTCTTCGTGACTCTGGTTTTCTCCTTGTCTGGGGAAAAATGCGGCATTTTGACAACATCCTGCTGGGGTCATAACATAGCTTACTGCCATCATGCCAAGGTTTGACATCTTAAGTAGACCAAGACAGATTCTGAGTTTAACCAAATTTATTTATTCTGTTGGGTTTTTTTTTCTCTCCAGTTCAACAATTCATCTTATTTCTCGTATTTCTGTTTATAAAAGCGGGACTTTCATCCCCGTTTTAAACACTAACTTCATATTTCGATAAAACGATATAGAGATGTATATCGGATGGTGAACGAGCTATTTGGCCTATGAATGTTAGCCTGATACTTATGATGTTGTTGAAGCAAATTTTTGTGGGTTCGATTGCTTTTATAGCGCTATTTAGGATTGTTTCTGTTGCTTTATTCAAGATAGTAATAGAAAATATATACGGTTTTAATTTATAACATGGGAATTTATTTACTAGGGTTAAATACATTTTAATATTTATCTGTTTGGTGTAGAGAAATAATTAAATAGCGATGTATTGGAAAAGCTCGTACAGCTGGAAAAAAAACATTCATTAATTATCATCGAAATCTTTATTTATATTTGTTAAATTGAAAGAAACTTTAGTGGTTAACTCAATAAAGTATAACATAAATTTTTAGTGCAAACAGGAGGGATATGAGGTTTAAAAGACAACGATTTTTAATTGCAACTTAAAACATTAAAATATACAATTGTTTCGGGGATGCTTGAGATCCCCTTCGTCATATAACGGTAAAAGTGATACACCAGGCATTATTAATAATGCTATGCCAGAAATACGGGGAATACGTTATAGAATACAGAAATACATTACTTATTATACCAGAATTACATTATACCAGAAATACATTATTAATAATGCCTGGATTTATTTAACAAATATATCAGTTTAATGGTGCTTAAATCAGCAATTTCAATAATTTTTTGAATTTTCATCCGCTAATCACAATTCAGATGTGCTATAAAAATTTAATTTAAACATTTGAATACCAAAGATAAATTGCAAAGTTAACCCATCAAAAGGACCTGTTATTTCAGCTCCTGTCAAGTTTTGGGGTCCCAAAAACCATTTAAAACTTCACAGTAGCCGCTACTTCACCGGGAAAAAAATGTCCCACGGTCTGATAAATGTGCGACGCGTCGTCCCGTGTCACATGTCACGGACTGTGCAAGTGATGACAGAATTTATGATGATGTCATCATCATCATCTGCCCCATGTGTTGTCGATCAGGGGTGGGAGTCGCTTCTAACCATCATTCGAAAAAGGTTTCTCTCCTGCATCTGGCGGCACGATGAAAAGGACGTTTCTTGGAATGTGATTATATCGGTTAGCGGAGAGATTTGTTGAGGTGGAAATTATTTTCGTCAGGTTACCTCGCGCTCCCGAGAGATGCAGAAAAATAACTGTTATTTTTTAGAATTCTAAATTATAAACACATGTTTTTTGAAATCGTTTGTAATGCCTTCTTTCATCTCAACCCGCTTTTTAATTCATGCAGATGCAGGCTTAAATAAAACTGCGCTTATGATGCATGAGCGAGAAAAAAAAGGATACTGTGACTGTGGATTATCATATCTGACTGTCTTGGTGGCCCTAAAATATCTTTATCTTTCCAAAATAGGGGAAAGTCGCCCAATGTGGGATAGGTGCCTAATATGGCGCACACCCTTATCTTTAAAATCCGAAAGTGTCACGAGCCATGAGTGGCATTTCTTAATTATTTAGACTAATTAATTGTAACCACAAGTAAAATTAAGAAGGTAAGGACGTAACTCTTTTCTCACGAGCATCAAATAACTTTGAAGAACATGGAAAACTTTTAGGAGGAGTTTTGGAGGACCTGTACAGCAAAAACGGGAAGTTGTTTTTTAAATTTTTTTGTTTGTTGCTTCTCAGACTGATCCAAATTTTAATATTCATGCATCTTTTTTTTAAATTTTTCGGCCCATTAATTATTTTTTGGCAGATTTTTCAAAAAAGGGGTAAATCCTAATATGGGATACTCTCAAGGTTCCTAAAATGGGATATCTCATATTGAGAACTCATTTTTCAGATTTACCTTAAATTCCTTTTAGCCATTCTTGATTTGTTTACTGCAAGGAATTAGTGTCTTATTAGGATCAGAAGGAAAGTATGTAATTGTATTGTAAAACAACGACTTTTTTTACAAATTAAAAACAGTCCCAGTCGTCTTTCAATGAAATCCGTCCTTGTTTGGTTTAAAAATCTATCAAAAATGCAGAAATCCTTATAGTGTATGAATAGTAATTTTAAGACCTAAATGAATATTTTCCTTCTATAATTTTATTTTTTTGAACCCTTGAAAGATGCATCAAGGACGGAAGATACATTGAAGATCTTATAAAATCTAAACTTGGAAGATAGCCGGTCTTTTCAAAGGAGTTGGAAGATGAACTTGCCAAATATTGCATAAATATGTCCGACCATTATTTTGGATTAAGAATTACCGACATAAAACGTATTGCCTACCAGTTGGCAGTAAGAAAGAAAATTCCTCACCCATTCAATGAAGAAAATGAGTCGGCTGGAAACTTCAGGGATAGGGGAGACCGGGGCTAGTTTTCCAACCTAAATGCATTTTCTTTCCATGCATTTTATTTTTGATTATTTTTGGATAAACAAGATTTCATTATGATCCTCGGACTGTTCTCTACAAAATGTAGCATTCAAATTTCATTACGATAATTAGTTTTTTTGCAAAATAGGATTAAAGACGACCATGTCAGGTTGGAAAATCTGCCCCGTATGCGGGGCAGGTTTTCCTACAGTAAGGGGCAAGTTTTCCTACAGTACTACTAGCTGAAGTAATACAGATTGCTTTAGGAAACCTTGATTGGTTTACCGGCAGACTGTCATTCCTAATATGGGATTGCGAAACTATCTCATTGGTTATTCACAATTTCTATTTCTGCGCTTTGAATAAGTGTCTCTTCTCTCTCTAAGCCCGAGAATACGATCCTTCGAGTTAGTTGTTTGGTTGATTGTAAGACTTTGCTGAAACTTTAGTCTTTCAGGTAGATATCTGAAATAAAGGCTGGAATCGAACTATCATGCTGGTTTTAATGCTAGTCGTAAAGGTAATGTATTCAAAATTTGGCGACTTATCTCTAATTTGGCGAATTCAAAATAAACGAGAAAAGAAAATGGTAGGTTAGTTCGTAGAGGATCAAGCTTGCAATCGAAAGATTGCGGGATGGGTCTCAAGTCTTTTGTAGTAGCAAATATCATTATTTAATATTATATCTGGGTGTTTCTAGAGGTTTGATCTACTTAAAGTTAAGGAAATAATGGGTTTAACCTTTTCAGTGCTAGCCTCTTCAAATTTTCTGTATTTTGTTTCTATTAATGGATTAAATATTAATCATGTAGCATCCTTTGTTAGCGGGCCTTGGCTTGAAAAGCAAATAAGTATTCTATTCTATTCTCTTCGAATTTTCCATATAATTCAATGGAAATCTCGGGTGGCTTCGATTGAAAGAAGATCATAGAAATTAGAATCAGACAGCGTTTTTCATCAAACGGATAATCGTTTGGCGATCAGAAAAGAAAAATTCGTTTCAACGTCGTAATCATTACTAGTGATTGTTATTTTGACGATTATCTGCCTGCATAATTTTTTGATTTTTATATTTTGCTCCGAAAATAAAAATCGTTTGTTGCACGAAAGATCACCAAATTACCAATTGAGATATTCTGAAATTCTCGATTAATCTAAAAATACTGAAGAGAACACATATCCTTAAAAATTAGGTGAGTGGTTTTGGCAAGGAGGGAATGAGTTGCTGTCGAGTTTGTTTTACCAAAATATTTTTTATCATAACTTAATGATTGTTATCGCCCAAAATTAATAATTATTTTTAATCAAAACTAATCAAACTCAAACATGATTATGATTTTTTTATTAAAACTAGGCTCGATTCTTGCGATTTTACTCAATAGCGTGGGTTGAGGTAAAATGGGTCACTTTTAAGGTACTTTCACATTCTAAGATTTATTTCATCAAAACTATTACTTTTTAATGATTTATTTCAATTGGATCTTGGCATTACAATCCTTTAGAACATTTTCATCTAATTTTATCAAATATTTTTTAGTCATAAGTTGGTTAAACTTAGCGTCAAAATAATGACCTATTTTACCCCACCACAGTGGGGTAAAATGGGTCTCATTGCAAAAATATGTCAAATATATATTTATTACTAAATATACATGAAAATAAGAAAAAAGGTAATCGGCCAAGCCGTTTTTATCTGAAAAAATTTGTTTTAAGTTGTACTTTAGTGAAATTATTAAAGTCCGAAGTTAATGAACATTGTTCAAATGTAGCAATTAAAATACTTCATTTGGACAAAAATAAACTTGTTTGACAGTTCAATGTATATTTGAAGGAAATTAGTTAAAAACATTGTTTTTACTTAATACACAGAAGGCCTCCTTACTATGACCCATTTTATCCCAAGTACAAAATATTGTTATAAAAGATTAAATATTTTAAATTTTTCTAAGCTGATTGGCTTGAAATGTCTCTCAGACTTTCTTTTATGAAAAAATACAAAAGTCTGCTGTAATTTATTACAATATATAAATATTTGGAAGTTGGTGAGCCCTGTTTTATCGACAACACCATTTACCATTCAAATAAAATAATTTTTCAGTTCTTAAATTCATGAATCTAAATATTTGACGGTCGGAAAATGTTGCCAACACATAAAAGATTATAATACAAAAAAATGAGCGAAAATAATTCAATTTAAATTTGATTTATATCGAGTTAATTAAAACTGACCCATTTTACCCCAACCCACCCTACTTAATAATCTCAAATCAAGTCTTTACACTATCAATTCTGACATTTAAAATCTAACCCATTGAAATAGGGGTTATAATCACTTGTTGAATTTCTTACTTTCAGGTTCACACACTAGCGACTTTTAATAAAAAAAATAGACTTCGCCTATCAATCAAAATCGAGTTTTGAAGGATATTCTCCCAACAGCACAAGCCTCTCCAATGTGTTTAAGGTGACTCATCACTGAAGGGAAATGTGACTGGATGAACACAAGGGTTGAATTAATTATACAAAAACGTTTTTAAAAGTGGTGGTCAAGTTTTATTTATATACTTGTTTATTTTGAATATGGTCACCATTATAATATTTAATATTAATTTGATGATATCTACCGCTTTCCAGGTTTAGGTATCTGTTCTGGGGTTACCCAAAATATCTTTGAATACTCATTGCAAAGTCTGGGATGTACAGCTCTCGACCTTGTGATATTCAAAGGTCTGAAGGGTACAGGGGAATCAAATTACCGTGCGGAAATGGTAGGGAGTGTAGATATGAGGCGTTTGTTATCAAAACCAGCTCATTCCAACTGGAAATTAGATGAAAATGTGAAAACTGTGATCTCAACTGTGAAATTTCGTATCATTTGAAAAAGTTAAGTGGATGTCATTTATTTAAAACTCGTAAAGACACAAATATTAACTGGTAAACTGGAAAAAAACAATTTAATTGAACAAAAAAACTGAAAAAAGCATGAAAAATCGTGTTTTTGCATCAAAATCAGCTCATTCCAACCTAATTAGTGTAATTACGCCCAAGGTAATGCACCTGGAATGAAAATTAAAAACTAATCAAATTCTAGGAGGTTATACTACAATTAAAAAATTTAAAAAAATTTTAGCTTTAGAACTGTGGACGTGAGAAGTTTTTTGTCTCTCCTGTATAATTTCCAAAAATGGAATGAGCTGGTTTTGATAGCAAACACCTCATATAATCTGAAACATTTTTTAAGTATTCCAGAATGGGCGTTCCAACAGAAACGTAAAGAAGCGTATGAATTATCAAAAGCTAGAAAAAGCAATGGAAAAGAAGTATTGTGCGTTAACGGTTGAGAGCAAATTAGAAGTTAAGTTACAATTAATTTGGTCTGCATAAAAGCTTAAGGTTTTGGTCCAAAAGAGGTCCTCTTCAAAATGAGACAATAATAATTATTTTACTTTCGGATTTTCCGAGGATTTCTTTGGCTCAAAAACTCTTTTAAGCTAAAACATAATTGATATAATGAGATTATATTTCTCTAGCGTAAGTGAAAATTTTTCGATTTAAAACATTTATAACTAAAGAAGTTGGAAAATATTGGGGCTAAATTTACATAGATAAGTATAAAAATTAAATTTTTCAGTTACGCTGGGGGAGAGCTCGATTTGAACCTGGTTCCATGTCTTGGTAATCATGCACTCTAACCGTTGAGCAAGCCTGGTTCTATTGTTTCAAGATATTTTAAAATTATGATCTAGATTTCAGGCCGTATCCTCATGTAAAATCTAACATTGAATTGCATTGAATAGATGAAAGGATTGATAAACTTGATTCAAAATCAAAATATATCTAACACGCATTTATTTAAGTTAAAACCTTTGAAAAGAATTTCTCAGTTAAATTCGAAAAAATGCATCAAGTGTTGCGGGTTAAGGTTGCCACAGTATTTGCAAGTCATATCTTTGGCGATTGAGGATTGGCGCCAGTTTTAAAATTGAGATTACCTGCTGAAAGCAGGAGCTTAAAAATGGAAAATACGACAAATTCATAGTTTAAAAACTATTGATAAAACCATCTGAAATTTGATTTCCTCATGAGTTTGTCACCAAAAGCGATCAACTTAAAAATTATCTGAGGTTTGCACGTTTTAAATTTTTGATACAGAATTTTAATTGTTAATTATACTTGTAGTAGAAGAAATAGCACCGGAAAAGTCTAATTATACTGACTCTATATGAACTTAAAATACAAGAAAACCATTTTTAAAAAGAAATTGAAAAAATTCTAGTGGGACTCGAACAAACAGCTCCTTTAGAATCGTTAGCTAGTGGTACGGATTGGTTGTTTGGTTTGTGCCTGAGCCAAAAAATCGTTGGAATATGTGCCCCGTCTACTTTAGGAAAACCTGCCCCAACTCAAATTTTGACCTTTGGGAGCCCCTGTGCGAGTGGGGGTTCCACGTTTTTGAAAAACAAAAGCACGGTTCGATAGAGTGAGAAATCCTCTTTCAGTACAAGTATTATCAAATTAGTCAGTTAAAATTTAATGGGCTTTTTTACATTTTTAGTAAAAATCCAAAAGTTTACGCAAAGTGTTAAATATTGAAAAAATCGCATTTGTGACTAAACTAAAAAAGATATGAAACTGAAAGTACATCAGAATGTGTGTGAAGTGTTTCTTTATCATCCAATTCATTCGTTGGGGTGATCTGATTGCTCATTTAAAAATAAAGGCCGTTGGAAAATTTGCCCCAGTGGAAAACTAGCCCCGGTCTCCCCTATTTATAAAATCACCTATTCAATCAGGAACCTATTCTCAGTCAATAACCTTAGCAAAATTACCTACTGCATCTGTGTCTAGAAACTCGCTTACAGATTCTTCCAAATTAACAGATCCAGAATATCCTATCTGCTTTTTGCGGTTGTCTGAAGACTCCCATCTGGAGAAATGGGCTATTTGCCAGAAATGTTTTCTATGGCACCATAAAGATTGTGGAGATATTCAAAACAATTATTTGTTTTGCAAGCTTTGCTTTATAAACAATTAATTAATTTTAGTAAAAGTCAATTTATTGTTATTTTTTGTGAAAAAAAATCCCTTTTTTGCTTAATTTTTAGTGTCTCTATTAGTGTAACTCTATTTATTCATTCTGTGCTTAAAAGTAGCTGCTTTGTATATTTTGCACAATAAACTATGCATATTATGAGGAGAGTTTATTCCCATTTTGATGCTTATTCCCAAAATGAGACTATCTCATATTGGGAACACCTTGTATCGCATATTAGGCGACCCGTATCGCATATTAGGCAACTTTTGAATTTTAATTAAAATGCATTTTTTGTATAATTAATTAATTTTTTCATAAAAAAACATCCTGGATTTCGAATTAGTATTGAAAAAGTTGTATAAGGCCACTTAAAGTTTTATTATTGCATTTTTCAGGAAAAAATAAATTCGATTCAAAAAAGTGTGTCCCATATTGGGCGACTTTCCCCTATAGCTATTTGCCCACCACTACTGCTGTAAAGCAAAAAGTCATTTTGTCGTTTCTATTTTTATATCTTTCTCCAAACAGTGACCAATCGATTCCACCTGTAATAGTACTCCGTTTTAATCTGTACTTTATGTATTTTATGCGAAACAACATAGGTTACTCCTGCGCATATTTTAATGTGTATTGGATGTGACAGGGAAAAGTTGTACTCCAGCCCAGGCGCAGTTTTTAAACCGTTGACACCTTTCGGCTTCATGGACTGTGTGATGTTACTGTCATCCAAGTGGGATAAGTCACAAACTTATGTATTTTTTATATGTTTTAAAAAATACATAAAAAGGTGAAAAATTATGATCGAAAGAAAATTTCGGTATTAACTACCACTTTATTATTTAAAAAAGAAATACATAATTATAGAAAAATACTGTGGCAGTCACCTCAATTTTATAAAGTCTTTGCAATTTAAAAAACACTTGAACATCCAAAAGTTCATGTGAAAGTAGCTCAAAAGTTTAGATAACTCTACATTCACTAGTCAAATTTAACACTCTGACTTGGATGTTTCTACATATTCAATTAACATTAATTCATTATCGAAATTGATCTGGTGAACTATTGACGGCAACCCAAGGCTCATAAACATTGCTTCACTTTTACTGTTCGTTCATCCTGAGTGATTCACTCTTGAGAATTGCTAATTTGCATGGAAAAGTAAATAGGTAAAGAGTGAAACGAAAATTCACACTTTTCACTTTGAATGATTCGTCAAAAATGAACACAAAAAGTTACCAGTTAGAATGAGACTCTTACAGCCGTATCGACCATCTCGAGTCAAATCCAAGCTAACTCTAGAGTAGGATGTCTCTAGAGTTAAGCTAACTCTAGTGATAAATGTTAAGCTTATCGACCAACATCGAATTAAGATACTCCAGAGTTAAGGAGAACTGTATTTATAAGGCCATTTCTGATTGGACAGCAGTAGCCCACGTGACTAAAAGCATGTAAAGAAGGAAATAGGGCGCGAAAACATCCAAATTTTCTTGTTGTTGTTCCGATTATTTTAACTTTTAATTCAGAATCAATTCTTTTTAATTGAAAAAAAAATGACGAAGATAACAGCAAACTTTACAGGGTTTGAGATGGAAGTGTTGACTTCCATTTTCAATAAGAACAGATCCATTATTGATTGCAAAAAGACAATGCGATATTTAATTTAAAAATAAACAGACATGATAGTCCAATAACCAGGTGTCGAAAAAGGGGGATTTTAAGAAAAAAAAATAAGAAGCTTTTCTTTTCTCAACGGTTTTAAATGTTTTCGATAGTGCTGAACCCGAATCTGAACTTCGCATACGAAATTTCGAATGGTATTATTGTGAAAATTCGAAAAAACGCTAAAATTTTGCCCAATTTTTCGGCTTTTTACTTATAGAACGGAAAGCATGGCTTTCTCGTGAAAAAGTTAAATACAAAAAATTAAAATGAAGAACCAAGCTACAAAATTGTCATTTAAAACTTTCTTGTCAGACTAATATTTTGGTCGCTAGAGCTCGCTGAAAGTCAGGCAAAATTCACCCTTGAAGCGGAAAATCTTGAATATGCCCCACATTTTTGGTAAAAACGTCGTTTCTATTTAGATAATTAGGAAACACTATTTTAAAAACTTTTTACACAATTTATCTTCCTTTTTATACCATTGATAATCAATGAAATGAAGTATTTTTCAGTAATTTTCCGCAGAAATACAGGTTCTTAAGCAAAGAAAAATTCAGTCTCCAAGTTTTTATTGCAAATTATGTTAAGCATTTTTTATCTACAAAACAAATTATTTTTTATATCAGTATAACTAATCTAATCATTATAATTTAATTTTATATTTTAATACTATAAGCTCTAACACAAAAATCTATGAATCATTCTACTTTCAAGAAAAGAGACATGTTCTTTGAGGGAATATTCACTCCTTCGCATATGACCGATAAGAGGTTTTATGTTTGAAAATGGGGAAAAATGTAAATCAAATTCAGTTTAGGTAGTTTTGACTAAACATGTATCATAGAAAATGTCTATTTGTCAATGGATTTTTCTTTTATGTGATAAAACTGAATGATAGAAAAAAAATGATGTTGGTGAAGGGAATTTATTAGGAATACTTACATATTGAATTTTTTTGCGACCGTGTAATTCTAGATTTTAATCAAGTTTTTCTTAATTTTATCCCTAACTCATATTCCTTGGTTCAATAACATATTAATAAATATTTTAATTGTTCGTGTAATGAAGTTGAGGATGAATTAGCCAGACATCTGTACAATGAAATTTTAGCAAAAAATCATATTGAAAAGGATTAAAATTTAAAAAATTAAGATTATAAATGTACATACAATTTTTTTATAATAAATAATGTAGTGAATATAAATATTTTTTATTAAAATGTAATAAAGCTAAATTTATTTAGGAAGAAGCTGTATTTAATTTGATAAGTTAAAAAGAATCACAAACAATTTCAAGTTTTTTGGATTAAGAAAAGCATGAAAATTTATTTGAAAGAAGTACATCAATTTAAGTATACAATAAATACTGAATCAAAATGTCATGTTAATATAAAACTTACACTGCAACTTTGATAACTCTAAGGTCTTTAAATAAAGTTAATACATTTGTGGACCTGGATAAAAGTTAAATAAATATTATTCCTTAATGCAAAGCTTTTAAGTGGACCCTTCAGCTTTGAAGGATCAAAGTTATAATACATTTTTAATTTTAAGAGAAAAGAATATAAGTTCTAAAGAAGTTACAAAAAAACATCATCATAACTGCTTCAAGTAAGCTTAGTGAGATGTCTCATAATAATTAAAATTTGTAAAAACTATACAATAAATAATCAAGAAAAACATTTTGAGCCACCAGCTAATTATATTTATGGATGAAGCATAGTCAAGATGATCAATGATCTTTAACATTCAAAACATTTACTTCCATGTACTTCACATGGGTTACTGCTGTCCAATCAGAAGTGGTCTTATAAATAATGTAATAACTATGAAGATTTAGATTTAATCCAACATACTGAAAAAGAAAAAGACTATTTCCCATTTGAAACAACAGTTTAGATTATATATAGTCTTTCTTAAAAGGTGCAAGTTTAGTAAAAGTTCAGTTGAGATGATGGTGGTGGTAGAAATAGTCAGAGTTATAATCACAAGCTATAGAAATAATGCAGTTTCTCCATTTATTCAACTAGAGCACAGTTGGGGCAGATATGAAGAAGTTATCGAATCAGAAATACATTCACATAAAAAAACATTGGCGCAATTGCCCAGTGGGCCAAGGCCTACTATACCCATCTTCGTTTTCACGGCAGTGGGGCCTGGGGTGCTAGGCAAATAAATGTCCAGTTAGATGGTCAGCCTAACGCAAGACCCCCAGTGTTTAGTTTGTAAGCATACTTGTTCCTCATTTTATAGACCCATTGAAGGGACAAAAGGCTGAATGGACCTTGCCCCAACCTGGGACCCATAAATTGAACCCTAGGCCTGTAGCGTGATGCACTACCACTACGCCACTGGCCGTCATATACATTCACATACAAATATCAATTATGGCATCTCTTTTAAATATTGTGTAACACAGTAAAACAATGAAATATAATTAAAAATGCATAGCAATTAAAAAATTTTGCAACAAACTTGGTTTAGATAATTGACATTATAAACTTCAAGAATGTAAATAATTTATCTAAAAAATGAAAGCATATATTTATAAATAGGGCTGTGATTTCCATGTAACTAAAAATATATACAAATATGTATTTATTATAGGTAAATACGTAACAAAAAGTGCAAAATATGTATTTAAAAATAGGAAGAAATTTTGTTATTTTAAAGATTTTCAATGAATTATTAAAGAAAAAACCATTTTAAACGCTAAATTTCAAGCTTGGAACAAAATTTCGAAACACTAGTTGGAAAAATTAGTGATTATTCATGAAAACCCCCAAAATTGGATATGTAGCAAAATATATATTTATAACTTAAATGTACAAAAACATGTAAATAAACTAAAAGATGTAAAAATTTATAAAATAAAAATGGTCTGAATCAATCCAAAATCCCTTGAAATGTGTAGAATTTGAAAAATCTATGCAATATCAGGTTTCTGAAAAGATACATTACATGCAAATCCCAGCCCCATTTATAAAATTAATTTTGAGAAAAAAAATTCGACACAATGAAATTCTTCTGAGCAATTCCCACTATCTGCAGAGAGGTATTGATGAAGTCAGTATTATCAGGCGAAATTTCTTGTTCCTCCTGTGTCATGGATAACCAGCATGGCAAGGATAATCTTTTGGCATTTTTCAGACGGCAGCACAAGGGAATCTCGAGGCAAGCAAACTGTGGCTTCCAAACCCAATACTACCTCTCGACGACATTCCTGGCATGGATCTGTGCAGAGAAATTTAAAAGAATAAATTTTGGTAAACAATAAAAATTGGAAAGACAAAGGTTATTAGTATTTTTAACAAAAAGGCCAAGGCCTCTGTAACAGACCTTAATTGTAATTCATAAAAACATACCTTCTCTGATGGTCAGGATATTCCTGATCAGCCTCCTAGACAGGCTATTTCAGTCAGGGCCTCTAATACAGAGGGGAACCACGAGCAAAAAACATTTGAATAACCTGAAAAGGAGAAAATAAGTAAGCATGGTTTGTTTATTTTAATATACAGAAATGAAATAAATTTTTTTCTTAATTTACAGAGCTACTATTAACCGCAAGCTTAGTCAGTTAGATCCTGTATTGTTTTGTTATAATAAAGGCCAAGTTTCTAAGGAATAGCAGGAATTGAATTAAGAAGTAACATAACCAATAATAATACACCGAACATCACAGAGGCAATACTGTTACATATTTATGTATCCCACATCAATAAAATCCTGCACCTGCAAGCATTAGAGATTACTATGAATGGTAGAGGATTTTACGCGATCAAATGCCTAATTAGTTATCAAAGGCACATAGTTGGATAAAACAAAAAACATTCTGTACACGAAAATGTCTTCAAATTTTTCTGCAAACTAAGTGCCCCAGTTGTTTAAATTAAGGCTTAAAATATAATAAAAGTGTGATATCTGGTCCTTTAAAAAAATAAACCTGCAGTGGTTAAAAATAGCAAAGAACTCAATTTTGAAAACCCCGACGGTGGCTTAAATCTAGAAGTGGGTTGAAACGCCAAGCGAAGTAGTAGCGCCAAAGAGCGTCTAAGTATCAAAGTGAAGTTGGAGGCTAAAAATTCGTAAAGAGGCGCCAACCCGAACCCACTTCTAGATTTTTACCCTTGACAACAAGCCTGGTTCTGTTCTACGTGACAACAAGACACTCCATGAATGAATGAAAACGAAAACAGACACATTTATAATTCCAAATAGAGCTTTAGCTTATGGTCACGCCATCTAGTAGTGACCCTGGATATTTTTTACACTACAGTGATATTGTTCCCTATTACTGTAATAATGATTTATAAACATACAGTAAGAAAAAATCAATGTAATATCAAAAACTTAATTTACAATTACTTAAAAATATTTTCTGCAAAATTCAAAACATTTCAACACTGTGTATGAGTGTACTTCTACATTTTTAAGTTTGGTTATTGGATATAACATTTTATACATATTTATGGAAATGAATGTTTCCAAAATAGGAGGAGGGAATTAAAGATAATTCAGAGCATGAAAAATAAATTGGATAAGTGATAAGTACTTACATTTGATGTGAAATTTTTTATTTGATTTAAATTTTGTTTTTCTCTCAGCTGTTTTTTTTTGTAGTAGTTCTGTTTGCATTAGCTGGATGCAACTGCCAAGAGTAGTAGAGTGCAAAACATCTATTGTTAATGTAATTATGCTTTTGGTTCAATTCTGTTAACATTCTGATTTTTGTTGATAAACTGCATAGCTATTGATCTAACTAAACATTTTAATCAATGATTTTGATATTAATTAGCAATATTTCTACTTTTTTGAGTTCAAAAGAGCTTGCCGGTGTTTGGCGGAAACTTTAGCAGAATTGAACCATCTTTTAATTGTTTGTCATACATGTAATTTGTAAGACGAAGCAAATATAGTCCTATTGGCGAAATTTGCACCTAGCTAATGCAACAGTACTACCGTTTATTCTCAAAATACTTCATAAATATATAGTATAAATCTAGATGTCACGATTGCGAGAGCCGAGAAGTAAAAACGAAAGAGATTTAAAAATCCTAAAAACTTACCTCATGTCTTTGTCTACCTCCTCCGACTTTGACCATAGCTTAGCAGAACATCTTCTTAGAACAAATGAAGGCTGTTTATCATTTCCTGCGAAAAACATCTGATCTGTCCGATTTCTACAAAAATAAACACCTCCCGCGTCCATTTTGTTTTTGTTGTTAACTCGAGAGTAACTCGCCAAAGTTGAGGAGTCAGCGGAAGTACTGTTTTTCACTCGAGAGTTAAGGTATTCTGGTGTGGTCGATAACGTTAACTCCAGAGTACGAGGTTTTACACCTAACTCCAGAGTAACTCGTGTTGGTCAATACGGCAGTTAGAAGACGATTTCATGAAAACCGCCTTTGAGCGTGAATATGTGAATAGCTTGCTATCTTACCAAGAACAAAACTATCAGAACTACAGGGGTTAGTGTTTTCCCTTACTATTCGTGTATCAAGTAAAACTTGGAGATAATTAATAAATTTAATTAACTTAAGCAGAGAGCAGTTTTATTACTCAAGCAGAGACCAAAACATATAACAAGTCAAAAAGCAGATGTTGGGGGCCAACCATCTAAATTAAAGTCTAATGGCGAAACCAAACGTAAGAAACGATTAAAAACCTCCCGGAAATAAAACCCAAATAATTTATCTCTTCCAAGCATTCAACGAAGAACCCACATTCTCGAGAGGCTAAACGGGATTAGAAGAACCCTCGATAAGACTAGATTCGGGAGCCCGCAACTACAGACATCCAACTTCCTACAGCAGTTAATTATTCTCTCCCAGGTAGACAAGGTGCTCCATCCTCTTCAACCGGAGAGACAGCAATGCGGTTCATTAGAGATAGGTTTATCGCACCTTTCTGGCGACTGTCCGTAGATCTGGATCTCTGGGCGGATTCCTTTAGTGGGCGGGGATCGAGGGATGGGAAAGCAGGATGACTTCATCGGAAATTGTCGGAATCTGTTTGGTGGGTTTGAGCAGTGAAGAGGATATAATTATTGGGAGAGGAAATTTTTTGAGGTGTTTTGGCTTCTTATATAATTATTTTGGAAATGTGAAACTAACTGGGGATTGGGGGTCCTCGCCCAGAAAATATTGTGAAATTAGCCTCCAAAAGTAAAAGCTTCAGATGATTTTGAGACCTAATAAACCACGAAATTTTCAAGACAGTTTAATAGACGCCAAATTTTCTGTGGTGTCTGGGGACCCTCTCTAAAAAATGTTTTGAAATATAAACTTTAAAATTGTAACGTTTTATCTATTTTCACATTCTTTTGGGAAAACACAAATGGGCTATTCCATATGAACAGGGACATGATCAAGAAAAATGAAAAAATAAAATAATAAAATTTTCTAATTATTTTAGGGAATAATTATGCAGTATTGATCTAATTGTGTTTTGCATTGCTTAAATTTTGTGTAAAATTATTTTTATCGGAATGTCAGCATTTAAAGTCAATATTTAGAAATATTTGTTTTAAAGGTTAATTTGTTAATGAAAAATGTATAGTTTATTTAGAAAATTAAAAATAAATTAATTAGTTTTTACAACTTTTTTGTTAAATATACTCATAAACTTTATAGTAAAAATGAAATAAAGTGTTTAAATCAATTTAATTATATTTATATTCATGAATAACTGAACGCTTATACACATGTAGCGTGAGTTACGAAGTACTGTAGCGTGAGTTACGAACAGCTCTCTATATTTTATTTTATTTCTGATTTTCTTAAGCATTCCCAGTAAAACTGTTTGCTATTTTAGAATAAAGGAAGTATATTCAAACACCTGACAAGCATATAGAATTATTGAAACACTATTAGTAGATAGAAAAGGCCGGTTCTGCCCCATCGGGGCTCCGGGGCTCTGGGGCTCGGCGGCTCGATTGGGGCTCCCTGCGCATTTTACTGATTGGGGCTCTTTGCGAATTCTACTCGATTGGGGCTCCCTTCTCATTCGACTAGATAGCGGAGTGTCTGGACTGATACTTTGCAGCTCAACCACTAAATTGGGGCTCTACCAATAAATTGGGGCTCCACCACTAAAATTAAAGTTATTTTACACATCAATATACTCTAAGACCCACCAGCCAATCAGCAGAAAGCATGATAGTTAAAATTATTTTACTACATAAAATTATAAGGTTAATTAAAAAACTGTAACCGCTTTTAACTGTAATTTGAACAAAATTAGTAAATTGCAGCTCTTCCACTATATTGGGGCTCTAGAACTCATGCAACAACAAGAGGCTAAATTGAGACTTTCTAAATTATTTTAAGATAATATTAATTGATAGTTAAAGTTATTAACAAAGGTTAATTAACAGTTATTTTACATAAAATTATAAGGTTAATGAACAAGTTAACCGCTGTAATATATCACTTATTAAATGCCCATACCGGAATAAAAGACCAAGACAATCACAAACTCAAATGTAGAGTGCACTACTCACCTGTCATTGAGACTCCTTTAACAATGCACCAGCGAACCGCCCCCCTTGCCTTTCACAGAGCAATATGTGTGACGATAACGGGGTAACCTCCATTGGGATTGATAGCGATTGCATCTTTTCCAGCAATATCAAGGGGAGATGGTTTTCAAAAGATATATATTTTCATTACAATCATTTCTATTTCGTTAAATTTACAGTTCAATATTCACTTTAGTTACAGTTTGACACAAAATGCTTATCCTATCACAATCCTTAACTTTGAAAATACAGTATTTTCACCAGAAAGGATACTTTGAAAAATTGAGAATGATCGAACATTATCAGACAACCAAACATATAATACGTTATCCCATTGGTGGAATTATTTTTATTTCACTTTGATCAGGAAAGGATACTTTGAAAAATTGAGAATACATTTTCAGACCACTTGACATATAATTCGTTATCCTATTGGTGGAATTATTTTACAACTTCGATTAAAAATTACTAATTATGTTCATATTGGATAAGATCTTAAATATTTTAAGCATTTTTTTAAAATAAAATATACTTTTATTACGAATTCTGTTCGAGGAGTTGATTTTTTTTTTCATAGAATGTTAGATTCATTCAAGTTAAAAATGACAAATCCATTAATTTTACTATAGTTCAATTGAAGATATTACATATTTTATTTGCATAGAAACTTTTTCACGTGAGAATATATGATTAATCACCTAAACAAAAACTATTCCATTACACTTTCTTCTGAAAGCATTGTGTGAATGAGAGAATTTTTATACAAAAATTGTAAAATATATACGATTTTCCCAACAGTTGAAAAAATTTCAATCATTAACCTTTTATTTAAAGTACATTATTTGGCTACCACTACAGAACATACATTCATTTTATTCATAACTTTTACTATATTTATTAAACATGTAATATTTTTTTTATACTAAAGAGAACTGATTTGGTTATTTTTCAATTCATGGAATGGTTACGTTGATCGTTTTCAACCTTTTTGAAAATAATTTTTTAACCCATCGGCTATACTTGCTCTACAAGAATTTTACCCTCTGCTGTACATTTTTACTAACAATTTATATATTCACTAAAGCAAACAATATAATACATATAAACTAACTTATGAAAGAAATCCTTTATGGATATAATGTTTTCTCTTACCTAAAGCCTTCTTTCATCTATAATCCATATAGAAAATTAAACTATTCTAATAAAAATTAAAGGGGAAACATGACTCAAAAGGAAACATACATTATAAAAACCAAGAAAATTATTACTGAATCTATAAGAAAATCTGAAAACTCTGATAAAAATAAAAACTTAACTGAAAATTTTATTAAAAATTAAAACACATGTAGAGAAATAACTTAATACTTTGTTAAATATAAAAACGAACACAGAAAAACTTTCACTGAAAAACTAAAATCTTTTTAAATATAAAAACTTATTCACTTCGATACTAAAAACTTAACTAAAATCTTTGTTAAAAATAAAAACTTAACTAAAAACTCTGCTAAAAATAAAAACTTAACTGAAAATATTACTAAAAATTAAGACACATGTAGAAAATTAACTTAATACTTTGTTAAAAATAAAAACGAACACAGAAAAACTTTCACTGAAAAACTAAAATCTTTGTTAAATATAAAAACTTAATCACTTCGAAACTAAAAACTTAACTAAAACCTTTGTTAAAAATAAAAACTTAACTAAAAATTTTGTTAAAAATAAAAACTTAACTGAAAATTTTGTTAAAAATTAAGACATGAAGAAAAATAACTTAATACTTTGTTAAAAATAAAAACGAACACAGAAAAACTTTACAAGAAATGAAAACTTATACACTGAAAAACTAAAATCGTTGTTAAAAATAAAAACTTAACTGAAAATTTTGTTAAATATTAGGATACATGCAGAAAAATAACTTAATACTTTGTTAAAATAATAAAAACTTAACTGAAAATTTTGTTAAAATAAAAACTTAAGTGAAAATTTTGTTAAAAATTAAGACACATGTAGAAAAATAACTTAATACTTTGTTAAAAATAAAAACGAACACAGAAAAACTTTCACTGAAAAACTAAAATATTTGTTAAATATAAAAACGTATTCACTTCGAAAATAAAAACTTAACTTAAAATTTTGTTAAAAATAAAAACTTAACTAAAAATTTTGTTAAGAATAAAAACTTAACTGAAAATTTTGTTAAAAATTAAGATACATGCAGAAAAATAACTTAATACTTTGTTAAAAATAAAAACGAACACAGAAAAAACTTTACAAGAAATTAAAACTTATACACTGAAAAATTAAAATCTTTGTTAAATATAAAAACTTAACTGAAAATTTTGTTAAAAATTAAGACAAATGCTGAAAAATAACTCATTACTTTGCTAAAAGTAAAAATGAACACAGAAAAAACTTTACAAGAAATTAAAACTTATACACTGAAAAATTAAAATCTTTGTTAAATATAAAAAACTTAACTAAAATTTTTGTTAAAAATAAAAACTTAACTAAAAATTTTGTTAAAAATAAAAACTTAACTGAAAATTTTGTTAAAAATTAAGATACATGCAGAAAAATAACTTAATACTTTGTTAAAAATAAAAACGAACACAGAAAAAAAACTTTACAAGAAATGAAAACTTATACACTGAAAAACTAAAGTCTTTGTTAAATATTGGGTTGTCCCATAAGTTCTGTTACTTTTTACGAAGTTTTGTCTTTGAAAATTTTTTATGAAAAACTGGTAATGGGTGGAGATTTCAAACAAAGGGTATTTTGATATATGTATATTTATAAACATAATGTGTGATTTTGGTAGTTCTTGTGATATTATTTCTTTTCAAAATGGCGGTTTGAAAAAAAGAACAAAAACGACGATTTTTGCGTAATTTTTTTCTTTTGTTTAAAAAACTAGGAAGAACGCATAATTCATGGCTAAAAAAAGTTTAACTGTATATTCGAAATGTTAAGATTAAGATGTCATAGTTTCAAGATGATTCGATAAGTTTAAGGTAGGAAATTTTAACTTTAAAACTTCATATATTGGCAATTTCACGTGTTTTTTAAAGCACACCTATTGTTTTTCTAAGCAGCTGGTATGAAGCAAATTAAACGCAGATGTTTTTTGAACCATAATGCTTGTTTCAACGGTTTAAACATAGAAAGCCTCTTTTCATAATATCGATGAATTTATTTATTTCTAAATCCCAACGAGTTGTTTTTATTGTTGTTTTTTCGTATATGAATCAAATAATTGCTTTGTTCGCTTAGCATAAGTTCAGAGAGTGTAATTCTGATAAGCTAAAACTTTGCGCGCTTGCATTGTGCTCACTACTTTCTGAACTTAAGTACAGATATAATTTAATATACTGCATATTTTAAATACTTGGTTCTTTCCTAAGCTTTTTTATTGATTTTGATGCTTTTTTCGTGAAAATTTCTTTGAAATGACTAACATTACTGAGGTAAGCTTTTTGCAAAAGATGTTATGTTTGAGACCGAAATTTCCTAAGTTAAACTAATCGATATATCTTGAAACTATGACATCTTGAACTAAACATTTCAAACTTACAGTAAAACTTTTTTTAGCCATGAATTATGCATTCTTCCTAGATTTTTAAACAAAAGAAAAAAATTGAGGGAAAATAGTCGTTTGCGGTCTTTTTTTCAAACCACCATTTTGAAAAGAAATAATATCACGAGAACTACCAAAATCACACATAATCTTCATAAATATACATAAATCAAAATCCCCTTTGTTTGAAATCTCCACCTAGTGCCATTTTTTCATAAAAAATTTTCAAACACAAAACTTTGTAAAAAGTAACAGAACTTATGGGACAACCCATATAAAAACTTATTCACTACGAAACTGAAAACTTTGTTTGAAATGAACTAGAAAACGAAAAACTTTACACAAGAAATGAAAACTTATACACTAAAAAACTAAAATCTTTGTTAAAAATAAATGCTTAACTGAAAATTTTGTTAAAAATTAAGACAAATGCAGAAAAATAACTTAATACTTTGTTAAATGTAAAAACTTAAAAGCTACAAAACTAAAATATCTGTTTAAAATAAATAAAAACTTACAAGAAATAAAAAATTACGCTAAAAACTTTACCAAAAAGAAATTATTACGAAAAACTTTAACAGAAAGAAAAACTTAAAAACTATAAAACTAAAAACTTTGTTAAAAAAATAAAGGCAAATGCAGAAATTAACTTAATACTTTGTTAAATATTAAAACTTAGAAACTATGAAACGAAAAACTTTACTAAAAATAAAAACTTATACACTACTAAACTAAAATATTTGTTAAAAATAAAATAAAAACTTTGAAAAAATTTTACAAGAAATAAAAGTAACACTAAAAACTTTATCAAAAAGAAATACTTCCTGTTAAAAATAAATAAAAACTTTGAAAACATTTTACAAGAAATAAAAATTTACACTAAAAACTTAACCAAAAAGAAATTATTCGAAAAACTTTAACAGAAAGAAAAACTTAAAAACTATAAAACTAAAAACTTTGTTAAAAAAATAAAGGTAAATGCAGAAAATAACTTAATACTTTGTTAAATATTAAAACTTAGAAACTATGAAACGAAAAACTTTACCATAAATAAAAACTTATACACTACAAAACTAAAATATTTTTTAAAAATAAAATAAAAACTTTGAAAAAATTTTACAAGAAATAAAAATTTACCCTAAAAACTTTACCAAAAAGAAATTATTACGAAAAACTTTAACAAAAGAAAAACCTAAAAACTATAAAACTAAAAACTTTGTTAAAAAAATAAAGGCAAATGCAGAAATTAACTTAATACTTTGTTAAATATTAAAACTTAGAAACTATGAAACGAAAAACTTTACTAAAAATAAAAACTTATACACTACTAAACTAAAATATTTGTTAAAAATAAAATAAAAACTTTGAAAAAATTTTACAAGAAATAAAAGTAACACTAAAAACTTTATCAAAAAGAAATACTTCCTGTTAAAAATAAATAAAAACTTTGAAAACATTTTACAAGAAATAAAAATTTACACTAAAAACTTAACCAAAAAGAAATTATTCGAAAAACTTTAACAGAAAGAAAAACTTAAAAACTATAAAACTAAAAACTTTGTTAAAAAAATAAAGGTAAATGCAGAAAATAACTTAATACTTTGTTAAATATTAAAACTTAGAAACTATGAAACGAAAAACTTTACCATAAATAAAAACTTATACACTACAAAACTAAAATATTTTTTAAAAATAAAATAAAAACTTTGAAAAAATTTTACAAGAAATAAAAATTTACCCTAAAAACTTTACCAAAAAGAAATTATTACGAAAAACTTTAACAAAAGAAAAACCTAAAAACTATAAAACTAAAAACTTTGTTAAAAATCAAGACAAACGCAGAAAAATAACTTAATACTTTGTTCAATTTTAAAGCTTAGAACTTATAAAACTAAAAACTTTGCTAAAAATAAAAACTTTAGGAAAACTTTGTTAAAAATAAAGAAACCAATACAGAAAATTTTAAAAATAAATAAAAACTTCGAAAAAATATTACAAGAAATAAAAAAAATAAAACTAAAAACTTTGTTAAAAATAAAATAAAATTGAAAAGTTACACTAAAAAAACTAAAAACTTTATCAAAAAGAAATACTTCTTGTTAAAAAAAAAATATACTTTGAAAAATTTGTACATGAAATACACTAAAAACTTTTCCAATAACACCCGTACTTTGTGAAAATTAGAAGACAGATAGATTCACATCCTCCTTTCGTTGGGACCCTTTTTTAATTATTATGTAAAACGTGGGCTGAAAAATTTAAAAGTACTATTTTTTAAATTTCCTTCATTAAGAAGGAGTTTTCAGCCCACCGAGTTTTCATAATAAAAAAAAGGGTCTCAACGAAAGGGGGATGTGAATCTATCTGTCTTCTAATTTTCACAAAGTATGGGTGTTATTGGAAAAGTTTTTAGTGTATTTCATGTACAAATTTTTCAAAGTATATTTTTTTTTTACAAGAAGTATTTCTTTTTGATAGTTTTTAGTTTTTTTAGTGTAACTTTTCAATTTTATTTTATTTTTAACAAAGTTTTTAGTTTTATTTTTTTTATTTCTTGTAATATTTTTTCGAAGTTTTTATTTATTTTTAAAATTTTCTGTATTGGTTTCTTTATTTTTAACAAAGTTTTCCTAAAGTTTTTATTTTTAGCAAAGTTTTTAGTTTTATAAGTTCTAAGTTTTAAAATTGAACAAAGTATTAAGTTATTTTTCTGCGTTTGTCTTGATTTTTAACAAAGTTTTTAGTTTTATAGTTTTTAGGTTTTTCTTTTGTTAAAGTTTTTCGTAATAATTTCTTTTTGGTAAAGTTTTTAGGGTAAATTTTTATTTCTTGTAAAATTTTTTCAAAGTTTTTATTTTATTTTTAAAAAATATTTTAGTTTTGTAGTGTATAAGTTTTTATTTATGGTAAAGTTTTTCGTTTCATAGTTTCTAAGTTTTAATATTTAACAAAGTATTAAGTTATTTTCTGCATTTACCTTTATTTTTTTAACAAAGTTTTTAGTTTTATAGTTTTTAAGTTTTCTTTCTGTTAAAGTTTTTCGAATAATTTCTTTTTGGTTAAGTTTTTAGTGTAAATTTTTATTTCTTGTAAAATGTTTTCAAAGTTTTTATTTATTTTTAACAGGAAGTATTTCTTTTTGATAAAGTTTTTAGTGTTACTTTTATTTCTTGTAAAATTTTTTCAAAGTTTTTATTTTATTTTTAACAAATATTTTAGTTTAGTAGTGTATAAGTTTTTATTTTTAGTAAAGTTTTTCGTTTCATAGTTTCTAAGTTTTAATATTTAACAAAGTATTAAGTTAATTTCTGCATTTGCCTTTATTTTTTTAACAAAGTTTTTAGTTTTATAGTTTTTAAGTTTTTCTTTCTGTTAAAGTTTTTCGTAATAATTTCTTTTTGGTAAAGTTTTTAGCGTAATTTTTTATTTCTTGTAAGTTTTTATTTATTTTAAACAGATATTTTAGTTTTGTAGCTTTTAAGTTTTTACATTTAACAAAGTATTAAGTTATTTTTCTGCATTTGTCTTAATTTTTAACAAAATTTTCAGCTAAGCATTTATTTTTAACAAAGATTTTAGTTTTTTAGTGTATAAGTTTTCATTTCTTGTGTAAAGTTTTTCGTTTTCTAGTTCATTTCAAACAAAATTTTCAGTTTCGTAGTGAATAAGTTTTTATATTTAACAAAGACTTTAGTTTTTCAGTGTATAAGTTTTCATTTCTTGTAAAGTTTTTTTTCTGTGTTCGTTTTTATTTTTAACAAAGTATTAAGTTATTTTTCTGCATGTATCTTAATTTTTAACAAAATTTTCAGTTATGTTTTTATTTTTAACAAAATTTTTAGTTAAGTTTTTATTTTTAACAAAAATTTTAGTTAAGTTTTTTATATTTAACAAAGATTTTAATTTTTCAGTGTATAAGTTTTAATTTCTTGTAAAGTTTTTTCCGTGTTCATTTTTACTTTTAGCAAAGTAATGAGTTATTTTTCAGCATTTGTCTTAATTTTTAACAAAATTTTCAGTTAAGTTTTTATATTTAACAAAGATTTTAATTTTTCAGTGTATAAGTTTTAATTTCTTGTAAAGTTTTTTCTGTGTTCGTTTTTATTTTTAACAAAGTATTAAGTTATTTTTCTGCATGTATCTTAATTTTTAACAAAATTTTCAGTTAAGTTTTTATTCTTAACAAAATTTTTAGTTAAGTTTTTATTTTTAACAAAATTTTAAGTTAAGTTTTTATTTTCGAAGTGAATACGTTTTTATATTTAACAAATATTTTAGTTTTTCAGTGAAAGTTTTTCTGTGTTCGTTTTTATTTTTAACAAAGTATTAAGTTATTTTTCTACATGTGTCTTAATTTTTAACAAAATTTTCACTTAAGTTTTTATTTTAACAAAATTTTCAGTTAAGTTTTTATTATTTTAACAAAGTATTAAGTTATTTTTCTGCATGTATCCTAATATTTAACAAAATTTTCAGTTAAGTTTTTATTTTTAACAACGATTTTAGTTTTTCAGTGTATAAGTTTTCATTTCTTGTAAAGTTTTTCTGTGTTCGTTTTTATTTTTAACAAAGTATTAAGTTATTTTTCTTCATGTCTTAATTTTTAACAAAATTTTCAGTTAAGTTTTTATTTTTAACAAAATTTTTAGTTAAGTTTTTATTTTTAACAAAGGTTTTAGTTAAGTTTTTAGTTTCGAAGTGATTAAGTTTTTATATTTAACAAAGATTTTAGTTTTTCAGTGAAAGTTTTTCTGTGTTCGTTTTTATTTTTAACAAAGTATTAAGTTAATTTTCTACATGTGTCTTAATTTTTAGTAATATTTTCAGTTAAGTTTTTATTTTTAGCAGAGTTTTTAGTTAAGTTTTTATTTTTAACAAAGATTTTAGTTAAGTTTTTAGTATCGAAGTGAATAAGTTTTTATATTTAAAAAGATTTTAGTTTTTCAGTGAAAGTTTTTCTGTGTTCGTTTTTATATTTAACAAAGTATTAAGTTATTTCTCTACATGTGTTTTAATTTTTAATAAAATTTTCAGTTAAGTTTTTATTTTTATCAGAGTTTTCAGATTTTCTTATAGATTCAGTAATAATTTTCTTGGTTTTTATAATGTATGTTTCCTTTTGAGTCATGTTTCCCCTTTAATTTTTATTAGAATAGTTTAATTTTCTATATGGATTATAGATGAAAGAAGGCTTTAGGTAAGAGAAAACATTATATCCATAAAGGATTTCTTTCATAAGTTAGTTTATATGTATTATATTGTTTGCTTTAGTGAATATATAAATTGTTAGTAAAAATGTACAGCAGAGGGTAAAATTCTTGTAGAGCAAGTATAGCCGATGGGTTAAAAAATTATTTTCAAAAAGGTTGAAAACGATCAACGTAACCATTCCATGAATTGAAAAATAACCAAATCAGTTCTCTTTAGTATAAAAAAAATATTACATGTTTAATAAATATAGTAAAAGTTATGAATAAAATGAATGTATGTTCTGTAGTGGTAGCCAAATAATGTACTTTAAATAAAAGGTTAATGATTGAAATTTTTTCAACTGTTGGGAAAATCGTATATATTTTACAATTTTTGTATAAAAATTCTCTCATTCACACAATGCTTTCAGAAGAAAGTGTAATGGAATAGTTTTTGTTTAGGTGATTAATCATATATTCTCACGTGAAAAAGTTTCTATGCAAATAAAATATGTAATATCTTCAATTGAACTATAGTAAAATTAATGGATTTGTCATTTTTAACTTGAATGAATCTAACATTCTATGAAAAAAAAAATCAACTCCTCGAACAGAATTCGTAATAAAAGTATATTTTATTTTAAAAAAATGCTTAAAATATTTAAGATCTTATCCAATATGAACATAATTAGTAATTTTTAATCGAAGTTGTAAAATAATTCCACCAATAGGATAACGAATTATATGTCAAGTGGTCTGAAAATGTATTCTCAATTTTTCAAAGTATCCTTTCCTGATCAAAGTGAAATAAAAATAATTCCACCAATGGGATAACGTATTATATGTTTGGTTGTCTGATAATGTTCGATCATTCTCAATTTTTCAAAGTATCCTTTCTGGTGAAAATACTGTATTTTCAAAGTTAAGGATTGTGATAGGATAAGCATTTTGTGTCAAACTGTAACTAAAGTGAATATTGAACTGTAAATTTAACGAAATAGAAATGATTGTAATGAAAATATATATCTTTTGAAAACCATCTCCCCTTGATATTGCTGGAAAAGATGCAATCGCTATCAATCCCAATGGAGGTTACCCCGTTATCGTCACACATATTGCTCTGTGAAAGGCAAGGGGGGCGGTTCGCTGGTGCATTGTTAAAGGAGTCTCAATGACAGGTGAGTAGTGCACTCTACATTTGAGTTTGTGATTGTCTTGGTCTTTTATTCCGGTATGGGCATTTAATAAGTGATATATTACAGCGGTTAACTTGTTCATTAACCTTATAATTTTATGTAAAATAACTGTTAATTAACCTTTGTTAATAACTTTAACTATCAATTAATATTATCTTAAAATAATTTAGAAAGTCTCAATTTAGCCTCTTGTTGTTGCATGAGTTCTAGAGCCCCAATATAGTGGAAGAGCTGCAATTTACTAATTTTGTTCAAATTACAGTTAAAAGCGGTTACAGTTTTTTAATTAACCTTATAATTTTATGTAGTAAAATAATTTTAACTATCATGCTTTCTGCTGATTGGCTGGTGGGTCTTAGAGTATATTGATGTGTAAAATAACTTTAATTTTAGTGGTGGAGCCCCAATTTATTGGTAGAGCCCCAATTTAGTGGTTGAGCTGCAAAGTATCAGTCCAGACACTCCGCTATCTAGTCGAATGAGAAGGGAGCCCCAATCGAGTAGAATTCGCAAAGAGCCCCAATCAGTAAAATGCGCAGGGAGCCCCAATCGAGCCGCCGAGCCCCAGAGCCCCGGAGCCCCGATGGGGCAGAACCGGCCTTTTCTATCTACTACTATTTAAGCAGAAAAACAAATTTGAGTTTTATACTCATAAATTCATGTCTTTTTCTTGTAGCGTGAGTTACGACTCTATTTTAATTAATATTTAAAAAACTAAAATTCTTAAAAGATTCTCAATACTTATTTTAAATTATTAACATAAATTTCAATATGTATGATTTTTTTAGAAAGAAAATAATTGTTATTTCTATACTTAAAAATTATTTGAAATTGCAATTTTGAAAAAAATGTAGCGTGAGTTACGGTGGAATTGCCCAAATGAGAACCACTCAACTAAGCGGTTGAATTTTTAAGGGAAAAACACTTTAAAATAGATGGTACCCAGCAACAGTTAAAGCCCCCTCCGAAATGCATAGATACTAGACTACCCCAGAAAAGGTTGATGGTTCGCTCCAAACCCCTTTGATGAACCCACCATTTACAGCATCCGCCATTTATGGTTCGATTAACACCCCCACAATTTGTGGGGGGCTCCTCTGAGTCAGGGAGGAAGTCAGTGCGGTCCCCTCCCCTAAATTTGCACTTGGGGAGTCAGATGAAAGATTTCTTCCCCGGAAAGCACCCCCAATTGAATCCGAGCTGTTATCGCTTTATCATCCGAGGGAAAGTTGGTTTTGTATTTGTAAGAGTCCCCTTTTTTGTGTAGATTTTGGAGTGGAGATTTTTACAATGGACTTTCGCTTTAGTTGTTATTGGAGTGTGGTATGCTGTTTGATCAATCAAAGCTGTGAGGGAAAGTATTTTTCAATTAACCGTAACAAAATAATCGTTTCTCTATCTACAAACAAAATTTATGCTCTTCGATTAAATAAATTTACGTTCGAGATATTTTTGTTTGCTAAATAAAATGTCTACTACTGTACCAAGTCTCAAAATCTAAACCTTTTAAAAAATATCCCAAATGTTTTTACATCTATGTAATTTCATTCTGTATAGCCTACCGAACTATTTCGATACCATATTAAGACAAGTTTAAGTAAACAGACTCATGCTAAGCTAGTCTGAGACTGTATTGATTTCAATAGTTGTTGTTGGTTGATGAATTTTCTAAGAATAAATCATTTTAGGAAAAAGTAATAGAGTGATTAAACTCCTTTTAATAACTTTTATTTGGCGCACTGATTATTTATAAGGATATATTTATTACAATTTCATCATCCATTTTGAAGTAAGTTCTAAAATCTTCTCTTAGAAGCAATGAAAGTGAATTCATTTTTTATGTGGTATTAAGTTTCACAAATTACTTTTCATTAGGATACACTAGTTAAAAAAGTTTCTAATAAAATTACTTCAATAGGAAATCAGCTAAATTAAATTAAATTAATTAATTTGATTTTCACATTAAAAGATGTATAGTACAAGTTTTTATTTTAAGCAAACGTATTCGTTTCAAGTTTATAACAATTGCGTAACGGAAATGGATTCATCAATTCCTAAAGCCAGCCTCGCGTATTTCACTAAAACAATTCAACAATTCGAGCCCAAAGATAATTGTAGTTTTTCCTGCCTTAAGAATCCCCTGACTGAGAAAACAGTTTTACGGATATGAGGCTATCACTGAGGGAAAAACAAGTAAACTCCCTTCCGAAACCGGTTTTCGAACACATACATCCATGGGCGATTGACTCGAGGCAACGAGGATATTTTTTCATGTACGACAAGCTGCCGTTTAAAAGCTCATATTATCAATAAATTCATGATGAAAAATAATTTAGATAAGAGCAAGAGATGAATTGTTATCGGAAATTAAAAAAAGGTTTGATATTCTCTTGTTCCGTTTTAATAAATAGCGAGTTGCTAATTACCATGTATTAAATGATGAAAGGGATGGAATTTCAGTAGAACAATTGATATGTTGATAGACGAGAACCAGAAAATCATATTACAATGCTAGTTCTCCTTTTTCTCGCAACATATTTTCTGTTGATGAGGGTCAAATAATGAATGAAGTATTTTTGTTAAGCAAAAACTATAATAAATTAATGTTTAAAAATAAATCCATGAAATTATCACAGCTCAATATTGTGATGAAATAGAAATAATTGTGTTTATGTTTCTATATTTATTCATATGAAATTTTCATTTTAATCATTAAGCTTATGGAATTATTAAGCCTGTTTGAGCGTATATTTTCTGACGTTTTGGGGAGAGAATTCGTAGGGATTTCTTCTATTTAAGTTTTAGCAGCAACAGCACGATGCTTTGTTGAATCTTTTTCATTAATATTATTATTTAACACTTGGATCATACTATTAGCAGCTGAGCTGGAAAGCTATCGCATTGTTCAACACAATTAGGAATTTGTGTTTTAATAATGTCTCTCTCTCTTTTTTAATCAGATCAGACATTAGTTTTTATCCAAAATGGCACTTTTAATTTAAATCTTATATCTCCTTTAGCAGTTCAATTATTTTTTTAAACTAAAAAGTAGTGAGTATCCCATCACACATAGTTTATATTACCATCAAATGGGGTTACTTTGGTCACAACGAACTTTAAACCACACACATGAAGAACAACTATATATGTTTTACCAAGCTTCAAAAAGTGATTTTAAATCAATCCTTGCTGCTATATCCATTTCATACCTTCTCGATTCATAATATTATTTCATAGTGATGTCTAAAGTTAACCCAACTCTACTCCCTTCTCAATCTACACACAATTCAAAGAACTTCCGCCATATTTCCATCAAAACCGTCCCATCGGATGGAGACCCATGACGTGTCGGGGCGTCTCGCTACATGCCCCCGAAAGAGTGGGTGACGAGCCCCCATCGATTGCCCCTCACTACACCCCCAAGTGATCCCCCTTCTTCTGATGACCCACCGGGGGCTGGCTGACCCCTGATTGACCAGGGTTTGGTGGGCGATGCATAAAACGCTCGAAAACTGATTGCCACTTTACCTCATCACCACCCACAAGGCGAAATGGGTGCATAGGGATTTAGAAAAAAAAGGGGGGTACTTGAGTTAGTACCTACTGAGTGCTTTACAGGGTGTCTCGAAAGGTTATTGGTGCCAAACTTACCATTCAGGTCTGTCATGCCCTGAAAAGCAAGATTTTCACAGGAACTCATGTCCGTAAATGTTAACTGTGTCCGCTAGACACTATAGGACAATGTTCACCGGCGAAAAGTAGAAATGTTTAAGTTAACTCTTTCATTCGACGGAAAACTTCAACTATATTGTTACATATTCGAAGAGAGCACAGCCTTTTAAACCAATGTAAACTAAATTTCATTAAATTCCACCGGTAATTAACGGAGAAAATCCCCTCCTTTTGCACTTTCATTTTCAATTCCTTTTTTCAGACCGTCTTGAAATTAGAAAGTGATACTCGTAAAGTATTGGAGAAAAGACAAGTTATGGTTGGTTATTCCTATTTTGTTTCCGACCAACATTGAAGTCCCTCAGAAGTGTTCCTTAACATTGTCTTATCTCTTTAAATTTATGTCAATTATTCAATACTTCAATATTTAATTACATTAAATTAAAAGCATTTTCAAATAAGTGTGCAACCCTTTGAACGTTTTCTGTTGTTAACTCTTGAGTAGTGAATAATAAAAAAATTAAATTAAATTTTTTTTAATATTTTTAATTTTACTACTTCTTCATAAAAGCTTCAAATGAGCATACCAAGGTAGAGTATTTGAGAGCTCACCTATGAATTCGGTTATGAAGGACGATAAGGGAAGATTCCTCATACTTTTGAAACCTCAATACTATATAAACAGATTCGTCACTTTGTTATTCACAGCAAACCCCAACCATTAGAGTAAATAAATTTGTCAACCTCTTTCCCTCCCTTCTACGAAATACCCTGAACAATAACACAAAAGATCCCGAACTTCTCTAACCGCTGACCCTTCCAGTGCACACGACCGCCCCATTTTAAGCCCTATTACTCCCCACTTTCCATCTGTCGTCCCCTCCCTTTTGTTCGACCCGCAAACGATAATTTCATCACCCACCCCCGATCTGTCATCCATCAGTCAGAACGCATCTGAACATCTAGTCGAATTTGACTTTCATGTTCTGGATGACTCTCGGGATTTGATTTTATCATAGGCGCCGACTCCATAGGGTTTGAGGGGGCTTGAGCCCCCCCAATGTTGGAAGAAAGGGGGCTAAGCCCCCCCAATATTTTTAGTAAAAATCTACCCATTTTCTTTCATGAACTAAAGAAGGCAACGTATTATACGTCGTTCTTTTGGTCCCGTTCACTTGGTCTTCACAAAGGGTCTCAAAATGACTTAAAACACTACTTTCTAGGGTAAAAATTCAAAAAAAATTGGGGGAGGACCCCCAATTCCCCCTCAAATTTTAAAATATATTATTTACCGTTTTCCCCTGAAAATTCCGTGATTTTTGAGGTGTGATCCTCCTTTCGTGTAACATAAGAAGAAAGAGTCTACAAAATAAATTTAAACACTATTTTTAGGGACAAATTTCCAAAAATTTTGCTGTTTTATATACTGGGTTTCTTTGAAAATTCTGCTTCTTAAAATGAGCCCTCTGCTCTTAGGATGGAACCCAAATAGGCTTCAAAAAGAGATAAAACGCTATTTTGTGGTGGAAATTTCCAAATTTTGGGGGGAGGACCCTCAAAATATCGCTTTGCTTGGAATTTTCAATGTTTATAAAATTTTGAAATTAATTTCAACAAAATTAATGTAAAATCTGCAAGTCATCTAACACTTGAAGTAAAAAAAACTCGTGAGTAGGTACCTCAAAAAATATCTAAGTCAAAATCCCTCCCGAAACAAACTGCTCGCTGTGTAGCATGTTACTGTCTGTGTAGTTGATTTTAAAAGCGATATAAATCCACCTTTATTCTTCGCGATAGCTATTTAATTTTTTGTGTTCGATTAAATTTTTAAAAAAAATATTGTGCTGCTTTTTATTTGAATTTTTATAGCAGTGGTCCGCGGACCTCCGAGGGTCCTCAGCACCTTCCTAGGGGGTCCGCGAGTTACCTTTTGATAGTTTCAAATAAATAACACTAGTTTAAGAGACAAATTTCAAAAACATTTCTAGGGGAGGACCCCTAGCCCCTCTCGAAATTTTGACGTCTCTAGTTGTAATATTTTCCTTAAAATGCTATGTTTTACAAGAAACTTCTCTCTTTTGGGGGAACCAAAAATGTCTAAAGAAAAGCTGTAACACAACTTTTTGAGGCAAATTTTCAAAATTTTTCATTATACTTCGAGTAATTATAAAATTTTAACATAGTGTGGAATATGATTTTAGTACTACTTTTAAGGAATCTAAAACTTTATGTATTAATATACTCCTTAGGGGTACTTTAGGAATAAGCCTTTGGACTTTGGATGTCCAAAATCTTGGGGGGGGGCTATGCCTAGCATTAGTGGCGATCGAAAGTTTAAGGACCGCTTTTATATGGGATAACTAATATCTTTTTTGTCCAGTACTGGGCCGCCCCAATATTTGATGAAAGTCGGCACCTATGGATTTTATATCATTTTTAGAGGTAATCTAATTATCGGTTCACTTAAATGTATTTAGAAAGCTGTCCCGTTAACTTATACTTCCTCAAGAACTTAGGGAACGACACCCATGCTTACCTATCAGTTTTAAATTGAAGTGTGAAATAGAAAGGCATTTCTTAGCAATATTTTGTGGTATCTTCACTGAAGATTCTTCAGTGAAGAAATATTTTCTCATTTTTGTGAGCCTTCTGTATCTCTGTGATAAAAATTACGATCTTTGTTCAGTAATGTAAAAAAAATCGTCAAAAAATAGCAGCAAAAGATGCCAGAGCTTTTTTGTACCTAGGGATTTTTGAACTTCCTTATATATGGGAATATCCTGGCTGGCAACTTTATCTGCAAAAGTATTTAGGGACATAACCCACTAAAATTTCCAAAGTTAGGAAAAAATGAAACACCAGTCTGTAGAGATACCTACAAACCTACGATATGTAGTTAAATAAACGGAATGTTACCGTTGGCTAGGTTGCAAAAAGATCATTGCATACAGAAACAGTTAAGTCAGCAGAGAAATCCCTGTGCAAGGGAAAACTCTGGCAACTTTTGCTGCCAGATATTTTCCATTTTTTACTATTATTTTTTACAGATAAACGCATGGTTAACTGAATGATAGTAACAGAGAATAAAATTCCCACTACCAATTTTGAATTACCAATTAGCATTCGAAGTTCATTGCTCGTAAATAGAAACACTTTTACACTGCCATATTATTGAATGATTCACTCAACCAAATTGCATGGTCCTCCTTTTTTGCGACAAACTTCCCATTTTGTCAACAACATTAATACGTAATACTCTTTTGATTATACACACATCTAACCGAAACTCAAAGAGACCATCCGAGCGTTTGTGTTCCATCCTCCCTTCCGATGCATAATGGATGAGATTCTATCGCGCGTTGTTATGACTGGACGAGGAGATGCGGTTACGGATACAGTTACGTGGTCAAATTGCTGTCGCGCCGCCAGTCCCAACGAATTTTGTCAGATCCGATCGTAGAATTTATCGACTCATTCATTTACAGTGAAACGCAGGAAGAAAAATTGGCTGATTTGTATTGGAAGTGGATACTTGAGTAGGATTCGTGATGTAGAGGAAGTGGATCAATTTGTTATGGAATTACTCATTTTATCGAGTGAGCTGGACTTAGGATGACGGGAATAGCATATCACTTTTGTGGTTTCCATAGGTAGATAAATTTAAGAGTTTCTCTGCAATGTTATACAAATTAATCAAATCGATCCAGTCAGATCTCAAAAGAATCTAGTGCACCTAAATGAACTAAACACATGGTTTTTTTAAATTTCATATTCATAAAGTGTAGAAACAACTATATGGGTTTATAAAAATTAGGAAAATGACTAAGCATTACCCTTGATTTCAATTTAATTTTAAAAAATTAAACTAACAATTATCTATCAGAATCAGAAAATATATCTATTGGTGCAATTGAAACTTCTCGTAAAGCTGCTTGAACGCCTGTCCTGAACAATTGTAGAAAGCTACATAAATTTGACAATATCCTTACAAACCAGCTTACCTAAGCTTGGTCTTTGATTGAAAAACATTTAACTCTGCGTGTGCATCTGTCTCTTTTCCGGTCAGCACTCATGTGGCGGCGCTTCAAAAAGCTGGATAAACACTTACTTATTTATATTAAGCCTTTTCATAATTGGGAACACTCTGAAGCTGAAGCAACTTATGACTAATGCCCAACTAACTGATCAAACAAACAAATATTATTGTAAAAAGTATAGAAGTGTGATCATTCATTGCAAAGGATAGTGCTGAGATTGAAGAAAGAAGCCTAGGGGACAAGGTCCCCAGAAATTACAGGCCATACCTAATACATATAAGGTTTTTGACCAAATAAACGAGAAAAAGGAGGAAAAAATATATATTCGACGCTAAACTTTTTCAAAACTACAGCACTGGCCTAGACCCAATAGGTGGTAATAAATGGTAATATCTTCTCTTTGTCTACCTACTTCAATACTTTTTTCTTTGTGATTTGTGGCGCCAAATGACGGTAACGGTTCAGAGACCATTAAATCAGTTCCCAAAGTCGACACCCGACTACGGAACGGAAATTCAACAGCTACTTCGCCCCTTGTAACACACTTGTCGTCTTCGTCACCCAGAGAACCTCCCTGATTGATTCTTCTTCCTTTCGAAATCCCTATAAAAGTGTCACCTCCGCCCCTCATCGACAATAAAGCCCATCCCCGCCGATAAAGCTTTACGAGCAATAGAGACCTCCACCGAGATCCATCTTTAGGGCGGAAGCTCATAGAAAGATATACGTCAGGTCAAACAGGGTCTCGGGAAGGCTTTGGTGGTTCAGCAGGGGTAGGGTTCTAAATTTTTGTGAAAGAGTCGATTCCAGCATGAATCCAATCTTAGGAATCGTACCTAATATTCTAATTAATACAGATAGTTATAAAATATTCTGTTCACTATTTAATTAGTATTTAGTTTAGATAATCAATTAATATTTTGATAAATAACAAATTAAATCAATAATAATTAATGATTATCTTTGATTTATTGAAATGTATAGTAGACCCTGATGAGACCCCCTTTCTTTTCCGCGAGGTAAAAACAATAAATTGGGAGTAGGTAAGAAGAACAGACGCCATATGTTTAGAGATGTAAAGGCGGGAAAAACCCGGTTTTCCCCGCCTTTACATCTCTATACATATGTTACATTTGAATAATTTGGAATTTTTTTTACGATACTGGCCCGAAGGAATCGATACCAGGTTAGAATCGAACCTCAGGAATCAAAATAAGAATCAAAGCCCAGGAATCGAATTGTTTAATTTTTTAAATCCAAGCAGGAGTTCTGATGTGGGGCCCTTGAAGCTCCAAATCTTTAAAGGGATTTAAGAAATCGATAGATTGCAAATGTTATTTTCTATGAAATGGTTAAATTCTTCATGGAGAAAGTTTCTCATATAAAAAGGTGTGGACTTTGTGATTAATTTCTCTTCTTAATACTCTATGATAGTTTTAGTACTTTTTCTAATTAATAGTAACCGGGAAAAAATGAGTGAAAGTGGACCAAGCTTTTTTATGACCGATTCCGATCTACTTCATATCAGAAGTCGGGGCGCACTTGTTTTATTGAAAAATTCCTCGTAAAGCTTGCCATTAGAATTCCTAATGAAGCTTTAAACTCACTTAAAAAAATTAAATATACTTATTAGTAAGTTTTACCCCCTCTCTGAAGTTGCTGAGATTGTTAAACAGTGGCAACCGCAATACTTTTCATTCACTGATTTTCCGTACGCTTGACGTCATCATGACGTAGTTGGGAGGCTTTATATATAGAGGGTGTTGAAACCACTCACACATAAGTTCCCATATGGGCCGAAAAACAATGCAGGTAAACACTAGCTTTCTACCTGTACCTTCTCCCAATTAAAACATTCCAAAATCGCCTCCCCCCTTCGACCATTCATTCCATCACCTACCCACGACCCCCGGCGAGGTCCCATCTCTCAAGGGGCCCCTAATGGACGGGCCACCAATTTGTATCCGTTTGAGATCGGGCTGTTATTTATGCCCTGTGGCCACCGCAGAAGGCACACGCCCTGGCTGTCTCTTCAGGGAGGTTGGTCTCATAAAACTTCATCGGCTGATGTGGTGTTCTTTTTTTGTGTTGTGTATTTTTTGTTTGTTGCAAATTAGCGATTCACCTGAGTGAATCACTCTGGATTTGAACAGTGAAACAGTGTGAATGTTCCTTTATGCTTAATCTTAGCCTTTATGCATTTTCATTCTTAAGGCCGCTCCAAACTAAGCTGCTTGAAGACACGAAAGCAAAAAAAAACTCGTTAATATCTTATCAAGACAGGGGAGACTGAGGCTCAACTTCATGCTTTCTCCCCTATCTTGACAAGAATCCTAACGACTTTTTATGACTTAGGCGTCTTCAAGCCGCTAGCGTGTCAGCAGCTATAGGTGCAAAACACACTGCGCGTCTTAAAGACGCTACCAATCGCTATCAATCTCCATAAAAAAAAGCATGGAGAAAGCCTAGTTCCCTATCTTGACAGGAATGAAGATTCCAGTCAAGATAGGGGGAGTCTCAGGCTGAACTCCATGCTTTTTTCCCTCTTTGATTAATTGCAGTAGCGTCTTATGGTCGCTAGGTCTGACTTGGGCCTTAGACTTCCCTACTTTATGAAACAAATATAACAAAGGCATTAACAATGGTTCACATGGAAATCAGATATAGTATGGGTCCTCAAATTCAACTAGCAAATTCTGCACTTGGCAGAAGATTCTTACTTACTGTCCACTGACTTTCTCCAAAAAAGGGGGAACTTATCACGTATAAGATAAGCAGCAAAATTCCACTCCATTCCATCCAAAAACCACTTGTAGCCACGGCGGTCCTCCAACTTTTTGGCTCTGGTCCTTTTTGGCAACTCCTTTTGTCTCTGTGGGTGAAAGCTCTTCATTTCCAGTGATGACAACACGTGCCGGATCTCATCTCGTTCTCCGTCGCGTCAACGAAGATTTTATCGCGACACCGTCAAGAGAGGATGACTTTTTTTTGTGTGTCCCCCCCTCTGACCATTGTGCGTGATGAGAAAAAAAGTACCTGGGAATTTGAAACGATATTTTTAGAGGTATTAATTGGATTTCATGCGTTGGGTTAGTGGGATATTTCCAATTAAAAGTTTCACGACGTTGTTTGAAAGGATATTTTTAATTTAATGAGGTCCACAATTTAGTGAAAACAATTAAATGGATGCACTTTTATCATTAATTTGAGTCCTTTATCATAAAGTTTATGTGAGCCATTACGATATCTTTGGATAGCAAAAGGTTATTTAGTAGTTGTCAAGGTTTAAAGTAGATATAGGTCACTATATATAATATACGATACATATATTGAAATTATCCACTATTATGGTTTTTAAACATAAAAAGCATATGGGATAAGTCATAATAAGAATTAAAATTATAAACAGGCATGCCTGTAGTTGATCGTCACAATATTTGTATTTGTTTAATTATATTCGAAAGGGTTTTTTCTTATTGTGTGACACGTTATAACTTTTTTCCTTGAAAAATAGTAAAATGATAGGGGAAAAATTACTTTAACTCAATGTGTAACTATACATTGTTACAGTGTTACATATATATTACGTTAACTATATGTAACTTTTCCCTCCCATAAACGTAACTGGTTGATGAATATGTAGAGAATATGAACAGCAACATTTTTCTCTCTAAAAGAAATATAGTCACTTGCTAGCCTCAAATTATGCTTCATATCAGAGAAAGGAATACCGGAAACCATTTACTCATTAGCTTGTCAACTTCGACGACGAGGATTCACCGCTTCCACGTATGACATCGCCACTATTTCCGTTTTGATATACTACCTACACTACTCATTGCATCAGTGTACCAGTTCGTCACTCTCACTTGTATATATCTTACACCTTCGTAGTGAAGAGCAAGCAAAATAAGCTACCTTAGGGATCGCTCATATATTTACCCATTTGTTCGCCTTTATTTATTTTTAGCTTAAGTATTCTTTTTCAGGTATATGTTGAAATTCAGTTTTTTCTCACTCATTGGAATGCTTTTAAAAAAGTTTACCTTTCCATAAAAAAGCTGTAACAAGCATAACATTAAATGACTGTTCCAAAAGCTATTAAAATTCAAACAATTCAACTTCAGTTTTGTGGGTAACTCAAATATTTTTAGTTCAAAGTCAGATCTAACTCAAAGATTTCTCTTGCTTCCTTGAAATAAAGGGCGTGGTCAAGGGATATGTACCATGGGGGTACACATATGTTTCGGTAATATGTATCTTGTACCCTTGAAAGTCGGTGTTTCCTTTTTTGTTAATAGAAAATTATTCAATTTTACGCAAAAATTCAAATTTGAATTTCCTCAATATTCTCCCCTTCCGAACTACTCTACTGCTTAAACTTCACATTAAATTAATTTTGCTATTTTATAATTTGAAGTTTTGGGTTGCTCAAACTATTTTGTTGTTCAGTTCAGTTTTGAATAACCCTTTTTACACCCAGGTCTACATACGCCACTGATATTTTCTTTGTTGCCAGCTCTTCGGACTATAAGTTCGCTTAACAATTAAAGAACGAGCCCTCACCTGTGTGTTCCAGATCACTTGCATCTGGCCACAAAAAAAGATAAGACGGTCGATAAGTTTGTTTACTCGGGGTATATGACTTACGTGCAAAGTATGCTTATCTTACTGTTCTAATAGAAGACTGGGGCCGAAAACAGATAAAAATGTGTCTCGGGGTGCAGGTTTCGCTGCTATTCCTGCAAAGCGGCTCCGTGAAACCCACGCACCCAGTTGTAAAACGACTGAACTAGGTGTGGAACAGTTGTAAAAATTCTTTCTTCAAATAACAGAAATTAACTGGCAGCACTGATGCCATTTAATTTCTGTATTTAGAGGAAATATCCTGTTTTTCGTTTTCTGTTAAAGGAGTGAAACAGTTATTGGAAGAAACTTCAGAGCTTTTTAATGTAAGAGGCAGCCTTTAAATATAACAACGAGTATAAAAAAATGACTATAATTTCATATAACATAATATTTTTGACGTCACCTGACATATATATGCTATGCACCTGGTCAATGATGGTTTGGCTTTGTTTTAACAACGATCATAACACAATTTGACTTGTGTGCTGGTTTTAAAATATATTCTTTTAGTGGGGATTTTGTTAAATGAAAAATTCTTTCGAGTTCTTTTGTGGGAGAGTTCACTAAAAAGAACCCCACGTTTTCTATTTCATATTTGTTCACTCATTCGGGGACAATCCAAACTAAACATTTTTACCGTAGCTTTACGATTTGATTTATGTTATAAAACATTTATTTATTAATTTAGTCAGTGAATTTTCCCTGTTGACAAAAAGTCGTAACTTACCTATCATCACAGAGCAAAAGAAATATAAGTATAGCTCGGAACTTTTTATAGCCTTACCCCTCAAAAAAAGGTTTTCGAAGTATAAAACATGACAATCAAATCAAATCAAAGTCTGCCCGGGCCTAGTGGCCCATCAGGCGGTGCCCATCTCCGTTTCTGTAGCCTTTGGGCCTGGGGTGCTAATTACTAGCGTGTGTCCAGGCCGAGTGGCTAGCCCGACGCTGGACCCCCAGTTGATTCCCCAAGCAAGCTTGGTCCTCATTTATCGACCCCGGAAGGATGAAGGGCTGAGTTGACCCATGACCAGCTACCCAAGCAGGAGCCGCGAGGCATTGAACCTGGGTCGGTAATGCTCGTAGCCAGACACGCTAACCACTGCACCACCGCGGCCACATAAAACATGACAACTTATAAAAAATTGGCCTGAGAGTAATAAACACTGCCATTGAAAAAAAATATTTTACTCCATAAACATGTCGTCTTACTCGGCCATCGGCAGGTTTTCTCTAAAAGTTTAGAGCACTTTAATGGCATCATTATTGTCAGGTGTCTCCTTCACGAGATGAGATAGGAGATCGGCGGGGAGTAACGAAATTCCTTATTATGACACTTCTGTAACACAAGAACAATGCGACCCGGTGTTCCAGACTTATTTCGCTATTTTTTCTCAGCTTTCGACACTTGCCCGAAAGACGTTGACGTAAGTTGAAAAGTAGTTCATCTCTTTAAAGTTGGGGTTTCTTTGTTTTTACTCGAAGTTTTTTTTCCGGATGGGATTCAGGAGAAGATTGTGAGTTTTTCCTCTAAAATGAATTAGATGTCTATGCTTTTGGAATATTCGAAAATTCGTCGTTTTGAGATCGTAACACTTTGACTGCAACAATATAAAAAGTTTTTTGACTTTTGGGCTCACACATGAAAATTTGTCTCAGTTCCAAAACACATTCAAAAAGTTACCTTTTGAAGAAAAATCCAACCATTTGTCTCTGAGGCCATACAAAATATGTCTACATTAGAATAACATGGTATTTGTGAAGAACACACAGAACAAAATCGGAGGATTGTGAATTCTACAAATCCTATTAAATTTTCATCATAATACCACTCACCACACATTTTAAAGGGAGTTTGCTTAAGGTTACCCAATAGGTTTACTGTTACGGAAATAAGGATATACATTCAAAGCTTAAATTAAAAAAAATAATTATAGTTAGTGGTGACTTTTATGTTGTAATTCATCGCAATATTATTAGGATAAAACTTAAAATTAAAATCTACTTTATTCAATCACTCTTACGGATGTATTCACCATTAACCAAACCTAAGGTTAACCTGTAATCAAAACTTCTAATTGGTAGTTGAGAGAAACCAAGTTTTAAGTCAATCAGAGTCGGTGAAAAAACTTGATTTCAAGTTAACCTAATATTACGTTCACACATGAAAAGTTAATCTAGTTTAACTTAAGAGAGAAGTTAAGATATCTTAACTTAATCTGTCTTATTTTTAAATTTTCACACTACAACTATCTCAAACCATTTGGTGCTACGAGTAAAAAATAGCGGCCGTTCAAGAGCTCGTCTCTTAGCCTAAAACACTACTCCAAACTTTTTTACTTTGGACTTATACTTGCAGAATACCAATTTTTCTTCTTGTGTTGTCCAGTTTGTTTATCGAATATATTTAATTTCGAAAATATATTTAATTTAATAACGATTGGGCCAATGTAATATCAAATAAAAAAAGGTTGGTAGTAGGTATGTAGTAGTTTTTTTTCTTCTAAGTAGATGGCACTACGGAAACTTAAACTAGTTTAAAGACTTAAGAGGGTTTGGAGAACTAGCTTAAAGTTAAACTAGTTTCTTCTCGCTAAACTAGATTAAATCTAAGACAGTTCGTTCACACATACTTTTCTTAAACTAGATTAGCACTTAAGCTAGTATAACTTTTTATGTGTGAGCGTAGTATTAGGTCGGGTTAGTGTTGAATACAGACGTTATTTCTGAAACATGCGAAACGCCCATTTTTAAAAAAATGAGTAATTGGTGTCGTAGGATTCTGTAGGGGTAAACGCACATTTTAGTGTAGGACTAATAAAAATAACGTGATTTTAAAATTATTTCCTAACAGGTTAAATTTCAGCTTTAGTGCAGAAACCAAGCGACGTCGCGTCGTTTCTCTGGTTTCTGCACTAAACTGTGGGGAATTTCGTTCATTCCAAGTTCATCTGCAAGTTGTTTGGGACTGCTGTTTTTTATTTTAATACATGCAAACAATATCATTCTGCGATTGAAAAAGTTCATTCTTCTGAAGTTTGGTACATCAGGCCATAGTAAAAACGAATATCATGACTAAGGATGTTTTGTATTCAAAATTTCCATGCTTTTGACCATCTAATTAGTACATCCATGCGATTTTGGATCTGTGAGTCATTTTATTATAAGGGGGGCATCAAATCTATACCCCAGATCATAATATTGTACTAATTTTGCAGGTTTTTAAAGCGAAATCGTTTTACTATCCACAAAGTTACATCTAAACACTATCTAATTTGTGACTTCGAATATTTCTATATTAACATTTTTAATTGGCTGGTCCATTTTCATTACCAAATCCTTAAATAAATTGAGTTAAGCTATGAAAATAGGCTTGAACACTGTTTATTGCTGAAAACTGTCAAATGCAAAAATTTCAATAATTTTTTTTGCAAAGGATAAATTATTTTAAGAAATTTTTTTGCCGGAAAAATATCCAAATGAGAATTACTTTAAGAAAAAATTACTAAATACCTTCATAAAAATTTAGTGTGCTTCAAACTATGGGGGATTCTATAGATATCTAAAAAATCCGTTAACAAAAATTCGTTAAGTGTGTTATATCTTGCTGTTTCAAAATAACTTTTTAAATCTTTAAGAACTTATTTTTGAGTCACTCAAAAACCTCACTAAGCCCAAAAATATCTCTTGACATTTAATGTCGTGTATCGAAATTCGTCCCTAAAACTACCAAAATGTGAGTAGGAGTCATCCAGGTCAAAAACCAGAATAAATCTTTTTCAATGCGTTTCACGTTGATTCGCTGACAGGTTCATAAATCATATACTAACTGTTGTGGAAATGATTGTATGTAAAAAAAACTTTTACTACTCTTAGCTAGGTAGTACTTAAAATCATAATAACTTTACTCTAAGTAATTCATAATAAACTGTACGTTTTTGAAAGAGGGGATTGCAAAGAATATACTAATTAATAGAGTTATTAAGATCATCTCATGAATATCTAAGAAACACTTAAATAGGTTTGGTACAGTTTTTTTATCTATTGAATTATGGATGTGTTTAATTTTGGAATCTAGGCATCATTAGAACACCCACATGGTCCTATCCGTATTGGATGCCGGAAATTTAAGGATTTTGGGAAGAAATCTATTTACATGATTTTTCATGCATAAGTGTTTATGAAATCGGTTTCTAAACTAATATTTTTCCAACTATTCGGAAACTCTAATAGGCTATTTAGAATTCATTAAAACAGTAATACATTAAGCTCAGCAATATTTTAATTCAACAATATCTGCCATACGTTTTTAATATACGCAACCTCTTTTAATCTAAAAACAACATAATTCAGATGATAAAGAAGTACCCTGTGTTACTAAAAAGAAATTCAAACCCTGTTTTTAATAGTCAAATTTAAAAAAAACGTTCTGAGGATGAAGAACCTAGAATTTGATTTTCCAAGATTCAAATTCTATCCTTTGATTTTCTTTTTTCAAAAAGCTACGTTTAACCTCTAATGGGCATGAAATTATTTTCGAAATAAAAAATTTTAGGAAACACTCTTAGTGCAAAACTAAGGCTTGGGAGTCATGGAAATTTTAGAAAGACTTACGGGGGGTATGGCACAAAAAGTTTGAAAAACAGTCTTTGTCTAATGTCCAGAGGCGGATTTATGGGGGGTCATAGGGGGGGGGCAATGTCCCATCAACTCTCTGAGGAAATTCCATTTTAATAAGGGAAAATCATGTTTCCATCAAAGCCATCAGGGACCGATTGTCCTCAAGGTTTCTAGTGTGCCCCCCAGGGTCCACCACCTAAATCCGCCCATGCTTGTGTCATAACAAAGTTTATTTCTAAAAGTGCATTCCAGCAAGTACGAACACCCACAGTGAGAAGATCCAATTACATTACATAAAAACAACCACCAAAAGTACAATACTACATTATAAAAACCATGTCATTGCCCTGCCGCCATAATTTTTCTCTACACGATTCTTTTCATAGGTATAACCCCACAATTCCCTCCCACAATACGAATAAAACCAGGAAACGGCCCATTAAATCCTACATACTCCACTGGGGGGGCCCACACCGAGGTCCCGCTCCTTGCCCATCATCAAAGGGCCCCGCGGAATCGTCTCAAGTGGTGGTGGTATTAAGCCATCTTGGTCCAGAGAAAAGTCCGATTTTTTGGCAGCCGGGATCATGGAGCTATCCCACTTGAGAGAATGGAATGGAGGACGTTGTTCTCGTCTCCCTCTCCATGGCTGGAATTAGAACGCTGATGCACTTAGACGAGTGTCCGTCGTGCGTCGACTGGTGGGATTAGAGAGGGATGCTAAAATAGGGTTGTTTTGATCCGTTGATGTTGTGATTGCTGTTTTCTAATGTCGTGTTTCCCGTTTTATTTGCTGCATGCCAGAAATAATGTGGGAGTGAGAGTTGGTTTGGGAAAGTTGCCTTTAATAATGTAACAGACAAACTTTTTGAAGTTTTGGTTTACCATAGCAGTGTGTCACGTCATACATTACATGCGAAAACCAGCTATCCCTTATTCCACTGATGGATGTGGGCTTGGAGCCATACCGGAACCAGGGGGTAGCATGTGCCCCCTTGAAGGTTAAATATTTATTGGATAATAGGGCATTTATTTAATGAAAACTTCTATAAGAAACGTTATTTTCCAAAATATTTTAGTTGCTTATGTTGCTGGGGATATCTTAAAAATCCTGGTGCCCCTCAGAAGTTAAATCTGAATCCACCCTTGGATATAGAAGGGGGGTTAAATGCAGAAACTAGAAGGGGACGACACGATTGTAACGTCGAAAGCAGTAGAAAATTTACTATTGTTCTCCTCATCGATGATGAATCAAGAACTTTGTCCTCCCATTGGGTCTTGGCGCTATGACGTATGAGCTACTTTATAATAGGATGAACAGTCGACCACATAAACTCAAATAATGAAACTAATTGTTCTGGACACTCCCAATAAATTTCAGGAGTTGCAGGATGATCTCATAAATGTGGAACAATCGTTTATTCAAGCAAAATCTATGTATTGCAGCTGTAATGATTTTTTCAGTTTGAACCCAGCTTCGAGCTAACTAAAGAGACCTAATATTTTCCCCCATATTATTTTTCCGAGATTTAATTTTGCTGTTTTTGCCTTTCTGGGAAAAAGCCCTACCTCGTGAAACTTCGTGGTTTTAAGCTTATTCTATCTATAATGATGTAAGCTAAACTATGTGTAGTGCCCAAGGATTAAAATTGCGCCCTTTCCAATAAATAAAGACGGCTTACAGTGCTCTAAGTGGCCAAATTAATAATTTAAGGAAAAATTAAAGAAAGATGGTACAAAAACTTAAATTAAAAAAAAATTTACTGAAATTAATCACCAGTTTTAGTTATTTGGGAAAGTTAATAAGAATTGAAGGTTAACGGTATACATAATTAAGGCAAGCTTTTTTCAATTATTGGGTATATCGCACTTTTTTTAACCAAATTCAGGATTCCTTCAAAACTATTAATTTCTGTGATCTGGAAGTACGTCTTTCATATTCCTAAGAAAAAGTGGAAACTACCTTATTTTTAAGAATTGAAGAAGAAAAAGCCCTGAAAAAAATTTTTAAAGGGGGAAAATCGCAAATTTAAATGCTAAGTATTCATTCACTGGACAGTTCATCCTTTATAGGAAAGTTTCGACCAGTTTTAACATTACGTTCGCGTCATCCCGTTCTAATCCCTGTATATAAACCCATTGCACAGTTGGACATCGTGAAAGAAACAAATATCGTAGATTTGATCTGATTCAGATAAAATGAATAAAGTAAGCAAGAAAATTCTTTGATATTTTGGCTGTATAAAAATCATGTTAATTTAGAATAGATTATCCCTTTTTGTTGTAATTAGGAACCTTTGAATTGCAGGCACCACTAAAAAGTATGTAAAAAAACCTGGATTTTCACGTGAACTCCTTGTAAACTTCTTTGAATCGTCCAAAGTTGGGAGGGGCAACAATTCCCCAAAATACGAATTCCTGCTTAGTATAACAGTTCCATCACGATTTTCTTTCACAGTAGCTGCATTTGTTTTTTTGAAAAGATACAACAATTATTACTGATATAATACTAAAAGCAACTCAACTATTCGATTAAGTAGTCTTTACTATTCAATGCTGAACTAAAAAAACACTTTTGCCAGTTCTATTTCTTGAAAAAAAATTTATTTGTATTAGTTTTTTTAATACATTTTTTTTAAATTTTAAATACTATTATATTTTTCCATTTTTCTTATGCACTTGTAAGGGATTGTAATCCCATAAGTGAATAGTTTAACTTTCTTGCTTTTTTTCCCTTGATGTTGTTTAAGATTGTTTTTGTAAATAAAAAAATCTCATATCATTAAACACTTCAAGGCAGTCAGATGAACACTTGACGGATCATGATCGGAATGTTCGTGGGCCCCCTCACCGAAAATAAGCACTTTGCATCACGTGATTGCTCAACGTCCCTCTCCGACTTGCGGATTCAATCTGCTGACGGTAGGAGAGGGAACTGACATACAAAAACAATTAAAATGTCTGTTTTTCGGGGCCCTGGAACAGGCGAACAGCAGCTATTAGTCGAAGGCTAATGAGATGGAAGTGTCGGTAGGCAGGTGTACGGAGACATTTTAAAATGAACCCCCCATAATTGCTCATTTCCCCCAACGCAGTAACTATATTGGACATGCACATGATGTAACGTAAAATGTGTAAACTGTAAAAACACTGAGAAAGGTTTATTCCATTGTAAAAGGTTTATTTGTATAATGCTATTATTGGAATGGAACTCAGTGCCGGGGAACTCAACAACACAATTTTCAACCTATTAAAAAATTCTTTAATCAATAAGTAACGATTTATAAGCGGCTTCAACTCAGTAAGATGAGGAAGTCCCTGTTTTTATGAATACAGTATACAATTTTTTGACTTATTCATATTTTTTATCTGTTTTTTTAGTGGTGAGTACATTATTTCTAAATTTCTGTTTGAGAAATTTACAGTAAAAACACGTTAAAAGTAGTCTTGCGGAAAATTTTCGACAAAACACAAGAGGAAATTTAGTGTAAAAAGACGATTATTTTTAACAGTACAGTGTATCAACTTCACTCCTTTTAAAAAGTAGAAAACTAGCTTCTGTTGAAAAAAGACCCTGCAGGACTACAGTGGATGAATAATTTAGTCGTAAAACGCAACACATTTCGTAATTAGTCCATTATGTTTAAAAATTCATTCATTCAATACACTTATACTTTTCCATCAGTTTTATTTGACCTTCTACGCAAACAGTAATGATGGAAGTTGGAAAAACTATAGTTATTCTTTCAAAAACTAAGTCTTAGGACTTCCTGATAGGTTCGGTAATCATATTCATAAATTACCTATGTGGAAATTTGATTGTTGTATAATTATAGGCACCTAAGAATTTGATTCCGAGAAACCTTTATTGAGGTGACCAATTTTTTCTTAATAAAAAGGAGGATGAAATAATTCAAGATAAAAGTTCAACATTAATAAATGAAACCTTTTATTAATTCAAACAAAAATACAATAATTAGGCTTTTATATCTTTTAATTAAATGAGTATTTTTCCATTGAATGACCTTTTTTGTCAATGTATCATTTTCTAATGTTGAAAATTTCGAAACAAGGAAGAATATCCTCCATGTTGAATTTTACGGTAAGCGATGCAAGAGTATCAACATTCAATCATGATTTCTCACTTGAACTAAAGTCATTAGCATTACCCATCGAAAAAATTTCTTCAACTGCTGCATTAGTTCCAGGGCAGCACAACGTAAATTCAGCAAGAATAACTAAATTTTCGTGTGGAATGAGTTCATTTTTGAAAGGATTAAATATTTCCACCCATCTTTTATCAATTTCAACCTTTATACCATTTACTTTAGAATTGAAATATTTAAACTTATTACGATTTTAGATATATAATAAATATATTCATTCGTTATTTTACACAATACATTATATTTTTCTGAAAGAACAGTTTTCCATGCTTCGAATTTCTGTTATTAATGACATTAAGTTAAGTGTTTCAAAACTACATGAGAATATCATTTCCGAGTTCAGAAACCGTTCTTTTCTTGAAGCGGAACGACTCCTGTTATTTCGGAACTGGAACTTAAATATAACCCATTCATTCACGTCAAAATAAGCTCTCATGCACTCCAAAATAACCTAGTCAAAAGCCCGCTCATAATCCCACACTAATTAGATTCCTCGCTCATATTTATGACCACTAAGCTTGTATTTTTAAGCACATAACAACATGCAAAGTCTCAGGTGTTGCAAAAAAGAACGCGCATTCTTACACCAGAATCATTGTCAAAGTCGGTTGGCTATTACCCTGCAGAACAGCTCGCATGATTAACAGTTCCCCAAAAATAACCAACTCCCGCAATGTGGGAGGTTTTTATTTTTCCCTACTTTTGAGGTGAGAGCAGAAAAGAGAATGAAATTAAAAAGCAGAGTGATCGAGAAAAGCGTACTCGGTGAACTGGAGTTGCCACTCGCCCGAGGGAAAAGAATTCATTTATCACAAAAGACGGGGAATGGAGGATTGTCTTTTTGCTGGGTGGTGCTGATTTGTGTCACTCAACTTAATTTGTCTGGGAGAGATAGCAGATGAGAGCGGGGAATGAGATATCCTTAAGAGGTGATAATGAATTTTTCTCTTCCGGAGGGGGTATAAAAAAGATACGAGGATAAAGAAATTAAGTTATTGATTTGAAAGTGTTACATGTAGGCGTTAAAGCGTGTAGTTTACTAGGGGTTTTTATCTGGTCTGGTTTTGCTCATATGGAGATACTAAAAATTATCTATCACTGGAGCTTATGCATTTTGTTTAGATAATGGAGGAAAGATTTTATGTGAAATGTTTGAAGAGGAAATTCGTTTTTAGATTTGAGAATAATTCTGTTTGTATACAGTTCCTTTAAAATAAGTTTATTGCATGAATCAGAGGGGAAAGAAGTTTACTATAATTGAAAGTGATTGGTTAATTAACCTTATGTTATTATAGGGTCAAATCTGACGTCCTTTAAGTTTTCATTTGCAAATTTTGTTTAAATCCAAAAAAAAAGTTTTACTTTGTTTAGGGTGTTTTTATACATAGTAATATTCTAATAAAAATGTTATTCTTGGTCGGATACATGTATAATTTTATCAAAAAAAATAGTTATGTACTTTACAAGCTTTGATATTTTCCGTCTCAAAAGAAACTAAACTGATAACAAAAAGGATCGAAGGAGAAATATGAGAAAACTAGAAACCTAAAATAGTATATGTTCTTGTTCACTTTATTAGGACACTACGTATTTGGTACAGCGTTTTAAGACTTATGGTGAATTTTCTTTAATTATATAAGAGAAACCTGCTTTCGTGTAATCATTTAATCGAGAAGAACAACTTAATTGCAATTCCAATAAAAAAACATGGACTAAAGGAAAAAAAACTTTTTCTCTTTTTACAAAATTTACAACCTTTCAAAATTAAATCATAAAAAACCCATCCCATCCAAACTACCAAAAAATTAATTCAAAACCACTGATAAACCTTCAAATAGTAGCCGCTAAAAGGGAGTCACGATCCTTCTCCTTCATTAGCTTCGATCTGCAATCGTGTTTGGTCTCTTAAATAGCTAATAACCGTGGCTCCCCAATTGTAAATTACGCTGCTGATACGGGTATTCGTTGTTTTTGGCAGTCACGCACAATAGCTCGTGAATCAGCCCTTTCGTGACCCTTTCCACCCTTTCTCAGCTTCTGTATATAGAACAGTTAGACCACCCTCTGCTACAAATGTTCTGATTCTTATAGGATAATCTGACCAAGGCCAAAGAGTTGGCGGGAATTTTTTTATTGTTGTTTAAAAAAGCGTGTGGTTTGTTTTTGGAAAGTCTGCTGAAAGGGATTAGGGGCCATTCATTAATTACGTAAGGATGATTTTGGCAATTTTTGACCCCCCTCCCCCCATGTAAGGGAACGTAAGATTTTTCAAACCCCTCCCTCCCTATTCTTACGTAAGATTCCATTATGTTTTTCAAAACAATAAAATGTTAGTAAACTCTCCGTTTGACGTAAATCAAATATTTTTATTTTTCAACAGATAAGTAATATTCTTGCTGTCAACTACATATTACTATTATATTATTATCTCTTGATTAGAAAAATTGGAATTTGTTTACAGTAACTAGGAAAATCTTACGTAAGAATTGGTTTGACCCCCCCAACCCCCAAGTAAGGGTATGGGGCCGTTCAAATATTACGTAAGCACCTAAGGGGGGGGAGGGGGTTTGCTCTTTGCTTATTTTTCCTGACAAGGGGGGAGGGGGGTTATGAGTGATGCTTACGTAAGATACTGCATTTTCGAAAATCTCTTGTTTCTTGCATAAATAATTTCAAAAATCAACCAAAAATAAATTTAACGAAAATTTTAATTAGGAAATCTGATGTAAGCACTTTTTTCTGAGGATTTTTAAATTTTAACCCCGAAAAGTAGTGTTTTGACCCATTTTTGAACCCTTAGGGTTACACCCAAAAAGGACAGCTCCTTGTATAAGTCGCCGAATTTTCAAGGCGAAAAAAATACAGTACTTACTAAAAGTATGTAAAAATTTCGGGGGGGGGGGTGCGGCAGTTTCTTACGTAATTATGGTGGGGGGGGTTGAGGTTTGCTTATCTTTGCTGACAAGGGGGGAGGGGGGGTTAAAATTGACCAAAAAAGTGCTTACGTAATATTTGAACGGCCCCTATGTAGAGATTTTTCCAACCCCCCCTCCCCCTCGGGACCCTTACGTAATTAATGAATGGCCCCTTATGTTGTTAAGTTGTCAATGTGTAAATTGTTGATTACAATGTTAAGGATTTTCTTCCGAAAATCTTGAACAGAAACTAGTATTTAGAGCCCTTATCACAAACGGTGTATACGTATTAAAAGTTAGAACAAGCCGAACGAAAGTGAAGGAGAACAATTTAAAAGTTACAATGTGACAACATCGCCACAAATATTCGCCCTAACTTTCATGTGTAAGAAGTTAAAGTACATTAATTTTCAATCCTTATTCAACATACAATTTTCCTACGTTTATTATTTTACAGCCCCAATTTATGTAATATTAAAGTGAAACAAATTGATGATTTTTCCTATTCATAATATTCCATTCTGGTGAATATTTTTAAATTTACAAAGACATCTATTGGCCATTTTAAAACTGGTTTTATGCAAAAAAAAATTTTTTCGCATAAAATTAATTATGATTTTATTTGTATGTATCAGTGAATATCATAGTAACACTTTCAGGCTTGCAAAAAATTTAAAAGGTATCAAACAAAATTATGTAATATCTTTAAAATTGATTGTTTTGAAATTGCTGGCACACGGTCTTACACTAAAAGTTTTAGAAATGGGAGTTATATTCGATCGAAACAAATATTTACCTTTTCTTATTATCCAATATAAGATAAAACTCTTGTAAGTTTCTTTACCATCAATTTATTGAAATATTCTTCGATTAAAAATTAAAAGCGAGGTTTGATAACATAGGACTCCTACTTTTCCTATTTTAAAGCACTTGCTACTTTACAACTCCCTTAATAGTCCAGGCAACGAAGGGTTATAGAGGGAAGTTCTTGGAACACAATTTTTGACTTTAGAACTTTGTTTGGACTAGTTTGGAGGTAAACATATCAAAAGTCCCCGACCCTAGCCCCTGAGCTTAATGTAGGGGGAGCGTTTAAAAGTCTCATTTTTCAGTTTTTGGCTTATTACTCTTAGAAAATGCATCCCCACGAAAAAGTTTCAATTCTCTTTTTTAAAGTAGATAAAATTACCAACAATTTAAGACCATTCCCAGGTTTATAGGTCCAATAGATCCCGAGTTACATCTGTTCAAAAATGGAAAATTTCTTAAAAAAGTTCGAAAATTGAGTAAAATTCGTATTTAAAGCAATTTATTGGCTATATTACACTTCTAAGAGTGAAGTAAGGGCTAAAACCTTATAACACAATTATTTAGCTTTAATTTAAGCCCTGAACCAAGTCTGCGAGATCAATAGTTCTTACGCTATCTGAAAAAAAAAAATTGGGAAAATGGGATTTTCCCAGAAAGGGGACCTAGAGGTTTGAGAGTACAGTAAAAGAGAAGAAAAGTGGTATAAATCAATATACCAATATTGAAAACAGTATTTATTTGTTTGAAGTATTCAATTCTTACCTTATAAATTTATTAATTACCTATTTCTTAATTATTAATTATTTTCAATTTAATTAATTTTTTGTTCTCTATTTATTGAATTTAAAAAATGAGGGTCATATTTATGAATTTTGCATACTTGTCATATATAAATTACAGCTTATAACATTTCGGAGGAATAGGTTCATGTTGGTATAACGGTTAAGAGGAAATTTCGAGAGGCTTTTGTCCCCTCAAAAAGGAACGGATAGGGCTATGTTGGTGTAAAAAAGGAAGAACACTGAAAAAACAGCAGGCTACAGGTTTGTAGGAATACAGTAAAAGAGAAGAAAAATCGTAAAACATAAAGGACATGACCACTCTATACAAAATGAAAGCTGATTAAATTTGCCCCAAGGTTTACTCAGTACAAGTGTAGGCCCGATGACCAGGTTCCTCACACTTAATTAAAGAATATCTAGACATGGGAAAATATTTTGCTATGACCATGTTTGTGCATATAGGATAGACATTGTGATAGGTTTACAAAACAACCGTTTAGTGAAAACGAAGTTTATTGGCATTGAAAAGTAAATATAATACATCACAATAGTAGGTATCATTCAGTTAATTTCTTGCTCTCTTAGGGCGGGGAGGACCTTGATCCTCGATTTTGTTTTCATCTTCTGTATCATCCTCTCCATCGGATCCCTGTAGGAACACAGTTAGAGGATCCTCCTGTTCTTCTTCACTTTCGGAGTCAATTTGAGAGACCCCATTCAGGTAGTTCCCCTGGCAGTTTTGGCATGCTGGGGAACATTTGAGGCTTGCTTTTTTACAACCACACTTCGCGCTGGCACAGTCTTTCACGCATCGGCAGAAAATTGTTTTTAGGATATCGTCCGGTGAAGCTGCGAATTCACTATGCACTGGGACCAGGCAGTTATTCTCCATCTTCCATCCATACATCTAATTCCAGCCCGAATTACAAGTTTGGGGGGGCAGGACAAAAGACTCACTTGGGGCCTTCGGCCCTTCGACATGTCTTAAAGTAAAATTTAAATGAAAAAAGACTTGTAATATCACAGCACAGACGACATTTAATTTACAGAAGAATATTAAATTTAAGTAAAAACGCTAGAGGGGAAAAATCAAAACATGAACAGCATCAAAAAAGTTATAGAATAAGAACTTTTGATCTCACAATCACATACTTGGTTCAGGGCTTAAATTAAAGTTAAATAATCAGCTTTCATTTTGTATAGCGTGGTCATGTCCTTTATGTTTTACGACTTTTCTTCTCTTTTACTGTATTCCTACAAACCTGTAGCCTGCTGTTTTTTCAGTGTTCTTCCTTTTTTACACCAACATAGCCCTATCCGTTCCTTTTTGAGGGGACAAAAGCCTCTCGAAATTTCCTCTTAACCGTTATACCAACATGAACCTATGCCTCCGAAATGTTATAAGCTGTAATTTATATATGACAAGTATGCAAAATTCATAAATATGACCCTCATTTTTTAAATTCAATAAATATAGAACAAAAAATTAATTAAATTGAAAATAATTAATAATTAAGAAATAGGTAATTAATAAATTTATAAGGTAAAAATTGAAAACTACAAACAAATAAATACTGTTTTCAATATTGGTATATTGATTTATACCACTTTTCTTCTCTTTTACTGTACTCTCAAACCTCTAGGTCCCCTTTCTGGGAAAATCCCATTTTCCCAATTTTTTTTTTCAGATAGCGTAAGAACTATTGATCTCGCAGACTTGGTTCAGGGCTTAAATTAAAGCTAAATAATTGTGTTATAAGGTTTTAGCCCTTACTTCACTCTTAGAAGTGTAATATAGCCAATAAATTGCTTTAAATACGAATTTTACTCAATTTTCGAACTTTTTTAAGAAATTTTCCATTTTTGAACAGATGTAACTCGGGATCTATTGGACCTATAAACCTGGGAATGGTCTTAAATTGTTGGTAATTTTATCTACTTTAAAAAAGAGAATTGAAACTTTTTCGTGGGGATGCATTTTCTAAGAGTAATAAGCCAAAAACTGAAAAATGAGACTTTTAAACGCCCCCCCTACATTAAGCTCAGGGGCTAGGGTCGGGGACTTTTGATATGTTTACCTCCAAACTAGTCCAAACAAAGTTCTAAAGTCAAAAATTGTGTTCCAAGAACTTCCCTCTACACCCTTTTTTGAGCATTCGTTGCCTGGACTATAAGGATGCCATCTTTCCAATTGAGTCCCTCCATCTCCGAAGTACTTAACTCATATCCTCATTGGCACTCCTACCGCTTGATTCAATCCTCGGTTACAACTTTACTCGGAACTGGTTTCTTCTCTCAAGTTAAAGGAATTGAATATAGGGTGGGAAATATTCTGCTACCAAAAACTAAACTTAATTTTGGGCATAAATTTTTACTGCATCCATTGAAAGAACTGCAATCAAAACTCCGCAGTAGACAATTATCCAATCCACTAATTAACATTCAAACATTGATGGCAAATACAAATACCCCTCCCAAATATCATAACAGTAACTAAACAGCTAGATCCATCTTGATCCCCATCCCTTATATTCCCACAATACTTAACTAATTATTTTGAAAATTTCAATTTCCTTATTGTATGGAAGTATTCTAATTCCATTTTAGATTAGGAGTGATCTCCACCGCGCATGCTCACTGAACATCTCATTTTTTCTAAAGATTTTTACTTCCTTAAATAATTGTATATTGGCAGTTTTTCTTTACTAATCAACCTCTTATGTTCTGGTCAACACAGACCGGGCACAAGTAGATTTTATCTGTTTATGTACCTCACAAGTACTCATATTTAGCTATTTGCATAAGTTAATTAATTCTTGGTATGGTTAGATTTTCTTTGAGTCACCTGTTCAGTTCAGATAGATTAAAAACTATTTTTTAATGATTAGCTCTACACTCCTTTATCATTCTTCTAAAATACATTTAAAAAGAGGGATAGAGGAAGAATGAAAGAGAGAGAGAGTTAAGAAAATAATTTTCCTAAATCTTCTAGATAGAGAGAAGGGAGAAAAATAGCATGGAGAAAATAATAAAAGAGAGAGAGAAACGAATACATTTATTTTTTCATGAGTAGAAAGAGGTCCCTACTGTTGATATGATGAGTGATGTGATTTGTGTTTAACCGTCCTCATAATAGTTCAGATGGACTTATTGGATTACTTTATTTTTTCCATAATTTCCAAGTAATTTACTTTGAAAAGGCGGAAAAAGAGAGAAGAAAATAATAGAAGCGAGAGAAAAAAAAGCGTTAAATGAAGAGTTGTTTTAATTTTTTCATATCGAAAGATCGTTAAAGAAAGTTCTCTTTACTCTTCTCAGATAAAAAGAAAAGAAAGAAGATGACAAATATAAAGTGAAAAAAGTACAAATTTCAGTAAACATGATTCATTCCTAGCTTTTTCTCGAAATTCCCCAACGCGTCTTAAAACACTTAAAATATTCCAATATCTAAGCATCTCCAAATTCCAGACTTTTTTACGGGTGTGTTTACTGTGGCATTTAGTCGGTCATTTTTTACGACGCCCAAAGTTCAAAAATAACTCGAAGTCATAAATGTTTTTACTGAGTCCCACAGAGAGGAATCAGAAACATCTCTTCGAGACAAACTCGAAATGTCGCATTAAACGCATCGTTTCCAGTAAACTATCAATTACCGTCTTATACGATCATCCTGACATTAACACCAACAATGTCAGATGCTTAACGCCTTTCAAATGATGTTCTTCATGCTTCATCCACTTTAGTATGTTAATCCAAATACAGCGTGTCTGTAGAAAAAGCTTAGAGGACATCCACAAATCACTTGATGTGCTTGTTTTTTCCAACAAATTTTGGACCCCTCCCACCCCCTTGGTGAGATTTAGGGAGATTTTGCTGGATCCCCTCCGAATTCTAACATTTTAGTAAATAAATTTCTTTGATTTGTCCTAGCCACATAGGTGGATTTTGGTGGTGGACCCTGGGAGGCACGCTGGAAACCTTGGGGGGAAAGCTGTCACTGATGGCTTTGAAAACACGATATTTCAATTTTTCCATGTTTAGCCACATTTTTTAGTCTTATTATCGCATCAAATTTAACTAACACATTGCAAAAACTTTGATACAAATCCTTGTTGAAATCTAAAACATGGTCTCAACTAAACTGGCTAATGAATCGCTGTTTTGACTAATCTGCGCTTTTTTAAAAAATATGAGAAAAAATCTATATTTTCTTAACTAATAGTTTATGTAAGATTTTAATTGACACCCCCCTCTCCTCTAATCAGATTTTGCTATAACCCCCTTTTCAACCTCACGTAACTTATGTATGTCCCCTGACAGTAGAAAAGGCTTACACGGCGCGTTCAAAAAACGGACAAGTTTCACCTGTTCTGATTATAACGCCGTTGTTGCCAGCGGAACAACAAAAAGAAAGATTAAAACCTCTCTCAATTCATTCATTGAGAGTCTTATGTCCTTTTGTGGACATGCGGCGATGGACGATTACGTATTCTGACCTGCTTGACGGCAGATTTCTGTTTATTTCCATATGTAGCCCTCGGGCGCGTTAAGTGGCAGACCTTATGAATAATTGAGTTTTTTTCTCGCTAGACGAAGGCGTTGTGGCATCACCGCTAACGAGCGTTATTTGGCAAAGGAGCTAGCTGTTTGGGTTTCTGAAGAAGTCGGTTTATTCTTTTGTCTGCGGATGGTTTATTGGATATCGAATGTGGTGTTGAGACAGTAAATTGTGGTGTTCTGAGAAAGCTACCGATTTGCTCTCAGCGACTGTTCTGAATTGCATATTAGGGTTGTTCTATTGTGGAAAGACCAAGGTGATTTGCTTCAAGTGTCCTATTTGAATACAACTGTTTTTTTAGATGTGGGAAAGAAACTGTCTGAAGGAAATTTGAATAATAAAGCTATAAAGACGGATTTTGAAGCACACTATAAAATTACGAAATTACCTTTGTCTGGCGTATATCGGTCATTATTAACAGTCACGGGTTAAACAGTTAATTTCTATAAATCCTTCAGATAATAAAGACCAGAGGATGATAAAAGCTCCAACTTTAAAGTGCAGGCATAAAAAATAAGGTTCGGTTCTGCAGATGAAATAATAAGAAAAAGGTAAGGAGATAAAAATTAAATCAGAGGCATTTCTTTACAATTAATTTCTTGAAAGAACAATAAAAATAACTGCTGCTCTGATACGTGAATTTGTAGCATGGTAGTTAACAATGGAGTTAGTTAATAATGGCTCAAGAATTTAAAACTTCCAAATACTCTAACTTTAACCAAAATATATATTCCTTCTCCTATCACATCACTTCATTTTCTTGTTAGTTAATAAATTATCTGTCATTTTCTTAGTAAAATATCTTTTCAAGAAATTATTCTTTGGTTAAATAATTGAACACATTTGGAAAAATACTCTTTTCATTATTTAAAAAAACTTCATACTTACTTAGAAAAATCTTTCAAAATAATTCGTACTCCCTAATTATTTTACAATTTCCAATTTTATAGAGCTAAAAATTTAATTAGCTACCAGACTAATTATTAGACACCTGTTAGCATCACTCTATGAAAACAATGGTTTGAACCTTCTCATGGTAGGCTTTCGGACGTCTAAATTTTCTAGTTTGTTTAGATGTTAGTGGTTCCCAACCGGTGATCCGTGAGAGCTATGGAAGTGATCCGTGATAATACAAGAAATACTCTTTTAAGTTGGCATTAGACACCACACATATGATAATGAATTATTACATTCGTATTTTCAGTTCATACTTTCATTTAGTGGGAAAACACTCACCACTAAATTGTTTACAATTTTTGCTATATAATCAAATTGCAACATATTGTTTACAACAATCTTTTTTCAGTTTTAAAAATATTAATTTGGATCCTAATAAATTTTATAATAATTTTTTTAGTGGTGCAATAAAATTAAAGTGTTCCCTATTGATTATATAGGAAGAGGGGTAGTCCGTAAAGGTTCCAAATTTAGGCTAAGTGATCCACGAATTTCAGCGAGATGGGAAGGTTTTTTTTAGAAAGTTTTGTCTTGAGTCTATAACGAACACATCTATAAAATAGGGTGTCAAATGCAGTAAATGATAGTATTTGTCAAACACTTTTACTTCTAGGAATTACACCATTAATTGAAGTCTCGTTTACGCAACTCTAAAACCACCAAACGACAATTTGTACCTATATCATTTCGTTCCAAAACACCCACACGACATCAAGGTGCTTGTTGCTTGCCCAAGCACTTCCTTTATCAACCAACCACTCCAAAACCTTTGTAGACGCCGTTTCTTATTTTTTCTTGCGGTCCAACAACGAAAGACTCCAAGGTTGTGAGCGATGCCCCCGAAAGAAACAGGCGGAATAACTCCTTTATCACTTGGACCGCAAATATAGCCCCGAGCTCGGCATCCCCGCCTTTCCGCGACATTCTGCGACCAAAATCGCATCGCCCGGGACGTCTTTCACCTTCCATGTCCAATAAAATCACCGCAAACGATCATTTTTAACGAAAGTTGACGTTGAGTTAGGTGACGGGTACAGTTACGGCCGTGCAAGCGGTGTAAAAAGCGCGATTTTCGCACAGACGAGCCGTATTTTTTCGCAAGCACCCACCTCTTCCTCTTTTCGGAAAGAAGAACTGGGTTTCGGTCGTTTTCTGCTTCTGTGGTGGTGCGACCCACGTAGGGAGGCGGCTTTTCGGTTTTGTTTTCGGGTTGAGAGATCGTGTTGCTTCTTTCTCGGGGTTATTAATTACTCACTACACTGTTCCATCCGGATGAGTGAGGTCAGTTTCCGTAACAACAAACATGAAACATGGTGTGGCCGTGAACATGTGTGTGAAAGTGAAATGTTTTATATCTCTAACAACAAAAATATTCAAGATTCGTCGCAGTTTAGTCACATACTGCCGAATTTCGTTTAGTGCCATCCGTAAAGGACGTCACACTTTTTTTCCGGCGTGTTTGATCTCTTCCCTCCTCTATGTCACAAAGTGTGACACGTCCCTATACCCCTCCCTTCCCTTTATCACATGTCACGCTTTGCAACCAATAATATGTTTGGAATTAAGTTGGTAAGAATCTGAGACCAGGGCCGCCGAGGGCCAAGTCGGGCCCCGGGGACAAATTAGGGACCAGTGACATACCTATACTTCTCATTTTGAGGTAGGGGGCAAAAATTTTCTGAAGTACCCCCACCCATGCATTCATAGGCTTAATGTAATTTTTAGAATATTTCTAGACAAGATCTGAAATTTCACTTAACTTAAAAATATCGTTTTCTTTTGATAATACAATGAGTAACAAGCAAAAAAGGGGGTCTGGGGGTCTCCCCAGAAAATCTTTTCAAATATGTCCCTATAGAAAACTGGGAATTTACGCATTTTTGGACATTCATGTAAACAAATTAATTTCCAAAATTATCAAAAATATATCCCTCTTAGAACTCAATATGAAAATATTTGGGTCCCGGGCACCCTACAGGCCCGGGGGAATCGTACCCCCTAGCCCCCCTCTCGTCAGGCCTGTTCTGACCAATGTTTCTTGCGCCCAACCTCAATCAAATCAAATCAAATTAATTACAGAAAATACATTAATTTATAACATAACAAAACATACTGTAAAACAAGATTAAGCACAGAAAGAAAAGAAATACCAGTGTGCATATTACGATATTAGCCACCAAGAAGTTGCGAAGTCATACAGGTGGCCTATTAGTTTCCTTACCGTTTCGTTTATTTATCGTTATTTATTTTTGTTTGTTTAATTTTTATAATAACGTCATTTAAATTACATTTTTTCAGAAAAAAAAAATAGTTTAATTCTTGATTTGCGATGTGTGATGCCATGAGATGTATGGGGCAACAATCAGTTAACTTCAATGTAAAACTAATGGAGTTAACTGATTTTTGCCCCCAAACACCTTAATTCTTAAACCCCCCTTCCTTTTGTCACAGATTAATGAACCCCCTCCCTCCCCTCCAAGCGTGACATCATTTATGGAGGCCCCCTTACTTCTATAGTTGGAGTTACGTAAACTTGACATAGTTGTTATTAGCTGAACTTGAACTACTATTTGCAAAACTATCAAAAAGTGTCGGTAGAACAGATTCAATGTCGTTGTCTATTAGGTGCCGACCTTAGAAAAACTCGAAAATGTTTCTCGGTTCAATTACTATTAAGACGCTATCTAGGAGAAATCTAAAAATAAAATGAGAATAGACATACCCGTACGAAACTGACCCCCTCCGTTGTCTCCTCTCAAAAAATATTTTCTTTGAATTACATTTACATGCTATAGTCTTGTTTGCTCCATATCACACACAATGATTACTAAATTACACAAAACCTGAAAAAAGGATAGGAATTTACTTTATGCATTCCAACCAATTATTTTCATTTCAGAATCGTACAAGTCCTCTTAGGATTAGTACTTAGAATATACTTTTATAAGGGCAGTGAGCAATGTTGGATTGAAATTTTTTTAAATATTTATAATAATTATGGTCTGTCTTTTTTGCTGGTGAGTATGTGAAATATGGAATTTTTTAAAGATACATTTTAATTATTTCAACTGTGTTACTTCCGAACTTACAAACTACATTTTAATCTCATACAGAATGCTTGATTTCCCCTTGGGTTCCTTCGTTTACAAATTTCTAAATGGATTTTCGTGTCGATTCTGTTATTTAAACTATGTACTCTAATTATGCTCTTTTGGTGAAATCATCACAAAAGTGCAATTGCAATGTTACTATCCGCTTCTTCTCCGAAAACCCAGTTTTCTACCAAATGGCTCGTCCCTTTCCACCCTCTATTTGCCAAAGGAGTCATTGTTTGAAATGGCTCCCAACACTGATGGGTGTGTCCTGATTGCACCTGTTGCCTCCTTAAAGGTAAAGGTGACGGAGAGTCCCTTTTCTGCTTATTTTTCTGAGTTCCTCAACATCTCGTAGAAATCCTGCTTTCTTTGATTAGGCAGTGGCAATGATCACAATCGAGAGATGTGACTTAAGACTTTTATATTAAGAACTTTTATATTAAATTCCTCTAACACGTACATGGGAAGTATTTCTCGCTTTTTTTCACCCCCACGCAATAATTAAAAACATTCCTCCATGGGAACATTGTACAAAAAACTTTACTTTTAACTTTTGAGGGAGACCGAAACTTTGCCGAATGTGTTTTTCCAACCTTTAATCATAAAGGATGGCGCCAATTTACCAATGGCACCTAACATGAGAGGCGTATATAAGAGGGGGACGGAACTCCCATGTTTTAAAACACTTTTTCATTTAAAATAGGTTGAAGCCAGTGCTGAGTTAGGCCTTGGCGGATACTATCTCAACAAATAATTTTGTTTCGAGGAAAAAAAAAAGAAATAATAAAGCGATCCATTCTCCCAGAAAAAAAGCTAGCTTCACCATAGAAATTCGATTTTGAAATTGCCTTATTGTTTTAAAGGTGAAATTTCAAAAAAAAAATTATGGGTGAGGACCCCCAGACCTCATTTTTTGTTGAAAGTTATAAACAATTCACAAAAACTTGAAGCGAAAATTCATTACTAATTGATTCACAAAGCCACCATAAAATCACTGAACGGAATAAAAGATTATTTTTAAGGGTAGCTAATCATGGTTTTGTTAAATCTCTCGGTGAAGGAATCCCTATACCTTGGGTCTTCTCCCCCCCACAGTTTTCAGGAGCTGCCGACGCCAATGCTTTTTTTAAAAATCAGTCCCCTCCCAGCTATAAAGGGTAGTGTTTTTTTTTATTTTTTGCTTTGAGGATGGTTATGGAGGAATCTCCGAAGCAGTTATAGGCTTATTAATTATTAATTCCATAATTTGTGCATTCAAACCTTGTTTTTCCCTTTTGCTATACCCCATCTGGTATAGGGAAGTGTAGGAAAACAGAAACACCCATAAATCCTCTCTACAACAACACACATCCTCCTGATGGAAGATAACAAGCCATCAGCTTCTCCATTTCATTCGGCCTATCTTCATATTGCACGATCAACTAATTCCCCCAGCGGCACGTGTGAGTGAAAGGGGGAATCATCTTTTATCACGCACCTCCGGGGCGGAGGCTCGCTGTGACCGTGCCGGCCTCGTAAAGTTCGGCATTCGTTCCACAGCCTCCCACACTTTCGGCGGCACATCCCCCTGATGATGAGGGTTCGTGACCCCTGCCGAGTTTGCTCGTGTCGGTTTCCTGTTGTTTCGGTGTTTTTTTTCTTTGTAGTCGTTTATTTCTGAAACAGTATTATGTCGGTCTTCTTTGACAATGTTACTGTTACTACTATATATGAGCATTGATTATATATTACCATTTTCCTTTCATACTTTTCTTTCTCTCTTTAATTACTTTCTTAAACATCTCCACATCTCAAGCTTGCCCGGTTAAGTAGACAAAGGATTAACATTTTCAAAACATTTGTGAATCAATTAAAATAAGTAAAACAATAAAGGTTTTATCAAATTAAAAACTAGCAATGAAACAAAGAATATACTACTATAAGTGCCAACACTACTAAATTCTACTATATGTGCCAGAAATCTGGGGGAAACCATATTCAGATATTTCGCCCTTATATTTATCAAGATTCAAAACTTCATTGAACTTGACCTAAAATGACCGGTTTTTTTTTCGTAAACTTTCCGACATTTTATTGCATCTCTGCTGCAAACACAGTTGTAGCAGTTTTCGCTAGATGAAACAACCTCAGCAGAGAACTAAAAAATCACGCATTCCGTAAGAGAACCACTACCTTATGGGATCAACGTCCTCGACTTCTGCTACTATAGTCCTCTGCTTTACATACTCCATAGCTACCTACAAGCTACATGTGAGCTTCCAACTACCTAGTAAACTTCCCACTAAAAAAATTCTTCAAAAGGATTAAAAAAGTATACCTCACAGCTAAACTAGAAGACATTCTATCCTCCAGGAACCCCCGTGGAGAGCGAGTTTAACTAACAAGACCCCCTTGGGCCACATTAATTCGCACCCCTGGGTCGTAGAGGGTGTGTACGGCTAAATCGGACCATTGGGGCTTGCTCTCAAATGACGACATGACTCCAATAAATGGGAACACGCTGAAAACGGCCGTGGTTTAAGTTCTTTTAAGTACAAGCGGCGTTCTTGATATTATAATTGCTGGTTCTGGAAGTTTTATAGCCCAATAGGCGCCGTGGTCTTCCTTTTGCAGAAAAAGGTTCTCTTTTGATGCACGGCCAAGTTGAGGTGTTTTAGCGCTTGCTTTGTACCGCGGAATTCATTAATTCGGAATGTCTGGTTGGTTTATTTGAAAGAACCGCCGCATGCGGTGTTGGCTTTCTCAGTTTGCGCTATTTTTTTTCTGTTGAACAATGGAAGGTATTTAGGATGGTGTTAAGTATACACTTTGTGGTGTCTGTTAACTGGAAGATTTGGATTGGTTTCAACTAGAACCTATTGAGTGGTCAAAGACATCTAAACGTATCTGTATGTGGAAAGGAATCTGGAATGCTTGTTGCTTTGAGTCGTTCAATCAACAACTCAAAAGGACTAACGAGAGGATTGTAATTGAAGAGGTGATGGTACTAAAAAGTACTGAAAGGAAAAGTATAATTTTGAGTTTAAAACAATGGAAGATATTTTGTTCACTTTAATTAGAAAAAAAATACCTTGGATTCTTGTGAGAACTTTTGGTTGCTAGTTTAGTTTTATTTTTCCTTTGTTGCGTGTGTGCTGGTGACAAAAAAAAGAATTCCAAAGAAAAAAATGGAGAATATTATGTTGTGCCATTGCACTTTTTCAATACTACTTCTAACATTCAATACACTAAACCTAAACATTCAAGCATGCATTTGAATTTTAGTAACCGGGATGTCACCTATTTTTTATTTAGATTTAATTAAGATTTTTCAAATAGTAATACACTTTTTTTTACTACAAAATCAAAATGCTGACAATGGCTAATCATCATTTCTTCAATTTGAGCCTTAACTGAGTTATCGAAATTAACAGTGAGAGGGCAAATTCCGGGTAATTCAGAACCCTATACTCAACACAAAGCTACCCTACTTAAAGACTCATGTTATAAAAAAAATTCTGGTCCTTGCGTATTATCCCGTCGACCGTTAAGCACTCAGCAGCTGTCTAATGGGCAATACCAGCATTTTTGAAAACAGAATTAATGCGAGAATTGCCCATTCAACGACACAGCTAACAGTCAATGAGCTTTGATAACGTTTTCGGATTCAGCAGGACGGTCGACGGGATAATACGTAAGAACCAAAAATTTTGGTATTTTCTGTAGAAAAACCTTTTTACTCCAGTCCCTTAACACGCAAGTAATTAAAATTAAAGGAAAAAACTTGAACTGAACATCTCAACGTCACAACAAAATCTGACCTACAACCGAAAGTGTTGTTTCAGAATATAACCTCCAATGTTATTTCGACCCACATTTCTTTTATATCCATCCTTGGGTGCGAAAACAGCACTCTCCCACTCGCGATCCCCCCAAAGAATTACGGACCACCAGAAAATGTTTTACTCGCATAAACAATTCATGACTACTTCAGGAAGTGAACTCTCGAGGTGGCTTCCCTCCCCCCTTAAATCACAACCCAAGTGCAAGACGAAGTCTATTTATAAATTCCCGAATAATAATAATATGCTTCAATTCGTATACCGGGGCTTTACATTGGACTGGTTAGAGTTATTCTTGCTCCCGCGAGATGAATGACAGAGCTTAAACATTGGACAAACTATAATCGGATGTGAGTTAACATTATTTTTGGGTCGCTTTTCCTGCTGAATGTTCGACGTCTTAATGGATAGGCCTGTTTAGTAAGGTGGTGTTCTAATTCGGGAGCTCTGTAACTAGGGTGGTTTTGATGTGTTTTCGTTACGGATTACATTTTTAAATATTTCTCTCTATAGCTGAAGAAATGTTTTGTGAATTTATGAATGTTTTATGAAAACCTGTTTTTCAGACTTAAATTTCCAAAAATTTAAGTCTAGAAAAAGACCCCCACGTTCGGTACTTCGAACTCCTATGCATTTTTTTAATGATAAGCTTGTCGAACTGCAAAAATCCTACCAAAAAATACATATATTAATTTTTTTTCCGAAATTCGGATTAGGTGTAGGGGAGAGTGTTGTACCTCTGGACAAAAATCACGTTTGGTTTTTTCTAAGACAGGTAAAATCACATTTTGACCATTTAAAGTTCCCAACCTATAGTCCTAACCATTGTGAGTAGAGAGATACTTTTTATCAGCCAAAATCTTGAAAATTGGATTTTTAATCATTTATAATAACTTTGAAAAATTTATGTCCAAAGGTACAACAACCTGTTGTACCTATGGACAGACCCAGTTGTACCTGTGGACACCCTTAAAAAGGGAAGTTTTAGTTGAAAAGAGCTAAGAATGAACATTTTTATTGATGAATTACCTTTTAATAACCTATTTCAAGCCTTTTTAAAATTGAAAATAGATTTTTTAAAGTAATGTAGTTTTAGAAAACTCCAGCTCTCAAGCGTCGCCTCCAACCGTGGACCGGTTTCGCCCTTGTTAGGGCTCATCAGCACGGTATAGGAAGGTAACGCAAGAGAGCGGAGGAAGAGCTTTTAGTCTAGCCGACTCTAACCAGAGGTTACTGGTGAAGAACTCTTCTTTTCATAATGTAGTTTTAGATCGTAAATGATCATTAAAACGAAGTTGAATGATAAAAACTTGATTTTTTATCAAAAACACGAAAATCACATGGTATTTTCAGATCAGAATTTAAGGTAATAGTTGCATCAATCATGCTGATTGATCTGACAACTTCACTGATCCAAAAAAAAAACAATTCAATCGACACTTAGTTGTGCCAGCATTTGGTGATAATAACAATAATAATTTGGTGGTAAACCTTTTTCAGTGGAAATTTTAGGTTTTTTTAATCATCATACTTAAATGCGATAGGGTGCTTAGGATTTTACAACATATTTTACATTAAATTCCAAGTAGAATAATAAATTTAAAAAAGTAGTTTGGATCACAAAATATTTGATTTTTCTTCTAAAATTCACTTGAAAATAATTGCTGACAAATAGATTACCATTTAGAATTAATTTAACATTTGTTAAAATGCATTCAGTTAAATGAAACCAGATTCTAAAACGTCGATTAGCTACAGACACCCACAAGAACGTGTCCGTAGGTACAACACTTATGGTGTCCGAAGGTACAACATCAGGTGTTTTTGCATTCAAAGTTCTATAAAAGATAAAAGAATTGAGATCTGACGATTTCTAATATACAAATTAAAAAGTCAAAATCTCGGGGATTCCCCCATGTATCTCATTTTATCAAATCATAATCATAGGGGAAGAAAAGAATTAATGTAGTGATGCACTAAAAAAAACTTTGAGCACCTTAAAACAGTATTTTTATTATAGAAAATTAAAATAATATTTTAAAGAGCTGATTTCACGTTAGCAACTAGATAGCATCTGTTTACATTCAAAATCGACAACAAATTCAAATTTACATTTTTTCCCGAATTTTAAAATGAGGTGGCTGAAGGTACAACCGTCCGTAGGTACAACACTCTCCCCTATAACAAAACTGGTTGAAAATCTGCTTTTAGACTTAAACTTTCAAAAATTCCCTTCAATTAATTAGAACACGATTATTCGTCATAACCTTTTTAATTTTTGAGAAAATTCAAGTTGATTTTAAAAATTATTACCCCCCTCCCAAAAAAACAAATCCTGGATCCGCAACTGTATGAAAGCCTTTTCATCCTTAATTTCAATTCCCTACCAAAAATCACCACTAAAAAAAGCAAACACAAAGGGTTTTCGTGGGGGAATATTTATTCCCCTGAAATCTGTCGAGCTAAACTGCTTTGCATTTGTAATACTAATTCAATCTAGCTGCTTTTATTCAACAGAGTTAAGCAATTGGAAGTAATTCTGGCACGGTGCCGTGCCGCGTAAAGAGAGGGAACGCAAAAACTGAACTTGACATCACTGTCCCACTGATGATTCCACTCAAAAGGAAACAAATGAATGGGAAAAAATTTCGCTTTCTCGCTCGGTTTAGTAGATGAGCCGATCTGGCAGCAGCTCAATCCCTCCATTCATTGGTGGCAAAAAGGTGATATCCGCATCGAAATAAATACTTACCGCCACAGGTGGAGAGGTTGCAATTTCCCGTAGATCTCTAAAAAGTTAGAGCGTATTGAAGAGTAAAAGATTTCCCCTCATTTTTCAAGGGGGGGATTTATTTTTTTATTTGCAAACGTTTTTTTTTGGTTCAAAGTTTTTTTTCATTTATTTCAAATCACTTTACGACAAAACCATAATTGTAAAATAGCCTAACCTCATTTGTATCTGCACACTATTTAGAACGCAACAGTGAACACTATTTTAAAAAGTGGGGTGTAATTAGACAAATAATGATTGAGTTTCAAACCCAGTCTTCCCCAGTATTTTATCCAAAAACAAATATTTACCTATTTTGAGAGAATTTTCAGACAATTTCTAAATTTTAATCACTTAAAATGCTTTCAGTAAAATACCAAGATGCTTCTGAAGTTTTTCAACAATACTTCTTCAGTGAACAATCTTTAAAATTCACTGTTAATTTTTTTCTAGCGTCGTAATCCTTACTGGTGATGGTTATTTTAATTATTATATTATGTGTGCATTATATTTTTTTATTTATACACATCTTTAGATTAGAGGAATTTATACCTCTAACTTCTTTTTTCGTTCATGAATCCATAGTTATAGTGCGTAATGAAGTTGATGCCATAGCTTTGTCCTCCAAACTCGTGTTGCTATGACTGTTGCTAGGTCCAAGTCACGTGATGTGAATCGTTCTATACAAAATGTTTTTCTAACCGCATCCTAATAGTAGTGGGAGTGTTGTCTCTGCAGTACATAAATCTGGGGACCCTTTAAAAAACACCCTCCGGCCATATTCGTCGTGATTCAGTGGTTTCCTCGGCCCCCATTTTTGGGCTTCCCCCTAATTGTAAAGCGTTATTTTGAGGAAGGAATAAGTTTTATGTTTACGGCCGAGCTGGAAAGTGAGACAGACTTCCGTGGCGTTTTCGCGCCATTTCGAAACCTTATTGCCATTGGCTACGCGCCCAGTGCGCGTGAAAAAATATAAACTGGAATATGTTTTCTTTTGGTTTTCCCCTGTGTGGAATACAATGCTGGTGACAAAGTGCTGTAGTAAATGCTTCGTTACCGGTGTCATGTCTGACGGTTTTCAATTGTGTGAGGAGTGTGAAACTTGTTCCTGTGTGTTCTTGGGATTCTGTTTTTTTTAAACTTCTCTCTTTCTTTACCAGAGTTTCTTGGTACAGTAAGAACACATTTCCCTTCAGTAGCGGATTTCTAAATAGGCTAGCTAGGCTATAGCCTACGGCGGCAAATTTTAGTAGGCGGCAAATTTTCGACAGCAGAATTTTTTTCTTAAAAAAAAGAGAAGAGAAAGGAAACACTAAACATAACCTCTGGAAAGATGGAGAACGTCCTTTCAGAAAATCAATTCTGTGGTTTACAAGAAACTGTTCTCTTTGTTACCCAAAGGGTCTCAAAATGAGCCAAAACTACTTTAACCCTACAGTGCATACTGATGCCATTTGGCAACACGACATTTTTCCCCATTTCCTACTCGAACTTTCATTTCCAAACGGCAACACCATGCAATAAGTACAGTAGATATAACATTTCATTGTATTTGCACTTTAGATCGCCAGTAGATCACAGCAGGGGTACTATTTTGAGACATTTGTTAGTAGCTAGTGAAATGAAAGTCAAGACACAGAAAACGCAAAAATAAAAGGACCATATAATTTAAAATAAAAAAATTTTTTCAGTTTGAAAAAAAAAATGTTTTGAAAAGATAAGTTGTTTTTTTATATTTTTAGAGCATTTGGTTTTATTTCACTTTACAATTAATTTCACAAGAGACACAAATTAATTTCACAAGGACAAAGTTTTTTGCCAATAAAAAGTAGAAAAAAATTAAATTAAATTTTTTTAGTATTTTTTTACTAATGTACACCATAATAGAAGTCACATAAATGATTTTCAAGTGAATTTAAAAAATCATACATTGTAGGGTTAATGGGCAATTTCCAAAAAAATGTCGGGGGAGAACCTCCAAACTCAAATTTTTATCTGTTACAGTGTTTTTCCCTTGAAAAGTACGCCGCCTACAGGAAACTTTTCCCGTTTGGTGCTCTGTCTATAAAGTTTGAAAAGTAGATAAACACAAGTTCGGGGGAATTTCCAAAAATATTTTCTGGAATTTCCCTTGAAACTTAAGGGTTTTACAAGGAGTGATCCTTTTTGATGTAACCTAAAGTGTCTCAACATGAGTTAAAATGCCACTTTCAGGGGCAAAATTTAAAAAATTTTCTGGAATAGGAACCTCTAAACCCCTTAGAAATTTTCCAATTCATAATACTATAAACTTTTTTCCTTGAAAATTCTGCCGCTTACAATGAGTGGTGCTCTTTGGGTGGAATCTAAAAGGTTTCAAAATAAGCTAAAACACTATTTTGAGGGGCAAATTTTCAAAATTTTTTTGGGGGAGAACCCCCAGACCCCCTTTTACTTCGAGTTGACATATTTACACAATTTTGAAATTTAGTGCACCAAAATTAAAACCTTACGAAGTCAACTCTCCTACAACTTAGTATTCCTAAGATTAGACCTCAGAAAAGATGTTGAGTAACCCCCATAAACAAAAGTCTAGCTACGGCACTGGCAACCCCCTCCCCTTTCAGTTGCTAACATTAATATTTGAACAGCCCATAATCATAATAGCAATTAAGTTATTCGTGAAACTCAGCCCCCACAGACAAAAATCCTGGATTCCCCACTCTGCCTCCCCCAAACCAAAACTGAAGTTTTATTTTGGGAGAGACGCCATGGGGGTCGCCTGTTTGCGTCTCCAGTTGCGATGAGAAAGAAGCGCGGCATGCTTTTTGTTTGGTAATCCAGTCTTCGGTTGCAATGTTGTTTTAAGACACAGTAGGGGTGACGATTGACAGAGAATGGGGTAGAACGTGTGAAAGATTTATGGACCAGACGGACTAGGAAGGTTTTGTTCTGCCTGGGGCTTACTTCAAAGGGGGTGCTGTTGTGATAACAAACATTTCAGGTTTCTTGACCAGAGAATTCCATGAAAATCTTGAGTGCCCAGGGATGGAAAGAACGTTCAATTAGTTCCATTGCCACCTGCTCAAAGGGGTCATAAATAAATCGAAGATAAAGAATTCCCAACGCTTCTCTAGCTCTTCATCAGCTATCGGTTCATTTTACGAAAAAACAATCCTGTGTATTCGGGGGTTGGTTTTCATCCCCTTTCATTGAATGTGTTCACGAGACCGCTTCCATATAAGCTCTGTTTTGCTTCTATATTGGTAGTAGCCCTGAACAGAGAGAAGACCTTCTAAATTTGTGTAATGTAAGTTCAAAAATACAAATTGAAACATCGTTTTCTGGTAAGTTCCTATTTTTTTTCGTATTTTACTGTATTAATCAATAAATTTCATAAAATAATTGGATATTCGTACTTGCCAACTGTTAAGGTTTGTCCGTAAAATGTTAGGATTTTCGTTTAGTTTACGGTCTTACTGATGGATCGAAAATTTCTGCGGTTATTGGGTTTATTTTCACTTCAAAATCAGATTCCTCTGCTAATCCCTGTCCATTTGATTTTCACAATTTTGGTCTTTTTATTAAATTAATTTTAGACTTTTTTGTAAATCTTGGATTCGCTCGCAAGTCTCCTGAGTCTTCATGGGCATTCTCCGGGTAAGTTTGCTTATCTTACAACTTAACCGAGATAAGACCCTGAAAGATGCTTCGATGCATGAAACTTGTTTTCAATCAATGTTTCATATTATTTCTCTTAGTAATAGTTGATACGAGTGATAATTTATAAAACATTTACTAGAAAATAAATGAAGGAAATATTTGTTTATTTCTTAGAAACTATTGCAGACTTTTAATTATATTTTATGCAATTTTACATACTGTTTTATAATTTCAATTGCTTTCTTGAGTTAAAACACTAATTTCGAGGATCAAATTTTTAAAAAAAGGAAAAAAAAATCTGGTAGAGAACCCCCAATCCCCAAAATTTAGCCTTGGTTTTAGGTAGTGTTTTTCTCATTAAAAATTCTGATGCCTAAATGAAGAGGTCTCCTTTAGGTGTTTCCCCAAAGTGTGTCGAAATAAAGAAGACTTCTAGTTCCCCTCCAAAATTTTACGTCTATTTATGACTATTTTCCTTTAAAATTCAGTGATTTTTAAGGTCTCAAAATGAACTAAAACACTTTTTTCCGAGACAAAAATTTTTCTGAGGGAGACCCCCAGATTTACTTAAGCTCACATTAAAAAATTTCGACAATTTGTGCAACACATTCAAGAGCTTCTTTCAAGTGATTAAAAGTTTAACGCATAAATAATGGTACTCGTTAGGGGTACATTAACGTAAAAACGTTGAGTCAATCCCCCCCGAAACAAAAGTCTGGTTATAGCCCTAAAATTTCCCCACATAAAAGGGGTGGTTTAAAAAATAAAGGGGTCGCCAATGAGCCATCTTCACCCCGGGCGCCGTTTTACCACGGCACGGCTCTGTGTAGGCGGCAAATTTTGGTTCAGCCTATAGGCGGCGCATTTGGAAATCCGCCACTGTTTCCCTTTTATCTTCGTAACCCCCATTATACCCCCCTATAACATAATAAGTAGACCAAGGTGACCACTATACAAAGGTGAGTGTTAAACATTTATCATTTAATTCTCATACCGGATTTAGACGACATGATTTAAACCATTCCATTTTATGAGGAGAAAGGGCTTCTTGCGTTGTAAACCCTTTTCTACATCTTCCCAGCCATCTTGAAGTTACTCAAACCCCTCAAAAACACGTGGGAGTTGCTGCATTTGAAAGAGAAGGTTCCATGCTAGAGAACTGCCTAATGTTAAATTATTTCATGACTTAGTTTTTCCGCACCTTGTATTTTAACGAAAATTCAACTTCGTTGTTAGAACGAACCCTCATGGGACTGACATATTACACGGTCGTTTTAACCCGCGCCTGTAAAAGGACGTTTTAAAGAATGAAATTAACTAACCAACAAACACTATGATAAAAACAAAGCTTCACATTTAAAAGTCATAAATATGACTGTAAGGTGTGACTTTTCTTAACCTACAGTTATCTTTTTCAATCACAAGCATCTGGATATTAGTTGAAAAAAATCACAGTTACAATTTTAAAATTATACATGAATGAATGATTGTTCTAAGTATGTATATGAATGAGATCTTCCTGCAGCTTTAGAACTTTATTCCTAATTATTTGTGATTATGTGGTCAACTGTTCATTCTCTGGGAAAAATTTACTATACAAAAAAGCAATATCTGATTTTTTAAAAATTTTAACCATAAACTCTATTCTTCTTGATTTTTAAACGAGTATATTTATCGAGTTCTTGAAAATAGTTCTATTACTTTGGCTTATTCTCACTTTTCTAATTTGAATTATCTGTTTAAGCTTCCTTCCATGTAAAAAAATCCCTCACTTGGAAAATTGAGACATTATACAATCTTCAACGATCCAGGATTCCATTTTCAATAAAGTGATTTCACACACTTCCTCTCTCCACCCACTACAACATTAGGGCAGCCGAAACCAGTCTTTTAGAACCTTCTTGATGCTTATTTGATGATCATCACTAACATAGCCTATCGTTATTTGGTTGAAGAACCATTGGGTATATGATTTTAAACCCGCCCAAAATGTAAAGCCAATCCAATCGTGTGAGTTGTGTAAATGATCTAGTGTCAATTTAGGACAGAGTTCCTGAGAGAGAGTTAGAGAGAGGAGTTCGCACTCTAGGATATGGATTATAAGTCATTTTTAAAGGAAATACAATAACCCATAAAAGGAGTTGGTTTAAAAAAAAGAAAAGCGGTCATATATGGTAGTGAATAAATCAGTCATCGACATACATTTTAGATTTTTTTTGAAGGATTTTTTTTGTGTTGTGTGTGATAAAGTTTTACATTGGGTTGTCCCATAAGTTCTGTTACTTTTTACAAAGTTTTGTGTTTGAAAATTTTTTATGAAAAAATGGCAATAGGTGGAGATTTCAAACAAAGGGGATTTTGATTTATGTATATTTATGAAGATAATGTGTGATTTTGGTAGTTCTCATGATATTATTTCTTTTCAAAATGGTGGTTTGAAAAAAAGACCGCAAATGACTATTTTCACTCAATTTTTTTCTTTTGTTTAAAAATCTAGGAAGAATGCATAATTCATGGCTAAAAAAAGTTTTACTGTATGTTTGAAATGTTTAGTTCAAGATGTCATAGTTTCAAGATAATTCGATAAATTTAACTTAGGAAATTTTGGTCTCAAACATAACATCTTTTGCAAAAAGCTTACCTCAGTAATGTTAGTCATTTCAAAGAAATTTTCACGAAAAAAGCATCAAAATCAATAAAAAAGCTTAGGAAAGAACCAAGTATTCAAAATATGCAGTATATTAAATTATATCTGAACTTAAGTTCAGGAAGTAGTGCGCACAATGCAAGCGCGCAAAGTTTTAGCTTATCAGAATTACACTCGCTGAACTTATCTTGAAACTATGACATATTAATCTTAACATTTCGAATATACAGCAAAAACCGCCATTTTGAAAAGAAATAATATCACGAGAACTACCAAAATCTCACATTATGTTCATAAATATGCATATATCAAAATCCCTTTTGTTTGAAATCTCCACCTATTACCAGTTTTTCATAAAAATTTTTTCAAAAACAAAACGGCGCAAGTTCAGACTTGCGTATGCGCCAAGTTTTTAGCGTTAAAGATGACTAATATGGCAACCCTAACTCATGTTAAATGAATTGTTTGGCTTCTAAATGTGCCGCTAAACAGCCAAAATTCGCCAAGCATACGCAACTCTGAACTTGCGCCGACAAAACTTCGTAAAAAGTAACAGAACTTATGGGACAATCCCAATACCAACCATTTTGAACTATAAATAAGCATTTCACTAATAAGCGGAGGATAGTAGGAGTAGGAGAGTTAATTAAAAAGAAATATTTGTTAATATCCGCCCCTTCAAAGGGTTCAATGTGACTACAATCTGCAGGAAGTTTATAACGTTATGATTATGATCAGAAAACAAAAATTGGGAAATCAAAGTTTGATAAAATGAAATACAAATATTAAATAAATATAGAAAAAAATTAAGTAATCTGTTCTTCCTTGTGTGTTCTCAGTGCGTGTCCTAGCGATACTTTGACAGCATTTGGATGATTACAAATGAAAGCACGACGAAAACACTCATGAGCTCTACGACACGTGATCGTATTTATATTTTGTATGGCGCTACCTGTCGTTACTTTGAATAACGCACTATGCAGAATTCGTATGTAACTATTAGTGAAGTAGAATTAAACTGAAGAAATTTTTTCCGCCTAGTTTGAAATCAAAACAAACAAAAGTTAACCAAGTGGAATTTTTTGTAATGCTTTTTCTTTGCTATTTAATCGTCAATTTACTGCTATTTGTTTTACTTATTAAGAAATAAAAACCACAAAGTGAACTTCTTGTAGAAATTTTAATATTTTGTGCTTTCGGAATTTTAAAACATCTTATTCACTAAATTTAAATTTACGTACGATATGATGATATTTCCCTATTTCCTATCGTTTAGCACGAACGTTCGTGATTATATTGTTGCTTTTATATAGTATTAGTGATTCCAAAATTTTTTGTTTTTTAAGTTTGTGAAGTTATTTTTTATTAAAATGAAATGGGGGAAGAATGGTTTAATTCTAGGGAGCTGTAGCTCCCTGCCATGCCAGCCCCTCGCCCTTTATATATAGGGTTCCCCCGGGAAAATTTGGGAAAAGGTCAGGAAATTCTAATATGACTTAAAATGTCAAAGTAAATGCTTATTTTGTTTTAAAATCTGGAAAATCTTGCCAAACAGGGAAATTACCAATTTTCAATGTATTATGCATATGCATCTCATTTTTGAATCCGGATAGAGAAAAATATATAATTTAAAGCATGAAATATCCGAAAAATGTTGTGGAATGCTAGTTTTCCCCCAGAAAATCTTCAAAATGTACTTGGAAAAGTCAGGGATTTTATTTCCAAAATTGAACGGGAACTGTATTTGTCCTTGATTTTATGTAAACGAAATTAGTCATTATATACTTAACATTACAGTAGCTTTAGTTTTAATCTTGAGGTTTGTTCACATGAATTTTTTCTTATTAGATTATTAATAGGAGCTCCCAAAGCAAGAACTGTAGGATACAACAATTCTGGTGCTGTGTATAATTGTCCATTATCTACATATAAATCAGATTGCTCACAACTTCTGATAGACCAAAATATTGGTAAGTGTTTATTATGATTTGTTTATTTAATGAATGCATTTTTGATTATCTTGGTTCTTGCACTATGCTATTTATTGTTCTAATTGATGAGCATTACTTGAAATAAGCTCCAATTGATATTTTCATTTTGTTTGAAAACAAATTAAGACATTTTGAGATTGATACAACCAATTTTATCACAATTTTCTTAAAATACAGTCGAATCCGCTTTATGTGATCATGGTTAATGTTATCAATCGGATAATGTTATCGGAATCGACAGGTCCCGATCATTCCTATTTAATTTAATGTAAAATACATCGTTTAATGTGATCAACTATGAATCATCAATCCGCTTAATATTATCAAAATTTGTCCATATCCCCTTTAAAACGACCGCTTTTGGGTTCGAGTTTCATTTTGAAGGTAAATTTTTAAAATCTTCTCCATGAGAACATCTGGCGCTTCTTTTTTCTGAAATTCAGTATGGGTAAGAAAAATAAAACATTCTGTATATTATATTGAAAGGAAACTGTTATGGGGGGGGTCCGAATCCATACTTGTGATTGGTTAAAGAAACACCAAGATCCACGCTTTGCAGATGTTTTTAAAAAGAGATTTTGATTTTCCCTTGTTTAATGAAATTCAGATTATGTAATAAATAAGTGGTTTATTGAAGTGGAAGGATATAATGGAGCGGAAAAAGGAGAGACCTTTCTATAAAAATACACAGTAAGCGATTATTTAAATTTTATTAACTTAACTACTCTTATATTTTCCACTTAAAATTTTTCCTAGTTTAAAAATAGAGTTCTAAATACATTTATTACGATTACATGATTTTGATTTTAAAGCAAACAATCTAGTAACACTGTTTGCTGTTTTTTATATAAGATCGCTTATTGTTATCGATCGGATAATGTTATCAGTTTAGTCTCGGACAATTGCGATCACATTAAGCGGACTTGACTGTAATTTAGTTGAAATTAAATTTTATTAATTAGTCAAAGTCAAGAGTAACAAATCTTTTTAGATGTTTATAAGTTGTAATATAGGGGAAACCCGGGGTGGGAATGGGACACTGGGTTGAGTGGGATGGGACATCTTCAATAAATATTATAATTAAAAACAAAATTAGTTTTTGAGTGTTCACCAGGTAAAGTCACCATAGCTTCATACTTGTTGCTGTTTACTATTTTAGTTGCAAGCTCCTACAAGTTTCTGAAATAAGATGCTTTTACTATAGCAAAACGCAAAAGTAAAGTATTATTGCACTTTTTAAAGTGAATTTTAAATCTCATTCTTGGTTACTTTCTTAATGGTTTATATTGTTTTCTAAACTGAACAATATATATTTACGAATAAATAGTTAAGCCTAAAAGCCACAGTTCTTTTGCAAGAACCTATTTTTTAAAACTTGCTATCGGGGTGGGATGGGACATGCCCAATTCCTCTCAACACAAACTATAGTACTTAATGGTATACAATTCTTTAGATACCTTTGTTTATAGCATTTTACAGTTGAAAAGGTATTTTTTTAGATTAAAGAAGAATTTTAACTATATTGTATATTTCACTCAAGTCTGATTTTTCAAAGAAAATATAAGGTAAAATAACTGTTGTTTTTGCAATAAATCTTTAGAATGTGTAAAATACTTCTGTCTATGTGATTTTTAACCATATACAGGGTTGCCAACTACTCCGAAACTTCCGGAGTTTTTCCGTTAGAGTACTGAAAATCCGCAATAAGTGTTAAATACTCCGGAAATACCCTTTCCATGTTTAATGCTTTATAATCTGTTACGATGGTAAGCCCCCTTGGAACGCTAAATGGCATTGCAATGGTTGAGGCTCAAAATAGTATCAAGTTCTTTCCTTTCTTCGATAAAATTGACCGCAAAAGACATGGCTAGTGTTTCCAAGTCGGGTTACAAACCATGGTTGGCTTTAAAACGATTGAAAAAATTTAGCGGTCATGCTTTCTGCAATATTTGTACCGTTTTGGTGGTTCCGGAGATAGCAGTTTCGCACTACTCCTGAAGTAGCATAAGAAATCCGGAATTTTTTCCCCTGGGCTCCTGAAGCTTTCTGGAAAAGGTTGGCAACCCTGCATATACTATTTGAAAATTAATCATAAATTTTAATTTTTAGATAGTTACATTAATTCTTTTATAAATCTTAAGTTTTGTTTGCTATTACATTGGTTATATTTTTATAAAAGTTAAAATGTTTTAAGATGTTATTAAAGTTTCAAATTTATACAAGGAAAACTAAATTTAAAAAAAGTTCTTCTAAAAAATGTCCCATCCCTCCCCGGTCTCCCCAATGGCTTGCTAATAAAAAAACTACAGTATAATTTAATCTAAGTACTAGACTTCGATGTTGGATGATGAAAAGTTAACATATTGTCATTTTGAAAATTAATATTCTAGATATCAATTCTTTTATTGCAGATGCAAAAACCAAAGTCATAAAAGAAGACCAATGGCTAGGAGTTACTGTTCACAGTGGTGGGCCTGGACGTTATGTTATGGTAATAAATATTTTCTAATGATTAGATTGCAAATTTTCTTTGTTTACTTTTTAATAACATTTTTAAAAACTAAAATGCAGAGATGATATCCATAATCTGCAATATGTGATTATGATGCATATTGCAATATTTATAGGCTATTTATGTTACCAATACTAAGATTGTAGTTTTAAAATTTCTAATGTTTTTTCCTCTATACATTAAGTAAAAAAATACATTTCTGGTTTTCTCTTTATTTTCTAAAATTTTTTAAATCATAGTCGAAATTAAAATATAAAACCTATTTGATCCTTTAGTTAGAAAAATTCAGAAAGTTTCAGGGAAATTTACCTGTATAAATAGAAAACTTTTAAAAGCATGGCCTGATAAAATTTCCTCACTTGGAATAATGAGACATACTCAAGGCATTACAAATGTTGTAGGAGTGTAGTAATTCATATTTGTCAAACTTATATCAAACTTGTAACATTTATTTCTTTTTCTTTTTTTACAGTCTTGTGCACATCGTTACATTCTGGCTGGGGATGACTTCCAATGGGGCCAAGGCATCTGCTATTCCCTGAAGCAAAACCTTAAGTCCCAAAATGTTAAAGCATGGGAGCCTTGCAGAAATCGAGCAGTTAATAAGGCCCATGAGCAGTATGGCTACTGCCAAGCTGGAACCAGTGGGATGATTTCTGATGTAAAAATCTCTATGTATTTTTTTTAAATTTCAACATAAGTGTTGAATTGAAACAATTTAATTGACTGAATCAATCAAACAAAACTGAGGTTTCTAAAAAGGCATTGGGGAAAAACACACTTAGTCAACACATGAATTTTGAAAAGTTTTAAAGTTACTGTGACAAGAGCATAGCCAGGGGAGATTAGGGGAATATATCCTCCCTAAAAGTAAGAAATAATTTTCTCATTTGAAAGGACTGAAGAAGACTTCCCTCTACTTCCTCTAAAGGTTTTTTTGGCTATGGCCACTAAACAGAGGTGAAAGTTATAATATAGTAACCATCACTCTATAAAATATTTTTTAAAAACAATTTCAAGTTTTCATCTAAAAATTGACATCCTTAAACTCAGTGTTTTTGTTTGACCTAGGACACAATGATCATTGGATCACCTGGCCCTTTCACATGGAGAGGAACTGTTTTTACCAACAGTTTACGTGGCTTCAACAAGAAATGGTATTTCGGTCCAGTGATGGAAGAGACATCTCCTGTGGACAAATACAGTTATTTGGGTAGGTTTTTACTGGTATTTTAGGGTCTCGTTCACCAAAAGTTTTATCCTGAATAAAAACATAAGTTACACAACAACAAATGTCACAGCAACAAATTTTGATTTCATTTTTTTATGAAACTGGCATGAGATTCTTCTGATTTTTGCCGGAATTTCAAACTTTCCTGAGAATTTTCAGATTTTTTCTAGAAGCCCCTACCCTAAAAAACATTGGACCAAGTGTTCCAAAATAAGCTAAAACCTTGATTTTTAGGATCAAATTTCAGAAAATTTACTCTGGGAAGAACCACCATACCCCCTTTGGATCTAGCAACTTCAATTTACCCAATTTTTCATATTACTATCGTCTATATGCCTGAAATCAAACTAAAAATATATCAAAAAGATACATTGAACTGAACCTATGAAACTAATATAAACACAATTTTTCAGACTTTTTGCTTTTTTGTCTGAAAACAAGTTATGCATATGCAATAACTGGTTACCCAGAATGATATACAGGGTGTTTCAAATAGAGTGTAACAATAGGCTATTTGCTAAAATATTTTCCCTAGGCACACATTTCCAATTGCAAATTTTCATTAAATGATGTGATATTTTTTTCTAGCCTTGCAAATACATATTTTACTTCCTCTGGAATTAAGATTTTTCATTCTGTAGGAATGTCTGTAGCAACTGGAGTCTTTTTTGATGGAAAGAAAAGTTTCATTGGAGGAGCTCCCAGATCAAATGGAACTGGACAAGTTGTGTTCTTCTCAGAAAATCCGAGCGATGTTACTTTTGATGTTCAACTAATATTGAATGGGGATCGGTTTGCTTCGTCATTTGGTTACTCCCTTGCTTCAATCGATCTTAACAGTGATGGGTAGGTTAAGAGTCGTATCATCTGCGGTTTTCTTACTCTTGGTATCTAGTTCTATCTAGAAAGAAAATGGGTCCGCGTTTAAGGATGCTTCATAAAAGTCCAAAGATCAAAATTGATTTAAAATTGTTTTTCAGAATGTATTTCTATCATTTTAGGATAGAATTTGTGAGTTTTGGGCTCATTTCAAAAGTTATAAACGCTCTAATTGGAGTAATATAGGCCTTTCATTTCACAAAATTTACTTTTCTTTTTCAAAATTTACTTTAATTACTTTTAATAAATTCTTTGCAATTTTTCACAAAATTCCTAAAACAGGACCCTGGCAGAAAAACATAGATGAACCCCAAAAACTTTTCTAACTATCAAAGCATTTTTAAATTAAAAAAAAGAATAAATATTTTTTTTTACATAGTTACATCGACTATTTTATTTTACACTGTAAAATCTTACCATTTGGGGGGTTATTGAATATTTACTTGATTTTACATTGATGCTTAAGTTTAGTTGAATACATTTGATCTATTAATAATTTTTTTTGTAATTTAATTGTTGCTATATTTCTACATTAAATCCCTATGATTTATTTTGACTACATTTTTCAATTTTAGATTCTTAGATCTAGTGGTTGGAGCCCCTTTTTATTTTGATCGGAATAAAGGAGGAGCTATTTACATCTACATGAATTCTCCAGAGGTAAGCTGGAAATATTTAAATATGTGTTTACGTTATGTTCTTGGTTGGAGTTCTAATTCATTATGGACTTTTTAGGGGTTATCTTCCTTTGGTACACCTATCAAGATAACTGGAAAATCTGAGTCTCGGTATGGGTTTTCCATTGAGAATGCAGGGGATCTGAATCAAGATGGATATCCAGGTTTGTATTTATTTATGTAGCTTTAGTAGGTAATTATTTTATCTTTGAATTTCTAGGGGAGAGTTAATTGACAAAAGATTTTATTTTGGGTCTCTTTAATTTTTAAGTAATTTATGGACTCAGTTTGATAATGTTGGTTTTGTTATAGTACACTGCTGGCCACCCAAAATGGTACACCAAGAAGGAAAAGAGATATCAAATTGAAATTTATTTCTATGATTGCACATAGTATGAATGTGAATTGATTAAAAATTCAGCCCTCCTGGATGTTAGGGGGCCGAGAAAACCAGGGAGGAGTGTTGTCTCCATAGGTGTCCATTACCGCCTCCACAAGCCATGGTATTGAGTGAAAGGGGCGCTAAATGGGTTTTAAGGGATCGGAGGACCATGTAGCCTCCCCAGGTAGTTCAAGTTCATAAAATGCACCAGCGGAAGTTGCCTACCAGGCTAGGTGATTTCTCCTCTTTCACCGGACATGTTTTGTGGGCGTTGGTTCTTAAGAACGTATAGGTCAGGGTAAAAATGCATCATAGGGGGATAAGAAAAAAGCTTGTACATTGCGTTCATCATGAGGTTGTGCATTTTTCTCTTGAGAATTGTCCGTAGGGGAGGACTGAAGGTAAGGATAGAAAACAGGTTTCCAAACTTCAATGATGAACCTTTGGTTGGTCAATGTGCTGGTTAATCATATTGAGGAAATGTGGGAGTGGAATCCAATTCTTCATTACTGCTTTTTCCTGTGTACAGAAAAAATCTGACGATTACAAAATCAACAGCTGAGTGCTCTCTTTTCTCGCTGTCTTAGAGTCATCTCTAATCATCGTGGTGCTTCAGACAGCATTGGGATTCTCTCATAAACTCAGTACGATGGCATTGACATGGTCTTTTCATTATTTAGGGCTCTATTGCCAACGCCAAATCCTGTGTTGAAGAGTGAAATTTTTCTGAAGCTATGCGTGACAAATGGGTAGTCCCCTGCACTGTAAATGACATGCATTTCACTCCCACACTTCCTCAGTATGATTTACCAGCACATTGACCAACCAGAGGTTCATCATTGAAGTTTGGAAACCTGTTTTCTATCCTTACCTTCAGTCCTCCCATACGAAGAATTCTCAAGAGAAAAATGCACAACCACATGATGAACGCAATGTCCAAGCTTTTTTCTTATCCCCCTATGATGCATTTTCACCCTGACCTATCCGTTCTTGAGAACCAACGCCCACAAAACATGTCCGGTGAAAGAGGAGAAATCACCTAGCCCGGTAGGCAACTTCCGCTGGTGCACCATATGAACTTGGACTACCTGGGGAGGCTACATGGTCCTCCAATCCCTTAAAACCCATTTAGCGTCCCTTTCACTCAATACCATGGCCTGTGGAGGCGGTAATGGACACCTATGGAGACAACACTCCTCCCTGGGTTTCTCGGCCCCCTAACATCCAGGAGGGCTGAATTTTTAATCAATTCACAATCATACTATGTGCAATCATAGAAATAAATTTCGCTTTGATATCTCTCTTCCTTCTTGGTGTACCATTTTGGATGGCCAGCAGTGTATTTGATTCCTTAAAATGTCATTCAATATCTTGACGCCACAACTTTTCATTTTTTTATTTTGTCAATTTCTATTTCTTGTTTATGATCCTGATTATGTATGATGTCCAGATTTAAACTAAAGTACAAAGCATTGCTTGTGAACATTAGAAAATTTAACATGATTTATCCCGCCTCACTAACAAAAAGAAGTGTCATTTTGTTAAGACATAAGTAGTTCTGGTTCTAATCCTTGGTAGTTAAGCTTTATGAATATTTTGAAAAAACTATACTTTTCCTGATAATTGAACTGTTTATTTAGACTTGGCTGTTGGGGCTCCATATGAAGGAAATGGGACTGTTTACATTTATTCTGGATCAGAAAATGGTATCATACTGGAACCTTCTCAAGTAAATAGTGTTTCTCTTTTCTATAAAATCACTGGTGTAGATAGTTTCTGTTTTTACAATTATGTATATTATGACTTTTATACTATTCATTTTTTTTGTTGGATATGTGTTTGCATTTTTACATTTCTCCATTCTACAGTTGAAATATAAATGGGTTTGTAATCCTAATTACATGCCAAATAATGATTACTGAAATAAGAATCTACTGAATACTCTGAAATGATAAAACTTATTTGTGTCTTCTGTAGTAACAAGCTTTGACTTGGCTGATTCTTCTTAATCCTTACTTAAAAATGAATGAATTTTTTATTTTATTTTGTTGACAATATTATATTTTTAAAGTTCATCTTATTTTCTCTTAAAGATTATCACAGCAGAAGATATTAAGACATATGAAGACAACAAGAAGTCTGAAGGTTTGAAGACTTTTGGGTATTCTTTAAATGGAAAAATGGACATTGATGGCAATGGCTATCCAGACTTATTGATAGGATGTTATGATAGTGATGCAGCTGTTCTATTAAGGTAAAGTTTTCCTTACTTGCATTCTTGTGCAATAAATTAGATTCCTAGAGATGTTTAAAAAAACATCTGAAAACTACATCAGTGGCTTAAACTAACTGTTAGATATTTATTTTGTAATGGTTGAAACCATCTCTAATTTTATTTTTATACATTTTTATTTACAAAAGTTGTTATAATACTTTGACTTATAGATATATTTTTACAATGAATATCTAACCAAATTGGTAACAGAATCTAGTTTTTTTATGCTGAAAGAAATCATCAATCTTGCTAGAAAATGAAATGAGTAGATTGTGCTGACATTTAAGATGTAAAATCAGGAGCTAAAATAATTTATAAATGTTACAAATAATATATAAAGAGCAAAACATAACTTTGGATTTGGTATTTAGATTGTTTGTATCTTAAATTATTTTGGCATATCGTTCGAACATATAAATTTCCTTAAAATAAAAGGGATTTTTCTTCTGTTCGAATAGATCACGCCCTGTTCTCAATATCATCACTTCAGTGTCCGGTGAGCTCTCTAAAATTGATCCAGATCAGACTGGCTGTGAAATGGACAAAACCTCATCTACTGTATGGTATGTACCAATCATTCAAGCAAGCTGCCTTTCTATCCTTTGAATTGTTTTCTAAAGGGAGCTGGAAATAAGTGACTGAATAAACCTTGTGGTTTTTCCTGATACATCAAAGACAAAAAAGGCTGGGTAAAAAAACCTTTTTTAAACAAAATTTGAATCAATATAAATCTAAGTGTGAAAGTAGACCTTTACAGAATGCACAGTCTATATCTAGGGTCAGCTACTACTAAACCGCAGTCCGTATGCAGACCGCGGGAGGTTATTTCTTGGACTGCAAAAGTATTTTGAAAATCAATAATATGTATTCTAAAATTAGTCTTTTTCCTTCTTTTTAAGAGTTAAATTTCCAAAGACTTTCTGAGGGAAACTGTAGTAGACCCACTTTTCAATATCAAGCTATTAAATAATAGCTTACGAGCTCTAAAGACAAATGTTAATTAAATGGTTTTGAATCTTATAATTTAGGAAGAATGCTGAAATGTAAAAAGTTCATTTCTTGGGGTAGTTATTAAATTAAGACTTTGGGAATCCTTCCAAGGAAGAATCCAAAGTCCCAGGCCATCCCCTCATTTTCTTGCTGGACGACACCCATTTGTTGTAGTGATAGCCGTATCACAATGCTTTTTTAATGCATTATAAGTAAATTGGATTTTTGAAAATTGTGTTATTGTGATATGAAATGGTTTTAACAGCAATAACCTAGATTTTTATGTGCTTTAACAATTTAATAAAGAAGATAGTGTGCACTACTCAAATTACATCTATGCAAAAATATGTGTATCTGAAAACAAAAATATAAAACTAACTATGTGCCTTTTTTTCTCTGGACCTCTATAAAAATTTTTAAAATTATTTGGACTCTGAGTAAAGTTACTTGCCAATCCCAGGTCTGTCTATTGTAACTCATATGTTGTAAAAAATTCTTTATGAAAAGGAAGTTTAAATTATCAATTCTTTTCCAGCTTTTCATTTGAAGCTTGCTTTCAATTCAATTCAACCATCTCCACCTCTGAAGCCTTACGACTTCAGTACAAAATTGAAGCAGAAACATTCACTGGCAGAAAATTTTACCGAGTCCGCTTCAAGTCTGCGCTTGATAGCAACACTCCCAACATTGCTGAACAGCAAATAACTATGAGAGGAAGCTCCTTCAACAGACAGCATTGTTCTACTGAAGTAGCTTATCTGAAAGTGAGTTGCAAAATAACTGTTATGTTGATTAAGTCACCAGTAATGAAAAATATAGGAGTTTTAATTTACTCAGAATTTATAATTTATAGTTAATTTATCAATAATTAAATAATTATATTTGTTATCTCAATTCCTGGGAAAATGTTAGGCTAAAAAATACATTTGATTCTGTTTACAATATAGAGTTTGACAGCATAACCCATAAGTCCTTGTATTACTTTTCATAGTGTATATTTTCAGGTTATGCTGGAAATATATTGTAATCAGTCATTATTATAAAGTTTCTTATATGCATTTACCTTTTATGGTATCTAACTAACCTTGATAATTGTAATAACAAGTTTTTATTGCTTTTTTTAATTTAAAATAGATAGCTACTCCCAATAATTTTGCCACAGTTGTCTTTGATTTATTAGGATTAGCCATGCACAAATCTCAACTTAGGTTAAGACAAGGGTCTGTCCAGATATTTTGTGAAGGGTCCGGTTTTAGTAAAAATTATGAAAATCAACTTCTAATTTTGTGAATTTTAGTTAGCATTAAATTAGTCCTTTTAAGCCAGGAGCCTGTTTTTATGAAAATTAGCTCACAAATTTGCAGTATTTTGAAAAATAATGTCCATTTAAAGGCCAAAATACTTTGTGAATGGTCTGTTTTTAAGGTAAAATTTGTTGTGAAGGGTCCGATTTCAGAATGAAACATTTTGTGAAGGGTCCAATTTCAGAATGAAACATTTTGTGAAGGGTCCGAAAACGGACTCAAATTTCTTCTCAACAGACCCCTGGTTAAGATGATGAAACTCAATGATTACTGTTTCTTAAAGTCAGTGTAGTACTAAATCATTTTGAAAATATTGATATTCTAAAAAATATTTTGTTTTCATTAGTATTTTTATTGATTGCAGGATAAGAGTGATATCCAAAATCCAGTGCTATTTAAATTAACCTATTCCCTCATTCAAGATGATCCTACTCAACCTAGCCCTGGGTCATTTTTACCTAATGTTAATACTTATCCAATTCTAAATCAAAAAGAAGCATCAAAGATATTCAATGTAAGTATTTTTGTTTGCTATTTGTACTTTGCTTAAAGTTACACTTCTAAATGTACAAAAAATACTTCTAGTTATTAGGATTTTGTTTTATGATTTGCAAGCATTTTATCTTTACATAAAATGAGTTTGTTGATTTATTGTATCTTTGATTGGATTTGAAAAAACTCAAGTCTTGATTTAAAGGTTTTTTAATTCATTTGATTAAATTTGATTGATTGATTGTACAGTCCTTATTGTGTCTTTAAGGCCCCAGGTGCCCATTTTTATTTAGTTTTTAAAATTTATTAAATTTCTGAGATCTGGACTACGGTTTGCCTTTTTGCCATTGGATAAACACATAGAAATTACCCACAAGTGTTTTGAAATGCAAATGGGGAATAATATAATATTTTTATTAAAGTCGTGTTAAGGAAGGTCATTAAGTTATCAACCATATTAAGTTATTTCTAAGTAAATTTCTCTTTACAGATAGGGGGACTCTTAGAATAAAAAAAACTAGTCATTTTTATGGTATTCAAAAAATTCATTAAAACTATATTGAGTAACTCAAAAGATTACTTTTTAAAGTCAACTTTTTAATTTACCTAAACAGGCTACATTCCTTAAAGATTGTGGAGTTAATGATATATGCGAGAGTGCCTTAGATGTGATTGTTGACATCAATTTGGCCAAGTAAGTTAAAACCATTAAATTTATCACTTGAGTATTTCCTATCATTGATAAAGAGATGTAAAAGTTTGTGATTTTTTAGGGATGAAGATGGAAAACCAGTTTTATTTTTGGGTGAAAAGCAAGTGAACTTGTCAATCAAAGTTACAAGCTCTAAAGAACCAGCCTATGATGCCATGCTTTATGTCTTTCATCCAGCCAGCTTAAGTTTTGTAGGACGTAAAGTAGTGGTAAGTATGATATCTGTGTTTCATCATATACATGGATGTGATTCTTCATCCTTTTGGCTGATTTCCTCCTTTTTAAAATTTTTTCATGATCAGGGTGCGAATTTCCTCTTATTTTAACTTATAGTCAATCCCATCACTGTATGTAGCATGAGTGAAAACAATATTTATTAAAACAACCTGTTCCTGCATTGTGTAGCATTATAAAATCTGAGTTTCTCTGTTCTGTTTTAGAAAGGTGACCAGATTGATTGTGCCCCTTACAACGCTACGATTGTGGCTTGTGAACTTGGGAACCCTTTGAAGGACAGTGAGGTAACTTGAAAAAAGTATGAATGAAAGTTAAATGCATCATGTAAATAAGTATTTGTCATTTAACATGTGTCATTTAATTGATTTAGGTTGAATTACAAATAAGATTTAATCCGAAAGACATAGCATCTGATGATAAGAGTTTGAGAATAAGAGTGAAAGCAAACACGTAAGCTTATTTATTTTTGAAAATATTTTTTTGAGTCCTGATAATAAAGATTGATAACATACTATAATTTATCTTATAAGAATAATTTATTCTTAACATATTCATTAATATTATTTTTACATTGTAACCCTATTAGTACATGTTTTATAAAAATAATTGTGGTATTATAAACTAGTAAGTAGCATAACTTTTCAGAATTACTAAAATTGGTATTGTTCTTAATTTTTTTATTCCTGCTTAGTAAAACAATTTAAAAACAAAAATTTGTATTTGATTTCATTCAATAAATATTTGTGTGTATCCTCTTCAAGCTGAACTGTTTTAAATTATTCTTTCACATATTACTTTATACAGTTTTGTTACATGTTATATAAAATAGTATTTATGTTCAGTAATTTGTAAAATCTTAAAGCTGGTAAAATCCTTGTGTAAAATTTGTTTTCTTCATACAGTACAAGTGTTGAAGATATACCCAGAGAAGACATAGTAATTGAAGCAGGAATTGTTAAAATGGCTGAGCTAGAAATTTTGGGGTAAGTTATTTCAATTGTTTAGTCTCTTAGGTATGAAAGGCTAATGCATTTAAGCTGATAGTTAAAAGTTTACTTAGCTTTTTTGGTAAATGCTATTCAAGGCTAGCAAAGGAAGAACTTCAGAACCATCAGTATATTTTTCCCCAGGGGTGTCTTTGAGATAGTTTCCAAGTCAGGAAGATAGGGGATATGTATTTGCAATGTTGTATAATTTATTTGATTTAAGCACCCCCTTATAGAATTATTGATTCTTTTAGGCTATGAATAGGAAACTTAAGTGTATATGCTAAGGACTGAATCTTGTTTGAAGATGTATATTTTTAAGATGTTTCAGTTTTTGTATCTTCGTATTCTGAAGTTTTCATTGTCTTATAGGATATCGCAGCCAGAGCAGGCATTTTATGGAGGTGATGCCAATCAAGTTCCTGCATTTGTAGATGAAATCGGAAGTGAAATTGAACATATCTATGAGGTATTGCCATCAGTGGCGGCTCGTGGGTTAATTAATAGGGTGTTCACACCAATTATATAAAAAAATAAAATTTTCATTAATTTAATTCATTTACGTCATAAATGTACTCTTTAAATTCTCTTTTTAAAGTCCCTATCTTTTCTTTCTGTAACTTAGACAATGGTCAGATGAGGTGTTGGTCTCAAGTTACTTATTTCAACTTTTTTCCCTCGGCAATTGAGAAAAATACAGATGCTTTAACTCAAACACGGAAATTTTACTTAAAGCTATCATTTAAAAAACATCCTAATTAATAACAAAAGTATTAAAATATTTTGATGAAAAGATTTAAATTGTAATTAAAGAGTGCTGTTACTCGTACTTTCCAATTAGCCGATAAAATCACTTCTATCAGACGTCAAAAAAGAAAGCTGTGCCTCAAAAATGAAAGCCTCGGCACACTAAATCTGTGCTAACGGAGATCTCCTGCGCGTTGCCGTAAGCTCAAATGATCTCCGGCAACCAGTCGGGGTTTCTTCGGATTCTCATATTTTTTTCGCTCACACGTGCTAAAAGGGAAAGAAAAATAAGAGTTCAGTCTTTTTTCGATTTCTTTCGCGTTTCCGGTAGTAAATTTTTCTTATTGAGTAGAGAAAGGGGGGGAGAAAAATAGTTCTGAGCATAAAAAAGAAATTGAGAATATATTTACTTTGATATTTATTTATCTTTACATTCGATTTTTGCTCCACTTTTTCAGTGGGTGTTCAGGTGCTCCTGTGCTCCTATGGACGAGCCGCCACTGATTGCCATGTAGCTAGTGCTAAATCTTCAATTTTTTTTATTTTCTTTCTTAGGTGTAAAATATTAGAGTAATGCTGCAATGTTCATTGAAATTTCTGTATGTAGTCACTTATTGTATAATTATAGAAAAAACTTAAAATCTGGCAAGTTAAAATATAGTGTGAAGATAATAGAAAAAATTCACATCGAGTTGAACTTTCCTATTGTATCTAGGGGTTGAACAGTTAAAAAAATTTATACTTACTTTCACAATCTTTAAAATCCTGATAAAGTGCAGGTTTGACTTCTGTTCACCCAGGACAACATTAATGTTACTAATTTATCTTAAATATTTTACTTGTGTTACCATATTATCCTAATTAAATTAGTATTATTTTGTGATATTTAATTTTAAAAAGTTATTTTTCCAACTCTATAACTTAACATAGAATTCAATAAACTTATAGAGTATGTTCTTTTTAGATAATCAATCATGGACCTTGGTTAGCAAAAGGGGTTGAAATGGTAGTATCTTGGCCTTATGAATCTATTGATGGATATGACAAAAAACTTCTGTACATTGTTGAAAATCCAGAGGTAAGCTATTGTAAAAACACTGCTGTATGAAAGAAAATAATGTTTAAAGAACAGTGAGATCAGTTCTTATCCTTTTAAACCTCGTTATTGTAAAATAAATTATGCGTAATTGACCCTCTTTATTTCTACATTTTTAATGTGTTTTTATGTTTGAAGGAAACACAAGCTAAAATAATTATTTACTTAAAAGAGACAAGCCTAAGTTTTTTCTGATTAAAGCGAGAAAATTTTTACAGGCTGAGATTGTGACTTAAAAAATTTCTGAATTAAACATTTGATTTTAAGTGCTATTGTTCACCATTAATATTTTTACAGGTTATAGGAAATGGCTATTGTGAATTGGATCAATCCCAACTAAACCCTCTAAAACTGAAAGTAAGTAGATAATTTTTTAATATATGTAACTTTTTACCTTTATCAAAAATAGTAGAGTCATTAGAAATTCTAAAATTTACTTTAAAAGTATCAATTGGAATTTTACTTTTTATTATGTTTTTACAAATAGCACTATTTTCAATGGTTTAAATATTTTATCTTAAAATTTACACAAAGACAGTAAATAGTTTTACAAAAGGAAAATTTTTGCATCACTAAGTAAACTTTATTTGCTCAGAAGTTTGCTTTCTGTATTCAAACAATTTTGCAAAACATTAAAAATGTCTCTTTTATTCCATAACATAAAGATTGGTTTAATTTTCTTTAAAAGGTAATTGTAATTTTATACTTTAGTGAATTTATAGGTCCTTGATTGTTTATTAGAGCTTTATATAATTTTAATTTAATTTTTCCTTTACTTCATTCCTGATTTAAATTCTGGAATTCTGCATTCATTTTATTTTATGTATCTAAAGATGTTTTAAATTAGTGGTTACATTCAGTAAGATTTAACCCCTTCATTTTAAAAGACTAAAAAAAATGTTTATTATGTATTGCTGAAAAATCTTATACCTTGTGGATTAATTATATTTTTATTTAAGCTATCAATAAATATTTGAAAACTCGCATGATCAATTGTAAAAGCTCTAATTTTTTACAATCTATAGAATATTTATTGTGTTCAACAAAGGTCTAGAAAAGTAAAGCTTGAATAAAAAGTTTTATATTAAAGTATTTTTAAATATAGATGTTGAAAAGAATGTTTAATTATTATGTTTCATTAAATTGAAACTGAATGTAGCTCTAAGAGGCCATTGTATTGTTTCTCTAGAGGCACCCTCAAGAATTGCGCCTTGCATCTGCAAGTTCCTATCGGAGACGTGCGAGACGTGAAGTTGAGCCCCAAGAACTCCGCGTGGACGGGAAAATTGCCCAAGTTGTAACACTGGTATGTTCTTGTACAGTTTTGCTGCCTTATGTTTGATTGATCTAATAAGTATTGCTTTATAGAGCTGAAGTTCTGCATGTTGAAAAGAAATGAATGATTTTTTTATAGGATTGTGATACCAGTACTGCTAGATGTTTCACTTTTACGTGCAACTTCAAAAGTATAGAAAGGGACAGCACTGCAGTGGTGAAAATTAAGGCCAGACTGTGGAACAGTACATTTGTTAAGGTGTGGTAAAAAAATTTTTTTTTGCTCATTACTTTTTCCCTAAAATAATCAGCATCAGAAATTGGAAAAAAAATACTGGTCCAGCAGACCAATGCTTTACCAATCTTACTGGTCTGCTTATTACTGGTCAGGTTATAATTTTTTCTCCCCCTCTTGGTCACTGTCGCATGTCATACATCCAACGGGAAGTGGCCCATTCTAGTAATGGTCGCACCTAATGTGACAGGCTGAAATCTCACTATGCTACAAGTTATTCCATTGCTGCAGTTGTCTTGCTACCCTTTCTGATCTCATTTCCCATTCACTTCCAAAGAATGTAAGGGGTGATACAGACTGGTCTGGAGAAATACAAATCCTAAAATTGTCACAAGGTTTCCATTGAAGGTTCTTGCATAAGTTTCTTCCCTTGTCCTGTGAAATTCAAGAACCCCCCTAACAGTTCCTTGAAATGTCATTGACAGATGATCTGGACCCTTATCTGGAATGATCTGGTCTAAGGGTCGAGGAAGTTAGAACATCAAGGGTGTTAATAGGGTCCAAGTAATCAAAAGTGTCAATGCAAATATTTCATCATCATCATCACAATTCTCTCTCACGCCAAGCTGGCGTATAAGGCCTTAAGTCTAGATCTCCATCGCCTGCGGTCCAAAGCAGCCTCCCTAGCCAAGCCCCAGCTAGACCATCCAAAGGCATTTCGTTCGCTCTCCACCATTCTTCGCCAGGTCAATTTGGGTCTTCCTCGCTTCCTACGTCCCCCGGGTGTCCAAGTGAGGGCCACGCGAGGAAGTTCAGAGGCGGGCATTCTGAGTATGTGGCCTATCCAGGTCCATCTGCGATGCTTAATTTCTTCCACGATGGGTCTAGTTTTTGCCTTGTGGAGCAGTTGCTCATTTGAAATGACGTATGGCCAAAAGATCCCAAAAATCCTGCGAAGAGCTTTCGTTTGAAAGGAATTTAGGGTATTTTCTTGTGATTTAGTAAGTTTCCATGTTTCGCACCCATAAAGTAAAACAGATTTAACTAATGAATTAAAAATAAGTAATTTCAGCCTGATTGATAGGGCTGAAGAGCTCCAAATCTTCTTCAACGTTCTAAAAACACTGAGAGCTTTGCTCAATCTAGATGAGACATCCTCGTCAGTTCCACCAGTGGTAGACACTATTGCACCAAGGTAACTAAAGGTGTCGGTATCCTCAATATCTGTGCCTTGCACATTGAGTTTAGTTGTAATGTTACTATTTAGTTTCATTGTTTTAGTTTTCTTAGTATTTATTTTCAGGCCTATAATATCCGCAGTTTCCGTCATAAGTTGTGTTTTTAGTTTCATATCTTCAAATCTTGACGACAGTAAAACAATATCGTCCGCGTAATCAAGGTCTTCCAAAAGGTGTGTGAAACTCCAACGAATCCCCATTCGTTTGTTACTCGTGGATTTCCTCATGATCCAATCTATCACAATGATAAACAATAGACCAGACAGAACACAGCCCTGTCTCACACCGGTTTCTATTAATGCAAATATTTAGTCATGTATTTTTCAGGAGAAACTTAAGAAAAGAAAAGAGACCAAAAATCATATTAAATGTTTCTATATTAGGCAGATAACTATCTTAGACACCCCAGGGAATCAATAAACATAAATCCATTACATTTTTATTGTATTTAAATTTATTTCACACTGGTCTGAGCTATTTTTCAGTGGTCCCGGACCAGTGGACCACCTCCAATTCCAAATGTTGACAATAAGGCTCAATATTCATATTTACAGTGATAGATAAAAATTTTAAAAAGATATTATATCTCTTTTTGTGTTATATTTTACTAAAATAACCATTACCTAATTTTTAATGCAAAATATTTCTGCATTGATTTATACTTTCAAACCAAAGAATACAATCCCAAAATATTTGAATTTTGATTGATAAAATATTTGAACTGATTTTTGTTTTGTTTGATAAAGAACAGGCTTCTTCACCGGCTTGATACAGTTTGTCATTTGAATGTCAAAAGTTCCTTAAAAAGTTCTTAAAATATTTTTAGATAATAATAAATAATTTGGTCTCAGTGAAACAATGAAGTGGAAAAAACTTACAAATTATTATATATTCAACCCAGAATATATAACAACAATGTTTTCTTTCATAGGATTATCCAAATGTTGATTGGGTGCGCATCATCTCTAGAGCTCATATAAGAACCATTTCAGATGATATTCGTCAGAAAGAGCATAATGACTTTCATTTTGTAAGTTATTTTCATTCAGTTGTTTGAATAGTTTTTTAATGTGTAGTTTATTTGATAGGAGTAGTTTTGAGTCAATTCTAGTTACTGACATTTGTAATTGTTATCCAATTAAAGATAATTTTAAACAGCATGGCTCAAGTTCATGTTCAAAGCATGTTGCTGCAACTGATTAACCCTTTCCAGTGTCTTGTTAACCCTAAATTTTCTATTGGATTTAATTGCAATCTCAGGTGGTCTAAAATTGAAATGTTTAAGAAAAATTAGGCAAAGCTTTGAGAACCACATATGTCATGAATGTAAAACAGTGTCATAAAATTAAATTTTGTGCCAATGTGTCATTATGTTGTTAATCATTTTGTGTCCCCTTCTCACCTTGCAATCTAAATGGTGATGATTCTATACATTATTGATTGATTTTTCTATTGGACACCAAATTTCATCTGTTTTGATTACTTTGTTTATCAATATATCTAAAGATAATTTTAATTATAATCCGGCAGAATATGTCTTCATGAAATCACTTGAAATATTATAGATACTTTTTGTTAAGAATCACTTAGTCAGTCATAGTTCTTCTCCATACCACCTCCCAAATGTTACAATTTCAAACCATTCTCTTAAATGATAACGTCTTTTTTCTAGGCTGAAACTAAAGCATATCCAGATATACATTTGTATCAGAAAACAGAGGAAATAGCCTTATGGATCATTATACTGGCAGTTTGTGCTGGAATACTACTCTTAGTTTTGCTTATTATCATTTTATGGAAGGTATGTTTTAATATGAATATTATCCTGTATAAAAAATAATGAACAATTACTTAACTTGGTGTAGCCAGTTAGTTACAAATTTTTGCTGAGCTATTAGAGTAGTATTGGTTAGTGCTGCAGCCTTACTTCACCCCCTGAATTCTCCTATTGCATATTTTGTGTATTATTGTTATTATTTAAAAATATATATTGATTACAGTATTTATGATTAGAGGCAAAATTTTCATGTAGAAGCTAGTTTAGAGTCAGTAATAATTTATTTATTGACTGACTATTAATTGCTAAATCCAAACAAATATATAATGTTTATAAAGTTGGGATTTCTAAAGTTTTCAACTTCTTTGGAACATAAAGTGCCCATTTTTTAAGGCATTTGGCTGAAAAGAAACGAATAATAACAATCCAATCTTTATTGCTTATAAGTTCAAGAAAAAATGCAATCTTAAATGCAAATATATTGTGGTAAAACTCACTATCCTTTTTTTTTCTAGTGTGGATTCTTCAAACGTAAGAAGCCTGGCTATGAACGGGCTCCAACAAATGACAAAGATTACATGTGAAGATCCACATTTTGCATGAAGAAATAACAACTGAATGCAATACTTGGAGGTAGCAGTGGCCACTGAACTTTGATGCATCAAAACATTCTCCATTTATGTGGCAAGAACTATTGCTATGAACTGCCATATTTTTTGAAAAGTAACCTTAGAGCTTCTGTCAAACTGTGATGGACATGATTTGCTTCTGACAGAATGTACATGGGTTAGAAAGAAATTTTATGTTTCTTGGAACTTTCTAGGTTTTTTAACTAAATGTGATATACACTGACTGGTGTGTGCGTGTATTGTGGCAATTGAGTTTGAAAGAAATAGCATTTGAATATTTAAAAACAACCTTTTGTAATTAGCTTCATAAACCTGTGTGTTTAGTTCAGTTTTCATATTGGTTTTTCCGTCATAAAAATGTGTTTTCAATGGTCATTCATTTGCAAAGATTTTTAAATGAAAGTATTTAATGAAATGTGTTCTAAGTTCACTTTTTACTACCTAAACTTGTCGAATGTATACTTATACTATTACTAGTGTTGTTTTATAACCAAATGCTCATCTACTTAAAAAAACTAAAACTATTTGTACATAACATACCTTGTGTGCCTTATGCTGTAGATATATTTTTGAGTTAAAGTTCATGTACTGTTTCTCCACTTTATGACTAAGTTCAGTTTCTTAGGCTACCCAATTGAGCCAATATGTTGATAAGCAATGTGCTTACACTCTGAACCTTAACTTCCAATCTTGGTTTTAAAGATGTACATTCATTAACATGATTTTCTATTTTGAAATCAACTTGAAATTTAGGGCCTCCCTGAATTGTGAGTCAAATTTTGTTGGGTTGCAAATTTGATGAATGTTTAGTAGATAGGCCATAAAGTAAAAAGTAAACTTTACTGGAACATGGTTTTATGAAAACCTTGCTGGTAAACTCCATGAGGCAAAGTAGTTTCATTAAAACTAAATCAACGTTATTGAAGTTTGATTTGAGATTAATCAGTTTTCCTTTTTGCTTACTTTTAATTTAGGTAAATGAGATGAAAATAACCACTACTGTTAGGTTTTTTTTTAAAGAACTTTGATAGAAAGCCTCAGCTGTTTAAATTTCAATCCAACCTCTTGTTGGCTTATTTTAATTTCCTTTTGTGAGGACTACTTATTTATCAATTCCATAAAAAAGTTATGGTGCCAATACATCCATTGTTGTTTGTTATTTTTTAGTTACAGTAATTATTTAAACGAGTTTTTAACACTGTCATTTGATGAAAAATAAATGTATTTTCATAAAAAATGCATCTTTTTTTATTTGCTTTAAAGTTTTATTTGTTTCTTGTTTTGTTAGATGCTTTAAGTGTCATGTGTTTTTGTTAATTTTTAAGAGAAATTTGCTTTTATAAGTTTTACTTATTGTCTTAACTTATTACATTATATTATTTACACTTACGAAAAATGTATTATTCTTTATTGTTTTTAAAGAATACTTTTGAATTAGTGGTTCAATTACCAATAATAGTTACGATCAGTTGCCAAGTGGGTAACTTGGTGAAGGGAAAATAACTATTAATTTCAAGAATTGCAAAAATAAAACAGAAAATTGAAATTATTTTGTTCTCCTTTAAGAAAGATATCGTAAAATTATTTTATCACTGTTTTCTTCAAAACTTTAAGAGCAACATCATGATATCTTTCAAAATACTTTTGAAATATACATAAAATTAATATTTTCTATGTCAAACCAATATTTTGTGTGTATAAAAAAGAAAAAAGTTCAATGCATGATGATGGAAATGTCACCATAGGTCAGTGTCTGATCTGTAGGCCATAAGTATGCCTGCATTTATGGGCAGATCCAGGTTTGATGGCTATGGGGTACACCAGGATTTTTAAAGCATAATTTTAATAAATATTGAAGGATGATATTACTTTTCTCATCTATATAGAAATACTGTGTGAAGCATTTTACAGCATAAAAAACTGATTCGTAAAGTAATTCTTCTCAAAAATCCTTAATCTTGCAATTTATCAACCTTCAGAAAGCACGAGGATGCCATTCTTCACATCTGCTGAAGTCTGTATTCTGTCATAAAAATTTCATGAACAGAATTCTGTCCCAGGTTTAATGAAATTGGGAATTAACTAGCAGTGATTGGGGGGTACTGATTTCAACTCTATATTATCTTAACCTATTTTTAGATATTTTAAGTTTTGTTTGGTGAAATTTGTAAATTTTTAGTAAAATTGAAAGCTTGCATGACTAATCAATGCACAAACTCTATGTTTGGTGGAATCGTGCTATTACCACATTGTATTAATTTTTAACAGAAACTTGTTTTTGAAAATTCTTTAAAAATGCTGGAACAAAACAGTCAAGTCTTGCAATTTTTCAAAAGGGACACTCATGTCTGGGAGGATTATGCCCCCAATGCCAACCTCCCTGGATCTGTTCCTTTCTTTATTTGCATAGCATTTATGTAAATTTTAAAAGGGGCTTCCTTTTAATGTTTAACAAAATCGATTAATTCTTTGTACAGAACAAGAACTTTTTTTGCTTAAGTACTTGAAGCATAGGTGACATCTCCAAAAATATTTAATTCAGTAAGAAACTTTTTAAATTCATTATGCTATGTGTGTAGTTAATCATTTGTAACTAAAACTGCTAAAAAGGTTTCTTGTGCAGAAATAAACAGTTGATATGCATAGCAACATATCCCTTTTGTACAAAAAATATTTTCTTGTAACAAAGTTTTAAGTCTTTAAAATTGTATTTAATAAAGTTTTACCTTTTATAATACATTTTTTCAATGATTATTTCCCAGTTTTGAATTTATATTATCTCTAAAAAAAGAATTCAGAATGCATCTTCAAATAATTTTACCAGCTACCCCATAATTTTTCATTACAATTTAGATAAAACTGGATTTTCTCCAACTTGTGAACTTATTTTAATAACAAGAGACTCCCCCCCCCAAAAAAAAAAAGAAGTCATAAGTGTCTTTTTAATGCTGAGATTGGTAACTGTGCTGGCAAGGATCTGTCATCAGGCCACTGGATCCACATTGTTGATCATAAATAATCAACAAATGAAGCCAATATGGATACCCACAGTCCACAGTATGTTTTTCCACTCAAGACATCTTTCCTTTTTTATTGGTTTATACCCTTTCCTTCTGAAGTTTATTCCCAGACAGTCTTTTTCAGTTTTTGGTCTTTAAAACCATGTTGTCTTTTTTCAAGCATCAGTCCAGCTGCTATCTCAAGTTAGGTTATCATCCCTTTAGCTTTATCTAAGTGCCATTTAGACCGGCATTACTTTTTGGTGATATCAGGTAACATAACAGGACCCATGGATTCCATTCTTTGCTTTTTCATGAAGTTAAGGATGCTAATTATGAGAATTCCCCTGTATTAGAGAAAATGTTCTTAATATTATCGTAGCCATACTTCTTCCTATTCCTTCAAAGGTTTGATAGGCATATTTTATGTTGCAATTTATTTTGCTGAAAGACATTCTTACACTACTTCGCACAGACTTTCTTCACATTAAAAGAAACTGCTGCTGATCATCTTTTGTGAACTCCTATTATAGACAAATGAATTTTCCATGATCGAAAGAGAAAACCAGTTAAATATATTCTAAAATAGAGAATAAATATTGCTATTTTTATTTCTCTTAAAATAAACTATCAAATGTGAAAACTTAGTTTAACACTTTCAACTTTGGTCCCTTCCCTTCAATATAGCCCCCCCCTCAGATCCTGATCATTGCTCTTTCATTGAAAAATAAATTAATATAAGGTAAATGATGTGGGTATATAGTGGACACTGTACCAATAGTGGCCACATAGCTGATTAATTTTAAATAGAACGAGTTAGAAGCATCAAACAGCGTCAAAATTCATAGTAGATAGTACAATCAGGTAAGCTGGTAAATCACCACCGATACCACAGATCAGCATGGGAAGAATATTTAAATATTTGAAAATAACAACATCGGCCGAGTGACTGAAAGTTTATTTGGCTTATTGAATCGCGTAAGGAAACGGGTATGTCGGAACTGATTTTTTTGTACTTATTGCTTATTAGTATTACCGTTTGATTGACTTTTAAATTTATATTAAGATAAAGAAGAGTGTATAAAATGATAATAAATAATTTTTTTTGAAAATTTTGACTTAACGAGGATTTATGGGGGTGGCCACTTTACCAACACATAATCTTAGATTTTCCAATAGTGGTCACTGCAATGGCTTCAAATAGAACTATAATTAATATTTAATTTGAATCATTTTTACTTCATAAACTGTTGATCGTGCTTTAAAATGAGTGTTGTATTAATTTGGTTTCATTTTGGCTTCGGGAACCAAGGTTTTTAAAACATTGAATTATATGCTGAATTCCTCTCAAATCAGCTACAACGTAGGCTTTGGGCTGAAAACTATCAAGTCTTTTTTTAAATAAAGTTAATTTGATTGGATATAAAATACTTTTCGTTGGTAAGGAAGATTTAACTAGAACTAAACGACTATACCAAAAAAAACCCTCAATTTGATGCATAAACCCCTCATATAAGCAGAAAAAGAGAGGTGTACACTGTCCACTATGGATGCAAGAGTGTCTACCACATAGAAACAACAGCTACATCTATGTGGCCACTATAGACGCAATTTGGAATACTTTTTAAAACTTAATTAAAAATATTTTACCCAATTTAATAAAAATTTTTAATGGTAAAATCGAAAGAATATCCAATTAACCTAAAAATAGGATAATAACCGTTTCCAAGCAAATAGGTTGGTATTTATTAAGAATTTAAGTAAAAATTTTCCTTAAAGTGTCCACTATACCCACATTTACCTTACTACTTGAAAGACCTTTAAAATCCTGAAAAAATATTATCTAATACTTTTATATAAAATGTATTAAAAATTAATTAGAATTTTTTTTTAAAAGATAGAATTCCTAAACTATTGCGATTTTTACAGAAACAAAAACAACAATAACAAGCTTTGAATAGATTTTTAGACTGCAGTGCAGAGCAGTGGCGTATATAAGGGGGAGGCGAGGGGGCCCTGCCCCCCCCCCGAAATCCGGACTTGGTGTACCAAAACAAGCTAAAACCCTGTTTTAAGGGACAAATTTCCAAAAATTTTCTGGGGGAGGACCCCCGAACCCCCCTTTCTGATTGTAATTTTATCATTCCAAATCTTTTTACAGTAATAAGTTCATCAAAATTCTAATCCTACTTAAAAGTGTCCAAGATTAGGACTAGGTGTACCAAAATTTCTTTCTATTGTGATATTATACATTATTTTCTTATACCTAGAATCAGAGCAGTACAACTGATTTTCAGAAGAAAAAAATAACAAATAATTGCTTGTTGCTTGTAAAAACTGTAAAATTGTCAAGGACTAAAAATGCAGGATAATTTTGGTACCGTTTATCGGCACCTTCACAAAAAATGAACTCATAAAAACGGTCAAACTTCACAAAAATTTTAAAATGATTTTTTATGATAGGTGAATTGTTTATGGGTTAAATTAGTCTTAAATTGCTATAAAACTGTAGAAATAAGTAATTTAATGCTGTTTTCATTAACTTAATAGTTCCCATTTAAAATATATATAAAAAATTTCACATGAATTAAAAAGATCCTACAATTTTTCATAAAAATTAAAATACTGTGTAAGTTTTTTACAAAAATGGAGGTTAAGTTTTTAAATTCTGGATTAGTCCCGCTTGTAAAAATTTGCTTCTTAATCTTTATGTTTGCATTCAATGCACAAACCTTAAAACAGAGGTTCTCAAACTTTTTATGCCGCGGAGCCCTTTTCAAGAGACAAATTCTTCGTGGAGCCCTTTTCCGAAATAAATTTTTCAAGGTGTAAGAAGCAAATTACATAAAACCCATTGCTTCTAGAAATAAAAGAATAAATACAGTAGTGTATATAGAAATTTATTTCGGGAGGGGTCCAAAATTATTCCTCAGCCACTCTCATGCATATTTAACAGTTTAACGTAGCTTTTAAAAACGTTTTTAGGTTTAATTTGCATCTAAGATAATTTATTTGTAAGGCAAATTGTGATGAATTAAGATCCAAGTACAATAGAAGGGTCTGAGGGTCCTTCCTCCCCAGAAGATTTTGTGAAATTTGATCCTTGAAAACAGTTTTTAACTCGTTTTAGTAACATCATTGTCCAAATTTCGGACATTCATTTTTAGGTAGGATTTTCATTTTTAACGAACTTATTATAAAAATTGACAATAATAAAGTTTCAAGTACAATAAGGGGTTTTGGGGGTCCTCCCCAGAAGAATTTCGGAAATTTGACCCTAAATAACATGGTTTTAACTTGTTTTGTTATACGTAGTCCGAATTTCCGGGGGGGGGAGGCTGGACCCTCTCGCCCCTCCTATATACATCCCGGAATATATGGAATATTTTGTTAACAAATTATATTTTATCATTGGATACAATGTAAATCCTTGTTTTAAATTTCAGAATATTAAAGCTATCACGTTTTAATCATTATGCCCAAGATGAATGAATAAAGGATTCATACAGAAATCTGTACATCTGTAAATTTTGTTTTCCTAAAAGTTACTTCTTTTGAAATCGAGATCTGTTTTGGGGGCTGCTGGACCATACGTCAAAGGTACATATCGAAATTTATTTACACATAGGCCCAAAATCACTCCATATCCCCTCCCATGCCATAGGATCAATGTAGCTTTATATTCATTTTTTGCAGAATTTGCTCTTAAAGAACTTAATATAAGAAACGTTTAGAGTAATTAAGTTCCAAATGCTATAAAGGGGGGTTGAATATTTGACTCTACTAAAAACAGGTTTTCACTTGGTATTGGTACATCTACTCCGAATTTTGGACAAACATTTTTCAGTAGGATTATGATTTTGCTGAACTTTATAAATATAAAAAAAAGGTGATGAGTAATATATTTGCAAGGTGGGGGAGTGGGTTCCTCGGTGTTCTACTATTCGGCGCGGGGCCGTTTGGGCGCGGCCGTTTCAGCGGCAGAAATAAAATGTAAGTAAATAGAACTCTTATAATTCTTCTAAAAATTAGAAGAAGAAAAATTTGGTGCCGAAACGGCCAGCGCCCGAACGGCCAGCGCCGAGTTGTCCCATCCCGGGGGTTCCTCCCCCCAAAAAAATTTTGGAAATTTGACCCTAAAAAAAGGGGTTGAACCAAAAAAAGACCTGAATAAGACAAAAACCAGAAAAAAAAACTATAATCAACAGAGCTCACTTCATTGGGGGCTCCACACCAAATCTACTTAAATTTAAGGGTGATTTTAGAGCTCTTAAACTTGGGTATGAAGGGGCAAAAGTAAGTTTTGAACAAGAAACACCCAGCAGAAAGTTATTTATATAACATTTCCGAGCAACGTAAATTAGAAATTACTAACGTATTTATTTAACATTTCTTCGAGGAGCCCCTGGAAATGCTTGGCGGAGCCCTAAGGGCTCCGCGGAGCACAGTTTGAGAACCGCTGCCTTAAAACAATACAAACATGACAAGCCCCCCCAAAATAACGTAAATTATAATTTTAACTTTTCAAAATATAGTGGTATTCAAAAAATACACCTTGTCAATTTAGCTTTTTTATCTTCCATTCTGGATTTAACGAAAAACCAAAAACTATGAACATAACAGGTTTGTGAGTCCCCCAAAACAACTTAATTTTAGATTAAAAAAATTAAAATTGTTTCGTATTAACCACATTTTTATGTGAGGGTATCACCCTTACCCAAGGGGCTCATTGTTGCTCACTTGGTCATCTTCCACTCTGGATTCAATTCAAAACCTCTATAAAATATAAAACTTTAAAATAATTAAAACATGACAGGTTTGTGAGTCCCCCGAAACAACTTAATTTTAGATTAAAAAAATTAAAATTGCTTCGTATTAACCACATTTTTATGTGAGGGTGTCAGTCACCCTTACCCAAGAGGCTCATTGTTGCCCAGTTTCAGGGCCGGACTGGCAGGTAGCAAGCCCTGTTAGGATTTTTCTCTGTGGGGTGAATCCCCGAGATTTCGACTTTTTAGTTTTGATATTAGAAATCGTCAGATCTCAATTCTTTTATTTTTTATAGAATTTTTTGAATGCAAAAACAGCTGATGTTGCACCCACAGACAATAAGAGACAGACCGGTCAATGGGCGGCTCACGACACGAACGCCCTCAACCAGGGCCGGACTGGGAAGAAATTTCGGCCCGGGCATTTTAAGTCTGAATCGGCCCACCGCATAATTTTCATGGAAAACATAATTTCATAGAATTAAAAGTCTCGGAGGGGGGGGTCGTGGTACCTCCCTAAGAAATTCTTTTGAAAATTGACCCCTAAGAAATAGTCCAAAATCCACCTTGAAGTCCCTAATTGGTACGTAATAAACTCAATATAGACTTTTAAATTCTTTATTGGTAAATTCAGTGGGTAGAAAGAATTTCCATCTTGACGAACTTAATATTTAAATAATGTGTGAATAATGTAGCTGAAAATAGAAAGGGGGGTCTGGGGGTCCTCCCCCATAAAAATTTTTTGAAATTTTACTCTTAAAACTACTGTATTTACTCATTTTGGGACCCTTTCGGGTAACGTCCGAAGAGGTTCGCTCCTTTTATGCCGTAGAATTTTTGAAGATGACACCAGGAAAATTCGTTCATAAAAATATTTTAAATAATAATATATGTTTTTGAACTCAGTAATTTATGTCATCATTAATGAATTAAATTGCTGGTAAATTAATGATTTGGTGGCCGCACAAATATAATTTGTGGGCCGTTAGATGGAAATTCCTGGGAAGTGCGGATTCATTTTTACAGGATCTTTTTCATTCATACCACTGTAAAATATTTTGGTTGTAGGCGGCCCACAAACGGCCCTCGATGAGAAGCGGCCCACCGGGCATTTGTCCAAATGCCCGCATGGCCAGTCCGAGCCTGCCCTCAACCCGCGGTACCTGCACTAAAACTGTGGTTACAGTTAAGATTTTAGGTCTGGCAACCATGGAGACGTTTTGCGAAGAAGTAATCCATCGACCATGTGATCACCATGATCGCGATCTTTGGCGATCAATAAGCCCATTAAATGCTTTTTAAAATTAAAAAATTTCTTTTCTTTCAGCAAATTTTTCAAATTGGCTATTATAATAGAAAATTTAAATTAAATCATTAAGGTTTGTTCATCAACAAAATTTCGTGATCGCATATGATGAAAAACTTGATTGTAAAAATACAAGCTTAAATATAAAGTAATCAAGAATCACACAAGTAAATAATGAGAATCTAAATGAATTTATTAAATCTCATCCTCGTGAATCTAAACGAACACATCTTTTGCAAATACGAATCCCAGATCCCAGGAACATTCGAAATGAATTCTTGACAATAAAAATATATAATACTAGTATTCATTTTTATCTGAATTAAATATATATTATACGCCTATAATTAACGCGAATTATACCGAATTCTATCAGGCTTAGAAATAAAGTTAAAGAATGCAACACAGATTTTCCAATACATTGCAAAATAGAGAAGAAACGAGATAAAATGTACCTAATGCAATAAGACACTGTTAAAATGGAACTACTTTGATATACACCCCCAAATCGGAAATTTGGCGACTTTTTTTCTCAAATACCTAAAAATCAAATGTCCGGTCAGTTGAACCGATGAAATCGCTGAAACGTTTTTGGAATATAACAGAAAAACTAATCATAGTAAAACTTTGATATTTGAACAAAGAACAAAAATATTTTTTATAAAAATATTGTAATTTAGTTTTTCCGAAAATTCTCATTAGTTTTGGAATTATTAAAGTTCAAAATTTCAATTTTTTCCAGTAATTCACTAGGCTACACATTACTACTACATATACACAAAAAACAAGAAACAGCAAACCTAAAAAGTCCGTAGGGAGTGCCAGATTTGGCGCGTAATTTTTTGGGGGGTATATCAAAGTAGCACCACTTTCAAAATCGAATATTACAAGTTTTTTTGGATCAGTGCACTCATGATTCATCAATCAGCATGATTGATGAAAGTATTAACTCAAATTTCGATCTGAAAATCCCATGTGGTTTATGCATTTTGGTAAAAAATCAAGACTTTTATCAATCAACTTCGTTTTAATGATCGTTTACTTATAATCTAAAACTACACAACTTTAAAAAATCTATTTCCAATTTTAAAAATGCTCGAAATAGTTTATTAAAAGGTAATGCATCAATAAAAATGTTCATTTTTAGCTTTTTTTCAACTAAAACTTCCCTTTTTAAGGATGTCCACATACAACTGGGTCTGTCTATAGGTACCTTTGGATATAAATTTTTCAAGTTATTAAAAATCCAATTTTGAAGATTTTAGCTAATAAAAAAAATATCCCCTTACTCACAAAGGTTAGGTCTATAGGTTGGGTACTTTAATGGTCAAAATGTGATTTTACCTGTCTTAAAAAAATCCAAACTTGATTTTTGTCCTAAGGTACAACACTCTCCCCTATACAGTGTTGCCTCGTTATTCGCTGTATAGTTTACGTTCCAAAATATACCGCGAATAACGAACCCAGTTTTAAAACGCGCACATATGATAATTATATCAGATATAATGGTTCGATTCCGTCATTTATTACATGAAACTAAATTACTTTCTCTCGGCAATAAAAATTCCCTCTGAATGAAAAATTGTAGAAAAGGTGGAAAAAGTTGAAAAATCCATAGAAAAAAATCACATCCCCAAATATAAAAACTGAGCGGACTCAAACACTCACCGCAATGTTAAGAGAAAATTGAAAAAAAAATTAAGTAATAAAATTTTATACTGTTTATATCGGTTTTTATTGAGAATGTATAAATTTTTTCAGAAATAAAATAAAATCTATTCAAACATTTTGAAGACTTGAAAAACTTTTACAGTTATATCTATTTTCTTATAAAATAAATGAGTAAAAGGTAAAAAAACTTAAAAGATTTTATTTGAAATTTAGTACATTTTTGATTAGTTCGATTCATGTGTGTGAAATTTAAACGGCAAACAGCATAATAAAATAAAATTGAGTAATTATTTTTGAAAGCACCAGAGAGTGCAGCATTTTCGCCGATCCCAACCGTTTCGTCCAACGAAGACTCAGGCGCATGCGTTTGGACTTGGATATTTCCACAATACTCCGTGGTCTTGAATGGGGTTGCCAAATTTTGGCATAATTCGCGTTTTTGGAGAGTTTTGAGAATATGTTTAGGAATATTTAAGAGTTCAGAATGTTCTGTTTTACAATTTTTACTTTCATGAATTATACCTAACATATGCATTTTTTTCACAGTTTGGCAAAGTTTAAGCAAAAGTTTTTTAAACCTTTTTCTTTTAATCATCAATATATATATTTCTCTTACATGTTTCTCAAATTTGGCGGTATTTCTTATCCTTGGTTTGCAACATTCAGTTTATTTTTATTTGGATTTACAAAATATGTGGATTTTTTTAATAAAAAATTATTTCTACAGGGGCCGTTCAAATATTATGTAAGCACCTAAGGGGGGGACGGGTTAGCTCTTTGCTTATTTTTCCAGACAACATGGGAAGTCAGTGACGCTTACATAAGATCTTATTAACACTGCATTTTTTAAAATCTCTAGTTTATTGCATAAATTCAAAATTCAACCAAAAATAAATTTTACTTTGAAATTTGTTCACACAAAATAGGGGATCGGGCATTTTTCTTTTGTAATAATGAGGGAGGTTTGTGGTTTGCTTATCTTTGCTGACAAGGGGGGTTTCAAATGTTACCCAAAATATACTTGGATATATTAGCATGTGAAAATAGCACTTTTTCAGGCCTCAAAAATGAAAAAGTTAGCAACTTCACAAGTTTCCAGTGTCATTATGTAGTTTTGGGTTTTTTAGTTAAATAAAAGACACAATTTAATCAAACATTTAAAAAAACTGAAAAGTGCTGTTTTTACATGCCACATATTTATCTCCACGAATAATCACGACATTTTCATGAATTTTTTCAGTGCGTTTTTAATTCCAATGACAAAAATACCCTCATTATGGTTTTGGGTCTATCTCCTCCATTTTAGTTAATTTTTTAAACTTTTTTATTTTGCCTTTAGAGCCACTGTAAGTGTAAGTCTTCTCAGTGGATTTTTTTGGGTCACTTACATAGGGGTAGACCATATTTCCATGAGCCTAGGAAGCGTTGGTTCCAAATAAAAGCAGTGAAACTGACTTTTGAAACACCAGTATATATTTACTTAACCCTTATAAATTTTTGGTCTATATTATAATCTGATTTCGTTTCATAATAAAACCTACACACATTTGTGTGGAGTAAGTCTGATTTCAGAGAATTCATTTATTCACATAATTCATTTCTGTAAAAGTTAAATTTCTGTTCACAAAAAAACCCTTCAGTTATAATTCCTTTGAACTTTGGATTAACATACTTTTAAAACATTATATTACATAAGCATAATTAAAACATAATTACATCATATTAGTAAAGATGCTTACTTAACATAATATAATGAATCAATAATATTAGAAAATATCCTTTTACTTGATTTTTTACTTGAAAATATCCTTAAGGATATTTTCAAGTAAAAATGACTTTATTACTGTGTATTTAATACAGTCTCATTAGAATATATTTTTATTACATACCAAAGGTTAGATAAGTGGACCAGATCAAAAAATTTATTATGTACCTAACTGTCAATTACGAACAAAGGTAGATTAAAACTTTTAAATTATCATTTAAAACTTTTAAATGATATTTTACTTTAACAAGTAAGATAAGTACTATGACTTTGCAAAAATTAGCTGAGATCTAAAATATCCCATCACCCAATCCCGCAAAAAATGTATAAACTTGTAAACGAAAAAAAAACACAGAATGTATCCAAGTAATTTTATCGCCAATCAGAACAAGCCCAATTTAACCGCCAAGCAAAATGTAACAACTAGAACAACCTCAGACTTCGACGCATGCGCCTGAGTCTTCGTTGGACGAAACGGTTGGGATCGGCGAAAATGCGAGAGTGCACTGTGAATATTAAAGCGAACCACACAGAGAGCTATATTAATGTGGAATGCGAACTGAACTGAAACAGTTTGTAGAAAGCTGTATATATATGACTGAATGTGTGAGAAGTCTCATTCATTCTTTCCCGATCGCGGCGTGCTACTCTGCGAGGAGACGGCGACCTACTCTGCGAGGAGACGGCGACCTACTCTGCGAGGAGACGGCGACCTACTCTGCGAGGAGACGGCGACCTACTCTGCGAGGAGACGGCGACCTACTCTGCGAGGAGACGGCGACCTACTCTGCGAGGAGACGGCGACCTACTCTGCGAGGAGACGGCGACCTACTCTGCGAGGAGACGGCGACCTACTCTGCGAGGAGACGGCGACCTACTCTGCGAGGAGACGGCGACCTACTCTGCGAGGAGACGGCGACCTACTCTGCGAGGAGACGGCGACCTACTCTGCGAGGAGACGGCGACCTACTCTGCGAGGAGACGGCGACCTACTCTGCGAGGAGACGGCGACCTACTCTGCGAGGAGACGGCGACCTACTCTGCGAGGAGACGGCGACCTACTCTGCGAGGAGACGGCGACCTACTCTGCGAGGAGACGGCGACCTACTCTGCGAGGAGACGGCGACCTACTCTGCGAGGAGACGGCGACCTACTCTGCGAGGAGACGGCGACCTACTCTGCGAGGAGACGGCGACCTACTCTGCGAGGAGACGGCGACCTACTCTGCGAGGAGACGGCGACCTACTCTGCGAGGAGACGGCGACCTACTCTGCGAGGAGACGGCGACCTACTCTGCGAGGAGACGGCGACCTACTCTGCGAGGAGACGGCGACCTACTCTGCGAGGAGACGGCGACCTACTCTGCGAGGAGACGGCGACCTACTCTGCGAGGAGACGGCGACCTACTCTGCGAGGAGACGGCGACCTACTCTGCGAGGAGACGGCGACCTACTCTGCGAGGAGACGGCGACCTACTCTGCGAGGAGACGGCGACCTACTCTGCGAGGAGACGGCGACCTACTCTGCGAGGAGACGGCGACCTACTCTGCGAGGAGACGGCGACCTACTCTGCGAGGAGACGGCGACCTACTCTGCGAGGAGACGGCGACCTACTCTGCGAGGAGACGGCGACCTACTCTGCGAGGAGACGGCGACCTACTCTGCGAGGAGACGGCGACCTACTCTGCGAGGAGACGGCGACCTACTCTGCGAGGAGACGGCGACCTACTCTGCGAGGAGACGGCGACCTACTCTGCGAGGAGACGGCGACCTACTCTGCGAGGAGACGGCGACCTACTCTGCGAGGAGACGGCGACCTACTCTGCGAGGAGACGGCGACCTACTCTGCGAGGAGACGATAGCGGCGACCATGGAGCCTGCATAGACGGGTACGGCTCCTTTCTTCTTGGGTAAACCATTGCTATTTTCTTTCTTGAAAATTTGAATATCAGGGACCATTCCAGGATTTTAAACTCAACCCCTTTTTTTTTTGTGAAAATATTAAACACTATTTTTTGTGTGAATTGCAAGATCTTTTTAATTTATGTGAAATTTTTATAACCATTTTTAATGGAAACTGCCAAATTAATGAAATTAGCATCTAATTGCTTATTTCTTCTGTTTTATAGCAATTTGAATACCCAATTAACTAAAAGCAATCCACACATAATTAAAAAATGTTTTGTGAAGATGCCGATAAACGGTACTAAAATTGGCCTGAATTGGTCCATGAATACTTACAATTGTTTTTATGTAAATTAACGACAAGTTTCTGGTATTGGTGATCAAGACTAGTATTGGAATTAACTTTAAAATTTGAAAATCTCCAAGTAGTGTGACGCTGATGTCGTCACAGTTCTAAATTAATAGTGCTAACTTATAATGTGTACTGACTTTCATAGATAAGATTAACTCTTTCAAATAAATGATTAACGTGTAAGTGTCTTGATCATCCAAACGTTCTATAAAGGGGTGACTGTTCAGTAGGGTGTCCCTTAAAAATCGAAAGTCGGGGAAACTTTTGAGACACCCCCTAATTTTTTTCCTTTTGGTATCCTAAGAAAGTGTGCAAAATCTTAAATCGATCCAAAAATATTAACACGTGCCTCAAACGGCCTAAAGTTGGGAAATTTTGACATTTTTCTCATTTTTTCGAAATTTTTTAAAAATTCCTTAAAATATTATTTTGTCGAATAATAGGGCTTTAACACATCTAAATATTCATATTTGACCGTTTTTCAGTCCTAGCTAGGCGAAATTACCCAGTTTTTAGCCTGGTCATCAATCGGAAAATCATCAAATTTGCCCATTTTATACTGAGAATAGAGGATACAAAAGTCATTGGGGAATGACTTATAACCACGTAATTCCATAACTAGGTGGTACCATTTGTAGACTATATTGATGTGTGGATAAATTATCTCGAGAATTAATTAATTTCTAACATTTTAATTACAGGCGCCATATTGGATTGCATTACCCCTAAAAAAACTCTGCGATAAACGGTATGGGTATGTTTGATATTGGGCAATGCGTATTTGAGGTTACTAATCTCAATTAATACTAATAAAATCCTTATATCACATTTTAAAACTCTTTACTCAATTCGAATGACCAGTTTATCTCTTATTCTTATTACCATAACTGTAGATGATAAAACTCTAAATGCATAATAGGGAAAAGAGAAATTCTAGAAAAATATTGAAAAACTAGACGTTCGTTAGTACATACAGAAGTATTGTATTCTGTAACTTAGTTGAAAAATTGAAGTTGATACAAAATTAACCCGCTCTTCAAGATGAGTGAGCCTACTGCACTCAGAATATAGTAAGTCTTTAACTATGTTTAAAGACTGTTCTAGTATTTTATCATAATTTGAATGCATAAAGAGCATAAAATATTCCTGCAGCATGAAAAACCTATTAGATACTGATATTGTGTTTGAGAATATGTTAAATATTAACAATGGTTGCTGAAACCAGTCCTTTTTTAAAGTCAGAGCTACACTTCACTCTGTGAAATTTATACAGCTTAGACTCATTCATAATACACTAAGGGTTTAAAACCATTTAATTTTATAAAGAAAATTCTCAAAAAATCAATTCGAAACCTAATTTCTCTTCAAGAACGTTCACTGATGAAAATCGTACAGTGCGAAAAAATGTTAAGACTAGTTGAAGAGTTACAGAAACTGTAGTTAGTATTAGAAATATTACGACAGAAACTGTAATTAATATAGCTAAGAACCAAATATCAATGTTTAATATGATATGCTTTCATGTTACTAATTTGCTGAATTGCCGGTAGTTTTATGTATTAAATAACAGTATCTATAAACATATTTAATGACATGATTAAAAACATGGATAATCTGGGTGTAGTAGGCTCAATCATTATGAAGAGCGGATAATTTTCTAACAATCTCAATTTTTTAACAATACAATACTTCTGAATACGCTGCAGTCAAATTGTTCAATATTTTTCTAGAATTTCGATTGATCCTTTTATGCGTTAAGAACAATTATACCTATAGTTATGAAATCATGGTTTACGCTTGTAATACAAGATATACTGGTCATTCGAATTGAGTAAAGTGTTTTAAAATGTGATGTAAGGATTTTATTAGTATTAATTGAGATTAGTAACCTCAAATACGCATTGCCCAATACCAAACAAACCCATGCCGTTTATCGCAGAATTTTTTTTAGGGGTAATGCAATCCAATATGGCGCCTGTAATTAAAATGTTAGAAATTAATTCTCCAGATAATTTATCCACACGTCAATATAGTCTACAAATGGTACCTAGTTATGGAATTACGTGGTTATAAGTCATTCCCCAATGACTTTAGTATCCTCTATTCTCAGTATAAAATGAGCAAATTTGATGATTTTCCGATTGATGACCAGGCTAAAAACTGGGTAATTTCGCTTAGCTAGGAATGAAAAACGGTCAAATATGAATATTTAGATGTGTTAAAGCCCTATTATTCGACAAAATAATATTTTAAGGCATTTAAAAATTTTTTTGAAAAAATGAGAAAAATGTCAAAATTTCGCAACTTTAGGCCGTTTGAGGCACGTGTTAATATTTTCGGATCGATTTAAGATTTTGCACACTTTCTTAGGATACCAAAAGGAAAAAAATTAGGGGGTGTCTCAAAAGTTTCCCCGACTTTCGATTTTTAAGGGACACCCTACTGTTCAGTGGAGTAGCCAGAAATTATTCGTGACTATTCAGTTTTAGTGTTCTAGTGTCTTCATCTAATACTATATTAGATCATCCCGAAAGCTTTGTCGCAGGGACAGCCTGTATACAATGTTTTTTTTTGGTAATTTTCCATTACGGTAAACCAGTAAAGTACTTCTATTTCTATTTAAAGCCAATTTGGCTCTTTTTGTTAGCTCACTTTTCGAGCTTTCCTAGTTTCTACGATTACAAAGATTTTGTTTACTTCAAGTTGTCATTAATTGAAAGCTTTCAAAATTCAAATACAAAGAAATTTAACTTTAATTTTTAGTCATTAAGATTATACGGACTATCTTATTTATTTCATAAATTGAAACTAATTTTATACTTTTGAAGTGCGGCGAGAATTTCCAGCGATCTAGATTTCTGCAAATAACGTCCCTGCAATCATTACATTAAACTTAAGTTTCATGTTTCAAAATTGTGTGAAATCAGTTAAATATTTTAGAAAATATTTATTGAATATTACTAAACTAAATTGCTTAAACAAAATGGGGCATATTTCAGTTGATAGACATTCAAGTGATTTTTGTATTAAAATTTGTTGATTAAAGTATAATAATAAAAAAATGCGTTTTTACCAGTGAAAAACGAATTCGCGGAATTCAATTTTTATTCTTTTTCTGAGCAGTTAATATAAGCGCTGCTGCTTTTTACCATTTTCCTAGGAAAATGAGAAACGTGTGACAAATCTAACAAAGCCTCAAACCAAGTTTAATGCCCGATGTCTTGTGGTCAGATGTCACAAACCACCATCTGGTGTAAGGAGAGAATGGCAGCTGCCCAGCTTCTTTGTGCCTTAGATTGGCGGAAAATCCATAGAATTAGGTAAGGAAGTTTATTACTGCGACTCTGTTCTTAAATTAACCAAACTCCTCTTTATGTTTTTGTTTATTAGTTTAACTAAAGAAGTAGGTTAAAAAAGATCCAAGCAGTGTTCATATAGCTTTTTTTTTAAATATCGTGTATTACATCGAAAGAAATTATTAATAAAGATTACTTTACTGAAAACTTCCCCCTATAAAAAATTAAAATGTAAATCAGTGGTAAGAATTAAGAACTTAAATTAAAATTTAACAAAATTATAGATTTAACATTTCTGCGTCGAGATGCAAAAGTATTTCGGATGATCATGGCATTTTATAAATAAAAATAAAGTCATTAAATTATTTCGAATGACCACCTAAAGATACTACGGAAAAACGAGCGCCAAGCTTTGCCAACTTGGAATTCCTACCTCGATCACTATAGCAGCAATTTTCTCCCTCAATTTCTGAAGAATATGTGTTTTTGGAAGTTTTCAATTGGTTCAAGCAGTGATGACAAAAAAGTTAAGGCAGCAATCTTAATAATTGTTGTATTTTATTATTCTACATGAAATTTAGCATGTTTTGGTTTTTCATTTTTTTCTAAGCTGTTTAGTTATTTTAATGATTTAAAAAAAAATAGAATTCCTTCAAAATGTATGGATTTTTAGCATTCCTTTTAGAAAAAAATATTAAAAAAACTATTAACCTTTAAACAAAACTGAAAAGCCAAAACATAGAGTAAAATATTGTTGTATACTATACTACCAAATTGCATCTCTCTAAACTAATTATAATTGACACAAACACCGTTTAAAAATCTCTCTAATTAGCCAATTAGGTTCTAAATTATCTAATTAAATTATTCTTTTACACTGTTTTTTTCTTCAAAAATTGATTAAAGCATACTGTTATTACTTATAGCAAAAAATATTTTTAAAGTTAAAATTAGAGAAAAAAAGGTTTCAAGTGTGTACGTAAACGAATCGGAAATTACTCGTATCGAATGGAGGATTCATATTATACAGTGTAAATCTTTTTTAAAAGAAATTCTGGCCGCAAAGTTATAAAAATACAATTTAAAATTGTTTTTTTCCCGAATCTGCGGAATTTAAAAAATAATTGAAATGGAGAAATTTGTTCTTCACTGAACGATTCGTCATTGATTTTCTCGAGAGGGATATTGTCAGTATATTTTTTTCATCATTTTTCTGGGAGAAAGAACTGTTTTTATACCTCAAAATCCACACGCCTATGGAACCTCCCATGTTAAAAATTTCTTTTTGCCACGCACAGGTCCGACTCTCTTCGACATGCAGGGTTGCCTTACGGAGAAGAGCCAAGCTCTGTATACGATTGTATTAGCCCTATGGTCCGGCGAGACCAGAACCTGCTGGCGGACCCTGCTCATGTTCCGGACGGTGGACACTGGACAGCCTTCTCTCGGAAAAATTAGACCACTGGCCCCATACAGACGCCAAAATCCAGGTATGTTCTCTACTTTAAAACAAAGTTCGGACATTATTTGCGATATACGATTGATTCCGATAGGTCCATCTTTTCACGATGTGCTTAATTAGAGCAGATAACCCAATGGATTTTGAACCAAGGGCTGAAAAAAGGGAATTTAAATCTGATTTTCACGTTTTTGTATGTGTGTTTTAGTGATCGGTAAATGTCGCGTCTAATTTCTTATTCCAAACGTTACTGTTGGGAATCGAGCTCGTAACATTTAATCTTAATCCATCAGCTGAGCCACTTCTGTAATAAAGAAATCAAATTTCTCATTCCATCCGATTGGGAAAGTAACCAAGTGGTGCTAAAATGATTGTTTTTGAACTCAGAATCCAATATTCTAATATAAATAACTATTCTCCTATTGAAATTTAGCAGCTAATTTTTTTACAGTAAGTGTTTTGAGTCATCCTCTTATGCCTGTAAAATTTTCATCAATTTCTGCGAGTTCAGCCCAAGAACGTTTCCCTGTTAAAATGTATCTCATCTTAAATGTTCGATCGTACAACCCCGGACATTTTCTAGGAAATCATTTTCTCCATTTTTCATTTTTGAGATTAAAAAAAATTACAATATTAACATTTAAGTTGATGGGGATTGATTCGAGATTTTTTACTTCAAGGGGGTCTACAGACTCCGCTTAAAGTGATCACGGTTAATGTTATCGAATTGACTGGTCTCGATCACTCCTACTTAATTTAACGCGAAATGTATCTTCATGTGATCAGATCAGATTGAAATATCACTTAATGTTAGAATTAATGTTATTAGTGATCTATAAAATCCTCCTCTTTTCCCGTTCGAAGGCTAATTTTTTAAAATCTATGCATACAAAATGAGACATTAATTTAATAGTGTAAAATGATCCACTCTATATCATTCTTTAATAATGTTTAAGTTGCAAAACACTTTTTAGTGTAGATGTATAGATACGCTTATTATCCTGATGACAGATGTGATCATATGGTGACGCTAAAAAACCGTTCAAAAAACAAAAATTCATAGCATTACACATGTCATTAATGTGTTTTTATTTTATTGAACGGTTTTTTCGTATATCCGATCATATTAGGTGGAGTCTACTGGTCGTTAACCCTCTACTGCCCATCACTACGAGAAATGACTAGGCTTCATTCATGTAGTTTGGGTCAAGTAAAATAAAAATGCAAAAAAAACTTAAAAAGGATTGAGGATATACGAAAAAACCGTTCAATGCAAAAACCGTTCAATAAAAAACAAATTTATTACATGTGTAAAGCTATGAGTTTTTTTGTTTTTTTGAACGGTTTTTGTCTGAACGGTTTTTTTGCGACACCGAATGAAACTTTATAAACTAAAAAGCACCTGAAAGTGCAATTGAAGGTGGGTTTAGCAAAACTCAACATCTCCACCCCCAACCAAAATAGGTTTTATTACTGTTTTGGACTGAGGTTCCAGGTTTACACAAGAGGTAAAAATATCTTTTTTCCAAAAGTGGGTATTACCCCTCAAAAAAGCGGGGAGAAAATTGGTGATTTCATCAAAACTTAAAGGCCGGTCCAGACGCTACGTTTTGCACAACCTTTTGTCTGCACAGTTCAACTCGTTGCAGTTAAAACTTAGCGTGTGGACAGGAAAATTGCGCAGTTTTGACACCGGCGCGAAGACGTTGCAGTTAAAACGAAAACTGAGCTAAAGAGCATAGATATCCATGAACTGTGCAGTAGGGTTGTTACAAAAAATCAACTTTTGAAATCCTTAGGTCTCACCCCTCTAAAATGTGCCAATAGGCTAAAAAATGAGATTGGCCAAGTTTCAGCTCAATCCGATAATATTAACCCGTGCCTCATCGAGGTCAAAGTTCAGAAAAACAGCGATTTTTAACAAAAATTGGTAGTTTTCGCCCCATAAAACTAGAACCGTTTGTCCCAGAAACCCGGTTAGGGTGTCATTTAATAGGTAATTTTATACACTTTAACTTTGATATAGTCAGATTTTATTTACTCAAACAGATAGGGCGCTATTTTGCATTTTCATAGTGAAGGTTAGGGTGGTTTTTTTTAAACGAAAGTTCGAATTTTTTTCGGGGCACCCCCTCAAAAGGTGCCATTTGATATAAAACTAATATTCTGAGAGTTACAGCTCAAAAAAATAATATTTAGACCCCGCCCCCGAGCGTCAAAGTTTCATAAAAACTCTAAATTTTGCACGTTTTTAGCTATAAAATCCAAACTAATGGTTGTAAAAATACAAAGTGGGTCTCATTTTGTAGATAATTTATTTAGCTTCAACTTTTATAATTGAAACTTATTTGTGAAGCTTACAGATCATAAGATACGAGGGGTTTCATTAACTCCCCACGCAGTATCTATTTTTTAAGAAGTGCCAGGAAATTTCTTTAAATTTATCAGCTACCGTAAAATGGTTCAATAACATATTCAATAACATATAAATAATAGTTTTAGACAACATAGGTACAAAATTTAATATATTAAAGAGCAAAAAATTTGTTTTTCGTATATACCTGTTATTTTTTTCACAATTGTAAAATAATTCAAATAAAATATATAAAATAATTTTTCAACTACTTATTAAATGAATAAAATGTGTAAAAGTTGATAAACAAGCAAAAAATACAAATTAATATTATTTTTAGTTTTTTCTAAAAAAAAAGAAATTTTATTTTCATCGCATTGACAGTATTTTTCATAAGATCTCCCTATTTTAGAAGTAGTTTTGAGAGCAGTATTCGACACGACCCCTATCTGAAGTTCTTAAATTTAAATTGAACAGGTGTAACTAAAATTGTACAAAGTTCGAGTTGATGATAAAGAAGTCGATTCAAAACTAATTATCATTAAAAATATTGGAAGCTTCATTTCTATGCAGTAGGAAAAATTCAGAATATCTTCTAAGAAAGTAATCTTGCAAGTGCTTGGTATTTATAAGGCTTGATACATCAAATATCCCTAGGTACCATTGTATCATGCTAGATGCAATGCAAAACTCCAATATTGCTTGAAAATTTTTCCTTTTTAAATACAATTGTATGTAGCCCTTAAAAAAGGTAGCTGTAATCAGAAGTATCTGTGGTATTCTACTACACACCTTCATTACAGTTTGGTTTTCTGAGCTAGATGCAACATTAGTTGCATATCAAGAACTTAAATTTGTAAAAACTGTAGTTAGTTATGAAAAAAATGCAGAAATATCAAAAATAGCATTATTATTTTTTTAAATAGTTTGTGGTACTTAAACCCCGAGACTTTTGAATTCTCAGAAAGCTTTAAAAATAAATTAAAGGTAACATGCTTTTGTGTTATGAGGAGGAACTATAAAACTAGCTGAAGACTATGTGAAAGTAGAATAATAACAGTGAGAGTTAATTTAAGTGTCTATTTATCTTTTCAGCAACGAAATCGACAGTTTCATCACTTCATTTTCATTTACAATGAACTTTTTCAAAAGATTTAATATTTCTTTTCTACTTTTAAAGGTCTGATAAAGCTATTTGATATACTGACTGGAATTTTCATAACTCATAGCTTTTGTAGTACATCTAGCATGTAGCATGATTGTTTTGGACACCTAGTCTGATTTTTTGGGGGGAAGGGGGATGGCGGGTCCCCTACCAACCCCCTTGACATATCAGTAGAATACCACAGATACTTTTGATTACAGCTACCTTTTTTAAGGGCTACAATTGTATTTAAAAAGGAAAATTTTCACGCAATATTGGAGTTTTGCATTACATCTAGCATGATACAATGGTACCTAGGGATATTTGATGTATCAAGCCTTATAAATACCAAGCACTTGCAAGATTACTTTCTTAGAAGATATTCTGAATTTTTCCTACTGCATAGAAATGAAACTTCCAATATTTTTAATGATAATTAGTTTTGAATCGACTTCTTTATCATCAACTCGAACTTTGTACAATTTTAATTACATCTGTTCAATTTAAATTTAAGAACTTCAGATAGGGGTAGTGTCGAATACTGCTTTCAAAACTACTTCTAAAATAGGGAGATCTTATGAAAAATACTGTCAATGCGATGAAAATAAAATTTCTTTTTTTAGAAAAAACTAAAAATAATATTAATTTGTATTTTTTGCTTGTTTATCAACTTTTACACATTTTATTCATTTAATAAGTAGTTGAAAAATTATTTTATATATTTTATTTGAATTATTTTACAATTGTGAAAAAAATAACAGGTATATACGAAAAACAAATTTTTTGCTCTTTAATATATTATATTTTGTACCTATGTTGTCTAAAACTATTATTTATATGTTATTGAACCATTTTACGGTAGCTGATAAATTTAAAGAAATTTCCTGGCACTTCTTAAAAAATAGATATTGCGTGGGGAGTTAATGAAACCCCTCGTATCTTATGATCTGTAAGCTTTACAAATAAGTTTCAATTATAAAAGTTGAAGCTAAATAAACTATCTACAAAATGAGACCCACTTTGTATTTTTACAACCATTAGTTTGGATTTTATAGCTAAAAACGTGCAAAATTTAGAGTTTTTATGAAACTTTGACGCTCGGGGGCGGGGTCTAAATATTATTTTTTTGATCTGTAACTCTCAGAATATTAGTTTTATATCAAATGGCACCTTTTGAGGGGGTGCCCCGAAAAAAATTCGAACTTTCGTTTAAAAAAACCACCCTAGTGAAGGTCCTCGAAAGCGAATTTCCTTGCAAGATCCCTAGAACATTACGAAGTCACAAAAAACTATCTTTCCTGTCTTTCCCTATTCATTTTGGCTCCAATAGATAGTATATGAGTTTTTAGATCCCTAAGATAATTCTAGGGTATAATTTCAACCCCCCTGGGTTTTAGAAAAAAGAGAAAATATATATATTTTTTACAAATTTTTTTGACTGTTAATGTGTTAAAGTTGGTTCAAATGCATTATGAAAAGTTTAATTAGGTAGAAGTCCAATGATAAAGGGGATTAACCTTTCGTTATAACCCCTATAATCTAAGCAAAAGAAGCGCAACTGTGAGAGGTTTTGCTAAAACCCATTAATGTGATAAAAATATCTAAATTACAAATTTTTTCATAAAAACATCTAGAAAGATATCATTTGGTGTTAAAAATGATGTTTGAGATTATTTATACATATGTGTTATAAAATTATAATAATAGCGCCCTTCTGGACTCTAATTTTTAAAAAGTTTTTTTTTACCAAAGTTACTCGCTTCCAGCTAATTAAACTGAAAGTATGATCTTAGAAAAATGTATAAATCAATTTATTTGTAACATGTACTTCAGTTTTCATTTGCCTATCGTTCCAGAAAATTCACTTTTAAATGCATAACATAATTTAGTATATAAATTATCATCAAAAATTTTCTTTCTGTATGTCACACATGTTTTCATATTTCTACTTAAATGCGTAGTGTGAATAAAGAAAATTAATTTTCTTTAAAAAAGTAATTTTCAAAAAAATAGTCTCAAAATTGTTTGATAATTACAATAAGGTTTTTCTATAAACTAAGCAGGGGTAGATCCAGGTTTTATATTTTGGGGCCCATTTCATTATTTTTTGTGAAAAAGAAATTGTTTTTGTGAAAAATTGAAGCAGTGATAGTTAGCAGATGAGTGCGTAAAAGTAAAATTGACTCACAAACCAAGAAAATCATGAAAAATTCAAATATTTTGTGAATGTTTTCTTGCAAATTATCACTAAAGCTAATTTGAATTTCATAAAAGGGGCGTTTTTATGAATTTATTTTTGTGAAGGAGCAGATTTTAAGGGGGAATTTTTGTGAAGGGGCAGCAAAAGGGACCCAATTTTTGTCTGGATCAACCCCTGCTAAGCTTATCCATTTTTACAATTATTAGGACTATAACTTAAATCCAGCGGAAGCTTAAAAGTGATATACTGTTGGAGTTTCTCAACCATAGTATTTTTCAGAGAAATCTTGTTTCCACTTTATATCATATATTTATCATGGGAAACAATAACTCTTACTGAATAAGTATATGAAAATATTTTGAGTTTCCTATTTACGCGCTATTTTTGTCTCCTTCAACACAGGTGTGAATATAATTGGCGACTAAAGAATAAAATATTAAGAAATTCGATTATAGATCTAACATATGTAATGAAACCTTTTCATACCAATTAAAAATTAATTTTCTTCGAATGGTAGGCAAATGAAACCCCTGAGGTATATTTATTAAAAATAAATCAATTTATACATTTTTCTAATATCATACTTTTAGGTTAATTGGCTGAAAACGAGCAACTTTGGTAGAAATAGGGTTTCTTAAAATTTAAAGTCGGTAAGGGTGCTATTATTATAATATCATAGACATAAATCGCCAAATGTCATGTCTCTATAGGTTTTTGCTGAAAAAATTTGTATATTATACCTTTTTATCACTTTAATGCAGTGGTCTCCAACCCCCGGTCCGCGGACCGGTGCCGGTCCGTGGATCAAATGGTACCGGGCCGCGGGCCGACCATTTCATTGAAAATGAATTTAAATTCCTGGGTTTATAACTCGAAATTAATGCATGAAATTAATTGAATCGTCAGTTTGAAGAAGGGAATAAGTCCAAAAAATGACAAATTGACTTTTTGTGTTCAAAACAATCTCCAAGCTTTGCCCTACACATGGGTGAAAAGAGGGGGAAATAACTAACCCCTATAGGGAGATATCGCCCCTTGAAGTTGTGAAATCGATGTCCATACAATGAAAATTCCATTGCTTTTTTTTTTGATTTTCTCAAAACTTGATTTTTGGACTTATTCCCTTCTTCAAACTGACGATTCAATTATAAATCACTTTAAATTTTTTTTGATGTAACTGTATTTTATTTTGAAAGTATGTTTAAATACAATTAAATTAAAATTAATAAATAAAAATAATCTAGAATGTAAGCAATCAACGCCCCCCCAGCGGGCCGCGGTAAAATTGTCAAAAGTTGACCGGTCCGTAGTGGTAGAAAGGTTGGGGACCACTGCTTTAATGGATATTAAAGCCTTTTTTTTAGCAAAACCTCTCACAGTTGCGCTTCTTTCGCTTAGATTATAGGGGTTATAACGAAAGGTTAATCCCCTTTATCATTGGAATTCTACCTAATTAAACTTTTTATAATGTATTTGAACCAACTTTAACACATTAACAGTCAAAAAAATTTTTAAAAAAATATATATTTTTTCTCTTTTTTCTGAAACCTAGGGGGGTTGAAATTATACCCTAGAATTCTCTTAGGGGGTCTAAAAACTCATATACTATCTATTGGAGCCAAAATGAATAGGGAAAGACAGGAAAGATAGTTTTTTGTGACTTCGTAATGTTCTAGGGTTCTTGCAAGGAAATTCGCTTTCGAGGACCTTCACTATGAAAATGCTAAATAGCACCCTATCCGTTTGAGTAAATAAAATCTGACTATATCAAAGTTAAAGTGTATAAAATTAGCTATTAAATGACACCCTAACCGGGTTTCTGGGACAAACGGTTCTAGTTTTATGGGGCGAAAACTACCAATTTTTGTTAAAAATCGCTGTTTTCTGAACTTTGACCTCCATGAGGCACGGGTTAATATTATCGGATTGAGCTGAAACTTGGCCAATCTCATTTTTTAGCCTATTGGCACATTTTAGGGGGGTGAGACCTGAAGAAAATCGAAAAAAAAATTTCCCCATGTTACTTGTGACCACCCTACTGTGCAGACAAGTCGGCGCGTGTGGACGGTAGTTCAGTTTTCGATTCATTTTGTACCTCAGTTTCTTTGTATATTGCAGTGGTTCTTAAACTATTTTGGCCGTGGAACCCCCGAATTTGTTACCAATGATCGCGGAACTTTGAATATTATTTAATCAACGACTTTTCAAAATTTAATATATGATATTAAAAGAAACCAGGCGCGGATCCAGGGGGACACTTTTCCAGACCTTTACCTTTTGGCAAAAATATAAAATTCTTGGGGATTTTCGAAAAGTATCCCGCAAGATCCCGCTGGGGGGTATGGGGGTTCTCCCCCAGAAAAATTTTGAAATTTGACTTGTAAAAGTAGAGTTTTGACACATTTTAAGAAGCTTTTTGGGGCCAAGAGGAGAATTTTCCAGACCAAACCTTTATCTTTTGACAAAAAAATGTCAAAATGTTGGGGATTTTCCAAAAAGTATCGCGCAAGATCCCCTTATTGTTGTGGGGGGGGTCTGGGAATCCTCCCCCAGAAATCATTTTGAAATTCGACTGGTAAAAGTAAGTTTTTAACTCATTTTGAGAACATTTTTGGGTCCAAGGGGAGAGGCGCTGTCCATTCTTATTTCTTTTTACACCATTCTAGTTTTTTTAATGAAATAAAGTTAGTCCCATGGAACCCCTAAATTTTTTCGTGGAACCCACTTTCGGAACCACTGGTAACTACTTTCGGAACCACTTCGGCAAAGTTCTCGGGAATTTCTCACAGAATTTATTGAAATTTACGAAAGTTCCCCATGCATTTGGCGTGTCAAATCCAAGGAGTATAGTGACAGGGATAAAAAGGCGATGACTTATGATTAGGTTCATCACGTACGTAATTCACGCAGTATTCTAATATGGGAAAAGTTCTGCCTTCTTAGAAGCCACTTCCGCGACCACCTTGAACGTACCCGGCGTTCCAATCTTTTATTTTTCTTAACAAGACAGCATGCCAAAGTTGACCAGAGTAGTATACCTCCTCCATGACGATGGCACTAGAACTGAGCGAAATATACAGTTATCACTGCACCGTGTGGACACTCTACAAGTTGCTACGTTTTCATTCCGTCTTACGACTGCGCAGACAAAAGGTTGTGCAAAACGTAGCGTCTGGACCGGCCTTAACATCTCCTTTCAGTTTGGCATAGCTATGCGCTGATTTTTCCAAAACTCAACATCTCCACACTTTTTGGAAAAACGCCTATTTGTTATTTTATTTTTGAAATTCTACAACAGGGAACTGTTGTAAAATTTGACAATAGAGTGCATTCGTTTATTGTCCACACACTAAGGTGTGTTTCATTGCATTACGTCACCCAGTTTTACTTTGCGGCACGCATTTCTGTGTTTAACGCGAAACATTTCATGTTTTTAAGGAAACGTTTCCTGGACAAATTCTCTGGCGCGTCATTCGCCTGGCATCCACATCTCCTAAACAAAACGGAGTATAATATTGAAATCTGTAACTATTTTTATTTAACATGTTTAAAATAAATATGTTCTTACTTGTTTAAATTATTTTTCTGTTGCTAAAAATGTTAAAGTTTATTGTGAATGTGACTTTTTCAAAACTGAACATCTCCTTGTGATTGCATCAAAACTTAACTCCAAAACATTTTCCCTTATCATTGCGTCTGGTTTCAAGATATTAAATTATAATTAAGGGTCTACTTAAAGGGTGGTGGGAGAAACTATTTGATGGCGTTGGTTTGGTTTTCAAAGCTAACGCGACTCTGTATCACGTTTTTGGGCTCTCCTGAAAAATTTCTGAAAGTGGAGATGTTGAGTTTTGCTTATACTCACCTTCAATTGTTGCTGCAAGAGTAGGTCTAGGTACTTAATTTTGAAAATTGGGTTCTGAGTTACCAAACACTTTCAGTTAGCACCGCTTGGTGACTTTTCAATCAGATGGAATGAGAAATTCGATTTTTTAGAACAGAATGGGCTCAACTAATAGATTAAAAGTTAACGAGTTCGATTCCCGACATTAAATGTTTAGAGTGAGAAAGTAGACGCGACATTTGTCGATCGCTAAAACACAATAAACGTGAAAACCATATTTACCTAATTATCTTTTTTCAGCCGCTGATTCAAAATTCGGAAATTGAGAACGCTTATGGTGGGAATAGTTGTGGATTACCATGCCTATTTATAATCCAAAATATGATTTGGATTATGTATGCATGTATTTTTGGATTATGTTGTAACTTTTGTGTCCTATTTGGTATCGATATTAAAAAATTTATTTTTTTTTCGTTATGGCCTATTTCAGTGATACGCGCTATAAATTGAAAATTTCACATCTTCTAGAACTATGAAATGTTTCAAGCTGATTGAGCTCATATTTTGGATTATTAATAGGCACGGTAATCCACAACTATTCCCACCATAGTCGTTTCAATTTCCGAAATTTATGTTTTTCGCTCCACCCTTATAGGACTCGGTAATTTCTACGCAAATCAGCTACGAACTTTGGTTGGTCCCCACGCCTTTTTACTGTTTGAACAACCAATCGCTTTCACTTTGAGGTGGAGTCGGGGAAAGATAGAGGGCGGGGGGATTTTATGATTCAGAGGAAGGATATTTGATTGTTTGGTTAAAAATCGGCAAATACTTCTTTTCGAAACCTTTTCTGAACCAAGGCTAAACTGGATTAAGCGTTATAACTTAAGTTATGATGGTATGCCTTTGCCTAGGGAGAAGAATGTTGATTGCCTGGACCTCGGTATTTTTGTTGGCAGATGGAGATGTGGTCTGCGTTATTTCTGTCAACTTATCATCATGGGTTTTTATTAAGAAGACTCCCCTAGAACTGAAGAGTCTCCTGATGACTGCATACTAGGGTGGATCTTAATAGTACGGGGTTTTCTGCTCCCACCACCTAACTTTGTTCCAATGGAAAAAAAATGATATTATCCGATTTGACTAAAATTTTGCAATATGAACCTGACTCGCAAACGCCTTTAAGTTTTGAGTTTTTGGTCATTTTTTGGAAAAACAGACTAAAAAATCCAAGATAAAATCTTTACAATTTTTTTTATGATGAACTACTATTGTTCGAGATATAATGCCGCAGATTTCGTTTTTTTATCACCCCGCATTCGGGAGTAATTTTTTTAGTGTTACGCAAGTATTGTAAAGTTGCTTTTCCTGCATTTTGAAAATAGCTATTACTCTACAACCCCTAAACACATGAAACTGGGCTCATTTTGTTCGTATTTCTATTCTCTTTTAAGTGATGGGCATAAAGAACAACTTTCTTTCCAAAAAAATTTTCAAAAATTTAAAGAAAAGGTCAAAGGGGACGTTCAAATATTACGTAAGCACCTAAGGGGGGAAGGGGGTTTGCTCTTTGCTTATTTTTGCTGTCAAGGGGGAGGGGGATATGAGGGATGCTTGGTGGATGTTTGAAAATCTCTTGTTTCTTGCACAAATAATTTAAAAATTCAACCAAAAATAAATGTAACAAATAATTGAATTAGGAAATCTGAAGTAAGCACTTTTTTCTGGAGATGGAACACCTTAGCATTTTGAAATTGAAACCCTGAAAAGTAGTGTTTCGACTCATTTTTGAACCTTTATAGCATTACACCCAAAAAGGACAGCTCCTTGTACGAGTCGCCTAATTTTCAAGGAGAAAAAAACTAAAAAAAGTAGGACTCGGATTTTAAACAGTAAAAAGAAAAAAGATACATAAAATACTTCTAAGGAATTTTTTAAATGGATTGTTAATTTAAAAACCTCACCCCTTTTCTGGGATATCTAATATTTGCTGAGAAAATAAGCTTAAATACGCTTTGCATCTTATGTGTGTTAAACTTTTTGCAGGTCTTTGAATAATGTGAACCTTTTCAAGAAATCCTACGAACTTTTTTGGGTTTATCATCATTCTTTTATTCTAGATTAGAGGGGATTGTTAAGGGACCTGCCAAATGTACGGGGAATTTAATTTTTCCAATGTGATTAAATCCAACTTAAGACTCAATATTTGGTAATAATGTATATTATGGATGATAAAATGAAATAATATTTTTTGTTTAAAAATTTTTCAAGAAATTTGTGTATAAGTAAGAGGTTGTAGAGTAATAGCTATTTTCAAAATGCAGGAAAAGCAACTTTACAATACTTGCGTAACACTAAAAAAATTACTCTACTCCCGAATAAGGGGTGATAAAAAAAACGAAAAATATGACATATCTCGAACAATAGTAGTTCATCATAAAAAATTGTGAAGATTTTATCTTGTTTTTTTGTCTCTTTCAAAAAAAAACTTTAAGGCGTTTGCGGGTCGGGTTAATATTATCCGATTTGGCTAACATTTTGCAAATATAACTTTTTGTCCATTGGAACAAAGTTAGGGGATGGGAGCTAAACATTTCTTTGTAAATATTATTTGCTACCGAAAAGGCAGAGAAGATGTCTATCTAATCTACATTTTCCTTTGTAGTGTTATTCCACGTCCACCCATAAAACCTGATTGGCTAGTGGAAGCTTAGGCACTTCATCGAGAGAACCTCTTCCGCTGACAGGGACGTCACAAGTAGCACTGTGTAATGTATTTGTCTGGTCAATTAAACTTTAGCTTGTAAAAAATCAATCTGTGTATTCCTTGAACTTATTTTAGTCCCATAAGACCAGTAAAAATAAAAGGTTCCCGTGATTGATGACAACAAAGGCAGACCTGCCAACTCTCAGGTTTTTGGCCGGAGTCTCAGTTCTTTTCGCTAAAACTCCGGCGGCCTCCGGCTTTTCTTGTGTTTCCTCCGGTTTGTACCAAGTTTGTCTTGAAAGATACATTTTCCGTTCTATATATAAGAAATGTTAATTTTGTTACCGTTGCGCAATGATGGCGCTAGTGGGAATCTTATTTTTCACGCACTCTTTACAGAGTGCGTGATAATACGTATTATCTCAGGTTTTTTGAAGGTAACAAGTTGGCAGGTCTGCAATGGGTCCCTTTAAACGAATTCTACTTCAATATAGGTTAACATGTCACTTAAATTGGGTTGGGACGCAGTGGCGAATAAACGGGGGGGCTTTCGGGTTGAAGCCACCCAAAACGTCTAATATTTTACTAATAACTTTAAAGGTAATTTTCTCAGAACTAAATTTTGCATAAAAACCCTCCACTATTTACATGATTACTCAAAAACTACCAAATATATTCACTCCAAATTTTTAACAGTACATGAATTATATTGTTATTAACCAGATGGACTACAGATTTTTATGTAAGTTTATATTTTTATTGATGCTTTTTTGTTAAACGGTTGTAGAAATTTTTCACTTACCTTTACATTTTATGCTGTAAAACAATTACTTTTCAAAATATGTCTTGGAAAATAGCCCATTTTGAAGATAAGTGTTATACGATACTTGTGTCCTAAGGAAATTTATATAGGTGTAATAGTTTTTGGGCAAGAGTGAGAGGAGTTTTATAAAAATTCACTTAAATTTTACACCAATTACCCCATATTTTAGAAAATAATATAATTAATTTTGTTTTTAAGCATTAATCAATGTTTTGATGTACATTTAAACTAAAAATTTAAAAAAATTCGTAAATCAAATATTTCAAAAAATGGTCTCAAAGGTAGGCGGATACCTTAAGGGTCAAATTCTAAAAAATTTCTGAGGGAGGACCCCCAAACCCCCCTTCCTTCTTGGAAGTTTAGAAATTACAATTTTTATTATATTAAGTTCTCTAGGATGCAAATTTCACGTAAAAATGCATTAAATTGGTATGTTAACCTATTTTAAATATGCATTGGAGGGGGTGAGTAATAATTTCGGGCCCCTTCCGAAATATATTTCTATATTACGCCACTGTTGTATGGACGCTAGGGTTCCCCAGAACGTGGACATTATCAAAAGGGTTCCGTGCGTTGGGAAACGCTGTTTTACACGATTGAGAAATTTAAAACATTTTTCATCGATATTTTAAATTATGCGATATTTTAAGCCTTCCCCCTTTTAATGGAAATTTTTACAGTATTTAAAAACCAGAAAGCTTCGTTTTCTTGTTTAGGAATCAAATTTGTGTTTGTGGAAGTGGATAATATTATTGCTTATACTTTGATCATTTTGTCAATTTCGGTACCTTTTTTTAGATGAAAAGCTCTTACTGCTATTAACCAATCAAGATTTTGGTTTGGAAGAAAGATTCAGATATTGATGAAAGTATGGAATTACTTCAAGAGAGCTGGAATATGATTTCATGATTCAGATTAAGGTATATTTCACTACTACTTTCAAAATTTTTCTTCTCTGTAAATATTGATATCATACCAATTCAAATACTTACGAGTAAATTAACTGCAATTTTGAATTTTAGATTGCAATAGGTTGTGGAGAGTTTACTGACAGTTGCATTACCAACGACAGTGTTCGACTTGAATTCTCCAAGGAACCAGGCTCGGGTAAGTTTGAAGCTCACTTTTAATTTTAAACTTTTTAGGCAGGGTCCATTTTAACTTTCAGTCCTGACTGCCTCCATTTTCCTATAGGATTCAATTGGAATCTTGTGCAATCTAGGACTGAAAGGGGTTAAGACTAGTGATGGGCAGGTATCGATACCAAATACTTAAGTACTCGATACCCACAAAAGTATCGATACTTTATTGACATATTTCGTTTTAAATTTTTCAATGAAGTAATCTTAAAAAAAAACCTACTGTAGATCAAACGCAGCCTGTTTCCGTTTTCATTTTGCAACGCTCAAACCCAAGTCGTTATCATCCGCGAGAGAAATTTGACGCGGCTAGGTTTTCCCCCGCCAAATCCTTCGCCTCTATCCACCTCCAGGCCCGTAGCTACGGGGCTTTTTGATGGATCGCTTTCAGTTTTTTGAATATTAGTCTGATTATGGATAGGCCCTAAAAAAATTGTCCCTTCAGGTTCATTTCCCGACATTGAAAAAAAGTATTCGATACCTATAAGTATTCGATACCTAAAATTATCGATTTTGCCCATCACTAGTTAAGACAAGCTAAGGCAGCTTATCGTACGTCTCCCAGGAACATAGTTTACTCCTCGACTCTGAGATAGTTTTTTCCCCGAAAATACAATAAGCCTTTTTTATATAATCTTAAATTATGATAATCTAAATTAAGAAAACTATTTTAAATTTAAAAAAAGAATATATTCATATCCTGGGCTAATTATACTCGGATCTTGTTCAAGATTCATGTTATCAGCCAGCCGTTGCCCTGCCGTATTATTAAGGTGGGCCGAAAGAAACCTTTTCTGAATTTCAAAACGCGGAAAACTTGCCTCTTGGGCTGAAAAGTAAATGCAACAAAATTTTTTAAAATCGGTTAAAAACTGCTTAGCGCATCAGCCTTAAGTTTGAAAAAAAAGCTATTTTCATTATTTTTGAGTAAATCGAATAAAATAACTCCTTCAAGTAGATAGAAGCATATATTAGTAGAACAATGACCAATAGTCCAAGAAAGATAAGGTTTGAAGTGGAACAAATTGTAAAAGAAAGTTTGATGGGTGTTTCTTATAGGAAATTTTCCGTAGAAAACGATGGTGAAACGTATACCAAAATTAACCGTGTCCTTTAGCCAATATGGCGGATTTTCCAAAATGGCGGTCAATCGTTTTTAACTTATTACTTCCTAAAAATTGTTAATAAAATTATAAATTTTACAGTGAATGATTGAAATTTAGTAGCAAAACCAATGGGGAACTGTTTTTTCTCTTACGATAAGTCATTTATCCAATATGGCGGATTTTCCAAAATGGCGTCCACTAATGTTTATAGTAAGTAAAATTATGATGATAAATTCGTAATTTTTACAGGATACGGTTAGAATTAAGTCTTAATAATATTCATATAAGTTTCATCTCCTCAATGTATCAAATATGGCGGATTTTTCAAAATGGCGGACAATCGTGTTTTACTAATTTGCTAAATATCGTTAATAAAATAAAACTTTTACAGTAAATTATTAGAATTCAGTTGCAAATATGTGGAACTGTTTTTTCTCTTACGATAAGTCATTTATCCTATATGGCGGATTTTCCAAAATGGCGTCCACCTAATGTTAATAAATTCGTAATTTGTGCAGGATACGGTTAGAATTAAGTCACAATAATATTGATAAAAGTTTCCTCCCCCTCAATGTATCAAATATGGCGGATTTTCCAAAATGGCGGCCACATATTTAGATCCTTTTTATTTTTTTTCTTAATAATTAGAAATATTAAATGTTATTGGGTAAAATATAAGCAGAATACTTATATTTTACTAAAATTTACTGGTAAATAATATTAAAGGTAGGTAGAAATTCAAAACTTACCATTTACCACTAAGTTTGAAATATGGGGCCGCCTTTTTGGAAATTATTTCTATGTATCGCAAAATCTTGGTTAATATACTATTTTATAGGTAATTTAATATATAAATATTTATGTTATGCCAAAATAAAATTTATTTATATGTAAAAACGTTAAAAATAAAAAGGATCTAAATATGTGGCCGCCATTTTGGAAAATCCGCCATATTTGATACATTGAGGGGAAGGAAACTTTTATCAATATTATTGTGACTTAATTCTAACCGTACAAATTATGAATTTATCATCAGAATTTATGTATTATAAACATTAGTGGACGCCATTTTGGAAAATCCGCCATATTGGATAAATGACTTATCGTAAGAGAAAAAAAAGTTCCACATTATTTTTGCAACTGAATTCTAATAATTTACTGCAAAAGTTTTATTTTATTAACGATTTTTAGCAAATTAGTAAAACACGATTGTCCGACATTTTTTGAAAAATCCGCCATATTTGATACATTGAGGAGATGAAACTTATATGAATATTATTAAGACTTAATTCTAACCGTATCCTGTAAAAATTACGAATTTATCATAATAATTTTACTTACAATAAACATTAGTGGACGCCATTTTGGAAAATCCGCCATATTGGATAAATGACTTATCTTAAGAGAAAAAAACAGTTCCCCATTGGTTTTGCTACTAAATTTTAATCATTTACTGCAAAATTTATAATTTTATTAACAATTTTTAGGAAGTAATAAGTTAAAAACGATTGACCGCCATTTTGGAAAATCCGCCATATTGGCTAAAGGACACGGTTAATTTTGGTATACGTTTCACCATCGTTTTCTACGGAAAATTTCCTATAAGAATCACCCATCAAACTTTCTTTTACAATTTGTTCCACTTGAACCCTTTTTTTGAGCTAACTTTCTTGGACTACAAAACAAATTTCAAAAAACAAGCAGAAACCCCATGGGATTTATTTAGGGGGTCTGAGGATGCCTCCCCTGAAAATCCTGAAAAATACCTGAATTTCCCAGCTGACTTGATGGGAGAACAAAATCTTATGTCAAACTAGTCTCAACACTCTAATTTGTTTTTTCAAAATAAAAGAAAATTTAAGGTGAAGACTTTTGAGATAATTTTAAAGATCATAATAAACCACAATTTTCGAGACCATAATTAAATTTTTACCAATAGCAGTCTACAAATTGAATTTTTCAATATTTTTTTTGGGAAGTCGCTCCAAACTCCCTGGGATTTGGTCTGGGACCCCCAAATCCTATGTGATTCTGACTCGTCTAATAGGTGTCTTCTATCCCCTAGAAGTTATGAAACGCTTATCTGAAACACCCTGTATAATTATAACTCTAAAAATATTCTTTACACTAATTTTATTTCGTTATTTTATTTCCAGATTCTTGAATTGAACTGGTTGTGGATTGAAATCCTTTTGTCTATTATTTTACTATTTTATGTATAGCTTTTCTCGAATTGAAAAAAAGTAATCAATAAAATAATTTGATTTGATAATGAGATATCCTCTTTCACCAGTGCATGCTCAAAAGACACACGACACTGTTAGAAAACTGGGAAAATATTTAAAACATTTTTCCCTCTCTAGCGATTTAAAAGTGGGCGGGTTAATTGAGAAAGAGAGGTTGTGGAAAGAGGAATTGTTAGAGAGCCAACTATGTAATGTCATATTATCTGGTTAGTTCCACAGAGAAAAATCCTAACAGAGGGTCAAAAACGATTTATTCAAAAGTTGGATGGATATGAGGGCACCACGAGGAACTTTAAATGATTGACAGAGAGATCGGCAGTGCATTTTGGTGACCAAACCTGTGATTGGCTGTCACTCTATCTTCTATTTTCGAAGGAAAAGGTTTTTGTCAACCAATCAGGCTGTTTATCCCTCTCGTGACGTAGATGCGATCGCAGTGCCAAAATAGCCCCATATCTATCCAACTTTTCAATTTCCATTAGCGCCTATGGCGACGGACTCTCTGTTCTAGTACTCTGTGGTTAGTTCCACAGTTATCAGAGACGCCACAGTCTATGGGGAAACCCCTGTTAAAAAAAAAGTTGCCATTAGCGTCTATGGAGATGGTCTCTGAAATATCTTTACTCTGTGGCAAGAACATTGATACGATTAAACAGGAACTCAATTTTTAGTTAGAATCGCCGATCCCGTCACGAATACGTTGTTTCTTCTGCATAGCAATCAAAACACAAGGGAAAAAAAATTTTAGGCACTTTTAGGTATTCATCAAGGAATCTATTTTTTTCGGTACATTTTCGTTGTTTTTCTCTGTATACGTCCTTAATTCCGTAGTTTTCACCTAATTTCCGTAGAATTTGGAAGGATATTGTCACTAGCCAAAATATTAGTTTTACAAGCTTTGATTTGTATAGTTTTTTTCTTTATAAACTTGAGCAAAAATTTTACGAGAGCTGGCAGAATTTCTCCAGAACCATGTTCGGACTAGAGAGCCTGTATACGAGAGAGAGGCGACAACTCAGTATAGCGCGCGCAGATCGGTAAACAGGTTTTCTGTTCGCCTCAAGCGGAGTTAGGTTTCCCTCCTTAGGATTAGCATGGGACGCGAGACAAGCGGCATGATACGCTTTGGACAAAATTGGATGCGCAGAGACGCTTTTAAGCGAGTTGTCGCTCTCTAGTAGTTGTCGCTCTCTATTTTAGGCTCTCTAGTCCGAACTTGAGAGCCTGTATACGAGAGAGAGGCGACAACTCAGGATAGCGCGAGCAGATCGGTAAACAGGATTTTCTGTTCGCCACAGCCGGTTCCCTTCATAGGATTAGCATTGGACTCGAGACAAGCGGCATGATACAGTTTGGACAGAAGTGGATGCACAGAGACGCTTTTAAGCGAGTTGTCGCCTCTCTCTCGTATACAGGCTCTCAAGTTCGGACTAGAGAGCCTGTATACGAGAGAGAGGCGACAACTCAGGATAGCGCGAGCAGATCGGTAAACAGGATTTTCTGTTCGCCACAGCCGGTTCCCTTCATAGGATTAGCATTGGACTCGAGACAAGCGGCATGATACAGTTTGGACAGAAGTGGATGCGCAGAGACGCTTTTAAGCGAGTTGTCGTCTCTCACTCGTATACAGGCTCTCTACTTCGGACTAGGGAGGAAAGAGTAAAGAGGAGGCGAAATATGCATGCGCAGTAGCGCACATTTGAAGCCGGCGGTTTTCCTTTGTGCGGGGATCAATCCTAGAACACCTTACGTGACCAGTCCAATGAATGGTTCAAATTCCGCGACCGAGTGGGAGGAGGGAAGTGACGAAATATACGTCACTTTGCCACGGAGCGAATGACGTTCCTTCTTTGCATCTCCTCGCGCAGTGCATCCTGGGATTGATCCGATCTATCGTTTGCTACAAGCTAATGCGCAGAACTGTCGGAACAGTGTCGCCAGTACTTCATTCCAACAGTGGTCTATTTCGCCGCACCTAATTACTCTCTCCTCCGTGGTTCGGAACACTTTCATGACTGTCATGGTTTTTGCTACCACAGAGTGTTGGAATATATCAGATGAGTTAAATGGCCTTTACAGCCTCTTTGGTTACTGGCTTGTTTCGCAACTCTAGGAGGATTTGGTTCACAGGTGAGTCTAAAAAAGTGGCCAGCCTAAACAAGTAAAAGGAGCTCTGCTGGATCAGCGCCCGGATGGAGCAGGATGGAGGAGCCGTTTCTTAAGGTAGGTGGAAAAAACTCGGGTGATTTTTATCAGATCTCGGATCATCCGGTTAAAGAGGGTAAAAAAATTAAAAATTAAGTGGTCCATTTATTTTAAAAGATATTAAAATTATTAATTAAAAAAAATAATTTCAAAAATTTAGATAGTGGAAAAATTTAAAAGAACTTAGAAAACTACAAAAAATATCTAAAGCAATCGAAAAGTTTGAAGTGAACAAAGCTCTTAAAATGAGACTAAAATCGTACAATATTTTTCTTCATATTTTCAGTTTCAGCCTAAAAATTACTCTTTGAAAATTTGTCTTTGAATGTTTTAAGACATTACCCATTAATATAGTAGCTATATGGTATGAAAAACCGTAAGGAAGTTGATTTGTTTTTTATATTGATCATTAAAAAGTTATAAGTAAAACTTTTCAATGATCATTTAAAAAAAACAAATCAACTTCCTTAAGGTTTTATACCATATAACTATTATATTAATGGTAAATGTCTTAAAACATTGAAAGACAAATTTTCAAAGAGTAATTTTTAGGCTGAAACTGAAAATATGAAGAAAAATATTGTACGATTTTAGTCTCATTTTAAGGGCTTTGTTCACTTCAAACTTTTCGATTGCTTTAGATATTTTTTGTAGTTTTCTAAGTTCTTTTAAATTTTTTCCACTATCTAAATTTTTGAAATTATTTTTTTAAATTAATTTTTTTATATCTTTTAAATTTTATGGACCATTTAATTTTTTTTGCATTTAACCGGATGATCTGAGATCTGAGATCTGAGATCTGAGATCTGAGATCTGAGATCTGAGATCTGAGATCTGAGATCTGAGATCTGAGATCTGAGATCTGAGATCTGAGATCTGAGATCTGAGATCTGAGATCTGAGATCTGAGATCTGAGATCTGAGATCTGAGATCTGAGATCTGAGATCTGAGATCTGATCGCAACGACTCTCGACCCCTGGGTGGGCGGGGGTCTTGTGAGGGCGAGGTTGGGGGTCTCGAGGGCTCCTGCGTGCTTGGGGGATTTTCGCGCGAAAATCCCCCAAGCACGCAGTCGCCATCTCTCGACCCCTGGGTGGGCGGGGGTCTTGTGAGGGCGAGGTTGGGGGTCTCGAGGGCTCCTGCGTGCTTGGGGATTTTCGCGCGAAAATCCCCCAAGCACGCAGTCGCCATCTCTCGACCCCTGGGTGGGCGGGGTCTTGTGAGGGCGAGGTTGGGGGTCTCGAGGGCTCCTGCGTGCTTGGGGGATTTTCGCGCGAAAATCCCCCAAGCACGCAGTCGCCATCTCTCGACCCCTGGGTGGGCGGGGGTCTTGTGAGGGCGAGGTTGGGGGTCTCGAGGGCTCCTGCGTGCTTGGGGGATTTTCGCGCGAAAATCCCCCAAGCACGCAGTCGCCATCTCTCGACCCCTGGGTGGGCGGGGGTCTTGTGAGGGCGAGGTTGGGGGTCTCGAGGGCTCCTGCGTGCTTGGGGGATTTTCGCGCGAAAATCCCCCAAGCACGCAGTCGCCATCTCTCGACCCCTGGGTGGGCGGGGGTCTTGTGAGGGCGAGGTTGGGGGTCTCGAGGGCTCCTGCGTGCTTGGGGGATTTTCGCGCGAAAATCCCCCAAGCACGCAGTCGCCATCTCTCGACCCCTGGGTGGGCGGGGGTCTTGTGAGGGCGAGGTTGGGGGTCTCGAGGGCTCCTGCGTGCTTGGGGGATTTTCGCGCGAAAATCCCCCAAGCACGCAGTCGCCATCTCTCGACCCCTGGGTGGGCGGGGGTCTTGTGAGGGCGAGGTTGGGGGTCTCGAGGGCTCCTGCGTGCTTGGGGGATTTTCGCGCGAAAATCCCCCAAGCACGCAGTCGCCATCTCTCGACCCCTGGGTGGGCGGGGGTCTTGTGAGGGCGAGGTTGGGGGTCTCGAGGGCTCCTGCGTGCTTGGGGGATTTTCGCGCGAAAATCCCCCAAGCACGCAGTCGCCATCTCTCGACCCCTGGGTGGGCGGGGGTCTTGTGAGGGCGAGGTTGGGGGTCTCGAGGGCTCCTGCGTGCTTGGGGGATTTTCGCGCGAAAATCCCCCAAGCACGCAGTCGCCATCTCTCGACCCCTGGGTGGGCGGGGGTCTTGTGAGGGCGAGGTTGGGGGTCTCGAGGGCTCCTGCGTGCTTGGGGGATTTTCGCGCGAAAATCCCCCAAGCACGCAGTCGCCATCTCTCGACCCCTGGGTGGGCGGGGGGTCTTGTGAGGGCGAGGTTGGGGGTCTCGAGGGCTCCTGCGTGCTTGGGGGATTTTCGCGCGAAAATCCCCCAAGCACGCAGTCGCCATCTCTCGACCCCTGGGTGGGCGGGGGTCTTGTGAGGGCGAGGTTGGGGGTCTCGAGGGCTCCTGCGTGCTTGGGGGATTTTCGCGCGAAAATCCCCCAAGCACGCAGTCGCCATCTCTCGACCCCTGGGTGGGCGGGGGTCTTGTGAGGGCGAGGTTGGGGGTCTCGAGGGCTCCTGCGTGCTTGGGGGATTTTCGCGCGAAAATCCCCCAAGCACGCAGTCGCCATCTCTCGACCCCTGGGTGGGCGGGGGTCTTGTGAGGGCGAGGTTGGGGGTCTCGAGGGCTCCTGCGTGCTTGGGGGATTTTCGCGCGAAAATCCCCCAAGCACGCAGTCGCCATCTCTCGACCCCTGGGTGGGCGGGGGTCTTGTGAGGGCGAGGTTGGGGGTCTCGAGGGCTCCTGCGTGCTTGGGGGATTTTCGCGCGAAAATCCCCCAAGCACGCAGTCGCCATCTCTCGACCCCTGGGTGGGCGGGGGTCTTGTGAGGGCGAGGTTGGGGGTCTCGAGGGCTCCTGCGTGCTTGGGGGATTTTCGCGCGAAAATCCCCCAAGCACGCAGTCGCCATCTCTCGACCCCTGGGTGGGCGGGGGTCTTGTGAGGGCGAGGTTGGGGGTCTCGAGGGCTCCTGCGTGCTTGGGGGATTTTCGCGCGAAAATCCCCCAAGCACGCAGTCGCCATCTCTCGACCCCTGGGTGGGCGGGGGTCTTGTGAGGGCGAGGTTGGGGGTCTCGAGGGCTCCTGCGTGCTTGGGGGATTTTCGCGCGAAAATCCCCCAAGCACGCAGTCGCCATCTCTCGACCCCTGGGTGGGCGGGGGTCTTGTGAGGGCGAGGTTGGGGGTCTCGAGGGCTCCTGCGTGCTTGGGGGATTTTCGCGCGAAAATCCCCCAAGCACGCAGTCGCCATCTCTCGACCCCTGGGTGGGCGGGGGTCTTGTGAGGGCGAGGTTGGGGGTCTCGAGGGCTCCTGCGTGCTTGGGGGATTTTCGCGCGAAAATCCCCCAAGCACGCAGTCGCCATCTCTCGACCCCTGGGTGGGCGGGGGTCTTGTGAGGGCGAGGTTGGGGGTCTCGAGGGCTCCTGCGTGCTTGGGGGATTTTCGCGCGAAAATCCCCCAAAGCACGCAGTCGCCATCTCTCGACCCTGGGTGGGCGGGGGTCTTGTGAGGGCGAGGTTGGGGGTCTCGAGGGCTCCTGCGTGCTTGGGGGATTTTCGCGCGAAAATCCCCCAAGCACGCAGTCGCCATCTCTCGACCCCTGGGTGGGGCGGGGGTCTTGTGAGGGCGAGGTTGGGGGTCTCGAGGGCTCCTGCGTGCTTGGGGGATTTTCGCGCGAAAATCCCCCAAGCACGCAGTCGCCATCTCTCGACCCCTGGGTGGGCGGGGGTCTTGTGAGGGCGAGGTTGGGGGTCTCGAGGGCTCCTGCGTGCTTGGGGGATTTTCGCGCGAAAATCCCCCAAGCACGCAGTCGCCATCTCTCGACCCCTGGGTGGGCGGGGGTCTTGTGAGGGCGAGGTTGGGGGTCTCGAGGGCTCCTGCGTGCTTGGGGGATTTTCGCGCGAAAATCCCCCAAGCACGCAGTCGCCATCTCTCGACCCCTGGGTGGGCGGGGGTCTTGTGAGGGCGAGGTTGGGGGTCTCGAGGGCTCCTGCGTGCTTGGGGGGATTTTCGCGCGAAAATCCCCCAAGCACGCAGGTCGCCATCTCTCGACCCCTGGGTGGGCGGGGGTCTTGTGAGGGCGAGGTTGGGGGTCTCGAGGGCTCCTGCGTGCTTGGGGGATTTTCGCGCGAAAATCCCCCAAGCACGCAGTCGCCATCTCTCGACCCCTGGGTGGGCGGGGGGTCTTGTGAGGGCGAGGTTGGGGGTCTCGAGGGCTCCTGCGTGCTTGGGGGATTTTCGCGCGAAAATCCCCCAAGCACGCAGTCGCCATCTCTCGACCCCTGGGTGGGCGGGGGTCTTGTGAGGGCGAGGTTGGGGGTCTCGAGGGCTCCTGCGTGCTTGGGGGATTTTCGCGCGAAAATCCCCCAAGCACGCAGTCGCCATCTCTCGACCCCTGGGTGGGCGGGGGTCTTGTGAGGGCGAGGTTGGGGGTCTCGAGGGCTCCTGCGTGCTTGGGGGATTTTCGCGCGAAAATCCCCCAAGCACGCAGTCGCCATCTCTCGACCCCTGGGTGGGCGGGGGTCTTGTGAGGGCGAGGTTGGGGGTCTCGAGGGCTCCTGCGTGCTTGGGGGATTTTCGCGCGAAAATCCCCCAAGCACGCAGTCGCCATCTCTCGACCCCTGGGTGGGCGGGGGTCTTGTGAGGGCGAGGTTGGGGGTCTCGAGGGCTCCTGCGTGCTTGGGGGATTTTCGCGCGGAAAATCCCCCAAGCACGCAGTCGCCATCTCTCGACCCCTGGGTGGGCGGGGGGTCTTGTGAGGGCGAGGTTGGGGGTCTCGAGGGCTCCTGCGTGCTTGGGGGATTTTCGCGCGAAAATCCCCCAAGCACGCAGTCGCCATCTCTCGACCCCTGGGTGGGCGGGGGGTCTTGTGAGGGCGAGGTTGGGGGTCTCGAGGGCTCCTGCGTGCTTGGGGGATTTTCGCGCGAAAATCCCCCAAGCACGCAGTCGCCATCTCTCGACCCCTGGGTGGGCGGGGGTCTTGTGAGGGCGAGGTTGGGGGTCTCGAGGGCTCCTGCGTGCTTGGGGGATTTTCGCGCGAAAATCCCCCAAGCACGCAGTCGCCATCTCTCGACCCCTGGGTGGGCGGGGGTCTTGTGAGGGCGAGGTTGGGGGTCTCGAGGGCTCCTGCGTGCTTGGGGGATTTTCGCGCGAAAATCCCCCAAGCACGCAGTCGCCATCTCTCGACCCCTGGGTGGGCGGGGGTCTTGTGAGGGCGAGGTTGGGGGTCTCGAGGGCTCCTGCGTGCTTGGGGGATTTTCGCGCGAAAATCCCCCAAGCACGCAGTCGCCATCTCTCGACCCCTGGGTGGGCGGGGGTCTTGTGAGGGCGAGGTTGGGGGTCTCGAGGGCTCCTGCGTGCTTGGGGGATTTTCGCGCGAAAATCCCCCAAGCACGCAGTCGCCATCTCTCGACCCCTGGGTGGGCGGGGGGTCCTTGTGAGGGCGAGGTTGGGGGTCTCGAGGGCTCCTGCGTGCTTGGGGGATTTTCGCGCGAAAATCCCCCAAGCACGCAGTCGCCATCTCTCGACCCCTGGGTGGGCGGGGGTCTTGTGAGGGGCGAGGTTGGGGGTCTCGAGGGCTCCTGCGTGCTTGGGGGATTTTCGCGCGAAAATCCCCCAAGCACGCAGTCGCCATCTCTCGACCCCTGGGTGGCGGGGGGGTCTTGTGAGGGCGAGGTTGGGGGTCTCGAGGGCTCCTGCGTGCTTGGGGGATTTTCGCGCGAAAATCCCCCAAGCACGCAGTCGCCATCTCTCGACCCCTGGGTGGGCGGGGTCTTGTGAGGGCGAGGTTGGGGGTCTCGAGGCTCCTGCGTGCTTGGGGGATGTTCGCGCGAAAATCCCCAAGCACGCAGTCGCCATCGTCTCGACCCCTGGGGGGCGGGGGTCTTGTGAGGCGAGGTTGGGGGTCTCGAGGGCTCCTGCGTGCTTGGGGGTTTTGCGCGCGAAAAATCCCCCAAGCACGCAGTCGCCATCGTCTCGACCCCCTGGGTGGGCGGGGGTCTTGTGAGGGCGAGGTTGGGGGTCTCGAGGGCTCCTGCGTGCTTGGGGGATTTTCGCGCGAAAATCCCCCAAGCACGCAGTCGCCATCTCTCGACCCCTGGGTGGGCGGGGGTCTTGTGAGGGCGAGGTTGGGGGTCTCGAGGGCTCCTGCGTGCTTGGGGGATTTTCGCGCGAAAATCCCCCAAGCACGCAGTCGCCATCTCTCGACCCCTGGGTGGGCGGGGGTCTTGTGAGGGCGAGGTTGGGGGTCTCGAGGGCTCCTGCGTGCTTGGGGGATTTTCGCGCGAAAATCCCCCAAGCACGCAGTCGCCATCTCTCGACCCCTGGGTGGGCGGGGGTCTTGTGAGGGCGAGGTTGGGGGTCTCGAGGGCTCCTGCGTGCTTGGGGGATTTTCGCGCGAAAATCCCCCAAGCACGCAGTCGCCATCTCTCGACCCCTGGGTGGGCGGGGGTCTTGTGAGGGCGAGGTTGGGGGTCTCGAGGGCTCCTGCGTGCTTGGGGGATTTTCGCGCGAAAATCCCCCAAGCACGCAGTCGCCATCTCTCGACCCCTGGGTGGGCGGGGGTCTTGTGAGGGCGAGGTTGGGGGTCTCGAGGGCTCCTGCGTGCTTGGGGGATTTTCGCGCGAAAATCCCCCAAGCACGCAGTCGCCATCTCTCGACCCCTGGGTGGGCGGGGGTCTTGTGAGGGCGAGGTTGGGGGTCTCGAGGGCTCCTGCGTGCTTGGGGGATTTTCGCGCGAAAATCCCCCAAGCACGCAGTCGCCATCTCTCGACCCCTGGGTGGGCGGGGGTCTTGTGAGGGCGAGGTTGGGGGTCTCGAGGGCTCCTGCGTGCTTGGGGGATTTTCGCGCGAAAATCCCCCAAGCACGCAGTCGCCATCTCTCGACCCCTGGGTGGGCGGGGGTCTTGTGAGGGCGAGGTTGGGGGTCTCGAGGGCTCCTGCGTGCTTGGGGGATTTTCGCGCGAAAATCCCCCAAGCACGCAGTCGCCATCTCTCGACCCCTGGGTGGGCGGGGGTCTTGTGAGGGCGAGGTTGGGGGTCTCGAGGGCTCCTGCGTGCTTGGGGGATTTTCGCGCGAAAATCCCCCAAGCACGCAGTCGCCATCTCTCGACCCCTGGGTGGGCGGGGGTCTTGTGAGGGCGAGGTTGGGGGTCTCGAGGGCTCCTGCGTGCTTGGGGGATTTTCGCGCGAAAATCCCCCAAGCACGCAGTCGCCATCTCTCGACCCCTGGGTGGGCGGGGGTCTTGTGAGGGCGAGGTTGGGGGTCTCGAGGGCTCCTGCGTGCTTGGGGGATTTTCGCGCGAAAATCCCCCAAGCACGCAGTCGCCATCTCTCGACCCCTGGGTGGGCGGGGGTCTTGTGAGGGCGAGGTTGGGGGTCTCGAGGGCTCCTGCGTGCTTGGGGGATTTTCGCGCGAAAATCCCCCAAGCACGCAGTCGCCATCTCTCGACCCCTGGGTGGGCGGGGGTCTTGTGAGGGCGAGGTTGGGGGTCTCGAGGGCTCCTGCGTGCTTGGGGGATTTTCGCGCGAAAATCCCCCAAGCACGCAGTCGCCATCTCTCGACCCCTGGGTGGGCGGGGGTCTTGTGAGGGCGAGGTTGGGGGTCTCGAGGGCTCCTGCGTGCTTGGGGGATTTTCGCGCGAAAATCCCCCAAGCACGCAGTCGCCATCTCTCGACCCCTGGGTGGGCGGGGGTCTTGTGAGGGCGAGGTTGGGGGTCTCGAGGGCTCCTGCGTGCTTGGGGGATTTTCGCGCGAAAATCCCCCAAGCACGCAGTCGCCATCTCTCGACCCCTGGGTGGGCGGGGGTCTTGTGAGGGCGAGGTTGGGGGTCTCGAGGGCTCCTGCGTGCTTGGGGGATTTTCGCGCGAAAATCCCCCAAGCACGCAGTCGCCATCTCTCGACCCCTGGGTGGGCGGGGGTCTTGTGAGGGCGAGGTTGGGGGTCTCGAGGGCTCCTGCGTGCTTGGGGGATTTTCGCGCGAAAATCCCCCAAGCACGCAGTCGCCATCTCTCGACCCCTGGGTGGGCGGGGGTCTTGTGAGGGCGAGGTTGGGGGTCTCGAGGGCTCCTGCGTGCTTGGGGGATTTTCGCGCGAAAATCCCCCAAGCACGCAGTCGCCATCTCTCGACCCCTGGGTGGGCGGGGGTCTTGTGAGGGCGAGGTTGGGGGTCTCGAGGGCTCCTGCGTGCTTGGGGGATTTTCGCGCGAAAATCCCCCAAGCACGCAGTCGCCATCTCTCGACCCCTGGGTGGGCGGGGGTCTTGTGAGGGCGAGGTTGGGGGTCTCGAGGGCTCCTGCGTGCTTGGGGGATTTTCGCGCGAAAATCCCCCAAGCACGCAGTCGCCATCTCTCGACCCCTGGGTGGGCGGGGGTCTTGTGAGGGCGAGGTTGGGGGTCTCGAGGGCTCCTGCGTGCTTGGGGGATTTTCGCGCGAAAATCCCCCAAGCACGCAGTCGCCATCTCTCGACCCCTGGGTGGGCGGGGGTCTTGTGAGGGCGAGGTTGGGGGTCTCGAGGGCTCCTGCGTGCTTGGGGGATTTTCGCGCGAAAATCCCCCAAGCACGCAGTCGCCATCTCTCGACCCCTGGGTGGGCGGGGGTCTTGTGAGGGCGAGGTTGGGGGTCTCGAGGGCTCCTGCGTGCTTGGGGGATTTTCGCGCGAAAATCCCCCAAGCACGCAGTCGCCATCTCTCGACCCCTGGGTGGGCGGGGGTCTTGTGAGGGCGAGGTTGGGGGTCTCGAGGGCTCCTGCGTGCTTGGGGGATTTTCGCGCGAAAATCCCCCAAGCACGCAGTCGCCATCTCTCGACCCCTGGGTGGGCGGGGGTCTTGTGAGGGCGAGGTTGGGGGTCTCGAGGGCTCCTGCGTGCTTGGGGGATTTTCGCGCGAAAATCCCCCAAGCACGCAGTCGCCATCTCTCGACCCCTGGGTGGGCGGGGGTCTTGTGAGGGCGAGGTTGGGGGTCTCGAGGGCTCCTGCGTGCTTGGGGGATTTTCGCGCGAAAATCCCCCAAGCACGCAGTCGCCATCTCTCGACCCCTGGGTGGGCGGGGGTCTTGTGAGGGCGAGGTTGGGGGTCTCGAGGGCTCCTGCGTGCTTGGGGGATTTTCGCGCGAAAATCCCCCAAGCACGCAGTCGCCATCTCTCGACCCCTGGGTGGGCGGGGGTCTTGTGAGGGCGAGGTTGGGGGTCTCGAGGGGCGAGGTTGGGGGTCTCGAGGGCTCCTGCGTGCTTGCGCGGGATCCCCCCTTTCGCCTGCGAAAATCCCCCAAGCACGCAGTCGCCATCTCTCGACCCCTGGGTGGGCGGGGGTCTTGTGAGGGCGAGGTTGGGGGTCTCGAGGGCTCCTGCGAGGCTTGGGGGGATTTCGCGCGAAAATCCCCCAAGCACGCAGTCGCCATCTCTCCGACCCCTGGGTGGGCGGGGGTCTTGT